>CP106733.1:67473439-72273439 GCA_025506655.1 Gossypium rotundifolium
AGTGTCGTCTGATTCTAGACTCGTAATGGGTAGTCAGGGGAGAGAGGTTAAAGATTCCTTTTTCCAAATAATGTGTGAATGGTTCACTAAGTATGTCCGAGCTAATCTGGCTACGCAACAACCTCCACCTCCACATATTTCCCAACCGATCCCTGTAGTTCCTCAAGGTATAGATCCTTTGCGATTGAATAAACCACCTGTTGATAAGATACGAAAATACAGGGCTGAGGAATTCAGAGCCACTGTTAGTGATGACCTTGAGAGAGCCGAGTTTTGGCTTGAGAACATGATTTGGGTATTTGATAAACTTTCTTGCACACCTGAAGAATGTTTAAAATGTGTTGTATCACTGTTGAGAGACACTGTGTATTAGAGGTGGAATACCTTGATATTTGTAGTTCAGCAAGAAAGAGTTACTTGGGAATTCTTTCAAATTGAATTCAGAAAGAAATACATAAGCCAACGGTTCAATGATCAGAAACGAAAGGAATTTCTTGAACTGAAATAGGGTCGTATGTCGGTAACAGACTATGAAAGAGAGTTTGTACGACTCAACAAATATGCTCGTGAATGTGTTTCTTCCGAGGCTATAATGTGTAAAAGGTTCGAAGATGGATTAAAGGAAGAAATCAAACTGTTAGTTGGGATTCTTGAGCTGAAAGAGTTTGTCATTCTAGTTGACAGAGCTTGCAAAGCCGAAGAACTTAGCAAAGAAAAAAAAAAGCCAATCTGAGGCTAGAGACTTTAGAAAGAGATTTGTGAGTAAATCACATCAGTCAGCATCAAAGAAATCTAGAGAATATCATCCTCGTTCTGCTGCTTCAGCGGGGATTTCGATCAAATATAAAGATGCGAGACATTTTAGCTTTAAACCTCCGACGACGTCTGTTACCAGTGTGGGTAGTGATAGAAATGTTGGACCTGAATGTAAGCACTGCAGTAAGCGACATTACGGGGAATGTAGAATAATGAGCGAAGCTTGTTTAGATGTGGATCTCTTGATCATTATCTCTGGGATTGTCTAGAAAAGTTTATAGTTAAAAGAGATCAACCAGCGAAAGCAAGTAATACGGCTACTAGAAGGAGATTGTAACAGCCCGATTTTGGGTCTAGTCGTAATAGTAGTTTCGGGACCACAAATTCGATAAAAAAAAATTTATTTTTATTATATTTTTATGGTCCATAGTTTTATGGGACGATTTCATGAAAATTTCGTTCGAAAATTTTGACGTTTGGGCACTCAATTTAGTTAAAAGGATTAAATTGCAAAAAGTGCAAAACTTGAATTCTATATGTTAGAGGTGTCCAATTGCTATAAGATTTTAAATTAGAGGTCCTTAAATGGTAATTAGGCCATTTTTTAAGTTAATGGACAAAAATAGACATGGTTTGGTATGTTTTCAAAGTTTTTCATTAAGGGCATTTTGGTAATTTGGCTATTAAAATGAATTAAAAGCCAAAATAAAGCCAAATTTGTCCATATTCTTCTTCCTTGGCTGAATTTTACATGGAGAAGATATGGCTAGGGTTTTTCAAGCTTTCAAGCTCGATTGTAAGTCTGTTCTAGCCCCGTTTTTAATGCTCCTTACATTTTTTAAGTCGTTGTAACTCGATCTTTCTATTTCTACCATCAATTTGAAGAGATGCCAAAGTCTAAAATTTTACCCATGATGTGCGTTTGTGTATAAATGCATGTTTGGTGTATGATAAACGACTTTTGCTAAGTGATTTTCGGTGAAAATGCCTAAAAGGACTTGTTTGTAAAAGTTGAAAAATGAGAAGTGTGAATACATGAAAAATGTGGGCTTTTATGAGCATGATATAGGTTCTTCTAGGCTTGGGTTTTGAAGAAATTGAATGAAAATCATTTTACGAACCTAGGGACTAAAATGTAAAAATGTCAAACTTTAAGGGAAAAAATGTAATTTTTGCCATAATGTGATTTTGGGCTAATTTGAATAGTATAATTATTGAATAAGTTAAATGTGATATTATAGATTAAGAAAAAAAATGAGGTTTGGACCTAAAACGGGGAAAAATAAGTATTTGATGATTTAGCCCTTTTCGCCATTTTTATGTCGAGGTAAGTTCGTTTGTAAATAATGCATTGTTATATTTGTGTTTTAAATACTTTAAAGTTGTTTGAATTGTGATTGACTCTATGGAAGTATTCGTGAAATTTTCGACAAGCGAGAAATCTCGGTTGAACATTAGGAATAGATAGGATACAAATGTCATGGCATTAGGGTTACTATGATTACGTGTAAGACCATATCTGGGATATGGCAATGATATGAGACTTCGTGTAAAACCATAGTTGGGATATTGGCATCGATAAGAGATCCCATGTAAGGCAATATATGGGATATGGCATTGGTATGGTATTGTGTGTGTGAGATTCCCAAGTATCCTTTAGTATTCAAAGTGGTTCAACGAGAAATTCAACAGGTATATCAAAGATGAGAAAGTATGTGAATATGTTATGAGATGGTACAGGTATGTACATAAAACTCAAACAAAATGAGCTCAGTATATGATGAACAAGTGGTAAGATTGTGATTGAGTAAGTTGTGCTTAAGAAGCTTAAATGACATTTATGTTGAAACGTGTTATATAGTTCCTATGATAAGCTATTAGTAATGACAATTATGTGGATATGTGTTATGTTGATATTAAATGACATTTACGCCCATATGACATTTATGAAGTTTAAATGACATTTATGTTAATATATGTTATGTTATTCGTATGATGAGCTATAGGCAAGAATGTGATTGAGTAAATTATACTCATGAAGTTTAATGACATTTATGTTTGAAATATGCTATATTATTTATATGAAGAGCTGTTGGTAAGATTGGGATTGATTAAGTTGTGTTTATGAATTTTTAATGACATTTATGTTAATATTTGATAAGTTATTTGTATCTTAAGTGTATGAATAATGTTTTGTATTATTTGCATATGAACTTACTAAGCTATATAGCTTACCTCCTTCCTTTCCCATGTCTTTTAGGGTTATTAAGCTAGCTCGGGTTGGAGTTCGCTAGAGATCCTATCACACTATCAAGCTATCACTTTGGGTATTGATGAGTTCAAGTATTTTAAGTCTATGGCATGCATAGGGACTTATTCATTTTGTTAAATGTGTCATTATGATTGTAGCCAATGTGTTGGCTTGTGATTGTCAAAGGTTTGTTTTGCTATTTGGCGTGTAAGTTGGCTCATATTGGCTAACATGGTTGTAAGCCTAAGTATATTCATATATGTGTGAATGTCTATAGTGATATGATCATGGTATGCTTGGTGAATGTGAAATGTTTAGAAATGTTATTTATGACATGAATGTGAGATGTTTGAAAACGTGGTCTATTGATGAAATGATAAAGTGGTGTACAATTAGGTATCTTGAAAGTAGTCAATTGTGACTTAGTAAATGTTGTGAGTATGATAGATGTGGATATTGTGTTAGTCATAATTATGGGTGATTTGGTTACCTAAGTATGTTATGTATGTGCCTTGAATTGGTGTAACTGTATGTGTGTACAAGGGTGGCAAATGGCTTGGTAAATAGCCTTTAATTTGTCCATACGGGTAGACACATGGTCGTGTGTCTAGGCCGTGTGTGAAACACAGTCTGTCCCACAGGCATGTGATCTGGCCGTGTGTCCCCTGCACCTTAATTGTTGCAAAACAGAATGTCTAGAATTGAGCACACGGGCAGAGACATAGGCGTGCGTCTTAGCTGGGTGTGCTACACGGCCTAGCACATGGTGTGTGGCACGAACGTGTGGCACAAGTCATAGAGCACCCTAAATTGAACATGGCCTGTAGCACGGGCGTGTCTAAGGGTCACATGGGCGTGTCCCTTGGACCATACGGGCGTATGAGCCCTGATTCTAACAAAAATTTTCTAAAATTCTCAGTTTAGTCCCGAACCATCTCCAAAGCATGTTTTGGGCCTCCTAGGCTCATATAAGGGACTTTATGATTGAATAAGGATGGTTTTAATTTGGACGCAAATTTTATGACTCGAAATTGTGTAATTGCTTGTGATGTGAGTCTGGTAATGCCTCGTACCTTGTTCCAGCGTCGAATATGGGTAAGAGGTGTTACATTTAGTGGTATTAGAGCCAAGTTAGTCAATTCTTGGACTAACCTAGCAAGTGTGAGAGTCTAGCTATACATGCCATATGTAACCCATAATAGTGTGATATCTCCCGAATCTAATGAAATTGTTTTGTTGAGGTAGAGATGCTTTCCAACCGAGCTAGTTTCGAGAACGCTGAAAGTGATACTAAGATATTCAAAAATGTGTTTGTGATGAGTCGAAACTTGGAAAGGCATGAATAAGAGTTCATGATATGTATGTGATGATGTACGAAATGAAATAACCATAAGTTGAGAAATAGGGATAAAATGTCATTGTTCTGGTTGAACGTTGTATTTTGATGGATTATGGTGATTTTATGAAATGGATAAAATGCTTTAAATGTTGCAAAAAGGATTAAGCCCTCTTGAGCATATGTTATGAAATGGATTTAGCCCATATGGGTAATCTAGAGTAAGCCTTTAGAGCATACGTTATCAAAAGGATTTAACCTGAATTGGCAATCCTGTTATATCATATGTGGCTCGAGAGTGTGGTCCATGAATATATGCCAAAAGGACACTTTTGAATATGAATTGACGGATTCTTGACATGCATACCTTGAGTATACTACTCGAGTATCTATCGAAATTACAATAGTTCAATGGAAATTATTCTTGAAATATGGAAAGGTGAAATGAAATGAAAGTTTATATTGTGATAAGCTCATCCATGTTTGTTTGGCACTCATATGATGTTATGTGCTTAATTTGTTTGAATAAGTGAATGTGATAAGTAAACTTTGTAACAACCCGATTTAGGGCCTAGTCGGAATAGTGGTGCGAGGCCACGAATCTGAGGTGAATTTATGAGCTTTTAAGGTTTATGTCATGTTTGCATGCTAGTGTGAAAGTTTCATGAAGCAATTTTGTTAAATTGAGGTTGAATGGTCCAAAAGGACTAAATTGCAAAAGTTTCAAAATATGAGTTTCTAGAAGCTTTTTGTATGAAATAGCTTTAGAATATCAAATAGAAGTCCTTAAGTAGCAATTTGCCCAAATTATAATTTTTGGACAAAATTGGACATGAGATAGTAAATTGTAAAAATTTAGAGAGAAGGGCATTTTGGACTTTTATCAATTTAAATGATTAAAATGGGAAAAAGATGAAAAAAATCTATTCATCTTCTTCCTCACATTGCCAAAAATTTGGAGACTCCATAGCTAGGGTTCTTCATTTTTTTTAAGCTTGCTAGTAAGTTCATCTTAGCCCCATTTTTAATATTCTTCGTATTTTTTAAGTTCTCGTATTATGAATTAGCTATTTTTAGCTATAAAATGAGCTAAGATGCATGTTCAAAAATTCACCCATGAATGACATGCATGTTAAATGATGTTTTATGGAAGTTTATGAGAGTTTGATGTTAGATAAACATATTTTGCTAAGTGAATTTCATGAAAAATGATAGTATGGACTAATTTGTAATAGTTATGAAAATTGGTCATACATACTAGAAATAGTGAGAATTGATGATTGTTATAGTAGAGAAAATGAATCAGCTAAGCATGAAGTTTAAGAAAATTTAATGAGAATTATTTTACGAGCCTTTGGGCCAAAGTACAAATATGAGAAAGTTTAGGGGCAAAATAGTAATTTTGCCAAAGTATGTGTTAAGGGCCAATTTAGTCAATGTGATTATTAAACGAGTTGAATTATTATTATAGATCAAGAAAAATAAAGCCCGGATCAAAACCGAGGCAAGAACAAAGTCGAGGACTAAATTGCATATCTACATACATTTTGTATATTGAGGTAAGTTTGTATGATTTCTAAGCTTTATGATTTCTATCATTGAATTGCCTAGTATAATGCACATTATTATCATGGAATGCTTATTGTTTTGTTAAACAAAGAAATCAATGAGATTAAGTATGAGCAAGTCCCGATTGAAGATGAATTTCCTAAGATACTCGATCTACCACATAAGATAAGAAAGTTCGTATAAGACCAAGCCAAGGCATGGCATCGGCAATCAAGCACAGATATCATGTAAGTCTAAGGCAAGCTTGGCATTGAACAGATATCATGTAAGTCCAAGGCAAGCTTGGAATTGAACAGATATCATGTAAGTCTAAGGCAAGCTTGGCATTGAACAGATATCATGTAAGTCCAAGGCAAGCTTGGCATTGAATAGATATCATGTAAGTCCAAGGCAAGCTTGTCATTGAACAGATATCATGTAAGTCCAAGGCAAGCTTGGCATTGAAAAGCTATCAAGAGAAAAAGATCCCATGTAAGCCTAAGTCAAGGCATGGCATTGGTGAGAACAAAAAAGACTTCATATAAGTCAATGTCAAGACATGGCCTTGAAACCAAGATGAGATATTCCATGTAAGACCGTATCTAGGATATGGCTTTGGCATCAAGATATTTCGGATGAGATTTAGTATCCTCGATTATTTGTAGAAATTCATCGAGCAAATGAGTAAAGTTAAAATGAGTTAACAAGAAAGCTAGGTAAGCAAAGTTATTACCAAGTTGAAATTGAGTATTATTTATGTTATGAATGATGAAGGAAAGATTATGATTATCATGTTAAAGCATACTGATCAATGTGATCAAGTGATACAGGTACCTTATTTATCCCACGGGGATGAGACTAGTAAGTATCATGAGATATGTAAGAATCAGTATGAGTAAGTAAGCTTTATAGCTAAAATCCATGATACCATTGTTTATGTCAAATGGTTTATATTAATCAAGTATGTTGCTAAGTGCATTATATGCAAACTTACTAAGCTAAATGCTTATGTCTTTTATTATTTCTTTCAATGTAGTTCGCCAAGCCAATCTCGTGGATCATCGTCATCGGATCTCGGAGCACACTATCAATCGCTATTTTGGTATAGCCAAGTTATTTTACTAAGTATGGCATGTATATGAAGCATTTCATTTTGAGAATATGTTTTAAGAAGAGCCAAAGTGTTGGCTATTAAGTTTGGTATTCTTTTGTATATGGATAAGTGTTTGGCCAAAATTGACTAAGTATGTATGTTTATTGAGATCAATGAAGAATGTAGTAATGTTTATGAAAAATGTATTGAATTGAGCATAAGTTGATCTTGATTTCAGGGTGGCAATTGGCTTGGTAAATAGCCTCTAAGTGCCCACACGGTTAGACACACGGGCGTTTGTTTAGGCCATGTGTGATACACGGTCAGAACATGGGCGTGTGCCCCAAACCATGTGAATAAGTCAGTATATCAAGGTATAGCACACGATTTACATCCACGGACGTGTCAAGGCCATGTGTAATTATTCAGTGTTGAACATGGGTGGAAGACACGGGCATGTGTTAAGTGTACACGGGCGTGTCCCAAGTCACATGGGCGTGTGACCCTGTTTTAAGGAAAAGTTTTTAGTTGAGTTCTGAAAGTTTCTTGATACGTGTTTAAGGCCTCGTAGGCCCATGAAATGTATGATTAGACTAAGAAAGAGAAGTTTTTAATTCGGAACAAAATTGTATAGCTTGTAAGTACATGTTTTAAGTGAGGTCAAGCATGGTAATGTCTCGTATCCAGTCTTAGCATAGGACTCGGGTATGGGGTGTTACAAACTTACTCAAATTTATGGAATGTATGTTTAAGTACACTTGTTTGAATAAAGGTAATCGGAAAGTTCATGTGACATAAATATGTATGTTAATTAGCTTGAAGTGAATTACATGATTGTGAAGATATTATGTTGATGATGAATGCTAAGTGATAAATGTGTATTTGTTAGATTCGAGTTAGAGGCTTTATGATCTCACCCCCTTACCAATGTGGTATTTTGTAATAAAATTTCACTAGATTTAAGTTGAATGAGCTCACAAGTAAGAGACTAAAGAGTTCAGTAGCAGAATGACTAATAATGTGGTCAGAGTTAAGAATAGTTGACAGGTGAATACAGTTCTGGAAAAGATGCCAGGTTATTCTAAAGATCATTCAAATTTCGCGATGTCACGGTTAAAAAAAAGCTAATCTTGGATAATCGACTCATTCAGGTATGATGTCTAAAGTATGTATTTGCTGGAGTTTCTTTCGGATTGATTTTTGTTAGTAATTGGAAAAATACGGGATTAGTGATGATAGAATTAGTCAGAGAAATGATATTTGAAACATAAAGATGTCTTAGTGTAACAGTTGTAATTGAATAGATTATGATGATCTCTCCTGGGTAGTATATATTCATTTATCCTCAGAGATATATGTGATTGTTCGTTTTCTGATGGAATTCTTTTCGTATGAGAATGCTAGCTGATTATAGTGATAGATGAAATCGCTGTTAGTCAGGTTGGTTGATAAGCAGCATTTCTTAAATCTCTCTTTGGCACTCTATTCTATTATGTTTGGAATAAAAGTTGTTCGTGAAAATTTATGTGAGACTATTCTTCTATTTCTACTGGACGTTGTTTTTTTTTTGCATATATATTTGGAAAATATACTATCTCTGTTACAATTGATTCAAGAGCGTATAAGCATTGTTTTTCTTTTGGTTTTCTCTAAGGAATCATCGAGATCTTAATTATTTTCTTATGAGTTATGTTCTCAAACTTCCAATATGATATCGTATCTTGGATTTCTTTATCTCGGTTTTCTTATCAACCTTATTTCGTAAATTATCAATCATGACTCATCTTTAAAGTGTGTTCTTTGGCTTGTGAAAACTATGTCTATTATGGTTATATTTCTGGTATGGGAACGTGGTGATTCTGGTATCAGGATTTCTCTAATTTTCGTGAAAGGAATTGACATCGAAAAGGTATAGATAGTGGAAGCTCAAGCTCAAATTGTACGATGGTTTTCTTTTCTCAGGTAAGTTTGATTAAGATCAATGAGTTCAATTAGGATATTTTGTTTCCTTGAGCTAATGCAGTTGTAAGGATCTTTGACTAGCATGTGAGGAAATTTTGAAAGATTGTATCTATGAGTTGTTTTAACAACATAAAGAAGGGATAATTTTGATATGATATTATTTGAGTTGAGATCGACACAGTTGTTTTTATCTGAGCGAGCTGGTTAGTTGAAAGTAATTTGAGATATATGCATTTAATTTTATCCTTAGGTAAGAAGATGAAATCTGGTACATTCATGGGTAAATTGACGAACAGTTTGAATGAAGAATTTATTTTCAAAAAAAAAAAATGGTGTGATACATGGACGTACCTATTATATTAGTCCTAATTGGATGATATTATGAGTTAAAGCTGTTTTGATTGATAAAGTTATCACAATTGTGAAAGTTTGAATGGTTTGTTGCATGTTAGCAAAGTTGAAAACTGTTGAAGGTGTTACTAACCGAAACACTGATTCTGGGTCCTATTTGAATTGAATAAGAATTCGTGATTTGATGCGCGAGTACCTGACCGAGCTTATGCTATTTGTGCACGAGAGGAGGCATCATCGCCAGACATTATTACCGATACTTTTTCTCTTTTCGATACTGATATAATTGCGTTGATAGACCCGGGATCAACCCATTCATATATCTGTATGAATTTAGTGTTTAAAAAGAGTTTACATGTCGAGTCTACAGAGTTTGTAATTAAAGTATCGAACCCCTTAGGCAAGTCTATTTTAGTTGATAAAATTTGTAAGAATTGTCTTTTGATGACTCGGGGTTACTGTTTTTGGTGACTTAATGCTTCTATAGTTCCATGAGTTTGATGTGATTCTGGGTATGGACTGGTTGACTATGCATGATGCAGTTGTAAATTGTAGAGAAAAGATTATCGAATTAAAATGTCAGAACGGTGAAATTCTTCTGATTGAGTCTGATGATTCGAGTGAATTACCTATTGTGATATCGTCTATGTTAGCTCAGAAATGTATGAAAAAGGGCTATAATGCATATCTTGCATACGTACTGGACACAAAGGTGTCTCAATCAAAGATTTAATCTATACCTATTGTTTGTGAGTTTTCGAATGTATTTCCAGAAGAATTATCGGGTTTGTCACCGATTAGAGAGGTTGAATTTGGTATTGAATTAGTACTGGGAACAACACCGATATCGATAGCTCCGTACAGAATGGCTCCAACAGAATTAAAAGAGTTGAAAGCTCAGTTGCAAGAATTGACAGATAGAGGTTTTGTACGACCGAGTTATTCACCCTGGGGTGCACCGATATTTTTGTAAAGAAGAAAGATGGCACGATGAGAATGTGTATCGATTACAGACAACTGAATAAAGTGACTATAATGAAAAAATACCCTCTATCGCGGATTGATGATTTATTTGATCAGTTGAAAGGGGCTACAATATTTTCAAAGATTGATTTGAGATCGGGTTATTATCAATTGTGAGTTAAAGATTCAAATGTGCTGGAAATTGCATTTAAAACGAGGTACGGACAATATGAATTCCTTGTTATGCTTTTTGGATTAACTAATGCTCCTGCAGTTTTTATGGATTTGATGAACCGGATATTCAGACCGTATTTAGATAGATTCATTGTTGTATTCATTGGTGACATTCTGATCTATTCGCGAGATGAATTTGAACATATCGAGCACTTGAGAATTGTGTTACAAACTCTACGTGATAATCAAATATTTGCAAAGTTCAGCAAATGTGAGTTTTGGCTCCGAGAGGTTGGATTTCTGGGGCATATTGTTTCAACTAAAGGTATTAGAGTTGACCCGAGTAAGATTTCTACTATTGTTGACTAGAAACCTCCGAGAAATGTGTCTGAAGCCCGTAGTTTTCTAGGCTTAACAGGCTATTACCGAAGATTCGTGAAAGGATTTTCGATGATTGTGACACCGATGACATGGCTGCTTCAGAAAGATGTGAAATTCGAATGGTCAGAAAAATGTCAGCAGAGTTTCGAACAGTTGAAGGTACTGTTAACTGAAGCACCAGTTCTGGTTCAACCTAAATTGGGGAAAGAATTTGTGATTTATAGTGACACGTCATTGAACGATTTGGGCTGTGTTTTGATGCAAGAGGGAAAAGTTATAGCTTTTGCTTCCCGAAAATTGAAACCGCATGAAAAGAACTATCCGGCGCACGACTTAGAGTTGGCTACAATTGTGTTCGCATTGAAAACTTCGCGACACTACTTATACGGTGAAACATGCCACATTTATACGGATCACAAAAGCATAAAATATCTGATGTCACAGAAAGATTTGAATCTGCAACAACGAAGATGGCTCGAGTTATTGAAAGATTATGAATTTGTGATTGATTATCCCCCAGGAAAAGCTAATGTTATTGCTGATGCCCTAAGCCGAAAATATTTGTTTGCATTACGAGCAATGAATACCCAGTTGATGATTTGTAATGATGGCTCTATTTTAGCTGAACTAAAAGCTAAACCGGTATTTCTCCAACAAATCTGTGAAGCTCAGAAAGATGACCGTGAATTGCAAGTTAAATGAATTCAATGTGAGACTATCCCTAATTTAGAGTTTCAAATTGGCGCCGATGATTGTTTAAGGTTCCGGAATAGAATTTACATACCGAGAAATTCAGAACTCATTCAGAAGATTTTGCACAAAGTGCACAATAACTGCTTATCTGTTCATCCGGAGAGTACCAGAATGTACAACGATTTGAAACAGTTTTATTGGTGGCAAGGCATGAAACGAGCTATCTTAGAGTTTGTTTCTAAATGTTTAATTTTTCAGCAAGTCAAAGCTAAACATCAAGTACCATCAGGTTTACTGTAGCCTATGATGATTCCCGAGTGGAAATGGGATAGAGTTATAATGGATTTTGTGTCGGGGTTGCTCCTAACTCTGAAAAAGAAAGATGCTATCTGATTTGTCATTGATCGACTAACAAAATCTGCTCATTTCAATCCGATACATGCATATTACTCACTTGATAGGCTTGCTGAATTGTACATTTCTGAGATTGTTCAATTGCACGGGGTGCCACTATCTAATATTTCTGATAGAGATCTAAGATTTATGTCGCAATTCTGGAAGAAACTACAAGGAGCTCTAGCAACACAGTTGAATTTCAGTACTGCTTTTCATCCTCAGACTGATGGCCAGACCGAGAGAGTTATTCAGATTCTCGAAGACATGTTGAGATGTTGTATTTTAGAGTTTGAGGGTGTAACACCTCTTACCCATATTCGACTCCTGAATCGGATACAAGGCATTACCATACTTAACTTGCTCAATCATACAATATCAATCCATAAAAACTTCATTTCAAGTTAAAACTTTTCATTCGATACCTTAATGTCCTTATTATAGGCTTACGAGACCCTAAACTTGCACTCGAAATGATTCAGGACCAAACCGAAAACTTTTGAACACTTAGACAAATTTGACTCAAAATAGGGCCACACGCCCGTGTGAAGGATGGGACACGCCTGTGTGGCATGTCACATGCCCGTGTTCCACACCTGTGTGGAATTATTTTCCAATTCGAACCTAAAGGCGGCCTAACACATGCCCGTATCTTCGCCTGTGTGAAAACATTGACATTCTGTTTATGACGTCATCATCTCAATAAGGTCACATGCTAAGGCACACGCCCTTGTCCTTAGACCGTGTGTCGAAGTAAATTCCTAATTTTAGGTGCAAGCTTCACACGGCTGGGCACATGCTCGTGTCTTAGGCCATGTCTGCCATATAGTTGAGACACATGGCTGCCCATGTGTTTGCTACTGGGTATTCTGACTTGTCAACCTAGCATGCATGGGGACACACGGCCTTTCAACACGCCCATGGGGCTGACTGTGTGTCACACACGGACTAGACACACGCCCGTGTGTTTACCCATGTGGACATTTGTAAGGCTATGTACCAAGCCATTTGCCACCCTACAAGCAACCACACTTATACCAAATCAATTCAACATACATCATGACCATAAGGCACTTCCAAGAACTCAAAATCAAAACATCCACACAAGCATGCACTTCATGAATTTTATCATAATTGAATATATGAACTTGCCAAGTATTGGTCAATTTCCAATGACAATTTACCAAATGAATTGAACGACATTAATAGCCAACACTTTGGCTAAAAAATATGACATAACAAAATGACCAAGACCTATACATGCCATACTCAAAATAAATCTAACTTTGCTATACCAAATAGAAGTTGATAGTGTGATTCTGAACTCCGACGTCGTACAATCCCCGAGTTAGCTTGGCGATACTACAAGGAAAAGGGAAATGAGAGGAGTAAGCATAAAGCTTACTAAGCTTGCATGAAATAAATAGCAACATAAAGGCTCATAATGCCATCCATCCATTTCATTGAATAAGAACACAAAGTCTCAAGCACATTGCTATAACTTACTCATGCTTACTCTTACCAATTACATTTCATGTCACATATCGTAAACATTTCTCGTGAATTACTCACATGTACCTATATCACTTCATCACATAGCTTTAGCACTAATTTCATCTCTATTACAAACTTAACTCTTTTTTCTCGATGGCTCACTTGAATTACCCGAGGATACACAATCATCATCATACACATAAACATGACGCCATTGCCACATCCCAGATATGGTCTTACGTGGGATCACATCTCGATGCCGATGCCCAGATATGATCTTATACGGGATCTCATATCGATGTCGATGCCATATCCCAAGTATGGTCTTATACAATTTTCATATTCGATGCCGATGTCATATCCCAGATATGGTCTTACACGGGATCTCAATTCGGTGTCGAGGCCATATCCCAGACATGGTCTTATACGGGACCTTACCAATCTCATGTCTCGATGATGATATCCTCTCACTTCTTAAAGTCCAACCAGGACTTCAACGTCATAAAGTTTCATCATTTTGTCATTCAACATCATTACTCAATTTCATATAAATAACATACAACATCACTAATATCAAACATTTAAAAACTTAATAACATGATGTTGAATTTATTACACACAAACTTACCTCGGTACCAAAATATATGTGAAATCTTTCAAATTAGTTCACCACCTTATTCTTACCTCGGTTTCAGTCCGGGCTTCGTGTTTCTTGATCTATAATAACAAATTCACTTATTTTAATTACCACATTAATCAATACATTTCAATAATCATACTTTGGCAAAATTATCATTTTACCCTTAGACTTTCACAAAATGACTATTTTACCCCTAGGCTTGTAAATCAATTCTAATTAAATTTCTTCCTTTAACAAGCCTAGGTGAATATTTATTTCTCTTATAGCAACTCTCAATACTCATTATTTCATACATTTAACACCTATTTTACAACCTTGGCAAAAAGGTCCTCTTAGGTGTTTTTATGGAAACACCTTTCACAAAAGTTGTATATCTAACAACTAAGACTCATTTTCTTCCATAAAAATATAGAAAACAACATAAATTCTCACATGGAAAAACCCTAAACTTTCAACCATTTTGCAAAATAATCCCCTCATTAGCTAGCTCAAGCTACAAGGGTCCTAAAAGTACAAAAATTATTAAGGAATGATCATCAAAACACTTATTTGTAAGGAGAAAAGCTTGCTAAAATTTTTGAGCTCTCAAACCCCTATTTTGTTACTAATTTTTGGTGGTGAAGGTGGTGAAGAAAAGATGATATTTTTCTTTTCTTTATTTTATTATAAAACATCAATTTGGTTACCAAATTCCTACCAACTTTGACTTATTTTTCAACTCTTTGTCCCCTATGGCCAGCCACCCTATATCTAAGGGTCTAATTGCACATTAAGGGCCTCCAATTAATATTCTATGGCTTTTAGAAATAGAACTTTCGCACTTTATGTGATTTAGTCCTTTTTCACAATTAAGCATGTAATCGCTAAAATTAAAGCACCAAAATTTTCATGCACCTATATAATAATGCTATAACGCATAAAATAACTTTAAAATAATTTTCTCTGACCTCAGATTAGTGGTTCTAAAACCACTATTCTGACTAGCCCCTAAATCGGGCTATTATAGAGGGCAATTGGGAAAAATACTTACCATTGATTGAGTTCGCGTATAACAACAATTTTCAGATGAATAAAAAGATGGCACCGTACGAAGCTTTGAAAATATCAAACTCCACTATACTGGACTGAAATAAGTGAGAAAAAGATTCACGGGGTTGAATTGATCAGAGAAATTGAAGAAAAAGTGAAAATGATTCGCAACAGTTTAAAAGCAGCTTCAGATTGACAGAAATCATACACAGATTTGAAATGTAAAGAAATTGAGTCTTAAGTCAGGAACTGAGTGTTTCTAAAGGTGTCACCATGGAAAAAGGTTCTTCGATTCGGTCGTGAAGGAAAGCTGAGTCTGCTATTTATCGGACCGTATGAGATTGTCGAAAGAATAGGGCCTGCAAAGTATTGACTAGCTTTACCGTCAAAAATTGAAAAGATTCATAATGTCTTTCACATTTCTATGCTACGTCGATATAGATCTAATCTGTCACATATGATTTCTCCGATAGATGTTGAGATACAGACTGATTTGACGTATAGCAAAGAACCGATCAGGATTTTAGCTCGTGAAATCAAAGAATTGAGAAATAAACGCATAGCCCTAGTGAAGGTTCTTTGGCATAAACAAGGAACCAAGGAAGCTATGTGGGAACTCGAGGAAGCTATATGAAAATAGTACCCTAAACTATTTATCGGTAAGATTTTTGGGGACGAAAATCCCTAAGGAATGAGAGTTGTAACAGCCCGTTTGTAGTCAAATCGAATAGTGATTTCGGGACCACAAATCTGAGGTTGAAATATTTATTTTATTATTATTTTATTTTCTACATTATGATAATGTGATTGTGTAAAATTTTGTTAAGAAATTTTATTGTTTAATTGCTTAATTTGAGAAAAAAGACTAAATCGCGTAAAATGTAAAAGTGATGTTCTATTAGCTAAAGGTATTAAATAGCTATAGAACCTTAAATTAAAGGGCCTTATGTGGTAATTAACCCATTTGAGAGTTAATGGATGATAGTGGGGTGGTATTTCGTGTAGTTATTAAATATTTTTAAGGTTAAAATTGGTATTTAGTAATTAAAGTATAGTAAAATAAAACAAAAATATATTTTCTTCCATTCATCATCTTCGTAGCCGAACGTTAGGGAAAATAAAGCCATGAAAATGGTTTGAAGATTTGGCAAAGCTCATTTGTGCAATTGTAAGTCAGTTTTTGTCCCGTTTTTAATGATTTCTATGTTTTTGTGATCATTGCTTCATATTCTAGCTAGCCTACCCTAGATTTCAAAACTGTTAAAGATTTATCATGTTTCCATTATTGAATGCTTGAGTAATTTGATGATTTATGATAGATTTGGAAGGTTTAATGTTAGATTAATAGCTTTTGTAAAGTGATTTTTGAGGAAAATGTCAAAAAGGGATTAAATTGAGAAAATGTGAAATGTGGTGGTTAAAAGTGTGAATAAGTTAAAAATATGGGCTGCTAGTAACATGTATTAAATTCAATTAAGCATGGGTTTGTACTAAATTGCATGAATTTGCGATTTTATGTGATAAAGACTAAATTGTGAAAATGTGAAACATTAGGGGCAAATGTGTAAATTTACCAAATTGTAAATTTTAGGCTAAATTGAATAGACCTAATGCTAAATGTGCTAAATTTGATAATATATAGATCAAGCTAAGCCGAGAACGGGATTAGATTGGGGAAAAGGAAAAGTGGACGAATAGTCGATAATTTCCATCCGAGCAACTTGAGGTAAGTTTGTGTAATTAGAATCGAAGTTTTAAATACTTGTAAATTATTTGAAATGAAAGTATAATTGATTAAATGGTATTACTGAGTTTGAATGCCTAATTGATAAGAATTTTTGAATACCGAGTCCCGTTTGAACCGTAGAAAGTCGTAGGATACGAGTGACATGTCATTAGGGTTACCGTTTTGGTCGAGATCCTGCATATGTTGTGGACTCACCACAGCTTGTATGAGCTTACCGATATATCATCTCGTAAGAGCTTACTATTTTCAGCTCATCAGAGCTTACCGTTTCAGCTCAATAGAGCTTACTGTCCATCAGTTCAGGAGCAGCTTACTGATCATAGCTTGAAAGAGAAAAATGATAATGAATTGACGGATTACTGATTTATACACATAATGTATGTCACTTGAGTATCCCTCGATATTTTAATAGGTTCAACGAGCATAAATTCTGTTATTGGTTATGTGAAAAAGCTATACGTTTATACGGATGAATTAATGTTTATATGGATGAAGTAACTATTTATATGGATGAAGTACTATTTATACGGATGAGTTACTGTTATCGAATGAATTATTTATTATATGATTGAGAGTGAAATGTTACAACTGATGTACATGATATATTAATTTGATATGGTACAATGTATTGAGTATTAAAATGAGATAATGGATGATTATATGCACTTATGTGACTAACTTGTTGATGAATGCTTGTGTTTAGGCATTTGGTAATTGAATAGAGTACACTTTATTTATTGTCTTGATTATGTATAAATGGTAAGTTTAATTCTGAATTATACGGGCTTACTATGCTAAAAAGCTTACTCTGTTTCTTTTTCGTGTTTTATAGAGGTTCGATAGCTCGCTCGATTCGGATAAAGTCAAAGATACGCATCACACTATCCAGTTGTCAATTGGTACATTTGAACTCATAAAAATATGTAAATATGGAATGTATAGGCTAGCTATAAATATGATAGTTATAGTTACTTGAGCTAGTGATTTTGGTACATGTTGTGGTATAAGATAAGCCACTTGATTTGGCTTAACTTGGTATAATGCTTTGGTTGCGTATAAGTATTCAAATATATGAATGAAATTTTATGGATTAGCTACCTATTGAGATATAAAATGCTGCAAATTATACTTGTGCAGGTATGTAAAAATAGGGTGGCAAAATGGCTTTGCAAATAGCCTATTTTTGTCCACACGGGCGTGTGTCTCAACCGTGTGTGACACACGGTCATGTTGCACGGCCATGTGTCCCCTAGTGTTGAAATTGAAATGAAGTCACTTTGAAGGGCACACAGGCATGTGGTTGGCCGTGTGACCCAAGTCAGTAACCTCACTTGTTTGGACACAGGGTAGGACACAGGCTAGGACATGGCCATGTGCTCCCATTACGAATGTCCACACTACCTATGACACGGGCATGTCTGGTGGCCGTGGGATACACACGGCCTGGCCACACGGGCGTGTGCCCCTGTTTTAGATAAAAAATTTATAAGCGTTGAAAAATTTCCCGAGTTATCAGTTTAGTACTGAACCACTCCCAATACATGTGTAAGGTCCCGTAGGCTCGTATTAGGAACAAATTGATTGAGATTGATTGATAATTGTATGTATTGATTAAATGTATGAGAAAAGTTTGTTTATGTGTGTTGTAAGTCTGGTAATGCTCCGTAACCCTATTCAGGCGTTGAATACGGGTGAGGGGTGTTATAGTTTTCGTTGTGGATCTACCGAGCATTTTATTAAAGACTGCCTGAAAAATAAAATGTTGTACTAGTTACATCACAAAGTTCTGAATCTACTTCTAGGGGCCAAGGATTAGGTCGAGGTGGTTCGGTTATCAGAGGAGCTAGAAGAGGAAGTGGTATTGCCACTCAGCAGTCAGAAGCAAGAGCACTAGCCCAAGAATATATTGTGCAGACTCGTGAAGAGGGTAATGCTCATGATGTGGTGACAGGTATATTTTTATTACATTCAGAACTTGTTTATGTTTTAATTGATCCGGGATCTTCACGTTCCTATGCTAATACAAAACTGGTTGAGTCAGGAAATTTAAAATCTGAGTTGTCTAAAAGTATCAATAGTAGTGTCTAGTCCACTAGGACAAACTGTGCTAGTTGATTAGGTGCGTAGGAGGTTTCCTTTAATGATATAAAATATAGTATTTCCTGTTGATTTGTTGATAATGCCATTTGGCGATTTTGATATAATTCTGGAAATGGACTGGCTACCTGAGTATGGGGTGATTTTGGACTGTTGTAAAAAGAGGTTACTGTTCAAATTCAAATTGGAGATAAGATTGAAGTTAATGGTATTCGAACCAACAGGTCGGCTCGTATTATTTTAGCAATTCAGGCAGATAAACTTCTTCATTAGGGTTGTGCACCTTTTCTGGCATATGTTATTAATTCAGACTCTTTTGAAAGTTAGTATAGTAAGATCCGAACTATTTGAATATTTTTCGATGTTTTCCTGAAGAATTACCAGGATTACCACCAGATCAGGAGGTTGAATTTGGAATTGAAGTGTATCCTGGTACAGCTCCGATATCAATACCCCCATATCGTATGTCTCCTACGGAATTAAAAAATTGAAAGTGCAGTTGCAAGATTTACTAGACCGTGGATTTATACGTCTGAGTATTTCACCATGGGGAGCTCCAGTGCTGTTTGTTAAAAATAAAGATGGTTCAATGAGGTTATGTATTTATTATAGACAACTAAACAAGGTGACAATCAAGAATAAATATCCGCTACCTCGTATTGACGATTTATTTGATTAGTTGAAAGGAGCTTCTGTGTTTTCAAAGATTGATTTGAGATCGGGTTACTATCAATTAAAGGTGAAAGAAAATGATGTACCGAAGATAGCATTCCAAACAAGGTATGGGCATTATGAATTTTTGGTGATGCCACTAGTTGCTTTTATGGATCTTATGAACTGCACCTTTGAACTTTATTTGGACCAGTTTATGGTGGTTTTTATTGATGACATTTTGGTTTATTCAAAGTCTAAATCTAAACATGAACAGCATCTCAGAATCATTTTGCTAGTATTATAGGAGAAGCAGTTGTATGGGAAATTAAGCAATTGTGAATTATGGTTACCAGAGGTGGTATTTTAGGGACATGTTGTTTCGACTGATGGAATTAGAGTTGATCTGAAGAAGATTGAAGCTATTATTCAGTGGAAAGCATAGAAAAATGTGTCAGAGGTACGTAGTTTTCTGGGATTAGCTGGTTACTATTGAAGATTTATGAATGGATTTTCTAAGATAGCTTTACCAATGACAAAGTTGTTGCAAAAGAATGTTCCATTCATCTAGGATGATCAGTGTCGGAAAGTTTTGAGTAGTTGAAGTAAATGTTGACTAAGGCGCTAGTTTTGACTTTACCAGAGTCGGGAAAAGATTTTGTTATTTACAGTGATGCTTCTTTGAGTGGTCTTGAGTGTGTCTTGATGCAAAGTGGAAAAGTGATAGCTTATGCTTCTCATCAATTGAAACCGCATTAACGCAATTATCCGACGCATGATTTAGAGTTAGCTGGTTTGATTTTTGCACTGAAGATTTGGAGACATTATTTTTATGGTGAGAAATGTTATATTTATACTGATCATAAAAGTCTCAAGTATCTTTTATCACAAAAGGATTTAAATTTGAAACAACGTTGGTGGATAGAGCTTCTAAAGGATTATGAGTGTGGTATTGATTATTATCCTGGAAAGGCAAATGTTGTGACTGATGCATTAAGTAGAAAAGCAGTGATTGAATTATGAGTAATGTTTGCACAGCTCATTATCAGTGGTGATAGAAGTCTATTAGCTGAATTGAGAATCAAACCGGTGATGTTTGATCAGATTAGATTAGCACAATTAGAAGATGATAAGTTGATAAAGAAAAGAGAAATGGTCCAAAATGGTATGGCAAAAAATTTCAGTATTGATGATCATGATTGCCTGAGATTTCGTAATCAAATCTGTGTTCCAAATGTTTCTGAATTAAAAGAGTTGATACTTCGTAAAGCACATGATAGTCCTTTTGCAATACATCTAAGAGGAACAAAAATGTACCGTAATATGGGAGTATCATATTGGTGGCCAGGTATGAAAAAGGATATAGTTGAATATGTGGTTAAATATTTGACTTGTAAACGAGTTAAGGTAGAGCATCAGGTTCCTACTGGATTACTTCAGCCTATTAATATTCTAGAATGGAGATGGGACTGTATCACGATGATGGACTTTGTAATGGGATTACCATTATCAGCGAGTAAGAAAAATGTTATTTGGGTGATTGTTTATCGACTTACAAAGTCAGCTCATTTTATAGAAGTCAGAACTGATTGGTCACTCCAGAAACTTGCTGAAGTTTACATTCAGTAGATCGTAAGATTACATGGTATTCCAGTATCAATAATTTCTGATTAGGATCCACGATTCACATCAAGATTTTGGAGGCAATTGCATGAATCTCTTGGCACTCGACTCCACTTTAGTACAGCTTTTCATCCACAGACTGATGGACAATCCGAGCATATTATCTAGATTTTAGACGATATGCTTCGTGCATGCGTCATTGATTTTGAATTAGGTTGGGAAAATTATTAACCATTAGCTGAATTTGTATATAATAACAGTTTCTAATCAAGTATTCAGATGGCTCCGTATGAAGTTTTATATGGTCGAAATGTCGATCACCTGTGTGTTGGATGAAATTGAATGAAAGAAAAATGATTGGGCCGAAGTTGATTCAGAAAACTGAAGACACTGTCAAGAAGATACGAGATAGACTAAAGACAACTTTCGACAGACAGAAATCATATGCAGACTTGAACTATCGAGACATTGAATATTCTGTTGGGGACAAGGTATTTCTTAAAGTATCACATTGGAATGAAATATTGAGATTTGGTCGAAAGGGAAAATTGAGCTCTCGTTTTATTGGGCCATATGAAATTATAGAGAGAGTTGGGCCAGTTGCATATCGTTTGGCTTTGCCTCTAGAATTATAGAAGATTCATAATGTTTTTCATGTTTCGATGCTCAGAAGATACCGATTAGATCCTTCTCTTATTATATCGACAAAAGATATTGAAATACGACCTGATTTAACGTATGACGAAGAGCCAGTTAAGATTTTAGCTCGAAAAGTAAAAGAGTTACGTAATAAACGAGTTCCATTAGTGAAAGTGTAATGGCAAAGTTATAATAGCTCGATTTTGGGCGTAGTCAGAATAGTGGTTTCGGGACTATAAATCCGACATAGCAAAGTTCATTTTATTATATTTTTATGGTCTATAGTTTCACGAAAAAATTTCGTTCAAAAATTTTGACATTTAGGCACTCAATTTAGTCAAAATGACTAAATTATAAAAAGTGAAAAAGTTGAGTTCTTCATGCTAGAGGTGTCTAATTGCTATGAAATTTTAAATTGAAGGTCCTTAGATGGTAATTAGACCATTTATTAAGTTAGTGGACAAAAATGGACATGGTGGAATAAAATTTCAAAGTTTTAAGTGAGGGGCATTTTGGTTATTTGGTAAATAAAAGAATAAAAAGGGAAATGAAAGCCAAAATCCGCTCATCTTTCTTCAACCTTGGCCGAAACTTTGGAGAGCACCATAGCTAGGGTTTTTTCATCTTTCAAGCTTGATTGTAAGTACATCCTAGCCCCATTTTTAATGCTCTTTATGTTTTTGAAGTCGTTATCATCCAACCTATCTATTTCTACCATTAATTTAAGGAATGATCACGGTCTAGGGTTTGACCCATGTTGGATGTTTGTGTATTTTGATGTCTAATGGTAGATTATGCATGTTTGACATGTGATAAACAACTTTTGCTAGGTGGTTTTTGATGAAAATGTCAAAAGGACCTATTTGTAAAAGTTATAAAATAAGTAGTAAAAGTGTGTTTTAATGGTAATTGTGGGCTGTTATTGTTATAAAAATGGTTCGGCTAGGCTTTTAAATTAAAGAAATTGCACACATTTCATTTTACGAGCTTAGGGGCAAAAATGTAAATATGTCAAAGTTTAAGGGAAAAAATGTAATTTTCCATAATGTGATTTTTGGACTGAATTGAGTAATGTGGATAATAAATAAGTTAAATATGCTATTATAGATTAAGAAAGACGAGGTTCGAACCTTGATCGGGGGAAAAATAAGGTTATTGACCATTAGGTTCATTCCTATTATTCTTGTACCGAGGTAAGTTCGTTTGTAAATAATGCATTATTTTTTATGCTTTAATTGCGTTAATATTGTATGAATTGTGATTTACTCTTTGAACGTAATTAACAAAGTTCGACAAGTGAGAAAAATCCCGGTTGAACCATAGGAATAGTTAGGATACAAATGTCATGACATTAGAGTTATTGAGACTTTGTGTAAGACCATATCTGGGATATGGCATTGATATAAGACTTCGTGAAAGACCATAGCTGGGCTATTGGCATCGATATGAGATCCCATGTAAGACCATATCTGGGATATGGCATTGGTATGGTACTGTGAGTATGAGATGTCCCGAGTATCCTTTAGTATTTCAAGTGGTTCAACGGGTAGTTCAAAGGAAATGATAAAGTTGTGAAGGACTAAGGTATGATGTGAAAGATTATGGTAAGTTACAAGTTAGTACAAGAATGTATATAAAACTCATGCTTAATGAGATCGATATGTGATGAAACCTCGGATTGGTTCGTTTGAGTAAGTTATGATGTTAAGATTTTGATATCATCTATGCTAAGCTTGATTATGAATTCACAATGACTTTTATGTTAATTTACTTTATGTTAAATATATGTTAAAGTGTGTATGATGCTTATTATTTACATAGGGACTTACAAAGCTTTAAAGCTTACTCCCTTTCTCTTTCCCTTGTCTTATAGTGCCACCAAGCCAGCTCAGGGATCAACGACGGTCGGAGATTCATTCAAACTATCAAATTAACATTTTGGGTACCTATGATTTCAATATTTTGAGTTATGGCATGTATAGGGACTTGGTCTTTTTGTTATGTGTCATAATTGATTTGGCCATATGTGTTGGCTTCAATAGTTGATAATTCATTTTGAAAAATGGCCATTTGATATTGGCTAATATTGGTTAAGTATATATACGTATGATGATGTTCTTATAAATGTGAGAAATTGCTTTATTAGAGATGCTAAGTAGGTGATAGGTGTATGTGATAAATGATAGTATGTAAACGATATGTGGATGCCTTATGTATGGCTGATTGGGTTGAAAGTATATGCTTGGATTGATGCTATGTTTTGTTGTATAGGTTGTTGCATGGAAGGGTGGCAAAAAGGCTTGGTAAATAGCCTTATATATGTCCACACGGGTAGACACACGGTCTGCCCAATGGGCATGTGTTTCGGCCGTATGTCCCTTGCACCTTAATTGTTGCAAAACAGAATGCTCAGTAATGAGCACACGGGCAGAGACACGGGCGTGTGTCTTAGCCGTGCGTGCGGTACGGCCTCGAACACGGGCGTGTGCCCTGGCCATGTGAAGTCTGCACCTATTTTATGAAAATTATAAAAATTTAATCGCTCACACAGCCTAAGCACACGAGTGTGTGACCAAGCCGTGTGACCTCAATTTGATGATGACATCATAAATAGAATGCTCCTTAATTTGAACACGGCCTAAAGCACGGGCGTGTCTCGAACCCATACGGGCGTGTGACCCCCTTTTCATTAAAAATTTTCTTAGTACTCCAAAAGTTTTCAAAGTTCTCGGTTTAGTCCCAAACCACTTCCGATGCATGTTTTGGGCCCCATAGGCTCATTTTAGGGATGATATGAATGTTTTTGAAAACTTTTAAATTTGAGTGGAATTTTATGGCTCGATTTTGAATGTTTGCTTATGAATAAGTCCTATAATGCCTCGTACCCTATTCCGGCGTCGGATACGAGTAAGGGGTATTACAAAAGTCATAGTGTTGAAGAAGCGACTTGGGAATCGAAAGAAACTATGAGATCTCAATACCCCTACCTCTTTTCAGGTAAATTTCGAGGACGAAATTTATTAAGGAGAGAGAAATGTAATGACTTGATAGTTGGGTAATTGGAAAAGGGCATTTTCGGGTCGTTTATGTAAAACAGATTTGTAAATATTTATTAAAAATATTTACGAAGTTAGTTGTGTGGTCAATTAGGTTTTGGTTAGGTGAATTAGTTTAAATTAAGATTAAATTAAGTGTGAGGACTAGATTGAATATAGGGTAAAAGTTGAATTAAATAATAGAGAAAAATCAAAGGACTAAACTAGTAATTAAACCAACACATGACAAGTGTATGGTGATGGTGGTGACATGTGGATTAATTAAATACATATATTAGTAATTATTATTTACTTATAATATAAGTAAATATATTATATTATTATATATATTATATTATATCATTATTATAAATATAAAATAAATAAATTAAATTAATACAATTGTATGGTAATAAAATGTACAAGTGTAATAAATACATACATACATTTGTAGTATACATATACATTTACTTGGTATTTAAGAATAAATAAATATATTATATTATATTATATTATATTATATTATATTATATTATATTATAATAGTTTAATAATAAAATAAAAAGAATAAAAGAAAAGAGAAAGAGACTAAAGAAACAGAATAGCAAAAACGAAGCAGGGGAAAGAAAAAGAAAGAAAAAGAAAGGGAGAAATTAGGGTTTTGAAGTTTAAGCTTAATTTGGTAAGTCAAATTAGTCCATTTTCTTGAGATTTTGATATTTTTGGATTCCTAAAACAAAAAACTACTTGATTTATGTGGAAAATTTGAAAGTTAGTTGATTTTTGGATGTAGTTCATGTTGAATTAATTGAAGAATTATGGTTTAAATTGATAGAATTTCAAGTTAGAATTGAGAAAAGGATTGAATTGTAAAATAAATCATAAGTTTTTATGTAGTAGGGACTAAATTGAAAAAAATTGAAATTAGGAAATTGTGGTGAAAATTAGAGAATTAAGTTTAGTTTTGGGTGGAAATTGAATGAAAAATAAATAATAAATTGTAAAGAAATAAAATTAGTTTTGGTTAGGGATTTAATTAGAATTTATACAAAAGTTGAAAATGAATTGAAATATTCAAAGTGAAATTGTATGTGTATTGATAATTTTTAATTGTTTTAATTTCCGTAGCTAATAATGAGCCAGAGACATCGGCTAAAAAGGGAAAAGAGAAAGTCAACGACGAGTGACTCAGAAAAAAACGGTTTGTATTTCTATAATCCGAAAACTAAAACTATTAGTTGTATCTATTATTATGTATGGTAAGTGGAATTGAAGTGAGTTTGGCATTGTAGCAATGAATTGAATTAAATTGAATTGAATTTAAATTGTGAGTAAATGTGAAAATGTGATTGGTATGAGAATTGCGATTGAATTGAAATTATGTGATTATTGTGGAATTGATATTGAAATGTAAATTGATTGAGAATTGGTAAATGGATTGAAAACCCTATTAACTGTATCGGACTGAGTCGGATATAGTTGGCATGCCATAGGATTAGAAGTGTTCAGGGGTACTTCGACCTCGAGTCGATGAGGCACTATATGTGTCGTAATATTGCTTCGGATAATTCCAATGAGGCACTATGTGTCGTATTGTTATTGCTTCGGATAAATCAGATGAGGTACTGAGTACCGTATTGTTTTACTTCGGCATGGCCGATGAGGCACTGGGTGCTGTACTAATGTGTTTGGGTTGGATCCGTGTATCCGTCGGAGTCCGAGTAGTGTTAATAGGGATATATGAATGAATTGATCAAATGATTGACATTGAATGGTATTGAATAAGAAATGAATATTAATATTGAAATTTAAATTGAGAAATTTATTGTGAAATGCTATTGAATAGCAATTGTGAGATTGAAATAGAGGATATGATGATTGAAAGTGATATGGAAGATGAATTTATAAAATTGATTATTTATTGAATGATTATTATTATGTATAATTATGTATATAAATTTTTATAAATTTTTTCTAAATAAGTATTCGGATTATAGAGATACCACTGAGTGTATGCTCAGCGTACAGTTTGTTTCCGTGCGCAGGTTAGGTTAAAGTTCAATTGTTGAATCAGTATCCAAAGCCGATCCCGAACTCAAAAATGTGGTGAAGTGTTTTCTCTTTTGAAATGACATGTACCTAGGTTGTCTTTTGATGTCATTTAGATATGCAAATATTAATAGTGTATAAGATGATATTGATTGATTTATATATATATATATATATATATATATATACAAACATATGTCTTATAATATAGCCATTTACATGGTTTTAGTTTGAATTGGTTGAATGGTTTGTAATTGGATTGAAACATAATTAGTCCGGGTTAAGTATGTGTGAACACAAATAGTCATATTTCATCCAGAGTAAGTATGTGAAAGGTATTTATGTTGGTACATTGATTTGGTTATTAAGTCTATCATTTTGGCATGTTTTAGAAGTGTTTAATTGTGTTTTGATTTGGTTGAATAATTGGATATTGAGTTGTTTGTTGTTTAAGATTTGTTGGGTAGGTAAATTCTAATTTGTATGTTAAATATTTATGAGAATGTTAGTATTTGTCCTATAATGACCGATAATGCTTCATAACCCTATTCCGGCGACGGATAAGTGTTAGAAGGTGTTACAGTATGTTAGCAGGTCTCAATTCCTCATAAATTGAGGAGACTTATATAGGTGATATACTGATCTAAGAGCACTTATTTTTGTTTATTTTTGGTAATATATACCAGTATTTGAATTTCATATTTTATTAATTTTTTTATTATAGAGGTTCAACCATCACTATCAGTTTATGCAAAATATATAAAAAGAACGAAGAAAGTCATTTTTAAGAAAAATAATACATAAATTTTGAATTTTGGTGAAAAAGTAATAGAAATCGAGATTAAAAAATGGAAAAAAGCTCGTTGGAATTTGGGTTTTGTCACCGAAAGCAAGGTTTTGATAAGTTTTTTGATAAATTTTTGAATTTTTTAGCACTAAAATTATTGGGTGCAGAACAAAAGAGATGAATATGTTTATAATTTTAAAAAAATTTAAAAATTATTTTTTAGTTAATAAAATTTACTTATTACAAAATAATTGGTTAAAAATTTTCTAACAATTTTAATAATTTAAATAATGGAATATAATTTAGATACCATTTTAAATAATAGAGTAAAATTTAAGTGGACCAAAAAATATAAAAATAACTTAAAATTAATATAATTTAAGTATGATTTTATAATTTAAGCTTAAAATTTAACCACTGATTAAATACTCGAATGTTTTTATGGATCGATAAAAAAAAATGAAGGTTTTTATAGGCGGTTAATGTCATTAGACCCATCATCCTAAACCATAAATTGAAGTTATCGTTAGTTTCGCTAATTTCCATCGAAAAAGCTGCCCTACCGGTTGGTACATTACCTAACCGTTTTAAGAAAAAAAAAAAATAAGGGTACGATTAAGAAATGTAGATGTCCTGTCTAATTTCATACGGTAAATTATGTTAGTATTTATCCAATTATTAATAATTTTATTTATTTATTTATAAGAATTATAAAATAATTATTCAATTATTTAATTTTGTCCCTTTTGTTGTTATTAACTAGATAATATAAAATGAAAATATCAAAAATTTAAGATAATTAGATGATCAAGAAAGATAAAATTAAATAATTGGATGATATTTTGTAACATTTCATATTTGCATGATAAAAAATTACTAATAATTGATGATAATATTATAATTTTTCATAATTGAATTATTAAAAAAATTACTCGTAATTTACCAATTTAAAATTAATAATAATGTATAATATAAAATGATTATTTATTTATTTTTAAACAATCAAATAACCTTGAGCCTGATCTAAATCTAAACATAAAAGAAAATCAAACTACAACCTAATCCGTAAGCACCATTCCCAGATTTTATTTTTGTTGGAAATATAGTTCCCAATCACTATCCGCATTATTAAAGCAATATTGAGTAGACATGATTGGTAATGTGTGCGGTTAATTAGCTATATTGACAACCCAACTCAAAATCCACTTTCTCATTTCTTAACTATCATCTCTCCAACCTCACATAATTATTTAACTACTAGATTTAAAACTCACAAATCACATTTTACTTTTTGTCTCCCCAATCTATTTCATTTGTGTTTCCCTCAAAAGCATCCTATTAGTTACTCTAATCTCATGTTCGAATGACTCCCCCAATACCTTGGGATGGAATGCTTCTCCCACAGGGCTTTTTTCCCTTAATTCGGCTTATAACCTATAACATTGTGGATTTCTCGGAGTCCACTGGTGTGCAATGGAAATGGCTTTGGCAGCTTCACCTTATCCTCAAGCTATTGGAAATGGTTTATTATACTCTCCTAACAACTTATTTCCTTAATCAGCACGATATGAATTTATCTATTAGTTATCCCTTCTGCAACTCAGGCTTGGACGACCTTGAACATATCTTTAGGAGTTGTTTTGTCACTATAAATCTTTAGCGCCAACTCTCTCCAACAAACTAGTTTACTGGCCTCTTTCTCCTTTCATTTTGCGGATTGGCTGAAAGCCAACTTAACTGCTAAATGTTTCTATAATCGACCTTCAATCCCCTAGTACTTGATGTTCATCTATTTTATCATAAATATTTGGCTCGCAAGGAAAACTATTTTTTTTTAGAAGCTTGCTTGCCTTGGCTCCATTATTCACCAGTCACTGACAAATGCAATTGAGTTCTTTGCCATTTCTAGCAATCTTAAAATCACCTCTTTCCCGACATTCAATGCTGTCTGATGGACTCCTACAGTACATGGATGGTTTAAACTTAACTACGATGGCTCATCCATCGGAAACCCTGGTTCTGCCGAGGCAGGGGTCCTTGTGAAGGAAATTGGGTGGCGAGTTGCCACAGGTTTCTAAGCTTCACTACAAACCTGATTGCTAACTTATGGGCTTTAAGAGTGTTGAGTATTTTGATGTGTGTCTTCAAGGTGAGGAGAATCGAGTATTTATAAGACATGGTTATTGTTCATCGAAGTGATGTCCTAGGTAGGCTCCATTCATGTCGACACGTATGCTGTCCTAGATTCAACACCTGTTCACTGGTCCATTTGTTTGACTTCACACCCATATTTGTGAACACCTAAGGTCATGCGAACTAGGCTTGCGAGCCCTCTTCGCAAGCCCTCCCCGCAAACACCTAATGTACAAGTTACGTGTTTGTGGTCCAAGTTATATTCGGGTTTTGAGGTAATAGGAAATATCATAACAATATAGTCCCCCATGTTGGCTCTAAGAATGGTTATAAAGTGGCGGTTCTTAGAGCCAATGTTTTGAATTTGTATGGCTTATTAAACACTCTTTGATCACTACTATATAACGTTTACTTCACCACATGTATGAAGGGATTACATCTGTTTGCATCTGACCATTCCTTACTCCTTGGTAATTTGAATCGTTAAAGCCCAGAAAATCACAAACTAAAAATTCTTAGAAACTACGATCGACGATAGGCATTTTTTTCAAGGAAAACCCCTATAAACTTTTTCTATTTTGGGTATTTTTTTCCCCTCCGTTACGACTATGCCTAGAACTAAGAAAGGTAGTAGTGGTCGGATAATTCCAAATTATCCACAGTGACAGCGTGCAACGAGAGTTCCTGCTGAGGCTAATTTCTATGTCTGCACTACAAAACGTGAGGAAATGTTTTGAGCCCTGGCTATGCAAGGAATTAAAATTCCTAATTTCGCGTACGACTTTTTAATTCCCGTAGGATCGCATTGACTGAGTGATATCAGTGACAACAGTTTTCTACTCCCCTATAGAAGTAGGATTCCACATGTCTTTATATCGTTTCTTTTGCCACTTACTCGAGGATTACAAGATTGCCCCTGGCCAGTTATCTGGGTTCTCCTGGTGGATTTTGATGGCCTATTTTATCGATTGTTGTCAACGCGATGAGGTGCCACTGTTCACTGATTTTCAACACATGTACCAACTGAAGGCCCACAATCGAGGAAGGTCATCAGGTCTATACTATTTCACCTCTTGCGAAGATGTAGAATCTATCATTTCCATTAGGTGCTTTAACCTCCGTTTGAATCGGAGCAAGTATATTTGGGTAAAGTGTAAACTTGTCAATGGCTTCTATTTTACCACTAAGTGGTTCTCGTCGAGTAAGGATGTATGTTTAACTCAGCGAGTCATTACGACAGAAAGAGGTTGGACGCAATTTAAGAGACTTCGCAAAGGCAGTGTTCAAAATTTGGAGGATGTCTTGACCGTGAGGAATGTATTCCAACACTGCCTGGAAAACCTTAGCCCCAACGGATGGAAACAGGATGATACTAATAAAGTAATTGATGCAGTTGGGGTGCAGCTTAAGAGGTTCATGTGGCCGCATAGGGCCAAAGATGACCTAAGATTGATATTGTTGGGATATAAAGAAGAACCAAGAAACTAATTCTATAGTTTCTGTAAACCAAGAAACTAATTCTATAGTTTCTGTAAAGTGAAGCCTCACACTTAGTTCTTACTACCTTCGTCACACGTGGAAAGTGGTGCGAACCCGAACTTGCTTACTGCTAATGTTGATCTTATAATTATTGGTGGTGCAGGCACAGCTTGCGATATTGAAGATAGTTCGGAGGAGTCTACTAGTTTGTAACGGGAAATTGATAAATACATGGACATGCGAGCTTCTATGCTAGATATGCGTAAGAAATGCAAGATTAATGCAGGGGCTACTAATGTCGTGCTAAGTAGCAAGGAGGAGGATAGTACGAAATTAGAATAGCACCTGAAAAAAAAGGTAGACCGCACTGGGCCTTCTACTATTGTGTTTTCCACTCTTGTTTCCCCTGTTACGAGTTCACTTTCTTGCTCATGTGACCTCACCTACTGTTGTCCATGTAAGTTCATCACCTTCTATTCTTGCTAACTCACCCCTTGTTGATCATTTTTCTTATCCCCCAACCATTGAGGAGCCCTCGAATGAAGGATTTTTTGGTACTACTGTTGAGCATGGTGTAGCTAGTGCAAATGTAAAATTTATTACAATAAGTGGTGAGACTGGGAACTATTCCCTTGGCGCGAGCATATAAACACAAGGGAATTCCCTTATAATTCCAATGAGGTCACCAACCACCTGAAGATCTCTCTGCTAGAAGTAGCAATTGAGCATATGTGCTCGGTTGGTTCATTTAGTGGTGTGAAGAAGCCTTTACTGCAAGAACTAGCTCTGTCCTTACAAGTTCTTTTGGTTGAGGCAAGCATGGTTGGTTTAGGTTTTAGGGAATGTATCAGTGGAGCTGAAGCCAATAAGAGGGAGCTCGATGATTCTTACCAGAATGCTATGGAGGCTTTAGAGAAAGCTTATAAGCTCCATTCCAAATTAAAGGAAGAAAACCAAGACCTGTGAGGGTGGAATAAGGACTTAGTTGAACGTTTAAGGATCGCTGAGGGTAATGTAAAGAAATTTTCTAGGGAGGTCACAGTTGAAAGACTAGAAAAAGAGATTATGGACGATGCTATGAAGAAAATGGTTAAAGAACACAATGCCACTGTGAACAAAATAGCTGAAGAGTAGAAGGCTACAATGGCGAGTTTAGAACATAGGCACACAGAAGCTTTGAAAGATTTTAAAAAGAAAACTATTCAAAATTTTAACAACTTCCTTCCTAAGCTGAAGGCCAATATCTTGTTGCATGCCCGAGTTGCTAGTGGCCTTTTTGATGTGCGTAAAGTTGATCTCGATGTTCTCTATAACATTACCAATGATCAACTAGGCTTTGATGTTAGTTTCCCTTTTGTAGCTACATGGGAAGAGTTCACATCCAAATGGAAGAATTTTAAATATTTTTACTTGGATGAAGATCCAGCTGAAACCAGAGTTGCCCCTGCCAAAGAAGATCACAATAGCAAAGTTGGCGAAGGAAGCGTTGGAGAGAACGAAACCTCAAGCAATCCCGAAGGGGCTAATGATATGCCCTAATTTTTGTACTATTGTACTCACTTTTTCAAATATGGAATGAAAGTTTTAAGTTTAAAAAAATTAAGTTTATTTGTTAATGTTATGCCATTATACCCTTTTGCGAACACATTATATCTTGTTGCACAATGATATTGTTAATAACGAGGGATTTAACTCAACCAAATTTTTGAACATGCTCTCATAAGCTTTCAATTGACTTAGTGTAGCCCAATGGCTCTATTTTACGTGATTCTTAACCAATCTTGACTTAAATAGTTTTAAATAATTAGGGTTGTGAGCTTAACTCAGCTAACTTAAAATATTCAAGTTGTGAGCTTAACTCAACTAACCTTTAAGCATAAGCTAGGAACATAAGTTCGTGAGCTATTTCGGAGTTACGAGCTTAACTCAACTAACTAAAAAAAATTCAAGTTGAGAGTTTAACTTAGCTAACCTTTAAACAATAGTTGGGAACATAGGTCTACGAGATGTTTTGGAGTTGCGAGCTCGATTCAACTAACTCAAAAAAAAATTTATGTTAAGAGCTTAACTCAGCTAACCTTTAAACATTAGCTAGTAATGTAAGTTCGCGAGCTGTCTTGAAGTTGCGAGCATAACTTAGCTAACCTTTAAACATCAGCTGGGAATGTAGGTCCGCGAGCTATGTTGGAGTTTATCAGCTAGGAATGTAGGTCCACGAGCTATGTCAGAGTTTATCAGTTAGGAACGTAGGTCCGTGAGCTATCTCAGAATTGCGAGCTTAACTCAACTAACTCAAATAAATGGAGGTTGTGAGCATAACTCAGCTAACCTTTGAACATCAGTTGGGAACATAGGTTCACGAGTTATGTTGGAGTTTATCAGCTGGGAATGTAGGTCCGCGAGCTATCTCGGAGTTGCGAGCTTAACTCAGTTAACTCAAATAAATGAAAGTTGTAAACATAACTTAGATAACCTTTAAACATCAGCTAGGAACGTAGGTCTACGAGTTATGTTTGAGTTTATCAGCTAGGAACATAGCTCTATGAGCTGTCTCGACAAACAAATAACTAAGTACACATATCTGTAAATAACATTTTTCATTAAAGAGTAAGAGACTATACATAGTACTTTTTCAAGTGATGGGCATTTCAGGTCCGTGGCAGGAAAATTCCTTCCTTTTTTGCCAACTTGTATGCTTTATATCCTATTTTTTATATGACTCTATAGGGTCTCTCCCAATTGGGGGCCATCTTGCCTTGTTGCGATGCAAGGAAACTTGTGTTCCTCAATATCAGGTCACCTACTTGAAACTATTTATGTTTTACCTTAGATATATAATAGCGAGCTACCTGCTGAGTACATGCTACGTTTCTAACTTCTACAACTTCTCTGGCTTCCTCTAAAAGGTCTAAATTAACTCTCATTTCTTCTTGATTCATAACTTCATTGAAGTAAGCTGTTTGTGACCTTAGGCCAATTTCGGAGGGAATAATTGCCTCTATGCCATAGACAAGTGAGAACGCTATTTCTCCCATTGCAGTGTGGGGTGAAGTTCACAAAGCCCATAGGATCCTCGGTTGATCTTCCAACCATGCACTCTTGACATTGTCCACCTTCTTTTTTAAGGCTGTTAATTTTTTTTTATTGCTTCAACCTGACCATTCGTTTATGGCAATTTAATAGAACTTTATGCTAAAACAATCTGTAGGTTTTTGTATAAATTCTTAAATTTTCCTTGAAACTGTGTGTCATTATCCGTTATGATCAATTGTGGTATGTTAAACCTGTATACAATTGATTTTCAGAGGAAATACTCCATTTGCTTTTCTGTAATAATCGCCAAGGCTTCTGCTTTTGTCCATTTGTGAAGTAGTCTATAGCCACTAGTATGAACTTTTTCTAAGGGCTTTGCTAGTTGTCGTTGTATCTGAGCAAGCCTTTGATAGAAGTCACAAGTACGAACCATATGGTACGCATCCTTCTGCATAATAGGCCAATAATACCCTATCTGAAGACTTTCTAAATAAGGAGTCTGCCTCCCAAATGATCATCACATATTCCCTTATGTATTTCGCGCATCACATACTCAGCTTCTTGATATGTCGTAATTCGATGTAGCATATTAAACTAATTTTCGCTCTTTTGGAGCTTGAAAGAAAACATTTTTATTAGGTTTTAATTATATTTTTGCAAGATTTTTTAAAGTTAATAAAATGTACAAATTGAGTCTTTTATTGACTTTAGGAGTTGAATGAGGCCTAAAGAGGAGCTAATGAACTGTGCAAGAGTGCAGGAGGCCATTAGAAGGTGTAATAAATAGATGCTGGTTGTTATGTCACAACACGGAATGATCAATGTCGCAACATAAAGAGCAGAATGTAGAAATCATGAAATGACCTTCATTGTCGCGACATAAACTAAATGTGTCATAACATACCCCCAAAGATATCCCAAAAGGAGTATACTCAATTCTGGATGGAAACTAACATGAGCTAGGGGGCGTTTTGGTCTGTACAATCAAACTTAAAGCTCAGGAACATCAGCTAGCCTAGGGTTAAGGACGAAGACAACCTGAAATCTATAAATAGGCTCCTTTTTCATATGTTATGGACACGAATTACCTAGTTTAAAATTCTTCTTTTATTTCAGTTTAGATTTTTTTTCTTTTTAGGTTTTAGATTTATTTTCAAGTTGTTATTTATTTATCTTGAGAGCTCTGAGTTGTGGAAGACAATCAAACTTGTGGATTCATATTCATCTTTAATACAAATAAGATGTTCTTAAAATCTATATTTTCAATTTGTTTATCATACTTATTCTCTATATTGATTCTATCCTATTCATGAAAACTATGATGAACTAATCCCTCTATGGGGGATTAACTAGTGGAGATATGATTTATTAACTATTTTGTAGGGTTACTCAATGAATTAGCTATTTGGGAAAGAAAGAACCTAAAACCCTAGGCCTGATAACCCTAGGATGTCATCAAGGTTGAAATTATCACAAAATGGGTATGGCCTATCCGTAAACACCTTCGCCCTAAACCAGTCTAGACTGTGAGGTCGAAAGATAAGTAGTCATTAATGACTAGGTATTTGAGTGGAAGATTGAAAGATCCTATTGGTATAGCAACTAGTTGATTAACAAGGAATCCAAAGTGACAGTTGATGGGGATTACCGAAGCGAGCTAATCACCCATAATCAGATTTGATTTATTTTATTCTTTGATCTCATGAATTTTATTTCTTTATGTTATTTTATTATTATAAAAATCTTAAAAACTCATTTTATTTTACCTTCGTACAATAACTAAATTAAATTACTAATTATATCTTTTAGTGTTTAGGTTAAAATTGATCTAGCACTCACCTCCCTTGGGTACAGTCCTTGAAGTACTCACCTAGTCTGGTGTAATTATATTACAACTGGACCCGTATACTTGCGGATATCACCTCATATATTTATCTCTTTTAACGTAGTATTCACACTCTAGACGTTAGTACATCCAGAGGCGGTCAAGTTGTTGGTGTCGTTGCCGATAAGGCAACGCACTAGTTTGATTTTAACTTTTGCACTTCAAAGAATAATTAAGAAATTTTTAAGTTGTAACAGCGTTGGTGTGAACTACCTCACCAACAGACCGTTCGAATAATAGACACAATAGTATGAAGGGAGTCTATAGTAAGGGCATATAACAATGAACCTAGCTGAATGCATCAATTTTCTACTAAACGGGACGCGTCATTTACCAATAACCTCAATTTTCAAAGAAGCATACTTTCGTATGGCTACCGTATTTCCAAAGCTGGCTATGACATATGCTAAAAAGATAGAGGGCAATCATATTTGGTGCAAAGATGTTAAGAAATAAATTAGACAAAATGCTGAGAGAGTAAACACTATGTACGTAGTGTGTCACTTGCATCCAAACCTGAGATTTCAGGTCACGGAGTACACTAAGCTTGACCAAGACATGCTAGGGACATCGTACCGTGTTAACCTACTAGAAGAGACTTACGATTGTGGTAGATTCTAGGACTTCGATTCCCATGCGCACATGTAATAGTACACACCTTATATTAACGATATGTACAAACTGAAAGGCATGCATAATGTATGGATATCTAAACTCTCACCCATCCAAAATGAGAACGTCCCATTCGAGTTGGCCCCGAATATGTTGCATCGCATCCTAAAAAGTCATCCAACTTTCACTTGGATACGCACCAATATGGATGTTCAGGAGAGAGACAATCAATAGAGGTTATATGGGTACTTTAGAGACCCAGGTCATACGAAGGCAACATGTTTCGTATTGAGGGATACACGTCTTATATTAACGATGTGTACAAACTAGAAGGCATGCCCTGTAACAGCTTGATTTTGGGGCTAGTCAGAATAGTGGTTTTAAAACCACTAATTTGAGGTCGGAGAAATTATTTTTAATATTATTTTATGGTTTATAGCATGATTATATGAGTACATGAAAATTTTGGTGCAAAAATTTTAGTGATTTCATGCTTAATTGCGAAAAAGGACTAAATCGTATAAAATGCGAAAGTGTTCTTCTACAAGCTAAAGGTGTCTAATAGATATAGAATATTAAATTAGAGGTCTTTAATGTGCAATTATACCTTTAGGAAAGGGTTGGCCAGCCATAGGGGACAAGAAAATAAGATTTTTAAAGAGTAGGTGAAGTTTTAGTGACTTAATTGACTTGTAATAATAAAATATAGATAAAATGATATCATCTTTTCATCTTCCTCACACCACCACCAAAAATAATAGCAAGAATTGGGGTTTCAAAGCTTAAAATTTTTAGCAACTTGTCCTCCTTGCAAGTAAGTGATTTGGGTGGTTTTTTCTTGACAATTTTTGTACTTTTGGGGCCTTTGTAGCATGATCTAGCTAATGAGGGGACTATTTTGCAAAATGGTTAAGAGTCTAGGGTTTTTCCATTCATGTTGATTTCTAAAATTTTATGGAAGAAAATGAATCTTAGTTGTTAAATAAACAACTTTTGTGAAAGGGGTTTCCATGAAAACACCTAAAAAACCTTTTGTAAAGGTTGTCAAATAGGTGGTAAATGTGTGTAATAATTGAAATATTGAGTTTCTATAAGAATAAATATGAATCGGCTAGGCTTGGGTGTGTGAAAAATGAAAACATTTCATTTTTCGAGCCTAGGGGTAAAATAGTAATTTTGTTAAAGTCTAGGGGCAAAATGGTAATTTTTCCAAAATAGGAATTTTCGAGTGATTTAAATAATGTGGTGATTTAATAATTTAAATATGTCATTATAGATCAAGAAGAACATGGAATCAACCTTGACCGAAGAAAAGGCAAGGCTTCGAACTAAATTGCAAATTGGCACATTTTGTATCAAGGTAAGTTTATATGTAAATAATACGTCCTTTTTACTTATGTTTTAACATATCGAGGTATTATGTGAAATGTGAATGAATAATGTTGATATATATATTGAAATAATGGAAAGTGAGGAAATCACAGATGAACACCGTAAATAAGTGAGTGTATGTGGGTTGTGTGCGATACCACCATATTTATCATTATTGGTGAGATGTGTGCGATACCACCGTGAAAATGTGACTATTGGTGGGCTGCATGTGATACCATCATGTTATTTATTAGTAGTGGGCTGTGTGCGATACCACCGTGTTATTCATTAGTGGTGGGCTGTGTACGAAACCACCTTGTATTCGGCATTATTCCAAAGTGCTTATCGAGAAACCTTGTCTTAGTGAAATTACATGTGGTTTGTGGTGATAAGTTCAGGGTATATATACATGTAAATGTGAGCAAAGTTTTATGATATGTGTTTGGAATATGGTAAGATTTGAAATGAGTAAGTACAACTACAAGGTTTAGAATTGTTCTTGAGTTGTATGTAATGTTCTTGATGAATAAGTATGTGGTATGGTATTCATCGTTTACATGTAAACTTACTAAGCTTTATGCTTACTCCTTTTCTTTTCTATTTCCTTGTAGTTTCTCAAGCTAGCTCGGGGATTCCAAGGACGTCGGAGCTCATTTCACACTATCAAGCCATTCTTTTGGGTATAGTATAGTTAGATTTAGCATTTTGAGTATGGCATGTATAGGAACTTAGTCTTTGATTGTATGTCATATTATTTTGGCCCAATGTGTTGGCTTATTTGAAGACAAACTCTTTTGTATACGGCCATGGTTGTTGGCTATTTCTTATTAATATATGAAATGATGATGTGCAAGTTGCATGGTTGATTAATTGGTATGCTTGTGCATGAATGAGTTGGTTACTTGATGTGGTTTATATTGGTGTAAGTATGGGTGGCAAAAAGGCTTGGTAAATAGCCTTGTTATTGTCCACACGAGTAGACACACGGTCGTGTGTCTAGGCCATGTACAACACAAGGTCTGCCCCTTGGGCATGTGGTTTGGCCATGTGTCCCCCTGCATGCTAAGTTGGCAAATCAAAATGCCCAGTAGTAACCACACGAGCTGAGACACGACCGTGTGTCTCAACTATGTAGAAGACATGGCCATAGGATATGGGCGTGTGCCCAGGCCGTGTGAAGTCTGCACTTGAATTTAAGAATTTAATCCGCCACAAGGCCTAAAGACACGGGTGTGTTCCATGGCCGTGTGACCTTATGGGGATGATGACGTTAGAAATAGAATGTCAAGGTTTTTGCACATGGGCTAAAACACGGGCGTGTCTAGGTAGTGTGAGGGACACGGGCCATGGACACGAGCATGTGTTCGGCCGTGTGAAAACCTCTGTAGGTTCGAATTGGGAAATAAATCTACACGGGGTGGAACACAGGCATGTGATATGCTACACGGGTGTGTTCTTTCTTCCACATAGGCGTGTGGACTATTTGATGAGAATTTTTCTAAGTCTTTCCAGAGATCTTCTAAAGAGTTTGATTTAACTCTGAATCATTTCTAAAGTGTGTTTTAGGCCTTGTAGGCTCGTGTAAAGGGTGATATGAAGGTTTATGAAAAGTTTTAAATTTAAATGGAAAATCATGTCTCGGTTTTTATGGTTGCTTGCATATAAGTCTGGTAATGCCTCATACCCTGTTCCGGCATTGAATACGGGTAATGGGTGTTACATGCTCAATGTATGAATATCTGAATTCCCACCCATCCTAGATGGGAGTATGTGGTTGCCAGTGTCCAGTGCTCCGTTCTAGTTTGCCCCGAACATGAACTTGCACCGCATCCCGAAAGGTCGTCTGACTTTCACTTGGATACACACTAATATGGATGTTCGAGAGAGAGACAATCAATAGAGGTTATGCGGGTACTGTAGAAACCCAGGGCATACAAAGGCCACATGTTCCATATTAAGGGATACATTGAGGCCTCAACGTCGCTAACATTCTTTTTTTTTTTATAAAATTGATTACAATGTTTTTTTTTTTGTACAAAATATGTTCATTATTTGTTTTGTATTTCATTTGTATTTGTCACCATATACTAACATTCATATAGTGGAAAAATAACTAGTTTAAGCGCTACTTCAAGTACCAATTTCAATTTCTCAGGCGCTTGAACTTCTACCATTGTTCATATTTAGTCTTTGTACCTTAATTAATCACTAGTTCAATAAAGGTATCTATCCAAAGTTACATATTTCATGTTAAATATTATATATGGAAAACAACATATAATTTACATTATAATTTAACAAAGACAAATATGAGTTGCAAGAGAAATATAAAAAAATTCATCATTTTTTATTGATATCATTTATATTTACATCACATAAAGTAATTAAAAATACATCATCGGCGTCGTCAGGCTGAATGTGTGCCATAAGGTGGTGGCTGATGGTTGCGCATAGGATTTCTGCGTACAAGTTATGGTGCTTGCTCCTCCTCTTGATCGTGATCATTGTACTTATCTTCTTCATCTTTACCTTGACCCTCGTACTCATCTTCATCTCTACCTTGGTCTTTATTTTATCTCCACCATCAGCTTCATCTTCGTCTCCATCGTCTTCCTTCGTGCTTGAGTGCAGTGTCGCCCTAACCTCCCATCGTGTGTCTACTCCATGAGAAGGTGGCTGCGTCGATGACCCACATTGATAAAACAACGACGCCGGTAGGTGTTTGTGACACTATTAATAAATAACCGTACGATGTTGCAAAACTCGAATACATAGACATTAATACTAGCATTGGTGACGAAAATGGTGTCGGCATTTGCGTCGACATCATGGCATAGTATGCTGGGGACAGAGGTGCTTCGAAATACGTACTTGCGAAAGGTGTAGATGCAAGGTGCTGTGGCGATGCATAGTATGGTGCATAATGGGGTACTTGTAAATAAAACATGGGGTTAATGAAATGAACATAAACAAATAAAGGGAACCGATTGGGATGTGGTGCAGACATCGGTGACATTTGTTGGGTTGGAGACAAGGATGAACTTGTCATGGCACCTTTTCTTAACCTACATTGCTGGGGTAATCGCCGTGGCCTCTTCTGATAAAGCTGCCTACTCCTTGCCTCTATCGACAATAGATATAGCTTGTCATCGACTCTAAACCAAGGCATGTACTCCAAATAGGTCGTTCTGTCCGATGAGAAGAAGGGTTCGAGAATGGGTAAAAATTTCATCCTACGATCCCAAATGTCAATGTACTCCTTGTGGTAATCTCGCCAATTTTCATCGATCTTCCCCTGCAGATCAAGCTTGTATAGTGCTTCCATGTTTCGTAGTGGCAGCGAAATTTTTTGCCTCCACCCGAACTATCGCATCATTTGATTCAAATCGTGTATCTCTACCATCGCGTAAACAATCAATGGTACCTTAACGTCCCACATACTCCGAATGGCCAAAAATTTAGGCGGGACGCATTCTATTATATCTAGATCAGTGTATGACATCCATTCAAACTGTAGTGCACAATTATAAATTTTGTTATGTACAGAATTTTAAATTTCAAATCATTATGTAATTATTATAGGTTTGAAAAAAATCAATAACTAACCTCGACTTTTGAATGTTAATCTAACAGTAGCTAGAAATCTTCGAGCTGCTTTGGTAGTCTCACATAACTTGGCCCATGGTTCTACATATTCAATCAATATGTTAATTCAAACATATAATGAATGACCAACATTTACTATATTAACTACGCATTATTATCAAATGAATATTACCTTGTCACCAATGGGAACGTATAAGGGTCATTCACTCGATGACGTAGAAATGGCAGCTGCCACCACGCCCATATTTAATCACCCGACACAATTCTTGGTATAGCATGGCCAACATGGCTAATCCCCAATTCAGTCGTCTGCATTCTTTGAAGTTGACTAGGTGTAGTAACCACCTTATGTATACAAAAATTTGAGAATTTTCAGGCATTAGAATGCTTCCAATTAACATTAGGATGAATGCTCGGACGTATTGTTCTTTGACGACATCAAGCGCGTGTAATACCCTATGCCCGAGTCCAAGGTTAAAACTGGATATGAGGCATTACCATGCTTGAACCTTCTTAAACATGTACTTACGGGCTATAAAAATTTTTTTGTTCGAATTGAAAACTTCTCTTTCTTAATCAATTCATACATTTCATGGGCCTATGAAGCCTTAAACTTACGTCGAAAACTTACGGAACTCAACTAGAGAATTTTCTCTCAAAACAGGGGTCACACGCCCATGTGGTTTAGGACACACCCGCGTACCCATGAGACATGCCCGTGTCCTTCACCCATGGTCGACACTGACTAATTACGCACGACCTTGACACACTCGTGGCCCTAGACCGTGTGCCATACCTTGACATACTGACTTATTCACACGGCTTGAAGCACACACCCACATGCTAACCGTGTGCCACACACGGCCCATACAAACGACCGTGGGGTTAGCCCGTGGTCTATTCTGACTTAAGACACTAACATACAGGGAACTCACGGCCTAGACACACGGCCTAGACACACGCCCGTGTGTCTATCCGTGTGGGCACTTAGAGGCTATTTACCAAGCCAATTACCAACCCGAAATCAAGATTAATCTCAAGTCAAATTCAACAATTAAAATACTTGGTCTAATATTAACAAAGATGCATACTTAATTGATATAAATATATATACATATCTAGTCACACACAGCCAATCTCTTTAGCCATATACAAAAGAATAATAAACTTGATAGCACACACTTTGGCCCTTCATAAGACATATTTTAAATGAAATGCTTCCTATACATGCCATACTTAATATAAACAACATGGGTATACCAAAATAGTAATTAATAGTTTGCTTCGATCTTCGACTTCAATGACCCACAAGTTAGCTTGGCGGGACTACATAAAAAGAAAGAATGAAAGACGTAAGCATTTAGCTTAGTATGTTTGCATGTAATGCACATAGAAATATAATTGCTCAATCAAAATTCATTCATCATAAACAAAGGCATTTCCTAACTCATATGTTTGAGCTTCCTTACTCTTGAAGATTCTTACATAGCTCATGATACTTACTACTCTCATGCAGGGCCGTTCCTGAATTTTCTTTGGCCCGGGGCGAACTGAAAAAAATGAGCCCCTAACGCACTTCTTCTTTGAAATCCTAAGTCATATAAAAAGATATAAAAATTCGTTACATCCCATATAAATTTATACTACAACCCAAGCATGCCATTGTTAATTGAATGGGATAACCGTTATCTTCATTGTTGAGTGACATAATTTCAGGCGTGAAGGGTAGATAAAGAGCCAAAAATTAGAGTAGATGAAGAGGAAAAAGCAAAATGTTTCTCAGATTAGTTGGATTTTGCTATGGGAAAGAGGAAAGTTTTAATTTTGGTATTGGAAAATGGAAAATTGAAAAAGGAAAGTCTGAAGAAGGAAGAGGAAAGAAGGAAGATGTTGCTCTAGAAGATGTTCCTCTACCGCGTGAGGAAAGTTGGATTTGCTTTATTTTTTAAATGAAATTTAATAAATTTTCATTGGGCCTGGCGAGGGCCCCACTCGCCTTTGGCCTGTGGTCGGCCCGGTCTCATACTTATGAGGTAAACAAAGTTCCTGTATCACTTGATCACATTGATAAGCATACTTTACTATGATAAGTATATTCTCAACCTCATCATGCATCACGTATAATATTCTCAATTAACTTTAACTAGCATGACTTGATGATAGCTTTACTTACTTAACTTCTTGCTTTCTCATTCAATCTTTACTCTTATGCCCAATAAATTATTATGAATAACCGAGGATACTAAATCTCATCCCACATGTATCTGGATGCCAATGCTATATCCTTGATATAGTCTTACAATGGGATCTCTTACTTGATATCGACGCCATGTCATGACATGGACTTACATGAGGTCTTCCTTGTGGGTTCCCTTGGGAACTTGCCATTGCTATGTCTTGACATAGTCTTACTTGGTATCTTTACTTTGTCAATGCCGAGCCTTGGCTTGGACTTACATGAAATCTTCCTTGATACTCACCAATGCTGAGCTTTGGCTTGGACTTACATGGAATATTTATCTTATGATAACTTTACAATGCCAAGACTTGTCTTGGACTTACATGACATCTTTGCTTGAAGACTCACCAATGCCATACCTTGGCTTGGGCTTACATGGGTCTTCATCTCATAATAACTCTTCAATGCCAAGACTTGTATTGGACTTACATGATAACTTGCTTGATTGCCAATGCCATGCCTTGGCTTGGTCTTACACAGGCTTTCTCATCTCATGCGGTAGATCGAATATCCTAAGTAATTCAACTTCAATCGAGACTTCTTCATGCTTAATCTCATTAATTTCTTTGTTTAACATACTATTAAACAATCTCATGGAATTAAAATATATTCAACATCATACTAAGCAATTTACTGATATTTATCATAAAGCCTAGAAATCATACAAACTTACCTCAATATACAAAATGTATGTAGATATTGCAATTTAGTCCTCGACTTTGTTCTTGCCTTGGTTTCTATCCGGGCTTCGTTTCTCCTGATCTATAATAATAATTTAACTCATTTAATACTCATATTGACTAAACTGACTCATAACTCATACTTTAGCAAAATTTCCATTTTGCCCCTAGACTTTCTCATAATTACACTTTTTCCCCTAGGCTCATAAAGTGATTTTCATTCAACTTTCTTAAACTTCATGCTTAGCTGATTCATTTTCTCTACTATAACAATCATCAATTCTCAATATTTCTATCATGAATGACCAATTTCATAACTATTACAAATTAATCCATACTAACATTTTTCATGAAATTCACTTAGGAAAAGATTTTTATCTAACATCAAACTCTCATATTCTTCCATAAAACATCATTTTACAAGTATGTCATACATGGGTATTTTTATGGACATGAATTCTAACTCAACTTATAGCTATAAATAGCTAATTCATAATACGTGAACTCTAAAAATATGAAGAATATTAAAAACAGGGCTAAGATGCACTTACTAGCAAGCTTCAAAAATTAAAGAACCCTAGCTATGGAGTCTCTCAAATTTTCGAGATGAGGAAGAAGATGAATAAGATTTTTGTCATCTTTTTCCTTTTTAATCATTTAATTGATAAATGACCAAAATGCCCTCCTCACTAAATTTTCACAATTTACTAACTCATGTCCATTTTTGTCCAAAAATTATAATTTGGAAAAATTGCTATTTAAGGACTTCTAATTAATAATCCAAAGACATTTCATACAAAAAGCTTCTAGAATTTCATATTTTACAACTTTTGCAATTTAGTCCTAATGGACCCCTATAATGCCAATTGCATAAAATCTCTACATTAAACTTTCATAATATCATGCAAACATCTCAAATACCTTAAAAACTCATTTTACTAGCTCAGATTTGTGATTTTGCACAACTATTCTGGCTAGGCCCTAAATCGGGTTGTTACAATTCTCCCCCTCTTAAGGATTTTCATCCTCGAAAATCTTACCAGCAAAGAGGTTTGGGTACTGGTTTCTCATGATTTCTTCTGGTTCCCACGTAGCTTCCTCTACCCCATGTCTTTTCCTTAATACTTTGAAAGAGAGATATTCTTATTTCTCAACTGCTTGACTTCCCGAGCTAAAATCTTAACTGGTTCTTTACCATAAGTCATGTCGGGTTGAATCTCTACTTTTGACGGTGTAATAACATGCGAAGGGTCTGATCGGTAGCGTCACAACATGGACACATGAAACACATCATTTATCTTTTCTATTTCAGACGGCAAAGTCAATAGATAAGCTACTGGCCCAACTCTCTCAGTAACCTCATATGGTTCGATGAAACATGGACTCAACTTGCCTTTCCTGCCGAATTTGAGAACTTTTCTCCATGGTGGCACTTTCAAGAAAACTTTATCCCCGACTTGATACTCTTTTTCTTTTCTTCTTAAATTCGAGTAGGATTTTTGTCTGTCAGAAGCAGCCTTTAAACTTTCTCGAATTACTTTCACCTTCTGTTCGGTTCCTCTAACCAAATCAAGCTCGTGAATTTGGTTTTCTTTAAGTTCAGTCCAATATAAAGGCGTCTGGAACTTACACTCATATAGAGCCTCATAAGGCACCATCTTCAAGCTTGACTGAAAACTATTATTGTAGGTAAATTCTACCAATGGGAGAAACTTTTCCCAACTGCCTTGGAATTCGAGAATACAACATCTGAGCATATCCTTGAGTACTTGAATTAACCTCTCCGACTGACCCTCAGCTTGACGATGAAAAGCTGTGCTAAAACTCAATTTTGTACCCAAGGCCTCTTGTAACTTTTTTCCAAAATCTAGATGTGAATCTTGGATCTCTATCGATATGATTGACAACAGAACTCCGTGAAGCCTTACTATTTCTAAAATTTACAAGTTTGCCAACTTGTCCAGTGAGTAATCAATTCGTACAGGTATAAAATGGGCTGACTTTGTGAGTCTATCAACTACAACCCATACAACATCTTTCTTGCTCAGAGACAACGGCAATCTCGTTACAAAATCTATAATGATATTGTCCCATTTCCACTCGAAAATCATAATTGGTTGAAGCAAACCTGAATGTACTTGGTGTTCAGCCTTTACTCGCTGACAAATCAAGCATCTTGAAACAAACTCTCAAATATCTTTCTTCATTCTCACCACCAATACCGTTGCTTCAAAACATTAGACATCTTGGTACTACCCTGATATACAGATAAACATCCGTTATGTGCCTCATGCAAAATTCTCTGAATAAGCTCTTCTTTCTCGGTACACAAACTCTATATTTAAACATCAGAATTCCATTAGAGCTAATCCGAAAATCAGACTCAACATCTGGCTTGCACTGAGTTCTCTTGGCTTATAATTCACTATCTTCTTTTTGAGCCTCAATGATCTCTTAGAGGAACAATGGTCTAGCTCTCAACTTAGCTAGAATAGAACCATCGTCGGATAAAGTCATCCGTGAATTCCATGCCCTTAATGCAAAAAGGGACTTTCTACTCAAGGCATTGGCGACCACATTCGCCTTTCCGGGATGGTAGTCAATGATTAGCTCATAGTCTTTTATCAACTCTAACCATCTCTGTTGCCTTAAATTCAACTCTTTCTGTGTCATCAAGTACTTCAAACTTTTATGATCGGTGAAAATCTGACATCTTTCACCATATAGATGGTGTCTCCAAATCTTCAATGCGAAGACTATGGCAGCCAACTCTAAATCATACGTCGGATAATTTTTCTCATGAGGCTTCAACTGTCTTGAGGCATAAGCAATTACTTTGCCTTCTTACATAAGTACACAGCCTAATCCGTTTAAGAATGCATCGCTGTATATTATGAACTCTTTCCCCGACTTGGGTTGTACTAAAATTGGAGCTTCTGTCAACAATGCTTTCAATTTCTCGAAACTTTGTTGCCATCTTTCTGTCCACTCAAACTTCACATTTTTCTGTAGCAATTTCGTCATCAGAGTTGCAATCATGGAAAACCCTTTGACGAATTGCCTATAATAATCGGCTAGGCCTAGAAAACTTCTGATCTCAGAGACATTCCTCGGTGGTTTCCAGTCCGTTATAGCCAAAATTTTACTTGGATCCACTTGTACTCCATCTTCCGAGACAATATGTCCCAGAAATCCCACTTCATTGAGCCAAAATTTGCTTTTACTGAACTTGGCATACAACTGATTTTCTCGTAGAATCTACAAAACTGTCTGTAGGTGCTCAGCATGCTCAGGCTCATTACAGGAATAAATCAATATGTCGTCAATAAAAATGACTACAAACTTGTCGAGGTATGGCCTAAAAATGCAGTTCATTAGATCCATGAATACTATAGGGGCATTGGTCAAACCAAAGGGCATGACTAAAAATTCATAATGCCCATACCTCGTTCAGAAAGCGGTCTTCGACACATCTGAGTCTCTTACTCTTAATTGGTAGTGCCCGATCTTAAGTCTATTTTAGAGAACACAGTGGCTTCCTTCAATTGATCGAACAAATCATTGATTCTAGGTAATGGGTTCTTGTTCTTGACCGTTACTTTATTAAGCTGACGGTAATCTATTCACAGTCTCATGGTGCCATCCTTCTTTTTCACAAATAAAACTGGAGCACCCAGGGAGAACAACTTGATCTTGCAAAGCCTTTACCTGTCTACTCTTGCAACTGTACCTTCAACTCCCTCAACTCCGTTGGAGCCATTCTGTAAAGAGTAATAGATATTGGTACAGTATCAGGAGCTAGATCAATGCTGAACTCAACCTTTCTAACTGGTGGTAGTCCTGGTAATTTCTCGGGAAAAACATCCATGTACTCATATAATATCGGTATTGACTAAATCTTTAGCTCTGTTTCTCTTGTATTCATCACAAAGGCAAGATACTTGTCATACCCTTTTTCTTATAAACCTCTGTGCCTTTGTATGAGAAATCATTATTTGCGATCTACCCGGTTCATCTAATTATACATGAAGAGTGTCCCCATTCTCACCTCTCATCTCAATGTATTTCTTCCCACAATTAATTATTACATCATGGGTGGTCAACCAATCCATACCAAGAATGATGTCAAACTCATCAAATGGTAACAACATAAGGTTTGCTTTAAAATAATGACCTCTAATCATCAATAGACAATCTTTACATACTTCATCAATTAAAACACTTTTTCCTAAAGGATTAGACACCTTATCATAAATTCTGTAGACTCTATAGGCATACTCATACTGGATACTAGTTTCATGTAAATATAAGAGTGTGTGGATCCGGGATCTATTAAAGCAATAACTTTAATATCATGAACAGAAAAGGTACCCGTAATAACATTAGGAGAAGATACCTCTTCGCGAGCGCGAATGGAATAAGTCCTCGCAGGTGCCCTATCCTTGGGTCTCGCAGCCTGTTCTCTAGGGTTACCTCTACCATTTGTCCCACTTCCAGGGTTCTTCTGCGGTCTACCTCTGACCATACCCCTAGATCTAGGGTTCTGAGTTTTCTCTTCTTTCATCACCTCAGGACAATCTTTTATAAAGTGATCTTGAGAACCACATCTAAAACAAACATTTTAATGCTCTCGGTATTCACCGAGATGACGTCTGCCACACTGTAGGCATTCAGCTCTATCAGATCGAAAATATTCCCCACGCTAGCGACCGAAGTAGTTTATGTCTTATTTCCCAAATACTGCTTACCCTTATCCTTCCTTGAAAACCCAGTGGAAGTAGCCGATCGGATGGAAAAATCTCTTGACTTCTTGGAAAAGGATTGGAATGACTTATTCCACTGTCTCTTTTTCAAGTCACGAAACTCCATTTCATATTTTCTCTTCTCTTTTACTAACTCTTCGGCTTTACAAGCTGATCGCTGAAATCAGAGCTTTAAAATTTATAAATAGAATGATCAAACCTGGAAACTAACTCTGACAATGATTTAAAGGTAAGTGTACCATCGAACAGTAGTATAGCTTAGGCAAGACCGGATTATTGAACCCAAATGAATTAAAAGTACTAATACTCACTTTTTTTATTATTTAGCCTAAAATATGGAGTGATTGGTTGATTTAATCTAGTTTAACGACTACTAAGCTAAAGATGCAAAGACAAAAAGAACGAATTGGGAAATAACTTGAAGAAACTCAATTGATTACGATGATACCCTCAGGGAAAAATTCACCTAGACTTCTCTTGCTACTTATTACTGAATCATATGATTTCTTTACTTAGCTTGATCCGTAGGACTCCCTAACATATATTAAACACTCTCTCGAGGAGAATAACGCCTAACCCTAGGTTAATTAGTGGAACTCTCGTTCGCTTATAATAACCCCCTAGAATAGCAGTAAATCGATCAATGGATTCCCATATTAGGTTTCACCCTAATTTGATAAAATCTCGTAACCCTATCTCTAGGCATTCGATCAACTCCGCTTAATTATGCTAGATCTACTATTAGGCAGGGTCTATTCCTCCTCCACCTAAGCACATCAGATTTGGATTAAGCAACATAATTAAGAACAAACTAAGTATTTATCATATAATTCAGAAAATAATAACAAAATTCATCTAGGTTTCATCCCCTTCAGGTATCTAAAGGATTTAGTTCATAACTTTAAAATAAAACATCTCAAGAGAAAAGATAAAACAAAACATAAGAAATCCCTAAAACCCCCTGAAGGAATTGAAAGAGAGATCCGCCGTCTTGAGTAGAATTTCGGCTTCTTGAGATGGATCTTCTGGATATCTTCGAGTGATTCCCATAAATGTGATCCTTTTGGCTCGGCTCTTTGGCCTAGCTCACTGTTCTCTCTTTTTCAGGATACACTTAAGGTGTTTATATAGGCTCTTGGAGTGTTTTACTTGGCCTCTAAGTGTCCTAATTTAAGTCTGCTTCTTACTCGGTATTTGAATAAGCTTTGGAAAGTGTTTCTTTGGCTCTAAGTATCCAAATCCGAGTGAAATTGCTCTTTTCGTAATAGAGGCACGGCCATAGCACATGCCTGTGTAAATCGTGGTTGGCCCGTGTCTCGATTCTGTCGATTGGGGCACGACCATGTAAATCATGGCATGGTCGTGTCTTAGTTAATTGTCGAGGCACGACCGTGTGGCTTGAAGTCCAGGTAGTGTCGATTTCTTCTTTGGCCCAAATTGGCCTGTTTTAAGCCTGTTTCTTGTTCTTTTCGTCCTTGGGTGCTTTCTTGAGTATAAATATGAAAAGAAAGGATTAAAAGCACTTTTTTGCATAAATCAGGGCTAAATAATGCTAAAAGCATACTAAATATGGGGTTAAAATATGTTACTTTTACGGTTTATCAAATACCCCCACACTTAAGCTTTTGCTTGTCCTCAAGCAAAATTCTCAACTTATAATTAAAACGAGCTTTCTGTAATTCACAATTCCTATCAACAATGCTTCATCATAATTCACAGACAATTTATACATGGATAATTTAACTCAAGGAGTCTTAAAGATTCAAACAATATAAGTCATGAATTTTGTAGTATGAAAACATAAGTGTCTCCCCTTATCTAAATGATTACCTTTAATTCGAAATCGACAAGGATTGACATCCTCACTAAGGATTCACTCAAAGCACTCGAAGTGTTTAAGTTTCAAGAAAAAGCAATTATAAGTCGAACCTGAAAAGTTAATCCCATAGGCTTGCCTGAAAACCAAATCTCCACCACTGTAATATGAGATGATACACAAATCAAAAAGTCTTTGATAGGGTTGTAACAGGGCTTGGGTTAAAGGTGTGGATAAAGGCTGAATTAGAAGGTTTTAGAATCGAGATTGACTTGACTAATTACCTAACTAACAATAACGAACTTAAAAATAAATGATTACATCAAATGAAACTAATAATAATACCTTTTTTAATACGAGCTTTTTCAAAAATTTAGAATTTAAATACATACGCTCCTTTAATCATATACTAATACTTGAATATACTTTGTGTTTTTTTGAATAAACTAGAAACATAATAGAGAGAACTTTAATAATTGAAATAAACTAATTTGGCAACTGATCAAATCAATTCTCGATAGAAGGGTGGTCAAAAGAATGGTGATAACAAATACAAAGAGTTTTGGGTTAATATTAAGCAGGTAATTCAATAAAAAGGATTAGGATCAAAGGGGTTCATAAAAGGTTAATTATGTAGGTAAGCTTTTTAGTGGAGTGAATGGGTTAAAACCTAGGTGCCTTTATCATCTCAGTATATCAAATCATTAATGTGGTCTCGACATGTATAATCGAGGCAAGTTCTAGAATAATAATTCAGTGTTGACACACTTATAATTAATAAAGTGAGCATGAAAAAGAATATATGCTCTATACGGCTCAAATCTCACAAAAAATTTTAGGTATTTGACATCAACCCTGTAAATTTTAAGCTTCAAGGTAATATTCAAATTCAGCTAAACAACCTAGGAAATTTTTTATTCTTGAAAAATAGACTTATCATGCTTGATTCTCTAGTATTCTTCACGTATAAATCATCAATGCACAATTATCAATGACTTACTAAAAAACATGTCAAGAACAATCATAAATTATTAGAAATTTCACCCTAATTAATAATATGAAAAAATTTCTTATGGATAAGACTAAAATTCAGGATTTGAGAATAATGGAAAAAGTTAGGTACTTTTACCCCCCACACACTTAAGTTGTACATTGTCCTCAATGTACAAAGATAGATAAACAATTATGTAATAAAAAGAAAAGGGGAGAAGTAACACTTCCTGAATTCTGGATGATTTCGGGAGTTGGCGCCTTTGATGATAGAAGGTAGGTGACTTATGTAGAAGTGAACTACTCCTAGTGATTTGTGTATGTGGACTGCGAAGTCATTAGTCAGATATGTCGGAGGCATAAATAAATATATGTTAGGTGTACTCGAATATTAGATAACCAATCATAAGTAAAATAACAGAAGCTATTTACAAAAGTTCAAAGTTACGACTAATATAGAGATTTAAAATAAATGAAAAGTAGAAATATAATAGAACTAAAAATAAGAAAGGACTCAAAGGTCCTCATCATCTGCCGGATCCCGTGGTGATGTCGGTGTTGATATATGGAAGTGATGGCATATTTGCTGGAATGTGGCCTCAATCCCATCAAAACGTCGAGCGGTGTCGGTGAACTGCTGAGTACAATACTGCTCAAGCTGGGTGAGGCGTGTAGAGATATCTTCCATTGAACGGCTGCTGGATGTGATGGCTGCTGGCTTGGAATTGGTGCTTCCTGTGTTGGTGGTGGGGCATCATTAGTAATGTCCTCTGGCTCTGCATCGTCTGTGGCTAGTCGGTATTGTGGTGGATCGATCCCTCGACGATATTTAACCATCTTCATGTGCAACATCGTCTAAATACCCTGGGGTAGCATCTGGCCGACTAGTGTGAGAGAGGAAGTCTGAGCCTCGGTGTTGAGGAGACCAAAATGTCGAGCTAATGGAGTGATGTACGGCCCTATTGATAAAATGCCCTTTCTGTGTAGTTTCGTTTGGTGTCGAATTGCACAGGCAATGAAGTAGGTAAGTCAAATACGTGCCCTTCTGACATGCACGATAGGTAGTAGACATCGTGCTTGTTTACTATGCTCGTGCTCTCACGTCGATCGGTGATTGTATGAGCGAGAAAGGCATGAATATACCTCAAGGCTGGTCCAATGGCTATTGCTTTAGAACGACTGGGGTCGTAAACGCCTGTGGTGGGTTTTAGGCTTTGCCAACAGTTTAGCGGAGTCCGGTGGAGTTGGCGGTCTAACTCAGAGAGGTTGTTCTCTTCTATAAATTCTTGTGTGTAAATTCTAAGTGCTGTTCCAAATTGTGGTACGCTAAGCTATTGTACCGTGCCCCCTAATCGAAATTGGATTGTTTCCAGATCGTTATAATTAGGCATCACTGACTGAAAAGTGAAAGTAGTACAGAGCTCGAGTGTGAGTTCCAGGTAGGTCGGCTCGATAATAGAAAAGAAGTGCTCCCATGGTTCAGTCGATACTAGGGCTCGGATATCTGTTTCTAGTCCGACTTGCTGCACTGCATCCCAATCAATGCATCTCCGTTGCCTAAAGGCCTTTTCCAGAATGCTCTATATCGTTCTTCTTGAGTGTCTTGATTAAATTGAAGGAAGTGGTGTCGGATCTCGGAAGAAGCACTTGCTGAGGATGAGTCGAGCCCCTTTCTCTTCTTGCTTGGGGCGGTTGTTGATCGCTTTGGTCATGATGACGACATGTTACCTGGCAATAGGGAGAAAATTCGTACAGAATATAATTCCGATTTAAGATATTCGAATAGGCAACCAATAGCAATTTATGAGGAATATTATACATTATCATAAACGGGAAATAAATTATATGAACAAAATATTGAAATAATCATGAGCATTTTAAAGTTATAGAATCAATATAATAGTTCATGCTTGAGAAAGAAATATATACATAATACAAAATAATTATAAAAAAATAAGAAATTTATACTTTAGACTAAAACAAAATTAAAATGACTATAATCTTTTATAATGAAGAGAAAGGCTATATTTAGAACTTAAATTAAAGGTATAAAACAAATTAGAAGTGAATTAATAGAAAGAACCAGGGCTGATGGTGGAGGTTTTCTACAGAACACGGGCTAGGCACGACGGTGGTGAGGCGTTGCAGGATGAGCACAGCAAAAGCAGGGGCTTGTGTTTATGTCGCACGACGGTGTTTTGGGAGTGTGGACGGTTTTTGTTTTGTTTTGGATGGAAAAACGGTGGTTTAGGTGAGAGCGTGGCCGGGATTTTAGAAGAGGGGGTTGAAAATTTTTCTAGGGTTAAAAATGGAGAGGGATTTCGGTTAATTGGTTTAAATAGCAGCAGAGGCACGGGCTGGTGCCACGGTCGTGCTATTTTTTAAGTGCCCGTGTAATTTGGGGCTTTGAATTTTTAGGCGCGATTGGTTTTTTAGCACGGTTGTAATACGGGCATGCGTTATCCGTGTGTGATATGTCAGTATGTCACTACTTTCATGAAGCACGGTCGTGGGTGGCCCATATTTTGGAAGTCAGTATTTAAGCACGGTTACTTAGCACGGGCGTGCATTACTCGTGTTCAATAACCCAGTATGTCCCCACAGTTGTGACGCACGGCCGTGTCCTGACCGTGTCTAGGAAGTCAGTATCTTAGCATGGTCGTGAGGCACAGCCGTGTTTTTTTCATGTCGATAAAAGTTTTACCTTTTGTCATACACAGCCATAAGAGTGCCGATGTTTTGTCTCGTGCGCTCTACACGGCTATGGGCACGCCCGTGTGTAAGGCCGTGTGGTCTACGAAACTTGTGCTTTAATCATACTGATGGTGTTAAGATGCTTAAAGTCAAAAGTATAATGTTTGGATAAATCATGTTAGTGCTCGAGTTGCCTCCCGAGAAGCGCTCGTTTTATAGTCTTAAGCTAGACTTTCCCTATTTTTGGTTCTAAAAGAAGGCTCATAGAGCATAAGCTCCTCTCTTATATCTCCAAAATCTGCACCATTATAAATTTTAAGTCGGTGACCATTTACCTTGAATGTGCCTTTGGTTGGATGAGTTACCTCGATGGTTCCGTATGGAAAAATTGTTTTGATCATAAATGGGCCTGACCATCTTGATTTTTGCTTTCCCGGAAATAGTTTAAGCCTTGAGTTGTATAGTAGGACCAAGTCCCCTACCTCGAATTGTTTTAATCTCTTGAGACTTGCATCGTGGCGTCGCTTTGTTGCTTCTTTGCACAGTTTTGAGTTTTCATAGGCTTTCATTCTCCACTCGTCCAGCTCACTTATCTACATCATTCTTCTCTTTCCTGCAGTTCTAATATCAAAATTTAAAAACTTTATGACCCAAAAAGCTTTGTGTTCTAACTCAAATGGTAGATGAGAACTTTTTCCATATACAAGTTTGTATAGGGATATCCCTAGAGGTGTTTTAAAAGTTGTTCTATATGCCCATAAAGCATCATCTACTCTAACTGCCCAATCTTTTCTATTTGATTCAACCGTTTTTTCTAGAATGCGCTTAAGTTCTGGGTTTGCTACTTCAACTTACCCACTGGTTTGGGGGTGATATGGGGTAGCTGTCCTGTGGTATACTCCATATTTATTTAGGACTCTTTCGAATTGGGTATTACAGAAATGACTACCCCTATCACTAATGATAGCTCTTGGTGTGCCAAATCGAGAGAACATTTTTTTGAGAAATTTAACTACTACCCTGGCATCATTTGTAGGAAAAGCTTCTGCTTCAACCCATTTTGACATATAATCAACTGCCACTAGGATGTACTTGTTTCCAAACGAACTAGGGAATGATCCCACAAAATCTATACCCCATACATCAAATACTTCACATGACAACATATATGTTTGAGGCATTTCATCACATTTAGAAATATTACCTGTTCTTTGGCATCTATCACATGGGGCAACATACATGTTGGCGTCTTTAAATAGAGTGGGCCAATAAAAACCTGATTCGAGTATTTTGTATGCTGTCTTAATACCACTATAGTGCCCTCCTCGAGGGTCCTGAATGGCAATGCTCCAGGAGTTTGATTGCTTCCATTTTTGTAACACATCTTTGAATTACCTGATCTGCACATATGCGAAAAAGAAAAGGATCTTCCCAAAAATAATTTTTCACATCAGCAAAAAATCGCTTCTTTTAGTGATGTGTTAATTTTCTTGGCAAGATATTAGCTGTTAAATAATTTGCAATATTTGCAAACCGTGGTACCTCAGAATGTTTTATAGAAAAGAGTTGTTCTTTAAGAAATGAATCATTTATTTCACTTGTATTGAGCTTTTTGGTGTGCGGATTTTCAAGTCTAGACAGGTGATCCGCTGCAAGATTCTTGGCTCCCTTTTTATATTGTATTTCCAAGTCGAATTCCTGTAAGAGTAAAATCCATCGTATGAGTCTGGGTTTTGCATCAAGTTTGTTTAAAAGATAATGAAGAGCCGAATGGTTAGTGTAAACGACAACTTTAGACAATATTAAATACTGTCTAAATTTGTCAAAAGCAAAAACTACAGCTAGCAATTCTTTCTCTGTAGTGGTGTAGTTTTCTTGTGCGGGTGTTAATGTTCTGCTAGTGTAGTAAATTGGCTGAAAATGTTTGTTTCTTCGTTGTCCCAAAACCGTACCTACTGCAAAATCACTTGCATCACACATTAGCTCAAAGGGTAAGTTCCAATCAGGGGCAATTATAATCGGAGCATTTATTAATTTATCCTTAAGGACATTAAATGCATCTAAACATTCCTGATTGAAATTAAAGGGAACATCTTTTTCTAGTAATATTATCAAAGGCTTATCTATTTTAGAAAAATCTTTAATGAATCTTCTATAAAACCCTGCATGTCTTAAAAAGCTTCTAATAGCCTTAACTGAACTAGAGGAAGGTAATTTTTCTATAGTTTCAACCTTCGCTTTATCTACCTCAATCCCTTTACTAGAAATCTTATGTCCTAATACAATTCCTTCTCTAACCATAAAGTGACATTTTTCCCAATTCAAAACAAGGTTGGTTTCTTCACATCTCATTAGAACTTGTTTTAAATTTTTAAGGCAAAGATTGAAAAAATTACCGAAAACCAAGAAATCATCCATGAATACCTCTATGATATCTTCCACGAGTTCGTCAAAGATTGCCAACATGCAACGTTGAAAAGTAGAGGAGCATTACATAATCCAAAAGGCATTCTATGATAAACAAACGTACCGTATGGACATGTAAATGCTGTCTTCTCTTGATCTTTAGGAGCTATGGGAATTTGGAAGTAGCTAGAGTGTTCGTTCAAGAAGCAGTAGTACATATGCCCGGATAGTCTTTCTAACATTTGATCTATGAAGGGTAGAGGGAAGTGATCTTTTCTAGTTGCATCATTGAGCTTTCTATAGTTTATACAGACTCCCCATCCTATAACTTTTCTTGTGGGGATTAATTCATTCTTCTCATTGGGCACTACCGTCATACCTCCTTTCTTTGGAACTACTTGCACAGGACTTACCCAAGTGCTGTCAGAAATAGTATAAATTATTCCTACATCTAGAAGTTTAATTACCTTGGCTTTGACTACTTCTTTCATGTTGGGATTTAGTCGTCTCTGGGGCTACACATATGACTTGTATTCTTCTTCCATTAAAATTTTGTGGGTGCAGAACGAGGGGTTTATATCCTTTGTATCAGATATTTTCCAAACATGGTTTTTTTATGTTCTCTTAGTACCTTTATCAACTCCTCTTTTTCCTTAGGTTCTAGTTCTGAAGAGATAATTACCGGTAGCGTAGAATTGTCCCCGAGGAAAGCATATTCTAAGTGTTTTGGTAATTGTTTCAATTCTAGATTGGGTGGCTCATCAATGGAGGATTTCTGTTTTATTTCGTCATTGTTTTCAATGCTTTCTTCTTTCACTTGCCTGAATGACGATGTATTCAAATTCATCTCATTGCCTTCATCTTCTTCCCCCTCTTCTTGAGTCAGGCACAGTTCCATTATGTCGTCATGTATAATTTTTTGGAATGAATTTTGAATGATATGATCAGTAGTATCAATAAAATAACATGAATCATCTTGCTCTTTAGAATATTACATGGCATCATAGATTTGAAACATAATTTCTTCATCGGCTATCTTTAATGCAAGTTTACCATCACCTACATCAATAACGGCCCTAGCAGTGGCTAAAAAAGGACATCCTAGAATTAAAGGAACATTAATGTCTAACACAACAAAATCAACAGGGAAAATAAATTTATCAATATTTACTAAAACATCTTCGATAATTCCTCTAGGATATTTAATAGATCTATCGGCCAATTGAATACTCATCCTAGTGGGTTTTGGCTCCCCAAGATCTAATTGTTTAAACATTTTGTAAGGCATTAGATTAATACTGGAACCTAGATCAGCTAATGCTTTCTTAATATTTAGGCTACCAATTAAACAAGGAATAGTAAAGCTTCTTGGGTCTTTTAATTTGGTTGGTAACTTGTTCTGGAGGATGGCTGAGCATTCTTCATTAAGTTCCACCATCGATACTTCTTCAAGCTTCCTTTTATTCGTCAGGAGTTCCTTTAAGAATTTTGCATATTTCGGCATTTGTGAAATAGCTTCAACAAAAGGTAAGTTAATATGTATTTGTTTAAAAAGTTCAAGGAACTTAACATATTGGGCATCTAGTCGTTCCTTCTTTATCCTTGCTGGATGTGGGATTGGTAGTTTACTTCCTTTGCGTACTGGATTTACATCCTCAACTCCTTCATCTCTTACTTTGTTATCTTCGTGTGGAATTTGTTTCTTTGATTCCACTAATTCCTTTCCACTTCTTAGTGTAACTGCTTTCACCTGTTCTATTTGTTGAGAAAAAATCTCTGCCCGCATTTCACAGATCATCTTAGTAAGTAGTCCAATCGACTTAGTGAGCTCCCTGAATGACTCAGTAAGTTTTTCAACTGACGCTTGTTGATCTTTAAATGTTCTCTCAGTATCTTGGAAATAGTTTTCTATGTCTACCATGAATTTTGTCAACATCTCTTCGAGAGTTGGCTTCTTTTCTTGCGGATATGGCTGATTTTGGAAATTTGAGGGAGGTTGTTGTCTTTGATTTCCTTGAATTCCTTGGCCTCCCCATGAAAAATTTGGGTGGTTCCTCCAACCTGGATTATAAGTATTACTATAAGGATTATTATTGGATCTGAAATTATTACATATATAGTTCATCTGTTCGTTCTCTGCTCCTGGTTGGTAGGGTGGGTACTGAGGATTCGCCACATTTCCACTTGTGTTGCACTGCATGACTGGGTGTACCTGCGAAGAACATAAACTGTCAAGCTTTTTATTCATCATCTCTACTTGATTTGATAGCATGGTTACTGCATCAATGTTGTGGACTCCGGCTGATTTTGTCGGTTTCCTCCTTATAACCTACCACTGATAATTATTCAACGACATCTCTTCAATAAATTCATAGGCTACTTCAGGAGTTTTATTATTCAATGTTCCACCGGTGGCTGAATCAATTAGTTGTCTCGTTGAGGGATTTACACCATTGTAGAAGGTTTGGACTTGAAGCCATACTGGTAGTCCGTGGTGTGGACATCTCCTCAAGAGATCTTTGTATCTCTCTCATGCATCGTATAATGTATCTAAATCCATCTGCACAAAAGAAGAAATATCATTCCATAATTTAGCCGTTTTGGTTTATGGAAAATATTTTAATAAAAATTTTTCGGCCATTTGATCCCATGTAGTGATTGACCCTCGTGGTAACGAGTTCAACCACTACTTAACTTTATTCCTTAATGAAAAGGGAAATAATCGAAGATGAATGTAGTGATTTTGAAAGTATCATGGAACTCTAAAAAATTTACTATATGAGTGTTCGGGTCTTCGTCCTGCAAACCATCAAATTGAACAAATTGTTGAATCATTTGTATTGTATTATGCTTTAATTCAAAATTATTAGCAGCTATAGCAGGCCTAACAATAATAGATTATGCTCCTGTCAAATTGGGTTTGGCATAATCATACATAGTGCGCGGAGCATCCGCCACATCTCGTGGTGGATTATTCTCGTTCATCCCTTCAGTAGGATTGGATCTGTCTTCTCGCTCTTCTTCTGTGTAATTTAGAACTCACCTAATTTCTCTGCGATTTCTTCGAGCGGTAGCTTCAATTTCACTATCGTATACTAGAGGTCCTGTCGGGTTTCGTCTAGTCATAAACTAGAGGTACCTGCTAGGAAAAAGAAAGAAAAATAAAATTTTAAAAAAATGGAATAAAATAAATTGCGAAATAAAATAATGGCTAAAGTAATAAAAATAGAGTTTTCTTAATATTTTAGTTTCCCGGCAACGGTGCCAAAAACTTGATCGCTGAAATCAGAGCTTTAAAATTTATAAATAGAATGATCAAACCTGGAAACTAACTCTGACAACAATTTAAAGGCAAGTGTACCTATCGAATAGTAGTATAGCTTAGGCAAGACCGGATTATCAAACCCAAAGGAACTAAAAGTACTAATACTCACTTTCTTTTTATTATTTAGCCTAAAATATGGAGTGATTGGTTGATTTAATATAGTTTAACGACTACTAAGCTAAAGATGCAAAGACAAAAAGAACGAATTGGGAAATAACTTAAAGAAACTCAATTGATTACGACGATACCCTTAGGAAGAATTCACCTAGACTTCACTTGCTACTTATTACTGAATCATATGATTTCTTTACTTAGCTTGATCCGTAGGACTCCCTAACCTATATTAAACCCTCTCTCGAGGCGAATAACGTCTAACCCTAGGTTAATTAGTGGAACTCTCGTTCTCTTATAATAACCCCCTAGAATAGCAATAAATCAATCAATGGATTCCCATATTAGGTTTCACCTTAATCCGAAAAAATCTCGTAACCATATCTCTAGGCGTTCGATCAACTCTGCTTAATTATGCTAGATCTACTATTAAGCAGGGTCTATTCCTCCTCCACCTAAGCACATCAGATTTGGATTAAGCAATATAATTAAGAACAAAGTAAGTATTTATCATATAATTTAGAAAATAATAACAAAATTCATCTAGGTTTCATCCCCTTCAGGTATCTAAAGGATTTAGTTCATAACTTTAAAATAAAACATCTCAAGAAAAAAGATAAAACAAAATATAAGAAATCCCTAAAACCCCCTGAAGGAATTGAAAGAGAGATCCGCCGTCTTGAGTAGAATTTCGGCTTCTTGAGATGGATCTTCTGGCTATCTTCGAGTGATTCCCACAAATGTGATCCTTCTAGCTCGGCTCCTTGGCCTAGCTCACCATTCCCTCTTTTCCAGGATACACTTAGGGTGTTTATTTAGGCTCTTGAAATGCTTTACTTGGCCTCTAAGTGTCCTAATTTAAGTCTACTTCTTACTCGGTATTTGAATAAGATTTGGAAAGTGTTTCTTTGGCTCTAAGTATCCAAATCCGAGTGAAATTGCTCTTTCCCGTAATAGGGGCACGGCCATGGCAACGTCCGTGCAAATCGTGGTTGGGCCGTGTCTCGATTCTATCGATTGGGGCACAGCTATGTAAATCGTGGCATGGCCATGTCTTAGTTAATTGTCAAGGCATGGCTATGTGGCTTAAAGTCCAAGCTGTGTTAATATCTTCTTTGGCCCAAATTGGCCCGTTTTAAGCCCGTTTCTTATTTTTTTCATCCTCGGATGCTTTCCTGAGTATAAATATGAAAAGAAAGGATTAAAAGCACCTTTTGACATAAATCAGGGTTAAATCATCCTAAAAGCATACTAAATATGGGGTTAAAATATGTTACTTTTACGGTTTATCACAAGCCCTCTCCACTAACACCACAAATTCTTTTAATTCTAGGACAACAACAAACAATTTGATGTCGTCCTTTAGTCCATCTTCGAATCTCTTACTCATGATGGCCTCGGTGGATACACACTCTCGAGCGTATTTGCTGAGTCGTATAAACTCGTGCTCATAATCACTCATAGACTTCTTGCCTTGCTTCAGTTCTAAGAATTCCTTTCTTTTTTGATCCACAAACCTTTGGCTAATATACTTTTTCTTAAACTCTTGGAAGAATTCCCATGTGATCTTTTCTCTGGATACAACCGACACCAAGGTGTTCCACCATTGATAGGCAGAATCTCTTAAAAGAGAAACTACACACTTCAAGCATTCCTCAGATGTGCATGACAACTCATTAAATACCCTGATGGTATTTTCTAACCAGAACTCAGCCTTTTCTGGATATCATCCATTTTAGCCCGAAATTCTTCTACCCAATGTTTCCTGATCCTATCAATTGGAGGTTTGTCTCCTCTTACCACTTCTACTATTTGAGGGGCTACTGGGGTAGGTTGAGGAATAGGCGGGGTAGAGGGTTGTGCATTCGAGTTCGTACGAACGAACTCCGTATACCATGTGTTCATCATATAGAGGAAGGCTTCTCTAGCCTCTTCTCCTCCTCTCTGACTTACTGTAGGGGTCTATTCTCATCCTCATCAGACACTGTCCCTTCAGCGGGAGCCGGCGCATTACTTTCTACATCATCCGCCACTGCTCTATCAGGATCCATTTACTATATGTATAAACATAATTTCAATCGTCAGGAGTCGTCACACTATCATTATAAAAACATTCTTACGTATGGCATGTATAGTTAGACTCGTGCTCATGCTACGTTAGTCCTAGAACCAACTAAACCGTAACTCTGATACTACTAAATGTAATACCCTATGCCCGAGTCCGAGGTTAAAATCGGATATGAGACATTACCATGCTTGAACCTTCTTAAACATGTACTTACGGGCTATAAAAATTTTTTTTATTCGAATTGAAAACTTCTCTTTCTTAATCAATTCATACATTTCATGGGCCTACGAAGCCTTAAACTTACGTACGGAAACTTTCAAAACTCAACTAGAGACTTTTCTCTCAAAACAGGGGTCACATGCCCATGTGGTTTGGGAGACGCCTGTGTACCCATGAGACATGCCCGTGTCCTTCACCCGTGGTCGACACTAACTAATTACACACGACCTTGACACACCTGTGGCCCTAGACCGTGTGCCATACCTTGACATACTGACTTATTCACGCAGCTTGGAGCACACGCCCATGTGCTATCCGTGTGCCACACACAGTCTATACAAACGACCATGGGGTTAGCCCGTGGTCTATTCTGACTTAAGACACTAACATGTAGGGAACACGCGGCCTAGACACACGCCCGTGTGTCTATCCGTGTGGGCACTTAGAGGCTATTTACCAAGCCAATTACCACCCTAAAATCAAGATCAATCTCAAGCCAAATTCAACAATTCAAATACTTGGTCTAATATTAACAAAGATGCATACTTAATTGATATAAATATACATACATATCTAGTCACACAGAGCTAATCTCTTTAGCCATATACAAAAGAATAATAAACTTGATAGCCCACACTTTGGCCCTTCATAAGACATATTTCAAATGAAATGCTTCCTATACATGCCATACTTAATATAAACAACATGGGTATACCAAAATAGTAATTGATAGTGTGCTTCGAGCTCCGACTTCAATGATCCTCATGTTAGCTTGGCAGGACTACATAAAAAGAAAGAATTAAAGACGTAAGCATTTAGCTTAGTTAGTTTGCATGTAATGCACATAGCAATATAATTGCTTAATCAAAATTCATTCATCATAAACAAAGGCATTGCCTAACTCATGTGCTTGAGCTTACTTACTCTTGAAGATTCTTACATAACTTATGATACTTATTAGTCTCATGCTTATGAGGTAAACAAGGTTCCTGTATCACTTGATCACATTGATCAACATACTTTACTATGATAAGTATATTCTCAACTTCATCATGCATCACGTATAATATTCTCAATTAACTTTAACTAGCATGACTTGATGATAGCTTTACTTACTTAACTTCTTGCTTTCTCATTCAATCTTTACTCTTATGCCCAATGAATTATTATGAATAACGAGGATACTAAATCTTATCCTACATGTATTTGGATGCCAATGCTATATCCTCGATATAGTCTTATAATGGAATCTCTTACTTGATATCGACGCCCTATCTTGACATGGACTTACACGAGGTCTTCCTTGTGGGTTCCTTTAGGAACTTACCATTGCTATGTCTTGACATAGTCTTACTTGATATCTTTACTTTGTCAATGCCGAGCCTTGGCTTGGACTTACATGGAATATTTATCTCATGATAACTTTACAATGCCAAGACTTGTCTTGGACTTACATGACATCTTTGCTTGGAGACTCACCAATGCCATACCTTGGCTTGGGCTTACATGGGTCTTCATCTCATAATAACTCTTCAATGCCAAGACTTTTCTTGGACTTACATGATAACTTGCTTGATTGTCGATGCCATGCCTTGGCTTGGTCTTATACGGGCTTTCTCATCTCATGTGGTAGATCGAGTATCCTAAGTAATTCAACTTCAATCGGGACTTCCTTATGCTTAATCTCATTAATTTCTTTGTTTAACATACCATTAAACAATCTCATGGAATTAAAATATATTCAACATCATACTAATCAATTTACTGATATTTATCATAAAGCTTAGAAATCATACAAACTTACCTCAATATACAAAATGTATGTAGATATTGCAATTTAGTCCTCGACTTTGTTCTTGCCTCGGTTTTGATCCGGGCTTCGTTTCTTCTGATCTATAATAATAATTTAACACATTTAATACTCATATTGACTAAATTGACTCATAACTCATACTTTGGCAAAATTTCCATTTTGTCCCTAAACTTTCTCATAATTACACTTTTGCCCCTAGGCTTATAAAGTGATTTTCATTCAACTTTATAAAGTGATTTTCATTCAACTTTCTTAAACTTCATGCTTAGTTGATTCATTTTCTCTACTATAACAATCATCAATTCTCAATATTTCTATCATGAATGACCAATTTCATAACTATTACAAATTAATCCATACTAACATTTTTCATGAAATTCACTTAGGAAAAGATGTTTATCTAACATCAAACTCTCATAATCTTCCATAAAACATCATTTTACAAGTATGCCATACATGGGTATTTTTATGGACATGAATTCTAGCTCAACTTATAGCTATAAATAGCCAATTCATGATACGAGAACTCTAAAAATACGAAGAGTATTAAAAATAAGGCTAAGATGCACTTACTGGCAAGCTTCAAAAATTGAAGAACCCTAGCTATGGAGTCTCTCAAATTTTCGGCACAAGGAGGAAGAAGATGAATAAGATTTTTGTCATTTTTTTCCTTTTCAATCATTTAATTGATAAATGACCAAAATGCCCTCCTCACTAAATTTTCACAACTTACTAACACATGTCCATTTTTGTCCAAAAATTATAATTTGGGAAAATTGCTATTTAAGGACTTCTAATTAATAATCCAAAGCTATTTCATACAAAAAGCTTCTAAAATTTCATATTTTGCAACTTTTGCAATTTAGTCCTAATGGACCCCTTTAATGCCAATTTCATAAAATCTCTACATAAAACTTTCATAATATCATGCAAACATCTCATATACCTTAAAAACTCATTTTACTAGCTCGGATTTGTGATTTCGCACCACTATTTCGACTAGGCCTTAAATCGCGCTGTTACAGCGCGTTCTTAGAAAGTTCTTTGAAATTATTTTCCAACCACTTCATATCTATCTGGTCACCTTGAAACTTGTTTGACAACTTCCCCAAAAATACCTCGTAAATGTTCTTTTTACCGGGAACGACCACTGACCTCGTAACGACTAACCCATCCACCGACAAACTGAGTTGTAAAGCTACGTCCTCGAGTGTGATTGTACACTCATCACATGGAAGATGGAATGTATGTGTCTCGGATTTCCATCTTTCCACCAATGCGCTGACAAGTGTAGGATCCAATTTGCAACCCTCAAGCATAAGAGATGCGTGTAAAAATCCTGTGTCTTGCAGATAACCACGAATTTCGGTGTTTGGGCTTTTTGAAAAATTATGTATGAACCCTTCCAAAACACGATCATCCGCCTATTTATATCGAGAAAATAAATATTTTTTAAAATAAAAAATAAATTTAATTTAATTGAAAATAACGAAATTTAAAATGTGCTTGTCATCGAAACGAATCAGAGAGCTTGTCATTCGGAAAATTTAATCGAAATGAATATACGAAATAATTAAATAAAACTATAGTATTTTGAAATAAATGTATTTGACAATTTCGAACAAAACTTGAGAAAATTGAGAGAATTGAGAGAGTTGAAAGAATTGAGAGTTTAGAGAGAATAGAAATAGTTGGATTTGAGTGAAAAGAATGAAAAGTGACTTGATCTTTATAGTAAAAAAAATTAATGTTGGCCCTTTACAATTTTTACCGTTTAGCAACGTTCAAAAAGCCATTGGGAAAATGACCGTTGAAGGACTTGCATAGTAGAGGTGCTCATGGGTCGGGTTGGGTCTAAACATGATATTAACATACTTTATGCTTGCCCAAACTTGGTCCGACCCGAAATATAGACCTAAAATTTTGCCCAAACTTGCCTATATTTGCAAAAGATTAACCCAAGCTCATTTTAGGCTTGTCCATGATTTTTTAAATTTGTTTTAGAAAATATTTATTTTATTTTATTTTAATATTTAATAAATTTATATATTTTTATATAGTCATCTCAACATTATTTTAATGTTTACATTAGAGTGGTATTATATATTTAGTATAAGTTTTTTTTTAATGTGTTCTAAATTATATAATATATAAAAATAACATAACATAAAATATTATAAACTTAAAAATGGGTCGAACTGGGCCGGGCTCAAGCCTTGAAGGTTCAGCCCGAGCCCGACCCATACTTTAAACGAACCTAATTTTTTTGTCCACGCTCATTTTTCGGGCCTAATATTTTTGCCTAAACCCTTCTAAGTTTCGAGCAAGCCTGAGGGGTAGCTCGACCTATGAATAGGTCTACTACATAGTTGGCAGAAAAATGCGCATAGCTGAACGCGCTTTAACAAGCTCTTTCCAAAAACAATCTATTTCTCTAAATTAAAAAAAAACTAAAATTCAAATTAAAAAAAAAGGGGCATATAACTCTAATTTGCCCAAAAACCGATAGTTATTTTATTTCTTATTTTGTTGATATTGTCAACTTTGATACACTGAAGGTGGCCTTCAAACGAACGCAAAAGTCCCGCCGATAATTAGTTAAGCAAGAAAGCATGCACCACCGACACAAATGCAGCGGTAACATTTAAAAGGACAAATATGGGAGTTTATAATTGGTTAAATCATTTGGCCTTTCTTTGCATTATAGGCAAATTAATCTCTTATATATTTTCTTTAAGGAGTTAATTACACTATACATCCTTATACTGTAATTTTCATTTTAAATTGATTCTTAAAATTATTAAGGTTATAAAGTAAAGTTCTTTCATTGTTAAAATCATTAATTTAATCATTTATGTGATATGGTTTAAAATGAAAATTAAAAAAAGGTATTGTAGAAATATTGGTTTTGAGATTTTAGAAGCTTTTCAAAAGCTTTATTGTTCACCTTTTTTTTCAACTTTAGTTTTAACTTTTTAAAGTTATGTAATAATGTTTTATTTTTAAAATATATATATATAAGATTTGACGTGTTATTTAACGATTTTAATAATAAAAGGACTTTATTAATATAATATCGATAGTTTTAGATACAACTAAAACAATTTAACGTTTGAGGACCAATTTAAAATGAAGGTCATAATTTAGGGATGTTTAGTACAATTAATATTTTTAAAAGTTACACTAATTCTAATAGGATTAATCATTATAAATATTGAATAGAACAATTAACCTAACAACTAATTTAATTCTAAGTAACTAAAATAAATCAATAAAAAAACCCACACATTTACGCAGGATTACTCAAACTTAAGATCTTAAAAGCATATTAGATATTTAACCTTGCCATTGAACCAAAGTGATATAGTCTTTATACATTTAATTTTGAAATTAATAATTGTGAAGAACAATAAGTTTTAACATTAAAAACACTATTGTCAATTGACATTATTGCTATTGTAACAACTAGAGAATGTGAGCTTAAGCGTGCTTAAGCACGTCTTTGAATTAGCTTGGGAAAAATCTCAAAGCTACACATAAATTTTGGCTTAATGAGTAATATTATATATAAACTTTGATTTTCTACAATTTTATACATTAAATTTAATTTGATTTAATTTTCATAAACTATTAATATAATTATTAATATGACACCATTTTAAATTTATATATTGTGTATACTAATAATTATATGTATTTAATATAAAATAAATTGATGTATTTAAACTTATTGCAATGTTGGAGGGCTTGGAGCAATATTAAATTAATTAGTTCGATTGGAATGAGCATTATTACCAATATAAGAGGACATGAATTCGAGTGAAATAAAGCGCATCATTCTTTTATTTATGATTAGAAAGGAGCTAACCATTCAATTATGTTTTCATTTTGAATTAGCTCAAATGATGGCAACATTGAATTTATACATAGAATCAATAAAATCAAATCAACATTACCCAAAAAGAAGAAAGAAAAGGAAAAGAATATTAAAAGAAGCCTTGTGTATGAAGCAAATTTTGTCTTTTCCTTTTTTCCTAATGTGATTAAGAGTTTTTCAAATTTTGGTTTAATTTAAAAAATTTAATTAAATGAATTTGTGATGATTTGATAGTTAAGGGTATTCACCATTCTAGATTTGAGTCGCGTTGATTGTTCAAACTTTGTTTTATTATTTATAATTAAAATCCAATTAAATAAAATTGAATGTCATAAATAACCAAATTAACTTGAATTCAATTTTATTGCTATAAATCCGTTCAATTTATCAATTTTAAATAATTTTTTAAAAAATATAATTTTATAGAAATCATTTATTAAATTAGAAGTAGAATATTTATTTTATATTATAAAAATCAAAATTAAAATAAAACATATAAAAATTAATTAGATTCAAATTATTATAATTTTTAACGTATAAAACTCACATCGAATCCAATTCCATTTTTTTTTAAAAATCAAACGAATCTTAAGAAAAGGAAAAAAAAAAAAATCAAAACACTACTTTTCAAATAAATTTTCATTTTTAATGTTTTTACGCCGCCCTACTTCAAACTCTCATGATTGTTGTCAATTAAACTTTCTAATTAGAGTCAATAGTAAAAATATTTTATTTAATTATAATCTTAGAAAATAGATTATTAAATAATTTTAAATATTTTAATATGTAGTTGTTATCATATCTATTTTTTATACAATACCTAAAATTATTCATAATCCCTTCTCAACCTTTAAATTAAATAGAAGCATACTTTTGTACTAACAATTATCTTTGATGCCAATCGAGTTAAGACTCAATTGATAGTTTTTTAATATGATTCCATAATATCAAAAGAAAAGAAAAGAAAAATGTTCAGTTTAATCATGACTCCAAGTCCTTGCACTTTTTAAAATTTGAAGATTTAATCCCTTGCTTTTTTTCTTAAATTTAATCTATTACTTATCTAATTTGAATAGTTCATTAACATTATTAATAAATATTTGCTAAGTTTTAATACCTAACATTTTAATATTTAAGGTATTGGTTTAAAACATATAGCCAATTGAGATTTAAAAATTTTCTAACAGTTCTTACTAAATAAGCCCTAAATTCCTAGTAGAAAAAGAAAACGTAGAGGAATTAAATTGCAAAAGCTTGAAGAGTAAAGAGAGTAGGGGCAGAATTAGACCTAAATATTCGGTAGTGATAGATAATTGGATACCTTAACCACATATACTATTTCACATACACCGCAATTAGCGGAACAGTCCTCTTCGAAATAGCTTTCCCTCTTTAAACTTCAAACTCTTCCCCTACAAAAGACCATGGACCGACACTTTTGCCTTATAATATCACTATATATACTTTGCTCTCCTTTTCAACTTCCCACTTCCACCAATCCCTTCTCTTCTCTTGTTTTTCTTTCTTTGGGTGGCCATGGAAATTTTTCTTGAATTCATGTTTACTATTTCTATTTCTTTTGTTATTTCCTTCCTTCTGGCCAAGCTTCTTTCCTTTTCGTCTATCATTGATCAACATCTAGAGGTCGTGTTGAGATTATATGCGGAAGTCAAAACTGAATCCGAAAAACATGAAGTTGAAGAAGTTGATGCTTTATGTGAATCCGTGGAAGAAATTGGTACCCATGAAGAGTCTTCGAATGGTAGTGAAGAATTAATTAGAGAAACAGAGGGAACTGTTGAAGGAATTAGTTCACCTGAAGAGAATTTTGTTAGTGAAACCACTGAGATTGAACTAGCTAAAGAGGATGAAGAAGGGATTGAGGATTTGGTGTCTGATAAAGAGAATGGAGGAGGTTGCTTCTTGGAGGGGTCATCATCATCAGATGATGATGATGATTGGGATGGTATTGAACGAACCGAATTGGAGAAAGATTTTGGTGCAGCGGTGAGTTTTTTGGTGCAAAAAAGTAATGCTGATCAAGATTTGAAACTTGGCAATGATTTAAAGATGCAATTATATGGACTTCACAAGATTGCCACTCAAGGGCCTTGCCACGAGCCTCAGCCGATGCCATTCAAGTTATCTGCTCGTGCAAAGTGGTAAAATTCCCCCCTCTGAATTTGGGTTTTTAATTTTTCTACTTCCTCTTGAATTTGGAATAGAAAACCCTATCTAATTTGTGTGTAATAATGTGTTTTCTGTATCTGTTTAAGAACTTGATAGATAGAAATTTCATGAAGAATGATGAATGGAATTGACTTGACTTGATGAAGAGTGAAAATGTAAAGAATAAAACCATATAAACAAGTAGGGCAAAAAATATATTGAATTCCCAATTGCTTTGTTGGTTCAACTTAGATCCTTCCCTTTTGTTACCTTTGATAATCGTCTTCCATATGATTGAAGAAACTGATTTTTCTTCATTACAGGAATGCCTGGAAAAAACTTGGTAACATGAGTCCAGAAGCAGCTATGGAGTTGTATGTCACCCTTGTTTCAAGAAGCATCCCTGGGTGGATGCAACCTGACATTTGTGTAAGTTGGCTTCCCACGTCTTGCAGTGCGGTTTTCCAGTCACTTGAAGCAAACACGGATTTCCCCACTCATGTTCCTTGCTTGTTTTGATGTTGCAGGGGAATGGTAAACAGGATTATGTAGATGCCAAAGCCTCTAGCAAGCCACCTTTGGATGTCAAAACAATGGCAGTAAACCAAGCTATAGATGTGGATTACAGGTAAATAGTACAAGTACTTTCATCTGGGATTTGATTCAATTCGGGACAAGAATCCTGCGGCTCCATGCATGTCTGCAGTGAACTAAGGCCATAAATATCTCCTTCATTGCTTGACTTTTTTTCACTGTTGACTACTCCTACAGGACTTCTAATGAGTTAATAACTAACATTCAAAATATTGACTGGATGAAACCTGCTGTCTATACTCCATGAATAAGGTATTGCCATTGCATGTTTCTGTTTTATTTTGTATGTTGATAGTTTCAATAACATATAGGGGAATTTCATGAATGCTTCTTAATATCTTTATGTATCTTAGTTTCATATTTCTAAATATGCACCTTTGATAAAACCAATTCTCCGGTATATGCCGATGTGTTTGACAGTGGTATGCTTTAAACGTGTTGATACAATTACACTTTGCAAGATATGCTAACAAAATGTGTCAAATCTGGAAATTTTGAGGAAACTAAATAACTGTAAAAATGTTAAATACTTGATGATGGTGCAAGCATATTATATTAATGCAACTTGAGAATATCTTTTCCCTAGGATTTAACAACTTGCAGAAGACTAATATATAAATTCTATGAATTACAGTTATGTGATTTGAGCTGCACTCAGCACGAATTCCAGAGGATCGTTTTTTTGTTGCCAGTTTGATATTCATCAACCTGCTTTGAATCATCTCAAAAATCTCAGTCGCATCTACAAACAACAATGGATAAGGAGTTTGGATCAAGATTATTAGGAGCTTCTTAGTTATATATATATAAAGTATATATTAGACTGTTGATAAAGAATAAAAGAACAAACAAATTTGTCAAATAACATAGACCCTCATTCTTGATTCCCATTTAGGGCAGATATTTGTCATTCATTGGTTCATTCTTTTCTCTCAGTACATATTTGCATTTGTACAGCTTTCAGCTTTGTGATTTTTGGTTTGAGTTTGGGATTGTGAAGCCTTTTCCATGATTCTTAATGGAGTTGTTCTCTATCTTATTATATTATTATGATGATGATGATGTAATTCTTCAAAGGCTTTTCAAAGGTTAAATTTTGCTATTATACTTTATGAAAGTTATGGATTTTGTCCACATATTTTAATTTGATCAATCTTAGCTTTGTACTTTTTGAATTTTGAAAGTCTTGACCAAAATTTAAGCATTTAAACTTATTGGTTAAATTTAATTACTAGTCTTGTACTATGTGCATAATTGTAGATTTAGTTTGGACATTCTAAATTCTTATAAAGTTTGAATTTTGAAATTTAATCTTGATGCAAATGATAATAATTATTCAATTAACTAAATTTTAGTGAATAATGTAGAAATAACAATCGACATAGCATTACACATTTAATAATATGTTTGCTACATCATATTTTAAAAATAGTAGAACTTAATGAATTTAATAGTTATTGCTTAGTGAGGGTTGAAACTTAAAATTTAAAATATTTAAGGACTAAAATGACCAAATTAATTTGAAAGGCTAAATATACAACTTTTGCAAACTACAAAGCCTAATAAAAGAATTTAACTATTATCCAAAATTATTTGCAAACTACAAGGATTAAAATACCCTTTTGTTTTAAGGGTGAGTATTTGGTATAGTGTACTTTTCATAATCCACATCATAATGACAAACTAGAATCTTTTAATGGATTTCGCATCGATTTGTTTTGAATGGAGTGAATTTTTTTTTCTTTGAAAAGTAGATACAGGATAGGGCGGGTGGATTGCTTCCCCCAACTACTCCGCTCAATTGTTATTATTAATTCTATAAATAGACTTAAAAATTGACATGTAATCTTATAAAACATTTATTAATCTCTTAAACTTATTTGTGCAGTCTAAAATTTCCATTAATGTACCAAATAATTTATTTAAAGCAACATATATGCTTTTTTTTTTTTCAATACATATTTAAACCCAATAACAAAAACCAATAATATTTTTCTTATTGTTAATATCCAAAATTTTTATTTTTCAAAAAATGTGCTTGCTAAGAAATATTTGGTTTAGAAGTTGTTATTTGAAACGTAGAGTTTTGATTGTAACAGTAAAACGGCGGATACGCCTGAAACTTGAGAAACGAATCCCACTTCTTCTTTCTCAGTTTCCACTTGTCAGTTGCCTCAAACCAAATCAAATGCGTTACCGATAATAACTTTGGATCTCCTCCCCTAATCTTAAATCCCGATCTGATCTAGGGTTCCGTCTGAGATCGAAATGGGGATCGTGATCGAAACCTCCATTTGGGAACCAAGTTCTTCCGTCTTCATTTTCATTTTCTTTTCATCTTTCCTCTTACTTTCTCTCTTCCCTTTCTATCTCTCCAAACACGCTCCCACCACCAACTCTTCTGCTTTCTCCGACCACCTTTTCTCCTCCTCTTCTCCCCGCTTCCAACTTTACTTTCTCCTTCTCTATTCCCTCGCATCAGGTACATTATTTTTTTAAAAAAAATTCAAACTTTTTTTTTAATTTAAAGCAAAAAAGGAAAAAGAACTGATAGTTGATCTGATTTCTACGTCTTTGTTTTTCATTTTTCTAGTATTGGAAGGATTGTGGTCGGTGTACGGAGAGTTTGAGCTGGTTTACTATGGGATAAGCAAGGAAGATACGGTGGCGTTTATGCTTATTGGATTTGGAGCTGCTCTTTTTGTTGGTAGTCTCTTAGGTCTTGTCTCTGATTTAATGTGAGTAAAACTAAACCTTTTCATGTTTATTTAATCACTTTAAGTAATGTTTTTTTTTTTTAATGAATTAACCGATTTTAGCTATGGATTAATCAAGGGTTGCATAATTGTGAAAATTTTGATAGTTTTATTTATTTTTATTTATGTAGAGGTCGAAAGAAAACTTGTTTGGTTTTTTTATCTTGCACCTTATTGTTGGGATATGGAAGATGGTTGCACCAAGTCCTAGCTTTTGGGTAGCAAATTTATGTTTGTCTTTGGCAACATCAATATTTTCCTTCAGTTTCGAGACATGGGCTGTTGTTGAACATGACAAGGTTGACTCAAAGGTTCAGTTCTTTCTCGATGTGATTCTCTGGTTTCTAAGAAACAAGTGAAAACTATGAACATGATGGTATGCATTCTTTCTTTTTTTGCAGCTGGGTCATAGGCAAGATATTTTGAATGAAACATTTTGGTTGATGACTTTTTTTGAGTCCGCATCTTTGATTGGAAGTCAAGTGATTGGTAATTGGATGGTGGGTGGTAATTTGGAGAAAGGGAATGGATCTCCTTCCATTGCAGCCACCTTACTGGCGATACTAGGCATCACCTGCATGTCCAGACATTATGATGGAACTACGAAGATAATGACATTTAAGGATTATAGGATGTCCCTTTCTGTGTATATCCTTGGTGGTAAGAAATTTGTAGTTTCATTAGTTCTTTTTTCTTATTCATGGATTGACCGAATTCTTAAGGGCAGAACTTTCTAAAATGACCATTTTAGCAGCGTTTCGAGATTAGCCTATTTGTAACTGAACATTTAAAGCTAAAAGTAATAAATGTGTCTCATCATCAAATACATGCACTCATCTAAGGTAGATTGGGGTTTATCTGTCTTCGCTAATGAGTTCTACGTGGTTGTATGTCTGGGTTTTGCAGAAGATCCTACCTTTGATTCTTAGTGTTCCTATCTTACCAAAAAAAAGAGAAAATGTTATAAAGTGCTTGTGTTCTGCAGATAGAAGGATATGGCTACTAGCGTGTGCACAAGCTTGCCTTCATTTCTCCATTGCAGTTTTCTGGATTCTTTGGGCCCCAACACTGGTGGTAAGATCATATCTATTGTTGACGACATGTGATTAGTTTTTTTCAGTTTTTCTATTTATTCCCTTTAGGTTTCCAAATTATCATCTTGGAAGCTTGATTTCTTTGAAGTATACCATTTGAAGGTGATTTTTATATGTTAGGCTGATGGTCGAGAAGTTTTTCTAGGGTTGATATATCCATGCTTGCTGGGAGCAAGGATGTTAGGAAGCACAGTGTTTCCTTGGCTTATTAATGCTTCTCTTCGAACTGAGGATTGCTTAACATGTGCATTTGTCATACAGGCTCTTCTTTTATCTATAATAGCTTATGATTACGAGGTAAGCTTGTGTTGTCTCTCTGTATGTATTTGTAAATGTATAAGTTAGGGCGCCTTGTTTTTTATTCCATTCATGGTCTCAGAGTTATGTGATCTGAATTGCAGGAAATTGGAGTTCTTGTCACACAGTTTTCTTTATACCATGCCTGCATCGGCCTAATTCTGCCTTTGCTTGCAAGATTGAGAACCATGTATGCTGCACCTTTTTCCTTTTCAAGTTTTTAAGAAGTCCTTTTTTTTCCCTTTTCCTTTCTTTCTTAGTGCCCCTTTTATTCGTAGAAATTAGTTTTAGATAACTTTGCTGTAATCATGTTATAGGTATGTGCCAAATGAGTTGCGTGGAGGAATGATAAGCCTTTCTCTGGCTCCTGCAAATGCAGCAATTTTGTTTATTCTCATGCAGGTGTGTCTCTGGCTGATTTATGCACCCATTAACATCTGCATGCATGTGTGCTCTTCTTTCTCTTCTTGTATGAAACAAGATATATCTCTTCTGTCTCCTTTCATCTGCTGCTGTTATGAATTGGTTAAGAATGACTGAAGGCATTGTATTTTCCCTGAGCACTTGAGGGTAGGAAAAATGGATTTATGCATCTGCTCAATGAATCTTGTGGTAGAATTTGTTGTGTGATATATAATTCTATTTTTTTTTTCTGATGAACTTACTGGCTAGCTTCTTCATGTTGCAGAGAGGCTATTATAGGACCATTGAGAACTCAACAATGATAGTGTTTGCTGCAGTTGGGTTATTCATGGCGGCTGGGTGCATGTATGTTTTGAAACGGTGCGGAAAGCAACCATATCAAAACTGGCACAAATTATGATTGTTTTAATTCCCAATTTTAGCCAGCATTGACGGTATCTTGGAGTCTGTTATTAGTCACTGATTGAACTGAAGGATAAAACAGAAAGTATCCTCAAGCTTCAAATTACCACATGCAGGGAGGCATTCAAAGGGGATATGAAGGAAGAACCTATTTCAACTTTCAAGGATTAAGTAAGTTTATAGCGATAACTTCCCAAGATGTCTACCGAGAAATACAAGCAAAGAGATAGTCAGCTGGCATTCCCTTGCAAGTTTTATCCAATTAAAGCGAACACGTTTTCCAAGCAAGTTTGTTCTGCTCCGCAAGTTCAGCTGGGACTGATAAGAGGATGGCAGCTTAAAACTGGATAAATGCAGCGGTTAGTCTATTTGTGTTTATTTTTTTTGTAGGAATTTATATTTATAGAGTTGCAATTGCCTCAGGCTCGCTTGAAATGTTCATTGAGAATCAAATCTTTTTGCAGGGTTTTTTCTGTTTGTTTAGATTAGGAAGATAAGAAGCTCTTGGCTTCGGCTTGTGGCTGACATCCTTTTGTAGAATTGAAAATGAGAAAGCATTTTTTGATCCACTGTCTCTTATGTTATCCATACTCATATCCAAATATATATCAAAGACTGATGAATCAGGAACCTATTTGCTATCATATAGACAGGAAGTCTAGAAATCTGGTTGATCCCTGATCCACTTTGTAGCCACCCCTTTTGCTACTTTGATAACAGGACAACTCCCATGAACAGATGTCTGCAAAACCAACCACCAACCACTTATGTTGTTTTATAATGATAAAAAAAACCAACGTTATTGTTGTTTAAGCCATGAATATTAAACTGAAACTAAAGAGAGAAGAAAACACTGCCATTATTGATTGAACTGTTTGGAAACAAGGAGTTAAAAAGAAGTCCGTCTCACTTTCAGTCCAATAGATTTCTTAAAATCATAATTTCCATCTATTTTCGACCCATTATGCGGTAAAAGTATTATAGAAGCCTTTTTACTAGAAATCGAATTGTATTTTGTCCTCTCTATTTTAAAAATGGGCAAGCTATTTTTTGTAGTAAATTGGCCATTTTTGTTAAAAATTTCACTCATTTGTACGGTCAAAAAATTGGTGTGATTGACGAAATAACCAAATAGTAATGTAATGTGCCACATGTATTTTATGTTACCGTGTATGTACGGGTCAAATTTTACAATAGAAATGGATAAAAATTTTTAATAGGATTGATTTGCTCTTTGATCTAATGTACAAAGATCAATTTGTCTATTCTTTTACTAAAGGGATAAAATACAAGCTGAGCCTTAAAACATTAATATTTGATATTCACAAGTCTTCAAGTTTATACGTCAAATGGAAATGTAGCTTCCCTCCTTCCTCAACATATGATAAGTACACCAAGAATGTAGCAACCTTCTCCAAATTTATCACATTATTTTATTTTTTTTTAGGTTATACCAATAGAATATCAAATAATTTGATTAACTATGCCTAAGTTATCATTCACAATAAAAAAACTCAGCAAAAGAAGAAAACGTAGCCTACCCTTTGGCTTTTTCGGAGGCCATATCGCTCAAATATCAAATACATTTCTGCCCTACTCCATAGCATAACACGTTGAAGCCTGAAGCATGAAACCATCAATCATATCATATACCAAGCTAATTTTAAGAAAACCTCAAGAAAGTTAACTAATCTAACAAAATTTTGCACTTAACCAATGTAACACCCCATACCCGACTTGATCACCAAGTTTGAGCTACAGGATGCCACAATCATTGCTAGAGAAATTACGATAAATTATATTCAAATTCCATCATTGGACATTTAGATATGAGTATTACATGCATAAAACATAATATATAATTATTTTCGGGTCATTTACGAGCTTACAAAAGCTTCTGCCATCCCGAGGTTGAACGAGGACTAAACTGCAACCTTCTCAAAGCTTTATAGGTCGGGGTCGCAACTTTCAGGGCTCGGTGTTGCGACCTTGAAGACAATGAGCAAGCTTCCCAACCTGAGGACCAAATTGTACAGTTTTCAAAATAATATAGAGCTGGTGTCTCGACTTCAAACAGGGGACGTCGTAACGAGGAGGGCTGACATCATGGCATTCAAGAAGTGAAGTCGCGACTTCCTTAGTAGTCCATTAAGTTCCCAATTTCTTTTGATTCAACCAAACATATGACAACAATGTTTGGCCTTAAGGCCCCAGTCAACCATTCAACACAAATAGACATACTCAACATACCATTTTAAAGTCATTAACACCTTTACCATACATAAGCATTAACCATTTCATTTCATCCACAACATCATTACCCAAAATTGACCATTTACAATTTGAAACTAGATAATCCTAGGTACATGCCATTGGCAGAACAAAAAAAGCTATACAAACTTAGTTGAGTCGAAATTTGCTATCCGGATGTTGAATTCACCTTCTGAGACTTTGAGAAATACTTGTACTTAGCACGAAATTAACAAAACGTACGCTGAGTGTAAAGCTCAATGATACTTTCATGATTCAAGATAACATAGCATAACATAAACATTTGTACATGATCATATTGAGTATAATTTCATTGTTTATCAAGTTATATCTCATCAAACCAACACATTTCATATCATAGATATAAGTGAGTACATATATGACAAATAACCATTTGATTCTTTCAATATTTGCTAGAGATGTAATCTACACATGCTAGTTGTTAAGTTCCATTCCTTATGAATTACTAGCATCCAAAACTAAGTCATGCATCAAATACAGATTATACATGTTTTTAACATCATGCCAATCAATTCCATATTTCATCAACATCATTTACCTTCTCAACTTACCATTCAAATCCCTTCTTAGAGTTGGTTGACTCATTGAAATTCGTTTCGCCCCTTAAGACTCGTTTTTAATTGATTTGCATAATAGGTTATATGCTTTCTCTATCACAATTCACATATATACACATCTGATTCCATATCATCATATGATTTCATTTAGTATCATTTATCAAACTTACAATTTATAATCCCTATTAACCTGACTCGAATTTGGACGAATACACGGATTGTCCAACCAACACGCCAACTAGCATTGAAGTGCATCATTGGATAAAATGAAGTAGGGGAAACTGTAACATTTAGTGCATAGTGGTGCACGAAGCGCATCCTAGCACACAAATTGCATCCTGGCGCATAAGCACATAAACCCTTACACAATCCAATCCTATGGCATACCAATTATATCCGACTCAGCTCGACTAGTTAATAGGGTACCAATGTTCAATTTCATTTTACAATTCAATACATATATCAATTCTCTATCACAATCATAATAACAATCCAATTAATTATCAATACACATTATATCTCATGTCATATAACATATTTCCATCCAATTTCCATTTCACATCACATTCCAATTAATTCATGTTATTTTCCATTTTATTCATTTTAGTCCACTATCTCGATATTCAATATCAAACTCAATCAAAACAATTCATACTATCACCATGTAATAACCTTGATATTCAACTATTCAATTAACATCTATAAGCAAGCAAATTAAACGATCTTGAATCATAAAAGTACAAACTGGGATTTCGAGTCACTTGTCGATAACTTTGGCTTTTCTTTTCCTCTCGCTTAGCGTCGACATTAGCTACGTATGATAACAAACAGAATGAAATATATCAATTTCCATCAATTCAAATTCAAATTCAAATTCAAGCAAATTAAAATCCTATTTCACATTTACTCATTAGGGACCCTATACTTTTCACAACAATTTTTCATTTTATTCAATTTCGTCCCTAATGTAACAAAGCTAATAATAAAACTTCTTAAGCTTTATAATTTAGTTCTTTTTATAATATAAGTTTAATTTCTATCATTTTCAAGCCTAATTATTCAATTTCTCAACAATGATTACTTATTAAAATTTCACCAATTGAACAAATTGATATATGGGCTAGCTAAATCAAGCTCCTATGATTCAATTTCCCTAAAAATCAAAGAAAAATTGCTAGGGACTTGTAATGTTGGCCGAATATCATAAGGGTTTCAAAGCTTTCTTTTCTTTAGCTACATTGGTGGACGGTGGCTTAATGAAGAAGATGAAGACATTTCTCATCTTTTATCCACTATCAATTTACTTATATAGTAGAATTATGGCTTAATTAATCTAGTATAATTAGTTAAATCTTAGTTTATTATACTTTAATCATCAATTAATTAAGCATAATAACATCCAACATCATCATCCACTATCCACAATTTAAAATGGTTTATTAACCATTTTATTCCTTTGGATAACTACTACCTAAGTTCCCAAGCCTTTTTCTAATTAAAATTCTATATCAATTGAATTTTTACAATTTAGTCCTTGATATTTTTAATTACATTTTGACTAAATTACTTAATAGAATTTCAATATATCTATATATTAATTTTGTAAATATCCCTATTTAAAATTTACGGAAACAATATTCCAAAATCGTATTTTCTGACATCATTGGAAATCGGGTCGTTTTAACCAAAGACATCAATGGCCCATATGTCATAGGGCATGTGTTCTCACTATGTACAATCTCTTCAATTTTTATAGTAGGTGAAGTTATTTCATTATGTGAATCTGCTAAAGCTCTAGTAAAGTTGAAAGACAACCTTAAGACAAATCTGTATATGTTAGAGTCTATTGGCTCTCGACAAACAATATTTCACAGATTTCTCTCGACAAAGTAATCTTCTAAATGTATATAATCATTACGATAAAAAACCCTCAAAGGTAAGAATAGAAATAAAACCATTTCCAAATTCTCCATGTGGAATTAAGTCATGGTTCAATGATGAGTCGAGCATTCTCTTTATCTGCTTTGCTCCACAAACCTTCTAAATAAATTAATAAGAACAAAATTAATATTGAAAATCAAGATCTAAACTGTTTTATTTTTTATTCCTTAAAATATGAGGATGAAAAAGGTTATGAACAAAGTAACTAGTAATGAAGCAAAGAATTGGAAAATTTCAATTGAGTAAATATATACAGAGGTACCTAAACTTGGCAACTTATACCGACTTGATAGCTAAACATTTTTTTGGACCTAACTTATACCTAAACTTTGAAATCATAAACCAACTTGGTACTTTTTTTAGGTACTTGACTAACACCGTAAATTTTTATCAATCCAACCAATCCTTTCACGCTAAGTGTATTAAAATAATCAATCAAAATTTGACATGTGTATTAAAAACATTTAATTTAAATTATTTTAATTTATTAATTAAAATACATTAAAAAATTTTAATTTAGGGATAATCTCAAAACTATACATGAGCTTTGATTCAATGCGAACTTTATATATAAACTTTGATTTTGTGCAAATTTATATATAAAATTTTAATTTAATCAAATTCTCACAAATTATTAACATAATTATTGATATAACATCATCTTATGTTTATATATTATGTACACAAAATTTTATCCAATATAAAAAATAAATTGATGTCTTTATTTCATTTAATGTGCATGATTGAATAAAATTAAAATTTCATATATACACTTGAACAACAAACAAAACTTTATGTGTATAATTGCACCAAATCAAAGTTCATATAGTAAATTGCACATTAAATAAAAGTTCATGTATAATTTTGAGACTTATCCCTCAATTTATTTCTTAATGTTTCTACCCGCCTAACCCCCTCTTTTTCTCTTAACCATTTTCAAGCTTCCCCTACTTCTTTTTCCCCAATCTTTCGCCATTTTCAACTTCTTTTTCATCATCGACTCATTCCTTTACTTTAAGAAAATAAATAATAAAAAAAACCCATGATGATTTTTGGTAGGTGAGAAAGAATAAGAAATTAAAAGATTTACTTTTAGCTTTTTAGGTGTCAGATCTCTCTGATTTACTCTATTTTTTTTTTTTTACTTCCTTTTACCCATTAATTTGATTTTGATTTTCCCTTTCTCTAGTTATATTATAAGCTTGTGTAATATAATGTATTAACCTCTAGAAGTGTTATGTAACACCCCTATCCCGTGTTCGATCATCGAATTAGGGTTAAAGGCGTTACCAGACAGATCGGAAACATTTACAGAATTAATTGTACAACCATTCATCAATGTCAATCATGATGTCCCTTAAGTAGGTCATCGAGACCCTAAGCATGCTTATAAACCGAGTCGGGACTAAGCCGAAACACATAAGTAATTTCTTATAAATTTGAAAATTTTCTAACATACAGGGGACACAGGCCGTGGGGGTAGGCCGTGCCTCACACACGGCTACTGGACACTCCCATGTGTCCTCCCCGTGGTAGTATACTGCCAAAATCAACACGGTCACCAAGCACGCCCGTGTGCTAAGGCTGTGTACTACTAGATCACATACTTCCATTTCTCACACGGCCACCAAACACACCCGTTTCAAGGCCGTCTGCAATTTAAACTAAATTCTGCCAATTTACCCACGGTCTCAGGCACGCCCGTGTGTCTCAACCGTGTGATATTATAGGCCATTTTACAAGGCCAATATGCCACCCATTTTGGGTCTCACCTACAAGCAATACATACCAAAACATAGTATGCATATATGGCAACCAAAACATATCAAATGGTTCACTTCACCCTTACATTCAATACCAATTCCATTCTTACCAAATTTCAAACTAAATCCCACATCATTTCAAACATGTATCATCCATTTGCTTAACCAAAACTTAACCATTCCATATGCATCGAAACATACTAAATATATGCTTCATAACTCTTTCATTCAAACATTTATCAACTCAAAAACTTGCCAATACACATGGCCATGCTCACTTCATAAACATATACACCTATCTAGCATATACATGCCATAATTAGCCATATACATTTCCAAAAGGGTACCATAATAAGTTTTTGTAGTGTGATGATGATCCTTGACAATCCCGAGCCTTCAGTAGCTTCGACGACCTATAAAACAGAGAAAATACACAAACAGAGTAAGCTTTCCAAAAGCTTAGTAAGTCATATACAAATAAACTTGGCATAAAAAGCATAAATGCAATTTGATACATTTGCACATCTCATTCACTCAACAATTTATCATGTCTATGCTTGATTCATACTTATGACTACATTGGTCACATTTATCCATTCAAAACTCATTTGAAGCACATAGTTCATTCACAAACTTCCTTGCATCTCATTCATATTATCCTATTCAAACATACCTTTCTTCAAATCACAATCATATGCATACTTACCATTCATGCATACTTAACGCACATTCAACGTACCTGAATCGGATATTCATTCACTTAATTGATCATAACTCGGATATACCATTCGTATTGCAGACTTTCCCGTTGAACCCTTAGGAACCTAGTAGGATACTTAGAAAGCTCGAAATAGTAGTACAATGCCAACGTCCCAGATGAGGTCTTACATGCACTCGTATATCGATGCCACTGTCCCAAACAGGGTCTTACACATACAGATCATAACGATGCCAACGTCCCAGACGTGGTCTTACACGAGTCAATATGATGCCGATGTCCCAGACATGGTCTTACTCATAAAGTTCATATCGATGCCTACGCCCCAGACAAGGTCTTTTACATAGAATTCATATCGATGCCTACGTCCCAAACGAGGTCTTTTACATAGAATTCATATCGATGCCTACGTCCCAGACGAGGTCTTATACGAAATTTCAAATCAACGCCAACGTCCCGGACGTGGTCTTACATGATAAAACAGAACAGATACCTATGTCATGACATGGCTAATCCTATCTATTCCTAGGTTCGTACGGGACTTCTCGACTTTATCACTATACCGAACTTATTTCGAAATTCATGCACTTAGCATCTCATACTCATTTATTTTCATCGAAAGACATATGAATACATATATTCAATTCAATACAGATAAGTTTATTTGTATAATGACTTACCTCGGGTTCAGTTTAACGAAACGAAATCGGCTACTCTGTTACTTTCGCTTTCCCGCGATCTAAGTCCGTTTTCCTCGGTTCTTGATCTAAACATATTCAGAATTAACCCTTTTATTCACTATTCCATTCAATTCAATCCATACACATGTATTTTGGGCTATTTACAATTTAAGCCTCATATTTGCACACTTTATCAATTTAGTCTATTTTTCACAAACCATCAAATTTCACAAAATCAACACATACACAAGCTTAGCCGAATACTTATGGACTTCATACAACCCATACTTTTCATCAAATTTGCAATTTAGTCCTTTAATTTACCATTTTAACAATTTAGCCCTATTTAGCTAAATTCGTCAAAACTTCAAGAACAAAACATGTTTATCTAACTCAAATCTTTCATTTTTCATTCTCAAACATCACAAAGCTTGCAAAACCATCAATGGCATATTTCACATACATCATCAAAACACAAAATCAAGGCATGGGTTTTGTAGATCTCAAAGCAACGATTGCAAAAACGTAAAAATTATCAAAAATCGAAACCAAATCATACCTGAATTTGAGCTTAGATATGGCCGAATATAACAAAGCAAAACCCTCTCTTTTTCTTACAATAATTCGGTGAAAGATGGATGGAAATGGCCACTTTAATGTTTTGTTTTATTAAAACATTAACCATTTATTCATTTACAAAATTAACCTTACTAACAAACATATAAAATACATAAATATATGGCCATTAATGTCTTTTATGCATCCACTAACTAAATATTGGCACAATTGTCTCATAAGGCCTCCTTCTTTTCAAAGCCACAACATATAAGTGCTTTAACATATAGCAAGCAACTTTCACACTTAATGCAATTCAATCCTTTTGTCAAATTAAACACACAGACAGACAAATTCGCTTACGGAAATTTACCACATGCTAATTCACATATCAATGGCACAGAAAATAAAATTAAAATATTATAGGACTCGAATTTATGGTCCCGAAACCACTGTTTCAACTAGAGTATAAATCGGACTGTTACAAATCTCTCCCCCTTATGGATTTTCGTCCCCAAAAATCTTACCGTTAAACAGATTCGGATGTTGCTGTCTTATTGAATCTTCAGGCTCCCACGTAGCCTCTTCTAATCCGTGTCGATTCCACAATACTTTCACTAATGGAATTTTCTTGTTTCTTAACTCTTTCACTTCATGAGCTAAGATACGGATCAATTCCTCTTTGTATGTCATATCAGATTGGATTTCAATTTCAGATGGGGCAATCACATGTGACGGATCGGATCGATATCTACGAAGCATTGAGACATGAAACACATTTTGAATCTTTTCTAGCTCAGAGGGTAACTTCAATCTGTATGCAACAGGCCCAACACGTTCAACGATCTCATACTGTCCGATGAATCTCAAACTTAACTTACCTTTACGTCTGAATCGGAGCACTTTCTTCCACGGGGACACTTTCAGAAATACTTTATCGCCAATCTCAAATTCTATATCTTTTCATTTTAAGCCATAGGACTTCTGACGATCAGATGCTACTTTCAAACAATCTCGGATCAGTTTCACTTTTTGTTCGGTATCTTTTATCAAATCGACCCTATGTAACTTATTCTCACTGAGTTCAGTCCAATACAGAGGTGTATGACATTTACGTCCGTACAAAGCTTCATATGGTGCCATTTTGATGCTCGACTGAAAACTATTATTATACACAAATTCGATCAACTGCAGGTATTGTTCCCACGAACCATTAAACTCAAGTACACAACATCTTAACATATCTTCGAGAATCTAAATAATTCGCTCAGATTGACCATCCATTTGCGGATGAAAAGCTGTACTGAAATGCAATTTCGTACCCAAAGCGTCTTACAATTTCTTCCAGAACCTCGATGTGAATCTCGGATCCCTATCTGACAAAATAGATAGTGACACCCCATGCAATCTCACAATCTCAGAAATATAAAGCTCAGCTAATCTTTCAAGTGAGTAGTCAGATCTTACCAGAATAAAATGGGTTGATTTAGTTAATCGGTCAACTACGACCTATATTGCATCCTTCTTTCTCGGAGTCAGAGGCAACCCCAAAACAAAATCCATAGTTACTCTACCCTATTTCCATTCAGGAATCAGAATCGGCTGTAACAACCTAGATGGAACTTGATGTTCAGCTTTCACTTGCTGACAAACTAAACATTTTGAAACAAAGTCAGAAATATCCCATTTCATGCCAGACCACTAATAGTGTTGCTTTAAATCATGATACATCTTTATACTTCCCGGATGGACAGATAGGCGACTGTTATGTGCTTCATTCAAAATCAATTGAATCAGCTCCGAATTTCTTGAAACACAAATTCGATCTCGGAATCTCAAACAATCATCAACAACTCAAAATTCAGATTCAGAATTCAATTCACACTGAGCTCGTTTCAACAACAATTCATTATCAACCTTCTGAGCATCACATATTTGCTATACAAATGACGGTTTCGCTCTCAATTCAGCTATCGCAGAACTATCATCAGACAAATCTAACTGAGCATTCAAAGCACGTAGTGCAAACAATGACTTTCTACTCAACGCATCAGCAACCACGTTTGCTTTACCCGGATGATAATCTATCATAAGCTTGTAATCTTTTAACAGTTCTAACCATCTTGTTTGACGTAGGCTCAAATCTTTCTGGCTCATTAGATATTTCACACTTTTATGACCGAAAATACATGACATATCTCACCGTACAAATAATAACGCCAAATTTTAAGTGCAAACATAATCATAGCGAGCTCAAGGTCGTGTGTCCGATAATTCTTTTCATGATGCTTTAATTGTCTCGAAGCATAAGCTACCACTTTGCCTTCTTGCATCAAAACATATCCTAGACCGTTTAAAAAGCATCACTGTAAACAACAAATTCCTTACCCGATTCTAAAAGTACTAACACTGGAGCTTTTGTTAACAAAGTTTTCAACTGGTCAAAACTTTTCTAACACTTATCCGACCATTCAAATCTGACATCTTTTTGAAGTAATCTAGTCAACGGAGTAGCTATAGCCGAGAAGCCTTTAACAAATCTGCCATAATAACCAGCTAAACCCAAAAAACTACGAACTTCGGATACGTTCTTCGGAGGTTTCCAATTCAAAATAGTAAAAATCTTGCTCGGATCAACACGAATCCCAGAAGCTGACACAATATGCCCTAGAAAACTGACTTCACTCAACCAGAATTCACATTTGCTGAATTTTGTGTACAATTATTTTTCTCTCAAAGTTTGCAACACAATTTTCAAATGTTCTGCATGCTCATTCTCATCACATGAGTAAATCAAAATGTTGTCAATGAATACAACAAAAAATTGATCCAGATACGGTCTAAAAATTTTATTCATCAATTCCATAAAAATAGCAGGATTATTGGTTAGTCCGAATGGCATAACTAAAAACTCATAATGCCCGTACCTCATTCTAAAAGTAGTCTTTGGAATGTCTAAATCTTTAACTCTCAATTGGTAGTATCCTGATCTCAAATCAATCTTGGAAAACATAGTAGCTCATTTTAATTGATCGAATAAGTCATCAATCCTAGGCAACGGATATTTGTTCTTTATGGTTACCTTATTCAACTGACGGTAATCAATGCACATTCTCATCGTGCCATCTTTCTTTTTCACAAATAGAACAGGAGCACCCCATGGCAAAAAACTCGGTCTAGCAAACCCTTTATCAGTCAATTCTTATAGCTGTGACTTTAACTCTTTCAACTCTATCGGTTCCATTCTATACGGAGCTATCGAAATACTTGTCGTACCAGGCAACAATTCAATACCAAATTCAACTTCACGAATCAGAGGTAATCCCGGAAACTCTTCAAGGAACACATCAGAAAAATCACAAACAATGGGTACTGATTCAACTTTCTTCTCGGATACTTTTTAATCAATCACATAAGCAAAATATGATTCATACCCCTTTTTCACATAACTCTGAGCTTTCAAAACGGATATCACAACAGGCAATCCATTTAAATCATCAGACTCAATCAGTACAATCTCATCATTCGGACTTCTTAAATCAATAGATTTTCTTTTACAGTTCACAACGGCATCATGCATAAACAACCAATCCATTCCCAAAATAATATGGAATTCATCAAATGGCAAAAACATCAAATCAGCAGGAAAACAAATATCTCAAAACATTAATGGACAGTTCTTGCATACTTTGTCAACCAGGACACTTTTACCTAAGGGGTTCGATACCTTTATAGCAAATTCAGTAGACTCTATAGGCAAAGTCTTACCATATACTAAATTCATGCATATGTACGAATGCGTAGAACCAGGGTCTATCAAAGCAATCACAGTAGTATCGTAAAGAGTAAAAGTACTCGTTATAACATCAGGTGGTGAAGCTTCTTCACAAGCTCGAATAGCATATGCTCTGACAGGCGCTCTAGCTTCAGATCTGACAATATTGTCTCTCGTAGTTCTCTGACTACCACCAACATTTCTTGTATTCTTTGAAGATCTACCTCTCACAGGTGCACTATCAGATCTCAGATTCTCAACAGTTTTTGGCTCAATAGTCTCAGGACAATCTCGGATAAAATGATCAAGTGATCCACATCTGAAGCAAGCTCTGTCATTTAATCTACAACTTTTGGATGTCTTTTTCCATAATGTTTACATTCGGGTCTCTCGGATCGAACATTTTCAATGCTGGCCACTAAAGTTGCTGGGTTTTTGGGACTCATTTGCGATTTAGCTCGATTTCGGTTCAAATGTCCCACATTATCTCTAAAATGACTTTGATCATCTTGGAATCTTTTCGGAGCAGACTGAAATGATTTACTTTAAAATCTTTTTTCATATCACGAGCTTCAGACTTAGCTTTTATTTTATCCTTCTCGAGTGCCTCAGCTTTGCAAGCTCGGTCAACGAGTGTAACGAACTCTTTTATTTCTAGGATCCCAACCAGCAAACGGATATCTTTATTAAGACCGTCTTCAAATCTTTACACATTATAGCTTCAGAAGGTACACATTCTCGAGCATATTGACTCAATCTCACAAACTCTTGTTCATACTCAGAAACAGTCATTCGACCCTGTTTTAGTTCCAAAAATTCCTTCCGTTTCTGATCAAGGAATTTCTCACTTTTTTTCCTGAACTTGGTCTGAAAGAAATCCCATGTAACTTATTCTCTTGGAACAACAGAAATCAAAGTTTTCCACCATTGATTTGCTGCATCACGAGGTAACGATGCAACACACTTTATGCATTCTTCTGGAGTCAGAGACATCTCATCAAATACCCGAATAGTATTTTCAATCCAGAATTCAGCTTTTTCAGCATCATCATTATTGGCAGCTCGAAACTTTTCAGCCCCATACTTACGGATCTTGTTAACTGGAGGCTTATTTAACAGATTCAGATACACAATTGATGGTACAACTGTAGTCTGAGGGGGATTAACCGGGGGCGGAGGTTGTGAAATAGTCGGGTTATTCTTCACGAACTGAGTGAACTAGTCGCTCATCATTTGGAAGAAAGCTTGTTTAGCTTCTCCCTCCTGACCGCTTGTAGTCGGTCTTGGATTAGAAGGCTCTGTCCCTTGTGCGGGAGCAGTTGCATTACTTTCTATGTCATCAGCTACGGCTCTTTCGGGATCCATTGCTATACAGAAATCACATTTTACACGTCAGGATTCATCACACTATCACAGTTCAAAAATTATGGCATGTATAGCTAGACTTTGACACGCTACGTTAGTTTGAGAATAAACTAAACCGTAGCTCTGATACCAACCAAATGTAACACCCCTATCCCATTTCCAATCATCGGATTAGGGTTAAAGGCGTTACTAGATAGATCAGAAACAATTACATAATTCATTGTACAACCATTCAACAATATCAATCGTGATGTCCCTTAAGTAGGTCATCGAGACCCTAAGCATGCTTATAAACCGAGTCGGGACTAAACTGAAACACATAAGTAATTTCATATAAATTTGAAAATTTTCTAACATACAAGGGACACACGGCCGTGGGGGTAGGCCATGCCTCACCCACGGCTACTGGACACTCCCATGTGTCCTCCCCGTGGTAGTATACTGCCAAAATCAACACGGTCACCAGGCATGCCCATGTGATAAGGCCATGTACTACTAGATCACATACTGCCATTTCTCACATGGCCACCAAGCACACCCGTGTCGAGGCCGTGTGCAATTTAAACTACATTCTGCCAATTTACCCACGGTCTCAGGCACGCCTGTGTGCCTCAACCGTGTGATATTATAGGCCATTTTACAAGGCTAATATGCCACCCATTTTGGGTCTCACCTACAAGCAATACATACCAAAACATAGTATGCATATATGGCAACCAAAACATATCAAATGGTTCACTTCACCCATACATTCAATACCAATTCCATTCATACCAAATTTCAAACTAAATCCTGCATCATTTCAAACATGTATAATCCATTTGCTTAACCAAAACTTAACCATTCCATATGCATCAAAACATACTACATATATGCTTCATAACTCTTTCATTCAAACATTTATCAACTCAAAAACTTGCCAATACACATGGCCATGCTCACTTCATAAACATATACACCTATCTAGCCTATACATGCCATAATTAGCTATATACATTTCCAAAAGGGTACCGAAATAAGTTTTTGTAGTGTGATGGCAATCCTTGACAATCCCGAGCCTTCAGTAGCTTCGACGACCTATAAAATAGAGAAAATACACACACAGAGTAAGCTTTCCAAAAGCTTAGTAAGTCATATACAAATAAATTTGGCATAAAAAGGATAAATGCAATTTGATACATTTGCACATCTCATTCACTCAACAATTTATCATGTATATGCTTGATTCATACTTATGACTACATTGGTCACATTTATCCATTCAAAACTCATTTGAAGCACATAGCTCATTCACAATCTTCCTTGCATCCCATTCACATTATCCTATTCAAACATACCTTTCTTCAAATCAAAGTCATGTGCATACTTACCATTCATGCATACTTAACGCACATTCAATGTACCTGAATCGGATATTCATTCACTTAATTGATCATAACTCGGATATACCATTCGCATTGCAGACTTGCCCGTTGAACCCTTAGGAACCTAGTAGGATACTCAGAAAGCTCAGAATAGTAGTACAATGCCAACGCCTCAGACGAGGTCTTACATTCTCTCGTATATCGATGCCACTGTCCCAGACAGGGTCTTACACGTACAGATCATAACGATGCCAATGTTCCAGACGTGGTCTTACACGAGTCAATATGATGCCGATGTCCCAAATATGGTCTTACTCATAAAGTTCATATCGATGCCTACGTCCCAGATGAGGTCTTTTACATAGAATTCATATCGATGCCTACGTCCCAGACGAGGTTTTTTACATAGAATTCATATCGATGCCTATGTCCCAAACGAGGTCTTATACAAAATTTCAAATCAACGCCAACGTCCCGGACGTGGTCTTACATGATAAAACAGAATAGATACCTAAGTCATGACATGGCTAATCCTATCTATTCCTAGGTTCGTACGGGACTTCTCGGCTTTATCACTATATCGAACTTATTTTGAAATTCACGCACTTAGCATCTCATACTCATTTATTTTCATCGAAAGACATATGAATACATATATTCAATTCAATACAGATAAGTTTATTTGCATAGTGACTTACCTCGGGTTCGATTTAACGAAACGAAAATGGCTACTTTGTTACTTTCGCTTTCCTGAGATCTAAGTCCGTTTTCCTCGATTCTTGATCTAAACATATTTAGAATTAACCCTTTTATTCACTATTCCATTCAATTCAATCCATACACATGTATTTTGGGCTATTTACAATTTAACCCTCATATTTGCACACTTTATCAATTTAGTCTATTTTTCACAAAACATCAAATTTCACAAAATCAACATATACACAAGCTTAGCCGAATACTTATGGACTTCATACAACCCATACTTTTCATCAAATTTGCAATTTAGTCCTTCAATTTACCATTTTAGAATTTAGCCCTATTTAGCTAAATTCATCAAAACTTCAAGAACAAAACATGTTTATCTAACTCAAATCTTTCATTTTTCATTCTCAAACATCACAAAGCTTGCAAAACCATCAATGGCATATTTCACATACATCATCAAAACACAAAATCAAGGCATGGTTTTGTAGCTCTCAAAGCAACGATTGCAAAAATGTAAAAATTATCAAAAACTGAAACCAAATCATACCTTAATTTGAGCTTAGATATGACCGAATATAACAAAGAAAAACCCTCTCTTCTTCTTACAACAATTCGGTGAAAGATGGATGGAAATGGCCACTTTAATGTTTTGTTTTATTAAAACATTAACCATTTATTCATTTACAAAATTAACCTTACTAACAAACATATAAAATACATAAATATATGGCCACTAATGTCTTTTATGCATCCACTAACTAAATATTGGCACAATTGTCTTATAAGGCCTCCTTCTTTTCAAAGCCACAACATATAAGTGCTTTAACATATAGCATGCAACTTTCACACTTAATGCAATTCAATCCTTTTGTCAAATTAAACATACAGACAGACAAATTTGCTTACGAAAATTTACCACATGCTAATTCACATATCAATGGCACAGAAAATAAAATTAAAATATTATACGAACTCAGATTTATGGTCTCAAAACCACTATTTCGACTAGGGTATAAACCGGACTGTTACATGTTAAGTGATATACTTGTGGATGTAATAGGATGCCAAATGATATCTTGTTACATAATATTTTTATAATTTAATTGTAAATTTATCGAGGCAGGTCAAATGAAATTCATACGAACTTATTAAGCGTTACTAATGCTTATCCTGTTTTGTTTTTCCTTTCTCTGTTTAGGTCTTATTGAGGAATGCGTCGGTCGGATCAACTTGGAGCTTACACTATCCAACCCTGATTTGGTATATTTTCTATTGTTCCCGACCTAGTTAAGTGGCATGTATATAAGGGTCGTATTATATAAGTGAATGTTTGGATGTATTTGATCTTGAATTTAAATCATGGTTGATTTTGGAAGTATGTATGTTATACATTTAAATGTGTATGATGCATGGTGACAAGTTACAAATGAAGTCACGAATGGAAAAATTTTGAATGTGGGATGATTGGACAAATGTAGTAAATCTAATTATGGTATGAGAATATGATGATGTATAATGATGAGTAAAATGCTTCAATTTCTAATGAATGTATATAAGATGTTTAATTGGTGCAATTTGGCACTTTGGTAAATTGTGTTTGAAACATATAGATGACTATTTTGATGAAACAAAGGTTATGTTTGATGATGTATAAATGGAAACCTTGAATTGGAAAGATTCAGTATGTTTTGGTATGAAAATTTGAATGTTTTAAACATGTATTGAAAGTGTATTAAGTATGTTTTGAAGTGTTGGAATGGTTGGCTTGAAAAATAGGTCAAATGGTCTAGTTTCCTTTGGACCACATAGTTTGCCACACAACCGTGTGAGGTACATGGTCCAGAGGCACAATCGTGTGCTTTGTGAAAAATTCTTTCAATATAGTCCACACGATTACAAATTGTTAAACGGTTTAACCACACGGTTGTGTGACATTTGCACATGAGCTGAGACATAGCCATGCGAGACACATGGGTTATGACATGGTCGTGTGATAGGCTGTCTGACTACTGTAGTTTATTTAAGTTGCCGCAAGGATACAATGAGTTACACAGCATGGAGATACGACCGTGTGACCCTTGTTTTGCATATTTGTCTTTAACTTTTAAAAATATTACAATTTGATCCCTGTTTGTTTCTGGGTTCATTCTAAAGCTCACATAAGCTCATCCGAGGCTCAGATATGACTATATATATATATATTATATTAAAGGATTGATATGATAAAAATCATCATGTTTAATTGTGAGCTACTTGCCATAGTTTCTATTTGTTTCAATCCAATCCCTATTGGATTTTAAATAGATTTTAGAGCTTTTACAAGCTCAATTTAAACTTGATTTTGTTTGCAAAGCATGATTTATTGAATGTTTAAAGGAATTCTTGCATTAAAGTCGCATGTAATTGTTCTGTTAGTTGTTGTAAAATTTTGTAACTCATTTTCGGTGATGGAGGAGGGTGAGGGGTGTTATAAACCATTTATCGATTAAATTGAAGGTATTCAAACCTTAAAAACCAAAAATTCATAATTATAAAGAAACATTTCGAGGATTCTTATTCTCTTTCCTCTAATCCATTAATTTAGGGACGGTTAAGGGTTTACCAACTTATCAAATTCTTTACTTCCCAGACTCGAATCTCACATTTACCACCTCATGCAAAGCTTTCTTGAACTTCTTTTTCGAAAAAACTGAAGAAAATGTTGCAAATGAGAGGGAGATTACCATTTAATCTAGGAGAATTCTTTCCTCTCCTCACACATAAATATCCTAATTTTTGCACGGTCTCCTTTGTCCATTGTAGCCATCCATTGCTAATTATTTTGTCTCCTACTAAGGAGCCAGTCAGTTCCAATCTAACTGATCCATAATCAAAATCCAACTATTCACAACTCAGCCATTAACATTTTTAAATTTCCTAATAAAATCTGCCAATTTACCAATCCATTCAATTTAGTCCTAACTTTCTTTTAATTTTGTTGCATAAGAGAAAACAGGGAGTAAAAACTCCCTCACCCAAAGAAAATTTTATCTTCAGAATTTCCTCTCGTGACTAGCTCTATAAGTGAACTCCACCATACATCGTTGTTGTTTAAGCATTAACCACTATCTCAAATTTTCCTTAAACCTATCCTGCCTGAATAACGAGTCTACCCATACTCCATATGTAGTGGGTAACGTGATTAAGGTTAACCTTAATATTATCTTAACGGAGCCTCTAGTCTTATACCTAGTGCTAGAATGTTCCCAAAGAAAAAGTTACTTAATAGATTCTATACTAGCATACACCATTTTGACGGATACTTGACAGCGGCTTACACTGCTAGATCTTCCCTTTTTCTAGCAAGGAGTTTAGCAAAAACCCTTCCCCTAATCGACACGTGTCAAAAGTAGGTTCGGGGACTTGAAAAATTTATTAATTTTTAAATCCAAGCTTCTCTTGGATGCTTGGTTTTTAAATTGAGACCTAAAAGGAAAAAAACCCTTTCATCTAAAATCAATCCCCCTTAAAATTTCTTGTTGTCTTAGTTTCCTTTAGAACCCAAAATCTTCTTTCTTCCATTCACTGCTTCTTCCTTCATTTCCTTTACCAGAATTGTTCTTCTTTTGTGGGCATCTCCTTATTTTCTAGGTAATCCTTCATTTTCTTTTACTTTCTTCTCACTTCTATATCATTGTGTCTAGGATTGAATAGGCGTCGGGAGGGGGGACAGGGGTTCTGGTCCTCAGAGTCAAAGGGGTCACTGGAGAAGTTATATGGTTGCAAATAACAATGACCTACAGTCCCAAGAGGTTAGTACCTCAGTGGGAATGCCATTGTGACGACCTCCAGACGTACCAATATCCAGGGTAAAAATCCTGCACGAAATATATTAAAAAGGCAGTATCCACAAGTATACATGTCATATTGTAATATAGTTATAACAGAGTAGGTGAGTACTCTGAGAATCAAACCCAAAGAAGACGAGCACTAAGTTAACTCTAACCTAAGCATAAATAGGTCTAATTAGTACTTTAGATAGATTATATTATGAAGAAATATCAAGAAAGGTTTTTGGGATTTTTATAATAATAAAAGAATGTAAATAAATAAATAGTAGGAAATCAAATAGTAGAATTTATCAAATTTGGGCATGGATGATTAGCTCGCTTTAGTAGTCATAATCAATTTTTGCTTCGGGCTTCTTGTTCAATCAACTAGTCGATACCTTAGTAGGATCTTCTGATCTTCCACTAGAATAACGATTCGACAAGAACTACTTATCTCTCGACCTCACAGTCCAAACCAGTTCAGGGTTAAGGTGTTCATATATAAGCCATACTAATTTTGGGTTAATTCCCACCTTGATGACTTCCTAGGGTCATCAAGCCTAGGTTTTAAATTCTTTATTTCCTGAATAGCTAATCCTCTAAGGAAACCCTACAAATAGTTAATTAATCATACCTCCACTCGTTAATTCCCCATAGGAGGATTAGTTCCATATGGATCTCATAAACAGTATAAACTTTATATGTAAGATAGTCATAAATAAAAAATTCAAGAATATAAATTTTAGAAGAATCCTGATTTGTGTTCGATAGAATGTTGAATCTTCACAGAGTTTGATCAAGTTCACAAAGAGTTTGATCAAGTTCATAAATGTAACAACCTGTTTTCAGTAAAATCGAAATAGTAGTTTTGGGACCAAAAATTTGTCGTTTAAATAATTATTTCATTATTATTTTATTGTATACAGCATGATAGTAGTACCGTAAAAAATCTCGTTAAGAAATTTTATCGTTTGCATGCTTAATTTGATAAAAGGACTAAATCGCGTAAAGTGTAAAAGTTGAGTTCTAGTAGCTAAATGTATTTAATAGCTATATAACCTGAAATTATGAGTCCTTATGTGGTAATTAGACTATAAATATTGATAGTGGAATGTGTTGGCTTGGCATAAATTATAAATGTTTTTAAAGGTTATATTTGTAATTTGGTAAAAAAATGACAATTAAATAAAACAAAATTTAAACATCATCTTCCTAAACTAAACACACCACTGGAATTTCAAAGTAAAAGCATCCATGGGAGCTTGAGCATTCAGCCTATCTTATTTGGGGTGGATGGTATGTATTTTTGTTTCATTTTGATGATTTCTATGTTTTCGGGATCGTTGTAGCTTAATTTAGCTAGCTTGGGGACTAATTTATGAAACTATTAAAGTGAAAGGGTTTTACCATTAATGAATGTGTATGAGTTTTGATGATTTCTGAAATAAAATGATTAGTTGTTGTTAGATAAACAACTTTACTCAAGTGATTTTTGATGAAATTGTCAAATAGGGATTAAATTGAAAAATGTGAAATATTCATCGTGTAATTTGTGAACTAATGAAATGTGTGGGTTGCTATAAGCTTGTAGGATATTCGGTTAGGCTTGGATAGGGGTGAAATTGCATGAATTTCATTTTACGAGCTTAAGGAATAAATTGAAAAGAAATCAAAAGTATAATTTTGCTAAAATATGAATTTGGGTTAAATTGAATAGAATTATTATTGAATTGAGCTAAATTTATTCATTTAAATCAATATAAACCACGTACGACCCTAGATCGAGGCAAAAAAAAAGCTTCGGATTAGTCGACTCCATCGTTGAGGTAAGTCTGTACGTTTAAATAATGTTTTTGATTAAGATTTAAATGCTATTAATACATAATATTAAATTGTGCTTGATGGAAAAGTCCAACGTCATTCATTGATGGGTGAAATGGGATAGCTTCAGCTATCGACTACGAAAAGGGATATAGCTTCGGCTATCGATTATGAAAAGGGATGGTGACGACCATCAATTATGGAAAGGGATGGTGACGACCATCGAACTATGAAAAGGGATGGTGAAGACCATCAAATTATGAAAAAAGATAGCTTCGGTATTGAATTATGAAAAGGGATAACCTCAGCTATCGAATAAAGATAAGGGATGTGTCAACAATTGTATTATTACCTCGTGTAAGCTTTGGCAAAACCTTTCAATGTAATTTACATTATTATGATGGAAGGTAGGAAATGTGTACCTTTGTGGTAATGAAATGCATGAAAGTATATATATAAATTTATGAAATAGTTATTATCATGTTGGATTGATTTTTACATGCTTTGTGATTTTATAATGTATTGATAAGCTTAAACCATATTTGTTACGAGCTTACTAAGCATGACATGCTTACTATGTGTTTACTTTTCTATGTTTTGTAGTTTATCGGAAGCTCGTTCAGGTTGGAAAGTCATCGGAGATCTATCACACTATCTATCGGCTATATTGGTACTTTTGAATGTTTTCAATTTTGGTTATAATGGCATGTATAGGTATTTTGGTTGTTAAAATGACCATTTGATTTGGCTTGTGTTTTGGCATTTTGTTGGTGTAATGGCATAGTTTGGTATGTATATAAATGGTCTTAAATTGGTCGATGTTTTGGCTTGTTAAGTTTCAATGTTTAAAGATGAAATGGCAACTTAAAATAAATGTTAAAAATTGTCTTGTGGTTTGTTGGAAATGTGGTGAATTGGTACTTGTTATGTAGAACTTATATGGTTATTTGGTATTAGTTGTGGAATAGAATATTTGGTACCTAATGGTATGTGATGGCTAGGTAAATCAAATGTTTTGAATTGATGCAAACTTAGCTAGAAGTTAGATGGTATTTTTTTCCAATTTGAGTGTATGGTTATACATGTTTGAATGTTGTCATTTGAGGTGCCTTTGGGCATATTGGTTGTATGCTTATATACCATGTTTGATTAGCTAGAATATGCATGATTTTGGTGCCTTGTTATGGCTTATATATATGTCCAATATTGGTTGTAGGTACATACTCATATGTGTGAGAAACATGGCTTGTAAAATAGCCTGTTTTCATTCACACGGGAAGAGACACGGGAATGTGTCTCAACCGTGCGTGACATATGGCCGGGCGACATAGCCGTGTGTCCCTTGTAGTTTTCAAAGGGTTGCAAGTCAGGCTGTTACACGACCTAGCAAATGACCTAGCACAGGCTTGTGTGAGGTTATTTCAAAGGGTACACGGCCTAGCACACGGGCAGGTGGCTTGGCCGTTTGACCCAAGTAGTGAGTTACACGGGTATGGACAGGGGCTGGGACATGATCGTGTGTCCCTACTTCGAATGTCTACATGGCCTGAGACACGGGCGCGTCCCTTGGCCGTGTGAGTCACAAGGCCTGGCCATACGACCGTGTGACCCCTGCAGTTTGAAAATTTTTATCTTTTTTCAGAAAATTCTATATGTTTTTTATTTAGTCCCAACTTGTTTCTAATGCACTTTTAAGGCCTTGAGGACTCGTTTTAGGGATGATTTGTGTGTTATTGATTCGATTTATGATCATTATTTACATGAATTAAAATGTTTAGAATTTTTATTTGTTTTAAATTGAAAACTCTGGTAATGCTCTGTAACCCTATTCTGGTGACGGATACGGGTCAAGGGTGTTACATTTATTAGTATCAGAGCTACAACTTAGTTGATTCTTAGACTAAATATAGCATGTATGAGTCTAGCTATACATGCCATTATATAACTTGTGATAGTGTGATATCTATTGACCGTCTTATAACATGTTTTCTTATAGCAATGACATCGAACCAAGTTGACTCCGATGAAGTCAAAAGTAACGAGCAAGCCTCCGTCCACGAAGCAACATCTTGTGGTTCGAGGCCTATATCTGAAGGCCGGGAGGAGAAGCTGAGGAAGCTTTTTTCCAAATGATGAGTGAGTGGTTTACCGAGTTTTTCCCTATGTTGCGACATCCAACTTTCTATGTTATAACACAATGACCAGTATTGAGTTAGCACACATTCTAATGATCTCTTGCACACTTACAAAGTATATTAGCTTACCTTTAGGGCTCATTCAGCCTCTATGGTCAATAAAAGACTCAAATAAAACAATTTATTTAATTTCAATAGCATTAAGAAAACTTAACTAAAACTTAACCAAAGTGCTTGTATTTAAGCTCCTAAAATGCGAAAACTAGTTTAAGCTGCTCCTCCAAATTACGATAGATCACATTGTATAGTTGCTTAATCATTCAGGAGGAGATGGTAAGTCATTTGGTAGCCCATGGTACACTATTGCCTAACTTTTCTTTCCACTTTAAAATCATCTCTAGGGAGAGGCGTTTAACTGATTCCAGCGAGGGCCTCATTTAGCCTCTTTACCTACTAGAGGTTGGCTTCCATCTCCCTCTGCATACCTTCTTCTGTATGATACTAGAGGAGTATGGAATTGGACAGGCATCTAATTGGTCTATCTTGGTGGACCTTGGTGGCATACTTCTTACACCGCAACAGCTTGAATGAGTTACCCCTACTTGGCATCTTCCAGCACTTTTACCGATTGAAGGTTTTGACTTAAAGGCCTTCAGCTGGGATGGTCTACTTCAGTGTTTGTTAGGGCCACGAACCCATTCTCAAGGATTAGGCTCCAAACCTTTTCCTAGACTGAAATAAATTTATTCTAGTGAAATGAAAACTTACTAATGGGTTTGGGTTCCCCACTAGATGGTCAATTCTTAAGGAGTCGATTTGCCTCAATGCCCAACCCTTAGACACTGAGATCATCGTAGCACAAGTTGAAAGGCTAAATCTTGGGCGTACTCTGGATTTAAGAAAGCTATTCATAGTTGTAAATATCTTTCATTTTTGTTTAGAGGGAAAGAGCACAAATGGTGGGAGATTGGATCTTTATCTTGGCATGTACCCCAAGATAGTTCAATCTGCTGAAGAGGCGTGGCCTTTTTGGGCCAACGATACTACCTTGGGCTTTAACTGGGAAATGAAGTGTAACACCCCTTACCCGTATTCGATGCCAGAACCGGATACGAGGCATTACCGGACTTATCTCACTTGAACACATAAAGTTGTACTATCAAATTTCATTCCAATTTGAAATATCTCATTCACCCTCAAAACATTCTCATAATGGGCCCACAAGGCCTTAAACATGCTTACAGAGGGTTTCGGAACCCAACCGAGAACTTTTGTGCACTTAAAATTTTTGTCTAAATAGGGGCCACACACCCGTGTGAAATGGGACATGCCCGTGTGGTCACACACGCCCATGTCCCTATCCGTGTGGGATTTATTTTCATTTCGAACCTACAGGGGTTTTCACACGGTCGGACACATGCCCGTGTGCTTGGCCTAGACACGCCCGTGTCCTCGCCTGTGTGTAAAAACCTGGGTATCCTGTTTGTGACATCAGCAACCTCATATGGGGCACACGGCTTAGACACACGCCCGTATGGCTAGCCTGTGGTCGACACTGACTTGAAACACTAGCATGCAGGGGACACACGGCCTCGTCACACATCCATGGGACTGCCCATGTGTCTCACACGGCCTAGACACACGCCCGTGTGCCTACCCATGTGGACAAGAACAATGCTATTTTCCAAGCTCTTTTCATCACCCTAATTCACACAACATAATTCCATATTCAACAAATCACTAAGCAACTCAAATTTGTAACATACACTTCCATGGATAACTGCATCTTTTCATAAATTAGTAATAATGAGCCATCAACTATGGCAATATACAAAAGAGTTATACTTGGCCAAAATAACAAAACAATTCACCTAGTCTAGCCCCTATACATTCCATACTCAAAATACAAAGTCTAGATGTTCCAAGATGAGCTGATAATATGGGTGATCTTCTAGTTAACTTCGTATCCGAATCAACTGTTTGACATTATAAAGCAAGGGAAAAGAAAGGGAGTAAGCTTTAAGCTTAGTAAGTTTACATGTAAACAATAAGCATTATAATATAGACTATTCAATAAATAGCATTATGCATTAAGCAAGAACAATCCACAATCTATAGTCATGTTTACTCATTTCTTCTCTTACCACATCTCAACCATATAACAAGCAAAATGCTCACATTCAATAGCATACATTCCCTGCACTTATTACCACAAAGCCACAAGAAACAAACACTTAAACAATTTCTTAATGAACTATTGAAATAATACCAAACACTCGGTGGTTTCGCACATAGCCCACCTTTAATCTATATTAAGGTGGTATCGCACATAGCCCACCAACAAGAATATTTACGGTGGTATCACACATATCCCACCAAATGATAATATAAACGATGGTATCGCACACAGCCTATCGTGAATGAATAGCAAGGTGGTGAATGAATAGCAAGGTGGTATCGCACTTAGCCCACCATTAAAAGGACTTACGGTGGTATCGCACATAGCCCACCATTAATCTATATTAGAGTCACACAGAATTACTAAATATCTATTGAATTAAATTCATCTCAATCATGAATAATTTTATTCATACCATGCACCATTTATTAACAACATGTATACTCGAAATGAGTAGTTTACACATAAACTTACCTCGGTGCAAAATGTGTTTGTCGACGATTTAGTCCGTAACCTTGCCTTTTCCTCGGTCAAGGTTGTTTCCATGCTCTTCTTGATCTATAATAGTGAAATTCACTCATTCAATCACTTAATAAATCATAATACGTCAAAATCTATACTTAGACAAAAATGACCATTTTGCCCTTACACTTTGGTAAAATTACGATTTTTCCCCTAGGCTCGTAAATCATTTTTATTTTCTTATTAAAAAAGCCTACCTGAACATTTTTTTCACTGAAAACTACTCACAAGTCCAACTATTTCATGCATTTATTACCAATTTACAACATTTACAACTTAGTCCCATTTAGGTGTTTTCATGATAACACCTTTCACAAAAGTTGTTTCTCATCTCCCTAACATTCATTTTATTCCATAAAAACTCAGCAAACAACACGAACACTCTCATGGCAAGTCCCTAAACTTTCAACCATTTAGCAAATTAGTCCCCTCATTAGCTAGTTTAAGCTTTCGGGGACTCCAAAAGTACAAAAATTCTCAATAAAAACCACCAAGATCACTTACTTGTAGAGGTGAGGAGTTGCTGAAAATTTTCAAGCTCCCATGGTGTTTTTCTTTGGAAATTTTGGTGGAGAGAATAAGGAGAAAAGATGATATCTTTTCTTCCCTTATTTTATTATATTATTAGACAAATTCCCACCAAAGTCTCACCTAATGCTTTGAAAATTTATTTCTTTGTCCCCTATGACCAGCTATTAACCTTAGAAGGTCTATTTGTATATTAGGGACCTCCAATTAAAATATACATCTATTAGACACCTTTTGATTGTAGAACAATACTTTTGCACTAAAAGCGATTTAGTCCTTTTTCACAATTAAGCATGAAATCACCAAAATTAGTGCACTAAAATTTTCATACACACATATTATGCAATTACACAAATAATATCAAAATAATTTTCCTGAACCTCGGATTAGTGGTCCCGAGACCATTGTTTCGACTAGCCCCAAAATCGGGCTGTTACATGAAGGATCCTATAACCTTCCAAACTTGGCCTAGACATTATGGCTGAATTCTGAAAGCTACATTGGCCACCGAAATAGCATAGAAAAACTTTCATATTTTAAATCATACTTTAAAACATTTGCCTTTTTATTCAAAACTAATGAACTTGGTTATCTGCCTTTGTTTTGGGAAAACATGTAAATTTAAAAAATCAAGCGTTGTTAGAATTTCGTTTGTAGAGATTAATTATTTCAGAAAACTAAGTTGTATTTTAATAAAAACTTATTTTTAGTATTGCAACGGAAATTTGTGATAATAGCATATTTTTTTAGAAAACCAATTTTTCATGCATAATCATTTAAATATCGAATATGCAGTTTAAAACTTTAAGTCATGCAAATCAAAATAAAAATGCCCAAAATAAAGTCCCAAGCCACATTCCATAATAAAATTATTATAGTCTTAAAACAATTATTAAAATTAAGTTTAAAGTACTTAACAATGAAAACAATCAAGAAGCTCCTCCGATAGCCCTGTCCAAGTCCTAACCTAGGGAATTATCTGAAATCAAATTAGAAACTAAAGAATGAGATATTAATCTCAATGTGAGTCTTAACTCAAAAAAAGTAATAATAAACAATAAATATAATACTCAAGCAAGTAAATATACAAAATATCATGTACAGTCCAGAATTCACAATTTGTGCTATCCATGATCATGTCAATGCAAAATTTTCAAAAAGGTTCCCATCCAACTCCGCTACACACCATACTAAGAGTTCCCCAGAACTCATCCAGCCAAAAACACACCAGTTTGTGGACAAGCCACCAGTAATTCAGATAAGTTGCCAAAAATGTGGACAAGTCACCAGTAATGCATACAAGCTGCCAATAATGTGGAGAAGCCACTAGTAGTGCAGATAAACTGCCAGTAATGTATAAAAGCTACTTGCATTGTGGACAAGCCACAAAAAATGCAGATAAACATCCAATACTTCCTCTTTACATAATCATCCCATGTATGACATGTTTTTAATGATAATAGATCAGTACAATAAGCATGATTAAAACATGCAATTAGTATTAAAATTAGTAGACATGATTTAGACATGCGATGAGTGATAGAAATAGTGGCATGAAATATCATTCATTCAGTAAAAGAGTACAGAGGGTGCATTTAATTATGCTTTTAGTATTATTAGTATCAAAAACCACATTTTTAATATGTGACGTAAATTTTGATAATAGTGTACATGATTTATCATGTAGTCAGTCCCATTAACAGAATATTAACATACTTTAATATCACATATTATGCGAAACATCACCGAGTCATATAATATCATATATACACATATGGCATAAAGTATTTTCTAGATCAGAGGCATTTACTTGAAATCAATCCTAATAAAGAATTTATCAATCACCAAGAATACTTGGTGTATTCGTTTAGCCAATATTTTGGAGCATGTTTAAATGGTTAATTCTTATTAATCAATATTTACATTAATTTTATGAACAAATAATACACAACATCAATAGGTTAAAACTCATTCCTGGAATAAAGATCTCATAACTCTAGATCTAATCCTCCACACTCCTGCGTCATAGATCTAACTAGCTCTCGCTTGATCTGGTCAATGAATGATGGTACGACACCAAAGTTACACATGTTAGTTTTAGCTTTAGTCCAATATAGTTCTCTTATAAAATCGGTTGAGGAACTTACTTTATTGCTCGTCGATGGAGATCCAAGAACTTCCTTGCACTAAGGCAAATCCAAGCAATCTGGATTGGATCCTTCATGAGAATATGATATACGTACATTAGTCATAGATTCGACTCACTTAAAGAAAAGAAATAATTAAGATTAGATGAAAAAATCTTTACTTACACTATATCAGGTTAAATCAGAAATCTTACGATTTCAACGGAAAACTTGAGTGGAGAGTGATATGGATGCTATGGAGAAAAATAAAAATAAGAGTATAAAAGTAAAAATATTGTTTAAAAAATTGAAAAGAATAGTTTAAGGAGTGTTAAGGATTCGATTATGACCAAAGAAATGAAGAGAAAAGAATAAATCGAAAAAATAGTTGGCAGCGAGGGCAGTAGCAAGACGACGGTAGTGGAGAAAGGAAGAAAAAGAGGAGAGGTGGTGGTGATATGATGTTTGATTGGTGGTGTGACGTATCTAGTGGTGGTTAAAGTGGTGGAAAAAAAGAAAGGTGGTAGCACAAGTGGAGGATGAGAGAAAAAGAAAAGTGGAGAGAGCAAAAGGGAAGAGAAACAAATGAATTATTTTCTCTAACTACATGGGATGGAAAAGGAGGTTAAAGGGGAGGAAAAATGGCATGTGAGGGAAACTAAGAAAAGAAAAAGAAATGAGGGGATACAATGAAAGTGAAAAGGGGAATAAAAAAGGAAGAAGGTGAAAGATAAGGGTGGAAAGAATCTCCTTCACATGGGAAGTAAAATGTGTGGTAAAGAGGTTGATCAAAGGTGGGGTACCGAAATTTGTAAATAAAAGTAAGAGAGGAGATTCAAACTTGGGTCTCACTTGAAACTATGCTTGTTCTTAACCACTAGGCTAACACTTGAACTTGTTCATAAACTAACAATATCTAAATAAAAATGGGGATGTCTACAATATTTCTTTTCCTCAGTAAATTCCCTAGCTGTGAGATTCATATAGGCATGGGCGAATATCCATTCTTTCCTTTTGTTTTCCAATAAAGACAAAGAATTGTCAAAAGAATTGAAGGAGTTCATTTATCCTTCCTCCCCTTCCTCTGGCATTCACGTGCCGCTCTATAATAGCCCTCCCAATGTAGATATACAAATATTCTTTTGGCGTATAATTGAGTAAGTTAGATTAGTGTTAAGGTGAATTATCATCTTAAGTATTGAGTTGACGTGTTCTTCAGTTCGCCTTTGTGAGGTTTGCCTTGGTGGAATTTACCATTTGACGAACTTTATGGCTAGCGAACTCTAGGGTTTAACAAACTTTTTTATAAGATGATCAGCAAACCCATATGTTCTGGGCAAACTTGTTAGTTTGTAAAGTGATAAGATTGCTTTATATGGAAATGATAGTCAGTGGGTATTGTTAGAGCTCAGTTTAAATCTAGTTGGTATTGAATTAGAGTAATGTAGATGACAACTTGATACGTTTAGGTAACCACATGATAGGTTTAGTTGGTTGCCTAAGTGTTCAAGCAATGTTTTACCACTCTGATTAGTGGTAGTAGTTATTTTTGAAAAGGGGTTAGATTTCAAATCTTATTAGGTAAGCTTAACCTCTGGATTCAAGGTCGGTAGTGGGATCTCAAAACTTTCCACCAAGCTTATTTCCCTATGTCTGTGCTATAAAAGGGTGTTTATAACCAACATGTTTTAGTTTTTCTTTTTCTTTTCTCTATGTGTTCTCTCCTATGTTCTTAAGAAATTTATTTCACTTCAACTTGTATAAAAGAGACAAGAAAAATATCCAAAAGGTTATTAAACATCATTGACAAGTACCAGCAGACTGGTAATTTCTGGGAAACCCTAAGGTTGTTGTCGAGGAGATTTACGTATTTTCTCTAATACGTGCATTATCAATTTATAGTAGATAAAGAGTATGATAATTATGATTGTTTTTCATTTAGCCCAAGAAGCTAGAGAAGGTCGTAATGATCGAGGCAAAGGACCAATAGAGTATATTCTATCTTGCATGTTCTGGTGAGTTTCTTTTTACTTCCTTTGGGTTTTAAAAACTCTATGATATGGAATTGTGTAAGTTAAGTTTTCTCTACTTTGTGTAAGTTAAGTTATCTCTACTGAAAATATGTCGATATGTTGTGTATTAATAAGTCAATATTGTGTGTTCATCACCATGGTCACTATTAATACCCACCTTGTGTGCTAGCTTAATACTAAACAATTTGTGATATGTGAAAATATGGAAAGAAACCTTATTTGTGATGCCTCCAGTAAGGCAGCATTTTTTCAAATCGGATTGGTAGATCACGGCCCAACCTTGCGGGAGAACACATGTACAATATGATAATGAATGAAACAAAGATATGAGATTCTAATTTTTTGATTTATGGGTCTGAGGCTAGCACCAGGTTAGGTCACAGGTATACATATATGATTGAGAGAAGCATGTATGATTTACAGACACGTGTCTATTAAGAATTTTGCATTATAGTTATGATGTGTGCGCTAGAAGACTGTATTGGCAGACCCACGTAAAGTACTGTAGGGTGAAGTTTCAAAATGTCTTTATCTTTTATTCGATCAGGGGTAACTTGATAATCATGTTGTGTTAATAAGGAACTCACTAAGTTCAAATAAACTTACTTCGTTACCTTTCTTTCTCAGGCATTCAAGTAGTAGAAGAAAACCCATAGAGAGGGGATTATGCCAGAGTTATGTCTAGAAGTGAGCTACTTATCTATTTTGTATCATGCATGATTGTTCGGTGAAGGCCGTACTCTCATGTTTTGCAATTAAATTATTTTTTCATGAAACACCCCACACCCGGCCCACGAGCCTGGACCGGATCTGGTATGTTCCTCGATGTAACCTGGTTCAAAAATTCTTTTGTTACTTTGAAAACTGTGTTTTGAAGATAGTTTGTTTGTGGGTTGGGCTCGAGTTGAAAACAAGTTTATTTTTATATCAAAAACCCATTTATTTCAGGTGACAAAATATTTAAGCTTATTTTAAATTAAATGGACTTGTTCTTTAAATACCCTAAAATCGTAACTTAGTAATTAAAACAAAAATAAAATCATCACTATGGCCTTATTACATAAAACAAAACCCAAAATAAAATTATACGAAGACTTAAATAAAATAAAATGTCCATATTAAATAATTCTTCAAAGTGAGCATGGCCACCACAAGTTCTGCCAGTCGGTCCATCACTTGTTCATCACCAAACATGTGCCCTAGCAGGGTGAGTCGATAGACTCAATGTGTAACCAACACCAAAATATAATAGAATTAGGCATACCATACACATCATGTTCAAATAATAATTCAAGATAATGATGCAAACCCAACCCAAACCTATATGCCATCCGCTACACTCCACCGTACCAACTCGCACACCGTGAGGACTACTAAGTCAACCCTCCATCCACTACACACCATCGAGGCGATCCATCGCGATCGGCGTGCTCATCGCCCACATAAAATTTTTGGCATAGCCACCAGATAATTGTGTCATGAGACACCACATTCTGATAATGTAACCGAAGTTACCACATTCAGATAATGTGACCGAAGTCACTACATTCACTTAGTGAGACCGAAGTCATCACATTCACTTAGTGAGACCGAAGTTATCACATTCACTTCCTCTTTCTCAAATAACCTGAATGCCCCATATTATTCATATCATGCATATCATACTTAATTTCACATTCATGTCACTTTTCACATGTTAAGTATAACATATTTCGTAATCCTAGTAGGAGTAGGAAAACGTACCTGAGTACTTTGTACCATAACATGGTACTTTAGCCACATTCTTACACTTTCATATTAACATATATATCAAAATTAAGCCATAAATCTATTAAGATTAGTGTGGGGTACACACCTGATTCACTTAGCAAATTCACTGAAATCCCGAAGAATCCCGATCTACTGTTCTAGATCTTGCTTCCTATATTCGGCCAACATTAAAGGTTTAATGAGAAACTCATTCAGCCACAAAACCAAATCCTAGTTGGATTTGGTGCCCTAAAACTCACCTTAATGTCGATTTGCTTAACACTCAAATCCAAAACTTTATTTTTCTTCACGGTATTGACCAACCCTAAATCTCAACATAGGTTAGTTTTGACTTTTTAATAATTAAAGAACAGATCTAAGTATTCATACAAGCCTTGGCGAATGCTTTTAGGTGCTTACCTTGTGGATTTTAAATCCGAATTTCACCGAATAACTAGGGAATACGCGCCTATGGTGTACCTTCGAGAAAAGAACTTCTCCTTCCTTGTAGTCGACACTTAGTAATTCCGAAAGATCTCTTCAAGGTTTGACAACAATATATAGAGGATATTAGGATCTTAATTTGACGGACATAAAAGAAATAGAATGAGAATCGAACCTAATCTTACCCTTCTTGAAGAATTCGATGGAACTCTTGCTTGAATCCTTAGTAGTATTCACTATGGCCCTTATGTGTAACACAAGGTTTGACTTTTGTAACAATAAAGGAATCGGATAGGGCTTTGCTTACTTTGGGTTTTTTATTGTGTTTGTAATAGAAGAAGAAAAGAAAAGAAGAGAATTATGCGGAGAGAATTGACTAGGAGAGAAGAAAAGAATGGTGCTCTTTGCTAGAGAATTTCGGCAAAGGTTTCCTTGAAGAGAAAAGAATGAATGAAGAATGGCCCTTATTTTCCCTCTATTACCGAAATTCCTAGGCTAGAGTCCCCTACTTGGCCACCACTCTTCCTATGTGACAATTATCACTTTTATCAAAAGATTTAATCCAACAATTATCTCCTAATTAGCTGAAATTCTAAAGGAAATAAGACTCCTCCTTTTAGAGCCCACATGCCGTCCACCTCTCTGCTCTTGTAACAAAATAAAATTTCTTTTATTTGCTTCCTAAGTGACTCGATCCCTGGCCCAATTACACTTGCATGTGGCGCCATTTCCTGAGGCCCTAAGTGGCATCTTCAGGCCACTTTTCCAAGCCTGTTTTGTGTGTCAAATTTCACATACTTTTTCTCTTAAGGCCACCTTGCCTTAATTTCCTCTTTTAAACTTTAAAACTCGACATTTCTAGGTCATTTCTAAGTTTCCAAAAATTTTCGTTCGGCTCTTTAAACTTAGGTTTCCAAAATGGTCACTTTCCTATTTTACTTAGGTTTCCAAAATGGTCACTTTCCTATTTTACTTAGGTTTCCAAAATGGTCACTTTCCTATTTTACTTAGGTTTCCAAAATGGTCACTTTCCTATTTTACTTAGGTTTCCAAAATGTTAACTTTCCTCTTTTTAACGTAACATTTCCATACATTCCGTGTTTCCAAAAATATTCAAAATTTATTCATAACACATCAAACATGTCATTTCGTACAATTAAGCCAAAATGCATAGGCCCTTTTCGGGATGTTCTGAGTTCTACCCCTTAAAATAATTTCATCCCGAAAATTCCTAGCTAAAATAATTGAGGGTATTGTTGTCGTATTGCCTCCTCTGGTTCCCACGAAGCTTCCTCCGATCCATGGTTGCGCCATAACACTTTGACTAGAGGAACCGACTTCCTCCGTAGCACTTTCACGTCACGTTCCAAAATCGGATCGACTCTTCCTCGTAGGTTAAGTCGCCTAGCTCCACTTCTTCAATTGGTACCACGTGAGAGGATCCGATCAGTAGCGACATAGCATGGATACATGGAATACGTCGTGTATCTGCTGTAACTCTGGTGGCAACTCTAGCTGGTATGCCACTAGTCCCAGTTGCTTTAGTACTTGATAGGGCCCTATAAACCTTGGGCTTAACTTCCTTTTCCGACCAAACCTCATCACCTTCCTCCATGGTGAGACTTTCAGAAACACTTGGTCTCCCACTTCAAACTCTATTTCCTTCCGCTTGAGGTCGGCGTAAGACTTCTGCCTATCAGAGGCTTCCTTTAACCGTGCTCAGATTATCTCAACCTTATCTTCAGTTTCTGCCACCATCTCTGGTCCCAAAACTCGGCGTTCTCCTAACTCGGTCCAACAAGTAGAGTACGACACTTCAAACCGTACAATGCTTCATATGGTGCCATTCGAATACTTGCACGATAGTTGTTGTTGTACATAAACTCGGCTAGAGGCAAATAATCTTCCCAACTTCCTCTGAAATCCATCACACATCCTCTCAACATATCCTCCAACACTTGTATTACTCATTTAGACCGCCAAATCATTTGTGGATGAAAAGCCGTAGTGAAGTCCAACTTAGTGCCTAAAGCTTGATGAAGTGCCCTCCAAAAGCGAGGCGTGAACCTTGGGTCTCTATCGAAATAATTGACACCGGCACTCTGTGTAGTCTCATGATTTTTGCCACATATAACTTGGCTAACTTCTGAAGGGAATAATCCACTCTTACTGGGATGAAATGTGCGGACTTAGTCAAATGGTCCACTATTACCCATACCGAGTCCTTCTTAGTAGACGTAAGAGGAAGCCCACTAACGAAGTCCATGGTAATTCTTTCCCACTTCCACTGTGGAATCTGGATTGGCTGAAGCAATCTGGATGGAACTTGGTGTTCAGCCTTAACTTGCTGACACGTCAGGCATTTTCCCATGAATTCCGTAACTTCTGTTTAAGATCAGGCCACCAAAATTGTTCTCTTAAATCTTTGTACAACTTAATGCCTTCGGGATGCATAGCATAAGGGCTACTATGCGCTTCCCGAAGAATCCTCTATCTTAATTCCTTGTCCCTCGGCATACAGACTTTTCCTTTGTAGCACAATACTCCTTCATCATTAACCTATAGTCCTCTAACTCTCCGTTCTGTGCTTTTTGTAACTTAACACTTAAATCATCATCGACCAACTGTCCCTCTTTCACCTCCTTCAACCACGTTGGCTTGACTTGCAATTCAGAAAACAGGCTTCCATCCTCATACAAACTTAAATGGGCGAACATTGCCCTTAGGTCCGACACAACCTTCCGACTTAGGGTATCCGCTACAACATTCGCCTTGCGGGTGATATTCTATCGAACAGTCATAGTCCTTTAGTAATTCCACCCACCTTCGTTGCCTCAAGTTTAACTCCTTCTGAGTCAATAGGTACTTGAAACTCTTGTGGTCTGTGTAAATCGTCGACTTTTCACCATAAAGGTAGTGTCTCCACACCTTAAGAGCAAAGACCACTGCTGCCAATTCCAAGTCATGGGTAGTTCACCTCATGCGGCCTTAACTGCCGAGACGCGTAAGCGACTACTTTTTCATCTTGCATTAGAACATATCCTAATCCCGTATGTGAAACGTCACAGTACACCACAAAATCCTTTCCCACCTCGGGCTGAATCAACATTGGAGCTTCCGTCAATACTTTCTTAAGTTTTTCAAAACTCTCCGATGCTTATCCGTCCATACAAAGGTACTTCCTTTCTCAACAACTTTGTTAATGGCGCGGCTATTGGCGAAAATCCTTCCACGAACCTTTCAGTAATAGCACGCCAATCTTAAGAAACTTGAATCTACGCCACCGACTTAGGTGGTTTCCAATCAACACGACTTCGATTTTCTTAGGATCCACCCTTATTCCTCGGCAGACACCACGTGTCCTAAGAAAGCAACTTCCTAAGCCAAAATTCACACTTGCTGAATTTGGCATAAAGTTTCTTCTCCTCAATACTTGTAACACAATCCGAGATGCTCATCATGCTCCTCTTCAGACTTAGAGTATACCAAAATATCGTCGATGAACACTTACCAAAATATCGTCGATGAACACTACAACGAACCTATCTAGGTAGGGTTGAAACACCTGATTCATCATATCCATGAATATGGCTGGGGCGTTTGTCAACCCGAACGGCATTACCACAAACTCAAAATGGTCGTATCTTATCCTAAAAGCTGTCTTATGGATATCCACCTCCTTCACTTTCAACTGGTGATATCCTGACCTTAAGTCGATCTTTGAGAACACTGCCGCTCCCTTAAGCTGATCAAACAAGTCATTAGTCCTAGGCAAGGGATACTTGTTCTTGATGGCCAGCTTATTCAATTGACGATAGTCTATGCACATACGCATAGTTTCGTCCTTCTTCTTCACAAACAGGACCGGTGCTCCCCACGGAAACACACTGGGTCGAATAAACCCACGATCCAATAATTCTTGGATTTGAGCCTTGAGCTCAACCAACTCTTTTGGCGCCATTCGGTATGGAGTGATTGACATAGGAGCTGTTCCTGGTAGCAAGTCTATTCCAAATTCAACTTCCCTATCTGGGGGTATTCCTGGTAATTCCTCTGGGAACATATCCTCAAAGTCCCTTACCGTTCTAACTCCATTGACACCTTCCTCCTTTCCATCCAATGCACTTACAAAGGCTAAAAACGCCTCGCACCCTTTACGAACCATCTTTTCAGCCTTAAGCGCCGAAACTACATTAGACAAGTAGTTCCTTCTTTCTCCTATCATAATGACCACCTCATCCTCAGGGGTCCTTAGTTCCATTCGTTTAGCCGCACAATCCAACACGGCTCGGTGTTCTACTAACCAATCCATACCAAGTATGAGGTCAAATTCTCCGAAGGGTAACTCCATTAAGTCAGCTCGAAAGCTCACTCCCTAAATTTCTAGGGATACATTCCGAAAGATCTTATTCACTACTATAGTTTGGCCTAATGGGCTTACTACCGTCATCTCCCTATCAGAAAGTTCAGAGCCTAGGCCTAGTGTTTCAACTACACTACAGGCAACATAAGAATGGGTCGAGCCCACATCAATTAAAGCATAATAGGGTTTGCCATGAATGAGGAACGTACCGGTTATGACGTCCGATGTGTCTCCGTCCTCCCTACGGTGAACTGCATAAACCAAACTCGACTGTCTTGCCTTAGTATTAGCAGCACCTCTGCCTTGTGTTCCACGTCCTCTGCCAGCACCATTACCTCTATTATTCAAACCTCGACCTCGTTGAAATTCTTCCTCCCCCGCCGGCTGATTAACATTCTGAGTTGCTGGCTGCTTTTCATCTGATATCTTTAGACAGTCCTTGAGCATATGGTCCTTGGACCCACACTTAAAACATCCTCCTGTCTTTTTCCAGCACTCTCCTAAATGCTTCTTCCCAGAATGCTCACAAGGACGACATCGCCTCGGTACCAACTTGTCGACCTTCGGTCCATCGATTCTGGCCTTTTTCGCACATTTCCGATGATCCATAACCCCTCTTGGGTCTATTCCTATCAGAGTTCCGCTTAGTTGAGTCCTTGATTCCCTCAGCTACCTTAGCCTTTTCAACCAACACGAAAAACTCCGCTCCTGATGTGGAGCTATCAATAACCTTAGGTCATCCCTTAATCCGTCCTCAAAATAGACACAACGTTCATGTTCGATTCATGACTACTCCTCGAGCATATCGACTAACCTCGAAATTCAAACCTCATATGTCGCTACCGACTTGTTCCTTGAACTAGTCCTAGAAAAGCTTTCCTCTGCTCATCAATATAACGTGTGCCGACATACTTTTTCTGATATGCCTCCTTAGGATACTCCCAGGTCAGATCCTCAGTGATGGCTCCATCCCTCACTGTTAACCACTATTGATATGCTTCATCGCGTAGTAGTGCCACCATTCCTTTCAACTTCTCCTCCGGGGTTAGATCGAGCTCATCCATAATGCGCTTAGTTGCTTTCAACCAGTATTCAGCTGTACTGGGTGCCACACTGGATACTCCACGAAACACCTCAGCTCCGTTGGCTCGGAGTCACTTGAGTACAGATTTTTGAGCTCCCGTATTTCCACCCGTGCCAGCCACCATTTCCAAAACTCGTAGCATAACTGCGACCAAGATCATCATCCGTCGAGCTTCTGCTCGACATTAATAGCTGGGGGTGGTGGTGGCGGTGGTAACTCATTGTCAGACCCTTGACCCGATCTAATGGGTTCTGACATAGTTATTCTTCCTCTTCGCGTCCTTGACAATCGTGTCCTCTAGAACTCATCTCTAATGTCGAGATCTGATTAAGAAGTTTTTATGAATTAGTACTTTTGTTTCACTTGATTACCTGAAGAAATTTTATGAAAAGGACTTTAGGAATGGTTCTTTCGTATTCATACATGCACACAGTCTTTTCTTTCATTCATACATCCATCAAACAATTATGAACCTTAGTTCATTCAGAGAAACGTTGTAGTTTTCATTTGTTGTTGTTATTCCACTACCTGGGGTTTTTCGTAATTTATCCTATAGGGGTATTTTCGTAATTTGCCAAAATAAGGTTCCTTGATGATTTTGTCACAAAGTATTTTGGTATTTTTACATTCTTGGGGTATTTTGGAAAATTTTTGAAATTCGAGGGTATTTCAGAAATTTTTGGACCTTGGGGGTATTTTGGTAATTTTTCCACAAATCGGGGTAAATTGTAAAATTTTAATAAATTAGGGATATTTCAAAAGTTGTAAAACTTTGAGGGTTCTTTTTGAGAGATTTATTTTCCAAAACGATGAAGTTGCAAAAATTTTAGAAATCAGGGTCATTTTGGTAATTTTGGTAAGTTAGGGGCAATTTTGTAATTTTCCAAAAATCAAGGTATTTTTTTGATAGTTTGCAAATTAGGGTTTTTGAACATTTATGAAATAATGAAATTTTGGCAAAACTGTTGAGTTGTTGGACATTTTATAAACCAAGGGCATTTTTGTAATTTTACCATTAGTGGTATTTTGTAATTTTATAAATCGGAAAATTTTTCAAAATTTGTGTAAAAGAAATAATTTTCGTGAATTAAAGAAAAATGATTTTAAGAATTTTAATATTAGGGTTCTAAAAAATGGCTAGTTCCTTTCGAGTTTTAGTTATTGAGTTTAGCTTTATGACCGAGCCTCCTTGGTCGGGGTGAACCAAAGCTACGCACTGTGAGGATTCGAGTGGAGGAGGTGAGTCACACTGATTGCTTAAGTACCAAGCTCCCACTGAAACCATTCCTAGGCATGCGTCTGAGGGGTTGCCACACCTACTAAGTCCTCAGGTTAGGGTGAGCCGAAGCTACGCACCAGGTAGGATTCCTGCGAAGAGGAGGTGAGTCACTAGGATCGCTTAAATACCAAGCTCTTTCGGATCCAATCCTAGACATGCGTACCATGGTTGCCACACCCTAACTCGATTGACTTAGCCATAGGTTTGTTTAATTAGATATTTAAGTCTTATGTATTTGTTGGGGTATACTAGTCCTAGGGTTCAAGTTCCTATCATGCTATTCTACATTCCATTCCTTTTCTACCCTTCTATAATTCACATAATCACACAGATAGTTAGGGGAACTTCCCTGGTGGACTGCGGATCGGAGACTCAGGGGCTATGCCATCAAACCTGCCCATTTTCAGAAATACTTCCATAAAACTCATTTGGGCTCATTTTGAAAATGTTTTGGGCCTTAGGCCACAGTAGAGAGTTTAAAGCGGGTTCGATACCAAATGAAACACCCCACACCCACCCATGAGCACGGACCGGATCTGATACGTTCCTCGATGTAACCGGTTCAAAAATTCTTTTGTTACTTTGAAAGCGTGTGTTTTGAAGATAGTTTGTTTGTGGGTTGGGCTCGAGTTGAAAACAAGTTTATTTTATATTGAAAACCCATTTATTTTGGTGACAAAATATTTAAGCTTATTTTAAATTAAATGGACTTGTTCTTTAAATACCCTAAAATCGTAACTTAGTAATTAAAACAAAATAAAATCATCACTATGGCCTTATTACATAAAACAAAACCCAAAATAAAATTATACAATACTTAAATAAAATAAAATGTCCATATTAAATAATTCTTCAAGTGAGCATGGCCACCACAAGTTCTCGCCGTCCCGGTCCATCACTTGTTCATCACCAAACATGTGCCCTAGCACGGGTGAGTCGATAGACTCAATGTGTAACCAACACCAAAATATAATAGAATTAGGCATACCATACACATCATGTTCAAATAATAATTCAAGATAATGATGCAAACCCGAACCCAAACCTATATGCCATCCGCTACACTCCACCCGTACCAACCTGCACACCGTGGGGACTACTAAGTCAACCCTCCATCCGCTACACACCATCGAAGGCAGTCACTGCAGTCGACGTGCTCATCGCCCACATAAAATTCGTGGCATAGCCACCAGATAATTGTGTCATGAGACACCACATTCAGATAATGTAACCGAAGTTACCACATTCAGATAATGTGACCGAAGTCACCACATTCACTTAGTGAGACCGAAGTCATCACATTCACTTAGTGAGACCGAAGTCATCACATTCACTTCCCCTTTCTCAAATAACCCGAATGCCCCATATTATTCATATCATGCATATCATACTTAATTTCACATTCATGTCACTTTTCACATGTTAAGTATAACATATTTCGTAATCCTAGTAGGAGTAGGAAAACGTACCTGAGTACTTTGTACCATAACATGGTACTTTAGCCACATTCTTACACTTTCATATTAACATATATATAAAAATTAAGCCATAAATCTATTAAGATTAGTGTGGGGTACACACCTGTTCACTTAGCAAATTCACTGAAATCTCGAAGAATCCCGATCTACTGTTCTAGATCTTGCTTCCTATATTCGGCCAACATTAAAGGTTTAATGAGAAACTAATTCAGCCACAAAACCAAATCCTAGTTGGATTTGGTGCCCTAAAACTCACCTTAATGCCGATTTGCTTAACACTCAAATCCCGAAAACTTTATTTTTCTTCACCTGGTATTCGGCCAACCCTAAATCTCAACATAGGTTAGTTTTCAGCTTTTTAATAATTAAAGAACAGATCTAAGTATTCATACAAGCCTTGGCCGAATGCTTTTAGGTGCTTACCTTGTGGATTTTAAATCCTAAATTTCATCGAATAACTAGGGAATCTGTGACCTATGGTGTACCTTCAGAAAAGAACTTCTCCTTCCTTGTAGTCGACACTTAGTAATTCTCGAAAGATCTCTTCAAGGTTTGACAACAATATATAGAGGATATTAGGATCTTAATTTGACAGACTTAAAAGAAATAGAATGAGAATCGAACCTAATCTTACCCTTACTGAAGAATTCGATGGAACTCTTGCTTGAATCCCTTAGTAGTATTCGCCTATGGCCTTTATGTGTAACACAAGGTTTCAGCTTTTGTAACAATAAAGGAATCGGCTAGGGCTTTGCTTACTTTCGATTTTTTTTATTGTGTTTGTAATAGAAGAAGAAAAGAAAAGAAGAGAATTATGGCAGAGAGAATTCGGCTAAGGAGAGAAGAAAAGAATGGTGTTATTTGCTAGAGAATTTCGGCAGAGGTTTCCTTGAAGAGAAAAGAATGAATGAAGAATGGCCCTTATTTTCCCTCTATTGCCGAAATTCCTAGGCTAGAGTCCCCTACTTGGCCACCACTCTTCCTATGTGATAATTATCACTTTTATCAAAAGATTTAATCCAACAATTATCTCCTAATTAGCGAAATTCTAAAGGAAATAAGACTCCTCCTTTTAGAGCCCACATGCCGTCCACCTCTCTGCTCTTGTAGCAAAATAAAATTTCTTTTATTTACTTCCTAAATGACTCGATCCCTGGCCCAATTACACTTGCATGTGGCACCATTTCACGAGGCCCTAAGTGGCATCTTGAGCCACTTTTCCAAGCTTTGTTTTGTGTGTCAAATTTCACATACTTTTTCTCTTAAGGCCACCTTGCCTTAATTTCCTTTTAAACTTTAAAACTCGATATTTCTAGGTCATTTCTAAGTTTCCAAAAATTTTCGTTCGGCTCTTTAAACTTAGGTTTCCAAAATGGTCACTTTCCTATTTTACTTAGGTTTCCAAAATGGTCACTTTCCTATTTTACTTAGGTTTCCAAAATTTTAACTTTCCTCTTTTTAACGTAACATTTCCATACATTCCCAGGTTTCCAAAAAATATTCAAAATTTATTCATAACACATCAAACATGTCATTTTGTACAATTAAGCCAAAAATGCATAGGCCCTTTTCAGGATGTTACATTTCACTTCACGAATGTATTTTTTATTGTCTTACAAAGTTTATTTGACGTTGATTATATCTATATTGTGATCGCCAAATCCCCTTGATTCGCCTTTTTCAAAATTTCCCTTTTCTAAGTTTATTCACCTTTAATGGCAGAGCCTAATTAATGAGTCGTTTAGTAATTCTTATTAGTCTCTTTAAAGATGTTATACCAAAAGAGAAATGATTAAAGATGTTGACGTCAAGGGAAATCCTTATAACTGTTTTTCTCAAACTTCAAAATAAGTCAAGGGTTTTGAATTTTTCAATAACGCTCCAATTCGTTAGGCGAATTGTTTGGTGGTTAGGTGTGCGTAATATTTTTCTAATGGGCTAAAAGGGGTGTTACACACTCTTATCAAGCTAGCATGTTACTTTTTCATATTATCAGAGAAGTGTGGCCTTACGAGCTGGGCCCTCCAAAAGGCTTGTGCTAAAACTGAGGCTAAACAAGTAGTGTTGAACGGGATCCTCTCACTAGCGAGCAATCTCTGACTCAGCTCTGCCAATCGTATGAAGCTTCTGTCCAACAAATTACTGAGCCTACAGAGTCTATCTCCCTCTAGGAGGCCAAGTACCAGTCCCTGGTGACCCGAGTAAAGGAGTTGGAGGAGAGGACTCACTAGCTTGGGACCCTTGAGAAGCAGCATCTCATCGGTAGGGAACATATTCAGAAGGAGAATAATGAGGCCTTAGAGAAATATAAGGTGGACACCCAGAAAGGCGTCCGAGATTATTTGCCTAAGTTAAAGGCTAATTTGATCCTATATGCACAGGTTGTCCCCTTAACCTAAGTTGAGTAAACTTTAGTTGTATGTGCTAGTTTACCAATGCAAAACTTGGCTTCAATGTTTTCAATCCCTCGGGAACTAGCTAGGAGGAATTTTAGAGGGAGTAGAAAGCAGTTGGGGAACTCTTTCTTGCTCAAGACTTGGAAGTGTTTAACCCTGATCCTCTAGAAGAGCAAGCTCTAGGGGAGGATTAAAATTTTTCATAGTATCTTGTAAAAATCCTCCTTTTATTTTTAATGAAGATTATATTTACTCTTTTTTTTTTCATTTTTCACATTTTTCTTCATTTATCTTTCCTTCGGCTCTAGTACGCCCACTAACTTGATAATAAGCTGACTAATAAGGGAGGTCACTTTCTCCAGTCCTAATTCACAGTTCTAACAGGATAATAAGCTAACTGAATAAACACCCTCTTTTTTCGGGTGAATTTGTACCTCTCAATGTAGCCCTAAGGTATTATTTCCCCTTAGTTAAATCTTCTCAGAAAGTTGAATTTAATAAATAACTCTCAACAAATTGTCTCTCCTGTTTCTTCTCAGTGGATTATTCACCCAAGGTAGCCCTTGGCGGACTTCCTCGACCGATAACCCCTGTAGACTATCCTACATTACCTAGATCTCATCATACATCCTTTCTCAGTGTAGATCTTTAGTGGACTCTACCAGTTAGACTATTTGAGTGATCATTACCTCTAAGTGAACCTTGGTGGACTTATTCATCTCTACTTTCCTTTTTACCTGCAAATCCTTAGGCTTAGGTTCCGCTTGATCATCTCATTATCACCCCCAATTCTTGATTACTGTCTGAAAACCTACAGACTCATACATACGGATTGTTAAGAATAATATATAATAATTTCTTTTTTTTACGTAACAATTTAGCAGATTCTTTGACTATCCCTTTTACACGCATTATCAGACATGCCATATTCATCCGACCATGTTACTCTCCGTGCGAGTCATACAATGATCTCCCTTTTCTTGTCCTGTCAGCTTCCTAGTTCAACATTTTGGCAGACTCTAACTGATGCCACAACCTAGGTATGGTCTTACACGGTATGAATCCATGTTTAATGTCCTAGTAAACTCCTTATGTTGCCAAAGCCCAGCTATGGTCTTACACAATATAAAATCATGTTTAATGTCCTGGTAGACTCTATTTATTGCCTTAACCTAGCTATGGTCTTACATAATATAAACCCATGTTTAATGTCTTAACGGACTCCATATGTTGTCATAGCTTAGCTATAGTCTTACACATTAAACCTCTTTTGAGGTGTTGGCTCATAGGACCTATAAATTGTCGTCACGGTGTTGCTCCATAGAGTCGATAGACTGTTGTCATGGTGTTACTCTAGTGAGTCAGTCGATTACGCTGTCATAGTTTCACTCCATAGAGTCGATAGACCGTTGTCACGATGTCTCTCTAGCGAGTCAGTTGACAGCATTCCACGACGTGACCATACTCCCTTGTATTCTCTTTACAATCTGCTCATTCCTCCATTCGCCAATTATTCCTATCTTCACCTACCTCGTCAAGGTAAATTACCTTTGTACTCCTTATATAATATAATCATGTACTTCATAAAATTCATTTTTCTAGTTACTATAACACACAATACACCATGTATCTATTTGTCAATTCATAACCATATAACAGTCAGCAATTACACTTGCAGCATTATGCATACACAACTTACTTATTTTCTATGTTCATACACAACCATGGTCTTAGACACAACTCAGAATAGACACGAACATGGTTCAAGCAAGCAACACAACATCAACGATCACCCAAAAGTCGAGTACAAAAACTCACTTTGCTGCCTTTATCCTTGTTAGCTTAGCATGTCCAATCGTTAGAACCTCCTTCGTCCTAGCAGTTAAGCATGACAAACATTTATCAATTAAATCGAAGGTAATCCAACCTTAAAACTCAGAATCCATAATTATACAGAAACATTTTGAGAATTCTTACTTCTCTTTCCTCTAATCCATGAGTGCAATGAGGATTAAGGGGTTACTAGCTTATAAAATTCTCTACATCCCAGAATTGAATCTCATATTTACCACCTCATGCAAAGCTTTCTTGAACTTCTTCTTCTTTTTAGAACAATCGAAGAAGACATTATAGATAAGAGAGAGATCACCAGTTAATTCAAGAGAATTCTTTCCTCTCCACACACACATATATATATCCTAATTTTTACGTGGTCTCCTTTGTCCATTGTATCCATCCATTGCTAATTATTTTGTCTCCCACTAAGGAGCCAACTGATTCTGATCTAATTGATCCAAAATTGAGATCTAACTATTCACAATTTAGCCATTAAAATTTTTGAATTTCCTAATAAAGTCCGCCAATTTTCCAATCCGTTCAATTTAATCCTAACTTTCCTTTAATTTTGGTACATAAGAGAAAACTACGTGTGACACGAAAATAGACCAAAATTACTACTATATTTGATGACAAGTCAAAGGTTAGCTGTAACCATAAACATATTAGTACAAGCTTGATGAATAAACTTAAAATTTCAATTTTTCCTTCCCTTTTCTTCAATCAAAAGATAAAAAAAGCTTAGAAAGATTAACTTTTCCCTCCATGCAGATCACTTCTTAAATTTTCTTTCTTACAGAATGAAACAAAGAAGAAGATGGAAGAAAGAAAAATGAATACTAGAATGAAAGAATCCTCCCATATATAATCTTTCCACTACTGTTTCCTTTAATCCCAAGTTGGTTTGTATTATTAATACCCTTAATAATAATGTTTCCCATTAAAAGAAAATTTCTGGTTCTAATGTAACGAGGCTAAATTGGAATTTTAACTATTTACCAATAAGTCCACAAGATTATCATAATCATACGAACCCGTTTAAACATAAATTATTTTTTCTAAGTGTGACATGGCTCGAGAAAAGTAACATTCATGTCTCTTCTCTTCTAACTGTATATGTTGTTCTATATGTTATATCCACAAGGAACTGGCTCCCAAATAACTAGAGGGGCTTAGTTAGTAAAAGGGTGGTAATTTTGTTGAGAAAAGTTGTTGAAATGGTCGAATTTGACTTACACCAAATGGTGTTTGATGAAATTGTTAAGCACGACAAGAAAGTTCACCTGAGATACCTTATGTCATTTCCTATCTCATCTTCCAAGTCCTACATAATCAAAATCTTCAAATCATTCAAAGCATAGAGCAGTATAAGAAGCTAGTTCTTGAATTGAAATTCTCCAACAAATAGTTGAAGGGAAAGCACACTGTCAATGATCAAGGGGAAGAAGCAGTTGGCTCTAGAAATGAGGATGCTTAGTAAAAGGAAGCATGTCACACCTAGATCCCTTTAAACTTGGAAACTAGGAACCTTTAGGGGTTAAAGTAAAAGAGACCAAAAGCTGGTGGTCTCTATTGAAAAATCAGGAAAAGATAGCAACTGAAATTGGACAATTTTGAGAACCAAGTAGGGCCCAGTTGGATTAGAACCAACTGGCTCCTTAGTTGGGGGCAAAATGATTAAGAATAGGTGGATGTGGAACAGTTGAGGATCATGCGAGAAGGGCCATAAATAGCCAAGAAATGACTTTCCAGGAGACTTCTTCTCTAATCTGTTTCTTTTCACTTCTTCATCTTCTTCTTTGGTTGCTCTGAGTAAGAAATAATTAAAGAAATCTCTGCATTAAGTGATGAACGTGAGGTTTAAGTCAGGAAAATAGAAGATTTTTTAAGCTGGTAAGGTTCTAAGTCCTTTAGTGTACATAAAATTTAAGAACCAAGGTTAAAGGCTTCCAGAAACCATTCTGAGAATTATGCATGTTTTCGAAAAATTGAGTTTAAATTGGGATTTTCTAAGCTTAACCCATGATTTGATTGTCTTACTTAGTTTCCAAGAGGATGGAAGCTCTGCCATTTTGGAAAGCTAAATGGACAGGGCGAACAAGCATTAGACGAGTTTCTGTACTTAAAACCAGAACTGCCAAAGTATTATGAATGATTTCATTACTTTATGAGTATCCGCCATATTAGTTAGAATGCATGATAAAGAGAAATCATGAAAGGGGATTAACGACGGGTTAGATGAAGTTAATAATGGGAAAAGAGAGTGAGAGAGAGAGTAAGTCTAGTATATATCGTCATACGGTATTGCTGAGTGCAAACCATGATGTGCAAAGCTCTAGGCCTTGTAGAGAGACCACTACGGCCTTCGAGCATTAATGTATAGGATGGTGAAATGGAGGAATGGATGGAATTCAACATAGAAAGTGAATAAAAGATCATGGCGAGGCCATGGGACCGATCGGAGGCTATACACCTAAAATGAGTAAAACCATAGTTGAAAGATACTATGGCATCATGATGAAAATATGTAAGACAATGGTGAAAGATGCCATGGAATCATGGTAAACAGGATTAACACCATAGCTGAAAGATGTTATGACATCCTAGTAGTCTGTTGGGATAGTAAACACGGGAATACAAAGTGTAAGACCATAAATGGACTGTGACAACCCAGGTAGTCCACTGGGACAATAAATATGGAGTTATATTGAGTAAGAAAATAACTGAAAGATGCTACAACATCAAGAGATGATTTAATGATAGAAAGAGTAAGACCATAGTTGAAAGATGTTATGGCATCATAGATAGTCTGACGGGACGTTAAACACGGGATAGTCTACCATGACAATAAGCACGGAGATCTTGAGGAGTAGAGCCATAGTAGAGCTATGACAACTGATGAAGTCTGTCAGGACATCAAACATGGGACCAGGAAAGTAAAACCATGACACGGTTAAGGTAACTTATGGAGTCTATTGGGACACTAAACAAGGGGTAGTCTACCAGGATAGAAAACACAAGTGTTCATTCAGAACGATAATCGTGGGAAGTGTTGCAATAAGAAAAAGTGTTAGTAGGATAATAGTAGTATGAGAAGAAATGGTTAGGCAGTGGATTGAAGGAATCCTCCAATAAAGGAGGCATGTAATGGAAATGGGAAGAGGCTATTAGAATGGTAGTTGTATAAGCCAGCAAGGCATACGGGTGGCAACCCAGCCAGAGAGAAAGTTATGGGAAATGACCTACTAGTAGTGTCTAGTGTACTGGTGAAAGGAAGGTGGTCTAACCAATGATCGTAGATAATGATCCACCATTATTAGTTGCCAGAGGGCACTTAGAGAAAACCCCATAAGCTAGAGATTGAATAATAGGTAAATGGTTAGTTACAATGAAAAGAGGAGTTGTAGAGAACTTATTAACAAAGAAGGATATATCAGGTGACAAATATCTCTATCAAGATCATTCTTCTAAAAGGAAAAACCACTAAGAAAGTATCAGCCAACTGGTTAGTTCCGTGGAAACCAGTAAGGCATTGTTAGCTAAAATGACTAGTTAGGCGGGAATACGATAATAAAAAGGGAACTCGAGAACCCAGATGGTAACTGAGTGATAGTGATTGATTATTTTAGGCTAAAGGGGTATGTGACAGGAGGATGTGATACTCTTAAAGGTACTGCAAACAAGGTGGATTACGATGGGGTAATCTGACCACTATTTAGATCAAGCGGAATTGGGTTCACCAGAATGGCGTGGGATCTTGATAGCCATACTAATGAATGAATGTAAGCAAGACATACAAAATTTAGATAAGGAAAGAGTCCACCACAGACTAAATAGATTGAGAGTATTCCCCAATAACCCTTCAGAGGGTGAGTTAAAAGGTCACCTTAATAAGAAAAAATGGCATAAAGAAGAAACCCATAGTGGGGATAAGTGGAAAAAAGATAGGTAAAGAAATGATAAGAACCACGAGAGCAGTGAGGAATTCAGAAAAGCTGTTAGGTTGGCTTAATAGTGGAGCAGATGGTCCGCTAGGACAGCTTAAGAGAAATGTTCCTAGTGAGCAAAAAAATTATTATATTTACTATTTTTATTAATTAGTAAAACCCCAAAAGATGTGATATGTTTTGTGTAATATAGAAACTCACTAATGTTTGTTTGAGCTTACTAAGTTTGTTCTATGAATGTAAGAGATACGGGATAAGAGACTTAAGGAAGGACTAAGCTAAAGCGTGCTGAGACAAGGGGCATTGATGGAAAATGTCATGTGCATAGGATAGGGGTTCACCTGTAGTAACTTTGCGAAGTGGGTGAATAGGTTGTAATCAGATAGCTTCTTTAGAGGCTGGAGTTAAGACAATAAATCTTTATATTAAATTTTATAGACTTTTTTTGTACAACATTTAAATAAATAGGAAATATATTTTGAAGTTTTAAAACTTAGAGAATTATGAGTATGAACAATAGCCCAAATTTGTTGTGACTCATGCTCCCGGATCCGGGGATCGGGTTGGGTGAGGGTATTACAAAGCATGCTTAGTGGGTGGAAACATCTCAGACTTAGGAAGTGCCAACTTCTTCAGGCCTCATGGCTATCCCCATAGGTATTTGATAATGAATAGCTGATGACTTCACCTCCTAAATTGAGGCAAACGAGAGGTACATTGCCAAGTTAAGAGCAACAACCAAGGTTGTGAAGAAGATTTTTAAAAAATAGAAAACCTTACATGCAAACCTTTTGGCTCTTCTTGATGAAGAGACATTTGGTGATGTTGATGACCAAAAAGAAGGGAGTATTGTTGGGAGTTGTTGAGGGGGAGATACTTGCACTGAGTATAATGTTGTTGTTCTACCATGGCATGTTCTACTAATGATATTCTTTTGTCTTTTGAAACTTTTATTGTTTTGGGAACTTATTGGTTTTTGAGGACTGTATTTTAATTTTGCTAGTCATGATGGATAGATTTGTTGGTGAATAAATGGTAATTACTTTTATTGCATATTTTCTCTCATTTTTCATTAGCTTGCTTAGTTATAATTATAGTTGGTTCATTATTTATGCAAATTTCAAACATAGCATTAATGGTTGAATCACTTATTTATTTTCTAAGTTAAGTTTTTACAGAGAATATGTTAAGGAGGTAATACGAGTATGGGGGCCTAATGTTTAGCCCAAGTACAAGTTGGGCTAATTGGAAAAATTAGTTAAGAAAATGTTTTAAAGTTAAAGCGGGAGATTTAAAAATTTTTAAAACCAAGCTGGTTTGTGATATTTCTAGTAATAAACTCTAACCAAATGGTACATGTGCTTTGAGTGAGATGGATTCAAGTCGATATTGGCTTTTAATTGAATGACTTTCTTTACTATCCTTATAACACGAATTGCGTCGAATATGGGCTCGAGCAACATGAACCAAATCACAGAAAGAAATGAATTAATTACTTCTAGTAGGAAAGTAATTCCTCTCTATAAAAGCCGAGAAAGATAGTTAATTCTCAAAAAATAAGATTTATTTGAAGTAAATAAATTACCACTATTTTCTATCAGAATAATGATAACTCAATAATCAATGAAGTGTGCTTTTAGGTCAATTGATGCTTTCTATTTATTGAGGGATGTATAAGAGTCTTGGTTGAATAAGGCCTTGATAAATCATATTATTTAATAGAAAACACTCTCTCAGTCTAACTGTGAGAGAGAGGGAGTGGCAGACCCTCTTAATTTCCTCTAGGGTTGCTGCCCCATCACATCATGTATGAGGCCAGATTTGGTCTCTCATTTATTTTGTTCAATTTTGTGTTTGGACTTTTGACTCAGTACTTTGTATTATAATCTAACTCAATACTTATTTTCTATTTTCAAAAATAAATAAATATATAAAAATTAAATAATTAATTAATCAATTAAATTAACCATTTGTAGAGCTTTTTTAATATCATTTTTCAAAATGTTTCATAGGATATTGCCTTTTCGCTACTTTCCATTCAATCTTTTTCCATCTTCCTAAATCTTTTTCTATCTTGATTTAGTTTATATTTACCTTTCTATAATGCTCCACATTCTTGTGAAATTTCAGGTTTTAAGATTCAAGGATTTCCTTAGAAGAAACGTGATTTAAACATCAAGAACTTGACATTTCTCTATCCATTTGAAAATTTTCTTTCTTTCTTTCTTTTTAATTCTGGTTTGGTTTTCTCTATTCTCTCTAATAGTTGTTGTTCCTTTGATTTTCAATTCAAGAACTCTTCAAGAAGCATGGTTCTTCTCAAATATTCATCAAGAATGCATCAATTTAAGGAGATTTGATACATGCATGGATGGGGCGAAATTTATTAAATTCCATTAACCAACATTGCCAATTATTAAGTTTGGAAAATAGATTGACCTAGGACTAATTTTTGGATGGGATCCAATCATTCTAGGTTGAGATGTCTTCATTGCGTTTGAAGGTCTATCTCTTAGCTTCGAAACATTTTTTAAACCACTCGATTTCGAGTTTGGGAACTCAAGTTATGACCATTTTAAGTGAAGATTACGTGAGTAAAATTTCTAAATGGGATTAGTACGAAAATTACAAGTTTTGGGCTTTTAATTCGAGTTTAAATCATATTGGGTTCAATTTTTTGGTTTAAATTTTATTATATATGAGTCCAATATTGTATTTATTAGGTTTTATTATTTATTTATTCTGAATTTTTAATATATTTTTTAAGCATTTTAAATTATGTAGGAGTTTTATGTTTCTTAGTCAACAAGTAAGTTTAGCTTAAAACTACTTCTTGTTTAGATCAATTAGAGTTTCAGTATACTTGAGAGTTTTATTTGGATGTACTTAACTATCCTATATAAAGACTTCTTCATACCCAATTGTTTTCATTAATAAAGTTTTCAACTTTGGGAGTTGGTTTCTTTGTGCAAGATTTCTTTTTGATGATTTTTAAAAGTAGTTTTCTTCTCGGTCTTCTTCAAGGAGTAGTGGGAATTCACTCTTCATCCTTCAATTTGCCAAGGATTATTTCTTGGAGGGTTGATTAGAGCCACTAATAGAGTTTTTTGGGGTTTATATATCAAAGGGTTCAATTGGACACTTATCCATCTATTCATTATATCCATCAGCTTATTCGATCCATCTTCCACTTTGTTTTTTTTTTTTAATTTTTGCTTCTTCATTTATTTGTTCTTTTGTTTTCAATTTTGTTCCTTTAATGTTGATAAGATATCTCATGTTTTGTTAAACAAATTGCTTTCTTTGAGTTTATTAGTTTGTTTTGCTTTATTCTTGATCAAATAACAAAAAGTTTTGGTGCTTTTGTTTCAAATTCTTGATTCGGTCACTCGTGTTTTTCAATAAGGTTTCTTTTGCTTAAAAAAACCTTAAATCAAGACAAATCTCATATCTCTCCCTAAATTGAACCATTCTTCATTTTCTCTTTATTTTTTATTTTCTAATTATGTTTTGTTTCTTTTTTCCAGGTTAGATTTGAATTCTCTCGCTCTAAAACAACTTGAATATGATCTTGGTCTACTGCCCTATCAGGGGGAGTTATGATAAATTATTGTTTAAGCATTCTATGTTGTATGGGTTTTGTTCAAAAAATTGGAAAAGGGGAAGACTTTTGAAATATTTGAAGTTGTTGAGATGTAGCTGAGGAATTGCCCACTTCCTTCATCACTGTGACAATTAGGAAGTTACCGTATTTAGGAGATTAACAATTTATTGAACCATACCCTTGGACCGAGCTGAGATTGTGTATTATATCTAGCCTATCAACAAATATCATATTACTTGATGAAACATATTTGGAGAATTAGATCAGATTGAATCTGTCTAATCTCTTGGATAAGGAAGTTGGATAAAATTGGAACGTTGAAGACTTAGTGTAACAGCCCGTTTTTCAGTGGTGTCGGAAATAGTAGTTTCGGGACCACAAATCTGACGAGTAAATTCATAAATATTATTATTTAATATTTATGAGTCAAATATGTTGTTAAAATAAAGTTTGAATTGACAATTTATGCTATTCGAATGAACAATCAGATTTAAGTGCTAAGACCTTAAAGTCAAGTGGTTTTAGAAAATGAGGTATCGGGACCTCGTTTCTATAAATCAAGTCGAAAATATTTTTTATAAATATTTACGGAACGTTAATAAGGTTTTATTAAAGTTTCGTTAAGAAATTTTAATGTTTAGATATTTAATTAAGCAAAAAGGACTAAATCGTAATAGTTGAAAAAGTCAATCGCTATTAGTTAAAGGTATTAATTGATTAAAGAAACATAATTGGATGACCTTAATGGAGAAATTACCCATTCTTGTGATGGTGGACGGTTTAAGCTTTAAATTATTTTAATTTTATATGTTTATATGTTATTTTTATTATTAAAAAATAAAGTAAAAAGATTAATAAAATAAGAAAACATAATTTTTTCTTCTTCAAAGGTTTTGTTCATCACCGAAAAACCATGGCAAGAAGAACCAAGGTTCGACCATGCTTCAATTTATTTATGGTAAGTCATTTTCACCTTTTTTTTATTTTTATTTTTATATTTTTGAGATCGTTATAACTAGGTTCATCTAGTCCATGCTTTCGTTTTTGAAACTGTTAAAGATTTTGAATATTACCATATATGAATCTTTGTGATTTTAGGCTCCGTTTGTTTCACTGAAAATGACTTCTGGAAAATGGTTTTTGGAAAATGATTTACTTTTCTAGAAAAGCTAATATATTATGGTGTTTGGTAGATTTCTTAAAAATATTTCATAAAAGTTGTTTTCAATTAAACAAACATACATTTGAGATTTTCTTATTTTTTCATTGCATCAATATGCTTTCCATAATCTTGACCATTTCTTAACTATGAAATCATGTCAAAACCAAACATTATAAAACATGACATTTATTCTTTACACAATTCATTTAACTAGCCATATCACGAGGCTATCCACATATCCCAAACATACTCCAAAACAACTAGCCTATACATGCCATATTTTGCTATAAACACTTCAAAGAGTACCAAAGTTGAATTTGATAATGTGGTGATGATCCCTGACGGTCCCCGAGCCTCTCGTATCTTTAACGATCTATAAAACAGAATAAACACACAAAAAGTAAGCTTTCCAAAAGCTTAGTAAGCCATATACAAATAAACTTAACATATAATCAATCATAAGCTTGGAAAATCAAATTCATATACATATCTTCATTCCATACACATAAATTTCTCTTTGGCTCTAATGAATTGCCTTTGCTTACTAACATATCTCAAGCTTCTTTTTTGGTCATTTATCAAACATACACACATCACACTATGTTCAAAGCAATTAGGTACACGTTAACTTACCTCTTATGCTTATTCAAAGCATATACTTCACACATACCTGAAATGGATGTACATCACTCATAAACATTCATTTCTTGGACTTGCCTGTTGAGCCATGCAGAGCTAAATAGGATACCCAGAAAGCTCAAAAAAAGTCGTAGAATGCCAACATCCCAGACATGGTCTTACATGTAACCAGATATCGACGCCACTGTCCCAGACAGGGTCTTACACGAATCAATACTATGCCAATGTCCCAGACATGGTCTTACACGTAAATCTCATACAGATGCCAACGTCCCAGAAGTGGTCTTACACGAAATCTCTAATCAATGCCAAAGTCCCAGATATTGGACACCTATGTCATGACATATGCAATCCTATCTATTCTTAGGTTCAGACGGGACTTCTCGGACACTGATAATTTGTCGATATATATACAAAAACTCGGATTTCATATACATTCCATCTCAATGGATATTCATAACAAATCAAATTTCATAGATGCATAATTAATTCAATTCGAATACATTTATTTGTATATTGACTTACCTCGGATTCGGATATTCGATCGGATTCGGTTATTCGACAACTTTTGACTTTCCATGATCTAAGTCTGTTTTTCAATTCTTGATCTATACATATTCAAATTTAATCCATTTATTTAACAACTCATTCAATTCAATCCAAAAACACATATTTTGGGCAATTTACAAATTAACCCTCACATTTTCACATTTTGACATTTTAGTCATTATTTCACAAAATCACAAAACACACAAAATCACTATATACCCATGCTTAGCCAAATGTTCATGTAGCTCACACAAGTTCTTACATTTCATTTATTTCACAATTTATTCCCTTATAATTTTATTTTTACAATTAAGTACAAATTACTCAAATTCACCAAAAACTCAAAGACAAACTATGTTAATCAAACACATTTCTTTCATAATTCATCTTCAAACATCATAAAATCCATGTGTTCATCAATTGCACATTTCAAAACTTTCATCAATTCACAAAATTGAAACATGGGTTGTGTAGAGTACGAAGCAACGGTTACAAAAATGTAGAAATTATAAAAAACTGAACAAAACTCATACCTTAATCAAAGAAGACAAGGGTCGAATGCTTCAAACTCATGAACCCTATTGTTTTTTCTAAATTTGGTGGAACAAGATGATGATAATGGCTATTTCATGCTTTGTTTTATCATTTTAAACATAATTATTAATTTACGAAACTAACCTTAAATTTTAATATATAAAACATTTGCACACAAGGTCATTTGTGACCATTGCCGTCGACTTACTCCACTTATGGCCAAATTGCCACATAAACCCTTCACATTTAAAAACCACATCGATTTAGCCATTAATCAAATAGAAAGCTACTTTTATGATTTACGTGATTTAGTCCTTTGCTCAAATTAAGCACACAAATAGGCAAATTAATTTATGAACCTTTCACACATGCTAAATCACATATCATAGGCACATAAAATAATATTAAAATATTATTCTATCTCAAATTTGTGGTCCCAAAACCACTGTTTCGACTAGGGTCTAAACCGGACTGTTACATGATGTATTTGGAGCCTTACCCGAAATAAGGTTACGGAGCATTACGACTTACAATACAATTATACATTCCTTTAGCATACATTTTATCAATTCAAACATTCATCAATCAATCTCAATCAATATGTACCTAGTATGAGCCTACGAGGCCCTAAACATGCATTGGGAGCGGTTCGGGACTAAACCGATAACCTAAGAAATTTTTCAACACTTAGAAAATTTTTCTCAAAACAGCGGACACACGCCCGTATGGCCAGACCATATGTCTCACACGACCACCAGACACGCCCATGTCGTAGGCCGTGTGGACGTTCGAAGTGGGAGCACATGGCCATGTCCCAGCTCGAGTCCTACCCATGTCCAAACAAGTGAGCTTACTCACTTGGGTCACATGGCCAACCACACGCCCTTGTGTTTAGCCCGTGTGCCCTTCGAAGTGTCCACACACGCCCGTGTCCCAAGCCATGTGCTAGGCGTGCCAAACTTTTAGCGTATACTGACTTATGCAACACGGCCAAGTCACACGCCCGTTTGCTAGACTGTGTGCAAATTATGGGGTATACTAACTTATGCCACACGGCCAATCACATGCCCGTGTGTGAGACTGTGTGGAGCATATTGACTTTAATTCAATTTCAGCACCCATGTGTGATACACGGCCGTGTAACATGACCGTGTGTCACACACGGTTGAGACACACGACCGTGTCTCTGCCTTTGTGGACAAAAATAGGCTATTTTCCCAAGCCAATTTGCCACCCAAACTTATGCACACCTATACCAATTTCAATGTCACCAAACATAACACTTATAAGCATTTTAAACAACCTCAATCAAACGTCTTTCATACCATTTCAATACCAACAAATACAACACACACTATACCCCAACATATCTTTCAAAACAAACCAATATTCACAATCTCAATTAATCAATATGGACACATCCAAACATATATTTATTTACCTAATATCACCAACATATCATTAATTAAACATGGGTTATTTCATACTCTAAATACTAATTCAAAATCTGCCCATCACAATTAGCATTTTTAGGACTTATGAAACTCAAAACAAAGGTCACTTGCAGACTTATATACATCATCAAAATCATCTATATAAGCCAACTCACATGGCTATATATACAAACCAAAATATAGGCATTCATAAACAAACTCATATGGCAAAAGTTACTACCAAAATACTTATCAAAATGACCATATTCCTATATATGCCATATGACCAAACCATAAGCTCAAAAGTACCAAAGTGATGGTTGGATAGTGTGACGATATCTCCGACGATCCTCGAATCCGAGCTAGCTTTGAAATCACTATAAAAAACAAAGAAATACACAAAGTAAGCTTTATAGCTTAGTAAGCTTTATAGCTTAGTAAGCTCGTATGAAATAAACTCGACAAATCATAATACAAAAAATAGCAAATTTGAACTATATAACATATAATTCATAATAACAAACACACCTTCCATATACTTAATCATATGCTTATATGCAAATTCATAACTTCTTTTATTTGAAGCTCATACTTTCCATGTATACACCTGTACAAATTCGTAACGAGTTCATACCTATTCGAATACTGTTGAAGACTTGCTATCTCACACACAAAGTCCCAATACATAGCCAAGGCTATTTTAATCTCACACACTAAGTGCCATACATAGCCGAAGCTATCTCGATCTCACACACCAAGCGCCATACATAGCCGAAGATATCTCGAATCGCACATTAAGTGCCATACATAACCGAATTGTCATCAAATATGACTATAGTCTCAGATACACAATTTATACAATATCAAAGCATTTAAAGCATAATTATAACAATGCTTATTACATACGAACTTACCTCGGATGTGAAAATGATAATGCGGGTCAACTAATCTGAAACTTTGTTCTTCCCCCGATCTAAATCTGTATTTCGCTTTTCTTGATCTATATAATATCAAATTTAGCTTTTCAATCACTACTTTATTTAATTAAGTCCAAAACACACATTTAGGTCCATTTACACTTTTACCCCTAAAGTTTCACATTTTTACACCTTAGTCCTTATTTCATAAAATCACAAATTCACACAATTCAATCACAACCCATGATAGCCAAATTTTAATTAGGTCTCTAGTAGCCCATATTTTTCATTTATTCACACATTTAACCACACATTTTCACAAATAAATCCCTATTTTGCATTTTTACTCAAAATCACTTTATAAAACTTATTTAACTATCAACAACCATTCAAAATCTATCATCAATCATCAAAACTCATACATATTCATCAATGGAAACATTCAAAATCTTTAGCAATTTTGCAAAATAGTCCCTGGGCTAGCTAGACTAAGCTGCAACGATCTCAAAAATATAGAAATCATTAAAAACCGAGTCAAAATTACTTACCAATTGAGCTACTAGGTGACTGAACCCTAAAATCTTTCCATGGATGTTTTCTTCTTGTCAAATTTGAATAGGGAAGATGATAACTAATAAAATGTGATTTTGTTTTATTTATTTTAATTATCAATTACCAAAATTAACCTTTAAAAACATTAGTAATTACACCAAATACCACTCCACTATCATCCAGTATCTCAAAAATGGGTTAATTACCACATAAGAACCTTAAATTTAAGTATCTATAGCTATTACACACCTTTATCTATTAGAACTCAAGTTTTACGCTTTACACGATTTAGTCCTTTTTATCAAATTGACCATTCAAACGATAAAATTTCTTAACAAAATTTTCACACAATCACCCAATCATACTGTAAACATTAAAATAATAATAAAATAAATATTTTGACCTCAAATTTGTGGTCTCAAAACCACTATTTTCATTTGACCAAAAATAGCCTCTTACAACTCTCCCCCTTAGGGATTTTCGTCAATGAAAATCTTACCAGTGAATAGGTTAGGGTACTATTTTCTCATAGCTTTCTCGGGCTCTCACGTAGCCTCTTCAACACCATGACGTTGCCACAAGACTTTCACTAAAGCTATGCGTTTATTTCTTAGCTCTTTAATCTCTTGAGCCAAAATTTTTATTTGTTCTTTGTTGTATGTCATATCAAGTTAAATTTCGATCTCTGACGGAGAAATCACATGGGATGGATTAGATCTATATTGGTGTAACATCGATATGTGAAACACCTTATGGATCTTTTCTAACTCTGATGGTAAAGCTATTCGATATGCTACTGGCCCTATTCGTTTAATAATCTCACACGACCCGATGAAACGCAGACTCAACTTGCCTTTACGACTAAAACGAAGTATTTTCTTTCACGGAGATCTTTCAAAAATATTTTGTCACCGTTTTGAAATTCTATATCTTTTCGTTTCAAATCCGCATACAATTTCTGATGATATAAAGATAGTTTCAAACAATCGCGAATTACTTTTACTTTCTCTTAAGTTTCTCTAACCAAATCAACCCCGTGAATTTGTTTCTCGCTAAGTTTAGTCTAGTACAATGGAGTTTGGCATTTACAACCATACAATGCTTCATACGGTGCCATCTTTATGCTCGATTGAAAGTTGTTATTATATGCAAATTCAACCAGCAAAAAATATTTCTCCCAGTTGCCTTCGAACTCTAAAACACAACATCAGAGCATATCTTCGAGAAACTGAATTACTCTCTCAAACTGACTGTCAGTTTGCAGATGAAACGATGTACTGAAATTCAACTTCGTACCTAGAGCTTTTTGTAATTTCTTCCAAAATCGCGACATGAACCTCGGATCTCTATCTGAAATAATAGAAACTGGCACCATGTGCAATCTAACGATCTCAGCAATGTACAATTCAGCTAATCTATCGAGGGAATAATTAGTATGTACCGAGATGAAATGTGCTGATTTTGTTAATCGATCAAGGACAACCCAAATAGCATCTTTCTTTTTTAAAGACAAAGGCAATCCCGATACAAAATCCATCATAACTCTATCCCATTTCCACTCTGGTATCATCACAGGCTGAAGTAAACCTGATGGCACTTGATGTTCAACTTTAACTTGCTAACACATTAAACATCTCGCTATAAAATTAGAAATGTCTCATTTCATACCTGGCCACCAATACAATTGTTTCAAATCATTGTACATTTTAGTATTTATGGGATGAAAGGATAAACAACCACTATGTGCTTCTTGTAAAATTTTTTGAGTCAACTCTGGATTTTTTGGTATGCAGATTCTATCTTGGAACATCAAACAATCATCAAATCGATTTAGTATTCTGTATCACTAGTCGACTCGCATTGCACTCTTTTAGCTTGCAAATCACTATTACATTTTGAGCTTCGCAAATTTGCTGAAGAAATACTAGTTTAGCTTTTAACTCAGCTAGAATCGAGCCACCGTCAGATATTGTCAACTGAGTATTCATTACTCTTAAGGAAAATAACAATTTTCTACTCAAAGCATCCGCGACCACATTTTCTTTCCCCAGGTGATAATCGATTACTAACTCATAGTCTTTTAGTAGCTCGAGCCATCTTCGTTGTCGCAAATTCAAATATTTCTAAGTCATAATATACTTTAACCTTTTATGATTAGTAAAGATGTGGCATTTTTCACCATACAAATGATGTCGCCAAATTTTCAATACGAAAACTATAGCAGCCAACTCTAAATCATGCGTCGGATAGTTCTTTTCATGTGGCTTAAACTATCTGGAAGCATAAGCTATCACTTTCACCTCTTGAATTAACACACAACCAAAACCGTTCAATGACGTGTCATTGTAAATCACAAATTCTTTATTCGACTCAGGTTGAACCAACAATGGTGCTTCAGTAAACAATACTTTCAAATGATCGAAACTTTGTTGACATTTCTCGGACCATTTAAACTTAACATCTTTCTGTAGCAATCTGGCCATCGGTGTAGCAATCATCGATAGTCCTTTTACAAAATATTGATAGTAACCAGCCAATCCTAGAAAGCTTCTGACCTCAGATACATTTCTAGGTGGTTTCCAGTCAACAACTGTAAAAATCTTACTCGGATCACATCTTATACCTTCTGCAAAAACAATGTGTCCCAAAAATCCAACTTCTCAGAGCCAAAACTCACATTTTCTAAATTTAGTGTACAGTTGCTTATCTCTCAAGGTCTACAACACAATCTTCAAATGCTCGACATGCTCAGTCTCATCTCGTGAATAGATCAGAATGTCATCAATGAACACAACAACAAATTTGTCCAAATAAAGATCTGATTCATCAAATCCATAAAACCAGCAGGAGCATTAGTTAGTCCAAAAGGCATAATAAGGAATTCATAGTGTCCATACCTCGTTCTGAATACAGTTTTTGGCACATCTGAGTCTTTAACTCGCAATTGATAATAGCCAGATCTCAAGTCAATCTTTGAAAACATGGTTGGACCTTTCAACTGATCAAATAAATCATCTATTCTCAGCAATGAGTACTTGTTCTTTATTGTTACCTTGTTGAGCTGAAGATTATCAATACACATTCTCATGGACCCGTCTTTCTTCTTAACAAATAATACTGGTCCACCCTAGGGAAAAAAACTCGGTCTTGTGAAACCTCTATCTATTAACTCTTTCAACTGAGTTTTCAACTCTTTCAACTCTGTCGGGCCATTCTATATAGAGCTATAGATATCGGTGAAGTTCCCGATACTAACTCAAAAGAAAACTCAACATCTCTGACTGGTGGCAACCCAGGCAATTCTTTTGGAAATACATTCGGATATTCACAAACTACAGGCACCGATTCAATCTTCATTTTAGACACTTTAGTATCTAAAACATATGCTAGATATGCATCACAACCTTTTCTCACATATCTCTGAGTTGACATCGACGAAATCACTATAGGCAATCCGCCTGATTCATCAGATTCAATTCGAAGAATTTCACTGTTCTGACATTTTAGTTCAATAGTCTTTTGTCTACAATTCACAATAGCATCCTGCAGAGTCAACCAATCCATACCTAGAATCACATCAAACTCATCAAATGGTAAAAGCATCAAGTCAATGGAAAATAGTAACCCTGAGTCATTAATGGATAGTTTTTGCATACTTTATCAACTAAAACATACTTGCCTAAGGGGTTCGATACTTTAGTCACAAACTCAGTAGACTCAACAGGAAAACTCTTATTAGACACCAAATTCATACATATATATGAATGAGCCGATCTAGGATCAATCAATGTAATAACATTAGTGTCATAAAAAGAAAATGTACCGGTAATGACATCTGGTGATGACGCATCTTCGCGAGCGCGAATAACGTAAGCTCTAGCATGTACTCTGGCCTCAAATCTCACTGTAGAATCTCTTATTGTACCACAATTACCACTTGTATTTCCCGCATTTCTTGGTGACCTCCCTCGATTAGAAGTATTGCTTGATCTTGCATTCTGAGATTTATCTTTTTCATTTAACTCAGGACAATCTCGGATAAAATGATCTCGTGAACCACAACTGCAACAAGCTCTATTATTATTTTCACCCAACAATATCCAAAATGTCATCTTCCACATTGTTGACACTCGGGTTTGATGTCTTTCACATTACCAACACTCGATATCGATGTAGCCTGAGCTTTAGGACTGGTGTATTGCTCTCCGTGATCTCTACTAAAATATCCCGCTGAAGTGGTCGATCGGTTAAAATAATCTCTTGATTTCTTTGACGAGGAATGATAAAGTTTACTCATCGATCTCTTCCTCGAATCTTTTGCCTCTGAATCAGCTTTTCTCTTTTCTTTGCTAAGTTCTTCGGCTTTGCAAGCTCTGTCGACCAAAACAACAAATTCTTTCAATTCCAAGATTCCAACCAGAAGTTTAATATCCTCGTTCAACCCATCAATGATGTAACATCCTGAATTAATGGCCTATGTGTTTAGTGGGTGGATATGTTTAATGTGTTAATTTGGGTGTTAGGGGTTTAAATTGGGCCCAGGATTGGGCCGAAGCCTTAGTTAAAATTCCTATTTGGGTACTATAGGGTTTAAAAGATGGTATCGATGCTTTAGGTTGCAAAATGGGCTTGTGGCCCAGTAGTATGTGGTATTGCAGAGGAGTTATAAGTTGGCACCAATAGCAGGAGGTGAGGCCCAAGTTTTCACCGCAAGGAGCCCATGTCTTTGGGCCATTTTCGGCACTTAAAAGGAGCAAGGAGGGGGATGGCAATGAGGCTTAATTTTAAGAGGGATTTAATGATTGGGATAATGTGGATATTGTGCTGATAATAGTAGGGAGAGGTGGTGTTATTTAGGCCTCTTCTAAAGGTATGAATAAATTAAGATAAAGGAGAAAAGATAGGAGCTATCTACTGAGGCAGTGTTGGCCAAAATTCCATCTCCTAGAGGGAGAAAGAAATCACTTTCTTTATGGCAAAGGGGGTGCCAAAATTTTCCCTATTATTTGATTAATTATTAGTTATCAGGAAGGGCACTTTTGGGTTTTGATAAGTAAGTACCAAAATTTTCTATGAATAGGGGTGGTATCTCTTCAATTTTGGCATTTGAACCCTATTCTTTTCCTCATTCTCTGTGCTGAAACTCTCAATCATTCTCTATAATTTCTTTTCTTTTGAATTCTTCAAAAGCTGAAACCTCTCACTTCACTTTCTTTTTCCATTCTTTTCCTCTTGTGCCGATATCTGCATAAAGTCGAAATCTCTAAGCCTATTCTCTCATCTTCACTTTCATTCAAAAGCTGAAACTCTGAGCCATCTTCTTATCTCCATAGCCGAATACCTCCTATTCTCTTTTGTCAATTTCTTCACTAAAAGCCGAATTCTCATAGATTTCTTCCTATCATCTTCTCTCTTTTTGATCTTCTCAAAAGCCAAAAATTCTTTGAGAGTTGCCGAATTGTCTGTTAAGGTAGGTACCAATCTCTTCTGTTCTTTTCTTTACTTTCAATTTTTGGAGGCCAAAGCTGAAAGGCTTATAGGCGTGGTAAGGTTATCTTTTGAATAATGATTGGATTGTTCTTGTGTTCACATCATGGGGCGACACCTCGGGAAATTGGAGTAGATCAAATTATCTAGATTTTGAAAGTCAGAATCCGTTAGTCTCTAAGTATCCTATCTATTTTGGGATTTCAAGGTAAAGGGTTTCATTGAATTTTCATTAGATTCGTTATCATACTTAAGATCTTAATCATATGATATGGTTTAACAACCCTATTTCGTTATAGTAGTTCTGACAAGGACTTTTGATGGAATCAAATATGGATCAGGCAAAGGAGAGATCGAGTCCGTAAACCCAATCCCTAAGTTTAAGAAACGAGTAGTGTCTACTATTCGAGATTGGCCACCGGGTTGTGGACCGGCTTCAGAACAAAATCTTAGACTGTTAGCAGTCGTAGCGGCTACTGGTAGTGTCGACATAGAAAGTATTGTCCTATCGGTAATCAGGTGTGTAGATCTTTATCACACTCATTAATTTACATTATGTGTATGTTGTGGGCTAAAAGCCGGAAAGAGAGGCTTATGAACTGTCGTATGCCCAGAAAGGGTAGGCAAGGGATGCCAGGTACGTAATCATAGAAATTCCTCTATGTGTATTAAAGTTTGAAAAAGTCTGCAGTTTATTTAGATAATTTAATGTTTCAGTTATTGTATGTATGTATGCATGGGATAGAATTGATTGACTTATAAAAGGGGAGCAGGTCGTGAGACGATCGGTGGCTTTGCCACATAGGTCACATAGTGATCGGTCTATATGACAGGTAGCATAGCTGTCGAATACTATAATGTATTACTGAGGTCACATAGCGATCGGTGGCTTTGCCACAAAGGTCACATAGTGATCGATATGGTGTGTAGCGGGTGGAGGGTTGATTGTAGAAATCCCCACGGTGTGAAGGTTGGTACGGGGGTGTGTAGAGGATGGACACTTAGGTTTGGGATGGGCCATGTTGCATGAAATATTCTATTGCCATTGTGTATGGGCCAAGGCCCATAATGTGTTTAATGGGCCCAAGGCTTTTATGTGTTTTGGATTTGCACTCGAGTCTTGGTGACTCACCTTTTATTTTCCCCAACTTTTCAAATGAGCGATAGATTGTGGACATGGGAGCCGAGGCAGACTCGAGGGGCCATCAAGATTATTGTCTACGTAGACTGCTTTCAGATTTTCAATTGAATTTTAAATTTTTGGGAATATTTTTGTAATAAGGCCTCCATTACTTAGGTTTTCGATTTGTTTTTTTTTATGTTAAGTTTTTATAAACTTATGTTTTTTTTCCTTAAAGTCTTAATTATAAAATGAAATAGTACATGGGCTTTCCAAACACAAACAATGCGAACGCTTAAAGTTGTTTCAAAAATTTCACAATTATTTGATTGACCGGCTATAATAAACTTGGGCTGTGAAATGGGTCCAGTAGTGGTTTGTAAAAATGATGTAAGTTTAAAAAAATGCAGTTGAGATATGACCTTCGAGTCTACCGGCACCCGATCCACGCAGGTAAGTATTCTAACTCTTGATGTGGCGTGTATTGTTGGGCTTTAAAGGGACGTAGGCTAGTATGTTAGAATGGATGGACTTTTGGTTTAGTATAAATAATTCTCCCAATTCCATAAAACTTAATTTCTAATTAAACATGTCTGTGGACAAGTCACAGGGTTAGGGTGTGGTAACAAGCATACGCATATCTAAGATTGGATCCAGGAAGAGCTTGGTATTTAAGCGGCCCTTGCGGCTCACCTCCTCTTTTCCGGAATCCTACCTGGTGCGTAGTGTTTGTTCACTCTAACCGAGAGGGCTTGTTGATGGGCCAAAACATATAACTAAAACCCGAAAGGGACAAGCCACCCTATTTTTTGTAAAAATTCCTTATGTCCCCAGTTTTGTAAAATTTTCGAAATCCCTTGATTTGTGAAACCTTTCCAAAATACCATTGATTTGTAAAATCACCGAAATACCCCCGATTGACAAAATTATCGAAATACCCCCAGTTGATAAAATTATCGAAATACCCCTGGATTGCAAAATTACCAAAATACCCCTATTTTGTAAAATTGCCAAGATACCCTATTTTGCAAAATTACGAAAATACCCCTATAGGATAAAATTACAAAAATACCCCTAGGTAGTGAAATGACGAAAATACCCCTAGGTGATGAATGTGAGTTAATGGACGCTGCTTGTATGTTGATGTGTGATGGATGTTGTATGTATGTGTATTCTAAAACTAGGAAATATAGACGTGAGAACTGAACTTTGTAAATAGAATTCGAATTCGAAAGAACTACTGTTAAAACTACTTTCCATAAAACTGTCCGTTATTAATCAGTGGAAGAAAGTATTAATCCATAAAATTTCTAATAAGATAAATCGCGAGCGGTAGAATGAGCACGAGGGGACGTGGTGTGCGTGGCTGAGGTAGAGGTAGGATTGTTGTGTTACAACCTGTAGGGTCTGGTCACGAGTCAGGGAATGAGGTACCAGTGTCACCAGCTGTGGAGGCAAAATTCTGAGATCAGACGGCCGGAGATGATGCGGTATCTCAGGCGATGTTGAGGGAGTTAGAGAGGGTTGCTGGGGCAGGCATGGGCACAGGAGCCTGGAAGTCTATGCCGGAGCGACTTAGCGCCAATGGGGCAGAGGTGTTTAAGGGAATTTTGGTGTAGCTCCTAGCACAGCGGAGTATTGGTTGGAAGCAATGGAGCGTATAATGGATGATCTTGACTTCACGGAAGAGGAAAAGCTAAAGGGAGTGGTGTCTCTCCTCCAGGACGAAGCATATCAATGGTGGCTTACGGTTAAGGATGGTACTGTAGCTGGCCGTATCACCTGGGATTACTTCAGAACGACGTTTCAAAGTAAGTACATTGGAATGACCTATATGGATGTGCAGCATAGAGCATTTCTGAATCTGGTTCAGGGAAGTAGGTCGGTGGCGGCGTATGAAGTGAAATTCTTACGCCTTAGTCATTATGCTCGAGGGATAGTGGCCATAAAGCACGAGCGATATGTTCATTTTGAGGATGGCCTGAAGGATGATCTACGTGTGTTGATAGCTCCACAACGAGAGAGGGAATTTGCTGTGCTTGTGGAGAAAGCTAAGATAGCTGAGGAGGTGAAACGGACAAAAAAGCTGAACCTGGATAGAGATATGGGTAGAGGTAAGAGAAATTTTGGATCATCAGGGACAGCCGTGCGTACTCAGAAAAGGCCTAGATCGGATGGACCGAGACGGGCTGAGAGACGTGTTGCTGCTAGCCAAATCGAAAGTGTGCTCTATATGGTAGGTTCCACGTAGGTGAGTGTTGGGTAGGCAGTGGGAAGTGCTTTAGGTGTGGATCTACGGATCATCAGATAAGAGACTATCCTTAGCCACGGGATGAGGTAGGACCCACAGGGTAGAGAAATGCTTAGTCGGGTAGAGGAGGTCAGCAATGCAGAGGGGTCGTGGTCCAGCCAGAGGTGGCAACAGTTTTAGTTGAGGCCGAGGAGCACCAGGCCAAGGGGCAGGAAACACTGAGGCGAGGCAGCCGAGGTTGGCCTATGCTGCCAGATGTCGAGAGGAGGCTAATGCACTAGATGTTATAACCGGTACATTTTTAATTTTTGGATTGCCTTATACTGCATTGATTGATATTGGATCGACACACTCATATATTGCTAGCAGTGTGTTTGGAACTTTAAGTTTAGATTCTAAAATTACCCCTAGGGCGATGACAGTAATTAGCCTATTAGGACAATCTATGGTAGTAGATAAACTTTTTCGAGAGGTACCTTTAGAAGTTCAGGGAATAGTTTTCCTAACGGATCTGATGGAATTACCGTTCGGGGAGTTCGACTTAATATTAGGCATGGACTGGCTGATGAAGTACCAAGCTAACTTAGATTGTGCAGCCAAGCGTATGGTGTTAAGAACCCCCGAGGGAGGTGAAGTGTTGGTGATAAGAGAAAGGGGGAATTGTCTGTCGGATGTGGTGACTGCCCTAGGAGCGGAAAGGATGGTGAGGAAAGGATGAGGCAGTTTTAATGTTTGTACGGGCTTTGGAAGCCAAGGACCTAACTATTGAGGACGTTAGGACGGTGAAAGAATTTCTTGATGTTTTCCCAAAAGAGCTTCCAAGATTACCTCCGAATCGAGAAGTGGAGTTTGGAATCTATCTTCTTCCGAGAATAGCACCGGTATCTATTGCTCCTTATAGGATGGCGCCAAAGAAGTTGGTGGAATTGAAAGTACAAATTTAGGAGTTGTTGGATAGAGGGTTTATTTGACCAAGTGTGTCGCCTTGGGGAGCACCGGTGTTATTTGTTAAGAAGAAGGATGGTTCAATGCATATGTGCATTGAATACCATCAGCTGAACAAGTTGACTATCAAGAACAAGTATCCGTTGCCCACAATTGATGACTTGTTCGATCAATTAAAAGGGGAGTCAGTGTTCTCAAAGATAGATCTGAGGTCAGGATACCATCAGCTCAAGGTCAAGGAGGCGGATATTCGTAAGATGACTTTTAGAACTCGCTATGGACATTACGAGTTCATGGTGATGCCATTTGGGTTGATTAATGCACCAGCAGCATTTATGGATATGATGAACCGAGTGTTCCAACCCTACTTGGATCGGTTTGTCGTGGTATTTATTGATGACATCTTGGTTTACTCAAGGCCGGAAGAGGAGCATGATTCACATCTGCGGGTGGTTCTGCAGATTCTGAGGGAGAAGTAGCTTTATGCCAAATTTGGCAAGTGCGAATTCTGGCTTAAGAAAGTTACTTTTCTAGGTCACATTGTGTCAGCAGAAGGGATTAGGGTGGACCCTCGAAAAATAGAAGCTGTGTTGGATTGAAAGCCACCTAGATCTGTGGCAAAAATTTGGAGCTTTCTTGGCTTGGCCGGGTACTACAAAAGATTTGTTGAAGGATTTTCTCTGATTGCAGCACCGTTGACTAAGTTGCTACGAAAAGGAGTTCCATTTGTTTGGTCTGATAAGCAGCAGGAGAGTTTTGAAAAGTTAAAGAGGATTTTAACGGAGGCTCCGGTGTTGATTCAATCGGAGGCTAGGAAGGAGTTCATAATTTACTGCGATGCTTCACACACGGGATTAGGATGTGTGTTGATGCAAGATGGAAAGGTTGTTGCATATGCATCTCGGCAGTTAAGACCGCACGAGTCGAATTATCCCACCCATGATTTGGAATTGGCGGTAGTGTTTGCCTTAAAATTTGAAGGCATTATTTGTGCGGGAGAAATCATCATTTACGGATCATAAGAGTTTAAAGTAACTTTTGACTCAGAAGGAGTTGAATCTAAGGCAGAGGAGGTGGATCGAGTTGTTAAAGGATTATGACTGCTCAATCGAGTATCATCCGAGTAAGGCTAATATGGTGGCAGATGCCTTAAGTCGTAAGGTGATCACTGACTTGAGAGCAATGTTTGCTCACCTTAGCTTATATGATGATGGGAGTTTATTGGCTGAATTTCAAATGAAACCCTCTTGGGTCAGTCAAGTTAAGGAGAAGCAGCAGGCTGACGAGTTGCTAAAGGAGAAGTTTCTGGTAGGAGCAAGTGATGAATCAACAGAATTTAGTGTGAATAATGAAGGGCTATTATGTTTCCAAGGGAGATTGTGCATGCTAAAGGATCCTGAATTGAGGAATAGAATTCTGCAAGAAGCACATGGTAGTCCATACGCTATGCACCACGGAGGGAGCAAGATGTATCAGGATTTGCGGGACCAGTTCTAGTGGCCGGGCTTGAAGCGTGAGGTAATTGAGTTTGTGAGTAGGTGTTTGACCTACTAGTAGGTTAAGGCAGAACATCAGTTACCATCAGGGTTGTTGCATCTAGTGAAGATTCCACAGTGGAAGTGGGAAAGGATCACAATGGACTTTGTTAGTGGGCTAGCTCTCACGCCTACTAAGAAAGATTCGGTCTGGGTGATTGTAGATCGCTTGACAAAGTCTGCTCGTTTCATACCAGTACAAGTCGATTACTTTTTATAGAAATTGGCTAAGCTATACATAGCGGAGGTAGTAAGGTTGCATGGAGTACCAGTATCGATCATATCAGACAGGAACCCTAGGTTCACGTCGCGATTTTGGAAGGCGTTGCATTAAGCACTGGGTATGAAGTTGGATTTTAGTACGGCGTTCCATCCTCAGACTGATGGGCAGTTTGAGCGGGTGATTCAGATCTTGGAGGACATGTTAAGGGGCTGTGTCATTGATTTCAGGGGTAGTTGGGAGGAGTTTTTTCCATTGGCGGAGTTTATGTACAACAACAGTTACCAGACTAGTATTCAGATGGTGCCCTATGAAACGTTGTACGAACGGAAGTGTCGTACTCCTACTTGTTGGACGGGACTAGGGGAACATCAGATTTTGGGTCTGGACTTGGTCACCGAGATGAGGAGAAGGTTGAGATAATTCGAGCTCGACTAAAGGAAGCCTCGGATAGACAAAAGTCCTATGCTGATTTGAAGCGTAAGGACGTAGAGTTTGTTGTGGGAGACAAGGTATTTCTAAAGGTGTCATCATGGAAAAATGTGTTAAGATTTGGATGGAAAGGTAAATTAAGTCCCAGATTCATCAAACCTTATCGGGTGTTGAAACGAGTGGGACCGATAGCCTATCAGCTGGAGCTACCTGCTGAGTTGAATCAGATCCACAATGTATTTCACATCTCTATGTTAAGACGTTATCATTCGGATCCGTCTCATGTAGTGCCTGTGGAAGAAATCGAAGTAAGACCTGACCTATCCTTTGAAGAAGAACCAGTGGAGATCTTGGATCGTGATGTCAAAATGTTGTGAAGGAAAACGGTTCCGTTGGTTAAGGTTCTGTGGCGGAATCATGGCTCAGAGGAGGCTATGTGGGAACTAGAGGAAGCAATACGGCAGTAGTACCCCCATCTATTCTGACCAGGTAATTTTGAGGCCAAAATTTCTTTAAGGGGGTAGAACTGTAACATCCTGAATTAATGGGCCTATGCGTTTAGTGGGTGGATATGTTTAATGTGTTAATTTGAGTGTTAGGGGTTTAAATTGGGCCCAGGATTTGGCCGAAGCCTTGGTTAAAATTCCTGTTTGGGTACCATGGGGTTTAAAAGATGGTATCGGTGCTTTAGGTTGCAAAATGGGCTTGTGGCCTTGTAGTATGTGGTGTTGCAGAGGAGTTATAGGTTGGCACCAATAGTAGGAGGTGAGGCCCAAGTTTTTGCCGCAAGGAGCCCATGTCTTTGGGCCATTTTCGGCACTTAAAAGGAGCAAGTAGGGGAAGACAATGAGGCTTAATTTTAGGAGGGATTTAATGATTGGGATAATGTAGATATTGTGCTGATAATAGTAGGGAGAGGTGGTGTTATTTAGGCCTCTTCTAAAGGTATGAATAGATTAAGATAAAGGAGAAAAGATAGGAGTTATCTGCTGAGAGCAGTGTTGGCCAAAATTCCATCTCCTAGAGGGGGAAAGAAATCGGTTTCTTTATGGCAAAGGGGGTGCCAAAATTTCCCCTATTATTTGATTAATTGTTAGTTATCAGGAAGGGCACTTTCGGGTTTTGATAAGTAAGTTCGAAATTCTCTATGAATAGGGGTGGTATTCTTCAATTCGGCATTTGAACCTTATTCTTTTCCTCATTCTCTATGCCGAAACTCTCAGTCATTCTCAGTAATTTCTTTTCTTTTGAATTCTTCAAAAGCCGAAACCTCTCACTTCACTTTCTTTTTCCATTCTTTTCCTCATGTGCCGATTTATCCATAAAGCCGAAATCTCTAAGCCTATTCTCTCATCTTCACTCTCATTCAAAAGCCAAAACTCTGAACCTCCTTCGTATCTCCGTAGCCGAATACCTCCTATTCTCATTTGTCGATTTCTCCACTAAAAGCTGAATCTGCATAGATTTCTTCCTATCATCTTCTCTCTTTTTGATCTTCTCAAAAGCCAAAAAATCTTTGGGAGTTATCAAATTCTCTGTTAAGGTAGGTGCCGATCTCTTCTGTTCTTTTCTTTACTTTCAGTTTTTAGAGGCCAAAGCCGAAAGGCTTATTGGTATGGTAAGGTTATCTTTTGAATCTTGATTGGATTGTTCTTGTGTTCACATCATGGGGCGACACCTCAGGAAATCAGAGTAGATTGAATTATCTAGATTCTGAAAGTCAAAATCCATTAGTCTCTAAGTATCCTATCTATTTTGGGATTTCAAGGTAAGGGGTTTCATTAAATTTTCGTTAGATTCATTATTGTACTTAAGATCTTAATCATATGATATTGTTTAACAACCCTATTTCGTTATAGTAGTTCTGACAAAGACTTTTGATGGAATCAAATATGGATTAGGCAAATGAGAGAATCGGGTTCATAAACCCAATCCCTAAGTTTAAGAAACGGCGATGTCTGCTCATTGTTCGAGATTAGCCACCGTGTTGTGGGTGGCTTGAACAAAATCTTAGGTATTAGTAGTAAATGTGCTCTTGATAGTGTCGACATAGAAAATCTTGTCTGTCGTGAATCGGTGTGTAGATCTCTATCACACTCATTAATTTGTATTATATGTATGTTGTGGGCTAAAAGCCAGAAAGAGAGGCTGTATGAACAGTCATATGCCTAGAAAGGGTAGGCAAGGGATGCCAGGTACGTAATCATAGAAATTCCTCTATGTGTATTGAAGTATGAGAAAGTCTACGATCTGTTTAGTTAATTTAATGTTTGATTATTTTATGCATGTATGCATGGGATGGGATTGATTGATCTACAGAAAGGGAGCAGGCCGCGAGGCGATCGGTGGCTTTGCCACATAGGTCACATAGTGATCGATCTATATGACAGGCAGCATAGCTGTCGAATACTATAATGTATTACTGTGGTCGCATAGCGATCGATGGCTTTGCCAAAAGGTCACATAGTGATCGATATGGTGTGTAGCGGATGGAGGGTTGATTGTAGAAATCCCCAAGGTGTGAAGGTTGGTACGGGGGTGTGTAGAGGATGGACACTTAGGTTTGGGATGGGCCATGTTGCATGAAATATTTTGTTTCCATTGTGTATGGGCCAAGGCCCATAATGTGTTTGTGGGCCCAAGGCTTTTATGTGTTTTCGGGATTTGCACACTGAGTCTTAGTGACTCACCCTTTTATTTTCCCAACTTTTTAGATGAGCAGTAGATCGTGGACATGGGAGCCGAGGCGGACTCGAGGGGCCATCAAGATTATTGTCTACATAGACTGTTTTCGGATTTTCATTTGAATTTTAAATTTTCGAGAATATTTTTGTAATAAGGCCTCAATTACTTAGGTTTTCGATTTTTTTTTATGTTAAGTTTTTATAAACTTATTTTTTTTCCCTTAAAGTCTTAATTATAAAATGAAATGGTAAATGGGCTTTTCAAACACAAACAATGCGAACGCTTAAAGTTGTTTCAAAAATTTTACAATTATTTGATTGACCGGTTATAATAAACTAAGATTTTCAAAACCCTTCAATGCAAAGTTTTCAAGTTTCAACCCGTAGCATACTAGATCCGATCATGACGTATGGGTCGGGTTTGGGGTGTTACAAACGAACCTCTTGCACATGATTTCTTTAATAGAAACATTTTCCTAAGCATACTTGTTCAACCGTACAAATTCTCTTTCATATTTGTCACAGTCATTCGACCCTGTTTCAATTCTAGGAACTCTTTATGCTTTTGATCAAGGAATCGCTGACTTATATATTTCTTTTGGAACTCAATCTAAATGAATTCCCAAGCCACTCGCTTTCGGTACTACAGACACCAAGGTATTCCACCATTGATATGCTGTGTCTCTCAACAAGGAAATGGCACACTTCAAACATTCAACTGGCGTGCACGAAAATTCATTGAATACTCGAATAGTGTTTTTAAGCCAAAATTCATCTTTCTCTAGATCATCATTAATGGTAGCTCTGAACTCTTCGGCCCCGTACTTACGAATTTTATCAACCGGTGGCTTATTCAGTCTTTAATGTTCCAAAACTTGAGGAGCTAGATATATAGGTTGGGGATTAAGAGGGGGTGGTGGTTGTTGAGCAGTCGGGTTCGTTCAGATATATTGTGTGAACTACTCGTTCATCATATGGAAGAAGGCTTCCTTAGCCTCTCCCCCTCTGGCTAACCGTTATGGGTCTAAAATTTGACGGCGTTGTCCCTTGGCGGGAGCAGGCGCATTACTTTCAACCTCATTAGCTATGGCTCGATTGGGATCCATTTGCTATATGAAAATACATCTTAAAATGTCAGGAGTCATCACACTATCACAGTTTATATATGTCATGTATATCTAGACTCTCACACATGCTACGTTAGTTCTAGAATTGACTAAACTGTAGCTCTGATACCAATAAATGTAACACCCCTCACCCATATTCAACGTTGAAATAGGGTTACGGAGCATTACCCGACTTACAATACAATTATACATACCTTTAGCATACATTTTATCAATTAAAACATTCATCAATCAATCTCAATCAATATGTCCCTAGTATGAGCCTACAAGGCCCTAAACATCCATTAGGAATGGTTCGGGACTAAACCGATAACCTGGGAAATATTTCAACACTTAGAAAATTTCTCTCAAAATAGGGGACACATGCCCGTGTCGCCAAATCATGTGTCTCATACGGCCACCAGACACGCCCATGTCCAGGCTGTGTGGACATTCGAAATGGGAGCACATGGCGTGTCCCAACCCGTGTCCTACCCCATGTCCAAACAAGTGAGCTTACTGACTTTGGTCACATGGCCAACCATACGCTCATGTGTTTAACCCCTGTGCCCTTCGAAGTGGCCACACACGCCCGTGTGCCAGTCCGTGTGCTAGGCCATACCTAACTTGTAGGGTATACTAACTTATGCAACACGGCCAAGTCACACGCCTGTGTCCTAGGCCGTATGCAAATTAGGGTGTATACTGACTTATGCCAAACAGTCTATCACACGCCTATGTGTGAGATCGTGTGGAGCATACTGACTTCAATTTAATTTCAGCACCAGAGGACACATGGCAGTGTAACATGACCGTGTGTCACACACGGCTGAGACACACGTCCTGTCTCTGCCCATGTGGACAAAAATAAGCTATTTTCCTAGGCCAATTTTCCATCCAAACTTATGCACAACTATACCAATTTCAATGTCACCAAAACATAATACTTATAAGCATTTTAAACAACCTCAATCAAACATCTTTCACACCATTTCAATACCAACAAATACAATACACACTATACCCCAACATGTCTTTCAAAACAAACCAATATTCACAATCTTAATTCATTAATATAGACACATCCAAACATACATTTATTTACCTAATATCACAAACATATCATTCATTAAACATGGGCTATTTCATACTCCAAATACTAATTCAAAATTTACCCATTACAATTAGCATTTATAGGACAATTATGAAACTCAAAACAAAGGTCACTTGCACAGTTATATACATCATCAAAATCATCTATATAAGCCAACTCACATGGCTATATATACAAACCAAAATACTTATCAAAATGACCATATTCCTATACATGCCATATGAACAAACCATAAGCTCAAAAGTACCAAAGTGATGGTTGGATAGTGTGACGATATCTCCGACGATCCCCCAATCCGAGCTAGCTTTGAAATCACTATAAAACACAAAGAAATACTCAAAGTAAGCTTTATAGCTTTGTAACCTAGTATGAAATAAACTCAAAAAATCATAATACAAAAATCAACAAATTTGAACTATATAACATATAATTCATAATAACAAGCAAACCTTCCATATACTTAATCATATGCTTATATGCAAATTCATAACTTCTCCTATTTGAAGCTCATACTTTCCATGTACATACTTGTACAAATTCGTAACGAATTCATACCTATTCGGAATACTGTCGAATACTCGATATCTCGCACACTAAGTGCCAATACATAGCCGAAGCTATTTTAATCTCGCACACTAAGTTCCATACATAGCCGAAGCTATCTCGATCTCGCAAACCGAGTGCCATACAAAGCCGAAGCTATCTCGAATCGCACACTAACTGCCATACATAGGAGAATTTTTACATGACTGTATTCTTGCATACACAATTTATGCAATATCAAAGCAATTAAAGCATAATTATAACAATGCTTATTACATATGAACTTACCTCGGATGTGAAAACGATAATGCGGGTCAACTAATTCGAAACTTTGTTCTTCCCCCGATCTAAATTCGTATTTCACTTTTCTTGATCTATATAATATCAAATTTAGCTTATTAAATCACTACTTTATTCAATTAAGTCCAAAACACCCATTTAGACACATTTACACTTTTACCCTAAAGTTTCACATTTTTACACTTTAGTCCTTATTTCATAAAATCAAAAATTCACACAATTCAATCATAACCCATGCCAGCTGAATTTCAATTAGGTCCCTAGCAGCCCATATTTTTCATTTATTCACACATTTAACCACACATTTTCACATTTTCACAAATAAATCCCTATTTTGCATTTTTACTCAAAATCACTTTACAAAACTTATTTAACTATCAACAACCATTCAAAATCTATCATCAATCATCAATCATCAAAACTCATACATATTCAACAATGGAAACATTCAAAACTCTTTAAATTTTTTGCAAAATAGTCACTGGGCTAGCTAGACTAAGCTGCAACTATCTCAAAAACATAAAAATCATTAAAAATCGAGTCAAAATTACTTACCAATTGATCTACTAAGTGACAGAACCCTAAAAGCTTTCCATGGATGTTGTCTTCTTGTCAAATTCGGCTAGGGAATATGATAACTAATAAAATGTGATTTCATTTTATTTATTTTATCTTTAATTATCAATTACCAAAATTAACCTTTAAAAACATTAGTAATTACACCAAATACCACTCCACTATCATCAACTATCTCACAAATGGATTAATTACCACATAAGGACCTTAACTTTAAGGTTCTATAGCTATTAGACACCTTTAGCTATTAGAAATCAAGTTTTACATTTTACACAATTTAGTCCTTTTTATCAAATTGACCATTCAAACGATAAAATTTCTTAATGAAATTTTTACACAATCACTCAATCATAATGTAAACATTAAAATAATAATAAAATAAATATTTTGACCTCATATTTGTGGTCCCAAAACCACTATTTTGATTTGACAAAAAATGACCTGTTACAAAACCACCAAAATATGGCAGAATACGGACTCCGTTCTCTTCACAACCAACCCCAAAAATTAATTTATGCAGATGCATGTATGCAAACAATCTCACAGAAACATCATATAAATAGTTATTCATCGGATTGGAGGAATTGCAAATACACACACAAATATACACACACAAATCCAAACTAACTATAGAATCCTCACAGAGAGTGGGAAGCACAGATATTTAAAACAAGTCAGTTTGTAGCTTCGAGTAACAAATTTGCATAACAGGGCAACATGGTCGTGCACTCCGACCGCGTGGAAGTGCCCATGCCATGTGTAGGTCAAAACGCCCATGTGTAAAGGCACATGCCCATGTGAAAGAAGGCAGACAGCCGTGTGGATAAGGCACATGCCCGTGTGACCCAAGAACATGGCCATATGAATAGGCTGTGTAACTCTCTGTTCGATTGATAATATAGGGCACACGGCAATCATGGCCGTGTGAAGGTCTCACACACCCGTGTGCCCACCTGACATGATCGTGTGTCCTAAAACAAATACCGTGTCAAATCTCCAAACTTTAAATTAGCCACACGATCGTGTGGCACCAAATTACTCAAACCCTAATTCTCGAATGCACACGCCCATGTGCCCAAGTGACACGGCCTTGTGGAAATCGACTAATTTCCCTAAATCAACCTCACAACCGTGTGGCACCAAATCTTGCCCGAAAACCTTCATTCCTAAATGTACACGGCCGTGCGAATCACCCGTGTAGGGGCACACGCCAGCATGGCCACCCATGTGGTCACAAAACCACACTGAAACGACCGAGAATGTAACACCCATAACCCTTATCCATCATCGGACTAGGGTTACGAGGTATTACTGGTCAAATCATAACATTTATACCATCATGGCTTACACATCAATACATCAAAGTAATCAATAGCACAAGTCCCTTTAGTAGGTCTAAGAGACCTTAAACATGCTTTAAAGTGGGTTTGAGACTAAACCGATCTCATTCAAAAACTTTACAAACTTAGAAAATTTTTCTTCTAAAACAGGGCACACGCCCGTGTGGATAGTCCGTGTACTTCACACAGCCATGCCTCAGACCATGTCTTACCCCGTGCGCAATTCTGAATAGGATCACACGACCTGTCACATGCCCATGTGTCTGGCCTATTTGCAACTCTGACTTGAGTCACATGACCTATCACACGCCCATGTGTCTGGCCCGTGCGTAAGTCTGACCTACATCGAATAAGAACAGTGATGGACACAGGCAAGACACACGTCCGTGTGCTCACCCTTGTGGACAATTATAGGCCATTTACAAGGCCAAATTGCCACCCAATTTGGGTCATCCCTACATGCTTAATTCCAACATCATTTAACATACATTTCAATCACTATTCTCAACTACCAAATCAAGTATGAAATATAACATTTCAATATCACCAAATCATACCCTAATGGCCATTCACACAAGACCATATTCACACATTACTTACACCATTATCACAAAGAAAAATATGTACCAAAATCATTCCACAACCTTACTAGCCTATACATGCCATATACCATATATACAACTCCCAAAAAGGTACTAAAATAGATGTCCGATAGTGTGATTGAGTCGCTGACGATCCCCAGATCTAAGCTAGCTTTAATGACACTGTAAAACAGAGAAAGACTTCACACAGTAACCTTAAAGCTTAGTAAGTTCGTAATATAACACAATTAACTCAACAATTCAAATTCAATATACAAAGTTAACTATCACATGGTTCAATTCTCAATCTCACCCATAGCTAATACTCATATTCATATGACATCTATAGGTTCGTGTACAAGCATTTATAATGCTATTCAATCCAATCATTTTCATCATTCATTCACATAATCATCCATCTATCTCATACACAATATCATCAACCACACAGGTTCTGTACATACCTGTACCATCACGTATTGATCTATTACATTTACCACTCAATGCACGATGCCATAATTCGTTCAATCCTCTTAAAACGTTTGATGAATTCGTACACTCAATGCATTTAATTAGCCTAAGCTACAATAGTATCGCACACTTAGTGCCATCACATTAAATCAAAATTGTCTCGGTATCGCACACATAGTGCCAACTAATATAGCCGATGTATTTCTTTATTCGCACACTTAGTGCAATTCATCACAGTAATTGTTCTATTTATGCACACTTAGTGCCACATATCTTCAATCTCACATTTCGCATTACTAACTCCACAATCACATTACTAACTCCATAATCACATTCTCATTCATTTCATATCATATGAGCATTGTTTAAACAATACGTATTATACATGAACTTACCTCGAATGTAAAAACAACAACACTAGTCGATCAATCGAGCACTTTGTTCTTGCCTCGATCTAAGTCTGAATTTCTCCTTTCTTGATCTATGTAATATCAAATTCAACTCATTCAATCACATTTTCATCCAAAATAATCCACAACACATAGTTAAATCATTTTACACTTTAGCCACCATAATTCCACATTTTGACATTTTAGTCTCTATTTCACAATTACACAAAATACACATAATTTATTCACACCCAAGCTTGGCCGAATTTCATACTAGTCCCTAGCAGCCCATATCTTTCATTTATTTTACATTTAGCCCCTCAATTTCACATTTTCATAATTTAGCCCATAATACTCAAATTCATCAAAAATCCAAATACAAAACATATTTATCAGTCCTCAAGCTTTCATATTACACCAACTATCAACACAAATCTCACATATTCATCAATGGCATAACTCAAAATCATAATTAATTTCATGAATTTAAACATGGGCTTTATAGAACACAAAGCAACGATCACAAAAACGTAAAAATCATCAAAAATCGAGTTGAAAACACATACCAATTAAGTCATGCAAGTGTCAAATTTTCAAGGGCTTCAATGGTGTTCTTTCTTTCAATTTTGGTGGAAGATGATGAGAAAATAAGCTTAAAAATTGTTTTTGTTTTATTTATTATGCATTAATACATATTTTACCATTTTACCCTTGGTTATTAAACCATTTAATCATCAAATATATGCCCATTTATGACCATTCCCACTATCAAGGGTCTAATTACAACATAAGGACTCCACATTTAATAAAACATAGAATTTAAGCACTTTTAACAACTACCACATAGCTTTTACATTTTACGCAATTAGGTCCTTTTTCACAATTTGGCACACAAACGATAAAATTTTCACACGGAACTTCCATACATACTTTATCACATGCCATAAACATAAAAAATAATATTAAATTATTTCTCTGACCTCAAATTTATGGTCAAGAAACCAATGTTCCGACTAAGGTCTAAACTGGGCTGTTACAGAGAAACCATGAATTTATAGCCACAAAGAAGTCCCTGGTTACTACGGGTTTAGAAACAAACCTTTAAACAGATTCTCAAGCACCAGAACTTGACCAACTCGCCTCCTTAACTCGCCTCCTTAACACAATTCTAAAATCTCAATTACACAAAAATACCAATATCATCACCATACCAATCTAACACCAATGAATAACCTAAAATTACTCTACCAAAAACCAAGAACACCACTTACCTCCACTCGATCCCTTGAGCTACCCAAACACCATCAATGAAAATTAAAGAAAAGAATCTAATGGCAGATAAAATGTATAATTTTAAGAATCGAAGAAAAGTAAAGAGAAGAAATAGAAAAAATAAAATAAAACTGATATGAAAAGGTGGGAGAGAAGCATAGAGAACGTGAAAATAACTTTTAGGAAGTTTTTCCAAAAAGAATTTAAAATAAAAATAAATAAAATAAGTATTTTTCGACTTAAAACAAAAACTAAATTAAAATCATCATCCCTAAATCAAACAGACGAGGGCTCAAACCCGGGACCCCAAGCTAAACTAACACACATGCAACCACCAGACTAGCAGCCCATTCTAACACTAGAACACGGAAATCATCCCAAGTGCGCATCTTGCCCACTGATGCATACTAGAATCTCAAACTTCTAACCCGAAAAACTGGGGTGTTACACATAATATTCCATTTCAATAATGAACTTTATAGGATAAATAATAAGCTATACCAATGCCATAAGGTTTATAAAAATACATAACCATCAACTCACAAATGAGTAAGTTCATTTGCATCACATATATTTTTCATTCATAACATAATAGGATTTTATAATATATATTACGAAATCATCAACATTTTCATAAGATTATGAACCTTTCTATTTACTTACTTTCCATTTCATTCCAAATGCTTAACATAAGCCTAAACAACATTATCAATTCACGAGTTAGTATATTTTTCATGACATGAGTAAATTCATCCATAACATAAGTATACTTCTCACATATAAATACGTCATTTAACTTATCAATCCTTTTATTTCATCATATTACATCCCAATTATGAACTTACCGTTTCATTACCTTTTCTTACCTGTATCATTTGCATAATACAAGACATAAATATAAACATCAACCGATTACACAAGCTTGACACAAGCCTAAGCACCAACAACAACGCATGTTAGTATATTCAAACATAATACACATGAGTTTAACATAGGTAAGTCATTACACATGAACATAATTCATTTGAATTCATCATTTTCCTTAACATATCATACTTTTAATGAAACTTACCATTTCAACCCTTTTCATAAATACATGATATAGTTCCTTTTGAACACTTACCATTCCTTTCCTTTCCATGCCCGTTGAACCATTTAGAATATCATTGGATACGCGGGATAGCTCACACGAAGTGTGCTAACTTATAAATGTAACATTTACTTTCCTTTACATCATTGATCACACGAGCTGTGAAATGAGCCTGCTCACACGAGTTGTGGGTCGGAATGTAAGCTACACGATGTTGTTCACATGAGCTGTGGAGTATTCGTAAAAAAAATAGGATCTCAACCATTGGTAGGACATTCAAGACCAACATCCAAAACATGAAAACCCTAATGGCATGTCATTTGTATCCTAAGAATTTCTAAGGTTTAACCGGGACTCAATATCCATCAATACATCATGGCATAAATTCATTTATACTTAATTTCATTTGTTTCATAAAAATGTAATAACATTCAAATTTAGCTAACATTAACAATTACAGTTCATATGAACTTACCTGTCTAACTTGCAGCAATGACTAAGTACATGAGCTATTTGGTAATTTTCTCTTCTCTTCGATTTTCTTCGTTCTTGATCTAAATTAATAATTTCATTCAATTCATTAATTTAAATAGTAAAATCAATTCATTTTATGCAATTTAGTCATTCTTACATTTTTACAAAATTACCCTCAACTTTTTATTTTTATTCAATTTAGTCACTATGTCCTAATCATGCTGAAACTTCATACCAGCCGAATGTTAATAGCATCCATTACAACCCACTTTTACAATAATTTCACACCAAGTCCTTGTATTTTTACTATTTCAACAATTTAATCCCTAACTGTTAAATTCATCAAAATCACTTAACAAAATGCTTATAAATAACAAATAATACTTCAAATTCATAATTTAACATGTTTGTTTACATGTAAAAGGTTTTACGGAAAATGTTTTTGGCATTTTCCTGTGTTTGTTTCACATAAAATAGTTTGGTCAATGAAAAATGACTTACAGGTCAAGGTAAAATAAACTATTTTTTCCTGTAAAATAACTTACCATTTTGAAAATCGTAAGTCATTTTTCTAAAAGAGCTCATCTATAGATAATTTTATTTTATATATAAAATTAACTTAAATCAATCTTAATATTATTATATTGATAATAAACTTTATTTTTATTTTTAAAATATTTAAAATATTATATTTTTCAATATTATTAAACATACATATTTAATTATTTATATTTAGTCATATAATAAATTATTAATATAATAAATATATTTTATTATTTTAATAAATTATTTAATATTTCAATTTTATTTTAATAATAAATTTTAAAAATAATAATTTTAAATAATATTATTCACATATTATTGAAAATATTCAATATTAATATTTTAATAATAAATATTTATTACAATTATAAATATATTAATAATAAATGTTTTGTAATGTAAAGGTTAAAATATGTCATAAGACTATATACGCTTCATGATTTGTAATTTAGTCTTTGTACTTTTATTTTCAAGAATTTAGTCCCTTTACTCTTCAAATTTGAAAATCAAGTCTAATTGTTGACATCGTTAATTTTTTTCAATTTTGTTGATGTCACATTTTTAAATAAAAATACTCACTTAGTAGTCATGTAATTAAAAATGACATTGTAATGAATCAATTTAACATAATATTTTTAATATATGCAAAATAATGTAAAATATAAATTTATAGATAGAAATAAATTCAATTGATATGTGTGATCAAAGATATGGTTATATGAAGGTATGGTATGGATTATTCATGCTTGTTTATATGTGATTTAGTTGTACAAATTTGTATATAAGTTGACATGATTATAGATGAGATAGAATGGGATAATATGTTGATCTTATGACATGATTTTGGTTGCCAATTGTGTATGGATTTATGCTTGTTTGAGCTTGTAGGAATGACCCAAGTGTGGGTGGCATTTTGGCCTTGAAAATGGCTTATATTTGCCCACACGATTGAGCACACAGGCGTGTGGCTCGATCGTGTCCCTCGTGGTTGTAACTCAAATCAAGTCAAGCTCGACCACGGGCTGGACACACGGGCGTGTGACTGGCCGTGTGGTGCAAGTCAGGCTCGACCACGGGTGGGGCACACGAGCGTGTCCATGGCCGTGTGGGCAAGTCAGTATGTATACCCTGTTTTGACACGGCTTAGACACAAGGGTGTGTCTGAGGCCGTGGGAGGCACACGGCCTACCTACACGGGCATGTGACCTCTATAACTTGGAAAAATTTTTAAATTATTGAGAAGTTTTGTATGTGTTTGATTTAGTCCCGGGCCTATTCTAAAGCATGATTATGGTCGCATTGACCTAGTTAAGGGACTTTTTGACTTGAATGGTTGAATAGAATTATGAAATGTCTGTAAAAGTTTTTTATTATTCGATAATACCTTTTAACCCTAAATTAGTGACGGTTATGGGTTAGGGGTGTTACATTTGATTGGTATCAAAGCTACAATTTAGTTGATTTTCATACTAACGTAGCATGTAAGAGTCTAGCTATACATGACATATATCTGAATTGTGATAGTGTGATTAATCCTGATGTGTAAAATGTGTTTTATGTATAGTAATGGATCCCGAAAGAGCCATAGCCGACGATGTAGAAAGCAATGCGCCTGCTCCGCTCAAGGGACAGCGCCCTCTGATTTGAGACCGACTACAAGCGGTCAAGAAGGAGAAGCTAAACAAGCTTTCTTCCAAATGATGAATGAGTGGTTCACTCAGTTCGTAAGAAATAATCCGACTGTTTCACAACCTCTGCCTCCGCTTAACCCTCCTCAGACTTCTACTATACCTCCGGTTATGAGCTTGAATTTATTGAATAAGCCTCCGATCGATGAAATCCGTAATTATAGGGCTAAAGAGTTCAAGGCTACTAGTGATGATGATGCCGAGAAAGCCAAATTTTTGCTAGGAAACACAATTCGAGTATTGTCATTGAGTCTTGAGGAATGCATAAAGTGTGTTGTTTCTTTACTACGAGACACAACCTATCAGTGGTGGAATACTTTGGTATCTGTAGTTCCAAAGGAACGGGTTACTTGGGATTTCTTTCAGTCTGAGTTTTGAAAGAAATATATCAGTCAGAGATTCATAAATCAGAAACAAAAAAATTCTTAGAATTAAAATAGGCTCGCATGTCTGTCACTGAATACGAACGGGAGTTCGTGAGATTAAGTCAGTATGCTCAGGAATGTGTATCAACGGAAGCGATAATGTGTAAGAGATTTGAAGATGGCCTTAATGAAGATATCCGTCTATTAGTTGGGATTTTGGAAATAAAAGAGTTTGTTGTGCATGTTAATCGAGCGTGCAAAGCTGAGGCACTTGGTAAAGACAAAAGAAAAGATGAGTCTAAAGTTAGAGATGTGAGAAAGAGATTTCTGAGTAAATCATTTCAATCTGCTTCAAAGAAATTCAGAGATGAACATAGCCGTTCTAGGGCAAATGCGGGACAATCCAATAGAAATTGAGCTAGATCACAGTCGAATACCAAAGCTCCTAAAACTTCAATGGAAAGTGTTGGAAATGTCTGATCCGATCGACCTGGATGTTAACATTACGGTAAAAGACATCCGACAAGTTGTAGATTGAATAATCGAGCTTGTTTCATATATGGATCGTTAGATCAATTCATTCATGATTTCCTAGAATCTACTGAGCAAGAGATTATTCAGAATTCGAGATTAGAGAATGTTTGAACTAGAGGTAGATCTTCTCGAAATACAAGAAATGTCAGTGATGGTCAGAGAATTACGAGAGACACTATTGCAAAATCTGAAGCCAGATAGCCTGCTAGAGCATATGCAATCTGAGCTCGTGAGGAAGCTTCATCTCTGGATGTTATAACGGGTACATTTACTCTTTGTGATACTTTTGTGATTGCATTGATAGACCCAGGTTCTACTCGTTCGTATATATGTATGAACTTAGTATCCAGTAAGACTTTGCCTGTAGAGTCCATTGAGTTTGTTATAAAAGTATCGAACCCCTTAAGTAAAAGTGTCCTGGTTGACAAAGTATGCAAGAACTGTCCGTTGATGTTTCAAGATGTCTGTTTTTCGGTTGATCTGATGTTATTACTGTTTGACGAGTTTGATATAATTTTAGGTATGGGTTGGTTGACGTTGCATGATGCTGTTGTGAATTGCAAAAGAAAGACTATTGATTTAAGATGTCAGAGTGATGAAATAGTTTGAATTGAATCTAATGATTTGAATAGGTTACCTGCTGTGATATCTGTGTTAAAAGATTAGAGTTATGTGAAAAAAGGGTTATGAAGCTTATTTTGCTTACGTAATTGAGTCAAAAGTATCTAAAAGGAAAGTTGAATCAGTGCCAGTTGTCTGTAAATTCCCTGATGTATTCCCTGAAGAACTACCGAGGTTACCTCCAATACATGAAGTTGAATTTAGTATTGATCTGTTACTAGGAACGACTCTTATTTCGATAGCTCTGTATAGAATGGCACCAACAGAGTTGAAAGAGTTAAAGTCACAGTTGCAAGAGTTGACGGATAGAGGATTTGCAAGACTGAGTTTCTCACCTTGGGGTGCTCTTGTTCTGTTTGTGAAAAACAAAGATGGCACGATGAAAATGTGCATTGATTATCATCAGTTGAACAAACTGACTATAAGGAACAAATATCCTCTGCCCAGAGTTGACAATTTATTTGATCCGCTAAAAGGAGCTACTGTGTTTTCAAAGATAGATCTGAGATCGGGATATTACCAGTTGTGAGTAAAAGATTCAGACATTCTAAAAACTGCTTTCAGAATTGGGTACGGGCATTATGAGTTTTTAGTTGTGCCTTTCAGACTAACCAATGCTCCTGCTATTTTTATGGATTTGATGAACAGAATTTTTAGACCGTATTTAGATCAATTTGTTGTTGTGTTCATTGACGACATTTTGATTTATTCACGTGATGAGATTGAGCATGCTGAGCATCTAAGAATTGTGTTACAAACTCTGCAAGATAAGCAATTGTATGCGAAATTCAGCAAATGTGAATTCCAGTTGTGTGAAGTCGATTTTCTGGGACATATTGTATCGGCCTCTGGAATACGAGTTGATCTGAGTAAGATTTTTCTATTCTGGAATGGAAGCCTCAAAAGAATGTGTTTGGAGTTTGCAGTTTTCTGGAACTTGCTGGTTATTATCGCCGATTTGTGAAAGGATTCTCGATGATAGTTACTCCGTTGACTAAATTGCTTCAAAAAAAATGTGAGATTCAAATGGTCCGAAAAATGTCAGAAAATCTTTGATCAGTTGAAAACTCTGTTGACTGAAGCTTTAGTTTTGATACAACCAGAATCGGGTAAAGAATTTGTGATTTATAGTGATGCTTCATTAAATGGTTTGGGATGTGTTTTGATGCAGGAAGGCAAAGTTATAGCTTATGCGTCGAGACAATTAAAGCCTCATCGATATGAGATTTGCGTGTAAGACCATGTCTGGGACATTGGCATCGAATTGATTCGTGTAAGACCTTGTTTGGGACAGTGGCGTCGATATCTGGTTACATGTAAGACCACATCTGGGACGTTGGCATTGTATGTCTTTTTTTGAGCTTTTTGGGTATCCTATTTAGTTTTGCACGATTCAACGGGCAAGTCGAGAAATGAGCTTACTTTGTGTGTGTTTATTACATTTATGACAACGATAGAGGCTAGTTTTAAAATTTATAAAGAATGTGAACTCAGAGACTAACTATGACAAATAGCACCTATAGTAGTAGTTAAGGCAAGAATATCTTATCGAACCCAAGGGAACCTAAAAGTACTACTACTCACTTTCTTTCTATTATTTAGCCTAAAATATAGAGTGATTGGATTATTAAACTAACGAAATACTTAAACTAAATGCAAAGACAAAAGAATGAATTGGAGAAAGACTTTAAGAAAACTCAGTTGATAAAGACGATACCTCAAGAAGAATCCACCTATGACTTCACTTATTATTTATTCCCCAAACCATATGATTTCTTTACTTAGCTTGATCCGTGAGACTCCCTAACCTATATTAAACCCTCTCTCGAGGCGAATAACGTCTAACCTTAGGTTAATTAGTGGAACTCTCGTTCTCTTATAATAACCCCCTAAGGAAGTAGTAAATCGATCAATGGATTCCCATATTATGTTTCACCCTAATCCAATAAAATCTCGTAACCCTATCTCTAGGTACCCGATCAACTCCGCTTAATTATGCTAGATCTACTCTCAGATGGGGTCTATTCCTCCTCCACCTAAGCACATCCGATTAAATTAAGTAAATTAAGAACAAACCAAGTACTTATCATATAATTTTAGAAATCAAATAACAAAATCCATCATAGGTTTCATCCCCTTCAGGTATCTGAGGGGTTTAGTTCATAACTAAATACGAAAACATCTCAAGAGTAAAGAATAAACAAAACATAAGAACTCCCTAAAACCCCCTGAAGGTATTAAAGAGGAGATCCTCCGTCTTGAATGGAGTTCCGACTTCTTGAGATGGATCAACTGGCTATCTTCAAGTGACTCCCTAAAAGATGAATGCTTCGGCAAAAAGCCTCTGCCAAAAAGCCCCCTTTAATGTCTGCCTTGGGTTGTTTATATAGGCTTTGGGATGCTATACTTGGCTCCTAAGTATCTCCTTCAAGTAGAATTACTATTAGGGTGTTTGAGTAGACTTAAAAGTATGTTTCTTTGGCTTCAAGCATCCAATTCTGAGTGAAATTGCTCATTCCTGCGACAGGGGCACGACCATGGCACATGCCCGTGTAAATCGTGGTTGGGCCATGTCTTGATTCTGTTGTTTTGGGCACAGTCGTGGCAAGCCGGGGTTCAGGCCGTGCTTCAGGTCTATCGATTTGGGCACGGCCATGTAGATCACCAGACACGTTTGTGTATGGTAAGTGGATGATGCACAGCCGTGTGTGATGGAGTTGAGGCCGTGCTCTAGGTATTTGGCAAGGCACAGTCATGTGGAATTTGGGCCAGGCCGTGTTGATTGCTTGCTAAGGCCCAATTATATCCTCGGGTGCTTTCCTGAGTATAGACATAAAAATAAAGGATTAAAAGCACCTTTTTACAGAAATCAATGGCTAATTCATCCAAAAGCATACTAAATATGGGGTTAAAATATGTTACTTTTACGGTTTATCAAATACCCCACACTTAAGCTTTTGCTTGTCCTCAAGCAAAATTCTCAATTTACAATTAAAACAAACTTTCCATAATTCACAATTCCTATCGACAATGTCTCATCATAATTCACAGATAATTTATACATGGATAATTCAACTCCAAGAACCCTAAAGATTCAATTACGATAAGTCATACCTTTATAGCACGAAAACATAGGTGTCTCCCCTTATCTAAGTGATTACCTTTAATTCAAAATCGACAAGGACTGACATCCTCACTAAAGATTCACTCAAATCACTCAAAAGTGTTTAAGGTTCAAGAATAAGCACTCTAAGTCGAACCTGAAAAGTTAATCCCATAGGCTTGCCTGAAAATCAAATCTCCACCACTGTATATGAGATGATACACAGATCAAAAGGTCTTTAATCAGGGTTGTAACGGGGCTAGGGTTAAAAGGTGTGGATAAAGGCTGAATTAGAGGTTATAATCGAGATTGAATTGACTAATTACCTAATCTAAAAACAATGAACTAAATATGAATATTTACATCGAATGAAAACTAATAATACCTACTATTGATAATTACTCTATAATAAGAGTATTTTCATCACTTAAAATTTTATAATACTTTAATACGAGCTTTTTCTTCAACAATTGGAGTTTTAAATGCTCTAAGCTCTTTTATTTACTACTAATATTGAATATACTTGGATTTTTTTAAGAACAAACCAAAATAAACATAATAGAAGGAACTTTGGTGATTGAAATAACCTAATTCATCAATTGATCAAATCAATTCTCGATAAAGGGTAGTCAAAGGAATGTTGATAACAAATACAAAGGGATTTTGGGTTAATATTAGTGGGTGAGTCAATAAAAAGGTTGTTAAGATTCAATGGGGTTCACTAGGGGTTATTTATGTAGGTTGGCTTTTTAGTGGAGTGAATGGGTTAAAACCTAGGTGCCTTTATCATCTCAGTGTATCAAATCATTAATGTGGTCTCGACATGTATAAACGAGGCAAGTTCTAGAATAACAGTTCAAAGTTGACACACTCATAATCAATTAAAGTGAGCACGAAAAAGAATATATATGCTCTACAAGGCTCAAAATCTCACAAAAATTATGGGTGTTTTGACATCAATCCTTATAAATTTTGAACTTCAAGGTGATACTCAAATTCAGGTTCAACGACCAATCAATTTTTTAAATTTAGAAAGTAGACTTATCATGCTCGATTCTCTAGTATCCTTCAAATTTAATCATCAATGCACAATTAACTATGACTTACTCTAAAACATATCAATAAAAATCATAAATCATTAGAAATTTCATCCTAATTAATAATATGAGAAAAATACTTAAGATCAAGACTAATTTTAGGGTTTTGAGAATTATGCAAAAAGTTAGGCACTATTACCCCCACACTTAAGATGTACATTGCCCTCAATGTACAAAGATAGATAATGAAATTTATATGCCAAATCAAAAAGAGAAGTGGGGAAAGTAATACTCCCTGAAATTTGGATGATCCGGAGTTTGTGTGTGTAAGGTGTGTAATTCTGCAAAGTCACTTTGTTAACGAGCTTGTAGTGTATAATTGGTTAGGGATTCTTAAGAAATTAGATAGCCAATGGTAAATGAGAGAAAAGGAAAAATTTTAATACTAGTAAAAGTTCAAATTTAAACGCAACATCAAATGAAAAGTTTTAAAATAAAGGAAGTAAATGATAGATATATGAAAGAGAGGATTTAGAGGTCCTCATCGTCGACTGGATCCTGTGGCGGTGTTGGTGGTGATATGTGGAAGTGATGGCAGATTTGCTGAAGGGTAGCCTCGATCCCATCAAAACGTCGGCGATGTCGAGAACTATTGGGTGCGATCGCTCGAATCTGTGAGGCGTGTCGAGATATCTGCCATCGAGGCTACTGGATAGGATGGCTGCTGGCTTGGGATTGGTGGGACATCATCAGTGATGTCCTCAGGCACCTCCTCGGATGTGGCAAGTCTGTATTGAGGGGGATCGGTGCCTCGACGGTGCTTGATCATCTTCATGTAGAGCATCGTCGGGATGCCTTGAGGTGCCATGTTCCCTATCAGTGTGAGAGAGGCAATTTGATTGTCGGTGTTGAGGAGATCGAAATGTCGGGCTAGTCTCGTTATGTAAGGCCCCATTGACAGGATTCCTTTCCTTCTTGATCGATTTGGTGATTGCATTGCGCATGCAATGAAGTATGCCACGTCGAAAACATGTCCTTCGGACATGCATGATAAGAAATAAACATCTTGTTTGTTGACGACGCCGGTGCTTTCTTTGCGACCTGTAACAGTATGAGCAAGAATAGCATGAAGATACCTGAGAGCTGGAGGAAGGGCAGTCGCTTTGGAGCGACTCGGGTTGTAGTCGCATTTAGTGGGTTGTAAGTTGTGCCAACATGCGATAGGGGTGCAGTGGAGTTCTCTATTTAACTTGGAAAGTGGATTTTCTTCTATAAATTTTGGCGTATAAAGTCCGAGTGACGATCCGAATTGAGGTACGCTTAATCGACGTACTGTGCCCCTAGGAGGAATTGAATTGTGTCGGCATCATCAAATTGTGTCATTACCGTCTGTAGGGTGAATGTGGTACAGAACTCGAGAGTGAGTTCCAAGTATGTGGGTTCCATAATCGCAAAAAATTGCTCCCATGGTTCCGTTGAGATGAGAGCTCGAACATCTCCAGTGAGTCCGACTTGTTGTAAGGCATTCCAATCGATGCATCTACCGGTTCGAGGGGTCTATCCCGAAATATTTTGTATCGTTCTTCCTGAGTTGGTTGAGGGAATCTGAGGAATGGATGTCGGAGTTCGGTGGAAGCATTTTCGGATGATGATCTGGGCCCCTTCCTTTTCTTGCTCGGGACGACTCTTTTAACGCGTGAAGACGACATAATACCTAAAAAATACTTCCTTTATATAAGCAAGAATTTTCCTAAACAATAAGCAAAAATCAATAGCAAATTTAAATATTTCTTTAAGAACAAGTACTAAAATCAGCAAACCTCTAAATGACATTAATAACTAAAATTTCATTTATTTATTATACTAATTCCTAACTACAATCATGGTTAATAAAATAATAAAAAAATGTTGCATAAAAATTATGATTTTAACTATTATTTGCATTAGAACATCAATTCTTCCATGAGGTGAGGCCAGAAAATCTAACATTTGTTCATAGTAAATCAGATAATTTGTTAAATAGTGGAAATCAACAATAAAAATAGATTAAAGCAACCAAATAAAAGAACCAAGAAAAGAAAGAAAAATAAAGAATCATGTTTTTAATAAAGACTTAGACAAGAATGAAGATAAACTTTAAATAATATGAATTAAGTCTAAAATCAAACAAAACTTAAGACAAAATATGTGAAAAATGTGAAAGAAAAAGAACCATGCACGGTGGTGGTTGGCAAGCACGGGTGGGGCGCACGGTGGTGGTGCTGGGTTCTTCAGCGTGGGCACGGCCTGGTAAGGGGGTGTGCTGCGGGCGTGTGGTTGGGTTTGATTAGTATTCTGAGAAGAATGACCGGAAGGAGGTGAGTTGGAGGGATGTGGGTGATTTGGTGGCCGGATTTGAAGAAGTGGGGAGGGTGGAATCTGATTTTAGGGTTTGGGTTTGGGGAAGAGGATGGTTATTCTTATAAATAGGGTCTGAGGCACGGTCTCTCAACATGCCCGTGTCATTTTAAACTAGCCCGTGCTTTTCGTGATTTTTGGGTTTTAGGCGCGTTTTAGATGGGTTTGCCACGTCCATGTCGATGTTTGCCATGCCCGTGTTGTGATTCACACGGTTAGGTCGAATGGGCGTGTGTAGCCCGTGCTTAATAGGTCAGTATGTTCATACGATCGTGGGCACAGCCGTGTTCTAGCCGTGCTCGATAAGTCAGTAGCTTCACACGGTCGGGGGACACGGCCGTGCGAAGCCCGTGCTGAATAAGTCAGTAACCTCGCACGTTTGAACGGCACGGACGTGTCTTATATCGCAGCCCGTGTTTGTTGAAATGAATTTTTCCTGTTTGTGCACGGATCCTGCCACGCTCGTGGTGTGTCCCCTGCCTTATACACGGTCGTTAGCATGCCTGTGTTCAAGGTGGTGTTAAAATGCTTGCATTTTTGTTAGATCATTTTAGAAAGATTTTAGAAAGACCAAGTCAATGTTAGTGTGTTAGCACTCGGGTTGCCTCCCGAGAAGCGCTTGTTTATAGTCTTAAGCTAGACTTTCCTTGTTTTCGATATTAAAGGAGGTTTCGTGGAGCAGAAGCTCCTCTCTGATATTTCCAGGATCTGCACCATTATAAATTTTAAGTCGGTGACCATTTACCTTGAATGTGCCTTTTGTGGGATGAGTTACCTCAATGGTGCCATATGGAAAGATTGTTTTGATCATGAATGGGCCTGACCATCTTGACTTTAGTTTTCTCGGGAATAGTTTAAGCCTTGAATTATATAGTAGGACCAGGTCTCCTACTTCAAATGGTTTTGATCGCTTGAGACGAGCATCGTGGCGTCGCTTTGTTGCTTCCTTGTACAGTTTTGAGTTTTCATAGGCTTCTGCTCTCCATTCATCCAGCTCGTTCATCTGCATCATTCTTCTCTTTCCTGCAATTGTGAGGTCAGTATTCAAAAATTTTGTTGCCCAAAAAGCTTTGTGTTCTAGCTCAAATGGTAGATGACAGCTTTTCCGTATACAAGTTTGTATGGGGATGTTCCTAGAGGTGTTTTGAATGTTGTTCTATAGGCCCATAAAGCATCATCTACCTTAACTGCCCAATCTTTTCTATTTGATTCAACCGTTTTTTCTAGGATGCGCTTAAGCTCTCGGTTTGTTACCTCAACTTGTCCGCTAGTTTGAGGATGATATGGGGTGGCTGTTCTATGACATACTCCATATTTCTTTAGAACTTTTTCAAATTGTGTATTACAGAAATGGGTACCCCTATCACTAATGATGGCTCTAGGTGTCCCAAATCGGGAAAATAGTTTCTTGAGAAATTTAACTACTACCCTGGCATCATTGGTAGGTAAGGCTTCTGCTTCTACCCATTTTGACATGTAATCAACTGCTACTAGGATGTATTTATTTCCAAATGAACTAGGGAAAGGTCCCATAAAATCAATACCCCATATATCAAATATTTCACATGACAACATATATGTTTGAGGCATTTCATCACGTTTAGAAATATTACCTGTTCTTTGGCATTTATCACACGTAGTAACGTACCTGTTGGCATCTTTAAATAGAGTAGGCCAGTAATAACCTGATTCGAGTATTTTGTGTGCTGTCTTAATACCACTGTAATGTCCCCCTGATGGTCCTGAATGACAATTTTCTAGGATTTTGCTTGCTTCTCTCTTTGTAATGCATCTTCGAATTACCTGATCTGCACATATGCGACAGAAAAGGGATCTTCCCAAAAATAATTTTTCACATCAGCGAAGAATCGCTTCTTTTGGTGATGTGTTAATTTTCTTGGCAAGACGTTAGCTGCTAAATAATTCGCAATATTTGCAAACCATGGTACTTCAGAATGCGTTAAAGAAAAGAGTTGTTCTTTAGGAAATGAATCGTTTATTTCTTGTTCATCAAGCTTTTTGGTGTGTGGATTTTCGAGTCTTGAGAGGTGATCTGCCGCCAGATTCTCAGCTCCCTTCTTATCCTGTATCTCCAGATCAAATTCTTGTAATAGTAAAATCCATCGTATGAGTCTAGGTTTTGCATCAGGTTTGGTTAAAAGATAATGAAGATCTGAATGGTTAGTGTAAATGACAACTTTTGATAATATTAGATATTGTCTAAATTTGTCAAAAGCAAAAACTACAGCTAGCAGTTCTTTCTTGGTCGTGGTGTAATTTCTTCTTGCGGTGTTAATGTTTCGCTAGCATAGTAAATTGGTGAAAATGCTTGTCTCTTCATTGTCCCAAAATCGCCTCATTGCAAAGTCACTTGCATCACACATTAGTTCAAAGGGTAAATTCCAATCAGGTGCGATTATAATTGGTGCATTTATTAATTTATCTTTAAGGACATTAAATGCATCTAAACATTCCTGATTGAAATTAAAAGGGACATCTTTTTCTAGTAATTTTGTCAAAGGCTTAGCTATTTTAGAAAAGTCTTTAATGAATCTTCTATAAAAACCTGCATGTCCTAAGAAGCTTCTAATAGCCTTCACTGAACTAGGAGGAGGTAATTTTTCTATGGTTTCAACTTTCGCTTTATCTACCTCAATCCCTTTTCTAGAAATCTTATGTCCTAAAACAATCCCTTCTCTAACCATAAAGTGGCATTTTTCCCAATTTAGAACAAGGTTTGTTTCTTCACATCTAATTAGAACTTGTTTTAAATTTTTAAGGCAAAGTTGGAAAGAATTACCGAATACCGAGAAATCATCCATAAATACCTCCATGATGTCCTCTACGAGTTTGTCAAATATTGCCAACATACAACGCTGAAAAGTGGCAGGAGCATTACATAATCCAAAGGGCATTCTTCGATAAGCAAACGTACCGTATGGGCATGTAAATGTTGTCTTTTCTTGGTCTTCAGGAGCTATGGGAATTTGGAAATAACCGGATAGTCCGTCCAAGAAGCAGTAGTACATATGCCCGGATAGTCTTTCTAGCATTTGGTCAATGAAGGGTAGAGGAAAGTGATCTTTTCTGGTGGCATCATTCAGCTTTCTATAGTCTATACAGACTCTCCAACCTGTAACTATTCTTGTGGGAATTAACTCATTCTTTTCGTTGGGCACTACCGTCATTCCTCCTTTCTTTGGAACTACCTGCACAGGACTTACCCAAGTGCTGTCAGAAATAGGATAAATTATTCCTGCATCTAGAAGTTTAATTACCTCGGCTTTGACCACTTCTTTCATGTTGGGGTTTAATCGTCTCTGAGGTTGCACACACGGTTTATATTCTTCTTCCATTAAAATTTTGTGAGTGCAGAACGCGGGGCTTATTCCCTTGATGTCGGAAATTTTCCAAGCTATGGCTTTCTTGTGTTCTCTTAGTACCTTTATCAGCTCCTCCTTTTCCTTGGGGTCTAGTTCTGAAGAGATGATTACTGGTAATGTAGAATTGTCCCCGAGGAATGCATATTCTAAATGTTTTGGTAACTGTTTTAATTCCAATTTGGGCGGCTCTTCGATGGAGGGTTTTTGTTTTAATACGTCATCTTCTTCAATGTTCTCTTCTTTCATTTGTCTGAATGATGATGTATTCAAACTAATCTCATTACCTTCGTCCTCTTCCTCCTCTCCTTGAGGCGGACACAATTCCATCGTGTCATCCTGCAGGATTTCCTGTAATGAATTTTTAATAATATGATCAGTAGTGTCAACAAAATAACAGAATCATCTTGCTCTTTAGAATATCGCATGGCATCATAAATTTGGAAAATAATTTCTTCATCACCTATCCTTAATGCTAGTTTGCCATCCCCTACATCAATAATAGCTCTAGCAGTGGCTAAAAAAGGACGCCCTAAGATTAAAGGAACATTAATGTCCTCATCCATGTCTAACACAACGAAATCAACGGGAAAAATAAATTTATCAATTTTACCAAGACGTCTTCAATAACCCCTCTAGGATATTTAATAGATCTATCCGCTAATTGAATGCTCATCCTAGTGGGTTTTGGTTCCCCAAGATCTAGCCGTTTAAACAATCGATAAGGCATTAAGTTGATACTAGCGCCTAGATCTGCTAAGGCTTTCGTGATGTTTAAACTACCAATTAAGTGGGAATAGTGAAACTCCCTGGATCTTTTAACTTCCGTGGTAGTCTATTTTGGAGAAGGGCTGAACATTCTTCATTAAGCTCCACCTTTGATACTTCCTCAAGCTTCCTTTTGTTTGTGAGAAGTTCCTTTAAGAATTTTGCATATTTGGGCATTTGGGAAATAGCTTCAATGAAAGGTAAGTTAATATGTATCTATTTAAAGAGTTCAAGGAACTTACCGTATTGAGCATCCAATTTTTCTTTCTTCAATTTTTCTGGATATGGAATTTGTGTTCTATTCTCTCTATGCAATGTATTGTCGTTCTCAACTTCTACATTTTTTTCCTTGATGACATCATGTGGTGTCTTTCTTTGTGGTCCAACTAGTTCTTTGCCACTCCTTAGTGTGACTGCCCTTACTTGCTCTGTGTCTTTGGAAGAAATTTTGTCCTTAATTCACATACTATTTCAGTAAGTATTCCTACTGACGTAATGAGCTCCCCCACCTGAGTCTTGATTTCCTTGAGTAAGATTTGTTGTTCATCAAGTGTTGCTTCCGTCATTTGGAGACGAGAATCTATATCTGCCATGAACTTTTTTAGCATCTCTTCAAGACTCGGCTTCTTTTCGGTGGATAAGGTTGATTTTGGTAATTTGGAAGAGGTTGCTGCCTTTGATTTCCTTGTCCTCCCCACGAAAAATTTGGGTGGTTTCTCCAACCTGGATTGTAAGTGTTACTATAAGGATTATTATTAGATCTGAAATTGTTACCTATATAGTTTGTCTGCTCATTTTCTGCTTCTGGTTGGTAAGGTGGGTACTCAGAATTTGCCACATTCCCACTTGCTTCGCATTGCATGACTGGATGTACCTGTGAAGAACATAAATTATCAAGCTTTTTATTCATTAACTCCATTTGTGTTGACAACATTGTCACTGCGTCTATGTTAAAAACTCTGGCTAATTTTGTCGGTTTAGCCCTTGTAATTTGCCATTGATAGGTGTTCAATGACATCTCCTCAATAAAATCGTAAACCGCTTCAGGAGTTTTGTTGTTCAAAGTTCCACCGGCTGATGAATCAATCATTTGCCTAGTTGGAGAATTCACACCATTGTAGAAAGTTTGGACTTGAAGCCACAAAGGTAATCCGTGGTGTGGGCATCTCCTTAAGAGATCCTTATATCTTTCCCATGCATCATATAATGTTTCTGCGTCATTCTGCACAAAAGAAGATATATCATTCCTAAATTTAGCCGTTTTGGCTGGTGGAAAATATTTTAAAAGAAATTTTTCGGTCATTTGATCCCATGTGGTGATTGACCCTCGTGGTAACGAGTTCAACCACTGCTTTGCTTTGTTCCTTAATGAAAAAGGAAATAACCGAAGACGTATGGCATCGTCAGAAACGCCATTTATTTTGAAGGTATCACAGAATTCTAAAAAATTAGATATATGAGTGTTTGGATCCTCATCTTGCAAACCATCAAATTGAACGAATTGTTGAATCATTTGTATTGTGTTAGGCTTTAATTCAAAATTATTAACAGCTATAGCGGGCCTAACAATACTAGATTCTGCTCCTGTCAAATTAGGTTTAGCATAATCATACATAGTACGTGGAGCATTTTGTTCTTGCGCATCAGGTGGATTATTTTCGGCCATCCCTTCAGTAGGATTGGATCTTTGTTGTTCTTCTCTTTGATAGTCTAGGGCTCGTCTTATTTCTCTGCGATTTCTGCGAGCGGTAGCCTCAATGTCACTTTCGTATTCTAATGGTCCTTTCGGATTTCTTCTAGTCATAAACTAGAGGTACCTGATATGAAAAGAAAGAAAGAAATTTAGAAAAACAAAACAAAAATATATGTATAAAAGAGAAATTTAAAAATAAAAATAATGGCTAAAGTAATAGAAATAGAGCTTTCTTAATATTTTAGATGTCCCAACAATGGCGCCCAAAAACTTGATCATTTGCAAAATAGTCTAGTTTTAAAATTTATAAAGAATGATCGAACTCAGAGACTAACTATGACAACGATAGAGGCAAGTGCACCTATCGAACAAAGAGTATAGTTAAGGCAAGAATATCTTATCGAACCCAAGGGAACCTAAAAGTACTACTACTCACTTTCTTTCTATTATTTAGCCTAAAATATGGAGTGATTGGATTATTAAACTAACGAAATACTTAAACTAAATGCAAAGACAAAAGAATGAATTGGAGAAAGACTTTAAGAAAACTCAGTTGATAAAGACGATACCTCAGGAAGAATCCACCTATGACTTCACTTATTATTTATTCCCCAAACCATATGATTTCTTTACTTAGCTTGATCCGTGAGACTCCCTAACCTATATTAAACCCTCTCTCGAGGTGAATAATGTCTAACCTTAGGTTAATTAGTGGAACTCTCGTTCTCTTATAATAACCCCCTAAGGAAGCAGTAAATCGATCAATGGATTCCCATATTAGGTTTCACCCTAATCGGCAAAATCTCGTAACCCTATCTCTAGGCGCCCGATCAACTCCGCTTAATTATGCTAGATCTACTCTCAGGCGGGGTCTATTCCTCCTCCACCTAAGCACATCAGATTAAATTAAGCAACATAATTAAGAACAAACCAAGTACTTATCATATAATTTTAGAAATCAAATAACAAAATCCATCATAGGTTTCATCCCCTTCAGGTATCTCGAGGGTTTAGTTCATAACTAAATATGAAAACATCTCAAGAGTAAAGAATAAACAAAACATAAGAACTCCCTAAAACCCCCTGAAGGTATTAAAGAGGAGATCCTCCATCTTGAATGGAGTTCTGACTTCTTGAGATGGATCAACTGGCTATCTTCAAGTGACTCCCTAAAAGATGAATGCTTCGACAAAAAGCCTCTGCCAAAAAGTCCCCCTTTAATGTCTGCCTTGGGTTGTTTATATAGGCTTTGGGATGCTATACTTGGCTCCTAAGTATCTCCTTCAAGTAGAATTACTATTAGGGTGTTTGAGTAGACTTAAAAGTATGTTTCTTTGGCTTCAAGCATCCAATTTCGAGTGAAATTGCTCATTCCTATGGTAGGGGCACGGCCATGGCACACGTCCGTGTAAATCGTGGTTGGGCCGTGTCTCGATTCTGTCATTTTGGGCATGGGTAGCAAGTCGGGGTTCAGGCCGTGCTTCAAGTCTGTCGATTTGGGCACGGCCATGTAGATCACTAGGCACGTCCGTGTGTGGTAAATGGATGATGCACAACCGTGTGTGATAGAGTTGAGGCCGTACTCTAGGTATTTGGCGAGGCACGGTTGTGTGGAATTTGGGTCAGACCGTGTTGATTGCTTGCTAAGGCCCAATTACTCCGTTTTAAGCCCGTTTTGTGTTCTTTTTATCCTCGAGTGCTTTCCTGAGTATAAACATGAAAAGAAAGGATTAAAAGCACCTTTTTAAATCAAGGGCTAATTCATCCCAAAATCAAGGGCTAATTCATCCAAAAGCATACTAAATATGGGGTTAAAATATGTTACTTTTACTAGTTAAATGAATTGTGTAAAGAATATATGTCATGTTTTATAATGTTTGGTTTTGACATGATTTCATAGGAAATGGTCAAGATTATGGAAAGCATATTGATGCAATATAAGTATATATGTTTAACCAAATATATGGTTATATGAATGGTATGGTATGGATGATTCATACTTATTTATATGTGATTTAGTTGTACAAATTTGTATATAAGTTGACATGATTATAGATGAGATAGAATAGGATAATATGTTGATCTTATGACATGATTTTGGTTGCCAATTGTGTATGGATTTATGCTTGTTTGAGCTTGTAGGAATGACCCAAATGTGGGTGGCATTTTGGCCTTGAAAATGGCCTATATTTGCCCACATGGTTGAGCACAAGGGCGTGTGGCTCGACCGTTTCCCTCGTGGTTGTAACTCGAATCAAGTTAGGCTCGACCACGGGCTAGACACACGAGCGTGTGACTGGCCGTGTGGTGCAAGTCAGGCTCGACCACGGGTGGGGCACACGGGCATGTCCATGGCCGTGTGGACAAGTCAGTATGTATGCCCTGTTTTGACACGGCTTAGACACACATGGGCGCTCACATTTCGTGTGGTGGGAGGCATATGGCACGCCCACATGGGCGTGTGACTTCTGTTACTTGGAAATTTGTTTAAATTTTTGAGAAGTTTCGTATGTGTTCGATTTAGTCCCGACCCTATTCTAAAGTATGATTAAGGTCTCAGTGACCTAGTTAAGGGACTTTTTGACTTGAATGGTTGAATAGAATTATGAAATGTCTGTAAAAGTTTTTCGATTATCCGATAGTACCTTTTAACTCTAAACCGGCGACGATTACATGTTAGGGGTGTTGCACATTGATAAACCATAATTAAAACATATTTTAACCCCATGCTTGGCTTATTTTTGGATGAATTTTCATTAGATTTTATGAATTCGATGCTCTTAGTCCCTTAATTTCATGTTTTACACTCAGAGAGCTTAGGGTGAAAAGAACGAGAAACGAGCCAAAACGGGACAAATGGGCCTACTTAGGAAATCAATATGGCCTAGACCAATGAACACGGCCGTTTGTTACGAGCAGGATCAAACACGGCCTGGATCAACGTACACGGGCAGACCACATGGCCGCGTGGCGAGCAGAATCGAGCACGGTCTAAGGAATCAAACATCGGCGTGTCCCTGTCATATCAAAGTTTAATTCTATTCAGAATAGGCCACTTGTGGGCCAAGAGAGGTGTTCCAAAGCCTATATAAACACCCTAGGGGGCAACCTAAACAGAGGAGGCCGAGTAGAAGGCAGAAAATACTCGAAGACATCCATCGGAAGCAGCTTCAGAAGAAGGAACTCCATCAAGACTGAAGATCTCCCATCAAGTTCTTTAAAAGTTTTTGGGTTTTCTTATGCTTTGTTATTTTCCTAATTTTAAGATGTTTCCTTTTATAAGTATGAACTAAATCCCTTAGATACCTGAGGGGATGAAACCTAAGACGGATCTTATTTTTATTTAATTTATAAGATAAATACTTGTTCTTATTCTTAATTGTGAGTTCTTATTCTTGTTTTGATAATTCAGGTTATTGATTTTAGTCAAATGTGCTTGTTCAGAGGAGCAAAAGTTCCTGTTTAAGAGTAGATCAACACAATTAAGCGGATTTGATTGGAACCCTAGAAATAAGGCGACAAAAATCTGTCACGGATTAGAGTCAAATCTAATAAGGGAATCCATAGATCAAGTTATTGCGACAATAGGGGTTTTAATTAGAAAGAAATTTCAATTAATCAACCTAGAGTTAGTTGTTTTTAGTCTTGAAAGACATATTAACATAAATCAGAGATTTCTACGGATTAAGTCAAGTGAATAAATCATATGAATCAAAAGTAATAAGTGAAGTCTAGGTGGATTCTTCTTTAGGTATTGCTTATCTCATAAAGCTGTCTAAAGTATTTTCCCAATTCGTTCTCTGTCGTGTTTTTTTTAATTAAGTTTTAGTTTAAAAGAAATCACTCCAAATCTTAGGCTAGATAATAAGAAAATAGTAATTAATAGTACTCTTGGTCCTTGTGGATACGATATTACTGGTCTTACCATAACTATACTATTGAAAGATAGGTGCGCTTGCCTTTATTGTGATCACAGTTAGTTAGAGACACATCAAGTTTTTGGCGCCGTTGCTGGGGACTAAGATATTAGGAACGCTAAATTTTTATTACTTTAGCCAGTCTTATTTTATTGCAATTTAATTTTACTTTTTATTTGTTTTTACTTCTCTAATTTTTCTTTCTTTGCTTCTGGCAGGAACTTTTAGTTTATAACTAGAAGGAACTCGTCAGGACCATTACTTTTTGACAGTGATATAGAAGGTACCAGTTGCAGAAATCGAAGAGAAATAAGGTAAAGTCTACAATACATAGAAGAAGAACAAGAAGACGAAACCAATACTACCGAAGAGATGGCCGACAATAATCCGCTACCTCCTGTGGTTTGGCCAAACCCAGTGAATCAAATTCCTGCTCCTCGTACTATGTATGATTATGCTAAACCTAATTTAACAGGAACTGAATCAAGTATTGTTACACCTACTGTTGCTGCAAATAATTTTGAACTGAAACCTAACATTATTCAGATGATTCAACAATTTATTCAGTTTGATGATTTGCAGGATGAGGATCCAAACAATCACTTGGCAAATTTTCTAAAATTCTGCGTCACTTTCAAAATAAATGGCGTTTCTGATGATGCCATTTGCCTTTGTTTGTTTCCCTTCTCGTTGAGGAATAAAACCAAACAGTGTTTGAATTCGTTACCACGAGGATCAATCACTACATGGGAACAAATGACTGAAAATTTTTTACTTAAATATTTTTCGCTGGCTAAAACGGCCAAGTTGAGGAATGATATATCTTCTTTTGTGTAGATGGATTTAGAAAAACTTTACGATGCTTGAGAGAGATACAATGATCTACTGAGAAGGTGACTACATCATGGGTTACCCTTATGGCTACAGGTTCAAACTTTTTATAATGGTGTGAACCCTTCAACTAGGCAGTTGATTGATGCATCTGATGGTGGTACACCAAACAGTAAAACACCTGAGGCTGCTTACGAATTCATTGAAGAGATGTCGCTGAATAACTATCAGTGCATAGTTATGAGGATGAAGTCAACAAAATCCGCCAGTGTTTTTAACCTCGACGTAGTCATCATGCTATCAAACCAGGTAGAACTTTTAAGTAAAAAGATTGATGGTTTGTGTGGTTCTTCGCAGGTACATCCAGTGATGCAGTGCGATATGAACGAATGAAGAATGAATAATACAGAATATCCACCTTACAACCCTGGCATAAAAAGCGAACAGTTGAACTATATGGATAATAATCCTAGACCTCAAAATAACCTTATAGTAACACTTACAATCCAGGTTGGAGGAACCACCTAAACTTCTCATGGGGTGGTCAAGGAAATTAGAGACAACAACCCCCTCCAGGCTTTCAACAGCAACCTTACCCATAAGAGAAGAAGTCAAACCTTGAGGAGATGCTAACAAAATTCATCGCGGTGTAGAAACCAATTTCTAAAACACCGAAACAACACTAAAAAATCAGCAAGCATCGATTCAAGGGCTCCTTGCTAAGTTGATCTTAGAACGACCACAAGGTAGCTTTCCAAGCAATATCGAACCTAACCCAAGGGAGCAACTCCACGCCATCACAGTGTGCGACAAAAGAGGGGTGGTAGAATCTGAATCTGAACCAAGGCAAGAACCTGTGGTAAGTAAAGGTAAGGATATGGTAAGCCACGATACACAGAAACCGGTAAGTAAAGAGTATATACCTCGAGTGTCATATCCTAACACAACAAGGAAAGACTACACAGATGAATAATTTGGTAAATTTCTTAAACTCTTAAAAAAAACTACATATTAACTTACCATTTATTGAAACTCTTTCGCAGATGCCCAACTCAGTTAAATTTTTAAAAGAGCTTTTAGCAAACAAGCGGAAGTTAGATGACGCGTTGCACGTAGAGCTAAATGCAGTTTGCTCAGCCATTTTACAAAATAAACTACCCGATAAATTATAGGATCCAAGGAGTTTTACTATTCATTGTTTAATTGGTAGTTTAGATGTTAATAATGCTTTAGCTTATTTAGGGGCGAGTATTAACGTCATGCCCTATAAAATGTTTAAGCAACTAGGTCTTGGGAAACCTAAACAAACTAGGATGAGTACTCAATTCACAGATAAAACCATTAGATTTCCTTGGGGAATTATTGAGGATGTGCTTGTAAAAATCAATAAATTTATATTCCCAGTTGATTTTGTTGTTCTAGACATGGATGAGGACAATAACGCACCCTTAATCTTAGGATGACCCTTTTTAGCAATTGCTAAAACTAAAATTGATGTTGGTACAGGTGAGCTCACACTTCGTGTAGATGATGAAACGATCACTCTTTAGGCTCGTGACTCGGTTAAGACATCGAGCAATAAAGGTGAGTACATAAATTCTATTAATAACCATTCGGTTCAACCCTTTTTTCAAGAAGCACCTCAAAAATACACCACTGAACCATATCCTAGTTCTCGTGCCAACAATGAAATAACTCATGAGGAGCGAAGGCTTCATATTGATGAACTAGACGAGTTGAGGATACATGTCAAGGAGAAACCAAGAAAACATGATGAACCTAAGCAACTCCATGGGACAAACCAATTTCAGATCAGGGATCAAGTACTGTTGGATAAAATAGACTCTCAAATTGCCACTTTAGACCTTAATACAAATAGAACAGTCTCTTCCATGGTACTCAATGTCTTTCCATACGGTACAGTCGAGGTAACTAATCCTAATGTCGGCACTTTTAAGGTTAACGCTACTTGACTCAAACTATATAGTGATCATAGAACTAATAGAAGGAGAGAGGAGTGTCAACTCCTCGAACCACCATAAAATATGCAAATGAGAGGTAAGTCTAGCTTAAGACTTTAAATGAGCACTTCTCGAGAGGTAAACCGAGCACTAACCTCACTAATGTCATTATTTTCGATTTTAACACCTGACTAAACTAATCAAATTAATAAATCACAGGTCTCCTTACCCACACGGCCATACACACGGGCATGGCCGTGGCCGTATGGGTACCACAAATAGGTACACCGGCGTGGGAAAAACCGTGTAGGAACAGGACGAAAATTTTCCCAAAACACGGGCTGCGATAAAATGCCACGACCGTGCGATTTGGCCGTGGCCGACACTGACTCAAGAACACGGGCTGTGATAAAATGCCACGGTCGTCCGATATAGCTGTGGTCGAAGCTGAGTAAATCACACGAGCGTGCGACACGCCCGTGCTTATAAGCTGTGGGTGACACTGATTAATTAACATGGGCGTGGGAACCTCTACACAGATGTAGGAGAAACAAACGAAGCATCACACGGCCGTGCGATTCGGCTGTGTAACCTAACACGCCCAGGGAACACGAGCATGGGCAACGACCAAGCGCCCTAATTTCTATTAAAACCCCCTTCTTCTGTTCATTTTTCTTTCCTCCTCCCTTCTTTCTCAGTCCGAAACCCTTTCTTTTCTTTTTCCCCTTTCATTTTCCCGTTGTCTTTTCCCCTTCTTTTTCCCTTTTCCCCCTTTCCTTTACTCATTCTCTACACCGCCACCATACCAACCACCATCCTTGCCACCGTTGCGCACCCTTTTCCCCCTTTATTTTTAATTCCTAGTTATTTTCCATTATTTTATTTTATTTTCTATTTTATTTTATTTTACTTGTGGTGCTGCTAGGTACACAATGACGGACACTCGAGGCAAGACCAAGGCCGCCATCCCCGCTTCGAAAAAACCGAAAGGATCCCGGCGCAGTCTCTCTGTGCATGACCACTTTACAGCTGATATACCACAACTTCCTCATAAGTTCATGCCGGCTGCTTCATTGACTCAATTCCATATGGTTCAAAGTGCTGTCGGAGTATCCTCCCCCACGTTCACCTCTGCCCAAATTTACCAGATTTCTTTTCATTGACTCCATCCAAAATTCAGGAAGTTTCACTTATCTCTCTATCTTATGATTTTCTTACTATATTGTCATTATTTATCTTTTTACATTGAGGACAATGTACATCTTAAGTGTGAGGAGGTTATTGATTTCATTACCAGAAAAATCCTTGAATTTTGTCTTATTCTTAAGTAAATTTTCTCATATCACTAATTAGAATGAAACTTCTATTGACTTATGATTTTTATTGATTTATTTTGGATTAAGCCATAGGTAATTATGCATTGATGATTTAAACTTGAAGACATTAGAGAATCAAGCATGATAAGTCTATTTTCAGAATTAAAAATTTGGTTAGGTTGTTTCCCTAAATTTAAATATTACTTTAAAGTTTGAAATTTGCAAGGTTGACATCAAAAACCATAAATTTTGTGAGACTTTGAGCCTTTTAGAGCATTTACTTTTCTTGCTCACTTTATTGGTTATGAGTGTGTCAATATTGACTTGTTATTTATAACTTGCTTCGATTATGCATGTCGAGACCACACCTTTGATTTGATATACTGAGATGATAAAGGTACCTAGGATTTAACCTACTCACTCCATAAAAAGCCTACCTTCATAATTAATCCCTAGTGAACACCTTTGAATCATAATAAACTATTTCTTGATTTACCCTTAATATTAACCCAAGACTCACTCTTTTTGATTCATTAAGAATTTTCCCTATTGAATTAACCTCTTTTTGTCGAGATTTGATTTGAGCAGTTGCCTAACTATGTTCTTTATTTCAGTTGTTAAATTCTTTCTTGTTATTGTATGTTCTTATTCTTAAAAAAAAAAAAAAAAAGAAGTTGGAAATATATTCATTATTAGTTCTTTGTTATTTGAGCTTAAGAAGTTAATTTCACATTTTGAGAAGAAGATCGTGTTTTTAGTTTTCAATCATTGTAATTATTCAGTATTAGTCTATAGTTCTAGTTAGGTGATTTGTCAATTCAATCTCAATCTTAACCCTTCTTTTCAGCCTGTATCCACACCTTTTAAAAGACCTTTTGATTTGTGTATCATCTCATTTTGTAGTGGTGGAGATTTGATTTTCACGCAAGCCTATGGTAATAACTTTTCATGTTTGACTTTTGAGTGCTTTATCTTGAACCTTAAACACTTTGAGTGATTTGAGTGAATCCTTTGTAAGGATGTCAATTCTTGTCGATTTTGGATCAAAGGTAATTTTTTAGATAAGGGGAAATACCTATGTTTTCGTGCTACAAAAATTTGTGACTTAGATTATTTGAACCTTTAGGACTCTTTAAGTTAAATTATCCATGTATGAATTATTTATGAATTATGATGAGACATTATTGATGAGAATTATGATTTGATGAAGTCAATTTTAATTGTGAGTTGAGGATTTTGCTTGAGGACAAGCAAAGGCTTAAGTGCGAGGATATTTGATAAACCATAATTTATACATATTTTAACACCATGCTTGGCTTATTTTTGGATGAATTTTCATTAAATTTGATGAATTCGATGCTCCTAATCCTTTAATTTCATGTTATACACTCAGGAGAGTTTAGGGAGTCGAAAAGAACGAGAAATGGGCCAAAACGGGACAAAATGGGCCTACGTAGGAAATCAACACGGCCTGGACCAATGAACACGGCCGTGTGTTACGAGCAAGATCAAACATGGCTTGGATCAACGTACACGGGCAGTGATGCAGCTCGAAACTAACTATTATTTTGACAAAGGCAAGCGCACCTATCGAACAATAGTATAGTTATGGCGAGTCTGGAATATCGTATCCTCAAGGACTAAAATTACTAGTAATAACTATCTTCTTATTATCTAGCCTAATAATTAAGGGGTTTTATTTTTAATCTAAGATTAACTAACTACTTTAACTAACTAAATGACTATGAACGTGACAGAGAGAGAATCGAAAAATACTTTTGGACAACTTATATGAGATAAGCAATACCTAAGGAAGAATCCACCTAGACTTCACTTATTCCTTTTGATTCATATGATTTATTCACTTGACTTAATCTGTAGAAATCCCTAATTTATGTTAATATCTCTTTCGAGACTAAAAACAACTGACTCTAGGTTGATTAATTGAAATCTCTTTCTAATTAAAACCCCTATTGTTGCATTAACTCGATCTATGGATTCCCTTATTAGATTTGGCTCTGATCTGACAGATTTTCGTCGCCCTATTTCTAGGGTTACAATCAACTCCGCTTAATTGAGTTGATCTTCTCTTAAACAGGGACTTTTGCTCTACTGAATAAGCATATTCGACTTGGATCAATAACCTGGATTATCAAAACAAGAATAAAAACTCACAATTAAGAATAAGAACAAGTATTTATCTTATAAATCAAATAATAATAAGATTCGTCATAGGTTTCATCCCCTTAGATATTTAAGGGATTTAGTTCATACTAATAGAAGGAAACATCATAAAATAGGGAAAACCACAAAACATAATGAAAACCCAAAAAAACTTCTAAAGAACTTGGTAGGAGATCTTTAGTCTTGATGGAGATCCTTCTCCTAAGTTGCTTTCGACGGCTGTCTTGGAGTATTTTCTACCTCCTATTCGACGTCTATTCAACGTCCCCTTTTAGGTTGCCCCCTAGGGTGTTTATATAGTTTTTGAACACCTCTATTGGCCCACAAGTAGCCTACTCCGAATAGAATTCATCTTTGCTACGGCAGGGACACGCCCGTGGTGGACTCCTTTGGTCGTGGTCGATTCTTCTTGCCACACACGGCCGTGTGATCTGCCCGTGGTCGATAGTCAGGCCATGTGATTTCTAATGTAGGCCTATTTTGTCCCTTTTTGGCCCGTTCTCATTCTTTTCGACTCCCTAAGCTCTTCTAAGTGTAAAACATGAATTTAAAGGATTAGGAGCCTCGAATTCATCAAATCTAATGAGAATTCATCCAAAAATAAGCCAAGCATGGGGTTAAAATGTGTAAATTATGGTTTATCAAATATCCCCACACTTAAGCGTTTGCTTGTCCTCAAGCAAAATTCTCAACTCACAATTAAAATTAATTTCCCTCAATTTATAATTTTCATCAATAATGTTTCATCGTAATTTATAGATATTTCATACATGGATAATTTAACTCAAAGAGTCCTAAAGATTCAAACAATCTAAGTCATCAATTTTTATAGCACGAAAATATAGTGTTTCCTCTTACCTAAATAACTACCTCTGATTCAAAATTGACAAGGATTGACATCCTCACTAAGGATTCACTCAAATCACTCAAAGTGTTTAAGGTTCAAAATAAAGCACTCAACAGTGAAACATGAAAAGTTATTACCATAGGCTTCCGTGAAAATCAAATCTCCACCACTATAAAATAAAATGATACACAAATCAAAAGGTCTTTTAAAAGGGATGTAATGGGGCTTGGGTTAAAGGTGTGGATAAAGGCTAAATTAAAAGGTTAGGATCGAGATTGAATTGTCAAATTACCTAACTAGAACAAAAGACTAATACTGAATAATTACATCAATTGAAAACTTATAAAAATAACACGAGCTACTTCTCAAAATATGAAACTAACTGCTTAAGCTCAAATAACATAGAACTAATAATGAATTTTTTAAATAAGTATTTAAATAATAGGAAAGAACTTATCAACTGAAATAGAGAACATAGTTATGCAACTACTCAAATCAAACCTCGACATAAGGGGAGTCAAAGTAGGGTAAGTAAAAATTTGGTTTTGGGTTAATATTAAAGGTTAAGCCAATAAATGGTTTATTAGGATCAAAGGGGTTCACTAGGGGTTAATTATGAAGGTAGGCTTTTTAGGGAGTAAGTGGGTTAAAACCTAGGTGTCTTTATCATCTTAGTATATCAAATTAAAAGTGTGGTCTAGACATGCATAATCGAAGTAAGTTCTAGAAAAACAAATCAATGTTGACACACTCATAATCAATAAAGTGAGCAAGAAAAGATATATGCTCTAAAGGCTCAAAATCTCACAAAAATTATGGTTTTTTATTGTCAACCTTGCAAATTTCAAATTTCAAAGTAATATTTAAATTTAGGGAAACAACCTAACCAAATTTTAATTCTGAAAATAGACTTATCATGCTTGATTCTCTAATATTTTAAAGTATAAACCATCAATGCACAATTATCTATGACTTAATCCAAGAAATATCAATAAAAATCATAAATTAATAGAAGTTTCATTCTAATAGTAATAAGAGAAGATTACTTAAGACAAAGCATAATTCAGGGATTTTCTAATATGAGTATTGTTAGCACCTCCCCACACTTAAGATTTACATTGTCCTCAATATACAAAGACAAAAATGACAATAAAGTAAGAAAAGCATAAGAGAGGGAGAGAAGTGAAACTTCTTGAATTTTGGATGGAGTCAAATAAAATAAATGGGGGAAATTCGGGCCGAGTTGGAGGAGGATACTCCGGTGGTGTGGTCATTCCGTAACAGCCCTAAACCCTTAGAAACTACGGGGTCAAAAAAAAGAAACGCTAGTTAGGCATATATGAACGCAGAGGTGGATACTCCGGTGGAGGTGTGGTGATTCCCTAACAACCTTTTGAACCTAAATTAAAGAAATCAAAATATGATAATATAAATTAAGCACAAGAGAGATAAAGAGAAGGAAAATAAAGGAGAACAAAAAAGACAAGAAAAATTAAATGGACTCAAAGGTCTTTGTCTTGTCGAGGGAATGAAGCGGCCGGTATGAACTTATGTAGAGTGGTCGCGCACGGGGAAACCGTGCTAGGATCCTTTCACTTCTTTGACATATGGATGGTGGTTGGAAAGAAAGAGTGAGGGAAAGGGGGAAAGGAAAACGAAAGGAGATAGTAGAAAAAAAGGGGTATGGTGGTTAGGGTTTGGGAAAAGAAGAAATTACGGAGAAAGTGAGAAGAAGGGGGTTTTATATAGGAATCAAGGATCTGGTGGCTACCCACGCCCGTGTTCCATGGGCATGTTAGGTCACACAGCCGTATCACACGACCGTGTGGTGTCCTGTTCGTTTCTCCCACGCCTATATAGATGTTCCCATGCCTATGTTACTTAATCAGTGTTGACAATGGCCGTATCGCACGGTTGTGGCATTTTATCACCACCCGTGGTTTGGAGATTTTTCATCCTTCGTTCGCACGATTTCTGCCATGCGATGTGCCTACTCATGGTGTCCACACGGCTACGGCCATGCCCGTGTACAAGGCCGTGTGGTAGGGAAACCTGCGCTTTATTAATTTGGTTAGTTTTTAGTTAGGTGCTAAAAATCAAAAATATAAAAATTAATGGGGTAGTGCTCGGGTTGCCTCCCGAGAAGCGCTCATTTAAAGTCTTAAGCTAGACTTACATCTCATTCGCATAATCATCGTGGTTTGAAGAGTTGAAACTCCTCGTTCTTGCTATCAATTTGATTATTGATATATAGTTTAAGTCGAGTGGTGTTTACTTTAAAAGTACCGAATGTAAGATTAGTTACCTCGACTGTTCCGTATGGGAAGAAATTCAGTACCGTGAAAGGGATCTCTTCGTTTGTATTAAGGTCCAAAGTGGTGATTCGAGGGTCTTTCTTATCCAACAATACCTGATCTCCGATCTTAAATTGGTTTGTCCTGTCCTTATGTTTGACATGGTTTTGCTTTGGTTCATCGTGTTTCCCCGGTTTCTCCTTGTCATGTGTCGTCTAGTTCATCAATCCGAAGCCTTCGCTCCTCTTGATTATTTCTTTGTTAGCACGAGGTCTAGGATTTGGCTCAATTATGTAATTTCGTGGTGCTTCTAAAAGAAGGTTGAACCAAATGGTCATTAATAGAATATATGTTATCACCTTTATTACTCGATGTCCTAGCTGAGTTAAGAGCCTAAAGAGTGATTATTTCATCACCTGCACAAAGTGTGAGTTCACCTGTACCAACATCAATTCTAGTTTTAGCAGTTACTAAAAAGGGTCTTCCTAAAATTAAAGGAACATTATTGTCCTCATCCATGTCTAAAACAACAAAGTCTACTGGGAATATGAATTTATCAATTTTTACTAGTACACCCTCAATTATACCCCTAGGAACTCTAATAGTTTTATCAGCCAATTGAATGCTCATCCTAGTTTGTTTGGGTTTCCTGAGGCCTAACTATTTAAACATTTTATAAGGCATAAAATTGATACTTGCCCCTAAATCAGCTAAAGCATTATTAATAGATAAGCTACCAATTAAGTAAGGAATCATAAAACTCCTTAGATCTTTTAACTTTTATGGTAGTCTATTTTGTACGATTGCTGAGCACACAGCATTTAGCTCCACATGCGACACCTCGTCTAACTTCCGTTTGTTTGTCAAAAGCTCCTTTAAAATTTTTCTTGAATTGGGCATTTGCGAAAGAGCTTCAAGAAATAGTAAGTTAATATGTAATTAAAGAAGTTTAATAAATTTACCTCAATTGTTCATCTGTGCAGTCTTTCTTCATCACATTGGGGTATGGTACATGAGGTTGGTACTCTGTAATTATCGGTTTTGGTTGATCATTCCTTACCTCAACCTTACTTTCCTCTACCACATTCTCTTGCCTCAATTTTGGCTCATCTAACCCTTCACTATCGTGAGCAGTAACGGCATGAAGTCGCTCCTTTAAGGTTAGTTTCAGTGATGCTTGGCAAGCTGCCTTGTGGCCGTTCAGATATGAGCTTAGCAAGTTGTCTTAATTGGTTTTCAATCCCTTGAATCGATGCTTGTTGCTTCTTGAGTGTTGTTTCGGTGTTTTGGAAACGGGTTTCTAACACCGCAATAAATTTTGTTAGCATCTCCTCAAGGTTTGACTTTTTCTCTTGTGAGTAGGGCTGCTATTAAAAGCCTAGAGGGGGTTGTTATCTCTGATTTCCTTGGCCACCCCATGAAAATTTTGGGTGATTCCTCCAACCTGGATTATAAGTGTTACTTTAAGGGTTATTTTGAGGCCTAGAATTATTACCCATTTAGTTCATCTGTTTCTTTTCTATGCCAGGGTTGTAGTGTGGGTATTCTATATTGTTCATCCCTCCTCCGTATGTATCGTACTGCATCACTGGATGTACCTGCGAAGAACCACACAAACTATCAATCTTTTTATTTAGCAGTTTTACCTGATTTGATAGCATGGTTACTGCGTTGAGGTTGAAAACACTAGTGACTTTTGTTGGCTTTGTCCTCATAACTTGCCACTGATAGTTATTCAGTGCCATCTCTTCTATAAACTCATAAGCCGCTTCAAGGGTCTTGTTATTTAGGGTTCCACCGGCGGCTGAATCAATCATTTGCCTAGCTGAGGGGTTCACACCGTTATAAAAGGTTTGATCCTGTAGCCACAGAGGTAACCCATGGTGAGGGCATCTCCTTAGTAGATATTTATATCTCTCCCATGTGTCGTAGAGTGTTTCTAGATCCATCTGCACAAAAGAAGAAATATCATTCCTCAACTAAGTCGTTTTAGCCTGAAAAATATTTTAACAAAAATTTTTTGGTCATTTGGTCCCATGTAGTGATTGATCCTCGTGGTAACGAGTTCAAACACTGTTTAGCTTTGTTCCTCAATGAAAAGGGAAACAACCAAAGGTGAATGGCATCGTCAAACACGCCATTAATTTTGAAAGTGTCGCAAGACTCTAGAAAATTTGCCAAGTGATTGTTTGGATCCTCATCCTGCAAACCATCAAATTGAACAAATTGCTGAATCATCTGTATAGTGTTAGGTTTTAGTTCAAAATTATTTGCAGCAATAGCAGGTCTAAAGATACTTGATTCGGTTCCTGTTAAATTAGGTTTAGCATAATCATACATAGTACGAAGAGCAGGATTTTGATTCACTGGATTTGCGGCAACTACAGGAGGTAGCAGATTATTTTCAGCCATCTCTTCGGTTTTATTAGATCATCCTCTTGCTCTTCTTGTATGTAATGTAAGCTTCGACTTATTTCTCTTCGATTTCTGCGAGCGGTAGCTTCTATATCGCTGTTAAAAAGCAATGGGCCTGATGGGTTACTTCTAGTAATAAACTAAAATTACCTGCCAGAAGCAAATCAAAGAAAAATTAGCAAAAGTAAAAATAAATTGTAAGTAGTAAAAAATGGCTAAAGTAATAAAAATTTAGTGTTTCTAATATCTTAGTCCCTGGCAACGGCGCCAAAAACTTGATGGAGCTCGAAACTAACTATTATTTCGACAAAGGCAAGTGCACCTCTCGAACAATAGTATAGTTATGGCGAGTCCGGAATATCGTATCCTCAAGGACTAAAATTACTAGTAATAACTATCTTCTTATTATCTAGCCTAATAATTAAGAGGATTTATTTTTAATCTAAGGTTAACTAACTACTTTAACTAACTAATTGACTATGAACGTGACAGAGAGAGAATTGGGAAAATACTTTTGGACAACTTATACGAGATAGACAATACCTAAGGAAGAACCACCTAGACTTCACTTATTACTTTTGATTCATATGATTTATTCACATGACTTAATCCGTAGAAATCCCTGATTTATGTTAATATCTCTTTTAAGACTAAAACCAACTGACTCTAGGTTGATTAATTGAAATCTCTTTCTAATTAAAACCCCTATTGTCGCATTAACTCGATCTATGGATTCCCTTATTAGATTTGACTCTGATCTGACAGATTTTCGTCGCCCTATTTCTAGGGTTGCAATCAACTTCGCTTAACTGTGTTGACTTCTCTTAAACAGAGACTTTTGATCCACTGAATAAGCACATTCAACTTGGATCAATAACCTAAATTATCAAAACAAGAATACAAACTCACAATTAAGAATAAGAACAAGTATTTATCTTATAAATCAAATAATAATAAGATTCGTCATAGGTTTCATCCCCTTAGATATTTAAGGGATTTAGTTCATACTAATAGAAGGAAACATCATAAAATAGGGAAAACCACAAAACATAATGAAAACCTAAAAAAACTTCTAAAGAACTTGATGGGAGATCTTCAGTCTTGATGCAGGTCCTTCTCCTAAGCTGCTTCCAACGGCTATCTTGGAGTATTCTCCGCCTCCTATATGGCGTCTATTCAACGTCCCCTTTTAGGTTGCCCCCTAGGGTGTTAATATAGGCTTTTGAACACCTCTATTGGCCCACAAGTAGCCTATTCTGAATAGAATTCATCTTTGCTATGGTATGGACACGCCCATGGTGGACTTCTTCACCGTGGTCGATTCTGCTCGCCACACACGGCCGTGTGATCTGCTCGTGGTCGGTAGTCCAGGCCGTGTGATTTCTGATGTAGGCCCATTTTGTCACTTTTTGACCTGTTTCTCGTTCTTTTCAACCCCCTAAGCTTTCTTGAGTGTAAAACATGAATTTAAAGGATTAGGTATAACACCCCGCACCCAAGATCGATACTGGGTCTAGATACGAGACATTACTATTCTTGAACTCACTGAAACATGTACTTACGGGCTATAAAATTTTGTTCCAACTTAAAAACTTCCCTTTCTTAGTCAACACATATAATAGGGGCCTACGAGGCCTTTAACTCATGTCGGAAAACTTTCAGAATTAAAATCAAATAACTCATTTTTGAAGCAGGGTTCACACACCCGTGTGACTTGGAACACGCCCGTGTACCCTTAAGCACGCCTATGCCCTCAGACCGTGTAGAACTACTGACTATTTCCACACGGCTTAGACACGCCCATGTTTACCAACCATGAGAGGTTACTGACTAATTTCACACGGCCATGACACGCTCGTGGGCTTAGACCGTGTGCTAATCCTTGATATCTCGACTAAATTAACATGGTGCAGGCACACGCCCATGTCCAAACAGTGTGTGTCTTACGGCATACACACATGGCCGTGGGATTTGCCCGAGGCCTATTATGATTAATAATACTAAGGTGCAGTGTTAACACGGCCTTGACACACGTCCGTGTGTCCAACCATGCCAGCACTTAAAGGCTATTTACCAAGCTATTAGCCACCCTGAAATGAAGATCATATCCATACACAATTCAACGATGCAATAACAACCCAATTTTATGAATAATACTACATGCTTCATTGATCTCAATAAACTTACATGCTTAGTCAAATTTGGCCAATCACTTAGCCATATACAAAAGAATAATAAACTTGATAGCCTTTACAAAGGCCCTTCTTAAACCATGTCCACAAAATGAATGTTTCCTATACATGCAATACTTAGTAAAGTAACTTGGCTATACCAAAATAAGAGTTGATAGTGTGTTGCGAGCTCTGAATTTAATGATCCACGAGTTAGCTTGGCGGGACTGCATAGAAAGAAAGAATCATAACGTAAGGATATAGCTTAGTAAGTTTGCATGTAACAACTCATAGCATCATCATTGCTTAATATAAACCATTTCACATAAACAATGGTATCATGAATTTCAGCTAAAGAGCTTACTTACTCATATAGATTCTTACATGTCTCATGACACTTACTATTATCATACTTGTAAGGTAACCATGATACCTATATCACTTGATCACATTGATCAGTATACTATAATAACAATAATCATGATATCTACTTTCTCATTCACAACATGAATAATACTCAACTTCACTTAACTTCATCTTGATACTAACTTTACTTTCTTAGCTTTCTTGCTATCTTCTTTTAGCTTACTCATTTGCCCGATGAATTTCTGTGAATAACCGAGGATACTAAATCTCTTCCCGTATAATATGATGCCAAAGCCATATCCTAGACATGGTCTTACATGGGTTATCTCATCTTGGTTTCATGGTCATTTCTTGACATGGACTTATATAAAGTCTTGCTCTTGATAACATACTCAATGCCAAGCTTGAGTCCTTGGACTTACATGATAACTTGCTTGCTAACTTGATCAATGCCAAGCTTGCCTTGGACTTACATGATATCTTGATCAATGCCAAGCTTGCCTTGGACTTACATGATAACTTGCTTGCTAACTTGATCAATGCCAAGCTTGCCTTGGACTTACATGATAACTTTCTTGCTAACTTGATCAATGCCAATCTTGTCTTGGACTTACATGATAACTTGCGTGGTAGTTCGAGTATCCTGGGAAATTCACCTCCCATCGGACTTGCTCATACTTATCATCATGATTTCTTGCTTGAACATGACATGACCATTTCATAAAATTATTGTACATTGTATTAAGCAATTTAATGATAATAATCATAAAGCTTAGAAATCATACAAACTTACCTCAATATATAAAATGTATGTAGATGTGCAATTTAGTCCTCGACTTTGTTCTTGCCTCGGTTTCGATCTGGGCTTCATTTTTCTTGATCAATAATCATAAATAGATCATTTAATAACCATATTGACTAAATTGACTCATAACTCAGACTTTGGTAGAATTACTATTTTGCCCCTATACTTTCTAATATTTGCACTTTTGCCCCAATTCTCGTAAAATGATTTTCATGCAACTTTCTTAAGCTTCATGCTCAACTGAATCATTTTCTCTTCTATAACAATCATTAATTCTCACTATTTCTAGGAGGTATGACCAATTTTATAACTGTTACAAAATGGTCCCTATTACCATTTTTCATGAAATTCATTAAGGAAAAGATGTTTATCTAACATCAAACTCTCTTAAACTTCCATAAAACATCATTTAACAAGCATGTCACTCAACTGTAGATTTTTGAACATGCATCTTAGCTCATTTTATAGCTAAAATTAGCTAATTCATAATACGAGAACTTCAAAAATACAAGAAATATTAAAAACGGGGCTAAAATGAACTTACTATGAGCTTGAAAAAATGAAGAACCCTAGCTATGGTGTCTCCCAATTTTCGACAGCAACAAGGAAGAAGATGAGTGAATTTTTCTCATCCTTATCCTATTTTAATCACTAATGAGGCCAAATGACCAAAATGCCCTTACTCTTAAAAATTTCCATAATAGTCTCTTAAGGCCAATTTTGTCCAAAAATTAAATTTTGGGAAAATTTCTATATAAGGGCTCATAATTATTATTCTAAAGCTATTTCATGCAACAAGCTTCTAGAAACTCATATATTGCAACTTTTGCAATTTAGTCCTTTTTGGACCAATTGACCTTAACTTAATAAAATTGCTTTACAAAACTTTCATACTAATGTGCAAACATGGCATAAACTTGAAAAAACTCATAATTTCACCTCGGGTTCATGGCCTCGCACCACTATCTCGATTAGGCCCTAAATCGAGTCATATAATTCTCCCCAGGATTTTCGTCCTCGAAAATCTTACCAAAGAAAAAGGTTTGGATATCGATTTCTCATACTCTCTTCTGATTCCCATGTAGCTTCTTCGATTCCGTGCTTTTTCCACAATACCTTTACTAAGGCAATAATCTTATTTCTTAGTTACTTAACTTCCCGAGCCAAAATCTTGACTGGTTCTTCACCATAAGTCATGTCGGGACGAATCTCTTTTTTCGAAGGGGTAATTACATGCGAAGGGTCTGATCTGTAGCGTCGTAACATTGGCACGTGAAACACATCATGTATCTTCTCTAATTCAGAGGGCAAAGCCAAAGGGTAAGCTACCAGTCCAACTCTGTCAGTAATCTCATAGGGTCCAATAAAACGTGGACTTAATTTGCCTTTACGGCCAAATTTGAGAACTTTTCTCCATGGTGATACTTTCAAAAAGACTTTATCCCCAACTTGGTACTCGATCTCTTTTCTTTAAATCCAAATAGGATTTACATGCATGCGAGGTAGCTTTTAAACATTCTCGAATTACTTTCACTTTCTCTTCAACTTTTTAACCTAATCAACCCCGTGAATTTGGTTCTCCATGAGTTCAGTCCAAAACAAGGGAGTTCTGCACTTACGCCCATATAGGGCCTCATAAGGTGCCATTTTTAAGCTCGACTGAAAGCTATTATTATAGGCGAATTCTACCAATGGGAGAAACTTTTCCCAACTTCCTTGGAAATCCAAAACATAACATCTGAGCATGTCCTCGAGTACTTGAATTAACCTTTCTGACTGACCGTCAGTCTGAGGGTGAAAAGCTGTACTAAAACTTAATTTTGTACCCAAATTTTCTTGCAGCATCTTCTAGAATTTGGATGTAAATCTCGGATCTCTATTCGATATGATCGATAAGGGAACTCCATGAAGTCTTACTATTTCTGAAACATACAAGTTTGCCAACTTGTCTAGTGAATAATCCACTCGTACTGGTATAAAGTGGGCTGACTTCGTGAGTCTATCAACCACTACCCAAACAGCATCTTTCTTGCTCAGAGACAACGGTAAACCCGTTCTGAAATCCATGGTGATCTGATCCCATTTCCACTCGGGGACCAAGATGGGTCAAGCAAACTCAAGGTACTTGGTGCTCAGCTTTTACTTGCTGACAAATCATGCACTTGGAAACAAATTCTGAAATGTCTTTAAATCATGCACTTGGAAACAAATTCTGAAATGTCTTTCTTCATTTTCGGCCACCAATACTGTTGCTTTAAATCATTATACATCTTGATGCCACCCGGATGTATAGATAAACATCCGTTATGTGCCTCGTGCAAAATTTTCTGAATAAGCTCCTCTTTTCTTGGCGCACAAATTCTATCTCTAAACATTATATATCCATCAGAATTAATCCGAAAGTCAGATTCAGCACCTGACTCGCACTGAGCTGTCTTAACTTGCAACTCACTATTTTCTTTCTGAGCTTCAAAGATCTCTTGAAGAAACATTGGTCTAGCTCTTAACTCAGCTAAAATGGAGCCATTTTCAGATAAGGATATCCTTGAATTCAATGCTCTTAAAATAAATAGAGACTTCCTGCTCAAAGCATCGGTGACTACATTCGCCTTTCCTAGATGGTAGTCGATGACCAACTCATAGTCTTTTATCAACTCTAACCATCTTCTTTGCCTTAAGTTCAACTCTTTCTGCATCATCAAGCACTTCAAACTTTTGTGATCGGTGAAAATCCGACATCGCTCACCGTATAAATGGTGTCTCCAAATCTTCAATGCGAAGACTATGGCGGCCAATTCTAGGTCATGCGTCGGATAATTCTTCTCATGAGGTTTTAACTGTCTTGAGGCATAAGCAATCAGTTTGCCCTCTTGCATGAGTACACAGCCCAATCCATTTAAGGATGCATCACTGTAGACTACAAATTCTTTCCCTAATTCGGGTTGTACTAAGACTAGAGCTTCTGTCAGCATTGCTTTCAACTTCTCAAAACTTTGTTGGCATCTTTTCGACTATTCAAACTTTAGGTTCTTCTTAACAATTTAGCCATCGGGGTTGCAATCATAGAAAACCCCTTGATAAATCGTTTATAGTAGCCGGCTAGGCCCAGAAAACTTCTAATCTCAGTGATGTTCTTTGGTAGTTTCCAGTCTATTATAGCTGAGATCTTACTTGGATCTACTCAGACTCCATCTCTCGAGACAATATATCCCAAGAATCCCACTTCCTTGAGCCAAAACTCACTTTTACTGAATTTGGCATACAAGTAATTTTCTTGAAGAGTCTGTAAAACTATTCATAGATGATCAGCATGTTCATTCTTGTCTCGGGAATAAATCAGTATGTCGTCAATAAAAATGACTACAAACTTGTCAAGGTATGGTCTAAAAATGCGGTTCATTAAGTCCATGAATACTGCAGGAGCATTGGTCAACCCAAAGGGCATGACTAAAATTTCATAATGCCCATATCTTGTTCGAAGGCAGTCTTGGATACATCTGAATCCTTCACTCTCAACTGGTAGTACCCAGATCCCAAGTCTATTTTGGAGAATACAGTCGCTCCTCTCAATTGATCAAACAAATCGTCGATCCTAGGCAATGGATACTTGTTCTTTACTGTCACTTTATTAAGCTGGCGATAATCAATGCATAATCTCATGGTGCCATCTTTCTTTTTCACAAACAAAATCAGAGCGCCCCATGGTGAACAACTTGATCTTGCAAAGCCTTTGTCTGTCAACTTCTCTAATTGGTGGTAATCCTAGTAATTCCTCAGGAATACTATCGGCACTGATTCAATCTTTAACTCTGTCTCTTTATCATTCAATACAAAGGAAAAAAATGCCTCATACCCTTTTCTTAGATATCTCTGCGCCATCATATGAAAAATTATTACCGATGATCTACCTTACTCATCTAATTCTACATGAAGAGTATCCCCATTCTCACATCTCATCTCAATGTATTTCTTCCCACAATTTACAATTACATTGTGAGTAGTCAACTAGTCCATACCAAGAATGAGGTCGAATTCATCAAATGGTAACAACATAAGATTTGCTTTAAAGCAATGACCTCTAATCATTAATGGACAATCTTTACAAACTTTATCAACTAACATACTCTTGCCTAAAGGATTAGACACCTTAATCACAAATTTTGTGGTATCTATAGGCATACCCAAATCGGGTACTAATTTCATGCAAATGTAAGAGTGTGTGGATCCGGGGTCTATTAAAGCAATAACTTTGGTATTGTAAAGAGAAAAGGTACTCGTAATAACATCAGGGGAAGATGCCTCTTCATGAAAGTGCGAATGGCATAAGTCATTGCGTGCACTCTACCCTCGTGTCTCACACCGCTTCTCTGGGTTACCTCTTCCACTTGCCCCTCTTTCCGGGTTCCTCTACAGTCCCCCTCTGACCATACTCCCGAATCTCGGGTTCTGAGTTCTCTTTTCTTTAATCATCTCTGGACAATCTTTTATGAAATGGTCTTGGGAACCACATCTAAAACATATATTTTCATGTGCTCGGTATTCTCCCAAATGGTGTCTACCATATTGTGGACATTCTGGTTTGTCAGGTCTAAAATTCCCAACACTTGCAACTGAAGTCGTTTGTGCTTTATTTCCCAAATACTGCTTACTCTTGTCTTTTCTTGAAAATCCAGTGGAAGTAGCTGTTTGAGTAGAAAAATCTCTTGACTTCTTGGATGACGATTGGAATGACTTGTTCCACTGTCTCTTTCTAGAATCACGAGACTCCATTTTAAATTTCTTCTTCTCTTTTACTAGTTCTTCGGCTTTGCAAGCCCTTTCCACTAACACAATGATTTTTTTTAATTCGAGGACAGCAACAACCAGGTTAATGTCCTCATTTAGACCATCTTCAAACCTTTTACTCATAATGGCCTCAGTGGACACACATTCATGAAGCGTTCTTCTTTGAGTCGCATTTAACTCTCGCTCATAATCGCCATCGACATCTTGCCTTGCTTCACTTCTAGAAATTCTTTCCTCTTCTAGTCTACAAACCTCGGTTGATATACTTTTTCTTAAACTCTTCTTGGAAGAATTCCCATGAGATCCTTTCCCTTGGTACCACCGACACAAGGGTGTTCCACTATTGGTAAGTAGAATCTCTTAAGAGAGAGACTACACACTTCATGCGTTCATCAGGAGAGTAAGACAGTTCGTTAAATACTCTGATGGTATTTTCTAACCATAACTCAGCTCTTTCTAGATCATCATCTTTTCTAGCTCGGAATTCTTCTGCCCCATGCTTCCTGATCCTATCAATTGGAGGTTTACCTCCTCTTACCACCTCTACTACTTAAAGGGCTACTGGAGTAGGTTGTGGAACAGGTGGGGATGGAGGGGGTTGTGCATTCGGGTTCGCTCGAACGAACTCCGTGTACCAGGCATCCATCATATAGAGGAAGGCCTCTCCAGCCTCTTCTCCTCCTCCTTCTTGACTCACCGTAGTGGGTCTATTCTCATTCTCATACGGCATCGTCCCTTCTGCGGGAGCTGGTGCGTTACTTTCTACATCATCCACCTCAGCTCTTTCGGGATCCATTTACTATATGTATAAACATAGTTTAAGTCGTCAGGAGTTGTCACACTATCATTATAAAAAGATTCTTACGTATGGCATGTATAGCTAGACTTATGCTCGTGCTACGTTAGTCCTAGAATCGACTAAACCATAGCTCTAATACCACTAAATTTAACACCACGCACCCAAGACCGATACTGGGTCTGGATACGAGACATTACTATGCTTGAACTCACTGAAACATGTACTTACGGGCTATAAAATTTCGTTCCAACTTAAAAACTTCACTTTCTTAGTCAACACATATAACAAGGGCCTACGAGGCCTTTAATTCATGTCAGACAACTTTCAGAATTAAAATCAAATAACTCATTTTAGAAGTAGGGTTCACATGCATGTGTGACTTGGAACACGCCCGTGTACCCTTAAGCACGCCTATGCCCTCAAATCGTGTAGAACTACTGGCTATTTCTACACGGCTTAGACACGCCCATGTCTAACAATTGTGGGAGGTTACTGACAATTTCACACGGCCATGACACACCCGTGGGCTTAGACCGTGTGCTAATCCTTGATATACTGACTAAATTAACATGGTCTGGGCACACGCCCATGTCCAAACCGTGTGTCTTACACGGCATACAAACATAGCCGTGGGATTTGCCCGAGGCCTATTATGATTAATAATACTAAGGTGCAGGGTTAACACGGCCTTGACACATGCCCGTGTGTCCAACCGTGCCAGCACTTAAAGGCTATTTACCAAGCCATTAGCAACCTTGAAATGAAAATCATATCCATACACAATTTAACGATGCAATAACAACCCAATTTTATGAATAATACTACATGCTTCATTGATCCCAATAAACTTACATGCTTAGTCAAATTTGGCCAATCACTTAGCCATATACAAAAGAATAATAAACTTGATAGCCTTTACAAAGGCCCTTCTTAAACCATGTCCACAAAATGAATGTTTCCTATACATGCAATACTTAGTAAAGTAACTTGGCTATGCCAAAATAAGAGTTGATAGTGTGTTACGAGCTCCGACTTTAATGATCCATGAGTTAGCTTGGCGGGACTGCATAGAAATAATCATAACGTAAGGATATAGCTTAGTAAGTTTGCATGTAACAACTCATAGCATCATCATTGCTTAATATAAGCCATTTCACATAAACAATGGTATCATGAATTTCAGCTAAAGAGCTTACTTAATCATATAGATTCTTACATGTCTCATGACACTTACTATTATCATACTTGTAAGGTAACCGTGATACCTGTATCACTTGATCCCATTGATCAGTATACTATAATAACAATAATCATGATATCTACTTTCTCATTCACAACATGAATAATACTTAACTTCATTTAACTTCATCTTGATACTACCTTTACTTTCTTAGCTTTCTTACTATCTTCTTTTAGCTTACTCATTTTCCCGATGAATTTCTGTGAATAACCGAGGATACTAAATCTCTTCCCATATAATATGATGCCAAAGCCATATCCTAGACATGGTCTTACATGGGTTATCTCATCTTGGTTTCATGGTCATTTCTTGACATGGACTTATATGAAGTCTTGCTCTTGATAACATACTCAATGTCAAGCTTGAATCCTTGGACTTACATGATAACTTGCTTGCTAACTTGATCAATGCCAAGCTTGCTTTGGACTTATATGATATCTTGATCAATGCCAAGCTTGCCTTGGACTTACATGATATCTTGCTTGCTAACTTGATCAATGCCAAGCTTGCCTTGGACTTACATGATAACTGGTGTGGTAGATCGAGTATCTTGGGAAATTCACCTCCCATCGGGACTTGCTCGTACTTATCATCATGATTTCTTGCTTGAGCATAACATGATCATTTCATACAATTATTGTACATTATATTAAGCAATTTAATGATAATAATCATAAAGCTTAGAAATCATACAAACTTACCTCAATATACAAAATGTATGTAGATGTGCAATTTAGTCCTCGACTTTGTTCTTGCCTCGGTTTTGATCCGGGCTTCGTTTTTCATGATCTATAATCATATATAGATCACTTAATAACCATATTGACTAAATTGACTCATAACTCAAACTTTGGTAAAATTACTATTTTGCCCCTATACTTTCTAATATTTGCACTTTTGCCCCAATTCTCGTAAAATAATTTTCATGCAACTTTCTTAAACTTCATGCTCAACTGAACCATTTTATCTTCTATAACAATCATCAATTCTCACTATTTCTAGTAGGTATGACCAATTTTATAACTGTTACAAAATGGTCCCTACTACCATTTTTCATGAAATTCATTAAGGAAAAGATGTTTATCTAACATCAAACTCTCTTAAACTTCCATAAAACATCATTTAACAAGCATGTCATTCAAGGGTAGATTTTTGAACATGCATCTTAGCTCATTTTATAGCTAAAATTAGCTAATTCATAATACATGAACTTAAAAAATACGAAGAATATTAAAAGCAGGCTAAAATGAACTTACTATGAGCTTGAAAAATGAAGAACCCTAGCTATGGTGTCTCCCAATTTTAGAAGAATAAGGAAGAAGATGAGTGAATTTTTCTCATCCTTATCCTATTTTAATCACTAATGAGGCCAAATGACCAAAATGCCCTTCCTCTTAAAAATTTCCATAATAGTCTCTTAAGGCCAATTTTGTCCAAAAATTAAATTTTGGCCAAATTGCTATTTAAGGGCTCATAATTATTATTCTAAAGCTATTTCATGCAAAAAGCTTCTAGAAACTCATATATTGTAACTTTTTCAATTTAGTCCTTTTTTGACCAATTGACCTCAACTTAATAAAATTGCTTTACAAAAATTTCATACTAACGTGAAAACATGGCATAAACTTGAAAAACTCATAATTTCATCTCGGGTTCATGGCCTCACACCACTATCCCGACTAAGCCCTAAATCGGGCTGTTACATTAGGAGCATCGAATTCATAAAATCTAATGAGAATTTATCCAAAAATAAGCCAAGCATGTGGTTAAAATATGTGTAAATTATGGTTTATCAGGCAGACCACACGGCCGCGTGTGGCGAGTAGAATCGAGTACGATCTAAGGAATCGAACTCGGGCATGTCATACGGGCGTGTCCCTGCCGTATCAAAGTTTAATTCTATTCAGAATAGGCCACTTGTGGGCCAAGAGAGGTGTTCCAAAGCCTATATAAACACCCTAAGGGGCAACCTAAACAGAGGAGGCTGAGTAGAAGGCAGAACATACTCGAAGACAACCATCGGAAGAAGCTTCGGAAGAAAGAGCTCCATCAAGACTGAAATCTCCCATCAAGTTCTTTAGAAGTTTTGGGTTTTTCTATATTTTGTTGTTTTCCTAATTTTAAAATGTTTCCTTTTATAAGTATGAACTAAATCCCTAAGATACCTGAGGGGATGAAACCTAAGATGGATCTTATTATTTTTTATTTATAAGATAAATACTTGTTCTTATTCTTAATTGTGAGTTCTTATTCTTGTTTTGATAATTCAGGTTATTGATTCAAGTCGAATGTGCTTATTCAGAGGAGCAAAAGTCCTTGTTTAAGAGTAGATCAACACAATTAAGCAGAGTTGATTGCAACCCTAGAAATAGGGCGACGAAAATCTACCGGATTAGAGTCAAATCTAATAAGGGATTCCATAGATTGAGTTAATGCAACAATAGGGGTTTTAATTAGAAAAAAATTTCAATTAATCAACCTAGAGTTAGTTGTTTTTAGTCTTGAAAGAGATATTAACACAAATCAGGGATTTCTAAGGATTAAGGCAAGTGAATAAATCATATGAATCAAAAGTAATAAGTGAAGTCTAGGTGGATTCTTCTTTAGGTATTGCTTATCTCATAAAGTTGTCTAAAGTATTTTCCCAATTCGTTCTTTGTCGTGTTTTTTTAATTAAGTTTTAGTTTAAAAGAAATCACTCCAAATCTTAGGCTAGATAATAAGAAAATAGTAATTACTAGTACTCTTGATCCTTGTGGATACGATATTACCAGTCTTACCATAACTATATTATTGAACGATAGGTGCACTTGCCTTTATTGTGATCATAGTTAGTTAGAGACACATCACACATCAGTATAGCGGTTTACCGCACAGTACTGCATATATGTCAGCTTTGCTACATATAAATATCTGAGAGGCCTAGTCCACATTCTGGATGTGTAGGGTCGGATGGGCTTTTCGAGGTCCTATGGGGTGTGCATGGTTGGCTGAGCATCTTATAGCTCTTATGGGGTGTGAACGAGGGACGGAGAGTGTTTGGCTGAATGGGTGGGATTGTTTTCTGACATGTGACATATTATCTGAATTTGTGTGCATATTGTTTGTCTGGTTATGAATCTTATATATATCTGATTGTACATGGTTTGAATCTTTAGCTCCTTTTTTTACTACGATTTAGACTCACACTGAGCTCGTGTAGCTTACCCCTTAGTGTTTCCCTTTTCCAGGTACGATCGGTTTCTGTAGGTGGACTCGGCTCGCCAGAGGTCTCGAACAGTCGTGTCTTGATAAGGAAACATGTTTGAGAGTCTTCTTTCCGATTGCTATTTCGGTAAATGGTTTTGAATTGTAAACAGTTATAAGAACTGTGGTACTGTTTTAATTTGGGCTTTTCGTAAATGGTTTTCTTTGGACAAATTTTTTTTTTTAATAACAGGACTTTATTTCTGAGTGTTTTTTACGGAACTTAAATGCTGTAATGTTTTTTTGGTTTGTTAAAGTAAATTTCCCACGATCACTTCGGTGATTAATATGAACTCCGATATTCGATCTAAACTCTTAGGCCGGGTATTGGGTGTTACATTATGTTTATAGTTTATATGAGATTACTAAGCATTCATTGCTTATGTAGTTATTTTCCTTTACTTTACAGATTATCGGAAGCTCGACCGGTTGGAAGTTCGTCAGAGATCTATCACATAATCCATTGGACAAATCGATAGTTTTTGAGTAATTTGGTTATGGTTTATAATGGCGTGGATAGGACAATTGTAATGGTATTATAGTGCATGTGTAAATGATGTTTTGATATGTGTAAGCTTTGGAAAGCTATATTGGTTTGGTACATCTCAACACCTTACCAAATTATGCAATGTTGATTACTTTAAAGTGCTTGTTGATATGATTCATTTAGCATGTTGATGATAGATTGAAAAATGGTTACTTGTCACATGTTTTAGTTCCTAATTGAACTAAGTTATAATGTTTGAAAATGGTAGAAGGTGATTTGGTAAGTATACATTATGTAAGTTAACTATGTTGGTACATTTGATGCCTTGTTAGTTTGTGTCATTGTGACTATATCATGTTGTATGTTCTGAATGGCTCAAATGACATGTTTTGTATTGGAATAGTAATGGTAAAATTTGATGTTTGATTTGTTAGAAGTTGAATTAGGTTCGAGGATAGAAATGAGATAAAAAATACATGTTTAGGTAAGTTTAAATATTTGCATTTGAGGTGCCTTGATTGACATATTGGTTGATTGATTTGGAATCATTAAATTGGTCATTATATGTAAGTTTTGGTAAGGTTTTGATGCTTTGATAATGTGTACTAAAATTTTTTAGGTGGATGCATGAAAAAGTGTTGGGAATGGCTTGAATTTGGCCAATTTCATGTCCACACGGCCTGAGACACGGGTGTGTGACTCAGACGTGTGTGACACATAGCCAAGCAACACAACCGTGTGTCTCTTATAGGTTTAGTTGCATGCAAGTCAGGCTGTTACACGGCCTAGAACATGGCATGGGACACGGGCGTGTGGAGCTATTTCGAGAGTTATATGGCCTAACACACAAGCGTGTAGCTTGGCTGTGTGACTCAACTTAGAGAGTTACACGGGCACGGACACGAGCTGGGACACGGCCATGCGTCCCTATTTCGATTGTTCCTGAGACATGGGCGAGTAACCCTTACAGTTCAAATTTTCTAACTTTTTCCTGAACTTTCCGAATGATTCCAATTTAGTCCCGAATTGTTTCTAAAGTGTTTTTAAGGCATCAAAGGCTCTATTAAGGGACGATATGCATGTAGATGAATGATTTATGCTATGTTTATGTTGAGGTATGAAATGTATGTTTTTAAAGTTATGTTTTTACGGTAATGCTCTGTAATCCTATTCTGGCGACAGAAATCGGGTTAGGGGTGTTACACTTAGTTGCCAACAATCCTTATTTATGAAATATAATTTTTGTGAGTGCATTTGATTGTAAAACCTTTGTGTTGTGATTTTACAAGCTAAGTTCTCGAAGGGGGAGAATTTAGTGGTAAGATTTCTAGTCTTTAAAGGTACAAGTGTGAGTAAATTGTCACTAGGATAGGTTTGGAACCATTGGTTGTAAGTATTTGAAAATAGTAGATACTTCTCATTGAGTTAGACTCCACAGATGTAGGGAAACTTATTTGCATGTCCCCTATAAAAGTGTCAACTTCTCCAATTACTTCTGTTAATACCTAGCTTGTTACCTAACAACTAATTCTAGGTCAACAATCTAAACAATGTTAACGCCAAAACTTGAATTTGGTCCAAATGCTTGGAAAAGAAATTTACTTTCACTTATTGTAATTACTTATTGGTAATTTTTAATTTAAATTTAAATTACAATGTAAACTATTTTGAAATAATAATGTTTTATAATTTGTAGGGAACCCAACCCGAAAATTTTTATAGTAGAAAGGGCCTAAGTCATAATGGGGGGACAACCCTGGATTCATGGTTCTCACAATCTAATAAACTCTCTCGCTCGTGGAAACACGAGCAATGCACAAAAGATAGCGTGCTTCTCAATTACTGTCACAGTTTGCCTTCATTAAGCAACCCCTTCCATCTTCACTTCTCCTACCACACACATACAAAAAAAAAAAAAAGGTAGTTTAATGGCGAGATATATTTCATCCACGTAATTCAAAGATAGGTCCCATTATTAAGAACCCATCAATGGAACAAGACAAAAGAACGCAAACTAATTCTATGGTTGTTTCTGCTCCACGTAAACTATTTAACACTAAACCATGTTTTTTCTTTATAAAGAAATTAACTCAATTATCAACTGTTGCGATCTCTTCTCTTCGCCACTCCTGTTTCTTGCTCCTAAAACATATAGTCGCCTGCTTCGAACTTAGTTGAGAACGATAGATGCTTAGGTTAAATGTTTATTGTTCTCTAAACATTCCTATTCCTGAACATATTAAGCTTGGGAGTAGTTATGGTTCAGGCTTACCTAAGTTCCATGGTGGACCCAAGCTGCCTCGTCGGGTTTCAGTCAGGGCGTTAAAAGATGAGATGGACGGTGGTATGAGCGGCGGCTTTCAAGGCCGGAGCTGGGAACCTGGCTTGGAAATTGAGGTCCCTTTTGAACAAAGACCGGTATGTTCTGCGCATTTACTGTAACTAAAATCTCAAAGTTCCTTTGAAAGCATGGAAAAGCTTGTGATTTGCTAGGCATACATGGATTCTGAGTAGGATGTAACATGTCTTGTAGGCTATCTAATCGATACTGCTATCAATGCATTTCTTTTATATATATATATATATATATATATATATGATCATACTCACCATCATCTGTTTGGTGAAATAGGTGAATGAGTACTCGTCTCTGAAAGATGGACCTCTGTATTCATGGGGCGAACTGGGACCAGGTCAATTTTTCCTTCGACTAGGAGGACTCTGGCTGGTAACTTTCACGGTTCTTGGAGTCCCAATAGCAGCTGCAAGCTTTAATCCTTCAAGAGTAATGTTATTCGGTCTCGTCATTTTCCTTAATTATTTATGTTCCAACACATATTGGAACAAGCATACCCTTATCGAAAACATTCCGGTACGACACAGTATAAGTGGTCCAAATAACGTTCTAATTCACACCTTGCAGGAACCTTTAAGATTTGTGCTTGCAGCTGGAACAGGAACTCTCTTCCTCGTATCACTGATTGTATTAAGAATTTATCTGGTATGTTTATCTTCAAGTTTTTAGACTGTTTCAGTCATGGCCATTTGTTAATCATTCCGGTGGGTATAATTGTGTTTGCCATGTATATCTAAGAAACATGCTGGCCTCAATATGCATGTGATTTATACATGAAAAGATTATAGCTTTGCATCAACGTAGTAGTCTCATCATTTATGCAGAACGATATTGTTTCGGTATATTCATGTGAAGTATAAACAGAAGAAGCATTTTTATTGAGACTTGAACACATTGGGGCCTTTGATCCGTTCAACTGTTTCCGTGATTAGACGGATGGATAACTCAAGTAGCTGTAACCATAAAAGCATGATCCATTTCAATAAATTTGAGAGGCTAAAAGTCTGGTAAGCACAGGTAAAAGCACCATACGACTAGTTTTTAATTGTAGAAATGGATGAAATTGTTAATAGATGATCAGTTTGATCTTTGATCTAATGTATAGGGATTAATTTGCCCATTTCTTCAGTAGAGAAGCAAAATGCAATCCGACTCATAGTAAAAGGACCTCCATGATAATTTTACTGTTCAGCACCATAAAACTTTCCAAAATTAACGCAACAAAAGAATGACTTAGCTTGCATCTTCGTTCTTGATTTAACCGTATAAGCCCAAAGTTCGGAGAATAAATTTGCTTGAACTTCAAAACATGAATATATTCCGCATGATGCAGGGGTGGAGTTATGTTGGGGATAGGCTTTTGTCAGCAGTAATACCTTATGAAGAGACTGGCTGGTATGATGGTCAAATGTGGGTTAAACCACCTGAGGTTCGTAGTTTCTAAACCAAGAAAATTACAACCCTCAAACTTTCTTTTTTTCGTTTTCTACAGTTGCAAATAGAACAAGAAGAATGAAATTCTTCATCATACTCCTTTAAGATACACCATCAAAAGCTTTTGCAGATACAGTTTCATCAGCTCAAGTGATATCTTTTAAATCCTTTTCCATTTCCAGGTCCTGGCTCGTGACAGACTGCTGGGCTCTTATAAGGTATTATCACATTCATATTCTGATTATGAAAAAGCCATGAAAGCTTGACATTAGAAAAATGTTGGCCTCCAGGTTAAACCAGTTATCAAGTTGTTGAAGCAGACACTAGTGGGAACAGGGGCTTTGCTTGTTACATCATTATTTCTATTTATCTTCGCTACACCAGTGGAAGATTTCTTTAAAACAGCATTTGTCACAAAGGATGCACCATCAAACATTGTTGCTTCAAAAACCAACACAAAGTTCAACATAAGGTAACATGGATGTGACATATGTGAAGAATCAACACAAGGTTCATATTTACAGCAACACTTTCCATGTGTATATATTGTGTAGGAAAGAGGAGTTGCTTCGACTTCCGGTTGAGGTTAAGGACGATGACGATCTAGCGGCGGCTGCAGCAGAGGCTGCTGACGGAAGACCAGTGTACTGCAGGGATAGATATTATCGTGCATTAGCAGGTGGGCAGTACTGCAAATGGGAAGATCTATTGAAGTAGTTAGTTTGATTGAATTCTGGGTTTGGGGAATGGAGACCTTGAAATATCTCGGATTTTTATATGGTTAATTTGCTTTCAACATTGTAGCTAAAAGATGTAAATGCCTTTTTTTTTTTTTGCAATTATTACATGACATTCAGAAAGTTTAAAGAAACAGAAGGGGAAAAGAAATCCAAATGTCATGATCTGTTCATAATTACACTGTAGCGTATATAAGCCTAATTCCGCCTGCTGTAAACCAAAAAGAACTCCTCCCCTACGATACGACTCTGTTCTCCATGCACCATGTTTGTCTGTATTGAATATAAATCATACAAAGTTTTTATTTTGGTAGGATGAAGTAGTTGGTATTTATTCCTTTCAATAACATCACCTATAAATATAATACACCTTACATTTGTTAATTATCCTGCTAAATTTCAATAATTAGAAACTTCTCCACTTTTCCAAGAATCAGTTAGATGCACTTCTTTTTTGCCTATATATTCTATATGGTGTGGATAAGTGATCCAACTATCAGCACATTTCGTAAGCATGTATCCTCAAAATCATGTTTTGAATTGCGACGGTGGACAGATTTTAATCATTTTCTGTCTTCAGATTATAATAATTTTAATCAATTATGATAAGAAATCAGTAAAGGTTTCCTTAAAAAAAAAAAAAACCTGGTTTTTATATATATATATATATATATATATATGATGATGATGATGAGATTTGAACTCACACTAATTGAATTGGTAAAATCTTAAATTAATTACTAAGCCAAAGCTTCATTTTAATGTCTTTTATATAATTTATTAACAATTATAGTACATTTAATATTCTTAGTATGATATATTTACATGTTTAAATTTTGTTTTACTTACAATTTAATCTATTTTTCAATTTAATATTGTACATATTTCATATGTTATTATAATTAATTAGTTTCAAATCATACGGTTCATTATTTATCGTATGTTATTTTTAAACACACATTTATGTTCTTCGTAATTTTCACACGCATATTCGTGTTATAATATTTCTAGTCATAGATTAAGCATTTTACTGAGTTGATGCCACCCATTAACTAGGTCCCAAGTCAGCTAGGGAATTACCATACAGCTCATTGTATTTGTAAAGTAAGTTATATGATTATGTGAGTGTTTTTGTCTTTTTTATATTTTTATAAATCAATAAAAATTATCCATAATAAGATTTGAACCAGGAACACCATGAATATAATTTTTTTTATTTATCATTTAAAGTAAAGCAATTTTAATTTCTATTTGAAGCTTTAATAAGTATATATGTGTTTTAATTTTTTATATATCTATATATATGAATAATGTTGTTGATTAAGTTAGTATCATAAATGAACACGATACCAATTCTGGATTGATGACAAAAAAAGTGATATACAATTTTATTCATTTAATATTCTTAATAAAATGCATTTTTGTGTTTATATATTAACATGAAATCATACTTTTCATTGTTTATTGCATATTCAGTGGCGAATCTAAAGGGGGCTGGCATGGGCAACGGTTCCCCTAAAATGTAAAATTATTATTTAAGTCCTTAAATTTTCTAAAAAAATTTAAAATTAGTAAAGGTAAAATTGTACTTTGGTCCCCTAAAATTATAAAAATTCGATTTAATCTTTTAAAAATTATAAAAATATAGACTATAAAAAATTAAAATTTCATTCGACTCCCCTAAAAGATTGTTCTGACTTCGCTCCTGTGCATATTACTTTTAAACACATATTTAAATTCTAAATATGTTATTTCCATACATATACACGTGTGATAAAATTTTAATTTAAATTATTGCTATATTACACGATATGATACGACATAAACTAACAATTATGTGACTTAATAAAAATTGATACGTGGTACAAAGCAACAAATCGGCTTTGTCACACTAGTATTTGTACAAAATAATTAACAAAGATAAAAAGCAAAAAATATAAAAAATTGTTTTTAATTTATGAAAATTTATTTTTATAATATATAAATTATAATTTATTTAAAATAAAAGGAAAAATAAAAATTTTAAAATCATAAAAATTCTAAATATATAAAATTATAGAAAATACTAAAATATACATACATTCTAAAAAATTATTAAAAATGGATATTTTTAATTAAAGTTTTAGACTGTTAAAAAGTTTACAAATTCAATATATATAAGTTATAGAAAATTCAAACAATTCAAATATAATATTTTAAAGTTGGTTGAGTATTAACTTAATTTTGTACCATTGTTATTATAGTAATAGGAGAGTGTAGGTTTGAATACACTAAAGTATATATATATATATATATATATATATATATATATTTTCTGATTTAAGAGTTCAAAAGAAATTATAGGTAATAGGTTGACTTTGTATAAAATAATATTTAAAATCAAAAGGTTAAACATATATTATTTACTTTAAAAACATATAGAAAAATTCAACAATTCAAAAATATTATATAATTTGATAAACATTGACCAATATTAACCACATCAATACTCATCAACAAATGCAAGGCAACAAAGTTCAATGTTGATCAACCTAATAAACTTTTATTTTAAATGTATAAACATTTCTTTTTTAAAGATATCTGTTAGGATTATTTGAATATTAATAATGGCTTGGTATGTAAATTCCGCTTTATGTCATGTTTCATTTTTTTTTATTGAGTTATATCGTAGTTGCACCAAAAAAATAATAGAATAATAGTTTGAATATCACTTTTAAGTGTTCAGATAGATTGAAAATATTGGAAATAAGAAAGTAAGAAAAAGAGTTATTTGATCCAAGTTTATTTCTCTATTTTTGAGCATCAAGATATCTTAGTGCTAAAGTGGGAGTCCATCTTAACAAGTGGTAATAAGAGCTAAGGTTGAAGGAGTGTTAATTTTCTTAGTATGCTTTGTGATTATAGTATTGTTTGATTTTCCACATCAAAAACGAAATTTTCAATGTTGCTTGAAGATTATCCTCAATTGCTAGAAAGAAGTGTGATGTGTGGAAGTGTATGTCTAGGAAAGGTTCTAACTAGAAAATACTTGGTATTTGAGAGTATTCATTGTGACCCATCTCTCTTTCCTAAGAACCTGTAACACCCCTTAACCCGAGTCCGTCGCCAGAATGGGTTATGAGGCATTACCAATCTAAACCCAACCCTGAACTAGCATACATGTTTATAAATCATACTTCCTTAATTTAAAAGTCAAAGTCAAATAAACTACATTCACATGACTTTCAAATTTCGAATTCATTATCGAACATACTTTAATAATAATGTTACAACATAGCTGATCAAACATGATCACTTTCGTATATAAATAGTCAACATGTACCATATCATTCATATTGCCATATAAGATCATTATCATAGCAAATATCGCACATACATGTAATTAATCAAACCATTTAATCATCTATTTTAGTACGTCTTCTAAGCAACAACACAAGTACATTATAATCAATTCATTAAAACAATTCAAAAGGCCGAATATGCCCAAAATATCTCATACTCAATAGTCCAAATCTAATGCACATTTCATCAATAAAATATACATAACATCTCACGGCATTATTACATATGTATATATCGTCGAATCATCAAAACCAATTATTCAATCATTTTATATATATATATATATATATATATAAAAGCTCAAACATACTAGTCTAGCTACTTTCATATGACTTAATACATATACAACTTTTAAATGATCAAAGCAGAAGTTAGCCTAAACACATAGAGCCGGATATTATCATTTCATAACTTGACATGCGGTACATACACATAATTGTACATAAGTTTATTCAATCACTAAATTTTATTATATATCCTATTCATATTCTTATTCATGCATCCACCTATATGACATAAATGAAATATCAATGATTAATTTTCCAAAATTAACTTACAATAAAACAGAACATAGATAAACATTATCATTATGATTAACTATTCATAATCAACTCAAACCCCAAACATAAGAGTAAAGCCATATTCGCATGGCCCTTTATACATCATATGCGAAATAACTCAAAAGAGTAGTTTAGCCTATACATGCCATAGACTTTAAGTTCAATCACAAAAAGGTACCAAAATAGTTGATCTGTGCTTGACTTTGACAAGGATCCCTAAGTGCGAACTTAGACCTCAAAATCTATAAAATAGTCAAATGAACACAACGGTAAGCTATCTCAGCTTAGTAAGTTATAAACAATGGTAAAGAATGTAATTAAACATCACATAAGTAACATTAAATTAACATGAGTATCATCAATCTCATAGCCGTAGGTTTATATACATACACATCTATCAAATTACCATTCCATAACTACCATGTTTGGTAATTTCAAAACCAACATTCCTGTATTTCTTATTCGATATCATTTAAAACTATGCACCATCAATCCATTCAAACATACTTGAAAACTCATAACCACATAACATAACTCAAATTTCATAATCTAACTTCACTTACCATTTTACTACTAACCTTCTTAGCTTTCATGAATCACATACCTGTTCATGCCATTACCTTTAATACAATTCACGAGTTGATAACTTTAATACATTCGCAAACCCGCATACTTAGTGCAAATTCATGTAACGTATCGCACACTTAGTGCCGTTACTTGATAAAACGCACACATAGTGCAAATCCCTTGTAATGTATCGCACACTTAGTGCCATTACATTATATTTCGCACACATAGTGCCCAACGACCGATTTCGTACACACAGTGCTTGGTATCTTGATTCGCACACTTAGTGCTTTATTCGAACCTGTTACTCACTTCCTTGTACATAAATACATATATATAATATAGTTCGTTTCAATCCCAAATCATTTTCACATTCGGCATTTCCCACAATTTTCATACATACAATTCATTTGATCAATTTCATTACTTAAGTCAACATCTCATGTAACTACATTATCAAATAAGGGCATTTTTTTTTTTCATTCAAGTAAACTCATTGTCCACCTACTATCACATTTGGCCATCCCCTTTATTTTTATACTTAACTCTATTAAAACATATACTTTATTATGAATAAAAATTAAATACAGTCCAATTGCTTAAAAACTTACCTCGAAAATCTGCAGATTAGGGTTTCCCGGCTATTCGTTCAACTTCGCCTTTCCCCGATCCAATCCCGTTTCCTTTTGTTCTTGATCTAAATAATTCCAAATTAAGCTCATTCAAATATATTTTCATTCAATTTAATCCAAAAATACGTAATTATACAAATTACCATTTTACCCCTGACATTTATAACTTTTACAATTTAGGTCCCTATTGCACAAAATATAAAATACACATAATTTAAATTTACTCCTTTAGGGCTGAATGCTCCTCATGCCTATATAAGTCCTTACAAGCCATTTATTTTTCATTTTAGTCCCTCAACTATTTATTTTTGCAATTTAATCCTTGACATTGAAATTCATGAAAATTTCCAATTCAAAACATATCCTTAATATTTTACCATCAAAGACTGCAAAACATAAACATTCATCAATGGCCGATTATCAATCATGCATCAAATTCAAAAATTTCAACATGGGTCGAATAGTATTCAAAGCAACGATCTCAAAAACATAAAAATTAACAAAAACCGAACAAATTACATACCTAGATCAAGCAAAATCCAAGGTCGAATGTACTAAGCTTTCTTCTTTTATTTCTTTTGTTTTTTTCGGTCAAAAAGATGAACACATGCATGGCTTCCTATTTTGTGTTTTATTTTAATAACATAATACTTTATTAATTACCATTTTATCCTTTAATAACTTATTATAACAAACATAATAATAAGGTCACTCTTGACCTTATGCCGTCCACTACTATAAGAAATGGATTATTTGCCCTTTAAGGATTCAACTTTAAAAAGCTACTCTCAATTTAGCACTATTATAGCTAACCATCACATTTTCATTTTTTACTTTTACGTCCTTTTATTTAATTAAGCACACAAACACTAAAATTTTTATACGAAACTTGCACACATTCTAATTCACACACAATTAACTCAGAAAATAATACTTAAAAAATTTTCTAACTCGGATTCGTGGTCTCAAAACCATCATTTCAATTAGGGCTAGAATCGGGCTGTTACAGAACCCACCTGGTGCATTGTTCATAGACTACATTTACTATTTCAGTATTTAGTTGTGATGTTAAGTTTCTTGAGGTTTGATATTGATAATTTTGATGGAAAGATTAATTTTAGTTTGTGGCAAGTACAAGTAAAAGATTTGTTGATTCAATATAGGTTACAAAAGGAATTGAAGGGAAAGCCAACCAATAAGGATTCTAGAAAGGTCTGGCTATTGGAAAAACTCCAATTTGAAATGATTTTTTTGTCACAATGAAAATATAAAAATTTGAAAAGCGAGTCGGGTAGTAATATTTTTAGCAAGAAACTTTTCCCAAAAAGTACCTGTGTTTTGTGCGAGATGGATCTTTTTCGTTCTTGACTTTTAACCGAATGACCTTCTCCGCTATTCTCGTACTACGAATCGCTTTAAGTGTGAGTTCAATCATGAATCAAACACAGAACCAAAATTTTTTTTCTTACTTTCTGTAGGAAAGTAAATCTTTTTCTATAGAAATCGATAGAAATGTTATGTCACACCCCAGAAATTAAAATCCAATTAAGAGTGAGATAATGTATGTTAATTATGTTTTGGGCTTGGCATGACAGCTTAATCTACCATTCAGTTGGCTGGTTGGTGTGTAACACCCCAAACCCGGCCTAGACGTTACGACCGGATCTGGCATGTCACATAAAAGGGTTGTTTAAAAACTGCATGTTCGTTTAAAAAGTTCGTATTCACTTTAAAACTCCGGGCTTTGTTGTTTGTGAAGTTTAGATTTGCTTTTATGGTTTCCTTGTAAAAATGTTATTATTGTTATTTTCAAAAACTTTGTTTATAGCAGAAATCAGATTCAGTAGTTTGTGGAAAGGTGACATTTTGAAAACAGTTAGTAACTTTTTAAGAAAACCCAGAGTTTAGTTATGTATAGTTTGAATATAACAAAAATGAAAGTTAAAAAGAAAATTAAGTCCAATGGCCTTATTACAAAAAACCAACCCAAATTAAAATAAATCTCAAAATAAAGTAAAACGAAATTTACTAAAGTTTGGGAGAAGTACTCCGATGTATGGCCACCACAGAGTCCTCCGCAGCTCCAAATCCTCAATGCGGGGGATCACCTGCAAGGTTAAAGCAGAGGGGTGAGTTACGAGAACTTAATGTGTAATCCCCTAATCGGTCATTAACTGGGCTCGAGCCCATACAGAAGCAGACTGGGCCAAAGCCCTATTCAGTAACCATCTGGGCCTTAGCCCTATAAACATTATCATGCAAACTGCTACACACCCCCGTACTAGCCCAACACACCTGTAGGGACCAAGTCAACCCACCCAGCCCAACACACTAATATGGCAGACAAGCTACTAATTATAGAATTTGTGGCAGAGCCACCAGAATAACAGAATATACGTGGCATAGCCACCAGACAGAATATGGTAGAGCCACCATAATACACTTCCTCCGATCATCAATCCCAACCCATGCAACATATTATATATGCAATGCATCATATATACAAAAATGCAAATAAAGCATATACATGATAACCAATCCATAGTCAAGGGCATCACAGTCATTTACCCTCCAGGGGTATTTCGGTAATTTTACCTTCTAGGGGTATTTTGGTAATTTTACATTTAACGGCCTTTTCGAAGGCCTACTGTCTCCTCGAGCGACATAGGACCCTTTTTAGGTTACTACGGAACTATTGGGCCTAAAACCAATTTCAGACCCAAACGAGCCCACACGCTCGTGTGGCCCAAAACACATGGTTTCGGTTTCAGATTCGTAAATTTTACAATCGAACCTATCATTTGATAGTTTTCCAATGATTTTGTCACAGTGGGCCGGATAGCCCATTGGGCCCATTTGCCCCATTTTGGCTCGATCAGGCCCGTTATAGCCTTAGTTTCGCGAGAGTGCTCGTGACACTCTCAACGACTTACCGTCATTATTCGTATTTCGATTTACCCTTATGAGCGTTTGCACGCTCGAGTGGTCACAAATGCCAATTTTTTGGCTTTTCAGCTTTCAGCCGAATCACAGAACATTGCAAGCATGCATTCGGAGGGGTGTGAGATTACACACCTGATCAGGTAGAGTACTATACACTCACGAGTGTCGTCACCTATACCAAACATAACACATAATTAAATCTATAACAATTGAAATGGGAGATCTTGAATCCAAACACCTATCTATAAGATTTACTAACACTTACCCTCACTAGTGCGATCAACTACGATTTGCTTATCTAAACCAGATGTCGATGCCCTTCCACAACCCAGCGGAAAGTCCCAAACCGCTGACACCCAATGCCGCTTAAACTTGGGAGCAGAGGCTATGAATCCATCTCTATTAGGCCCTTTTCCTGATCCCCCCTTAGATTGGTTACCACCAGCCTCCATGAAGAACTCTTGATTAGCGAACGCCAATATACCACTCCTTGAGTGACCCTAACACCAACCCATATTCAGTAATAAAGAGAAAATCACAATACCAATAGCACCATTTACCCTCAGATTCGGCAAGAACAGGTTCTTGAACAATAAAAAGTTGAACACCCACGACCCTCAGAAATGATAATCAATTGGAAAGAAAGGGAAAAGATTAATTCGGCTTGACCAAATAGGGAACGACAGATGATGTAACAGCCCGATTTAGGGCCTAGTTGGGATAGTGGTGCGAGGCCATGAACCCGAGGCAAAATTATGAGTTTTCCAGGTTTATGCCATGTTTTCACGTTAGTATGAAAGTTTTGTAAAGCAATTTTATTAAGTTGAAGTCAATTGGTCCAAAAAGGACTAAATTGCAAAAGTTGCAATATATGAGTTTCTAGAAGCTTTTTGCATGAAATAGCTTTAGAATAATAATTATGAGCCCTTAAATAGCAATTTGCCCAAAATTTAATTTTTGGACAAAATTGGCCATAAGAGACTATTATGGAAATTTTTAAGAGGAAGGGCATTTTGGTCATTTGGCCTAATTAGTGATTAAATTAGGATAAAGATGAGAAAAATTCACTCATCTTCTTCCTTGTTGCTGCCGAAAATTTGGAGACACCATAGCTAGGGTTCTTCATTTTTTTTCAAGCTCATAGTAAGTTCATCTTAGCCCTGTTTTTAATGTTCTTCGTATTTTTTAAGTTCCCGTATTATGAATTAGCTAATTTTAACTATAAAATGAGCTAAGATGCATGTTCAAAAATCTACCATTGAATGACATGCTTGTTAAATGATGTTTTATGGATGTTAAGAGAGTTTGATGTTAGATAAACATCTTTTCCTTAATGAATTTCATGAAAAATGGTAGTAGGGACCATATTGTAACAGTTATAAAATTGGTCATACCTACTAGAAATAGTGAGAATTGATGATTTTTATAGAATAGAAAATGATTCAGTTGAGTATGAAGTTTAAGAAAGTTGCATGAAAATCATTTTACGAGAATTGGGGCAAAAGTGCAAATATTAGAAAGTATAGAGGTAAAATAGTAATTTTTCTAAAGTATGAGTTATGAGTCAATTTAGTCAATATGGTTTTTAAATGATTTATTTATGATTATAGATCAAGAAAAATGAAGCCCGAATCGAAACCGAGGCAAGAACAAAGTCAATGACTAAATTGCACATCTACATACATTTTGTATATTGAGGTAAGTCTGTATGATTTCTAAGTTTTATGGTTTTTATCATTAATTTGCTTAGTATAATGTACAATAATTGTATGAAATGATCATGTTATGTTCAAGCAAGAAATCACGATAATATGTACAAGCAAGTCCCGATTGAAGATGAATTTCCCTGGGATACTTGATCTACCACACAAGTTATCATGTAAGCCCAAGGCAAGCTTGGCATTGATCAAGTTAGCAAGCAATATATCATGTAAGTCCAAGGAAAGCTTGGCATTGATCAAGTTAGCAAGCAAGTTATCATGTAAGTCCAAGGCAAGCTTGGCATTGATCAAGTTAGCAAGCAAGTTACCATGTAAGTCCAAGGCAAGCTTGGCATTGATCAAGTTAGCAAGCAAGTTATCATGTAAGTCCAAGGCAAGCTTGGCATTGATCAAGTTAGCAAGCAAGTTATCATGTAAGTCCAAGGCAAGCTTGGCATTGAGTATGTTTTCAAGAGCAAGACTTCATATAAGTCCATGTCAAGACATGGCGTGAAACCAAGATGAGATAACCCATGTAAGACCATGTTTAAGATATGGCTTTAGCATCATATTATGTAGGAAGAGATTTAGTATCCTCGGTTATTCACAGAAATTCATCGGGCAAATGAGTAAGCTAAAAGAAGATAGCAAGAAAGCTAAGAAAGTAAAGTTAGTGTCAAGATAAAGTTAGATGAAGTTGAGTATTATTCATGTTGTGAATGAGAAAGCAGATATCATGATTATTATTATTATAGTATACTGATCAATGTGATCAAGTGATACATATATCATGGTTACCTTACAAGTATGATAATAGTAAGTGTCATGAGACATGTAAGAATCTATATGAGTAAGTAAGCTATTTAATGAAATTCATAATACCATTGTTTATGTGAAATGGTTTATATTAAGCAATGATGATGCTATGAGTTGTTACATAAACTTACTAAGCTATATGCTTACGTTATGATTCTTTCTTTCTATACATTCCGCCAAGCTAACCGTGGATCATTAAAGTCAGAGCTCGCAACACACTATCAACTCTTATTTTGGTATAGCCAAGTTACTTTACTAAGTATGGCATGTATAGGAAACATTCATTTTGTGGACATGTTTTAAGAAGGGCATTGTAAAGGCTATCAAGTTTATTATTCTTTTGTATATGGCTAAGTGATTGGCCAAATTTGACTAAGCATGTATGTTTATTAAGATCAACGAAGCATGTAGTATTATTAATAAAATTGGGTTGTTATTGCATCGTTGAATTGTGAATGGACATGATCTTCATTTTAGGGTGGCTAACGGCTTGGTAAATAGCCTGTAAGTGCCCACACGGTTGGACACACGGGCGTGTGTCAAGACTGTGTTAACCCTGCACCTTAGTATTATTAATCATAATAGGCTACGAGCAAATCCACATTTGTGTGTGTGTGTGTAAGACACACGATTTGGACGGGCGTGTTCCTGCACCGTGTTGATTTAGTTAGTATATCAAGGATTAGCACATCGCCTAAGCTCCAGGCGTGTCATGGCGATGTGAAATTAGTCAGTAACCTTCCACGGTTGGTAGACACATGTGTGTCTAAGCCGTGTGGAAATAGTTAGTAGCCCTACACGGTTTGAAGGCATAGGCGTGCTTAAGGGTACACGGGCGTGTTCCAAGTCACACGGGCGTGTGAACCCTGCTTCGAAAACGAGTTATTTGATTTTAATTCTGAAAGTTTTCTAACATGAGTTAAAAGCCTCGTAGGCCCTTGTTATAAGTGTTGACTAAGAAAATGAAGTTTTTAAGTTGGAACGAAATTTTATAGCCTATAAGTACACGTTTCAGTGAGTTCAAGTATAGTAATGTCTTGTATCCAGACCCAGTATCGGTCTTGGGTGTGGGGTGTTACATTTAGTGGTATTAGAGCTATGGTTTAGTCGGTTCTAGGACTAACGTAGCACGAGCATGAGTCTAGCTATACATGCCATACGTAAGAATGTTTTTATAATGATAGTGTGACGACTCCTGACGACTTAAAATATGTTTATACATATAGTAAATGGATCCCGAAAGAGTTAAGGCAGATGATGTAGAACGTAACGCACCAGCTCCCGCAGAAGGGACGGTGCCATATGAGAATGAGAATAGACCCACTACGATGAGTCAAGAAGGAGGAGGAGAAGAGGCTAGAGAAGCCTTCTTCCATATAATGGATGCTTGGTACACGGAGTTCGTTCGAGCGAACCCGAATGCACAACCCCCTCCACCCTCGCCTATTCCACAACCTCCTCCAGTAGCCCCTCAAGTAGTAGAGGTGGTAAGAGGAGGTAAACCTCCAACTGATAGGATCAGGAAGCATGGGGCAGAAGAATTTCGAGCTAGAAAAGATGATGATCCAGAAAGAGCTGAGTTTTGGTTAGAAAATACCATCAGAGTATTTAATGAACTGTCCTGCACTCCCGATGAATGCATGAAGTGTGTAGTCTCTCTCTTAAGAGATTCTGCTTACCAATGGTGGAACACCCTTGTGTCGGTGGTACCAAGGGAAAGGATCTCATGGGAATTCTTCCAAGAAGAGTTTAAGAAAAAGCATATCAACCAGAGGTTTGTAGACCAGAAGATGAAAGAATTTCTAGAGTTGAAGCAAGGCAAGATGTCAGTAACTGATTATGAGCGAGAGTTCGTACGACTCAGCAAGCACGCTCGTGAATGTGTGTCTACTGAGGCCATTATGAGTAAAAGGTTTGAAGATGGTTTAAACAAGGACATTAAGCTGGTTGTTGCTGTCCTCGAATTAAAAGAATTCGTTGTACTAGTAGAAAGGGCTTGCAAAGCCGAAGAACTAGTAAAAGAGAAGAAGAAATTTGAAATGGAGTCTTGCGATTCTAGAAAGAGACAGTGGAACAAGTCGTTCCAATTATCATCCAAGAAGTTAAGAGATTTCTCTACTCGAACAGCTAATTTCACTAGATTTTCAAGAAAAGACAAGAGTAAGCAGTATGTGGGAAATAAAGCACAGACAACTTCAGTTTTGGAAGAATACCGAGCACATGAAAATGCATGTTTTAGATGTGGTTCCTAAGGCCATTTAATAAAGGATTGTCCAGAGAAGAATAAAGAAGAGAGAACTCAAACCCGAGATTCGAGAGTATGGTCAGAGAGAGACCACAGAGGAACCCGGGAAGTGGGGCAAGTGGAAGAGGTAACCCCAGATAGCAGGCTGCAAGACCCGAGGGTAGAGTGCCTACAAGGACTTATGCTATTCGCACTCGCGAAGAGGCATCTTCCCCTGATGTTATTACGGGTACCTTTTCTCTTTACAATATCAAAGTTATTGCTTTAATAGACCCCGGATCCACACACTCTTACATTTGCATAAAATTAGTACCCGGTTTGGGTGTGCCTATATATACCACAGAATTTGTGATTAAGGTGTCTAATCCTTTAGGCAAGAGTATGTTAGTTGATAAAGTTTGTAAAGATTGTCCATTAATGATTAGAGGTCATGGCTTTAAAGAAAATCTTATGTTGTTACCATTTGATGAATTCGACCTCATTCTTGGTATGGACTAGTTGACTACTCATAATATAATTTTAAATTGTGGGAAGAAATACATTGAGATGAGATGTGAGAATGGGGATACTCTTTATGTAGAACCAGATGAGCAAGGTAGATCGTCGATAATAATTTCTCATATGATGGCGCAGAAATATCTAAGAAAAGGGTATGAGGCATTTTTGGCCTTTGTATTGAATGATAAAGAGACAGAGTTAAAGATTGAATCAGTACCGATAGTATGTGAGTATGTGGATGTTTTTCCTGAGGAATTACCAGGATTACCACCAGTTAGAGAAGTTGAGTTCAGCATTGAGCTAACTCCCGGTACTGTACCAATATCCATTACTCCTTATAGAATGGCTCTAACAGAGTTGAAAGAGTTGAAGTTACAGTTGCAAAAATTGACAGACAAAGGCTTTGCAAGATCAAGTTGTTCACCATGGGGCACTCCAGTTTTGTTTGTGAAAAAGAAAGATGGCACCATGAGATTGTGCATTGATTCTCGCCGACAATAAAGTGGCGATGAAAGAACAAGTACCCATTACCTAGGATCAACGATTTGTTTGATCAATTGAAAGGAGCGACTATGTTCTCCAAAATAGACTTGAGATCAGGGTACTACCAGCTGAGAGTGAAAGATTCAGATGTATCCAAGATGCCTTTCGAACAAGATATGGGCATTATAAATTTTTAGTCATACCTTTTAGGTTGACCAATGCTTCTGCGGTATTCATGGACTTAATGAATCGCATTTTCAGACCATACCTTGACAAGTTTGTAGTTGTTTTTATTGACGACATACTGATTTATTCCCGAGATGAGAATGAACATGCCGATCATCTATGGATAGTTTCTACGACTCTTGAGAAAATCGGTTGTATGCCAAATTTAGTAAAAGTGAATTTTGGCTCAAGGAAGTGGGATTCCTAGGACATATTGTCTCGAGAGATGGAGTCCGAGTAGATCCAAGTAAGATCTCAGCTATAATAGACTGGAAACCACCGAAGAACATCACGGAGATTAGAAGTTTTTAGGCCTGGCAGGTTACATTACAGACGATTTGTCAAGGGTTTTCTATGATTGCAACCCGATAACTAGATTGTTACTGTAAGAATGTGAAGTTTGAGTGGTTGGAAAGATGCCAACAAAGTTTTGAGAAGTTGAAAGTAATGCTGACAGAAGCTCCAGTCTTAGTACAACCCAAATCAGGGAAAGAATTTGTAGTCTACAGTGATGCATCCTTAAATGGATTGGGCTGTGTTCTCATGCAAGAAGGCAAAGTGATTGCTTATGCCTCAAGACAGTTAAAACCTCATGAGAAGAATTATCTGACGCATGACCTAGAATTGGCCTCGATAGTCTTCGTATTGAAGATCTGGAGACACCATTTATATGGCGAACGATGTCAGATTTTCACCGATCACAAAAGTTTGGAGTACTTGATGACGCAGAAAGAGTTGAACTTAAGACAAAGAAGATGGTTAGAGTTGATAAAAGACTATGAGTTGGTCATCGACTACCATTTAGGAAAGGCGAATGTAGTCGCTGATGCTTTGAGCAGGAAGTTTCTATTTATTTTAAGAGCATTGAATTCAAGGATATCCTTATCTGACAATGGCTCCATTTTAGCTGAGTTAAGAGCTAGATCAATTTTTCTTTAAGAGATCTTTAAAGCTCAGAAAGAAGATAGTGAGTTGCAAGTTAAGAGAGCTTAGTGCGAGTCAGGTGCTAAATCGACTATCGGATTAATTCTGATGGATATTTAATGTTTAGAGATAGAGTTTGTGTGCCAAGAAAAGAGGAGCTTATACAGAGAATTTTGTATGAAGCACATAACGGGTGTTTATCTGTACATCCGGGTAGCACCAAGATGTATAATGATTTAAAGTAACAGTATTGGTGGCCGAAAATGAAGAAAGACATTTCAGAATTTGATAACCAAGTGCATGATTTGTCAGCAAGTAAAGGTTGAACACCAAGTACCTTGGGTTTACTTTAACCTATCTTGATTCCCGAGTGGAAATGGGACCCTATTACCATGGATTTCGTAACGGGTTTACCGTTGTCTCGAGCAAGAAAGATGCTATTTGGCTAGTGGTTGATAGACTCACGAAGTCAGCCACTTTATACATGTACGAGTGGATTACTCCTTAGACAAGTTGGCAATCTTGTATGTTTCAGAAATAGTAAGACTTCAAGGAGTTCCCTTATCGATTGTATCAGATAGAGATCCAAAATTCACATCCAGGTTCTGGAAGAAGCTGCAAGAAGCTTTGGGTACAAAATTGAGTTTTAGCACAGCTTTTCACCCTCAGACTAACGGTCAGTCAGAAAGGTTAATTCAAGTACTCGAGGACATGCTCAGATGTTGTGTTTTGGAATTCCAAGGTAGTTGCGAAAAGTTTCTCCCAATTGTAGAATTCACCTATAATAATAGCTTTTAGTCGAGCTTAAAGATGGTGCCTTATGAGGCCCTATATGGGCGTAAGTGCAGAACTCCCTTGTTTTGGACTGAACTTAAGGAGAACCAAATTTACGGGGTTGATTTGGTTAAAGAAGCTGTAGAGAAAGTGAAAGTAATTTGAGAATGTTTAACAGCTGCCTCAGACAGACAGAAATCCTATTCGGATTTAAAGAGAAAAGAGATCGACTACCAAGTTGGGGATAAAGTCTTTTTTAAAGTATCACCATGGAGAAAAGTTCTCAGATTTGGCCGTAAAGGCAAATTAAGTCCACGTTTTATTGGACCTTACGAGGTTACGGAGAGAATTGGGCCGGTAGCTTATCGTTTGGCTTTGCCATCAGAATTGGAGAAGATACTTGATGTATTTCACGTGTCAATATTACGACGCTACAGATCAGACCCTTAGCATCTAATTACCCCTTCAGAAATAGAGATTCGTCCCGACATGACTTATGGTGAAGAACCAGTCAAGATTTTGGCTTGGGAAGTTAAGCAACTAAAAAATAAGAGTATTGCCTTGGTAAAGGTATTGTGGCAAAGGCACGGAATCGAAGAAGCTACATAGGAATCAGAAGAGAGTATGAGAAATCAGTATCCAAACCTTTTTGCTGGTAAAATTTTCGAGGACGAAAATCCCTAACGGAGGAAGAATTGTAACAGCCTGATTTATGGCCTAGTAGGGATAGTGGTGCGAGGCCACGAACCCGAGGTGAAATTATGAGTTTTCCAGGTTTATGCCATGTTTGCACGTTAGTATGAAAGTTTTGTAAAGCAATTTTATTAAGTTGAGGTCAATTGGTCCAAAAAGGACTAAATTGCAAAAGTTGCAATATATGAGTTTCTAGAAGCTTTGTGCATGAAATAGCTTTAGAAAAATAATTATGAGCCCTTAAATAGAAATTTTCCCAAAATTTAATTTTTGGAAAAAATTGGCCTTAAGAGACTATTATGGCAATTTTTAAGAGGAAGGGCATTTTGGTCATTTGGCCTAATTAGTGATTAAATTAGGATAAAGATGAGAAAAATTCACTCATCTTCTTCCTTGTTACTTCCGAAAATTTGGAGACACCATAGCTAGGGTTCTTCATTTTTTTTTCAAGCTCATAGTAAGTTCATATTAGCCCCGTTTTTAATGTTCTTCGTATTTTTGAAGTTCCCGTATTATGGATTAGCTAATTTTAGCTATAAAATGATCTAAGATGCATGTTCAAAAATCTACCCTTGAATGACATGCTTGTTAAATGATGTTTTATGGAAGTTTAAGAGAGTTTGATGTTAGATAAACAACTTTTCCTTAATGAATTTCATGAAAATGGTAGTAGGGACCATTTTGTATGATTATAAATTGGTCATACCTACTAGAAGTAGTGAGAATTGATGATTGTTATAGAAGAGAAAATGATTTAGTTGAGTATGAAGTTTAAGAAAGTTGCATGAAAATCATTTTACGAGAATTGGGGCAAAAGTGCAAATATTAGAAAGTATAGGGGCAAAATTATAATTTTTCCAAAGTATGAGTTATGAGTCAATTTAGTCAATATGGTTTTTAAATGATCTATTTATGATTATACATCAAGAAAAATGAAGCCCAAAGCGAAACCGAGGCAAGAACAAAGTTGAGGACTAAATTGCACATCTACATACATTTTGTATATTGAGGTAAGTTTGTATGATTTCTAATTTTTATCATTTTTATCATTAATTTGCTTAGTATAATGTACAATAATTGTATGAAATGATCATGTTATGTTCAAGCAAGAAATCACGATAATATGTACAAACAAGTCCCGGTTGAAGATGAATTTCCCTGGGATACTCGATCTACCACACAAGTTATCATGTAAGTCCAAGGCAAGCTTGGCATTGATCAAGTTAGCAAGCAAGTTATCATGTAAGTCCAAAGAAAGCTTGGCATTGATCAAGTTAGCAACAAGTTATCATGTAAGTGCAAGGCAAGCTTGGCATTGATCAAGTTAGCAAGCAAGTTATCATGTAAGTCCAAGGCAAGCTTGGCATTGAGTATGTTATCAAGAGCAAGACTTCATATAAGTCCATGTCAAGACATAGCCGTGAAACCAAGATGAGATAACCCATGTAAGACCATGTTTAAGATATGGCTTTGGCATCATATTATGTGGGAAGAGATTTAGTATCCTCGGTTATTCACAGAAATTCATCGGGTAAATGAGTAAGCTAAAAGAAGATAGCAAGAAAGCTAAGAAAGTAAAGTTAGTGTCAAGATGAAGTTAGATGAAGTTGAGTATTATTCATGTTGTGAATGAGAAAACAGATATCATGATTATTGTTATTATAGTATACTGATCAATGTGATCAAGTGATACAGATATCATGGTTACCTTACAAGTATGATAATAGTAAGTGTCATGAGACATGTAAGAATCTATATGAGTAAGTAAGCTCTTTAGGTGAAATTCATAATACTGTTGTTTATGTGAAATGGTTAATATTAAGCAATGATGATGCTATGAGTTGTTACACGCAAACTTACTAAGCTATATGCTTACGTTATGATTCTTTCTTTCTATACAGTCTCGCCAAGCTAACTTCATGGATCATTAAAGTCGGATCTCGCAACACACTATCAACTCTTATTTTGGTATAGCCAAGTTACTTTTCTAAGTATGGCATGTATAGGAAACATTCATTTTATGGACATGTTTTAAGAAGGGCATTGTAAAGGCTATCAAGTTTATCATTCTTTTGTATATGGCTAAGTGATTGGCCAAATTTGACTAAGCATGTATGTTTATTGAGATCAACGAAGCATGTAGTATTATTCATAAAATTATGTTGTTATTGCATCGTTGAATTGTGAATGGACATGATCTTCATTTCAGGGTGTCTAACGGCTTGGTAAATAGCCTGTAAGTTCCCACACGGTTGGACACACGGGCGTGTGTCAAGACCATGTTAACCCTGCACCTTAGTATTATTAATCATAATAGGCCACGGGCAAATCCCACGGTCGTGTGTGTGTGCCATGTAAGACACACGGTTTGGACATGGGCGTGTTCCCAGACCGTGTTGATTTAGTCAGTATATCAAGGATTAGCACACGGTCTAAGCCCACGGGCGTGTCATGGCCGTGTGAAATTAGTCAGTAACCTTCTACGGTTGGTAGACACGAGCGTGTCTAAGCCGCATGGAAATAGTTAGTAGCCCTACACGGTTTGAGGGCATAGGCATGCTTAAGGGTACACGGGCGTGTTCCAAGTCATACAGGCATGTGAACCCTGCTTCGAAAATGAGTTATTTGATTTTAATTCCGAAAGTTTTCTAACATGAGTTAAAGGCCTCGTAGGCCCGTGTTATAAGTGTTGACTATGAACGTGAAGTTTTTAAGTTGGAACAAAATTTTATAGCCCGTAAGTACACGTTCAGTGAGTTCAAGCATAGTAATATCTCCTATCCAGACCCAGTATCGGTCTTGGGTGTGGGGTGCTACAGATGAAGTAGTAAGGGAGAATGGATTCGGCCTAACCACAAAAGTCAAGATGAGAGTTTCAGTTTTTGAAGAGAAACAAGAGAGAAAAGAAATAAAGTAGAGAAAGAAACAACCATTACCTTAGATTAGAGATAAGTCGAATGGGAAAAAAGATTTAGCAACCAAACGAAGAAACTGAGGATCACTATAGAGCAATTCGGCACTTAGCAACCAAAGAAAAATGTTCAAGTTCAGCTATGGGGTTAGACTGAAATGAAAAATCTAATGATGAGAAAGAAAAGAAATAAGCCAAACCAAGACTAGAAGCATAGGGGTTTCGGCTATGGTGAAACACAAGAGAGAAAGGGTGAGAGGAAAGAAGAAAAGACTAGATGAAGAGAGATGAAAGGAAGAGTTTCGGCTCACTGGTGTTTAGGTAATAAGCAAAGAAAAAATGCATGAATACAAAATGGGAAAAAGAGGGAGAGAGAGAAGCTGACAATTCGACAAAGAAGGCTTTAGGAGAAAAAGACCTAAAATGCACCAGGAAAACAAAAGAAAACAACCCAATGGCACACCAAAGTTTTGGTTTATGCTCTCTACACCAAAATGTCGAATTTGTTTCCCAAAACCAACCTCTAGCTGAAATTCTCAACCCGCCACACTCCCACATTCAGCCAACACCTCTTCTCTCCTCTATCCCCACGATTTTCTCCTTCTTTTCCTCTTAACTTTGCTCTCCATCATCCCTTTGAACCAATTGACCAAGTCTCCAACTCCCTTAGCAGAATTTGACCCAAACTCAGCTACCTCCTCTTCCAAGACATAAAATAAATACCTTTAAAAGCTTGCCAAGGAAATCGAACTCCTTCCCCCTTGCTCTGCTAATGACGCCACAACCACCACACCACACACTCCACTTGTGTCTTCTAAACACACTAAAATTTACTTAAGTCCCACTTCTAGTAGCCCTCTCCCCTAAAGAGCCAAAAATAAAAAAATTTCCTATGGCCTAACTTGAACCCGGGACTTCATAGCAACCCCGTAACCTTTCAAAGTCACCTTCATAACAGGTCCAACTTGAAATAATGCCGTTCTCATATTCCTAAAAATTTTAAAATGCTCCTACGCTCGGGCCCAATTGGCCCAATTCTAATAGGCCCAATTTTGGGGCGTTTCATGGTGAGTTAGAGTTTTGGCGCATACTAGCATTAAAGCATCTACTCATTGGCGCTACCTAAAAAATTGATCGCGGGATGTTTCCGGGAAAAAAAGATTTCTCCCGAGAAAGTGTGTGCCTATGAAAGGGGGTACGCCTAAGAGTTTTGCCTAAAGACTAAGAGACTATCAAATGTATAAGGAAACTATAGGAGACTTAATTGTCTTTAAACTATGCCAAACGAAAGTCTCCGCCAAGATATAGTACGCTCGATTTGTACGAGTATTATTTATTTAGATGTTATATCGGGTTAGTTGGGAGTTGTTGGGATTCTACAGTAATAAAAGGCAAACATTAGAGTAAAGAGAAGAGTTGCAAAATGAATGAAAAATTATTTGTACCCAATATCAATCCAACTAAACAAATCATCATGCGAAGCATGGTTGGCCATTTCTAAACAAGAGTAAATTAGATTGATTTGACCTCCCTATGACTAGTCAATAGTGAGGATTAATCTTCACCATATTTTATTTTACCTACCATGGACTTGCTAGAGAAATCAGGGGATTGAGAATATATTTATGGGAAATGGACACTTCGAATGGTTTTTGGCTATATGCTTAATGTTCAGGTTCTTCTTTCTAACCAACATTCTCTTCTTCCTCTTCGTTAAGGTCGAACTAAGATAGATAATTCAACCTTCTGGTAAGTCTTACAACTTTGCACGATACTACTATAAAAGGGAAGAGTGTTACGTGAAGGCCCTACGTGGTGGTTGTTGTAGTTGAAATATTAGTAAAATGTCTATAATGAGGATTCTAATGGAAATCTTATGATCGTTTAAGCAGTTGCTATTGCTGGATTGAGAAAGACTGTCGAAGCAAAAGCTTTAAGCTGAGGTAAAGGGTCTCTAGTGAGTCTCTAAACCTAACTCTTGCATGTCATGTAATTATGTGAATACATGTCTCTAAGAGATATCTAAAAATACGTAAATAAGGTGAACAATGTGCAACATGGTATGACGTTGTGTGATATAAGGTGTTGTCACTAGCGTGTGTGTAGTCCTTGTCTAATACTTTCTTATTATATGGGTTCAGTACTTGAAAATTCCTTGTTGTGTAAAAAGGTGAGAAACATATCTATTTGTGTTGCCTCTGGTAGGGCTGGTATATTACTAACTGGATAGGCAGATCACTGTGAAAATGAAGATTTATTGTGTATCCTCTAGTAGAGTAGCTGTAATCCTAATCGGACCTGTAGATCACAAAATAAATCTGTGGAAAGTCCAAGGCCATGGCATCATATGATAATATGCTAAGAGGGCGTTAAGGTATAAGACCATGAGGGAAAAGCTACATGACATCCATTGAGATGGTCCACCGAGACGGTAAACATGGAATTCACTGAAAAGCCTTTATGGCGAATACTCTGGAATGCCTTTGTGGCGAATTCTCTAGAAGGCCTGTAACAGCCCATTTTTAAAGAAATCGAAACAGTGGTTTTGGGACCATAAATCCGATTCCGGAAAGAAGATTTATTTTAATATTATTTTATGGTCTATAATATGATAATAATGTTGTGTGAAAATTTCGTAAAGAAATTTTATCGATTATGTGCTTAAATTGATAAAGGACGAAATTGCACAAAATGCAAAAGTTGAGTTCTAATAGCTAAAGGGATTAAATAGCTATAGAACTTTAAATTTGAGGTCCTTATATGGTAATTAGACCATTAAAATGCTTAGTCATTAAGGATGATGATTCATCCATGGAAAATAAAATTAAAGAAAAGGACAAAATTGGAAGAACAAAAAATTTAAAGGTGATAAATAATAAAAGATGAAAATATCATCATTTATCATGATCTTCCCAAAATATTTTGCATGGAAACCCTAGGAAAGAGAAAGCAAGCTTTCTTGGTCAAATTAGGTAAGTATTCAAGCCCCGTTTTTAGTAATTTTTATATTTTTGAGATCGAGGTAACTTAATCTATTTATTTTGGGGATCAATTTGAAAAGATATCAAAGTATAGAATTTTCACCATGGATGAATATGCTGAAATTATGAAATTTATAGTAGAAAATAAAAGGTTGTTGATAGATAAACAACTTTTACAAAGTGAATTTTGATGAAAACTTGATTTAGGGACTAAATTGTAAAAATGAGAAATCCATGAAAAATCTGATTTTTATGAAATATATGGGCTGTAAATATTACATGAAAAATTTGGTTAGGCTCGGAACAAGGATTAAATTGCATGAATTTTATTTTAGAGTCTAGGGATGAAATCGTCATTTATTAAAAGTTTAAGGGCAAAATGATAATTTTGCCTAAAGTGTAAATTGGACTAAATTGAGTATGAATTACATTAAATTGATGTTAAATTTACTCGAATAGATCCGAATAAACCGAATATGGAGTTAGAACGAGGAAAAGGGGAAAACGTCGGATTAGAAGATTTTACATACATGAACATTTGTCGAGGTAAGTTCGTGTAACTAAATTGTGTATATTTATATGTTTGAATTAGATGTTGTGTATATGAATTGTATAAATATCATATATGTATGAAATTGAAATCATATCCAACAAAGCCCGATAAATGATAATGCCTGATAAATGATAAATAATAATGCCTGATAAATGATAAATGATAAATGATAAAAGATAAAAATGTTACTTTTATGTTTGAAATAAATGATGAATGTGTTTATTTGAATTATATTAATGTTATAGATGTAAGAAATAATCACATGTCTGATAAGGCCTGAAAAATGTTAAATCCCGTTTGAATAAATGAAAATCGATGGATACGTGATTTCCCCTATTGAATGAGATCCTGCATTTGTTGCTGACGGGATTTAGCTCAGACAAGTAATCCTATTGACCTCATTACAGAAAGGATTTAGCCCGGACGGGTAATTCTGATTAAGCTCTTATGAGCATATGTTGGAAACATGATTTAGCTTGGACAAGTAATCCTGTTATATGATATGTGGCTCGAAAGAGTGCTTTCTGATTAAGTGCCTTAATGGGTACCCCTGAATATGAATTGATAGGTTTGATTTGTTCTTGAGTGTATTATTTATGTATCCATCGATATTTTAGATAAATTCAACGGGAACAATCCTGACATGAAAGGATATGAATAAAAAAGGATTTATTACACGTATCTGCATGAAATACATGAAAATGATGATACATGATAATTGATATATGAAAACTTGAGATGATTATATTTGTACATGGAATTTATTTGATGAATATGTTCATCCTTGATTATAGATTTGTACACCTTGAGTGTACTACTCATGTTGCATTGATATTTCGAATGATATGAGTAAAGTTCTGACCTAAAATAATCTGAACTTGAAATAAATTATTATGAAAATTACTTGTAATATAAAGATATGATTTATACATATTAAATGAATATGTGAAGTGGAAAGCATATGTGTTTGGAATTCTGAGTTTTGTTGAGCCTATATATATATATCTCTTGATCTTATTATAGAATATATGACTAAAAAGGGCAATAAGGATATGTGTAGGGCTTGAGATCAAATTGATTGAATATGCCTTACACGTTTATCTTGAAAAAGAATAAATGGTAAGTCAAGTACCATGTTATACGAACTTACTAAGCATTTTATGCTTACTTAGTTTATTTCCCTGTTTTATAGTAAATCGGAAGCTCATTGGATTGAAAGCTTGGCAGAGATCACTCACACTATCCATCAGCCCATTTTAGTACATATGGTAAATCAGTTATGGTTATAATAGCATGTCTAGGTTAGTTGACCATATTGACATGTAAATGGTTGATTGTAATCTAGCCATTGGAATGGCTAGTAAAGATTTGTTTTGGAAAAATGTAATATCCCGAATTATGGCTTATGCATAATTGCTTAATTGAGTGTGAAAGCATGCCTTCGTATGTATGAATGTGTATTTATGAATGTTGTGAACTTTAGAATAATAGGAAATGCCTTAGAAAATTTTTAGATTTTAAGTCTAAAATAGGAAGCTAAGCAAGGTGGCCTTAAGAAAATTTAAAGGTGAAGCATGACACACAATTGGGCTTGGAAAAAATGGCTACAAGGTGCCACTTAAGGGCCTAGCACGTGACGCCACATACAGGTGCAGTTGGCCCAGGGTTCGAGCAACGTGGGAAGCATTGGAGACTTTTTGCGCCAAAAAGGGGAACTGGGCTAAGGAGGCTTTAAGGGAAATTCATGAGGGATTTATGACACAAGGGTTGGCTTGGTAAAGTGGCTGCAAGGCGCCACTTAAGGCTTGGGCAAGTGACGCCATATGCTAGGGGGAAAGGGCTTGTGTTCGAGCCACAAGGAAAGCAAAAAGAAGTTTTTTTTTTTTGCTACAAGGTAGATAGTGTTGGACGACATTAAGGCACTAAAGGGAGGAGTTTGATTCTTTTTAAAATTCAGCTAGATAAGGGATAATTGTTGGGATTAATTTTTATAAGGTGATAATTAAAGGATAAAGTTATCAAGATATGGAGAGTTGGCTGATTGAGGGGCTCCTTGGATGGTATTTTCGGCTAAAGAAAGGAACAAGGCCATTCTCCATACTTTTTTTTTTCTTTTGAAACCTCTAAATCGAATTCTCTAGCCACTCTTCCCTTTCTCTCCTATTTTGACCAAAAATCAAAACTTCTTCCAAATCTCATTGGTGCCGATCCTTTCTAGGCCTCATAATCCCTTTCTTTTCATCTTTGTTGAAGCCGAAACCAAGAGACCACCATCTAAGCCAAGGCTAAATCTTCTGTGGTGTCAAAGGAGCTGTTGATTTCATCTATAGGGGTAAGATCAAGTTCGATTTTCATTTTGTTCTTTTAGGCCTGTCGAAATTCAGGAACTAATCCCTCATATTGTTTTATGGCCGAAACTATGAAGGGTCATTCGGTATTTTGGCCTATTGTCGATTTCTAGGAGGAAGATCTTCAGGATTTCAAGGATTTAAGGTAAGTCATGTATTCAGCCAAAGGCCATTGAACATGTTTAAGTGTTTGGAATCGGATCTAACATACGTGTATAGGGGTGTCGATATATCCATAGTCAAGTGGTATTTTCGGGATTTGAGAATCGTAAGGTAAGTGTACTTACACATTCGGCCAAGGCCTAGTTTGGTGTCTAGATCTATTTTGTATTTGTTTTAAAAGCCGAAAACTAACAAGTCAATGGATCTAGTGTAGGCCGATTGTAAGAAGAGCCAACACAACGTTTTTGGGATTTGATCTTAAATCCAATCGGCAACAAGGTAAGTTTCGGGATTTGATTAAATGGGCCGAATAGCTTTTAGCTAAAATATTGCATGTTGGCCGAATGTAGGAACTTGAAATCTAAAGGTCTAGGACGCTAGATCGAGTCTCCAGGATTTAGAGCGAATTTGCTAAGTTAACCAGGTGTGTACCCCACACTATTTCTTAATAAGTTTTATGGCAATGTTTAATATATATATATATATATATATATATATATGTGTGTGTGTGTGTGTGTGTTATTAAGAATGTGAAGAGTATGGCTAAGGTACCATACAATGGTACAAAGTACTAAGGTACGTTTTTCCTACTCCTACTATGAGTATGATATGGTTTGTTATGCCATGAATGTGAGTATGATAAGAATGTGAATTAAGGCATGATATTGCATAATATGTATGATAGATGGGGCATATGGGATATTATGAAAAGGGAAAGTGAATGTGGTGACTCAGGTCACGATATAAGAATGTGGTGACTTCGGTCACATTATCTGAATGTGGTGACTTGGTCACATTATCTTAATGTGGTGTCCCATGACACAAAATATTATCGGTGGTCGTGCCACGAATTTATAAGAGGCGATGAGCACGCCGACCGTATGCATTCGCCTTCGATGGTGTGTAGCAGATGGAGGGTTGACTTAGTAGTCCCCACGATGTGCGAGGTTAGTACGGTGATGTGTAGTGGTTGGTAACTAGGCTTGGGCTTGGAATGCATCATTAATTGTATATTTTCATATGAATGTGTATGACTTGATATGCTTGAATCTATTTGGACTTAGTGTTTGTGTACACATTGAGTCTGTTTGACTCACCTCGTTGTGGGATCATTTTTCAGGTGACGCACAGTAATGGACCGAGCCGGCAAGAGCTTAGTGGTGGCCATGCTCAGCAAGGAATTTTATGATTTGACATTTACTTTTATTTTAGTACTTTCAATTTATTTTGGGTATATTTTGATGTAATAAGGTCTTAGTATGAACTAATTATGCATGCTTTTAAATTTACGATATTATGTTTGAATGTTATCAAAATTAAAGTTAAGTAATATTTTTAAAAATGAACTCATAAATATTATGACATCTAAATACAAATGTTTTCAAAGGCAAAATCTTTAAAATTAAATCGGCATATCTTTTACTTAAAGTTTTGGAACTCAATAAAGAAATTTTATAAAAACTTATATTTCACGAAAACGAACTAGTTTCCAACTTGAGCCCAACCCAAATCGAGTTTTCTCCCAAAATTACCGAAAGATTTTCTAAGAACCCACGAATTTGAACTGTTTTTACTCGAGGAACATACCAGATCTGGTCGAGGCTCATGGGTCGGGTTTGGGGTGTTTCAGCTTGGTATCAGAGCCCAATTTTAACTTTCGGCCTTGGGTTTAAGGCCCAAAACGTTTTCAAAGTTAAGCCCAAAAGGAATTTTTTGTGAATTAAGCAGGTTTTTCTGGAATGGCACACTAAGTCTCCGACCCGAAGTCCACCTGGTAAGTACTCCGATCTCTTGTGTGATTTATATTATGATTTATAGAAGGGTAGAAATGGAACATAGAATAGAGATTAAGTACTCGAACCCTAGGACTAGTGTACCCCAACAAATACATAAGACTTAAATGCCTAACTAAACAAACCTGTGGTTAAGTCGCCAAGTTAGGTGTGGCAACCATGGTGCGCATGTCTAGGTTTGGTTTGGTGGGAGCTTGGTATTTAAGCAAATCGCGTGAATCACCTCTCTCCACTCGAATCCTACAGTGCGTAGCTTCGGTTCACCCTAACCAAGAGGACTTATTCACGCTAAACCCCTAACTAAAACCCGAAAGGGACTAGTAGTATTTTATAGAAACCCTAGTTTTAAAATTACTAAATTACCCTTTTGATTTGTAAGAACTATTCTATAAAATTTTTCGTAAATATTTTTTGCAAAATTACTAAAACACCCCTAGTGGTAAAATTACAAAAATGCCCTTGGTTTATGAAATTTCCAAAATACCCACGGTTCTTATCAAAATTTCATTACTTTGTTTAAAAACCCTAAATTTACAAAATATCAAAATACCTTGATTATGGAAAAATTACGAAATTACCCCTAACCTACAAATTACCGAAATACCCCGAGTCACAAAATTACCAGAATGACCCCTTATCTCCAAAATTTCTGCAACAACACTGGTTTGGAAAATAAATTCTCAAAAATAACCCCCAAGTTTTGTAAATTCCAAAATGCCCTTATTGACAAAATCAACAAGAAACCTTATTTTGACAAATTACAAAAATACCCCTATAGGACAAATTACGAAAATACCCCTGGGATAGGAACGGACAGAAATGTTCGAAGAGTGAATGTGTATGGGAGATACTATGGAATGGATGTGCTTTTCTGTGAATTAGGATAGAAAACTTGAAACTTTGATTGATCGAAAGAACTGCTACTAAACTCTTTTCATACAACTTCTTCGCAAATAATCAGTGAAACAATGGCTAACGCATAAAATTTCTTAATCAGATTAAAGCGCGGTAGTAGGAATGAGCTCCAGGGGACGTGGTCGCAATGTACGAGGACGCGATCGAGGTAGAATGATCGTGTCGAAACCCGTTAGATCGGGTCAAGGATCTAAAAATGGGGTACCACCGCCACCACTACCACCAGTTGTTGGTGTTGAGCAGCAAGATCGACGGAGAAGATCAGATCGCAGTTGTCTTTGTGAGTTCTTGAAATGTGGTGGTGTTGGAGGGAATATGGGAGCTCAAAAATCTGTACCCGAACGACTCCGAGCCAACGGAACTGAAGTGTTCCGTGGCGTATCTGGTGTGGCACCTAGTACGACTAAATATTGGTTGGAAGCAACCGAACGCATTATGGATGAGCTCGATCTGGCCTCTGAGGAGAAGTTGAAAGGAATGGTGGCATTGCTACGCGATGAAGCATATCAATGGTGGTTAACAGTTCGGGATGGTGCCACAGCTGAGGATCTAACCTGGGAGTATGTTAAGATAGCGTATCAGAAGAAGTATGTGGGAACCAAATATATTGATGAGTAGATGAAGGCATTTTTAGGGCTGGTTTAAGGGAACAAGTCCGTAGCAGAGTATGAAGCTGAATTCCTGAGGTTGAGCCGGTATGCTCGAGGAGTGGTAGCTACTGAGCATGAGCGATGTGTCTGGTTTGAGGACGGACTAAGGTATGATCTAAGATTGTTGATAGCTCCACATCAGGAGTGGGAGTTTACCGCATTAGTAGAAAAGGCTAAAATAGCCGAGGGAATTAAGAACTCTGTAAGGCAGAACTCTGATCGGAATAAAAATAAGAGAGGTTTTGCATCGTCTGGATCATCTGGGAATGCTCAGAAAAAGCCTAGAGTTGATGGGTCGCGAGGTCAGCAAACTGATACTAGAGGGCAATATCGTACTTGTGAGCAATGTGGGAAGAAACACTTAGGCGAATGCTGGAAGAAGACAGGTGGATGTTTCAAATGTGGGTCAAAGGACCATATGATTAAGAACTGCCCGATGAGATCAGATGGGAATCTACCAGTAGCTCAGAATGTTAATCAGACTGGTAGAGGTGGACAGTAGCCTCAGCGGGGCCGTGGTCTGAATAATAGAGGAAATGGTACCGAAAGAGGACGTGGAACACCGGGCTGAGGTGCTGCTAATACTGAGGCAAGGCAGTCAGGTTTGGTTTATGTGGTTCACCGTAGAAAGGATGGAGTCACGCCGGACATCATAATCGGTACGTTTCTTGTATTTGAAAGCCTTATTATGCTTTGATTGATGTGGGCTTGACCCATTCTTATGTGGCATGTAGAGTAGTTGAAACTCTAGACATAGCCTCTAAACCTTCTAGTAGGGAGATGACTGTAGTAAGCCCACTAGGTCAAACTGTAGTGGTGAATAAGGTCTTTCGAAGTGTACCTTTAAAAATTCAAGGCGTAGTATTTTCTGCCGACCTGATGGAACTTCCTTTCGGAGAATTCGATCTCATACTTGGTATGGACTGGCTAGTGAACATCGAGCTGTGTTGAACTGTGCAGCTAAGCGAATGGAGTTAAGGACCCTGGAGGATGAGGTGGTCATTATGGTAGGAGAAAGAAGAAACTACTTGTCTAATGTAGTTTCGGCGCTAAAGGCTGAAAAGATGGTTCGTAAAGGGTGCAAGGCATTTTTAGCCTTTGTAAGTGCGTTAGATGGAAAGGAAGAAGGTGTTAGTGGAGTTAGAACGGTAAGGGATTTTGAAGATGTGTTTTCGGAGGAATTACCAGGAATACTCCCAGACAAGGAGGTGGAGTTTGGAATTGACTTGCTGCCGGGAACAGCTCCTATGTTAATCGCCCCTTATAGAATGGCACCAAAGGAGTTGGTGGAACTCAAGGCTCAAATCCAAGAATTGCTGGATCATGGGTTTATCCGGCCTAGTGTGTCTCCATGGGGAGCACCGATCCTATTTATGAAGAAGAAGGACGGAACTATGCGTATGTACATAGACTATCGTCAGTTGAATAAGCTGACCATCAAGAACAAGTATCCTTTGCCAAGGATTGATGACTTGTTTGATCAGCTTAAGGGGGCGGTGGTGTTCTCAAAGATCGACTTAAGGTCAGGATATCATCAATTAAAGGTAAAGGAGGCAGATATCCATAAGACAGCCTTTAGGACAAGATACGGTCACTATAAGTTTGTAGTAATGCCGTTCGGGTTGACAAACGCCCCAGCGGCATTCATGGATATAATGAACCGGGTTTTTCAACCTTACTTGGATAGGTTCGTCGTGATGTTCATCGACGACATCCTCATATACTCCAAGACTGAGGAGGAGCATGATGAGCATCTCTGGATTGTGCTGCAAGTGTTAAGGGAAAAGAAGCTCTATGCCAAATTCAGCAAGTGTGAATTTTGGCTTAAGGAGGTTGCATTCTTAGGGCACGTGGTGTCTGCTGAAGGAATAAGGGTGGATCCTAGAAAGATTGAAGCAGTGTTGGATTGGAAACCACCTAAGTCGGTGGCGGAGATTCGTAGTTTCTTGGGATTGGTAGGCTACTACAGAAGGTTTGTAGAAGGGTTCTCGTCAATTGCAGTGCCTTTGACAAAGTTGTTAAGGAAAGAAGTACCCTTTGTATGGGCGGATAAGTAACAGGAGAGTTTTGAAAAACTTAAGAGGGTATTGACGGAAGCTCCAGTGTTGATTCAGCCTAAGGCAGGAAAGGATTTTATGGTGTATTATGACGCTTCCCATACAGGTTTAGGTTGCGTATTGATGCAAGACAGGAAGGTAGTCGCATATGCGTCCCGATTGTTGAGGCCACATGAGGTGAACTACCCGATGCATGACTTAGAATTAGCAGCAGTGGTCTTCGCTCTTAAGGTATGGAGGCACTACCTTTATGGTGAAAAGTGGATGATCTACACAGACCACAAGAGTCTCAAGTATCTATTGACTCAGAAGGAGTTGAATCTGAGGCAGCGAAGGTGGGTGGAATTACTGAAGGATTACGACTGTTCTATAGAGTATCACCCAGGCAAAGCAAATGTAGTGGCGGATACCCTAAGCCGGAAAGTTGTGTCGGATCTGAGGGCAATGTTCGCACACTTGAGTTTGTATGATGATGGGAGCCTGTTGGCAGAGTTGCAAGTGAAGTCGACGTGGTTGAATGAGGTGAAAGAGGGACAGTTGGCTGATGAGGACCTAAGTGCTAAGCTACAACAAGTACAGAATGGAGAGTTGGAAGATTATGGCATTAATGGCGAAGGAGTGTTGTGTTTCAAGAGTAAGGTCTGTATGCCTAAGAATAAGGAACTTAGGCGAAGAATTCTTCGGGAATCTCATAGTAGCCCTTATGCTATGCATCCTGGAGGCACTAAGTTGTACAGAGATCTAAGGGAACAGTTTTGGTGGCTTGGTCTAAAGAAGGAAGTTACAGAATTTGTCGGTAAGTGTTTGACGTGTCAGCAAGTTAAGGCTGAACACCAAGTTCCGTCAGGATTACTTCAACCAATAATGATTCCGCAGTGGAAGTGGGAGCGAATTACCATAGACTTCGTTAGTGGGCTTCCCCTTACGCCTAATAAGAAGGACTCGGTATGCGTAATAGTGGATCGGTTGACTAAGTCTGCGCACTTTATTCCGGTGAGAGTTGATTATTCTTTGCAGAGGTTGGCAAAGTTGTATGTGGCGGAAGTCGTAAGGTTGCATGGAGTGCCGGTGTTGATTATCTCAGATAGGGACCCAAGGTTTACTTCTCGATTTTGGAAGGCACTACATCAGGCTTTAGGCACCAGATTGGATTTTACTACGGCTTTTCATCCATAGTCGGACGGGCAGTCTGGATGGGTAATCCAAGTGTTGGAGGATATGTTAAGGGGATGTGTAATGGATTTCAGAGGAAGTTGGGAGGAATATTTGCCTTTAGCAGAATTTGCCAACAACAACAGCTATCAAGCTAGTATTCGGATGGCACCATATGAAGCGTTGTATGGAAGAAAGTGTCGCACTCCGACGTGTTGGACAGAATTAGGGGAACGTCAAATTTTGGGACCAGAATTAGTGGCAGAATCTGAAGAGAAGGTTGAGATAATTCGGGCACGGTTGAAGGAGGCATCGGATAGACAAAATTCATATGCAGATCTCAAACGGAAAGAGATAGAATTTAATGTAGGGGATTAAGTGTTCTTTAAAGTGTCGCCTTGGAAGATGGTGATGCAATTTGGTCGCAAAGGGAAGTTGAGTCCGAGGTTTATAGGACCTTATAAGGTTTTGAAGCGAATTGGACCAGTGGCATATCAGTTGGAGTTGCCACCGGAGTTGAAGCAGATGCACGACATATTCCATGTTTCCATGCACGTCGATATCGATCGGATCCATCACATGTAGTACCGGTTGAAGAGGTGGAACTAAGGCCAGATTTATCCTACGAGGAAGAGCCGATTCAGATTCTGGAACGTGATATGAAAGTGTTAAGGAGGTAGTCAGTTCCTCTAGTTAAGGTGTTATGGCGCAATCATGGATCGGAAGAAGCTTCGTGGGAGCCAAAAGAAGCGATGCGACAGTAATACCCTCACCTATTTCAATCAGGTAATTTCGAGGACAAAATTATTTTAAGGGGGTAGAACTGTAATATCCCGAATTATGGCTTATGCATAATTGCTTAATTGAGTGTGAAAGCATGCCTTTGTATGTATGAATGTGTATTTATGAATGTTGTGAACTTTAGAATAATAGGAAATGCCTTTGAAAATTTTTAGATTTTAAGTCTAAAATAGGAAGCTAAGCAAGATGGCCTTAAAAAAATTTAAAGGTGAAGCATGACACACAATTGGGCTTGGAAAAAATGGCTACAAGGTGCCACTTAAGGGCCTAGCACGTGACGCCACATACAAAAAAGTTGGGCGTGGTTCGAGCAACGTGGGAAGCATTGGAGACTTTTTGTGCCAAAAAGGGGAATTGGGCTAAGGAGGCTTTAAGAGAAATTCATGAGGGATTTATGACACAAGGGTTGGCTAGGTATAGTGGCTGCAAGGTGCCACTTAAGGCTTGGGCAAGTGACGCCATATGCTAGGGGGAAAAGGCTTGTGTTCGAGCCACAAGGAAAGCAAAAAGAAGTTTTTTTTTTTTTGCTATAAGGTAGATAGTGTTGGACGACATTAAGGCACTAAAGGGAGGAGTTTGATTCTTTTTAAAATTCGGCTAGATAAGGGATGATTGTTTGGATTAATTTTTATAAGGTGATAATTAAAGGGTAAAGTTATCAAGATATGGAGAGTTGGCCGATTGAGGGGCTCCTTGGATGGTATTTTTGGCTAAAGAAAGGAACAAGGCCATTCTCCATACTTTCTTTTCTTTTGAAACCTCTAAACCGAATTCTCTAGCCACTCTTCCCTTTCTCTCCTATTTTGACCAAAAAGCCGAAACTTCTTCCAAATCTCATTGGTGTCGATCCTTTCTAGGCCTCATAATCCCTCTCTTTTCATCTTTGTTGAAGCCGAAACCAAGAGACCACCATCTAAGCCAAGGTCGAATCTTCTGTGGTGTCAAAGGAGCTGTCGATTTCATCTATAGGGGTAAGATCAAGTTTGATTTTCATTCATTCTTTTAGGCCCGTCAAATTCGTGAACTAATCCTCATCTGCTTTTATGGTCAAACTATGAAGGGTCATTCGGGATTTTGGCCTATTGTCGATTTTAGGAGGAAGATCTTGAGATTTCAAGGATTTAAGGTAAGTCTCAGATTCGCCAATGGCCATTGAACATGTTTAAGTGTTTGGAATTGGATCTAACATACGTGTATAGGGGTGTCGACATCTCCATAGTCAAGTGGTGTTTTTGGGATTTGAGAATCGTAAGGTAAGTGTACTTACACATTCGGCCAAGGCCTAGTTTGGTGTCTAGATCTATTTCTTATTTGTTTAAAAGCGAAAACTAACAAGTCAATGGATCTAGTGTAGGCCGATTGCAAGAAGAACCAACACAATGTTTTCGGGATTTGATCTTAAATCCAATCGGCAACAAGGTAAGTTTTGGGATTTGATTAAATGGGCCGAATGGCTTTTAGCTAAAATATTGCATGTTGGCCGAATGTAGGAACTTGAAATCTAAGGGTCTAGGACGCTAGATCGAGTCTCTGGGATTTGGAGCGAATTTGCTAAGTTAACCAGGTGTGTACCCCACACTATTTCTTAATAAGTTTTATGGCAATGTTAATATATATATATATATATGTGTGTGTGTGTGTGTGTGTGTTATTAAGAATGTGAAGAGTATGGCTAAGGTACCATACAATGGTACAAAGTACTAAGGTACGTTTTTCCTACTCCTACTATGAGTATGATATGGTTTGTTATGCCATGAATGTGAGTATGGTAAGAATGTGAATTAGGGCATGATATTGCATAATGTGTATGATAGATGGGGGCATATGGGATATTATGAAAAGGGGAAGTGAATGTGGTGACTTAGGTCACGATATAAGAATGTGGTGGCTTCGGTCACATTATCTGAATGTGGTGACTTCGGTCACATTATCTGAATGTGGTGTCCCATGACACAAAATATTATCTGGTGGCTGTGCCATTAATTTATAAGGGCAATGAGCACGTCGACTGCAGTGACTGCCTTCGATGGTGTGTAGCGGATGGAGGGTTGACTTAGTAGTCCCCACGGTGTGCAGGTTGGTACGGGTGATGTGTAGCGGTTGGTAACTAGGCTTGGGCTTGGGAATGCATCATTAATTGTATATTTTGATATGAATGTGTATGACTTGATATGCTTGAATCTATTTGGACTTAGTGTTTGTGTACTCATTGAGTCTGTTTGACTCACCCCGTTGTAGGATCATTTTTCAGGTGACGCACAGTAATGGACCGGTCCGACAAGAGCTTAGTGGTGGCCATGCTTAGCAAGGAATTTTATGATTTGACATTTACTTTTATTTTAGTACTTTTAATTTATTTTGGGTATATTTTGATGTAATAAGGCCTTAGTATGAACTAATTATGCATGCTTTTAAATTTGCAATATTATGTTTCGAATGTTATCAAAATTAAAGTTAAGTAATATTTTTAAAAATGAACTCATAAATATTATGACATCTAAATACAAATGTTTTCAAAGGTAAAATCTTTAAAATTAAATCGGCATATCTTTTACTTAAAGTTTTGGAACTCAATAAAGAAATTTTAGAAAAACTTATATTTCACGAAAACGAACTAGTTTCCAACTTGAGCCCAACCCAAATCGAGTTTTCTCCCAAAATCACCTAAAGATTTTCTAAGAACCCACGAATTTGAACCGTTTTTACTCGAGGAACATACCAGATCTGGTCGAGGCTCGTGGGCCGGGTTTGGGGTGTTTTAAAAAAATTATAAAGTATATTATGATGAATATCCATGTGTTTAGTGTGGTTGATTAAATTATGTTAACATGTGTGTTCACAAAAGGGTGAGATTATAAACATGAATGCATGAAATGATGTACCATGTTAGATGTTAGAATTAATTTGGTTATGATGCTTGAATTGGTTGGTAGATGAATGTAAATTTTTGGTGTAGGCTATTGTCAAAGTTTTGGGTGAGAAATAAAGCTAGAAATGGCTTTATTTTGTCCACCGGGTAGACACACGGGCATGTGTCTTGACAGTGTGTGACACACGACCATGCGTATGGGTGTGTAGTCTAGCCGTGTGTCCCCTGCATCTTAAAATTTGAGAAATAGAATGCTCAGAATTGAGCACACGGGCAGAGACACGGGGTGTCTCAGCCGTGTGAGGTATACGGGTGTGTGACCTGATCGTGTAAAACCTACACCTAATTTTTTTTTGAAAAATAAATTGACCACACGGCCTAGCACACGGGCATGTGACAGGTCATGTGACCTAAGTCAGGGAGTTACACGGGGTAGGACACGACCTGAAGCACGAGCATGTCAAAGGGTCACATGGGTGTGTCCCTTGATCACACGGGCATGTGTGCCCTGTACCAAGGAAAAATTTTGAAATTTTATGAAAAATTCTCTGAGTTCTCGATTTAGTCCCGACTCAATTTTAATACTCATATTGGGCCTCGAAGGTCCATTTAAGGGACGTTATAAAAAAATCCTCGAAAAATGAATAGTAATTAACATGAATTATTTGTAAATGTTCTGAAAATTTTAGTAATTCTCCATAACCCTGTTCCGGCGACAGGCACGGGTTAGAAGTGTTACATTGCCTTTGTGGCGAATACTCTAGAACGCCTTTGTGGCAAATTCTTTGAAACGTCTTTGTAGTGAATTCTCTGAAAAGCCTTTGTGGCAAATACTTTGGAATGCCTTTGTGGCGAATTCTTTGAAATGTCTTTGTGGCGAGTTCTTTAGAAAGCCTTTGTTGTGAACTCTCTTTGGAAGCCTTTATGGTGTGTTACTTAGGAAATCCATAGAGTGCATTCTGTAATGATCAAGTAGGGAGAGACTGGTCTGCCTTGCATGATATTTGGGTATGATGGTGAGGCATATTCCGATAAAGTAACGAACTGATGAATCTGGCTTAGTGACCTGCCATGACAAGGAACTTGGAAAATCTGGAATGTGGGTGGTGTAAGAGCCCGCTATATCTGAGAACTATTAAATTCTGGAAGGGAGTCATTTGGAATTTCTATTACAAGATTAAACTGTTATATTCTTCCATTAAGTTCATTTATATGGATTGATTTGAAGGTATAAGATATCAGGTATTTTGGTAATTGTTGGAGTATGCAAAGGAATCCACCAAGAATAGTATTCATTGAGCATCAGTTTGAGAATCGTATCTAGCTAAAAATTGCAAGGGAATGGTGTAATGGGATTCAAAATTATGATGTATAGTCCTAAGATCTGTCAGTTTAGTGAAAGGAGTATAAGATGGTTAAGTGTAGTGATTAACGTATGATTATCCGCCAACCGATAATCAAAATTGTATCCACCAATGTCTAAAAAGGAACTCAAACCTTTGAGTTGAAAAGATTCTAAAACCCCATAAAAAGGTTATTATGAGAGAGACCCATTGAGTTCCTTGGAACTTATATGCCTATTTTGGTATGCAGGTATGTGAATTGGACCAATCAATCAGAAAGGACCAATCCAGGGATGCGCCATAGTAAAGGAATCATTATAGAAACATGTTTTTCAAAGGATAAATAGTAATACCCGTTACAATTATGTCTGTCTATTTGAGTAATTTGTTGTATGGTCTTATTTTATCTTTAAAAGTTTTGTGACAAACAATCAATGCATTATTAAAACCTATGGTTTTATAAAGGAATTTAAATAAATAAGATGTATATTCAGTATGACTTTCGTTGCTTGTAAAATTTAGCTAAGTAAGTAAGCATTGTGACGTCTTATACTTGGATCAGGTAAATCAGGTTGGGTATAAGGAGTTACATGTTATTACCGAAAAATAAAATTTATAATAAAAAAATCTTACTATTTTTAAGCAGAATAACAATATTGAAAACTTCTGTGTAAATTGTTCTACTAGTGCCATTTATTTAAAAATAGAGATAGAAGAATCATTGTTGAATTAGTAGAATACAAATAATATTTATCTAATAGAAAAACAAGTCCCCTAGTTCTTCTAGGAGGGAGGGGAGACTAAACCTAGTTAAGTATACTAAACAAGTCCCTTATACTTATTATGACGGGTTTTTGGTCTCTCCTGTATTGGATCCAATTACATGTGCTTCTTAGACTTTTAACGTAGCACTTTATAATTTAATCCAACTCAATACATGTTTTTCTATTTCTCAAAATAAATATCATTTATTAAATTAAATTTTCTACTAAATTATTTTTCAACTCAATTTTAATTTCATTAAAGTCATAGCAATTTTACCGTAAAATAATCTACAAGTAAATATATTTAATTTTCATATTCAATAGATTCACAATGACCAACTAATTTAATTTTATTTTGAACTTCAATTATTTACTTAAATAATAATTCAAAAACTTAAATTAATTCTCGTTCATTTCTATACTTAATGGGAAACCACATTCATTTTCGAATGTAAGACATTTCTTTAACTTTATTATTTCTATCCATTTTTGTTCATTTGATTCTAAATTCAATTCATTTTTGGTTTCAACGAGCTAGCGGAATTATTGAATGGACATATGTAATTAGGGCGCAGATGATTTATAATTAAGTTTTAATTTTTTGCCTATTAATCACAAACTCATTTAGTTACAAAGTTATTCTACTATACTATTGTTACTGAGCTCTCCCCAATTACATACCATTATGAAAGTTATTCGATCAATGCTCGTCCAATTATCTTGTCATAAGTGATTTACCCACATAGGATAACCTTAATCTCTTTGGGATAAATTTGTTCTCCAAATATGATTATATTTTACCTAATGGTAACCATTACATTTTCTTTCATGAAAAGTCAATTACTATCGAATAGTAATTAAGTCATTCATCAAAAAGTCAAATGACTTGTGGCCACATTCACTTTTCATCTATCATGTAATACTAATGAGAAGATACCATTTACCCATTACTTTGGCTATGAATTCCACTGATGTGAATAGTGTTATGTACTGCAGAAGTCGTATACCCAATGCACTAGCTTTTGGTTCCTTATCTATTTGAACTTAGGTTTTTACTTACTCTAACACCCCTATCTTATCTTCGTTGCCAAATTAGGGTTACAGAGTTTTACCGATCAAAACAGAACAATTTTCTTCATAATAGAAATAATTATAAAAATTAAATTCTAACACATAACAATTGAATCAAAACATGGAAAAATACACTTATGGGCCTTAAATCGAGCCTACAAAACCCTAAAAATAGTTTGGAAACAATTTGGGATTAAATCAAAACAAATTAGAAAATTTCGAAAAAGCTTGAAAATTTTAAAAATAGAGATCACACAACTGTATGGCTAGGACGTGTGACATAGCCCAAACCATGTGAACATTCGAAGTCTAGACACACGACCATGTCCCAGTCCCTGTGCCCGCCCGTGTGGGTATTCAAAATATGGCACACGACCGTGTTGCAGGCCGTGTGGCAAACCGTGTGTGTGTTCAAAATTGGGTCACCTAGTCGTGTAGCAGGCCGTGTACCAGACTGCGCCACAAACTGAATTGAGACACACGACTATGTCGCAGGCCATGTCTCAAATCATGTGAAACCTGCACTTAAAATAATAAATATACACGACCGTGTGATAGCCCGTGTCCCAGGATATGTGCTTCATTTTTCACCCCTAAATCAAGCCAAGTCAAGCATCATTACTTGCACATTAAGACATACCACAACTAGCCTATTTCACATGGTTAAAAAAAATTCAAAACACTAATTACATGTCAAATATTTATCCATCCTATGTCTAATCAATATTCCATCAAAAGGCACCTCAAATCACACACCAATTCAATTCATGAACAAGTTGCAATAAGACCTAAGCTTTGTCATTAGTTAACCATTCATGCCTAAAACCACCAATCTAATTGACCAAAATATAGGAATACTTAACAAGCAACCATTTCAAATCATCATCACCAAATATATATACCATTTAGGATCAACATAATCATAACCAACACAAGTACACATCCAAAACCAAGCACATCACTAGATATACCAAAATAACTTAACAATGTACAAATCAACAACAAAACCCCTATATGCATGCCACATCCCAAAATGAAATACAAAAGTTAACAAGATGGTTGGATAGTGTGAGCTCCAATTCGATTCGTCTGGCCAGTCCGCAAAATGACAACTACAATAGAACCACAAACAAAATAAGCTTAAGAAGCTTAATAAGTTCACAGTTTAAACATCATTTAACTTACCTTAACCAAGATAAACAAACAAGAAGATAATTTCTAATTCCTGATAACCAAAAACAAATTCACACCCTATTTGTATTTATTCATGTATAACATAATAACACCTTTCTAAGAATCAACCGATTCCATGAATCAAATTTTCTCAATGTAGCCATCCCCATATATAATAAGAATTTCATCTCAACATTTATTACTTAAAAACATCATAAATATGCAAAAACAGTAAGTAAGTAATTGAGCTGTAAATCAATTAACACTTAGCCCGATGAACTATAATAACTTGACTTAGATACTCGGGTAACTACACAACACCAAAGGCATCATAGATGTGTAACAGAGGCACCGAAGTGCAGGCAGAGGCACGATTGTGCAATCAGAGGCACCATAGTGAAAACAGAGGCACTGGAGTGAGAAAAGAGGCACAGAAGTGCAATCCTACACAAGCGCGGATACTTACCCTATTGGCATGGCAATCGTATCCTAGTCGTTTACGAAGTTCAAATGGGAAGTTAACTAAATTCAACACATTATCACATTAGAGGCACTTCCATAATATTCATACCTATTCTACGAATTCAAGGTGTTCATTCTAAGATTTCATCATTCATAATTACATCTATTTCTCAAAAATTACAAAATCCATTCATACTTATTAGTAATCAATATACAATTCACATTTCATAATAATATATTTAACAAATTCAAAACAACGTTAATTTAATATAATACAGTTTAATTCATTTATACTATAAACTTACCTACAATCCACTTCCGGTTAATTCACAGGGACTACTCCATAATTTTCCCATTTCCTCGGTTATTATTATTTTTACTCGATTCTTGATCTTTGTAATAATTAAATTTAATTTATTAAATTCACATATATTACAAACTCAATTCAATGCATGAGACCCTTAAGTTTCCATTATTTACACATTTTTCCTAAACTTTTTCTCACAAATTAATCTCTAATCCTGAAATTTCAAATTTATCCAAATTTCACAATTTCCCAATCAAATCGAATTTCTTCCTAAGCTAGAACAGTCCACAATTATTCATAATTCACAAAATTCCATGAAAATTTAAATATTTTATCAATTTAATCCTTTAACTAATATATCAACAATCACTAAATAAACTAATTTTAATCAACAACCAATACTTCAATTTCATCAGTTAACATCAAGAATAACAAAGATTCATCAATGGAAAATTTCGAAATCTTTAATAGTTTTGAAAATGAAGGTTCAGATTAGTTGGACCTAGTTGCAATGATCTCAAAAAATATAAAAATTAAAAGAAATGAGCTCAAAATGGAATTACATGCAAAAGGGAGCTATGACCGAATCCTTCAAGCTAAAAAATGGAGAATCCTCTTTTAATTTTTGGTGGAAGAACCATTAGAGAAGATGAAGATAAATTTTGATTTTTATTATTCATTATTTTAGCTTTATTTAATTACAATTTTACCCTTTTAATAAACATAGATTTTAACAAATTAAAAGCCATTAACCGTCCATCTATATTCACAATGGTCTAATTACTACACAAGTCTTCTCTCATTTAATAATTATGCCACCTAATCTTTACAATTCAATTATGATTAGATTTTGCGACTTTTACAAATTAGTCTTTTTTCTTAAATTAACTAAATAAACAATAAATTCAGCGGACCAAATCTTAATACGACAATTACATAACCATAAAAATATTAAATACCTATAAATTACAGACTCATTTATTTAATTGTGGTCTCAAAACCATTGTTTTCGACACCAATGAAAAATGGGTTGTTACAACTCTCCTCCCTAAAAAAATTTTCATCCTTGAAAATCTTACCAGAGAAAAGGTTTGGATATTGGGATTTCATGGTTTCATCTGTTTCCCACATAGCTTCTTCTATCCTATGTTGACACCATAAGACTTTAACTAACGACATAGATTTTTTTTCTCAACTCCTTTATTTCTCGAGCTAAAATCTTCACAAGCTCATCATCATTAGTCAAATCGGGTTGTAATCCAATTTTACCTGTAGTTAAAATATGTGACAGGTCATATCAATAACGACAAAGCATCGAGACGTGAAATACATTATGGATTTCGTCGAGTTCTGGAGGTTATGCCAAATGAAAAGCCACAGGTCTGATTCTTTCTAAAACTTCATACGGTCCGATAAATCTTGGACTGAGCTTTCCTTTTCTGCCTAAACGCAACACTTTCTTCTAAGGCAAGACTTTCAGGAACACTTTCTCACCAATAGAAAATTTTATATCTTTACGTTACAAATTGGCATAGGATTTCTGATGATCAGACGCAACTTTCAAATTGTCATGAATGATTCTAACTTTATCTGCCACTTCTCATACCAGATCAACCCCAGCAAGCTTTCTTTCATTTAATTCAGACCAATACAATGAACTTCTGCATTTCCAGCCAAATAAAGCCTTGTACGATGCCATTTTTATGCTTGATTGATAATTGTTATTATATGCAAATTCAGATAATGACAAGTACTGTTCCCAACTACCTTTGAACTCAACAATACAACAGCGCAACATATCTTCTATAATCTATATTACTCAATCAGATTGACCATCTATTTGCGAATGAAAAGTAGTACTAAAATTCAATTTGGAGCCTAAAGCCTCGTGAAACTTACCCAAAAATCTAGAGGTAAACCTCAGATCATGATATGATATAATCGACAATGGTACACCGTTCAATCTCACAATTTTTGTAACATATAACTTTGCCAACTTATAGAGTGAATAATCAGATCTAACAAGTATAAAGCGAGCAGATTTCACCAATCTATCAACTATAACCCATGTTGAATCTTTTCTGCTCAGAGTCAACGGTAACCCTAAAACAAAATCCATAGTGATACACTCTCACTTCTACTCTGGAATCATCACAGGCTGTAACAAGCTCAACGGAACTTGATGTTCGGCTTTCACCTGCTGACATACTAAACATATGGATAAAACTCTGTTATTTCACATTTAATACCAGGCCACCAATAATGTTGCTTCAAATCTTTATACATTTTTGTACTCCTAGGGTGAACCGAGTAAATACTATTGTGAGCTTCATTTAACAACTTTTTTTGTAACAACCCATTTTTAGTCAAATCGAAACAGTGGGTTCGGGACCATAAACCGATGCCAAAATATTTTTATTTTATTTTAATGTTTACATCATGATTGAATGATTGTGTGAAAATTTCGTTAAGAAATTTTATTGTTTAAATGGTCAATTTGATAAAAATGACTAAATCGCGTAAAACGTAAAACTTGAGTTCTAATAGCTAAAGGTGTCAAATAGCTTAGAACCTTAAAGTTAAGGTCCTTATGTTGTAAATAGACCATTATAATGGTGAGTGGACAATTATGGGCATTAGTTATCAAAATTTTAAGGTTAATTATAAAGGTTAATTAAGTAATTTATAATTTAAAGTTAAAATAAAAGGAATAAAACAAAACATCATCTTTTCTTCTTCATGTTTCAACTGAAACTAGGGCAAGGAAACACCATTTTCATATTTTTAATTTGACACTTCTATTTTCATCAATTAGGTATGTGTTTTTGATCCATTTTTAATGATTTCTATGTTTTTGTAATTGTTGCATCTAGTACTAGTTAGCCAAGGACTATTTTGCAAAATTGTTAAAGATTTTGAATGATGCCATTGATGAATAAGCATGTGTTTTGAGTTTTCTTGATAGATTATGAATGTTTGTAAATAGATATATAAGTTTTGTTAACTTATTTTTAGTGAAAATACAAAATAGGGATTTAATTGAAAAATGTGTAAAGTTAGTGGTTAAAATGTAAAAGAAATCAAAATTATGGGCTGCTAGGGGCATTATGGTAATTTAGCTAGCATGGATATATTTGGAATTTCACTAATTTTTGATTTTATGCAATAAAGACTAAATTTTAAAAAATGTGAAAGTTTAAGGGTAAAAGTGTAAATGTGTCTTAAAGAGTGTTTTGGACTAAATTGAATGAATAAATGATTAAATAAGTTAAATTTGAATAAATTTAGATCAAGAAAAGTGAAATACGGACTTGGATCGGGAAGATAAAGTTATCGACAAATCGACTCGATTCGCCATTTTAACATCCGAGGAAAGTTCGTATTTTATAAATTCATTTCAAATGTATTTTATATGCTTCGATATAGCATGAATTGTGTTTATGTGATTATGTATGAGTTCAAAAATGATTCGATGAAGATTCGACAATTGGAAACCCGATTGAACCTTAGGAATAGTTTAGGATGCTAGTGACAGGTCATTAGGTATACTTAAGTTGGCTTCGAGCCATGATTTAGCACTATGTGTGTGAGATGAACCAATTTGGCTTCGGGCCATGATATCAGAATTTCGGATAAGTTACCTTGATTTGGCTTCGGGCCATGGTATAGGTACTTATCGAGTGAGACATTGAGTATCCAACTTCTATTCCGAATGGTTTAACAGGTAAATGAGAATGTGATTGAGTATGAGATTAGTACGAGATGGTATAGGTACGTTAAGTATTGAAAACTATGAAATTGATGAGTTCCTTGGTAAGTATATGAATGATCATTTAATAGCTTTAGATTTATTATAATTGTTGTACATTGTTTTTCATTATGTGAATGACTAATGAATGATGATAGTTGCTCATTGTTAACATACGATCTTACTAAGCTATATAGCTTACTTTGTTGTTTTTCCATGTTTTATAGTGATTTCAAAGCTAGCTCGGATTCGGGGATCGTCGGAGACTTCACCACACTATCCACTGACTATTTGGTACTTTTGAAACTATGTTTTAAGTATATGCCATGTATAGGTATTTGAGACATGTTGGTTATGTTTTGGTAATGACTTTGGCCAAATGAATTGGTTTGCAAATGTCTATACTTTGAGTTGTAAATATATCCATGAGAGTTGGCTTAATTTGGTGAATTTGGTTATGTGCTTATATAGGCATATATGTTGATATTTGAGTTCTTTAGATGGATATGTGAATGACCATATTATGAAGTTTTGGAATTGGTATCTTGCTTATGAATTGGTACAAAAATGGGGTATGTTAGGTAATGGTTAAACTAGTTGATTGGTATATGTATTTGAGTAGGTTTTTGGTTGAGTTAAACTTGAGTTATAAGCTTGTTGAATGTTGGTATTGAAAATGGTATGGATTAGTCTTGAATGTGGCTGAATTGAATGTTATTTATGTTATGATTGGGTACCATTTGGGTTGGTTTAGGTTTGTGCAAAATGGGAGGCAAAATGGCTTGGTAAATAGCCTATTTTGTCCACACGGGCAAAGACACGAGCATGTGTCTCAGTCGTGTGTGACACACGGTCAAATTACACGACCATGTGTCCCCTGGTGTTGAAATTGAAATGAAGTCAGTATGCTCCACACGGTCTCACACACGGGCGTGTGATCGACTGTGTGGTACAAGTCAGAATACCCCCTAAATGGCACACGGCCCAGCACACGGGCGTGTGACTTGGCCGTGTTGTATAAGTTAGTATACCCTACAGGTTTGGCATGGCCTAACACATGGCCTAGCACACTGGCTAGACACACGGGCGTATGGTTGGCCGTGTGACCTAAGTCAGTATGTACCCCCTATTTTCACACGGCCAATGACACGGGCATGTCTGGTGGCCGTGTGAGACACATGGCTTGGCCACACGGGCGTGTGTCCCCTATTTGAAGCAAAATTTTCTAAGTTTCAAAAAAATTTCTCGTGTAATCGGTTTAGTCCCGAACCATTTCTAATGCATGTTTTAGACCTCTTAGGCTCGTTTAAGGGACACTATCATAGGTTGTAATCGAATTGTATTTGAAATGATAAATTGTATATAAAATGTGTGTTTTAAAGTGTTGTAATTTTGGTAATGCTCTGTAACCCTATTCCGGCATTGAATACGGGTGAGGGTGTTACATTTTTCTTAATTCAAAATCTTTTGGTACACAAAGACATCTATGAAAATACAAACAATCATTGGTTCCAATATCAAAATCAATTGTCTGCTTGTTTATCACAACTTCACATTTCATTAACAATTCAGAGTCATTCTTTTGGAGTTCTTGAATCTCTGATAGCAATACCGATTTCACTTTCAACTCAGCCAAAATGGAACCATTTCTTATCAATCGCTAAGCTTGCATTCAAAGCTCTCAAGGCAAACAAAGATTTATGACTCAACGCATCTGTTACAACAATAGCTTTCTCGAAATTTTCATCAATTATTAACTCATAATATTTTAATAATTCAAGCCACCTTCATTGTCGCAAGTTTAAATCCTTCTGAGTCATAAGATATTTTAAAATTTTATGATTAATAAAAATGTGATATTTTCACTGTATAAATAGTGTTGCCAAATCTTTAACGCAAATACAACTGCAAAGAGTTCCAAATCATGTGTCGGATAATTTTGTTTATGAGGTATTAACTGTCTCGAGGCATAAGCAATCACTTTCTTGTTTTGCATCAGAAGACAGCCTAAACCATAAAAAGATATATCACTATAAACTGTAAATTGTTTTCTAGTTTCAGGCTAGGTTACCACTAGAGCTTTAGTCAACATATTTTTGAATTGATCAAAACTCTTCTAACATTTATTGAACTAGAAAAATTAACATCTTTTTGCAATAACTTTGTCATCGGAGCTACTAAAATAGAAAAGTTTTTAACAAAACACCAATAATATCCCTCTAAGCCCAAAAATCTACGAACCTCAGTATCATTCTTTGGAACTTTCCAATCAATAATTGCTGATATCTTATTCAGATCAACCTAGATACCATCAGCAAAGATTACGTGACCCAGAAATCGAACCTCTCGTAACCAAAATTTGCATTTATTGAATTTCGCATAAAGTTATTTTTTCATGTAGAGTTTGGAACACAAATCTCAAATGCTCGACATGATTTGATTCATTCAGCGAATATATCAAAATATCATCAATGAATACCAGAACAAACTTATCTAAATACGACTAAAATATTCGATTCATCAAGTCCATAAATGAACCAGGAGTTTTAGTCAAACCAAACGACATTACTAAAAACTCATAATGTTCGTATCAAGTTTTGAATGCAGTCTTCAGTACATCAAGATCTTTAAATTGTAATAGATAATATCCGAATAGCAAATCAAATTTCGAAAACACCGTACCTCCCTTTAACTGATCGAACAAATCATCAATGTGATGTAATGAATATTTATTCTTGATAGAAACTTGATTCAACTGTCAATAATCTATACATAATCTCATCGACCCATTACAAGTTCTATTACAAATTCAACTTCTCTATTCAGTGGTTACCCTAGTAATTCTTCAGGGAAAACATCAACATACTCTTTAACTACTGGTACCTGATTATTTTTTATTATGCGACTTGCGAATCGAGGATATATGCCAGATAAGATTCATACCCTTTTTTAATAAAATTTTGAGCTGACAATACCAGAATCACATTTGTCATACAATTTTTCCCATCAACCTTTACAAAAATAAATTCACCACTCGGACATTTTAAACTAACTTGCTTCCTTCGACAACTAACTATTACATCATGTTCAGACAACCAATCCATTCCTAAAATAAGATCAAAATCATCAAATGATAATAGCATCAAATCAACAAGAATGTCGTAACCCCGAACTTTTAATGGAAATAACTTACAAATTTGGTTGACTAAAACACACTGACTAAGTGGATTTGTTACCTTAACTGTATAATCAGTTGACACAATGGGTAAATTCCTTTTTTCTACAAATGTAGTGCATATATATGAGTGTGTTGACCCATGGTCAATCAATACATATACATCAACATCAAAAAGAGAGAAAGGACCAGCAATGACATCTGTAGCAAAAGCTTATTCTTGAGCTCTAATTGCATAAGCTTTAGCAGGTGCTATAGCTTCAGATTGTTCAATTGTATCACCAGTTTTTCCTCGACCAGCTGTAGTATTTCTCTCATTTCCAAGTCATCTACCTCTCTGCGGAATAGCTTCAAGCTTGGAAGTCTGATTTCCTGAGTCATTATGTCATTTTGGAAAATCTCTAAGAAAATGATTAATAGATCCACATCAAAAACAAGTTCCCAACTTAGCTCAACATTCACTGAAATGTCTTTTACCACATTATTCACATACAGTCTTCTCTACATTTCTCACACTTTCGACACTAGCATGCAGTGAATTAACAAACCTCAAATTACTATGCCTTGGTATATCTCTATCAGTGTACCCTAAAGGAGCGATCGATCAATTAGCATCACTTCGGAACTTCTTCAATGGAAAAGTCTGAGTTGATTTGGACAATCCTCTTTTACTAAAATCTCAAGATTTCAAATTAGACTGCATTTTACTTTTGCAGATTTCTTCAAATTTCTGAGCATGTTTTGAGAGCTCCACAAATTTGTGTAATTTCAACGCTACGATCAACATTCAGATTTCATCATTCAACCCGTCTTCAAATCTAATGCACATCTCTTAATTTGATACAATATTACGAGCATATTTTCTTAACTGTACAAACTCCTATTCATACTCAACTACTAATCTATTCCCTTGTTTCAATTCGACAAACACTTTCTTTTTCTTTTCATGATACAACCAGCTAACGTGTAACACCCCTAACCCATCTTTGTCACCGGATTAGGGTAACGAAGTATTACAGTACAATTCAGAACATTTAGATTCAAATAGAAATAATTACACAAATTATCTTATACCATTCAATAATTTATACAAATTCAAGTAAAAATACATTTATGTACCTTAAATCGAACCTACAAGGCCCTACATGTAATTTGAAAATAATCAGGGGTCATTTTGAAATAAAATTGAAAAATCTGGGAAAATTGAAAAACAGGGGTCACACGGCCATTTGACACAGCCCAGATCGTGTGAGTACTCGAAGTATGGACAGACAGTCATGTCCCAACCCATGTGTCTACCTTTGTGAATATTCAAAATAGGGCCACACGGTCGTGTCGTAGACAGTGTGCCAAACTGTGTTTACATTTGAAGTTTGGTCACACAGCCGTGTCACAGGCCGTGTGAAACCTGCACTTAAAAAAATAATGATAGATTGTCGTGTGTTGTACACGGCCAACTCACACGGTCGTGTGTCATTATTGTTTTTAAATGCAAGTTTCATATGGTCTGAAACATAATCTATGACACGACTGTGTGACCCAACTTCGAATGCACACATGATTTGGCACATGATCTACGACACGACCGTGTGGCCCTATTTTGAATATTCACACAAGCAGACTGATCGCTGCAAAATAGTCTAGTTTTAAAATTTATAAAGAATGATCAAACCTGTAGACTAACTATGACAACGATAGAGGCAAGTGCATCTATCGAACAGTAGTATAGTTAAGGCAAGAATATCTTATCGAACCTAAGGGAACCTAAAAGTACTACTACTACTTTCTTTCTATTATTTAGCCTAAAATATGGAGTGATTGGATTATTAAACTAACGAAATACTTAAACTAAATTCAAAGACAAAAGAATGAATTGGAGAAAGACTTTAAGAAAACTCAGTTGATAAAAACGATACCCTCAGGAAGAATCCACCTATGACTTCACTTATTATTTATTCCCCAAACCATATGATTTCTTTACTTAGCTTGATCCGTAAGACTCCCTAACCTATATTAAACCCGCTCTCGAGGCGAATAACGTCTAACCTTAGGTTAATTAGTGGAACTCTCGTTCTCTTATAATAACCCCCTAAGGAAGCAGTAAATCGATCAATGGATTCCCATATTAGGTTCCACCCTAATCCGGTAAAATCTTGTAACCCTATCTCTAGGCGCCCGATCAACTTCGATTAATTATGCTAGATCTACTTTCAGGCGAGGTCTATTCCTCCTCCACCTAAGCACATCAGATTAAATTAAGCAACATAATTAAGAACAAACCAAGTACTTATCATATAATTTTAGAAATCAAATAACAAAATCCATCATAGGTTTCATCCCCTTCAGGTATCTGAGGGGTTTAGTTCATAACTAAATACGAAAACATCTCAAGAGTAAAGAATAAACAAAACATAAGAACTCCCTAAAATCCCCTGAAGGTATTAAAGAGGAGATCCTCCTTCTTGAATGGAGTTCTGACTTATTGAGATGGATCAACTGGCTATCTTCAAGTGACTCCCTAAAAGATGAATGCTTGACAAAAAGCCTCTGCCAAAAAGCCCTACTTTAATGTCTACCTTGGGTTGTTTATATAGGCTTTGGGATGTTATACTTGGCTCCTAAGTATCTCCTTCAAGTAGAATTACTATTAGGGTGTTTGAGTAGACTTAAAAGTATGTTTTTTTGGCTTCAAGCATCCAATTCGAGTGAAATTGCTCATTCCCGCGGTAGGGGCACGGCCACGGCACACGCCCATGTAAATCGTGGTTAGGCCGTGTCTCAATTCTATCATTTTAGGCACGGCCGTGGCAAGTCGGGGTTCAGGCTGTGCTTCAGGTCTGTCGATTTGGGCACGGCCATGTAGATCACTAGGCACGTCCATGTGTGGTAAGTGGATGATGTACGACCATGTGTGATGGAGTTGAGGCCGTGCTCTAGGTATTTGGCGAGGCACGGTCATGTGGAATTTGGGCCAGGCTGTGTTGATTGCTTGTTAAGGCCCAATTACTCTGTTTTAAGCCCGTTTTGTGTTCTTTTTGTCCTCGGGTGCTTTCCTGAGTATAAACATGAAAAGAAAGGATTAAAAGCACCTTTTTATAGAAATCAAGGGCTAATTCATCCAAAAGCATACTAAATATGGGGTTAAAATATGTTACTTTTACGGTTTATCACTGACACATGGGCTAGGACATAATCTTGTGTCCATACTTCGAGTACTCACACGATCTGGGCTGTGTCACACGACGTGTGACAACCCGTGTCCCAGGTCGTGTGCTGCCTAGATTACCTCTAAAACAAGTTACTTTCTACCCAATTGCTTATGTGCCAAGAAATTCCAAAAACACATGATTACAAACCTTTAAAACACAATCAAATATACTCAAAACATCCCAAAACAATTCACCTATGTGCCTAACCAATGTGCCACCATGGACACCACAATCCAAACACTTAAAACAATCCAACATTTAGGCTATGTTATCAAGTCACAAGCATATATCAATTGGATGCTTTTAAGTTTGAAAACTACCTTACATTCAAGTCAAAACTTACCGTTTCTGTACTCATCCATTCACATTCAAATATACCATAACTTAACACCTATATAAGGTTTATACCAAATGACCAAACAACATAACAATTCCATAAACATACTATGTCTTGACATGATCACATTTAGCTATTACAAAACATAAACATCATTTCATCCATCTAACCATTACCGTATACATAACCTATTCAAAACATATACAACTTCACCTATTACATGATAAATTCCACACCATATATGAATTTTCATACCGAACCATAAACTAGCACATTATTAACTAAAGCATATATAACACAAGTAGAGAATATACCACTTGTAATAAGTATTTAAAACATACACAAAATACTCCTATTACATGCTACATATCCCCAAATTAAACATTTTTACAATTTACCAAAAGGAATCTGGATAGTATGATATCCGCATTGATCCAATCGCCCGATTCTACAAAATGTTATCTACAAGGAAACATGAAAATGACACGAGTAAGCTTTAATAGGCTTTTTAAGTTCATAGGTTAAAATGATAAAACTTATTGAATAAACATAATAAATCTTTTAACAACAATGTTAATAGACATTAGTCTTGCCAACCACTATCAATCAATGGTGTTATAAAAAAATACAAGTTGCATAATATGTTCAATCATATGAATTCAATCAATATCAAGCCACGATATACTATTGGAAATCAAGTAAATATTTATACAATTCAATATACAAGTCATTTAATTATTTTAAATTTGTCTGATGAACGATATAACAGATATGGATATGCAGTTATCTACCGAAAAACACCAAAATTCTCCAACGATCCAAACCAACTGAGAACACGCCATGGCACTAAGTGCCTAGCCCGTAGGCTAACATCCCTCTAGAACACACCTCGACACCAAGTGCCAAGCCCGAAGGCTTTACATCTGCCCCCGGTAACATGCCAGAAACATTATAAATATGACAGATAGTCCGCAAAAATGTTGGACTCCGGTATATTCAATGGACAGGAATAAATCAAGAATCATAATCTCATCTCAAGTTAGACCCATACAATGGGTAATATAACATATTGGCATGCCAATTGTATCCTATCATATGTTCATCCGGGCTCGATATACAAAACCACATAATATCTTACAATTCAATTACATTTCTCACCTTGAATCATCTTGTAATACCCCAAACCCGGCCTAGACGTTATGGTCGTATCTGGCAATGTCACACTATAGTGTTTTTGAAACCTCGTTGTTACGATGAAAACATTCCATGTTATTATTGATAAACCGTAATATGTTCATATTTTAATCCCACATTTAGCATGCTTTTGGATGATTTATTCCCTGAATTATGGAATTTGGTGCTCTTAATCCTTTAATTTCATGTTTTATACTTAGGAGAGCACCGGAGGATGAAAAGAATGAGAAATGGGCCGAAAATAGAGAAAAAAGGCCAAAGTATGAAATCAACACGGCCTGGTCTCGAAACACACAGTCGTGCCTCTTTAATAGGTTCAACCACGACCTGGGACCGACACACACGGCCGTGCCTCCTTAGTAGATCCGACCATGGCCTGGCCCTGAATCACAAGGGCGTGTCCCTGTCGCGGCAAATAAGTGTTTCATTCGGATTAGGGTACTTAGAGGAAAAGAAAGACATTTCAAAAGCCTATATAAACACCCTAGAGGACAACCTTTAGGGGGGCGTTTAGCTAGGCCAAGGAGCCAAGCCAAAGGGCTAGAATTATAGGATTCACTCAAAGAAAGGCAGTTGATTCATCCAAGAAGCCGGAGTCATACTCAAGACTTAGGATCTCTCCTTCAATTCCTTCAGGGGGTTTAGGGTTTTCTTTATGTTTTGTTTATATTTACTTTTGAGATGTATTCTTTTATGATTATGAACTAAACCCCTCAAATACCTGAGGGGGTGAAACCTAAGACGGATCTTGTTATTGTCTTCTGAACTATATGATATATACTTGATTTGTTCTTAACTATGTGTTCTTAATTCTTGCTTTGATATTTCAGGATATTGATTCAAGTATTGATATGCTTAGGCAGAGAAGGAATATTCCCTGTTTAAGAGTAGATCTAGCATAGTTAAGCGGAGTTGATCGCAACGCTAGAGATAGGATAATGAAAATCTACTAGATTAGGGTCAAACCTAATATGGGAGTCCAGAGATCGAGTTAATGCAATTCTAAAGGTTTTAATTAGAAAGATATTTCAATTAATCAACCTAGGTTTAGATGTTAGTAGCCTTGAGATAGGTATTAATATAAATTAGGGAATCCTACGGATCAATTCAAGTGGATAAACCGTCTAGTTCAGAGTTAGATTGTAACATCCTGAAATAGGGGTTATTCGTGATTGAATTATTTTGCTTGTGTTTAAATTTATGTGATATTATTTGTGGTGTTATAAGACTCAATTAGGGGTCTTGAGTAGACTCGGTTTAGTAGAATAATTGTTAGTTTGGTTTATTTAATGAAGTGGATTATGTGAGCTTAGCACTTGTTAATTTAAGTGTCAATAAGTGACACAAGTTGAGTGCATGGCAAGTTGGTAATGGCGCATGGATATTAGCTTGAGGGAGTGGTTGAATCCCTTAAATAGCATTGGGACAACTTTTATTTTTCCTTTGGTATGGCAAGTGTCGGCCAAGGATAATAAGGTAAGGGTTGACCTTGTTATTTTTGGTTAGTAGACTATAGGTTTAAGGCAAGTGTTAACATATGGAAGGGAATCAAGTAATTAAGGAAAATATTGAGACATGGGGCTAGTATCAAGGATTATGTTTTGGAAACATAATCATGGCCTTTTGACCATGCATAGGGACGGTAATTTGGACAAAAGGGGGAGCCAAAATTTTATGTTAGTTTGGCAAGGATTGAAGTCTTTTCTTTTTGGTCATTCCTTGCATTTGGTGCAAAAGTTTGCAAAACATTTTCTCTCAAACTCTTTTCTTTTTGGCCGAATTTTACCTTTTGATAAGCCTAATGCTTTTTGACCATTTGTCATTTTTGCTCATCTTCTATTTTCTCCTTCTCATTCTCTCAAAACCGAAACCTTCATCAACATCTTGCTCTCCTATTTGTTTTGCTTAAACACCAAAAATCTCCTATACTCTCTTCTTTGCCAAAACTCTATTCCCTTTCCTATTATTTTCTTTCTTCCACTACAACCGAATATACTTCTTTGGGTGTGCTGAATTCTTTTCTCCCTTCTTGGCTAGTGTTGGCCGAATCTCAAGCAAAGGTGCCTCTTCTATTTTTCTTCTCCAATCGGTTTTTAAGGTGAGTGTCCAAGGCCAAATATTTTTCTTTGTTTCTCTTGTTCTTGTCAACTTCTAAAGGAGTAAAAAGGCCAATTTCGGCACTTGTAGCAAGGATGCTAATCGATTTGTTTTAGGGCCTTCTGGATTTGGAAGCGAGCAATTGAATCCATCATCTTTGATCAATCGATTTTGGTAAGGTGGTAAGGGTTTATTTTAAAGGATTATTCTTTTAAGTAATCGAAAGCCGAAGGCTAATAACCTTAATGATGATGGTTGATTGTAGGGAAGTGAGGCCGATTCACATTTAGGAGTGTGTTGGCTAGTGTTCGAAGGCAGTTGGGTAAGATTTTAGGTTCGTAAGGAACCCTTCTCAATTATTTTGGTTTGGCCGAATAGGCCATGGCACTAATGTCCATTTTTGGCTGAATATAGGGGCAAGAATACTTGTGTGACCGATTTGTTTATTCGGGATTTAGAACTCTTGTTGGTACCAGGTGTGTACATACACATCTTATAACTTTTAATATGCTAAGTGTTATATTATGCCTAATCGAATTGTGTAGACATGGATGTAATACCATCATGGTATTAATAAGGACTCGGGTAAGTCTTTATTGCTTTGAGATTATTATTTGATGCTTTTGGGAAGCATGACACATTTGGTATGTGTATTGATTGTTATATGGCAAATGATAAATTTATTAATGTTGTTAAATAAACCTTTTAGTATGATTATTGTAAAAGCATGTATTTGCTTGATGTGGGTTGATGAGTGGAGGGGGCAGTGATATTCGTGTCGACGGACACCAGTGTTTTGGTAACACATTGTGACTACGGTCACCAGAGGTTTGGTACCTCCAGAGGTTTGGCACCTCATAGCGACTTGTCCCTGTGGTTGAAACCACCGTGGGTTGGCCCCACTTTGAGATATGGGATCGTCTGCCAGTGATTTGGTATCACACGATGGGTTGGCCCCATCATTCGATTTGTGTCTTCGGACACCAGAGATTTGGTATCTCTAGTGATTTGGCATCACATTTGTGACTATATGTCACCAGTGGTTTGGCACCACCAGTGGTTTGGCACCACCAGTGGTTTGGTACCACACGGGGTAGAAAAAGGCGTTTGGATGGTTAGGTTGGGTGCATTTTAAACTTATGCATATTAATTGGTTATGAATTGTGTATGTTGTTGCACTAAAACGGGGAAGGGTTACACATTGAGTCTTGGTGACTCACCTTCTCCTTTAATTTTTCGGTGATTCATAGATCATGGTGAGAAGCCGGATGGACTCGAGGTGGCCATGCAAAGGAGACTTTTAATAAATGAATTTTGGATTTTATCTATCTTACTTTTGGGTTTATGTTGCTTAATTGTAATAAGGCCTCCTAGGATGATTTTATTATTGCTGCATGTTTGAATGTTTTGTTTAAACTATATGATGATGTTAAAATGGATGCACATGTTTTCTCAAATTAAACGCAAAATGTTTTTAAAGTACCATCAGGTACATTTGAAAATTTGTAAACAACTCGACTCAACAAATATTTTAAATAAATTAACTATGGTTTTTAACAAATAAAATTTCAATTGAAAGGCAATTCGACTAAGTTTTAAAATGGTTTTCAAAATGTTTTCTCTGTAGCAAACCAAATTCGGTCATATTGTTTGGGTCGGGTTTGGGGTGTTACATAGATAACAAGTGAAGTCTAGGTGAATTCTTCCTCGAGTATTGTCTTAATCAATTGGTTTTCCCACAAGTATTTTCCCCAATTCCTTCTTTGTGTCTTAGTATCTTTAGGTTACTAGTTAGTTAAATTTAGATTAAACAACAATTCCCTTAATTCTTAGGCTAAATAATAAGAAGAAAGTTAGTATTAGTACTTTTGGTTCCTTTGGGTTCGACAATCCGATCTTGCCACTAAACTATACTACTGTTCGATAGGTGCGCTTGCGTCAATCGTGGTGATAGTTAGTTTCTAGGCTCGATAATTCATTATATAAACTTTTAAGACTTTTTCCACCACCATCAAGTTTTTGGCCCTGTTGCTGGGGAACTGAAATATTAAGAAAGCTCAATTTTTATTACTTTAGCCATATTTTATTTTTGCAATTAAATGTTATTTTTACTTTTCTAATTTTTTTTTCCTTTCATTTGTTCCTAGCAGGTACCTCTAGTTTATGACTAGAAGGAACCAGACAGGACCCTTGATTTATGATAGTGATATTGAAGGTACGATTCACAGAAATCATAGAGAAATAAGGCGAAGCTTAAACTACATACAAGAAGAGCAAGAGAACGAAATTAATACTACCGAAGAGATGGTCGAGAATAATTCGCTACCTCAGGAGGTAGCCGAAAATCATGCTCCTTGAACTATGTATGATTATGCTAAACCTAATTTAATAGGAACTGAGTCAAGTATTGTTAGACCTGCTATAGCTGCTAATAATTTTGAACTAAAACCTAACACTATACAAATGATACAGCAATTTGTTCAATTTGGTAGTTTGCAGGATGAAGATCCAAATAATCAATTGGCGAATTTCCTAGAATTTTGTGATACTTTCAAAATCAATGGCATTTCTAATAATGCCATCCATCTTAGGTTATTTCCCTTTTCTTTGAGGAATAAAGCCAAACAGTGGTTGAATTCTCTTCCACGGGATCAATCACTACATGGGATCAAATGACTGAAAAATTTTTGTTAAAATATTTTTCGCCGGCCAAAACGACCAAATTAAGGAATGATATCTCTTATTTTGTGCAGATGGATCTAGAAACACTATACGATACATGGGAGAGATACAAAGATCTATTGAGAAGGTTCCCACACCATGGATTACCCTTGTGGCTATAGGTCCAAACTTTTTACAATGGTGTGAACCCTTCAACGAGACAACTGATTGATTCAGCAGCCGGTGGAACCCTGAATAACAAAACTCCTGAGGCGACCTATGAGTTTATAGAGGAGATGTCACTGAACAAATATCAGTGGTAAGTTACAAGGATAAGGCCAACAAAAACAACCAGAGTTTTCAACCTTGACTCAGTCACCATGCTATCAAATCAGGTAGATATGTTAAATAAAAATATTGATTATTTGTGTGGTTCCTCACAGGTACACCTAGTAATGCAATGTGATTCAAACATAGGAGGTGTGGCATATCATGAGTACCCACCCTACAATCCTAGCATGGAAAGCGAACAGATAAACAATACGGGTAACAATTTTAGACCTCAAAATAACCCTTATAGTAATACTTATAATCCAGGTTGGAGGAACCACCCCAATTTCTCATGGGACGGTCAAGGAAATCAGAGACAACAACCCCCTCCAAACTTCCAACAGTAGCCCTACCCGTAGGAAAAGAAGCCGAACCTTGAAGAGATGCTGACAAAATTCATTGCGGTGTCAGAAATTCGTTTCCAAAACACCGAACCAACACTAAAAAATCAACAAGCATCGATTCAAGGGATTGAGAACTAGTTACGACAACTCGCTAAGCTGATCTCCAAACGACCATAAGGTAGCTTACCAAGTAACACTAAGACTAACCCAAAGGAGCAACTTCAAGCCATAACAGCTCAAAATAGTGAATGGTTAGTGGAATCTGAATCTGAGCCAAGGAAAGAACCTATGGTAAGTGAAGGTGAGGTTGAGGTAAGCCAAGAAAAGCCAAAATCGGTAATTAAAGAATACCAACCTCGTATACCATATCCCAATGCGATGAATAAATACGACACAGACGAACAGTTCGGTAAGTTTCTTAAACTTTTAAAGAAATTGTATATTAACTTACTGTTTCTTGAAGCTCTTTTGCAGATACTAGATTCAAGAAAATTTTTAAAAGAGCTTTTGACAAATAAGCGGAAGTTAGACGAGGAATCATATGTGGAACTAAACGCAGTGTGCTCAGCAATGTTGCAAAATAAACTACCACGAAAATTACAAGATCCAGGGAGTTTTACAATTGCATGTTTAATTGGTAGTTTATCTGTTGATAATGCTTTAGCTGATTTAGGGGCAAGCATCAATGTTATGCCTTATAAAATCTTTAAACAGCTAGGTCTAGGGAAACCCAAACAAACTAGGATGAGTATTCAATTAGTTGATAAGACTATTCGAATTCCTAGGGGTATAATTGAAGATGTACTAGTTAAAATTGACAGATTCATATTCCCAGTAGACTTTGTTGTTTTAGACATGGATAAGGACAATAGTATCCCCTTAATTTTAGGAAGACCTTTTTTAGCAACTGCCAAAGCTAAAATTGATGTTGGTACAAGAGAAATCATACTCTGTGTAGGTACCGAATCAATAGTCTTTAGGCTCTTGACTCAACTAGGACATCAAGTAATCAATGAGAGAAAATTAATTTTATTAATGACCATTTGGTTAAACCTTCTTTTCAAGAACCACCGCAGAACCACACATCTGAGCCAGATCCTAGACCTCATACCAACAAGGAAATAACTCATGAGGAACGAAGGCTTCAGATCGATGGCCTAGATGAGTGGAAGCCACGTGTTAAGGAAAAACTAAAGGAACCCACAGACGAGCTTATAGGAACATCAAATCACTTCAAAATAGGAGATCATGTACTATTAGATAAAACAGACCCTCGAATCACCATATCAGACCTGAATACAAATGAAGAGACCCCTTTTAAGGTACTTAATGTCTTCCCATACAGCACAGTCGAGGTAAGCAATTCTACATTCAGCACTCTTAAAGGTAAATGCTACTCGACTCAAACTATATAATGATAGCATGAGAAAGGATTTCCACCTCCACAAACCACCATGATTATGTGAATGAGAGGTAAAGTCAAGCTTAAGACTTTAAACGAGTGCTTCTCGAGAGGCAACCCAAGCACTAACCCCATTAATTTTTACATTTTTATTTTTACTTTTCTTTTTCCTTTTTAGCACCTAACTATGAACTAACCAAAGTGTAGATTTCCATACCTACATGGCCTTACACATAGCTTTGGCCGTGGCCGTATGGACACTACAGATTCTCGTACTGACATGGTAGAGATAGTATGAAATAGGACAAAAATATATCTTCAAGCCATGAGCTCCGATTAACACCACGGCCGTGCGACACTACCGTGGCTGACACTATTTTATAAAAACGGGCGTGGCGACCTGCAGATAGGCGTGGAAGAAATGAATGAACTACTGCACGGTCGTGCGAAACGACCATGTGACTCGACACACCCATGATACACAGGCGTGGGGATGTACTAGAGCTGAAATTTTTTATTTAAAACACACCTCTCCCATTCTCACCTACTCTCCATTCTCTTCTCCCATAACCTCTACACTCCCCTCCCTTTTCATTTTCTTCCTTCTTCATTCCCCAATCCTTTTGATCTACAACCTATCAACGTTAAAGAAGCGGAAGGATCCTAACACAGTCTCCCTGCAAGACCAATCTACATAAGTTCATACCGGCCGCTTTACTAACTCGACAGGAAAATGACCTTTGAGTCTATTTAATCTTTCTTTTTCTTTTCTCTTCTCCGTTATTTTCCTTATCTTTATTTCTCTTATACTAAGTTTATTTTATTTTATTTTAGTTTCTTGGTTTTAGGTTCTTTAGGCTGCTTGGGAATCACACACCACGGCATTAGAAATCACACCCACCTCACAAACTATCTAACAATAAGGACCTTTCAGTCCATTAATCGTTTCTTTTAGTTTTATTTCACTTTTTAAACTCTTTCTTTTTATTTTATTTTCTTTAAATATATAATTAGTATATTTAGAATTATTCTTATTATTTCCTGGCTAATTCTTAACAAGCTTCCTAATTTCTTCATCTAGCAGAGAAATTGTTGGCGGCCACCACACCACCACTAAAGACGCACCCTCCATCTTATCTTTCACCTCTGAATCAAGTTTCCACACCTCCAACTCAAGGAATCCATCCAAAAAAAATTAGGAAGTTTCACTTCTCTCCCTAACTTTTAAATTTCTAAATGTATTGTGAATATATATCTTTGTACATTGAGGGCAATGTACATCTTAAGTGTGGGGGGTGAAATTTATTTAGGAAAGTTCCTAACTTTTTGCATTATTCTCAAATCCCTGAATGATATCTTGTTTTAAGTAATTTTCTCATATCACTAATTAGAATGAAACTTTTGTTGATTTATGATTTTTATTGATATGTTTTAGATTAAGTCATAGTTAATTGTGCATTGATGATTTAAACTTTAAGATACTAGAGAATCAAGCATGATAAGTCTATTTTCAAAACTAAAATTTTTTAAGTTGTCTACCTGAATCTAAATATTACCTTGAAGTTTGAAATTTGCAAGGTTGTCATCAAAAACCATAATTTTTGTGAGATTTTGAGCCTTTTAGAGCATACATTCTTTTCGTGCTCACTTTATTGATTATGAGTGTGTCAACATTGATTTGTTCTTCTAGAACTTCCTTCGATTATACATGTCAAGACCACATCATTGATTTGATATACAGAGATGATAAAGGCACCTAGGATTTAACCCACTCACTTCACTAAAAAGCCTACCCTCACAATTAACCCCTAGTGAACCCCTTTGATCCTAACAACCCTTTTAATTGATTCACCCACTAATATTAAACCTAAAACCCATCTTGTATTTGTTATCACCATTTCTCTTGACTACCCTTCTATCGAGACTTGATTTGATCAGTTGCCTAATTATTTTATTTCAGTAGTTAAATTCATCTTATATTATGTATTTACTTGATTTGTTCTCAAAAAAAAAAAGAGTCAAAGTATATTCATTATTAGTTCTATAATTAAGTGAGCTTATACGTTTAAATTTAACATTTTGAAGAAGAAGCTCGTATTATTAGTTTCAAGTTTTCAATTGATGTAATCATTCTGGATTAGTTCATTTTTCTAGTTAGGTAGTTTGTCAATTCAATCTCGATTTTAACCCTTTAATTCAGCCTTTATCCACACCTTTAACCTAAGCCCTATTACAACCCTTTAAAGACCTTTTGATTTGTGTATCATTTCATTTTATAGTGGTGGAGATTTGATTTTCAGGTAAGCCTATCTTTTCATGTTTGACTGATGAATGCTTTATTTTGAACCTTAAACACCTTGAGTGATTTGAGTGAATCTTTAGTGAGGATGTCAACTCTTGTCGATTTTGAATTAAAGGTAATTATTCGGATAAGGGGAAACACTTATGTTTTCGTGCTATAAACTTATGAATTTGATTGTTTGAATCTTTAGGACTCTTTGAGTTAAATTATCCATGTGTAAATTATCTATGAATTATGATGAGGCATTGTTGATGAAAATTATGAATCGATGGAAGTTAATTTTTATTGTGAGTTGAGAATTTTGCTTGAGGACAAGCAAAAGCTTAAGTGTGGGGGTATTTGATAAACAGTAATATGTTCATATTTTAATCCCACATTTAGCATACTTTTGGATGATTTATTCCCTGAATTATGGAATTTGGTGCTCCTAATCCTTTAATTTCATGTTTTATACTTAGGAGAGCACCGGACGATGAAAGGAATGAGAAACGGGCCAAAAATGGAGAAAATGGGCCAAAGTATGAAATCAACACGGCCTGGTCTCAAAACACACGGTCGTGCCTCTTTAACAGGTTTGAACACAGCCTGGGCTCAAACACACGGCCGTGCCTCCTTAGTAAATCTGACCATGGCCTGGCCCCGAATCACACTGCCGTGTCACACGGGCGTGTCCCTGTCGCGACAAAGAAGTGTTAATCCCAAAATTCTTAGAGGCAAAGAAAGAAATTCCAAAAGCCTATATAAACACCCTAGAGGCCAACCTTTAGGGGGCGTTCAGCTAGGCCAAGGAGCCAAGCCAGAGGGCCAGAATTGTGGGATTCACTCGAAGAAAGGCAGTTGATTCATCCCAGAAGCCAGAGTCATACTCAAGACTAAGGATCTCTCTTTCAATTCCTTCAACGGGTTTTAAGGTCTTCTTTATGTTTTGTTTTATATTTACGGGTTTTAAGGTCTTCTTTATGTTTTGTTTTATATTTACTTCTGAGATGCATTCTTTTATGATTATGAACTGAACCCCTCAAATACCTGAGTGAGATGAAGCCTAAAATGGATCTTGTTATTGTTTTCTAAACTATATGATAAATACTTGATTTGTTCTTAACTATGTGTTCTTAATGCTTGCTTTGATATTTCAGGATATTGATTCAAGTATTGATGTACTTAGGCAGAGGAGGAATATTCCCTGTTTCAGAGTAGATCTAACATAGTTAAGCAGAGTTGATCGCAACCCTAGAGATAGGATGACGAAAATCTATTGGATTAGGGTCAAACCTAATATAGGAGTCTAGAGATCGAGTTAATGCAATTCTAAGGGTTTTAATTAGAAAGAGATTTCAATTAATCAACCCAAGGTTAGACGTTAGTAGCCTCGAGAGAGGTATTAATATAAATTAGGGAATCCTACGGATCAAGTCAAGTGAATAAATTGCCTGGTTCAGAGTTAGATAACAAGTGAAGTCTAGGTGGATTCTTCCTCGGGTATTGTCTTAATCAATTGGTTTTCCCACAAGTATTTTCCCCAATTCCTTCTCTGTTTCTTAGTATCTTTAGCTTAGTAGTTAGTTAAATTTAGATTAAACAACAATTCACCTAATTCTTAGGCTAAATAATGAGAAGAAAGTTAGTTTTAGTACTTTTGGTTCCTTTGGGTTTGACAATCCGGTCTTGCCACTAAACTATACTACTTCGATAGGTGTGCTTGTGTCAATTGTGGTGATAGTTAGTTTCTAGGCTCGATCATTCATTATATAAACTTTTAAGACTTTTTCCACCACCATCAATTATCTTTAGTAAACCTTTATTAGAACTTAGGAAGTCGTCTATATTCATTTAAAACATTTGTTTTGAAACATCCCTCGTTGCAGAAACTTTAATAAAACAGTCTAGGTGATCATGCGTTTAGAAATTACTTCAACTTTTTGAAAACCAAATTTTCCACGACCAGCAGTTATAAAACCATGGAGTAAAATAAATAAATAAAAACCCAAATTTAAAACCAAAGTCCCAGAGGGTCCTTAAATTACAACCCAAATAATCAATAATAATCAAATCACAAATCATAAATTGAAAACCATGAAGTCCAAAAATTATTGTGGTCACCGTTGAGTCCTCCGTCGCACCGATCCATCTAAGTCTAGGGATTACCTGTGCATATTAAACAAAAAGGGTGAGTTTACGTAAACTCAATGTGTAATCCCACAGAAATAAACAAACAATCAGTATTCACAGTGCACAGTTGAACAGTCTTAAGCCTAAACCCTTTTCAGTATCAGTGACAATTTGGGCCTTAGCCCATCTCAGTACAGTGTCAAAATGTAGTAGGCCTTAGCCTATTACAGTATCAATAGCAGTAACAGTTATGCAGTAGGAAAATCCTACCCAGCCAGCCTCTACACACCATTTTCGTCCAACCCTACACTCCATGTGGGGATATAATCAACCCACCCATCCCTACACTCCAAGTAGTACCAAATGCGGCACAAAACAGTAGTTTGCAGCTGAGCTGCCAGTAAATTAGGCTTAAAGCCTTTTAGTACCCTTCCTCCGAGTAACAACCCCCAACCCAATGCAATGCAAAATACAATGGATGATATGCTATTATGAAATTCTAGTACATATATTCAGTTCAGATATTAACATGCTCAGTACAAATATCATTCTGTCAATTTCACACATTTAGAGATCTATGTAGCACTTGCAGACCCTAAGTAGGTTCACAGTTGAATTGGGTGACCCATGCAACCTTAAAAACATTTCTATAAAAAATTGGCCCACATACCCATGTGATCTGCCTGTGTGGCCCACTCGGCCCAAATTGGCCTTGGCCGCGTGATCCATTTTTAAAGTAACTCATGCTAGCTCAATACTCATATATGTTTTCACTATTTACTTATATGTTCATTCAAAGCTGTCTACTTGAGTCATTATCTCTAAATTATTTATATCTTGAGCTACATAATTCCAAATTAAGATTTGCTTGATTTTTTTGAAACTAGACTCAAATACCTTTCCACCATAAAATTTTTATATTTTATAGTTTCTCAAATAAGTACAGTAAAATCTTTGAAGTTACCCCTATTCTGCTGTTTGACAGCTTCATCCTTTCCTTACTAAAAATTATTTATCTCTTAGTAAAGAATTTAGATGATGTTTCCGTTTGTTTATCTTGAAAATAGACTCATTAAGGATTTAAACATATAAATTTAAGCCCCTAATTATTTTTTTACAAATTTTGATGATTTTACTAGGTCAGAACAGGGGAACCTGAAATCATTCTTATGAGGCTCTATATGGGCATAAGTGTCGGACGCCTCTATATTGGACTGAACTCAAAGAAGACCAAATTCACGGGGTTGATTTGGTTAGAGAAACCTAATAGAAGGTGAAAGTAATTTGAGAAAGATTATAGGTTGCTTTTGATAGACAAAAATCCTACTCGGATTTAAGAAGAAAACAAATAGAGTATCAAGTCGGGGATAAAGTTTTCTTGAAAGTGTCACCATGTAGAAAAGTTCTCAAATTCAGCCGGAAAGGCAAGTTGAGTCCACGTTTTATCGGACCATATGAGATTACTGAGAGAGTTAGACCGGTAGCTTATCGATTGATTTTACCGTCTGAATTAGAAAAGATACATGATGTGTTTCATGTGTCCATGTTACGATGCTACCAATCAGGCCCTTCGCATGTTATTACACCGACGGAAGTAGAGATTCAACTCCACATGACTTATGGTGAAGAACCCGTTAAGATTTTAGCTCGGGAAGTCAAGCAGCTGAGAAATAAGAATATCTCCCTTGTTAAAGCATTATGGAAAAAAACATGGGGTAGAGGAAGCTACATGGGAATCGAAAGAAATCATGAGAAACCAATACCCAAACCTCTTTCCTGGTAAGATTTTCGAGGACGAAAATCCTTAAGGGGGAAAGAATTGTAACAGCCCGATTTAGGGCCTAGTCGGAATAGTGGTGCGAGATCACAAATCTGAGTTAGTAAAATGAGTTTTGAAGGTATTTGAGATGTTTGCATGATATTATGAAAGTTTTATGTAGAGATTTTATGAAATTGGCATTAAAGGGGTCCATTAGGACTCAATTGCAAAAGTTGCAAAATATGATATTCTAGAAGCTTTTTGTATGAAATAGCTTTGGATTATTAATTAGAAGTCTTTAAATAGAATTTTTTCCTAAATTATAATTTTTGGACAAAATTGGACATGAGTTAGAATTTTATGAAGAATTAGTGAGAAGGGCATTTTGGTCATTTACCAATTAAATGATTAAAAAGGGAAAAAGATGATAAAAATCTTATTCATCTTCTTCCCCAAGTGCCGAAAATTAGAGTGACTCCATAGCTAGGTTTCTTCAATTTTTAAAGCTTGCAAGTAAGTGTATACTAACTCCGTTTTTAATATTCCTCATATTTTTGGAGTCCTCGTATTATGAATTAGCTATTATAGCTATAAGTTGAGCTAGAATTGATGTCCATAAAAAAAATACCCATGTATGACATGCTTGTAAAATGATGTTTTACGGAAGATTATAAGAGTTTCATGTTAGATAAACATCTTTTCCTAAGTGAATTTCATGAAAAATGTTAGTATGGACTAATTTGTAATAGTTATGAAATTGGTCATACATAATAGAAATAGTGAGAATTGATGATTGATATAGTAGAGAAAATGAATTAGCTAAGCATGAAGTTTAAGAAAGTTTAATGAAAATCACTTTACGAGCCTAGGGGCAAAAGTGTAATTATGAGAAAGTTTAGGGAAAATGGAAATTTTGCCAAAGTATGAGTTATGAGTCAATTTAGTCAATATGAGTATTAAATTAGCTAAATTATTATTACAGATCAAGAGAAACGAAGCCCGGATCAAAATCGAGGCAAGAACAAAGTAGAGGATTAAATTGCATATCTACATACATTTTGTATATTGAGGTAAGTTTGTATGATTTCTAAGCTTTATGATAAATATCATTGAATTACTTAGTATGGTGTTGAATATATTTTAATTCCATGAGATTATTTAATGCTATGTTAAACAAAGAAATTAATGAGATTAAGCATGAGAAAGTCCAGATTGAAGTTGAATTACTTAGGATACTCGATCTACCACATGAGATGAGAAAGCCCGTATAAGACCAAACCAAGGAATGGCATCGGCAATCAAGCAAGTTATCATGTAAGTCCAAGACAAATCTTGGAATTGAAGAGTTATTATGAGATGAAGACCCATGTAAGCCTAAGCCAAAGCATCGCATTGGTGAGTCTCCAAGCAAAGATGTCATGTAAGTCCAAGACAAGTCTTGGCATTGTAAAGTTATCATGAGATAAAGATTCCATGTAAGTCCAAGCCAAGGCTCGGCATTGACAAAGTAAAGATACCAAGTAAGACTATGTCAAGAAATAGCAATGGTAAGTCCCCAAGGGAACCCACAAGGAAGACCTCGTGTAAGTCCATGTCAAGACATGGCGTCGATATCAAGTAAGAGATCCCATTGTAAGACTATATTAAGGATATAGCATTGGCATCCAGATACATGTGGGATGAGATTTTGTATCCTCGATTATTCATAGTAATTTATTGGGCATAAGAGTAAAGATTGAATGAGAAAGCAAGAAGTTAAGTAAAGCTATCATTAAGTCATGCTAGTTAAAGTTAACTAAGAGTATTATACATGTGGTGAATGATGAAGTTGAGCTTTTTCTTATCATAGTAAAGTATGCTGATCTATGTGATTAAGTAATACATTTACCTTGTTTACCTCACAAGCATGAGACTAGTAAGTATCATGAGTTATGTAAGAATCTTCAAGAGCAAGTAAGCTCAAACACATGAGTTAGGCAATGCCTTTATTTATGATGAAAGAGTTTTGATTTAAAAAAGTATATTGCTATGTGCATTACATGCAAACTTACTAAGCTAAATGCTTACGTCTTTAAATCTTTCTTTCTATGTAGTCCTACCAAGCTAACTTGTGGATCATTGAAGTCGAGCTCGAAGCGCACTATCAATAGTTATTTTGGTATAGCCATGTTATTTATATTAAGTATGGCATGTTTATGAAGTATTTCATTTTGAAATATGTCTTAAGAAGGGCCAAAGTGAGGGCTATCAAGTTTATTATTCTTTTTTATTTGGCTACAGAGATTGGCCAAGTTTCACTAGGTATGTATGTATATTTATATCAATGAAGTAAGCATCTTTGTTAATGTTAGACGAAGTATTTGAATTGTTGAATTTGGCTTGAGATTGATCTTGATTTCAGGGTGGTAATTGGCTTAGTAAATAGCCTCTAAGTGCCCACATGGATAGACACACGGGCATGTGTCTAGGCCATTTTTTCCTTGCATGTTAGTGTCTTAAGTTAGAATAGACCACGGGCTAACCCCACGGCCGTTTGTATAGGCCGTGTGTGACACACAGTTAGCACATAGGCGTGTACTCCAAGCCATGTGATTAAGTCAGTATGTCAAGGTATGGCACACGGTCTAGGGCCACGGGTGTGTCAAGGCCGTGTGTAATTAGTCAGTGCCGACCACGGGTGAAGGACACGGGCATGTCTTATGGGTATACGGGCGTGTCCCAAACCACAGGCGTGTGACTCCTGTTTTGAGAGAAAAGTTTCCAGTTGAGGTCTGAAAGTTTCCAGACATAAGTTTAAGGCCTCATAGGCCCATGAAATGTATGAATTGATTAAGAAAGAGAAGTTTTGAATTCAAACAAAATTTTATAGCCCGTAAGTACATGTTTAAGAAGGTTCAAGCATAGTAATGTCTCATATCCGATTTTAGCCTCGGACTTGGGTATGGGATGTTACAGTGTCAAGCCGTGTGAAAATCTCTGTAGGTTTGAAATGAAAAATAAAATCCACACAGACTAGGGACATGGGCGTGTGTGATTACACGGCTTGCCCACACGGGCGTGTCCCTCTTCACACGGGCATGTGGCCCTGTTTTGTGCCAAAATTTTTTAAGTGTTCAAAAGTTTTTAATTTGGTCTTGAATCATTTTTCTTGCAAGTTTAGGGTCTTGTAAACCTAAAATAAGGACATTAAGGTCTCAAATGAGAAGTTTTAATTTGAAATGAATGAGTTTAGCTATACATGTCATACGTATGAGTATTTACATAATGATAGTGTGACGACTCCTGACAATTTAAATTGTGTTTTTTATATAGTAAATGGGTCCCGACTGAGCTGCGGCCGATGATGCTGCAAGTAATGCACCAGCTCCTGTGCAAGGGATCGCGCTAGTAGAAAGTAGACCCGAGACTTTGGGTCAGGGAGAAGAGGCTCGAGAAGCCTTTCTCCATATGATGAGCAACTGATACACTAAGTTTATTCGAGCAAATCCTAATGCTCAACCCCCTTCACCCTCACCTATTCCTCAGCCTACCTTTGTAGCTCCCCAAGTGGTAGAGGTAGTAAGAAGAGAAAAGCCTCCGGTTGATAGAATCTGGAAACAAGGAGCTGAGGAATTTTGAGCTAGTAAAGATGATGACCCGGGGAGGGTAGACTTCTGGCTTGAGAATACCATTAGGGTATTCGATGAGTTTTATGCACACCTGAAGAGTGCATGAAGTTTGTGGTATCTCTATTGAAAGATTCGGCCTATCAGTGGTGGAACACCCTTGTGTCAGTTGTACCAAGAGAGAAAGTTAACTGGGAATTCTTCCAAGAAGAATTCTAAAAGAAGTATATTAGTCAAAGGTTCATTGACCAGAAAAGAAAGGAATTCTTAGAGCTAAAGCAAGGTCGAATAACGGTGACCGAATATGAGCATGAGTTTGTAAGACTTAGTAAATACACTCGGAGTGCATGTCGACAAAAGCCATTATGTGTAAAAGGCTCGATGACGGGTTAAATGAGGATGCCCGTTTATTTGTTGGTGTCCTAGAACTAAAAGAATTTGTTGTGTTAGTGGATAGATCTAGTAAGGCCATAAAACTGGTCAAAGAGAAAAGAAGAGCTAAAATTGAGTCTCGTGACTCGAGGAAGAGACAGTTGGGCAAATCATTTCAATCCTCATCTAAGAAATCAAGAGAGTTTACTACCCGATCGGCCACTTCGGCTGGGTTTTCAAATAGAAGTAAGGGTAAATAGTACTCGGGATCTAAAACTCAGGCCACTTTGGTTGCTAGTGTTGGCAACACTCGACCAAGTAGACCGAAATGTCCGTAGTGTGGCAGATGTCATCCAAGGAGTGTCAAGCAAATGAGAAAGCTTGTTTCAAGTGTGGATCCCTAGACCATTTTATCAAAGATTGCCCCAAGGTGGGTGAGAAAGAGAAACCTCAGAGTGCAAGACCTGGAAGTACTACTAGAGGAAGGCCACAAAGAAACCCAGGAAATGAAATAAGTAGTAAGAATACACCTAGAGAGTAGACTACAAGATCTAAGGGTAGAGCGCATATGAGGACTTATGCTATTCGTGCTTGCAAAGAGGCGTCCTCCCCCGACTTGTTCACGGGTACATTTTCTCTCTATGATACTCATGTTATAGCTTTAATTAATTCGGGATTTACCCACTCGTATATTTGCATGAAATTAGTCTCTAGTATGAACATGCTTGTAGAGTCTACGAAATTTGTAATAAAAGTGTCAAATCCCCTAGGAAATGTGTGTTAGTCGATAGAGTATGCAAAGGTTGCCCTTTGATGATTAGGGTTCATTATTTTTGGCTAATCTCATGTTATTGCCGTTTGATGAATTCAATGTCATCCTTGGGATGAATTGGTTAACTACTCATGATGTGATAGTGAATTATGGAAGGAAATTTATTGAGTTAAAATGTGAGAATGGAGATATTCTTCGTGTTGAATCAGATGATCAAGACAAGTTACGTGTAGTGATTTCTCATATGTCTGCTCGAAAATATGTAGGAAAAGGAATACGAAGCTTATCTTGCCTTTGTAATGAATGCTAAAGAGACTAAGTTAAGAATTTAATCGATACTCATAGTATGCGAGTATCTAGATGTTTTCCCAGAAGAATTGCAAGGGTTACCTTTGGTTAGAGAGATTGAATTTGGAATTGAGTTAGCTCCTAGTACTGCCCCTATTTCAATTGCTCCGTATAAGATGGCTCCAACTGAGTTGAAATAATTGAAGGCACAGTTACAAGAATTAACGGATAAAGGCTTTGCAAGATCGAGTTATTCTCCGTGGGTGCTCCCGTATTTTTTGTGAAGAAGAAAGATGGTTCCACAAGGTTATGTATAGATTATCGGCAACTTAATAAGGTAACCGTGAAGAACAAATACTCATTACCAAGGATCAATGATTTGTTTGACCAATTGAAGGGAGCCACGATGTTTTCCAAGATAGACTTGAGGTCTGGATATTATCAGTTAAGAGTCAAAGACTCGAATGTGCCGAAAACAACATTTTGGACAAGGCATGGACACTATGAATTCTTAATCATGCCTTTCGGTTTAACCAATGCCCTTACTGTGTTTATGGATTTGATGAATCCTATCTTTTGACCATATTTGGATAAATTTGTTGTAGTATTTATTGATAACATACTGATTTACTCTCGTGACAAGAACGAGCACGTTGAGCACTTGAGGACGGTTTTGCAGATTTTACGAGATAATTAGTTATATGAAAAGTTTAGTAAGAGTGAGTTTTGGCTTAGAAAAGTCAAATTTTTGAGGCACATTGTTTCGAGAGAAGGAATTAGAGTTGACCCGAGCAAGCTTTCAGCTATTGTTGACTGGAAGCTGCCATGAAATGTATCCGAGGTTAGAAGTTTTCTGGGCCTAGCTGGCTATTACAGACAATTTGTCAATGGATTTTCCATGATAGCTACTCCGATGACGAGGCTATTGTAAAAAGATGTGAAGTTTGAATGGACAGAAAAGTGCCAACAGAGTGTTGAGAGATTTAAGGCATTGCTGACTTATGTTCCAGTTCTAGTATAACCCAAACCAGGAAAAGAATTTGTGGTTTATAGCTATGCATCCTTAAATGGATTTGGCTGTGTACTCATTCAGGAAGGCAAGGTGATAGCATATGCCTCTAAACAATTAAAGCCCACTACAGCAAAATAGACTTTTAACGATATTTTTTTTAAGCCTTTAGCGGCGCTTATAAGCACCGTTAAGACTATTTACGGTGTTTTTACAAGTGCCGCAAAAAACGCTGCTATATATGACGCCACTAAATTTTGCGGCATTTATTTAAAAAAAATGCTGTGCTACAGTGAACATGACTTTTAGTGGCGCTTTTTGCAAACGCCGCTAAAGAACATAACCTTTAGCGGCACTTTTACCACAAACGCCACTAAAGAGCACGACCTTTAGCGGCGCTTTTACCCCAAACTCCACTAAGGAGCATGACCTTTAGCGGCGCTTTTCCTAAAAACGCGTCTAATGAGCATGAGCTTTAGCGACGCTTTTCCCACAAACGTCGCTATAGAACATGACCTTTAACGGTGTTTTTATCACAAACGTCGCTAAAGGTCATGTTCTTTAGCGGCATTTTTTTTACAAATGCCACTAACTTTGGCAGATTTGCAACATCCTATTTTCATCCATATACAACCCTTCCTATAACATAAAATCCAACCAAATACAGCAAATCTAAATGATACTTCAAATTCAATGAAATATATACGATATAAATTAATAAATGAAGTATAATTCAAAATATTCTTACAATAATGTTAAAATTTAGAATGTTAAAAATATTCTTACAATAAGAAAACAAATGTCTAAGATGACGAATATTGCGACTGCTGAAAAATTTTCATCATATTCTGAAGCTGTATCTGGAGTGCATCGTACTTTCTGCTCTGCTCTGCTTTCCTCGCTGCTGCCTCTGCTTTAAGTTGTGGATGGAGTTCTTCATATTTTCTTTGAACCTCAACTTCTCTCGATGCTGCATCGCTTTAAGTTGAGTAATTTGCTCAACTGTGCTTGCTTGCATCTAAGCCATCTGTTCTTTTAGCCTCAGAACTTCAAATTGAGCCTGACTCCCCGAAGGCATGTATTATTGCGAACTAGATCCAAAATATTGGGTCGGAATAACACCAGATCCTTGAAATCGAACCCCACCATACCTTTTAGGACCCAAAACTTCAGTAATAATTATGTTATCAATGTCATCAAGATTAACAGAACTATCACTCGAAGCAACAGCTTCATAGTCCGCCTTTTTTTCCTTAAGTTTCTCCTAAAAAATCAATCAAAGAGTTAAAAACTAAATATATAATAAAAATTAATCAAAGCTTTCCATTTTAAAAGGCTTTTAAATCTTTTTTTTTTTTGTTAAAAAGATAAGTAATTTGATTTTTAGTATTAAATATATATTTTAGTCAAAAGAGAATATTTAACCATGTAATAAAATAATATTTTAGTAAAAATATTGAAAAATCATGTTAATATTTTAATAAAATATTGATCTCCATAACAGAAAAATAATAAAATAAATGACAAATATAAAAGTATAATAGCGAAATAAGAGTATAATAGCGAAAATAATAAAATAAATGTAAGAATTAATTTCAAAATATGTATAGTAATAAACTTGAAAATAATTTATAGACTAAAATGGAATAAATTAATTTGTTATCAATTAATTATTACATGTAATGTATAACATCGCTTTTTCAAGATATTTATTGAAGCAAGCCAAAAATGATAAATTAATTTACTTCACAATATCTTGTATTTTCTAGATGCATAAGAAATACTCTAAGATTTTGATCTATTAAAAGAAACTACTACAATTATCTTTCAACGTAAATTTAAGATAACTTTTATTTTAATTACTAAACGCATAAATTTAATAGAAAAAATAAAAGATAAGAAGGATGAAATTATGCCTGTTAACTTGTTATTGGTAAGATAAAATGTTTGGAGAGAAAGTCAATTATTCAATAACGGAAGAAATTTCACCTAAAACATATAATTAAATTAATCAAAATTTACAAATAAAAAATCCAAAACTTGCAAACAGCAGCACAAACATCAAGTGCAATTTTGTTTTCTAACTTATTTTCGACTGCATTTAATCACCAAAAATGCAGTGCAATAACTAATTTAGACTCATTTGTACACCATAATTTGCAACACTTAAACACTTCAATTTACATCATTTGAGCACCTCAATTTGCAGCAATTAAACACTTCAATTTACATCATTTAAACACCTCAACTTACAACACTTTAACATCCCAATTAACAACATTTATACATTATCAATTACAGTGATAAACATCTCAATTTTTAGGAACTAAACAAATCATTTTGCAGTACTTAAAACACTTCAATTTACAACATTACAATGACTTCAATTTGCAGCACTTTAACACTTTAATTCACAGAATTTAAATACTTCAATTCGCAACACTTTAAGACTTCAATTTACAGCATTTAAACACTTCAATTTGCAGCACTTTAACATCTCAATTAACAACATTTATACACTTCAATTACACCAATAAAACATCTCAATTTCTAGCAACTAAACACTTCAAATTGCAGTACTTAAATAGGGCTTTAAAAGTACAATAAGGAGCAACAACAACATCTACTTTGCTTGAGCAACAGGAAATTTTTGAACTAATTGGACAACAACTAAATCTGAAACAAGTTTAACCGGTACAAAACAGTAGCAACCATGAAATTTGTAAAGAACAATTTTTGTTCCCTATTTAACTATCGCTGAATCATCCATGTAAAATTGATAAGAATTTCAAGCATGGAAATAATAAAGGAGTTTAAAGAAAACTCACCATTAGCAACACTCAATCCCAGAGTTATACATGTTAACCATGGCACCCAAGCACTATAAATTACAGCTATAACTCCTCTCAATTTGTCATTTTAAGATACCACAATTTCATTATTAAGACCGTTTAAATTACAACAATTAATCCACTTCAGATAATGTTTTAAGACAACATAAATACTTACAGTATGAATACTTACATTTTAATCACGATACAGTAGTAGGACATCTTAATTATAACTATGACATCTTCTAATTGCAGCTTAAGACCTTAATATTTAATCAATTCCAGCAACAGGTTATCTTAATCTCATTACAAAAAGTGATATTCGGATAGCATCCATGGAGTTTGCATGCCACATAGTTCACTCAACAACTACCAATCATCAAAACTTTTCCCTCAATTTTCATCACACTTACCAGCATCAGAATACAACCAAAGATTCAATAAATAACTTAAACTCACACCACAACCTAAGACCATAGGCAAGAAATAATAATGAAAGTTTCCATAGCATTCCACCCTCCTATTTTATAAAGTAAATAAGAACAATTCAACTATTTCCAAACTCTACACATGTCTTAACCGTATTTACCCAAATAAGTGTAAATATTAGCACGGCGAAGATTAGAAGCCACATGGATAAGTTGGAAAAAAAAAAGAATGACAACATGATACCATGGAAAAGAAAAAAAATCATTCAACTTTTTTTTCTAAAGATGAGTAAAACAGAAGCTTTAGCATCACCCATAAGCCACTTGCGGAAGGAGGAACCATGTAAACATTTTATTTCTAGACAAAGCTATGCTCAAAGCTGAAAGGAAATTTTATTTTTTTTTCAACTAAACGATCAAATTGCTGTTAACTAAACGAGTAAGTGGGTGTGTAAATTTCAAGGGAAACTTACCAAATTCTTCCCCAAATTGCTGTTACGAGCACAAACTTTCTCCTCGCTTTACCAATTTGACCATCTCCCACCTCTCAAGCTTCTTAATATGAAGAAACAACGATTTAATATGCCAAATCCATGGCCTCTCCCTCCATGCAATTGACCTCCCTTTTTATTTCATCGATTAGGACCAGCAAAAGAAAAGATAAGTAAAATTACAGACAAAGAAAAATATATTATAGAAGAAAACATGAAGTTTTCCCCTACCTTTCACCACTGATTTCCCTTCTCACAGTTAAGGAAAAGAAATTTTAAAGAATTTCCTTCTCCCCTTTTTTCCTCTTGAGTTTCAGCCTTTTTGGGAAAGATGGGAGAAGAAAACAAAAATATATAAATATGTTCTTTTCCTTTTTGTAAATTAGCAAAACAGTAGCAACCAAAAATTGATAAGAATTTCAATTAGGAAATTGGGGAAGAAGAATTTGGGGGAAATTGAGAAATTAGGGGAAAAAAAGTTGGGAACTTGGTTGAAAAAATCGGGGAAATTTGATCTGGGGAATTTGGGCTACAAAAACCACATCGTTTAAGTTGCCTTACAAAATTTGGCGGCGCTTTACAAAAACACCACTAGTGACAAAGTATAAAACGACGTCGTTTGTTTGAACACTTAACACATTCGTGGCATTTTAGGTGAAACACCACTACAAGGATATAAATGCCGCCGTTTTGTAGTCTTTTAATATATGTTTGTGGTGTTTTCAGTAAAAAACGCCGTTAATACATACCTTTTGCGACTTTTTATAAAAAACGCCACTAATAACAAATCTAAAATGGGGTCGTTTAAACATTTAATAATTTTTTACGGCATTTTTGTTGAAAACGCCACTAAATATACAACATAAAACAGCATCGTTCTTCAAAAGAATCGCTGTTTTTGTGTGTCTTTATTATTTTATTATTATTAGATAATTTTTATTTTATGTGAAAATATATTATATGATTATTCTGTAACTACCAACAAATAAAACAAAGTATAATGTAGTGGATAAACTATGATATTTTAAAAAATTACTATTAGTATTATTATGTACTTCAATATTTGTATTTGTAATATACATATATTAGTCTGGCAGTAAGGGTAATGTATTTGTATCTTTTTTTCATTTTAATATTTTAGTTAAAGTTCATCTCAAGTTTTAAATAAATTAAATTAAATTAAATTATTAATTTAAACAAACAAAGTTGAACTGTTATTTTTAAATTGAAATAATGACTAAAACTTTTAAGTTTTAAACATAACAACTTATATGACAATTTACATGTATTTCATTTTTTTAATTTTATAAACTTTTTTATTTTTTGAGTTTTAGTTTTTCTTTATTTTTGAATATTTTAAAAATTCATCATTTAACAAATCTCAAGTAAACACGAAATCCTAAATCATTTAATATGTATAAAGTTTATCTATTTATCTCTTAAATAATTTAAACTATAATCATAATTTTAATATATTAAAATTAATAGTATCTCTTTACAATTATATAAGAAATTATTTAATATATAAATTAAAAGACACTAATTAATCTAAACTCTAAACCTCTAACATTTATCCCCTAAACCCTAAATCATAAAACATAAACCCATAAAACCCTAACCATTAACCCCTAACCTTTAAACCTCAAACCACAAACCTTAAACCATAAACCATAATCCCTACACATTAAAATAGTAACTCATAAATCTTAAACCCTAAACCATATACCATAAACCCTAAACTTTAATGATGATTAATTTAATATTTTAAAATTAATACTATAATTCAATATTTTAAAATTAATACTATCTCTTTTACGATTATATAAGAAATTATTTAATATATAAATTAAAAAACAATCAGTCGTATACCCAAAAAACTTTAAAATTATTTGCGGCATTTTTCAAAAAGCACCGCTAATGGTCGACATATAGCGGCGTTTTTCAAATAGCGCCGCTAATGCCCTTAAAGCTCAACATAAAATGATGGCTTTGTGCTTAATTTTTTTGCGGTGCTTAATGGTCGACCTATAGCGGCGTTTTTTAAGAAGCGACGCTAATGCTCAATCTATAGCGGCGTTTTTGTCTAAGCGCCGCTAAAAACCTATTTTGTTGTAGTGGCCGCACGAGAAGAATTACCCGACCCATGACTTAGAATTAGTTGCAATTGTATTTGCACTAAAGATATGGAGACACCATTTGTATGGTGAGAAATGTCGGATATTGACCGATCATAAAAGCCTAAAGTACTTGATGACTCAAAAGGAGTTGAACTTTAGGCAACGGAGATAGTTAGAGTTGATAAAGGATTACGAGTTAGTAATTGATTACCATCCAGAAAGGCGAAAGTGGTCGCCGATGCCTTGAGTAGGAAATTCCTGTTTGCGCTGAAAGCCATGAATACACGGATGATTTTTTCAGGTGATGGTTCTATCCTAGCAGAGTTGAGAGCTAGACCGATGTTTCTTCAAGAAATTTGTGAAGCTCAAAATGGCGACAGAGATTTGCAAGCCAAGAGAATTCAATGTGAGTCGGGTGCTGAGTCAGATTTTTAGATTAATTTCGAAGGATGTTGAACGTTCCGAGACAGAGTCTGTGTACCGAGGAATGATGAGCTTAGTTGGAAGATTTTGCATGAAGCACATAGTGGATGTTTGTCTGTACATCCAAGCAGCACAAAGATGTATAATGACTTGAGGGAATAGTATTGGTGACCGAGTATGAAGAAAGACATTTCTGAGTTTGTCTCGTGATCGTGTGCCAGAGTCTTAAAAATTTATAAAAAGAATGAACAAACCTGGAAACTAACTAAGACAATGATGGAGGCAAGCGCACCTATCAAACAGTAGTATAGTTTAGTGGCAAGACCGGATTGTCGAACCCAAAGGAACCAAAAGTAATAATACAAACTTTCTTTTTATTACTTAACCTAAAAAATTAAAGGAGTTGTTGTTTAATCTAAAATTAACTAACTACTAAGTTAAAGATGCTAAGACAAAAAGAATGAATTGGGGAAATACTTTGGGGGAAACCAATTGATTAAGACAATACCCGAGGAAGAATCCACCTAGACTTCACTTGTTATTTAACTTTGAACCAGACGATTTATTCACTTGACTTGATTTGTAGGATTCCCTAATTTATATTAATACCTCTTTCGAGGCTACTAACGTCTAATCCTAGGTTGATTAATTGAAATCTCTTTCTAATTAAAACCCCTAGAATTGCATTAACTCGATCTATGGACTCCCATATTAGGTTTGACCTTAATCTGTTATATTTTTGTCATCCTTTTTCTAGGGTTGCGATCAACTCTACTTAACTATGCTAGATCTACTCTTAAATAGGGGCTTTTGCTCCACTGCCTAAGCACATCAATACTTGAATCAATATCCTGGAATATCAAAGCAAGAATTAAGAACACATAGTTAAGAACAAATTAAGTATTTATCATACAGCTCAAAAACAACAAGAAGATTCATCTTAGGTTTCATCCCCCTCAGGTATTTGAGGGTTTAGTTCATAATTATAAAAGAATACATCTCAAAAGAAAATATAAAACAAAACATAACGAAAATCCTAAAACCCCTGAAGGAAATTAAAGGGAAGATCTTCAGTCTTGAGTATGATTCCGGCTTCTTGAGATGAATCCACTGGCTTTCTTCGAGTGAATCCCACAATTTGGCCCCTTTGGCTTGGCTCTTTGGCCTAGCTGAACGCATCTAGGGTGTTTATATAGGCTTTTGGATTACCTTTCTTTGCCTCTAAGTACCCTATTTTGAATGAAACTCTTCTTTGCTATGGTAGGGACGCGCCTATGGCACACGCTCATGTAAGTCAAAGTCAGGCCGTGTTTGGGTCTGTTAATGAGGCACGGCCGTGTGACTCGGGGGCCAAGCCCTGTCAATTTCATAATTCGGCCCATTTACTTTATTTTTGGCCCATTTTTCATTCGTTTCATCCTCCGGTGCTCTCTTGAGTATAAACATGAAAACAAAGGATTAAGAGCACCTATTTCCATAATTAAAGGGATAAATCATCCAAAAGTATGCTAAATGTGGGATTAAAATATGTTCATATTATGGTTTATCAAATACCCCCACACTTAAGCTTTTGCTTGTCCTCAAGCAAAATTTTAAACTTACAATTAAAATGGACTTCCTCAATTCATAATATTCATCGATAATGTTTCATCATAATTCATAGATAATTTATACATGGATAATTTAACTAAAATAGTGCTAAAGATTCAAACAATCAAAGTCATAGTTTTTAGCACGAAAAATATAGGTGTTTCCCCTTATCTAAATAATTACCTTTAATTCAAAATTGACAAAAGTTGACATCCTCACTAAAGATTCATTCAAATCATTCAAGGTGTTTAAGGTTCAAAATAAAGCACTCATCAGTCAACATGAAAAGTTAATCCCATAGGCTTGCCTGAGAATCAAATCTCCACCACTATAAAATGAGAGATACACAAATCAAAAGGTCTTTAAAAGGGTTGTAACAGGGTTTAGGTTAAAGGTGTGGATAAAGGCTGAATTAAAAGGTTAGATTCGAGATTGAATTGACAATTTACCTAACTAGAAAAAAATGAACTAATCCTAAATAATTACATCAATTGAAAACTTGAAACTAATAATACGAGCTTTTTCTTCAAGATGTTGAATTTAAATGCATAAGCTCACTTAATCACGGAACTAATAATGAATATACTTCAAAAAAAAATTTTAAGAACAAATCAAGTAATAAGAAAGAACTTTGACAATTGAAATAAAGAACATAGTTAGGTAACTGCTCAAAATCAAATCTTGACAAAAAGGGAGTCAAGGAAAATGGTGATAACAAATACAAGATAGGTTTTGGGTTGTTATTAGTGGGTGAGTCAATAAAAAGGGTTGTTATGATCAAAGGAGTTCACTAGGGGTTAAATGTGAAGGTAGGCTTTTAGTGGAGTAAGTGGGTTAAATCCTAGGTTCCTTTATCATCTCAGTATATCAAATCAAAGGTGTGGTCTCGACATGTATAATTTAAGCAAGTTCTAGAATAACAAACCAATGTTGACACACTCATAATCAATAAAGTGAGCATGAAAGAATGTATGCTCTAAAAGGCTCAAATCTCACAAAAATTATGGGTTTTTGATGACAACCTTGTAAATTTCAAATTTCAGGGTAATAATTAGATTCAGGTAGACAACCTAACAAAAAAATTTTAATTTTTGAAAAAAGACTCATCATGCTTGATTCTCTAGTATCTTAAAGTTTAAATCATCACTGTACAATTAACTATGACTTAATCCTAAACATATCAATAAAAATCATCAATCAACAGGAATTTCATTCTAATTAGTGATATGAGAAAATTACTTAAGACAAGATATCATTCAGGGATTTGAGAATAATGCAAAAAGTTAGGCACTTTTTCTAAATAATTTTCACCCCCCACACTTAAGATGTACATTGCCCTCAATGTATAAAGATAGATAATAGCAGAATAATATTAAAATCATAATATAGGGAGAGAAGTGAAACTTCCTAAATTTTGGATGGAGTCAATAAAAAGAACGGGGGGAGCGCCTCGAATTGTTTGAAATTGGATCCTTGAAGCAACCGGTGTAATCTTATTGTATCATAAGCTTAATCTAAATGGCATGAAGAATAAAAAGAAAATAATAAAGAAGAATAAAAAATAAATATAAAAAGAAGAATAAAAATAAATAATGAAAGGTGGATATGCGTTGAAAGAGAAATGGAAAAAAAGAAGAAGGCTTTAGGGAAGAAAGTGAACAGAAGAAGGGGATTAAATAGAAATCATGGATCTGGTGGTTACCACGCCCTTGTATCTTCCTGTGGTGGCCACACGGCCACGGCCACGGCCGTGTGGGTATGAAAACCTACGCCTAAAAGTTTTGTTAGTTCTTAGTTAGATGCTAAAATTCAAAAATATGGACGTTAGTGGGGTTGGTGCTCGGGTTGCCTCCCGAGAAGCACTCATTTAAAGTCTTGAGATAGACTTACCTGTTATTTGTATGGCCATGGTCGTTCATGGAGTCGAAACTCCTTTTTCTTACCATCAATTCTATCAACATATGGTTTGCATCGGGTAATATTTACCTCAAAAGTGCCAAAATTAGAATGTGTTACCTCGACCGTTCCGTAGGAAAGACCTTACGTGTCGTAAAAGGAGTCACACTGTTTGTATTAAGCTCTGAAGTGGTTATTCTAGGGTTAGTTGCATCTAAAAGTACATGAAATGTGAGCTCATGTGGTAGTTTATTTCGTAGAGTTCCTGGGCACACTGCGTTTATCTCCACATGCGACGTATCGTCTAACTTCCGTTTGTTTGTCAAAAACTCTTTTAGAAATTTCCTTGAATTTCGCATCTGCAAAGAGCTTTAAGAAATAGCAAGTTAATATGTAATTTCTTTGGAAGTTTAAGAAATTTATCGAATTGTTCCTCTGTATAGTCTTTCTTTATCGCATTGGGGAACGAAACACGTAGTTGGTATTCTGTAATTACCGGGTTTGGTTTATCATGGCTTACCTCAACCTTACCTTCTTCTACCACATTCTCTTGCTTCAATTTTGATTCATCTAACCCCTCACTATCGTGAGCAGTTATTGCTTGAGGTTGCTCTCTTGGGTTAGTTTCGGTGTTACTTGGCAAGCTTCCTTGTAGTCGTTCTGAGATGATCTTAACAAGTTGCCCTAATTGGTTCTCGATCTCCTAAATCGATGCTTGTTGATTTTTAAGTGTTGTCTCAGTGTTTTGAAAATGAGTTTCTGACACCGCGATGAATTTAGTCAGCATCTCTTCAAGGTTCGGCTTCTTTTCCTGTGGGTAGGGCTTTTGTTGGAAGTTTGGGAGGGGTTGTTGTCTCTAATTACCTTGACCACCTCACGAGAAATTGGGATGGTACCTCCAACCTGCATTATAAGTGTTACTGTAAAGATTATTTTGAGATTGAAAATTATTACCCATATAGTGAACTTGCTCGTTTTCAGTGCTTGGGTTGTAAAGTGGATATTCTGTATTGCTCATCCTTCCTCTATTCATATCGCACTGTATAACTAGATGTACATGCATATAACTATACAAACCATCAATTTTTTATTTAAAAACTCTACTTGCTTATATATCATGGTGACCACATCAAGGTTGAAAACATTGGCTGATTTGGTAGGCTTTGTCCTCATGACTTGCCATTGATAATTATTCAGTGACATCTCTTCGATTTCTGCTAGCGGTATGTTCTATTTCACTGTAAAAAAAATCAATGGTCCTGACGGGTTCCTCCTAGTCATAAACTAGAATTACCTTTCAGAAGCAAATAAAAGAAGAATTAGCAAAGTAAAAATAAAATAAAATTGCAGAAAAATAAAAAAATGGCTAAAGTAATAAAAATTGAGCGTTCTTAATATTTTAGTTCCCCGACAACAGCGTCAAAAACTTGATCGTGTGTCAGAGTATTAAAAATTTATAAAAAGAATGATCAAACCTGGAAACTAACTAAGACAACGATGGAGGCAAGCGCACCTATCAAACAGTAGTATAGTTTAGTGGCAAGACCGGATTGTCGAACCCAAAGGAACCAAAAGTATTAATACTAACTTTCTTTTTATTATTTAACCTAAAAAATTAAAGGAGTTGTTGTTTAATCTAAAATTAACTAACTACTAAGCTAAAGATGTTAAGACAAAGAGAATGAATTGGGGAAATACTTGGGGGAAAACCAATTGATTAAGACAATACTCGAGGAAGAATCCACCTAGACTTCACTTGTTATTTAACTTTGAACTAGACGATTTATTCACTTGACTTGATTCGTAGGATTCTCTAATTTATATTAATTCCTCTTTTGAGGCTACTAATGTCTAATCCTAGGTTGATTAATTGAAATATCTTTCTAATTAAAACCCCTAGAATTGCATTAACTCAATCTATGGACTCCCATATTAGGTTTGACCCTAATCCGGCAGATTTTTTTCATCCTATTTCTAGGGTTGCGATCAACTCCACTTAACTATGCTAGATCTACTCTTAAACAGGGACTTTTGCTCCACTGCCTAAGCACATCAATACTTGAATCAATATCCTAGAATACCAAAGCAAGAATTAAGAACACATAGTTAAGAACAAATCAAGTATTTATCATACAGCTCAGAAAACAATAACAAGATTCGTCTTAGGTTTCATCCCCCTCAGGTATTTGAGGGTTTAGTTCATAATTATAAAAGAATACATCTCAGAAGAAAATATAAAACAAAACATAAAGAAAACCCTAAAACCCTCTGAAGGAAATTGAAGGGAAGATCCTCAGTCTTGAGTATGATTTCGGCTTCTTGAGATGAATCCACTGGCTTTCTTCAAGTGAATCCCACAATTTGGCCCCTCTAGCTTGGCTCTTTGGCCTAGCTGAATGCCCCCTTGAAGGTTGGCCTCTAGGGTGTTTATATAGGCTTTTGGATTACCTTTCTTTATCTCTAAGTACCCTATTCAGAATGAAACTCTTCTTTGCTACGGTAGGGACACGCCCATGGCACACGCCCGTGTAAGTCGAAGCCAGGGCATGTTCGGGTCTGTTAATGAGGCACGGTCGTGTGACTCAGGGGCCAGGCCATGTCAATTTCATAATTCAGCCCATTTACTCTATTTTCGGCCCGTTTTTCGTTTTTTTCATCTTTCGGTGCTCTCCTGAGTATAAAACATGAAAACAAAGGATTAGGAGCACCTATTTCCATAATTAAAGGGATAAATCATCCAAAAGTATGCTAAATGTGGGATTAAAATATGTTCATATTATGGTCTATCATATAGAAATGCCTAATTTGTCAACAAGTGAAGGCTGAACACCAAATACCTTCGGGTCTACTTCAGCCTATTATGGTTTCTGAGTGGAAATGGGATCGGATTGCTATGGATTTTATGACGGGTTTATCGTTGACACTGAAAAAGAAGGTGCAGTATGGGTCGTGGTTGATAGACTCAAAAAGTCAGCTCATTTTATACCGGTACACATTGATTATTTGCTTGATAAGTTGGCGGATTTGTATGTGTCAAAAATTTTGAGATTACACGGAAGTCCGTTGTCGATTATTTTAGATAGAGATCTGCGATTTTGGAAAATGTTGCAAGAATCCTTGGGCACAAAATTGAGCTTTAGTACAGCTTTCCATCCGCAAACCAACGAGCAGTCAGAGAGAGTAATATAGATACTTGCAGACATGCTTTGATATTGTGTTTTGGGATTCCAAGGTAATTGGGAGAAATATTTTCCATTGGTGGAATTCGTGTACAATAACAGTTTTCAGTCAAGATTGAAAATGGCACCTTATGAGGCATTATATGGGCGTCAGTGTCGAACACCCCTGTATTGGACCGAACTCAGAGAGAACCAGATTCATGGGGTCGATTTGGTTAGAGAAACTGAAGAGAAAGTAAATGTGATACACGATTGTTTAAAAGTTGCCTCAGATAGACAAAAGTCCTACGCGAATTTGAAATGGAAAGAGATTGAGTTTCAAGTTGGTGATAAGTTATTTTTAAAAGTTTCACCATGGAAGAAAGTCCTCAGTTTTGGCCGAAAAGGCAAATTGAGTTTGCGCTTTATCGGACCGTATGAGATTCCGAAAGGATGGGGCTGGTAGCTTATCATTTGGCTTTCCCATCTGAGTTGGAAAAGATTCATAATGTATTACATGTGTCTATGCTGTGCCGATACCGTTCTGACCCATCACATGTGATTTCACCAACAGAGGTTGAGATTTGTTCAGACATGACTTATGGTGAATAACCGATTAAGATTTTGGTACGAGAAGTCAAACAGTTGAGAAACAAAAGTATAGCCCTTGTGAAAGTACTATGGAAAAGACATGGGGTAGAAGAGGCTACATGGGATCTCGAAGAGACTATGAGAAACCAATATGCCAACCTTTTTACCGGTAAGATTTTTGGGGACGAAAATCCTTAAGGGGGAGAATTGTAACAGCTTGATTTAGGGGCTAATCAGAACAGTGGTTTCGAGACCACTAATCTGAGATTGAAGAAAATTAGTTTAATATTATTTTATGCGTTATAGCATGATTACAAGAGTGCATGAAAATTTTGGTGCATTTATTTTAGCGATTGCATGCTTAATTACGAAAAAGGACTAAATCGCATAAAGTGTGAAAGTTCTATTTTACAAGCTAAAGGTGTCTAATAGTTGTAGAATATTAATTGGAAGCCCTTATTGTGCAATTAGACCTTTAAAAGATGGAGTGACTAGCCATAGGGGACAAACAATGTCAAAATTGGTCAAAGTTGTTAGATTAGGTGGATTAAATTAACTTGTATTAATAAAATAAAGAAAAGAAAGATATCATCTTTTCTCTCCATCTTCTCCACCAAAAATTAGCAGCAAAACAGGGGTTTGAGAACTCAAAAATTTTAGCCAAGCTTTTCCCCTTGCAAGTAAGTGTTTTAATGGTTATTCTTTGATAATTTTTATACTTTTGAGACCCTTGTAGCTTGAGCTAGCTAATGAGGGGACTATTTTGCCAAAGGGTTGAAAACCTATGGTTTTACCATGATAGCATTAGTGCTGAATTCTGGAATTTTATGGAAGAAAATGAGTCGTAGTTGTTAAATAAACAACTTTGTGAAAGGTGTTACCCTGAAAACACCTAAAAGGACCTTTTTGTAAAGGTTGTAAAATAGGTGGTAAATGTGTGAAATAATGAGTATTGAGAGTTGTTTTAATAATAATAAATGTTCAGCTATGCTTTTCAAAGGAGGAAATTTTATTAGAATTAATTTACGAGCCTAGGGGTAAAATCGTAATTTTGTGAAAGTCTAAGGGCAAAATGGTAATTTTGCCAAAGTATGATTATTGAAATGTATTGATTAATGTGGTAATTAAATGAGCTAATTTGTTATTATAGATCAAGAAGAACGAGGAATTAACCTTGATCGAGGAAAAGCAAGGTTTCGGACTAGATAGCAAAATTTCATATTTTGGTACCGAGGTAAGTTTGTGTGTAATAAATTCAATATCATGTTATTAAGTTTTAAAATGTTCAATATTCATGAAGATGTATATTATTTCTATGAAATTGAGATATTCGTGAAGATGTATATTATTTCTATGAAATTGAGTAATGATGTTAAATGAGAAAATGATGAAAATTTATGATGTTGAAGCCCTTTGTTTGACTTTAAGAAGTGAGAGGATATCATCATCAAGACATGAGATTGGTAAAGTCCCAAATAAGACCATGTCTGGGACATGGCCTCGACATCGAATTGAGATTCGTATAAGACCGTATCTGGGATGTGGCATCGGCATCGAATATGAAAATCGTGTAAGACCATATCTGGGATATGGAATTAACATCGATATGAGATCCCGTATAAGACCATATCTGGGATATGGCATCGGCATCGAGATGTGACCCCATGTAAGACCATATCTGGGTTATGGCATCAGCATCACGTTTATGTGTATGATGATGATTGTGTATCCTCGGGTATTCCAAGTGATTCACAAGGATAAATATTTAAGCTTATAATAGAGATGAAATTAGTGCTAAAGCTATGTGATGAAATGATACAGGTACATGTGAGTAATTCACTATAAATGTTTACGATATGTGACATGACATGTAATTGGTAAGAGTAAGCATGAGTAAGTTATGGCAATGTGCTTGGGATGTTGTGTTTTTATCCAATGCAATGGATGGATGACATTATGATCCTTTATGTTGCTTTTTATTTCATGCAAACTTACTAAGCTTCATGCTTACCTCTCTCATTTCATTTTTCCTTGTAGTATCGCCAAGCTAACTCGGGGATCGTGAGACGTCAAAGTTCAGAATCACACTATCAACTTCTCTTTGGTATAGCATAGTTTGATTAATTTTGAGTATGGCATGTATAGGAACTTGGTTATTTTTGGTGATATGTCATATTGGTTAGCCAATGTATGGCTATTAATGTTATCCAATTCCTTTTGTAAATGGCCATTGGAAATTGGCCAATTCTTGATAAGTTATATATATTCAATGGTGAAGAAGTTCATGAAGTGCATGCTTGTATGTTTGGGATGATAATTGAGTAAAGAATATGCATGATGAATGTAGTGTAAACCTATGTATGGATGTCTTGATTTTGGGCATTAGGAGCGCCTTATGATCATGTAGAGTGTTAAAATGAAATGGTATAAGTGTGGTTGTATTTTAGGGTGGCAGTTGGCTTGGTAGATAGCCTTACAATTGTCCACATGGGTAGTCACATGGGCGTGTGTCTAGGCTGTGTGTGACACACGGTCAGCCCCATGGGAGTGTTGATAGGCCGTATGTACCCCTGCATTCTAAGTTGGTAAGTCAGTATGCCTAGTAGTAAACACACGGGCTAAGACACGGTCGTGTGTCTCAATCATGTGGGAGACACGACCTAAGACACGGGCATGTGCCCAGGCCGTTAGAAATCTACACCTGAAATTAGGAATTTAATTCGACACACAGTCTAAGGACACGGGCGTGTACCTTGGCCGCGTGACCTTACTAAGATGATGACGTTAAAAATAGAATGTCAAGGTTATCACACACAGGTGAAGACACGGGCGTGTCATAGCCATGTGAGGGACATGGGCTATGGATACTGGCGTCTGGCCTTGTTTTGTGCCAAAATTTTCTAAGTGTTCAAAAGTTTTTGGTTTGGTCCCGAATCATTCCGCGTGCAAGTTCAGGGTATCGTAGACCTATAATAAGGACATTAAAGTCTTGAATGAAAAGTTTCAATTTGAAATGAAATTTTATGGATTGATGTTGTATGTTTGAGCAAGTTAAGTACGGTAATCCTCGTACCCGGTTCAGGTGTCGAATACAAGTAAGGGGTGTTTCACTTTAGGTCCGCATAAGATTTCTGTCTGTCAGATGCCACTTTCAGATGATCCTGAATCAGTCTACCTTTATCCTTAGTCTCAGCAATTAACTCAAGACCCTGAACACGTCGTTTACCCAACTCAGTCCAATACAAGGGAGTGTGACACTTACGACCATATAGTGCCTCGTAAGGTGCCATCTGGATGCTAGACTGGTAGCTATTATTATAGGCAAACTCCGCTAACAGTAAACACTCCTCCCAACTACCACAAAAATCAAAACTCGCACTTGTTAAACTTAGCATAGAGCTGCATTTCCCTCAAATTCTGAAGGACAACTCTAAGGTGCTCATCATGCTCATCCTTAGTTTTGAATAAACCAGTATGTCGTCGATGAACACCACCACAAACCGATCCATGTAGGGCTAGAATACTCGATTCATCAGGTCTATGAAAGTTGCCAATGCATTCATCAGTCCAAAAAGGCATCCCTAGGAACTCATAGTATCTATAACGAGTCCTAAATGTCGTCTTAAATATATCAACGTCCTTAACTCTCAATTGATGATATCCAGAACGCATATCAATCTTGGAGAACAAAGAAGCCCCTCAAACTGGTCAAACAAATTATCAATCCTCGGAAGTGTGTACTTATTCTTAATCGTTAGCTTATTCAGCTGCCTATAGTCTATACACATCCTCATCGTCCCATCCTTCTTTTTCACAACCAGCATAGGTGCTCCCCATGGAGACACTCTGGGACGAATGAACCCATGATCCAACTTTTGAATCTGAGCCTTAAGCTCGTAAGCTCTTTCGGTGTCATTCAGTAGGGGCAATAGACACTGGATCTGTATCAGGAAGAAACTCAATCCCGAACTCCATTTCACGATTTAGAGGTAAACCGGTAGCTCTTTAGGAAAAGCATTCGAAAAATCCTTTACCATTTCGATATCCTTAACTGTAGAATCAGTAGAATCTGAAACACTTACATAGGCCAAGAATGTCTCACATCCCTTACAAACCATCTTCTCTGCCACCAGTGCAGAGATCACATTAGGTAAGTAATTCGGCGTTCCCCAATCATGACTGCCTCCTTATCATCCTCAGTCCTTAGTACGACCCTCTTAGTCACATAGTCCAAGCTAATAGATGCTTGACCAGCCAGTCCATCCCCAGAATTTGGTCGAACTCTCCAAATGGAAGTTCCATCAAATTAGCCAGGAAGATTGCCTCTTGCACCTCTAAAGGAATGTCCCAATACAAGTTGCTAACTCTAACAGATTGCCCTACCAAGCTCAATACCGTAACCTCACTCGTAGTGCTCAAAACTGAAATCCCCAAGTTTCCAGATATGTTGCTAGCTATGTATAAATGCATAGACCCTATGTCTATCAAGGCAATATGCTGTACATCAAGAATAAAGAATGTACCCATGATGACGTTTGGACTCCATCCTCTCGGCGACGAGCAGCATAAACTAAGGCTGGCTGCCTCGCCTCAGTCTGTCCAGTACCTCTGCCCGGTGATCTCTGCCCACGGCCCATACCTTTACCACCTTTGTCCTGTCCACAACCCTTCGGTGGCTGCTGAACTACCCTTGGTGGTTGTACAGTACTAGTACCCAGAGCTTGCCTCTGATCAGCCCTCAACGAACACTCTCTAATGCGATGTTCTAAAGACCCACATCTCAAGCATGCCCCAGTCCTCTTCCAACACTCGCCCTCATGGCATCTACCACAATCAGTACATGGCTGCAGTATAGTAGTAGCAACAGGGGGCCTAGCTCTAATTGGCCCATCAACTATGGCCTTTTTCTTAGGTCTCTATACAGAACTCGAGGGCTTCGAATCCCTCTTGTTCCTACCTCTCTCTCTATCGCGGTTTTGGCACTCAGTGCGCTTAACCTCCTCGGTGATCTTCGCCTTCTCGACGAAGGAAAAAAAATCTTGCTCCCTCTGCGGAGCTATCAGAACCCTCAAGTTATCCCTGAGGCCGTCCTTAAAGCGAACACATCGCTCATAGTCCGATGCCACCATACCTCGTGCATAGTGACTCAGTCTCAAAAACTCGGCCTCATACTCACCACTGATTGATCTCCTTGCACCAGATTTAGAAAATCCCTCCTACGACGTCCACATAACTGGCTCCCACATATTTTCCTTGGAAGGCGGTCATAAATAACTCACAGGTCAAACGTTTGGGTGAGTGCCCTTTTTAACAGTAAGCCACCACTGATAAGCCTCATCCCACAACAGTGAGACTGCACCCTTTAATTTTTGCTTAGGGGTGCAATCTAAATCATCCATAATCCTCTCTGTGGCCTCAATCCAGTACTGGCCACATTAGGGGCATCTCTAGTGACACCCCTGAGGAGCTCAGCTCCATTGGACCAGAGCTATTCTGTAACTGACCCTCGACCCCCAAATCTAGTATTGGGCCCAGCGACCCTCTCCAAAATCCTTAGCATAGCCTGACACAATGCGTCGTCCCCTGCCATGCGATCTTGAGACCCAGTCTCAGTAGCAGGCGAGACTGGCGTCTCACTCATATCCAAATTCGGTATGCTACCCAGTGAAGAGGACTCAACTCGAGCTCCTCTGCAGCCTCTACCTCGGCCTCTAGTACCCAGTCCACTAATACCTCGTTCGCTCATTGTCTAATCATGTTTATCTGTATTAACATTTTTATGAATCAGTTACAGTTCTAGTGTTTATTAAATAAAAAATGTTTTATGTAAAAAAGTATCTGTTATTCAGAGTTTGTTTTTGTAAATCACAGTTTCACTACAGTTTTTAGTTTCTCTACAATTTTTAGTATACACTATCTAGATAGTTTTCCGTATAGTTTACTACCTATAGTATTTTCAGAATATACTATCCATAACAGTTTCAGTTTAAAATGTAACAGTCCGATTTTGACCTTAATCGGAATAGTGGTTTCGAGACCACAAATTTGAGTTAGTAAAATATTTTAATATTATATTTGGTGCCTAAGATATATGATTGAACATGTGTTAAAATTTCGTGAGTACTAAATTGCAAAAAGTGTAAAATGATAGGGGTAAAATCATAAATTTGCCCAATTATGTATTTTTGGACTAAATTGAGTGAAAATATGTTGAATGAGCTTAATTGGCTCTAAAGATATGGCACCACTATCTATTCAGTGAAAAATGCCATGTCTATTCCTGTAACACCCCAAACCCGGTCAAAACGCTACGACCGAATCTAGCATGTCACAGGAAAAGAAAAATTTTGAAAATCGAGTTATCATCATGAGTTGGGTGAAATCTTTGATTTTATAGAAACAGAATTTATGTTGGGTGTTCAATTGAAACCAATTTTGAGTCTTAGTTTGAAAATTTAGTTACTTCTCTACTAAAACCCAAATTTTAGTTAGCCAATTGTAAAGTCTCAAACTTCTTAAGTTTTGGAAATCATCCATTTTGACAATTTATTAGGCATGCCTTAATAATCCAAAATAAAATAAAGAAAGTTAATAAAAAGAAATATAAACCCAGATTAACGTTTAAATGGCCTTATTACATTACCAAAATCCAAATAAAAGTAGAGCAATCCTAAAATAACTATTTAAGATAAAGTCTAAAATATTACGCATGGCCACCTTGAGTCCACCTCAGCTCCATGTCCGCGGTCTAAGGATTACCTGCAAAATTTCACGGAGGGGGTAAGTCACCGAGACTCAGTGTGTAAATCTCCGTCCAAAATATTTTTAGCTCTCACACAAAACCATATGTTACGTATGTATGCCATGTAACCCAACCAACCTAATATGCACATCCACCGTATCTCCTGTATCTACCAACATATGTGGCACCTAGCCACTGGTGGTACCTAACCACTGGTGGTTCCAAACCACTTGTAACACCCCTAACCCATGTTCGTCGCCAGATTAGGGTTATGAGGCATTACCAAACCCAACTCAGATTATCGCAGTCGTTTAAATTCATGCTTTTACATTTCAAACCATTGAATCATCGAATATATGAAATTCAAATATTTAATACATGTTCAAGCATTTATCAATCATCTTATAAATATAATTTGCCTATTAAGACATACAAATCCTTAGAACTCTATTGTATATTCGTTCACATATGTGACATTAATACACTATAGTATAATCGAACATGTTCATGATACTAATGCAATATGCGCATATCTCTCAAAGACAAAGCCATAATCAATCCTGATTAACAAATTTACGTAACCATATTATTGACAACATTTGGGAATAAGCGAATCATATAATCATGAAACATGCATTAAAACTCTATTCATCTTTCAAGAACAATGTACATACATTAAATATAAATATATATATATATATATATATCCAAATTGTGTCAATAAATCTATTTCATTAGTCGAACATCAACTTAACATTTCATAACTTGTGCACATATATAAGTTACACCTAAATAAGCATAATTAGGATGTCAATATATAATAACTTCCTAATAAGACCGAATTTCATATGACTTGAATCTTATATCCACATAACCGAATAGACAAGTTTTCATTTATCAAATTTCCAATTCATCACATAGCACAAATCAAGTTTTGTAATTTCAAACACTCAATCAGAGTAAGAAATATCACAAGCCAAATACATATATATAGAAGTACAAAAATATACATCATAATTCTGCACATTTTCCATATAATTCCATTCAATTGAATTAATGCCTATTTTTGCATTCATTCAACTCAAAGCCACATGAACTAATTATATACATAAATATCATTATAACTTATCAAACACATGAGCTATCTAACTAGCGAATACCTAATTATAACCAATTCATTGACCACATATTCGGATCTCAAAAAAAAATAAGACTCCAAAATTCAATCCAATATACATATACATAAACATTTCCAATGTCATCATCAAACCATAATTCAATATCTCAACATATATGCCATGATATGTATATACTTCCAATCTAAGCTTAGAACATGACTAAAACACATAACCATTAACAATTGTACAAGCCATTATATCAAAACACATAAGTAAAGCTTAACCCAAAAGTATTAGCCATTTTCGCAAGGCTATACTTATATACAATATTAAAATACCATTGGTTTACAACTTAGACTAGCTTATACATGCCTTTCAAATCAAAAACGAAGTTTATGAGTACCAAAAGAGTTGATAGTGTGGTTGACTTCTTCGATGATCCTCTGAGCCCGTAGCTTAACCAACGTCTATAAAACAAACAATGAACACAAACAAAGTAAGCTCACTAGCTTAGTAAGTCTTAAGCAAATACAATAAAGCTTCAGTCACCCAAGCATTTTTATCATACAATTCAAGACATTTGAAATATATAGTCTATCTTATAAATTCACCATAGCTGAATTTCATTGTTTCATTTAGCCTAACAACTTTCATTTTTCCAACCAAAGTACACCAGCCATCAAATATACCAACACATATATAAGTATAGATGTATTTACATAACCCTTTTCAATCTCTAGTATACTTCCAAGTAATCAATGTATAGTTCACATGCTTCCTTATATTATTCACTTGTTAACATCATATACAACATATAAGTATGAAATCACATACCTCAAGGCCGAACCAATAATGATTCATTCTCAAAAGCATAACTTTCTCGATTCATTTTATAACTTTGTTGTTACATATTCTGGCTCTGAATTTTAGTTCACCGGTAAAGAACCTGCTAGGCATTAGCCCGAATCACACACACCGAAACTAGGCCTGCTGGACTCAATGTCTGAAATCCAAAACACCCAGATTAAGCCTGCTAGGCAATAAGCCTTAAATATGTCCCCGACACGAGGCCTGCTAGGCATAAAGCCCGATACAAATCACGGCACAAGGCCTGCTGGGCTCGAAGCCCGAATATCAGTATGGTTAATCCTTCAATTCACATTTCATAATGCTAACTTCCCAACCATCCATATATCACATATTACATTCACATATCAAACCAAATACATTTATTCACATCACATTAAATAAAATTACAATCAACACAATTTAGTACCCTTGCATTCGGCTAATTGATGGATTCATGCTAAAAATATTCAAATTTCATCATTCATCATATTCATAAATAATTCTTTAACATATATTCACTTAAGGACTTACCTCGACTGTCGACGAACCGCGTAAACCGGCTATTCGATAATCTTCGTCTTTCCCCGGTCCAAATTTGTTTTTCTTTGTTCTTGATCTAATCACATTAAAATTCAGCTCATTAAAGTACATTTCATCTCAATTTAGTCCCTAAGCATATAAATAGGTAAATTACCACTTTACCCCTACTATTTCACATTTTTACAATTTAGTCCTAATTGCACAAAACACAAAACACTCAAAATTTCAATATGGTACCTTAGGGCCGAATATTCATAGGGACCATACTAGTCCATATCTTTCATTTATTTTACAAATAAGCCCCTCTAAAAATTTATTTTTACAAATTAGCCCTAAATACTCAATTTCACCAAAACTTCCAATACAAAACATACTAATCTTTAACATATCTTCAATCTAAAATTATCAAACATCAAAAACCACATGAACACATCAATGGCTGAACATTAAGCATGCTTAGTTTCAAAAATTCTAACATGGGTCACTCGTTCAAGCAACGATCTCAAAACGTAAAAATAACAAAAACCGAAATCAAACTAACCTTGAATTTAAGCTTCTAAATGCCGAAAATCAAAGGAAATAAAACCCTTCTTCTTTCTCCCACATTCGGCCAAAAGAATAAAGATGATAATGTCTTTCTTTTTGTTTTGTTAAAGCATATATTATGTTATTTACTAGATTACTATTATAACCTTTTAATAAAAATTTAACTATCATATATAATAAGGGCATATTAGTCATAAGCTGTCCACTAACTTGTAAAATGGGCTATTTGCCCTTTTAATACTCCATATGAAGAAGCCATCATCATTTAAGCACTTCCCCCTATAGTATGTAACTTTTACGCTTTACGCGATTAAATCCTTTTTATCATTTTAAACACTTAAAACGATAAAATTTTTCTATGAAAATTTCGCACACATTAATTCACACATAATAAGCATAGAATATAATATTTAAATATATATCAGACTCGGATTCATGGTCCTGAAACCACCATTTTGATTAGGGTCAAATTAAGACTGTTACAACTCTCCCCCTTAGGGATTTTCGTCCCCGAAAATCTTACCTTTAAACAAAGTTGGATATTGTTGTCTCATTGAATCCTCAGGCTCCCACATATCCTCTTCAACTCCTTGACGATTCCATAGCACTTTCACTAATGGTATTTTCTTGTTTCTCAACTCCTTTATTTCCTGAGCTAAAATACGAATCGGTTCCTCCTTGTACGTCATATCGGATCGGATTTCAATTTCAGATGGAGAAATCACATGTGATGGATATGATATGTATCTACGGAGCATCGAAATGAGAAATACGTTGTATATCTTTTCTAATTAAGAGGGCAACTTCAATCTATAAGCAGCAGGCCCAATACGCTCAATGATCTCATAGGGTCCGATGAATCTTGGACTTAGTTTGCCTTTTCGACCAAATCGGAGTACTTTCTTCCACGGGGAAACTTTCAAAAACATTCTATCCCCGACTTGAAACCCAACATCTTCACGTTTTAAATCAGCATAGGACTTTTGTCGATCCGAAGCAGCTTTCAAAGTATCTCTGATCATATCAACTTTTTGTTCAGTCTCTTTAATCAAATCAACTTGTGTATCTTGCTTTCACTAAGCTTAGTCCAATACAACGGTGTACGACATTTGCAGCCATAAAGAGCTTCGTATGGTGCCATTTTGATACTAGATTGAAAACTATTATTATAGGCAAATTCAATCAAAGGTAAGTATCTTTCCCACGTACCTTCAAACTCAAGGACGCAACATCTCAACATGTCTTCCAGTATCTGAATAGTTCGTTCAGACTGACCGTCTGTCTGCGGATGAAAGGCTGTACTAAAGTGAACTTTAGTATCGTGATGTGAATCTCGGGTCTCTGTCTGAAATAATGGAACTCGGTACACCGTGTAACCTCACAATCTGCGACACATACAATTCAGCAAGTTTATCGAGCGAATAGTCTGTACGAACTGGCACAAAGTGAGCTGATTTAGTCAGTCTAACCACAATAACCCAGACTACATCTTTCTTGCTCAGTGTCATAGGCAAACCGAATACAAAGTCCATAGTAATTCTATCTCATTTCCATTCAGGTATCATGATTGGCTGAAGTAATCCAGAAGGAACTTGATGCTCAGCTTTTACTTGCTGACAAATTAAACACTTCAAAACAAATTCAGATATATCCCTTTTCATGCCAGGCCACCAATAGAACTATTTCAAATCATTATACATTTTCGTGCTACCTGGATGTGTCGACAATCGACTATTATGAGCCTCGTTCAAAATCATCTGAATCAAATCTACATTCCTCGGAACACATACTCGGCTTTTAAAGTTCAAATAATCATTTTCATCAATTTGAAACTCTGACTCTGCACTATTTTCACACTGACCTCGTCTAGCAATTATCTTTTTCTCGACTTTCTGTGCATCACAAATTTGCTGAATAAACAACGGTCTTCCTTTCAACTCGGCTATGATCGAACCATCACCAGACATAACCATATCTGTGTTCAACGCACGAAGAGAAAACAATGACTTTTGGCTTATGGCATCTGCAATAATGTTAGCTTTTCCCGGATGGTAGTCAATTACCAATTCATAATCTTTCAACAATTCTAGCCATCTGCGTTGTCTCAAGTTCAAGTCTTTCTGAGTCATCAAATATTTCAGACTTTTATGATCCGAATACACATGACATTTCTCACCAAATAAGTAATGACGCCAAATTTTCAATGCGAAAACGATGGCTGCTAATTCCAGATCGTGAGTCGGGTAATTTCTTTCGTGAGGCTTCAATTGTCTCGAAGCGTAGGCTATGACTTTGCCTTCCTGTATCAAAACGCAACCCAAGCCATTCAAAGAAGCATCACTAAAAATAATAAATTCTTTACCCGATTCAGGCTAAGCTAACACTGGAGCTTCGGTCAAAAGGGCTTTCAACTGATCGAAACTTTTCTGACACTTTTTGACCACTCGAACTTGACATCTTTCTATAGTAGTTTTGTCAAAGGTGTAGCTATCATGGAAAAACGTTTGACGAATCGTCTATAGTATCCCGCAAGTCCCAGAAAGCTTCGAATCTTAGAAACATTCTTTGGTGGCTTCCAATCAAGTATAGCTGATATTTTGTTCGGATCAACCCAAATACCTGACGCTGAAACGACATGTCCCAAAAAGCTGACCTCTTTCATCCAAAATTCACACTTACTAAACTTTGCATACAACTGTTGATCTCGCAAAGTTTGTAGCACCAATCTCAAATGCTCGGCATGCTCGGTTTCATCTTTGGAGTAGATCAGAATATCATCAATAAACACTACCACAAACCGATCCAAATACTGTCTGAATACCCGATTCATCAAATCCATAAAAATAGCAAGTGCATTAGTAAGCCCAAAAGGCATAACCAGAAACACAAAATGTTCATACCTTGTTTGGAATGCAGTCTTAGGCACATCAAAATCTCTGACTCGCAATTGGTAATAACTCGATCTCAAATCTATCTTCGAAAACATTGAAGCCCCTTTCAACTGGTCAAATAAGTCATCAATTCGAGGCAACGGGTATTTATTCTTTATTATCGCTTTATTTAACTGCCGATAATCAATACACATTCACATAGTCCCATCTTTCTTTTTCACAAACAGTACAGGTACACCCTGAGGAGAAAAACTCGATCGTGCAAAGCCCCATCTGTCAACTCTTGCAACTGTGCTTTCAACTCTTTCAACTCAGCAGGTGCCATCCGATACGGTGCTATTGAGATTGGAGTCGTCCCCGATACTAGTTCAATGCCAAATTCAATCTCTCGTACTGGTGGTAAACCCGATAATTCTTCAGGAAACACATCGGAGTATTCACACACAACCGATACAGATTCAATCCGCTTTTCAGACACTTTATTATCCAGCACATAAGCCAAATAAGCTTCACATCCTTTTCTCACATACTTTCAAGCTAGCATCGAGGATATTACTGTAGGCAATCCGTTTAGATCATTTGATTCGACCCGGATAATCTTACCGTTCTGACATCTCAAATCAATAATCTTTCTTTTGCAATTTACCACTGCATCATGCAAAGTTAACCAGTCCATTCCCAAAATTATGTCAAACTCGTCAAAAGGCAACAACATTAAGTTAGCTGGAAAGCAGGAGTCCCGAATCATCAACGGACAACCTTTATACACTTTATCAACAAGTACACATTGACCCAAGGGGTTGGACACACGAATCACAAACTCAGTAGACTCAACAGGCAGAGTCGCACACTGGCCACTATAGTTTCACACACATATAAATGAGTCAAACCAGATTAATCAATATAATTACAATAGTATCGTAGAGTGTGAAAATACCGGTAATAACGTCTAGGGAAGAATCATCCTCTCTGGCATGTATAGCATAAGCTTTAGCTGGTGTTCGAGCCTCTGATTGAACTACAATGTCCCTCATTCCTATCTGACTGCCACCTACACTCCCTGCATGTCTGGGTGGTCTACCTCGTGCTAACACGTTGCAAGGTTTAGTGTTCTGAGTCACATTTTGCTCGGCTTGCATCGGGCACTCTCGAATGAAATGGTCCAAAAATCCACATTTAAAGTAGGACCGATCATGGAATCTATAACTTCCAGAATGCCATTTCCCACAATGTTTGCACTCAGCCCGGTTCTATTGAACATTACCAACACTAGCCATCGAAGTGGCTCGAGAACTCACTAGAGGTCGATCACATCTAGACAAGTCTGAAGTAGCTTTATGTCGGCTGAAGTCATATCTGAACTTCTTAGGCATTGAATGAAAAGTATTACTCGATGATCTTTTACGAGTGTCTCTAGCTTCTATTTCAGCCTTTCTCTTCTCTTTTCCGAGCTCTTCAGCTTTACAAGCTCGTTCGACTAGTACCACAAACTCTTTAATTTCAAGAATGCTGACAAGTAACTTTATATCTTCATTCAAGCTATCTTCAAATCTTTTACACATAATGGCTTCAGTGGATATACACTCTCGGGCATATCGGCTCAATCTGATAAATTTCCATTCATATTCAGTTATAGTCATGCGGCCCTATTTTAGATCCAGAAACTCTTTTCTTTTCTGATCGATGAACCTCTGGCTAATGTATTTCTTACGAAACTCGATCTGGAAGAAATCCCAATTCATTTTTTCTTTCGGAACTACTGATACTAGTGTATTCCACCAGTGATATGCAGTGTCTTGAAGTAGCGGTATAGCACACTTTAGACATTCATCAATAGTATAGGATAGTTCATTAAGTACCCGAATAGTGTTATAAAGCCACATTTCACTTCGCTTTGCATCATCATCATCATTAGCTTTGAATTCTTCGGCCCCATGTTTCTTAATTTTATCAATGGGGGTTTACTAGATCTCATCGGATCTATCATCGGAGGTGCAAAAGGTATCGGAGTTGGATTATTCGGGGGTGGAGTTTGTTGTACATCCGGGTTATTCTGAACAAATTGGGTAAACCATTCATTCATCATCTGGTAGAAGGCTTGCTTAGCCTCCCCATCATGGCTACTCGAGACAGGTCGAGAGTCTACCGGCGCTGACCCGCGTGCACGATCAAGCGTTACACTCTCTACATCATCTGCTACGGCTCTGTCTGGATCGAATCCATTTACTATATAAAACACAGTTTGAATTGTTAGAAGTCACCACACTATCGTATATATAATAAAAGGCATGTATAACTAGACTCTCACGTTCTACGGTAGTCCTAGAATCGACTAAACCGTAAGCTCTGATACCAATTAAATGTAATACCCCTAACTCATGTCCGTCGCCAGATTAGGGTTATGAGGCATTACCAAACCCAACTCAAATTATCTCAGTCGTTTAAATTCATGCTTGTAGATGTTAAACCATTGAATCATCGAATATATGTCATTCAAATATTTAATACATGTTCAAGCATTTATCAATCATCTTATAAATATAATTTGCCTATTAAGACATACAAATCCTTAGAACTCTATTGTATATTCGTTCACATATGTGACATTAATACACTATAGTATAACCGAACATGTTCATGATACTAATGCAATATGCGCATATCTCTCAAAGACAAAGCCATAATCAATCATGATTAACAAATTTACGTAACCATATTATTGACAACATTTGGGAATAAGCCAAATCATATAATCATGAAACATACATTAAAACTATATTCATCTTTCAAGAACAATGTACATACATTAAACATAAAAATATAAATATATATATATATCCAAATTGTGTCAATACATCTATTTCATTAGTCGAACATCAACTTAACATTTCATAACTTGTGCATATATATAAGTTACACCTAAATAAGCATAATTTAGATGTCAATATATAATAACTTCCTAATAAGACCGAATATCATATGACTTGAAACTTATTTCCACATAACTGAATATACAAGTTCTCATTTATCAAATTTCCAATTCATCACATAGCACAAATCAAGTTTTGTAATTTCAAACACTCAATCGAGTAAGAAATATCACAAGACAAATACATATCTATATAAGTACAAAATATACATCATAATTACGCACATTTTCCATATAATTCTATTCAATTGAATTAATGCCAATTTTTAATTCATTCAACTCAAAGCCACATGAACTAATTAAATACATAAATATCATTATAACTTATCAAACACATGAGCCATCTAACTAGCTGAATACCTAATTATAACCAATTCATTGACCACATATTCGGACCTCAAAAAAAAAATAAGACTCCAAAGATCAATCCAATATACATATACATAAACATTTCCAATGTCATCATCAAACCATAATTCAATATCTCAACATATATGCCATGATATATATATACTTCCAATCTAAGCTTAGAACATGACTAAAACACATAACCATTAACAATTGTACAAGCCATTATATCAAAACACATAAGTAAAGCTTAACCCAAAAGTATTAGCCATTTTTGCAAGGCTATACTTATATATAAGATTAAAATACCATTGGTTTACAACTTAGACTAGCTTATACATGCCTTTCAAATCAAAAACTAAGTTTATGAGTACCAAAAGAGTTGATAGTGTGGTTGACTTCTTTGATGATCCTCTGATCCTGTAGCTTAACCAAAGTCTATAAAACAAATAATGAACACAAACAAAGTAAGCTCACTAGCTTAGTAAGTCTTAAGCAAATACAATAAAGCTTCAATCACCCAAGCATTTTTATCATACAATTCAAGACATTTGAAATATATAGTCTATCTTATAAATTCACCATAGCTGAATTTCATTGTTTCATTTAGCCTAACAACTTTCATTTTTCCAACCAAAGTACACCAGTCATCAAATATACCAACACATATATAAGTATAGATGTACTTACATAACCCTTTTCAATCTCTAGTATACTTCCAAGTAATCAATGTATAGTTCACATGCTTCCTCATATTATTTGCTTGTTAACATCATATACAACATATAAGTATGAAATCACATACCTCAAGGCCGAACCAATAATGATTCATTCTCAAAAGCATAACTTTCTCGATTCATTTTATAACTTTGTTGTTACATATTCTAGCTCTAAATTTTAGTTCACCGGTAAAGAACCTGCTAGGCATTAGCCCGAATCACACACACCGGCACTCGGCCTGTTGGACTCAGGGTCCGAAATCCAAAACACTGGCATTAAGCCTGCTAGGCAATAAGCCTTAAATATGTCACCGGCACGAGGCCTGCTAGGCGTAAAGCCCGATACAAATCACTAGCGCAAGGCCCACTAGGCTCGAAGCCCGAATATCAGTATGGTTAATCCTTCAATTCACATTTCATAATGCTAACTTCCCAACCATCCATATATCACATATTACATTCACATATCAAACCAAATACATTTATTCACATCACATTAAATAAAATTACAATCAATACAATTTAGTACCCTTGCATTCGGCTAATTCATGGATTCATGCTAAAAATATTCGAATTTCATCATTCATCAGATTCATAAATAATTCTTTAACATATATTCGCTTAAGGACTTACCTCGATTGTCGACGAATCGCGTAAATCGGCTATTTGATAATCTTCGTCTTTCCCCGATCCAAATTTATTTTTCTTTGTTCTTGATCTAATCACATTAAAATTTAGCTCATTCAAGTACATTTCATCTCAAGTTAGTCCCTAAGCATATAAATAGGTAAATTACCATTTTACCCCTACTATTTCACATTTTTACATTTTAGTCCTAATTACACAAAACACAAAATACACAAAATTTCAATATGGTACCTTAGGGTCGAATGTTCATAGGGACCATACTAGTCCATATCTTTCATTTATTTTGCAAATAAGCCTCTCTAAAAATTTATTTTTACAAATTAGCCTTAAATACTCAATTTCATCAAAACTTCCAATACAAAACATACTAATCTTTAACATATCTTCAATCTAAAATTATCAAACATCAAAAACCACATGAACACATCAATGGTTGAACATTAAGCATGCTTAGTTTCAAAAATTCTAACATGGGTCAGCTACTGTTCGAAGCAACGATCTCAAAAACGTAAAAATTAACAAAAATTGAAATCAAACCAACCTTGAATTTAAGCTTCTAAATACCGAAAATCAAAGGAAATAAAACCCTTCTTCTTTCTCCCACATTCGGCCAAAAGAATAAAGATGATAATGTCTTTCTTTTTGTTTTGTTAAAGCATATATTATGTTATTTACTAGATTACTATTATAACATTTTAATAAAAATCTAACTATCATATATAATAAGGGCATAATAGTCATAAGCCATCCACTAACTTGTAAAATGGTTTATTTTCCCTTTTAATACTCCATATTAAGAAGCCATCATCATGTAAGCACTTCCCACTATAGTATGTAACTTTTACGCTTTACGCGATTAAATCCTTTTTATCACATTAAACACTTAAATAATAAAATTTTTCTACGAAACTTTCGCACACATTAATTCACACATAATAAGCACAGAATATAATATTCAAATATATATCATACTCGGATTCATGGTCTCGAAACCACCGTTCGATTAGGGTCAAATTCAGACTATTACACCACTGGTGACAAAAGTCACAAATAATAATAAGTGGGGCCAACCCACTTGTGGTACCTAACCACTGGTGACAATCCCTAATATTCGTACGTGGGGCCAACCCACTGTGGTACCAAACCACTGGGACGAGTCACAAAATAATATATATGTGGTACCAAACCACTGGTGGTTCCAAACCACTAAGACTTAGTACAAGGTATTATGTGGGGCCAACCCACTTGTGGTACCAAACCACTGGTGACAGTCTAAAAGAGATCAAGTTTTCTCCCTCATCACATCATACCCCAAATCTATGCCATGTTTAACAGTCAATATGATATGATCATACTTTCAAATGCATAACAACCAATGATTCCATTCATACATACTTTTGCTATCAACAGAGTATTACGAAACTTACCCGGAATCCTTGATCCAAACCCCAAGGGTATTTTTATTGACCAATATCGTCACTTTGACTTTTAGGCATAACAGTTAATAGCATAACTAACATACAAAGTGTGTGAGAGTTACACACAATCACCGTAATCAACCCCTAAGGGTATAACGATAATTTTACCTACCGAGGGTATTTCAGTAATTTTATAAACCAGGGGTATTTTGGTAATGTTACAAACTAGGGGTATTTTGGTAATTTTACAAATCAGGGGTATTTCGATAATTTCACAAACCAGGGGTATTTCGATCATTTTGTAAACTAGGGGTATTTCGGTAATTTCATAAACCAGGGGTATTTTGGTAATTTCACAAACCAAGGGTATTTCGGTCATTTTGCAAACCAGGGGTATTTCAGTAATTTCATAAACCAGGGGTATTTCAGTAATTTTACAAACCAGGGGTATTTCGATAATTTTACAAACTAGGGGTATTTCGATAATTTTATAAACCAGGGGTATTTTAGTAATTTTACAAACCAGGGTGTTAATGACCCAACAGAAGATCCACTATCGCTTCGAACGACTCAAGTATTCTAAACAGAGATAATGATGCGAATGGGCCTAAGGCCCATTCTCAGCCCAAGTGGGCCCACACACTCATGTGGCCCATTCAGTCCAAACCTAGCCACATATATGAGATTCACATACTCTAGTTCACTATCTACTACTCAATCATACAATTTACTCATATGGGCCCCAGGCCCGTTAGGCCCACTTGGCCCAACAGCCCACACCTACAAGAATACCCATGGTGGCCTCGACTATCGCGTCAAAGCTTCCACACGTGCGCTCGCACGTTCCTGTGGCTACCATCGTCGTGTGACCGGCTTATCGGCATTTGCTCTCTACAGCTAGAGTAGAGAGAAGTACACACCTGATAGGAAGGACTAAGCTGCTAATCCATACTCCGAGCACTCCTATGCCCAACGCCAGCCAGGTATGTTCCTTCTCCACCTAGGCAGCTCTATTTATAGCTAGCTTCTCACCTTCCTTCTTTGTATCTTTTCGATGTGGGATCCCTCCGTCAGTAGAGTTTAAATCCAACTCAAACTCTTCCCGTCGAATCCGTAAAATAAATACTCCCTTGCTTGTCATGAGATTCGAACCCAAACTCTCCCATCAGTCAATTCACACCACTTGCCACTAAGCCACAAGCTCCTCTTGTGTCTAACATTATGTGCAACTAAATATAAACCTATGGCCAAATTCTAAAGTCCATATAAAAATAAAACCAAAATGCAAGAGCCAAGACTTGAACCTTGGATCTCCTTTCTTCCTTGTGGCATCACCCCCTTGTCTCTTATGTGGCGTCACTTTGCCACTACACCACACACTCCACTTGTGTCTTTTTCTCCCACATTTTATCCTTAAAGCCTACCTACTAACTCCCAGGGTTTTTTTCACCTAAAACCAAAATTTTTTCTAAGGCCTAACTTGAACCCAGGACTTCATAGAAGCCTTCTAACCTTCCAAAATCACTCACCTACTAAATCCAACTTGCAATAGAGCTGTTCTCCTGCTCTCCAAAATTTTAAACGCTCCCGTGCCCAAGGCCCAATGGGCCCAAACCTACTAGGCCCAACTTTGGGATGTTACAATTTCGATCATAAAAGCCTAAAGTACATAATGACTCAAAAGGATCTAAATCTAAGACAACAACGATGGTTGGAATTGTTAAACGACTACGAGCTTGTGATTGATTATCACCTGGGAAAAGCTAATGTGGTTGCTGATGCTTTAAGCCGAAAATCACTATTTGCTTTACGTGCAATGAATGTAGATATGGCCATAACTGATGATGGCGTGATTATTATAGAATTAAAAGCAAGACTGTTATTTGTTCAACATATTTGTAAAGCTCAACAAGTTGATAAAGATTTAATAGCAAAAAGGGATCATTGTAGTTTGAATACTGATTTAGAATTTCAGGTTGATGCTGAAGGATGTTTGCGGTTCAAAAACTGAATATGTGTACCAAAAGATCCTGAGTTGATTCGGATGATTTGTAACGAAGCCCATAATAGTATATTATCTATTCACCCGGGTAGCACAAAAATGTATAATGATCTGAAATAACATTATTGGTGGCATGGTATGAAATGAGATATTTTAGATTTTGTGTCAAAATGTTTAATATGTTAGCAAGTAAAAGCCGATCATCAAGTGTCATCGGGATTACTTCAACTGATTATGATACCCGAATGGAAATGGGATCGAGTCACGATGGATTTCGTATTTGGGTTACCATTGACACCGAGAAAGAAAGATGCAATCTGGATTATTGTTGATAGATTAACTAAATCGGCTCACTTTATTTCGGTCCGTATAGATTACTCGCTCGATAAGCTAGCTGAATTGTATATCACTCAGATCGTACGATTACATGGAGTACCTATTTCTATACTTTCGGATAGAGATCTGAGGTTTACATCACAGTTTTGGAGGAAACTATAAGATGCATTAGGTACTAAATTGTATTTCAGCATAACTTTTCACCCCCAGACGGATGGTCAATTCGAGAGAATTATTCAAATACTCGAGGATATGTTGAGATGTTGTATTCTCGAGTTCGAGGGTACGTGGGAACGATACTTGCCTTTGATTGAATTTGCGTACAATAATAGCTTTCAATCGAGTATCAAAATGGCACCTTACGAGGCTTTGTATGGTCGTAAATGTCGTACACCTTTGTATTGAACCGAGCTAAGTGAAAGTAAGATACACGGGGTTGATCTAATCAAAGAGACTAAACAAATAGTAAAAGTGATCCATGAAAGTTTGAAAGCTACGTCAGACCGTCAGAAATCCTATGCGAATTTGAAACATAAAGATATAGAGTTTCAGGTTGGTGACCGAGTATTTTTGAAAGTCTCGCCGTAGAAGAAAATAATTAGATTTGGTCGTAAAGGAAAGCTAAGTCTGAGATTTATTGGACCGTACGAGATTATTGAGCGTATCAGGCCGGTTGCGTACAGATTAATGTTGCCACCTGAGTTAGAAAAGATCCACAATATTTTTTATGTATCGATGCTTCGACGATATAGATCCGATCCTTCTCAAGTGATTAGTCCGTCAGAGATTGAGATTATGTCTTATTTGACCTATGAGGAAGAACCGATTCATATTTTGGCTCACGAAGTGAAAGAGTTACGTAATAAGAAAATCTAGTTAGTGAAAGTACTGTTGCATAAGCACAGGGTTGAGGAAGCAACTTGGGAGCTTAAGGATTCAATGAAAGAATGCTACCCAAATTTATTCATCGATAAGATTTTCGGGGACAAAAATGCCTTAAGGGGGAAAGTTGTAATAGTTCAATTTTGACCCTAATTAGAATAGTGGTTTTGGGACCACAAATTCAAGTTAGTAAAATGTTTTAATATTATATTTGGTGCCTATGATATATGATTGAGCATGTGTTAAAATTTTGTGAGTTAATTTGTCTGTTTGTGTGTTTAATTTAAGAAAAAGGACTAAATCGCATAAGTGGTAAAAATAGTCTTCTATTTGATTGAATGGCTTAATTGTTGTGTCTTCTTATATAGAAGGACTTATGTTGCACTTTGGCCAAAACTAAGACTAGTGGACAGCAGCATGCATGAATTGTCTATATATATATATATATATATATATATATATATATTTATGTTATAAGTTAATAAAGATATTATTATATTATAAAGTATATTTTAATACATTAAAAACAACCATGCAATTTTTTTATGGTTGTTCATCTTTATTACCGAAACTAAAAAGAGAAAAAGAAAAGAAAAACTTCATAGGGTTCGACATTGTTCAAGCTTGATTAAGGTATGAGCTTAACTCGATTTTTTATAATTTTTACCTTTTTTGAGATCGTTGCTTTGAGTTTTAGCTAGCCCATGTTTAAATTTTTGAATTGGTTGTGTATTTCGTGAGATGCCATTGAAGGAAGCTTGTTATTCTTGTTGTTTGATGATGAAATATTAATTATATGTGATAGATTAGCAAGTGTTGTTCTTTTTGATGAAATTGAGTGATTTGGATTAAATTAAAAAAATAAATTTTTGAGGGACTAAAATGCAAAATAAATGGAATGAATGGACTTGTATGAGTATGAGCAACATTTGGCCTACGCATGGTGTGTGCAAATTTTGCATATTTTGTGTTTTATGCTATAGGGACTAAATTGCAAAAAGTGTAAAATTATAGGGGTAAAATCATAAATTTTCCCAATTATGTATTTTTGGACTAAATTGAGTGAAAATATGTTGAATGAGCATAATTTGTAATTTATTTAAACCAAGAACAAAAAGGATCGGGAGTGGATCGGGGAAAGGCGGTTAAGCGAATAGTCGGAAACAAAGTCCTAGAAATCCTGTAAGTTTTTAAGCAATTGGGTTGAATTGAATTTTTATCTATAATGAAATACTTGAACTTGTTAGTGATGAGTATGTACATTATGTTAATGCTGAATGTGATGTAAATTGGAAGATGAATTTAGTTGAATGTGAAGCATAAGTATATGTTAATCCTATAGCTATGTGCAACATTGATTTCAAAAGTTGAATTTTGGCCGAATATGAGGCTTATTGTATATCATTAGTATAGTCATATGTGAGGTTGTTATATAGATGTAATAAGCTAAATTATATGTATATATAAGTGTTTATTGAAGTGAGTAACAGGTTCAAGTAAGGCACTAAGTTTACGAATCTAAGTACCGAGCATTGTGTGTGCGAAATCGATCATTTGGCACTAAATGTGCGGAATATTAATGTAAAGGCACGAAGTGTGCGATACATTACAAGTATTTGGCACTATATGTGCGATATGTTAAGGTGACACGGCACTAAGTGTGCGATACGTTACATGGTTCGGCACTAAGAGTGCGGGAGTGTGGATCATCCAAGGATATCGGTTAGTGAAATGAGTTAAAATAATTAAATGATCAAGTACGTGATTTATGGTGGATTAAAAATTAAGTATAAATTCGGTAGGTGATAGTTGTATATGATATTAAAGAAATGTGATGTATTTATTTGCTTATGAATTTGTTTTGAGATGAGAAAATGGTTTATGGTTCAAAGTGAACTTAATATTGAATGTTTGAGTATTCGATCTTAAGGATATGAATTTTTATTGTTTATGAATGGTGCTATGATCTATACCCAGGGTAATAAATTTTAGTGATGATTGAAATAATATTGATCTAATTAGTATATGTTAAATTGTATACTTTTAAAATTGCTTATAACTTACTAAGTGTTAAAGCTTACTTGGTTCTTAATTTCATTTTCAGTATTTTAGATTTCTTTTGAGTGATCGTCACGCTCGGGGATCATCGTTGAAGCTCATCACACTATCGTCAATATTTTGGTACCCTTTTGAAAATAAACTCTATGTCAATGGCATGTATAGGCTATGTCTCTCCTTTGAGTTTACTATGATTATAAAGTGTATAATGCCATGCGAAAATGGCTAAATCTTGATATTTTGGATATTTGTGAAGTCGGTTATGGTATTCGTTAATATGGAAGTAAATTACATGATGTGTATATATATGTTTGTGGTTGATGTTATGACGTGATAATGGTGTTATATATATGATGTATAATCTGTCAAGTGTTTGATTCATATTAGAGATATGCCATATAGTACATTATGAATGTTGTGAGGACTAAATAGGTTATTAATGTATGTGCTCATGAGATTAGATTATTGGGAATGTATTATCTTATGCATATTCGGCTTTGTTAGTTTCTCTAATAATTTGATTAAAATGTGCTCATGTACTCTGGTATGAGAGGTATACAAATGATTGGGTAAATATTTTAATTGGTTACTTACTTGTTTTAGGTCATTTGTAAGATATAATTGACTATGTTAACTATTGGAGATGTGGTTAATGAAATGGATGAATGCTTTCAACAGTTAGTATTGAATTTGATGTACCTTAGATTCGGTTAAGTAAGGTTTTTGCCATATACATATATTTGGCATTGGTATTTGATAACTTGTTTTGGTAATGTGATTATAAACATGTGCATGTGTGGTTATTATAACTTAATGACCAAATGAATAGTACTTTTTCTATTTGATTAAAATACCTTTTATGTGAAATTGGTAATATAGATTTGTGATATGTTCTTTAAGATTTAAACTTACAATGAAAGTATAACTTTATCTATGGTACATTCAAATATGGCGCTTTAAAGAATAGATTACTATGTTAATATTGATAATTAAATGATAGGTATGTGTTTGATAATGAATTAGGCATTTGATGATTATGCAAAGGTAGTTCTAGCATTCAAATTGGTATTAAAAATTACGAAGTGTTTATATAAAACATTTATAGGTATATACTAATTATTTATTTATGGATGCTTGTTTTGGGGTTATGTTTTGATAGATAATGCCATGTAACCCTAATCTAGTGACGGATTCAGGTTAGGGGTGTTACATTTGATTGGTATCAGAGCTATGATTTAGTTAGTTCTCGGACTAACGTAACGCGTGTGCTTCTAGCTATACATGCCATTATTTTTACTGTGATAGTGTGATGACTTCTAATCATGAAATGTGTTTTCTTCTTTCGTATAGTAAATGGATCATGATCCTGAGCTAGTCATAACCAATGATGTCGAGAGTGTGGTGCTTGCTCCTAAGCAAGGGACCGCGTCGGTTGAATCTCGACCAGCTACGAGTAACCAAGATGAGGGGGCTAAACAAGCCTTTTTTAGTATAATGAATGATTGGTTCAATCAATACATTCAAACCAATTCGGCTATTCAACAACCCCCGAACCTTGTTAATCCACCGTAGTACCTGTGGTACCTCCGATCATTAATCCTGAAAAAATAAATAAGCCTCCGATCAACATAATCAAAAAACACAGGGCTCAAGAGTTTAGAGCTGAAGTGGATGATGATGCTGAACGAGCTGAATTTTGGCTCGATAATACAATTTATGTTTTCGATGAACTATCCTGTACACCTAATGATTGCCTGAAATATGCTATATCTTTATTACGAGATTCTGCCAACTATTGGTGGAACACTCTAGTATCAGTTGTTCCAAAGGAAAGAGTTACTTGGGACTTCTTTCAAATAGAGTTTTGCAAGAAATACATTAGCCATCGATTCATAGATCTAAAACGCAAGGAATTTCTCGAGCTTAAACTGGGTCATATGACCGTATCTGAGTATGAACACAAGTTCGTGAGACTTAGCCGATACGCCCGCAGGTGTGTTTCATCTGAAGCTGTTATGTGCAAAAGATTTGAAGCAAGGTTAAACGAAGATATAAAATTATTGGTTGGTATACTTGAAATAAATGAGTTCGTGGTACAGGTTGAACGAGCTTGCAAAGCCGAAGAGCTAGGAAAAGAAAAGCAAAAAGTTGAGTTCGAAGCTAGAGACTTCCATAAGAGATCAGTGAGTAAATTTTCTTAATCGACCTCAAAGAAGTTCAGAAATAATGGTAGTCGATTTAAGGCTAATACAGGGATCTCCATACGAGAACGACCACCAGTAAGTTCACGAGCCACCTCAGTTGCTAGCGTTGAAAATACTCGATCGGATAAACTTGAGTGTCAACATTACGGTAGACAACATTTTGGTGAATGTTGGGGCAAGTTCAACAACCGAGTTTCCTACAAGTGTGGTTCACAAAATCATTTCATTCGGGATTGCACGGAGTTAGCTGAGAAGGATAATGCTCAAAGTGCAAGATCGAGTGGTACTACAACTAGGGGTAGACTACCTCGAAATATAGGAGGTAGAAGTGGTATCCAGAGAGGGACTTCAGATACAGCTGTTCGATCAGAGGCTCGTGCACTACCAAAGCCTATGCCATCCGTGCCCGTGAAGAAGCATCATCTCCAAATGTTATCACTGGTATATTTACTCTTTTTAATACTAGTGTGATTCCTTTGATTGATCCCGGTTCAACTCATTCCTATGTGTGTGAAACATTAGTATCCAGTAAGACGCTACCTGTTGAGTCTACTGAGTTTGTGATTCGAGTTTCAAACCTCCTGGTCCGATGTGTACTAGTTGATAAGGTGTGCAAGAATTGCCCTTTGATGATTCGAGATTCGTGTTTTCCAGTTGATTTGATGATACTACCATTTGATGAGTTTGATATCATTCTTGGCATGGATTCGTTAATCGTACACGATGCTGTAGTGAACTGTAGACAAAAGACTATTGATTTGCGGTGCCAAAATAAAGAGATAATTCGAATTGAGCCTATCGATTTAAATGGGTTACCAGCAGTGATGTCTTCAATATTGACTCGGAAGCTTATGAAAAAGGTTGTGAAGCTTACTTGGCTTATGTAATTGATAGTAAAGTAACTGAAAAGAAGATTGAGTCTGTACCAGTTGTATGTGAGTACTCAGATGTGTTTCCGGAAGAATTGTCAGGTTTGCCACCTGTTCGAAAAGTAGAGTTTGGGATGACTCCGATTTCGATAGCTCCGTATAGAATGGCACCGACTGAATTAAAAGAATTGAAAGCACAGTTGCAAGAGTATAGAGTTTCGCTCGATCGAGTTTCTCTTCTTAGGGTGCGCCAGTATTATTTGTGAAAAAAAAAGACGGAACTCTGAGAATGTGTATTGACTACCGCCAGCTTAATAAAATGACCATAAAGAATAAATACCCATTGCCACGCATCGATGATTTATTTGATCAGCTAAAGGGAGCCTCAGTATTTTCGAAGATCGATATAAGATCAAGTTACTATCAACTGTGAGTTAGAGACTCAGATGGACCTAAGATTGCTTTTTGAACGAGATACGGCCATTACGAGTTCTTGGTGATGTCGTTCAGACTCACTAATGCCCCTACTATTTTTATGGATTTGATGAATCAGGTATTCCGACAGTATTTGGATCAGTTTGTGGTTGTGTTTATAGATGACATTCTGATCTATTCACATGACGAAACTGAGCATGTCGAACACTTAATACTTGTGCTACAGATTTTGCATGATAAGCAGTTGTACACGAAATTTAGCAAATGTGAGTTTTGGTTACGTGAAGTTAGCTTCCTGGGGCATGTTGTTTTAGCATCAGGTATTCGGGTTGATCCGAGTAAGATCTTGGCTATACTTGATTGGAAACCCCCACGGAATGTTTCTGAAGTTCAAAGTTTTCTGGGACTTGCCGGTTATTGTAGATGCTTTGTGAAAGGTTTCTCGATGATTGCAGCTCTGATAACAAATCTTCTTCAAAAAGAAGTTAGATTTAAGTGGACGAAAAAGTGTCAGAAGAGTTTTAATCAGCTGAAAACCTTGTTAACGGAAGCTCCAGTGCTTGTTCAGCCAGAGTCGAGTAAGGAGTTCGTTATATTCAGTGATGCATACTTGAATGGTTTGGGTTGTGTTTTCATGTAGGAGGGTAAGGTTGTAGCCGCACGAAAAGAACTATCCGACGCATAATCTCGAATTAGCCGCTATAGTCTTTGCTTTGAAGATATGGTGCCACTATCTATTCAGTGAAAAATGTCATGTCTATTTTGATCATAAAAGCCTAAAGTACTTAATGACTCAGAAGGATCTGAATTTGAGACAACGACGATGGTTGGAATTGTTAAAAGACTATGAGCTTGTGATTAATTATCACCCGGGAAAAGCTAATGTGGTTGCCGATGCTTTAAGCCAAAAATTATTGTTTTCTTTACATGCAATGAACTCAGATATGGCCATAACTGATGATGGCGTGATTATTACAGAATTGAAAGTAAGACCGTTATTTATTCAATAGATTTGCGAAGCTCAACAGGTTTATAAATATTTAATAGAAAGAATGGATCATTGTAGTTGGAATACTGATTCAGAATTTCAGGTTGATACTGAAGGATGTTTGCGATTCAGAAACTGAATGTGTACCAAAAGATCCTGAGTTGATTCAGATGATTTGAAAGGAAGCCCGTAATAGTATATTATCTATTCACCCGGGTAGCACAAAAATGTATAATGATCTGAAACAACATTATTGGTGGCACGGTATGAAACGAGATATTTCAAATTTTGTGTCAAAATGTTTAATATGTCAGCAAGTAAAAGCCGAGCATCAAGTGCCATCGGGATTACTTTAGTCGATTATGATACCCGAATGGAAATGGGATCGAGTCACGATGGATTTCGTATATGGGTTACCATTGACACCGAGCAAGAAAGATGCAATCTGGGTTATTATTGATAGATTAACTAAATCGTCTCACTTTATTCCGGTCCATATAGATTACTCGCTCGATAAGCTAGCTGAATTGTATATCTCTCAGATCGTATGATTACATGGAGTACCTATTTCCATGGTTTCGGATAGAGATCCGAGGTTTACATCATAGTTTTGGAAGAAACTGCAAGATGCATTAGGTGCTAAATTGCATTTCAGCACAACTTTTCACCCCCAGAAGGATGGTCAATCCGAGAGAATTATTCAAATACTCGAGGATATGTTGAGATGTTGTGTTCTCGAGTTCGAGGGTACGTGGGAATGATACTTGCCTTTGATTGAATTTGCATACAATAATAGCTTTCAATCGAGTATCAAAATGGCATCTTACGAGGCTTTTTATTGTCGTAAATGTCGTACACAAGTGAAAGCAAGATACACGGTGTTTATCTAATCAAAGAGACTGAACAAAAGTAAAAGTGATCCGCGAAAGTTTGAAAGCTGCGTCAGACCTTCAAAAATCCTATGCGGATTTGAAACGTAAAGATATAGAGTTTCAGGTTGGTGACCGAGTATTTTTGAAAGTCTTGCCGTGGAAGAAAATAATTATATTTGGTCGCAAAGGAAAGCTGAGTCCGAGATTTATTGGACTGTATGAGATTATTGAGCGTATCGGGCCGGTTGTGTACAGATTGATGTTGCCACCTGAGTTAGAAAAGATCCACAATGTTTTTCATGCATCGATGCTTCGACGATATAGATCCGATCCTTCTCATGTGATTAGTCCGTCAGAGACTGAGATTCAGTCTTATTTTACCTATGAGGAAGAACCGATTAGTATTTTGGCTCACGAAGTGAAAGAGTTACGTAATAAGAAAATCTCGTTGATAAAAGTACTGTGGCATAAGCACGGGGTTAAGGAAGCAACTTGGGAGCTTGAGGATTCAATGAAAGAAAGCTACCCAAATTTATTCATCGGTAAGATTTTCAGGGACGAAAATCCCTTAAGGGGGGAGAGTTGTAACAGCCCGATTTTGACCCTAATCGAAATAGTGGTTTCGGGACCACAAATTTTAGTTAGTAAAATATTTTAATATTATATTTGGTGCCTATGATATATGATTGAGCATGTGTTAAAATTTCGTGAGTTAATTTATTTATTTGTGTGTTCAATTTAACAAAAAGGACTAAATCGCATAAGTAGTAAAAGTAGTCTTCTATTTGATTGAATGGCTTAATTGTTGTGTCTTCTTATATAGAAGGACTTATGTTGCAATTTGGCCAAAATTAAGACTAGTGGACGGCAATATGCATGAATTATGTCTTTATTATATAATATAGTTATATTATAAGTTAATAAAGATATTATTATATTATAAAGTATATTATAATACATTAAAAACAACCATGCAATTTTGTTTATGGTTTTTCATCTTTATTGCCGAAACTAAAAAGAGAAAAAGAAAAGAAAAACTTCATAGGGTTCGGCATTGTCCAAGCTTGATTAAGGTATGAGCTTAACTCGGTTTTTGATAATTTTTATGTTTTTGAGATCGTTGCTTTGAGTTTTAGCTAGCCAATGTTTAAATTTTTGAATTGGTTGTGTATTTCGTGAGATTCCATTGGAGGAAGCTTGTTATTCTTGTTGTTTGATGATGTATATGTGATGGATTAGCAAGTGTTGTTCTTCAATTTTTGATGAAATTGAGTGATTTGGATTAAATTGCAAAAATAAATTTTTGAGGGACTAAAATGCAAAACAAATGGAATGAATGAACTTTTATGAGTATGAGCAACATTTGGCCTAAGCATGGTGTGCAAATTTTGCATATTTTGTGTTTTATGTTATAGGGACTAAATTACAAAAAGTGTAAAATGACAGGGTAAAATCATAAATTTGCCCGATTATGTATTTTTGGACTAAATTGAGTGAAAATATGTTGAATGAGCTTAATTTGTAGTTTATTTAGACCAAGAACAAAAAGGATCAGGAGTGGATCGGGGAAAGGCGAAGCTAAACGAATAGTCGGGAAACAAAGTTCGCCGAAATCCAAGTTAAGTTTTTAAGCAATTGGGTTGAATTGAATTTTTATCTATAATGAAGGACTTGAACTTATTTGTGATGAGTATGTACATTATGTTAATGCTGAATGTGATGTAAATTGGAAGATGAATTAAGTTGAATGTGAAGCATAAGTATATGTTAATCATATAGCTACGTGCAACATTGATTTCAAGAGATGAATTTTGGCCGAATGTGAGGCTTATTGTATATCATTAGTATAGTCAAATGTGAGGTTGTTATATAGATGTAATAAGCTAAATTATATGTATATATAAGTGTTTAATGAAGTGAGTAATAGGTTCAAGTAAGGCACTAAGTGTGCGAATCTAAGTACCGAGCACTGTGTGTGCGAAATCGGTCATTTGGCACTAAGTGTGCGAAATATTAATGTAAAGGCACTAAGTGTGCGATACATTACAAGTATTTTGCACTCTGTGTGTGATATGTTAAGGTGACGGCACTAAGTGTGCGATATGTTACATGGTTTGGCACTGAGAGTGCGAGTTTACGAATCCTCTAAGGATATCGGTTAGTGAATTGAGTTAAACTAATTGAATGATCAGGTACGTGATTTATGGTGGATTAAAAATTAAGTATAAATTTGGTAGGTGATAGTTGTATATGATATTAAAGAAATGTGATGTATTTATTTGCTTTTGAATTTGTTTTGAGATGAGAAAATGGTTTATGATTCAAAGTGAACTTAATATTGAATGTTTGAGTATTCGATCTTATGGATATGAATTTTGATTGTTTATGAATGGTGCTATGATCTATACCCGGGGTAATAAATTTTAGTGATGATTGACATAATATTGATCTAATTAGTATATGTTAAATTGTATACTTTTAAAATTGCTTATAACTTACTAAGCTGTTAAAGCTTACTTGGTTCTTGGTTGTTTTCATATTTTAGATTTCTTTTGAGTGATCTTCACGCTCGGGGATCATCGTTGAAGATCATCACACTATCGTCAATATTTTGGTACCCTTTTGAAAATAAACTCTATGTCAATGGCAAGTATAGGCTATGTCTCTCCTTTAAGTTTACTATGATAATAAAATGTATAGTGCCATGCGAAAATGGCTAAATCTTGATATTTTGGATATTTGTGAAGTCGGTTATGGTATTCGTTAATATGGAAGTAAACAACATGATGCATATATATGTTTGTAGTTGATGTTATGGCGTGATAATGGTGTTATATATATGATGTATAATCGATCAAGTGTTTGATTCATATTAGAGATATAATCAATCCAACCCTACACTCCATGTGGGGATATAATCAACCCACCTATCCCTACACTCTAAGTAGTACCGAATGCGACACAAAACAGTAGTTTGTAGCTGAGCTGCCAGTAAATTAGGCTTAAAGCCTTTCGGTACACTTCCTCCGAATAACAACCCCCAACCCAATGCAATGCAACATACAATGGATGATATGCTATTATGCAATTCCAGTACATATATTCAGTTCAGATATTAACATGCTCAGTACGGATATCATTCAATCAATTTCACACATTAAAGGGTCTAAGTAGCACTTACCGACCCTAAGTAGGTTCACAGCCAACTTGGGCGACCCGTGCAACCTTAAAAACATTTCAGTAAAAATGGACCCACATGCCCATGTGATCTGCCCTTGTGGCCCACTCGGCCCAAATTGGCCTTGGCCGTGTGATACATTTTAAAAGTAACTCATGCTAGCTCAATAATAATATATTTTTTACTATTTACTTATATGTTCATTCAAAGCTATCTACTTGAGTTATTATTACTAATTATTTATATATTGAGCTACAGAATTCAAAATTAAGATCCGCTTAATGTTTTTGAAACTAGACTCAAATACCTTTCTACCATAAAATTTTCATATTTTATAGTTTATCAAATAAGTACAGTAAAATCTTTAAAGTTACCCCTATTCTGTTGTTTGACAGCTTCATCCTTTCCTTACTAAAAATTATTTATCTCTTAGTACCGAATTTAGATGATGATTTTCCTAAGTCAGAACAGGGGAACCCAAAATCATTCTAACCTTGTCTCACAAACTTTATTATATATCATAATTTGCAATTTCATTGCTTACATTGTTTCTTCCATGAAAAACTAGAATCAATAAAATTTAATTTCATGTTTTATTCAACCTCTAACTCAATTTGCAGTATTTTTTATGATTTTTCAAAGTTAGACTACTGCTGTTGTCCAAAACTATTTTAGTGCAAAATGTTGATTTCCAAGTTTATAACACCCTTATTTCCTTTCTCTACAATTTTTCGCATAATTTTATCTTATTTCTCTTATTTCTCGACTGCAAGCAATTTTGGATTTTCGTTGAATCCCATTTTCTGTGTTTCAGGTACACACTTGGTATCGATTCGCTATGCAAAGTAACTTGAGCCTTCAAAAACTGCGACAAATTCGATAACCAGTCGTCTCCACTCACTGGAATATCCGCTTAAAACCATTGATCAGCACCGAAAAGATGAAGTCAAAAGTTGCACCCAAAGAGATGAAGTCAAAAGTTGCACCCAAAGATACGACTGACAAAAAAATATAGAAACGAAAAGAGAGGGAAAGAGAAGAAACAAGATTCGGCCAAAGGGTAACAAAAACCAAAAGTGAACAAGAAGGGAGAAGAAATGATAGAGAAACAAAAGTCTAACGCCTATTATCTCCTAAAAACACACTACTCAGTGGTCCAGTTTAATTTGAGCTCGACCACACCACACGCCTCGAACAAAAATTAGTTCCCCTGCTTGCACAGGGACTCGAACACAGGACCTCCTACACACTAACACTCCGCTTAACCACCGACCAGTAGGCCCATTCTAATATATTTTTACCAACAATCAAATAAAAGCCTACTGAACAAGAGTAAGGCCTAATTCATTCAAAATACCAAAATTTTCCCAAGTGAAGGCTTGAATTTGGAACCTCCCAAACACTACCAGAACACATAACCACTAAAGCTGACAGATATTTGTGTCATATTTTCACAATAACAAAATTAGAAATTTTGGGGCGTTACACACCTTTATGATTATTTCATTAAATATATATAAGTATTCACAAATCATAAATCTCAAGTCAATAAAATATTACAAATTATACTAAATTAAATCATATTAACTTACCTGGGCTAAACTGCAAAGATAGCAAAAGTTTAGAGTTATTCAAGAACTTTCTCTTTTCCTCAATTATCTACTTGTTCTTGATCTATAATATAATTTATTTCAATTACTAGCCTCATCTTCACATATTATTCAATTTAATACATATAACTTTATATTTACAACTTTTCACATTAACCCAAACTTTCACATATTATTCAATTTGGTCCCTAAGACCAAAACATGATTATTTCTACAATTAAACTTTATACCCATTATAACAAATTTATAAATATCCCAAATCAGTCCTTACATGCTAAAATTGCACAAGAAAATCATGTCTAAATTAATTCATTTTCAATTAAACCTTAAACTTGAAAATTATAAAAATCACTTAACAAAATATTTCTATTAAACACCCAAACACCATGTTCTACCAATTAACATAAAAATCAATTAAAATCATCAATGGTATATTTTCTATACTTTGATAATTTCACAAATTAGCCCCTCTACTTGCTATATTAAGCTATAATGATCTCAAAAACATAAAAATCATGAAAAACAATTTAAAATTCCTTACCATGTAAGAGTAACTATGATGATCGAAAGCTTAGAGGTTCTTCCATGGTATATTTGATTTCTCCAAATGAAAAAGAATAAAGATGATAGCTTTTCTTTTATTTTTACTTTGTTTATGATTTTAACTAATTTACAAAAATGTCATCAACTAACATATTTTTTATTTAAAATATACATTGTAATAGGCCAATTTAGCCCAGGCCCATACAAAAAATAATAAACCCAAAATAATAAAACAAAGTCCAAGTCCAGTCCAAAATATATCATTTGGCCCGATTAGAATGACCCATTAAAAGATTGAAAGTCCATCTACAAGCTTGACGTATATGGGAACACAATCTTCAACGATATGCAATCTTAGATATGATATGCAAATATTAGATATTATATGCAATCCTAGAAGATATGGTATGCACTCTTAGATATGATATACAAATCTTAGATATGATATGCAATCCTAGAAGATATGTTATGCAATCTTAGATATGATATGCAAATCTTAGATATGATATGCAATATTAGAAGATATGGTATGCAATCTTAGAAGATATGATTTTGTAATCTTAGAGATTTAATTTGTAGATACCTTTTAATCTTAACCGTTGATGTAATTGATCTGTACCGTTGAATTTGGGGAGGCTCAACTATAAATAGAGTCCTCTCCCTTCATTGTAAAAGACACTTGAGTTTTGAGTAATAAAAATTCTTGAGAGCGTTCACTCAAATTTCTCTCTCTTTTGCATTCTTATTTCTATGGCTTGTTCTTATTTTGTTCTTCGCTCATCTTCGTTTCTTTTTGAGTTGCTTCCATTCGAGTTAGTTTTTGGTGGAGGAATTTCGTCGAATCCTCATATTGCGGGAGCTAGGTTGACTTATGCATTTTTTAACTTTTTTTATTTATCCATTTAATTACTTAATCATTATTTATTCATTTATTTTAATTATTTTAAATTTATTTTAATTGCCACTTTTTATCCAAAACTTGATTTCTTAAAATAAGGAAATGTTTGACATTTGGAGTTTTGATGGAATCGTGCTGTAACTTACTGGGTTTCAATTTTTCTCATTAAGTCTAAATGATCAAATACCTTTTTTGGAATTAAAATATATGGTTTTCAAATAAAAAAACCTATCTCGAGAATTTAAGATGTGGTGTCCTAACTCACTGGATGCGACGTTTTGTCATCTCGAGGCAAAGATTTCTAAAAAGCAAAGGATATTCGGTGTTTGGAAAATTCGAAAGATCGTGCTCTAACTTACTGAGTTTCGATTTTTCTTTTAAAATCCAAATAATTGAATGTCCATTTAAAATTAAAGGACATAAGTTTTAAAAATCAAAAGGATCGTGTTTTAAAATCTTTTCAAATTTTTGACATTAGGACATTAATTAATCAATTAGGTACCAATTTTTGGGCATTACGAGGGTGCTAATCCTTCCTCGTGTGTAACCGACTCCCGAGCCCATTTTCTCGAACTTTGTAGACTAAAATCATTATTTTAATAAATCAAAATGTTTTATTAAAATGATTAATCTCAAGGTGACCCGATCACACCTCGAAAAAAGATTAGTGGCGACTCTATTTTCGTTTTTAAAGTCGACCCCCGTTTTTATAACAAAAACTTAAAAAATGGTTTTGACAGCTTGGCGACTCCACTGGGGATAATAAGAGAGTCAAGCCGTAAAATTGATTATTTCCTATCCTTTTGTCCAAATCTATGATCTTTTTTTATTGCATGTGGTTCTAATTTTTTTAAATATCTCTGCATTGCATTGCATGACCATTGTGGTCAACCCTTTTAAGTGGGAGTGAGAAGCTACTCCTTCGTGAGGTTTTCACCTCCATGCAAGATAGTGAATCACTTTCGGGATACATCTGTACCTATGTCTTCGTGAGATTTTCATCTCCATATAGCCATAGGGAAATGTATTCCCCTGAACTGAACTTGGTCCATATGAGCCTATAATATGTGAGGATCGAGGAATCTATTGGTTCAGGTACCCACCCTTTAGAACTAAGCCACATGTAGTGATCCTTAAGAGCCAACCCTAGATAGATTTATATTGAACCCTAGTGGTCACCCAGATAGGCAACCTATTTTGTTATTGATTTCTCTTGTACTAATATGTTTTCTTTTGTTTTGATTGCATTGCACTCACATCATAGAAAAGAGGTTGATTCAAATTCGATTGCTAAATAGAAGAGTTGGTCATGAGAAAATGGATTTCTTGATAAAGTGGATTATAATTCGATCATCCTAATAAGGTCCAAGTAAACACAGCGAGAGAAAACTGATAGTCCATGAAGGAAAATGAGATTTTATTGCCCAAGGATTCAAGCTGACAAAGACTATTCGAGAATCGCCACGTCTTGGCTTTCTTGGAGAGGCTAACGAGCTTTATGGAAATAAGTGAGTAAAGAGTCACGACCTGGATCAAGTAAGAAGGAGCTAGAAGAGGCATCTATTGGGAAAGTTCATAGGACAGGATCATAACATCCTTTACGAAAAAGGAGATTGATGTTTTCACTTGGACTATGAGGAAAAAGTAGCATATGTAATCCATTTTGTGTAGAGAAATTTATTTTTTAGTAAAGCTTTTCTAATGGAATTGAATTCAGAATCAACACCTCTCTTTTTGCATTTCATTCCTTTGCATTGCATTTCATGCATTTGCATTACATCACATCATATGCATTTGAGTCCATAGAGAGAGCCTAAATTAGTTGAAATTATCATGAAAGAGAGATAGAGAGAGGAGGAAAATCTGGAAACTGAACATCAATACGATATACGTGCCAAGAAAAAGAAAATGGACCAAAGACTTGAACAATTCCAGAGAGACATACAAGACCAGATGCAAGATCAATTGGCAAAGCTCCAACAAGATATAATGTTGGAAGCTCAAAGGAACATGATGGCTCAAATGGCCCAGATGCTGAATAGGGCAATGGACAAAGGAAAAGGTCCCATGGCTATTGCTGGAGAAGATAGCGAAGACATTCACCCAGGTTTTACCCCACCACATGCACAAACACAGCCTGAAGAGTATCCCCAAAGGCCATCTGTCACGATTAGACCTCAACAAGGGCAAGCTAATACTAGACCGCCTATGAACTTCCATGTTGGCTTAGGATCCAACCCAAAAGATAACCCAGATAATCCTGTTATCCCTGATTTGGATATAGCAGAGAGGGAAGGAATAAGAATTGAACCCTCAAGGCAGCTAGAGGATCACTGTAGATGGTTGGAAGAAAAATTCAAAGCTTTGGAAAATGACGATCATCACCATGGTATTGACGCTAAAGACTTGAGTTTGGTTCTAGATTTGGTGCTTCCTTATAAGTTCAAGATGCCAAAATTTGAGAAGTATAATGGGACTAGCTGCCCTGAAGCCCACATCACTATGTTCTGTAGATGGATGACTGGCTACATGAATAATAATCAAATTTGATTCATTGTTTCCAAGGCAGTTTAGTAGGGGCAACATCTAGATGGTACAAACAACTTAGTCGCGCTAGGATTAGCTCTTGGAGAGACCTAGCCCAATCCTTCATGAAGTAATGCAATCATATCACGGACATGACGCCTGACAGAATCACCTTACAAAACATAGAAAAGAAGCCAAATAAAAGCTTTAGGCAATACGCGTAAATATGGAGGGAAGTTGCCATGCAAGTTCAACCACCTCTCCTAGAGAAGGAAACCACCATGCTTTTTATCAACACCCTAAAATCTCCATTCATCACTCATATGATAGGAAGTACTACCAAAAGCTTTGAGATATAGTGATGGTAGGGGAAATGATTGAAAATGTCATAAAAGGTGGCAAGATTGAAGCAGGGGAAACAATTAAAAGGTCTACTCTTAGAAAAAAGGATGACGAGGTGAATAATACGAGTACATACAACAAAGGGTAATCGAAGGCAATTACTTTTAACCAACCAAAAGTAACTATGGTTGGGAAACAAGGGTTGACAAGACAAGAATCAAGTGCAAGGCAAAATTTAGAAAAGCTCCAATTTACACCTACCCTAATAACATAGAAAGAGCTATATCAAAGTTTATTTGATGTCATGTGGTGTCCCCATTTTATCTAAATTCGTTATAGCCTCTATATCCTAAATGGTATGACACGAACGCTCAATGTGACTATCGTGCAAGAATAACAGGTCACTTAATTGAAAACTGTACTACGTTTAAAAAGTTGGTCAAAAGGTTCATTAAAATGGGAATTGTGAAGTTCGACGATTCATCAAAACCTGATCACTTTAACGGGGCAGTAAATGCAATAATTGAAGAAGGAGACAAGAATGTCGCAACTCCTTGAAGAAGTCAAAAGCGAAGAGGGAATCATGGAATGAAGTTTCCATGCCCTTGCATACTTGGGAGTGTTTTGAATAATGGGACTGTGGAAGAGATCCTTATATTTTTTAGAACTACTCTAGAGTAATATTCAAAACACACTTGTTGCCTTAAGCCTAGAGGCAATAAGAACTCTTTTGTGAAATAGGCTTGTGTCCGAAATTTTTATTTCAATAAAATGCATATTTTTAAGCAAATATTCTTTATTTTTTTTCATTTGATACTGTACAAACAATTGTTCTTAGTTTTTTTTTCTTTTGTTTATTCTTTGGACTTTCATTCAAGTATTCTTTTATTCATGATCATACAAACAACCATTCTTTGAATCATTTATCCTTTGGAATCTTCCTCCGAACCTACAATAGGTCTTAGATATCAACGATGTGAGCAACACTGCTACTGACTCAGAGTCTCCTTTCGAGTAAGATATGTGTTTAGAGGGATCTCAGGACTTTGAAGATGAAAGAGATTGTAACCTATCTTCTAATTTGTTAAGAATGGCAGAATAAGATGAAAAGCAGACCCTACTCTACAAAAGGTCAGTGGATATTATGAGCCTAGGAAAGGGGTGAAGATCGAAGCCCAACTCACCACAGAAATAAGGCAAGACATCATTGAGTTATTTCGAGAATTCAAAGATATTTTCACACGATCATATCAAGACATGCCTAGGCTACTAAGACATGGGCTAAACATGAAGATCGGGCACTATTGGTCTACCATGGAAGGGGATTGCATCAGTTATACCGCAAATACTGAATTGAAGAAGACGAGATTTATGTGACTTTTTCATTTTCTTCACAGACTTTTCTATATGTGGGGCATGGATATTATAGGGCTAATCTCATCAAAAGCTTCTAGTCGATATCGATTCATCTTCGTGTTCATCGTTTACTTCACTAAGAGGGTGGAAGTAGCTTCATATGCCAATGTTACAAGGTCGAAGTCAAAAAAAAAAAAAATCAAGCCCTGACAAAGAATGCCAAAAAGGACAAAGTCAAAAGTTTGTAGTCTGTTCAAAAATCAGACGCCATATTATAGAGCAACAAAGGCAGCCAAAAAGAAAAAAAAAAACAAAACAAAACAAGGATTGTAGAAAAGATGACCGAAACTTGTAAAGATTGGCATAAAAAAGTTACTATTTATCTTCTATGATTATCGAGCGTTAGCCAAGACTTTTTTCTGGGGAAACATCTTACCCATGGGTTTATGGAATGAAAGAATTTTTGCCAATTGAACCTAATCGAAGAAAAGGTTAAAAGTTATTCATCATGGTCAGATGATGCAAGCTTACGACAAAGATGTTTATCCTAGAGAATTCCACGGAGGGAACCTAATCTTTCTTTTACAAAAGGATTTCAAAGAAAAGCAAATGCTGAACTGGGAAGGACCTTATGTTGTAGAGAAGGCCTGTTCTGGAGGAGTATTGATATTGACCGAGATGGATGCCAAAGACTTGCCCAATCCGGTAAATTCAAGTTCATTCAAGAAGTACTTTACCTGAAAGGGAAAAGGCCAAGGTGAAAACTTGCAAAGGGCGCCTTGAGTTCAAATTCAAAAAAAAAGAGAAAAAAAAGAAAGAAAAAAGAAAAAGAAGGAGAGGCCCAGGCGAAAACCCACAAAGGGTGCTTTGAGACCAAAGGGGTTTTGAGCCGAAAACCTAAAAGGGGAGCTCAAATTTTGATCAAAAATAGGGTATGTGATAGTCTTGTTATGCCTAAATTAACAGTGAGGAAGTATGCTACGTCTTAGGGCATTGACAAAGTACTTCGGATCCACTAAACATGTATTGAGCTCAAAATGGTCATCAAGAAGTTTGTATAGAGAAGCTCATGCTGCGATATCTGGGGCACCTAGCTTTTATATTACCAATTTTGAATTTATTATCTTTGATTAATTTATTCTTTTCAAAGATACACCCCAATCAATTTTCTTTTATGGCCTTAGCTATCTTTGATTACTTTATTCTTTTCAAGATACACCTCAGTTAATTTCTTCTATTGCTTTGGTTATCTTTGATTAACTTATTTATTCGAGCTATGCTCCTGATTATTTTCTTTTTGTCCATTGTTGTGATTTTTTTCAAGCATTTTATATTGAATTAATGATTAATGGACTAATAATACTTTCATAAAAGGAGTTTCGCATATTACTCTGGAAGCTTCTAAATAATATAAGAATCTGAAACAGGACTATTGTTTAGAACTCACCAAGCCTAAGGGTTGGAAACATTGAAAGATGATTATCTCTTCGAATTTTATTGGATAAGACATTTCGTCGGTGATACCATTTCGATAAATGACGAGCAATGTCAACCAGTGTAGAAGGGGATCTTTCTAGGGAAAAGAAAAAGATACCTTGTATTCATGTAAATTTTAGGCACATACATCTGGTCATTACACCCAGGGAAAGGTGTAACAGATCAAGTTGATTGAAGATAATACAAATTTCATACCTCTGAGTGGTAACTGGATGGATCGAAGAAACCAAATGTTATTCCCCTGAAGATGCAGTGGGAGGTTCAAATTTTATGTCCTAAGGTTCAAGGGAAGGGATTTTGAAATTACAGCGGGGCAGGTTTGCTGAGCAGAACATGATCGTTTCTTTGGGTTTCTGTTAAAGATATCAGCTGAACGAGAAAATAGGGTAACGCATCAGTGATATAACCTTGATGAACTATGAGCAATGACAACCCAAACATTAAAAAGGGATCGTTCTCATGCATTTATGTAAATATCATTCATACACTTCCAATTAGGAGCATTTGATTCATTTCAATCATTGTGTCCTTACCGTTGTACATAAAAAAAAGAAAAAAGTAGGAGATCATTCTCATGACATTCTGCATTCATGCAAATGTCATCCCTAATATCATTTAGTTAGGAGCATTAGATTCATTCCGATCATTGGATCCTAATCACTATACATTAAAAATGGGATCATTCTTATGACATTCTGCATTCATGCAAATATCGTCCATAATACATTCAAGTCTACAGGACATGTCCCCTAGTGGATGGTGTACCAACATTAGTGAATTCACCAGTCCTATCTCCCTGACCAGCAGGGGAATAGGTTGAAGATTGTAGATCTTGTCACCCTAAGCAGTAGTGGAATAAGATCGAACGGTGAATTTTATCTCCATGAAGTAGCGGAGTAGATTTAAGCCATCAGTCTTATCCCCCTCGAGATGGTAGTGGAGCAGACTAAAGATAAAAGTCTTCCTGAGATAGTAAGGAAACAAATTGGAAAGTTCAAATTTTGTTCCCTCGAGATGGTAGTGGAGCAGACTGAAGATTGAAGTCTTCCTGATATAGTAAGGAAGCAAATTATAAAGTTTAGATTTTATTCCCTCGAGATGGTAATGGAGAAGACTTAAGATTGAAGTCTTCCTGATATAGTAAGGAAGTAAATTGGAAATTTCAGATTTTGTTCCCTCGAGATAGTAGTGGAGCAGACTGAAGATTGAAGTCTTCCTGAGATAGTAAGGAAGCAAATTGAAAAGTTCAGATTTTGTTCCCTCGAGATGGTAGTGGAGCAGACTGAAGATTGAAGTCTTCCTAAGATAGTAAGGAAGCAGACTGAAAAGTTCAAATTTTGTCCCCTCGAGATAGTAGTGGGGCAGACTGAAGAGTGTAGATCTTATCTCCCTAAGCGGTAGCAGAGTAGATCAAATTTGGAAAATCTTATCTTCCTAATGTAGCTAGGAAGCATATTTTAGCCACTAGCCTTATCTTCATGATGTAGCAAGGGAGCAGACTGAAGATAGCAGATCTTATCTTCCTGAAGTTGCAGGAAGCAGATCAAAAATGTCAGCCTTGCCTCCCTAAAATTGCAACAGAGCAGACTGAAAATAGCAGATCTTGTCTTCCTGAATATTACAGTGAAGCAAGATCAAAGATACTAGTCTCACTTTCCTTAAGTTACAGTAGGATGGATTAAATCTACAAGAGCAGGTCTTATCTCTCTGAAGTTGCAGTAGAATAAGATTAAAGCTACAGATTCAATCTCCTTGAAGTTGCAATTGGGTTAGAGACTACTTGAAGAAGATGAGGATCAAGAAGTTAAGGCTCGGCAAGATCGGGCAAAATTGGTCCTTTTATGGTCTTTCCTCTATTCTCGTTACACGAAAATGAGCAAAGAGGGACAGCTGTAATAGGCCAATTTAGCGCAAGCCCATACAAAAAATAATAAACCCAAAATAATAAAACAAAGTCCAAGTCCAGTCCAAAATATATCATTTGGCCTGATCGGAATGACCCATTAAAAGATTGAAGGTCCATCTACAAGCTTGACGTATATGGGAACACAATCTTCAAGGATATGCAATCTTAGATATGATATGCAAATCTTAGATATGATATGCAATCCTAGAAGATATGGTATGCAATCTTAGATATGCTATGCAAATCTTAGATATGATATGCAATCCTAGAAGATATGGTATGCAATCTTAGATATGATATGCAATCTTAGAAGATATGGTATGCAATCTTAGAAGATATGATTTTGTAATCTTAGAGATTTAATTTGTAGATACCTTTTAATGTTAGCATTGATGTAATTGATCATCATTGGATTTGGGAGGCTCAACTATAAATAGAGGCCTCTCCTTCATTGTAAAAGACACTTGAGTTTTGAGTAATAAAATTCTTGAGAGCATTCACTCAAATTTCTCTCTTTGTTCTTATTTTCTATGGCTTGTTCTTATTTTGTTCTTCACTCATCTTCGTTTCTTTTGAGTTGCTTCGTTCGAGTTAGTTTTTGTGGAGAATTTCACAATTCTCATATTGCGGAGTTAGGTTGACTTATGCATTTTTAACTTTTTTATTTATCAATTTAATTGCTTAATCATTATTTATTCATTTATTTTAATTATTTTAAATTTATTTTAATTGTCACTTTTATCCAAAACTTTATTTCTTAAAATAAGGCAATATTTGACATTTGAATTTTGATGGAATCGTGCCTAACTTCATTGGGCTTGATTTTTCTCATTAAGTCTAAATGACCAAATACCTTTTTGGAATTAAAATATATGATTTTCAAATAAAAAAAACCTATCTCGGGAGTTTAAGATGTGGTGTCCTAACTCACTGGATGCGATGTTTTGTCATCTCGAGGCAAAGATTTCTAAAAAGTAAAGGATATTCGGTGTTTGGAAAATTTGAAAGATCGTGCTCTAACTTACTGAGTTTCGATTTTTATTTTAAAATCTAAATAATTGAATGTCCATTTAAAATTAAAGGACATAAGTTTTAAAAATCAAAAGGATCGTGTTTTAAAATCTTTTCAAATTTTTGACGTTAGGACATTAATTAATCAATTAGGTACCAATTTTTGGGCGTTACGAAAGTGCTAATCCTTCCTCGTGCGTAACCGACACCCGAGCCCGTTTTCTCGAATTTTGTAGACCAAAATCATTATTTTAATAAATCAAAATGTTTTATTAAAATGATTAATCTCAAAGTGACCCGATGACACCTCGAAAAAAGATTGGTGACAACTCCATTTTCGTTTTTAAAGTTGATCCTCGTTTTTATAACAAAAACTTAAAAAATGGTTTCAACATACATACATACCACCCACTAAATTAGAAATGGCTTAATTTCCATATAAATCCATACCATAATTTTTTTCCATCCTTTTGACTCAATTAAACTAATATTAATTGACTTTTGCACTTTTACAATTTAGTCCTTTTTACTTAATTTACAATTTAGCACAACCTGACATTTGTACCAATTGTTAGGAAAAAATTCGATTTGAAAACAGTTTTTTGTCGCAATAAAAAATAAAATTTAAAAATTGAGTCGGTTTGTGATATTTGTAGTTGTAAACTTTTCCCGAAAAGTACATGTGCTTTGTGTGAGACAGATCCTTGTCGTTCCCAGCTTTTAACCAAACAACCTTCTCTACTATTCTTGTACCATGAACTGCTTTGAGTGTGGGCTCGAACAATCACAAATCAATTATAAAACCAGAAATAATTTTCTTACTTTCAGTAGGAAAGCACATCTTTCTCTTTATAAAATTTTGTAGAATTGTTATTTCCAGAATATAGAATTTATACTTAGAAATAAAATCTGACTATTTTTGGGTAGAATAACAATATTGAAAACATCTATGTAAATAGATCTACTAGTTCCATCGATTTAAAGAGAGATAGAAAAATCTTGGTTGAATTAGTAGAATACAAATAATACTTATCTGATAGAAAAATAAGTCCCCTAATTTTACTAGGCGAGAGCGGTGGCTAACCCTAGTTAATTATACTATGGTTGCCGGCCTCTCTTGTATTGAGTCCAATTACATGTGTTTTTTAGACTTTTAATCCAAAAATTTATAATTTAATCCAACCCAATACATGTTTTTCTATTTCCCAAAACAAATATTATTTATTAAATTAAATTAAATTAATTAATTTTCCAATTAAATAATTTTTCAATCTAATTCTAATTTCTCTAAAGTCATGGTAACTTTACCGTAAAAGAATTTATGAGAAAATATATTTAATTTTCATATTCAACAAATTCACAATAACCAATTAATTTAATTTCATTTTCGAACTTCGTTTATTTACTTAAACAATAGTTTGAAAAACTTAAATTAACTCTCAGTTCATTTCCATATTTAGTGAGAAACCACATTCATTTTTGAATGTAACACATTTCTCTAACTTTATCATTTCTGTTCATTTGATTCTAAATTCAATTCATTTTTGGTTTCAACGAGCTAAAAGAGCAACCGATTGGACATATGTAATTAGGGCTCAAATGATTTATAATTAAGTTCCAACTTTTTGCTCATTAATTACAAAGTCATTTAGTCACGAAGTCATTCCATTATAGTATCGTGACTGAGCTCTCCCCAATTACATATCATTACGAAAGATACTTGATCATTGCTCATCCAATGACCTTGTCATAAGTGTTTTACCCTCATAGGATCTTCTTAATCTCTTTGTGATAAATTCGTTCTCCCAATATGATCCTATTTTACCTCATGGTAACCATTACATCTTCCTTCATGAAAAGTCAATTACTATCGAATAGTAATGAAGTCATTCATCACAAATTCAAACAACCCATGGCTACGTTCACTTTTCATCTATTATGTAATGCCAATGAGAGGATACCATTTATCTATTTCTTAGGCTATGAAATCCACTATTATGAATAGTTCTACGTACTGCAGAAGTCGTATATACCTAATACACCAGCTTTCTATTTCTTATCTATTTGAACTTAGGCTTTTACTTACATCAAAGTATACGAGTCACACATACATAGTCCATCATCCACTAAGGATTTAGGTATGCCACACTATGAATGTCACAAGTGAATAAATCTATAAATGGATTCAGGATATATTCTACTTGGCACCTGTCTGATGTATTGTTAGTCCAGTCAATCACATTTATGTCTCTATCTTCTTGGAGTCATTCGTTCTGATGCCCAAGACAAAACATCTCCCCAATTAGACTTGATAGACGACATATTAGTCTTTCAGTCGATTTGTTCATTTCTAATTAGACTAAGGAAATTTTTAGGTTCATCTACTAATACAAGTTATCTTTCCAAATTACTATCCAACTACGTAATACCGCTTAGTATTAGTTAATCATTAGATAACCAATAAGGTAATGTTTTCTTCCATTTTGCTTTGCGTGCAAAAAATATTGAGGAAAATATACAAATAATATTAATGCAACTCATGGGTAATTTTATTAAACCAATTTGATTGAAAAAAATACAAGGTAATTTTATTAAACCAATTTGATTGAAAAAAATACAAGTATACAAACAAATATACTATACTTAGGGCACCCAATCCAATATTGGCTAGTATGAGTAACGAAGATTGGGAAGAGTTGGATCTGAAAGCTGATTTGTTGTAATTTGGTGTAGCATATTAAACTAGTTTTCACATTTAAGGAGCTTGAATACAAACACTGTAGTTGGATTTTAGTTAATTTTTTATTACTTTATTTAAATTCAATAAAAAGTGTAATTTTAGTCTTTTATTTACCTTAGGGGCCAAATGAGGCCTAAGGGTGAGCTAATATACTTTGTGGGTGTGCAGGAGACCATTAGAAGGCGTGCTAACTTGATGCTGGTCCCTGTGTTGCAACACAGAGAGTTTGATGTTGCAACATAGGGAGCAAAATAGAAGAATTCCAAGGTCACCTTCAGTGTCACGACACACCCCTGAAGATACCCTGAATATGAGTATACTGCCTTTGATGTCATAACACATGACTTGGTGTATGAGCTAGGGCCATTTTGGTCTACACAATCAAAAGATAAATACGATAGCGTCAACTGACCTAGGGTTGAGGACGATAGCAACCCTGACTCTATAAATAGGCTCTTAAACACTTGTTAAAAGATAACTTTTCAAATTATTAGTTTCCTTTGTAAAATTTAGTTTTCAGTTTATTTTTCTTTCTCTTAGGGTTTAGACTTCTTTTCATTCGTGTTCTTCAGAGAACTTGATTTGTAAACGCAATCAAACGTTTGAGCATTTCAACACTTTATATATCAAATATCAAAAGGATTCTCTAAACTCTACTCTTTTTTTATTCTTTATCCATATATTCAATATCAAGTTTATGGTGTTTATTGAATCCATGAGGAACTAATCCTCCTATGAAAGATTAGCGAGTAGAGGTATGATCTATTAACTATTTTGTAGGGTTACTCAATGAATTAGTTTTTTGGGAAAGGAAGAATGTAAAACAAACCCTAGGCCTGACAACCCTAGGAAGTTATTAAGATAAGAATTAACCCAAATTTGGTATGGCCTATCCGTGAACACCTTCACTCCAAACCAGTTTGGACTGTGAGATCGAAAGATAAGTAGTTCTTGCCGACTCATTATTTTAATGGAAGATCAAAAGATCATGCTAGGATATCTACTAGTTGATTGACGAGGAACCCGAAGCGATAGTTGATGGGGATTACCGAAGCAAGCTAATCACCCATAACCAGATTTGATCCCGTTTATAATCTAGTTTTCCGAAGACTCCTTTTATTTATGTTTTTTTTAGTTCTTTAATAATAAAAACCACAAAACCTTTATTTATGTTTGTTCGTATACAATTTATTTAAAGAAATAATTAGATCTATTAGAGTTTATGTTATAATTAATTTAGTACTAGCCTCTCTTGGGTACGATCCTCGAAATACTTACTAAATGTTTAGTTGTAAACAAACTATTATAACCTGACTCGTATACTTTCGGACACTGCCTTTATTGCATTTATTGTGTAGGAGTATTCACACTTTGGACGTTAGTACTCCAGAGGCAGTCAAAAGCTAAAGTGCAATATGTCTATTCTTGGCAAAGAATATTCATGAAAATGTGCAAGGAATATTAAGTGTCAAAGAACTTGGGGAAATGCTTGAAGGGTTGTATCAAGTAAAGGGCATCTTAAGCAGATTGATGTTGAAGGAACAACTTCATACTTCATGTAACACCCCAAACCCGACCTATGCATTAAGCCCAGATTTCGGCATGCCACACAAGTTTAACGAACATTCAAAAACATTTAATAATGTAGAAATCAAATTTCAAAACAATTAAGAGAGTGACTTTATCGAAAAATCGAAGTTCATTGAAAACCATAATTAAAAACACAAGAATTTGTCGTTTGATATATAAAGAAGTATTTGATAAAAACTTTGGACTTATTTAGTCGAAATATTTCATCGAAAAGTTTTAAAAGAATTTCCTAAGTTTCTAGTTAAGAAAAACTTTTATTTATACGAGAGTTATAGAAAACATTTTTAAAAAACTAAATCAATCCAACTTAATAAAACTAAAACATAATAAATCCATCCATATAATAAAATCCATAATTAAAAAGGCCTTATTACATCGCCATTAAAAATAGCACTTAATAAAAATCATAAAAGAAGTCTCAAAGTTTTATAAACCACCATTTGTAATATATCCTCCCACGAAGTCATCTCCACCCAAGTCTCCATCAATTGTTATTACACGAGAGGGTAAAAAATGGGGTGAGTTACTTAGAACTCGGTCGTAACTCACTTACCATAGTCCATTGGGCCAAGACCATTTAAACACTTATTTGGGCCTAAGCCCACTTAAAAAAATATATATAATTTAGCATTTAAAAATAATAATGCAAATGATATGCAATTCCCAAAACCAAACCTAGATTTCCATTCGCTACACACTCCCGTACCCAACCAGCACACCTATGGGGAGCTTTAGTCACCCACCTCGCCAACACATCAAGTAGGCTTTAAGCCCAATATCATATTTGTGGCAACCATTTAAATAATTGTGGTAAAACCATCGATCTAGATTTCGAACAATGGCCATTGTGACAGAGTCACCTATCTAGAATTCTGGCATTAAGCCTTTCTTCTCTTCATCATTGATCCCAACCCATGCAATCATGTTTATGCATTACAAAATATTTGTAAAGAAAACCATATTATAATTTATGAATTTTGGCCCATTAAAACACATTTCACATATAGCCCATTTATCCATTATCATAAATGGCCCAATTATCAATTTTCACTTAAGGCCCATTTATCGATTATCACATATGGCCCAAATTCTCAATTATCACATATGGCCCAAATTTGCCAAATATCACATATATGGCCCAAATTTGCCAAATATCACATATATGGCCCAAATTTATCAAATATCACATATGGCCCAATTTGCCAAATATCACATATATGGCCCAAATTTACCAAATATCACATATATGGCCCAAATTCATCAAATATCACATATGGCCCAAATTTGCCAAATATCACATATATGGCCCAAATTTATCAAATATCACATATATTGCCCAATTTTGCCAAATATCACATATATGGCCCAAATTTATCACTTATTAATGTTTTAGCCATTAAGGGCGATTTCCAAAATTTTCACGATCTTAATACCGATTTCACGATCTTAACACTAAAGTGTCAATAATACCATATTTTCCGATTTCACCAACTTTGTGATTTTTAATCCAACTTTAATCATTGTATAGTGATCTAACCCATGAGATATAGTGTGAAATTACACACCTGATTACTGTGAGAACTACACTCTCCCGCTCGTCGATATCTAAACACACATTACGAAGGATTAGAACACTAAAATTTAATAATAAACTATTCTAATATTGAGCGATCTAGATCTTACCCTCGAAATCTCGAACAACCACTATTTTCAATTTCTCTCCGACCAAAGGTTCAATACCCCGAGTAAACAGTGGTTCAGGAGTACGTACGACTTCAAATAATTGATTTTCGCCGGATGAAGGTCCACAACCCGGTGGAAAATCTCGGATTCCCGAAACAGTCCTTCTCTTAAACTTAGAGGGATTAATAGAACCACCCCTCTTCCGAACACTATTTACTGCCCTTTTCGTCCCTATTTTGATTGTCTTCAAAGACAAGGAATCATTAGTCTTAACAATATTTTTTGAAAATCTTAAAACTAAAGACTTGAAAGTGTAATCGGTTTACCTTGAAAATCCTTTACCTTTAACACTTTAAATCCGATTTCAACGATCCACGATATTTACGAACACTTGAGTTTCGGCCCTCCGCTAAATTTCTATGATAGAGAAAAGGTTGGAATTAGATATGGTATGATGATGATCTCAATCCAAAAGATCATCCCACACCACAAGATTCGGCACAAAAGAATAACGAATTCCAAAATATTATACTAGCCACTTACAGATTGATTAAGTTGTGAGTAGAAAGAAGATTCGGTTATGAAGGAAAAATTGAAGGAGATAGTACTTAGCAACATTCGGACATGAGAGATGAAAGAAAGAGATGATGTTGATTCGGTTTCCAAGAGAGAAAAGAGAAAGAAAAAGAAAGAAGATGATAGGTTTATAATTCTTTTATCAATGGTAAAAGAAAAGCAAAGAAAGAGTGGTTAAGACAATGGTACATTCGGCAAGGGTGAAAAGAAAAAGAAAAGAAAATGCCCTTCAAGAATGTATGGTTTTGGCACAAGGAGAAAAAGATTTTTGGGAGAAAGTAAGGTAATACCGAAATGGTCAAAATGAAATGGCCAAAACAAAACACAAATTTTACCTATTGTTCAAGACATATTGGCTAGGGAATAAGTTTGGAGAGAAAGATTTTGGAGAAAGCTATTGATACACCAAAATGCCAAAATGAAAATGACCAAAGTTAGCATCTACCTTACCCAATGCTAACCAAAAATTCGGCCATCCCCCCTAGCCCCTAAAACCATCTAAGTTCATGGACAATTAGCCATTCAAAGCTTTCTTAAATAGAGCCCTTGTTTTAAGCCTTATGTCCCCCTTACATGCCTTTTCCATATGATTCATTTCCCTAAGTTATCACTTGCCTTATTTCCATGATCTTCTTGCCATAAAAAAAATTAATCCAACTCATCAATCCTTATCCATGACCGACACTTGCTAAGGAAAAGCAAAAATAAAAGCTTCAACTTGCATGCTAGGAGATTCGAACCTCTCCCCTCAAGCAAACATGCATGCGCCAACTCCACCTTGCTACTAGCTTCTCTTGTGCTAGTTTTTAACACTTAATTTTACGTAAACCTCAAGGTCACTTGATCCACTTCAATTAAATACTCCTTACTAGAATTTATTCAAATTCCGAATAGTTCTCAAGTCTTCTCAAGACCATACTAAACATGAAAACTTTTATTATACTCACGTTAAGCACTAAAACATGCATCAATTAAATACTCAAATTTTAGGATGTTACACTTCATGTAAGGATGAAGGTTCAAATATTTTGGATCACCTTAGTGTTATCAATAGTATTATCTCTAAACCAAAAGCTATTGGAAATTGAAGATGAAAATAAAGCTTTAAAGCTTATATGGTCTTTTTAGTCTTCTTCTGAGTACATAAACCTATCTTTTGCCAGCAAGCTCATTTTTTAAGAGAGAAGGTCAAAGATCGAAGGTCATGCTTCATCAAACTCTATGTTGGCAATAAAAAATTAGAGTAACAAGAAGAATAAAAAGAATATAATTTGTTAGAGATGTGGAAAGTCTAGACATGTAAAGAATTGTCTAGGTAGAGCTAATTTAACAAAAGGCTCTGAATCGGAAGCTAAATGTGTCTTTGTTTTCATGGATGATGGTAATCTTATATGATATTGAGAAGTACATCCTTGTGGTGTATCCGTTTTACCATGGAAGAGAATGTGGTATTGTTCGCAAATCTGGTGGAAGTATGTTGATGGCTCAAAAACTTTTAAGGAAAGTCGACATGAAAGTTGCACCATAAATTTAGTAGGCTTTTCGACTTTTGCTGAAGTGAAATGTTTAGTGAATGAACTTTTATGGTGAAGTATAATAATTCTCTAAGTTGAGAATTATGATTGTTAATGAAGATAATGGAATCTAAAGTGTACATTTTTAATTAAGGTGGAAATTTGTTGAGGTTGATTGAAAATGTTGGACGTAAGAAGATAAAGAAATGAGTTATCTTCTATGTTGTGAGAATTCTCAAATTGCTAAGCAAAGGGTAAGGGGTTTTCAAGTCTATATAAGGAACTTGAGTCTTTGAGCAAAGGGTAAGGGGTTTTCAAGTTTATATAAGTTACTTGAGTCTTTGATTTACAAATACACCAAATCAAGTATTAAGCGTTGGATTTGACTTTTTCAAATTCCTCTCTTTCTCTTGTTTGAGAGTATTTTCTCTTGTATTAGAGTGTTTGGAAGGTATAATTAATTTTTTTTTTTTTTGGGTTATGGGTGTTCTTGGGCCATTGGGTTCAGAAAATATCATGTGTGTTGTAACAATTTTCACATAATAATTTTTCTTGGTTGCCTTTGACAACAGTCGTGGGTAGGGGTGAGCAAAACTCGATTCGACTCGAAAAAATCAAAAAAAATTCGAATTTCGAGTTAAACAAATCGAATTATTCAAGTTAATCGAGTTATTCGAGTCAACTCGAATTTTTTTGAATTTCGAGTTCGAATCGAGTTGAGTTTTAGAATTCGAATAGCTCGAATAATTCGAATAATTCGAATATCAAAATATAATATTTTACATTTTTATCTCAAACTCCCAAACCTTTTTAATTTTCCCTCAAAACTTTTACTCATTCCCACTTTTCCCCCAAAATTTTTATTCCCCTCCCATCCCAACCCTCCAATCTACCCAAAATATATTTCCCACCAAAATTTTACTCTCTCATTTACTTTTCTCAAAATTTTACTCCCAAAAACCCTCAAAATTTTTTATTTTCCCCCCAAATTTTTACTCCCTCCCACTTTTCCCCTAAAACTTTTACTCCATTCTCATCCCACCTCCCATCTACCCCATACCAATCCCCCCCATTTTTTTTTTTTTTGTATTTTCTCTCCAAAATCTTTCTCCCCCTATTTACTTTCCCTCAAACTTTATTCTTCAAAACTTTTTATTTTCCCCCTAAACTTTTACTTCTCACCCTTTACTCTAAAAAAAAAAAATCAAAATTATCCCCAAAAAAATCACTAAACATAAATTGTAATAATTTTATTTATATATACTATTTATATTATTAAATTAAATTATACATTTTATATTATTTATATTATTGAATTGTTTAGTCATATTGAATATTTATATTAAAATTGAATTATTAATTATGCCATAAAATATTAGTATTAAAATTTTATATTGGTATCAATTTCACATTTTATCTTTAAAATAACTTTTATTAAAAATTACATTTTACATTTAATATATATTTTAATTCCAAAATACATAGTGATAAGAATCAAGATAATTGAAACAACTAAGCAAGCAAATAAGCTAACCCATATATAAAAGATTAATAAATAAATTATGAGGTGATGAAAGTTAATAAAAAATTTGATTAAGGTGGACAAATTTTATTACGATGGGTGACAGTGGTTACAAAAACCTAAAATTATTTTTTAAAATTTAACTCGAACAAATATATTCGATTCGATTCGATTCGAATTCCATCTCACTCGACTCGATTCGAGAAAATTTTAAATCAAATTAGGATGATAAAATATGATTCGTCAACTTGATTAACTCGAAATTTTTTCATTCGATTCGATTCGATTCGATCGAACGCTCACCCCTAATCGTAAGTTTTTTAAGTTGGAGAGTTTTTTTTTACATAATTTTTTTGCTTGCTTATTTATTATATTTATTTCAAGTTTATTTCTTTATTTTTAAGCATCGAGATATCTCAAGTACTGAAGCGATGGTTCTTCTTAACATTAAGTACCTATATAAGAATTGATGCATTTTAAGATTCCACGTACTAGTAAATCCGTAATCTTAGGTAGTGTTTGTATTGATGGAAAGTAGTCACTTTCCTAAGAATTTAATAAGTTGAAAAGTGATTTTAATTTTTGTTATGTCAAAATTTATTTACTTTCCTTAGAATTTAACTTTTCCTTGAGAGTTATTTTACTATGAACATAACAATATGATTCCCATGATAAAAAGAGAAAGTTAAAAAATATTAAGATAAAATTAATTCTATTTTATATTGGTTTAGGTTATTAGTCTAGTAATAAATGTAATAAAAAAGCTATTTTCTACTTCCTACTACTTGATTTTCCCTGTTACTTCAACATATTCTTCATAAGTAAGTTTTTTTCTCTGATTTTTTTTCTCAGCTACAATATTTACTTAGCACTTGTTTTTGTATGAAATATTTATTATGTTTTGTAGAATATGGGTAGAATTGTTCCATTTAAGTTGTGTAAGAATTACAGGTTAAACCACTTATAGGTTTTTCTTTAGTTAAAATAAAACGTGATTTCAAATATTTTTAATTTATTTTAAAATGAGTTTTATATACTCATGATTTTTATATGCATTATTATATTTACATAATATATACAAGACAAATTTAAAATAATTTTACTTTCAATTAAAATTAAAATTTAAAAATTATCAATTAAATTTTATTATTAAATATTTAATTCAAATATTTGTTAAAAATAATTTTTATTATAAAATTAAATACATAGAAATTATTTTTTATTTAATAAGGGTAGATTTATAAATTATCACTATATTTTTAGAAAAATATTTAGTGAACTAAACATGATAATATCTTGAAATTTTAATCACACTAAACATTGTAAAGTAAATTTTAAGAATATTGAAATTAAAATATGAGATAACACCAAATATAAACTTCCACAACTACTCAAGTTTTGTGTACAAGATTCATTGAAGATTTGTTCTTACATTTCAATCTTCTAGCTGATACTGAGAGCAAAAGGGACATTTTCTCTTAAAAGAACAAAAAGAAAAATGAGAAAATCTTGAATAATTGGGAAAATGATTTCATGAACACTCACAAGCGTGGGATATGGTGTCAAATTAAGAATAAAGCTTTCATGAAAAGCAAAGGCATAAACCACTCCATTCCCTAAGTCTATTTATATATGGCCCACATTTGTAATTATAAGAGTTTATACCACAAATCCCCAAATAAAATGGACAAAAAGATAGATCACAAGGAAAATAAGTACTGATTTTCCAATATCTAATCAAACTTTCTTTGTCAGAGATCAACTAATGAAACAATACAAGAGGCAGACAAAAACTATCATTACTCTTCCCCCCATCAAATTTGAAGTTTAAAGAAAATTAGGATAAATTACCAGAAAATGTAGTTTTTTCAAAATTTACGAAAAAAGACCTCTTATTTAATTATTTACTGGAATGAGATATTTTTTTGAAAGCGCGTCCACGTCAGCGCGATTTCAAGGGATGTAGCAAGAAAACGCGTACCTAAGAGAGCGTTTTCTGCCACATCAACAGAAATCGCATCCTTGAGGGCGCGTTTTGTTGATGTGGCAAAAACGCTCCCTCAGGGACGCGTTTTGCCTACTTCCAACAGTCAGATTTTTTTAACCGTTGGGCCTCCATCGTGTATATATATATATATAACAACCCCTCCTTTCATTTTTTTCACACAAAGGTCCTTACTCAATTTTCTCTCAAATTTCTCTCAACTTGCTCTCAAATTACTCTCAAATTTCTCTCAAAGTCCTTTAAAGTTCGTTTAAAATTTCACAAAGTCCTTTAATTTTTACAAAAAAGCCCTTTTTAAATTTTTAAATATTTTTTTGTTAAATTTAAAAATATTCGATCGTATTAGCAATGGCCGAAAAATTAATTCGTCTCGACAATAAACACATCTCCATTTATCAAATGACAATGGTAAGTTATAAATTTAATTTTTCAAAACTATTTAATATTTTTTAGGTTTATGCAATTTTAATTAATTTTATTTTATAATTTTTAAACACATTGTAGATCGGTGTTGTAATGCTATATTCGCAATATATGCAGGTACGCCATCGCCGTTGATCGAGAATTACTGCAGAAGCGGGTTTTTGCACGTGGCCACGATAATTTGGGGTGCAAGTTGGACCGAAGCTAATCGGTGCGTTGATAGAGGTGGAGACCCAAGACGCACACTTTCCATCTTCCATGCGGAGAGTGTACTATCACTCTGGAAGACATGCATTTGCAATTGGGATTGCCGGTGGATGGGTACATAGTCACCGGGTCCTCAACTTCTAGTGATTGAGGAGCCGTATGCTACGAGCTTTTGGGTGCTATTCCGGATAACATTAACGGAGGTCGGATCGAGATGGGCTGGTTATGAGACATATTCCTGGAGCTGGATAATGATTCGACCGAAATAGAAAGAACAATTTGCTCGGGCATACATTCTTGAGATGATTGGAGGTTATCTTATGCCGAACTTGTCACAAAAACTCGTACATCTGAGATGGCTACTGAAACTCGTTGATTTTAGAGTCGCCGATGAATTGAGTTGGGAGTCTGCCGTGCTAGCAAAATTGTATTGGGAGATGTGCAGGGCGACGCGACCGAATAAAGCGAAAATTGGAGGTTGCCTATCACTACTGCAATCATAGGCACTGTTTCACTTTCTATTTTTACGTCCTCGAGTGGACCACCCATATACATTCCTACTCATAACGAGGTAAATTTAATATTAGATTTTACAATTATTACGTAGATTCAAAATATAATTGTATGCTAAAAATTTATTTAATTAGGTAGAATCATTCGGCGAGTTATGTTGGAATACCTACCTCGCTTGAAGATATAGAGCTTCTATTAGAGCAACGGTCTGAAGCACAAGTAAGTATTAAATAAAATATATTTTCATAATAAAATAGTCGTTTCATATTTCGTATTTAGTATATAACTAATATTTTTATCATGTTAATATAGTTTGAATGGACACCATACAAGGATCCGTCAATTCGGGCAGTAATTCCGGATGAGTTCTTTCAAAATCGAAATTTGGCATGTGAAGGTCCTATTGGTCAACCATGCCACCGTAGAGATGCACCAGTCAAATCGGGTTCTGCGTCAATTTGGTTTCGACAACCGATTCCCACGGCACCTGAGGTGCTTAATGATGAGCACAAAGTCGACTTACGACAGTTGCATACGGATTGGCCAAGATTTTGGTCAGCATATATAGAAATGTGGGAAAACCGGTATGATTATATAACTACTCGGGAACCGATCATCGTTCCTGAGTTAGCGTAGTGCTGGAATACATGCCATGGTTTAGGATCCATGGCAAGCCGTATTTCTTGTCAGAAGAGGAGAAGCGACGGCAACTTTGTGTACAAAGGGAATGACAGGGCCCTTTAAATCTAAAGAGAAGGGATGATGAGACGGGACCATCAACAGCGCTGACACAATCACCGGGCCCATCAACAGTGCCCACACAGTTACCGGGCCCAACACTTCAGCCGACGACACCAACATCACAGCCTTTTCAGATTATGCCAGGTTCGTATCCTAGCCCTTATATGTATCCTAACCCTTATATGTTTCCTTTTCCCAATCCTATGGCAGGTTGGAATGCGTGGCCCGGTTTGAGTCCGTTCTTGACTACTCCGAATGGCCAGCTGATCTATAGGTCACCGTCGCATGAGGGATCGCACGAGGCGCCGTCGGGGGGCTCTTCTTTTTACCAATCTCCTTCTCCTTATGGAATTCAGACACCTCCGCCATGAGTGATGCAAACACCTCTGCAGTCACTATTTTATCAAGGTGGGTCATCCTCCCAACACCCACAACTAGATCCCTTACTGGAGGAAGCAGAATCCCCGCCTGAGCTTCCACAACCTCGCCGGAAGCTAGAAGAAGAAGGAATCCAGCGCGTAACTGTCGACCACCCCCATGTGGCACTGATTCCGACTGGCACCAACATTGATTTTTTCAGTATATTTGTATAAACTTTTTATATCTTTAATAAAATATAAGTTGTTTTTATTTTATTTTTAATTTATTTTTATATTTTTAATAAAATAAAAGTTGTTTTTATTTTTATTGTAATTTATTTTTATAACTTTAATAAAATAAAAGTTGTTTTTTATTTTTTATTGTAATTTATTTTTTATATCTTTAATAAAATAAAAGTTGTTTTTTATTTTTATTGTAATTTATTTTTATATCTTTAATAAAATAAAAGTTATTTTTTATTGTAATTTAATTTATTTTAATATATTTAATAAAATAAAAGTTATTTGTTATTTTTAATTGTAATTTATATAAAAGTTGTTTTTATTTTTAATTGTAATTTATTTTTATATCTTTAATAAAATAAAAGTTGTTTTTTTATTTTATTGTAATTTATTTCTAATATCTTTAATAAAATAAAAGTTGTTTTTATTGTAATTTAATTTATTTTTATATCTTTAATAAAATAAAATTTATTTTTATTTTTATTGTAATTTATTTTTATATCTTTAATAAAATAAAAGTTGATTTTTATTTTTATTGTAATTTATTTTATATCTTTAATAAAATAAAAGTTATTTTTTTACTGTAATTTAATTTTTTATATCTTTAATAAAATAAAAGTTGTTTTTATTTTTATTTTAATTTAATTAAATTTTATATCTTTAATAAAATAAAAGTTGTTTTTTTATTTTTTATTGTAATTTTAATTTATTTTATATCTTTAATAAAATAAAAGTTGTTTTTATTGTAATTTAATTTATTTTTATACCTTTAATAAAATAAAAAAAATTTAATTGTAATTTAATTTATTTTATATCTTTAATAAAATAAAAGTTGTTTTTATTTTTATTGTAATTTAATTTATTTTTTATATCTTTAATAAAATAAAAGTTATTTTTATTGGCAATCTTAATTTATTTTTATATCTTTAATAATATAAAAGTTGTTTTTATTGGAAATAATAATTTATTTTTATATCTTTAATAAAATAAAAGTTGTTTTTAAAGGTGGAAGGATCTAGAAACTAAGAAGAAAAGGATGAATTAGGACTAAATTGAATAAATGAAAAAGTATGAGGGGTTAATTTGTAATTTTATCAAGATGTGTGTTGATCCAATGTAGGAATTTTGAAGGATCGTAAGGGGAAAAATAATCATTTAGCAAGAAAGATAATTTTGAAGAATACCGATGATGGTGATATTTTAGATTAATTGAATAACTTTTTTTTTGTTTTGCAACTTAGTCCTTCTACAAAAGTTCACCATTTTCATCAAGAAATTAAAAGAATTTCAATAGCCACCAAGAGACAAATATGATAAGGAGACTATCAACTATTCTGATTTGGACATGAGCAAGATGTATGGCTTGGGTTCCTACACCATCCACATAACTTCCGTTGGTTGGCTGTTTCTCAAATATCCATATTGTTGTATATTCTAGTCAAGTAAGGCCGATCCTTTGGTTTGTGACGCAGTTCTCTATCCGATAACAGCTTAAACGGAGCAAGCGATACAGATGACCACTTACGTTCATCTGGGACTAGTGGGAATGCATGTCTCCACACGTTGGACATGTATTCTATTTTGTACACTTCGTCGACATAGCTCATGAGATCCAGACGGAGATTCTGACAAGCTGCAATTACATGAATGCATGGATAACGAAGTGCGTCAAATATCCCACAATCGTAGGTCCTATTTCTCAAGTGTACACAATATTGCCCGCAAACAATACCTTGGTTCGGTCTGTCAAACTCCGTCACACGAAACCATAGGTTGTCGTGATCGTGACACACTGTGTGCATGGTGTTGGCCCGTGCCTTCGCCTTGTTAATTTCTCGCAATACCTTTGCGCACCATACATGGCCTCCCTGTATTTGGCCTTTATAACTCGCTGCTCGCTTCGGAAATAGTGCCACTAAACGAAAATATGTCTCTCGCACAACCGATGTTATCGACAAATGACGCGTTCCTTTTATAACAAAATTTATGCATTTGGCCAGGTTTGAGGTCATAAGACCATATCGTAAGCCGCCATCATATGCTTGTGTCAACTGTTCGAAAGGTATGTTGCATAGGTAGTTTGCACCTTCTTCATTAATTGAGCATAAAATCGCCAACATCTCGTGAAAACGGTCATTATTGATCTCATACCCTCCCAATATAAGTTGATAGTGAATATTACATACCACTATTCAATTAAGAATAAATTGAATATTACAAACGAAATTATATTAATAGATATTACTTACCCATGTTGGTCACTTGCCGTCGTTCACTTGTAGATCGATGTTGCCCGTGGTAGTTAGACGTAACATGCCTTAGACAATATCGATAGTGTGTGCAATGCCATAGACTTCCTTGTCACTCTATTGCGACTAATATTCTAGGGCCCCGATCCGATATAATTCATATATCAGGTTGGGGGCAGACATGCCTCCTTAACCTAGATAGAAAGAAATCTCAGTCATCAGCTGACTTTCCCGGTGTTATTGCAAACGCAATTGGAAAGATTCTCCCATTGCCATCCTATGCCACAGCTAGTAATAGCCGATGCGTATATCTACCATACATAAAGGTACCATCAATTTGTACCAATGGCTTGTAGTATAAAAATGCATCTCGTATTGCCTAAATGTCTAGAACAGACGCTTGAACAAAGGTACCATCAATTTGTACCAATGGCTTGTAGTATAAAAATGCATCTCGTATTGCCTAAATGTCTAGAACAGACGCTTGAACACTTGACATCTACGGAGCAATCGATCGTTGTAGTATGTAGGTGCCGTTTCAAGTTCTTTTATGCAGCCTGGGACATATCTCTCTAGCACCTGACACTACCGCCACACTTCATTATATGAAGCGTCCCACTAACCATGCAACTTTTCTAACGCCTTCTGTTTATCTGTACAAGTCTTGCAGTAAGAGGGCGTGTACCCCAATTGGCTACGAATATTGGCAATTAAGGATTGCACTGAAGTCTTGGGATTTGCCTTTATCGTCGGTATTATTAAGTTAGCCAACATATTTAAATCTATCTTGGGATGATCTTATGAAACACCTGTCAACGAAGTACGTTAAATTATGCAACATTACGTTATATCAGTATTATTCAAAAAACAACTAAACACCTAATGATACTGAATCGACAAGACATGTATGTGGACCTTTGTACTTTTTAATCTCCCACAAACCTGTCCTTTTCCTCAACGAGGCCATGATTTTCCATGAACATGTACTGTCTTGCACTACACACTTGGCCTCGTACTTATCGAGTTTCGATTTAACCACGTTGTAGTTAACCCCATTTTCGACGCTATATTGTTTCAATGCACCAAGAAAACTATCCTTATTGGAAAACTCTTTACCAACTTCTAATTCACCTGAATCCAACGACGAACTTGTACGGTCACGCTTTCTGTGTGGTAGTTCAGGAAACTCCAACACATCGTCTTGAGATAGATCGACATTATGCATGTGGGCTAGAGGCGAGTACGTCCTAAATCGCGGATCTTCTTCTTCTTCATCTTAACCCCCTTCAACTTCTTCAGGTATCGTTGGAACAGGCTCCAATTCAAAAATAATGCAACTTCTGCACCATCGGGGACGGGCTCTCGAGGTGGATCCACATCGAACTCATCATCCGACCAACCATCATCTGCAACGAACGAGGTCTCCTCGCCGGTGGATGTTGTGAGGAGTACATTATCCTTTCTTAAACAACTTTCATAATGTCCCCAATCATATGTAGATTACTAACCATTAGAAGTTGATGATGTTCCCCAATACGTATTTCTAGCATCGAACGTCGAAGAAAGGATATGCATGTCCCATCCACCAACTGAGTGTCACGCAGAGGTTGTGTTTTCTATACTACCACCAAACATGGGTGCTTCGTATTTTGCCTCCCACTAACAAATTGTCGGCTTGGGGTCGTGTATTCCCCTTGAACAGCAGTAGATGTTGACGTTGAAGGAAGATCACTTGGCGATGAAAATTTTACATATACCTCAAGATAAGGTGATCTACTGGCAAGATGAGTCTCTACCATTGCCTCCAAGCTCTGAGGACCTTTGATGTCGAATGAGTCATATCTCATGGGATCATCCGAAGCACAAAATCTATACTTAATAGACTGAACTTTCATTGGCATTGGTTAAAAACCAGTTGCGCTGTGTTCTCCGATAAAAAACAACACTGTTTCGGTGTCACAAACCTCACCATCATAGTAAATAATAGCACTAATACGTTCACTCATCTTCAGTTTCTATTTTACTTTTGCCTCAATTTCTATTATGTAACCTGAGAAAGAAATTTGACTCATTTATAGTCTAATGACAAATAAGAACTACTGTAGCAAAAGAGCGTCCACGTGGGAGCTTTTTTCAGTACTCTTGCTGACAGTGCATCCTACTTGAAGCGTTTTGGTCACTATTTGTTCAGAAACGTCTTTTCAAAATTATTTTCAGAGAGACTCTTGAGCAAAAAAGCGCCCACGTGGAAGCTTTTTGATACTCTTCACGACAAGTGCATCCTGCTTGAAGCGTTTTGGTCACTATTTGTTCACAAACGTCTTCTCAAAATTATTTTACCAGATACTACTATAAAAAAATTATATTTCTGATATATTTTTTCTAAAACCCTAAACCTAAAATTATCTTAATTAATTAACCCTAAACTCTAGTTCATTAATTTTCCCCTAAAACCCTTAAACCCTAAGACCTTAAACCCTTTCAAAAACTTAAAACCCTAAAAACCCTAACCCTAACCATAAAAACAACTAAAAACCCTAACAGAGAGAAAGGGTAAAAACGCGTCCACTACACCAAAACAGACTTTTAACGGCATTTTTAGTGGCGTTTTAAAGAAAAACGCCGTAAATATTACACATTAGCGGCGTTTTAAGGAAAACGTCGCAAAAAAATGAGCAATAGCGGCGTTTATATTCTAAACGCCACTAAAAAGGATAAATAGAGGCATTTTTTTCCCTAAAACGTCGCTATAAATCAGAGCATTAGCGGCGCTTTTGAATAAACGCCGCTAAAGGTCTGAGCATTAGCGGCGATTTTGAATAAACGCTGCTAAAGGTCTGAGCATTAGCGGTGTTTTTGAATAAACGCCGCTAAAGGTCTGAGCATTAGCAGCGCTTTAGAAAAAATGTCGCAAAGGTCTGAGCATTAGCGGGGCTTTTAAAAAAACGCTCCCAAAAGTCTGAGTATTAGCGGCGCTTTTGAAAAAATGCTGTTAAAGGTCTGAGCATTAGCGGTGTAACATCCTGAATTAGGGGTTGTTTGCAATTTAATTATTTTTTTTCATGTGCGCGCTTGAAGAAGTATGTATGCTATGATTGCTTGACAAATTCTAGGGTCTAGTCATAACCCCGGGCTAGGTCTGACTTAGGGCCAAAAGTTTTTTTTTTTTTTAGCACTTGAGAAGAAAAAGCTAAGTGATGAGGCTTTAAAAATTATTTAGTGCGAAGCATGACACAAGGAAATAGGTGATAGGGTGGCTTGGGACACTACCTAAGGAGCTAGGAAGGGTGCGGCAAATGAGGGTTCGAGCTGCCGAATTTGCACTTGGGAGTTTTATTTTTGCGTTATGTAGGGGGAGTTGGGCTAGGAAGGCCTTAAAAATAAATGGCAAGGATTACGGACATGAAAGACGAAGTGGTAAAGTGGCTTGGTGCCGCCACTTAGGGCCTTGGTGAATACCGCCCCAAGCAGGAAGGGGGGACTCAAGTTCGAGTCACATTGGAAGCACAAGGTATGTTGTTATTTTTGCTTTTGGCGTTAAGACAAGGGGGAGCTAATGAGAGAGCTCTTAAAAAGGAATTGTAGGGAGTTTATATCACTAAGGAGCTAGCAGCAAAGTGGCTGGTAGTGTGGGGTGTTTCAATGAGTCTCATGTTCGAATAGCGTGGGCGCAGATGGGTGTTTTATTTTTGCATCTTTGGCGTGAAGAGAGAGCTAGTGGATCGCATATGGACTCTCAAATGGATGAGGATAAGCTTGGTGTTTGCTTTTAAATTCGGTGGAAGAATTGAATGATTATTATTTTATTATTTTATTTATTTGAAAAGGTGATTAAGAGATAGGATAGAAGATAAATATTGTTTTAAATAGGTGATTATTAAAAGATAAAATTATCACAAAAGGAGAGAGATGGCGAATGTAGGATTCCTTAGGGACTTTCATAATCGGTTTTGAGTATAGTAAGGGGGTACCGAAATTCATCTAACTTGTTTTTCTTTTCTTCTCAATTTGTTTCTTGGCCGAATTCTCCCTAGTCATCATTTCCCAAAATTCTTCAAACCCTCTCTTCTTTTGGTTCTACTTGGCCGAACCTATCCCCTTTTCTTCTCAAACTTCATCTTTCATCTTGTGTTGGCCGAATATTTTCATCAACACTTGGGAGCCATAGCCGGAATCTTTTCACTTTTAGTCTCTTCAAGGAAACAATAGAGGTAAGTTTTCCTTTTAACAATTGGGCTCTTTTCTCTTCCTCTTTGGAGTGCCGGAAGCTTGAGAATAGACCTTGGTAAGGTTGGGCGAATATGTATAGGGTCTTAATATTGTACCTTTTGTGTGTAGTCGACGCTAGGGTGCTTTGAAGGAGTCTTTCAGGTTTCTATTCTTCAAGATAAGTGGTTGTTTATGTTCGGGTATGGGCCATGTATGGTATTTAAGTAGTAACCGATTGTGTGTTATGATTTTAGGGGCAAATTGACAAAGGCTTCCGGGATTTAAACTCGCTTTGGTAAGTAATAGTAAGTTCGGCCTAAGGCCATATTTCAGGTGTGATTAATCCTTCGGGATTATTAGTACAGCCGAATGGCTATTAGATCTAAAAGTATGGGTGTTGGCCGATTGTAGGGGGAAACAACCTCACGGATTTCATTTGGTATAGTTCGGATTTGCTAGTCTCGTGAATAATCGTGTGTAAAACTCTTATACACTTTATTAGTCGGCATTGCTTATTATGTTACGATTAACTATTGTGATAGTGATTTGCCTTGTGGGCATGAGCATGGATTCCGGGTAAGTCGCTTGTGACTTTAAATATGTTATATGAATGACATGATGGGTAAGATGCTATGCCATGATTATATGTATGATTTATGATAATATGTTAAGCATGTTGTGAGCATGTTGGTAATGGGATTGAAGAGAGGAGGGGGAATATTCTCTATGGATCGTCACCGGTGGTTTTGACCACAAGATGGGTTGGCCCTATCGGTTTAATTGTGACTTGGTCACCGAGTGGTTTTGACCACACCGTTGATATAAATCGTGACTAAGTCCCGTGGTTTGGTACCACCATGGTTTTGACCACATATTGATAATTGTGACCTATGGTCATCGATGGTTTTAACCACACGATGGGTTGGGCCCATCACTTGATTTGTGACTCCGATCACGGTGGTTTTGACCACCAAATGGTTTTGACCACACGGGGTAGTTAAAGGAGTATGGATGGCTAGTTTTGGGTTGCATGTTTTGCATGTCTTACTAATATTTTGTGTATGAGTTTGCACTTTGGGTTGGGGATTTATACACTCGAGTCTTGGTGACTCACCCTTCCCATATCATTTTGTAGATGAGTAGATCGCGGAGAGGAGCTAGGAGAGGAGGTGGCCATGCTTGTTCCTTGGATTTGAAATTTTATTTAGCATGGTTAAAGTTTATTATTTACTAAATTTTGGTTTGGGTTGTAATAAGGTCGCCAGTCATTATTTTGGATGTTCATGTAGTTGTTTTCACTTTACTCTCGCTATATTACTAATGAATTCATAAAGCGTTAAATGAATCGGTTAAAAGTAACGTTTTAAAATAGGTAACTTTACAAGTTTTCAAAGATGTTACCACCGGGTAGCCAAATTTACCAAGTTAACAATAACTCTGATGTTTCTAAAAATTTAAATAACCAAATATTTTCAAAGGAAAAAGGGTTTCAACTCAACCATGTTTCTATAATCAATCCCACCGGAGTTTTTGATAGACACCGTTTTATAACCTTAACAATATTTTTAGATTTTCACCAGTTAATCAAAATATCTCAAAACGTTTTTACTCCGTGACATACCAGATCCGATCAGGCTCATGGGCCGGGATTGGGGTGTTCTGATTTTAGTATCGAGCCAGTTTAAAACTTCATTTGTGGGGCCCAGGCCCAAAATGTTTTAGTAGGCCTCTGTGGAATATTATGAAAATGGTTTTAGTTTGAACAACATGGCATGAGTCTCAGACACCAATCCGCCCAGGTAAGTACTTCTAACTACTGTGTGAATTATTATCTGTAGAGGGGTAGAAATGGAACGTAGATAGTATGAAAAGTATTTGAACCCTAGGACTAGTTTACCCCAACAATCACATAAGACTTTAAATGCCTAATTAAATAAACCTATGACTAAGTCACCGGGTTAGGGTGTGGTAACCCTTGTGCACATGTCTAGGATTGGATTCGGAAGAGCCTGGTACTTAAGCAGTCCTAGTGACTCACCTCCTCTTCATAGGAATCCTACCTGGTGCGTGGCTTCAGTTCACCCTAACCATGAGGACTTATTCATAGGCTAAACCCAATAACTAAAACCCGAGAGGGAACTAGCCGTATTGTTGTAAAAACCCTAGTTTTAAAACTCTTAAAATTACCCTTTTAACTTGTGAGAACTATTTTACAAAATTTTCTGAAAAATGTTTGATTTATGAAAATTATAAAAATACCCCTAGTGGTAAAATTACAAAAAATGCCCTTGGTTTATGAAATTCCCAAAATACCCACAGTTCTAATCAAAATTTTCATTACTTTATAAAATGTCCAAAAACCTTAATTTGCAAAATATCAAAAATATCATGATTTTGGAAAATTACAAAATTGCCCCTAACTTACAAAATTATCGAAATGCCCGAAATTTTAAAATCCCCGAAATACCCCCAGAATTTCAAAATTTCCAAAATACCCTTATTGAAAAATCACCAAGGAACTTTATTTTGACAAATTACGAAAATACCCCTGTAGGACAAATGACAAAAATACCCACAGGATAGGAGCAGACGAAATGTCCAAGAGTGAATGTGTATGGGAGATACTATGGAATGGATGTGCTTTTCTGTGAATTAGGATAGAAAACTTGAAACTTTGAATGATCGAAAGAATCCCTATTAAGCTCTCTTCATAAAATTTCTTCGCGGATAACCAGTGAAACAAGTACTAATCCATAAAAGTTCTTAATCAGATTAAAGCGCAATCGTTAGAAATGAGTTCTAGAGGACATGGCCGTTGTGGACGCGGTAGAGGAAGAATAACCGTGTCAAAACCCGTTAGGTCGGGTCAAGGGTCTGATAATGAGATACTACCGCCACCACCACCACTACCCCCAACTTTTGGTGTTGAACAGCAGGATCAGATGGGGGTGAGGCGATATCGCAGTATGTCTTGAAGTTCTTGAGATAGTGGCTGGAGCAGGTAGAGGTAAGGGAGCTCAGAAATCTATACCCAAGCGACTTCGAGCCAATGGAGATGAGGTGTTCCGGGGTATATCAGGTGTGGCACCCAGTACGCAGAGAGTATTGATTGGAATCAACTGAGAGGATCATGGATGACCTAGATTTTTAGTCGAGGAAAAGTCAAGGTATAATCTCTACTACGGGATGAGTCATACCAGTGGTGGCTCACCGTAAGGGATGGAGTGATGGCGGAGGGCCTCACATTGGAATTCTTTAAGGCAGCCTAGCAAAAGAAATACATAGGAACTAGCTACGTGGATGCGCAGCGGAAGGCTTTCTTAAACCTGGTTCAGTGTAATAAGACGGTGGCGGAGTATGAGGTCAAATTTCTCCGGTTGAGTAGGTATGCTCGTGGTATTGTGGGTACTGAGCATGAACGCTGTGTCAGATTCGAGGATGGGCTGAGAGATGAGCTGAAGATGATGATAGCTCCACAACAGGAACGGGAGTTCACTGTCCTAGTGGAGAAGGCTAAGGTTGCTGAAGGGGTAAGACAGTCTGTTAGGCAGAATCAAGATAGGAGTTGGAATAAGAGAAGCTCCGGATCTTTGAGGTTTTCTGGTAATCAGCAGAAGAGGATGAGGTATGGTGGGTCAGATCAAGCTGCTAGGCCTGCTGCTGCTGCTAATCCTCAATGGCCGCCACGGTGTGCTCGGTGTGGGAAGTCTCACACGGGAGAGTGTTGGAATGGTAATCGGGGATGCTTCGAATGTGGATCCATGGAACATCGAGTTAGGGATTGTCCGAAAAAGGTAGCTAGGCTAAGGTCTGAGGGTCAGGAACGTGCACTGAATAGGAGGGATAACCAACAGCCACCGAGAGGTCGTGGTGTAGGAAAAGGAGGTAATGGTGCTGGCAGAGGTCGTGGGGCACCGAGGGGAGGTACCGGTGGTACTGAGGCTAGGCAACCTGGTTTGGTCTATGCCACGAGGCGTCAAGAGGAGAGCGATGCACCGGACGTCATAACCGATATGTTTTTGATCTTTGGAGCACCCTATAGCACCTTAATTGATATTGGCTCAACTCACTCATATGTTGCTAATAGCGTAGTGAAAACTCTGAACTTAGACTCTGAGCTTACTTCTAGGAAGATGACTGTGTTAAGCCCTCTAGGTCACTCTGTAGAAGTAAGTAAACTCTATAGGAATGTACCCCTAGAACTCCAAGGGGTCGTGTTCTTGGCTGACTTGATGGAACTACCATTTCGGGAGTTCGATCTGATCCTCGAGATGGATTGGCTAGTAAAGTATCAGGCCAGCCTGGATTGCGCAGCTAAGCGCATGGTGTTAAAGACCATGGAAGGAGAAGAGGTGGTGATGATAGGTAAAAGGAGAGATTACCTATCTAATCTGGTTTCTGCATTGAAGGTAGAAAAGATGGTTAGGAAAGGTTGTGAAGCATATGTAGTGCATGTTTGTGCTTTGGAAGCTAAGGGTGCAGCTGTGAGAGATGTCCGGACTATAAGGGAATATGTTGATGTGTTTCTTGAGGAACTCCCAGGTCTACCTCCTGATCGTGAGGTTGAGTTTGGTATAGATTTGTTACCCGAAACCGCGCCAGTATCTATAGCTCCGTATCGGATGGCGCCGAAAGAATTAGTAGAGTTGAAGGCTTAAATCTAGGAATTGTTGGATAGAGGGTTCATCCGACCGAGTGTATCGCCTTGGGGAGCTCCAATGCTTTTTGTCAAGAAGAATGATGGAACAATGAGAATGTGTATAGACTATCGACAGCTGAACAAGCTGACAATAAAGAACAGGTATCTTTTGCCCAGGATTGATGACTTGTTCGATCAACTCAAGGGTGCATCAGTTTTCTCTAAGATCGACCTTAGGTCAGGGTACCATCAGCTTAAGGTGAAGGAGGCTGATATCTATAAGATGGCATTCCGTACTCGGTATGGGCACTACGAGTTTTAGTAATACTTTTTAGTTTGACGAATGCACCAGTCGCGTTTATGGACATGATGAACCGGGTTTTCCAACCCTACCTGGATCGGTTCGTCGTAGTGTTTATAGACGACATTTTGGTGTACTCAAAGTCAGTAGAGGAGCATGACGCACATCTTCATGTGGTTCTGCAGGTTCTAAGGGAGAAACATTTGTACGCCAAATTCAATAAATGTGAGTTCTGGCTTAAGGAGGTAACTTTCCTAGGGCATGTTGTTTCAGCTGAGGGAATCAGGGTGGATCCTAGTAAGATTGAGGCAGTATTGGAGTGGAAACCACCAAAGTCGGTTACGAAAATTTAAAGTTTTCTAGGGTTGACAGGATATTATTAGAGATTTGTGGAAAATTTCTCCTTAATCGCAGCACCGTTGACTAAGTTACTGAGAAAAGGAGTTCCGTTTGTATGGTCTGAGAAGCAGCAAGAGAGTTTCGACAAGCTGAAGAAGATTTTGACAGAGGCACCAGTCTTGATTCAGCCTGAGGCAGGAAAGGAATTCACTGTGTATTGTGATGCATCACATACTGGTTTAGGGTGTGTGTTGATGCAAGAAGGGAAGGTGGTCGCGTATGCGTCACGGCAGTTGAGGTCTCACGAAGGTAATTATCCTACACATGATTTAGAATTGGCTGCTTTGGTTTTTACCTTGAAGATTTAGAGGCACTATCTGTATGGGGATAAGTCGGTAGTGTACACGGATCACAAGAGCCTGAAGTACCTCTTGACTTAAAGAGATTTAAATCTAAGGCAGCGAAGGTGGATTGAGTTGCTGAAGGACTACGACTGCTCTAGCGAATACCATTCGGGTAAGGCTAACGTAGTCGCTGATGCATTGAGTCGTAAGGTGGTAGTAGATTTGCGAGTAATGTTTGCTCACCTAAGTCTCTATGAGGATGGGAGTCTTCTGGCAGAAGTGCAGGTAAAACCGTCTTGGATCGATGAGGTTAAAGAGAGGCAGTTGACCGACAAAATTTTGAGTACTCGGAGGTTGCAAGTACAGAGTGGTGAGGCCGAAGGGTTCAGATTGGGTAGTGATGGAGTGTTGTATTTTCAGGGGAGAGTATGTATGCCTAAGGATGATGATTTGAGGCAGCAGATCCTTAAAGAAGCTCATAGCAGCCCGTATGCTATGCATCCGGAGGCAGCAAAATGTATCGGGATTTAAGGGAGCAATTTTGGTGGCCGGGTCTTAAGCGGAAAGTAACCAAGTTAGTGGGCAAGTGTCTGACATGCCAGCAAGTTAAGGCTGAGCATCAATTTCCATCAGGGTTGTTACAGCCGATAAAGATCCCACAGTGGAAGTGGGAGGGGATTACGATGGATTTCGTAAGTGGGCTTCCCCTTACGCCCAGTAAGAAAGACTCGATATGTGTGATAGTAGACCGGATAACTAAGTCGGCCCATTTCATACCGGTAAGGGTTGACTACTCGCTTCAAAGGTTAGCTAAGCTGTATATAGCAGAGATAGTGCGGTTACATGGAATACCTGTGTCCATTATCTCAGATAGGGATCCCTGGTTCACGTCGAGATTTTGGAAGGCCTTACATCAGGCGTTGGGCACGAAGTTGAATTTCAAGACGCTTTTCATCCATGATCGATGGACAATCTAAGAGGGTAATCCAAGTATTGGAAGATATGTTAAGGGGCTGTGTTTTGGATTTCCGTGGTAGTTAGGAGGAGTACCTACCTTTGGCAGAATTCGCTTATAACAACAGTTATCAAGCGAGTATTCAGATGGCACTGTATGAGGCACTGTATGGTCGAAAATACCATACTCCTACGTGTTAGACAGAGCTAGGTGAAAGTCGGATGTTAGGGCCAGAGTTAGTGGCAGAGACAGAAAATAAGGTTAAGGTAATTCGGGCTCGTCTGAAGGAGGCATCGGACAGGCAGAAATCCTACGCAGATCTTAAGCGCAGAGAGGTTGAATATGCAGTGGGTGATAAGGTCTTCCTGAAGGTATCACCTTGAAAGAAGGTGCTGAGGTTTGGCCGAAAGGGCAAGCTAAGCCCTAGGTTCATCGGGCCGTACACAGTATTGAAACGTGTGGGACCGGTAGCTTACCAGCTCGAGTTGCCAGCAGAATTGAGCCATATTCATGACGTCTTCCCTCTTTCGATGCTTAGGCGCTATCGATCAGATACATCACACGTAGTCCCGGTTGCGGAAATTGAAGTGAACTCAGACTTGTCTTTCGAGGAGGAGCCGGTACAGATTCTGGATCGAGACGTCAAGGTTCTGCGTAGGAAGTTAGTACCTTTGGTAAAAGTGCTATGGCAAAACCATGGTGTGGATGAGGCCACGTGGGAACCCGAGGATGTGATGCGGCAGCAATACCCCCAACTCTTCTGATCCAGGTAATTTCGAGGCCGAAATTATTTTTAAGGGGGGTAGAACTGTAACATCCTAAATTAGGGGTTGTTTGCAATTTAATTATTTTTTTCATGTGCGTGCTTGTAGAAATATGTATGCTATGATTGCTTGGCATATTCTAGGGTCTAGTCATAACCCGGGCTAGGTCTGACTTAGGGCCAAAAGTTTTTTTTTAGCACTTGAGAAGAAAAAGCTAAGTGATGAGGCTTTAAAAATTATTTGGTGCGAAGCATGACACAAGGAAACAGGTGATAGGGTGGCTTGGGACACTACCTAATGAGCTAGGAAGGGTGCGGCAAAGGAGGGTTCGAGCTACCGAATTTGCGCTTGGGAGTTTTATTTTTGCGTTATGTAGGGGGAGTTGGGCTAGGAAGGCCTTAAAAATAAATGGCAAGGATTATGAACATGAAAGACGAAGTGGTAAAGTGGCTTGGGGCCGCCACTTAGGGCCTTGGTGAATGCCGCCCCAAGCAGGAAGGGGGGACTCAAGTTCGAGTCACGTTGGAAGCACAATGTATGTTGTTATTTTTGCTTTTGGCTTTAAGACAAGGGGGAGCTAAGGAGGGAGCTCTTAAAAAGGAATTGTAGGGAGTTTATATCACTAAGGAGCTAGCAGCAAAGTGGCTAGTAGTGTGGGGTGTTTCCAGCAGGTCTCATGTTCGAATAGCGTGGGCAGCAGATGGGTGTTTTATTTTACATCTTTGGCGTGAAGGGAGAGAGCTAGTGGATGCACATGGACTCTCAAATGGATGAGGATAAGCTTGGTGTTTGCTTTTAAATTAATTTGGAAGAATTGAATGATTATTATTTTATTTTTTATTTATTTGAAGAGGTGATTAAGAGATAGGATAGAAGATAAATATTATTTTAAATGGGTGATTATTAAAAGATAAAAATTATCACAAAAGGGAGAGAGATGGTCGAATGTAGGATTCCTTAGGGACTTTCATAATCGATTTTGAGTATAGTAAGGGGGTGCCGAAATTCACCTCACTTGTTTTTCTTTTCTTCTCAATTTGTTTCTTGGCTGAATTCTCCCTAGTCCTCATTGCCAAAAATTTTTCAAACCCCTCTCTTCTTTTGGTTCTACTTGGCCGAACCTATCCCATTTTCTACTTAAACTTCATCTTTCATCTTGTGTTGGCCGAATATCTTCATCAACACTTGGGAGCCATAGCCAGAATCTTTTCACTTTTAGTCTCTTCAAGGAAACAATAGAGGTAAGTTTTCCTTTTAACAATTGGGTTCTCTTCTCTTCCTCTTTGGAGTGCCGGAAGCTTGAGAATAGGCCTTGGTAAGGTTGGCTGAATATGTATAGGGTTTTAATATTGTACCTTTTGTGTGTAGCCGACGCTAGGGTGCTTTGAAGGAGTCTTTCAGGTTTCGATTCTTCAAGGTAAGTGGTTGTTTATGTTCGGCTATGGGCCATGTATGGTATTTAAGTAGTAACCGATTGTGTGTTTTGATTTTAGGGGCGAATTGACAAAGGCTTCCGTGATTTAAACTCGCTTTGGTAAGTAATAGTAAGTTCGGCCTAAGGCCATATTTCAGGTGCGATTAATCCTTCGGGATTATTAGTACAGCCGAATGGCTATTAGATCTAAAAGTATGGGTGTTGGCCGATTGTAGGGGGAAACAACCTCACGGGATTTCGCTGGTATAGTTCGGGATTTGCTAGTCTCGTGAATAATCAGGTGTGTAAAACTCTTACACACTTTATTAGTGGCATTGCTTTTTATGTTACGATTAACTATTGTGATAGTGATTTGCCTTGTGGGCATGAGCATGGATTCCGGGTAAGTCACTTGTGACTTTAAATATGTTATATGAATGACATGATGGGTAAGATGCTATGCCATGATTATATGTATGATTTATGATAATATGTTAAGCATGTTGTGAGCATGTTGGTAATGGGATTGAAGAGAGGAGGGGGAATATTCTCTATGGACTGTCACCAGTGGTTTTGACCACAAGATGGGTTGGCCCCATCAGTTTAATTGTGACTTCGGTCACCAGTGGTTTTGACCACACCGTTGATATAAATCGTGACTAAGTCCCAGTGGTTTGGTACCACCAGTGGTTTTGACCACATATTGATAATTGTGACCTATGGTCATCAGTGGTTTTGACCACATGATGGGTTGGGCCCATCACTTGATTTGTGACTCCGGTCACCAGTGGTTTTGACCACCAGTGGTTTTGACCACACGGGGTAGTTAAAGGAGTATGGATGGCTAGTTTTGGGTTGCATGTTTTGCATGTCTTACTAATATTTTGTGTATGAGTTTGCACTTCCGGGTTGAGGATTTATACACTGAGTCTTGGTGACTCACCCCTTCCCATATCATTTTGCAGATGAGTAGATCGCGGAGATGGAGCCGGAGAGGACTCGAGGCGGCTATGCTTGTTCCTTGGATTTGAAATTTTATTTAGCACGCTTAAAGTTTATTATTTACTAAAGTTTGGTTTGGGTTGTAATAAGGCCGCCATCATTTTTTGGATGTTCAAGTAGTTGTTTTCACTTTACTCCGCTATATTACTAATGAATTCATAAGCGGTTAAATGAATCGGTTAAAAGTAACATTTTCAAAATAGGTAACTTTTACGAGTTTTCAAAGATGTTACCACCGGTAGCCAAATTTACCAAGTTAACAATAACTCGATGTTTCTAAAATTTAAATAACCAAATATTTTCAAAGGAAAAAGGGTTTCAACTCAACCATGTTTCTATAATCAATCCCACCGGAGTTTTTGATAGACACCGTTTTATAACCTTAACAATATTTTCAGATTTTCACCAGTTAATCAAAATATCTCAAAACGTTTTACTCGTGACATACCGGATCCGTCAGGGCTCATGGGTAGGGTTTGGGGTGTTACAATGGCGCTTTGAAAATGCCGCTAAAAGTTTTCATATTTTTCTTATTCTTGCTTTGAATTATATTTTATTTTGATAAATTCACTCATAAGCAATGAGAAAAGTTTCATTTTAGTTACTTAATTATGAAAAGTTACAAATTGCTAACTAAACAATTTAGAAGTTTTCATTTAAGTTACAAATTAAGCTATTAAAATTGATTTATGGTTTAATGTTTAGTATTTTAATTTCATGCTTTAAGGTTTGTTATTTTGGTGTATAGGTTTAGTGTTTTAAAGTTTGTTGTTTGGGTTTATTGTATAGTGTTTAATATCTTAGTGTTTACCGTTATTAAGGTTTAAGTGTTAGTGGTTAGGGGTTAAGGTTTAGGGTTAGGGGTTTAAGGGGAAATAGTTAATGGGTTAGGGTTTTGTGTTTAGGGTTTATTGTTTATAGTTTTAGGGTTAAGGGTTTGAGTAGAAATGGTTAATGTGTTAGGTTACTAAGTTTAGGGTTTATGGTTTAAGTTTAGGATTTTAAGGTTTAAGGTTTAGGGTGTTAGCTATATGACCCAAAATCCCGAAACTGAAATCCCTCATGAGGGATTTATGGTTAATGTGCAAGCTATTAAAATATATGTTTTGTAGTACACAAACATTGGCCACATGAATTCCCAAAAATTTGGTCTCAGATTATGGTTCAAGGTTTGCAGTTTAGAGATTAGGGTACGTGATTTATGGTGTAGGATTTATGGGTTGGGGTTGTTGAGGTTTGGGTTTATGGTTTAGGGTTTATGATTTAAGGTTTAGGGTTTGGTGTCTATGATTTAGAATTTTAGGATTTAGGGTTTAAAGTTTGGGGTTTTGGGGTTTGGGTATAAGGTTTAGGGACTAATATTGGATTTTTTAGAATATAAATCAAAATAAGATAAATATAAATTATTATTTTTAAAAATATATATCAAAATGGGTTAAATCTCAAAAGCATACATGAACAATGGTTTAGTGCAATTGTATACATGAACTTTAATTTGATCCAGATCTTGTAAAATATTAACACAATTGTTGATATAATTAACATAATTTTAAATTTATATATTTCATACATAAAAATTTATATTTATTCAATATAAAATATATGGATGTATTTATATTTTAAAATAACTTGTATGATTAAATCAAATTAAAGTTTCAACTATATATTTAAACCACAATTAGAATATAAATGAAATGGTTTAGGATTTCGTGTTTACTTGGGATTTGTTAAATGATGAAATTTTTAAAATATTCTAAAAACAAAGAAAAGTAAAAATAAAAAATAAAAAGTTTTATAAAAAATGAAATACATGTAAATTGTCATATAAGTTGTTATGTTTAAAAACTTAAAAGTTTTAGTCATTATTTCCGTTTAAAAATGACAGTTCAACTTTTGTTTTTTAAATTAATAATTTAATTTAAGTTATTTAAAAACTTGAGGTGAACTTTAACTAAAATAAAATAAGTATTAAAATGAACAAAAAAGATACAAATACATTTAAAAAGATACTAAAATAAAATAAGTAATAAAATAATCATAGTTTATTCACTACATTATACTTTGTTTTTATTGGTTGATAGTTTCAATAATAATCATATAATATATTTTCACAAAAAAATAAAAATAATCAAAGGCACACAAAAACGACGTTGTTTTATGATGCATATTTAGTGGCGTTTTCAACAAAAACGCCGCAAAAGAAATTATTAAATGTTTAAACGACACCGCTTTTGATTTGTACTTAGTGGCGCTTTATAAAAACGCCGCAAAATGTATGAAATACTGGCGTTTTTACTTAAAACGCCACAAAATTATATTAAGATAATATAAAACGCCGTCGTTTATATCCTTGATATTAGTGGCGTTTTACCTAAAACGCCGTGACTGTGTTAATTTTTTTTAAAAAAAAATAAAAGGAACACAAAACCGGCGCTGTTTTATGATGCATATTTAGTGGCATTTTCAACAAAAACGCCGCAAAATAAATTATTAAATGTTTAAACGACACCGTTTTTTTTTTTTGTGATTAGTGGCACTTTATATAAAACGCCGCAATAGGTATGAATTACCGACGTTTTTACTTAAAACGCCATAAAATTATATTAAGAAAATGCAAAACGACGTCGTTTTGTATCCTTGATATTAGTGAAGGTTTGCCTAAAACGCCGCGACTGTGTTAATTTTTTTTTAAAAAATAAAAGGAACACAAAAACGGCGTTGTTTTATGATGCATAATTAGTGGTGTTTTCAACAAAAAGCCGCAAAAGGTATGAATTACCGGCGTTTTTACTTAAAACGCCACAAAATTATATTAAGGAATGTAAAACGAAGTCGTTTTGTATCCTTGATATTAGTGGCGTTTTGCCTAAAACGCCGCGACAGTGTTAATTTTGTTTAAAAAACGACATCTTTTTATACTTTATATTTACTGGCGTTTTCTGTAAAGCGCCACAAATTTTAACTTACACATTTTGTAGCCTGAAAATCCCCAATTCAGATTTCTTAATTCCCCAATTTCCCAATTGCCGAAATGCCCCCTAATTTCCCATTTCCCCCCACATTCTTCTTCCCCAATTTCCTAATTGAAATTCTTATCCTTTTTTTGTGTGCTACTGTTTTCCCCACAAATTTTTGTTTTCTTCTCTCCATCTTCCCCAAAAAGGCCGAAATTCCAAACTTCGTAACAGAAATCGCCAAGTTTGTGCTCGTATATTTTGGTTTTCTTCTTATCAAGTTTGTGCTCGTAACGACAATTTGGGAAGAAATCGGTAAGTTTCCTTGAAATCTACACACCTACTTACTTGTTTAGTTAATGACAATTTGGGTTTAGGGTTTATAATCAATTAGTTTTGGTATGCTATGGTGCGCATTATTTTCCTTTTGCTTATTTGGACTTTGAGCGTACATTTACGGTAACTTTTGTTTGTGATTTATCGGGATAAGAAAAGGATATTTTGTTTCTTGCTTTTCTTGTTTTATGTTTATGGTTGATGTAATGGGACTTGAAAACTTGTTTAATTGTTGGGAAAAGATGGTCTTGTTCTAAAGCATCAATTATTCCTCACTCATTCCTTTAACTCTTGCCATCATCTTAAGACAATCCCCAAAGCTCAAAATAACTCAAAGCATCAATCACTCATTCATCTCTCCCTCATCATGTGTTTTTTTTTTTTTACGTTCAACATATGTTTATGTTCTTCGAAGTTTGAAACTTGAAACCAACACTGGGTTTTTGTTTTCTATGTTAAAGATAAAGATTCTTGTTTCTTTTGTTAAGCTAGCGATGTTGTTATACATGAAGTTTTATTTTTCTTCTTTGGAAAAGGTTGAAATATTTATGACAGTCTTTTAAGGTTTCTTTTTTCGATTTAATTTCCTTGGTCATTCCAAGAATGGATATGATGAGCGATAAAATTCACATCATGTAATCAATGCGTTTTATTTGATTTTTTCTCATAGCCTGAAATTTAATGTCGGTGTCTACCGATATCTTATAAATTTACAATCTTTTTTTTTCCTAAAATGGACTTCAAGACAAATCTTTGCCTGGTTGTTGGGGATGTAATACATTGAATTTTGTAAATAATTCTACTTTTGATTCAATATAGGGTGGTAGATTATGGAGATATAAAGTATATTGGGTGTTCATTGCAATTAGTCTAGGTTCTTAAAATAATTTGTTTTAGCATATTTACAGGTATTTTGCCATGATGTTATACTGCTATGACATGTTTTGAGTTTTTAGTTTTATGTTTTGAGCTTTGTTTCCATTGATTGTAGAGTAAGTGACTGCTTTAGATTAACCAAGAGTTAATTATTAGTTGTTAATTGGAGTTTGATAAGATTGGTTATTGGGACCACTTGCTATGACAACGGTGATATGTATACACACATTTATTATCTTCAAAGATCACATAAAAAGTACCTACCTTGTTTTACAATGCTTGTTAACCTGAGTAAAATTGGCAAAACCAGTTGTTTAACTTTCACCACGGTCAATGCCTATGTTACTTGGGTGGGTGAGTTTCTAATACGAGTATTTGTTCAAGAACTGATTATCTATGTTGTTTTGTATTTATGATAACTTCAAATTCTTCAGATACTCTAGTTTGATTCATAGTCAGTACATATGTAGTTATGAAACGTTTATGGTAACTTTGAATTCTTCAGATTCTCTAGCATGCTTGATAGTTTATAGATATGTGGTAATGAAACATCTGAGGATTCGATTTTTCATCGGTTGCTGAGCTGTAATTTGAATTCTCTACCTTTGGCATTTATTGAAATTATTAATTTAACCATTAAACAATACAAAATTTTGTGACATAATTTAAAATAATTTTTTTAAGAAAGTTAAAATGTTGCCATTTAACCTATAAAATTAAAAAATAAAATAAAAGCAAAAAAGAGAGAGCGAATGATAGTTTTGTACAAGTTTAGAAAACATCAAAATCAAGATTTTTACAATATTAATTTTCTTAAGATTTAATTTTGAATTATGTTACAAAAGATTTAATGTCCCATTTAAAAATTAAATTAAAGGTTTTAGTAATAGAAAAATCGATAGTAGAAAAATGTATTAAAATTTGAGGACTAATTTAAAATGGATGATTGGGGCTTTAATTTATATCTTAAGGATACATTAAATATACCAAAAGAAAAGGGAAAAACAAAAAACTAAACAAACAGATAGTATAATATTCAGTTATTAACTTCCTATATAAAAGCATCTATTTAATTACATAATTAAATTAAATTGCATATAAACTTTTTTAAATTGCATATATTTTCAATTGCTGATGAAATTTGTTATATGTTATATATTTTATATTTTTGTATTTTGTGCTTATAATTAATTATCCCTTGTAATATTACAAGTCATTGATGTTCGGTATGTTGCATTTGCATCAACTCTAGATTTTGGATTCTCTTGAGATGCAACTTTAGCTACGCATATGTAATATGATTTAGTAAGATTTTATGATTTATTATTTATATGTAATATTATAATATATATGTTGGGCATGTTATATAATTTAACTATTTTAAATGTAATATTATTATTGTTATTTGTTACTAAAATTTTGAACTATTTCATGTGTATTGCAGGAAAAATGCCTAGAAGACGATTACACGATTTAAGCATTGTCCACAATACTCCAAATTCAAAAGAAGCAAATAGTGAACATCAAACAATTGTTGGATCTTCTAGTCTGCCGGACATAGATGACGAGCCTGCAGAATTTCAAAGTAATTTTAAGTTTATTTTACATGCATGTTGAATTTTATTATTGATTCATTTTTTAATTTTAATATAATAATATATCATTTTTCAGCTGAAGGTGGTGGGACGCGCAGAGGTTGGGGACGTACATTGCTTAAAGATTTATACAACTTAGAGCCTACTGAGCGTGTTAAAGTAAGGAGAAACAATCTTGGCTAGCCTATTGGATCTGAAGCTCGACTGTTAGCAGGCTATTTGGGCATTTTAGCACGAAATGGCAATATGTTGCCCATTAATTACGAATCATGGCATCACATGCCTGCTGCCAACAAAAATCAGGCTCTGGATAATATTAAGGTAACAAAACGTGAATGTAATTTATAATACTTTGATTCAACTTTCGTTTATATTAACTTTTTAAACTATTTTTGTTCAGGAGAGATTTGCTTTAGAGGTCTTCGATGACTATGTTAAGAAGACATTGAGTAAAAAATGGAGAGACAACAAAAGCATGCTGAAAAAACAATATTTTGAGAAAGAAATAAGCCTCGACGAAAAATTAAGAAATGTTCCGCCGGGAATGTTGAGGTATCAATGGGAAGATCAAGTTAGATTCTGGAATTCAAAGAAAGGAGAGGTATTACGTACTTTTAAAGTCTTATAAATTTTTTGGTTTATAATATTTATTATATACATAATTCAAATCCCATTATGTAGGACCGTGAGCGAGTTGGAACAAGCAGCAGACAAAAACAAAAATTCACGCAACCGGCGGTGTTCTAGAAGTTTTGCTTGTGTAGCTGAGGCCGAGGTATTATAATTTATTATTTCTTTCAAATATTAATGACTTTATACTATTAAATTATATTTTTCCTGCTATAATGTAGGAAGCTTCGTTTGGTCAAAAGTTGGACACCTTCAGCTTTTTAACATTACGCATAGGAAGAAGGATGGATCTCCGATGACATCCGAAGCTGCAGAAATTTTGGTATATTTACTTAATAAAATTTGATTTGTTATAAATATTTATAATGTTTAATTACAATAGTTTAATTCATCGTTTGTAATTTTAAATTTATAATTTTAAGTTATGTTGGATTCCTTTTTATTATATATTTCGTTTCTAACTCTTTAATTGATTTATTAGGATAAACTAAAGGAGAAGAAGGCGGAGTATGAAGCGGTTGCTTCGTCTGATAGTTATGTTAATGTCGAGGAGATTGATAACAGCAATACATGCCTTTCGGGAGTCAATCTCGTGCTGAAGTTCAGAGACTAAAAGACCAGATATCTCAGATGGAAGCGAGCACGGTGAGCAAATTTCTCGACTTAGAGCGGAGGCAAGAATGAGGAGGCGAGCATATTGCTCAACTTAGAGCGGAGGCAAGAATGAGAGAGGTAGAGTAGAACAGAAAGTATGAAGAACTCCAGCTACAGCTTCAAACTATGATGAAGTTGTTCCAGCAGTCGCAGAGGCCACCATCTTAGACATTTCTTTTCTTGTTGTAAGATAATTTTTACATTGTTACAATTAACATTATTGTAAGAATTGTTTGAATTATACTTCATTTATTAATGTAAATCATATATCTTTTATTAAATTTAAAGTATCGTTTAGATTTAATGCTTTTGGTGAGATTTGAATGTTTTATTTACTGTCTTGGGTTAAAATTATATGCAATTGCTGCTGTTTTTGGTTGGTTTTAATGTAGGGAGGGTAGGATATTGGAAAAAAGAGCATTGCAAATCTGTGCAAATTAGCGGCGTTTTTTAGAGAAGCGCCGCTAAAAGTCCCTACCTTTAGCGGTGTTTCTTGGAAAAGCGCCGCTAAAAGTCCCCACCTTTAGCGGCGTTTCTTGGAAGAGCGCCGCTAAAAGTCCCCACCTTTAGCGGCATTTTTTGAAAAAGTGTCGTTAAAACTCCCCACCTTTAGCGGCGTTTCTTGGAAAAGTGCGTTAAAACTCCTCACCTTTAGCGGCGTTTCTTAGAAAAGCGCCGTTAAAAGTCCCCACCTTTAGCGGCGTTTTTTATAAAAGCGCCGCTAAAAGTCCTCACCTTTAGCAGCGTTTTTATAAAAGCGCCGCTAAAAGTCCCTACCTTTAGCGGTGTTTTTTCACAATAAAAAAGCGCCGTTAAAAATCCCCACCTTTAGCTGTGTTTTTTATAAAAGCGCCGCTAAAAGTCCCCACCTTTAGCAGCGTTTTTTATAAAAGCGCCGCTAAAAGTCCCTACCTTTAGCGGTGTTTTTTCACAATAAACGCCGCTAACTTTTGCGGCGCTTTCTTTAGCGGTGTTTTTGCGGCGCTTTAATACTATTAGTGACGCTTAAAAACGCCGCTAAAAGCAAAAAAAAAAAAACGCCGCTAAAAGTTTGTTTTGGTGTAGTGGTCCCTGAGGGAGCGTTTTTGCCACATCAGCAAAGCGCGCCCTCAACGACGCGATTTCTACTAATTGGCAGAAAACGCTCCCTCAAGGACGTGTTTTCCTGCTGCATCCCCTAAAATCGCGCTGACGTAGACGCTTTTTCGAGTAAAATAGCCTATTCCAGTAAATAATTAGAAAATAGGTCTTTTTTATAAATTTAAAAAAACGACATTATTTAGTAATTTACCCAATAAATTAAGATAGAAATTACTTCAAATAATAATCACTTCAGTCCAGTTATTAGACATTAATTGACATTTCCCTTCCATATCCATTTCTCCCAACTTTTCTTTTTTGGGGTCTAAATTGCATTCTTCCAAATTCTTTTTCTTTATGGGATTGCTTTATTTTATTGTAATAAAAGATATTTCTAATATCATAAATATTTTCTTATACAGCACATACAACAGTTTGAGTTCGGCTGACATAGATGATTACTGTCCTTGTTTGGTTTTAATGACAGACTGACATGTCACGAATTGCCGTTTTCATGTCTTGTTTAAAGTTCGACACTTTAATCATCATAACCACGCCCACCACCACCTATCACGGCTCTGCTACTATTTTTCCCATCAATATATATATATATATATAAATATATATATATATCCTCATAAACCTGAATTCAGAATTTTCTTTTTTAAATTTAAAACTTCAATAATTAACAAACTGCAAATCTCACAACACACAGTGAGACAGATTTTATAGGGACAACAGCTTTCAATTTGAAGCATCTAAAAGAACAAAAATATAAACCAAAAAGAACAAAAAAGTTGAAAAATGATGAAAGTAAAGAAAAAGGGAAGCATGCGAGAGACTGTTCATTGAGTCTTTTTTTCTTCAAGCCTCATCAACAAAATTTGCATGTGAAAGCTCTTTTAACCATTCATACGTTCGATGACGTGACAAAACTCGCTTTTCTTTCATTTTCTTCTTTATCTTCACCTCTTGCAGTAGCTTCGTTTTTTCTTCCATGGCGGCTTGAGCTTTCTCTTTCTCACTCTTCTTCTTTATCATCATACTTTTGATGACTGCTATTTTGTTCAATGGAACTGTTTCAACTACATTAACTGAACATTTACATCCACTAAACAACCCTTTTCTTAAGAACCCTTTGATCGAATCTAGCTCACTGTTACTGCTATTACAACTGCTGTTCCGGCTGACAGAATTTCGACTCGGATTATTGTTGTTGTTGGTCCGAATTTTTAACTCGTGGAATTCAAGTTCTGGTGCTCGAACCAAGCCTAACCTGAAAAAATCCCACAACGATGATGATGTCTGGTTTCGACTGCTGCTGATATTCATTGGTCGAGTTTTGGACAACCTTATCTGGGGTTTTGGACTTGGATGTGTGTTGAAGTTGTTTATGGATTTGTTTGGATTTGATTTGTAACTGGTAATTGAATTGAAACTTATTGCTGCTGTAACTGTGGTGGAGTTACTGCTATTTGTTGAGTAATGGCTACTTCCAGTGCTACTGCTTCTGCTACTGCTAGTGACACTTGTGAACCTACTTAAGGAACCATGGTCCATGGACTCAGACCTTGGCTTGTTCTGGCTATCTTGACGGTGGCACCATGTTAGGCTACTGTCTGAACTAATTGAGACACATAAGGGCAGAATTTGGCCTTCAAAGAACACTTCGTCAGCAGCACACATTTCAGGTTTTGTTGACAAACAGCCATCCCATGAGCCAAAGTTGAAATCTTCCTCGGTTTTAATGGCTTGGGATTCACCATCTTTTTCATTCCTTGGCTGGATTTGGTTCTCTTCTTTAATCAAATTGACTGGCAAATCACACAATGACAATGCTTCTTCTTCTTCCTCCTCAGCTTCCCATTTTTGTTCTTCATCAAAGTTACTTGCAGCACTCTCCATGGCTTGAAACTTCAAAAACTTCATGTAAACTTAAACTCTCTTTAGGTCTTGCTGAGAAGTAACAAAGGGAGCAGAAAGTGGAGTATTATATAAGCTAGGAAGAGCAAGGTAATAGCGAGTAAAGAGGGAGACAAGTGGAATAAAAGAAGTAAAAAAGTTACCATCAAAAGGAGCAATAAAGAAAGAAAGGAAAACACAGAGGCAAGAAAGTGCAGCTGAAGACAACAGTATGCTGCTGTTCTTGTTTGGGAGTGAAACAAGAGGGGTCTATCAGGTTGGCCATTACCCAAACTAGTATTTATGCACTCTCACTTTCATCAATACTATTGTCGAGGACAAAGGAGGAGGGCAGGGGGGAGGGGTTAGATTTCATGCTCTAGTGGGGCTCATAACCTGCAATCCAATTACCCTCCTTTTGCAAATTATGATGTTTTTATTTGTAAAAAATAATTTTGGTTTAGAGGATCAAATTTGGAAGGCAAAGTTGAAATTGGAATTTTGAGTTAATTCAAAGTGTTGAACAGTGATAAAAATGAAATGATAAAGGTACCTGGTTGCAGTTGACATTATCCAACATATCTGGTTTGTTTTGCTTTTCTGTCGTGACAAAAACATGTCCAAAAGGCAGGAAGAAACATGTTCTTTCTTTATGGTTTTCTTTTTCTTTCTAAAAATATGGTAGGATGGGTTTAGAAGAAGGTTGAAGATGCTGTAAGTGGAATCCTAAATTTATTGAATGATGTTTTTTAAAATTAAATAGGTGACAGTGGCAGTGGACTGGAGTTTGAAAATTGAAATTGAAAAGATTCTGCATAATATGGCATTCAAAGTCGTTTGTTGGATTGCAATTATGGATTTGGACGTGTATTACCATCTCTTTTATTGTGGTTTAATAAATTTGTATCATGCCAAAATCAGATTAGGCATTTGAACTCATTGCAATTTTTATGTTTTTTTAAATTTTTTTTCTAAATCACAAGATAAATATTAAAATTATATATAAATTTTGATTTAATGTGATTCGATATATGAAATTTGATTTTGTGTAATTATATACATTACATTTTAATTTTGATTAAAATGTTTACATAAAATTTTATTTTAATTCTATTGTATACATTTAATGAAATGAAAACATCAATTTATTTTTATATTAGATAAGTATACTTATTTATTTATGCAATATGCAAACATAAAGTGATATCATATTGATAATAATGTTAGTTATTTATAAAAATTAAATCAAATTAAAATATCATGTATAATATTGCACATTGAACTAAAGTTTACTGTATTTTTTGAATTTATCCCTACAGATTAAGAAGGGTAGAGGCGAATCTAGAAGGGAAGTAGGGACTCCCCAAAATAAAACTATCTTTTAATCCCTTCAAAAATGATGAAATCATAAGATAATATAAAATAAATTACAGATTGACCTAAAAAATTTACCCCTCGAAAGATTTTCAAATTTGTTATTTTTAAATTAAAAAATACTTAGAAAATGAGTCTCAAAGCGAAATCACTTACATAGAATAACCAAAAGTAACAAGGGTAAAAATCAACACTTTCTCTCTCTTTTACTAGATCTTATTTTTGTAGAATAAGCACAATAATCTCTCTAAAATTTAAAAATTGTTATAAAATAAATAGATAGAGAGTAAAGAACAAAGAAAATGGAAGAGCAAAAGAGAGAGTGTATTTTATTGATCAATCAGAATATCAACAAAACTTCTCCAAAGTCTCTATTTATAAGCAAAAGGAGTATAAATGAAGTAGAGATCTACTTCTAATGACTATTAGAATTTAAAGAATATCAAAACTTATCTTGATTTTGATGGATATTCACTTAATAAGATATTCATAACTCTCCCCTTGGATGTCTATTAGTAGATAATATGCCTCGTTAAAATCTTAATAAGATAAAAACCCTGTGGGAAAAAAATTCTAGTGAAGGAAAAAAAGTACACATATCTATAATACGCATAATATGCTGCCTCATTAAAAATCTTACCAGGAAAACCTAATGGGACAAAACCTCAATTAAGGGAAAAAAAGTACAATGCGTATTTACTCCCCATCATAAAAACATCACATACATTCTCATATTCTACGTATTCAATCTTGAATACTAGTTTTTCAAATGACTATTTGAATATATTTGCTAAGCATTTATATCACCATTCTTTTGAAAGTCATGAGTGAGGAAAAATTTGGGGGAAATATATTTTAATCTCTTTAGGGGTTTCAACAATAATCATAGCAAAATTTAATCATGATTCTTATATAAAAACACAAATAGGTATTTTGGATCATTTTATAATCTTCCTTCAACTACTATTTACCACATATATTCAAATTATTTCAATTCATATAAATAAATAATTTCGAGAATTTCAATATACTTCTAGTATCCAAAATATTTCAAGGATTTTAATATAGACTTTACTATATAGTAGTTCATAAAGGTTGTAACAACAACCATTAGATGAATTACTAAAATAATATATCTAAAGGTTATTGCATCAACCACAAAAGAATATTATATCTTTTTATAATCAATACCAAGACTTAGCAAAAAACTTTATATTTTTATTTCGCTTTTGCAAAACCACTTCATTTTCACCCTCATTGGCTTTATACCTTTAGATATTTGGACTACTAGTCTAAAAACTCCACAAATTTAATTGTACTTGCGTTACATTTTTTTATTTTGATCAATTTATTTCATTTCTATATTTTTCAATAGATTTATTTAAGATCATCCTTTTATTTCATTATTTCAATAATAATATTGCATGCAGAATCATTGTCGACCACTTTTATTATTCGGTTCTATATTTTCTCGAATTGACAGAACTTATGGAGATCTCTTATTTTTATTATTTTAATCTTCAGTTTCAGGTACCTAAATCCCTTTTAGAGTTTTACTTATTAGTTATGTCTTGGGTCTCTTCTGGAGCACCCGCCTCCACTATATGACCATTTAGAAGAATTTTAATATTTGGAACCGATCAATCAATTATTTATTCTAACTTATTGTCCTACTGGGACTTTGATTCAAATTAAAATATTAGATGGTATATAACAATTGGTTATTCTCATTAAGTTTGTAAATACATCTAACAGTTAACTTGCAACGAGTTATCCTTGTTGAACTTCTAGTTCAAATTACTCTCTCCCTAACTAATTACAAGTTATTATTTCTCTCCCTTAATGTCAGGAAAACTATCAAATCAAAATTGTAATAACAAATCATGTCATAATTGAATCTCCAGTACATTTAAAACATATAATAATACAAAGAAACTTGTAATTAATATATATTCCCAACTTTCTTTGAGGATTCACTCATCTTTGTACATTGTGGTGGAGCAATTGGAATATATATGCACATACAAAAATTCAAAGATGAGAAATATTTAGTTCTTGATCAAAAACCAATTGTAATGGGGAGTATTTATAACTTATTGGCTTGATGCGTACAACACATAAATCAACATAATCTCATGTCAAAATAAGAAGTTTAGTTCCCATAAGTAATGGTTTGGAAATTAATCAGAGACGTTAAATCAATAATTTCTTTAATCCATTATGCACATAAATAACAAACTTTTACAAAAGTTTTTCAAACTCAATCAATAAATGATTGAGATATAAACTCATCAGTATTAGCAAGATGAATTATCTTAACTGCATGATCTAAAATTAATTATTTAAACAAGCAATCTTGCAAACGATAGGTTGCAAGTTGATAACACATACATGATTATTTTGTAGATGCATCTACCAAAATCATATAATATCAAAACCATCCACATGGTGGATGAATAGACCCCTATTCATTTAAAAAAAATGCAAGACATTAAATCTCAACTTTAGCTAGTGAGTTTCTAACAATTAATTTTCATTGAGAACAAGCAATGAATAAGAATGCTTTAAATTAAAGAATCTTCTAGTTCTTTAATGAATGCCCATATGAATTCTCAAATTAATTTTTGCATCATATATAATCCAAGATGGTCTAACTGGTCATGCGAAGTAGTAAATGTATTTGTATCGGTAAATTTCTAATTTACTTTAACATGCGTTTCAATTGTACTAAATTGTAACAAATTGATAATTTTTTACTATCATTCCTTTTACTTTGTATCCACATATAAGTGTTATTCTGACATTTACTACTGGAAATGTCTACTAAGTTAATAAATATAATTCCAAATAATTATATGCAATACTCGCTTTAGGGAATATGCCAAAATCGTCAAATGTAGGGCATTTGATCTAGTGGTATAATTCTCGCATTGGATGAGAAGTAATGAGTTCGATTAAAAATACTTTTAAAATCCTTTTAACAAGAGTTTTGATTGCATAGGTCATGTACAGAAACAAGCTTATATTAAATATATCAATAAAAGTCACATCTCAAATATAAAAATATGACATTACGAAAAATTAGAAATTTTTTCATAACCATCATCATAAACATGCATGAAATTTAATTCAAAATTCAAACAATTCATGCTCATAGAACTTTTCATTTGCAATTGCTCATGTCATTTCTCTAAATAATTAACAAATGAAATAATATAAAACGATAAATTACAACCTTTAACAATTCTTTGAACTAAATCAAATCAATAATCGTAAAATTCATTGATTTGTTAAATTTGCATACTATATATGTTTTAATCAAATATATTATTTAATTATAAAACCTACTATAGCGACATAAATAAATCAGTTAATATTCATTTTAATGAACAAATGAGATGTTTAAAACAATATTTAACACATGTAATCAAAACTTGAAAAGAAGATCATCTCAAATATTTAAACCATTTATCAAGTTTATTTAATATTTAAAGATTTACATTTTTTTCTCCGTTGAGTCTTGATGATTTTATCAAGAAGTAAGAAAATTAAACTCCAATAGTAGATTCTGAATCCAATCAAAATCTATTAATAACAAACTTTGAGAGTAGATCTTATTTTCCAAGTGTACAATAGGTACATAACCAATGACTGTTCATAAATAAATTGTCTCTCTTCTTAAGAACTTCTTGGAAGTTCTTGTTCTTTTCTTGTTTTATTTATTTTTCCACTTCTGGTGGTGAGAAAATTTATTACAACAATCCCCATGAATATTACTATAGTCCAATTTACTACATCCACATTAAAGATTATGTCTTTCAAATTTTTTACATATTGTTACATTCTCTTCAGGGAATGGTTAGGTTCCGTGATTAAAAACTTTTGTTTAATTATAAGTAAATTTTTTTTTCAAGATATTGCTACCGTATGAGCACTTTTGAATCATGAAAAGTTGAATAAGTTCTCTCTTGCAACGTTCTCATTAGTAATATTTTTCCATGTAATTTTAATTGAGAACTTATTTTGAATAATGTAGAGTTATACTCACAGTTTGAAAAAGCTTGCAACTTCAGATGCATCTAACCATAATGAGCTTTAGATAGAATTACCATATTCTATTGCTCATAAGTAGATCTTTCATAGTCAAATATTTTGCTTTCAATCCCTTAATGGGAATGATGACAAAAGAAGATTGCAATGATAGCAACAGTCAATTCAATTTAATAATAAGAGTAATCAATAACTCAATCCTCCCTTTTTTTCATCCTTTCAGAATAGATATTTATCTTCATTCACAATCTCAATATGATATCCATTATAAATATTTTTTAAAACCAATGGATTAACCAACACAATATATTAATATATTAGCTCTTCTTGAGCGTTCGACTAATTTTGTACTACCAAATATTGGAATAATATTGCTTTATATTTTCTTTTGCGTTCACTTCAGGGAATTCAATTGATTTACCAGGACGAACTTATAAACGTCCCAAAAAATTATTTATTTCTTAATCACCATCGCAAACATGCGTGGATTTTAAATAAAAAAGTCTATTCATGTTGTCATGATTAGTCTCCAATTATAATAAACATCATATAATAAATAAATCATAGTAAAATATACTTAAAGATATTTAACATCATCATCATCACCCTGGCTATTATCACGATCACTATTGCAAGTAGTAAAACAAATTTGTTTTCGTAATCAATCAACAAAGGAGAAAAACATACCACGTAAGGATTATATAAATTTATCTGCATAAAAGGGCATAAAAAAATTTAGAGACTTATGTGTACCTGAATGGTTAAAGACTCTAATGATTACCCATAATGCGCATGCCTCAATTGAAATAGTAGCAGGAGGCAATCGACAATAGTAAATTTTGGGATATTTTTGTGACTTATGGAGAAAAAAAATTAAAAGAGAATCATGCTAATAACGTGTTATAAAATAAATAAACAGAGACTAAAGAACAAAGAAAATGGGAGAGCAAAAGAGAGAGCGTATTTTATTGATCAATCGGAATATCAACAAAGTTTCTCTAAAGTCTCTATTTATAGACAAAAGAAGTATAAATGGAGTAGAGATCTACTTCTAATGACTATTAGAATTTAAATTACATAAAAACTTATCTTGATCTTGATGGACATTCACTTAATAAGATATTCATAACAAAAGCAAAAAATTTCTAATTATTTTATGTCAAGAATGGAAGCACAAAATAAATTTTCCTTAAACTTTAAGGAGCTTCTTTTAAGGTATATATATATATATATATATATATATATAATCATGATATTACCTTCTTATTTATAAAGAGAGCATATAGAAGAGTTCAATAAATTACAAAAGAAACAAAACACAAGAGGACAACTTAGATGAGGCTTGATTATGAAACTTATTTTTAGCTTACTTCATTCTCTAAAGAAAAAGCTTTGTTTCCTCTCAACTTTCTCTTCTCTAGAACCTATAATTGCCTTGAGCCACCACGAAATACCATATGTTGGCATCATCTCAGGCTAGAACACCTTCAACCAACTCCCCTATTCTCCAATCACTTTCAAACCAATTGGAAACACATTAATCTAAGCTTAAAACCCAAACCCAAAACCTTTGATTAAGTAAGCCTCAGAGTCCTGTTGTATCCTCATTGCAACATGATTCATCCCCTCTCTTGTATCAAGATTATGTAAATGTTAGATTTGTAAAATAAATCTAAAATAAAACTTAATAAACCAGGATCTATCATGTTAAATCATCAAGAATAAATCAATAATAAAACTAAATGAGGAAGCGTACCTGAATCTATGAATTCCTTGAAGTTTTACCAGATCTTGTGGATTTGATCTTCCAAATTAGCACACAAGAAATTCAGAGAATATCTGCTCTTTCTTTCCTAATGATGGGATATTAGAAAAGATATCTTATGTATAATTTGGGGACCATGTAACATCCCAAAGTTGGGCCTAGTAGGATTAGGCCCACTGGGTCTTAGGCGTAGGAACGTTTAAAATTCTTGGGAATAAGAGAACGGCTTTAATGTAAGTTGGATCTAGTAGGTGAGTGATTTTGGAAGGTTAGGGGGCTTCTATGAAGTCCCGGGTTCAAACTTTGGCTTTAGGGAAATTTTGGTTTTAGGTAAAAAAAAAACCCTGGGAGTTAGTAGGTAGGTTTTAAGATTAAAATGTGGAGAAAAAGACACAAGAAGAGCTTGTGGTGTAGTGGCAAAGTGACGCCACTTATGGAGCAAGGGGGTGACGCCACAAGGAAGGAAGGAGGTCCAAGGTTCAAGTCTTGGCTTTTGCATTTTGGTTTTCTTTTTAAATGGACTCTAGAATTTTGCCATAGGGTTATATTTAGTTGCGCATGGTTTTAGACACAAGGAAGTGAGTGGTCTAGTGGCAAGGAATCATTAAGGGTGTAAGGGAGCCTGAGCTCGAATATCATGGAAAGCAAGGGAGTATTTATTTTGCGGATTGGACGGCAAGAGTTTGATTTGTATTTAAACTCTACTAATGGAACGATCCCACATCGAAAAGATACAAAGAAGGAAGCTAAGAAGCTAGCTATATAGAGAGCTGTCTAGGAGGAGAAGGAGCATACCTGTTGGCGTTGGGCATAGGAGTGCTCAGAGCGCGGTTTAGCAGCTTCAGATTCCTATCAGGTGTGTCCTCTCTCTACTATAGTTGCAGAGCGGCAAATGCCGATAAGTCGGTCACACGACGATGGTAGCCACACGAGCGTGCGAGCGCATGTGTGGGCCTTCAACACGATAGTTGAAGCCATCAGTAGTGTTCTTGTGGGTGTGGGCTGTTGGGCCACGATGGCCCGATAGAGGCTAAATGGGCCCAATGGGCCCGAGGGCCCACATGAGTAAATTGTATGATTGAGTAGTAGATAGTGAACTAGACTATGTGAACTCATATATATGGCTAGGTTTGGGCTAAATGGGCCACACGAGTGCGTGGGCCTACTTGGGTCAAGAATGGGCCTGAGGCCCATCCGCATCATTATTTCTGTTTAGAATACTTGAGTCGTTCGAGGCGACAGTGAACCTTCTGTTGGGTCGTTAACACCCTAATTTGTAAAATTACCAAAATACCCTTGGTTTACAAAATTATCGGAGTACCCCTGGTTTGAAAAATTTCCAAAATACCCTAGTTTGTAAAATTACCAAAATACCCCTGGCTTGTAAAATTATCGAAATACCCCTGGTTTGCAAAATTACCGAAATATCCTTAGTTTATAAAATTTCCAAAATACCCATGGTTTGTAAAATTACTGAAATACCGTTAGTGTGTAATTACCATTTTACCCCTAAACGACAAATGACCGTTGTACCCTCGTGGTAGTACTAATGTTATTTGTGTTAATTGTATGATTGATTATGTTCGAGATGCACTGCATACATGGATTAGTTATGGGTATAATTACCGAATTACCCTTGGTAGGTAAATTACTTAAATACCCTCAGTAGGTAAAATTACCGTTATACCCTTCGGGGTTGATTAGCGTGATAGTATGTAAACCCTCACACATTTTATTTTAACTATAATATTGATTGTATGGGCTGAAAGGCCGGAAAAGGTTGTGTATATAGTCGAAATACCCTTGTGGGTAAGGCAAGGAGTGCCGGGTACGTATTTGTAGTAACTTATTGCGAGTTTGGATGAATGTGATAATCTATTGCCTAGATAATAGCATGTTGCATTCATTATGAAATATATGTTGTGCATGGGATATGGATATGATGATAAAAGGGAAGTGTTGATTATAAGGTCACTTAGTGATCGGTGGCTCTGCCACATTTGATTATAAGGTCACATGGTGATCGGTGGCTCTACCACATTTGATTTTAAGGTCACATAGTGATCGGCATTATAACTGACAGCATGACTGTCAAGACGGCGTGTAGCGGATGGAGGGTTGATTGTAGAAATCCCCACGGTGTGATGGCTGGTATGGGATGGCGTGTAGAGGATGGAAAATTAGGTTGGGATGAGTTTGCATCATATTGCATACATTATCTGCTGTGACATATGATATGGGTTAAGGCTCAACCGAGGCTATTTTGGGTAAGGCCCAATTGCCACCGTTACTGTAATGGGCTTCGGCCTAGATTATTTGATGCATGTTCTTACCGATGAGGGTTGTGCACACTGAGTTTTCGTAAACTCACCCCCTCTTTTTATTAAATGTTTTAGGTAATTCCCAGTGATAGAGGATTGGGAGCCGTGGAGGACTCGGGGGTGGCTATACATCGGAGATACTACTCGTGAACTTTAGTAATTTTGATTTTTACCTTTTCTTTTAGATCATTTATTTTGGGTTAATATTTTGTAATAAGGCTATTGGTTTATTTTCTCTAAGTTTTTATTTACAACTATTAAACTTATAAATACGGGGTTTTCTTAAAACATTAGCAATCGTTTTCTAAAATATCATGTTTACGCAACGACGCAAGTTCAACTTTCGTAACAAAACAGTTTTTCAAAATAATAACAACATTTAAACGGTCATTTAGCAAATCGCATTTTCTCAAACAAACAACGAACTCGAAGTTCAAAAATCTGATAAAACGTTTTTAAACAATTACTTAACTTTTCAACTTCCTTCAATGTGACACGCCAGATTCGGGCCTAACTTTTAGGCCGGATTTAGGGTGTTACAATTATGGTATTAGAGCCTAGGTTGCAAAACTCAGCTGTGGAATGGGTTCGAAAAATATTTTCCAAAAATTGGTTTGAAATTTGGTTTAAAAAATAAAGTATCTTTATTGGAAGTATGGCACCCGAGTCTCCGGCACCAAATCCGTAAGTCCCCTTACTTATTATTATATGTTATAATGACTGTATTTATTCTGTGTATGTTTTGGATGTGATGTTTGAATGGAAAATTTTTATGTATGAGTGTTAAATATTTGTTTGCTTTTGTATTAGATATTTGGTTTTATGAAGAGGTTCCAAGCTTAAGTTAGAAAGTGTATTATTGTTTTAGAATCAGAGTGCGCAGCGTGAGTGTAGTATTGTAGGTTAGGATGTGCGACTGTTTCTATAGTTGGAAATTTCGGGGATGAAATTTCTTTAAGGAGGGTAGATTTGTAGCATCCCAAAGTTGGGCCTAGAAGGATTAGGCCCATTGGGCCTTACGCGTAGGAGCGTTTAAAATTATTGGGAATAAGAGAACGGCTTTAATGCAAGTTGGATCTATTAGGTGAGTGATTTTGGAAGGTTAGGGGGCTTCTATGAAGTCCCAAGTTCAAACTTTGGCTTTAGGGAAATTTTGGTTTTAGGTGAAAAAAACCATGGGAGTTAGTAGGTAGGCTTTAAGAATAAAATGTGGAGAAAAAGACACAAGAAGAGCTTGTGGTGTAGTGGCAAAGTGACGCCACTTAAGGAGCAAGGGGGTGACGCCACAAGGAAGGAAGGAGGTCAAAAGTTCAAGTCTTGGCTTTTGCATTTTGGTTTTCTTTTTAAATGGACTCTAGAATTTTACAATAGGGTTATATTTAGTTGCGCATGGTTTTAGACGCAAGGAAGTGAGTGGTCTAGTGGCAAGGCATCATTAAGGGTGCAAGGGAACCTGGGTTCGAATCTCATGGAAAGTAAGGGAGTATTTATTTTACGGATTGGACGGCAAGAGTTTGATTTGGATTTAAACTCTACCGATGGAGGGATCCCACATCGGAAAGATACAAATAAGGAAGGTAAGAAGCTAGCTATATATAGAGCTGCCTAGAAGGAGAAGGAGCATACCTGTTGGCATTGCGCATAGGAGTGCTCGGAGCGCATTTTAGCAGTTTCAGATTCCTATCAGGTATGTACTCTCTCTACTATAGTTGTAGAGCGGCAAATGCCGATAAGCCAGTGACACGACGATGGTAGCCACACGAGCGTGCGAGCGCACGTGTGGGGGTTCAACGCGATAGTTGAGGCCATAAGTAGTGTTATTGTGGGTGTGGGCTGTTGGGCCACGATGGCCCGATAGGGGCCAAGTGGGCCCAATGGGCCCGAGGGCCCACATGAGTAAATTGTATGATTAAGTAGTAGATAGTGAACTAGACTATGTGAATCTCATATATATAGCTAGGTTTGGCCTAAATGGGCCACACGAGTGCGTGGACCTACTTGGGTCGAGAATGGGCCTTAGGCCCATTCGCATCATTATCTCTGTTTAGAATACTTGAGTCGTTCGAGGCGACATTGGACCTTCTGTTGGGTCGTTAACACCCTAATTTGTAAAATTGCCAAAATATTCTTGGTTTACAAAATTACCGGAATACCCCTAGTTTGTAAAATTATCAAAATACCCCTAGTTTGTAAAATTACCAAAATACCCTAGTTTGTAAAATTACCGAAATACCCCTGATTTGCAAAATTATCGAAATACCCCTAGTTTATAAAATTTCCAAAATACCCTTGGTTTGTAAAATTACCGAAATACCCTTAGTGTGTAATTACCGTTTTACCCCTCAACGACAAATGACCATTGTACCCTCGTGGTAGTACTAATGTTGTCTGTGTTAATTATATGATTGATTATGTTCGAGATACACCGCATACATAGATTAGATATGAGTAAAATTACCAAATTACACTTGGTAGGTAAATTATTGAAATACCCTCTGTAGGTAAAATTACCATTATACCCTTGGGGGTTGATTAGCGTGATGGTGTGTAAACCCTCACACACTTTATTTTAACTGTAATATTGATTGTATAATGAAAGGTAGGAAAAGGTCAGTGTATACAATGAAATACCCTTAATGGGTAAGGCAAGGAGTGCTTGCACGTGTCTGTAATAACTTATTGCGAGTTTGGATGTATGTGATAATCTATTGCCTAGATAATATCATGTTGCATTCATTATGACATATATGTTGTGCATAGGATATGGATATGATGATAAAGGGGAAGTGTTGATTATAAGGTCACTTAGTGATCGGTGGCTCTGCCACATTTGATTATAAGGTCACTTAGTGATCGGTGGCTCTGCCACATTTGATTATAAGGTCACATGGTGATCGGTGGCTCTACCACATTTGATTTTAAGGTCACATAGTGATCGGCATTATAACTAGCAGCATGACTGTCAAGACGGCGTGTAGCGGATGAAGGGTTGATTGTAGAAATCCCCACGGTGTGATGGCTGGTACTGGATGGCGTGTAGAGGATGGAAAATTAGGTTGGGCTGGCTGTGCATCGCATTGCATACATTATCTGCTGTGACATATGATATGGGTTGAGGCTCAACCGAGGTTATTTTGGGTTGAGGCCCAATTGCCATCGTTATTGTAATGGGCTTCAACTCGGATTATTGTGATGCATGTTCTTATCGATGAGGGTTGTGCACACTAAGTTTTCGTAAAGTCACCCCCTCTTTTTATTAAATGTTTCAGGTAATTCCCATTGATAGAGGATTGGGAGCCGTGGAGGACTCGGGGGTGGCTATACATCGGAGATACTACTCGTGAACTTTAGTAATTTTGATTTTTACCTTTTCTTTTAGATTATTTATTTTGGGTTAATATTTTGTAATAAGGCCATTGGTTTATTTTCTCTAAGTTTTTATTTATAACTATTAAACTTATAAATATGGGGTTTTCTTAAAACATTAGCAATCGTTTTCTAAAATATCATGTTTACGCAATGACGCAAGTTCAACTTTCATAACAAAATAGTTTTTCAAAATAATAACAACATTTAAACGGTCATTTAGCAAATCGCGTTTTTCTCAAACAAACAACGAACTCGAAGTTCAAAAATTCGATAAAACTTTTCTAAACAATTACTTAGCTTTTCAACTTCCTTCAATGTGACACGCCAGTTTCGGGCCTAACTTTTAGGCCGGGTTTGGGGTGTTACAGACCATAACCCTAATATTTATAACCTTGGCATATTAGTTCTAATCAATTTCTAGTTAGCCCATCGTTAATTAGAATTTGATTAGAACTCAATTACTTGAGTATCTACACATATTTGACCCATACTTTATTTAATAATTAAAGCCCCAAAAAATTCTAACCAAATTAGATCACTTTTAATTTGGGCTAACCTATCATGATAGTAAATAATAACATGTAATTACGTTTATTATATATATGATGTCCATATTTTCCAACAATCTCCCACTTGGATCACACACACATATATATATATACACTAATTACTCTATAATTACATGTTATTATATAACCTTATGAGCTCAAAATTTTACTATCATATCCAAAAGGTATCTTGAAAAATCTCATCCATTAATTATGTTAACATAGAACCAAGGCGACTTTCATTACATATATCGTAACTAAATCCATCCATGATCACTTATATTAACACAACCAAATGACATAGATCAAGTATGGATGTGTAGCATGGAAATTTCATGCAATATGATCTAAACATGTCTATTTCCAACTGGTCTTCCTTAGTGAGATCAAACCTTACCAAAATCAGAGTGTGAATAAACCAAATAAACTTTATTTCTGCAGAAAATAAACTAAATATCTTTAAACCGAAATAAATGAAAATGTGTCTAGAACATAAAAGCATTTAAAAATACAAACTCCCATTAAAACCAAATATCCTTTAAATGACATTACACCCATATGAGCAGTCTGCTCTTATAAAACCTTAGGTGTAGTTCCTTAGTAGGCGGATCCGCAATCATGGAGTTTGTCCTAATATGGTTTATAAACACCTAACCACTCTGAACTTTTACTTTAACAACTAGGAACTTAAAGTCTATGTGTTTTTACTTGGATGTGCTCCTATTGCTATTGGAATAAAACAATGCAATTTATTTTCACAATTTGCACCTTAGTGACAAAATATTTATCCATATTCCATCAAAATCGGAGTCTATATACCCGATGATCGCTAACTGATTAGACATCCGATATGTGAGCATGTAATCTTTTATTCTCTGAACATACCTTATAACCCTCTTGGATGCTATCCAATGGTCCAAACCAGGGTTGCTTAAAATATCTGCCTAACATCCCAATAGTGTACACAATATTCCAATGTATACAAACCTGAACATACATTAGACTTTCTATGTAACGTCCCCAAAATTAGGGGTTGTAATTTTTGCATAATTTCATGTTGTGCTTGCTTAGCTGGTTATTTAAGTGTGTTTGGGGGTCCTAAGGAGGCCCGGGATTGAGTCTGACCCTTGGAAAAATTTTGGTTTTTGACCCTAAAGTGAAGAGGGTTGGCAGTTGTAGGACTTAAATAAATTGCATGCATTTAGGAGCCACAAGTTGAGCATGTGGTTTAGGGGTGTGGCGTCAAGTGGAGAGCAAGGAATGGAGGGGTTCGAACCCCAAAGATTGCATTTGAAGGCTTTTATTTTGTGACTTGAGAGTGGAGGAAGCAAAGTTTAGATCAAACTCTTCAAGGGTAGTTGGAGACTTGGTCAAATAATTCAAACGGAAGGTGGGGAGCTATTCTAGGAGGATTTAGTGGAGAGAATCAGGGGATGGATTGGTTGAATGTGGGAAAGGTTGCGATAGGGAATTTTGGTCAAGGGTGGTCAGTGGGGTGTGCATATTCGGTTTTAAGAGGGGAAGGTGCCGAATTTTCTCTAGGTTTCTTTTGAGAGTTATTGTATTTTGGGTATTTTTTTCTCTAGCATTTCACGTCATTTTCTTCTCAATTCACCTTTGTCGAATTCTCAGTTGTTCTTTCTCTTCTTCCTACCTTTCATGCATTCTTCTTTTTCTTTCTAATAGCCCAAACACTGGGTTGGCTGAATCATTACTTCTCTTTTTATTTTTCTTCACACCTCGTTTGTCTCTTTTTCTTTTCTCGAAGCCGAATACCTACACTACTTCTTCTCTCGGTTTCTCTGTTAGCCTAATGCAATTTTCTTAAAACCTTGATTTTTTCTTGCTAGCCAATTATCCCATTATATTATTACCCATTCTTTTCCTATTCTTCTCCGGTAGATTCTCGTTGGTTAGGCCGAACACTCCTCATCTGCTAGACTAGCCATTTTTGATTGCACTACTGATAAGGGGGGTTAGTCGAGCATTTTTCGGTCCAATCATTTCTGGTAAGTTGATCTTTATGAAAGTTTGCTAACAATCGGTATGGTATGTTGTGGTACCCTTTGTGTTCTTGTTTCAGAAGTTACCTTTTGTTGAGATGATGGTAGTTGTTTCTATCTAGCAAATGTTGATTACAATTCAGATCCTAGGCAAGGCGTGGATATGGGTCTAAGCTTCGAACGTTGAGTGATTAGGGAACATTCTCACTTAGTCAAGGTAAGGAAGATATATTGGAGTTTTCACTTTAAGGGGAGGGTTATTTTAGCAATTTAAGGATAATAAAAGTTTTGATGGTTCTAGGTTGGTGTTCGCGAATTCAAGAATCAATTCAAAGATTAAGGTGTGTAATCTCACACCCTTGTTATTCTGTTAATGCAATGTTCTGTGAATCGACTAAAAGTTGAAATACCGAAAAGTCAGAGTACCGACAATTGAGATCACTCGAGCGTGCGAGTGCTCGTAGAGATAAACTGAGCCACTAGTGATGGCGATAGACTGTTGGGAGTGTCACAAACTCTCTCGTGAGACTGAGGCTGTAATGGGCTTTGTTGAGTCGAAGTGGGCTAAGTGGGCCTAATGGGTTAACGAGCCCACATGAGCGAAATCGATGGTAAGTGTCGGATGATTGACATGACTGCGAAGTCCATAAAATCGAGACCGAAAATGAGCTAAATGGGCCACACGAGCGCGTGGGCCTGTTTGGGCCGAAATTAGACTTTAGGCCCAATTGCACCGTTTTGACCAAAAATGAAATCTATGTCGCCCGAGGCAACAGTCGCCTTCGAAAAGGACATAGATGGGAAAATTACCAAAATACCCTTAGTAGGTAAATTACCATTTTACCCCTAGATGACAAAATAACCGCCATACCCTTAGTGGTAGTTTAAATGTTGTTTATGTGATTTTTTATATATCTCGTATATGATTGTAATACACTGCATACATAACATATTGCATGGGGCTGGGTTTGCTGATTGGAGGAAGTACCGTTATAGTGGCATCGCCACATACCGTTATAGTGGCATCACCACATAATCTTATTTTGGTGGCTCAGCCACGTATACCGTTATTAGCAGCTGGGCTACATTCTGGAGAGTTTGGCTGGGTGGGTCGACATGGTCCCCACATAGAGAGATTTGTTGGTACGGGTGGAGAGTTTGGTTGGTATGGGTTGGGTATATGTTCATTGCAATGATATGATTTTGGGGCTTAGGCCCAGACCGTTACTGAATAGGGCTTAGGCCCAGTTTATAACCGTAATAGGGTATTACACACTGAGTTCTCATAACTCACCCCCTTTCTTTTAACCGTGCAGGTAATCCCCAGCCTTAGAGGATTTGGAACTGCGGAGGACTCGGAGGTGGCCACACGTCGGCTATGGTTTAAAGACTAAACTTAGCGAATTTAGTTTAATTTAGTTATTTTAAATTATTGGGTTAATAATTTTTGTAATAAGGCCATTGGTTTTTTTCTTTCTTTTTAACTTTTATTGGTATTTCTTTAAATTACAAACTACTGGTCTATTAAACACGGGTTTTTAAATCTATAACCACTGTTTTCAAAATATCACGTATTCACAAATGTTTGAATCAAACTTCCACAACAAACAAGGTTTTGAAAGTAGTAAAGTTTTTGCAAGTGAGTGACTTTGAGCAAAATGTATTTTGATAATAAGTAACAAAATCAGGATTTTTAAAGAATAGATAGCTTTGATTCAGAAAAGGTTTTTTTAATGAACGTACAGATTCCAAAAAATACTTGATGTGGGACGTTAGATTCAGTCATAACGTCTAAGCTGGGTTTGGGGTGTTACATTTAATGGTATCAGAGCTCGGTTGCAAAACTCGGCTGTGGAATGGGTTTTGAAATTTTTTTTCTTAACTATTAAAATTTTGATTGGAAAGTGATAGTGTTCTTGAAAGTGTGGCACACTGAGTCTCCGGCACCAAATCCGTAAGTTTCCTGACACTATACTCTGTTATATGCTTAAACGACTGTACTAAGAAACTATTAGGGATAGTAGTAGCATACTGAACTCCTTGGTTGTAGAAACTATGACTATAGGAGACTGAAACTATAGTAAATTCAATTTGCGAGAACAACTTTAATTACTATCTTTCATAAAATATTTGCTAATATTTACAAGAACTATAAGCTGATTCATAAAATTCTTAAATCAGATAAGTACACTACGATGATATGAGCACAAGAGGTCATTGAAGGGGTACACGTGGCCGTGGTAGAGGCTGAGATGCTAGGGCTGGGTCCTCAGCATTAGGACATATGCCTGAAAGGGAAGTGTCAGCATCACCAGTGACGGGAACGGGGTCTCAAGATCGAGCCGGTGGGGATGATGCTCTGTCCCATGCGATGTTGCGAGTTCTTGAAAGGGTTTTTGGAGCGAGTACTGGGTCAGTGGGCCGAGGGTCAATCTCTGAACGATTTCGGTCAAATGGGGCAAAAATTTTCAAGGGCATCTCTGGTGTAGCCCCGAATGTAGCGGACTATTGGTTGGAGGTTGTTGAGCGAATAATGGATGATCTTAACTGCACGGTGGAGGAAAAACTGAAAGGAGCAGTGTCTTTACTACAGGATGAGGCATATCAATGGTAGCTTTCTGTGAGAGAAGACACGCAGGTCGACTGGTTGACATGGGACTTCTTTAAGACGGCCTTTCAAGGGAAATATGTCAGGGCAAGTTATGTGGATGCCCGGATAAAATAATTTTGAGTCTGGTTCAATAAAATAAGTCTTTAGCAGAGTATGCGGCAGAGTTTCTACAGTTAAGCTGGTATGTTCGGGGTATAGTTACGATCGATTATGAGCGCTGTGTGCATTTTGATGATGGTCTTCGAGATGAGTTGCGGGTATTGATAGCCCTGCAGAGGGAAAGGGACTTTGTTGCCCTGATTGAGAAGGAAAAAATTACCAAGGATGTAAAATGCTCTGAGCGTCAGAACCGTGAGAAGGAGCGAGGCAAAAATAAGAGGGATTTCGGGCCTTCAAGTTCTTTTGGTGGGCTAAGAAGAGGCCTAGATTTGATGGGCCAGTCCGAGTTGAGGTTCCAATTGTTGCTAGTTGACTGCAGCCTTGCGTTGAATGTAGGAGACCTCATTCGAGAGAGTGCTGGAAAAGAACTAGGGGTGTTTCAGATGTGGGTCCAAGGATCATCAGTTTAAAAACTATCCTCGGGAACCTATTCAGAGGCAAGCAGCAGGTCAGGGCTATGAGCAGCTATGAGAGGTGGTCAGCAGCCACCGAGAGGCTGTGGTCTACCCAAGGGGGAAATAGGTTTGGACGAGGTCGTGGAGCACTGGGTAGAGGTACCGATAACATGGAGGTGAGACTGCCTGTGTTGGTTTATACGGCTTGGCGCCGAGAGGATGGCGATGTACCTGACATCATAACTGGTACGTTCCTCATTCATAATGTAACAAATACTACTTTAATTGATATTGGGTCGACGCACTCCTATGTTGCATGTACTGTGTCGGGAACATTGGGCATACAGTTTGAAATTGCTGATAGGGATATGTCGGTGATTAGTCCACTAGGAAAGTCGGTTAGAGTGAATAAGCCGTTTAGAGTTGTGCCTCTAGAGGTTCAAGGGGTTGTCTTTCCGGCAGATTTGATGGAATGCCGTTTTGTGAGTTTGATTTCATTTTGGGCATGGGTTGGTTAGTGAAGCACCGTGCGAATTTGGATTGCGTTGCTAAGTGTATGGCATTGAAGTCTTCAGAGGCTGAGGAAGTGGTCGTGATTGGGGAGCGAATGGATTATTTATCCAATGTAATCTCAGCATTAAGGGTTGAGAAGCTGGTTCGCAAAGGTTGCGAGGCATTTCTAGCGTATGTCAGCACATCTAATGTTAAGGGTTTGTCCGTTGGGGATGTCAAGACAATAAAAGAGTTTCCGAATATATTTCCTGAAGAGCTTCCAGGGTTGCCTCCAAATCGTGAAGTTGAATTCGATATTGAGCTCTTATCGAGAACGGCTCTAGTGTCCATCACCCCTTATAGGGTGGTGCCGAAGGAGCTAGTAGAATTAAAGGCTCAAATCCAAGAGCTACTGGATCGAGGATTCATCTGACCGAGTGTGTCTCCGTGGGGAGCACCGGTATTTTTCATAAAGAAGAAGGATGGGTCAATGTGCATGTGTATCGATTATCGTCAATTGAATAAACTGACAATTAAGAACAAGTACTCGCTACCAAGGATAGATGATCTATTTGACCAGCTGCGAGGAGCTTCAGTTTTCTTTAAGATAGATATTAGATCGAGATACAATCAGCTAAGGGTTAAGGAGGCAGACGTGTACAAGACAGCGTTCAGGACTCGTTATGGACACTACGAGTTTCTGGTCATGCCATTTGGGTTAACGAATGCCCCAGCTGCTTTCATAGATATGATGAGCTGGGTTTTCCAATCCTACTTAGACTGATTCGTGGTGGTGTTTATAGATGATATTCTGGTGTATTCAAGAACCGATGAGGAGCATGATTCACGTCTCTGGGTTGTTTTGAAGATATTGAAAGAAAAGCAGCTTTATGCAAAATTCAGTAAGTGCGAGTTTTGGCTACGAGAGGTGACATTTTTGGGCCATCTCATGTCTGCCAAGGGGATTAGGGTTGATCCTCAGAAAGTTGAGGTCGTATTAGATTGGAAACCACCAAGTCGATTCGAGGTTCAAAGTTTTACGGTCCGGTGGGTATTATAGACGATTTGTTGAGGGGTTTTCACTGATTGCTGCACCCCTAACTAAGTTACTACGTAAGGGAGTACCATTTGTTTGGACTAATAAACAGTAGGAAAGTTTTGAAAAACTAAAAAAGATTCTGACTGAAGCCCCGGTATTAATTCAGCCAGAGGCTGGAAAGGAATTTGTTATCTACTGTGATGCATCACGCACAGGTTTAGGATGTTTGCTGATGCAAGAAGGTAAAGTAGTGGCTTATGCTTCTCGTCAGCTTAGGCCGCACGAGGTGAATTACCCCACTCATGACTTAAAATTAGCTGCGGTGGTAATCACACTAAAGATTTGGAGACACTACTCGTATGAGGAGAAGTTGATCATTTATACCGACCATGAAAGTCTCAAGTACCTCCTTAATCAGAAGGAGTTGAACCTTAGGCAACGAAGATGGATAGAGTTGCTTAAAGATTATAATTGCTCGATTGAGTACCATCTGGGAAAAGCTAACATAGTAGCAGATGCATTGAGCTATAAGGTTGTATCGGATCTAAAAGCGATGTTTGCTCGTCTCAACCTATTTGAGGATGGTAGTTTATTAGCTGAACTACAAGTAAAACCGACTTGGATTAGTCAAATTAAGGAGAAGCATTTATTGGGTGAATCATTGGTTCCTCATTTTCAACTGGTGAAGAAGGGAGAGACTGTGGATTTTGGGCTGAATAATAAAGGAGTATTATGCTTCCGTGGGAGAGTTTGTGTACCGAGGGATTCAGAGTTAAGGCAGCCTATTCTACGAGAGGTGCATAGTATCCCATACGCTATGCATCCTGGTGGAAACAAGTTACACCGAGACCTGCGTTAATAGTACTGGTGGCCAAGACTTAAGCGTAAGGTTACCGATTTTATAAGTAAGTGTTTGACATGCCAGCAAGTGAAGGCTGAGCATCAAATACCTTCTGGATTGTTGCAACCTGTTAAAACTCCATTCTGGAAGTGAGAGAGGGTAATGATGGATTTTGTTAGTGGGCTACCCCTAACGCCTACTAAGAAAGATTTGATTTGGGTTATTGTTGATTGGCTGACTAAGTTCACCCACTTCATACCGGTTCGCACTGATTACTCATCACAGAAGTTAGAAAACTTGTATATGGCAGAAATTAGAAGGTTACATGGGGTACCAGTGTCATCATTTCGGACAGAGACCCTAGATTCACAGCACGGTTCTAGAGAGTGTTACACGAAGCTTTGGGTACAAGGTTAGATTTCAGCACGGTATTTCATCCTCAGACGGATGGGCAGTCGGAGAGGGTAATCTAGATTTTGGAAGACATGCTAAGAAGCTGTGTGATTGATTTCAAGGGCAGTTGGGAAGACTATTTGCCATTAGCAGAATTTGCTTACAACAATAGCTACCAATCCAGTATTCAGATGGCAACGTATGAGGCGTAATATGGCCGTAGGTGTCGTACTCCTACTTGTTGGACAGAATTAGGTGAGCGGCGAATGTTGGGACTGAAATTAGTAGCTGAAACTGAGAAGGTAAAATTAATCCGATAGCGGTTAAAGGAAGCATCAGATAGGCAGAAATCACATGCTGATTTGAAGCGTAAAGAGATTGAGTTCGCAGTGGGAGATTATGTCTTCTTAATGGTTTCACCATGGAAGAAGATTCTAAGATTTGGTCGGAAGGGCAGGCTGGGCCCTAGATTTATTGGACCTTATCGGATAGTAAAGCGTATGGGACCAGTCGCCTATCAGCTGGAACTACCTTCTGAGTTGAATCGTATACATAATGTATTCCACGTTTCTATGCTAAGGCGATACCGTACTGATCCTTCACATATAGTGCTAGTAGAGAAGATTGAGGTAAGACCTGATCTGACATTTGAAGAAGAACCAGTGCAAATACTAGATAGGGATGTTAAGGTGCTGAGGAGGAAATCCGTTCCATTAGTCAAGGTGCTGTGGCGAAATCACGGTTCAGAAGAAGCCACGTGGGAGCCTGAAGAGGCGATACGTCAGCAATACCCTCACCTCTTCTAATCAGGTAAATTTTGAGGCCGAAATTTCTTTAAGAGGGTAGAGTTGTAATGTCCCAAAAATTTGGGGTTGTAATTTTTGCATAATTTCACGTTATGCTTGCTTAGCTGGTTATTTGTGTGTTTGGAGGTCCTAAAGACGCCTGGGATCGAGTCTGACCCTTGAAAAATTTTTGGTTTTTGACCCTAAAGTGAAGAGGGTTGGCAGTTGTAGGACTTAAATAAATTGTGTGCATTTAGGAGTCACAAGTTGAGCATGTGGTTTAGGGGTGTGGCGTCAAGTGGAGAGCAAGGAAGGGAAGGGTTCGAATCCCACAGATTGCATTTGAAGGCTTTTATTTTGTGACTGGAGAGTGGATGAAGCAGAGTTCAAATCAAACTCTTCAAGGGGGTTGGAAACTTGGTTAAATAATTCAAACGAAGGTGGGGAGCTATTCTAGGAGGATTAGGTGGAGAGAATCAGGGGATGGATGAGTGTGCAAGTGTTGGTCGAATGTGGGATGGTTATGATAGGAAATTTCAATCAAGGGTGGTCAGTAGGGTGTACATATTCAGTTTTGAGAGGGGAGAGTGCCGAATTTTCTCTGGGTTTCTTTTGAGAGTTATTGTATTTTGGGAATTTTTTTCCTCTAGCATTTCGGGTCATTTTCTTCTTAATTCACCTTTGCCGAATTCTCAGTTGTTCTTCCTCTTCTTCTTACCTTTCTTGTATTCTTCTTTTTCTTGCTAATAGCCCAAACACTGGTTGGCCGAATCACTACTCTTCTTCCCATTTCTCTTCACACCTCGTTTGTCTCCTTTTTTTTTTTTCTCTAAGCTGAATATCTACACTACTTCTTCTTTCGGTTTCTCTGTTAGCTGAATGCAACCTTATTAAAACCTTGATTTTTTTCTTGCTAGCTGATTATCCCATTATCTTGTGACTTATTCTTTTCCTGTTCTTCTCCGGTAGATTCTCGTTGGTTAGGCCGAACACTCCTCATCTGTTAGACTAGCCATTTTCGATTGTACTACTAATAAGGCGGTTGGTCGAGCATTCTTCGGTCCTATCATTTCTGGTAAGTCGATCTTCATGAAAGTTTGCTAAGAATCGGTATGGGCATGTTGTGGTACCCTTCGTGCTCTTGTTTCGGAAGTTACCTTTTGTTGAGATGATGGTAGTTGTTTCTGTCTAATAAATGTTGATTACAATCCATATCCTAGGCAAGGCGTGGATTTGGGTCTACGCTTCGAACGTTGAGTGATTAGGGAACACTCACACTCAGGCAAGGTAAGAAAGATATATTGGAGTGTGCACTTTAAGGAGAGGGTTATTTTAGCAATTTAAGGCTAACAAAAGTTTTAATGGTTCTAGGTTGGTGTTCATTAATTCAAGAATCAATTTAGAGATTAAGGTGTGTAATCTCACACCCCTGCTATTCTGTTAATGCAATGTTCTGTGAATCGGCTAAAATTCAAAATATCGAAAAGCCGGAGTATCGACAATTGAGATCACTCGAGCGTGCGAGCACTCGTAGAGATAAACTGAGCCACTAGTGATGGCGATAGACTGTTGAGAGTGTCACAAACTCTCTCGTGGGACTGAGGCTATAATGGGCTTTGTTGAGCCGAAGTGGGCTAAGTGGGCCCAATGGGTTAACGAGCCCATATGAGCGCATTTGATGGTAAGTGCCGAATGATTGACGTGACTGCAAAGTCCATAGAGCCGAGACTAAAAATGAGCTAAATGGGCCACACAAGCGTGTGGGATCATTTGGGTCGAAATTGGACTTTAGGCCTAATTACACCATTTTGACCAAAAATGGAACTTGTGCCGCCTGAGGCGACAGTTGCCTCTAAAAAGGCCGTAGATGAGAAAATTACTGAAATACCCTTAGTAGGTAAATTATCGTTTTACCCCTAGACGACAAAATGACCGCCATACCCTTAGTGGTAGTTTAAATGTTGTTTATGTGATTTTATATATATATATATGTATATGATCGTAATACACCGCATACATAACATATTGCATGGGGTTAGGTTTGCTGATTGGAGGAAGTACCGTTATAGTGGCATCGCCACATACCGTTATAGTGGCATTGCTACATATTCTTATTTTGGTGGCTCGGCCACGTATACCGTTATTAGCAGTTAAGCTGTATTACTGGAGAGTTTGGCTGGGTGGCTCGACATGGTCCCCACATGGAGAGATTGGTTGGTACGGATGGAGAGTTTTGTTGGTAAGGGTTAGGTATATGTTTATTTCATTTATATGATTTTGGGGCTTAGGCCCAGACTGTTACCGAATAGAGCCTAGGCCCAGTCTATAACCGTAATAGGGGATTACACACTGAGTTCTCGTAACTCACCCCCTTTCTTTTAACTGTGCAGGTAATCCTCAGCCTTAGAGGATTTGAAGCTGTGGAGGACTCAGAGGTGGCCACACGTCAGCTATGGTTTAAAGACTAAACTTAGCGAATTTAGTTTAATTTAGTTATTTTAAATTATTGGGTTAATAATTTTTGTAATAAGGCCATTGGTTTTTTTTCTTTTTAACTTTTGTTGGTATTTCTTTAAATTACAAACCTGATGGAATTTTAAATCTATAACCACCATTTTCAAAATATCACGATTGCAAATTTTGAATCAAACTTCCACAACAAACAAGGGAAAGTTTTTACAAGTGAGTGACTTTGAGCAAATTGCATTTTGATAATAATCAATTAACTTTGGGCCTTGGCCCATTACAGTAACAATAATCAGTACGATAACAGATTAAACAGTATACAAGTTCTACCTAGCCAGCCTCTACACTCCATCTCCGTCCAACCCTAGACTCTATCTCCGTCCAACCCTACACTCCATGTAGGGATATAACCAACCCACCCATCCCTACACTTTAAAAAGTACCAAAATGCAACACTAGACAGTAGTTTGTAGCTGAGTTGCCAGTAAATTAGGCTTGAGGCCTTTCAGTACACTTCCTCCGATCAAATAAACCCCAAACCCAATGCAATGTAGTATACAAATATGACATGCTATAACATAATTTCATGCATGTAATCAGGCATACATTATCAAATCAGTGGAATATTATCATGATTTTTCATATCAATCATATAGTCATTACAGTCAAATAGGGGTCTAGGTAATCTTATCGACCCTATAGTAGGTCCACAGTCGACTTGTAACAGCCCAATTTAGGGCCTACCGGAATAATGGTGCAAGACCACAAATCTAAAGTAGAAATATCTATTTTATGATTTTTATGAGGCCTATGATGTGTTTGCATGATTGTGTGAAAATCTCATGAAGAAATTTTATTAATTAGTGATTAAATTGTCCATTAGGACTAAATTGCAAAGATCAAAAAATATGAGATTCTAGAAGACTTAAGTATGAAATAGCATCACAAAAATTAGTAGAAGTCCTTATTTAGTAATTGGACCATTATATAAGATGGACAAAAATAGGCTTAGGAAGGAAAAATCTCAAGAAAGGGCCTTAAGGTCATTTTAGTCATTTGGTTAGTTAATGAATTAAAAAGGGAAAATAAGTAAAAAATGGTGTCCATCTTCTCCAATCTTGTCTGAAAACCACAAGATCACCATAGCTAGGGTTTTTTCAACTTCCAAGCTTGATAGTAAGTGCATCCTAGCCCTGTTTTTAATGTTCTTCGTATTTTTGAGACCCTCGTAGCTCGATTTAGCTATTTCTAGCTATATTTTGAGCTAGGTTTTATGTTCAAAATTTACCCATGTATGAAATGCATGTAATTTGATGTTTTATGGAAGAATATGAAAGTTTGATGTATGATAAACATCTTTTTCTAAGCAATTTTCATGAAAAATGTATAAAAGGACTAAATTGTAAAAGTTGTAAAAATGGTCATACATGAGTAAAATAGTAGAAATTGAAGGCTTTTTTAGTTAATATAATTATTTGGCTATGCTTGAAATACAAGAAATTTGAAGGAAAATCATTTTACGAGCCTAGGGGCAAAAGTGTAAATATGTGAAAGTTTAGGGGTAAAATTATAATTTTTCCAAAGTATGATTTATGGGTTATTTTAGTCATTGTGATTATTAAACAAATGAAATTGATATTATAGATTAAGTAGCATGAAGCCTAGACGGAAATCGAGGTAAGAAAAAAGTATCGGACTAAATCGAACATCTACACGCATTTTGAGTACCGAGGTAAGTTTATGTGAAATTAAGGCTACATATGCTATTGTATTTAAAATTACTTATTATTTTGAAAAATGCATATTATTTCCATGAAATTTATGAATAATGCCTTGATGAGAAAATGAATGACAATATGCTAAGTAAAGTCCCGGTTGAAATTTTAGAATGACGAGGATACCTATGTCACGACATGAGGTAAGGGCGGTCCCGTGTAAGACCATGTCTGGGACATGGCATCGGCACTGAATGTAAGTCCCATATAAGACCATGTTTGGGACATGGCTTCAGCACCAAAGGAAGATCTTGTGTAAGACCAGGTTTGGGACATGGCATCGACATCTAAGTATGATCTCGTATAAGACCATGTCTGGGACATGGCATCAACATCGAGCTAAGGGATCCAATGTAAGACCATATCTGGGATATGACATCGGCATCAAGAGGTGATCCCGTGTAAGACCATATCTGGGATATGTCATCGACATCAAGAGGTGATCCCATGTAAGACCATATCTGGGATATGGCATTGGCATCATGGTACATGTATGATGAGATTGAGTATCCTTTGATATTTCGAGTAGTTCAACGGGAAAAAGAGCTAAGTATGCAAAGATGCTATAGAGTTAAATTATACAAGGATGATAATGAGTTCAATTTATATTAAGGATGATGATAATTTAAGTTTATGTCTAAGTTATCATAAGTGCTAAATTATGTGACTAAGTGATACATGTACCCTGAGTAAAATTACAAGTTATGAAAGCGTAATGTGATGTGTGATGGTAAGAGTGAGTATGAGTAAGTATGCCTAAGTACTTGAGAACTTGTGTTGCTATTGTTATATGATATGAAAGGATTTTACCATGAACACTTATGTTGCTATATTAATTCATGCGAAACTTACTAAGCTATACGCTTACCCCTCTCTTTTCCTTTTTTCTTGTAGTATCGCCAAGCTAGCTCGGGGATCGTAGAATGTCAGAGATCGGATCACACTATCAATCATTCTATTGGTATATTAAAGTTGATTTATTTTGGGTATGGCATGTATAGGAACTTGGTCATTTTGTATTATGTCATATTTGAGAGCCAAAGTGTTGGCTACTAATGTTATACACTCATTTTGTATATGGCCATAGGGAATTGGCCAATATTTGTCAAGTTTCATATTTTAATGATGATGAGTTTTTTGAAGGGGAAGTTTATGCAAATAATGAGGTAAAATGTGAAGTGTTTGAATGATGATTATTGGTTCTTATTAGGGTATTATTGTCTTATCATATATTGCTTGTGATGGCATATGTGTGTTTATGTTTCAGGGTAGCAATTGGCTTGGTAAATATTCTTCTAATTGTCCACACGGGTAGACACACGGGCATGTGTCTAGGTCGTGTGTAACACACGGTCAACCCCCATGGGTGTGTCAATAGGCCTTTTGTCCCTTGCACCCAATTTACAAGAATTTGATTAGTCACACGGGCCAACACACGGGCGTGTGCCCCTTGAGAAGTTGCTGACGTCATAAATAGAATGCTAAGGTTTTTACACATGGGTAAGGACACGGGTGTGTCTAGGCCGTGTGAGGGTCACGGGCCATTGACACGGGCATGTGTCCGACTGTGTGAAAACCCCTGTAGGCTCGAAATGAAAAATAAATTTTACACGGGCTAGGAACATGGGTGTGTGTGACCACACGGCCTACCCACACGGGCATGTTCTATTTCACACAAGCGTGTGGCCCCTGTTTAGGCAAAATTTTTCTAAGTGAACAAAAGTTTTCGGATTAATCCTGAAACTTCCCCTATGTATGGTTAAGCCCTCGTAGGCCCATAATAAGGATTTTACGAATATGAATGAAAATTTTTAAGTTTGAAATGAAATTTTATAGCCCGATAATGTATGTTGAAGCAAGTTAAGTCCAGTAATGCCTCACATTCTGTCCCGGCGTTGGACATGGGTAAGGGGTGTTACACGACTCGGGTGTCCCGTGCAACCTTGGTAGTTAAACAGTGAAAATGGGCTTATAGGCCCATGTTGTAAGCCCATGTGGGCCCACATGTCCTTGTGGCCTACACGACCCAAAATAGCCTTAGCTGTATGGACACACGGCCTGGCCCAATAATCCCACGTACCCGTGTGGGGCCCACACGACCCAATTCAACCTTGCCCATGAATAGCACATGGCTAGCCTCGTCGATCACACGCCCGTGTTCGGTCACACAGCCTACCAAACTGGTGGCCACACGCCCGTGTGGCGTCGATATTCACCTATTTCAATTTCGGAGTTGTGTTTACACACCTGGTTACAAAAATGCACACACTGTTCTTGAGCACTCCAAACCTATGTTCGACCATAACACAATTAATCACATAAAAATTGGATTAAAGCGACCCCTCTTCATTTGTCTAAAAAATCAACTGCCACTTGCCTTTTTGAACAACTGAGGCCTTACACACTTAAACCGTTGATAAAGAGTGATCACTAGCTCTACGGTTAATACTTGCATTCCAGCCGAACCCCTATTAATAAGTATTCGCATGACTAGCTTGAAACAAAATGAAAATCAACTTACTGAAAACAAAAATCCATGAATAGGGGAAAGAAATTATCGGCCAACAACCAAAAAGAAGGCCAAAAGCATAACGATTTGACAGAGACAAAAGATAGAACAATCACACCCCTAGCAATAATCGACAAATTAACCAAAATAAATAAATAAGAAGAAAGAAAATGAAAATAGGGATTGTAGGTAGTGAAATCGACAACAAAAAGGGAGGTGTTTAGTGAAGCAACCGCTTCGGCAGAGAGAGTAAGGAAACATTCGTTGCGCACCAAAAACTGATTGGACAAAGAACAAAAAGAGAATAGTGAGAAGAGGCAGGTTTCAGCTACAAGGAAGGATGGGAAAGAAAAAAACCAAAAGATAAAGTCGGCAGCCAAGAGAAAAAAAGGGTGAAAATCGGTAAAAAAGGAAATAAGATGAAAAGAGAGAAAATTTCCAAAATCGAAAGAATTGTGAGAGTGAGAGGAAGAGTGCCGAAATTTTTAGCCAACCAAATATGGGATAACTTCAAAATCCCCAAATCTTCTCCTAAAAACTCTCCAACCTTCCCACTACTCACACTTTTAATGAAATACAGACTCTAGCCGCCCATAATAGCAAAAATAATGCCCACACCAGTACTTGAACATAGGACCTCCAATACGCCCACACTCTACTTATCCACTAGACCAGAAGGCCCTTTCTGACATATTCTACCAACATATAATTATAAGCCTACTAATTAGAGATAGTGTAACTCCCCTTACTCGTACCCAATGTCAGGACAAGGTATGAGGTATTACCGAACTTAATCTCATGCGTACGTACAATTCTAAAACATAAAATTCCGTTTAAAATTAAAACTTTTCAAGCTTTCTCTTGACAGCTGATAAATCGTAAAAGTAACATATTTTAGACCCGCATTTAGTATGCTTTAGGATGATTTAGCCCTTAATTTATGTAAAAAGGTGCTTTTAATCCTTTCTTTTCATGTTTTTACTCAAGAAAGCACCCGAGAACGAAAAGAAAAAGAAGCAGGCTTAAAACAGGCCAATTTGGGCAAAAGAGGAAATCGACACGGCCTGGACATCAAGCCACACGGCTGTGCATCGTCAAAATACTTCACACGGCCTGACCCCCGATTTACACCGCCATGCCTCAAACAACAGAATCGAAACACGACCCAACCACGATTTACACGATCGTGCCTCAAACAACAAAATCAAAACACGACCCAACCATGATTTACACGGGCGTGTGCCCTGGCTATGCCTCTATCATGGGAGAGAGCAATTTCACTCGGATTTGGATAGTTTGAGGCAAAGAAACACTTTCCAAACCTTATTCAAACACCGAGTAGGAAGTATACTTAAATTAGGACACTTAAGGACCAAGTAAAGCATTCTAAAAGTCTATATAAACACCCTAAGCGTATCCTGAAGGGAGGCGGGGAGCTAGACCAAAGAGCCAAAACCAGAGTAGTTCAATTCAAGGAATTACTCGAAGATAGCCAGTTGATCCATCTCAAGGAGTCAGAATTCTACTCAAGACGGTGGATTTCTCCTTCAATTCCTTCAAGGGGTTTTAGGGATTTCTTATGTTTTGTTTTATCTTTTCTCTTGAGATATTTTCTTTATTCATTATGAACTAAACCCTTCAGATACCTGAAGGGGATAAAACCTAGATGAATCTTGTTAATGTTTTCTAAATTATATGATAAAAGCTTAGTTTGTTCTTAATTGTGCATGCTTAATCCAAATATAATGTGCATAGGTGGAGGAGGAATAGACCCCGCTTAAGAGTAGATCTAGTATAATTAAGCGGAGTTGATTGCACGCCTAGAGATAGGGTGACGAGATTTTGCCAGATTAGGGTGAAACCTAATATGGGAGTCCATATATCGATTTAATGCTATTCTAGGGGGTTATTATAAGAGAACGAGAGTTCCACTAATTAACCTAGGGTTAGACATTATTCTCCTCGAGAAAGGGTTTAATATATGTTAGGGAGTCTTATGGATCAAACTAAGTGAATAAATCATATAGTTCAGTGTTAAATAACAAGTGAAGTCTAGGTGGATTCTTCCTGAGGGTATCGTCATGATCAACTAAGTTTTTCATCAAGTTATTTCCTAATTCATTCTTTTTGTCCTTGTGTCTTTAGCTTAGTCGTCATTAAATTAGATTAAATCAACCAATCACTCCATATTTTAGGCTAAATAATAAAAAGAAAGTGAGTATTAGTACTTTTAGTTCCTTTGGGTTCGACAATCCGGTCTTGCCTAAGCTATACTACTTTTCGATAAGTACACTTTCCTTTAATCATTGTTAGAGTTAGTTTTCAGGTTTGATCACATTCATTATAAATTTTAAAACTCGACAAAACAGCGATCAAATTTTTGGCGCCGTTGCCGAGGAACTAAAATATTAAGAAAACTTTATTTTTATTACTTTAGCCATTATTATTATTTTAAATTTCGTAATTTATTTTATTTTACTTACTAAATTTTCTTTCTTTCTTTTCCTAGCAGGTACCTCTAGTTTATGACTAGGAGGAACCCGAGAGGACCACTAGTATACGATAGTGATTTCGAAGCTACCTCACATAGGAATCGCAGAGAAATCAGACAAGCCCTAAATTACACAGAGGAAGATCAAGACGACAGATCCAATCCTACTGAAGGGATGGACGAGAATAACCCACTAGCACCTAATGTGTAAGAAAATAATGCTCCACGTACAATGTTTGATTATACTAAATTGCATTTGACAGGAGTGGAATCGAGTATTGTTTGGCCTACTATAGCCGCTAATAATTTTGAATTAAAGCTAACACAATACAAATGATTCAACAATTTGTTCAATTAGATGGTTTACTGGACGAAGATCCAAACACTCATATAGCTAATTTCTTAGAGTTCTGTGATACCTTCAAAATAAATGGCATTCCTGATGAAGTCATACGTCTTCATTTATTTCCCTTTTTATTAAGGAATGAAGCCAAACAGTGGTTAAACTCATTAACACGAGGGTCAATCACTACATGGGATGTAACAGCCCGAATTTGGGGCTAGTCGGAACAGTGGTCTCAAGACCACTAATCTGAGGTTAAGGAGAATCATTTTTGTACTATTTTATGTGTTGTGGTGTCACTATATGATTATATAGAAATTTTGGTGCCTTAATTTTACTAATAGCATGACCAATTGAGAAAAAAGGACTAAATCGCATGAGATGCAAAAGTTCTATTTTTAAGGTAGGGGTACCAATTAGCCATAGATTGTTAAATTGAGGTATTTTAAAGGGCAATTTATCCCTTTTAATTGCTTGGCCGGTCATGGGCTATGTGGGAGACAAAGATGGACAAAATTAAGTCAAAGTTAGTAGGAGTTGGTGGTTAATTTGACTAGTTTAATATTAGAATAAAAAAAGAGAAAAATATCATCTTTCTCTTCATCTTTCTCCACTGATTTTTGCAAGAAAATAGAAGGTTTAAAGCTCAAAAAATTTTCAGCAAGCTCTCCTCCAATTTTAGTAAGTGATTTTGATGATTTTCTTAGTAATAGTTGTACTTTTGAAACCCCTAAAGCTTAAGCTTTCAAATGATGGGATTATTGTGCAATATTGTGTAAAGCTTAGAGTTTTCCCATGAGAGCAATCATTTTTATTTTCCGCATTTTTATGGGAGAAAATGAAAGTTAGGGAGATAAGAAACAACTTTTGTGAAAGATGTTTGCATGAAAACACCTAAGTAGGACTTAAATGCAAAGAGTGAGATTGTGTCATAAATGCATGAAATAGTTGGAATTTTGAGTAGTTGTAAGAGAAATAAATGTTTATCTAGGCTTGTTTAATGAGAAAATGTGTTGAAATATAAATTACGAGCCTAGGGACAAAATCATAATTTTGCCAATGTACAAGGGCAAAATGGTCATTTTTGCCCAAGTGTAAAAATTGATGTATTATGATCATAGGAAATCTAAATGAATGAATTTCATGATTATAGATCAAGAAAAATGAAGCCCCGATCGAAACCGAGGCAAGAACAAGGTCGAGGACTAAATTGTACATCTCCCTACATTTTGTATATTGAGGTAAGTTTGTATGATTTCTAACCTTTATGATTGCTATCATTGAATTACTTACATTGCTATTTTGTAATGCCTATCTTTTTTGTGAATAAAGAGATTAAATGTGAGCAAGCCTCGATTGAATATGAATTCCCTAGGATACCCGATATACCACACAAGATATCATGTAAGTCCAAGGCAAGCTTGGCATTGATCAAGATATCATGTAAGTCCAAGGCAAGTTTGGCATTGATAAAGATATCATGTAAGTCCAAGGCAAGCTTGGCATTGATCAAGATATCATGCAAGTCCAAGGCAAGCTTGGCATTGATCAAGATATCAAGTAAGTCCAAGGCAAGCTTGGCATTGATTGTAACATCCTGATAATTAGGGGTTATGCATCTTTACTTAATTGATGATGTTGCATGCTTAATTATGATTGAGTATGTTTTGGAAGTTTATTTTTGAACTTCATTAATTAAGTGAATGATTAGTGATTTATTAAATTTTTAATAATTAAGATAGAGCTAAGCATGATAGGCTTTAAGAAATAATGACAAGAGGTGTTAAGCATAAGATGAGTAATTGGCAAGGTGGTTAGGATGCATGGATGAGTGCTTGAGGGGAGAGGTTCGAATCCCTTAGCTAGCAATTGAGAGGATTTTATTTTTGTTTCCTTCCCTATAGTGTCGGCCAAGACTCTTCTAGAATGGATGAGCATCTTTTTAATTTTGGTTATTTGACCATATGAAAAAGGTAAGCTAAAACTTATGGTATGGAATCATGAAAGGATGATAAGATGAGGGGGACAAAAGGCTTGAAGTAAGGACTTTGTCTTGGAAACTTTTTCATGGCCATTTGACCATGAATCTAGTCGGTTTTAGGGGCTAAAGGGGATAGTTAATTGTGATAGCAATTTAAGGGTTGATGGGGAAGAAACATGGAGGAAAAGGGGATAATGTTGGCAAGCTAGTTGGCCGATTTTGACTTGGGTTGGGGTGATAGTTGGCCAAAAACTCTAGCATTTTGTGCATTTCTCTCATTTCTCCAAAAGTTTTCTCCTAGCTGAATTTGTTATTGAGTTTAGGTAAAATTTCTCTTTGTTTTGGCTTTCATTTTGACCATTTTGGTTAAAATACATTTTCTCTCAAATTGTGGTCTTCTTTAGTCATAAGCATCAAAAGTTTGGAAAACATTTCTTCTTTTCTTTTCCCTCATTGCCGAAACTACCAAAGTGCAAAGAACTATTTTCTTCTTCAATTTCTTCCTCTTGGCCGAATGTTCATAGGTCTCTAAACCTATCTCTTTTCTTTTGAAATCATCTTCATCATCATCTTTTCTTCATCTTCTCTTTCTCTCTTCTTTCAATTTCATTTTTCTTTCTTCCTTCTTTCAACTGAAACTATTTTCTACCAACACCAAAATCAACACTCTTTTCATCTCTTTTGTCAACCGAATCATCTTTCATATTGAATTCCTTTTCTTCTTTTCTTTTATTGAAACCGAAACCATTTTAGCCATAAATCACTATCTTTTTTCTTTTCTTTTGTGCAAGTCTAATCATCATTTTTTTCTTCTTTTGTTCAAGGCCAATATTCAAAGTGATCAAGTAAGGTTTTGTCAATTGTTTTCTTTATTTCTTTTACTATAGTTGATTTAGAAAACATAAATCCTCTTATTTTTCTCTCCTAGGCGAATCCTTGGAAGGGATTTTAAGGATCTTTGTTGAAGCCAACTTTTAAGAAGTGATCTTCAAATCATCCAAGGTAAGGATTATTAATTTCGATCGTATCAATCCTTTTAGAATGGATCACTAATCAACTTTATTTAGGGTGTTTTGAGACTAACAAGATAGGTAAGAAAAGAGCAAGACGGAGTGTTTGGAAGAGAGGAGGCATTGCTTTTACCATCGAACTTCAAACGAAGGGTCAGACGGTGATAAGAGATTTTCCACCGGGTTGTGGACCTTCTGCTAACGAAGATCGATTATTTGAAGTAGTACATACAACTGAACCACTTTACGTTGGTGGGATATCAGCGGGTTTTGATCCATCTAGCGGAGAAAAACCACAAATAACAGTTGTTCGAGAATCCGAGGGTAAGGATTTAGATCTCTCGTCAATAAGTATAATTTTATTAGTAATATTATATTCTAACCAAGTGTGATAATTAACTAGGCGTTGACGAGCGGGAAGGTATCATTCTCACAGTCATAAGGTGTGTAACCTTACAATAAAATCTCATAGATCTATGTATTAAATGTGATTATATGACAATATGTTTGATAATGATTTTGGATACCATTTAGTGGTATACGATATTCAGGTATGTTTACCCCAAATATTCTGTTAATTTTGCTATATGCATAATTATGAGATAAGTATGATTTTGTTATGATTTTGGGGTAAATGGCATGAAAATGAATAATATGTATGTGCATGGGCATATGGGTGAATGTGATAAAGGGAAGTATTTTGGTGGTTTTACCACAATATCCGTGACTTGGTCACATATTTGAAATCCGTGACTTCGGTCACATATGTGAATCTGGTGACTACGGTCACATATTTGAAATCCGTGACTTGGTCACAATTTTGTCCGGTGGCCTTGCCACAAAATTATAAGGCGATGTGCATGTTGACTGCAAAGAATCGCCTTCGATGGTGTGTAGCGGATGGAGGGTCGATTTAGTAATCCCACGGTGTGTTTGGTTGGTACTGTGGTGTGTAGCGGATGGATATTAGGTGGGTAGGGTTTGCATTTCATTATATGTGTATATTCGTATGATTTTAAATGATTATTATATAACCCGCTATGAAAATGGGTTTTGGGCTAAAATGACTTAAATGGGCCTATGGCTATATGTGTACTTATTGGGCTTTAAGGCATATGATCAAATGGGCTTTTTAATGTATGTGTTACACATTGAGTTTATGACTCACCCTTTTGTGGGATAACTTTTAGATGATTCAGAAAGCGATGGATTGGGTCAACAAGGACTCTGTGGTGGCCAATGCTCATATCAAGTATTTTGGAGATTTTCCAATTTAAACTTATTAAATTTTACTTCTTAGACTTTATTATGGGTTTTGCTATTTTATGTAATAAGGCCACTATGAACTGCTTTTAATTTTATGTTTGGATTTATTTTATTCGCCATAAACAATTATTAATTAAGTAACTAAATGATTTTTGATAAATAATTTAAACTGTTTTTGACACTAATACATATATATGTATATATGGTTTTCAATAATCAATAGAATTTTCATAAAATTTGGTTTTTCTTTAACTTATTAATTTCTCTTAAAAATAATGTTTTAAGAAGATGTGAAATTACTTTACAATTAAATTTCAACCCGATCTTTAAGTTAACTGCTTTTATTCAAAAATCATCAAGTTTTTCTTAAACAATGAGAATTTTGTTAAAGTTTTACTCGAGGAACATATCAAATCCGGTCAGGCTTTTTGGGCCGGGTTTGGGGTGTTTCATTGATCAAGATATCATATAAGTCCAAGGCAAGCTTGGCATTGAGTAAGTTATCAAGGGCAAGACTTCATGTAAGTCCATGTCAAGACATGGCCTTGAAACCAAGATGAGAAATTCCATGTAAGACCATGCCTAAGATATGGCTTTGGTGGTATGTTAAGCGGGAAGAGATCTAGTATCCTCGGGTATTCGTAAAAGTTCATCAGGCAAACAAGTAAGATTAATAATGAGGTAATAAGAGGACTAAGAAAGCAAAGCTAGCATCAAAATGAATTAAATATTACTCATGTTATGAATGAAGAATTAGAGATCATAATGATTATTGTTTAAGTACACTGATCAATGTGATCAAGTGACTCAGGTATCATGTTTACTATACAAAAATGAGTACAGTGAGCATCATGAGACATGTAAGAACCAAGTATAAGTAAGTAAGCTTTAGAGCTGAAATTACGATACTATTGTTATGCTAAATGGTTTTTATTAAGCAAGCTTATTGACATGTATTTTACATGCAAACTTACTAAGCTAAATGCTTACGTATTTTATTGTTTCTTTCTATGTAGTCCCGCCAAGCTAATTTGTGGATCATCAGAGTCGGAGCTCGTAGCACACTATCAACTCTTATTTTGGTATAGCCAAGTTACTTTACTAAGTACGGCATGTATAGGAAACATTTATTTTGTGGACATGTTTTTAAAAGGGCCTTTGTAAAGGCTATCAAGTTTATTATTCTTTTGTATATGGCTAGTGATTGGCCAAATTTGACTAAGTATTTCTGTTTATTGAGATCAATGAAGCATGTAGTATTATTCATAAAATTGGGTTGTTATTGCATCGTTGAATTGTGTATGGATATGATCTTCATTTTAGGGTGGCTAAAGGCTTGGTAAATAGCCTATAAGTGCCCACACGGTTGGACACACGGGCGTGTGTCAAGGCCGTGTTAACCCTGCACCTTAGTATTATTAATCAAAATGGGACACGGGTAAATTCCACGGTCGTGTGTATAGGCCATGTTATACACACGGGTTGGACATGGGCGTGTGCCTGCACGTCTTGATTTAGCCAAGATATCAAGGTTTAGCACACGCCTAAGCTTCACGGCGTGTCATGGTCGTGTGAAATTAGTCAAGAGCACCCACGGTTGGAAGACACGGTGTGTCTAAGCCCGTCGGAAATAGTCGAGCTTCCCACGGTTTGAGGGTATGGGCATGCTTAAGGGTACACGGGCGTGTTCCAAGTCGCACGGGCGTGTGAACCCTGCTTCAAAAATGAATTATTTGATTTAGTTCTGAAAGTTTTCAGACACGAGTTTAAGGCCTCATAGGCCCTTGTAATGTATGTGTTGACTAAAAAAGTGAAATTTTTTTAAGTTGGAACAAAATTTTATAGCTCGTAAGTACATGTTTAAGTGAGTTCAAGCATAGTAATGTCTCGTATCTAGACCCAGTATCAGTCTTGGGTGCGGGGTGTTACATTTAGTGGTATCAAAGCTACGGTTTAGTCGGTTCTAGGACTAACGTAGTATGAGCAGGAGTCTAGCTATACATGCCATACGTAAGAGTGTTTCTATATTGATAGTGTGACGACTTCTGATGATTTTATATTATGTTTATACATATAGAAATGGATTCCAAAGGAATGTGGCAGATGACGTAGAAAGTAACACACCAGCTCCCGCTGAAGGGACAGTGCCGAGCGAAAATGAGAATAAACCCACTACAATGAGTCAAAGGGGAGGAGAAGAGGCTAGAGAAGCCTTCCTCCACATGATGAACACATGGTATACAGAGTTCATTTGGGTGAACCCGAACGCATAACCCCCTCCACCCCACCTATTCCACAAGCTACTCCAATGGCCCCTCAAGTAGTAGAGGTGGTAAGAGGAGGTAAACCCCCAATTTATAGGATCAGAAAGCATTAGGCAGAATAATTTCGGGCCAAAAAAAGAGGATGATCCAGAAAGAACTGAATTCTAGTTGGAAAATACCATCAGGGTATTTAATGAGTTGTCATGTACCTTTGAAGAATGCATGAAGTGTATAATCTCTCTCTTAAGAGATTACGCTACTAATGGTGGAACACCTTGTGTCGGTTGTACCGGGGAAAGGGTTACATGGGAATTCTTCCAAGAAGAGTTTAAGAAAAGTATATCACCAGAGGTTTGTAGACCGTAAGAGAAAGGAATTTCTAGAAGTGAAGCAAGGCAAGATGTCGCGATGATTATGAGCGTGAGTTTGTACGACTCAGAAAGTACGCTCGCGAATGTATATCCAGAGAGGCTATTATGAGTAAAAGGTTTGAAGATGGGTTGAATGAGGACATTAAACTGGTTGTTGCTGTTCTAGAATTAAAAGAATTTGTCGTGTTAGTGGAAATAGCTTGTAAAGCCGAAGAGGTAATAAAAGAGAAGAAGAAGTCTGAAATGGAGTCTCGTGACTCTAGAAAGAGACCGTGGAATAAGTCATTCCAATCTTCACCCAAGAAGTCAAAAGAATTCCCTACCCGATCGGCTACTTCCATCGGGTTTTCCAAGAAGTACAAAAGTAACCAGTATTCAAGGAATAAAGCACAGACGACTTCAGTTGCAAGTGTCAGAAATTTTAGACCCGAGAAATATGAATGCCCACAGTGTGGCAGACGCCATCTGGGAGAATGCCAGGCACATAAAAATGCATGTTTTGGATGTGGTTTGCAAGACCACTATATAAAAGACTGTCCCGAGATGACGAAAAAAGGAAGAGCTCAAGACCCAAAATTTGGGAGTATGGTCAGGGGGAGACTGCAGAGAAACCCGGGAAGTGGGGCAAGTGGAAGCGGTAACCCGAGAGACCAGGCCGTGAGACCCGAGGGTAGAGCGCCTGCAAGGACATATGCCGTTCGAGCTCGCGAAGAGGCGTCTTCTCCTGATGTTATTACGGGTACCTTTTCTCTTTACAATACTAAAGTTATTGCTTTAATAGATCCTGGATCCACGCACTCTTACATTTGCATGAAATTAGCATCCAGTTTAAGCGTGCCTATAGATACCACTGAATTTGTAATTAAGGTGTCTAATCCATTAGGCAAGAGTGTGTTAGTTAATAAAGTTTGTAAAGATTGTCCATTGATGATTAGAGGTCATTGCTTTAAAGCAAATCTTATGTTATTACCATTTGATGAATTCGACCTCATTCTTGGAATGGACTAGTTGACTACTCATAATGTAATTGTTAATTGTGGGAAGAAATGCATTGAGATAAGATGTGAGAATTGGGGATACTCTTCATGCTGAATAAGATGAACAAGATAAATCGCCAGTGATAATTTCCCATATGATGGCACGAAGATGTTTAAGAAAAGGGTATGAATCATATTTGGCCTTCGTGTTGAATGATAAGGAGACAGAGCTAAAAATTGAGTCAGTACTGGTAGTATGTGAATACGTGGATGTATTTCCCGAAGAATTACCCAGACTACCGCCAGTTAGAGAGATTGAGTTCAGCATTGAACTAGCTCCCGGTATTGTACCGATATCCATTACTCCTTACAGAATGGCTCCAATAGAACTGAAATAGTTGAAGTTACAGTTGCAAGAGTTGACAGATAAGGGCTTTGCAAGATCAAGTTGTTCACCATGGGGTGCCCCGGTTTTATTTGTGAAAAAGAAAGATGGTACCATGAGATTGTGCATAGATTACCGTCAACTTAATAAAGTAATAGTAAAGAATAGGTACCCATTACCTAGTATCGATGATCTGTTCGATCAATTCAAAGGAGCAACCGTGTTCTCCAAAATAGACTTGAGATCAGGGTACTACCAGTTGATAGTGAAAGACTCAGATGTATCCAAGACGGCCTTTCGAACGAGGTATGGGCATTATGAATTTTTAGTCATGCCTTTTGGGTTGACCAATGCTCCTGCAGTATTCATGGATTTAATGAACCGCATCTTTAGACCATACCTCGACAAGTTTGTAGTCGTTTTTATTGACGACATACTGATTTATTCCCAAGATGAGAAAGAGCATGCTGAACACCTACGACAATTTTATAGATCCTGCGAGAGAATCAGCTATATGCCAAATTCAGTAAAAGTGAATTTTGGCTCAAGGAAGTAGGATTCCTGGGACATATTGTCTCGAGGGATAGGGTCCAAGTTGATCCCAGTAAAATCTCAGCCATAATGGATTGGAAGCCGCCTAAGAACATTACTGAGATTAGAAGTTTTCTGGGCCTAGCTGGCTACTACAGACGATTTGTCAAGGGGTTTTCTATGATCGCAACCCCGATGACTAAACTATTGCAAAAAATGTGAAGTTTGAGTGGACAGAAGATGCCAACAAAGTTTCGAGAAGTTGAAAGAAGTGTGGACAGAAGCTCTAGTCTTAGTACAACTCAAATCAGGGAAAGAATTTATAGTCTACAATGATGCATCCTTAAATAGATTGGGCTGTGTATTCATGCAAGAAGGCAATGTGATTGCTTATGCCTCCAGACAGTTGAAGCCTCATGAGAAGAATTATCTGACACATGATCTAGAATTGGCCTCCATAGTCTTCGCTTTGAAGATTTAGAGACACCATTTATATGGTGAAAATGTCAGATTTTTACCGATCACAAAAGTATGAAGTACTTGATGACGCAAAAAGAGTTGAACTTAAGACAAAGAAGATGGTTAGAGTTGATAAAAGACTATGAGTTGGTCATTGACTACCATCCAGGAAAGGCGAATGTAGTCGCTGATGCTTTGAGCAGGAAGTCTCTATTTACTTTAAGAGAATTGAATTCAAGGATATCCTTATCCGACAATGGCTCCCTTTTAGTTGAGTCGAGAGCTAGACCAATGTTTCTTCAAGAGATCTTTGAGGCTCAGAAAGAAGATAGTGATTTGCAAGTCAAGAGAGCTCAATGCGAGTCAGATGCTGAATCTGACTTTCGGATTAATCGATGGATACTTGATGTTCAAACCTATACCCATGATCTACATACAAATCCTAACAATGCAACATGCTATTTATAACACATCAATTTGCCATAAATACATTCGGCTATGCAAAGAAACGATACGGTCACGTACCTGGCAATCCTAGCCTTACCCCTAAGGGCATCACGACTGTCTATACAGCCCTTTTTTCGGCTTTTTAGCCCATACAAACATTAGTACAAATAATGTATAGGGTGTGAAGGTTTACACACCTGATAATACGCACAACGACACTCTCTATGTTGACACTATCACTAGCCGAAACTACCGCTATCTGCCTACTATTCTGCTCAGAAGCCGGCCCACAACCCGATGGCCAATCCCGAACAGTAGACACCGCGCGTTTCTTAAACTTTGGGGCTGAGACTACAGATCCAACCCTTCCTTCGATTTGTTGACATGTGAGTCCATGAATGATCGTGGTCAGAAGGTACTATATTGAAACGATGATCGCTTAACGAAACATTAGTTTAAGGCACGAACAACGAAAGGAAACCGATTGATCAACTTAGGGAGAATTGAAATCCTTACCTTGAATTCTCGAAAAAATTAATATGGTTTGAACGTTAACGATTTCTAGATTAGAAATCTAAGCGATTAGATCTCCTTCAAATCCCGGAATGCCGCCCAAAAAGAACACGAGATCAGTGAAAAACATCAATCTAATGATGGCCCTAACAACCAACTAGCCATTCGGCTTTGGTCTCCAAAAGCCAAAAAAATTATAAAAAAATAATTAGTACAAGTCGAAACTTACCTCTACAGAAGATTTCGGCTAACACTTGCGAGAAGATTTGGTAATGCTAAAGAAGAAGATTGAAACGGGGTAATTGAGATCTAAGAGTTTTCGGCTTTTAAGAAAGATTTGAAAAAGAGATGAACAGATAAGAGGCTTAGGCGTTTTCGGCTTTAGAAGAATAGGGTTAGGAGTTTTTCAATTTTGGCAGAAAAAGAGAAAAAGATGAACCCTTAATTGCCGAAAATAGGAGGAGAGAAAATAAAAGCTATGCTCTTAGGAAAACAATGAATTTCGGCACACCCTTAGCCAAAAACAAATGAGAATTTTAGCATACCCTTAGCCACTTCTAGCCGCTTCCCTCCTTTCATTCAGTGTCCCACACTCGGCCACCTCTTCCACCTGTATCCTATCCCACATTTCCCTCTTATCCTCATCTTCTTTTCTTCTAACTCAATCCACACTCACTCCTACAGAGTCCCAGCCGAAACCACCTCTCACTCCTCAAGCGAATATATTTTAAAAAAAACACTCCTTTTGCTTAACATGGGATTCGAACCTGCTCCCTTCAAACCCTCATTGTGGATTCACTTACCTATGCCTTTAGTGGCGCCTCCTTACCACTTTACCAGCTAGATTTTTGTGTTAACTTTCCCATTCAAGTACCCTTAAGGCCCACTTCACCTAGTTCTCCCTTAAAGAGTCTAAAAACAAAAATTTCTACCAAGGCTCAGGCTTAACCTCAAGCCTTCCTGAAAGCTCTAAGCACACCAGCACACACACAGAGCATGGCATACACACACGACACATCATAAATGCAGAGCCCCCAATCTAGGATGTTACATTTCTACCCACTTAAAAGAATTTCGTCCCCAAAATTACTTGGTCAAAAGAGGTGAGGGTATTGCTGTCGTATAACATCCTTTGGCTCCCATGTAGCTTCCTCTGATCCGTGATTCTGCCATAGAACCTTAACCAAAGGAACTAATTTTCTTTGCAAAACTTTAACATCACGCTCCAAGATCTGAACTGGTTCCTCCTCAAAAGATAAATCAAGCTTTACTTCGAGTTCCTCCAACGGTATCACATGAGATGGGTCTGAACGACAACGTCGCAACATTGAAATATAGAACACATCATAGATCTTACTTAGCTCTGAAGGTAGCTCAAGCTAATAATCAACTGGTCCTACATGCTTTAACACCCGATAAGGCCCGATGAACCTAGGGCTTAGCTTACCCTTCTATCCAAACCTTAGAATTTTCTTCCACGGTGATACCTTCAAGAAAACCCGATCACCCACTGCAAACTCTATGTCCCTCCACTTCAGGTCAGCGTAAGACTTCTGCCTGTTCGACGCTTCCTTCAACCTAGCCCGAATCAACCCAACCTTATTCTCCGTTTCCAATACTAGTTTCGGACCCAAAATCTATTGTTCACCCAACTCCGTCCAATATGTAGGAGTACGACACTTTTGCCCGTACAATACCTCATACGGTGCCATCCGAATACTGGAATGGTAACTATTATTATATGTGAATTCTGCCAATGGTAGGAATTCTTCCCAGCTACCTTTGAAATTGATAATGCAACCTCTCAACATATCTTCCAAAATCTGTATCACCCTTTCTGACTATCCGTCTGTCTGTGGATGAAACGCTGTACTAAAATCCAACTTTGTACCCTACGCTTGATGTAACGCCCTTCAAAATCTTGACGTAAACGTAGGATCCCTGTCTGAGATAATGGACACAGGTACTCCATGCAACCTCACAATCTCTGTTATATACAACTTAGCCAACCTTTGTAGAGAGTAATCAACCCAAACTGGTATAAAATGAGCAGACTTCGTCAACCGATCTACGACTACCCATATCGAATCCTTCTTAGTAAGCGTAAGAGGTAGCCCACTAACAAAATCCATAGTGATTCTCTCCCATTTCCATTGCAAAATCTTCACCGGCTGCAACAACCCTGAAGGCAACTGATGCTCCTCCTTTACCTACTGACATGTCAAACATTTACCTATAAATTCAGTTACCTCCCGCTTCAGACCTAGCCACCAAAATTATTCTCGTAAATACCGATACATTTTACTTTCTCCCGGATGCATAGCATATGGGCTACTATGCGCTTCCTGAAGAATCATCCACCTCAATTCCACATCCCTCGACACACAAACCTTTTTCCGAAAACACAGAACCTCGTCATCATTTAGATTATAGTCCCCTACTTTACCATGTTGCACTTGAGATAGTCAGGCACTCAAGTCATCATCCTGTAACTGCTTCTTTTTAATCTGATTTATCCATGTCGGCTTTACCTGAAGCTCAGATAGTAAACTCCCATCTTTATACAGGCTCAGATGTACAAACATTGCCCTTAGATTCGAGATCACTTTCCGGCTTAGCGCATCCGCCACCACGTTAGCTTTGCCCGGATGGTATTCAATCAAACAATCGTAATCCTTTAGTAGTTCAATCCACCTCCTCTGCCTCAAATTCAACTCCTTTTGGGTGAGGAGATATTTCAAGCTCTTATGATCTGTATAAACGATAGACCTCTCCCCATATAGATAGTGTCTCCAAATCATTAAAGCAAAAACCACTGCCGCCAACTCCAAAACATGCATGGGATAATTTAGCTCATGCAGTCTTAACTGCCGAGACGCATAAGCAACCATCGTCCGCCTTGCATCAACACACATCCTAACCCGGCAAAGCGAAGCATCACAATAAACCACAAATTCCTTTCCACCTCCGGTTGAATCAACACCGAGCTTCCACAAGACCTTCTTCAACTTTTCAAAACTTTCCTGTTGCTTGTCACCCCACACAAAAAGTACTCCCTTCCTCAACAACCTGGTTAAAGGTGCCGTAATCAAGAAAAATCCTTCAACGAGCCTCCTATAATAACCAAGAAGACCTGTGAAACTCAATTTCCATCATGCACTGGTGCTTTCCAATCCATGATAGCTTCAACCTTCCGGGATCAACTCGACCCTTCACCGGCACAACGTGTCCTAGAAAAGTAACCTCCCTTAACCAAAATTCACACTTACTGAATTTTGTGTACAATTTCTTCTCCTTCAGGATTTGTAGTACCACTCGCAGATGTGAATCATGCTCCTCCTCCGACCTTGAATACACCAGGATATCATCTATAAATACCACCACAAACTGGTCTAAATAGGGTTGGAACACCCGATTCATCATATCTATAAACGCCGCTGGTGCATTAGTCAACCCAAATGGCATTACCAAGATTCGTAATAGCCATAACGGGTCTTGAAAGCTGTCTTATGAATATCTGATTCTTTGACCTTAAGCTGATGGTATCCTGATCTCAAATCTATCTTTGAGAACACTGACGCCCCTTTCAGTTGATCGAACAAGTCATCAATCCTTGGCAACGGATACTTGTTCTCGATAGTCAACTTATTCAGCTGACGGTACTCAATGCACATACGCATTGATCCATCCTTCTTCTTGACAAATAGCACTGGCGCTCCCCAAGGTGATACACTTGGTCGGATGAAACCCCGATCCAATAATTCCTGAATCTGGGCTTTCAATTCCACCAACTCCTTCGGTGCCATTCTATATGGTGCAATGGATACCGGTGCTATTCCCGGAAGAAGATCAATTCCAAATTCCATCTTACGATCTGGAGGTAGTCCGAAAAGTTTTTCTGGGAAAACATCAGAAAACTCCCTCACTATTCTAACATTCTCGACCATTGAAGCCTGAACTTCCAAAGTACAAACAAAGGCTACGAACGCCCTACACCCTTTTCTCATCATTCTTTCAGCCTTTAGAGCGGATACTACATTAGACAAGTAGTTCATGCGTTCACCTATTACCAGCACCTCATCCTCCTGACTAGTCTTTAGTACCATACGATTAGCTGCACAATCTAGATTCGCTCGATACTTCACAACCAGTCCATACCTAAGATTAGATCGAACTCCCCAAAAAGTAGTTCTATTAAATCTGCCAGAAAGACTACCCCTTGCACTTTTAGAGGTACATCCCTATACAGTTTGTTCACCACTACAGACTGACCTAGTGGGCTAATTACAATCATCTCCCTAGGGATAATCTCAAAGTCTATACTTAAAGTTCTAGAGACTATACTAGCAACATAAGAGTGCGTCGATCCAATATCAATTAATGCAGAAAAAGAAAACCAAAAATCAAGAACGTATCGGTTATGACATCCGATACATCCCCCTCCTCTCGATGTCTTGCTGCATAAAGTAACCTCGGTTGTCTTGCATCGGTGTTCCTCGCACCTCGCTTTATGCTCCACCCGACCATAACCATCACCCCTCCATTTGGACCACGACTTCTCTGTGGTTGTGGACCTCCTTTACCAAGCTGAGCGTTAGTCTGTCCTACCGGCTCCACACCTAAAACATTTCCTATCACCTACCCAACATTTGCCCAAATAAAATTTATTACACCGACCACACCTCTGAGGTTGACCATTACCCCCAGATCTCACACCCTATCTCGGCCCATCCATCTTAAGTCTTTTCTAAAAATGCCCCGTTGACCTCGGCGTCCCAACATTCCTCTTATTCCTATCACTGTCTCTATCATTATTCCTCTTTTTGGTTCGCTTAACTTCCTCGGCCATCTTAGCCTTTTCCACAAAAAATTGTAAATTCTCGCTCTCATTGTGGAGCTATCAACACACGCAAATCATCCCTCAAACCATCCTCAAATTGAACACAACGCTTGTGTTCCGTGGCCACTATCCCTCAGGCATAACGACTCAAGCGCAAAAATTTTGCTTCATAAGTAGCTACCGATTTACTTCCTTGAATCAGATTCAGAAATGCCCTACGCTGCGCATCCACATAACTTGATCCGATGTACTTACTCTGGAATGTCGACTTGAAGAACTTCTAAGTAATGCGGTCAGCCACCGCACCATCCCTGACCGTAAGCCACCATTAGTACGTTTTATCCCGAAGAAGAGACACCACTCCCTTCAGCTTCTCCTCTTCCGTGAAGTCAAGATCATCCATTATACGCTCCACCACTTCTATCCAATACTCAGCTGTACTAGGAGCTCCACCGGAAATTCCCCTAAACAATTTTGCTCCATTAGCCCTAAGTCACTCTGGCACAGATTTTTGAGCTCCCGTACCCATACCTGCTCCCGCAACTCTCTCCAACACTCGGAGCATTGTTTGAGACACCGCATCGTCTCCGCCCGTTTGGTCTGGATACTCTGTCTCCACAGCTGGTGGCACTGGTATCTCATTTTCGACTTATGACCGCACCCTCTTGGTTCTCGACACGATAATCCCGCTCTACCTCGGCCATGCACACCACGCCCCCTAGTGCTCATTTCTAACGTTCACGATTTATCTGATTAAAAATTTTATAAATTAATAATTTTTTCCACTGATTAATAGCAAACAATCTTATGGAAAGTAGTTTCAATAGTAGTTCTTTCGAATTTGAGATTATATCTACAGAGTTTAGTCTCTAGTCTGTATCTTCTAGTTCTAGAAATCGCATACATTCAACAACCATACGCATTCCAAACAGAGTATCACATAACTGCATCAAACACAAAGGTGACGTCCATAACCTCACCTTCGTCACACAAGGGTATTTTTGTCATTTCACTACCCAGGGGTATTTTCGTAATTTCACCCTACAGGGGTATTTTTTTAATTTCGCAAAATAGGGTATCTTGGCGATTTTACAAAATAAGGGTATTTTGGTAATTTCATAAATCAGTGGTATTTTGGTAATTTTCTCAAACCTAGGGTATTCTGGGTATTTTCAGAACTAGGGGCATACAAATAATTTTACAAAAATAGGGTATTGGTCCCTTTCGGGTTTTAGTTATGAATTTTGGCCCATTAACAAGTCCTCTCGGCTAAAGTGAACAAACACTACGCACCAGGTAGGATTCTAGCGAAGAGGAGGTGGGCCACTAGGACCGCTTAAATACCAAGCTAGATCCAATCCTAAACAAGCGTATGCCCGTTGCCACACTCCAACCCAACGACTTGTTCATGGACATGTTTAACTAGATAAATTAAGTCTTATGGATTTTAAGAGTTGTTTAACTAGGCCTAAGGTCCATAAACCCTAGTATACCTGTCTATGTCCCCATAAAGCCCATCAAGCCCAACATACATACCATATTAAGGGTTAGAATACTTACTTGCGTGGATCAGGTGCCGCCAGACTCGAAGGCCATATCTCAACCCAAAACATTTTTCTTAAACTCATATCAAACTGTAAAACACTACTGGACCCATTTTACAATCTGATTTTTGTAACTAGGCTCTGATACAAAAAATATAACACCCCAAACCCGGCCCATACGTTACGATCGAATCTGGTATGTCACAGGGTGAAGTGTAATCAAGTCTTAATAAAATCTTACAAAAATCCATGATTTGGAAGAAAACTTTTCCGAGTATTACGTAGTCTTTTGAAAACATTGATGTTTAGATTAAAGAAACTCCACTTTTACTTTAATATTTAAACCGCCGAGGTGTCGAGTTTGCTATAAACAAGAAACAAAAAACCCAAGTACAACCTTGAAAGGCCTTATTACATAACGAAAAGCCCAAATTTAAAAAATAAACTTATAGTAATGCCGAAACTATAAAGAAAAGAAATCGAAATTATGGCCTCCATGAGTCCGCCTCGGCTCTTACATCCACGAGCTACTGCTCACCTGAAAAGTTAAGGAAAAGGGGTGAGTCATCAAGACTTAGTGTGTAAATTTCCCACATTATACATACGGCATGAAGCCCATAGTCACACATTGGCCTTAGCCCACATATCAACATACAACAAATGAAATGCAAATAGCTCAACCCAAACCTAGTTTTTCCATCCACTACACACCAACACGTACCAACCAATCACACCGTGGGGATTTCTACAATCAACCCTCCATCTGCTACACTCCATCATGATAGTCATGCTGTCAATTACACATGATCACTAGGTGACCAAATAAATTATATATATACATTGTGGCAGATCCACCGATCACAATGTGACCAAAAATAATGTATGAACATATATATATATATATCATGGAAAAGCCACCGATCACTACGTGACCAATTAAGCACTTCCCCTTCATATCAAACCCATACCCATGATCTACATACAAATCCTAACAATGCAACATGCTACTCAAAACACATCAATTTTCCATACATACATTCAGCTATGCAAAGAAACGATACGGTCACGTACTTGGCAATCCTAGCCTTACCCCTAAGGGCATCACGATCGCTCACACACCCTTTTTTGGCTTTTCAGCCCATACAAACGTTAGTACAAATAAAGTATAGTGTGTGAAGGTTTACACACCTGATAATATGCACTACGACACTCTCTATATCAAAACTATCACTAGCCGAAACTACTGCTATCTGTCTACTATTCTACTCAGAAGCCAGCCCACAACCCGGTGGCCAATCCCGAACAGCAGACACCGCGCATTTCTTAAACTTTGGGGCTGGGACTATAGATCCAATGTAACATCCTGAAAAGGGCCTATGCATTTTCGGTTTAATTGTACGAAATGACATGTCTTATGTGTTATGAATGTGTTTTGAACATTTTTGGAAACCTGGAAATGTATGGAAATGTTAAGTTTAAAAGAGGAAAGTGAACATTTTTGGAAACCTAGAAATGTATGGAAATGTTAAGTTTAAAAGAGGAAAGTGAACATTTTGGAAACTAAGAAATGTAAGGAAATGATTTGGAAATGATTCAAAAGAGGAAAGTGAACATTTCGAAACTTGGAAATGTATGGAAATGTTAGGTTAAGAGGAAACGAAAATTTTGGAAACTTGGAAATGAAAGGAAATGTCAAGTTTTAAAGTTTAAAAGAGGAAACTAAGGCAAGGTGGCCTTAAGAAAATTAATAGGAAGGATTTGACACACAAACAAAGCTTGTCAAAGTGGCTTGAAGGCACCACTTAAAAGCCCAGCAAGTGACGCCACAAGCTTGTATATTTGGGCCAGGGATCGAGTCACTTGGGAAGCAAATAAAAGATTTTATTTTGCATCCAGAAGCAGAGAGGTGGACGGCATTATGGCTCTTAAAAGAGGAGTTTTATTCCTTTAAAATTTGGCTAAATAGGGATAAATAATAGATTTAATATTAGATTACTTTAAGTGGATTATTGATGAGATTAATTAAGGTGATAAATAAAAGATAAACTTTATCAAAATAAGGAAGAGTGGTGGCCAAGTAAAGGACTCTAGCTAGTAATTTTGGCTACTAGAGGAAAAGAGGCCATTCATTCATTCACTCTTCCATTGCCGAATTTCTTAAGTAAATTCTCCTCTCTCTGCCGAATTTCCTAGAGCCTTGTTCTTCTTCTTATTGTTAGCCAAAGCCAAAAATTCAAGATACACCATTAGCCGATTTCTTTTCTTTCCAAATCCATCAATAGCCGAATCTTGGTGGGGCTTCTAGTAAAAGTGCTGTCGATTTATCCAAGTAAGGGTAAGATCTAGACTCAGTTTCCATTCTTTTCTTTTTAAGCCTGTCAAAATTTAGGGACTAATCCATCATATTGTATTTTGGCCGAAACTATGGAAGGGAATTTCGGGATTTAGGTGGTGTCGACTAGAGAAAGAGGAGTTCTCCGGGATTTCAACATTCAAGGGTTTTTGACAGTATTAAGGAAGCAATGATCCAATTCGGGATATTAGATTTGGAAGGTAAGCACATAAGTATGTTCACCAAGGCCCGATTTGATACCTAGATCTATTTGATAATCGTTTAAAAGTCAAACTAATCTATTTAAGTGATTCAATGCTTGGTGAATACAAGAAGAAGCATAGCAGTGATTTCGGGATTTGAATAGTCATCAAATCGACACCAAAGGTAAGAAGTTGAGTACATAAATCCTTCGGGATTTAGGTTATAGCCGATTAGGCTTTAAAAGAAAACACTAAGTTTGGCCGAATAGGCCTTTGCTAAATATTACCATGTTGGTTAATGTAGGGACTTAAAAATCTAAAGCAATAGATCGATTTTTTTCCGTGATTTCAAGGAATTTGTTAAACAAATCGTGTGTATTCCACACTAATTTTAATATGTTTATGGCAATATTTAATATGTGCATGTTTATAAGAATGTGAATATGGCTAAGGTAATCGTGTTACGGTACAAAGTATCGAGGTACGCTTCCTACTCCTACTAGGATTACGAAATATGTTATATTTAACATGTGAAAAGTGACATAAATGTGAATTTAAGTATGATATGCATAATATGAATATTATGGGGCATTGGGTTATATGAAAAGGGAAGTGAAAGTGGTGACTTGGTCTCACTATCGAATGTGGTGACTTTGGTCACATTATCCTAATGTGGTAACTTCGTTGCAATATCTGAATGTGGTGTCTCATGACACAATTATTTAATCTGGTGGCTATGCCACGAATTTTATACGGGCGATGAGCACGTCGACTGTAGTGACTGCCTTCGATGGTGTGTAGCGGATGGAGGGTTGACTTAGTAGTCCCCACTTGTGCAAAGTTGGTACTGGGATGTGTAGCGAATGGCATATAGGTTTGGGTTCGTGGATTGCATCATTATCTTGAATTATTATGTGAACATGATATGTATGGTATGCCTAAATCTATTAAATTTTAGTGTTGGTTACACATTGAGTCATTGACTCACCCTGCTAGGGAACATGTTTCGTGTGATGAGCAAGGATTTGATTGGGACTACAGAACTTGTGGTGGCCATGCTCGACTTAAAGTTTTATTTGGACATTTTATTTTATTTAAGTACTCTACAATTTTTTTTTTTGGGTTTTGTTTTATGTAATAAGGCCATGGTGATGATTTTATTGTTGCTTTAATTACTATGTTACGAATTTATGATCTTTAAAGATTAAGTCAATTTTATTTAAATAAACTTTAAATATTTGTCACCTAAAATAAATGGGTTTCCAATATAAAAATAAACTTGTTTTCAACTCGAGCCCAATCCACAAACAAACTATCTTCAAAACACACAGTTTTCAAAGTATTCAAAAGAATTTTGAACCGGTTTACATCGAGGAACATACCAGATCCGGTCTAGGCTCGTAGGCCGAGTGTGGGGTGTTTCAGTTTGGTATCAGAGCCCAATTTAAACTCTCGGCCTCTGGTCTAAGGCCCAAAATGTTTTCAAATCGAGCCCAAATGAGTTTTATGGAAGTATTTCTGAAAATAGGCAGGTGTGATGGCATGGCACCTAAGTCTCCAAACCATGATCCACCTGTAAGTACCCCAACCATCTGTGTGTGATTATGTGATTTATAGAAGGATAGAAAAGGAATGGAACGTAGAATAAAATGATAGGTACTTGAACCCTAGGACTAGTCTACCCCAACTACTACATAAGACTTAAATGCCTAACTAAACAAACCTATGGCTAAGTCAACCGAGTTAGGGTGTGGTAACCCCTGTGCGCATGCCTAGCAATGATTTCAGTGGGAGCTTGGTATTTAAGCATTCCGTGTGACTCACCTCCTCTCCACTCGAATCCTACCTGGTGCGTAGCTTTGGTTCACCCTGACCAACAAGACTCGGTCATAGGCTAAACCCAATAACTAAAACCCGAAAGGGAACTAGCCATATTTTTTATATATATATAAGAACCCTAATTTTAAAACACTTGAAATCATTTTTCTTTAATTTGTGAAAACTATTTTTTTCCTACACAATTTTTCGAAAAAAATTCTGATTTATAAAATTACAAAAATACCCCTAGTGGTAAAATTACAAAATGCCCTTGGTTTATAAAATGTCTAAAATACCCACGCTCTAATTAACATTTTCATTATTTTATAACAAGTCCAAAACCCTTATTTGCAAATTATCAAAAATACCTTGATTTTGGAAAATAACAAAATTTCCCCTAACGTACCAAAATTTCCAAAATGACCCTGATTCCCAAAATCTTTCGCAACTTCATCGTTTTGGAAAATAAATTTCTTAAAAATAACCCTCAAATTTTTACATTAAACTTTACAAATCTACCCTGGTTTATTACCAAAATACCCCTAAAATTTAAAATTACCGAAATACCCCTAAAATTTCCAAATTTATCGAAAAGCCCCGGGATTTTAAAATTTCCAAAATACTTTTTGACAAAATCACCAAGGAACCTTATTTGACAAATTACAAAAATACCCCTGTAGGACAAATTACGAAAATACCCCTGGGTAGTGGAAAAACAACAACAATGAAAACTACAACATTTCTTTGAATGAATGAAAGTTCATAATTGATTGATGGATGTATGAATGTAAAGACTGTGTGCATGTATGAATACGAAAGAACCACTCTTAAAATTCTTTTCATAAAAACTTCTTCGCGGTTAATCGGTGGAAGAAAGGCTAATTCATAAAATTTCTTAATCAGATTAAAGCGCATCGTTAGATATGAGTTCTAGAGGACGCGGTCGTCATGGACATGGTAGAGGAAGAATGACTGTGTCAGAACCCGTTAGATCGGGTCAAGAGTCTGACAATGAGTTACCACCACCACCGCCACCCCAATTTGTTGGTGTCGGCGCAAGCTTCAGCATGTGGATGATGTTGTGTCGCAGGCCATGCTACGAGTTTTGGAAATGGTGGCTGACGCGGGTATAAATACGGGAGCTCAGAAATATGTACCGAGTGACTCCGAGCCAACTGAGCCGAGGTGTTCGTGGAGTATCCGTGTGGCACCCAAGATATTTGACCGAACATTGGAAGCAACCGAGTGCATTATGGATGAGCTCGATCCGACCCTGAGGAGAAGTTGAAAGGAATGGTGGCACTACTACGCCGATGAAGCGATCAATGGTGGTTAACGGTGAGGATGGTGCCGCCGAGGATCCGACAGGAGTATGCTAAAGAGGCATATCGAAAATGTATGTTGGCACATGATATATTGATGAGCGAGAGAAAGCTTTTAAGAAATTTGGTTCAAGGAACAAGTCGGTAGCGATGAAGTGAATTTCTAAGGTTGCCGATATGCTCGAGGAGTAGTGGCTACGAGCATGAGTGGTGTGTGCGGTTCAAGATGGTTTAAGGGATGACCTAAGGTTACCGATAGATCCACATCGAGCGGAGTTTTCGCGTTAGTAGAAAAGGCTAAGGTAGCCGAGGGAATCAAGGACTCTTGCTAAGCGAGCTCTGATAGGAATAGACCCAAGAGGGGTTATGGGTCATCAGGATCGTTAGGAAATGTGCAAAAAAGGCCCAGAATTGATGGGCCAAAGGGCCAGCAAGCTGGTACAAGATGGCAGTATCGTCCTTGTGATCATTGTGGAAAGAAGCACTTAGGAGAGTGCTAGAAAAAGACGGGAGGATGTTTTAGGTGTGGATCCAAGGACCATATGCTCAAAGATTGTCCTAAGAAACCAGATGAAAGTCGATCAGCAGCTCAGAATGTTAATTAGGCTGGTAGAGGAAGACAACAAGCTTCAACGTGGTCGTGGTTCAATAAATGAGGAAATGGTCTTTGGCAGAGGACGTGGAACACAAGGCGAGGAGCTACTAATACCGAGGCAAGGCGGTAGGGGTTGGTTTATCTTTGTTCATAGAAGGAGGATGGAGACGACGGACGTCATAATCCAGACGTTTTTATTTATGGCAAGCCTTATTATGCCTTAATTGATGTGGGTTCGACCCATTCTTATGTTGCATGTAGTGTAGTGGAAACACTAGGCCTAGACTCTGAACTTTCGGATAGGCAGATGACTGTAGTAAGCCCATTAAGCCAAACTGTAGTGGTGGATAAGATCTTTCGGAATGTACCTTTAGAGATTCAGGGAGTGAACTTTCGGGCTGACTTAATGGAACTACCCTTTGGGGAGTTTGAACTCATACTTGGAATAGACTGGCTAGTAGAGCACCGAGCCGTGTTGGATTGTGCGGCTAAACGAATGAAACTAAGGACCCCAAAGGATGAAGTAGTGGTAATGATCGGGGAAAGAAGAAACTACCTGTCTAACATAGTTTCGGCGTTGAAGGCTGAGAAAATGGTTAGGAAAGGGTGTAGGGCATTCTTAGCCTTCGTAAGTGTGTTGGGTGAAAAGGAAGAAGGTGTCAGTGGAGTTAGAATGGTAAAGGACTTTGAAGATGTGTTTTCGGAGGAATTACCAGGAATACCCCCAGATAGGGAGGTGGAATTTGGAATAGATTTGCTACCGAGAATAGCTCCTGTGTCAATCGCTTCATATCGAATGGCGCCAAAGGAGTTAGTGAAGCTCAAGGCTCAAATCCAAGAATTGTCGGATCGTGGTTTATTCGACCCAAAGCGCTCCATGGGGAGCTAGGTCCTATTTAGAAGAAGAAGGACTAACTATGCGTATGTGCATAGATTATCGTTAGTTAAATAAGTCGACCATTAAGAACAAGTATCCTTTGCCAAGGATTGATGACTTGTTTGATCAGCTGAAAGGGGCCGCAGTATTCTCAAAGATAGACTTGAGGTTGGGATATCATCAGTTGAAGGTGAAGGAGGCAGATATCCATAAGATAGCTTTTAGGACAAGATACGACCATTTTGAGTTTGTAGTAATGCCGTTTGGGTTGACGAACGCCCCAACCGCGTTCATGGATATGATGAACTGAGTTTTCCAACCTTACTTGGATAGGTTCATCGTCGTGTTCATCGACGATATTTTGGTGTACTCCAAGACTGAAGAGGAGCATGATGAGCATCTCCGAAGTTAGCCGCAAGTGTTAAGGAGAAGAGCTCATGCCAAATTCAAAGAAGTGTGAATTTTGGCTCAAGGAGGTGGAGTTCTTAGGGCATCCGTATCCACAGTAGGAATAAGAGTGGATCCTAGGAAGATCAAAGCGGTATTGGATTGGAAGCCACCTAGGTCCGTGGTCGAGATCCAAAGTTTCTTAGGTTTGGCGGTGCTATTCTGTAAGGTTTATGGAAGGGTTCTCATCTATAGCCGCGCCTTTGACAGAGTTGTTGAGGAAGGAAGTACCCTTTGTATGGTCGGATAAGCGGCAGGAGAGCTTTGAGAAGCTTAAGAAGGTTTTAACTAAGCTCCAAGATTGATTCAAACCAAAGGCGTGAAAGGAATTACGGTGTATTGTGACGCTCCCATACAGTTTGGGTTATGTATTGATGCAAGACGGAAAGGTAGTCGATATGCATCTCGGCAGCTAAGGCCGCATGAGGTTAACTACCCAACCCATGACTTGGAATTGGCAAGCAGAGTTTTCGCCTTAAGGTGTGGAGGCACTATCTCTATGGAGAAAGGTCATGATCTACATGCACCACAAGAGCCTTAAGTATCTATTGACTCAAAAGGAGTTGAACTTGAGGCAGCGAAGGTGGGTGGAGTTATTGAAGGATTATGATTGCTCGATAGAGTACCACCCGAGCAAGGCGAATGTGGTAGCTGATGCCCTAAGTCGGAAGGTTGTGTTAGATCTAAGGGCTATATTCGCTCACTTAATTTTGTATGATGATGGAAGCCTGTTGGCAGAGTTGCAAGTCAAACCCACATGGTTGAATGAGGTGAAAAGGTGACAGTTGACTGATAAGGACCTAAGTGCTAAGTTACAGCAAGTACAAAACGGAGAGTTAGAGGATTATGGCATTAATGATGAAGGAGTATTGTGCTACAAAGGAAAAGTCTGTATGCCGAAGGACGAGAAGTTAAGATAGATGATTCTTCGGGAAGCGCATAGTAGCCCTTATACTATGCATCCCGGGGGTATTAAGTTGTACAGAGATCTAAGAGAACAATTTTGGTAGCCTGATCTTAAACGGGAAGTTACTGAGTTCGTGGGAAAATGTCTGACGTGTTAGCAAGTTAAGGCTGAACACCAAGTTCCATTGGGATTGCTTTAGCCAATCTAGATTCTGCAGTGGAAGTGGGAAAGAATTACCATGGACTTCGTTAGTGGGCTTCCCCTTACGCCTACTAGGAAGGACTCGATATGGGTAATAGTGGATCGTTTAACTAAGTCCGCACACTTCATCCCAGAAGAGTGGATTATTCCTTCTGGTTAGCCAAATTATACGTGGCGTAGATTGTAAGGTTACACTGAGTCCGGTGTCAATTATTTTGGATAGAGACCCAAGGTTCACATCTCGATTTTGGAGGGCACTTCATCAAGCTTTAGGCACTAAGTTGGACTTCACTACTACTTTCATCCACAATCCGACGGTAGTCCGAACGAGTAATACAAGTGTTGGAGGATATGTTGAGAGGTCGTGTGATGGATTTCGAGGAAGTTGGGAGGATTACTTTCCTTTAGAAGAGTTCGCCACAACAACAATGCCTATCGTGCTAGCATTCAATGGCACCATATGAAGCATTGTATGGTTGAAAGTGTCGAACTCCTACTTGTTGGACTGAGTTAAGAGAACGTCGAGTTTTTGGACCAGAGTTGGTGGCGTAAACCAAGAGAAGGTTGAGATAATTCGAGCACGATTAAAGGAAGCCTCTGATAGGCAGAAGTCTTACGCCGACCTCAAGCGGAAGGAAATAGAGTTTGAAGTGGAAGACCAAGTGTTTCTGAAAGTCTCACCTTGGAAGAAGGTGATGAGGTTTGGTCAGAAAGGGAAGTTAAGCCCAAGGTTTATAGGGCCCTATCGGGTGTTGAAGCGAATTGGATCGGTGGCATACCAGCTAGAGTTGCCACCAGAGTTGCAGCAGATGCACGATGTATTCCATGTATCCATGCTACGTCGATATCGATCGGATCCATCTCACGTGGTACCAGTTGAAGAAGTGGAGCTAAGGCTAGACTTATCCTACGAGGAAGAGCCGATTCAGATTTTGGAACGTGATGTGAAAGTGTTACAGAGGAAGTCAGTTCCTCTAGTCAAAGTGTTATGGCGTAATCATGGATCGGAGGAAGCTTCATGGGAACCAGAGGAGGCAATGCAACAGCAATACCCTTAATTATTTTAGCTAGGAAATTTCGAGGACGAAATTATTTTAAGGGGGTAGAATTGTAACATCCTGAAAAGGGCCTATGCATTTTCGGTTTAATTGTATGAAATGACATGTCTTATGTGTTATGAATGTGTTTTGAACATTTTTGGAAACCTAGAAATGTATGGAAATGTTAAGTTTAAAAGAGGAAAGTGAACATTTTTGGAAACCTAGAAATGTATGGAAATGTTAAGTTTAAAAGAGGAAAGTGAACATTTTTGGAAACTAAGAAATGTAAGGAAATGATTTGGAAATGATTCAAAAGAGGAAAGTGAACATTTCTGGAAACTTGGAAATGTATGGAAATGTTAGGTTAAAGGATGGAAGCGAAAATTTTTGGAAACTTGGAAATGAAAGGAAATGTCAAGTTTTAAAGTTTAAAAAGAGGAAACTAAGGCAAGGTGGCCTTAAGAAAATTAATGGAAGGATTTGACACACAAACACGCTTGTCAAAGTGGCTTGAAGGCACCACTTAAAAGCCCAGCAAGTGACGCCACAAGCTTGTATATTTGGGCCAGGGATCGAGTCACTTGGGAAGCAAATAAAAAAATTTTATTTTGCTTCCAAGCGCAGAGGTGGACGGCATTATGGCTCTTAAAAGAGGAGTTTTATTCCCTTTAAAATTTCGCTAAATAGGGATAAATAATAGATTTAATATTAGATTACTTTAAGTGGATTATTGATGAGATTAATTAAGGTGATAAATAAAAGATAAACTTTATCAAAATAAGGAAGAGTGGTGGCCAAGTAAAGGACTCTAGCTAGTAATTTTGGCTACTAGAGGAAAAGAGGCCATTCATTCATTCACTATTCCTTTGTCAATTTCTTAAGCAAATTCTCTCTCTCTCAATTTCCTAGAGCCTTGTTCTTCTTCTTTTGTTAGCCAAAGTCGAAAATTCAAGATACACCATTAGCCGATTTCTTTTCTTTCCAAATCCATCAATAGCCGAATCTTGGTGGGGCTTCTAGTAAAAGTGCTGTCGATTTCTCCAAGTAAGGGTAAGATCTAGACTCGGTTTTCATTCTTTTCTTTTTAAGCTTGTCAAAATTTAGGGACTAATCCCTCATATTGTATTTTGGCTGAAACTATGAAAGGGAATTTCGGGATTTAGGTGGTGTCGACTAGAAAAAGAGGAGTTCTCTGGGATTTCAACATTCAAGGGTTTTCGACAGTATTAAGGAAGCAAGGATCCAATTCGGGATATTAGATTTGGAAGGTAAGCACATAAGTATGTTCGGCCAAGGCCTGATTTGATACCTAGATCTATTTGATAATCGTTTAAAAAGCCGAAACTAATCTGTTTAAGTGATTCAATGCTTGGTCGAATACAAGAAGAAGCATAGCAACGATTTCAGGATTTGAATAGTCATCAAATTGGCACCAAAGGTAAGAAGTTGAGTACATAAATCCTTCGGGATTTGGGTTATAGCCGATTAGGCTTTAAAAGAAAACACTAAGTTTGGCCGAATAGGCCTTTGCTAAATATTACCATGTTGGCCGAATGTAGGGACTTAAAAATCTAAAGCAATAGATCGGTTTTTTTTCCGAGATTTCAAGGAATTCGTTAAGCAAATCAGGTGTGTATTCCACACTAATTCTTAATATGTTTATGGCAATATTTAATATGTGCATGTTTATAAGAATGTGAATATGGCTAAGGTACCGTGTTATGGTACAAAGTACTCAGGTACATTTCCTAATCCTACTAGGATTACGAAATATGTTATATTTAACATGTGAAAAGTGACATAAATGTGAATTTAAGTATGATATGCATAATATGAATATTATGGGGCATTCGGGTTATATGAAAAAGGGGAAGTGAAAGTGGTGACTTGGCCTCACTATCCGAATGTGGTGACTTTACCACATTATCCGAATGTGGTAACCGGTTACAATATCCGAATGTGGTGTCTCATGAAACAATTATTTAATCTGGTGGCTATGCCACTAATTTTATATGGGCGATGAGCACGCCGATCGCAATGATCGCCTTCGATGGTGTGTAGCGGATGGAGGGTTGACTTAGTAGTCTCCACGGTGTGCGTGTTGGTATGGGGATGTGTAGCGGATGGCATCTAGGTTTGGGTTCTGGATTGCATCATTATCTTGAATTATTATGTGAACATGATATGTATGGTATGCCTAAATCTATTAAATTTTAGTGTTGGTTACACATTGAGTCTCATTGACTCACCCTGCTAGGGAACATGTTTGGTGTGATGAGGTGTGATTTGACGTGACTACAGAACTTGTGGTGGCCATGCTCAGCTTAAAGTTTTATTTGGACATTTTATTTTATTTAAGTACTCTACAATTTTATTTTTTTGGGGTTTTGTTTTATGTAATAAGGCCATGGTGATTGTAGATGGCCCAAAATTGCCCGGGCCCAATTACAAAATAAATACAAGCCCAAAAAAACCAACCCAATTAAAAAACAAAAAAAAAACCAAAAAAACAAACAAAAACAAGCCCAAATGGCCCAAAACCATTTTCACCAAAAATGTAAGAGGATGAAAACCCTAGCCGAGCCTACCTCGACCTCGACTTGACCCCCACCTACCTCTCGCCGCTCCATCCGGCCGACGCTCCCATGGCCGCAAAACACGCGAAAAGGATAGGGACAACAATATCGCAGAGAAGGACTGCTTTTGTTTTTTCTTCTTCCTTCGGTTATAAAAACCGAAGAAAATAATGTAAAAGGGGGTTCCTTTCAAAAAAAAACAGAGAGAATATTAAAAAAAAGAAGGCTAAGGCTTTTCGGAGAGAAAAAAAAACAGAGAAAAAGATAGTGTAAAGTGATCGACTTTTTTTAATATCAATAGAAATTTTTTTTTTTAAGGTAGCAGATCCAAATACATACAAAAAAAAACAACGTGAAAGCCTCAAAATCGCAAGAAACCGAAACAAAAGGTGACCTTTTTTTCATTCTCGAAAGCCATTCCATTTTTTTTAGTAAACTACATCATTAAAACATATATATATGTAGTCTAAAAAATAAAAAAAAATAAAAATTTTTTTACCTTTCCGCCACCGGGTGTCGGAGTCTGACGCCGGCGACGACTGGCGGACCCTCACCGAATCCTCCGAGCTCTCCACCGTAGAGAGAAAGAAAGAAGGATTAGATTTTTTTTTTAAAACTGTGAAAAGTGATTTTTTTTTGAAGCTTTTAAACTTATATAGGCAAGTTAAAACGACGCCGCTTTGGCCAAGGCCCAAAAGCCCCAAAACGACGCTGCTTCCCTTTCAACCGAATCGACCCGCCCGCTAGAGGATCCGCGTGTTTTGCCAAAAAAGGGAATTTACTGTGTGATCCTTCCGCATTTTTTTATTTTACAATGAGGTCTTTTGCTATTTCAATTTTGCCCTGAACTTTCTTGCGATTATAAATTTGGTCCCCATAAAACGTGTGTTTAGACGCTTTGGGTAAATTTATGCCCCACCCCCCATATTTTCGCCGCATCACAATACGGTCCTTTTCCTTTCTTTTATTATAATCGCCTTAATTTCATTTTAATTAGATTTGGCTCTCCCCTTTAATCATCATTATTATTTAATGTTTTTATTGATTATTTATTACTACTATTATTTTTTATTATTATTACTATAATATCATGTATTACTACACCATATTATTATTATTAGCATTATTATTATTATTATTATTATTTTATTCCTCTATTATTAATTATTATTATTATTTACTATTACTATTACTTTATTACTAGTATTATTATTATTTTATTTCATCATTATTAATCTTATTTATTTTATTATTGTTCATTTATTGATATGTTATTGTTTTTCGTATTTAATGTACTCTTATTATTGTCATTGTTTAATCTTCCCCATTTATGAATTTTGTTTTATATTATTTTATTCATTATTTATTTATTTGCTATCTTATTTATTTATTTGTCATTTCATTTACTTATTATTTATTCGCTTATTGTTCTTTACTCTTTTAATACTTTAAGGCAATTTATTTATTTATCATATTCTTTATTTTATTATTATCGTTATTATTATTATTACTTTTGCTTCTATAGCTTTATTATCGTCATTCTTATTTCACTATTTATTTACTCATTCATTTATTTATAAGAATTAGATTTATTCATATATTCACTTAATTTGTTGTATCATTACTTTGTCTAATATTAATCAATCAAATTTTCAAAATAAAGATGATGATCGGTATTTGAAAATTCGGGAAGATCGAGCCCTAACTTACTGGGTTAGGTTTTACTCGCTTATGTTAAACAACGGATATCTCTTTTGAAGTTGCAATTTTAAAACAAAATCTCAAAATTTGAAATGTCGCGCCCTAACTTCATCGGACTCGACACTTAGATACTTCGGATAAGTTTCTTTTCCTAAAATAGAGGCAATCTTCCAGATTTGAAATCTCGGAAATCGAGCCCTAACTTATCGGGTTCCGATTTTCATTTGACTAATAACGGAGGATCCTCTTCAAATAGAAACCAAGTTTCAAAAGGCGAGCTTAGTTTCGGAGTTTAAAGTATCGTGCCCTAACTTCATCGGACGTGATGCTTTACCTCTTGAAAATAAGAAAGCCTTAACGCCTTCTAATTTTGAAAATAAAAACATTGTATTTTGAATCCTTTCAAGTTTTCAACAAATAGGACATCAATCAATCGGTTTGGTACCAATTTTGGGCGGTCGAGGTGCTAATCCTTCCTCGCACGTAATCGACCTCGAACCCGTTTTCTCAAAGTTCGTGGACCAAAAAGCACTTGTTTTAGTAAATTAAATGTTTTATTAAAACAAAGGTGATCCGATCACACCAAATAAAGATCGGTGGCGACTCCTTTCCTTTTCTTTTTCAAAAATCGAGTCGATCAGGCTGCCACTACGCTTCACTCAAAAAAATGGTTACGACGACTTGGCGACTCCTTTGGGGACGCGAGGTCAAGCCATAGATTGATCGATTTTTGTCTTTTTAATTAAAATGGTTTTGAAAAATCATGCTTCTTTTAACGCATCTTCAATATTAGCCTTGTAAATACTTTGGCATTGCATTGCATGACCGTTGTGGTCACACCTTTAAGTGGGAGCGAAGCTATGCTTTCGTGAGGTTTTCACCTCCGCATGGGCTAGTGGACTGCTTTCGGAATACATCCGTACCTATGTCTCCGTGAAGTTTTCACTTCCGCATGGCCATAGGGAAATGTATTCCCCTGAACCGAACTCGGTCCGCATGAGCCTATAATGGGTGAGGATCGAGGAATCTGCTGGTTTGGGAACCTCGAACTTTAGAACTAAGCCGCATATAGCAAACCCTAAGAGCCCACCTTAGGTAGAGCCATGGCAAACCTTAGTGGTCACCCAGATAGGCGTTTGCTTATTTTACTTACTTTATATTCCATGGTACTAACTTTTTGTGTTTCTTTCTTTGTGTGCATATCATTTCATATTTTAAAGAGACATCGATTCACGGTCCGTTTCTGAGTTGGGAAACTGGTTATGGAAAGTGAATTCCTTGATAAAGTAGAAGACAATGCGGCCGTCCGCATATGGTCAGAGCAATGCCAAATAGAAAAAGGAGATAACTTAGTCGAAGGGTATGTGTCAGAACTACGAAACTTCACCAATATCAGTGTCACGCAGAACGAGCTCCAAGAGTTGAAAGAAATTTGGATTCAGTAGCGAAGCAGCTGTTCTATGGTACTTACGGCGACCTGCCTTACCTGCTTGAGGTCAAAATAGACAAGCACCTATTCTGAGCAATGGCCCAGTTCTGGAATGCCGCTTATATTGCTTTCTCCTTCTAAAAGTGGATCTGGTTCCCACAAGAGAAGAGTATACGACCTTGTTACATTGCCCGAGAATTCAAGTTGACAAAGCTTATTCTAAGGCGGTTAATGGCCCAACCTTCGCGAAGAAGTTGATGAATATCACCGAAATGAGTGAACAGTGGGTCTCAGCTAGAATGTAGAAGAAGGGCGAGGGTAAATGCATACCCTGGATATGTTTGAGAGACTTGATTCTGGCGCATCCCGATACGAAGAAAAAGATAGACATCTTGGCCTTGTGTATTTACGGCCTGGTAATCTTCCCCAAAGCTTTAAGGCACATTGATGAAGCGGTTATCGATCTATTCAGCCGGTTGGACAAATGGGTCACACACGTTCCTGCCATCTTAGCCGAAACATTCAGATCCTTGACCGTCTGTCGGAGAAAAGGTGAAGGCAGGTTTATTGGGTGTGCACAGCTGTTATTGGCTTGGTTCCATAGTCACTTTTGGAAAATAGAGAAAGTGTCTTGCCGGTTCATGTCAGAAAAGTACTCCCCGCTAGAAGAGATAGCAACTACGCCTAGAAGAGAGGATGTGTCCGAAGAAAATTGGATCGCACTCTTTCAAAACCTTCAAGAGGACGACATCGAGTGGAAGGCTCCCTGGATGATTCCCGACCGGATCCTTTATCATTGAGGAAGCTTTGACTAGGTTCCCTTATTGGGAATTTGGGGTGCCACCGCCACGCCCTTTGTCGGGTCCTAAGACAAGATGGTTCAAGGCGGTTTGTACCAACAACATACTGCTAGCTCAATGCGAAGTTTTCATATAAAGGGGAAGCTATAAGAAAAGGGTTAAAGAGATTTCTAGTGCACGGAATCGATTCACGTAATGAGAAGATTATCTACGTGCCCGAGGACGACCTAATACCTTGAATGGAGGGCTAGGAGAGTCAATGATAACATTCCCGAGCCAAATCGGAAGGCGCCCGATCAAGAGAAGAATGCATGCAAGTGGTCCCATCGAACTAGAGGTTGTAAAGCAAGATTTTGAACGGATGAGCTCGGAACTCGGAAAAGGATAGAAAGGTTGAGGAAGAAAAGATGCTCCTCCGCTAGAAGTGGACGGTCAAAATTAGAGGCCGAGAAACTCAAAAGGAAAAGCGAAAAGTAGAGGAAGACCGAGATGACTTGAAGACGGAGTACAAGGGATGCGCTTAACGATGAAAAACGCAGATTAGGGAAAACTTCAGAGCAAAGGGCAACAAGAGGTCGAGAGGAAAGAGCCAAAGTTAACAGTTGGGAAAAAAGTTCGTGAAATGCGAGCAGAAGGAAGACTTAGAGAGGGGGTGACGAAGACCAAAAGAGAAAAGGGATTAGAAGCTAGAATAATGAGCTTGGGCGATCTCGCACCACTACCAAGTCGAGACTCGGAAAGCCAACTAAATTCAAGCCTAAATGAATAGAGGAACTGAAAAGTAGGGTTGAAGAGTTAGAATTGGCATTACATAGTAGCGAGCTCGGATTGAGCTTCGAAACAAGAGAAAGACGTTGGGAGGAAGAGCTTCACCATTCTTGCGAGCAAGTTTGAAGCCGGACTACCTCATGGAGAGGCAATAATCCAGATTCGAGAAGTAGTGATCACCCATGACTTTGGTGAGGAGGTGACATAGTGGGCATGAGATATGGGCTACCACCGGTCGTGATGAAGAGCTAATCTCTCCGCTTGGAAAAATCAAAACCTTAGGTCTTAGGGCTAGAACGTATTTGTAATCTACTTTATGTAAAGGGTTTTGCCTTCTAATAAAGTTTTCTAAAATAAAGTTGATTAGAATCGATGTCTTTTTCCGATTCATGCATTTGCATTACATCATATTACATGCATTAAAGTTCATAAAAAGAAGCCTAATTGGTTAAGATTAACAGAGAAACAAAAGAGAAACAAGAGAGAAGAAAAGAAATCGAACTGGACATCACTACGGACTCGTGCTAAGACAAAGAAAATGGATCAAAGATTTGAACAATTTCGAAGGAGATGCAAGAACAGATGCAGAGCAAATAATGAAACTCCAAAGAAGATATGATAGAACGGATGCAAGAGTCCCAAAACAACATGATGAGCAGGTGGCGCAACTATTAACCAATGAACGAGGAAAAGGCGTTCTTTGCTAGTTCGTGGAATAATGACGACCCTGCTTACCTTCCGGATTTACCCCGCCAAATACCCAAGCACCACTATAAATAGGTCCCCAAAGGACACCTTTTGTTATCAGGCCACAGTGCCAGGTTGAGACCGCAATGCCAAAGACACTTTCCGACGGTTCAGCAAGAATCCGGAGAAGGTCCGGCTAACCCTATAGTCCCCGACTTTGATGAAATGGCTGAAATGGATAAGGCAAAAACGAACCTTCCCAAATAACTCGAGGATCGTTGCAAATGGTTAGAAGAAAAATTTAAAGAAATAGAGACTGCTGACCATCGCTACGGAGTGGACGCTAAAGACTTGAGCCTAGTCCCAGACCTCATACTTCCGCCAAAGTTCAAGACCCCGGATTTTGAAAAATACAATGGGACCAATTGCCCTGAAGCGCACATCACGATGTTCTGTCGGCGGATGGTAGGATATGTTAACAACGATCAACTACTCATTCATTGTTTCCGGGATAGTTTGGCGGGGCCGCACCAAGTGGTACAATCACTCGATCGTACCAGATCAAGTCATGGAAGGATCTAGCATGTGCCTTTCTCGAAACAATACGGCACATAGCCGATATAGCTCCGATCGAATCATGCTCCAAAATATGGAGAAAAGCCGAACGAAAGTTTCAGCAAGATGCCCAGTGGTGGAGGGAAGTAGCCACGCAAGTTCACCACCCTCTTAGAAAAGAGACAACCATGTTTGTTTGTCAATACCGAAAGCTCCTTCATTAATCACATGCTTGGAAGTGCCACAAAAGTTTTTTCGATATTGTCTTTGTGGGAAATGATCGAGAATACAATCAGAAGCGGTAAAATAGAGGCTGGAGAAAGTACTAGAAAGATGGCCCCGAAGAAGAGGGAGAGTGATATAAACAACATAGGTAAAGGTTATTCAAAACCTATTATCGTGGAGCGAGCCAAGGACTATGACCCCCGATCATCAGAGCCCCTTTAGACAGGAGTCCAACACAAGGAAAAATACGGAGAAAATCCAATTTACGCCTATCCCGGTCCCATACAAGGAAATGTACCAGAAATTATTCGACGCACACGTTGTCTCCCCATTACTTAAAACCCCGCAACCCCCGCACCTAAGTGGTATGATGCTAACGCACACAGTCACGAATACCATGCAGAATCGTGGGGCATTCTATAAAGCACCGCCTCGCTTTTAAGAAACTAGTGGAAAGACCGATCCGGATGGGAGTTATAAAAGTCGATGACACCTCTTGCAAGGGGCACCCGCTACCTAATCACGGGTCAACATGATAGGCGAAGATGCGAGGAGAAGAGTTAAAAGGATATTTTCGATGTGAAAATCCCAATGAAACAGTCCGAAGGAAATGATAAAAGGGATTGGTTGTGACATGTCCAAGGAAGAACATGAAGAAACACGAAAGGGTTGTGAATTTCATGACTCGTAAGGGCATGAAATCCAAAGTTGCACCGAAGTTCGAATCTTTGGTACAAAGTGCCGATGGATAATAAAGAGCTAGAATTCTTTGAAAGCAATGAAGGCCGGAAAGAGGGTAACATCTGCGCGTTGAAGGATGAGTCAGCAGTGAAGCAGCAAAAGCCTCGGAGGTGAGCCATCCTTTAGTCACCATCTCCCGATCACAAGGCGACGGAGTAAAAATCGTGATTCGAAAGCCTACTACTTTTTCATCTGAAGACAACCAAAAGACTCTCGGGGGTTATAATTGCAACGTGACGACTCCTGAAAATTGGGGTCCGTCCGCAAAAGAGAGCCAGGAATATCCTAAGATCATGATCAGAAAACCTGCAGCCTTTCCATATAAGGATGACAAGAAGGTCCCCTGGAACTATAACTGCAATGTGACGATTCCTGAGAATGGAGATTCGCCCAACACTACAAAAGGAAACCAAGAGGAAGGCTCCTACACGCGCAGTGGAAAGCGCTACGACTTGTCAAACACAAAGACGGAGCACTCAAAAGGGAAAAACTTGATGGGCGAACAAAAGAAGGAAAAGGACCAAGCAAGAGACACATATAAACGAGTGAAGGAGGAAGAAGCTAGGAATTCTTAAAGTTTTGAAGCATAGTGAATACAAGGTCGTAGAGAAGCGACTACATAAACAACTCACCAGATATCGGTGCTAGATTTACTATTAAGTTCAAGCACACCGTAACGCTACCGATGAAGGTGTTGAATGAAACTTATGTTGCAAATGATATAACGAGTTAACAAAATTTGGACCGCTGGTTAGCAACATAAGTCTTGATAATTTTATTTTCTTTAACGATGATGAGATTCCTCCGGGAGGTACGGGTTCCATCAAGGCTCTCCACATTACCACGCGATGCAAGGGATACACATTACCAGGGGTACTAGTTGACAATGGATCAGCGCTCAATGTTCTACCACTATCGACACTGAATCGATTACCCATTGATAGTTCTCATATGAAGGCCCTGCCACAACATAGTAAGGGCATTCGATGGAACCGAGAGGAAAGTCATGGGAAGGATCAAGTACCTCTCTTAATCGGACCGTGCACATATGAGGTGGACTTTATTGTGATGGACATCCGGTAGCCTTATAACCGCTATTTGGGAGACCTTGGATACACTCGGTAGGGTAGTGCCCTCATCATTGCACCAAAAGTTGAAATTAATCTCAGAGGGCCGTCTAGTAACCATAAATACTGAAGAGGACATCATCGCAACTGTAACAAACAATGCACCCTATTTAGAAGCCAACGATGAAGCAGCTGAGTGTTCCTTCCTTTCTTTGGAATTTGTCAACGCAACATTCGTCGTCGAGGGGAATAAGGTCCCAGTACCGCAATTGTCCAAAACCGCGAGAATGGGTCTACAACTGATGGTCGGGAATGGAGCTGTGCCAGAGAAAGGACTTGGAAGATACCTCCAAGGGGAAATCGAGGTCCCAAGACTAAAAGAAAAGCAAGACTTCTTCGATCTAGGATTCAAGCCAAACGCCAAGCAAAAAAGAGAGGAGTCAGAAAAGAAGCAAGAAAGAAGGAAGGCACGTTTGAGGGGAGATGAGATGAAATGGCAACCGATGATAATTCCTCATATTCGTGAGATCTTTATATCAGGAGGGGTTATCTATCCGGGACGAGAAACACAAAATGAAGAAATGGAGCATGTCAACGCTATATCTGAGGGGGAAATTGAGGAAGAAAATCGGAATGGCATCCGCCCCTATATGCCGGGTAGCGTTCTAAATAATTGGACCGCGGAGGAGATTCCTATAGCCTTTAGAACTTATTCAGAGTAATACTCGGAACACACTTATTGCTTTAAGTCTAGAAGCAATAAGAACCCTTTTGTGAAACATGAATTTGTATAAGCCCGTTATTTTCAATGAAATACATCTCCGCTATCTTTTGAGCAAATTTTCTTTTATGTTCATTTCATTCATTCATTATTCTTTCTTTAAATATTCTTCTAAACATTTCTATTCTTCATTTATCATACCAATAAACATGCCAAGATTTTATGATCCTATGAGCCTTTATTTCCATAACAGGTCTCCAGATATCAATGATTTGAGTAATGCTACTGATGACTCAGAATGTCCTTTTGAGCAAGATATGGGTGCGGAAGATTTTCAGGATTTTGGAGATGACCAAGGCTGTGATTTAGCTCCCGAACTGTTAAGGATGGTAGAACAAGAGGAGAAACAAATCATACCTCACAAAGAATCAGTGGAAATAGTGAATCTAGGAAATGAACAAGAAAAGAAAGAAGTGAAGATTGGAGCTAGTATCACCGCAGAAACAAAGCAAGACCTTATTGAGTTACTCCAAGAATTCAAGGATGTCTTCGCATGGTCATATCAAGACATGCAGGTTAAGCATCGATATCGCGATACACCGCTTGCCCATAAAAGAAGAATACAAGCCACCCAATGTAAACTTGGAGGATGAGGCCGGACGTTTTATGAAAATAAAAGAAGAGGTAAAGAAGCGCTTGACGCAGGTTCTTGCAAGTGGTTAAGTACTCGTAATGGGTAGCCAATATCGCCCCCGCCCCTAAGAAAGATGGGAAAGTACGAATGTGTGGACTACAGAGATCTAAACAAGGCTAGCCCAAGGACAACTTTCGTTACCCATATCGACACCTTGGTGGACAATACGGCAGTTATTCATTGTTCTCATTCATGGATGGCTTCTCAGATACAACCAGATAAAGATGCTTCTCGAAGACATGAATAAAACCACATTCATAACCATGTGGGGAACCTTTTGCTATAAGGTAATGCCATTTGGGTTGAAGAATGCGGAGCAACATATCGTAGAGCCATGGTGACCCTATTCCATGACATGATGTACAAGGAAATTGAGGTTTACGCCGACGATATGATTGCCAAGTCTCGGATCGAAAAGGAGCATATCCAAGTCTTAAGGAACTTATTTTTGAGGTTGAGGAAAGTCCAATCAAGCTTAACTTGACAAAGTGTACCTTTGGAGCCGTGTCGTGAAGCTGCTAGGATTTATAGTCGATGAAAAGGGATTGAGGTTGACCGGACAAAGTCAAGGCTATACAAGAATTGCCTCCACCTCGCACGCAAAAACAAGTTCGAGGTTTCTTAGGAAGATTAAATTACATTGCTCGGTTCATTTCACAACTAATCGAGAAATGTGATCCCATATTTCGCCTTCTTAAAAATACAACCTGTGTGTGGGACGAGGAATGTCAAGACCTTTGACAAAGTAAAGCAAGACTGTCCAATCCTCCAAAGATTGACACCGCCTAATCCGGAGAAGCCTTTAATCCTCTATTTGACGGTACTTGATAATTCAATAGGATGTGTGCTCGACCAAAGATGATGAGTCGGAAAGAAAGAAAAGCAATATACTACCTTAGCAAAAAGTTCACCGAGTGTGAAACAAGGTACTCACCGATTGAGAAAATATGTTGTGCCTTGGTCCGACAACTCTGAGACCGAGGCAAGACATGTTGTATCATACGACTTGGCTCATCTCAAGCTAGACCCATGAAATACCTAATGGAGTCAACTACTCTTAATGGACGGATGGTCCGATGGCAAATTTTACTTTTCGAGTTTGACATAGTTTATGTAAACCGTAAAGCGATAAAAGGAGTGCAATAGCGAATTTTCCGCTAGTAGAGCTCGCGATTATGAGCCTCGGACTTTGATTTCCCTAATGAAGACCTAATGTACGTAGCAACCACTAAAGAAGATACCACGAAAAGTCATCCTTGAAACTAAACTCGACGGGCATCGAACGCTATGGGCAATGGAATTGGGGGATTCTCGTGTCCCCAAACGGAGACCATTACCCATTTACTCAGTAAATTGGATTTTGATTGTACAAACAATATGGCGTAGTATGAAGCTTGTATCATGGGCATCCGTCGTCGCTATTGAACGCAAAATTAAGGTCTTTGAAGTATACGGAGACTCGCGCTGGTAATTTATCAACTTAAAGGAGAATGGGAGACGAGAGATCCCAAATTGGTCGAATACAAAAGATTGGTCCAAGAAGCGATCAAAGAGTTCGATGACATCACTTTCGATTATTTACCAAGGGACTAAAATCGATGGTCGATGCTCTAGCCACATTGGCTTCTATGGTACGAGCAAACAACAAGGAGGATATGAGACCTATACAAATGAACATTTATGAGGCCCCACCCATTGCTACAATGTCGAGGAAGAAGGAAAATTGGCCCATCATGGTACCACGATATATTACGGTATGTGAAGAATCGTGAGTACCACGATCAAGCCACCGAGAATGAAAAAAGGCACCGAGGAGATTAGCATGTGATTACGTCTTGGATGGAGAAGTCTTATACAAGAAAAGGAAAGATCAAGTGTCGCTAAGGTGTGTGGATGCCAGAAGCTAAGTTAATCCTAGAAGAAGTCCACGAAGGTGTCTGTGGAACTCACGCTAATGGTTTTACAATGGCCGCATAAATAATGAGGTTCGGATATTATTGGTCCACCATGGAGGGAGACTGTATCAACTATGCCAAAAAATGTCATAAATGCCAGATTTATGGTGACAAGATTCATGTACCCCCGTCACCTTTGCATGTTATGACTTTCCCATGGCCATTTTCCATGTGGGGGCATGGATGTCATTGGGCCAATATCTCCGAAGACATCGAACGGGCACCGATTTATCTTTGTGGTCATCGACTACTTCACTTAAATGGGTGGAGGTCGCCTCATATGCCAACGTCACTAAATCGGCGGTTAGCAGGCTTTTTGAAAAAGGAAATCATTTGTCGATATGGAATGCCCGAGAGGATCATATCGCATAACGACCAATTTAAACAATAGCACAATAGCGTGGGTTTGTAGCCAATTCAACATCAAACATCACAATTCATCACCGACGCCTAAAAATGAATGGGGCGGTGGAAGCGACCAACAAAACATCAAAAGATAGTGGGAAGATGACCGAGACTTACAAGGATTGGCATGAGAAATTACCGTCAGCGCTTATGCTTATCGAACGTCCGTCCAACCTCTCACTGGGCAACACCTTTCTCATTAGTCTATGGGATGGAGGCAGTTCTATCTATCGAAGTGGAAATACCTTCTCTTCGAGTATTGTCAGAAGTGAAGCTGGATGAAGCTGAATGGATCCAAGCTCGATATGATCAGTTGAACTTAATTGAAGAAAAGAGATTGAGGGCTATCCGTCATGGTCAGATGTACCAAAAGCGAATGATGCGAGCATACAACAAAAAAGTTTGACCAAGGGAATTCCATGAAGGGGATCTCGTGCTGAAAAAGATCCTTCCCATACAAAAGGATTTCAGAGGAAAATGGATGCCAAATTGGGAAGGACCTTATGTGGTGAAAAAGGCTTTCTCTGGAGGGGCACTAATCTTGGCTGAGATGGATGGGAAAAATCTACCCAATCCCATAAATTCAGATTCAGTTAAGAAATATTATGCTTGAAGAGGAGAAAGGCTAAAGTGAAAACCCAAAAAAGGCGCTTTACCAAAAAAAAACGGAGAGGTCGAAGTGAAAACCCGTAAAGGGCACTTTGAGACCAAAGGGGCTTTAAGTCGAAAACCCGATAAGGGCGGCCCAAATTAGCACGAAAAAGGAGGTATGTGACAATCTTTTCCCCCAGAATTGGCAAAAGGAGGAATGTTACACCTCGGAACATCTACAGAAAGCACCGCAGATCTCCCAACGCCTTTTCACTCAAATGATCTTGAAAGGATTCGATTGGCGAAGCCAGTGTCGCGATATCTGGGCACCTACTTTTTCTTTTACCCATTTTTGTACTCCAATAATGTTTACTTTTGTTGAATTAATCCAATTCCATTCTTTATATATCCCATTGTTATTTTAAATCTTTGAGTTGTTTGCAATTGAAATAACGACCCATTGACCCATAATGCTTCCATGAAACGAGTCCCACCTATTACTCGAAGCTTCTAAACAAACAGAGGGACCTAAAACAAGACTGTTGTTTAGAGCCACCGTGCTTAGGGGTTGGAAACATTCAAGAAGAGAAGTCCAAAATTATGACCATTTCTTGATTCGCAGCATAGACATCGACAAGATGTTGCCTCGTGCCATGACCTCGACGAGCGAGCGAGCAATTACTGACTCTAAGATTTTTAAGGAAAAATAAATCGTTCTCATGACATCCCGCATTCATTCAAATGTCCTCCGTAATATCATTTAGTTAGGAGCATCTGATTTATTACAATCATTGCATCTTAATGAAAGATTATCATTCTCACGACATTCTGCCTTCATGCAAGTGTCATCCATTAGTTAGGAGCATTCGAGTTGTTCTGACCATAGCATCCTCACCATTTGGCATAAACACGAAATCGAGTCTACAGGATATGTCCCTAAAGGATGGTGTAGCAACACTATCGAAGATTGTCCTATTACCATCAACCAGCGATGGAATAGGTTGAAGATTGTCTTATTACCATCAACCAGTGATGGAATAGGTTGAAGATTGTCCTATTACCATCAGCTAGTGATGGAATAGGTTGAAGATTGCCCTATTGCCATCAACCAGTGGTGGAATAGGTTGAAGATTGTCCTATTACCATCAACCAGTGATGGAATAGGTTGAAGATTGTCCTATTACCATCAACCAGTGATGGAATAGGTTGAAGATTGTCCTATTGCCATCAACCAGTGATGGAATAGGTTGAAGATTGTCCTCTTGCCGTGACCGGAAAGTGGAATAGGCCAAAATTGTAGATCTTGTCACCATAACCAGTAGTGGGGCAAGATCAAGGCAAATCATGGCTCTCAACCAAGAGGGAACACGATTTAGGCCACCCTCCTATTGCCACTAACCAGCAGTGGAATAGGCCAAAAATTATAGATCTTGTCACCATAACCAGTAGTGGTGCAAGATAGAAGGCAAATCATGGCTCCCTAACCAGTAGGGAACACGATTTAGGCCACCCTCCTATTGCCACTAACCAGCAGTGGAATAGGCCAACAATTGTAGATCTTGTCGCCCTAACCAGTAGTGGGGCAAGGTCGAAGGCGAATCTTAGCTCCCTAAACCAGTAGGGAACATGATTTAGGCCATCGCCCCATGTCCCAACCAGATGGAATAGGTCAAAAATTTGTAATTCCTGTCCCTAACCAGTAGGGAGCATGGTTAAGCTTTAGTCCTATTGCCTTAACTAGAGGTGGGATAGGCTAAAGACCAAAGACCTCATCTCTCTGGAGATGCAGCGGAGCAATCCAAAATAAAACAAGTCACACCCCATTGGAGTCGCAGCAAGAGCAAATTGAGGCCACATAGCGGTGGAGTGGATTGAAGTAACAAGATGCGGTAGACTGGAATGAGGCTACATGAAAGAGAAAAGCACCAAAGAAGACAGGACTCAGTAAAACCGAGCAACTTTGGTCCCTCTTTATGTCTTTGCTCTATTCCCGTTGCACGACAATGAGCAAAGAGGGGCAGCTGTAGATGGCCCAAAATTGCCCGGGCCCAATTACAAAATAAATACAAGCCCAAAAAAACCAACCCAATCAGAAAACAAAAAAAACAAAACAAACAAACAAAAACAAGCCCAAATGGCCCAAAACCATTTTCAGCCAAAAACAGAAGAGGACAGAAAACCCTAGTCGAGCCTACCCCCCTGACCTCTGACTTCTGACCCCCCACCTACCCTCTGCGCCGCTCCATCCGTCGACGCTCCCATGGCCTGCAAAACACGCGAAAAGGATAGGGACAACAATATCAGCAGAGAAGGACTATTTCTTTTATTTTTTTCTTCTTCCTTCGGTTATAAAAACCGAAGAAAATAATGTAAAAGGGGGTTCCTTTCAAAAAAAATAGAGAGAATATTAAAAAAAGAGGGCTAAGGCTTTTCGGAGAGAAAAAAACAGAGAAAAAGATAGTGTAAAGGGATCGACTTTTTTAATATCAATAGAAAATTTTTTAAGGTAGCAGATCCAAATACATACAAAAAAAACAACGTGAAAGCCTCAAAATCGCAAGAAACCAAACAAAAGGTGACCCTTTTTCATTCTCAAAGCCATTCCATTTTTTTAGTAAACTACATCATTAAAACATATATATATGTAGTCTAAAAATAAAAAAATAAAAATTTTTTCATTTTTTCGCCACCACAAGCGGTGGTCGAGCTCTCGACGCCATGACGACCTACTGGCGGCCCCTCACGAATCCTCCCGAGCTCTCCACCGAGAGAAAGAAAGAAGGATTAGATTTTTTTAAAAGCTGTGAAAAGTGATTTTTTTTGAAGCTTTTAAACTTATATAGGCAAGTTAAAACGACGCTGCTTTTGGCGGCCCAAAAGCCCCAAAACGACGTCATTTCCCTTTCGACCGAATCCGACCCGCCCGCTAGAGGATCCGCGTGTTTTCTTAAAAAGGGAATTTACGCTGATCCTTCCGTATTTTTTTATTTTACAATGAGGTCTTTTGCTATTTCAATTTTGCCCCAGAACTTTGCGCGATTATAAATTTGGTCCCCATAAAACGCTGCGTTTAGACGCTTTGGGTAAATTTGCGCTCCCAGTCCCCCATATTTTCGCGCGCATCACAATACGGTCCTTTTCCTTTCTTTTATTATAAATCTGCCCCAGAATTTCATTTTTAATTCGATTTGGCTCTCCCCCCTTTAATCATCATTATTATTTAATGTTTTTATTGATTATTTATTACTACTATTATTTTATTATTATTATTACTATAATATCATGTATTACTACACCATATTATTATTATTAGCATTATTATTATTATTATTATTTTATTCCTCTATTATTAATTATTATTATTATTTACTATTACTATTACTTTATTACTAGTATTATTATTATTTTATTTCATCATTATTAATCTTATTTATTTTATTATTGTTCATTTATTGATATGTTATTATTTTCATATTTAATGTACTCTTATTATTGTCATTGTTTAATCTTCCCCATTTATGAATTTTGTTTTATATTATTTTATTCATTATTTATTTATTTGCTATCTTATTTATTTATTTGTCATTTCATTTACTTATTATTTATTCGCTTATTGTTCTTTACTCTTTTAATACTTTAAGGCAATTTATTTATTTATCATATTCTTTATTTTATTATTATCGTTATTATTATTATTACTTTTGCTTCTATAGCTTTATTATCGCTATTCTTATTTCACTATTTATTTGCTCATTCATTTATTTATAAGAATTAGATTTATTCATATATTCGCTTAATTTGTTGTATCATTACTTTGTCTAATATTAATCAATCAAATTTTCAAAATAAAGATGATGTTCGGTATTTAAAATTCGGAAGATCGAGCCCTAACTTCATCGGGTTCCGATTTTACTCGCTTATGTTAAACAACGGATATCTCTTTTGAAGTTGCAATTTTAAAACAAAATCTAGAAAATTCAAATGTCGCGCCTAACTTCATCGGACTCGACACTTAGATACTTCGGATTAGTTTCTTTTCCTAAAATAGAGGCAATCTTAGTATTTGAAATCTCGGAAATCGAGCCCTAACTTCATCGGGTTCGATTTCTCATTTGACGAATAATGGAGGATCCTCTTCAAATAGAAACCAAGTTTCAAAAGGCGAGCTTAGTTTCGGGAGTTTAAAGTATCGTGCCCTAACTTACTGGACGTGATGCTTTACCTCTTCGAAAATAAGAAAGCCTTAACGCCCCTTCTAATTTTGAAAATAAAAAACATTGTATTTTCGAATCCCTTTCAAGTTTTCAACAAATAGGACATCAATCAATCAGTTTGGTACCAATTTTGGGCGTGTCGAGGGTGCTAATCCTTCCTCACACGTAATCGACCTCCGAACCCATTTTCTCAAAGTTCGTGGACCAAAAAGCACTGTTTTAGTAAATTAAATGTTTTATTAAAACAAAGGTGATCCGATCACACCAAATAAAGATCGGTGGCGACTCCTTTCCTTTTCTTTTTTCAAAAATCGAGTCAACCGCGCCGTTTACCGTTTCACTCAAAAAAATGGTTACGACAGTGATGATTTTATTGTTGCTTTAATTACTATGATACGAATTTATGATCTTTAAAGATTAAGTCAATTTTATTTAAATTAACTTTAAATATTTTGTCACCTGAAATAAATGGGTTTCCAATATAAAAATAAACTTGTTTTCAACTCGAGCCCAACCCACAAGTAAACTATCTTCAAAACACACAGTTTTCAAAGTATTCAAAAGAATTTTGAACTGGTTTACATCGAGGAACATACCAGATCTGGTCCAGGCTCGTGGGCTAGGGTGTGGGTGTTTCATCCAACCCCTTCCTTCGATTTGCCGACATGCGAGTCCATGAATGATCTTGGTCAGAAGGTACTATATTAAAACGATGATCGATTAATGAAACATTAGTTTAAGACACGAACAACGAAAGGAAACTGATTGATCAACTTAGGGAGAATTGAAATCCTTACCTTGAAATCCTGAAAGAAATAATATGGTTCGAACGTTAACGATTTCTGGCTTAGAAACCTAGGCGATTAGATCTCCTTCAAATCCCAGAATGCCGTCCAAAAAGAACACGAGATCAGTGAAAAACATCAATATAATGATTGCCCTAACAACCAACTAGCCATTTGACTTTAGTCTCCAAAAGCCAAAAAAAATTAAAAAAAGTAATAGTACAAGTCGACACTTACCTCTACAGAAGATTTCGGCTACCACTTGCGAGAAGATTCAGTAATGAAAAAGAAGAAGATTGAAATGGGGTAATTGAGATCTAAGAGTTTTTGGCTTTTAAGAAAGATTTGAAGAAGAGATGAATAGATAAGAGGCTTAGGCATTTTCGGCTTGAGAAGAATAGAGTTAGGAGTTTTTCAGTTTTGGTAGAAAAATCGAAGAAGATGAACCCTTAATTGCCGAAAATAGGAGGAGAGAAAATAAAAGCTATGCTCTCAGGAAAACAATGAATTTCGGCACACCCTTAGCCAAAAACAAATGAGAATTTTGGCATACCCTTAGCCACTTCTAGCCGTTTCCCTCCTTGCATTCAGTGTCCCACACTCGGTGTAACATCCTGAAAAGGGCCTATGCATTTTCAGTTTAATTGTATGAAATGACAAGTTTAAGCACTAAGAATAAATTTTTGATATTTATGGAAACCTGGAAATGCATGAAAATGGAAACCTGAACATTTTGGAAACCTGAACATTTTGGAAACCTAAACATTTTGGAAACTTGAACTTGTAAGAAAAATGGCAAGTTACAGAGCCGATCGAAAATTTTAGGAAACTTAGAAATGATCGAGAAATGTCAAAATTTAAAGTTCAAAATAGGAAATAAGGGCAAGAGGGCCTTAAAAGAAAAATTGGTGAGATTTGACACACAAACAAAGCTTGGAAAAGTGGCTCAAGGTGTCACTTAGGCCTATGGAAATGGCGCCTTGTGCAAGAGGAATGGGCCTGGTTCGAGTCACTTGGGAAGCAAATAATAAAAGTTTTAATTTTGCTTCCGTATATTTGAGGTGGACGGCACCTAATTCTAGAAAGGGAGGAGTTTTATTTCTGTTAAAACTTGATAAATTAAGTGATAAATAAAGGATTTTAATTGAGGAGATAAAGGATGGATTAAATACTTTTAATTTAAATAAGGTGATAAATAAAAGAGATAATATTATCACTTATGAGGATTGGTGGCCAAGACAAGGACTCTTGGCCTAGCAATTTCGGCTAAAGAGGGAGAACTAAAGGCTTTTCTCTCATCCTTTCCTAAGTGTGCCGAAATTTTCCTAGCTCTCTCCCCCTCTCTGCCGAATTTTCTTTAAGCAAAATCCATCTTCTCTTCTTCTATTTTTCTTCTCTGTCTCTACTCTCAAAGCCGAATCTTTGTTGATTTTAGGTAAAGGAGCAATCAATTACAACATCAAAAGGGTAAGATCTGTGGTCAATCAATTTCTATTCCTTTTCTTTTTACCAAAATCAAGGTACTAATCCCTATTCTTGTTCATGGCCGAATCTACAAGGATCTCTCAGGTTTCTACAATTACCAAATATAAGGATCAAGGAATCTAAGGTAGGAACAATTAATTCTTGTTCTTCTAATTCTTTTGATCAAGATCTAAGAATAACCCCTTTTATGTCTCTTGGCCGAATATCAAAGGAAGAATTTCAGGATTTCAGATTCAAGAAATTTAAGGTGAGGTACATTCGGCCAAAGGCTAAATACTATTTATTAAAGTTGGATCAAATCTAACTTATGAATTTTAGGAATTTCGACATCACTAAGGGTGCAAGGAATCGATTTTGGGAATCTCATCGTAAGGTAAGTGGTTATAATCGCCAAGGTCTCTCTTAAATGTCTAGATCTATTTGTTTTAACCGAGACTAATCAAATCAATGGATTTAATGGTTAGCCGATTTCAAGGGAGAAGAACACAAATCTTCGGGATTTGATCATCAATCAAATCGGCAAGCAAGGTAAGTATTAGTGATACCATTCCTATTAGGATTTGGTTTTAAAAGCTAAAAGGCTATTAATGTGTTTTTGTATGATGGGCCAAATATAGGATCTAAAGTTAGATCGGGATTTTCGGGATTTCAAAGAGTCTATTAAGCAAATCAGGTGTGTACGCACACTAACTTTCGATATATCATATGGCAATTATTTTAATTATATGATTATACATAAAAATGTGAATATGGCTAAGTACCCTAATGTGGTACAAAAGTACTGTGCACGTTTCCTACTACGATAGGATTATGAAATATGTTATTTTATAACATGTGAAAATATATATATGAATGTGGAAATAAGTATGTTGTGCATGATATAATTTTTGGGGCATTTGGGATCTATGTGAAAGGGAAGAAGGTGTTGACTTGATCTCACTAACGGAATATGGTGACTACGGTCACAACATTTTGAATATGGTAACTCGGTTACATTATCTGAATTTGGTAACTTCGTTACATTATTTGAATATGGTGTCTAATGAAACAAATTATATGGGCGATGAGCACGCCGACCGCAATGATCGCCTTCGATGGTGTGTAGCGGATGGAGGGTTGACTTAGTAGTCCCACGGTGCAGTGGGGTGTACGGGTGGTGTGTAGTGGATGGACAAATAGGCTTGGGTTTGGGTTGCATCATAATTTATTTTATATGAATATGAATTTGATATGAACATGTATGCGATTTGTTGAATGTTAGTATGTGTGCACATTGAGTCTGTTGACTCACCCGTTGTGGGAAATATTTTCGGTGATGAAAGGATTTGACCGGGATGGTAGACCTTGAGGTGGCCATGTTTCATCTGAAGATTTTATTCGATTTGGACTTTATTATTTTTTTTGGGTTTTACTTGATGTAATAAGGCCATAAGGCCCAGTGGATTTTTCTTATTCTGCTTTACTTTAAATTGTTATGTTACTTAACTATTATGACTAAAGCTTAAAGAGATATATTTTTTTAAACCTTAAAAAATTATTTTGTCACCTTAATAAAATTGGATTTACAAGATTAACTAAATGGGTTTCCAATCTAAGCCCAATCCACAACTCAAAATAATAGTTTTCCAAAATTTTACAAATTTTCTCTAAGTAACGTAAATTCTTTGAAACCGATTTACTTTAGGAACATACCAGATCCTTCTGTGCTCATATAGGGGTGTGGGGTGTTTCAATTTGTATCGAGCCAGCTTTAAACTCTCGGCACTGTGGGCTAAGGCCCAAAACGTTTTGAATTGAGCCCAAATGATTTTCTTTGAAAATAAGGTGTTTTTCTGGCATGGCCCCTAAGTCTCTGACCCGCAAGTCCACCAGGTAAGTACCCCTAACTTTATGTGTGATTCTGTGATTTATAAGGGTAGAAAAGCCATGGAACGTAGAATAGAATGATAGGAACTTGAACCCTAGGACTAGTCTACTCAAACACAAATACATAAGACTTAATGCACTAAACAAACCTATGGCTAAGTCATCGAGCTAGGTGTGGTAACCTCAGACGCATGTCTAGGATTGGATTAGGAAGAGCACGGTATTTAAGCAGCCCTAGTGACTCACCTCCTCTTCGCAGAATCCTACCCAGTGCGTAGCTGGCTCACCCTAACTCGAGAGGCTCAGAGTGTGGCAACCTCTGTGCGCATGTCTAGGAATGGTTTCGATGGGAGCTTGGTATTTAAGCAGTCCACATGAATCACCTCCTCTCCACACGAATCCTGCCTGGTGTGTAGCTTTGGTTCACCCTGACCAAGAGGGCTCGTTCATAGGCTAAACATAATGACTAAAACCCGAAAGGGAACTAGCCATGTTTTAAAAAAAAAAAGAGAGAACAAAACAACAAACCCTAGTTTCTCAAACTTTTAAAACTTTCTTTTAAATCTGAGAAAATTATTTTTACAACATTTTCTGAAAAACTCCTGATTTGCGAAAATTACAAAAAATGCCCTTAGTGGTAAAATTACCAAAACGCCCTTGGTTTATAAAATGTTCAACTACTCAACGGCTTTACCAAAATTTCATTATTTTATAAACATTCAAAAACCCTAATTTTTAAAATATCAAAATACCTTGATTTTGGAAAAATTACAAAATTGCCCCTAACTTACAAAATTACCAAAATGACCTTGATTTCCAAAATTTTTGCAACATTTCGAAAAGAACCCTCAAAGTTTTACAACTTTTGAAATACCCCTAATTTATTAAATTTACAAATTTACTCTGATTTGTGATAAATTACCAAAATACCCCTGAGGTCAAAAATTACCAAAATACCCTCGGATTTCAAAAATTTTTCCAAATTACCCCGAGACTTTGAAATTTTCAAATTAATTTTAACAAAAACACCAAGGAACGTTTTCTTCTGAAAAATTACGAAAATGCCCCTGTAGGACAAAATTATGAAAATACCCCTGGGTAGTGGAAAACAACAACAACGAAAACTACAACGTTTCTCTTAATGAACGAAAGTCCATACTTGTTTGATGGATGTATGAATGAATGAAAAAGACTGTGTGTTTGTATGAATACGAAAGGACCACTCTTAAATCCCTTTTCATAAAACTCCTTCGCTGGTAAATAAGTGGAACAATGACTAATCTATAAAATTTCTTAATCAGATCTCGACGCTAGAAAATGAGCTCTAGAGGACGTGGTCATCGTGGTCAAGGTAGAGGAAGGATGACCGTGTTGAACCCGTTAGGGTCGGGTCAAGGGTCCGACAATGAAATGCCACCGCCACCACCACCCCCATTTATTAATGTTGAGTAGCAGCTCGAGACGGGAAAGATGTCGGTCGCAGGTCGTGTCTACGAAGTTTTGGAATTGGTGGCGGTGCGGGGAGGAAATTCAGAAATCGAAAGTCAGACCGAACGGCTCCGAGCTAATGGAGCTGAAATGTTCGAGGAGTATCTAATGTGGCACCCAAAGATACCGAAATCTTGGTTGGAAGCAACGGAGCGATCATGGATGAGCTCGATCTGACTCCAGAGGAAAAGTTGAAAGGGATGGTGGCGTTGTTACACGATGAAGCGTATCAGTGGTGGTTAACTGCTCGGGATGGTGCCACGGCTGAAAATTTGAACTGGGAGTATGTTAGAGAGGCATTTCAGAAGAAGTATGTGGGAACCGTATATGAGATGAACAAAGGAAGGCTTTTCTAGGGTTGGTACAAGGGAGTAAGTCCGCACGTAATATGAGGCGAATTCACGAGGTTGAGCAACTATGCTCGAGGGTAGTGGCAATCGAACATGAACGCTGTGTCCGTTTTGAGGACGGATTGAGGGACGATCTGAGACTGTTGATAGCACCGCATCAGGAGCGGGAATTCTCGGCTTTGGTGGAAAAGACCAAGGTGGTCGAGGGGATTAAGGACGCTACTAAATAGACCGTGGATAGGAATAAGGCCAAAAGAGGATTTGGGCCATCTGGAAAGGGTGACAAGAGGCCTAGGGTTGACGGCCACTAATCGGCCAGAAATGGTACGGTTGGCGATTGCCCTTGTGAGCATTGTGGAAAAAAGCACATGAGAGAGTGTTGGAGAAAGACGGGAGGATGTTTCAAGTGTGGGTCCAAGGACCATATGCTTAAGGATTATCCCAAGTAACGGATGAGAGCCAAACCGCAGCTCGTAATGCTAGCCAGACCGGCAGAGGCGCATGAACCTCAACGGGTCGTGGTTCGTAACCGAGGTAGTGGTATCTTGGCAGAGGCCGTGGAACATGTGGCCGAGGTACTACTAATGCTAATGCAAGGCAACTGGTTTGGTTTATGCGGTTCATGGGAGGAAGATGGTGATGCACCGGATGTAATAACCGGTATGTTCTTTATTTTTGACAAACCCTATTTTGCTCTGATTGATGTGGGCTCGACCCATTCCTATGTTGCAAGTAGTGTAGTAGAAACACTAGGCCTAGACACTGAACTTTTGATAGACAGATGACTGTAGTAAGCCCATTAGGCCAAACCGTAGTGGTAGACAAGATCTTTCGGAATGTACCCCTAGAGATTCAGGGAGTGAACTTTCAGGCAGATCTAATGGAGTTACCCTTCGGAGAGTTTGAACTTATACTCGGAATGGATTGGCTAGTAGAATACCGAGTCGTATTAGATTGTGCGGCTAAACGTATGGAACTAAGAACCCCGTAGGATGAAGTGGTAGTAATAATCAGAGAAAGGAGGAACTACTTGTCTAACGTAGTTTCAAGACCAAGGTCGGAAGATGGTTAAGAAAGGTTGCAAGGCATTCCTAGCCTTCGTAAGTGCGATAGGTGGGAAGGAAGAAGGTATTAATGGAGTTAGGATGGTAAGGGACTTTGTGGATGTGTTTTCAGAGGAATTATCGAAAATACCCCAAGACAGGGAGGTGAAATTTGGGATAGATTTGCTACCGGGAACAGCTCCTGTGTCAATCGCTCCATATCGAATGGCACCAAAGGAGTTGGTGGAGCTCAAAGCTCAAATCCAAGAACTGTTGGATCGTGGGTTCATCAGACCCAGTGTGTCTCCGTGGGGAGCACCGGTCTTATTTGTGAAGAAGAAGGACGGAACTATGCGTATGTGCATAGACTACCGTCAGTTGAATAAGCTGACCATTAAGAACAAGTATCTTTTGCCAAGGATCGATGACTTGTTCGATCAGCTGAAGAGGGCCGCAGTATTTTCAAAGATCGACTTAAGGTCGTGGATATCATCAATTGAAGGTGAAGGAGGTCGACATCCATAAGGCGCCTTTTAGGACAAGATATTGCCACTTCGAGTTTGTAGTGATGCCGTTTGGGTTGTGAATGCTCGGTAGCGTTCATGGACATGATGAATCGGGTTTTCCAACCCTACTTGGATAGGTTCGTTGTTGTGTTCATCGACTACATTTTGGTGTACTCGAAGTCGGAGGAGGAGCATGATGAGCATCTTCGAGTTGTGTTGGAAGTATTAAGGGAGAAGAAGCTTTATGCCAAATTCAGCAAATGTGAATTTTGGCTCAATGAGGTGGCATTCCTAGGACATGTGGTATCCGCAGAAGGAATAAGAGTGGATCTTAGGAAGATCGAAGCAGTGTTGGATTGGCAACCACCTAGGTCCGTGGCTGAAATTCGAAGTTTCTTAGGCTTGACAGGCTATTACAGAAGGTTTGTGGAAGGATTCTCATCAATAGACGCGCCTTTAACCAAGTTGCTAAGGAAGGAAGTACCCTTCGAATGGACGAATAAGCAGCAGGAGAGCTTTGAAAAGCTTAAAAGGGTGTTGACTAAGCTCAAAGTGTTAATTGACCAGAGGCGGTGAAAAGATTTTGTGGTGTAATCGTGACGCTCAGACACGGGTTAGGCCGTGTGTTAATGCAAGATGGCAAAGTAGTTGCTTATGCGTCCGCAGCCTAAGGCCTCATGAGGTTAACTACCCCACCCATAACTTGGACCTAGCAGCAGTGGTTTTCGCCCTTAAGGTTTGGAGGCACTACCTTTATGGAGAAAGGTCGGTTATCTACACAGACCACAAGAGCCTTAAGTATTTATTGACTCGTATGAGTTGAACTTAAGGCAATAAAGGTGGGTGGAATTGTCAAGGATTACGATTGCTCGATAGAATATCATTCTGCAAGGCGAATGTGGTAGCCGATGCCCCGAGTAGGAAGGTTGTGTCGATCTACGGGCTTTGTTCGCTCACTTAAGTCTCAGATGACGATGGAAGCCTGCTGGCGAATTGCAAGTCAAGCCCACATGGTCAAGGAGGTGAAAGAGGGACAGCTATTTATAAGGACTTAAGTACTAAGTCACGCAAGTCTGAGAAGGTGGATTAAAGGACTATGGCATCAATGATGAAGGAGTATTGTGCTACAAAGGAAAGGTCTCAGATCTTAGAAAGATAAGGAGTCGAGACAAAGGATTCTTCGGAAGCGATGGTAGCCCTTATGCTATGCATCCCGAGGCATCAAGTCAGATAGAGATCTAAGGAACAGCTTTGGTGGTGCGATCCAAATAAGAGGTGACTGAATTTGTGGGAAATGTTTGGCGTGTCGCAAGTTAAGGTGAACACCAAGTCCCATCAGATTGCTTCAACTAATCGAAGTTCCCCAATGGAAGTGGGAAAGAATTACCATGGACTTCGTTAGTGGGCTTCCTCACGCCTACTAAGAAGGACTCGGTATGGGTGATTGTGGATCGATTGACCAAGTCGCGCGACTTTATTCCAAAGTAAGAGTTGACTATTCTCTTCAGAAATTAGCTAAGTTATATGTGGCAGAAATTGTGAGGCTACATGGAGTACCAATGTCGATCATCTCTGATAGAGACCCAAGGTTTATGTCTCGATTCTAGAAGGCACTTCATCAAGCTTTAGGCACTAAGTTAGACTTCACTACTTTTCATCCACAATCGACGGGCGATCTGAACAGGTTATACAAGTGTTGGAGGATATGTTGAGAGGTCGTGTAATGGATTTACGAGGAAGTTGGGAAAATTACTTGCCTTTAGTGAGTTCGCCTACAACAACGACTATCAAGCTAGCATTCGGATGGCACCATACGAAGCATTGTATGGAAGGAAGTGTAGAACACCTACTTGTTGGACCGAGTTAGGAGAACGCCGAGTTTTGGGTCTAGAGTTGGTGGCAGAAACTAAAGAGAAGGTTGAGTTAATTCGGGCACGGTTGAAGGAAGCCTCTGATAGGCAGAAGTCATACGCAGACCTTAAACGGAAGGAAATAGAGTTTGAAGTGAGAGACCAAGTATTCCTGAAGGTGTCGCATTGGAAGAAGGTAATGAGGTTCGGTCAAAAAGGGAAATTAAGCACAAGATTTATAGGGCCCTACCAAGTACTGAAACGAGTTGGGCCAGTGGCATACCAATTAGAGTTGCCACTAGAATTGCAGCAGATGCACGACGTATTTCATGTATCCATGCTACGTCGCTGCCGATCGGATCCGTCGCATGTGGTATCTGTTGAAGAAGTGGAGGTAAGGCCAGACTTATCCTACGAGGAAGAACCGATTCGGATCTTGGAATGAGATGTGAAAGTACTACGAAGGAAGATAGTGCCTCTAGTCAAAGTGCTATGGCGCAATCATGGATCGGAAGAAGCTTCGTGGGAGCCAGAAGAGACCATGCGACAGAATACCCTCAAGCTCTTTTAGTTAGGAAATTTCGGGATGAAATTTTGTTTAAGGGGTAGAATCAGAACATCCCGAAAAGGGCCTATGCATTTTCGGTTTAATTGTATGAAATGACAAGTTTAAGCACTAAGAATAAATTTTGATATTTATGGAAACCCGAAATGCATGAAAATGGAAACTGAACATTTTGGAAACACGAACATTTTGGAAACTTGAACTTGTAAGAAAAATGGCAAGTTACTGAGCCGATCAAAATTTTAGAAAACTTAGAAATGATCGAGAAATGTCAAAATTTAAAGTTCAAAATAGGAAATAAGGGCAAGAGGGCCTTAAAAGAAAAAGTTGGTGAGATTTGACACACAAACAGGCTTGGAAAAGTGGCCTGAAGGTGTCACTTAAGGCCTATGGAAATGGCACCTTGTGCAAGAGGAATGGGCCTGGGTTCGAGTCACTTGGGAAGCAAATAATGAAAGTTTTAATTTTGCTTCCAGAAGGCTGAGGTGGACGGCACCTAATTCTAGAAAGAGAGGAGTTTTATTTCTATTAAAACTTGATAAATTAAGTGATAAATAAAGGATTTTAATTGAGGAGATAAAGGATAGATTAAATACTTTTAATTTAAATAAGGTGATAATTAAAAGAGATAATATTATCACTTATGAAGATTGGTGGCCAAGACAAGGACTCTTGGCCTAGCAATTTCGGCTAAAGAGGGAGAACTAAAGGCTTTTCTCTCATCCTTTCCTAAGTGTGTCGAAATTTTCCTAGCTCTCTCCCCTCTCTGCTGAATTTTCTTTAAGCAAAATCCATCTCTCTTTTCTATTTTTCTTCTCTGTCTCTCTCGTCAAAGCCTAATCTTTGTTGATTCTAAGTAAAGGAGCAATCAACTACAACATCAAAAGGGTAAGATCTGTGGTCAATCAATTTCTATTCCTTTTCTTTTTACCAAAATCGTGGTACTAATCCTATTCTTGTTCATGGTCGAATCTACAAGGATCTCTCGTGTTTCTACAATTACCAAATATAAGGATCAAGGAATCTAAGGTAGGAACACTTAATTCTTGTTCTTCTAATTCTTTTGATCAAGATCTAAGAATAACCCTTTTATGTCTCTTGGCCGAATATCAAAGGAAGAATTTTGGATTTGATTCAAGGAATTTAAGGTGAGGTACATTGGCCAAAGGCTAAATACTATTTATTAAAGTTGGATCAAATCTAACTTATGAATTTTAGGAATTTCGACATCACTAAGGGTGCAAGGAATCGATTTTGGGAATCTCATCGTAAGGTAAGTGGTTATAATCGGCCAAGGTTCTTCTTAAATGTCTAGATCTATTTGTTTTAACCGAGACTAATCAAATCAATGGATTTAATGGTTAGCCGATTTCAAGGAGAAGAACACAAATCTTTAGATTTGATCATCAATCAAATCGGCAAGCAAGGTAAGTATTAGTAATACCATTCCTATTAGGATTTGGTTTTAAAAGCTTAAAAGGCTATTAATGTGTTTTTGTATGATGGGCCAAATATAGGATCTAAAGTTAGATCGGGATTTTGGGATCTCAAAGAGTCTATTAAGCAAATCAGGTGTGTACGCACACTAACTTTCGATATATCATATGGCAATTATTTTAATTATATGATTATACATAAAAATGTGAATATGGCTAAGTACCCTAATGTGGTACAAAAGTACTCAGGTACGTTTCCTACTTCTGATAGGATTATGAAATATGTTATTTTATAACATGTGAAAATATATATATGAATGTGGAAATAAGTATGTTGTGCATGATATAATTTTGGGGCATTCGGGATCTATGTGAAAGGGGAAGAAGGTGTTGACTTCGGTCTCACCAACGGAATATGGTGACTACGGTCACAACATTTTGAATATGGTAACTCCGGTTACATTATCTGAATTTGGTAACTTCGGTTACATTATTTGAATATGGTGTCTAATGACACAAATTATATGGGCGATGAGCACGTCGACTGCAGCGACTGCCTTCGATGGTGTGTAGCGGATGGAGGGTTGACTTAGTAGTCCCCATAGTGTGACTGGCAGGTACGGGTGGTGTGTAGTGGATGGACAAATAGGCTTGGGTTTGGGTTGCATCATAATTTATTTTATATGAATATGAATTTGATATGAACATGTATGCCTGATTTGTTGAATGTTAGTACTGTGTGCACATTGAGTCTGTTGACTCACCCCATTGTGGGAAATATTTTCAGTGATGAACAAAGGATTTGACCGGACTGTAGACCTTGAGGTGGCCATGTTTCATCTCAAGATTTTATTCGATTTGGACTTTATTATTTTTTTTGGGTTTTACTTGATGTAATAAGGCCATAAGGCCCAGTGGATTTTTCTTATTCTGTTTTACTTTAAATTGTTATGTTACGAACTATTATGACTAAAGCTTAAAGAGATATATTTTTTTAAACCTTAAAAAAATTATTTTGCCACCTTAATAAAAATTGGATTTACAAGATTAACTAAATGGGTTTCCAATCTAAGCCCAATCCACAACTCAAAATAATAGTTTTCCAAAATTTTACAAATTTTCTCTAAGTAACGAAATTCTTTGAAATCGGTTTACTTTAGGAACATACCAGATCCGGCTGGGCTCATGGGCCGTGTGGGGTGTTTCAATTTGGTATCGAGCCAGCTTTTAAACTCTCCTACCTGTGGGCTAAGGCCCAAAATGTTTTGAATTGAGCCCAAATGATTTTCTTTGAAAATAAGCGTGTTTTCCGCATGGCCCTAAGTCTCAAACCCAAGTCCACCGGTAAGTACCCTAAATCTATGTGTGATTACATGATTTATAAGGGTAGAAAAGCCATGGAACGTAGAATAGAATGATAGGAACTTGAACCCTAGGACTAGTCTACTCAAACACAAATACATAAGACTTAATGCACTAAACAAACCTATGGCTAAGTCATCGAGCTAGGGTGTGGTAACCCCTGACGCATGTCTAGGATTGGATCCGAAAGAGCACGGTATTTAAGCAGTCCTAGTGACTCACCTCCTCTCGCAGAATCCCACAGTGCGTAGCTTCGGCTCACCCTAACTCGGAGGGCTCGGTGGTGTGGCAACCTCATGCGCATGTCAGGAATGGTTTGGTGGGAGCTTGGTATTTAAGCAATCCACGTGACTCACCTCCTCTCCACACGAATCTCGCACAGTGCGTAGCTTTGTTCACCACGACCAAGAGGGCTCGGTCATAGGCTAAACATAATGACTAAAACCCGAAAGGGAACTAGCCATGTTTAAAAAAAAAAAGAGAACAAAACAACAAACCCTAGTTTCTCAAACTTTTAAAACTTTATTTTAAATCGAGAAAATTATTTTACAACATTTCTGAAAAACCTCGATTTGCGAAAATTACAAAAATGCCCTTAGTGGTAAAATTACCAAAATACTTGGTTTATAAAATGTTCAACTACTCAACGGCTTTACCAAAATTTCATTATTTTATAAACATTCAAAACCCTAATTTGTAAAATATCAAAATACCTTGATTTTGGAAAAATTACAAAATTGCCCCTAACTTACAAAATTACCAAAATGACCCTGATTTCCAAAATTTTTGCAACATCCCCATTTTTGAAGGAACAATTTTCGAAAAGAACCCTCAAAGTTTTACAACTTTTGAAATACCCCTAATTTATTAAATTTACAAATTTACTCTGATTTTTGAAAAATTACCAAAATACCCCTGAGGTCAAAAATTACCAAAATACCCCTGGATTTCAAAAATTTTTCCAAATTACCCCGAGACTTTGAAATTTTCAAATTAATTTTTGACAAAAACACCAAGGAACGTTTTCTTCTAAAAAATTACGAAAATGCCCTTGTAGGACAAAATTATGAAAATACCCCTAGGTAGTGGAAAACAACAACAACGAAAACTACAACGTTTCTCTTAATGAACGAAAGTCCATACTTGTTTGATGAATGTATGAATGAATGAAAAAGACTGTGTGTTTGTATGAATACGAAAGAACCACTCTTAAATCCCTTTTCATAAAACTCCTTCGCTGGTAAATAAGTGGAACAATGACTAATCCATAAAATTTCTTAATCAGATCTCGATGCTAGAAAATGAGCTCTAGAGGACGTGGTCATCGTGGTCGAGGTAGAGGAAGGATGACCGTGTCGAAACCCGTTAGGTTGGGTCAAGGGTCCGATAATGAAATGCCACCGCCACCACCACCCCTAGCTGTTAATGTTGAGCAAAGCAGCTCAGACGGGGAAGATCTTTGTGTCGCAGTCGTGGTCGCGAGTTTTGGAATTGGTGGCGGTGCGGGGAAATTTAGGAAATTGAAAGTCCAGACCGAACGGCCCGAGCTAATGGAGCTGAAATGTTCCGAGTAGTATCTAATGTGGCACCCAAGATACCGAGTCTTGGTTGGAAGCAACGGAGCGTATCATGGATGAGCTCGATCTGACTCCAGAGGAAAAGTTGAAAGGGATGGTGGCGTTGTTACACGATGAAGCGTATCAGTGGTGGTTAACTGTTCAGGATGGTGCCACGGCTGAAAATTTGACCTGGGAGTATGTTAGAAAGGCATTTCGTAAGAAGTATGTGGGAACGGTGTATGAGATGAACAAAGGAAGGCTTTTCTAGGGTTGGTACAAAGGAGTAAGTCATCGCGCAGAATATGAGGCGGAATTCCTGAGGTTAAGCCGCTATGCTCGAGGGGTAGTGGCAACTGAACATGAACGCTGTGTCCATTTTGAGGACTGATTGAGGGACGATCTGAGACTGTTGATAGCACCGCATCGAGCGAGAATTATCGACTTTGGTGGAAAAGGCCAAGGTGGCGAGGGATTAAGGACGCTACTAAGGCATCGTGGATAGGAATAAGGCCAAAAGAGGATTTGGGCCATCTGGAAAGGGTCACAAGAAGTCTAGGGTTGACGGGCCACAGAATCAGCAGGCTGGTACGGGCTGGCAGTATTGCCCTTGTGAGCATTGTGGAAAGAAACACATGAGAGAGTGTTGGAGAAAGACGGGAGGATGTTTCAAGTGTGGGTCCAAGGACCATATGCTTAAGAATTGTCCCAAGCAACCAGATGAGAGCCGACCGCGCTCGAATGCTAGCGACCGGTAGAGGCGCAGCAAGAGCCTCAACGGGTCGTGGTTCGGGTAACCGAGGTAGTGGTGCTGACAGAGGCTGTGGAACACAGGGTCGAGGTACTACTAATGCTGATGCAAGGCAATCGGGTTTGGTTTATGCAGTTCACCGGAGGAAAGATGGTGACGCACTGGATGTAATAACCGGTATGTTCTTTATTTTTGACAAACCCTATTTTGCTCTGATTGATGTGGGCTCGACCCATTCCTATGTTGCAAGTAGTGTAGTGGAAACACTAGGCCTAGAATCGAACTTTCGATGAGATGATGACCTGTAGTAAGCCCATTAGGCCAAACCGTAGTGGTAGACAAGATCTTTCTGAATGTACCCTAGAGATTCGTGGAGTGAACTTTTAAGCGATTTAATGGAGTTACCTTCTGGAGAGTTTGAACTTATACTCGGAATGGATTGGCTAGTAGAACACCGAGCCGTATTGGATTGTGTGGCCAAACATATGGAACTAAAAACCCCGGAGGATGAAGTGGTAGTAATGATCAGAGAAAGGAGGAACTACTTGTCTAACGTAGTTTCTTTGACCAAGGTGAGAAGATGGTTAAGAAAGGTTGCAAGGCATTCCTAGCCTTTGTAAGTGCGATAGGTGGGAAGAAAGAAGGTATTAATGGAGTTAGGACGATAAGGGACTTCGTGGATGTGTTTTCAGAGGAATTATCGAAAATACCCCCAGGCATGGAGGTGGAATTTGGGATAGATTTGCTACCGGGAACAGCTCCTGTGTCAATCGCTTCATATCGAATGGCGCCAAAGGAGTTGGTGGAGCTCAAAGCTCAAATCCAAGAACTGTTGGATCGTGGGTTCATCAGACCCAGTGTGTCTCCGTGGGGAGCACCGGTCTTATTTGTGAAGAAGAAGGACGAAACTATGCGTTTGTGCATAGACTACCGTCAGTTGAATAAGCTGACCATTAAGAACAAGTATCCTTTGCCAAGGATCGATGACTTGTTCGATCAGCTGAAGGGGGCCGCAGTATTTTCAAAGATCGACTTAAGGTCAGGATATCATCAGTTGAAGGTGAAGGAGGCTGACATCCATAAGACCGCTTTTAGGACAAGATATGGCCACTTCGAGTTTGTAGTGATGCCGTTTGGGTTGATGAACGCTCCAGACGCGTTCATGGACATGATGAATTGGGTTTTCCAACCCTACTTGGATAGGTTCGTTGTTGTGTTCATCGACTACATTTTGGTGTACTCAAAGTCGGAGGAGGAGCATGATGAGCATCTTCGAGTTGTGTTGGAAGTGTTAAGGGAGAAGAAGCTTTATGCCAAATTCAGCAAATGTGAATTTTGGCTCAATGAGGTGGCATTCCTAGGACATGTGGTATCCGCAGAAGGAATAAGAGTGGATCCTAGGAAGATCAAGCGGTTGTTGGATTGGAAACCACCTAGGTGCGTGGTTGAAATCTCAAGTTTCTTAGGCTTGGCAAAGTGCTATTCTGAAGGTTTGTGGAAGGATTCTCATCAATAGCCGCGCCTTTAACCAAGTTGCTAAGGAAGGAAGTACCCTTTGAATAGATGAATAAGCAGCAGGAGAGCTTTGAAAAGCTTAAAAGGGTGTTGACGGAAGCTCCAATGTTAATTCAGCCAGAGGCAGGAAAAGATTTTGTGGTGTACTGTGACGCTTCGCATACGGGGTTAGGCTGTGTGTTAATGCAAGATGGCAAAGTAGTCGCTTATGCGTCATGGCAGCTAAGGCCTCATGAGGTTAACTACCCCACCTATGACTTGGAACTAGCAGCAGTGGTTTTCGCCCTTAAGGTTTGGAGGCACTACCTTTATGGAGAAAGGTCGGTTATCTACACAGACCACAAGAGCCTTAAGTATTTATTGACTCAGAAGGAGTTGAACTTGAGGCAACGAAGGTGGGTGGAATTGCTGAAGGATTACGACTGTTCGATAGAATATCATTCGGGCAAGGCGAATGTGGTAGCCGATGCCCTGAGTAGGAAGGTTGTGCTAGATCTACGGGCTTTGTTCGCTCACTTAAGTCTGTATGACGATGGAAGCCTATTGGCAGAATTGCAAGTCAAGCCCACATGGCTGAAGGAGGTGAAAGAGGGATAGTTGGCTTATAAGGACTTAAGTACTAAGTCACAGCAAGTACAACAAGGTGGATTAAAAGACTATGGCATCAATGATGAAGGAGTATTGTGCTACAAGGGAAAGGTCTCAGATGTCTTAGAAAGATAAGGAGTCGAGACAAAAGATTCTTCTGGAAGCGCATGGTAGCCCTTATGCTATGCATCCCGGAGGCATCAAGTCAGAGTATAGAGATCTAAGGAACAGCTTTTGGTGGTCCGATCCAAACGAGAGGTGACTGAATTTGTGGGGAAATGTTTGACGTGTCGACAAGTTAAGGTGAACACCAAGTCCCATCAGATTGCTTCAACCAATCGAAGTTCCCCAATGGAAGTGGGAAAGAATTACCATGGACTTCGTTAGTGGGCTTCCCCTTACGCCTACAAAGAAGGACTCGGTATGGGTGATTGTGGACCGGTTGACCAAGTCCGCGCACTTTATTCCAATAAGAGTTGACTATTCTCTTCAGAAATTAGCTAAGTTATATGTGGCAGAAATTGTGAGGCTACATGGAGTACCAATGTCGATCATCTCTGATAGAGACCCAAGGTTTACGCCTCGATTCGAAGGCACTTTGTCAAGCTTTAGGCACTAAGTTAGACTTCACTACGACTTTTCATCCACAATCGACAGGCGATCTGAACAGGTTATACAAGTGTTGGAGGATATGTTGAGAGGTCGTGTAATGGATTTACGAGGAAGTTGGGAAAATTACTTGCCTTTAATGAGTTCGCCACAACAACAATGCCTATCAAGCTAGCATTCGGATGGCACCATACGAAGCATTGTATGGAAGGAAGTGTAGAACACCTACTTGTTGGACCGAGTTAGAGAACGCCGAAGTTTTGGGTCCAGAGTGGTGGCGTAAATCAAGAGAAGGTTGAGTTAATTAGCACGGTTGAAGGAAGCCTCGATAGGCGTAAGTCGATGCAGACCTTAAACGGAAGGAAATAGAGTTTGAAGTGGGAGACCAAGTATTCCTGAAGGTGTCGCCTTGGAAGAAGGTAATGAGGTTCGGTCAAAAAGGGAAATTAAGCCCAAGATTTATAGGGCCCTACCAAGTACTGAAACGAGTTGGGCCAGTGGCATACCAATTAGAGTTGCCACCAAAATTGTAGCAGATGCACGATGTATTTCATGTATCCATGCTACGTCGCTACCGATCAGATCCGTCGCATGTGGTATCTGTTGAAGAAGTGGAGGTAAGGCCAGACTTATCCTACGAGGAAGAACCGATTCGGATCTTGGAATGAGATGTGAAAGTACTACGAAGGAAGACAGTGCCTCTAGTCAAAGTGCTATGGCGCAATCATGGATCATAAGAAGCTTCGTGGGAGCTAGAAGAGACCATGCGACAGCAATACCCTCAACTGTTTTAGTTAGGAAATTCGGGGACGAAATTTTATTTAAGGGGGTAGAACTGTAACATCCTGAAAAGGGCCTATGCATTTTCAGTTTAATTGTATGAAATGACAAGTTTAAGCACTAAGAATAAATTTTTGATATTTATGGAAACCTGGAAATGCATGAAAATGGAAACCTAAACATTTTGGAAACCTGAACATTTTGGAAACTTGAACTTGTAAGAAAAATGGCAAGTTACAGAGCCGATCGAAAATTTTAGAAAACTTAGAAATGATCGAGAAATGTCAAAATTTAAAGTTCAAAATAGGAAATAAGGGCAAGAGGGCCTTAAAAGAAAAAGTTGGTGAGATTTGACACACAAACAGGCTTGGAAAAGTGGCCTGAAGGTGTCACCTAGGGCCTATGGAAATGGCGCCTTGTCCAAGAGGAATGGGCCTAGGTTCGAGTCACTTGGGAAGAAGATAATGAAAGTTTTAATTTTGCTTCCAGAAGGCTGAGGTGGACGGCACCTAATTCTAGAAAGGGGGGAGTTTTATTTCTGTTAAAACTTAATAAATTAAGTGATAAATAAAGGATTTTAATTGAGGTGATAAAGGATGGATTAAATACTTTTAATTTAAATAAGGTGATAATTAAAAGAGATAATATTATCACTTATGAGGATTGGTGGCCAAGACAAGGACTCTTGGCCTAGCAATTTCGGCTAAAGAGGGAGAACTAAAGGTCTTTTCTCTCATCCTTTCCTAAGTGTGCCGAAATTTTCCTAGCTCTCTCCCCCTCTCTGCCGAATTTTCTTTAAGCAAAATCCATCTTCTCTTCTTCTATTTTTCTTCTCTGTCTCTACTGTCAAAGCCGAATCTTTGTTGATTCTAAGTAAAGGAGCAATCAACTACAACATCAAAAGGGTAAGATCTGTGGTCAATCAATTTCTATTCCTTTTCTTTTTACCAAAATCAGGGTACTAATCCCTATTCTTGTTCATGGCCGAATCTACAAGGATCTCTCAGGTTTCTACAATTACCAAATATAAGGATCAAGGAATCTAAGGTAGGAACAATTAATTCTTGTTCTTCTAATTCTTTTGATCAAGATCTAAGAATAACCCCTTTTATGTCTCTTGGCCGAATATCAAAGGAAGAATTTCGGGATTTCAGATTCAAGGAATTTAAGGTGAGGTACATTCGGCCAAAGGCTAAATACTATTTATTAAAGTTGGATCAAATCTAACTTATGAATTTTAGGAATTTCGACATCACTAAGGGTGCAAGGAATCGATTTTGGGAATCTCATCGTAAGGTAAGTGGTTATAATCGGCCAAGGTTCTCTCTTAAATGTCTAGATCTATTTGTTTTAACCAGAGACTAATCAAATCAATGGATTTAATGGTTAGCCGATTTCAAGGGAGAAGAACACAAATCTTCGGGATTTGATCATCAATCAAATCGGCAAGCAAGGTAAGTATTAGTAATACCATTCCTATTAGGATTTGGTTTTAAAAGCGAAAAGGCTATTAATGTGTTTTTGTATGATGGACCAAATATAGGATCTAAAGTTAGATCGGGATTTTCGGGATCTCAAAGAGTCTATTAAGCAAATCAGGTGTGTACGCACACTAACTTTCGATATATCATATGGCAATTATTTTAATTATATGATTATACATAAAAATGTGAATATGGCTAAGTACCCTAATGTGGTACAAAAGTACTCGTGCACGCTTCCTACTCGATAGGATTATGAAATATGTTATTTTATAACATGTGAAAATATATATATGAATGTGGAAATAAGTATGTTGTGCATGATATAATTTTTGGGGCATTCGGGATCTATGTGAAAGGGGAAGAAGGTGTTGACTTGGTCTCACTAACGGAATATGGTGACTACGGTCACAACATTTGAATATGGTAACTCGGTTACATTATCTCAATTTGGTAACCGGTTACATTATTTGAATATGGTGTCTAATGACACAAATTATATGGCGATGAGCACATCGATCGCAATGATCGCCTTCGATGGTGTGTAGCGGATGGAGGTTGACTTAGTAGTCCCACGGTGTGATTTGGCAGTACGGGTGGTGTGTAGTGGATGGACAAATAGGCTTGGGTTTGGGTTGCATCATAATTTATTTTATATGAATATGAATTTGATATGAACATGTATGCCCGATTTGTTGAATGTTAGTCTTGTGTGTACACATTGAGTCTATTGACTCACCCCGCTAGGGAAATATTTTCAGTGATGAACAAGGATTGGACCGGACGGTAGACCTTGAGGTGGCCATGTTTCATCTCAAGATTTTATTCGATTTGGACTTTATTATTTTTTTTTTGGGTTTTACTTGATGTAATAAGGCCATAAGGCCCAGTGGATTTTTCTTATTCTGCTTTACTTTAAATTGTTATGTTACGAACTATTATGACTAAAGCTTAAAGAGATATATTTTTTTAAACCTTAAAAAAATTATTTTGTCACCTTAATAAAAATTGGATTTACAAGATTAACTAAATGGGTTTCCAATCTAAGCCCAATCCACAACTCAAAATAATAGTTTTCCAAAATTTTACAAATTTTCTCTAAGTAACGAAATTCTTTGAAACCGGTTTACTTTAGGAACATACCAGATCTAGTTCAGGCTCGTGGGCCGGGTGTGGGGTGTTTCACTCGGCCACCTCTTCCACCTCTATCCTATCCTACATTTCCCTCTTATCCTCATCTTCCTTTTTTCGGACTCAATCCACACTCACTCCTACAGAGTCCCAGTCGAAACCACCTCTCACTCCTCAGGCCCATATATTTAAAAAAAAAACACTCCTTTTGCTTAACATGGGATTCGAACCTGCTCCCTTCAAACCCTCCTTGTGGCATCACTTACCTATGCCCTTAGTGGCGCCTCCTTGCCACTTTACCAGCTAGATTTTTGTGTTAACTTTCCCATTCAAGTACCCTTAAGGCCCATTTCACCTAGTTCTCCCTTGCAGAGTCTAAAAACAAAAATTTCTACCAAGGCTCAGGCTTAACCTCAAGCCTTCCTGAAAGCTCTAAACACACCAGACACACACATACAATATGGCATACACACACAACACACCACAAATGCAGAGCCCCCAATCTAGGATGTTACAGAGTTACACAGGCTGGAGATATGGCTGTGTGAGACACACGGCCTGTCACACAGGCTTGTGGTAGACCGTGTAGCTCACATGAGATCACACACAGGCGTGGGAGAAGGGAAGGAGCATCACACATGGCCTGGCACACTGTCGTGTGGTTTCTAGGCTTATTTTTCTCTATTTTTGAATAACACACGGTCTGGGTGATTCCACATGGCCGTGTGGCGCACACGACCTAACCACACGGCCATATGGCGCACATGGCTTAGCACATGACCATATTTTCTATAGTTTTCTTATGCTTTTGTTTCCTTCCTACCCCAACCAAAGCGATTTCATTTAGTTTTATATTTTATTTATTTTTATTTTTGTTTATGTTTTTGTCTTTTGTCTTTTGTATTTTGTCTATACTTTTGTTTTTGTTTTTTATTTTTGTTTTTTTATTATGCATTGTACTTTTATTGCTTTCTATTTTGTTATGTCTTTATCTTCTTATTCATTTTTTTCTATTTTCTTATTAGTTCGCTCAGAAACATGAACTTCATTTAGAATTGCCCACAATTCTAATTTTCAATATTCCGATGAATTCATCCAAATTCAGGGCAGTTTTAGTTCTCTTCCTCCTTATGATATTGTACTTATTATGTGATTTTAATTATTTGTACATTGAGGGCAATGTACATTTTAAGTGTGGGGAGGATTTTATATGTTTATGCAATATAGCCCCAAAATTATTGTTTGTGTTTAAGTAATTTTCTTGAACCTAACATTGAAGTAGTTTCTTTTAATTTGGAGTTTTATTGATTTGGTTTTGGAATAATTTGTGGATTTTTGTGCGTTGTGTGATTTATACTTTAAGACATGAGATAGTCAAGCATAATAAGTTGTTTTCAGAAATTATAATTTTAGATTGTCTCCCTGAACTAAAAAATTATTTTGAAATTTTAAATTTGCAAGTTTGACATCAAAATCATAATTTTTTGTGAGCTTTTGAGCCTATAGAGCATATATTTTATTCCCTGCTCATTTTATTTTTGGTTGTGTGTATGTCAACTTGATTTGGAGTTCTAGAACTTGCTTCGATTATGCATGTCGAGACCACATTATTGATTTGATATACTGAGATGATAAGGTACTTAGGATTTAACCCACTTAACCTATAAAAAGCTTACCAATTGAATTAAACCTTAGTAAACCCCGTTGATCCTAACACATTTTTTCTAACCCATTAATGTTAACCCATAACCCATATCTATGTTGTAAAATTATCCTTTTTATTGACTCCCTTTTTGTCAAGATTTGATTTGGTTAGTTGCCTAACTATGTTTCATTATTTGAATTGCTGAATTTTATTTTGTTTTTAAAGAAAAAAGAAAATCAAAAGGGAAAAAAATTAGAAAGAAAAAAATATATCAAAAAAATATGTTTGATTGAGCTTGAATAATTAGTTTCATATTATGTTGAAAAGCTCAATTCCATTTGTGATATTTCTTGTTGATGTGAATTATTTTAATTCAGCAACTGATTTTTTTTTCTAGTTTGGTAAATTATCAACTCGACTCTTGATTATAACCCACTTTTCCAATATTTTCCATACTTGTAACACCCCAAAAATCTCTTATATATTTATTTTCGTATGTTTGTGACATAAATATTTGTCTACTTCAGTGGTTTAATTGTTCTGGGAAGTGTTTGAGAGGTCCCAAGTTCAAGCCTTAGCTTGGGCAAATTTTGGTTTTTAAGTGAATAAACCCCTATCTTTGGCCAGTAAGCTTATAAGGAAAAGTGTGTAAAAACATGTCAGAATGGGCCTGCTGGTCTGGTGGTTAAGTGGAGTGTAAATAATTTGGAGGTCTAGAGTTTGAGTCTTGGTGTGAGCGAGGGGTTATTTTTGTTGTCTATGCCGTGTAAGTATTTTGGTTTAACAGAAATACTGTAGTGTTTGTAAGAGAGTGGAATTCGACTGTTGAGGAGTTTGTAGTGCATTGGTAGTGAGGATTTTGAGTAGAGGATTAAGGGAAGTGATCAGAGTTGTGCCGAACCTAATCTCTTCTTCTCAAAATTTTGATTTTTATTTTCTCAAGTTTCGGCCTTTCTACCTCTTTTGACAATTTGAATCCATTTTCCCTGCCATTCTTTTTCTTGCTTCACTGCTGCTTACTTGCTCTTCTGTCTTTTCTCTTCTTCTCCTTTTAATTTGCTGCCGATTGCTTGTTGAAAAACTTCCTTCTTCTACTGCTTTGGCTTCTCCATTAATCCATTCTTTCTCTAAACTCTTTTACATGTCGCAACTTGTCTTCTTTGTTTTGCTTTTGTACGTTTGGTAAGTAGTGTTTTCGCCACATGTTAATTGATTCTTGGTTGGTGACTAAGGAGATTGTTGTTACTTATGGTAGGCGAAAGGTAGTGATCGATTTATGCTGCTACTGAGGTTGGAGCATTAAGGACAGAGTTGTCGTTGGTAAATGGAACATGCTTATTGAACCGCCCTCGACATTAGGGTCTTGATTAAATCGTTGTTTTATGATTAATAAGTGTGTTTTAATATTTGACTTTTAAGTTTGTAATTGGGAAATCTTTGTTAATTGTGATGATAGTCGAAAGTCTGGGGCAAAGGGTTGTGCTGGTGCCGAATTGTAAAGGGAAACGTCCAGTGTTCATAAGGTAAGAGTTCGGTTAAGGTGTTAGAATTATGTCTTTCGATTTTAGTTAATTGGTTATTGATTGAGGTGTATAATAAAGTGTTATATTGGTCAATTGATAGGTATTGGGTGTTCAGGAGTGCTTTTGCAAAGAATCGGAACCAGGTGTGTAACCACATCACTGAAAACGAGTTTTCGGCGAAAAGCTGAAAAGTGGGGGGTTGTCGACGCCACACGGGCGTGTGGCTGCCTGTGTGGTAGCCCGTGTGATCAGACATGGGCGTGTGATCAACGAGGCATGCCATGTGCGATTCAGGGGTCGGGTCGAATTGGGCCCTATGGGCCCCACACGGGTATATGGGATTATTGGGCCAGGCCGTGTGATCCACACAGCTAAGGCCATTTTGGGCCTTGTAGGCCACACGGGCGTGTGGGCATATATGGGCAAATTACATGGGCTTGTGGGCCCATTTTCACTATTTGACTACTAAAGTTGTACGAATCGCCCGAGTCGACTGTGGACCTACTATATTGTTGGTAAGATTACCTAGATCCCTAATTGACTGAATGACTGTTATATCCACGTACTTTATATATATATACAAGTATGACTGTTTTTGAGCATGCTGTTAAAACTATACTGAATACATATATGATACCATGATCTGGCATGACATGATTGTATGATGCATTGTATAGGGGTGGGTTTATATGGATCGGAGGAAGTGTACTGAAAGGCTTCGAGCCTAACTTACTGGCAGCTCAGCTGCAAGCTACTATCTAGTGTCGCATTCTGTACTATTTGGAGTGTAGGGATGGGTGGGTTGATTATATCCCCACATGGAGTGCAGGGTTGGATGGAGATGGAGTGTAGAGGCTGGTTGGGTAGGATTTTATAACTGCATAACTGTCATTGTTACTGTACTGTGATGGGCTAAGGCCCTAATGCTTACTATTACTAAGATGGGCTAAGGGCCAAACTGATACTGATATTGAAAAAGGGCTTAGGCCCAAACTAAGATTATCTGTTATTGTCTGTTTGTTTGCATGGGGATTACACACTGAGTTTACGTAAAATCACCCATTCTATTTAATCTGTATAAGCAATCCCCAGACATAGGTGGATCGGTGCAGTGGAGGACTCAGCGGCGGCCACATGACTCATTTTACTATTTGATACTTATTTCCGATTTTAAGTTTTATTTTGGGGTATTTTTCTGTAATAATGGCCCCTATGGATTTTTACCTAAAATTTGGATTCTATACTTTTTTTCTGATTTACAATTGCTAGAGTAGGGTTATTCGAGTTTTCAAAATGAATCAAATGCTTTAACAAAATACACTCAAATACGCAAACTAATTTTAAAAGCTTCCGCAATAAGTAACATTTTGAAAATTTACAACGTTTTGAAAAAGAATAATTTTGGGATAATGAACTACGTTTTTCTTACTGAACGACGCATCCTAGAATTAACACAAGATTTTGTAAAGAGGTTAAATAGAAAAGAGGGTTTTTACGACAACTCATTTATTTCAAAAAACGCTACCATGTGACATCGCCAGATTCAGCCATAACGTTTAGGCCGAGTTTGAGGTGTTACAATACCCTTAACCTAAGCCCCATTACAACCTTGTAAAGACCTATTGATTGGTGTGTCATCTCATTTATAGTGGTAGAGATTTGATTTTCAAGCCTATGGTAATAAAATTTCTCGTTTGACTGTTGAGTGCACATTATTTGAACCTTAAACACTTTGAGTGCTATGAGTGAATCTTTAGTGAGGATGTTATTTCTATTAGAGTATGCCCAAAGACCAATCATAAGATGATTATAATAACATACTTATTTTACCTCGTTTATTAATATAAGGCATAGCCATTATTATTTCAATTTATTTTCTATGTATATAAATAAATTGTTTTATAATAATGTCTTAAGAATAATATGATTATTATTAAAAGGTCCTTAGTCGAGTATTATTGTGGGCTTGGACAACAATAACGCATTAAGACTAACATGTAGTTGATTGATGGCAAAGTGTTGTCATTGACATGAGATGTCAAAATCAATACATGAGTATGTGTGTTAGAGAACAACATATTGGACTAACCGGCTATGAGTGTGTTTCTTAGATTATTATGTAATAGTCACAACATTACTCATAGTGATTACTATGTATACGATCCTCAAACTTGAGATCATCATTATCCCAACATCATGAGTCGTATATTTTGATACAGTCAAACGTCTACCGTAACTGGTTGTTCTATAAAGGCTGATGTTGGATATACCACAATCTATGTAGTGGGATATGGTTGGTCAATATAGAATTTGTCCCTCCTACATAATGGGAGCAATATCCTAAGCCATTTGATTGAGTGAGACTAGAAATGCATGGCCATACTCGAATAAGTTGATATGAGATGTCATACTTATTTATTTTTCATAGTCTACTCAAAATACCAAGAAACATTAGATGGGCTATGCAAGTGTGACTATTTCATGATTTGTGTGCATTCTAGATATAAATGAAAAAAGGATTTAATAAATGAAGGGGCAATCACAGAGAGGTTATGTTGAATCATGACTTCTTGTAACTTAGGTAGCAATGATGCATTGAAATATGTCACTCATTGATGTTAATATTAGAATCGTTCTAGTATTACTGCCAACATTATAAGAACCTACAAGGTCACACCCTATGGTCAAAACAAATGGAATCCAAACATAGTTGGTATTGAGTTTAGTTATCACATGAATTAAATTGATTATAGAATTAATTCAATTGGGTAGTTAAATATCGAAGGATTTATATTTACAAGTATGTTGTACACATAATGAAAAATATGGTTAAATTAATATATGAATTTGATTTATATAAAATTTAACTAAAAATAATTTATCAAATCCTTGTTATAATTATTGTAATTATAATTTAGGATCAAATATTATTATAATTATTGTAATTATAATTTTTTGGTCAAACATTATTATAATTATGGTAATTATAATTATTATAGTTGGTTAATTATTATGATTTGATTCATATGAAAAATATCAACTATTCACGAATTAAGAAATATAGGGTTTTAAAGAAAAATCTTATATCCTTGAAAAATAAAGTGTGTAAGGTCTAGCAGTTGTCAAGAGATTGTTCTCTCTTTGAAAAATTTTTAGAGAGTGCTTACCATTCACTATCACACCGGGTGGGTTACATAGAGGCCAAAATTTTTCGTAGCGACTTGGAATAGACATACAATAGTATAATATGTTCCTTCGATTTTTAGACGATGAAAGGTAATCAGTCATACCCTTTTCACCCTAATTCGTTCCTTGCACATGGATCCCTGGATGTGATCGGTAGATTTATTTTTTTTCGTTAAACCATTGGGTGTACCGGTGATCTAACAATTTCTTGTTGAGTTTGAATTTCAAGTAACTTTTGAGATAGAGGAGATGCCTAATGTTTTGAAAGCTTTAAATTCTCTGGTTGGATTGCTTAAGCTGTTTAGTGTTGTTTTAGTATGAATTTCCAATGCATGAATATCTATAAATTATCCTAAGACATTATTGGTTAAAACAATAAATTGAGGGAGGTTAATTTGATTGTGGATTAAGGATTTTGCTTAAGGACAAGCAAACACTTAAGTGTAGGGATATTTGATAAATGCCAAAAGTAACATATTTTAGTCTCATTCTTAATGTGGTTTTGGATTATTATTCGATTTTAAATGGTGAATTTTATGCTTCTAATCTTTTAAATTCATGTTTTTAGGATAACTTTTGAGAGAAAAATAAGTGAAAAACGAGCAAAAATAAAAAAATTGGAGCAAGTTTCAGGAGCCACACGGGTTGGGCAATTCCATACGAGATGGACACATGGCGGTGTGAACCACACGAGCTACCACAGGGCCATGTGCCAGACCGTGTGGAAATCAAAAATCGCACTCCAAACCTGCAAGAAAGCACGTTTTTTAGATTTTTCGGGCACTTTAAGACCTATATATGAAAAAAATAAGAAGATAAGGGAGGGCCGTCACAGAATACTAAAAAACAACAACTCGAAAAACACCATTAAAGCCAAATTTGAAGCAGATTTCCATCAAGATTGAAGATATCCTTTTGATTTCTTTGAAGTTTACTATGAGTTTCTTTGTTTCTTATGGTTATATTGTCTTTGAGATGTTTTTATTTGTTATCATGAACTAATTTTCTAAATACCTAGGGAGATGAACCCTAAGATGGATTCTGTTATATGATTTCTATTTTTACGCAATAAATTCTTGGATCTTGTTCTCAATTATGTGTGCTTAATTCTTGGTTCAATATTTCTAGAGTATTAATCCATGTTTGATATGCTTGAATCAAAGGAGGAATAGACCTAGTGTAAGAGTAAATCTAGCATAATTGAGTGGAGTTCTATACAATTCTAGAAATAGGATGACATAAATCTATTGAATTAGAGTCAAATCTAATAGGGAAATCCATAAATCGAGTTAATACGATAATAGGGATTTTAATTAGAAAGAAATTTCAATTAATCAACTTAGAGTCAGTTGCTCTTAGTCTTGAAGAGGGATATTAGCATAATTTAGGGATTTCTACGGATGAAGATACTAAGCGAAGATGTTGCGCAATTTAGATTGATAATGACAGATGAAATCTTGGTGGATTCTTTCCTGGTTGTTGTCTTGCTTCTTCATTGTTAATTGTTTATTTTCCTGATTTATTCTTTCTCCTGTTCTTTAGTTAATTAGTTTAGTTATTTTAGTCTTAATCAACCATTCCATTTTATTGGTTAAATAATAGAAATGCAGTAATTACTAGTACTTTTAGTCCTCATGAGAACGATATTTTTTTCTCACCATAGCTATACTATTAACTAATAGGTGCACTTGCAATTGTCAGATTTTTAGTTGGTTTACGTCTGCATCAGTTATCTACTGGTTGATTTGGTTCTTGATCTATACGTTAATACATTCAATTCATCAATGACTACTCAAACTTGAAATTAGACATACAAGTTAACTAAATCAAAATACAACGATCTCACAAACATAAAATTCATGAAGAATAGGCTTTGAAAACACTTACATGCAAAACTGATTGTTCAAAAATACCAAGAGCTTTTCTTTCTTCTCTAATGGAGATGTTTTAAATGGAGGAAGATGAGAATGAAGACGCTCTTTCCATCCACTAAAGATTCTACTTAAACACCCAACACTAATCGTTCATTACTAGGAAAATGTGGTTAACTACCACATAACACCTCAATCAATTCTTATGAAACACATTTAACTAGGTAGTCAATAATTCTTACGGTTTAGTCCATACATCAACATTACTATCCAATTCAACCAACTATCAAATAAAGGATCAATATAACACTAAAATAAGCTTGTAAATATTAATGAATAATATTTACTAACTCACTCATCAGAATCGTGGTCCCGGAACCACTATTTCTGACACTACAGAAAACCAGGCTACTACATATACAACCCACATCAAAATACCAAATCATTCTTTAAACTTAAAATTATATAACATATGACTCCTTTAAGTACCATTAAAGAATAAGAAACACCACCACTCGTTGAGTTCGTCATTATTGTCGGATGCTGATATTGTGGGACGCTCACAGTCACCCTAACCTACGCACGGAGAAAAAATTGTACGCTGAGTATGAACTCAATGGTATTTCCATCATCCGAATAATAATTCATAATAGAAACATACACAAGCACAAAGTAAAGATCATAATATTTACATGCCATTCATTTGTCAACCTATGCCATTTCATCATTTTACCACGATTATAACATCAAATCTATTTTATACCATGGTTGATATAACACAAGCTATTGTCATATTTCTATTCCAAACTTTCTATTCAATGAACATAGCCAATTATTCTACCAATTTATTCCATAATTCAATATCAATTTTACATTTTTAATTCCCTATTAACTTGACTCGGACTCAGACGGATACACAGATCCAACCAATCACACCGGTTTGGCACCTAGTGCCTATTGGATAAATCTAAAATAGTAAGTTGCACCCAGTGCTAGTTAGTATAACCAATCACTCCTTGACTCGTAGTCGTAATAACCCTGAAATCTTCCTATCCAATGGCATGCCAATTATATCTAACTCTGCCCAAACAGTTAATAGGGTAACAATTTCTCAGTTTCATTAATATTTTTTTTCAACTCAATACTATTATTTCATCTATCAGTCATCAATACATGTACATGACAACATAATCCATGTCAAAATAGACTCAATTTAACATTTATATCTATGTGCAACATTGTCGAATATATTCAATTTAGTCCTCTTTGCAAAAAACCAGATCCGAATCAGATCTGTAACACCCTAAACCTGGCCTAAGAGTTTATATCGAATATAGGATGCTACATTGGTCACCGAAGTGATCGTGAAAAAGTTTCTACAAAACCAGTCGACCTTAATTTCATTTCTCAAACCATTCATATCTTTACGAACCAAAAACATTTACTCATTTAAAATCCATTCAATAAGGTTAACGTTAAGTTTGATAAATAACCAGAATAAATGTACGAATGAAAATCTGAAGTGGAAAATATACCACAGTCTTATAAAACCTTACAGCTCGAAAATAATATGATTAGAATATAATTTAGAAAGTATAACCGAAATAAGCTTTTGAAACCATGACCGTCCGAGACCTCCGCATACCGAGTCCAGCGTCAAAATTCAAAAGGGTACCTGAAAGGGGAAACAGAAGAGGGAGTGAGCTACTCGAGCTTAGTGTGAGATCAAAACTTTCTAACTACAGAATTAGATACAAAAAGCCAGAAAATAGTTCAAAAGCAGAACATACTTACAACACTATACAAATCCAAATGGTAGGCTCGAAACAGAAGTTCGACGGTTATACAATTCGAACCACAACAACTCACAAGCAGTCAAAAGTACTATCAGTCAGACAAAACATCCAGAGTTCACGAAGTGTACACAGACATAGGTACTTTTTAGTCAATTAGTATAGTCAAACCAATGCGTATGAATGCTGTTCAGTTATAAAACTCACCCATCCAGCCAACACACCTCTCTGACCCCCATCACTCCATATAAGAACTATTTGAGCTCATCCAACCAATCACACCACATAGGACCTCGTAAAGCCCATCCAACCCTGCACTCCAATAATGTACACGACCCTCAGGGTATTGGGACTGCCCTCGACCCTCTGGATATTGGGGCTAATAGTAAGTTGTACGGTGCCATGTGGTAAACCGCAGTACAGACATGTAGTATGAACTGCCAGATCAGATAGTGGGAATATGCATCAAGCTGACGTAAATACGGTACAATGCAATACGGTAAACCGCTATACCAGTAAGTTACAGTTAAATTGCCAGTTTAGATAAATATGCAGCAAAGTTGACGTAAATGTGGTATAGTGCAATGCGCTAAAATCGCTATACCGGTAAGTTGCAGTTAAACTGCCATTCAGATAAATATACGCAGCAAGGCTGACGTAAATACGGTACAATGCAATGCGGTAATCTGCTATCAGCATAGTCCACGACCCTCAGGGTATTGGGACTACCCACGACCCTCTAGATATTAGGGAGTTTAGCAAGCAGATAAACTACCAGCTCAGTTCAGTCTCAATCTTCCTTCTCTTCAAAATTCCACCCAAAAACATTATATGCATATGTATGTGTGCAAACAGATGAACAAAATTAGAGTACAAGGTTACAGACAGTCATTCAGAGACAGAACTCACATCCAGTTAGTCAGAATCAAAAAGGTGAATACTCATCTACCCAAATTAAGATCCAACGGCAATGTAACCTCGCAGAACAGTGACGCCTAATCAGACAATTAGACAGAACCATATTGCACACACACACACATACCGTCAGCCGGGTTCAGAATCAAACATGTTACGCAACCAATCATAAATGTCAACTAAACCGAAGTCAAAATTGAGTCATAATTACCCTTACTAAAGCTTAGCCAATGGTTGAAACACAAAGAGTCACAATTACAATTAAATTGACCTAAAATCAATATTTGATGAGATAGGGCCACAAGCCCGTATGCCCCAGCCATGTAGGACAATCCAAGCTGTGTGGGGGTACAAACACCCATGTGAAGGGAGGCACACGCCAATGTGAAGCAAGGACACAGCCGTGTGAACAGGCCGTGTAACTCACTCTCCAATAACACTAAAATCAAGTGCAGGTCAGACACGACCGTGTGAGGATCTCACACTCCAGTGTGCCCACCAGACACGACCGTGTATCCTGAAACACATGCCCGTGTGGGATCCCTAAATCCCTAAATCAATCACACGGTCGTGTGGTCAGGCCGTGTGACACTAAAGCTCAGAATCCCTAATTCCCAAACCCACACGCCTGTGTGCCCAAGGGACACGACCGTGTGAAGATCGACAAAATCCCCAAATCGGCCACACGACCATGTGGCTAGGCCGTGTGGCACCCAATTCAACCTGAAAACCCTAAAGCCAAATTCACACGGCCATGTGAGTCGACACACGCCCATGTGGCTGCAAGAATGGTCACGAAACCACCCTTAAATAGCCCCAAAAACATTGCTTTAGCCACCAAATACGTCCCCAACCTTAGCAACATTAAAAATATATCAGAAAATGGAGTATCGCACTCCCTTTCAGCCATCAAAACTCCAAAACTAAGGAGTTAAAGCACTCTCTCAAAAAGCCAAAACAATTACTTGCAAAATAAAAGTAGTCAAGGTTCGAATCCCACACCTATTTCAATGACGAAGGAAATGACAGATGAGTAGAAATCCCCGATACCAAAAACCAAAACCTATCTTGGAGTAATTTTATCAAAAGCAAAAAGAAAGGCAAAAGGAGTAGAGAAATAACAGAACATGAAATTGGAAAAACGAAAAATAAAAATAAACTTATATCCTAAACACATAATTTAATAATTTTAAAAGATTATAATTATTAACTAAATAAAAAAATAAAAATAAAAATAAAAAGCCTCTCCAAAAACGCGCACCCCAAGACTCTAACCCAGAACCTCGAGGTACATTGACACTCATCCAATAACTAGACCAACAAGCCTATTCTGTCACTAAATTGCACGACTAAACACATATCTGCAGCTTCCTCAATGTGCCTATGGTAAAATCCCAAAACTTCTAGGCCTAAAATTTGGGGCGTTACAGGATCAATTTAGCTTGTTTTATCATTTTCAACACACCTTATGATATTACCATGCAAAATAGTTCATAAATGCAGCAAATGAAGTAGTTCGGATTATAAAAATACAAACCATAAACTCCGAGCTATTTATCAACTGTTTTGTCTTTTCCTTTCCTTTTTAGGAATGGGTTTACATTACCTACAAATTAACATAAACACAACAATTCGTCAATACAAAATCAAACTCACTCAATTTCAAATTTAAGCAACATTTACAATTTATTCAATTTAGTCCCTAAAACTGGGACTGACATAACTTTCAATTTAGAAATCAAATTTTTAATATGATTTCATTGTAATCCATTTAGGACCTCCAATTACTCATTTCCACCTCTAATTTTGTAATTTATGCATTTTAGTACCTATTGTGTGAAACTATCAAACAACTATATAAATTAGTCCTTTTTCACTTCTAAGCTTAAAATCTATTAATTTAGTACCTAAAACTTCAAGATATCATCAATTACATATTTTTGAAACTTTAATAGTTTCAAAAAATAACAAACAAGTTAGTTAGATTAAGCTCTTGGGATTTCAGAAACATGAAAATTATAAGAAAATGACTAAATGACACTAACCAATTTGAAGCTTGAAATCTTAGAACCCTGGACCAATTTTTATTCTTATTCTTCTTCAAAATTTGGCATGGATGAATAGAAATGAGATGAGCTTTCTCTTTTCGTGACACCCTACACCGGACCTAGTTACCGAGTCTGGGTACCAAATGTCACAATTAAACCGTATTGCTTGACAAGTTTTCTAACTAGATTTAGTTACCCACTTAGAAAATAACAAATTTCAAATTTTAACTTCTATTATAACTCATATCATATAAGTATTACATTATTATAAACTTCTACCTTATTAATCTAACAACTATTTAAAAAAATTTTAAATTCAGACTTTAATACAAATATATCCACTTGATCCCCGAGGTGTGGTCACTAAGGGTGCCCCTTTATACGTATGAAACGACTACCGCGCCCTTCGCACAAGGCTGGAGGTGTCTGGCTTGGTCCCTTTACACAATGACTCTAATAGTTTTAATCCTGCATCCAAGGCAACATTATCGTAATTTCAACTGAACTTAGTGAAATTCTGGACATCAATGAACAAAAGAACTATGTTTTTCAAACAAAATAAAAAACATAATTTAAAATCGCCTAAGCATCTTAGGAAGTCTGCTGATTTGTTGGCATAACCAAGCTTTGGAATCTTTGAGCCAGTCATTTGGTAGACTTATTCCATGGTTTAGGCATGATGCACTTTTCCAAATATCCATTTCTTCTAGGATTTAACCCAAAAAAGCTTCCTCACGGACATCCATATTACCCTTCCTGGCTTGACTTTTTAAATATAGTCACAAATGCAAATCATTCAGACTGTCGACTTCTACAAGTAGACTTACATTGTAACGGCTTTAGTGAAGGATCCCTACCCTGATCCATTCATTCCACATTGAACTCATCATATAATTACCTTATTACCCCAGAAACTATATTCCTTTGACTTAGCCCTAGAATAAACCCTTCCCTAAGGAAACCCAATTTCAACATCTTCACCTGTAGTCTCGTTTATGACATTTGGCTGATTACTGAACACCCTTTCCTTATAGACTTGTCTGTAGTATAACCCCATAGGATCTTTCCTTTTCAAAACATTTTTGCTACAACCTATCTAATAGTAGTAGATAGCCCCCGGAGAATTATCCCTTTTTCCATTACGCCAAGCTTTCCTATCTTCATCTACCCTGTCAAGGCATCTCCCTCATTGCTCCGTATTATATAACATATATGCATTTCACGTAATTAATTGTATTTATTTCTATAGCATACATTACGCTATCCATTAATACATCGACTCATAACTAATTGAAATCTAATATACATACTTGCAAGCGTACTCATTCTTACACATCATTATGTATACACAACATACTCATTCACCATGTTCATACACAACTATAGATTCAGACATCACAGAATAGACATTGTAACACCCCTTACCCGTATTCGACGTTGGAACCAGGTACGAGGCATTACCGAACTTATCTTGCTTAAACATATAGATTTGGACTATCAAATTTCATTCTAATTTGAAATATCTTATTCACATTCATAATCGTTCTTATTATGGGCCTACGAGGCCTTAAACATACAAACGGAGGGTTTGGGAACCCAACATGGAACTTTTGTGCACTTAAATTTTTTTGTCTAAACAGAGGCCACACGCCCGTGTAAAATGGGACACTCCCTTGTGGGCAGGCCGTATGGTTACACACGCCCATGTCCCTAGTCCGTGTGGGATTTACTTTCATTTTGAACCTATAGAGGTTTTCACATGGCCGGACATACACCCGTGTTCTTTGCCTGTGTGATCCACACGGCCTAAACACGTCCGTGTCCTCACCCGTGTGTAAAAGCCTGGGTATTCTGTTTATGACGTTAGCAACCTCATAAGGGTCACATGGCCTAGGCACACGCCCGTGTGGCTAGCCCGTGGTCGACACTGACTTGCAACCTTAACATGCAGGGGACACACGACTGGTCACACACCCATGGGACTGACCGTGTGTCACACAAGGCCTAGAAACATGCCCGTGTGCCTGCCCATGTGGACAAGAACAAGGCTATTTGCCAAGATCTTTTTATCACCCTAACTCATGTATTCATAATCACATTCAACCATTCATTAAGCAACTCAATTATGCAACATACACGTTCATGAATAACCTCATCATTTCATAAATTAGCAATAATGAGCCATCATCTATGACCATATATAAAAAAGTTTATATTTAAAGGATCCAACACATGCTTGGCCAAAACAACAAAACATTTCCCCTAGTCTAGCCCCTATACATGCCATACTCAATAATACTAATTCTAGATATACCAATATGAGTTGATAGTGTGGGTGATCTTCCAATTAACTTCGTATCCGAACCGGCTCTTTGACACTATAAGACAAAGGAAAAGAAAGGGAGTAAGCTTTAAGCTTAGTAAGTTTACGTGTAAACAATAAACATCATAACATATTCTAATCAATAAATAGCATTATGTACTAAGCAAGATCACTCCTTATTCCATAAACATACTTACTCAATTCATCTCATACCAAATTCATACTATATAACAAGTTTAATGCTCACATTTATTAGCATACTGATATGTCTCTAACTAACTAAGATCACAACAAAGGCAAGCGCACCTATCGTTCAATAGTATAGTTATGGTAAGACCGGTAATATCGTATCCACAAGGACCAAGAGTACTAGTAATTACTATCTTTTTATTATCTAGCCTAAGAATTGGAGTGATTTCTTTTAAACTAAAATTAAATTAAAAATAAGATAGAGAACGAATTGGGAAAATACTTTAGACAACTTTATAAGATAGGCAATACCTAAGGAAGAATCCACCTAGACTTCAATTATTACTTTTGATTCATATGATTTATTCACTTGACTTAATCCGTAGAAATCCCTGATTTATGTTAATCTCTTTCAAGACTAAAAACAACTAACTCTAGGTTGATTAATTGAAATTTCTTTCTAATTAAAACCCCTATTGTCGCATTAACTCGATCTACGGATTCCCTTATTAGATTTGATCCTAATCCGGTAGATTTTTGTCGCCCTATTTCTAGGGATGCAATCAAATTCGCTTAATTGTGTTGATCTACTCTTAAACAGGGACCTTTGCTCCTCTGAATAAGCACATTCGACTTGAATCACTAACCTGAATTATCAAAACAAGAATAAAAACTCACAATTAAGAATAAGAACAAGTATTTATCTTATAAATCAAATAATAATAAGATCTGTCTTAGGTTTCATCCCCTTAGGCATCTCAGGGATTTAGTTCATACTGATAAAAGGAAACATCTTAAAATTAGGAAAACAACAAAACATAAGAAAACCCAAAAACTTTTAAAGAACTTGATGGGAGATCTTCAGTCTTGATGGAGATCCTTCTACTAAGCTGCTTCTGATGGCTGTCTTCGAGTATTTTCTGCCTTCTACTCAGCATCCTCTTTTAGGTTGCCCCCTAGGGTGTTTATATAGGCTTTGGAACATGATAAACCTTAAAAGTAACATATTTTAACCCCATATTTAGAATGCTTTTGGATGATTTAGCCCTTAATTTTATGTAAAAAGGTGCTCTTAATCCTTTCTTTTCATGTTTTATACTCAAAAAAGCACCTGAGGACGAAAAGAATAAGAAACAGACTTAAAACGGGCTAATTTGGGCCAAAGTGGAAATCGACATGGCCTGGACTTCAAGCCACACGACCGTGCTTTGACAATTAACTAAGACACGGCCATGCCACGATTTACACGGCCGTGCCCCAATCGATAGAACTGAGACATGGCCTAAAGACGAATTACACAGGTGTGTACCATGGCCGTGCCCCTGTCATGGAAAAGAGGAATTGTACTCGGATTTGGATACTTTAAGGCAATGAAACACACTCCAAAGCCTATTCAAACACTGAGTAGGAAGTATACTTGAATTAGGGCACTTAGAGGCCAAGTAAAAGCATCTCAAAAGCCTATATAAAGAACCTAGAGGCCAACCGTCAAGGGAGGCCGAGACATTCAGAATTTTGCAGAAGCTGAAACTTTTGTGGGAATCACTCGAAGAGCCAGTTGATCCATCTCAAGAAGCCAGAATTCTATTCAAGACGGCAGATCTCTCCTTCAATTCCTTCAGGGGGTTTTAGGGATTTCTTATGTTTTGTTTTATCTTTTCTCTTGAAATGTTTTTTTTATTCATTATGAACTAAACCATTCAGATACCTGAAGGGGATGAAACCTAGATGAATCTTGTTATTGTCTTCTGAATTATATGATAAATACTTGATTTGTTCTTAATTATGTGTGCTTAATTCTTGTGTTAATGTTTTCGGGATATTAATTCAAGTCAAATGTTCTTAGGTGGAGGAGGAATAGACCCTGCCTAAGAATAGACCTAGCATAATTAAGCGAAGTCGTTCGCACGCCTAGAGATAGGGTGACGAGATTTTACCAGATTAGGGTGAAACCTAATATGGGAGTCCATAGTTTGATTTACTGTTATTCTAGGGGTTATTAAGTGAGAAAGAGATTTTCGTTAATTAACCTAGGGTTAGACGTTATTCGCCTCAAGAGAGGGTTTAATATACGTTAGGGAGTCTTACGGATCAAGTCAAGTGAATAAATCGTATGGTTCAGTGTTAGATAATAAGTGAAGTCTAGGTGGATTCTTCCTGATGGTATCATCGTGATCAACTGAGTTTCTCTTCAAGTTATTTCCCAATTCATTCTTCTTGTCTTTGAATCTTAGTTTAGTAATTAATTAGTTAAACACCCAAATCATTTAATATTTAGGCTAAATAATAGAAAGAAAGTGAGTATTAGTACTTTTAGTTCCTTTGGGTTCGATAATCCAGTCTTGCCTAAGCTTTACTACTGTTCAATAGGTACACTTGCCTTAAGTCGTTGTCAGAGTTAGTTTCCAGGTTCGATCATTCTCTTTATAAATTTTAAAACTCTATAATTTTACACCGATCAAGTTTTTGGCGCCGTTGTCGGGGAACTAAAATATTAAGAAAACTCTATTTTTATTACTTTAGCCATTTTTTTCTTTCGCAATTGATTTTATTTTATTTTTCTAATTTTCTTTCTTTCTTTTTCAATAGGTACCTCTAGTTTATGACTAGAAGGAACCCAATAAGACCTCTAGTATACGATAGTGATATCGAAGCTACCACTCGTAGGAATTGCAGAGAAATTAGGCGAGCCTTAAATTACCAAGAAGAACAAAAACAAGGCGAATCCAATCCTACTGAAGGGATGGACGAGAATAATCCACCACGAGATGTGGTAGAAAACAATGCTCCGCGTACTATGTATGATTATGCTAAACCTAATTTAACAGGAGCAGAATCTAGTATTATTAGGCCTGCTATAGCTGCTAATAATTTTGAATTAAAGCCTAACACAATAGAAATGATTCAACAATTTGTTCAAATTGATGGTTTGCAGGACGAAGACCCGAACACTCATATAGCTAATTTTTTAGAGTTCTCTGATACTTTCAAAATAAATGGCATTTCTGATGATGCCATTCATCTTCGGTTATTTCCCTTAAAGAATAAAGCCAAATAGTGGTTAAACTCGTTACCACGAGGGTCAATCACTACATGGGACCAAATGATCGAAAAGTTTTTATTAAAATATTTCCCACAAGCCAAAACGGCCAAATTACGAAATGATATCTCTTCTTTTGTGCAGATGGATTTAGAGGCATTATACGACGCATGGGAGAGTTACATGGATCTCTTAAGAAGGTGTCCACACCATGGTTTACCCTTGTAGCTACAAGCCTAAATTTTTATAACGGTGTAAATCCCTCAATGAGGCAACTAATTGATTCAGCCGTCGGTGGAACTCTGAATAACAAAACTCCTAAAATAGCCTACGAATTTATTGAAGAGATGTTGCTGAATAATTATCAGTGGCAAGTTATAAGGGCAAAACCAACAAGATCGGCCGGAGTTTTCAGCATCGATGTAGTAACCATGCTATCGAATCAGGTAGAGATGATGAATAAAAAGCTTGATAGTTTGTGTTCTTCGCAGGTACATCCAGTAATGCAGTACGACACAAGTGGAACTATGGCGAATCCTGAGTACCCACCTTACCAACTGAGCACAGAAAGCGAACAGATGAACTATATAGGTAATAATTTCTGATCCAATAATAATCCTTATAGTAATACTTACAATCCAGGTTGGAGGAACCACCCAAACTTTTCATGGGGAGGTCAAGGAAATCAAGGAAATCAAAGACAACAACCACCCCAAAATTTCCAAAATCAGCCATATCCGCAAGAGAAGAAGCCAAACTTCGAAGAGATGTTGACAAAATTCATGGAAAACATAGAAAATTGTCTCCAAGATACCGAGAAAACACTTAAAAGTCAATAAACATCGGCTGAAGAGACAAAGAACCAAGTTGGGAAACTCACTGAGTTAGTTGGGGAACTCACTAAGTCAATTGGACTACTTACTGAGATGATTTGTAAAATACGGGCAGAAATTTTTTCTAAAGAAACAGAGCAGGTAAAGGTGGTTACACTAAGAAGTGGAAAGGAGTTAGTCGAACCAAAGAAAAAAAATACCACACGAAGATAACAACACAAAGGATAAGGGAGTTGAGGACGTAAATCCAGTACGCAAGGAAAGTAAACCACCAATCCCATATCCAGCAAAGTTTAAGAAAGAATAATTAGATGCCCAATACGGTAAGTTTCTCAAACTTTTTAAACAAATACATATTAACTTACCTTTTGTTGAAGCTATTTCATAGATGCCAAAATAAGCAAAATTCTTAAAGGAACTCCTGATGAATAAAAGGAAGCTTGAAGAAGTATCGATGGTGGAACTTAATGAAGAATGCTCAGACATCCTCCAAAATAAGTTACCAACAAAATTAAAAGACCCAGGAAGTTTTATTATTCCTTGTTTAATTGGTAGCTTGAATATTAAGAACGCATTAGCTGATCTAGGTGCCAGTATTAATTTAATGCCTTACAAAATGTTTAAACAACTAGATCTTAGGGAACCAAAACCCACTAGGATGAGTATTCAGTTATCTAATAGATCTATTAAATATCCTAGAGGAGTTATCGAAGATATCCTGGTGAAAATTGATAAATTTATTTTCCCTATTGATTTTGTTGTGTTAGACATTAATGAAGACATTGATGTTTCCTTAATTTTAGGGCATCCTTTTTTAGCTACTTCTCGGGTTGTTATCGATATAGGTAACGGTAAACTTGCATTAAAGATAGGCGATGAGGAAATTATTTTTCAAATTTATGATGCCATGCGATATTCTAAAGAACAAGATTATGCCTGTTATTTTGTTGATACTACTAATCATATCATTCAAAACTCATTATAGGAAATCATACACAATGATACGATGGAACTGTGCCTGACTCAAGACGAGGGGGAAGAAGATGAAGCTGATGAGCTAAAAACATCTTCACCTCGACAAACGCAAGAAGAAAGCATTAAAGTTAATGACGAACTAAGATAAAAACCCTCCATCGATGAGCCGCCTAAATTGGAATTAAAGCAGTTGCCAAAAACACTTAGAGTATGCATTCCTCGGGGATAATTCTACGCTACCGATTATTATCTCTTCAGAATTAAAACCCAAGGAAAAAGAGGAGTTAATACAGGTACCAAGAGAACATAAAAAAGCCATAGCTTGGAAAATCTCTAACATCAAGGGCATAAACCTATCGTTCTATACCCACAAAATTTAATGGAAGAGGAATACAAACTGTGTGTGCAGCCTCAAAGACGCTTAAACCCCAACATGAAAGAAGTAGTCAAGGCTGAGGTAATTAAACTTCTAGATGTAGGAATAATTTATACTATTTCTGACAGTACTTGGGTAAGTCCTGTACAGGTAGTTCCAAAGAAAGGAGGCATTACTGTAGTGCCCAATGAAAGGAATGGGTTAATCCCTACAAGAACAGTTATAGATTGGAGAGTCTGTATAGATTATAGAAAGCTGAACGATGCCACTAGAAAAGATCACTTCCCTCTACCCTTCATAGATCAAATGTTAGAAAGACTATCCGGGCATATGTACTACTATTTCTTGGACAAACTCTCCAGTTACTTCCAAATCCAAATAGCTCATGAAGATCAAGAGAAGACAACATTTACATGCCCATACGGTACGTTTGCTTATCGTAGAATTCCTTTTGGATTATGTAATGCTCCTGCTACTTTTCAGCATTGCATGTTGGCAATCTTTGACGAACTCGTGGAAGACATTATGGAGGTATTTATGGATGATTTCTCAGTATTCGGTAATTCTTTCGATCTTTGCCTTAAAATTTTAAAACGAGTTCTAATGAGATGTGAGGAAACAAACCTTGTTTTAAATTGGGAAAAATGTCACTTTATGGTTAGAGAAGGGACTGTATTAGGACATAAGATTTCTAGTAAAGGGATTGAGGTAGATAAAGCAAAAGTTGAAACCATAGAAAAATTACCTTCCCCTAGTTCAATTTAGGCTATTAGAAGCTTTTTAGGACATATAGGGTTTTATAGAAGATTTATTAAAGACTTTTCTAAAATAGCTAAGCCTTTAACAAAATTACTAGAAAAAGATGTTCCTTTCAATTTCAATCAGGAATGTTTAGATGCATTTAATGTCCTTAAGGATAAATTGATAAATGCTCGATTATAATTGCATTGATTGAATTTACCCTTTGAACTAATGTGTGATGCAAGTGATTTGGCAAGAGGTGCGCTTTGGGACAACGAAGAGACAAGCATTTTCACCAATTTACTACGCTAGCGTAACATTAACACCAAGACAAGAAAACTACACCACCACGTAGAAAGAATTGCTAGTGTAGTTTTTGCTTTTGACAAATTTAGGCAGTATCTAATATTGTCTGAAGTTGTCATTTCTACTAACCATTCAGCTCTTCATTATCTTCTAACTAAACCTAACGTAAAACCTCGACTCATACAATGGATTTTACTTTTACAGGAGTTTGATTTGGAAATACAAGATAAGAAGTGAGCTAAAAATCTTGCGGCAGATCACTTCTCTAGACTTGAGAATCCACATATCGAAGAGCTCGATGAAAGTGAGATAAACGACTTGTTTCCCAAAGAACAGCTCTTTTCTATAACACATTCTGAGGTACCATGGTTTGCAAATATCGCAAATTATTTAGCTGCTAACATCTTGCCAAAAAGACTAACACATCACCAAAAGAAGGGATTCTTTGTTGATGCGAAAAACTATTTTTGGGAAAATCCCTTTCTTTTCCGTATATGTGCAGATTAGGTAATTCGAAGATGCGTTACAAAGGCAAAAACAAGCAAAATCCTGGAACATTTCTATTCAGGACCTTCAGAAGGACACTATAGTGGCATCAAGGTAGCACACAAAATACTCGTATCAGGTTTTTATTGGCCCACTTTATTTAAAGATGCCAACAGGTATGTTACCTCGTGTGATAAATGCCAAAGAACAGGTAATATTTCTAAACATGGTGAAGTGCCTCAAAAGTATAGTTATCATGTGAAATATTTAATGTATGGGGTATTGATTTTATGGGACCATTCCCTAGTTCATTCGGAAATAAATACATCGTAGTGGCAGTTTGTTACATGTCAAAATGGGTGGAAGCCGAAGCTTTACCTACCAATGATGCTAGGGTAGTAGTTAAGTTTCTCAAGAAACTATTCCCTCATTTTGGAACACCTAGAGCTATCATTAGTGATAGGGGTACTCATTTCTATAATACTCAATTTGACAAAGTCTTAAAAAAATATGGAGTACACCACAGGATAGCTACCTCATATCATCCTCAAACTAGTGGGCAAGTTGAAGTAGCAAACCGGGAACTTAAACGCATCCTAGAAAAAATGGTTGAATCAAACAGGAAAGATTAGGCATTAAAAGTAGATGATGCCTTATGGTCCTATAGAACAGCATTTAAAACCCCTCTGGGAACGTCCCCATACAAACTTGTATACGGGAAAAAGCTGTCATCTACCATTCGAGTTAGAACACAAGGCTTTTTGGGCCATAAAGTTTTTAAATTTTGATCTTAAAACTACAGGAAAGAAATGAATGATGCAAATGAATGAGCTAGTCGAATGGAGAGCCGAGGCGTACGAGAACTCAAAACTATACAAAGAGGCAACAAAACGACGCCATGATGCTCGTCTCAAGAAATCAAAACAATTCGAAATAGGAGACTTGCTCCTACTATACAACTCAAGGCTCAAACTATTCCCTGGGAAGCTGAAATCAATATGGTTAGGCCCATTCATGATCAAAACAATTTTTCCATATGGCACAATCGAGGTAACTCACCCAACTAAGGTCACATTCAAGGTAAATGGTCACCGACTCAATTTATAATGGTGCAGATTTTAGGGATATGAGAAAGGAGCTTCAGCTCCGTGAATTTTCTTTTAGAAATCAAAACAGTGTAAGTCTAGCTTAAGACTATAAACGAACGCTTCTCGGGAGGCAACCCGAGCACTAATTCACTAACATTTTTAATTCTAAAGTGCCTAACTACATACTAGTTCACACGACCCTACACATGGGCGTGCCCGTGGCTGTGTGGATGCCAGGGGACGATCCATGGGCGTGCCAATAGCCGTGCACGATAGAGAAAAAATTTTCTTTCCCAACACGGATGACAATAATATCCCATGCCCATGCTGACCTCCCGTGCAAGGTCACTGACTTGTTAAGCACGGGCTAAACACGACTGTGCCCTACGACCGTGTGAAGCTACTGACTTGCAAACCATGGGCAGAACACGCTCGTGCCTTCTAACCGTGCCAACATTCTGACTTGTCGAACATGGGAGGAGCACGCCTGTTTTAAATAATCATGTGAAAAAAGACACAGGCGTGCCATATATACCCACGGCCGTGGCCAAACACCTGAACGCACCTAAAAAATAAAATCACTAAAAACACGAGCGCATAAAAATTGAGCACGGCCGTAGCCCCTGCCCGTGCTCTCACCCCTATTTAAGCAACTTAACCCATCACCCTTCCCAAAATCAACCCTAAAAGATTTCTCAGCCCCCTTTTCTCCCATTTCGGACCACACCCACGTCCCCAACCCCCTAAAAAACCCTCTCAACATTTTTTTCTCCAAAACCTTTACAAAACCACACCCCACGCCCACGCCACAACTGTGCTGCAGTAGTCCATGACCTCGCCACAGTCATGAACCTGCAAAAAACCTCGCAGCACCACCGTGCTCCGCCTGTGCTCAACCGATTTATACCATCACACCCTTGGTTCCCTCTATTACCTCATTCTCTTGACTAAAAGATTGATAAATTCCATATAATTTTGCTTTATTTTTATTTTTGTTTGAAGCATTATTTATTTTCTTAGAACTTGTCTCAATGTTTCATTCTCATGAATATCTATAATGAAAATTTTAATTATTAACTATTTGTTGCTATTTATCAATTGTTAGATAGATTTCATATTTTCTATTGATTACATTATTATACAAATTTTCCTATGAAAAATTATAATATGCTGCTCATATGTTTATAACCGCATCTAGCATTTAAATATCTGGGGTCTAGATGACAATTTCGTACAAACACTACTTGAATATCCATTATTTCAGGTACAATGTCATCATCACGAGGGAAACGAACTACAGTCGCCCCCACCAAGAAAAGAAAGGGACCCCGCTCGTGCTCAGCTACTGCCTCTTTGAAATAAGACACTGACTTCTTTAATTCTCTCAAGAAGCTTAGGAAGAAAGATATAAGGCATTCCGAGAAAGAGCTCTTGGCATTGGAAGGTGCATTCACTAGGACGCCGTCGAACAGGTTGGACTAGCATGACATTCGAGCCCTCATATCAACCGAGTCGTGGGAGTAATTTTTCTCTATCATCGAGCCCACATATTTGAAACTCACACTCGAGTTCTGCATCACTTTCACCTTACAGACAGTGATGTCCCGATATGACAATTCGAGCACAGTCCAATTCTATTTAGGGGGCACAGTATGCCGACTAAGCGTACTGCAATTTGGCACAGCACTTGGACTCTATACGGAGGAGTTTATAGCAAAAAATCCTCTTTCTGAGTTAGACCGTCAACTCTACCAGACTCCACTCAAGCTGGCTGCACGCCTTAGCCCCCACCACGCAAGCATTTAATTCTAATCGCTCTAAGGCAATAGCCCTTGGACCACCTCTCCAGTATATTCACGCCATTCTAGCTCATACTATCACCGGCCGACATGAGAGAATCGGTGTGGTAAATAAGCACGATGTCTTCTACCTATTGTGCATGTCAGAAGGGCACGTGTTTGACCTTTCCTACTTCATCGCCTGTGCAATTCAACACCAAATGGAACCGCATAGGAAGGGAATTTTATCGATGAGGCCGTACATCACTCGATTAGCTCAACACTTTGGCCTCCTCAACACTGGGGCTCAGACTTCCTCTCTTACACTGATTGGCCAGATGATACCTCAGGGCATTTAGACAATGTTGCACATGAGGATGGTTAAATATCATTGTGGAACCGACCCCCTCAGTACCGACTAGCTACAGATGAGGAGGTGCTCTAGGACATTACTGATGATGTCCTACCAGTCTCGAGCTAGCAGCCATTCCATCCAGCAGCCTCGATGAAAGATATCTCTGCACACCTCACCCAGTTCGAGCAGCACTGTACTCAGTAGTTCACTAACATCGCTCGACATTTTGATAGGATCGAGGCCACACTCCAGCAAATATGACATCACTTCCATATATCATCACCGACACCACCACAGGACCCGGTCAATGATGAGGACCTCTGAGTGCTTTTATTTATCTAAATTTTATTTTCTTATTTTTAGTTCTATTCTATTTTTATTTTTCCTTTGTTTTAATTTTCTTTATTTGTTGTAATTTGAAACTTTTCTTCATTGCAAACTTTTATTATAATTATTATTGGTTATCTAATCTTCGAGTATGCCTAACCTATATTTATTTACGCCTCTGAAATATCTAACTGATGACTTCGCAGTTTCAATCACACACTCCACATACACGAACAAATCACTAGGAGTACTTCACTACTACATAAGTCATCTTCCACCATGACCTCTGCCTACTCCCGGAGTCATCCAAAATTCAGGAAGTGTTACTTCTCCCCTTCTCTTTTGATTTTATTTTTACATAATTGTTTATCTATCTTTGTACATTGAGGACAATGTACATCTTAAGTGTGGGGGGCTAAAAGTACATAACTTTTTGCATTATTCCAAAATCCTAAATTTTAGTCTTGTTCCTAAGTAATTTTCTCATATTATTAATTAGGGTGAAATTTCTGATAATTTATGATTTTTATTGATATGTTTTTTAGTAAGTCATTGATAATTGTGCATTGATGATTAAATTTGAAGAGTACTAGAGAATAAGGCATGATAAGTCTATTTTTAAAAAATAAAAAATTTCCTAGGTTGTTAAACTGAATTTGAATATTACCTTGAAGCTTGAAATTTACAGGGATTGATGTCAAATACCCATAATTTTTGTGAGATTTTGAGCCTTATAGATCATATATTCTTTTTCGTGCTCACTTTATTGATTATGAGTGTGTCAACACTGAATTGTTATTCTAGAACTTGCTTTGATTATACATATCGAGACCACATTATTGATTTGATATACTGAGATGATAAAGGCACCTAGGTTTTAACTCATTCACTCCACTAAAAAGCCTACCTTCACAAATTAACCCTTAGTGAACCCATTTGATCCTAACAACCCTTTTTATTGATTTACCCACTAATATTAACCCAAAACCCTTTGTATTTGTTATCACCATTCTTTTGACTACCCTTCTATCGAGAATTGATTTGATCAGTTGCCGAATTAGTTTATTTCAGTTGATAAAGTTCTTTCTTTATTCTGTTTATATTTGATTTGTTCTTAAAAAAATAAAAAAATAAAAAAAATCAAAGTATATTCAGCATTAGTAGTATAAAAAGTGAGCTTGTGCATTTAAATTTCAATTATCAAGGAAAAAGCTCGTAGTATTATTAGTTTCAAAGTTTCAATTAATGTAATCATTTATTTTCCAGTTCATTATTAGCTAGGTAATTTGTTAATTCAATCTCGATTCTAAACCTTCTAATTCAGCCTTTATCCACACCTTTAACCTAAGCCTCGTTACAACCCTGTCAAAGACATTTTGATTTGTGTATCATCTCATATTACAGTGGTGGAGATTTGATTTTTAGGCAAGCCTATGGGATTAACTTTTTAGGTTCGATTGTTGAGTGCTTAATTGTGAACCTTAAAACACTTTGAGTGATTTGAGTGAGTCTTTAATAAGGATGTCAATCCTTGCCGATTTTGAACTAAGGTAATTATTTAGATAAGGGGAGACACCTATGTTTTCGTGCTACAAACGTATGACTTAGAATTGTTTGAATCTTTAAGAGTCTTTAAGTTAAATTATCCATGTATAAATTATCTATGAATTATGATGAGGCATTATTGATAGGAATTGTGAATTGTGGAAAGTTCGTTTCAATTGTAAGTTGAGAATTTTGCTTGAGGACAAGCAAAAGCTTAAGTGTGGGGGTATTTGATAAACCGTAAAAGTAACATATTTTAACCCCATATTTAGCATGATTTTGGATGATTTAGCCCTTGATTTATGTAAAAAGGTTCTATTAATCCTTTCTTTTCATTTTTATACTCAGGAAACCACCCGAGGACAAAAAGAACAAGAAACGGGCTTAAAACAGGCTAATTTGGGCCAAAGTAGAAATCGACATGGCTTGGACTTCAAGCCACACGATCGTGCCTCAACAATTAACTAAGACACGGCCATGCCACGATTTACATGGTCGTGCCCCAATCGACAGAACCGAGACACGGCCTGAAGACAAATTACACGGGCGTGTACTACGGCCGTGCTATTTTCGTGGAAAAGAGGAATTATACTCGAATTTGGATACTTTGAGGCAAAGAAACACATTCCAAAGCCTATTCAAACATCGAGTAGGAAGTATACTTGAATTAGGGCACTTAGAGGCCAAGTAAAAGCATCTCAAAAGCCTATATAAAGAACCTAGAGGCCAACCGTCAGGGGACGCCGAGACATTTGGTATTCGACGGAAGCTGAAACTTTTGTGGAATCACTCGAAGATAGCCAGTTGATCCATCTCAAGAAGCCGGAATTCTACTCAAGATAGTGGATCTCTCCTTCAATTCCTTCAGGGGGTTTTAGGGATTTCTTATGTTTTGTTTTATCTTTTCTCTTGAGATGCTTTCTTTATTCATTATGAACTAAACCCTTCAGATACCTGAAAGGGATGAAACCAAGATGAATCTTGTTATTGTCTTCTGAATTATATGATAAATACTTGATTTCTTCTTAATTATGTGTGCTTAATTCTTGTGTTAATGTTTTCAGGATATTAATTCAAGTCAAATGTTCTTAGGTGAAGGAGAAATAGACCCTGCCTAAGAATAGATCTAGCATAATTAAGCGGAGTCGTTCGTGCGCCTAGAGACAGGGTGACGAGATTTTGCAGGATTAGGGTGAAACCTAATATGGGAGTCCATAGTTCGATTTACTACTATTCTAGGTGGTTATTAAGTGAGAAAAAGATTTTTGAAAATTAAACTAAGGTTAGATGTTATTCGCCTCGAGAGAGGGTTTAATATACGTTAGGGAGTCTTATGGATCAAGTCAAGTGAATAAATCATATGGTTCAGTGTTAGATAATAAGTGAAGTCTAGGTGGATTCTTCTTGATGGTATCATCGTGATCAACTGAGTTTGTCTTCAAGTTATTTCCCAATTCATTCTTTTTGTCTTTGCATCTTAGTTTAGTAATTGATTAGTTAAACACCCAAATCATTTAATATTTAGGCTAAATAATAGAAAGAAAGTGAATATTAGTACTTTTAGTTCCTTTGGGTTCGATAATCTGGTCTTGCCTAAGCTATACTACTATTCGATAGGTACACTTGCCTTAAGTCGTTGTCAGAGTTAGTTTCCAGGTTCGATCATTCTCTTTATAAATTTTAAAACTCGATAATTTTAGACCGATCAGAACACCTCTCTTGGCCCACAAGTGGCTTATTCTGAATAGAATTAAACTTTGATACGGTAGGGACACGCCTATGTTCTATTTTCTAGACCGTGCTCACTTCTGCTGGCCACACACGGCCGTGTGGTCTGCCCGTGTACATTGATTTAGGCCGTGTTCGATTCTGTTCGTAACACACGATCGTGTTTGATAGTCCAGGCCGTGTTGATTTCTAAGGTAGGCCCATTTTATCACGTTTTGGCCCGTTTATCGTTCTTTTCGACTCCCTAAGCTCTTTTGAGTGTAAAACATGAAATTAAGGGATTAAGAGCATCAATTTCATCAAATCTAATAAAAATTCATCCAAAAATAAGCCAAGCATGGGGTTAAAATATGTATAAATTATGGTTTATCAAATATCCCCACACTTAAGCATTTGCTTGTCCTCAAGCAAAATCCTCAAATCACAATTAAAATTAACTTCATCAAATCATAATTTTCATCAATAATGTTTCATCAGAATTCATAGATAATTCATACATGGATAATTTAACTTAAAGAGTCCTAAAGATTCAAACAATCTAAATCACAAATTTTTTGTAGCACGAAAACATAGGTGTTTCCCCTTATGTAAATAATTACCTTTGATCCAAAATCGACAAGAATTGACATCCTCACAAAGGATTCAATCAAATCACTCAAAGTGTTTAAGGTTCAAGATAAAGCACTCAAAAGTCAAACATGAAAAGTTATTACCATAGGCTTACATGCAAATCAAATATCCACCACTATAAAATGAGATGATACACAAATCAAAAGGTCTTTAAAAGGGTTGTAATGGGGCTTGGGTTAAAGGTGTGGATAAAGGCTGAATTAAAGGGTTAAAATTGAGATTAAATTGACAATTTACCTAACTAGAAATGTAACACCCCAAACTCGGCCTATGTGTTAAGGCTAGATTTGACATGCCATATAGAATAAATATACTTTTGAGTCTTATTCTAAGTAAAACAAATTTCAAGGTTTTTGAAGGAATATTTATTTGGTTAAATCATTTGTTTGATAAATCGTTAGTTTGAGATATAAAATCCTATAATTCATAACTTTGAAAATATCGTTTATAATTAAAGAAAATTTTAAAAGATATTAAAGTATTATTGTAAAATCTTTATGAAAACCCTTTTGTATGTTCATTTTTAACGAAAATTATTAATTTAAGTCTTAGAAAAATCCCTTTTGAAGTAATTAAAGCCAATTATAAATCCATCAGACATAAAACATTTAAAATTTATCCAGAGGCCTTATTACAACATAAAACCTAAAATAGCAAAAGTAATTAAAATACTAAAGGAAAATCCAAAATCCAAATTTTAACCGTTTACGAAGTATGGCCTCCACCAAGATATCCATAGTCCAAGTCTCCATTACTGTCCATTGCCTGAAAAGGGTAAGGAAAAATAGGGTCAGTTATTAGAACTCAGTGTGTAACCCACATACCGTTGTCCACTGTGCCAAAATTCAGTTAAGCATTTATTGGGCCAAAGCCCATTTACAATTTTAACATAATATCATATATATAATATGCATGTGTTATGCAATTCCCAAACCAAACCTAATTTCCATCTGCTACACACCACTCGTACCAACTAGCACACCTATGGGGAGCTTTAGTCACCCACCCCGCCAACACACCAAATAGGCATTAAGCCTTTTATATCAATTTTGTGGACAAGCCACCAGATTTACAGAGTTTACATGGCATTGCCATTTTGAGCCACCAGAATTTTGTAGCAGAGCTACCAGAACTTCTCTTCGTCAATATCCCATCCCATGCAATCCATGTATATAATGCATATTCATTTACAACAATTCATTCAACTATGTATTACGAACAATAAGGCCTATTATAAATATTATCACAATCTCGCCCTTATCACAATCCGGCCTATATATCAGAAATCACAATTTGCCCATATATCAAATATCACATTTGGCCCATATATCAATTATCACATTTGGCCCATATATCAAGTATCACATTTGGCCCATATATCAAGTATCACATTTGGCCCATATATCAAATATCACATTTGGCCCATATATCAAATATCACATTTGGCCCATATATCAAATATCACATTTATTGATTTGGCCCATAGAGGGCAATTTTGTAATTTTCACAGTCGTAATGCTAATTTCATAGTCTTTACCAATATAGTGATAATTATGCCATTTTACCCGATTTCACTAACATGTGATTTAGTTAAGCGATTTACCACTAACACGTTTTATAATATCTAACTCAAGAAATACGGTGTGAGATTACACACCTGATTACGATAAACACTACACTTTCCTGATCGTCGACACCTAAAAATATTTTTTAACGCTAGATTAGAACATGTACACTTAAAACAAATCTACTCCAAGATAAACGGTCTAGGTTTTTACCCTCGGAATCCCGAACAACTACTATTTGCTGGTTCTCTCCGGTTGACAGTCCACAACCTGGTGGAAAATCCCGAAGGGTTGATGCCTCACAATTGCGAACAACTTCGAATAGTTGATTCTCACCGGATGAGGGTCCACAATCCGGTGGAAAGTCTCGAATCTCTGAAATAGCCCTTCGTTTGAATCTAGAAGGGATCGTAAATCCGCTCCTTTTTCGATCACCAATCACTACCCCTTTTGATTCAATCTTGTTTGCCTCCATTGAAAATAGATATTAGTCCCAACTAAAAGTATGTTGTTAAAAACGATTAATCTTAGGAGTGAAGTTGGCTTACCACAAAAATCCGTATGATCTCAAGAAGAAAATCGAGCGATAAAGTCCCTATAATATTATCGATTAAACAACGCTATTTTTAATGAATAAAAAGTAATAAAGAATCCTCGAAGAATCCTTACCTTGAACGATGAAAATCCTTTTCACACGATCTTCTTATAGTTAGAATCGATTAAGCAATGTAGAAATAATCAGCACTCCACTATACCACTACAAAGAAGGAAGGGTTTTGTTTGAAAGAGAAAAGATGATGATTTCGGTCAAAAAGACCCTCTCAAGCCAACATATGAATTCGGCAATAGAAGAAAAATAAGAGAATTAAAGAGAGTGTTCTTACCGATTGATCAAAGTGTGAGTAGAAAAATGATTAAGAAGAAAATATGTGTGAAGTGAAAGATTCGGCTATGGGGAGATGATCAATGATATTCGGCCATGGTGAAAATATTAGGGAGGGAGTGATGTTTGAGAGTTTTTGCAAGAAGAAAAGAAGAAGAAAAAGAAATAGATGATAGGGTGTTTATGTTTCATTTTTCAAGGATGAAAAATGAATAAAGAACAAGTCTTGAGGTTGGTGTGCATTCGGCAAAGAGAAGAAAAGAAATGAAATGAAAATGCCCCTTCAAGGTTGTATGGTTTCAGCACAAGGAGAAAATGAGCTCGGGGAAAAATGGGAGATGATACCAAAATGGTCACAAGGAATTGGCCAAAACAAAACAAAAGTTTACATATTGTTCATGACACATTCGGCTATGGGGAGAAGAATTTTGGAGAGAAAAATTTGATACTCCAATTTCCTAAAAAAAAAAATATGACTAAAACTAGCACCTACCTTACCAAAATGCTAGCACAAATTCGGCCATCCCCCTAGCCCCAAAAACCGTCCAAATGCATGGCCAATTGGTTAAAGTTTGGCCACCCAAACTTTCCAAAACATCACCCTTGAAATAAGCCTTATGTTCAGCCTAAATGCCTTTTCCATTTGATTCCTTTCCCTAAGCTCAATCTTGCCTTTTTCTCTTAGCCATCTTGCCATAAAAAAAACAAAGTCCAACCTACCATAAACTCATCCTTGACCGACACTATAAGGAAGGAAAGAAAAAAAAATAAAGTTCACACATGCTCACAGTGGGATTCGAATTCCTTCCCTCAAGGTAACACACATGGCGCCATATCCCCTTTACTAATAGCTCTTTTATGCTAGCTTCTTACCACTTTATTACCTTAAGTTTTACGGTCACTTATTCCATTACCTTAAAGTACTAAATACCAAATTTTTTTTCTAAAAACAAATAAATCCCGAGCCTTCTCAGGACTACATAAACACACATATTGGATAGTTAACTAGCTGAGCACCAAAATAATGCAACATATAAAAATTCAAATTCTAGGATGTTACAAGAAAAATAAACTAATACTGAATAATTACACCGATTGAAAACTTATCACTAATAACACGAGCTTCTTCTAAAGATGTGAATTTAACCGTTTTAATGCTCATAAAACTAATAATGAATAAATTCTCAATTTTTTTATTTTTTTTAAGAATAAGAACATACAATAATAAGAAAGAATTTAACAACTGAAATAAAGAACATAGTTGGGCAACTGCTCAAATCAAATCTCAACAAAAAGGGGTTAATTCAATAGGGAAAATTCTTAATGAATCAAAAAGAGTGAGTTTTGGGTTAATATCAAGAAACGGTTTATGAAACACCCCACACCCGGCCCACGAGCCTGAACCGGATCTGGTATGTTCCTAAAGTAAACCTGTTTCAAAGATTTTCATTACTTAGAGAAAATTTGTAAAATATTTAGAAAAATGTTGTTGTGAATTGGGCTTAGATTGGAAACCCATTTAATTAATCTTGTAAATCCAATTTTATTAAGGTGACAAAATAATTTTAGGGTTTATAAAAAAATATATCACTTTAACTTTAGTCATATCTAGTTAAGTAATATAATAGTAAAAAGTAAAGCAAAGTAAAGAAAATCCATTGGGCCTTATGGCCTTATTACATCAAGTAAAACCCAAAAATAAAATTAAAGGAACTAAATGAAATAAAGTCCAAATTTAAACGGAATCTTCAAATGAGACATGGCCACCTCAAGGTCTCTACCCCCGGTCAATCCTGTTCATCACCGAAAATAATTCCACAACAGGTGAGTCAGCAGACTCAATGTGCACACAATACTAACATTCAACAAATTAGGCATACATGTTCATATCAATTTCATATTCAAATAAAAACGATGATGCAACCCAACCCAAGCCTAAGGGTCCATCCGCTACACACCACCCGTACCTGCCAGTCACACCATGGGGACTACTAAGTCAACCCTCCATCCGCTACACACCATCAAAGGCAGTCACTGCAGTCGACGTGCTCATCGCCCATATAATTTGTGTCATTAGACACCATATTCAAATAATGTAACCGAAGTTACCAAATTCAAATATTTGTGACCGTAGTCACCATATAACGTTGGTGAGACCGAAGTCAACACCTTCTAACGTTGGTGAGACCGAAGTCAACACCTTCTTCCCCTTTCACATAAATCCCGAATGCCCCAAAAATATATATCATGCATAACATACTTAATTTCATAATCATATACATATATTCACATGTTATAAAATAACATATTTCATAATCCTATCAGAAGTAGGAAATGTACCTGAGTACTTTTGTACCACATTAGGGTACTTAGCCATATTCATATTCTTACGTGTAATCACATAATAAAATAATTGCCATATGAAATATCGAAAGTTAGTGTGTGTACACACCTGATTTGCTTAATAGATTCCTTGAAATCCCGAAGAACGATCTACCGATCTAGATTTTTAACTCCTATATTCGGCCATTCATTAAAGCATATTAACAAACCTATTAAAGAAAACCAAATCCTAGTAGGATTTGTATTACTTACCATGTTTGCCGAATTTGGATGTCTATAAATCAAGTCCCAAAAATTGCTAGTATTCCTTTTCCTTGAAATCGGCTAACACTAGCCATGTAACCATGTCGATTTTGCTTTTGAAATAATGGGAAATAATCCTAAATATAAAAAAAAACAAGCCTTGGCGAATATCACCTACCTTACAAATTCCAAATCAAAAGGATTCCTTGCCTTATAAGACCTGTCGACATCCCTAGCATCATATGTTAAATTTAATTTAACATATAAATCATAACCTTTAACCAAATGTATTTATCTTACCTTAGATCCTCGAATTTCCTAAAGATTCCTCCTTGTATTCAACTATTGTAAAAGAACCGAGAGATCCTTATAGATTCTACCATAAGACAAAAATAGGATTAGACCCTTCTCTTTCGGCAAATAGAGAAAAGAAAGGACTTGATTAATGCTTAGCCTTACCTTTAATGTTTTGATTGATTGCTTCCTTGCCTATAGTCACGAGTTTCAGCTATGGAGTTTTAATCGAGGATCAAAGAGTGTTTTGGCTCGACAATAGCAAAGGAGAGGAGAAGAAAATAGAAGAAGAAGAGATGGATTTTGCTTAAAGAGAAATTCGGCAAAGAGGGGGAGAGAGCAAGGGGATTTTTAGCTACTTGGAAAGATGAGAGAAAAAGACCTTGGGTTCTCCTTTTATAGCCGAATTTGCTAGGCCAAGGGTCCTTGACTTGGCCACCACTCTTCCTTAAGATAATATTATCTCCTTTATCTAAAAATAAAAGCATTTAATCTATCAATTATCTCCTCAGATAATCCAAATTTAAAATCCCTTATTTATCACTTAATAATCAAGTTTTAATAAAAATAAAGCTCCTCCTTTCTAGAAAATAGGTGCCGTCCAACCTCTTAGCCTTGGAAGCAAAATAAAACCTTCATTATTTGCTTTCCAAGTGACTCGAACTCAGGCCATTTCCATAAGCCCTAAGTGACACCTTCAGGCCACTTTTCCAAGCTAGATTGTGTGTCAAATTTCACCAAATTTTTCTTTTAAGGACCTCTTGCCCTTATTTCCTATTTTGGACTTTAAAATTTGTCATTCCGGCCTTATTTCTAAGTTTCCTAAAATTTTCGATCGGCTCTGTAACTTGCCATTTTTCTTACATCATCAAGTTCCCAAAATGTTCAGGTTTCCAAAATGTTTAGGTTTCCAAAATGTTCAGGTTTTCATTTTCATGCATTTCCAGGTTTCCATAAATATCAAGAATTTATTCTTAGTGCTTAAACTTGTCATTTCATACAATTTAACTGAAAATGCATAGGCCCTATTCAGGATGTTACAGTTCTACCCCCCTTAAAAATAATTTCGTCCTCTAAAGAAATTACTTACTATCGTTCAAACTCACCACACGTTAAAAGCAGTGAAAACACAAAGTATTTTGAAGACAATTTGAGTAGACTTGTTTGAAATCGATGGTGTATTTGAAACGCTTATTGTGTGGTTAAACGAGTTTAAACCATTTAAACCTCGATCTTAAAGAACTATCATACTTTCTAGGCACATTCTCTAAGTTCACAATCAAGGTTCCATATACTTCATTAGCAACATAAGATCGAACTAATCTTATAGCAAAGGAGAGGGTGAGTAAAGTAATGAAGTATAATCCATAAATAAGAAACCCGTGTGGTTGGTGCCAAACCACTGGTGACATATAGTCACAATGTGTTCGTGTCCCAAAGACACAATATCCTCAATGTGGTACCAAACCCGTGTCCCAAAGACACAAACTAACCAATGATGGGGCCAACCCATCGTGTGATACCCAATCACTAGCAGACGATCCCATATCTCATGTGGGGCCAACTCACGGTGGTTAAACCACGGGGACAAGTCGCAATGAGGCCTTGCTTCGAACCTTCAACACCTCATATAATCGCTTGGTGCTCCACGACCTCATATAGATCATCGACGACTTGGTAATCATACCCATTAGGGAACCATTACCTCATATTGTTATTCGAACCTCGAGTCCCTCCTCGATTTGAGTTAATCTTTTGTTACCTTTGCCTTAATCGAACCTAAAAGATTGAAATAATAACAATACCATGTACTTACCCTACTTACCAATCCTACCTTGCTTTCACACTGATTAACATTAGAATCCGAGCATGACCCTTTTCGCCCTTAATCAACCAACCTTGACAAAGTATAAGGAGAGAAAGGAGATGACCATTCGTAGCAACATAAGATCGAACTAATCTTATAGCGAGTAAAGTAATGAAGTATAATCCATAAATAAGAAACTTACACGTTGTCTCGTCTGGCGCGTCACTCATCCGTAATCGATATTTTGGAAATTCCTTGAACATATGGTCCTTGGACCCACACTTAAGACATGTCATCGATATTTTGAAATTCCTTGAACTTTCTCCAACACTCACCTAAATGCTTCTTTCCACAATGCTCACAAGGATGATATCGCCTCTGGTACCAACTTGCTGATCCTTTGGCCCATTAGTTCTAGGCCTCTTATTCCCCGATGATCCAGACGATCCAAAACCTCTTTCCGGCCTATTTCGATCGGTGTTCGCTTGATAGAATCCTTAATTCCTCACCACTTTAGCCTTATCCACTAAAGCGAAAACTCCGCTCGATGCGGTGCTATCAACAGTCTCAGTCGTCTCTCAATCCGTCCTCAAAACGGACACAGCGTTCATGCTCAGTCGCCACTACCCCTCGAGCATAGCGGCTCAACCTCAGAAATTCCGCCTCATATTCTGCGATAGACTTACTCCCTTGTACCAACCCTAGAAAAGCCTTCCTTTGTTCATCTGTATACCTGGTTCCCACATACTTCTTCTGAAATTCCTCTTTAACATATTCCCAAGTCAAGTTTTCAGCCGTGGTACCATCCCGAACAGTTAACCACCACTGATACGCTTCATCGCGTAACAATGCTACCATCCCTTTCAACTTTTCCTCTGAAGTCAGATCGAGCTCATCCATGATATGCTCCGTCGCTTCCAACCAAGACTCACCAGATCTTTGGGTGCCACATTAGATACTCCTCAAAACATTTTCGCTCCATTAGCTCGGAGCCGTTCAGTCTGCACTTACGATTTCTGAATTTCCTCCCGCACCGCCACCAATTCCAAAACTCGCAAGACTGACTGCGACACAAGATCTTCCCCGTCTCGAGCTATCGCTTCAACATTAATGTTGGGGTGGTGGTGGCGGTGGCATTTCATTGTCGGACCCTTGACCCGATCTAACGGGTTCGACATGATCATCCTTCCTCTACCTCGACCACGACGCCCACGCCCTCTAGAGCTCATTTTCTAACGTCGAGATCTGATTAAGAAATTTTATGAATTAGTCATTGTTTCACTTTTTACCCACGAAGGAGTTTTATGAAAAAGGATTTAAGAGTGGTTCTTTCGTATTCATACAATCACACAGTTTTTTCCATTCATTCATTCATCTATCGAACAAGTATGAACTTTCGTTCATTCAGAGAAACGTTGTAGTTTTTGTTGTTATTGTTTTCCACTACCGTGGGTATTTTGTAATTTTGTCCCTAGGGGCATTTTGTAATTTTCGTAAGAAAACGTTCCTTGGTGTTTTTGTCAAAATTATTTTGAAAATTTTGAAGTCTAGGGGTAATTTAGAAAAATTTTAAAATCGAGGGTATTTCGGTAATTTTTTTCACAAATCAAGGTAAATTTGTAATTTTAATAAATTAGGGGTATTTCAAAAGTTGTAAAACTTTGAGGGTTCTTTTCGAAAATTGTTCCTTCAAAAATGGGAATGTTTGCAAAAATTTTGGAAATCAGGGTCATTTTGGTAATTTTGTAAGCTAGGGGCAATTTTTGTAATTTTTTCCAAAATTAAGGTATTTTGATATTTTACAAATTAGGGTTTTTGAATGTTATAAAAAAAATAATGAAATTTTGGTAAAGCTGTTGAGTAGTTGAACATTTTATAAACCAAGGGCGTTTTGGTAATTTCACCCCTAAGGGTATTTTTGTAATTTTCACAAATCAGAAGTTTTTCAGAAAATGTTGTAAAAATAATTTTCTCAGATTTAAAAGAAAGTTTTAAAAGTTTGAAAAACTAGGGTTTGTTGTTTTGTTCTCTCTTCCTTTTTTTTTATTTTTAAAACATGGCTAGTTCCCTTTCGGGTTTTAGTCATTATGTTTAGCCTATGACCGAGCCCTCTTGGTCAGGGTGAACCAAAGCTACGCACCAGACAGGATCCGTGTGGAGAGGAGGTGAGTCACGCGGATCGCTTAAATACCAAGCTCCCACCAAACCATTCCTAGACATGCGCATGAGGTTGCCACACCACCGAGCCCTCTAAGTTATGGTGAACCAAGCTACACACCGTGTAGGATTCTGCAAGAGGAGGTGAGTCACTAGGATTGCTTAAATACCAGGCTCTTTCGGATCCAATCCTAGACATGCGTACAGAGGTTACCACACCACTAGCTCAGTGACTTAGCCATAGGTTGGTTCAGTGCATTAAGTCTTATGTGGTTTTGTGTTTGAGTAGTCTAATCCTAGGGTTCAAGTTCCTATCATTCTATTCTACGTTCCATGTCTTTTCTACCCTTAAACAGTTCACAAAATCACACATAGAGTTAGGGGTACTTACCTGGTGGACTGCGGGTCGGAGACTTAGGTGCCATGCCATAAAACCTGCTTATTTCAAAGAAATTCATTTGGGCTCGAATTGAAAACATTTTGGGCCTTAGCCCATAGGCCGAGAGTTTAAAACTGGGCTCTGATACCAAGCTAAAACACCCAAAACCAGGCCCACGAGCCTGAATCGGATCTGGTATGTTCCTCAAGTAAACCGGTTTCAAAGATTTTTGTTACTTAGAGAAAATTTGTAAAATATTTAGAAAAATGTTGTTGTGAATTGGGCTTAGATTGGAAACCCATTTAATAAATCTTGTAAATCCAATTTTATTAAGGTGACAAAATAATTTTTAGGGTTTATAAAAAAAAATATATCACTTTAACTTTAGTCATATCTAGTTCAGTAATATAATAGTAAAAAGTAAAGCAAAGTAAAGAAAATCCATTGGGCCTTATGGCCTTATTACATCAAGTAAAACCCAAAATAAAATTAAAGGAACTAAATGAAATAAAGTCCAAATTTAAATGGAATCTTCAAATGAGACATGGCCACCTCAAGGTCTCACCTACGGTCCGTCCTTGTTCATCACCGAAAATAATTCCCAAAACGGGTGAGTCAACAGACTCAATGTGCACACAAGACTAACATTCAACAAATCAGCATACATGTTCATATCAATTTCATATTCAAATAAAACGATGATGCAACCCAACCCAAGCCTAAGGGTCCATCCGCTACACACCACCCGTACACGCGGTCACACCATGGGGACTACTAAGTCAACCCTCCATCCACTACACACCATCAAAGGCGTCATTGCAATGACGTGCTCATCGCCCATATAATTTGTGTCATTAGACACCATATTCAAATAATGTAACCGGTTACCAAATTCAAATATTTGTGACCGTAGTCACCATATAACGTTGGTGAGATCAAGTCAACACCTTCTAACGTTGGTGAGACCAAGTCAACACCTTCTTCCCCTTTCACATAAATCTCAATGCCCCAAAATATATATCATGCATAACATACTTAATTTCATAATCATATACATATATTCACATGTTATAAAATAACATATTTCATAATCCTATCGAAGTAGGAACGTGCACGAGTACTACATACCACATTAGGGTACTTAGCCATATTCATATTCTTACGTGTAATCACATAATAAAATAATTGCCATATGAAATATCGAAAGTTAGTGTGCATACACACCTGATTTGCTTAATAGATTCCTTGAAATCTCGAAGAACGATCTACCGATCTAGATTTTTAACTCCTATATTCGGCCATTCATTAAAGCATATTAACAAACCTATTAAAGAAAACCAAATCCTAGTAGGATGTGTATTACTTACCATATTTGCCGAATTTGGATGTCTGTAAATCAAGTCCCAAAAATTGCTAGTATTCCTTTTCCTTGAAATCGGCTAACACTAGCCATGTAACCATGTCGATTTTGCTTTTGAAATAATGGGAAATAATCCTAAATATCAAAAAACAAGCCTTGGCGAATATCACCTACCTTACAAATTCCAAATCTGAAAAGGATTCCTTGCCTTATAGCACAGCCGACATCCCTAGCATCATATGTTAAATTTAATTTAACATATAAATCATAACCTTTAACCAAATGTATTTATCTTACCTTAGATCCTCGAATTTCCCTAAAAATTCCTCCTTGTATTCAACTATTGTAAAAGAACCTGAGAGATCCTTATAGATTTGGCCATAAGACAAAAATAGGGATTAGACCCTTCTCTTTCGGCAAATAGAGAAAAGAAAGGACTTGATTAATGCTTAGCCTTACCTTTAATGTTTTGATTGATTGCTTCCTTGCCTATAGTCACAGAGTTTCGGCTATGGAGTTTTAATCAGGGATCAAAGAGTGTTTTGGCTCGACAATAGCAAAGGAGAGGAGAAGAAAATAGAAGAAGAAGAGATGGATTTTGCTTAAAGAGAAATTCGGCAAAGAGGGGGAGAGAGCAAGGGGATTTTCGGCTACTTGGAAAGATGAGAGAAAAAGACCTTGGGTTCTCCTTTTATAGCCGAATTTGCTAGGCCAAGAGTCCTTGACTTGGCCACAACTCTCCCTTAAGATAATATTATCTCCTTTATCTAAAAATAAAAGCATTTAATCTATCAATTATCTCCTCAGATAATCCAAATTTAAAATCCCTTATTTATCACTTAATAATCAAGTTTTAATAAAAATAAAACTCCTCCTTTCTAGAAAATAGGTGCCGTCCAACCTCTTAGCCTTGGAAGTAAAATAAAACCTTCATTATTTGCTTTCCAAGTGACTCGAACTCAGGCCATTTCCATAAGCCCTAAGTGACACCTTTAGGCCAATTTTCCAAGCTCGATTGTGTGTCAAATTTCACCAAATTTTTCTTTTAAGGCCCTCTTGCCCTTATTTCCTATTTTGGACTTTAAAATTTGTCATTCCGGCCTTATTTCTAAGTTTCCTAAAATTTTCGATCGGCTCTGTAACTTGCCATTTTTCTTACATCATCAAGTTTCCAAAATGTTCAGGTTTCCAAAATGTTTAGGTTTCCAAAATGTTCAGGTTTCCATTTTCATGCATTTCCAGGTTTCCATAAATATCAAGAATTTATTCTTAGTGCTTAAACTTGTCATTTCATACAATTTAACTGAAAATGCATAGGCCCTATTCAGGATGTTACAGTTTATTAGGATTCAAAGGGGTTGACTAGGGGTTAATTATGAAGGTAGGCTTTTTATGGAGTGAGTGGGTTAGATCGTAGGTGTCTTTATCATCTCAGTATATCAAATCAAAGGTGTGGTCTCGACATGCATAATCGCAGCAAGTTCTAGAATAACAAATCAATATTGACACACTCATAACCAATAAAGTGAGCAAGAAAAGTATATGCTCTAAAGGCTCAAAATCTCACAAAAATTATGGTTTTTGATGTCAACCTTGCAAATTTCAAACTTCAAAGTAATATTTAAATTTAGGAAAACAACCTAAAAAAATTTTAATTCTGAAAATGGACTTATCATGCTTCATTCTCTAATGTCTTAAAGTTTAAACCATCAATGCACAATTATCTATGACTTAATCCAAAACATATCAATAAAAATCATAATTTAATAGAAGTTTCATTCTAATTAGTGATATGAGAAAATTTACTTAAGAATAAGACAAAATTTAGGGATTTTTCTGGTAATGAAATCAATAACCTCCCTACACTTAAGATGTACATTGTCCTCAATGTACAAAGATAAATAATGACAATATAGTTGGAAAATCATAAGATAGGGAGAGAAGTGAAACTTCCTAAATTTTGGATGGAGTCAAGGAAAAGAAATGGTAGAAGGTTAGGAAGAGGTGGGGGAGGATACTCTGGCGGTGTGGTCATTCCTTGATAGCACCTTGAACCTAAATTAAAGAAATCAAAATGTACTAATATAAATTAAAGACAAGAAAGATAAAGGGAAATAATTTAAAAATAAAAATAAAAGAAAAAGAAGAAATAAATGGACTCAAAGGTCCTTGTCTTGTCGAGTCAATGAAGCGGCTGGCATGAACTTATGAGGAAGTTGTGGTATATTTGCTGTAGAGTGGTCGCGCACGGTGAGACTGCGCTGGGATCCTTTTACTTTTTTTGAAGCGGGGATGGCGGCCTTGGCCTTACCTCAAGTGTCTGTCATTGTGTATGGTTGCATGGATGGTGGTAAGTGTGGTGGCGGTGGAAATAAGGAAGAAAGGAAAAATAAAAGGAAGGAAGAAAGACAACAGGAAAAGAAAAGGGAAAATGAGGGTTTCAGGCTTGGGAAGAAGGTTGAAAGGAAGAAAATAGAGGGGAGAAGCGGTGGTCGGAAAGAGATGTGGTGGCTAGGGTTTGGAAGAAGAAGAGTTGGGGAAGACAGTGAACAAAAGAATGGGGTTTAAATAGAAATTGGGGCACCTGGTCACTGCCCATGCCCGTGTTCCCTAGGCGTGTTAGATCACACGGTCAAATCGCACGGCCGTGTGATGCTTCGTTAGTTTCTACCATGCCTGTGTAAAGGTTCTCACGCTAATGTTAATTAATCAGTGTCGCCCATGGCTTATAGGCACGAGTGTGTCACACGCCCGTGTGATTTACTCAGCTTTGACCACGGCTGTATCGCACGGCCGTGGCATTTTATCGTAGCCTGTATTTTGGAGAAAATTTTTGTCCTATTCCCGCACGGTCTTCGCCATGCTGGTGTACCTATTCGTGGTGTCCACACGGCCACGGCCACGCCCATGTGTAAGGCCATGTGGGTAGGGAGACCTTCACTTTATTAATTCGATTATTTTAGCTAGGTACTAAAATCAAAAATAATGACATTAGTGAGGTTAGTACTCGGGTTACCTCCCGAGAAGCTCTCATTTAAACTCTTAAGCTAGACATGCCTCTCATTCGTATATTTCATGGTGGTTCGAGGAGTTGACACTCCTCTCTCCTGCTATCATTTCTATGATCACTATATAGTTTGAGTCGAGTAGCGTTAACCTTAAAAGTTCTGACATTAGGATTAATTACCTCAACTGGACCATATGGGAAGACATTAAATACCGTGAAAGGGACTACTCCGTTTGTATTAAGGTCTAAAGTGGAGATTCGAGGGTCTGTTTTATCCAACAGTACTTGATCCCCGATCTGAAATTGGTTTGTCCCATGGAGTTGCTTAGGTTCATCGTGTTTTCTTGGTTTCTCCTTGACATGTGTCCTCCACTCATCTAGTTTACCGATCTGAAGCCCTCGCTCCTCATGAGCTATTTCATTGTTGGCACGAGAACTAGGATGTTGTTCAGTAGTGTATTTTCGAGGTGCTTCCTGAAAAGAGGGTTGAACCGAATGGTTATTAATAGAATCTATGTATTCACCTTTATTACTCGATGTCTTAACCAAGTCACGAGCCTGAAGAGTGATTGTTTTGTCACCTACACGAAGTGTGAGCTCTCCTGTACCAACATCAATTCTAGTTTTAGCAGTTGCTAAAAAGGGTCGTCCTAAAATTAATGGTACGTTACTGTCCTCATCCATGTCTTGAACAACAAAGTCAACTGGGAGAATAAACTTATCAACTCTTACAAGCACATCCTCAACAATTCCCCTAGGAACTCTAATGGTTTTATCTGCAAGTTGAATACTCATCCTAGTTTATTTAGGTTTCCCAATACCTAGTTGCTTAAACATTTTATAGGGCATGACATTAATACTCGCCCCTAAATCAGCTAAAGCATTATTAACATCTAAACTACCAATTAAACAAGGAATAGTAAAACTCCCTGGATCATTTAATTTATCGGGTAGTCTATTCTGTAAAATAGCTGAGTAGAATGCATTTGGCTCCACGTGCGACGCATCGTATAACTTTCGTTTGTTTGTCAAAAGCTCTTTTAAATTTTTTTTTAAATTGGGCATCTGCGAAAAAGCTTCAATAAATGGTAAGTTAATATGTAATTTCTTTGAAAATTTAAGAAATTTACCTAATTGTTCATTTGTACGATTTTATTTGTCGCTTTCGGGTATGGCACATGAGATTTATACTCTTTACTTACTAGTTTTGGTTTATCATGGCTTACCTCAACCTTACCTTTATCTACCATGTTCTCTTGCCTTGGGTTAGATTCAGATTGTACCACCCCTCTTTCATCGCACACTGTGACGGCGTGGAGTTGCTTCCTTGGGTTAAGTTCAGTATTGCTTGGCAAGCTACCTTGTGGTCGTTCTAAAATCAACTTAGCAAGTTGTCCTATTTGGTTTTCGAGCCCTTAAATTGATGCTTGCTGATTTTTGAGTGATGTTTCAGTGTTTTAGAAATGGGTTTCTGACACCGCGATGAATTTTGTTAGCATCTCCTCAAGGTTCAGCTTCTTCTCTTATTTGGTAAGGTTGCTGTTGAAAGCCTGGACATGGTTGTTGTCTCTGATTTCCTTGACCACCCCATGAGAAGTTTGGGTGGTTCCTCCAACCTAGATCGTAAGTGTTACTATAAGAGTTATTTTGAGGTCTAGAATTATTATCCATATAGTTCATCTGTTCACTTTCTATGCCAGGGTTGTAAGGTGGATATTTTGTATTGTTCATTCCTCCTCCATTCGTATCGCACTGCATCACTGGATATACCTGCGAAGAACCACACAAACCATCAATCCTTTTACTTAAAAGTTCTACCTGGTTTAATAGCATAGTGATTGCGTCGAGGTTAAAAACACTAGCGGCTTTTATCGGCTTCGTCCTCATAAATTGCCACTGATAGTTATTCAGTGACATACCTTCAATGAATTCATTAGCATCCTCAGATGTCTTATTATTTAGTGTACCGCTGGCAACCGCATCAATCAACTACCTAGTTGAGGGGTTTACACCATTGTAAAGGATTTGAACTTGTAACCATAATGGTAACCCATGGTGAGGGCACCTTCTCAGTAGGTCCTTGTATCTCTCCCATGCATCGTAAAGTGTTTCTAAATCCATCTGTACAAAAGAAGAGATATCATTCCTCAACTTAGTCGTTTTAGCCGGTAGAAAATATTTAAGTAAAAATTTTTCGGTCATTTGTTCCCATGTAGTGATTGATCCTCGTGGTAATGAGTTCAACCACTGTTTGGTTTTATTCCTCAATGAGAAGGGAAACAATCGAAGGCGAATGGCATCGTCAGAAATGCCATTTATTTTGAAAGTGTTGCAGAATTCTAGAAAATTTGCCAAGTGATTGTTTGGATCATCATCCTACAAACCATCAAACTGAACAAAGTGCTGAATCATCTTAATAGTGTTAGGTTTTAGTTCAAAATTATTTGCAGCAACAGCAGGTCTAATAATACTTAATTCAGTTCCTGTTAAATTAGGTTTAGCATAATCATACATAGTACGAGGAGCAGGATTTTGATTCACCGAGTTTGCGGCAACCACAGGAGGTAGTGGATTATTGTCAGTCATCTCTTCGGTAGTATTGGTTTCATCTTCTTGCTCTTCTTCTATGTATTGTAGACTTTGCTTTATTTCTTTTCAGTTTCTGCGAGCGGTACCTTCTATATCACTATCAAAAAGTAATGATCCTGATGGGTTCCTTCCAGTCATAAACTAAAAGTTCCTGTCAGAAGCAAAGAAAGAAATATTAGAGAAGTAGAAACAAATAAAAAATTAAATTAAATTACAATAAAATAAGAATGGCTAAAGTAATAAAAAATTAGCGTTCCTAATATCTTAGTCCCCGGTAATAGCGCCAAAAACTTGATGTGTCTTTAACTAACTACGATCACAATGAAGGCAAGCGCTCCTATCGTTCAATAGTATAGTTATGGTAAGACCGGTAATATTGTATCCACGAGGACCAAGAGTACTAGTAATTACTATATTTTTATTATCTAGCCTAAGAATTGAAGTGATTTCTTTTAAACTAAAATTAAATTAAAAATACGACAGAGAATGAATTGGGAAAATACTTTAGACAACTTTATGAGATAGGCAATACCTAAGGAAGAATCCACCTAGCTTCACTTATTACTTTTGATTCATATGATTTATTCACTTGACTTAATCCGTAGAAATCCCTGATTTATGTTAATATCTCTTTCAAGACTAAAATCAACTGACTCTAGGTTGATTAATTGAAATTTCTTTCTAATTAAAACCCTATTGTCGCATTAACTCGATCTATGGATTCCCTTATTAGATTTGACTCTAATCTGGTAGATTTTTGTCGCTCTATTTCTAGGGTTGCAATCAACTCCGCTTAATTGTGTTGATCTACTCTTAAACAGGGACTTTTGCTCCTCTAAATAAGCACATTCGACTTGAATCAATAACCTGAATTATCAAAACAAGAATAAAAACTCACAATTAAGAATAAGAACAAGTATTTATCTTATAAATCAAATGATAATAATATCTGTCTCAGGTTTCATCCCTTCAGGTATCTAAGGGATTTAGTTCATACTGATAAAAGGAAACATCTTAAAATTAGGAAAACAACAAAACATAAGAAAACCCAAAAACTTCTAAAGAACTTGATAGGAGATCCTTCTCCTAAGCTACTTTCGATGGCTGTCTTCGAGTATTTTCTACCTTCTACTCGGCGTCCTCGTTTAGGTTTCCCCCTAGGGTGTTTATATAGGCTTTGGAATAGCTCTCTTGGCCCACAAGTGGCCTTTTTCGAATAGAATTAAACTTCGATACGACATGGACACGCCCGTGTGACACGCCGTGTTCGATTTCTTAGACTGTGCTCGCTTCTGCTCGCCACACACGGCCGTGTGGTCTACCATGTACGTTGATCCAGGCCATGTTCAATTTTGTTCGTAACACACGGCCGTGTTGATTTCTAAGGTAGGCCCATTTTGTCTCGTTTTGGCCCGTTTATCATTCTTTTCGACTCTCTAAGCTCTTCTGAGTGTAAAACATGAAATTAAGGGATTAGGAGCATCGATTTCATCAAATCTAATGAAAATTCATCCAAAAATAAGCCAAGCATTAGGTTAAAATATGTATAAATTATGGTTTATCACATACATTCCCTGCACTTATCACCACAAGTCACATGAAACATTACTTAAATAATGTCTCAATGAACCATTTGAAATTAAACTTAACACTCGGTGGTTTCGCACACAGCCTACCATTAATCAATAATAAGGTGGCATCGCACATAGCCCACCATTAAGAATATTTAGGGTAGTATCGCACATAGCCCACCAAATGATAATATAAACGATGGTATCGCACACAGCCCATCGTGAATAAGTAGTAAGGTGGTATCGCACATAGCCCACCATTAGTCTATAATTAGACTCATACTGGAATTACCCAATATCTATTAAACTCGATCCATCTCAATCATACAATGCACTATTAATTAACAACAATGTATACTCATAATTAATCGTTTACACATAAACTTACCTCGGTGCAAAATGTGTTAATTTTGCGGTTTAATTCGTAACCTTACCTTTTCCCCGGTCAAGGTTGTTTCCGCGCTCCTCTTGATCTATAATAACAAAATTCACTCATTCCGTCATTTTATAACTCATAATACATCAGAATTTCTACTTAGGCAAAAATGACTATTTTGCCCTTACACTTTGGCAAAATTATGATTTTTCCCCTAGGCTCGTAAATCATTTTTCATCACATTTTCTCATTAAACAAGCCTTGCTAAACATTATTCCTCTTACAACTACTCACAAATCAAACTACTTCATGAATTTATTACTAAATTACAACCTTTACAACTTAATCTCATTTAGGTGTTTTCATGATAACACCTTTCACAAAAGTTGTTTCTCATCTCACTGACTTTCATGTTCTTCCATAAAAACTCAGCAAACAACATAAACACTCACATGGCAAGTCCCTAAGCTTGCAACCATATTGCAAATTAGTCTACTCATTAGCTAGCTTAAGCTTTGGAGGTTCCAAATCAAGAAAGACCTCTAAAATCACTTACTTGCAAGAAGATAGCTTGGCTGAAAGTTTTGAGATTTAAATCCTCTAATTCTCTTCAATTTTCAGTGGAGAAGAAGAATGAATAGTGAAAGATGATATATCATCTTTTTATCTTATTTTATTCCTTATTTTATCACCTAACTTCACCAAATTTAACCAGAAAGTTAATGTCCTTGTCTTCCTAGTCTCTATGGCCGGCCAACACACTCTAATTGGCCTAATTGTACTTTAAATACCTCTAATTTAATATTCTATGGCTATTAGACACCTCTACCTTGCATAATAGAACTTTCGCACTTTATGCGATTTAGTCCTTTTTCACAATTAAGCATACAATTGCTAAAATTAAAGCACCAAAATTTTCATATAGCCATATATTTATGCCATAACACATAAAATAATACCAAAATAATTTTCTTCAACCTTGGATTAGTGGTCCCAAAACCATTGTTCTGACTAGCCCCAAAATCGAGCTGTTACAGACATAGGACACATATCATTCAAGTAGTTCAATGTCATCAATCACCCAAAGATGGAGCATAAAAACCCAGCTAAACTTTTTATCCTTGCCAGCTTAGCTTTTCCAAATGCTAGAGCCTCTATCATCCTGGAAACTAAGCACGACAATCGTACATCAGTTAAATCAAAGGTATTCTAACCTTAAATCTTGAATCAAATTTTTATATAGGAGCTTTTTAGGGATTATTACTTTTTTTCCTCTAATTATGGACATAGAGGGCTTAGGAGCTTCCCAGCTTACTGGACTCTATTTTTCTTGACCTCAAACCTCACGATCACTGCCCCATACAACGCTTTCCTTAACTCTCCCTTCTTCGAGGCAACCGAAGAAGATGATGCAAATGAGAAGGAAATACAATTGGAATTGAGAAGAATTCATCTACTAAATAAGGCTTCTCCCCTATATATAACCCTTCTCGCATGGTCTTCAAAGCCCCAATTAACCACTCACCAATAATTATTGTGTCTCCCACTAAGGGACCAGCCATTTCTATTCTAACTGAACTAGAATGGAAACTTAACTATTTACCAATCAGTCACAAAATTCCCAAAATTTCCAATGAAGCGTGCTATCTTATCATTCTATTCAAATAACTCCTAACTTTCCTTTAATTTTTGGGCATAAGTGAAAACCAGTTGTGACACTTTCCATCCACTAAGTTTATTGGTTAAGCTTTAATTCATTTTACCATTATTTATTAAATTACCCTTTTAGCCCTTCCATAAATCATATAGCTAGCCACCGTCCACTACCTTTATTAACAATCATGGTCTCAAACTTGATCCTTGTCCCTTACTTTTAATTACCACTTTTTTGGCAATTTAAACTTTAACCACTTTTACAATTTAATCCTTCTACTTAAATTAATCATTAATTTAGTAAAATTTCTTATTCAAAATTCAATTCACTTCTAAAATAACTCTGTAAATATTTGGTTTACAAAAATGGAGTCCCAAAATTGGAGTTTTCAACACCATTGACTTTTGGGTTGTTACACATTAGACGCAAGTTAAATCTTTCATGAACAGCCAGTTTAATAATATATTTAAAGGTTATTGAATCAACCACAAAATAATATTATATCTTTTCATCACCAATGTTAGGATTTAGCGAAAAACTTCAAATTTCTTATTTCGTTTTTGTAAAACTACTTCATTTGTACCCTCACTGGCTTTATGCCTTTAGATATCTGGACTATGGGTCCAAAACCTCTATGAATTTAATTGTACTTGAGTTACGTCGTTCTATTTTGGTCAATCTATTCCATGTATATATTTCTTGAAAAAATTATTCAAAATTATCATTTTCTTTTATTATCTCAATAATATTATTGCATACAAAATCGTTGTAAAAAATTTCTATTTCATGGTTCAATATTTTCTTGTATTGACATAACTTATCAAAATCTCTTTATTTTCATTTTTTAGTTTTTAAGTATGTGAATCCTTCTAGAGTTTTAATTATTAGTTATGCCTTGGGTCTCTTTAAGAGCACCTACCTCCATTATATGATCATTTAGATTTATTCTTTTCTTTTACAAGAATTTTCATCTATCAAACAACCATGATTTAGGCATGTATTACCTTTAATTAGTCTAACAAGTTTTCATATTGGAACTTCAGTTCAAATTAAAACATTAGCTGGTATGTAACACTTGGTTATTCTCATCAAGTCAAGAGGTGCATTTGGTAGTTAAGTTGTAATAAAGTGAATTATCTTTTTGAATTTTTGATTCAAATTACTTTCTACGAGGATCTAGATAATGACAATTCATTCTATTTAATCATTTCATCTAGCTATTATCATTTCTTTCCCCCTATGTTGGGAAAACTTGTTAAATTAAAGTTGTAATCATCAAATCATATCATAATTGAATCTCCAATTAGATCAAAACATATAATAATACAAGGAGATTCATAATTCGTATATATTCCCAACATTATTTGAATACCCATTTTGTGCATTGTGGTGGAGCAACTTAAACATATATCACATTCAAAAATTCTAAAATGGGATGTATTTGACTCGTGACCAAAAGCCAATTGTAATGAGAAGTATTTATCAAAACCTATTGGCATGATACATACAAGTGTAGATTGATATAAAATATCATATCCTTATATACAAAAAAAAAAAATTCTCTACAGTAATGGTTTAGCTACTAACTTGAGGCATTTAATTATTAATTTTGCTAAACCATTTCATACATATAAACAGTAGGCTTTTGCTAGTTACTCGCACTAATAATCTAGCATATAATAATCATTGAAAGTATGAGTAATAAAGTCACAACATTAGCCAGACTTGTACCAATTACATAATCTAAAAGTTTTGCTCATAAACAAATCATTAAATAAGTAATCTCGCAAACTACAAGTTGTGAGTGATAACTAACATGTGATTAACTTGCAGATGTATCTACCAAAATTATATCAAAACATTCACTTCTTAGACAAATGAGCCCATTTTTCTTTCAGAAATGTAAAAGATTCAGTATCAACATTTGCTAGTGAGGTTTAATAATTATTTTTTTAGAAAAAGCAACACTTGATAAATGAAGAATCTCCAAGTTCTTTAATAAATATTCATTTAAATTCTTATCTTGTCGCATCATTATTGGTCAAGATGGTCTAACTGATCATGCCAACTAATGATTATATTTGGACTAGTAAACTTCTTGTTTACTATGCACGTGATTCAATAATACTAATGTATACTTCTGATTTACCATTACATGTGATTTAACCATGCAAACAAATATACTAGAATTGTATTGAAGAAAACACCAAATTAATAAGTCTAGAGTTAGTTATAAATGTCATCTTTGAAACATCCAAACATAGAACATTAGTCTCAATAAAATAAAATCAAAGACAAAGCTACATGCATTTGTTGCAAATAAATTTTATCAATTTGCAAAATACACACAAACACATATTTAATTTGTATAGGTATATGTGCAAAATTAATCAAAGCATATAAGCATACCATAAATGCACAGTAATTAAAAGTTGGAATATAAGATGCAACTATTCATTTGAATTCCAACACAAATCTTATTATTAGTCTCAACGTTATCTTCACTTTCCACTTTTGGTGGTGAGAAAATTTATTATGACTACCCATTTGACGATTATTATAGTTCCACCTACCATGTCCACGATTATATCCTCTGAATTTGTTATATATTGCTACATTAACTTCAGGGAATGGAGCAAATCCAGTAAGACAGACTTAATTTTTTTTCTTTATTTAATAACTTGTTATTTTATTCAATCACAAGTAAACAACATTTTTTTCACGGTATTGCTACTACAAAAGCACATTTATAGCATGAAAAGTTGAAAAAGTTTTCTAACAAGTTCTTATAGTAATGCTCTCACTATATAATGTTAATTTGAGAACTTATCCTAAATATTTTAATGTTATATCCATGTCACACCCTGAAAAACGGGTTAGAAGAATCAGGTCTTTTAATCAGGGGTTGTGTCAGATAACAGAAAATAGGGTCGTAAGTGAGTAACTTAAGTATGTGAGTTTCATAATCAGATTCTTACTTTATTTGTTAGCTCAAGAAAAATTCAATTTTGAGGTCTAATTTGAAAAAAAAATGGATTTTAATTTATTTAGAACCTAATTAGAAAAAGGAAAGAGCTAGGAGTGACCAAAAGGACAAATTGCCCAATTTTTGTAACGTCTTCTCCTCATCTTTTTCCATCATTCAAAACAACAAATTATCTTAAACCCATATCCCCTATTTTCTCCCTGACTGACTTAATCTTCACAATAATCTCATTTCCCACTCTGAAATATTTCCTAAATTTTTAAGAAAACCCCCCAAAATATTATCAATTTCCTTATTCGATTTCCAAATGAATTTTTTGACAATCAACCTTTCATTCATTCCTCTTGTTGATGGAGGTAAAGTTTTGTTTCCTTATTAAATTTTGATATACTCTAGCTACTCAAATCAAGTTTTAATTCGTTTAAAGAGAATTTCATGTTTTAGTAAAAATTGGGGTCTTTAATGGCCGAATCCGGGTTTTCCAATTGAAATGTTGTTTCTAGGTGTTTTTTGACTTTTTTTTATGAGATTAGAAGGTTTTTAAACTTGTTTTAATCAATCATTAAAAAATTTGAATGATTTAATGATTTTTAGTTCAAAGTAATATGACTGTCAAAATTTTTTATAAACATAAATCTAAAAATTATGGGTGGTTTAAAGTTTGAGATATGCTCTTAAATAAATAATAGGTGTTTGGAATCTATTTTAAGCAATAGGAACAAGTTTGAATTAAGAAATCTGAGTTTCGACTAAACTAGTTAAAAAATTTTGTTTAAAGAGGAGCTAGGTAGAATCTACGTTAATGTTTGATTTATGGTGTGTTTATGGCTATTAATTGTTTGTACATAGTGTGTGGTTAATGTTTTTGAAGTTTCATAATCGTAGAAGCCCTCTACGAGTAAGGATAAACGCAAGGAAAAGCTAGTTTGAGCTTCCGGCTAATAAGTGGAAGCGTGATTGGTGAGTGTTTGGAGCCACTGCTGGTATGCACGATTCGTAGCATTAATCGAGAGCTTAGGAATAGCCTAAACTCCTATCCTATGTTTCGAGTGTATGCTTTCTTTATACTTTTGTCTTGATGTAAAACTTTGCTTAATGTATGTCGAGTTAAGGAATGTGAGGTTCTTATGACAAGTAATGTGTGTGAATATATAGATGAAATAAATTGATTTTAATGCACACAGATGTGGTCTGATATGTGATGTCTCAAGAAGCATTGTTGTGGCACTTAAAGTTCAAATAAATGTGAATTCGATAAGCATGCATTGTGTACAAGTTTGTGATGTAAATTGATGAATATGAATAGAGATGGTGTGCATTAAAATAATAATTAAATATGTGTAATTGTGGATATTTTGGCCTTATGATCTCTTGAAACCGTTGGATATAGTTGGCATGCCATAAGATGGAGAGATAAGGGAATGATGAGTTAAGTTCCATTCATCGGGACATGTTGGTATGGTGGAGAGTGTTTAGTAGTATGTTACACTTATGGGACATGTTAGAGTTTTTGAGTCATTGGTGTGATGGAGATCCATGTATCCAATGTGTGGTGATAGACTCCAGTTTTACGTTTCATAATCTCAAGTTGTCAAATTATCATTAAATGATTTATGTATGAAATATGTCATATGTATGTGCATGTGAGTACTTAAGCTAAACATGTGAGATAATGTAGCATGAATATGATATTTTGACTTAATGAAATATGAATGTGAATGTGTCGTAGTATGCTCTTGCTTAACATATGACATTGTGTATGCTTGTGGTAATTTTTAACATTCACTGAGCTTGTTTAAGCTCGCACACTCCACATTAAATTTTGCAGATAAGTAGCACTTTCGGTATGAATGGTATGGCCAAGGAAGTGATCTTAGCAAGGCAATGAACTTTTGAATAGGTGGTTTTATAATTTTTCAACACTTTGAACAAACGCATTATTGAATACTCAGGACACGATTATCGATACCTTGAGGTTGGGATGTTTTTAAAATTTGATAGTAACCCAATTTTGTATTGATACCCAATCACGAGTATTGATACTCATGATTGAAATATCAATACTCTTGCCAAAGTATCGATAAAATGGTTTAAAACAAAATTTGATAGAAAGCTAAAAAGGTATCAATTTTTACATCAGTATCGATACCTAATTTACTAGATATCAACACCTACTATTTTGTATCGATACCTACGTTGTTTTCTTTGGGACTTTTAAAAAATGGACCCTATTTACGGATTAAACTATTTCTAGTGTCATATAATGTTTAACTAGACATGAACACCCTTGTTAATGATTGAATGTAGTAGTTGTTGTTTTTATTTAAAGATATATGTGCATGTGTATAAGTTCCAATAGTGGTTGTAGCATCCTATTATTAGGGTTCGGCGACCAGGCCAGGTGAGGGGTGTTACATTTGGTGGAATCAGAGCCTAGGTTTTATAACACTCGAACCTAAGTTCATCACTATTCAGGACTAGTGTGTAACCCATGTACCTAGATTTTCATATTACTTAAACTGTTTGACTTGAATATCTCTGTTGAAGTTATTTTGAAATTATTTTTTGGGGGGGTAGGATTGGGAGCACATTACCTTTATTTAAATGTTTTCTTTCAGGAACATGCCTTGGATCATTTCCCGGCACTCACACTCTTGGTTGTTTGTGTATGTTAGAATAGATACAATATGCCTAGTAGACGTGTTAATGTGAATGGGAACGCTCAAGAGGACGATACATCCTCTGCACCTCCTGTGTCGCCTCATAGAGTAAATTTACCAGATAAGAGTGTTAGCCTTCTAATGCAAGCAATGATTGGGGTATTTTAGAGGATTGTTGGTGCCAACCCTGCTCCTACCAATAGGGGATTGCCACTTGAATGTCTGTGGGCATTAGGTGATAAAAACTTTACTGGATTAAAGGAAGTCGATCCAACTGTAGCAGAATACTAGCTTGAAAGTGTGGAGAGGACCCTCGATCAAATGTCCTATATTAACGAGGAGAAGTTAGGATGTATTGTGTCCCTACTCGATGGAGAAGCCCACCGTCGGTGGAATACGGTGAAGAGAGGTACTATTGCAGACTGTTTGACTTAAGATTATTTTCTAGAAGTGTTTAAAATGAAGTTTATGGGCGAGCATTACTTGGAAGCCCATAAACTTGAGTTTCTAGACATGGTTCAAGGTAGTTTGACTATGGCTGAGTACGAATAGAATTTTGTGCGACTTAGCAAGTACGCTCCTAATATGGTACTTACTAAGAAAGACTGATGCAAGTGTTTTTTTTTTAGGCTTAATCAAGAGATTTGAGTTTACTCGGTAGCTTAAAATACTGTGTTGTTCAATGAGATGGTTGAGAAATCCAAAGCTGTTGAGGAAACTTTGGTTGAGCCACTGCGCTCAGTGTTGACTGAATCGAGGAAAAGAACATCTAATAGTTCTGAAAGATCGAGACAACCGTATAAGAGAGGTCATGATATTTAGGGTTCTGATAAGAGTGCGCGACATGAGTTTCTACCAAGTCTGTCTAATGTAACACCCCTAACCCATATTCGTCGCCGAAATAAGGTTAAGGAGCATTATCGGAGTTTATAGAATGGATACAATTAATTCAAGTCATTTACTATTCAATCAGAAACCAATCATATTTAAACATATTGTCCCTTAAATGGACCCTCACGGCCTAATTTAAACATTTAAAACAAGTCGAGACTAAATCAGGAACTCAGGAAATTTTTCGTGAAATTTTAAAATTTTTCTTAAATACAGGGGTCACACACTCATGTGGGTAGGCCGTGTGAGCCACACGGCCAAATGACATGCCCATGTCCTAAGCCGTGTGGGCATTCGATGTAAGGCCCACGGCCTTGTCCCAGCCTATTTTCATACCCTTGTAACTCTCTGACTTGGGTTACACGGCCAGCCACATGCCCGTGTGCTAGGCCTTATGGACAATTTAAATTTTGAAAATTAGGTGCAGGATTCACATGGCTAAGGCACACGCCCGTGTCTCTACCTGTATGACCAATTCTGAGCATTCTGTTTCTCAATTTTGAAGATGTAGGGGACACACAGCCAAACAACACGCCCGTGCGCATAGCCGTGTGTGACACACAGATGAGACACACACCCGTGTGGACAAAATAAGGCCATTTTCAAGCCTTATTTCTCACCCAACCTGAAATCAACATATCCAACCAATTATTTTTGTACCATTACAAGTAACAATAGAACATTCAATTCAAGCCAATTTTAAGTTCAATACATGTCATAACATCCCATTTAACCAAATATTTGATCTTACCTAATTGACCATATAAACATATGAGTATACTTTTCCCACTCATGCAAGCATTAATATATTTATGTATTTTCCATCATTCAACCATTTCAATACTTACATCAAGCATGATAAAGCCTTATATAACTACATCAAAACATATTTAACACTAGGCCTAAATCACAATTTCATCAAAATTTCCTTTACAAAAGTTATTTATCTGTCAATAACTTTTCAATTTCTACCACAAATTTTTGAATTTTAGCATATTCATCCATGGCAAAATTTTAATAATTTGATAACTTTACAAATTGATCCCCAAAATAACTAGATTATGTTATTCCAATCTTAAAAATATAAAAATTACTAAAAACGGGACATGAATGCTTACCCAATTAGGCTTGCTTGTTTTTGTTTCTCTTTCCTAGGGTTTCCATAGAATTTTTGGGAAGAAGATGAAATAAGATGATATTAGGCTATTATCATCTTTATTTATTCTAAATTCTAATTTAGTCCTTTTCTTTTTTCTAAATTTCCATGGATGAATCATCAAAAATATCTACTAAATTCTCCTAATGGTCTAATTACCATATAAGGACCTCAATTTTTGAACTCCATAGCTATTTGATACTTATAGCTACTAGAACTCAACTTTTGCATTTTATGCAAATTGGTCATTTCCATAATTAAACATGTAATCGGTAAAATTTTCTTATCAAAATTTTCATACGTCTTTCCTATCATAATTTAGACAATGAAATAATATTAAAATAAATTTTTCTTTCTGACTCAAATTTGTGGTCCCGAAACCACTGTTTCGATTTCACTGAAAACGGGTTGTTACATCTAAGCAACAGAGCAATGTGGTGCTTAGCACTGGTGGGTTGTCGGGAGAACCTGGATGGCTGTTTTGTAAACATTGTGAGCGTAGACATTCTAGACAGTCCCAGTGTAACACCCCTTACCCGTAATCCCTTCCAAAATAGGGTACGAGGCGTTACCTTACAAAAGTACTTAATTGCCACTTAGGCTCAATACGACTACTCTTCTTGAGTCACTTCAACAAATCCATATTCGACCTACGAGACTTAACTCGTACCTATGAGGGCTATCGAAACTATATCGAAAACCTTATTATCCATAAGGTTTTCCTTCCATCTAAATAGGGAGTACACGCCTGTGTTAGATGACACACACGCCCGTGTGTAGTCACACACGACCATGTGCTCACACCGTGCTCAAAATCCCAACATTCTGCCAAAACTCCCACGGTTAGGGCACATGCCTGTGTGGAATGGGGGCACACTCGTGTATCCTCACAACATGCCCGTGGCTTTGAACCATGGGGAGTTACTGACTATATTCGCACGGCCTTGACACGCCCGTGGGCCTAGATCGTGTGTTAATCCTTGGTATACTGACTTGTTCACACGGTTTGGGGCACACGCCCATGTCCAAACTATAACAGATCGAATTTGTCCCTAATCGAAACGGTGGTTTCGGGACCACGAATCCGAGTCTGAGAAATATTTTAATATTATATTTTGTGTTTATTTTATGTGAATTAATGTGTGTGAAAGTCTCGTAGAAAAATTTTATCGTTTGTATGCTTAATTAAATAAAAAAGGCTTAATCGCGTAAATTATAAACTTGATAGTTTAAAGTGTAAGGACTAATTTAAAGTTGTTTTTCTAATTGGGAGCATTAAAAGTGCAAATTCCCCAATTCAAAAGGTAGTGGACGGCAATGATTAGTGGTGTATCATTACATTATATGTTTATTTCATTTATAAAATAATTAAAGTTATATTTTAATTATTTTATAAAGTTATGTTTATAATAAAATAAAAGAAACATAGATAGTGGTCTCATTTGCATTGTTCTTGTTGAAACATACAAAAAGAAAATAAAAGAAAAGAAGAACAAGGTTTAGCATTCTGTCAAGAGAAATTTGGTGATTTAAGGTTAGTTTTTCGTCGATTTTCGATAATTTTTACGTTTTTGTAATCGTTGCTTGAGAGCTTTAAAACCCATGTCTTAATTTCATGAATGGATGATGTTTATGTAAAATGCCATGCTTATATGTTTGTGTTTTATGATGTTTGTTGGAAAAATATTAAAGTTATGTTAGATAGTAATAAGTTTTGAATGGGAAATTTTGGTGAAATAGAGTATTTAGGGCTAAATTGTAAAAAATAAATTTTAAGGGCCCAATTGCAAAATAAATGAAATGTATGCATTTGTATAGGTATATGGAGCATTGGCCCTTGATATGTATAATCAAATTTGGTGTATTTAAGTGTTTTATACAAATTGGACTAATTTGTTAAATTGTAAAATATTAGGGGTAAAATGGTAATTTGCATGTTTATGTGTTTTAGACTAAATTGAATTGAAATGTACTTGAATGAGCTGAATTTAATGTGTTTTAGATCAAGAGCAAAGAAAAGCGAATTGGATGGGGAAAGACAAAAGTTCTCGAATAATGGTCTAAGTTGTCTGTCGACAGTCGAGGTAAGTTCTTTAGTTAAATTTCATTAAAGAAATAATTATGAAAGTGTGAAATGAAATTAATTGATTAAATTGATTAAGATATAGGTGTTAGCCGAATGTGTGCAAGATAATATGAATTAGTATATTGGGTTTGACAAGTGAATTGGTTTTGTGAATATGAATTGATAGTGATGTATGTGTTAAGAAATGTGAACTGATGAATTGAGTTGATAAATATATTCGAGCTTCGTGCCTAGCGAGCTTAGTCTTAGGTGATTTATTCAGCTTCGTGCCTAGCGAGGCTTAGTGCGAGTGATATATTCAGGGCTTCGTGCCTGCAGGTTAATCTGGGTGACATATTCGAAGCCGTGCCTAGCGTGCTTAGTCTTGGGTGATATATTCTAAGCCGTGCCTAGCAGGCTTAATGCCGATGAATTGCTATAAACGGAAAATTTGAGAATCAAACGAGGTGAGTCACATATAATGCTATGTGTTGAAAGCTCGGGTAAGAGTTAGCCTACTATGTTAGTAAGGAATGAAGTGAGAAATTTCTTATCGTTTTGAATAAATATGATGTGATGCAATGGACAATTCCATAAGTACTTTATTTTATAATGTTGAGCTTATCATTAATGTGAATGTACGTTACTTATATGTAAAGTTGGGTTATATATATATGTATGTCATAGTGAGAACTCGGTTATAAAATGGAAAGGTCAATGGTGAAAGAGTCAGAAGTGTTTTGCATATGTGTATAAGTAGATATAGAAGATCGATGCCTAAAGTTGGTTCATGTGATTCGGAATTTGTGATATAATATGATATTTGTGTGATTTGATAATGTACATGTTCATGATGACATAGTGATAATATTTAAATCAAGTGTGTCACTAGTATTCGGCTATATGTATTATATATATATATTGAAATATTTATGTTCAATATTATAAGCTTGGAGATTAAAATGTTTACATGTATGTTCATTACGATTATATGCGCTTAAGACTTACTAAGCTAGTGAGCTTACTTTGTGTGTTTTCGCTGTTCGTTTTATAGATTTTGGTCAAGCTACAGGCTTGAAGGATCGTTGGTAAAGTCAACCACACTATCATCTCTTTTTGGTACTATCCAGTTAGTTGATTTCGAATTAAAGGCATGCATAGGCTAGATAAACGTTTGAATGATGTTCTAATGTCTATATATATATATATATAGCCATGCGAAAATGGCTTGATCGTGTTGTTTAAGTTGGTTTTATTTATTCTTGGCTATGAGTATGGTATGTTGGTTTCAATAGTTTGGTTATGGTCATTTCTTTACTTAAATCTTATGCTTTTTATATGACTGTTTGATCGTAAAACAAACGTTGTATTAAATTAGTCAGGTAGTTTTGCATTTAAGTTAATACATATATATATATATATATATAAGCCAAGGTAGATGTATGATAGTTGAGCTTTAGTCGGGATTTATAAAAGTGTGACAATTTCAATTGATTTGCTAAGTGGGAATTATGTGAGTAATACATGTATGTGTATTCGGCCAAACCTAGGTGATAGTGGCAAATGTAGTTAACATGCTTGATGAATTATTTGTTTAGGCTCATAGTCGAATATGAAGATATGTATAATTAGGGTTTATAAATATTTGTTTGTAAAGTCATGTATTTCATTTGAGTACATGAAATTACCAAACTTGGTTTGTGCTAAGAAATCAACATGAAATGTTGTAAATAAGGTCTTGTATATATTACCAAATTTATAAGCATGTATGTGTTGTGAAATATGTTGTATCGACTTGGATCAATATATCAAAGTATATGTTACACTTGTAAAAATTTGTTGTATTATTATTATTAAAGCATTTGATAAAGATGAGCAATTAAGTTTCAATCGAGCGAATTGAAGTTTTTAACTTACATGGTAACACTCGTAACCCTAGTTCGGCGACAAACACGGGTTAAGGGTGTTACATTTTTAATTGGTATCAGAGCTACGGTTTAGTCGATTCTAGGACTACCGTAGTGAGTAAGAGTCTAGCTATACATGTCTTAATTGTATATATTTGATAGTGTGGTGACTTCTGACATTTCGAACTATGTTTTATATAGTAAATGGATCCTGATCCCGATAGAGCCGTAGCGGATGATGTAGAGAGTGTAGCGCCTGACCGTGCATACGGATCAGTGCCAGTAGACTCTCGACCAGTTTCGGGTAGCCACGAGGGGGAGGCTAAACAAGCCTTCTACCAAATGATGAATGAATGGTTTACCCAGTTTGTTCAGAATAATTCGACTGTACAACAACATCCACCCCCGAATAATCCAACTCCGGTACCTTCAGCACCCCCGATGATAGATTCGATGAGATCTAGTAGGCCTCCCGTTGATAAAATCAGGAAATATGGGGCCGAGGAATTCAAGGCCAATGATGATGATGATGCAGAGTGAGCTGAGATGTGGCTTGATAACACTATTCGGGTACTCGATGAGTTATCCTGTACTCCAGATGAATGCCTGAAGTGTGCTATATCTCTACTTCGGGACACTGCCTATCACTGGTGGAATACACTAGTATCAGTGGTTCCAAAAGAAAAAGTGACGTGGGATTTCTTTCAAATAGAGTTCCGCAAGAAATACATTAGCCAGAGATTCATCGATCAGAAACGGAAAAAATTTCTGGAATTAGTATCAGGGACGACTCCGATCTTGATAGCTCCATATCGGATGGCACCTACTGAGTTAAAAGAGTTGAAAGCACAGTTGCAAGAGTTAACAGACAGGGGCTTTGCACGATCGAGCTTCTCTCCTTGGGGTGCACCGATTCTTTTTGTGAAAAAGAAAGATGGAACGATGCGAATGTGTATTGATTATCGGCAACTGAATAAAGTAACTATAAAGAATAAGTATCCGCTACCACGTATTGATGATTTGTTTGATCAGTTGAAAGGGGCTTCAGTGTTTTCGAAGATAGATTTGAGATCAGGTTATTATCAGTTGAGAGTCAGAGACACAAATGTGCCAAAGACTGCATTTCGAACGAGGTACGGACATTTTGAATTTCTGGTTATGCCTTTTGGACTCACTAATGCACCTGCTATTTTTATGGATCTAATGAATCGGGTCTTTAGACAGTTTCTGGATCGGTTTGTAGTAGTGTTTATTGATGATATACTGATCTACTCCAAAGATGAAACCGAGCATGCCGAGCATTTGAGATTAGTGCTACAAACTTTGCGAGATCAATAGTTGTATGCAAAGCTTAGTAAATGTGAGTTCTAGATGAATGAAGTCAGCTTCTTGGGTCATGTTGTTTCAGCATCAGGTATTCGGGTGGATCCAAACAAAATAGCAGCTATACTTGATTGGAAACCACCAAAGAATGTTTCCGAGATTCGAAGTTTCTTAGGTCTTGCAGGATACTATAGACGGTTTGTAAAAGGTTTTTCTGTGATAGATACACCTTTGACAAAGCTATTACAGAAAGATGTCAAGTTTGAGTGGTCGGAAAAGTGCGTAAAAGTTTCGACGGTTGAAAGCCCTTTTGACCGAAGCTCCGTGTTAGCTCGGCTGAATCGGGTAAAGAATTTGTCATTTTAGTGATGCTTCTCGAATGGATTGGGTTGTGTTTTGGTGCGGAAGGCAAAGTTATAGCCTACGCTTCGAGGCAACTAAAGCCGCACGAAAGAAATTATCCGACTCACGATCTGGAATTAGCAGTTATTGTCTTTGCATTGAAAATTTGGCGTCATTATTTATTTGGCGAGAAATGTCACGTTTATTCGGATCATAAAAGCCTAAAGTATTTGATGACTCAGAAAGATCTAAACTTGAGACAATGCAGATGGTTAGAACTGTTGAAAGACTATGAATTGGTGATTGACTACCATCCGGGAAAAGCTAACGTTGTTGCAGATGCACTAAGTCGAAAATCATTGTTTGCTCTTCGTGCGATGAACGCACAGATGGTTATGTCTTGTGATGGTTCGATCATAGCTGAGTTACAAGCAAGACCGATGTTTATTCAGCAAATTTGTGATGCACATAAAGCTGACAAGGATTTGATTGCTAGGCGAATTCAGTGTGAAAAAGATGCGGGATCAGAGTTTCAAATCGATGTTAATGACTGTTTGAACTTTAAAAACCGAATGTGTGTTTCAAAGAACTCAGATTTGATTCAGATAATTCTGAGTGAGGCTCATAGTGGTCGATTATCAATACATCTGGGTAGCACGAAAATGTATAACGATTTGAAACAGTTCTATTTGTAACATCCTAAAAATCGAGTATTTAAATTGCATAAATTGGTGTTTAGATTTTTAAAGGAATAAAATTTATTAATTTAGAATTTATTGAAGGGAAACAAATGTCATTAGGACTTAAGTTAAATTATGTGCTAAAGAGTGTCTTAAAATGAGCATATGGCATGGTAGTATTGGCGCATAGGTCATAGCAAGAGGGAAGAGGTTGAATCCTTGTATAGCACCTAGATGAAATTTTTGTTTTAATTTTCGCACATAGATAGGAAGTGTCGGCCAAGGATAATTAAGGTAAGAGTTGACCATATTATTTTTGGTTAGTGTATCAAAGGATTATGGAAATAGAAAATATATGGCATGGAATCAAATACTTAAGGAAAGATAGGGAAACATAAGGCACATATCAAGGGAAATTTTGGAAAGAAATCATGGCCAATTGACCATGTCTTTGGGCGACAATTTGGTATAGGGAGGAGTCTAATTTTGAGTTAGTTTTGGCTAAGAATTTCTTTTCTCTCTTTGGTCATTCCTTGCACTTTGTGCATAATTTTAATTCCTCTCCTTTCAACTTTCATCTTGGCCGAATTTTGCAATTGGTAAAGCCAAAATCTTTTGACCATTTGGTCACTTTTATTCATCTTGTGAATTTTCTTTTGTATTCTCCTTGTGCCAAAAATCAACCATACCAAAAACCAGTCCCTTTCTTTTTCTTTTTGCCATGGCCGAATGCACTAACTCCTAAAAGTCCATTTTTTTTTCTTCTTCTTTTCTCTTTGAAATCAAACTACCTCATCTGTAACACCCCAAACCCGGTCTATGCGTTGAGACTAGATTTGGTTTGTCACATGAATCGAGTTATCTTTAAATTTGCAATAAGTTGAAAACTTCAATATAAATTTCAGGTTTTAAAATAAATAAATAGAAGAGTATTTGAATTTGATAATATTTGAAAACATTAGTTGAAAATCATTGTATTATCAAAACTTTTAAATAGTTTGTTAATGAATTGACTATAATAAAATATTTATAAAAGAATTTCATATACTTGAAAACCAAAATTTATTTTAAATAAAGCATCATAAAATCACGACCATTAATTAAAAAGTCCAAAGTTTAGTTTAAAACCCAAACACACATAAAAATCCAAAAGTTATTTATAGAGGCCCTTATTACGGTAATCCATAATAGAAAAAAATATTTATTGAAAGTTCGGAGTTTAAATAACCCTCTCGCATGATATGGCCTCCACGAAGTCATCCTCGGCCCAAGTCCACATCAATTTCCATTACGAGATGGAAAGAATTTAAAGGGATGAGTTACTTAGAACTCGATTGTGTAACTCACCTACCACCATTATTGGGCGGATTATCGGGACATAATCTTTGGGCTTGAGCCCAATTGAAATTCAACAATATATCATGAATTAACACAATTAATAATGCATGTAATATGAAATTCCCACCCATACCTAATATCCATCCGCTAACACCCCGTACCAACCATCACACTGTGGGATCAAGTCAACCCACCCCGCCATCACACCAATCGTAGGCATTAAGCCTTTTTATAATTGTGGCATAGCCACCGAACTAGAGAGCAATAAGCGATATTGTGGCGAAACCACCGAACTAGAAGCAATAAGCCGATATTGCAACAATTGTGGCCATTCTTCTCTTCATATATCCCACCCATGCAATTATACATGTACTTTAAAATATAAAATTTATTAACAATACATAACATGATGGGTTTATCAATAACATTTTATTTGGCCCATAATTATAGCAATTTGTCTATTTAGCGGTTTAGTGGGCTTTGGCCCATTTACGAACTAAAGTGTTTTGACTAAATTTTAACAAACTAGAGTATTTTGGCCCATTTTCACGAACTAGAGTATTTCGGCCCATTTTCACGAACTAGAGTATTTCGGCCCATTTTCACGAACTAGAGTATTTACGGCCCATTTTCACGAACTAGAGTATTTACGGCCCATTTTCACGAAACATCAAATTTTCATAATAACAATTAATTTCTTGAGGCGTTTTCGTAATTTTCACGATTTAGTCGTTTTTCGTATTTTCGTCAAAATATCAATTTTTGCGCTTTTACCGATCTAGTCATTTTACGATTTTGCTTCCATCCGAAATTTGACATCCAACCAAAAATAATGAGTGTGAAATTACACACCTCGTTCTGTGAGTACTAACCCTTCTCGCTCCTCGGCACCTAAAATATATTTTGATCCATTAGACAACTAATTAGTAAAAATAAATCTTAATCGATAATAGATCCAAAATCTTACCCTCTTGATTTTGAATCACTTGATTTTCGGTTTTCCTTCGTTTAATGATTAGTTCGTCGTCGAGAATCCACCAACGTATAATGGTTGGAAGTTCGTACCACTTGAATAATGGACTTCCTTGGAAGATGGCCCACAACCCGGTGGAAAATCTCGGATTTAAAACCGCTCTTCGTTTGAATGAGGATTCTGAGATCCACCCTCTTACGATAACTAAACACCGCCTTTTCTTCCCTATTTTGTGATCTTCAAGATCCAAAGGAATTTAGTTAGATCTAAAATAATATCAATAATACTAGAGATTTTAAAGAGTAGGATTTCCTTACCAAAATGAAACGTTTCCAACGTTTCCACGATTCTCCGATCACTTGAATTCCAATCTCGTTATTGCACTAAATAATAACGAAAAAAGCGTTATTAGTATGAATGCTATATCAATCCAAAAAAACCCTCAATAACCCAATGATATTCGGCCAAAGTACCTTAATAAATCGAAAATGGAAAAGAACCCTTACCTATTTCCACGGTCGAAAGGAAAGGATTGAGAATGGTGTCTAAATGATGAAGGGTTCGGCTATGTATGATCAAGGAAAAGAAGAATAAATATTTGGTTTATAGGCACAATAGCATTGACCAAGAGAGTGAAGATGGAAGAATTTGATTGAAAAGAAATAATATAAAAAGCGAAAGGATGATGGTGATGTTGTTGCTTGATTTCAAAGAGAAGAAGAAAAAGAAAAATATGAACTTTAGGTGCTAGTATATTCGGCCATGGCAAAAGAAAAAGAAGAGATGATTTTTTTTTTTTGTATGGATGATTTGACACAAGGAGAATACAAAAGAAAATTGACAAGATGAATAAAAGTGACCAAATGGTCAAAAGATTTTGGCTTTACCAAATGCAAAATTGCCAAGAAGAATGTTGATAGGAGAGGAATTAAAATTCGCACAAAGTGCAAAGAACAACCAAAGAGAAAAGAATTTCTCACCAAAACTAACTCAAAATTTAGGCTCCTCCTATACCAAATTGCCGTCCAGCACATGGTCAATTGGCCATGATTTCTTTCAAATTTTCCCTTGATAAGTGCCTTATGTTCCCCTATCTTTCCTTAAACCTTTGATTCCATGCCATAAGTTAGTTGTTTCCTTAATCCATTGATACACTAACCAAAAATAACATGGTCAACACCTTCCTTAATTGATCATTCTTGACACTTCCTATCCATGAGCGGAAAATTAAAACAAAAATTTTATCTAGGTGCTATACAAGGATTGAACCTCTTCCCCTTGCTAGAACCCATGCGCCAACTCCACCATGCCATATGCTCATTTTATGACACTCTTAGCACATAATTTAGCTTAAGCCTTAATCACCTTTGTTTCACTTCAATAAATTCTCAATTAATAAATTTTATTCTTTCCTCAAATTATGCTTTACCCTCTCAAAGACTTCAATAAGCACCAAATTAAAATAAAAGATTTTCCTTTAAAATCTAAACACCAAAATCATGCAAAATTAAATACTCGGATTTTTAGGGTGTTACAACTCTACCCTCCTTAAAGAAAATTTAGTCCTCGAAATTTACAGTTGAAAAAGGTGAGGGTATTGTTGTAGAATTGCATCCTCTGGCTCCCACGTAGCTTCTTCCACTCCGTGGTTCGCCATAGAACTTTGACCAACAACACGGTTTTCTTCCTTAATACCTTGACATCTCGTTCTAGGATTTCCTTTGGTTCTTCTTCAAAGGACAAATCGAATTCACTCAATTCCTCTACCGGTATAATGTGCAAAGGATCCGATCTATAACGCCTCAACATGGAAACATGAAAACATTATGAATCGATCTAACTCGGAGGTAACTCAATCGATATGCCCTTTGGACCAACACGCTTGAGACACGATAAGGTCCAATATATCTAGGACTTAGCTTGCCCTTCCTTGAATCTAAAGATCTTTTTCCAAGGAGATACCTTCAAGAAAACCCGATCTCCACACTATACTCGATGTTCCTTCGCTTCAAATCTGCGTCGACTTACATCTATCTCGAGGCTTCTTTCAGCCGTGCTCGAATAACTTTTACTTTATCCTCATCTCGGATATCATCTCGGGACCTAACATCATCTTTCGCCCAACTCGGTCCAACAAATAGGGAAGCGACACTTACGACCATACAATGCCTCGTAAGGTGCCATCTGAATGCTAGGCGATAAATTTGTTGTTATCTGTGAATTACGCGGTGGTAGATAATCCTCCCAACTACCCACGAAGTCGATTACATCCTCTTAACATATCTTCCAATATTTGAATTACTCTCGGTGACCATCGGTGAGGATGAAAACCGTCTTGAAATTCAACTTTGTTCCCAAGGCTTCATGCGAGCTTTCAGAATCGTGATGTAAACCTAGGGTCCCTATCCGATATAATGAATCTTGGTACCCATGCAACCTCACAATTTCGGATCGTAAAGTTTCGCCAACCAACGCAAAGAATAATCCGTCTGAAGCGGCAAGAAATGAGCGGTCTTCGTCAACCGATCAACAATTACCCAAGCGGAATTTTTCTTAGTAGGTGTTAACGGTAACCCACTAACAAAATCCATAGTTATCGCTCCCATTTCCAAAGAGGAATCTTTATCGGTTGTAACAATCGAGACGGTAATTGATGTTACGCCTTCACTTAGCGACAAGTCAAACATTTCCCACAAACTCTGTAATCTCACGCTTCAACCACAGCCAATCACATTCACGGAGATCTCGATACATCTTATTTCCTCCGGGATGCATAGCATAAGGGCTACTATCGCCTCCGTAGAATCAATTGCCTTAGATCTAAGTCTTTAGGCATGCATACTCTCCTCGAAAGCACAACACACCTCCGTGTTTATTCCAAAATCCTCAATTTCACCATTTTCAACTTGCAAGTAAAGGTCCCAACTTCTCATCGATGTCATTTTTCCTTGATTTGTTCCGACCACGGTGGCTTCACGAAGTTACGCTAACAAGCGCCATCCTCGTCTGAGACTCAAATGGGCAAGCAGTGCTCTTAAATCGAATCTTGCCTTACGACTTAGCGTCGGCTACCACGTTAGCCTTTCGAGGATGGTATTCGATGGAGAAATCATAATCCTTTAACAATTCTACCCATCTTCTTTGTCTCAAATTTAACTCCTTACGGGTAAGGAGGTATTCAAGACTCTTGTGATCCGTGTATATTATGGACTTCTCACCATAGAGATAGTGCCTCCAAATCTTTAGAGCAAAGACAACGGCATTAACTCCAAATCATGAGTAGGGTAGTTTACTTGTGTGGTCTCAATTGGCGAGAAGCATAGGCCACCACTTTTCCATTTTGCATCAATACACAACCCGGACCGTGTGAGGCGCATCACAATAAGCGATAAACTCTTTTCCGACCTCGGGTTGAATTAAAGCTGGAGCTTCATCGGGATCTTCTTCAACTTCTTAAAACTCTCTTCTTGCTTTTCGGTCCGGATATACGGAGCTCCCTTCGCATTGATTTAGTTAGGGTGCGGCAAGCAGCGAAAACCCCTCTACAAAGCGTCTATAGTATCGGCCGGACCAAGAAACTCGAATTTCACTCACGATGTTGGTGGTTTCCAATCGAGAATAGCCTCAATTTTCCGAGGATCCACCCTTATTCCTTGGTGATACTACATGACCAAGGAAAGTCACCTCCTTTAGCCAAAATTCGCATTTACCAAATTTGGCATACAATTGCTTATCACGAAGTAATTGTAATACTATCATAAATCTTGGTCATGTTCCTCCTCACTTCTCGAATAAACCAATATATCATCTATGAACACTACCACAAACCGGTCTAAATATGGTTGAAAGACTGGGTTCATCATGTCCATAAATGCAATTTGGTGCATTGGTTAATCAAGCGGCATCACTACAAACTCATAGTGTAAAGTAGCGTGTCCGAAATCTTTGTCTTATAAATGTCGCTTCTTTCACCTTAAGTGGTGATAACTTGACCTTAAATCAATCTTGGAAAAGCGAAGCTCCTTTTAATTGATCAAGCAGTCGTCAATTCTCGGCAGAGGATACCGATTCTTGATCGTCAATTTATTCAAGCTATCGTAGTCAATGCACATACGCATCGATCCATCCTTCTTCTTGACGAACAAGGTGGTGCTCCCCGGAGACACACTTGGTCTAATAAATCCCGATCCGGCAATTCTTGAATTTGAGCTTTGAGCTCGACCAACTCCTTGATTGCCATTCTATAGGGAGCAATGGACCTTTGGAGCCGTCGAGCAAAAGCTCAATGCCAAATTCTACTTCCCGATCTGGAGGTATACGGGAAGTTCCTCGGAAATACATCGGAAATTCCTTCACCGTCCTCACATCATTCACGGATAATTCTTTGGTATCCAAAGCACGAGATAAAGGCTAGGAATGCTCCATATCCTTTCCGCACCAACTTCTCGACTTTTAATGCAGATACCACATTTGCGGATAGTTCTTTCGTTCACCAATCATTATGACTTCCTTATCATCAGGGTCTTCATGACATTCGTTTTCAGCACAATCCAATTGCTTAGATGGTTAACCAACCAATCCATGCCCGAATGAGATCGAACTTCATGAAAGGTAGTTCCATCAAATTTGCTAAGAATACTTCCTCTTGGATTTTTAAGGGCACGTCTTTAAATATTTTATTAATGATTATTGGTATCTAAAGGACTAATCTTTGTCATCTCATTTTCGGTAATTTGGATTCTAAATTCAGGTTTCGGATATGGCACTAGCTACGTATGAATGGGTAGAGCCAATATCTATTAAAAGCAATAACGGTACATCAAAATGAAGAACGTCTGGGTTATCACATACAGTGCATTGCCGTCCTCGCGGTGTCTATTGCATAGACCGATCCGGTGTCTTGCATCGCATTTCCTCTATTACCATTGCCTCGACCGGTGCACCGACCACGACCAGCCCCATTACCACCACGACTGGTCCACGACCTCTCGGTGGTGCTTGATTACCTCGGCCGGTGTGCATCATTATTACGGACTTCTTGAGTCGTATCCATTCGTCGAGGACAACTTTTGTCTTGATGTTCCATTGAACCGCATTTGTAGCATCGCGTTTTCCTCCAACATTCCCCAAAATGTCTCTTCCCACACTCGGTGCAATCTCGACTTGATTATTTGCTACAGGGTTACGCCTTGGCGATTCATCATTCGGGGTTTCTTGAAATCTCTTGGAAGAACCAGATTCTTGTGTCTCTCTCTTGTTTGGGATCTTTCTCGGTTACGTAGTTACGAGTTCTTAGCCTCTTGGCTATTTTGGCCTTCTCCACAGTGGAAAAATTTCTAACTTCTGCGAACAATCGGAACCCTCGGCTCATCATTAAGTCCATCCTCGAAGCGTACACAACGTTCATGATCTGTTGCTACAATTGTCGGGCATAACGGCTCGGGCGTAAAAATTGACTTCATATCTTGCCGGTCTTACTTCCTTGGACAAGATTGAAATTCCTTCCTTGACGTCTACATAGCTCGTTCGGCGTATTTTCCTTGAAAGCGGCTTTAAAGAATTCCCGATTAATCGATGCGGCGATTGCCTTCTCGAGCGGTGAGCCACCAGCGTCGCCTCATCTCTCAATAAGGATCTGACTCCTCTCGGTTTTGCTCGGTAGTGCATTCCATATCATCCATAATCCGTTCCACGACTTGAGCGATGTTGGCCACATTGAGACTACACGAGACACCTCGAAAACTTCGCATTATTCGCCTTAAGTCGCTCTGAAATTGACCCACGAGTTGTTGGCCCAATTCTAGTTCAATGACCCTTTCCAAAACTTCGTAGCATTGCTTGAGTCAATGCATGATCTTCTTCCATGTGATCGCGTGATCGGTATCACTTTCAATTGGCGCGGTCGTCCACTTACAGCATATGATTTGGTGCTTGATTGTAGCACCTCGGCCTCTACGGCACACGTCTACGCGTCCACGACCACGTCCTCTAGTGCTCATGATAGCTTGTTCGTTTATCGATTACAAGTTTTATGAATCGAAATTTTGTTTGGTGTTTATTAACGATATTTTATGAGATTTGAGATATAAAGTTGTTTTTCGCAACATATCCTATAGTCTCAATCTCTACGAGTTTTCACGTCTAAAACTAGAAGTTCTAGAGTGTTCCTATGATCATATCATAGTAATCATTAAGCAATAATACTTACTTGACTTGTTGGGATGCTTATGGTGCCATCTTGATTTTGAATGATTTCATCGAAATTATTTTTGAACCCAAACCACAGTAGAGTTTTTGGCTGGGCTCGATACCACTAAATGTAACACCCCAAACCGGTCTATCGTTGAGACTAGATTTGGTTTGTCACATGAATCGAGTTATCTTTAAATTTGCAATAAGTTGAAAACTTCAATATAAATTTCAGGTTTTAAAATAAATAAATAGAAGAGTATTTGAATTTGAGAATATTTGAAAACATTAGTTGAAAATCATTGTATTATCAAAACTTTTAAATAGTTTGTTAATGAATTGACTATAATAAAATATTTATAAAAGAATTTCATATACTTGAAAACCAAAATTTATTTTAAATAAAGCATCATAAAATCCGACCATTAATTAAAAAGTCTAAAGTTTAGTTTAAAACCCAAACACACATAAAAATCCAAAAGTTATTTATAGAGGCCCTTATTACAATAATCCATAATAGAAAAAAATATTTATTGAAAGTTCGGAGTTTAAATAACCCTCTCTCATGATATGGCCTCCACGAAGTCATCCTCGGCCCAAGTCCACATCAATTTCCATTACGAGATGGAAAGAATTTAAAGGGATGAGTTACTTAGAACTCGATGTGTAACTCACCTACCACCATTATTGGGCAGATTATCGGGACATAATCTTTGGGCTTGAGCCAATTCGAAATTCAACAATATATCATGAATTAACACAATTAATAATGCATGTAATATGAAATTCCCACCCATACCTAATATCCATCCGCTAACACCCCGTACCAACCATCACACTGTGGGGATCAAGTCAACCCACCCATACATCACACCAATCGTAGGCATTAAGCCTTTTTATAATTGTGGCATAGCCACCGAACTAGAGCAATAAGCGGATATTGTGGCGAAACCCACCGAACTAGAGCAATAAGCGATATTGTAACAATGGCCATTCTTCTCTTCATATATCCCACCCATGCAATTATACATGTACTTTAAAATATAAAATTTATTAACAATACATAACATGATGGGTTTATCAATAACATTTTATTTGGCCCATAATTATAGCAATTTGTCTATTTAGCGGTTTAGTGGGCTTTGGCCCATTTACCGAACTAAAGTGTTTTGACTAAATTTTAACAAACTAGAGTATTTTGGCCCATTTTCACGAACTAGAGTATTCTGGCCCATTTTCACGAACTAGAGTATTTCGGCCCATTTTCACGAACTAGAGTATTTACGGCCCATTTTCACGAACTAGAGTATTTCGGCCCATTTTCACGAAACATCAAATTTTCATAATAACAATTAATTTCTTGAGGCGTTTTGTAATTTTCACGATTTAGTCGTTTTACGTATTTTCGTCAAAATATCAATTTTTGCTTTTACCGATCTAGTCGTTTTTACGATTTTGCTTCCATCGAAATTTGACATCCAACCAAAAATAATGAGTGTGAAATTACACACCTCGTTACCGTGAGTACTAACCCTTCTCGCTCCTCGGCACCTAAAATATATTTTGATCCATTAGACAACTAATTCGTAAAAATAAATCTTAATCGATAATAGATCCAAAATCTTACCCTCTTGATTTTGAATCACTTGATTTTCGGTTTTCCTTCTTTTAATGATTAGTTAAGTAAGTAGAATCCACCAGCGTATAATGGTTCGGAAGTTCGTACCACTTGAATAATGGACTTCCTTGGAAGATGGCCCACAACGGTGGAAAATCTCGGATTGCCGAAACCGCTCTTCGTTTGAATGAGGGATTCTGAGATCCACCCCTCTTACGATAACTAAACACCGCCCTTTTCTTCCCTATTTTGACAGTCTTCAAGATCCAAAGGAATTTAGTTAGATCTAAAATAATATCAATAATACTAGAGATTTTAAAGAGTAGGATTTCCTTACCAAAATGAAACGTTTCCAACGTTTCCACGATTCTCCCGATCACTTGAATTCCAATCTCCGTTATTGCACTAAATAATAACGAAAGAAACATTATTAGTATGAATGCTATATCAATCCAAAAAAACCCTCAATAACCCAATGATATTCGGCCAAAGTACCTTAATAAATCGAAAATGGAAAAGAACCCTTACCTATTTCCACGGTCGAAAGGAAAGGATTGAGAATGGTGTCTAAATGATGAAGGGTTCGGCTATGTATGATCAAGGAAAAGAAGAATAAATATTTGGTTTATAGGCACAATAGCATTGACCAAGAGAGTGAAGATGGAGAGAATTTTGATTGAAAAGAAATAATATAAAAGCGAAAGGATGATGGTGATGTTGTTGCTTGATTTCAAAGAGAAGAGAAGAAAAGAAAAATATGAACTTTAGGTGCTAGTATATTGGCCATGGCAAAGAAAAAGAAGAGACTGATTTTTTTTTGTATGGATGATTTAAGCACAAGGAGAATACAAAAGAAAATTGACAAGATGAATAAAAGTGACCAAATGGTCAAAAGATTTTGGCTTTACCAAATGCAAAATTGACCAAGAAGAATGTTGATAGGAGAGGAATTAAAATTCGCACAAAGTGCAAAGAACAACCAAAGAGAAAAGAATTTCTCAGCCAAAACTAACTCAAAATTTAGGCTCCCTCCTATACCAAATTGCCGTCCACACATGGTCAATTGGCCATGATTTCTTTCAAATTTTCCCTTGATAAGTGCCTTATGTTTCCCCTATCTTTCCTTAAACCTTTGATTCCATGCCATAAGTTAGTTGTTTCCTTAATCCATTGATACACTAACCAAAAATAACATGGTCAACACCTTCCTTAATTGATCATTCTTGACACTTCCTATCCATGAGCGAGAAAATTAAAACAAAAATTTTATCTAGGTGCTATACAAAGGATTGAACCTCTTCCCCTTGCTAGAACCCATGCGCCAACTCCACCATGCCATATGCTCATTTTATGACACTCTTAGCACATAATTTAGCTTAAGTCTTAATCACCTTTGTTTCACTTCAATAAATTCTCAATTAATAAATTTTATTCTTTCCTCAAATTATGCTTTACCCTCTCAAAGACTTCAATAAGCACCAAATTAAAATAAAAGATTTTTCCTTTAAAATCTAAACACCAAAATCATGCAAAATTAAATACTCGGATTTTAGGGTGTTACAACTCTACCCTCCTTAAAGAAAATTTCGTCCTCGAAATTTACAGTTGAAAAAGGTGAGGTATTGTTCTTGAATTGCATCCTCTGGCTCCCACGTAGCTTCTTCCACTCAGTAGTTCGCCATAGAACTTTGACCAACAAGACGGTTTTCTTCCTTAATACCTTGACATCTCGTTCTAGGATTTCCTTTGGTTCTTCTTCAAAGGACAAATCTGAATTGACTCAATTCCTCTCTTAGGTATAATGTGCAAAGGATCCGATCTATAACGCCTCAACATGGAAACATGAAAAACATTATGAATCGATCTAACTCAGGAGGTAACTCAATCGATATGCCCTTTGGACCAACACGCTTGACTACGATAAGGTCCAATATATCTAGGACTTAGCTTGCCCTTCCTTAGAATCTAAAGATCTTTTTCCAAGGAGATACCTTCAAAAACCCGATCTCCACTATACTCGATGTTCCTTCGCGGATCTGCGTCGACTTACATCTATCGAGGCTTCTTTCAAGCCGTGCTCGAATAACTTTTACTTTATCCTCATCTCGGATATCATCTCGGGACCTAACATCATCTTCGACCAACTCGGTCCAACAAATAGGAGGCGACACTTACGACCATACAATGCCTCGTAAGGTGCCATCGAATGCTAGGCGATAGGCATTTGTTGTTATCTGTGAATTACGCGGTGGTAGATAATCCTCCCAACTACCCACGAAGTCGATTACATCCTCTTAACATATCTTCCAATATTTGAATTACTCTCGGGTGACCATCGGTGAGGATGAAACCGTCTTGAAATTCAACTTTGTTCCCGAGGCTTCATGCGAGCTTTCGAATCGTGATGTAAACCTAGGGTCCTATCCGATATAATGAATCTTGGTACCCCATGCAACCTCACAATTTCGGATCGTAAAGTTTAGCCAACCGCAAAGAATAATCCGTCTGGCGGCAAGAAATGAGCGGTCTTCGTCAGCCGATCAACAATTACCCAAGCGGAATTTTTCTTAGTAGGTGTTAGCGGTAACCCACTAACAAAATCCATAGTTATCCGCTCCCATTTCCAAGAGGAATCTTTATCGGTTGTAACAATCGGGACGGTAATTGATGTTACGCCTTCACTTGGCGACAAGTCAAACATTTTCCCACAAACTCTGTAATCTCACGCTTCAACCACAGCCTGTCACATTCACGGAGATCTCGATACATCTTATTTCCTCCGGGATGCATAGCATAAGGGCTACTATCGCCTCCGTAGAATCAATTGCCTTAGATCTAAGTCTTTAGGCATGCATACTCTCCTCGAAAGCACAACACACCCTCGTGTTTATTCCAAAATCCTCAATTTCACCATTTTCAACTTGCGAAGTAAAGGTCCCAACTTCTCATCGATGTACATTTTTCCTTGATTTGTTCCGAGCACAGTGGCTTCACGAAGTTACGCTAACAAACCGCCATCCTCGTCTGGAGACTCAAATGGGCAAGCGGTGCTCTTAAATCGAATCTTGCCTTACGACTTAGCAGCGTCGGCTACCACGTTAACCTTTCGGGATGGTATTCGATGGAGAAATCATAATCCTTTAACAATTCTACCCATCTTCTTTGTCTCAAATTTAACTCTTACGGGTAAGGAGGTATTTAAGACTCTTGTGATCCGTGTATATTATGGACTTCTCACCATAGAGATAGTGCCTCCAAATCTTTAGAGCAAAGACAACGGCGACTAACTCCAAATCATGAGTAGGGTAGTTTACTTCGTGTGGTCTCAATTGACGAGAAGCATAGGCCACCACTTTTCCATTTTGCATCAATACACAACCAGGACCGTGTGAGGCGCATCACAATAAACAATAAACTCTTTTCCGACCTCGGGTTGAATTAAAGCTGGAGCTTCATCGGGATCTTCTTCAACTTCTCAAAACTCTCTTCTTCGCTTTTCAGCCCGGATATCTGAGAGCTCCCTTTCGCATAGCAGTTTAGTTAGGGGTGCGACAAAGCGAAAACCCCTACAAAGCGTCTATAGTATCGGCCGGACCAAGAAACTCGAATTTGACTCTTGATGTTGGTAGTTTCCAATCGAATAGCCTCAATTTTTGAGGATCCACCCTTATTCCTTGGTGATACTACATGACCAAGGAAAGTCTCCTCCTTTTGCCAAAATTCGCATTTACCAAATTTGGCATACAATTGCTTATCACGAAGTAATTGTAATACTATCATAAATCTTTGGTCATGTTCCTCCTCACTTCTCGAATAAACCAATATATCATCTATGAACACTACCACAAACCGGTCTAAATATGGTTGAAAGACTCGGTTCATCATGTCCATAAATCATTTGGTGCATTGGTTAATCAAGCGGCATCACTACAAACTCATAGTGTAAAGTAGCATGTCCAGAAATGCCGTCTTATAAATGTCCGCTTCTTTCACCTTAATTTGGTGATAACTTGAGCCTTAAATCAATCTTGGAAAAGCTGAAGCTCCTTTTAATTGATCAAGCAATTCGTCAATTCTCGGCGGAGGATCGATTCTTGATCGTCAATTTATTCAAGCATGTCGTAGTCAATGCACATACGCATCGATCCATCCTTCTTCTTGACGAACAAAATTTGGTGCTCCCACGGAGACACACTTGGTCTAATAAATCCCGATCCGGCAATTCTTGAATTTGAGCTTTGAGCTCGATAACTCCTTGATTGCCATTCTATAGGGAGCAATGGACCTTTGGAGTAGTCGAGCAAAAGCTCAATGCCAAATTCTACTTCCGATCTAGAGGTATACGGGAAGTTCCTCGGGAAATACATCGGAAATTCCTTCACCGTCCTCACATCATTCACGGATAATTCTTTGGCATCCAAAGCACGAGATAAAGGCTAGAATGCTCCATATCCTTTCGCACCAACTTCTCGACTTTTAATGCAGATACCACATTTGCGAGATAGTTCTTTCGTTCACCAATCATTATGACTTCCTTATCATCAGAGGTCCTTCACGACATTCGTTTTCGGCACAATCCAATTCGCCCGATGGTTAACCAACCAATCCATGCCCGAATGAGATCGAACTTCATGAAAGGTAGTTCCATCAAATTTGCTAAGAATACTTCCTCTTGGATTTTTAAGACGCGTCTTTAAATATTTTATTACGATTATTGGTGTCCTAAAGGACTAATCCTTGTCATCTCATTTTCGGTAATTTGATTCTAAATTGGGTTTCCGGATATGGCACTAGCTACGTATGAATGGGTAGAGCCAATATCTATTAAAGCAATAACGGTACATCAAAATGAAGAACGTCGGTTATCACATCACAGTGCATTCTTGAGTCCTCATGGCGTCTAGCGCATAGACCGATCCGGTGTCTTGCATCGCATTTCCTCTATTACCATTGCCTCGACCGGTGCACCACGACCACGACCAGCCCCATTACCACCACGACCTGGTCCACGACCTCTCGGTGGCTGCGATTACCTCTGGCCGTGTGCATCATTATTACGGACTTCTTGAGTCGTATCCATTAAATCGAGGACAACTTTTGTCTTGATGTTCCATTGAACGCATTTGTAGCATCGCCGTTTTCCTCCAACATTCCCAAAATGTCTCTTCCCACACTCGGTGCAATCTCAACCCGATTATTTGCTACAGGGGTTACGCCTTGGCGATTCATCATTAAGGGTTTCTTACGAAATCTCTTGGAAGAACGATTCTTGTGTCTCTCTCTTGTTTGGGATCTTTCTCGGTTACGTAGTTACGAGTTCTTAGCCTCTTGGCTATTTTGGCCTTCTCCACGAGTGGAAAAATTTCTAACTTCTGTGAGCAATCGAACCCTCGACTCATCATTAAGTCCATCCTCGAAGCGTACAGCGTTCATGATCATTGCTACAATTGTCGGGCATAGCGGCTCGGACGTAAAACTTCGGCTTCATATCTTTGCCGGTCTTACTTCCTTGGACAAGATTCAGAAATTCCTTCCTTGACGTCTACATAGCTCGTTAAGCGTATTTTCCTTGAAAGCGACTTTAAAGAATTCCCGATTAATCGATGCGGCGGTGCCTTCCGAGCGGTGAGCCACCAATCGCCTCATCTCTCAATAAGGATCTGACTCCTCTCGGTTTTGCTCGGTAGTGCATTCCATATCATCCATAATCCGTTCCACGACTTGAGCGATGTTCGGCCACATTGAACTACACGAGACACCTCTGAAAACTTACGCATTATTAAGCCTTAAGTCGCTCTGAAATTGACCCACGAGTTGTTGGCCCAATTCTAGTTCAATGACCCTTTCCAAGACTTCGTAGCATTGCTTGAGTCAATGCATGATCTTCTTCCATGTGATCGCGTGATCCGGTCTCACTTTCAATTGGCGAGTCGTCCACCACAGCATATGATTTGGTGCTTGATTGTAGCACCTCGGCCTCTACGGCCCGTCTACGCGTCCACGACCACGTCCTCTAGTGCTCATGATAGCTTGTTCGTTTATCGATTACAAGTTTTATGAATCGAAATTTTTGTTTGGTGTTTATTAACGATATTTTATAAGATTTGAGATATAAAGTTGTTTTTAGCAACATATCCTATAGTCTCAATCTCTGAGTTTTTCACGTCTAAAACTAGAAGTTCTAGAGTGTTCCTATGATCATATCATAGTAATCATTAAGCAATAATACTTACTTGACTTGTTGGGATGCTTGTGGTGCCATCTTGATTTTGAATGATTTCATCGAAATTATTTTGAACCCAAACCACGGTAGAGTTTTTGGCTGGGCTCGATACCACTAAATGTAACACCCCAAACTTGGTCTATGCGTTGAGACTAGATTTGGTTTGTCACATGAATCGAGTTATCTTTAAATTTGCAATAAGTTGAAAACTTCAATATAAATTCGGGTTTTAAAATAAATAAATAGAAGAGTATTTGAATTTGAGAATATTTGAAAACATTAGTTGAAAATCATTGTATTATCAAAACTTTTAAATAGTTTGTTAATGAATTGACTATAATAAAATATTTATAAAAGAATTTCATATACTTGAAAACCAAAATTTATTTTAAATAAAGCATCATAAAATCACGACCATTAATTAAAAGTCCAAAGTTTAGTTTAAAACCCAAACACACATAAAAATCCAAAAGTTATTTATAGAGGCCCTTATTACAATAATCCATAATAGAAAAAAATATTTATTGAAAGTTCGGAGTTTAAATAACCCTCTCTCATGATATGGCCTCCACGAAGTCATCCTCGGCCCAAGTCCACATCAATTTCCATTACGAGATGGAAAGAATTTAAAGGGATGAGTTACTTAGAACTCGTTGTGTAACTCACCTACCACCATTATTGGGCGATTATCGGGACATAATCTTTGGGCTTGAGCCGATTGAATTCAACAATATATCATGAATTAACACAATTAATAATGCATGTAATATGAAATTCCCAGCCCATACCTAATATCCATCCGCTAACACCCCGTACCAACCATCACACACTGTGGGGATCAAGTCAACCACCCAGCCATCACACCAATCGTAGGCATTAAGCCTTTTTATAATTGTGGCATAGCCCATAGAACTAGAGCAATAAGCGATATTGTGGCGAAACCCATAGAACTAGAGCAATAAGCCGATATTGTTGGCAATGGCCATTCTTCTCTTCATATATCCCACCCATGCAATTATACATGTACTTTAAAATATAAAATTTATTAACAATACATAACATGATGGGTTTATCAATAACATTTTATTTGGCCCATAATTATAGCAATTTGTCTATTTAGCGGTTTAGTGGGCTTTGGCCCATTTAGAACTAAAGTGTTTTGACTAAATTTTAACAAACTAGAGTATTTTGGCCCATTTTCACGAACTAGAGTATTTACTACCATTTTCACGAACTAGAGTATTTACGGCCCATTTTCACGAACTAGAGTATTTCGGCCCATTTTCACGAAACATCAAATTTTCATAATAACAATTAATTTCTTGAGGCGTTTCGTAATTTTCACGATTTAGTCGTTTTACGTATTTTCGTTAAAATATCAATTTTTGCGCTTTTACCGATCTAGTCGTTTTACGATTTTGCTTCCATCACAAATTTGACATCAACCAAAAATAATGAGTGTGAAATTACACACCTCGTTCAAGTGAGTACTAACCCTTCTCGCTCCTCGGCACCTAAAATATATTTTGATCCATTAGACAACTAATTCGTAAAAATAAATCTTAATCGATAATAGATCCAAAATCTTACCCTCTTGATTTTGAATCACTTGATTTTCGATTTTCCTTCGTTTAATGATTAGTTAAGTAGTAGAATCCACCAACGTATAATGGTTGGAAGTTCGTACCACTTTGCGAATAATGGACTTCCTTGGAAGATGGCCCACAACCGGTGGAAAATCCGGATTGAAACCGCTCTTCGTTTGAATGAGGATTCTGAGATCCACCCTCTTACGATAACTAAACACGCCCTTTTCTTCCCTATTTTGCGATCTTCAAGATCCAAAGGAATTTAGTTAGATCTAAAATAATATCAATAATACTAGAGATTTTAAAGTAGGATTTCCTTACCAAAATGAAACGTTTCCAACGTTTCCACGATTCTCCGATCACTTGAATTCCAATCTCGTTATTGCACTAAATAATAACGAAAAAGCGTTATTAGTATGAATGCTATATCAATCCAAAAAACCCTCAATAACCCAATGATATTCGGCCAAAGTACCTTAATAAATCGAAAATGGAAAAGAACCCTTACCTATTTCCACGATTGAAAGGAAAGGATTGAGAATGGTGTCTAAATGATGAAGGGTTGACTATGTATGATCAAGGAAAAGAAGAATAAATATTTGGTTTATAGGCACAATAGCATTGACCAAGAGAGTGAAGATGGAGAATTTCGATTGAAAAGAAATAATATAAAAGCGAAAGGATGATGGTGATGTTGTTGCTTGATTTCAAAGAAGAGAAGAAAAGAAAAATATGAACTTTAGGTGCTAGTATATTGACCATGGCAAAAGAAAAAGAAGAAGCGATTTTTTTTTTTTGTATGGATGATTTGACAAGGAGAATACAAAAGAAAATTGACAAGATGAATAAAAGTGACCAAATGGTCAAAAGATTTTGGCTTTACCAAATGCAAAATTGACCAAGAAGAATGTTGATAGGAGAGGAATTAAAAATTACGCACAAAGTGCAAGAACAACCAAAGAGAGAAAAGAATTTCTCATTAAAACTAACTCAAAATTTAGGCTCCTCCTATACCAAATTGCCGTCCAGCACATGGTCAATTGGCCATGATTTCTTTCAAATTTTCCCTTGATAAGTGCCTTATGTTCCCCCTATCTTTCCTTAAGCCTTTGATTCCATGCCATAAGTTAGTTGTTTCCTTAATCCATTGATACACTAACCAAAATAACATGGTCAACACCTTCCTTAATTGATCATTGCCGACACTTCCTATCCATGAGCGAGAAAATTAAAACAAAAATTTTATCTAGGTGCTATACAAGGATTGAACCTCTTCCCCTTGCTAGAACCCATGCGCCAACTCCACCATGCCATATGCTCATTTTATGACACTCTTAGCACATAATTTAGCTTAAGTCTTAATCACCTTTGTTTCACTTCAATAAATTCTCAATTAATAAATTTTATTCTTTCCTCAAATTATGCTTTACCCTCTCAAAGACTTCAATAAGCACCAAATTAAAATAAAAGATTTTTCCTTTAAAATCTAAACACCAAAATCATGCAAAATTAAATACTCAGATTTTTAGGGTGTTACATCATCACCATCTCTTTCTCATATTCTAATTATTTCAATCAAAGTTTCTCCATCAAACTCTCTTTTGGTAGAATGCTAGAGTGCCATAATCAAATTATTTTCTCTTTTCTTTGGTTGCATAGCGAATTCTCCAACTCTCACAAACACCTTTCTCAATCCTTTCTTTTCGATCGTGGATTATAGGTAAGGGTTCTTCTTTTCGTTTTCGTTTTAATTAGTGATATTATGGCGAATAGTAATGGTGATTTGAAGGACTTTACGAATCGATATAACGTTCATTCTAATAACGTTTCTTTCGTTATTATTTAGTGCAATAACAGAGATCGGAACTCAAGTGAGCGGGGAATCGTGGAAGCGTTGGAAGCGTTTCATTGTGGTAAGAAATCCCTCTTTAAAATCTCTAGTATTATTTGATATTATTTTAGATCTAACTAAAATTCCTTTGGATTTTGAAGACTTTCAAAATAGGAAGAAAAGGCGGTGGTTAGTCACGTTAAGAGGCGGATCAGTAAATCCCCATTCAAGCGAAGAGCGGTTTCGGCGATCGGGATTTTCCACGGGTTGTGGGCCATCTTCAAAGAAGTCCATTATTCAGTAGTACGAACTTAGAGCCGTTATACGTTGGTGGATTCTCGTGGCTAGTGAATCAATAAGCGAGGAAAAGCGAAAATCGAAGTGATTCAAAATCAAGAGGTAAGATTTTGGATCTATTATCGATTAAGATTATTTCTGAATTAGTTGTCTAACGGATCAAAATATGTTTTAGGTCGAGGAGCGAGAAGGATTAGTACTCTCGGTAGCGAGGTGTGTAACTTCACACTCATTATTTTCTCGGTTGGATGTCAATTTGGTATGAAGTAAATCATAAAAGCGATTAGATCGGTAAGCGTAAATATTGATATTTTGACGAAAATACGTAAAAGCGTCTAAATCGTAAAGATTACGAAAAACGCCCTCGAGAAATTTTTTGTTATTATGTAAATTGGATGTTTGATAAATTGGGCCAAAATACTCTAGTTCGTTAAAATTGGGCCAAAATACTCTAGTTCGATAAATTGGGCCAAAATACTCTAGTTCGTTAAAATTGGGCCAAAATACTCTAGTTCGATAAAGCGGGCCAAAATACTCTAGTTCGTTAAAATTGGGCCAAAATACTCTAGTTCGATAAATTGGGCCAAAATACTCTAGTTCGTTAAAATTGAGCCAAAACACTCTAGTTGGTAAATGGGCCAAAGCCCACTAAAGCGCTAAATAGACAAATTGCTATATTATAATTATGGGCCAAATGAAATGTTATTGATAAACCCACCATGTTATGCATTATTAAGAAATTTTATATTTTATAGTACATGTATAATTGCATGGGTGGGATATATGAAGAAGAATGGCGGTTGCCAAATATCTAGTTCGGTGGCTCGCCACAATAATGGCTTATTGCCTCTAGTTCGGTGGCTCTGCCACAATAATGGCTTATTGCCTCTAGTTCGGTGGCTCGCCACATTAACAGCTTATTGCCTCTAGTTCGTGGTGGCTACAATACATTAACGCTTATTGCCTCTAGTTGGTGGCTATGCCACAATTATAAAAAGGCTCAATGCCTACGATTGGTGTGATAGCGGGGTGGGTTGACTTGATCCCCAGGTGTGATGGTTGGTGCGGGGTGTTAGCGGATGGATATTAGGTTTGGGATGGGAAATACATTTTACATGCATTATTAATTATTATTTTTTATGATATATTGTTGAATTACGTAATTGGGCTCAAGCCCAAACATAATATCTTGATGATCTCGCCCAATAATGGTGGTAAGTGAGTTACACTTTGAGTTCTAAGTAACTCACCTTTTAATTTTCCATCTCGGGTAATGGAAATTGGCGTGGACTTGGTAGAGGATGACTTTGTGGAGGCCATCTTGAAAAACATGGGTTATTTAAACTCGAACTTTTAATAAGTATTTTTACTATTTTGGATTATTGTAATAAGGGCCTCTATAAATAATTTATGGATTTTATGTGTGTTGGGTTTTAAACTATACTTTGGACTTCTAATTATGGGCTATGATTATATGATGTTTTATTAAAATAAATTTGGGTTTTCAAGTATATGAAATTCTTTTATAAATATTTTGTTATTGTTAACTCTTTAACAAATTTCTTAAAGGTTTTGATAATACAACAATTTTCAACTAATGTTTTCTAATATTATCAAATTCAAGTACTCTTATTTTTTTAAAATCTGAAATTTATATTGAAGTTTTCAACTTATTGCAAATTTAAAAATAGCTCGATTCATGTAACAAACCAAATCTAGTCTCAACGCATAGACCGGGTTTGGGGTGTTACACTATTGGTGGCCTGGCATGAAGCGGGATATATCCGAATTTGTTACAAAGTGTTTAATTTGTCAGCAAGTAAAAGTCGAGCATCAAGTGCCTTCTGGGTTGCTTCAACCGATCATGATACTTGAATGGAAATGGGATAGAATCACTATGGATTTTGTATCTGGTTTGCCTATGACACCGAGCAAGAAAGATGCAGTCTAGGTTATAGTAGATAAATTGACCAAATCGGCATATTTTGTACCGATTCGAATGGACTATTCACTTGATAAACTTGCTGAATTGTATATATCACAAATTGTGAGGTTGCATGGTGTACCGAGTTCCATTATTTCGAACAGAGACCCGAGATTCACATCATGATTTTGGAAGAAATTGCAAGATGCTTTAGGTACTAAACTTTACTTTAGTACAGCCTTTCATCCACAGACAGACGGTCAATCTGAACGAACTATTCAGATACTTGAGGACATGTTGGGATGCTGCGTTCTTGAATTTAAAGGTACGTGGGAAAGATACTTACCTCTGATTGAATTTGCCTATAATAACAGTTTTCAATCTAGTATCAAAATGGCGCCTATGAAGCCTTGTATGGCGAAAGTGTCGAACACCATTATCTTTGGGTGAGCTCGGCGAGAATAAGATACAGGGTTGATTTGATTAAAGAAAGAGTAAAGTAGCTATTATTAGAGACAATTTGAAAGCTGCTTCAGATCGTCAAAAGTCCTATGCTAATTTGAAACGTAAAGACATTGAATTTTAGGTCAGAGATCGAGTATTTTTAAAGGTTTCTCCGTGGAAGAAAGTACTCCCTTTTGGTCGGAAAGGCAAGTTGAGTCCGAGATTCATTGGACCGTATGAAGTCATCGAACGTATTGGGCCTGTTGCTTATAGATTGGGGTTACCCTCTGAATTAGAAAAGATACACGATGTATTTCATGTTTCGATGCTTCATAGATACAGATCAGATCCGTCACATGTGATTGCTCCATCTGAGATTGAAATCCAACCCGATATGACGTATGAGGAAGAACCGATCCATATTTTAACTCGAGAAATGAAAGAATTAAGAAATAAAAGAATTCCATTAGTAAAAGTACTATGGAATCGGCACGGAGTTGAAGAGGCTACGTGGGAGCCTGAGGATTCAATGAGGCAACAATATCCAACTTTGTTTCACGGTAAGATTTTCGGGGACGAAAATCCTTAAGGGGGGAGAGTTGTAACAGACCGAATTTGACCCTAATCGGAACGGTGGTTTTGAGACCATGAATCCGAGTCTGAGAAATATTTTAATATTATATTTTGTGTTTATTTTATGTGAATTAATGTGTGTGAAAGTCTCGTAGAAAAATTTTATCGTTTGTATGCTTAATTAAATAAAAGGGCTTAATCGCGTAAATTATAAACTTGATAGTTTAAAGTGTAAGGACTAATTTAAAGTTGTTTTTCTAATTGGGAGCATTAAAAGTGCAAATTGCCCAATTCAAAAGGTAGTGGATGGCAATGACTAGTGGTGTATCATTACATTATATGTTTATTTCATTTATAAAATAATTACAGTTATATTTTAATTATTTTATAAAGTTATGTTTATAATAAAATAAAAGAAACATAGATAGTGGTCTCATTTGCATTGTTCTTGCCGAAACATACAAAAAGAAAATAAAAGAAAAGAAGAACAAGGTTTAGCATTCGGTCAAGAGAAATTTGGTGATTTAAGGTTAGTTTTTGGTGCCTTTCGATAATTTTTACGTTTTTGTAATCGTTGCTTCGAGAGCTTTAAAACCCATGTCTTAATTTCATGAATGGATGATGTTTATGTAAAATGCCATGGTTATATGTTTGTGTTTTATGATGTTTGTTGGAAAAATATTAAAGTTATGTTAGATAGTAATAAGTTTTGAATGGGAAATTTTGGTGAAATAGAGTATTTAGGGCTAAATTGTAAAAAAATAAATTTTTGAGGGGCCCAATTACAAAATAAATGAAATTTATGCATTTGTATAGGTATATGGAGCATTCGGCCCTTGATATGTATAATCAAATTTGGTGTATTTCATGTTTTATACAAATTGGACTAATTTGTTAAATTGTAAAATATTAGGGGTAAAATGGTAATTTGCATGTTTATGTGTTTTGGGACTAAATTGAATTGAAATGTACTTGAATGAGCTGAATTTAATGTGTTTTAGATCAAGAGCAAAGAAAAATGGAATTGGATCGGGGAAAGACGAAAGTTCTCGAATAGCCGGTCTAAGTTGTCCGTCGACAGTCGAGGTAAGTTATTAAGTTAAAGTTCATTAAAGAAATAATTATGAAAGTGTGAAATAAAATTAATTGATTAAATTGAGTAAGATATAGGTGTTAGCCGAATGTGTATGTTCTATATTGGGATGATTATGTTTTGCAAGATAATATGAATTAGTATATTGGGTTTGACAAGTGAATTGGTTTTTGTGAATATGAATTGATAGTGATGTATGTGTTAAGAAATGTGAACTGATGAATTGAGTTGATAAATATATTCAGGGCTTCGTGCCTAGCGAGCTTAGTGCCGGTGATTTTTCGAGCTTCGTGCCTAGCGTGCTTAGTCTTAGGTGATATATTCGAGCTTCGTGCTCAGCGGGCTTAATCTGGGTGACATATTCGAGCTTCGTGCCTAGCAGGCTTAGTGCCGGTGATATATTCAGGCTTCATGCCTAGCAGGCTTAGTGCCGGTGATATATTCGGGCTTCGTGCCTAGCAGGCTTAATGCCGGTGAATTACTATAAACGGAAAATTTGAGAATCAAACGAGGTGAGTCACATATAATGCTATGTGCTGAAAGCTCGGGTAAGAGTTAGCCTACTATGTTAGTAAGGAATGAAGTGAGCAATTTCTTATCGTTTTGAATAAATATGATGTGATAAAATGGACAATTCCATAAGTACTTTATTTTATAATGTTAAGCTTATCATTAATGTGAATGTACGTTACTTATATGTGAAGTTGGGTTATATATATGTATGTCATAGTGAGAACTCGGTTATAAAATGGAAAGGTCAATGGTGAAAGAGTCAGAAGTGTTTTGCATATGTGTATAAGTAGATATAGAAGATCGATGCCTAAAGTTGGTTCATGTGATTCGAAATTTGTGATATAATATGATATTTGTGTGATTTGATAATGTACATGTTCATGATGACATAGTGATAATATTTAAATCAAGTGTGTCACTAGTATTCGGCTATGTGTATTATATATATATTGAAATATTTATGTTCAATATTATAAGCTTGGAGATTAAAATGTTTACATGTATGTTCATTACGATTATATGCGCTTAAGACTTACTAAGCTAGTGAGCTTACTTTGTGTGTTTTCGTTGTTCGTTTTATAGATTTTGGTCAAGCTACAGGCTCGAAGGATCGTTGGTGAAGTCAACCACACTATCATCTCTTTTTGGTACTATCCAGTTAGTTGATTTTGAATTAAAGGCATGTATAGGCTAGATAACATTTGAATGATGTTCTAATGTCTATTTATATATATAGCCATGCGAAAATGGCTTGATCGTGTTGTTTAAGTTGGTTTTATTTATTCTTGGCTATGAGTATGGTATGTTGGTTTCAATAGTTTGGTTATGGTCGTTTCTTTACTTAAATCTTATGCTTTTTATATGACTGTTTGATCGTAAAACAAACGTTGTATTAAATTAGTCAGGTAGTTTTGCATTTAAGTTAATACTCGCATATATATATAGATATAAGTCAAGGTAGATGTATGATAGTTGAGCTTTAGTCGGGATTTATAAAAGTGTGACAATTTCAATTGATTTGCTAAGTGGGAATTATGTGAGTAATGCATGTATGTGTATTCGGCCAAACCTGGGTGATAGTGGCAAATGTAGTTAACATGCTTGATGAATCATTTGTTTAGGCTCATAGTCGAATATGAAGATATGTATAATTAGGGTTTATAAATATTTGTTTGTAAAGTCATGTATTTCATTTGAGTACATGAAATTACCAAACTTGGTTTGTGCTAAGAAATCAACATGAAATGTTGTAAATAAGGTCTTGTATATTCGGCCAAATTTATAAGCATGTATGTGTTGTGAAATATGTTGTATACGACTTGGATCAATATATCAACGTATATGTTACATTTGTAAAAATTTGTTGTATTATTATTAAAGCATTTGATAAAGATGAGCAATTAAGTTTCAATCGAGCGAATTGAAGTTTTTAACTTACATGGTAATACTCGTAACCCTAGTTCAGCGACGAACATGGGTTAAGGGTGTTACACAAACCGTGTGTCCTACACGGCTCATACAAACAGCCATGGGGTTTGACCGTGGCCTATCCTGACTTAAAACAATAAGGTGCAGGTTACGCACGGTCTAGATACAGGCCCGTGTGTCTAACCGTGTGGGCACTTAGAGGCTATTTACCATGCCAATTGCCACCTTGAAATCAAGATCGTATTCATGCTCAATTCAATACATTTCATACCTCATCACATAATTACACATAGCATCGATATTACTCTTGAATTAAAGATGTTTAATCATAAAAGAAATAAGGTCTTCATCCCATATACTAGGGAGAACTATTTCCCATGTAATTACAAACAACTTAGGCCCTCATCTATGGCTCTGACAAAACATAAGCTCTCTTAGGCCAACACAATTTGGCTACATCAACAATGACTTAATCAACCTTAAATACTAGCCCTATACATGCCATAACTCATGGGGACTTGATACCTCATACCGAGTGTCTGCATGATAGTGTGAAAATACCTCCAGCCGTCTCCAACCCGAGTTAGCTAAATTAACCTATAAGAGATGAGAGAAATAAAAGGAGTAAGCAAAAATGCTTAGTAAGTTCATCTGCATATAATAATAAACACTGATATTCATTGAACATACATAACTGCAAATTTTCATGAGAAGCTTTTCTCATGAACTCATGGTTACTTACTCAATCATCCTTAAGCTTACTCATTCTACCTCTTACCATATTCTTACCATACTACAAGCCAAATGCTCGTTTAATTAGCATACATTCCTGCACTAATCATCACAAGATCATGTAAAACAACACATCTAACATTTTTAATAAGCTACTCATATTACTAATCTCTCGGTGGTTACGCACTTAGCCCACCATTGAATCTTTTATAGGGTGGTATCGCACACAGCCCACCAATCAATAATACTTATGGTGATTTCGCACTTAGCTCACAAATCATTTATAATTATGGTGATTTTGCACTTAGCTCACTAATCATTTATAAGCGATGGTATGGCACACAGCCCCTCGATTTGTAATTAAACAGGTGGTAACGCACACAGCCCATCGATTGTAATATAATTAATGGTATCGCACATAGCCCAACAATTAATAATATATCAGGTGGTATCGCACACAGCCCACCGATATTATACATTCTTGAATAGTCATCCACATGCATTTATCTATTTCAAATGTTTACTCGGAACTTCTTCACCCACTACCATTCTTAGCTTTCTACTATAATTGTTCGCATTCACACAATGCAATAATAATTATAACTTATGCAACTAAAGTGCATCATTTACACATCACCCACTATGGGTTCATCAAATACCAAATCCACCTCAATTCAGTTCTAACACATTCCTATATCTCTCATGTACAACACATTCATTCCCAATTCTCAAATACTTATTGAGTCACTAACATCGTTAAGTAACTCCCTTAAGTCTCATACACATAATGTCACATTAACATTATACACGAATTAATTCTATCAATGTCATGTTCCCGACATGGTCCTATACAAAATCTCTCACCGAGGCCATATTTCAACATGGTCTTACACGGAACCTTAACTATCATCATTTCATAATATTTGCATTTCTTACTATTCTTAGGTTCCAATTCTTTTAACAAATCGTTAACACTTATATAATACATTCATTGCATATTTATACATTCCATACAACATTGGAATATTAAACAACCCATACGTACTTGAAAGGTTTGCATACGAACTTACCTCGATAACGAAAATGCCCAAAAAGGACTTTTGCCCACATTTCTCTTTATCCCGTTCTATGTTCGAATATCATTTTCTTTGATCTAGAATAATAAATTTACTCATTTAATCACTTAATTATCATATTACAACATAATATCCACATAGGCAAAAATGACCATTTTGCCCCTATACTTTGGCAAAATTATGATTTTGCCCCTAGGCCCGTAAATAAATTTTCATCACATTTTCTTGTTGAACAAACCTATCTGATCATTTACTCCTCTTACAACTATCTACAGTTCCAACTATTTCATGCCTTAATGAACAATTTACAACTTTTGCATTTTAGCCCAAATTAGGTGTTTTTATGACAACACCTTTCACAAAAGTTGTTTCTTATCATCTTATCATTGATTTTCTTCCATAAAAACTCAGAAACCAGCATAAAAACTCTAATGGAAAGTCCCTAGACTCTCAACCATATTGCAAAATAGTCCCCTCAATAGCTAACTTAAGCTTTGGGGACTCCAAAAGTACAATTTTTATGAAGAAAAGTCATCAAAATCACTTACTAATAAGGGAGATAGCTTGGCTGAAAGTTCAAACCCCCAAAGCTTCATTTATTCTTCAATTTTTGTGGAGAGAAGATAGATGAATAGTGAAAGATGATAACATGTTTTACTCATCTTATTTTATTCATTTTTATCACCTAATTCCCACCTATTTTGACCAAAATTAAAAATTCTTGTCCCCTATGTCACATGGCCGGCCTGCTCACTTAAAACAAGGATAAATTGCACAATTGGGGCCTCCAATTAATAGCCCATAGTTATTTGGCACCTTTTGCAAATAAACTAGAACTTTCTCACTTTATGCGATTTAGTCCTTTTTCACAAATTAGCTAGAAATTGTAATATTAAGGCACCAAAATTTTCATGCATCCTTATAAACATGTTATAACGCAATATATAACATGAAAATAATTTCTTTAACCTCTGATTAGTGATCCCGTGATCACTATTCCGACTAGCCCCGAATTTGGACTGTTACAGCCAGAAATTGACAAGAGGATGTTTCAAGTCTGGCTCTAAAGAACACTTGGTGAGGGATTGTCCAAATAGAGTTGAGATTTTGTAGACTCAGAGTTTTTCACCTGCACTGTGCCTGCTAAGGGTCGTGGTCGAGGTAGAGGTGGTAATAAGGGACCGGTTGGGCAGTGGGTTGTTGTTCATATCGTTACTACTCAGGTGGAGACCAAAAGACCAGCTCGCGTGTATGCTGTTAGGAAGTCACAAGATCAAGATTCTATCAACGAGATTGCGGGTATTTTTTCCTTGTAATCAATCCTTTATTCTCATTGGTAGATTTAGGATCTATGCCTTCGTAAATTTTTAGCGATTTAGCTAATAAGTAAAGAATCCAGATAAAAGCTATTAAATTAGGAACTATGATTACGACTTCTTCAAACGAGAGTATCGTAGAGAATAAAGGAAACTAATAGTGAAGTCATTGAAAGATAGTTCATGGTAGTGAATAGGATCTTCAAGAAAAACCGTAGGAAGTTAAAAAGGAATCTGAGTTGTGCAGCGAAAGCGTGATGGTTGGTTTAAAAGAAAACATAACAGATTTTGTGATTAAGGGAATGATGCGTCATCAGGAAAATTTTGAGGACAAATTTCTTTTTAGAGGGGGAGAGTTGTCACACCCCGAAGAACGGGTTAGAAGAATCGGGTTTTTTAGCTAGAGATTGTGTCAGATAAAGGAAAATAGAGTCATAAGTGAGTAATTTAAGTATGTGAGTTTCATAATCAGGTTCTTAATTTGTTTGTTAGCAGAAAATAAAATTCAATTTTGAGGTCTAATTTGAAAAAATTGGATTTTAATTCATTTAGGACCTAATTGGAAAAAGGGAAGAGCTAGGAGTGACCAAAAAGGCAATTTGCCCAGTTTTTGTAAATTGCCTTTCAAATTGTAGCTACTGTAACATCCTAAATTTTTGGGCTTATGCGTTTAATGGGTGAATATGTGGAATGAGTTAATTTAAGTGTTAGGGGCCCAAATTTTAAGTTTTAAGGAGCCAAAATCTTCTAATTTAAGTTAGTTAAATTTGGCATTAGGGATTAGGGAAGTGGACGGCACAAGGCTATTTTTTTGGGGAATTTTATTATATTTATTCTATATGGATAATAAGCAAATGAAGGCTATTATTTAGGGATTTAGTCTTTAAGGATAATAAGTAGATAAAGACTATTTTGAGGAGATAATAGATTAAGATAAGGGAAAAGGGATAGGAGCTATCATGTGTGGCGGTGTTGGTGAAAATCAATCATTTGCTAAAGGGAGGAATCGATTTTCTATATAAAGAGGGGTGTGCGAAATTTTGGAAGCCTTTCTTTTATTTTCTTTTCTCATCTTCTTCCTCTCAAAAGCCGAAAACCACTATTTTCTTCACCCTTTCTTCCTCTCTAAAATTTCCTGGTTGGTCAAATCTTTTAACCTCTATTGTTATTTTTCTTCTAATCCCTAAAAGCCAAAATCACATCTCTATTATTCTATTCTTCTCCTTAATATTCATTGGTCAAATCTCTCTTAGCCATCTCTTCAATTCTTAAATCTTCTAAAAACCAAAATTCTTAGATCTCACCTCCTGAAGTTGCCGAATTTTCTTCAGTAAAGTCTGCTTGTGTCGAATCTGAAGAAAACAATAGAGGAGTCCAACGCTTAGATCTCTAAGTCAAAGATCAGTAACACTCAAGTCGTGTTATTTTCGAGATTTCAAGGAGAGGCCCTATTTTCACATCTTTTCGGCTTTTTGAACAAAGTTGTAGATCGGGATAACAAGGATATCAACTAAGAATATTGGATTTCATGATATCAGGTGTGTAACACTTTCCCACCATCTAGATCTGTTTGATTAATATATGATTATAAGTCTTATATGTTTTGATAAATGCCGAAATCCGGGCATAATAGAGGAAACCCAAAGAGGGTAAAAGCAAATCATCAGGTTAGTGAATGTTCTGATTAAACGATATAAGTATATTGATTTTATGTGATTGCATGGGTTGGGTTTGATGAAAGGAGGAAGTTATATGTTGTAGCGGTTTTCACCGTGATCTCATTATGCTTGATTTTTACCGTGATCTATTGTAGCGATTTTACCGTGATCTGTTGTAGTGGCTACGACCATGATCTGATGATGAGCAGCACGACTGCCATCAAGGCGTGTAGCGGTGTGGGTTGATTGTAGAAATCCCCAATGGTGTGAATGGCTGGTACGGGGCGTGTAGCGGATGGAAACCTAAGATTTGGGTTGGGCTTGCATATTATTTTTATTATGTATATTAATTCTGATTATTTCAGTTTTATGGGGCTAAGGCCCAAACTAATAGTGCATGAGGGTTGCACACTGAGTCTCGCGACTCAACCAATTAAGTAACATTTCAGGTAGCATTTAGTGCATCGGACCGGGCTAGAGAGGAGTGCAAGGTGGCCATGCAAAAGAACATTTGGATCCAGCAAAAAGACTCTAGTTATTATTTTATATTCTTATTTAATGAATTTTAAATCTCGTTGTAATAAGGCCATGGGCCACCAGTTTATATTTTGTTTTATTACGGGCTTTTATTACTTTTAGTTATTTAAATTTTTATTTTTAATTGAACTAAGGCATGTATTTAAATTTGGGTTTTTAATTCATAAAGGCATATTTCATTTAAAACTATAAATTTTTCCCGAATAAAAGGTTAAACTTTACCAAAATGTTTTTCTGGAAACGTGACATATTTTACAAAATTTCCTTAGTGACATACCAGATCCGGTTGTAGTGTTTGGGCCGAGTTTGGGGTGTTACAGCCACTCACACCTTCTCATCATCTTTTGCGTCATTCAAAATAAAAATTTCTCTTAAACCCAAATCCTTGATTTTCTCTCTAATTGGCTTAACCTTTGTGATTTTCTCATCTCCAAAACTCTGAAATCTCTCTGAATTTTTAAGAAAACCCCCGAAAACATTATCAATTTTCCCATTCGATTTCCAAATGAATTTTCTGAAAAGCAACCTTTAATTCATTCGTTCTTCTTCTTGATTAAAGTAAATTTTTGTTTCCTTACTAAGTTTTGATATATTCTAGCTACTCAAATCAAGTTTTGATTCGTGCCAAGATAATTTAATGTTTTAGTCGAAATTAGGATCTTTAATCAAAATTAGGATCTTTAATGGAAAAATTTGGGTTTTCCAATTAAACTATTGTTTCTAGGTGTTTTTCGACTTGTTTTGATGAGATTAGGAGGTTTTTAAACTTGTTTTAATCAATTGTTAAGAGATTTTAAGGATTTAATGATTTTTCATTTAAAGTAGTAATGAACGTTGAAATTTTTCATAAACATAAATCTAAAAATTCTAGGTGTTTTAAAGGTTGAGTTCTACTCTTAAATGAATAACTAGGTGTTTGGAATAGATTTTAAGCAATAAGAAAAAGTCTGGATTAAGAAATTTGAGTTTCGGCTAAACTAGTCAAAATTTTCGATTTAAAGAGGAGCTAAGTAGAATATATGTTTATGTTTGATTTCTAGTGTGTTTATGGATGTTAATTGTTTGAACATATTATGTGGTTAATGTTTGTGAAATTTTAGAACCTTTGGAGCCCTCTACGAGCAAGGCAAAAGGTAAGGAAAAGCTAGTTTGAGCTTTCGACTAATAAGCGGAAGCTTGATTGGTGAGTGTTTGAAGTCGCTCCTGGTATGCACGATTCGTAGCGTTAATTGGGAACTTAGGAATAGCCTAAAATCCTATCCTAAGTTCTGAGTGTAAGCCTTCTTTATACTTTTGCCTTGATGTAAAATTTTACTTAATGTATGTCGAGTTGAGGAACGTGAGGTTCTTATGACAGGTAATGTGTGTGAATATTTGGATGCAATAAATTGATTTTAGTGCACACAAATGTGGTCTGATATGTGATGGCTCAGGAGCATTGTTGTGGCACTTAAAATGCAAATGAATGTGAACTCGATAAGTATGCACTATGTACAAGTTTGTGATGTAAATTGACGAATATGAATAGAGATAATGTGCACTAAAATAGTAATTAAATTTGAGTAATTGTGGATACTTTAGCCTTGTGATCTCTTGAAACCATTTGATATAGTTGGCATGCAAGAGGATTGTGAGTATTCACTTTTGTGTTTTGTGATTTGGGCATTGAAGCCCTGAGACAGGTTGGAGAGATAAGGGAATGTCGGGCTAAGCTCCATTCATCAGGACATGTTGGTGTGTTGGAGAGTATTTGGCATTATGCTACACTTATGGGACATGTTAGACTCTATGAGTCATTGGTGTGATGGAGATCCGTGTATCCAATGTGTGGTGGTAGAGTCCACTTTTACGTTTCATAATCTCAAGTTGTCAAATTATCATTAAATGATTTATGTATGAAATATGGCGTATATATGTGCATGTGATTACTTAAGCTAAACATGTGAGATAATGTAGCATGAATATGATATTTTGACTTAATGAAAATATGAATACGAATGTGTTGTAGTATGCTTTTGCTTAACATATGATAGTGTGTATGCCTGTGGTAATTTGAACATTCACTGAGCTTGTTTAAGCTCAAACACTCCACACTAAAATTTTGTAGATAAGTAGCACTTTCGATGTGAATGGCACGGCCAAGGAAGTGATCTTAGCAAGAAAATAAACTTTCGAGTAGGTGGTTTTATAATTTTTGAACACTTTGAATAAAAGCATTATGGGATAGAATTATGGTTCTAGTTGTTGTCATCGTTTTAATTATCACAATTTTGATATTGGACTTATGGGATGTGGATGTTATTTCGGACTTCCTTTATGGTTAATTTGATGTTTGAAATTAAGGTTGATAATGCATGTTAGATGTTCTTATTTAAATGCATAGACGTGGCATGATAAATGTTTAAAGGATGTTAATAAGTTCAGATAAATTGGACTATATTTTTGTGTTGAGTAAAACATTGAGTTAAGCATGAAGAATACTTTATTTTGTGAAATTTTTGGCATTTTGGGGAAATGTATCGATACTTGGGACACGATTATCGATACCATGAGGTTGAGACATTTTTAAAAATTGGCAGTAACCCAATTGGGTATCGATACCCAATCACGAGTATCGATACTGGTAATTGAAATATCGATACTCTGGCCAAAGTATCGATAAAATGGTTTGAAACAAAATTCATTAGAGAGCTAAAAAGGTACTAATTTTTACATTAGTATCAATACCTAATTTACTAAATATCGATACCTACTATTTTGTATCCTACGTTGTTTTCTTTGGAACATTAAAAAAAAATGGACCTTAATTATAGACTAAACTGTTTCTAGTGTCGTATAATGGTTTAATTAGACATGAACACCCCTGTTGATGATTGAAAGTAGTAGTTGTTGCTCTTATTTGAAGTTATGTGTGCATGTGTATAAGTTCCAATAATGGTTGTAGCATCCTATTACTTAGGTTCGGGTGAGGGGTGTTACAATCCAATTATAACGAGCTTTAGATAAAATTATTATATTCCAATGGTCATGTATTTCTCTTAAATAATTCCACAATTTAAGTAGATATTTGGTAGTCAAAAATTATGCTTTCAACCTTTCATGGGAACGGTGACAAAGGAAGATCGCAGTTAGTTCAATTTAATAATAAAAGTGACAAATATAATTCAATAACTCAAATCTTCACTATCCTTTTCGAAATAAAGATAGGCAGTGGCGAATCCAAAAATGTAACTTAAGGGGCAAACTTTATTAGCACTATCGACTACTTTTTTTTAACTATTAATTTGGTTTTTTTTTTTTAAGGTTTGGAGGGCAAATTTTAAATTTTTAGGGAGTTTATGATAAATTTCATCTTAAAGGGGGTGCTATGTAAATTTCTAAAAAGTGAGGGCAGTGGCCCTCACTTGCCCCCTTGTAAATGTGTTCATGGGTCGGGCAGAGTTCGGGTCGGGCCTAGCATGATATTAACATACTTTATGTTTGCTCAAACCTGGCCTAGCCCAAAATATAGGCCTAAAATTTTGCCAAAACTCTTCCATATTTGCAAAAGATTAACTCAAGCCAATTTTAGGCGCACCCATATTATTTTTTAAACTTTTTTAAAAAATTTATTTTATTTTATTTTAATATTTAATAATTTTATACATTTTTTTATTTATTGAAAATTTGATAGTTTTCTTAATACTATTTTGATGTTTACATTAGAGTAGTATTATATATTTAGTATAGGTTTATTTTTTTAAAGTGTTCTAAATTACATAATATATAAAAATAACATAATATAAAGTATTATAAACTTAAAAATGGGTCGGGCCTTGAAGGTTCAAGCCCAAGCCCGACCCACATTTTAAACGGGCCTAATTTTTTTCCCAAGCTCATTTTTTAGGTTTAATATTTTTGCCCAAACCCTCTCAAATTTTGAGCAAGCCTTTGAGCCAAGATGGATAGCCCAATCCATGAACAGGTCTACCCACTTGTATTCGCCAAAGAAGATATGTATCAAGTATCATGCATAATATAATTCAATAACTGAATCGTTATGTATCAAAAGAGGTAGATATTCATAGTAAGAGTGATTCTCACTAAATATAATTTTTTCCTCATTCACAATCTCAATATGAGATACATTATTGTGAATATATTTTAAAACTAATCCATTAATCATCACAAATTTTATTCTTACTTGCATTAAACATCATAAATTTTATTTTTTTCATTTTAGTTCTTCTAAAGCTTTCAACTATTTTTTACTATCAAATATTGCATTAATATTAGTTTGTTTCAATATTGAGACTGCTAGAACATAATGCACTAATTATCACAATTTTGTTCCTTCAAATACTTATATATTAGCTCTTCTAGAGCTTTAAATTAATTTTGTACAATCAAAGATTCATTTGTTTTATTACCAAACAAGAAAAATGTTTTTATCCCTAAGGATAACATGCTCTGTTGATTGTCGACAACACATACATGTTTAATTTCATTTAAGGAATATTAATAGAGTTGCGCAAAATATATAAGCATATGATAGACATGTGACCAATGATTTTTCATATTACATTGATAACATAAATTAACTCTACTATTTGAATAATTATCATGAGAACTCTCATTGTTCTCTAGTTTATTACTATAGTTTCACTTCTAATGGTTTATTATTATGCCACTTATAATATCCATGATTATATCCTTCAATTATTTTTTATGTTTGCATTCATTTTGAGGAATGCAAAAGATCTAATAGGATGGACTTCTAAATGTTCAATATATTATTTAATTAAAAGAATCAAATCACAAATATATGTATAATTTCTCGGTGCTTTATCAAGAAGCACCTACTTCAAACTATTTAAATTAATTGAAATCTCTATAATTTAGTAACTCCAAAATTTTGTTGTAGGTAGAAAACCAATTTAGGGACAAAATATGGCTCACAATACATATATATAAATATCACTTTGATAATATCAATTTTTAACATCGGAAAAATAAGCCAATAAGATCGGTCAAAGAGGATCATAATTGTTTTATTTATTAATAGAACACAAAATATCACTTAATAATTTCAATATATACATAATTGAAAAATGGTGAAATATAAAAGTTTCTTACCAAATTTGAATTTTATTTGTGCTTATAAAAGGGTAAATCAAATATCAAGAATAAGAATCAAGATCCATTTTGAGACCTAGTCTTTCAATATCCTTAACAACATAGAAATAAAACAAGTTAATTAAATCAATAACAATTAATCATGGAATAATAATAATCTCAATATAAAACATTAAATAAACATTTCATGCAAATCCTCGCATCTTGTGTTTAGGCTCGAATGAATAAATATCAAAAGTTACGGGTTCGAATCCTTGTTCCAATGGTTGTCTTCCTTTTCTTCTCTCAAGCATTGATTATGCTGTTTATTTCTTTATGCATTTAGATAATAACATCTTGAGCGAGAAGAATGGTCGAAGTTAGTACCTTCCTCATAGGAGGTGTTAGAATTAAGTGACCCGAATTCTTATTTAAATAAAATACAATGGTAAAATAAAATAAAAGAAGAATCCCTATAGAACTACACTTCTTTTATTTTATTTTAAATAAGGTCTTTTAAACCTTATTAAACTCCATCTATTTGAAATTGATTAGAATAAGGAGTTTCAATCTTACTACCCTCCTTGTAACACCCTAAACCCGGCCTATGCGTTAAGGCTGGATTTGACATGCCACATAGAATAAATATACTTTTGAGTCTTATTCTAAGTAAAACAAATTTCAAGGTTTTTGAAGGAATATTTATTTGGTTAAATCATTTGTTTGATAAATTGTCAGTTTGAGATGTAAAATCTTATAATTCATAACTTTGAAAATATCGTTGATAATTAAATAAAATTTTAAAGGAAATTAAAGTATTATTGTAAAATCTTTATGAAAACCCTTTTGTATGTTCATTTTAGCATAAATTATTTATTTAAGTATTAGAAAAATCCTCTTGAAGTAATTAAAGCCAATTATAAATCCATCAGACATAAAACATTTAAAATTTATCCAGAGGCCTTATTACAACATAAAACCCAAAATAGCAAAAGTAATTAAAATACTAAAGGAAAATCCAAAATCCAAATTTTAACCGCTTACGAAGTATGGCCTCCACCAAGATATCCATAGCCCAAGTCTCCATTACTGTCCATTACCTGAAAAGGGTAAGGAAAAATAGGGTGAGTTACTAAAACTCAGTGTGTAACCCACTTACCGCTGTCCACTATGCCAAAATTCAATCAAGCATTTATTGGGCCAAAGCCCATTTACAATTATAACATAATATCATATATAAAATATCCATGTGTTATGAAATTCCCAAACCAAACCTAATTTCCATCCGCTACACACCACCTGTACCAACCAGCACACCTGTGGGGAGCTTTAGTCACCCACCCCGCCAACACACCAAATAGGCATTAAGCCTTTTATATCAATTTTATGGACAAGCCACCAGATTTACAGAGTTTACATGGCATTGCCACTTTTTTCCAGGTTTGTGGCAGAGCCACCAGAATTTTGTAGTAGAGCTACCAGAACTTCTCTTCGTCAATATCCCATCCCATGCAATCCATGTATATAATGCATATTCATTTACAACAATCCATTCAAATATGTATTACAAATAATAAGGCCCATTATAAATATTATCACAATCTAGCCTATATCACAATCCGGCCCATATATCAGAAATCACAATTTGCCCATATATCAAATATCACATTTGGCCCATATATAAATTATCACATTTGGCCCATATATCAAGTATCACATTTGGCCCATATATCAAGTATCACATTTGGCCCATATATCAAATATCACATTTATCGATTTGGCCCATAGAGGGCAATTTTGTAATTTTCACAGTTGTAATGCTAATTTCATAGTCTTTACCAATATAGTGATAATTATGCCATTTTACCCGATTTCACTAACATTTGATTTAGTCAAGCGATTTACCACTAACACATTTTATAATATCTAACTCAAGAAATACGGTGTGAGATTACACACCTGATTATGGTAAGCACTACACTTTCCTGATTGTCGACACCTAAAAATATTTTTTAACGCTCGATTAGAACATGTACACTTAAAACAAATCTGCTCCAAGATAAACGGTCTAGGTTTTACCCTCGGAATCGCGAACAACTACTATTTATCGGTTCTCTCCGGTTGACAGTCCACAACCCGGTGGAAAATCTCGAATGGTTGATGCCTCACAATTACGAACATCTTTGAATAGTTGATTCTCACCGGATGAGGGTCCACAACCCGGTGGAAAGTCTCGAATCACCGAAACAGCCCTTCGTTTGAATCTAGAAGGGATCATAAATCTGCTCCTTTTTCGATCACCAATCACTACCCCTTTTGATTCGATCTTGTTTGCCTCCATTGAAAATAGATATTAGTCCCAACTAAAAGTACGTTGTTAAAAATGATTAATCTTAGGAGTGAAGTCGGCTTACCACAAAAATCTGTATGATCTCAAGAAGAAAATCGAGCGATAAAGTCCCTATAATATTATCGATTAAACTATGGTTAGAATCGATTAAGCAATGTAGAAATAATCGGCACTCCACGATACCACTACAAAGAAGGAAGGGTTTTGTTTGAAAGAGAAAAGATGATGATTTTGGTCAAAAAGACCCTCTCAAGCCAACATATGAATTTGGCAATAGAAGAAAAATAAGAGAGTTGAAGAGAGTGTTCTTACCGATTGATCAAAGTGTGAGTAAAAAAATGATTGAGAAGAAAATATGTGTGAAGTGAAAGATTCGGCTATGGGGAGATGATCAATGATATTCGGCCATGGTGAAAATATTAGGGAGGGAGTGATGTTTGAGAGTTTTTGCAAGAAGAAAAAGAAATAGAAGATAAGATGTTTATGTTTCAGTTTTCAAGGATGAAAAATGAATAAAGAACAAGTCTTGAGGTTGGTGTGCATTCGGCAAAGAGAAGAAAAGAAATGAAATGAAAATGCCCCTTCAAGGTTGTATGGTTTCGGCACAATGAGGAAATGAGCTCGGGGAAAAATGAGAGATGATACCAAAATGGTCACAAGGAATTGGCCAAAACTAAACAAAAGTTTACCTATTGTTCATGGCACATTCGGCTATGGGGAGAAGAATTTTGGAGAGAAAAATTTGATACTCCAATTTGCTAAAAAAAAATATGATCAAAACTAGCACCTACCTTACCAAAATGCTAGCACAAATTCGGCCATGCCCTCTTAGCCCCAAAAACCATCCAAATGCATGGCCAATGGGTCAAAGTTTGGCCACCCAAACTTTCCAAAACATCACCCTTGAAATAAGCCTTATGTTCCCCCTACATGCCTTTTCCATTTGATTCCTTTCCCTAAGTTCAATCTTGCCTTTTTCTCTTAGCCATCTTACCATAAATAAAAAAACAAAGTCCAACCTACCATAAACTCATCCTTGACCGACACTATAAGGAAGAAAAGCAAAAAAATAAAGTTCACACATGCTCACAGTGGGATTCGAACTCCTTCCCTCAAGGTAACACACATGGTGCCATATCCCCTTTACTAATAGCTCTTTTATGCTAGCTTCTTACCACTTTATTACCTTAAGCTTTAAGGTCACTTATTCCATTACCTTAAATTACTAAATACCAAAAATTTGTTTTCTAAATCCAAATAAATCCCGAGCCTTCTCAGGACTACATAAACACACATATTGGATAGTTAACTAGTTGGGCACCAAAATAATGCAACATATAAAAATTCAAATTCTAGGATGTTACACTCTTATTAGAATATGGCTTTACAAGCCTATAAATAGACATAGTCTATTCCTCTTGTAATTGATTCAAATTCAACATAGTGAATTTTCTTCTCCTCTGCCGTGGTTTTTTCCCGAAAGGGTTTCCACGTAAAGTATGTGTGTTCTTTATTTTTTATTTCTCTTTTCTTTGCGATATATTTTTCATTACCGACGTTATTTTTTTCACAAATTGGTATCCGAGCTTTCGAGTTTTTTCATCTCGATCACGGTAATGGCGTCTTTAAAGTATGAAATTCTGCTGTTGGATCGCAACACCAGATTTGTGTTGTGGAAAATAAAGATGCAGGCAGTTCTTGCACAGATGGGTTTAGAGGAAGCCCTGCTAGGGGTAGATAAGATGCCTTCGACATTGACAGAGGAAGAGAAAAAGCGCAAGGATCGAAAGGCATTAACACAGTTACATCTGTATTTTTCTAATGAAATTTTGCAAGATATGATGAATGAGAAGACCGTCGCGGCATTATGGAAGAGGCTAGAACAAATATGTATATCGAAAACTCTAACTAGCAAGTTACATATGAAGCAACGTCTTTATGCTCATCATTTGGAGGAATGTGCGTCTGTGCACAAACACTTAACAGTGTTTAAAGAAATTCTTTCAAACTTGGAGGCTATGGAGGTTCAGTATGATAAGGAAGATCTAAGGTTGGTTCTACTTTGTTCGTTGCCCCCGTCTTATTCAACCTTCAGAGACACGATTTTATATAGTCGCGAGTCTCTCACAGTTAATGAGGTTTATGATTCTTTGACCTCGTATGATAAGATGAAGCATCTTGTGGTTAAACCCGACTCTTAGGTAGAGGGTCTTATTTTTCATGGGAGACAAGACTGGAATGCTGATGATGATCGTAGAAGGACACAGGAACGAAATCCTCGCGGTAAATCTAAGGGTAGATCGAAGTCTTTAAACAGAGGTAAAACTTGTAACTTCTACAAGAAGAAAGGGCTCATTAAAATTGAGTGCTATAAGCTACAGAACAAGATTAAAAGGGAGGCTGCGAATCAAAAGGGAAAACAACCAAAAAATTTCGGTGAAGCTGATGTTGTAGAAGACTATAGTGATGGTGAACTTCTAGTCACTTCTGTCAACAATTCTAAAGTGGCGAGGAGTGGATACTTGATTCGGGTTGCACGTTCCACATGAGTTCCAATCGGGATTGGTTTTCAAATTATGAAACAGTGTCTGAAGGTGTTATTTTGATGGGAAATAATGCTTCGTGTAAAATCACAGGTGTTGGAACAATTAAAGTTAAGATGTTTGATGAAGTTGTCAAAACACTTAGTGATGTACGGCATGTTCCAAAATTAAAGAGAAATTTAATTTCGTTGAGTACTCTTGATTCAAGAGGGTACAAATACACAGTTGAAAGTGAGATTTTGAAGATTTCCAAAGGTTCCCTCGTTGTGATGAAAGGGCAGAGCAAGACTGCCAAGTTATATGTTTTGCAGGGTTATACTGTTATTGGTGATGCAGCTATCGCTTCCTCTTCCTTGTCAGATGATGATATTACTAAACTTTGGCATATGCACCTAGGGCATATGAGTGAGAATGGCATGGCAAAATTGAGCAAAAGAGGACTTCTTGATGGGTAAGGAATTTGCAAACTGAAGTTTTGTGAGCACTGCATTTTTGGGAAACAAAAGAGAGTTCGATTCACCAGAGGAATCCATAACAAGAAGGGAACATTGGAGTATATTCATTCTGATCTGTAGGGGCCATCAAGAGTGTCTTCAAGAGGTGGAGCTAATTATATGCTAACTTTTATTGATGATTTTTCCAGAAAAGTTTGAGCATTCTTCTTGAAGCAGAAAAGCTATGTGTTTTTTGCATTTAAGTCTTGGAAAACTATGATTGAAAAAAAAATGGGAAAATAAATAAAATACATCCACACAGACAATGGCTTAGAGTTTTGTTCTGATGAGTTTAATAAATTATGCAAGTCAGAAGGGATCGTGAAACACTTGACAGTTCGTCATACTCCATAGCAAAATGGCATTGCAGAACGAATGAATAGAACGATCATGGAGAAGGTTTGATGTATGTTTCAGATGTCAACTTACCAAAGTTGTTTTTGGGTCGAAGAAGCCTCTACTACATGTTTTTTTGATCAACCGATCTCCATCCATTGCCATTGAGAAAAAGACTCCACAAGAGGTATGGTCTGGTAATCCTGCTAATTATTCTAATTTTAAGATCTTTGGGTGTCATGCGTAAGCTCATGTTGATAATGGAAAATTGGAACCGAGATCCATTAAATGTGTTTTTCTTGGTTATAAAGCTGGTGTAAAAGGGTATAAGTTATGGTGTCTTGAAAATAGAAAAGTTGTGATTAGCAGAGATGTTGTTTTTGATAAAATTGCTATGCTACCTAACTTATCTCTTAAAGACTCTTCCAATAAATAAAATCAAAAGCATAAGAAGCATCAGATTAATACAGAGTCAACTCCTCAAGCAAGTACAAAAATTGAGAATAGAGTTGCTTCTTCACCACAATACTCTATCGCCAAAAACAGAACTAGAAGAGAAATTAAACCTCCAAATAAGTATGCCGAGGTGACCTAGTTGCTTATGCTTTAAATGTGGTCGAAGATATAGATGCAAACCAAGAGCCGTCTAATTATTCTGAAGCGGTTAGCTGTGAAGACTCAGAAAAGTGGATGTTTGCTATGCAAGAGGAGATGGAATCACTTCATAAAAATAGAACATAGGATCTTGTGAAACTTCCTAAAGGTAAAAAGGTTGTTTACTGTAAATGGGTGTTTAAAAAGAAAGAAGGGACTCCAAGGGTTGAAGAATCCAGATATAAAACAAGGCTTGTTGCAAAGGGTTATAGTCAAATTCCAGGAGTGGACTTCACAAATGTGTTCTCCCCAGTTGTGAAGCATAGTTTGATTCGAGCTTTGCTTGGTATTGTGGCCATGCATGATTTGGAGCTTGAGTAGTTAGATGTAAAAACTGCATTTTTACATGGAGAACTTGAGGAAGATATTTACATGCAACAACTAGAGGGTTTTATAGTCTCAAAAAGGAAGACTATGTTTGCTTGCTGAAAAGGTCCCTCTACGGTTTGAAACAGTCACCAAGAAAGTGGTACAAGAGGTTTGATTCTTTTATGACTTCTCATAATTTTAAAAGAAGTAGTTTTGACAGTTGTGTTTACTTTAAGAAAAATAGTGATGGTTCTTCTGTGTATCTACTTTTTTATATTGATGACATGTTGATAGCAGAAAAAGATAAAGGAGAGATAAGAAAGGTCAAAGCCCAACTAAGTGAAGAATTTGATATGAAAGATTTGGGACCAGCAAAGAAGATACTTGGTATGGAGATTCTCAAAGAGAGAAAAGCAAGTAAATTGTACCTAGGTCAAAAAGGGTACATTGATAAAGTTCTTTGCAGGTTCAATATGCAGAATGCTAAGCCTGTTAGTACTCCTTTAGCAGCCCATTTCAGACTTTCATCGGCTTTGTCTTCGCAACCAGATGATGAGATTGAGTACATGTCACATGTTCCATACTCTAGTGCAGTGGGATCACTCATGTATGCTATGGTTTGTTCACGTCCAGATTTATCATATGCAGTCAGGGCAGTTAGTAGATACATGGCGAATCCCGGTAAAGAACATTGAAAGCGATTCGATGGATTTTAAGATACTTACGAGGTACTACTAATGTTTGCTTACAGTTTTGAAGAACTAGAGATGGAGTCATTGGGAATGTTGATGCAAATTTTGCTGGAGACCTTGATAAAAGAAGATCTCTCACTGGTTATGTCTTTACAATCAGAGGTTGTGCAATCAGTTGGAAAACTTTGCAAACTACGATCGCTTTGTCTACCATGAAGGTCGAGTACATGGCGATTCATGAGGCTTGTAAAGAAGCTATTTGGTTGAAGGACTCTTTAGTGAGCTCAATGAAGACCTTCAAATCAACACGATTTTGTGACGATCAGTGCCATCTTCCTTACAAAAGATCAAATGTTTCATGAGAGAACAAAACACATTGATGTTCGGTATCATTTTGTTCGTGATATTATTGCTCGTGGTGATATTATTGTGAGAAAATTTAGTACTCATGAAAATCCTGCAGATATGATGACTAAGTTACTTCCTATAACCAAGTTTGAGCATTGCTTATACTTGGTTAGTATTCATTGTTGAAGTTAAACCCTTAAGGGGTTTTATGGAAGAGGTGAAGAACTTGTTCGTTGAAAGTTCGCGATGAAGAACTTGTTCATTGAGAATTCGTGCCAAGGTGGAGATTGTTAGAGTTAAGTGACTCAAATCTTTATTTAAATAAAATACAATGGTAGAATAAAATAAAAGAAGAACCCCTATAGAACTACACTTCTTTTATTTTTTTTAAATAAGGTTTTTTAAACCTTATTAAACTCCATCTATTTGATATTGATTAGAATAAGAAGTTTCAATCTTACTACACTCCTATTAGAATATGACTTTACAAGCCTATAAATAGACATAGTCTATTCCTCTTGTAATTGATTCGAATTCGACATAGTGAATTTTTCTTCTCCTCTGCCCATGGTTTTTTCCCGAAAGGGTTTCCACGTAAAATCTGTGTGTTCTTCATTTTTTATTTCTCTTTTCTTTGCGATATATTTGTCATTACCGACATTATTTTTTTCACAGGAGGCATAGGTTGAAGCTAATGTGTTGGTGTTGGTTTTTTTTTTTTTTCTTCATTTGAATCCCATATTGAGATTTATTTTCTTCTTGTAGAAAATGTATAAAAATTAGATTTGCTTTCTGGTTAAGGAAAGATGGAAGAGATGTAGAACATAGGTTTGATTCCCCATTGGATTTATATTGTTTTCTTGAAATATTATTGATTGATTTTATTGATATTTTTGCGTACAGGATGTAAAAGGTTAATACAGTTGAGCGATTATGAGTTTTAGAAAAAACAAAAGGGACATTGGTTCAAAAAAAGTTTTGTTTTTCTTTTAGATTTTCAAATTTTTTTCTTTTGTTTTCAAAAAAAAATTTAAAAAAATAAGGAAATTTTGAAAAAAAAATAAAAATTGAGTATGAAATAAATAATATAAAGGTAACAAAAGAAAAAATGTAACATCCTAAACCCGGCCTAAACATTATGACCAGATCTTGAAGGTTATATTAACTTCACGAAAATTTAGATTGTCTCTTTCTGAAACCTCCACTTTTTTTTTCTGTAAAAGTAAATTCTGAAATACTCGTTTTCACTTAATAATTGCAAAAATAAACCATCATACAAAAAGGGTTTCTTAAAAACATTTGTTCTTTACTAATGAGTTGAAATAATAGACATGCTATTAACTCGCTTATTTTTCAAAAAATTAAATTGATCATTTTGTTTAATAACCAAAAAAATTTTAACTTTTTTTAATTTTTAAAATCGAACATTTATTCAAATTAACAAAAACCATACAGAATATTTAAACTAATTAACTAAAAACTCACAAAACCCAAAACCAAAAAGTCTAAAAATTAGTCTGACTGTCCTAAAGTCCATAAATTTAAACTAATAATTATTTAATACAATTTTAGGCAAGAAAACTAATCCGAGCTCCCGAACGTCGCCTAATCCTAAGTCTATGGGCTACCTGAAAAATTAAGCAAATATGGTGAGCTAAAAAGCTCAGTGTGTACCTTGGCTCACAAACAAAAATCATATATAGAATTATGCACATATCAAAACTAACAAATCAAATCTTATAACATTCTTAGCATAACAAAGTTATACAGAATAATCTTAACCCCCATTCACTACACACCAACTCCATCCATCCAACCAACCACACCAATTAGGGCTACTAGAACCTATCCATCCATCACACCAAGTTGTGGTTGTATGTCACTCAAATGATATGAGTTGTGCTGCCAGATATATTGCAAAAATACCACCAAAATTATATAAGCAGTTAAACTACCAGAATCAGACTTCCTCCATCACATAACCATATCTCATCCCAATGCATATGCAAAGACATACCTCATGTTAATATACAACCATAAAAAGTGAGAATTATGCCATATATACGTAAGAGATAACATAACAAAAGCACACTAAGTAGCTTACTCAGAGCTTTCCTGATCAGAATCATACTTAGGCTGATATACATACACTTAAGTTTAAGGATTACATGACCTAGCATTCTTACAGAATATTTATAAATAATTTTATTTACATATCAGAGTCCTAAACTTTACTTGAACAAATCATGTGGCTCACACAGCCGAGCACACGACCATATGGCGTCGATTGCCACCTTCAATTTTTCATGAATTTTTTAATTTCCCATGAATTTTTCAAATTTTTTTCAGGTTAAAACACAGACCTATTTGCTAACGGAAGATTGGCACTACCACAACGGATGCATATGAAAACAAAACCAAACCTGAATCTAGACAAAGGACACTTGTTTTCTAAACAAAACCAGCCCCTAATCTTAGGCATTTGATCACTTACTTAGAAAAACAACGGTCCTACAACACCTAATTTGCCGAAGGAAAGTTGTGTGTCTCATGATCTTCTCCTAACAGAACCAAAACAACCCTCTATAAAAGCAAACAGATTACAGTTGAAAAATTAAAATAAAATAAAATATGATACTATACTGAAACTATGAAGAACGCACAACTAGAAACGAGAGCAGAGAATTAGCAATGACACTAAGAAGAAACAAGGTTTGGTGGGATAAAGAGAAAATAAACAAAAGATTGCCCACAAAAATATGGGAAACCGAAAGGAAAAGGAAAAAAATGGAAAGAAAGAAGGCGACAAGCAAGAGAGGAAGATTATTCATCAACAAAAGTGGAAAAACAAAAAAAAAAAGAAAGTGGGAGAAGTAGGTGTAACATCCCAAACCCGCCCAAGAGCCTTGACCGGATCACGGTTATGTCACTGCTGGAATGACGGTTGAAAATCTTTGACTTTAGAATAAAACTTGAAAATTTTGTTTATTTTAGGAAGTAATTCCATTAAAATTATTAAATAATAAGCTTGGTTTGAATTAAAACTTTATTATATTTTATTAAAAGATAAATCATTTGTAAAATTATTTCTAAGTACGATATAAATTCTATCATCTATAAAAAGAGTACTTTAAATCAAAAGTGGCCCTTATTACAACCAATATTAAACAAAACACTTAGTATTAAAATTGCCTAAAAATAATTAAATAAATCTCCTTCTGCATGGGCCACCTTGCATCCTCTCCGACCCGGTCCGATCAACAAGTTACCTGCGATGTTGGATAAATAATTGGGTGAGTCATACAGACTCATTTTGTAATTAAAACCATCGAAATCCACCCACATGCTAGCCACATAACATCCCGATTATCAAATGCAACATGTAAATATAATCATTTAGACCTTACCAAAATCTGGGCTTGGCCCACAATCAAATCATATTCAAGCACTGGGCTAGGCCCTTTTCTCATTAATCCACTGACTGGGCTTGGCCCATTTCCACGTATGTTCTCAAAACATACCTATCCACATGTCATCTGGGCTTGGCCCATTTCCATATCATTTCATAATGGGACAATGCAACATGAAACCCAACCCAATCCTAAGGTCCAACCGCTACACACCCCTTAACCGACCTACCACACACCGGGGACTATCGAGTCACCCTCTCCTTTTCCTCCAAAAGGCAACCAATGCCATCCACGATGTAGCGTATAGCTAACATCAAACCACGATGGAGCACACAGCAATCCATCAAGCCATGATATGGCATAAAGCCGATATCAAACAAGGTAACCACGAACTAAATCAAAAGATCCACAACGCGACCTCATCAACGCCAATCCACGATGTAGCACAAAGTCGACATCAACCACGCACTCAAGTACACCGCACCTTCTTTCATAACCCACCCATGCACATGTAACATGATATAATGACAATATGATGCATGTGCATATCATTCACAAATATAGGCATACACTCATATTTAAATAAATGACAATAATATTAACAATTTGCTATTTACGATCGACGTCATACCCTTTTAGGGTATCTATTGCACTTTACCATCGCACTTATTAGTAAGCATATAACATAAGCAGATATCACATAAAACCCGGAAACAATGGCTAACTACACACCTTATAACCTGAAGTTCTAAACCCTCGATCCCGACGCTATCATTTAGCGAGACTACCGTTATCTGCCTATCGTTTTACAGACGCCCACACCGGTGGCCAATCACGAACAATGGCCGACCTCTTCTTAAACTTGAACGTGGACTTTCCTTGCTCACCTTGAAGATGAGTCTTGAAATCCAAAGCTCCTTAATCACCGCTAAAACTCCTTGAGTAACCGAATCTGAACAGCCCCTAAGTGCTCCTTGCGTTGGCCTTAAAAGCGAATGGAGATGAACCAAGGAGATCACCTTTGTTGATATTCGGCCACCACACTAGGCTATCAAAAGGAGATTCGACCAAAGTTGAGAGGAGATTTGGCTAAAACAAATAAAGAAAAGAAAAGGAGAAAAGGCTATGGATATTGGCTTAGGCTAATGTAAGAAAAAAAAAGAGTTAAGAGGTTTGGCAATGGTGTTGAACACTAAAGAAATCTTGGCCTCATAAAATAATTGGGAAAAGAAGAGAACCCTCTTGCTCCAAATTTTGCAAGAACACCGAGAAGAACAAATAAATTTTGGCACAAGCAATAAAAGGAGAAAAAAAATATGAAAAAGGGTGTTTCCCCTATTTATAAAAATTCGGCCACCTACCCACGTGAAGAATCCATCCTTTGGCCATCACCTACTAATTCAAATTAAATTTGAATTAGCCAACCCCCCACATTTACCCATATCCTATATTATCTAAAAAATAAATAAATAAAGCAGCAACAATTTCTTCTATCCACCAATTTTAAACTAAATCAAATACTCCTACAATTATCCCACTTATCCAATAAAATAAAATAAAATAAATAATAATTATCCTACAATAAAAAAACAAATACTAGATAAAATTTAACACTAATCCTACCTAGCCATCTAACACTTATCACCATCGACTAACAAGAGTTACACCTCAAATGCAACACCCATGTGCAGTCCACCTCACACCATTCGGCAACAAAAAAAACAAATCCACCTACAAATTTGAGATTGAACACGGGACACTGGGAAAGCTAAAACCAACTAAGCGCCCAGCCATTCGGCCACCTTGCATTCCTTGACATAAAGCCCCACTATTTTATTTTAAATCCAACCTACTTCACCCACCACCAAACAACAAAAATAAAACTCCATAATGCAGCTCCAGTGCCCTCAAACCGTGACCTCCCTCCCTCCAAGCGCCTAAGTAGCGCTAAGAGCCACTCGCCTAATTGGACTTTCATGTCCATCAACTTGGACATTTATTTTAAGGCCTACTTAGCCCGATCCTTGACTTAAAAATAAAACAAAGTTGTCGCCCAAAGAACTCGAACCCTTGCTCCCTTAGGCGCCACCTTCCAAAGCCCCAAGCAACAGATAACCACTTTGCCAATACCTTTCATGTGCCTTAACCTTCCAAATAAATTTCTTAAGCCCTCTAAAGCCCGGCTCCATTTCTTAACCCTAAAATTAAAACTTTTCCTAAGCCTTCCCCTTTACCCGAGCATTCTTAAAACCTCTAAAACACCTCCAAACACACCCAAAACCTACCAACACCGAATTATACTTAAATTACCTAGCCCCTAAACCAGGTGTTACAATTCTACCCTCCTTAAAATAATTTAGTCCTCGAAATTACTTATTCTAGAATAATCATAACTCGCTATTCTACTTCTCATTGCAAGACTCGATCTTAGTCTATCATACTCCCAAACCACGGTCTTTAAGTTCTCTCTCAAGATCCAGATCATACAAGAAAGAGCTAACTTACAAACAAGGAAAGCAATTAAAGAATATTCCAAAACAAAGGAGCTTGCAGATATCACATCTTGGTTGACTCGACTAAAACCATTCCTTCCATGACTTGAACCACGACCCTAAATCGTTCGAGGACAATTCTTAACCGGATGTGCCTTAGATCCACACCAAAGCATTCCTTACTATTTCCCCAACACTCTCCCGTGTGAGGTCTTCCACACCGAGCACAAGGACGATTCCGATTCTCAAAGAATCGGCACGGTGGACGTCATCAGTATTTTCAACTTTCGGTCTTTTCCGAGCATCACCAAACGATCTTGACGGTCCAACCCTTCTCTTATTCTCGTTCCTATTCTTTTCTGGCTCTCCACGATAGTCTTCCTAACCTCTTGACGATCCGAGCTTTCTCCACTAGCAGTGAAGTCTCTCTCCTCTGCTGAAGAAATCAGCATTGAAGTTCATCTCGCAATCCGTCCTCAAATCGGACGCACCTCTCATAATCGATGGTACAATTCCCTTAGCATATCGGGCTTAACCTTGCACAAATTCCGCTTCAGTACTCATTATCGACTTACTTCCTTGCACTAGATTTAGAAAGCGCTTTCTTTGCGAGTCCAAATAAGCGGCTCCTACGTACTTTCCTTCAAACTTAGCCTTAAAGAAGTCCCAATCCAATCGATCATGGGACACCTTGCTCGACAAGTGAGCCACCAACGATAAGCTTCGTCGCGAAGCAACGAAAGCAAGACCCTTCACTTTTCTTCATTAGTGCGGTCAAATCATCCATGATTCTTTCAACCGCTTCTAGCCAATACTCGCCACGTTAGGAGCTACTCCCGACACTCCTCAAAGATCTCGGCCCGTTCGATCTAAGCCTTTCCGACACCGACTTCCGAGCTCGTTCCCCATACCGGCTCTTGCCACTTGTCTGAGCACGTGTAACATAGCTTGCGACACCGCTACATCTTCTCCTCGTCTCGATCTTGCCCTCTACGTCCCACTCTTTGGCAGACTTCACTTCGACCCATGGCGGACCTATCGGCCCGATCTTGCCATTCTACCTCTACCGCGCCCCTAGAACTCATCTCTATCGTCTTGATTTATCTAATTAAGAAGTTTTATGCATTAGTAATTGTTCCAATATTTAACCACGAGCAAATTTTATGAAATGAAAGATATTTAGAAGCAGTTCTTTCGATCACACAAAGTTTGATTCGAGTTTACTACTCTAGTTCAAGAATCACATTCACACACACATCCGTTCATCAACAAGAACACATTCCTTCCTCAAGAAGGCACATTCGGTGGTATCTACCACACATTCACTATTCGGACATTTCGCTCGTTTTACCCTGGGGTATTTAGTCATTTTCTTACGAGGGACATTTTGGAATAAACCGGAAAAATTTTAAAACTTTAATAAACCAGGACATTTTGAAATTTCCACAACTAGAGGGTATTTCTAAAATTTGTCAAATTAGAATCTGTTGAGAATTTTGGAAACCGAGGGTATTTTAGTAATTTTGTCAACTGGTAATTTTGTAAATTTCAAGAGTCTGGGTATTATTTTGAAATACAAAATTGGGTACTTTTGCAAAGTGAGAGAATTTTATTAAAATTGGGATTAACTCGAAATTTTGAAAGTCGGGGCATTTTAGTAATTTTCAACACAGGGGTATTTTAGTAAATTTTTCCAAATCGGGGTATATTGATATTTTGAAAACTAGAGATTTTAATATTTTGCAAAGTAAAAATCATTTTAACAAAAGTTGAGGGTATGTGGTAATTTTATAATCTGAGGGCATTTTTGTAATTTTGTCGCTAGGGGCATTTTGGTAATTTTGGGTAAATCGAGAAAAACACTTTTTTTTTCAAAACCAGATTTAGGGTTTACAAACCAAAAAGGGTAAATTTGAAAATTTTAAAACCAAGAATTTTAAAAGCAAGAAGGCTAATCCTTTCGGGTTTTAATAATTGGTTGATTTTGTGAACAAGTCCTCTTGGTTAAGGTGAGCCAGTAGCTACGCACGGTAGGATTCAAGTGGAGAGGAGGTGAGTCACGTGGATGCTTAAATACCAAGCTCCCTTGAATACCACTCCTAGACATGCGCACACAAGGTTGCCACACCTTAACACGACGACTTACTTCACAGGTTTGTTTAGTAACCTTAAGTCTTATGCACATGTTTGAGTAGACTAGCCTTAGGGTTCAACTGATCCTAATTCACTAATCTGCGAGCCCAACAAGCCCATAACAGTTCATATAACAAATTACTTCACAAGTCTGAAGTACTTACCTGGTGGACTCGGGCCGGAGGTACAGGTGCCATGCCAGAATAACCTGAGAAAAACCCATATTTTGAAAAGCCCATTTTGAAAATGTTTTTGGGCCCAAAACCCTCAAAGCCGAGTTTTGAACCGGGCTCTGATACCAATCTGTAACATCCCAATGCATATGCAAAGACATACCTCATGTTAATATACAACCATAAAAAGTGAGAATTATGCCATATATACGTAAGAGATAACATAACAAAAGCACACTAAGTAGCTTACTCAGAGCTTTCCTGATCAGAATCATACTTAGGCTGATATACATACACTTAAGTTTAAGGATTACATGACCTAGCATTCTCATAGAATATTTATAAATAATTTTATTTACATATCAGAGTCCTAAACTTTACTTGAACAAATCATGTGGCTCACACAGCCGAGCACACGACCATATGGCGTCGATTGCCACCTTCAATTTTTCATGAATTGTTTAATTTCCCATGAATTTTTCAAATTTTTTTCAGGTTAAAACATAGACCTATTTGCTAACGGAAGATTGGCACTACCACAACGGATGCATATGAAAACAAAACCAAACTGAATCTAGACAAAGGACACTTGTTTTCTAAACAAAACCAGCCCCTAATCTTAGGCATTTGATCACTTACTTAGAAAAACAACGGTCCTACAACACCTAATTTGTCAAGGAAAGTTGTGTGTCTCATGATCTTCTCTAATGTAACCAAAACAACCCTCTATAAAAGCAAGCAGATTACAGTTGAAAAATTAAAATAAAATAAAATATGATACTATACTGAAACTATGAAGAACGCACAACTAGAAACGAGAACAGAGAATTAGCAATGACACTAAGAAGAAACAAGGTTTGGTCGGATAAAGAGAAAATAAACAAAAGATTGCCCACAAAAATATGGGAAACCGAAAGGAAAAGGAAAAAAAAATGGAAAGAAAGAAGACGACAAGCAAGAGAGGAAGATTATTCATCAACAAAAGTGGAAAAACAAAGAAAAAAAAGAAAGTGGGAGAAGTAGGTGTAACATCCCCAAACCCGGCCCAAGAGCCTTGACCGGATCTGGTTATGTCACTGCGGAATGACGGTTGAAAATCTTTGACTTTAGAATAAAACTTGAAAATTTTGTTTATTTTCGGGAAGTAATTCCATTAAAAATTATTAAATAATAAGCTTGGTTTGAATTAAAACTTTATTATATTTTATTAAAAGATAAATCATTTGTAAAATTATTTCTAAGTACGATATAAATTCTGTCATCCATAAAAAGAGTACTTTAAATCAAAAGTGGCCCTTATTACAACCAATATTAAACAAAACACTTAGTATTAAAATTGCCTAAAAATAATTAAATAAATCTCCTTCTGCATAGGCCACCTTGCATCCTCTCCGACCCGGTCCGATCAACAAGTTACCTGCGATGTTGGATAAATAATTGGGTGAGTCATACAGACTCAGTGTGTAATTAAAACCATCGAAATCCACCCACATGCTAGCCACATAACATCCCGATTATCAAATGCAACATGTAAATATAATCATTTAGACCTTACAAAATCTGGCTTGGCCCACAATCAAATCATATTCAAGCACCGGGCTAGGCCCTTTTCTCATTAATCCACTGATTCATCGGGCTTGGCCCATTTCCACGTATGTTCTCAAAACATACCTATCCACATGTCATCTTGGGCTTGGCCCATTTCCATATCATTTCATAATGGGACAATGCAACATGAAACCCAACCCAATCCTAAGGTCCAACCGCTACACACCCCTTAACCAAACCTACCACACACCGGGGACTATCGAGTCACCCTCCTTTTTCCTCCAAAAGGCAACCAATGCCATCCACGATGTAGCGTATAGCCAACATCAAACCACGATGGAGCACACAAACAATCCATCAAGCCACGATATGGCATAAAGCCGATATCAAACAAGGTAACCACGAACTAAATCGCAAAGATCCACAACGCGACCTCGGTCGGCGCCAATCCACGATGTAGCACAAAGTCGACATCAACCACGTACTCAAGTACACCGCACCTTCTTTCATAACCCACCCATGCACATGTAACATGATATAATGACAATATGATGCATGTGCATATCATTCACAAATATAGGCATACACTCATATTTAAATAAATGACAACAATATTAACAATTTGCTATTTACGATCGACGTCATACCCTTTTAGGGTATCTATTGCACTTTACCATCGCACTTATTAGTAAGCATATAACATAGCAGATATCACATAAAACCGGAAACAATGGCTAACTACACACCTTATAACCTGAAGTTCTAAACCCTCGATCCCGACGCTATCATTTAGCGAGACTACTGTTATCGCCTATCGTTTTACATTGCACGCCCACACCCTTGGCCAATCACGAACAAATTTAAACCGACCTCTTCTTAAACTTCGGAACAGGGACTTTCCCTTGCTCACCTTGACGACAGAGTCTTGAAATCCCGAAAGCTCCTTAATCACTGCTAAAACTCCTTGAGTAACCGAATCTGAACAGCCCCTAAGTGCTCCCTTGCATTGGCCTTAAAACTGAATGGAGATGAACCAAGGAGATCACCTTTGTTGATATTCGGCCACCACACTAGGCTATCAAAAGGAGATTTCGACCAGGTTGAGAGGAGATTTGGCTAAAACAAATAAAGAAAAGAAAAGGAGAAAAGGCTATGGATATTCGGCTTAGGCTAACAGAAGAAAAAAAAAAGAGTTAAGAGGTTTCGGCAATGGTGTTGAACACTAAAGAAATCTTGGCCTACGCAAAATAATTGGGAAAAGAAGAGAACCCCTCTTGCTCCAAATTTTGCAAGAACACTGGAGAAGAACAAATAAATTTTGGCACAAGCAATAAAAGGAGAAAAAAAATATGAAAAGGGTGTTTCCCTATTTATAAAAATTGACCACCTACCCACGTGAAGAATCCATCCTTTGGCCATCACCTACTAATTCAAATTAAATTTGAATTAGCCAACCCCCCACATTTACCCATATCCTATATTATCTAAAAAAAATAAATAAATAAAGCAGCAACAATTTCTTCTATCCACCAATTTTAAACTAAATCAAATACTCCTACAATTATCCCACTTATCCAATAAAATAAAATAAAATAAATAATAATTATCCTACAATAAAAAAACAAATACTAGATAAAATTTAACACTAATCCTACCTAGCCATCTAACACTTATCACTCTTGACTAACAAGAGTTACACCTCAAATGCAACACCCATGTGTAGTCCACCTCACACCAATCGGCAACAAAAAAAAAACAAATCCACCTACACATTTGAGATTGAACACGGGACACTGGGAAAGCTAACAACTAACTAGCGCCCAGCCATTCGGCCACCTTGCATTCCTTGACATAAAGCCCCACTATTTTATTTTAAATCCAACCTACTTCAGCCCACCACCAAACAACAAAATAAAACTCTATAATGCAGCTCAGGCCCTCAAACCGTGACCTCCCTCCCTCCTAAGGCGCCTAAGTAGCGCTAAGAGCCACTCGCTAATTGGACTTTCATGTCCATCAACTTGACATTTATTTTTAGGGCCTACTTAGCCCAGTCCTTGACGTTAAAAATAAAACAAAGTTCTTTGCCCAAAGAACTCGAACCCTTGCTCCCTTAGGCGCCACCTTCCAAAGCCCCAAGCAACAGATAACCACTTTGCCAATACCTTTCATGTGCCTTAACCTTCCAAATAAATTTCTTAAGCCCTCTAAAGCCCACTCCATTTCTTAACCCTAAAATTAAAACTTTTCCTAAGCCTTCCCTTTTACCCGAGCATTCTTAAAACCTCTAAAACACCTCCAAACACACCCAAAACCTACCAACACCGAATTATACTTAAATTACCTAGCCCCTAAACCGAGGTGTTACAAAGAGGGAGTTCCACAATGAAAGGAGAGAAATTTTAGGGATATTTTCCAATTTAAAAAAAATTAAAATATTAACTACTCCAAATCTTATCAAATCTGGCTAGTTGTTATCCTAACAAGCTGCTAAGAGTTCGAATTTGACCAACATTTTGATGCTTTGGGAGGCACAGCAAGAGGGAAACAAAAATAAATTATGTTTTGGGCACTACGGGATTCAAACTTGGGACCTATGTGTAAGTTAAAGCCTTACCACTAAACTAGTAGGCTAATTCTTGCTAACAACTCACAAAAAACTAAAGATAACCTTAACGTGACAAGCTAGGTGTAGGAATGAAAATACTGAAAATTCAATGAAAAGGAATCGAACATAAAACCTTAGGCACACATCAATAACACTTAACCATTAGAACAGATTAATTTACTTTACACAAATAATTACCCTAAAATTAAAGAATTTTGGGGCGTTGGAAAAAAAAAAGAACAAAAAAAATAAGGAATCAGAGAATAAAATTTTATTTATCAAGATCTTTACAATAGATAAAAATTAATTATAAAATAATTAAACCGGTGTTGAAGGTGTTGATGCAAGGAATGATTGTGTGTGTTATGGTGCTTGTCTAAGACAAACTAGAGCTGAAGGTGTTGATACAGAGAATGATTGTGCGTATTGTGATGCTTATGTAAAATAAATAAAGTTAGCACCAAAAATATATGAACCATATTGACTGAGAGGTTGCACGGAAATTGAGTCCTCCTATGGAGCTGGAGTAGATGTTGATCCTCCTATGACATCTTCTCTTGACATAGGATTGATGGGCCCTCATCTTGGCCTTCTACAGCTATGTCTCCTACTCTTTTCTGAAGCCGACAGTAGATACAGCTTGTCGTATGCATGAACCAAACCATGTAATCTTGAGATATCGCCAACTCCGATGTGAGAAATGGTTCACGCATTGGCAAGTAATCGTACCTACGCTACCAAATCTAGATATACTTCTTGTGAAATTTTGGCCAGTCTTCCTCAAGTCTCTCCCGCAAGTCGATCTTGTGTAGGTCATCGAGCTCTTGGGGTGACGGCGAAATACATTGTGTACACCCGAACTGTCGCATCACTCGGTCGGATTCGTGCATCTCGACCGTTGCAAAAATGATCAATGGCACTTTGACATGCCAAATGTCGCGATTGGCCAAAAATTTGGTCGGGACAAATTCTTAAATCCTCGGATCCGCATATGGAATCCATACAAACTACAATACAAATTTATAAATTTTAGCACATGCCTAATATTTAATTTCAAATGCTAGAATCAAAAACCAATAACTTTGAAATTTATAAACTAACCTCCTCTTCCATTTGTTGATCTAAAGTTAGTCGGATATCCTCGAGCTCAGTCGGTATACCGTTATGTCTCCTAAGGTTGTTCCACTTATTCAAATAATATGTTATTTCAAAATTATAACAATGAAAAATAAAAAGATAATGGTATTATCAAATGAATTTTACCATATTACAAGTGAATATTTGAAAGGCAATTCCACTCAAGGGCATAAAAATGGTAGTCGATATCATGCCCACGATTGAAGCAAGAGCATGCAACTGCTGATTTTAGTTTTTTTTGGTTCCATCACTCGACACAGTTCTCAGTATAATGTTGTCAGCATCGCTGATCCCCAATTAAGTTGTTTTGCTTCTTTCAAGTTAGCTAGTAATAGTAGTCACCTTAATGTACCAGATTTCAAGATTTATCTGGCATAAGTAGACCCCCCGATCAACTTCCAGATAAATGCACGCACGAATTGTTCTTTTTTAACGTCATTTTTGGAAGCTTTAATATTTTGGAAGTTGCCTCTAACCATCCATCTCAACCCGACTACCCCTAAACTTGTTCAGCACCTCCCTAGTAGTTGCTCGCATGTTGCACTCCAATCAACACTAATCACTGGCCCCATAATGACTTCCCCATCTACTGATAGACCAAGTTGTAAACTAACGTCCTCGAATGTAGTTTTATACTCACCACAGGAAAGACGGCATGTGTGTGTCTTCGGTCTCCATCTTTCAACCAAAGCACTAAGAAGTGGGGGATCCAATTTAGTACCCTGAGCATGCAAGTCACGCATAAAAATCCCGCATCTCGCAAGTATCCATAAATGACATCTGATGACCTTCGCTTAAATTGTTTATGTATGTCTCCAAAATCTAATCTTCAGGCTGAGTATATAAATATAAAAAATTAATTAACTATTTAAAATTAAATAACTTAATAATATTTTCTTATCATTTGTAATTGAACGCCAGAGATATGCTTGTCATTTTAGAAATTCTAATGAATAAAATAAATTCGAAGAGAATAAAATTTAGAAAAATAATTAAAAAATAATTGAGGATTAAAGATTGATGATTGAAAATTGAGTATTGAGTATTGAATTGAAAAGAATGAAGTTTGGAGGAGTTTATATAGGAAACTTTATGGCCATTGGAGCCGTTGTAGCCGTTGGAAATGTTACCGTTGAAAGAAAAATATGTCCTACGTGACTCATTTTCATTGATGTGGCAATAAAAATGCACCCTATAGGACACATTTTGAAACATTTTTGTTGGTTTTGAGTTTTATTTTGTGAAACAACTATATATATTAAGGAATGAAAGGTTAACTTTAAAGTTGGCACATTTAATTTGAGATTCTTCATTTTATTTCTCACGTTTCCAAGGTAAAATCAAATAACTGTGAATTTGAGATTGAGAGAAATGAAGTTTGTGGTATTGGATGAGACTGGCTGGGTAATATCTTCACAATATAATCTTTGTATGATCATTGTTGAAACTGCTATGACTTAGGAATCAAACCATAATGTAGAACCCAAATTTTGCCTGGGCCAGTTACAAAACCAATTAAAACCAAAATAGCAAACCCACTAAAAAAAATAGCAAACCCACTAAAAACCAATAAACCCACTGATGAACCAACCCAATTGCTGAAGCCCAATCCAGAAGGCCCAAATAGCCCGGGGCCCATTTTACAACCCACCAAAACCCAATACAAACCAAACCACTACAAACCCAAAACAAAAAAAAAACTAAAGACCAATTAAACCCAAGTTAAAATCATACTGTCCCATTACCCAAAATCATGAGCCCAAAACAACAAGCCCAAACCCATTAGCACTAACCTAACAAATCAGAAACAAACAAAGAAAACCCTAGCCACTTGCCCGATCTTCTGACCCGCCACCTCTGGTGCCCCTGACATCCACTTGCCCTGCATCAGGGTCTTGTCCACCGCCCAGCACTGCCCCAAAGTCCCTGCAAGCATTAAACAAGATAGGACAGAATGGAGACCAAGTTGTAAAAACAAGGCTATATAAGCCAAACACGAATGTTGTAACAGGGGAAGTTTTTTGGATTGAAAAAAAAAACAGTGAGATTCGACCCTTTTTTTGATCAATACACAAGAAAGAAATTTCAAAACACAAAAATAATAGATCCAAACACAGAAAACAGAGAAATACTAAAGGAAAACCATCTAAAAACCAAAAAACAAAGACCAAAGCAAAGGTGATTGTTTTTATTTTCGAAACTTTTTTTTCCTTTTCTTCCTTTTCACTTATTTTTCGGCACATATACATACTTACACTATTATTTTACAAAAAATATATTATAAAAAAATATAAAAAAATATACATTTTACCTTTTAAACCACTGTCTTGCGATGGTGGTGGCATGACGTTGATCGGAGCTCCCGCTTGAGTTTGTTCCTGCAGAGAGAAAAGAAAGGGTCAGAAAGATTTTTTTAAAAAAAGAAAGCAGGAGAAATGAAAAAAGAAAGAAATTTTACTTTTATAAAGGATACAAAACGACGCCGTTTAGGGCCTGTTTTAGTGGCCCCAAAACGACATCGTTTCGAGCATGACCCGCGCGTGACCCGACCCGCTCTAAGGGATCCGCGTGTTTTTGCTTTTGGGGATATTTACGCACGCAGTCCTTCCGCTTTTTTTGTTCTTTATAATCAAGTTCTTTTTATTTCCAGAATTCTCCCATGAATTTCATTCCTTCATAATTTGGTCCTTTTGTGCTATGCGTTTTGAAGAAAGGGGTTATTAGCCATTTTAGTCCCCTCACTTCTTTAGCGCATTACAATAAGGTCCTCCCCTTTTATTTATTTCCCATCCGCCCCAACACTTTGTTTTTAATCCAATTTTCGTCCTTTTTTGGGTTATTTTTACTTATTTGTTATAAGATCAATTTTTTCTTTATATTTAGTATTATATTTATTATTATTTTATTCATTTATTTTATTTGCATTATTATTACTATACTATTATGCACCATTATTATTTTTATTAATATTACTATCTTTGTTATTTCATTAACATCATAATCCTTCTTTACTTACTATTTAATAATTTATTTATCTTTTACTGCTTATTATTTTCATACATATATCTATTATTATAATTACTATGTTATTATTATCATTATTTTTATTACCATTTCCTATTTCTATTGTTTTTATTATTATTATGTTTACAATTATTTTATTATTACATTTGCATGTTGTTATTCTTTCTTCTACTATTACCATTATTATTACCAATAATATATTACTACCTTATTTATTATCATTTTATTATTTCCATCATTATCATTATTTTCTATCACCATCATATATATATACTATCGTCATAATACTTTCTTTTTACCACTACTTATATTATTATTCATTTATTGTTATTATCAATATTCTCATCGTTCGTCTCACTATTTTTCGACATCTTAATCTTTATAACGACCAATATTTCCGTATTAGCAATTCGAGAAAATCGAGCCCTAACTCATTGGGTTTCGGTCTTTCTCGTTTAAGTTAAACAACGGAATATCCTTTTTTTAAAAAAATTGCAATTCAAATTTTAAACAAAACACTTAATCTCGAAAATTCGAAATGTCGCGCCCTAACTTACTAGGCTCGACGCCTAGATACTTCGAGATAAGTTTCTTTTTCTTCTAAAATAGAGGCAATATCCCTAATTTGGATTTTTGGGAAAACGAGCCCTAACTTACTGGGTTCTGATTTCTCGTTTGACAAATGACGGGAGATCCTCTTCAAAAATAAAACCAAGTTTTAAAAGGCGAGCTTAGTTTCGGGAGTTTAAAGTGTCGCGACCTAACTTACTGGACATGATACTTTATCTCATCGAAAATAAGAGAGTCTTAGCATCCCTTCCAATTCCTTCAAATTTTGAAAATAAAGGTATCGTATTTTCAAATCATTTCAAATTTTTCAACAATAGGACATCGATCAATCAGTTTGGTACCAACTTCGGGCGTGTCGAGGGTGCTAATCCTTCCTCGCACGTAATTGACTTCGAACCCATTTTTCTCAGATTTTCATAGACCAAAAGCCTCGTTTTAATAAACCGAGGTGTTTTATTAAAACAAAGGTAATCCGATCACACCCAAATAAAGATCGGTGGCGACTCCCTTCCTTTTCGTTTTCAAACCTCGAGTCAACCGTGTCATTTACTGTTTTATCAAAAAATGGTTATGACAGCTTGGCGACTCCGCTGGGGACTTCGAGGGTCAGGCCATAGATTGATTAATTTTTGTCCTTTTGATTAAAATTGGAAAATGGTTTCGAAAAATCATGCTTCTTTTAATGCACTTTCAATTTTGGGTCTCGTAAATACTTTGGAATTGCATTGCATGACTGTTGTGGTCACATCCTTTAAGTGGGAGCGAGAAGTTATGCCTTCGTGAGGTTTTCACCTCCGCATGGGCTAGTAGACTGCTTTCGGGATGCATCCGTACCTATGTCTTCGTGAAGTTTTCACTTCGCATGGCCATAGGAAAATGTATTCCTCTGAACTGAACTCGGTCCGTATAAGCCTATAATGGGTGAAGATCGAGGAATCTGCTGGTTCGGGTACCTCAAACTATAGAACTCAACCACAAGTAAAGAGCCTAAGAACCCACCCCGAGCTGAATTATGCCAAACCTTAGTAGTTAGCCAGATAGGCGTTTGTGTATTTTACATGCTTTATATCTCATTCTGTGGTACTAATTGATGATGTTTTATTTCCTCTGCATGTCATTTCCATTTTTAAGAGGCATCGATTCACGGTCAGTTTCTGAGTTAGAAAGCTGGTTATGGAAAGCAAATTCCTTGATAAAGTGGAGGACAATGCGGCCGCCCGCACATGGTCAGAGCAAAGCCAATTAGAAAAGGGGGACAGCTTAGTTGAAGAATATGTGTCAGAATTACGGAATTTCACCAATATTAGTGTCACGCAGAATGAACTCCAAGAGTTGAAAGAAATATGGACCCAGTGGGATGACGAGGCAAAGTAGTTGTTCTATAGTACCTACGGCGATCTACCATACCTGCTTGATGTCAAAATAGATAAGCACCTATTCCGAGCAATGACTCAGTTTTAGAATGCTGCTTATAGCTGTTTCTCATTCGGGAAAGTAGATTTGGTTCCCACGGTATAGGAATACACGACCTTGCTACGTTGTCCGAGAATTCAAGTTGATAAAGCTTATTCCAAAGCAGTTAATAGCCCGACTTTTGTGAAGAAATTGATGAATATCACGGGAATGAGCGAACAATGGGTCTCAGCTGGAATGCAGAAGAAAGGTAGGGGTAAATGCATACCTTGGATATATTTGAGGGACCTAATCCTAACGCATCCTGATGCAAAGAAAAAGATTGATGTCTTGGCCTTGTGTATTTACAGTTTGGTGATCTTCCCAAAAGCTCTAAGACACATTGACGAAGCGGCTATTGATCTATTAGGCCATTTAGACAAAAGGGTCATGCCTGTTCATGCCATCTTGGCCGAAATGTTCAGATCCTTGAATACATATCGGAGAATAGGTGAAGGCAGATTTATTGGATGTGCGCAGTTGTTATTGGCCTGGTTCCATAGTCATTTCTGGAAAGTGGAGAAAGTGTCTTATCAGTTTCTGTCAGAGCATTACTCCTCGTTGAAAGAGATAGTAGCTACGCCTAGGAGAGAAGATGTGTCTGAAGAAAACTGGATAGCGCTCCTTCAAAACCTTCAAGAAGAAGACATCGAGTGGGAAGCTCCTTAGATGATTCCCGACAAGATCCTTTATCGTTATGGAAACTTAGACTGGGTTCCTCCACTGGAAATTTGGGGTGCCACTACATATGCCCCTTTGCTGGTCCTAAGACAATATAGTTCAAGACAGTTCGTACCAACGACATACGGGCTGCCTCAATGCGAGTTCTCATACGAAGGGGGGAGCTATAAGAAAAAGGTTAAAGAGATCTCTAGAGCCTGGAATCAGATTCATAGAATGAAAAGGTTATCCGCAGGCCCGATGACGACCCCAGAGTACAGTGGATGGAGGATTAGAAGGATTAATGATAATGTCCCTAAGCCAAATCCAGAGGGCACCGATCGAGAGAAGAATGCTTGCGAGTGGTCCCATCAGAATTAGAGATTGTGAAACAAGATTTTGAACAGATGAGTTTGGAGCTTGGAAAAATGATAGAAAAGCTAGAAGAAGAAAAGATGCTCCTCAAATTAGAGGTGGATGGTCAAAAATCGGAGGCCAAGAAACTTAGAAAGGAAAAATGGAAGGTAGAGGAAGACCGAGATAGCTTGAAGATGGAATACAAGAAGATGCATCTGACGATAAAAAACGCTGGATTAGGAAAAACTTCGGAGCAGTGGCGACAAGAGATCCGAGAGGAAAGAGCCAGAGTTAGCAGTTGGGAGAAAAAGTTTCAAGAAATGCAAACACAAAACGAGGCCTTAGAGAAGGGCATGGTAGAAAGCCAAAAGGAGAAAAAGGGACTAAAAGCTAGAGTGGTTGAGCTTGGGCGGTCTCTGCACCACTATCGAAGTCAAGACTCAAAAAGTAAACTGAAATCAAGTATAAACAGAATCAAGGAAATGAAAGGTAAGGTTGAAGAGCTAGAATCGACATTACACAGTGGTGAGCTCTGGATTGAGCTTCTGGAAATAAGAGAAAGGCATTGAGAGAAGGAGCTTCACCATTCTTGTGAGAAAATTAGAAGTCAGAATTACCTCATGGGTGAAGCGATAATCCAGATTCGAGAGGTAGCTGATCACCTACAGACTTTGGCTGCAGAGGCTGACATATTGAGCGTGATATGAGCTACAGCCGGGTTGTAATCAAGAGCTAATCTCTTTGCTTGGGAAAATCAAAAGTTTAGGCCTTAGGGCGAAAGCATATTTGTAGTCTGTTTTATGTAAAGAATTTTGTTTTCTAATAAAGTTTTCTAAAATGAAGTTGAATCTGAATCGATGCCTTCTTCTTGCATTCATGCATTTGTATTGCATCATCAAAGAAAGGAGGTATTGATTAATATTCGGTTGCTAAATAGAAGAGTTTGTCATAAGGAAATGAATTTCTTGGTAAAGTGAATTGTAATACGGTTGCCCAAATATAGTCCAAATAAATGACGAGAGAAGGCCGATAGTCCATAGAATAACGTAATACTTTGCCCGATGATTCAAGCCAACGCGAATTATTTAAGAGTCCTCACGTCTCGATTTTCTTAAAGAAGCTTATGAATATCACGGAGGATAAGTGAGTGAAGAGGTACGGCCTGAACTGAGCAATAAGGAGCTAAAAGAAGCATCTATGGAGAAAGTTTATGGGACACGACCATAACATCTGAATCTGAAGAAAAGATGGTGTTTCCACTTAGATTATGATGACAAAACCGTATACGCAATCCGTTTTATGTAAAGAGCTTTATTTTTTAGAAAAGTTCTTCTAATGGAATTGAATTTATAATCAGCGCCTATCTTTCTTTTTGCATTCTCTCTATGCATTTGAATGGCATTGCATCATCTTAGAAAGGAAGTGTTGATTCATATTCGGTTGCTAAATGGAAGAGTTTGTCATAAGAAAATGTGTTACTTGATAAAGTGGATTGTAATACGGTCGTTCGAACATAAGGACATGGCCGTATATGCGATCCATTTTATGAAAAGAAACGTATCTTCTAGAAAAGTTCTTCTAATGGAATTAAATTCATGATCAACACCTCTCTTTCTTTTTACATTCATGCCATGCACTACATTGCATTTTATGCATTTGCATTGCATCACGTTATATGCATTTGATTCCAAAGAAAGAGCCTAATAAGTTAAAAATATAGAAGAAGAAAACAGTTGTAGAAAGACCAAGAAAGGAGGATTGCGAGAGCCTCAGGTCGGGAATCGGAATGGGAACCCATAGTGTATCCTCCTTTGTCAAAAATATCTACATCTGTAGGAATGATGTACCCAGGGAGAGATAATTCACGAAGCATGTTGTTATGGATTGAAAGGGGTCTTCAAGAAGTCAGTATAAATGTTGTTGACAAAGGGGATGATGCAATTGAAGATGTTTCAATGATACGCCCTTGTCCTCCTGGATTCATTTTGAACAATTGGACTACTGCGGATCTTCTTGTAGTTTCTAAGTCCTCTCCAGAGTAATGCTCAATGCTAACTCTCTTTTTGCCCCTAAGTAATAGTGGGATTCTTTTGTAAGAGCTTATGTTTGCTTTTATCATTTAAATGAACATTAATGGAGATGTATTTTGTCATAGTCTTTTCATTTTGGTTAACTTCATAATTGCTCCCTCTTCTCACGACCTGTCCTTACATGTACCTCATATCATGCCATAACATTATGTTTGTTCGGTTCCAATAATATGATGCTCCTCTATAGTTTTATTTTCCATTCACCTTTCGGGTGCTCAGATACCAACGACATAAACAATCCCGTTACAAGTTCTGAAATCGATTTAGAGAAAGCTATTTGTGTAGGAGAATGCGAAGCTGAGGAAAATGTTGAAGATTATGTCTCGTCTCCTGGCTTACTAAGAATGATAGAACAAGAAAATAAACAGATTCTACCCCATCAAGAATCTGTTGAGACAGTGAACTTGGGAAATGAAGAAAAGAGGCAGGAAGTGAAGATTGGGACCTCCATTTCAGAGAAGACCAAACATGATTTGATCGCCTTGCTTCGTGAGTACAAAGATGTATTTGCATGGTCGTATCCGGATATGCCAGGGTTGAACGAGGATATAGTGGTCCATAGACTCCCACTGAAACCAGAATGCAAACCCATTCAATAGAAGCTAAGACGAATGAGACCTGAAATGCTGTTAAAGATAAAAGAAGAAGTCAAGAAACAATTTGATGCTGGCTTTCTACAAGTCTCCAAATACCCAGAATGGGTAGCTAACATAGTCCCAGTACTGAAAAAAGATTGCAAGGTACGAATGTGCATGGATTATCGTGATTTGAATTGAGCAAGTCCTAAAGATAATTTTCCCTTGCCACACATCGATACGTTGGTGGATAACACAGCAAAACATTCATTGTTTTCTTTCATGGATGGATTCTCGGGTTATAATCAAATAAAGATGGCTCCCAAAGATATGGAGAAAACTACATTCATGACTATGTGGGGAACATTCTGCTATAAGGTGATGCCATTCGGATTGAAGAATGCAGGGCAACATATCAGAGGGCTATGGTGATGTTGTTCCATGACATGATGCATAAAGAAATAGAAGTCTACGTCGATGATATGATTGCCAAATCTCGGGGGAAAGAGAGCATGTCGAGAACCTCAGGAAGTTGTTCGAAAGACTAAGAAAGTTCCAGCTGAAGCTTAATCCAACCAAGTGTACATTTGGGGCTACCTCGGGAAAATTACTAGGCTTCATCGTCAGTGAGAAAGGTATTTAGGTTGATCCAGATAAGATAAAAGCCATACAAGAATTACCACCTCCCCGCGCATAAAAAAGAAGTCAGAGGATTTTTAGGGAGATTAAACTACATCACTCGATTCATTGCTCAACTTACCAACTAGTGTGACCTAATTTTTGACTCCTTCGAAAACACAATCCTGGAGAATGGAACGAGGAGTGCCAAGTGGCTTTTGATAAAATAAAACAGTATTTGTGTATCCCCCCGGTGCTAGTACCACCAACTCCCAGGAGACGGTTAATATTGTATCTGACTGTGTTCGAAAACTCAATGGGTTGCGTACTGGGGCAACATGATGATTCAGGGAAAAGAGAAAGGGCAATTTACTACCTCAGCAAGAAGTTCACGGAGTATAAAGCAAAGTACCCATCAATTGAAAAATTCTGTTGTGCTTTGGTCTGGGTAGTTCGAAGGCTCAGACAATATATGTTTTATCATACGACGTGGTTAATTTCAAAGCTGGACCCAATAAAATACATGATGGAATCACCTGCACTCTCAAGAAGAATGGCACAATGGCAGATCCTACTATCAGAGTACGACGTCATATATGTGAGTCAAAAGTCGATAAAGGGGAGAGCGATAGCTGACTTCTTAGTAACTCGAACAACAGAGGAATGCGAGCTATTGAGATTTGATTTCTCAGACGAAGACTTGATGTGCATTACAGAAAAAGAGTGTGAGTTGTCAAAAGAGAAATCATGGAAGATGAGCATCGACGGTGCATCAAATGCATTGGGGCATGGGATTGGAGCAGTCCTAGTGTCACCAAAGGGGAACCATTATCCGCTCACTGCCAGATTAAATTTCTTCTGTACCAATAATGTTGCGAAATATGAGGCTTGCATCATGGGACTTCGTGCAGCCATTGAACGAAACATCGAAATCTTGGAAGTGTACGGGGACTCAGCGTTGGTGATTTACCAAATCCATGGAGATTGGGAAGTGAGAGATTCAAAGTTTGTCAAATATCGCGATCTTGTTGAGGAGTTGGTCAAAGAGTTCAAAGAAGTGACTTTTAATTACTTCCCACGAGAAGAAAACCAATTGGCTGATGCCCTGGCCACTTTGGCCTCAATGTTCAAAGTAAACAGAGAAACGGAAATAATGCCTCTCCAAATGAGCATATATGAGGTCCTTGCACATTGTTTTAGCATTGAAAAAGAGGCAGATGGACAGCCATGGTTCCATGATTCTTAGAATATGTCAAGAATCAAAGATATCCCGAGCAAGCAAATGAGAACGATAAAAGAACAATCAGAAGAATGGTGGTGGGATTTGTTCTTGATGGGGACATCCTATACAAAAGAGGAAAAGATCAAGTGCTCCTGAGGTGCGCAGATGTTGTTGAAGCCAGAAAAATACTTGAAGATGTCCATGAAGGAGTTTGTGGAACGCATGTCAATGGTTTCACTATGGCTAGACAGATTATGAGACTCGATTATTACTGGCTTACAATGGAAAGTGACTGAAAGTGCCACAAATTTCAAATTTACGGTGATAAAATTCATGCAGCCCCTTCACCCCTTCATGTCATGACTTCTCCGTGGCCTTTTTCTATGTGGGGCATGGATGTTATAGGGCCAATTTCCCCAAAAGCTTTTAATGGACACCGATTCATTTTTTGTGGTCATAGATTACTTCACAAAATGGATAGAAGCCGCTTCATTTGCTAATGTGACGAAGACCGCAGTTTGCAGGTTCTTAAAAAAGAAGATCATATGTCGATACGGTTTGCCTGAGAGAATCATTTCGGATAATGCTTTGAATCTGAACAACAAGATGATGAAGGAAGTATGTGAGCAATTCCAAATAAAGCATCATAACTCCTCACCCTATCGCCCAAAGATGACCGAAGTAGTAGAAGCGGCTAACAAAAATATTAAAAAGATTATTGGGAAAATGACCGAGACATATAAAGACTGGCACGAGAAGCTACCTTTCGCTTTTTATGCATATCGCACATCTGTGCGTACATATACTGGAGCAACTCCTTTCTCTCTGGTCTATGGAATAGAAGCTGTGCTACCCATCGAAGTTGAGATCCCCTCTCTACGAGTCTTAATGGAGTCAAAACTAGAAGAATCAGAATGGGTTCGAGCTCGATATGACCAGCTAAATCTTATCGAAGAAAAATGCTTGAAGGTGATCTGCCATGGACAGATGTACTAAAAGAGAATGATCACGGCCCATGCAAAGAAGGTGCGGCCAAGAGAATTTCACGAAGGAGAACTTGTACTGAGAAAGATTCTCCCAATACAAAAAGATTTTCGAGGAAAATGGGCACCAAATTGGGAAGGGCCATACGTCGTAAAGAAGGCTTTCTCAAGTGGAGCTTTGATTCTCACCGAGATGGATGGGAAGGAGTTACCTAATCCAGTGAACTCAGATGCCGTGAAAAAGTACTATGCCTAAAAAAAAGAAATCAAGATGAAAACCCGAAAAGGGCGTCTTGGTAAAAAAAAAGAGATCAAGATGAAAACCCAAAAAGGGCGTCTTGGTGAAAAAAAAAAGAGATCAAGATGACAACCCGAAAGGGAATTTTGATAAAAAAAAAAAAGATTAGGATGAAAACCTGAAAGGGCATCCTAATGAAGCGGGTTCAGACATAAAGAGCAAGATGATTTGAACAGAAAGTCAAAAGCCGAGATTATAATATTTGAAGCGGACTCAGAAGCTTAAAATCTTCTACACAAGAAGCTTTGCTCGAAAAGATCTAGGATGAAGAAACGTGGAGAAGTTCATGCGTTGGATGTCTAGAGCATTTGCGACAATTGAACCTGCTTTCCTTTTTTATAACGCTTTCTTTATTGAAATATTGCTTGTCAATTTTCTTTGCTTGTTGCTTTTGAAATAAATATGAGTGTGAGGTATCCCTTTCATACCTACTTTTCCATTTTCATGCATCTCATGTTTGGTTCATTTAAATGATAAATAGTGAAATTACATACCTAAACAAAAGGAACGTTGAGCATTACCTGGATGAGAATTTGGTAAGTACAAGAGCCTCAAAGCAAGGACAAAGTTCAACAGGGGGCAAAAGGGTGATATACGAGAAACGCAGATTACTCGTAAAACTTGAGGACGGGTACAAAACCTAAAAGAAAAGTCAAGAGTCAAAGCAATGAATACAGGTCATCATGAAAGTCGTGACGAAAAGAGATACATGACAAACAAGCCCAGGGCGCATGGCATAATCATGTAGGCATAAAAGCATTTAAGACAAACACGTGCATATCATGATAACATCACGCATGACACATACAGGCACGCCAATAAAGCAAGAAGTTTTGATGATAGTTGTACCAAACCAAGGAAAAAGAAGACATCCGAGTTCCACCAGATGATATGTTTTGAAATTCTGATTGCAAAATATCAACTCATAATACGAGAAGTGAGTTGAGCCTCGGTCACTGTTGAGGTGCTTTTCAATATTTATTTTCAAAATATCAACTCATAATACGAGAGGTGAGTTGAGCCTCGGGTCACTGCCGAGGTGTTTTTCAATTTCATTTAAAATCAACTTATAATACGATAGGTGAGTTGAGCCTCAACTCACATCTTTGAGGTATTTTAATTTCATCTTTCAATTTCATTCAAAAATCAACTCATAATCGAGAGGTGAGTTGAGCTTGGTCGTAAAGCCGAGGTATTTTTAATTTCTTTCTTTCAATTTCTGTTCAAAAATCAACTCATAATACGAGAGGTGAGTTGAGTCTCAGGTCGCACGCCGAGGTATTTTTAATTTCTGTCTTTTAATTTATGTTCAAAAATCAACTCATAATACGATAGGTGAGTTGAGTCTCGGGTCACACGCCGAGGTATTTTTAATTTTTTCTTTCAATTTCTGTTCAAAAATCAACTCATAATACGAGAGGTGAGTTGAGCCTCGGGTCACATGCCGAGGTATTTTCAATTTCTTCAAATTCTGTTTGTTTCAAAAATTAACTCATAATACGAGAGGTGAGTTGGGTCTCAGGTTACAGGCCAAGGTATTTTCAATTTTTTTAGTTTCTGTTTTTCAAAATAAAAAATAAAAAATCAACTCATATTGCGAGAGGTGAATTGAGCCTCGGGTCGCACGCTGAGTTCCCATGGAGTAGGTTGAGATTACAAATCTCGTCTCCCTGAGTTTACAATGAGGATCAATCCTTATCTCTTTGAAGTAGAGAAGATTGTGTGGAGTGAATTAAAGCTACAGGTCCTATCTCTCTGAAGTTGCAGAGAAACATATCGAAGTCAATAATCATATCCCAAGGTTGCAGCGAAGTAGAGCAAAACCATAGGTCCTATCTCGCTGAAGTAGCGGTGGAGTGGATCAAAGCAACAAGATGCAGTGGACTAGAATGAGGCTACCTGAAGAAAAGGAACGAGACTCAACAAAACTGGGCAAAATTGGTCCTTTTAAAGTCTTTGATTCGTTCTCGTCACACGACAACAAGCAAAGAGGGGCAGATGTAGAACCCAAATTTTGCTCGGGCCTGTTACAAAACCCAAACCAATTAAATCCTAAATAGCAAACCCACTAAAAAAAATAGCAAACCCACTGATGAACCAACCCAATTGCCGAAGCCCAATCTAGAAGGCCCAAATAGCCCGGGGGCTATTTTACAACCCACCAAAACCCAATACAAACCAAACCACTACAAACCCAAAACAAACAAAAAAACTAAAGACCAATTAAACCCAAGTTAAAATCAGATTGTCTCATTACCCAAAATCAAGAGCCCAAAACAACAAGCCCAAACCCATTAGCACTAACCCAACAAATTAGAAACAAACAAAGAAAACCCTATCCACTTGCCTGATCTTCTGACCCGCCGCCTCTAGTGCCCCTGACATCCACTTGCCCTGCATCAGGGTCTTGTCCATCACCCAGCACCGCCCCAAAGTCCCTGCAAGCATTAAACAAGACAGGATAGAACGGAGACCAAGTTGTAAAAACAAAGCTATATAAGCCAAACACGAATGTTGTAACGGGGGGAGTTTTTTGGATTGAAAAAAAAATAGTGAGATTCGACCCTTTTTTTGATCAATACATAAGAAAGAAATTTCAAAACACAAAAATAATAGATCCAAACACAGAAAACAAAGAAATACTAAAGGAAAACCATCTAAAAACCGAAAAACAAAGACCAAAGCAGAGGTGATTGTTTTTATTTTCGAAACTTTTTTTTCCTTTTCTTCCTTTTCACTTCTTTTTCTGCACATATACATACTTACACTATTATTTTACAAAAAATATATTATAAAAAAATATAAAAATATCGTTTTACCTTTTAGACCACCAGTGCGTGGTGGTGGCGTAATGGACGTTGACCGAGCTCCGCCAAGTTTGTTCTCTGAGAGAAAAGAAAGGATTAGAAAGATTTTTTAAAAAAAGAAAGCAGGAGAAATGAAAAAAGAAGGAAATTTTACTTTTATAAAGGATACAAAGCGACGCCGTTTAGGGCCTGTTTCAGTGGCCCCAAAATGACGTCGTTTCGAGCATGACCCGCGCGTGACTCGACCCGCTCCAAGGGATTCGCGTGTTTTTACTTTTGGGGATATTTACCACACAGTCCTTCCGCTTTTTCTGTGCTTTATAATCAAGTTCTTTTTATTTCCAGAATTCTCCCATGAATTTCATTCCTTCATAATTTGGTCCTTTTGTGCTATGCGTTTTGAAGAAAGGGGTTATTAGCCATTTTAGTCCCCCCACTTCTTTAGCGCATTACAATAAGGTCCTCCCCTTTTATTTATTTCAGACGCCCAACACTTTGTTTTTAATCCAATTTTCGTCCTTTTTGGGTTATTTTACTTCTTTGTTATAAGATCAATTTTTCTTTATATTTAGTATTATATTTATTATTATTATTTTATTCATTTATTTTATTTGCATTATTATTACTATACTATTATGCACCATTATTATTTTTATTAATATTACTATCTTTGTTATTTCATTGACATCATAACCCTTCTTTACTTACTATTTAATAATTTATTTATCTTTTACAATTATTATTTTCATACATATATCTATTATTATAATTACTATGTTATTATTATCATTATTTTATTACCATTTGCTATTTCTATTGTTTTTATTATTATTATGTTCACTATTATTTTATTATTACATTTGCATGTTGTTATTATGTTCTTCTACTATTACCATTATTATTACCAATAATATATTACTACCTTATTTATTATCATTTTATTATTTCCATCATTACCATTATTTTCTATCACCGTCAATATATATACTATCGTCATAATACTTTCCTTTTACCATTACTTATATTATTATTATTCATTTATTGATATTGTCAATATTCTCATCGTTCGTCTCACTATTTTTCGACATCTCAATCTTTATAATGACCAATATTTCCGTATTAGCAATTCAGGAAAATCGAGCTCTAACTCACTGGGTTTCGGTCTTTCTCGTTTAAGTTAAACAATGGAATATCCTTTTTTAAAAAATCGCAATTCAAATTTTAAACAAAACACTTAATCTCGAAAATTCGAAATGTCGCGCCCTAACTTACTGGGCTCGACGCCTAGATATTTCGAGATAAGTTTCTTTTTCTTCTAAAATAGAGGCAATATCCCTAATTTGGATTTTCGGGAAAACGAGCCCTAACTTACTGGGTTCTGATTTCTCGTTTGACAAATGACGGGAGATCCTCTTCAAAAATAAAATCAAGTTTTAAAAGGCGAGCTTAGTTTCGGGAGTTTAAAGTGTCGCGACCTAACTTACTGGACATGATACTTTATCTCGTCGAAAATAAGAGAGTCTTAGCATCCCTTCCAATTCCTTCAAACTTTGAAAATAAAGGTATCGTATTTTCAAATCATTTCAAAGTTTTCAACAATAGGACATCGATCAATCAGTTTGGTACCAACTTCGGGCGTGTCGAGGGTGCTAATCCTTCCTCGCACGTAATTGACTTCCGAACCCATTTTTCTCAGATTTTTGCAGACCAAAAGCCTCGTTTTAATAAACCGAGGCGTTTTATTAAAACAAAGGTGATCTGATCACACCCAAATAAAGATCGGTGGTGACTCCCTTCCTTTTTGTTTTCAAACCTCGAGTCGACCGCGTCGTTTACTGTTTTATCAAAAAATGGTTATGACACATAATATTTGAAACTGTGATGGTGTTAGAAGAATTGAGAAGAAACGGTGACGATGATAGATGAAAAATTAATATTTTATTTTTAAATAAAAAAGAAAAGAAAAATCAAAAAAATAAATTAAATATTTTTTAATACATGCAATATGATTGGTCCTTTAATACATGTGGCATGATCTAATTGGATGTGATGAAAAATTAATGGTTTTAATCAAGTACCTAAAAAACATCAAGTTGGTTAATGATTTCAAGTTTAGGTATCGATTAGATAAAAAATATATATAGATACTACGTAAATACAAGTTATTAGGTTTAGGTACCTCCGTCTATATTAACCCTTTATATTATTTCATTAAATTTTAATTAAGGGTCATTTGGATAGTACAAAATAATTGAATGAAAATGTAATTATTAGCATAGTAATTACTCTCTTTTGTAATTATAAGAAATTGCAATTTCCTAGGCGTGTTTGGTTAACAGAGAGTAATTACATCGTAATTTTCTATGTCATATTTGGTAGTACAAATTATAATTACATAGTTACATAAATTTCATTTAAAAATATTAATTACTATAAAATTTATTATTATGATAAAAATAATTTATAAACAAGTAACAAAAATTAAAATAAAATAAGCATATGCTTTGTGTTAGTCTAAAATGTAATTGTTAAAATGATTACTAAAAAATAACAAGAAAAATAAACCATGTACAATTTTTTAATTATTTTAGTTCATATTTATTGGTTATTCCTCTTTAGTATTTAAAATATGCAACTTATTATCATATGTTGGTCTTTACTCTTTAGTGAGTTAATTATCATTTGAATTTGTATCATTAAGATTATCAAGATGTTCTTCTTTCACGTACTTTTTGAAATATGAATTATCTCAATTCCACCTATGATTAAAGTTGTGAAATATGCAACATGCTAGTAAGATCCAACTTTTTTTTTATATGTTATACTAAGGTAATATTGTTAATATGAGAAATATTTTTTCAGAACAACAAACACCTTCTCAACCACATTTTGAAGCCTTAAATGTTTCAAATCAAAGAATTTGTAAGTTTTTTATTGTGCTTGTGTTTAGCACCATGGTTAAAAGAGCCGAAAATTTAAATGGATGACTAAAATGATTTTTTTTTTTAAGTTGGAGGGGCAAAAAAATATTTATGCCAATAAGTATATTATTTTTTTACTTCTTCTCCATAACTTTTCATAAATAAATATATTATAACACTTTTATAACAATACTTTTTTCATAATTTTAGACTTTTTAAGATTTAAATTTTTTGGTTATAACTTTAAAAATACACATTATTTTTATAATATAAGAAAATTTTGGTCATAATCATCCCAAACTCTTATACATGTTCATGTTTTTATAACTTGCATAAAAATAATTTTTAAATTTTAGATTGTGGTGTAATTATTTGCGTAATTATTTCCATTCTCACTCTCTAAAAATCGAAAAGTGTAATTGTGATGCTTCAATTATACTTAATTTAGTAAGATTCATTTTGACGATTGCTAGTTAATGTTTTTTTTTTTTTTAAGAAATGAAGTAATTTTAATTGTATATAGAATATTTACCATCACAATTATAATTTATAATGCATATAGAATATTTTATATTATACTCTTAACTTCTCATAAAATGTAATTAAATAAATTAATCTTCCCATATAACAAATTTCTATTATCGTTAATATACCAAGACAATTTTAGATTAAAATGAATTTGGAAGAATTAATGGCAAGTCAATCTTGGCATATAACATAATTTTCCCAACTATTTTATTTTATCATTACCAACCATTTTTATGTATTTTATTATTTTTAAATATAAATAATAAATTTATAAGTTACTTTTAGTAAGTTGTAATGTCAATTTATATATGTTTAATATTTACTTTTTATTTTAATATCTATTAAAATTATGATAAAAATTTTAAAGTGTTATGAATATCTTATTAAATAGATGCCCATCATGATCAAGATAAAGTTTCAATGTACTTTAAATTATAATAGTTATTAGAATTAGATCTCTAGTTCTTTTATACTTCTTATACCTATAACTAGAGACTCTGATGAAGTATTGTAATCATCCCTTTTGATCAATAAAGTACATTCTCTATTGCTTTCATATTTTCTTTGTTCTTTATTATCTCCATCTCTATTTATTTTATAACACGTTATCAGCATGATGATTCTCTATTTTTCCAAAATCTTTTGAAGTCGTCCCACAGATCATATTCTTTTTCACCTTAAACTTTCACTCTTACATCTTCATCTTCATGAGGTTGAAAGATTCAATCTTTAAATGGCTTATGGTTTTCATTCCCGATCTTTGATTTATAATTGTACAAGCATGGGTAAAGAATAGATTTGTGCTCGTGATAATAGTCAAGGTGATGACGATGATATTAAAGATCTTCAAGTATAATTTACTATGTTTTATTTATTATATCATATTTACTATAATTGGAGAATAATCATGACAACATGAATGGATAGATTTTGATTTAAATTCCACATATGTTTACGATGGTGATTATGAAATAAAAAATCAATAAGTTGTTTAGAAGTTTGCCCTACCAGATTTGTTACATTCCCTAAAGTGAATGCAAATATAAAGAAAATAAAAGATATAATCATGGATCACTAAAAGTGGGAACATAGTAATAAGTAAGAGAACAATGAGAGTTCTCAAGATAACTCTTCAAAGGGTAAAGATAACTTATGTTATCAATATGATATGAAATATTATTGGCCGCATGTGGCATATGCCCAAATATTTTGTTTCTGTTAATATTCTTTGAGGAAGGATAAGAGAATGTAGTAATAAATTCTATCATTATAGATAGAAAATATTTGTCTTATTTGGTACTAAAACAAACAAATATTATTCCAATATTTGATAGTACAAAATTAGTTGAAAGCTCTAGAAGAGCTAATATATTAATATATTGTGATGGTTAATCCATTGGTTTTAAAGATATTTATAATGGATGTTATATTGAGACTGTAAATGAGGAAAATTTTATATTTCATATGAATCACTATTGCTATAAATATCTATTTTGAAAGGATGAAAAATAGAGGATTGGGTTATGAATTTATATTTATTTTATAATCTTTGTGATTTTCTTTTGTCATCATCCTCATTAAGGGGTTGGAAGCAAAATATTTTACTGTGAAAGATCTATTTATGAACAATAAAATTTGATAATTCTATCTAAAGCTCATTACGGTTGGATGCACCTAAAGTTGCAAAAAAAAAATTAGATATTTGAAGATTTTGGCATATTCCATGAAGCGAATATTGCATATAACTGTTTGGATTATTTTTTTTTTTTTGTTGACTTAGTGAAATTATAATCTTCACATTGATTTAGACATTTCTAGTAGTACATGTCACAATAGCACTTATATGTGGATATAAAGTAAAAGGAATGATAGTAAAATTATTAATTTGTTACAATTTAGTATAATTGAAATACAGGTTAAAGTAAACCAGAAGTTTACTAATACAAATACATTTACTATTTGGTGTGACTAGTTAGACCATCCTGGATCATATATGATGAGAAAATTAATTGAGAATTTATATGGACATTCATTAAAGAACCAGAAGATTCTTTCATTTAAAAAAAATCTTATTTGTTGTTTGTTCTCAATGAAAATTGATTCTTAGAAACTCACTAGCTAAAGTTGAGATTTAATGTCTTACATTTCTGAAATGAATATGGACTCATTCATCCACCATGTGGATGATTTTAATATTATATGATTTTGTTAGATGATCTACAAAATAATCACATGTGTTATCAATTTGCAATTTGTCGTTTACAAGATTACTTGTTTAAATAATTAATTTTAGATCATGCAATTAAGACAATTTATCTTGCTTGAGTTTATATCTCAATCTTTTATTGATTGAATTTGAAAAACTTTTCTAAAAGTTTGCGCATAATGGTTTAGAGAAATTATTGATTGAACACCTCTGATTAATGTCTAAACTATTACTTATGAGAACTAATCTTCCTATTTCAACATGAGATTATTTTGATTTATGTGTTGTACGCATGAAGGCAATAAGTTATAAATATTCCCCATTACAATTGATATTTAATCAAGAGCTAAATATTTCTCATCTTTGAATTTTTATATGTGCGTATATATTCCAATTGCTCCACCACAACGCACAAAGATGAGTGAATCCTCAAAGAAAGTTGAGAATATATATTAATTACAAGTTTCTTTGTATTATTAGATGTTTTGAAAGCGTTGGAGATTTAATTATGACATGATTTGTGATTACAATTTTGATTCGATAGTTTTCCCGACATTAGGGGGAGATAAATGATGCCTTGTAATGAGTTAGGGAGAGAGTAACTTGAACCAAAAGTTCAATAAGGATAACTCATTACAAGTTAATTGTTTATGTATTTATAAACTTAATGAGAATAATCAAGTGTTATATACCATCTAATATTTTAATTTGAATCAAAGTCCCAGTAGGACAATCAGTTAGAATAAATAATAGATTGATCGGTTCCAAAGATGAAAATTCTTCTAGATGGTCATATTGTGGAGGTGGGTGCTCCAGAAGAGATACAAGACATAACTAATAAGTAAAACTTCAGAAGAGATTCAGGTACCTGAAACTGAATTTTAAAATAATGAAAATAAGATATCTCGATAAGTTATGTCAATTCGAGATAATGTGAAACCAAATAATAAACGTAGTCTACAATAATTTTGCATGCAATATTATTATTGAAATAATGAAATAAAAGGAAGATCTTGAATTAATCTATTGAGAAATATAGATATAGAATAAATTGATCAAAATAGAAATACGCAACTCAAGGACAATTAAATTCGTAAAATTTTTGGACCAGTAGTCTAAATATCTAAAAGTATAAAATCAGTAAGGATGCAATTGAAGTAGTTTTGCAAAAGCGGAATAAAAATATGAAGTTTTTCGCTAAATCTTGGCATTGATTATGAAAAGATATAATATTCTTTTGTGGTGGATGCAAAAATCTTTAAATATATTATTAAATTGACAATTTATAAAAGATTTAACTTGCGTCTAATGGTTATTGTTACAACGTTTTATGAAGCACTATAAAGTAAAGTTTATATTAAAATCTTTGAAGGATTTAGGATGCTAGAAGCGTATTAAAATTCTCGAGAAATTGTTCATTTATATGAATTGAAATAATTTGAACATATGTGGTAAATATGACTTAGTGAAAAATAGTTGAAGGAGGATCATAAAATGATCCAAAATACATATTTGTGTTTTTATAAAAGAATCATGATTAAAGTTTGTTATGATTATAATTGAATCTCTTAAAGAGATCAAAAAATATTTCCTCAAATTTCCCTCGCTCATGACTTTTAAAAGAAAATGCTTAGCAAATACATTCAAATAGTCATTTGAAAAAATAGTATTCAAGATTTAATACGTAGAATATGAAAAATATGGGATGTTTTCATGAGGGGGAGTAAATACGCGCTGCACTCTTTTTCCCTTAACCAATGTTTTGTCTTATTGGGTTTTCCTGGTAAGGTTTTTAATGAGGCAACATATCATGCGTATTATAAATTGTGTACTCTTTTTCATTCATTGGGTTTTTATTCCACATGGTTTTTCTTAATAAAGTTTTAATAAGGCACATTATCTATCAATAGACATCAAAAGGAGAGTGTTATGAATATTTTATTAAATGGATGTCCATCATGATAAAGATAAAGTTTCAAGATACTTTAAATTATAATAGTTAGAATTAGATCTCTAATTCTTTTATACTTCTTATGCCTATAAATAAAGACTCTGAAGAAGCATTGTAATCATTCCTTTTGATTAATAAAGTACATTCTCTATTGCTTTCATATTTTATTTGTTCTTTGTCCTCTCTATCTCTCTTTATTTTATAACAAAAAGCTAATTATTGAGCTAAATTTTTACAATCATTTGTACAAAAATATATTTTACAAACGCCCTTGAATTTGTTGATCTTTAAAACAAATGACTGATGAAACTAAAAAAATATTTGAAATAGGATTTGTATGATTTATATAATATTATTTATTTATGAAATTTGCGTCCTTATATTTAGAAAATAAATTCTATATTTTATTTCATATTTGAGAATATATTTTAATTTCCCTCAATATTATTCTTAAAAATATTAAAATAGAAATAATTTAATAAATTTTAATTTATATAATATTATAATCCAATGCATCACATTAAGCATAGTTTTTTTTTATATGAAATATGTTTATGTTATACTTAAATATATTATATTAGGAGAATGATATTATTGTTTTATTAGTTATATATTGATAAATTTTTAATTTAAATTAATATTATATATAGAAATTTTATATAAAATAAGCAGTATGTTCTTTGTTGTGGTGAACTATAATGGTTAAATTCGTGATATAAATATCGATGTAATATTTGAGTTCGATTAATATGATGTTCCTAAAAGATATTATATTAGTGAAGATGAAGTTTAAAATCAATTAAAATCGATGCTTCGATTAAATTGTAGAGATATAAATTTATCATATATGACAATTTAATAATATATTCTACCCTTCATATAATGTATGATGATGATGTACAAATAATGATTGTGGAAGGTTGAGCTCGACGACATTGAAGAATAATATCGATCGGCGATATTTTAAAATAGAAAAATCTATATTATGATGTGCAAAATAATAGGGGTGAGTAAAATTTTGATTCGATTCAAAAAAAAATAAACTTTGAATTAATTGAATCGAGTTATTCGAATTATTCAAGTCAACTCGAATAAGTAATTCGAGTTTTGAGTTCGAATCGAGTTAAATTTTACAATTTAAATAACTCGAATAATTCAAATAACATATTGGTATAAATATTTTTTGGTCTCTACCAAGTTTAAAATGAACAAATTGACTTCTCTCTCAATAGAGTTACAAAATAATTCAAAATAATTTTAAAATTTCAAAATATTTATAAAATCTCAAATTTATATTTTTTAAAATTATAAAATTTTAAAAATATATATAAAAATATATAAAGAAAGTTAAAAATAAAAATTTCTAGAATAATACTTTTGGAACCTAAATAAGTTAATTAATTATTCAAATTTATCATACTAAAGTAATTTTTTTATTTTTGCTTTAAAAAGTTTTCAAATATATATGATTTCAAATTTATATGCTATAACATGAAATTAGTTATAGTATAACAAGATTTTAATTTAACATGTTTAATTTTTAATTTGACTTAAATAATTTCATTCAATCGACTCAATTTTATTTTACTCAATTCAATTTAAAAAATTTAAATCGAATAATAATAATAAAATAAGACTTATTAACTCGATTAATTTAAAATTTTTATTTGATTCCATCAAATATTCATTTAATAATATACCGAGAGAGGCGAAAGGGTGTAGGTGAAATAATTACACAACTCAACTATTTTGCAAAAACTTATTTTAAAACTCTAATATAGATGATAAAAAAAAAAAAACCTTAGCCACTTTACAATTTTTAACGAAAAGAGAAAAGGTTAGGGTGTTAGAGAGTATAATACACGTCACGTTATTCTAGACAAGTACTGCTTGTAGAGACAGTTTCTTGCCGGTGAGTCGGTGACCCATCTCAAAATATCACCCGTAACAGCTTTACCCGGTCACGCGGCCGCCTTCTATTGGTTTGTCTCTTTGCCCAGCAATACCCCACTGTCTCTACCTCCAGCTGTCTCACTACTTCATTCAATTAGTTACTGTAGGTTTAATTTTTTTCAACCACTGTACTCTTTCAGCTTTTAAATATTAATCTATCACCTTTTAATTCCATATCTCTCTGCTTGATTTAAAAATTTAAAATTTAATTAATAACATTTCCATTCAATTTAAATATATATTATTATTTTTAGATCAAATCTTCGAATATTAAAATGACCTATATTCAAATTTAACGAAGTTTTCATGAATTGAACTTTAACTTTTAAATAAAAACAAAGAGAAAATTTAAAAGTAGGAAGGCTAAATTTCAAAATCTCAAAGAGTACAGGAGTTGGGGATAGGATTAAACATTTATTATAATATTAATTAGTGGGGTAAACTATACTTAAGGTTACTTAACTTTGAAAAGTTACAACACAGTCATTGAACTATTCGAAAATATTTATTTAAGTCATTAGATTGTTAAGTATTTTTTTTAAAGTTCGATTAGCGAGCTCTAAGTGATGATTCGACGATTGGTACAATGAATTAGTACCTATTGCCGAGTAGAAGAACATACCTCAGATCCAAGTCAATGTCAAATATCGGAGAAGAAAACTGTTTAGATTTTGATTCGTAAATTCATAGCATGCAAAGTTGTTCCATGAAAATAATTAAATTGTTGAAGAGAAGGAGAATGAGATCTTTTGATTGGTACAGACTGTGTGAATAAAGAAGGCCATACAACAGTGATTTAATAGCCCAATGAATTAAATAAAAACTTCCAAACGACATAGTGACAATTTTGTAATTTTTTGAAGTTAAATGACTGAAATGTAAATTTATTAAAAGTTCAGTGACCTTGGGTGTAGTTTACCCTAATTAGGTAATGTAATATGGTCCACGTGTGGGCCCCCAATCCAGACTGTGTCGAGTCTTGATCGCCACATTACAATGTGTCTTTGTTTGATAGTTTGATGCCGGTGGGCCCCGCAATAGCTTCTCATCCAACGGCTATTTCTGATCCAAACACGTTCCTAACTTTCTCTTTTTTTCTTTTTATAATCATCATTTTTTCTGATATTCTCTCCCTCATTTATTTATATATTTATTTAGAGTCTCTTGTCTCCTTGTCATTAGTTTCTGTTACTACATCACTCTCCCTCTGTCTTCAAGAAATGGATCGTAGAAGTGCATTTGCAGTTGCTTTGATTTGTTTTGTGATGACCGCTGTCGGTGGTCAATCTCCGGCAGCCTCACCTACTAAAGCTCCGCCGGCCGCGACTACTCCTGCTACTGCTCGCGCTACTGCCCCTGTTAGCAAACCTAAATCACCGGCTCCAACTGCTGCCCCTACCACTTCCCCACCAACTTCTTCACCACCGGCTGCGGCTCCGGAGAAGTCTGCGGCGGTTCCATCCCCATCTAAATCTGCTCCGTCTTCTTCTCCTACGGCTGCTGCTCCGGTGAGTTCTCCACCAGCTCCAGTACCTGTGAGCTCTCCTCCAGCCAGATCGCCTCCCGTTGCTGCACCGGCGACTCCACCAGAGAGCTCGGCCTCTCCTCCGGCTCCTGTTGCGGCACCAACTACTGCTGAGGCTCCGGCCCCAGCTCCAAGCAAGAGCAAAAGCAAGAAATCCAAGAAACACCATGCTCCGGCTCCTTCACCTGATATGCTTGGACCTCCCGCTCCACCAACTGGAGCTCCTGGACCTAGCCTCGATGCTTCCTCTCCCGGTCCATCTGTCGCTGCCGATGAGGTACATTCTCTTCCCTTTACTAACGTTTCAGTAGCTTACATCATATAACAATGCGCTTTCAGATCTGAACTTTTACACTGCATAAATGTAGAGAGATCTTGTTTTTCGTTTTATCGCGTCTAAAGGATGCACCGTTGAGCTAGCTCATTTAATTTTCTGAAAAACGACCAACCAACGGATCTTTTTTTCGTCTTAAAACTATATTTATTTGTAAAATTTAAAGAGTTATTGTAAACAAATGCAGAGTGGAGCAGAGGCAACGAAGAACATGAAGAAGATAATTGGAGGGTTGGCGTTGGGATGGGCAGCCATTGCTTTGAGCTTCTAGATTAGTTTTGATCACATTCCACATTCTGCGTTGTAATTCTTTGGTTGGTGTACCGAGAGGCGGAAACTCCAGTTTTTTTTCCTCTGTAATTTCCACTATTCTTGTTTTTTCCCCTTCATTTACCCATTTTCTGTCTTTTATTTCTCGATTATATAATAAAATTACAATTTATTTTACTAATACCAATGCTAATGAATCTCAAGATCGTTTGTGCAGGTTAAACATTATAAAACTAACAAAACTGAAACGATCATATATAGCTCATGAACCATTACAGGGAAAAAAGGAGTTGTTTGGTTAGACAATGTTCCAATGAAAGTACAGAAAAGCTTAAAATGACAGCAAATGCATATCTTACAAATCAATCAGAATATTTAGTTTAATCTGAAAGAACAGTTTTGAGTGAAATAATTAGGCATATGGGATAAACCAGGACAGACGTTATTCATTGGTTCCTATCGTCTTCTCCCCCGGCTGCAAACACCAGACGGACTCACATGTATGAAACTTCTTACATTCACAATTGCCACGTATCAGAAGAAGCACTTCACAAGAGGACTCTACAAATTAAAAATTCTCTTTTTCTCTACAACAAAACCCTGTAGAATGTAAGCCCGAGGAGCAAACCTTCAAAATGCATTATTTGAAGCATCAAATGTATACAAACTGTATTAGACCCAATGCCTACTTTCAGCCTCTTCCAGCACTACCATGTCGTTGGTTCCTGAAGTAGCTCAGAAGTGCCTGTGCCTATGATCAAATCATGCTTAAATAACGGTAAAGAAGAAAGGTTTAGTCTGAAATAAAAGAAAAAAGAACAGCAGAACTATTACCTTCTCTTTAGCTCTTGGGGTGCCGGTCTGGGACAATGCCACTAGTGGTGGAACAGCTCCTTCTTGGAGAACCATATTGCAAAACCTACCACTGGTTGTGCAGAGTTGTAAAAGGGCAGCAGCAGCATTTTCCTTTCCTCTCGCTGAGCCCAACTCAACAACCTCGACCAGCACAGGAATCCCACCCTCCTGCCCAATAGCATTCCTTCCTTCAGGAATTGTAGCAAGATTAGCCAAAACAGCAACTGCCTTATCAACCATTCCAGCTGCTGGGTCCATCAAGTCCACAAGGTGTCTTACAGCACCGGCTTGCACAATTCGAGCCTTGTTTTCATGAAATATTGACAGATTAAACAAAGCGGTAGCTGCATCTTTCTTTCCCCTAGGAGTACCATTCCCCAATAAATCAACAAGAGGCTTGATTGCCCCAGACCTTCCAATCTTGACTTTGTTATCCTCAATGACTGAAAGGCTGAAGAGAGTGGCAGCTGAGTTTTCTTTAGCTTCAGGGCTTCCTGTCTCAAGGACATGAATCAGAGGCTCAATTGCATCGGCATCAGCAATTGCTGTTTTGTTGTTATCATTAATTGACAAGTTAAGAAGTGCTGTAACAGCATTTTCCTGAGTCTTCGTATCCGGTGAATGAAGCAAATCAACTAACAAGACAATGGCCCCACAGTTCGCTATTATAATCCGATTATCCATATTATGCTTAGCAAGTAACCTGAGTTGAGCTGTGGCATCTCTTTGAGTATCAACTGAAGTGCACTTCAAGTGCTCCACTAACTTCTTAACCTGGGCTTCAATGCCAGAAAGGTCAGCCCTGTTCTCAACACCAGGAGAAGAAACTATTCTTGGAATGAATCTTTCCGATGGCCGGCGCCAGATTGTTTGGCTTCGAGATCGTGTATCCATCAACCGAGGAGGAAACTGAGGTTCTCTTTGTGGAATGGCTGAGATAACTGTGGGCTGTGCATCAGATTTCACCTCTCCAGAAGCATCACTATTGTAGGCTGCGAGATGAGTTGAACCCTCATAAGTCTCATTGGCATCTCCAACAGCTCCTCGAGGAGAATCTGGATTAGGAAGTGCACTAGAGGCTGAGACAGATCTTGTGAGGTTCTGAGATGACTGACCAATATTGTTAGAAGGTGACACAGGGGGTTCACCAACGGAATCGCTATACCTTTGTTCCAACTTTGACCTGTCTTCCACACTGTTTAGTGATATTCTTGCAACATCCAAACCCCCTCCATTTCCAGCTATAGCTGGCAAGGAACTTCCTGAGGTAGAACGAGGATGTAGTGGGGAGGTTCCCTTGTGATGAAGTCCACTGGATGTGACTAGGTTCTTACCAGCTTGACCTCTAGACCGTGACTCAGGTGACAATGGTTGGCTGATTCTAGGGGGAGGAAAACTATTTGAATCCCTCGGCAAGCCAGACTCTGCGTGCACAAGAAGGGGGTAGGATTGGTCTAAACTGATGGACTTCGTGGAATTAGGCAACTTCACATTGTTTGACTCGCACCAATTTGCAATTAGTGCCTTTACTGTGTAATTAGGTATAAGAGTGGTATGAGCCAAAGTTTGCCGTGTCTTGGGGCACACAGTGAGCCCAAGACTAATCCAATTCTTGATGAAAGCCCGCTCATAGGTTTGGCCAGATGCCACAATCACTGGATCAGTCATTAGCTCTAGGGAAAGGGGGCAGCAGAAATCAGCAGGTATTGGAACTGGGCTACAGGTCTCAGATTGTTTCATTAATATAAGACGATCATGCATGCGATTTACAAGAGCAATAATTTGATCAATAAACTCAGCTTCTGCAGTTTTTTCAGCTTGTTCAGCATTCTCCTTCAACTTTTCAAGGGCCACAGCCTCTATCAGAATCTCCTGGTTTGACCCCAAACTCAAGTTCTCTGCAATTTTCACTATTATGTCCAAGGATGGTCCAACACTATCCACTTGATCCCGTAAGGCTTCCCTGATGACAGATGATGCTTGCTCATATGCTACATGCTTAATTTTCTGCAAGCAGTGCTGCAATCAATTGCCAATAGTTAAACATCCTGAAATGTGGAATCCCCTTTAGCATTCTTTGAACTCAGAAATTACATCAAAATGAAAGCTGCATATTTTTTCACATCTCACAACTGTATACTTAGATGCCATTCACGCTCCAATACATGACAGTTTTTTGGTAATCATTGTGAGAATACAATAATTACACTGTATTTATAAAACTTAAATACAAGATGAAGAGTACAATCTTCAAATAAAAGTGAAAGCTTCAATTAACTTGGGTTTTAAATTACCTCAAGAGATGCTGAACTCAATTCATCAGGCAGATGCTGATGGGAAGACTTCAAGAACTGGAATACATCAAGGCTAAAATTCCGAATCTTCGATATTAATGACTCAACTTGCAGAACCTAAAGGTCAAGTGAAAGACAAGATAGTTATCCAAGTGCATTTAACTAAAGGACAACACTAATTGACTGATAGTACCTTAAAAGAAAATTATATTCTTCTATAACATTATTTCCTAAAAGGGCATCCATATATAGCAATTTTCCACCTAAATATGAGCGAACATTCAATAATCAGCACTTAGGGGCTAAACTTATTCCAAAAGCTATACATTCCAACAATCTCTTAGAACAAACATGATGATGTTCTAATAACCATAAGAAATTAGAAAAAAAAATGTGTTCATAGACCATAGTGGTAGAAAACATCCACAATAATTATCTTTAAAAAGACAGCAATAATCTACAGCATGCATCTCATATGAAAAGATTAATGTTCAGACGTGTAATTGATCAAAGCTTCACAATATCAGGTGAATGTCAATGCCTAAATGTTTAACTTAGGTACTTCTTTTCCAGTCATAAGTGGACTAAAATTGCTAAGTGAAGATGTGAACTCAAGTAACTAGTAACTTACAAAGTAAACTTTACTCAAAAGGGGTTGCCAGCTCTCAAATTGCTCTCTCAATTCTTCTATAGAGAGACTCAATCCTTCAAATGCCTTACTAAGCACTTCATCAGAAGTAATTTCTGAATCAATGATTGCGCTAAGAATTGGCTTCAACAACTTTAGTATCTCTTCTGCTCTCTGGTAAAACTTCTGAACTGGTTCTGAGTTAATGTTCTCAAAAGATGACAAATTTAAAAATGAGGAAATGTTACCGAGAAGTGCTTTTAACAAAGAAATCTCCATATGATCTGGGTAACAAAAAAAGTCAGAGAGATCGCACGTAAGAAAGAGTAGAAGGAGAAAAACTTTAAGAATAATAATAAGCAAACAAAAGATGCAAGTATCTTTGTCGTGAAACAACAGGGAGAAAACTTTGGGCCTAATTACTTTAGTATAACAACATAATTCCTTTCTCAGAATTCAATTTAACCTAAAGCAAAATATCAATGAACTAGAGCTTATTCTGCCAACATAACAGTTTTTTCATAACCGAACTGATGCAGGACAAAATGCATGAACTCATTTGCAGAAGTTTCGAGGGCGAAAAAAGTAAAGCCAGAAAGTCACATACAACAAGGACATAGTACATACCGTGTTTCATAAATTCTAACAGCAAAATCCTTTCTCAATAATGGATGACGAATACTTTGGAAACCATACTATTCCATAAAACTCAAGAAAACCCTTTTGGACATCAGCACCATAGCTCATGTAGCACACTATCTTGATAACAAGAACCAGACAGGTTCTTGAAATCTCACTTTTGCCAACTAGTAATCCCACTGTAGAATCAAAATTTTAGATCAAGCTTGATTGAAACTTAAAATATTAAGAGCACGAACAAAATAAAAAAAAATATTTAAACCATCAAATATAATATTTACCACCAAAACACTCGCACCAATTACAGCAAAGTTTCCTTAAAAAGTTCATTATGCTGATAATTTTCCTAGCATCCATGAAATGTAACAAATGCAAACCTAAAATAAATAATCAAGAGCAGTGACCTCTCCACATTAAACATAACACGATCCCCACTCATCCACTACCAAAGAGAGTTACTTGACTAAAAACAAGTCAAACCCTTCTCTAAAGATTAGATAAAATGAATTTGCCTTAACTCCAATACTTTGTAAGCTCCTGTACTACCTGCAGTCCCTCTTCACTACTGCCCTTATTTCTAGGAAATCAACAATTAGTTATTTGGATATATTTCTCCTATTGCACATCAGACACACCTTTTAGAATAGAAAAAAGACACTATTAGAACAAAATAACCGGATAAGACTACTGGGATAAAGAGCCATCCTATACAAATCAATCAGTTGATGCTTCAAATCAAGGACATAAAGGCCTCAACAAGAATTCCAAAAACAAACATAAAATGTCGTGGGAACCATGGTCGAGTTCCACATGCTACTAGATGAAAACAAGCGCGTGTAATGAAGCTACAAATTTACATAAACCATTACTTCCAAAACCTATCAGAAATGGTTTCTAATATCATTTATATTTCTTAGTTTATAATTTACTTGCTTTCCAAGTTCCCAATAACGGAATAGTAAAGTCACAACTTAATCAAATCGTTTTAGAACTTAATGATTTTGGCACTCCTGCATATTAGTGTCATACTCGTTAAAAAAATTAATTTGTTCATTGAACAAACATAAGCTGTTTTTCGCACTTCCCCAGCAGCAAGGCAGATAAATAAATGAATAAAAATTAACCCTAAAACCCCGTCGGTGGTCCTTCAAATATAATTTATCCAAAACACCCACTTCGCCTTTCAAAATCATACTATGAAACAATATGATCATAAAGGAAGTAATTAGATCAAATGGGTTTACTTATTATTTCAAAAAAAATCCAACTCCAAATAAGTAAACAACAACACAAATGCATATATAAAAACCAAAACAATAATTGAACTCAACAAGATAAAGAGAGATTTCCAAAGCCAAAGAAAAAATTTAGTACCTTAATGCAGCTTTGAATTTTGGGTTTTTTTCCTTCTTGTTTATTGATATCGCTAATCTTTCCAAAAAGAAAAAAATAAATAAGTCCGAGATTTCGCTATCCTCTTGCTGGGTCTTCAGGCCATTCTTTTCCTTTTTCAAGCTCTTTTTTTTTTTTAAATTTTTGGGGATTAGTTACTTTTTTAAATTTATTTAATCGTTTTGCTGGCGTTGCTTAGTTGGAGATTGGCAGATTCTCGTCGTTTTGGAATTTCTTTATGGGTATTTTGACTGGAATTTTAGAATTTATTTTCTTTTATACTTTTATGATTGGCCAAAAGTAGTAATCCTACTTCATGTGATAAATAACTAAATATCCTTACATCATTTTTATCGGATAAAATAAAAGAATTTTCATTAAAATACCCTTATATATAAATTTTACGCATTTACTTCGCCACTAATTTTAACCCAATTGCTACAGTTAGTAATCTTATTATCGCCGCTGACTTTAGCTTTATTGGAATCAATCTGATCATCCATCTAAATGGAATATATTAAAATATAGGCATAATGACTTGAATCTCTAATTTTACAAAAAAAATATTTTAACTATTTATTTAATTTTTATCTTTTTATTAAATCTCCTCAAAATAGATGAAAAAGTTAATTTTTTTAATTTTATTTATATGACACATATAGGTTGTCACGTGAATGACGTGCCATCAATGTTAACTTTTTATTTATTTTAGGTAATTTGACAAGAAATACAAATTCAAAAGTTAAAAGAGGTGAAAAATTATATGGGGTTAAATAATTTTTTAAAAAATTAGAGGGTCCAAAAGTCATTATATTTAAAATATATTAATTTATTTAATAACTTAAATATTAAAAATTAAAAATATTTAAATTTTAATTAAATCATTTTACTGTATTCAATATACAAGATGTAATCAATACAAAACATCATTATACAAAATAATAATTAATTGAAATAATTAACATATAAATTATTTTAAAAATTCAAATAAAATGCTAATAAAAATTTTAATCATTATTAAACCATTTGTAAAAACTATGAAAAATTCAAAATTTTAACATTTTATTTTCTGAGTAATATATATTTTTTTAGAATAGATTATTCAAGTACAGCCAATACGAAATATTGGTGTTTCAATCTTTTGAAAGCAGTCACAATATTAATAGATATTTTAGAATCAAAGAATATGAAGGGAAAAAAAAGCAATTTGCTAAAAGCAATCCTAATATTAGTAGAAATTTCTATTATAAAAAAAAGAAAAAAAAAACAAATGCATCAGTAAATTGAAATACATGTTTTGTTGAAAAGCTGGTTCACGTATATCCAGCTTGGACAAAGTTTAAGGTAGACTTTCAAAATTACAGTGTTTGGTTCCTTGAAATATTTGAAAAGAATGTTTTTGTTTAGAGTCTCACTCACTCCAATCCTCTATATCCAGCAAGATATGATAAATATATTGTTTACAAATTACAACACTGTTGTTTCAAACAGTAATCCCACTAGGAGGCTTTCATCAATATTGGCATTTGGTAGTAGGTGTAAGGTGTTTCGAGCTTTCTGATATCATGCCTTGACAAGGGTGTCTAAGATCGACTTCTTTGATTCGATATGCCGGTTTAAGGAGCATCATACGTCAAAAGGCCTCGAGAAACAAGGTAAATTATAAATGCAAGATATGCGCCTGTAAAGGCAGACACTGTGCTTGTGAACATTAGGCCACTCACTTCGGAGGAGAAGAAATTGAGTAAAAGATACCCGTTGATCACGATCACCAGCGCTGCCACAATCCATGCCACGTCTGCAGAAGAGAGGGGAAAACGTAAACAAGGCGAATTCTTCATTGACAGGATCTACATGCAGTAACCACATTACTTTGAGTGTTGATAAGGCAATCATCACTCACTGACATTTCCTTTCCTATGCTTAATAGGGAAAATATTGATGAACGGAAGCAGGTATGAAGATGTTGATCACCAAATAAGTGGAACTTATAAAATAGCATGAGTCGATAGTTTGCGTGATGGAACGGTACAAGCACTTAGTTCATGACTAGGTGTAGAAAAGAGCTAGGTTATATCAATGGCGTCAAGGAATCCCAGTATAACAGTGTATATGAATGGAAAATGTACTGAAACTAGAACTCTCAAGAGGTAGCTTTAGACAACAAAAGTTGTACATTGTCCCCTGCTAAAAGATGGAATGTAAGAAGTTCCAACTGCTATCAGGGTCGCTGCATCGTTTTCAATGAACCAATTTCGCATTTTATATAGCTCATGCCACAGTGAGTGGCAGGAGAGACGGGTTAATATATTAACAAGGTGCAGCACAAGGACATTAGCTGTTGGAAAATTTAGACATCACATATATAATAATGATAATTACATTTTATTATTTACTATCATCATAGGTTAGCCCAAATTCAAAGTGATCTAATTTGGTTAGAATTTTATTGGGCTTTTAATTATTAAATAAAGTATGGGTGAAATATGTGTAGATATTTTTCTAATCAAATTTTAATTAGTGATGGGCTAATTAGAATTTGATTAAGCTAATATGCTAAGGTGATAAATATTAGGGTTATAGTCTCCAAATTATACACAAAATATCTTTTCTAATATCCCATCATTAGAAAAGAGAGAGCATATATTCTCTAAATTTCTTGTATACTAATTTAGAAGATCAAATCCCCAAAATCCGGTAAAACTGTAAGAAATTCATGGATTCAGGTACGCTTTCGCATTTAGTTTTATTCTTCATTTATTCTTGATGATTTGACATGATAGATCCTGGTTTATTAAGTTTTATTTCAGATTTATTTTACAAATCTAACAAGTGGTATCAGAGTTTTGTCATATTTTATCATTGAGAATGAATTGATTCTTTATTATTTTTGGATTGATTCGTTTTTCTTTTTTAATTTTATGAATTTGATATTTTAATTATATATTATATTGAATCTTTGATATTCTGATAAATTTTTGGGTTTTGATTCTTTAAATAAAATTTTAAAGTTTTAAGGTTTTAATTTTCAGTATAACTAGAAAGATTTACGATTTTAATTGAGAATTTAAAAAAGCGAGGATTTTATGTTGTTTATACAGCTTTTAATAAATATTTAAAAGTTGTATAAGTTTGGGTTCATTAGAAACTTTTTATAATATATATTTGATTATATCAATAGATGGATTGTTAATCGCTAATCGCTTGTTTTTCGCTTTTACGATATATATATATATATATATATATATATAGTTATTGTTTTGGAGACACTTTAGTAATTATATTCAGGATTTTACATGATATATGGTTGGTAAAAAATTGCTTGAGTAAAGTGTCTCTTATATCTTGATTGTTTATCAATAAAATCATTATATATGTTGAATCCTTAAGATTGATGGTAATATTTGTTAGTTTTAATTTTTTTATCGATTCAATTTTAGGATTTCATTATAATCATTTTTTTAATTCAAATCCGGTTCAACAATTGTACAATTGAATTCAATTTTTTAATCATTAATTCTTGAATTCAATATATAGTTGATAGAATATATTATTTATTATTGAGTTTATATGCTTATTCTTCTCATACTATTCAGTTTAAACATATATTTTGAATTTGGATTTACTTGGGATGTGTAAGGCAAGTCGATCGTGGTTTTATTTTTATGGTTTAATTATGATGAAATTAGATTTTGATGCAAATTGATGTTAATCATAATATGTGTTTAAATAATTTGGTTTTAAGTTTGGTTCTATAATATTAAGCTTTGACATCTTATGGTTCCAAATATTTGGTTAAATTACAATGATATGGTCTATAGTATGAATTATGGGTATGTCAACTATTATAATTTTATTTCTGAGATATATTGACTTGAAGTTTTATTTTTCAAGTATTCATGTGAATATCTGTTTAATCATAAATACAACTTTGAATTTACATGGTAAATTCAGGGTAAGTTTTTCTATTTGATTATGAATACATGTATATGCGCGAATTGCTTTGATGTTTTTATCCATGCCAAAATTATGAATATATGTGCTTGTTAATTATTTGACTTTGAACTGCTACATTATTTCTGTTTGGTTTTGATATATATGGTTTTGGAACAAAAAGAAAAGAAAAAGTCAAAAATTAAGGTTTTCGGTTTTTTATTGCATTATTAAGACAACTTTATTTGGGATTATTTCAGAGTTTATAAAGCAATAAAAAATATAGTTTTGACATTTGACTAGGGGGGAAATTTTAATTTTGAATATTGGTATGTTTATATATTTTTAAAATAACTTAATTGAAGCAATAAGTCACCAAAGTGATTTTTTTTGTATAAATTGTTTTAAAATATAAAAGTTTGTGTGCATGCAACTTAAATTATGTTGATATTGATTGGCCCAAATGAAGGTTAATAATATTACATGTGCAACTATGGTGATAAACATGTGACGATTATTCAGTTTTACATATGAGTAATAAATCGGCCCAAAGGAAGATTTATTGTTCGACATGTTCTTATTGTCTATGTTTGATTACTACACTAAGATATCACTTACAAGTTAATATTTTGTCCAAAGATGAAATATTAATGGAGTGTCCGATATCTTAAGATGAGGTTTACCTTTATTCAAATTATTTTAGTTTAAATTTAAAGTCTTATGTGAGGTTATTTATGGTTTATGATTTATTCAACTATTATTTTTACCAACATCATTGCATGTTGTTTTGGGATAAATATATATACATATATATACTATTATCTTTTAATTTGATTGAAAAATAAAATTAAAAGAGATATTTTGAAAAAATAAATTCATATTTTGCCTTTTAATTAAGAATGTCTAATATTTAAAATAAATTAGTTGAAACAAAATGTCGCCAAAGTGACCTCTTTTGTGTAGATTAGTTTATTTGAAATATTAGGATGATTATATGTTTTTGTGATTCATGCGTTTATTAATTGACTCAAAGGTAAGTTAATATTTGGTATAATTTCAACGACATCTGTGGTGATAAATGTGTGACAATTATAAGGTATTTTATGTGAGCAATAAGTTAGTCCAAAGATTAATTAATTGTTTGACATAATTTATTGTCAATGTTTGATTGCTACAATAAGAGTACCGCTTACTGTTAATATTATTGTCCAAAGACTTGATATTAATGTTGTATTTGGTATCTTGAGATGGGATTAGCCATTATCCTGAATTTATTATTTACTTATGAATATTGACGTGAGCTTATTTTTATTTATTTTTTGTTCAATATTCAGCTAATTCATATTCTACTGCCATAATATCTGCTGATATAAATTCTATACCCATGCTTAATGGGACTAATTTGAATGGATGGAAAATGCACTTATTTATAGTGCTTGGCTGTATGAACATAGACCTTGCACTAAGGGAAGAACTACGCGCACCTCTCACTGCGGAAAACAACCCCTGTATTAAAAGAGATTTTGAGAGGTGAAATCGTTCAAATTACAAGAGTCTAATGATCATAAGGCACAGCATTTCAGCAGCCTTTAGGGGCATAGAATCTGAAAATATTACTCAGGCCAAGGTTTCCTTGACGAAATTAAGAAACGTTTTGCTAAAAAAACGATAAGGTTGAAATGACATCACTTCTGACTTCTTTGAAGTCTATAAAGTTAAGGGTTAAGGAAATTCTGAGCGATCTAAGGGCTATGAGTTTTATGATTGCATAATAAGGAATATTTTTGAGACGGGAACTGCAACATTTTTTAGGATGTTGAGTTTGGAGGGAGAAACAAGGTTAGAGACATTGCTTTTGAGAAGGAATAAGATTCTAACTCAGTTCCTACTATCACTTTTAATGATGTTCAGGTTCTTATACCTATCATTGATCAAGAAGTGAATCCAGAACCTCTACAAGACAATGTTGAACAACTCCCCATTCAAAATAAGATAATTGTTCCAGAAGAACAAACTCAACAACCTCAAGAACAAGTGCCATTAAGGAGGTCCACAAGAGAAAGGAGAAATGCTATTCCAGATGATTATGTTGTATTTCTCCAAGAACATGAGGATGATAATGGAATGATGGAAGATGATTTAATCAACTTTCATCAAGCCATGAAAATTTCTAATTCTCAAAAGTAGATTGATGCCATGAAAGATGAGTATAAGTCTATGCGAGACAATAAAGTTTGGGAACTTGTCCCATTACAAGAAGGTGCAAAATCAATTGGTTGTAAATGGATATTTAAAACCAAGAGGGATGCAAATGGTAATGTGGAGAGGTATAAGGCGTGTCTTGTAACTAAAGGATATACTCAGACAGAAAGTGTTGATTTTATAGAGACTTTCTCTCCAGTTTCATCGAAAGACTCCTTTAGGATAATCATGGCGCTTGTTGCTCATTTTGATCTTAAGTTACATCAGAGGGATGTTAAGACTGCGTTTCTTAATGACGACATTGAAGAAACAATTTATATGGTGCAACTACAAAATTTTGAGTCGAAATACTCAAAGAACATGATTTGGAAATTGACAAAATCCATCTATGGGCTCAAACAAGCTTCCCGTTAATGGTACCATAAGTTTCATCAAATAATTATTTCATTTGGTTTTGAGACGAATATTTTGATGATTGTGTGTATCACAAATTCAATGGGAGTAAGTACATATTTCTGATTTTATATGTTAATGACATACTACTTGTTAATAATAAGTATAGCCTCAATCAATACCCTAAGAATGATTTTGAAATTACAAAAATGCATTAAATTTTTTACATTTTAGCAATGGAAAGTCTAATGTACGTTTAGGTTTGCATACATTGGACTATTGTGTACACTATTGGGATGTTAGGCAAATATTTTAAGCAACCCTGATTTGGACCATTGGATAGCATCCAAAAGGGTTATAAGGTATTTTCAGAGAACAAAAGATTACATGCTCACATATCGGAGGTCTAATCAGTTAGAGATCATCAAGTATATAGACTCCGATTTTTATGGAATATGGATATAAGATTTTTTCACTAAGGTGCAAATTGTGAAAACAAATTGCATCTTTTATTCCAGTAGCAACATGAGCACATCAAAGTAAAAACACATAGACTTTAATTTCTTGGTTGTTAAAGTAAAAGTTCAGAGTGGTTAGGTGCTTATAAAGCATATTAGGACAAACTCCATGATTACGGATCCGCTTACTAAGGAACTACACATATGGTTTTATAAGAGCACATTGCTCATATGGGTGTAATGTCATTTAAAGGATATTTAGTTTTAGTGGGAGTTTGTATTTTTAAATGCTTTTATGTTATAGACACTTTTTTAGTTATTAAGTTTATTTTCTGCAGAAATAAAGTTTATTTGGTTTATTCACTCTCTGATTTTGGTAAGGTTTGATCTCACTAAGGAGGACCAGTTGGAAATAGACATGTTTAGATCATATTGCATGTAATTTCCATGCTACACATCCATACTTGATCTATGTTATTTAGTTGTGTTAATATACACGATCATGGATGGATTTAGTTACGATATATGTAACGAAAGTCGCATTGGTTCTATGTTTACATAATTAATGGACGAGATTGTTCGGAATACCTTTTGGATATGATAGTAAAATTTTGAGCTCATAAGGTTATATAATGACATGTAATTATAAAGTAATTAGTATATATATGTGGTCTAGGTGGGAGATTGTTTGAAAATTTGGACATCACATATATAATAATGATAATTACATTTTATTATTTACTATCATCATAGGTTAGCCTAAATTAAAAGTGATCTAATTTGGTTAGAATTTTATTGGGCTTTTAATTATTAAATAAAGTATGGGTGAAATATGCGTAGATACTCTTCTAATCAAATTCTAATTAATGATGGGCTAATTAGAATTTGATTAGAACTAATATGCTAAGGTTATAAATATTAGGGTTATTGTCCCTAAATTATACACAAGATATCTTTTCTAATATACCATCATTAGGAAAGAGAGAAAGCAAATATTATCTAAATTTTTTGTGTGCTAATTTGGAAGATCAAATTCCCAAAATCCGATAAAACTACAAGGAATTTATGGATTCAGGTACGCTTCCGCATTTTATTTTATTCTTTATTTATTCTTGATGATTTGACATGATAGATCCTGATTTATTTATTTTAATTTTACAAATCTTACATTAGCAGCATACCTCGAGTACATGGCCAATTTTGAAGGCACCCATGATTTGTTCCTTGGATACCAGACAAAGAAGTGGGATAAGAGCAAAAGGGATCTAAATTGACTGAAGCACATTAAGCCATTCGTTCAATGTACCGAGGGCTGCTTCAGATTAATCGAAAACAGGAGCAACTATAATAGTAGGAAAAATTGCACAACTCCGTGTGGTCAAAGCTCTTACCCATTTTTTCAACTTTAGCTTTAAGAAGCCTCCCATGATGAACTGCCCTGCATAAGTGCTTCTAATAGTTCTACTTTGTCCAGCTGCTAACAACCCAATAGCCCAAATATACAAAATGGGAAGTAACCCGCCTCCATATTTTTCTTCAAGATACTGGCCTGCATTCCCAAGACCAATACCAGTGGCTATTTCTGTGTCATAAAATGCTTTAGCAAAGACAATGGTAACAAACAGGTTGATTATAAATGAAATTATAAGTGCAGCAGTTGACTCGATCGAGTAATAATTGGAGCTTCTTGCACCTGGCCTTTCTTGTTACGATCGATTTCACGTGGTTGCACTAAAGCAGAGTGCAAGAATACATTGTGAGGCACAATAATGCAGCCCACAACTCCCACAGCCTGCTTGATGGTTTTGGAGTTGAGTTTTGGAACCAAAACACATGTGAAAATATGAAACCATTTGAGCATCAGTGAACTGCAATACTAAATGAAATTTATTGAGATATATGAAGCATGGAATTTGCTACAATGGAGCCGAGTTTGTCACCGTGAAGAAGCTCGGTGCCACTTGGTTTCGTTTCACCGAACATCCAAGCAAATGAGATGGCCATTGTTGCAATAAGGACAGCAAAAAATGCTTCCATCTTCCTCACTCCATAGTTTTTAAGAAACAAGAAGATAAAACTGTAACAAGGCAAAGAAAACGAAGAACCAGGTGAGCATACAAAATAAACCGAAAACCTTGAAAATTCAGACATCATATATCATAAAGAAGCAACCTTTAATGCACATAAATACTTCTAACAACAATAATAATAACTCAAAATATCAATAAGAACACTAACCAATCACTAGCTGTAATAAGAACTCCAGCCCACAAAGGCAAAGCACCATTACTCAAAATCTTAATAGCAATAGCACTTCCAATGATTTCCTGTATATCAGCTCCGCCATCACCCACAAAACCATCCTAGCCCAAGTCGGGTAGTCTTCACTACAAAGCTCAGCCAAGTGTTTCCCTGTCGCCACACCAAGCCTTGCAGCCAACAACTGAACCAACAACCCCATAGCCGTAGCCCACATCAACAACCACAGTAAAGAGTAACCGGCTATGGCTCCTGCTTGGAGATCGCCTTCTAAATTCCCAGGGTCCAAAAACGCTATTGACATTAAAAAATGGGGTCCGGTGAAAAACCAAAGTTTTTTCCAGGAAAAAGGTGGGACGACACCCCGTGAAGCTTCATCGTCCTGTTCTTTGATTCCAACGATGTGGACCTTTTCACCAGAGTCGTAGGCAACATCCTCGTCCGAGTCTTGATCGGATAGTAACGGAACCTTATTGTCTTCCGGTTGCATGCTGGGGGCTTCTTACCGGAATATTATAAAAAATAAAATAAAATACCAAAATGGATTGTTAAAATAATTATGTGCCAAAATGGTACATCTAAGGGTGGTGCATAGTGGCATTATCCTCATTTTCTGACAGTATATAGTTAAAAAATAATAATAATAATAAAATAATGGTGAAGTGTTTAGATAGTCGACACTGATTATGCCTATCTGATAGGCGGCATACTCAATATATTTCTCTCTCCCTCATTCGGCTCGTATTAGTTTGGAAAAAAATTTAACAAAATAAGAGAGGGAGAAGAAAAGAAAGAAAAATATTGTGGGTAGGACCATGTCTAGAATGGACTTGAATGGAAAAGTTTAGACAAAAATATAACCTCGAAAATTGGATTTAGAAAAAAAATCCTTTTTTTTAAAACGAACCAAGCCTCAAGTAAGATTTTTTGGTATGAGTTAGTGTTGTTTTGTTGTCGTTTTGCTGTCATTTCATTATTTAATGTATTTTTCAATGTGTTATAAAATATTTATTTTAATATTTTTAATGTATTTGATGTATTATATTTTTAAATTTATTTTTATATAAAAACAATTTAAAATTTTTTTAATACGGGCGAGTTGAGTTGGGCTTAGGTTTAATATTTTTAATTTTGGTCGGATTCGAATAAAATTTTAGCTATTTTTCAAGTCGTGTTCAGGTCTAGAAAATAAATTTAAAATTTTGTATCAAACATGGTCCTACCCATAATTAGGCCTAAACTAAATAGAAAAGAAAAGGTATTTTTTTTTTTTCTCTCTCTCTCTCTCTTATTCTGCTAAAAATTTTTTCCAAACTGATACGAATCGGATGGAGGAGGGGAGAAATATACTAGGTGTACCGCCTATCAGATAGGCACAACCAGTGCCGCCTACCTAAAACCCTCCACCACTATTTTATTATTATTATTTTTAACTATGTACTGTCAGAAAATGAGGGTGGTGCCGCCTATGCATCACCCTCCACCAATCTAAATGTACATTTTGGTACATAATTGTTTCAACAACTCATTTTAGTATTTTTTTTATTTTATAATATTCAAATAAAAAACCCAAAAATATCACTTCAGCTGGGAGCCTAAATTTGCGGGATATACCATCTACATGTATTTGATATCAATTCAAACTTAGCATACCCGAGTGGTAGCATGTTTTGGTCAATGAAAAATGTTACGTGGCAATTAAGTTTATTTAAAATAAAATTTTAAAATAAAAAATTATTATATTAAATATTTAAATATTTAAAAATATTTTTTATTTTGACCTACTATGGACCGGCGTTGGTTGACCCGCCACATAGCGCTCTTAGAATATGGCATGTGTCTTTTTTAAATTTTTTAATACTATATATTATATTGATTAAAAATCATATATAATATATAATTTTTTTAAAAATTTTAAAAATTACTTTTTATAAAATTCTAAAATGTATAATTGTAAATTTTAAAAGTTAAAATAATTTATGAAATTTGAAAATTCTTATACATATTTAAAAAAAAAGTAAATGCAAAAGAAGAAGAAGAAGAAATTTAATTACCTTTTAGAATTTTATAAATAAATTTTAATTTTAAACCTTTTAAATTTTTTATAATTTTTACATATTTTGTAACAATATTATTAATTTCAACTTTTTTCAATTATTGTAAATTTTATTTTTATAATTTTTTACAACTCATATACTTTTTTCTAGATTTTGTATAAATTTATAAATTTTATATAATTATTTCTATTTTTATATCTTTTAGTGTGTATATAAATTTAATAAAAATATTTTTAAATAAAAATGTCATGTTGTATTTTTTTTAATTGGTTAAAGTGGTAAAAAGACCCTAAAGAATATAATAAATACATACTTTAGGCTGTCATGAAAATGTAAAACTCGAAAAGTTAAGAGAAGCACCACTACGCATACTAATAGGGTGGAGGGTTTTTTTTATCAAAATATTATAAAATAAAATAAAAATATTAAAATGGGTTGTTGAAACAATTATGTATTAAAATAATACATTTAAATGGGTGGAGGGTGGTGCATAGGCGGCACCACCCTCATTTGTTGACCGTACACAATTTAAAATAATAATAACAATAAAATAATGGTGGAGAGTTTTAGGTAGGCGACATTGGTTGTGCCTACCTAATAGGTGGCATTGGTTGTGCCTATCTGATAGGCGGTACACCTAGTATATTCCCCCCCTCTGGCTCGTATCAGTTTGAAAAAAAAAATTAGAAGAATAATAGAGGGAGAAGAGAAGAAAGAAAAAAATACATTTTTTTTCTATTTAGTTTAGACCTAATTATGGGTAGGACCATGTTTGATGCAAAATTTTAAATTTATTTTCTAGACCGGAACACAATATGAAAATGGATCTAAAATTCTATTCAAACCCGACCAAAATTAAAAATATTAAACCCAAGCCCAACTCAATTCACCCGTATTAAAAAAAATTAAATTGTTTTTTATATAAAAATAAATTTAAAAATATAATACATCAAATACGTTAAAATATTGAAATAAATATTTTCCAACACATTGAAAATATATTAAATAACAAAATGACAGCAAAACAACAACAAAACAGCACTAACCAGACCAAAAAATCTTACCTGAGGCTTGGTTCGTTTAGAAAAAGGATCTTTTTTTTTTTTTTCTAAATCCATTTTTCAAGGTTATATTTTTGTCCAAACTTTTCCATTTAAGTCCATTCTAAACATGATCCTACCCATAATATTTTTCTTTCTTCTCTTCTCCCTCTCTTATTCTGCTAAATTTTTTTCAAACTGGTACGAGCCGGATGGGGGAGGGGAGAAATATATTGGGTGTGTCGCCTATCAAATAAGCACAACCAATGCCGCCTATCAGGTAGGCACAACCAGTGTCGCCTACCTAAAACCCTCCATCATTATTTTATTATTATTATTTTTTAACTGTGTACTATCAAAAAATGAGGGTGGTGCCGCCTATGCACCACCCTCCACCCATCTAAATGTACTACTTTGGTATATAATTGTTTCAACAACTCATTTTAGTATTTTATTTTATTTTTTATAATATTCCGATAAAAAACCCCATGTTGGGGTGTAGGCTTTTGGACTTGGTTTGAACAAAACTAAAACGAAAAGGACAACTACCATTCCTTCCCACCATTGTTCGTGGCCTTTTCTTTTTCGGCTTTACTCGTTCACTTTTGTTTTTTTTACCATATACTATATAGAGAATGAAGGATGGTATGAAACTATGATTTCACGTCATCTTTATCCATTTTCAATAGAAGGATGACAATTTAGATTTTTACTCTTAATTTTTGGCATTTTTAGTTAGATTTGAATTTTTTTCAGGAGAAAAAAGCTGAAAATTAAGAGGAAAAATTTAATTTGTCATTCTTTTATTCAAAAAAGGATAAAAATAACGTGGAATCACAGTTTCATTATATATATTTATGGTATTCTGGGCAATTTACCATTTACATAGATGCAATGGCTAGCAAATCAAGCATTTGCTCGCAATTTACTTTACTTTAGCTTAGTTTGAAAAGTTAAATTTAACTTTATTATTATCGAATTAAATTATTTATAGAATTGAATTTAATATGTTGACCAATCATTTATAAATTTAATCAATTATTTTTTATTTTATTTTGTTGTTATTCAATATTATAAAATTAATTCCAACTTGATTTTAACCTCGAACAAAAATGGTCGAATTTAAACTTCAGCATAAAAATTATCAAATTTCTTTAAAGTAGAAAGGTTTAATCGAATCAAATTTTAATTATAAATCCAATCTGAGTTTTAATCTATTTATTAGGACATACGTTAAAATTATTCTATTAAATTCATTAATCTAACATCTTGAAATAAAAATTTACTCACTTGTAATCATTTTAAAAAATTTGTAATGGATTTAAATTTAACATAAGAATTAACAATATTAATAATTGTCTCTTATTGTTTCACTTTTAAAATGAAAATATATTAGATATCAATTTTCATTCTTTTTTAAAATATTTTGTTGTTCACGTTGGCCTGCTTAGTAGCACGAGTTAGGGATTTTTTGTCTGCTTTGTAGCACGAATTTCACTTTTTAGGGTTTTACTAGGGTTTTGCTTTCGATCTTAGGGGATTTGATTCCTCAGACTGAAGAGGCCGCATGGCTAACATCAGTATGGTGGATGAAGATTTAGCCAATCTCAACATTATGGATGAAGAGGAAGATCCACTACAACAAAATAAACTTTTAGCGGCCTTTTTTTAGGCCTTTAGCAGTGCTTATAAGCGCCGCTAAAACTATTTGCGACGCTTTTACAAACGCCGCTATAGAAAACGCCGCTAAATTTTGCGGTGTTTATTTGAAAAAACGCTGCTATAAAACATGACCTTTAGCGGCGCTTTTCCCAAAAATGCCGCTAAAGAACATGACCTTTAACGACGCTTTTCCAAAAACGCCGCTAAAGAACATGACCTTTGGCGGCGCTTTTCCCAAAAACGCCGCTAAAGGTCATGTTCTTTAGCGGCGCTTTCCCAACAAACGCCGTTAAAGATCATGTTCTTTGGCGGCGTTTTTCCAAAAACGCCGCTAAAGGTCATGTTCTTTGGCGGGCTTTTCCAAAAACACCGCTATAAAACATGACCTTTGACAGCATTTTTCTAAAAAATGTCGCTAAAGAATATGACTTTTAACGGCGCTTTTCCCAAAAACGCCGTTAAAAGTCAAAAATAAAAAATTTAAAATATTATACTTTTAACGGCTCTTTTCTCAAAAATGCCGCTAAAAGTCAAAAAATAAAAAATAAAATATTATACTTTTAGCGGTGCTTTTCCTAAAAACGCCGCTAAAAGTTCTGAAAAATAAAAAATTAAAATATTATACTTTTAGTGGCGATTTTCCCAAAAACGCCGCTAAATGTCATGAAAAACAAAAAAATTTAAAATATTATAGAAATTCCACAAATTCAATTTAAAAATGTATAATTTAATTTGAAGACGTATTAAAATGAAAATTCATGAACAATACGTATTAAAATGGAAATTCATGAACAAGACATAGAAGGAATCGCGATCGAGGTACGTTGATACCAATAGCATGATCAAAGAACTTAACCACATAAGGAAAACACATGTTTAGACAAATCTTTTTACATTTTAATACATCATAACCATAATTGATACAATTTTATACCCTAATTGCTGCACCAGTTGCATCAGATCTTGTGCATTGAAAGTTAATGGTTGCATCGTGAACATCTTACCACTACCTAAAATCACAAACATATACCATCAATTATTAGTGTAGAAAATAGCAACAATGCAGGAAAACCATGAACTGAAAAGACAAGAAATGTGGAGCAAGAATAAGGACAAGGAAAATGAGAAAATGAACAATCATGTCTTAGGTTTATGTGATTTAGTCCAGAACATAGTGCTTCTTCTCTTTTTCCAGCACTAGTTGTTTTCCTAGCAGTAATTCATTAATCATTTATCAATCAACATCTCAAGAAGAGCACATATATGAGGGGAAATGTACCTGTCTTTTGGGGAGTGACTAGCTTTGCCTTCTTTTCTGGTGCAGGGGTCTTTGTAGCTGACTCTGCAGATCTCTTCTTGCTCGGTCCGGCCTAAGGAAAACCAATCACCATTCACCAGTAATTAGTATGAGAAAGTACAAACTCAGCTGAAGCCCCTGAAAGTCATGAATGGATAAGCTTAAAGCATGTCTTTACGTTTTCCATCTCAGGAGTCTCAGGATCCTCATCTGAACTTTCTTCTTCACTATCATCCTCATCACTGTCAGTATCATACTCACTTTTATTCTTACCATTTACTAACATGCCAGGTTTCAAGTACAAATGCAGTTACAAAACTGGACAAATGTATGGTTTTTTAACCTTAGGAAGGACAGAAAGATGTCCTTATCTCCATAGAGGATGAGAAAGCATAGAGAAATGAAGCATATAATTTATTGTAAGTTAGAAAAGGCGTATAATTCTTCCATTGAAGAAGTTAAGGTGTCATCAATACAATAAAAATGGAATGTGAGAATATTAGGCACAATAACAATTAGTTGAACAAATTATAGTATTGATGATCTCACCATTTCCAAACATTTTACTAAGACTCTTTTCCTGATATGGTCGTGGCTGTGCATGAGGCTTCAGTTCCATGTCAAGGTCAGGATTGACATACAATTCAAAGAAACAATAAGAACTCTAGGATAATACCCAGATCTGGATATTATGAACTCAGTTGTCACCATTTGTTGATAGCCACTTTATTACTAGTGTCAAGAAAATGATAAATGTTACTCACACTGTCGTTTCTGAAGTCATACTCCTCCAACATTGGATAATTTAAAGCATTTGGTAAGCATCTTTGCTTTACATTTTCAACCTGGCAATGTACATGTACAAGGCAAAAACTTATACGTAGCATAATCCAATTCCAGTTCAAAACTGACAGCATTTTAGTCAAACTATAAGCAAAGCATCTTCTAATAGAACGATGTATCTAAAGATATTCATTTCAAACATCGCTGACTCATTTCCTTAAGATATCACAATATAGGAATGCAGAAGCTAAAATATAGCTAAACAGAACTCAGATACCAACATACAAGTTGGTCATAAAAGCAACGAAAAATAAGGCAGCCTCTATAAGCATACTCTACATAAGTCTTTTAGTTCTAAACTAATTAGTTGAAATCAAATACACTAATCTTCAAGGAAATTATGTAGCATGAAGTTGAAATGTGAACTCAAAGAAAAATGAAAAATAAATACCTGAGCAGGGTCAATTTCAAATGCATGTGTTTCTTTCTCTTCAGCAGCAGCTGCCAGTTCTGATTCCATAAGCAAACCACTATGGCCTGACTCAATTTCACCCGCAGTTTTGCTGATTGTAAATCCATCACTTCCCTGCAAGGATCAAACATCACCAAACAATTAATACCCAAAGAATCAATAAATTCCAATAAATTATAAAGGTACCAAAAACAACCAACTTGCCTCCGGAAATGGGGATTCAATAAAATAACGATTCTTCTTAAGCACAAGCTTAACTTTGCCATAATTAGCGGTAGAAGCATGAATGAAATCAATCATTTCTTTAGGAAGCTTAGTCTTGGACAATTTATTCAAGACCGATAAAATTGTTTCTGTCTCCAACCCCACAGATACCGCATCATACAAGGAATGTGGTGTGAGATTATACTCTTGCATTGACTCTGGCCTACATAAATTGAAAATTCACATTCATACACATTAATGTACATCCAACAAACAAAAAAGAAACAGAAAAAAGAAAGAAAAAAGAAATTTAAATCACATTATATTAATGGGGTCAGTACCTGCAAACGGGTTTGGCTATAGCAATGAGAAAATCATAAGCTTGCTTGTATAAAGGGGAGAATGTCTCCAAAAATATACGCCCATCAGCACAAGCCCATAATGGGCGATTACCATGACCGAGTTTTAGTTCTAAATTGGTAAAATCTCTTTTCTTTCCTTCATTCTCACCTTCAAAATTAATCATAAATTAAAATAATAATAAAAACCAAAAACTACTCAAATTCAATCTAAATAGATTAAAAGCAAAAAAAGAACAAACAAATGAGTACCATCACAAGGTTCATCATCGGTTTCATCAGGATAAAAAGAATAATCATCTTCCATAGTAGAGCCCGTGTGATCATCCTGCAAAAAAAAGACCCAAAACGAATCATGCTTTTGTAAGGAAAAATTAACAAAACCCATAAAATTCAAACAAAAAATATATAGAATCATGCGGCAAGCTACGATTACGCCATAAAGAAACAATCAATCAAGTCAGCAATAGCCCCACCTTGACAAAAAAAAAAAAAAAACAACAACAAATTCAGTGCTAAGCAAACTTCCTAAGCTATAAAAAATGTATAGAAACAACTAAAATTAGAAACACAAAAGTCACTATAGTTCCATTTTTGTGGCGTTACAAAAACGCCACTATTATACATTTTAATTTTTTCATTTTTAACCTATATATTTTTTATGTTTTTTTCTTTTAAAATGTTTGTATTGAGATAATATTTTTTTAAATTTTTATTTTTATTATATTTTATGTATTGAACTTTTTAACTAAAATATTAAATATTAAATTTTTAAGTTTTAAATTTTTAAATTTTTAATTTTTATTATTAAATTTTAAAATTTAATTATCATTATCAATTCTTTTAGGAATTTTTTCTTTCTTTTTACATCAATATTATTTTTTAAGTATAGTCTGCATTAATTATTTAGATTTTTATATAAATGACATTTAATAATATATATACATCTAAATTTTAATATAGATACATCTCGTAATTATATATGAATTTTAGTTTAATGTGTAATTCTAGATATGAAATTCTAATTGTGGTTTAAATGTATATTTAAAACTTTAATTTTGATTTAATCATACACATTATTTTAAAATATAAATACATCAATATATTTTTTATTGAATAAATATAAATTTTTATGTATGCAATATATAAATAAAAATGATGTTAATTATATTAATAATTGTGTTAATATTTTACAAGATCTGGATCAAATTAAAGTTCATGTATACAATTGCACACTAAATCATTATTCATGTATGCTTTTGGAATTTAACCCATTTTGATATATTTTTTTTAAAAATAATAATTTATATTTATCTTATTTTGATTTATATTCTAAAAAATATTTTTATCAAAGCCTTAAACCCTAAAATCTTAAGTCCTAAATACAAACCCTCACTACAGCAAAACAGACTTTTAGCGGCATTTTTAGTGGCATTTTAGAGAAAAACGCCGCAAAAATTATACATTAGCGGCGTTTGAAGGAAAACGCCGCTAAAAAATGAGCAATAGCGGCGTTTATTTAAAAAAATGCCGCTAAAAATGATATATAGCGGCGTTTATTTGTAAAACGCTGCTAAAAGTCTGAGCATTAGCAGCGCTTTTGGAAAAACGCCGCTAAAACACTGAACATTAGCGGCGCTTCCAAAAAAACGCCGCTAAAAGTATGAGCATAGCGGCGCTTTCAAAAAAACGCCGCTAAAAGTCTGAGTATTAGCGGCGCTTCTGGAAAAACGCCGCTAAAAGTCTGAGTATTAGCGGCGCTTCTGGAAAAACACCGCTAAAAGTCTGACTATTAGCGGCGCTTTCAAAAAAAGACGCTAAAAGTCTGAGTATTAGCGGCGCTTTTGGAAAAACGCCGCTAAAAGTAAGTAATAGCGGCGTTTTTATGATAAACGCCACAAAAAAAATATTTTACTTTAATTAAAATGACTTTGCCTTGTTAGCTTTTTTAGTGGCGTTTTTTTTATAAACGCCACAAAACATTTTGCTCTCAACCTTCCCCGTCCTATATACCCCAAAATTCTTAATTCCCCAAAATTTCCCCCCATTTACTAAAACTTTCCCCAGCGAAAGGAAAGAGGAAAGCATCAAGGAAGCTTCGTGCGATTTTGGAACTCAGATATTCTTAATTTATTCTACTTTTTTTTATGTATCATCTTCACGCCCATCAAAGATCAAAATCTGGTTTCGCCGTTGCTCGTTCATCGGATCACCATGGCGTACGCAGTAACCTTCTTCTTCTTTCTTTATTTTTCCCGATTCTCCATCTATTTTCCAAAAAATTCCGAAACCAAAATTTGATTAACGATTCCTTGATTGATCTAAAATTTATTCACTGTTTCCTTATATATTTAATTTAATATGGGTCACTTCTTTTGATTTTTCAATACTTTCTGTTATAAAATTTCTAGGTTTTATTTGTGAATGTTCTCATTCCTTGCCAACGCTTGAACAATTATATTTGACCTCGAAGGCGTTCATTGTACTGATAATATTATTTGTCTAAAAGTGAACTTTTCATTGTAGGGGTTGCGGTTTTATCTCACTTGAAAATTTGTTGTTTTTTGGCCAAAATTTACTAATTATATAAAATACAAAATGAAGGCATCTTTTCATAGGTTATTATTGAAGGAAGATGGAGACAGAGCAACTTGGGAATACCCATTCGCCGTTGCTGGCATCAATGTATCTTTTATGTTGATTCAGATGTTGGATTTATATTCAGGTTTTCTCAAAAATTTTAAACTATCTTTCTCATTCATGTACCACATGTTTGCTAAAAAATTAAGCTCAATATAACAATATGTTACACAATTATAGTTTCAAATTAAGTTTTTCTAAGTCCTTTTTATCGCAATTTTCATTCTCCGTAATTGTTGAGTGTCCTCGATATTCTCATGAAAACAATCGTTATAGATTCAATGGACTATTCATGTGGTAGACAATCTTTCATAATGATATTTTCATTGATCTTATCCTATATATTTTCAATTATTTGCATGGAGGTCAATAGTTCAAGTTTCGAATGGTCCGCTGTGTCTAGAGGATCTTTTTGGTTAGAATGCAAACATATTTTATAGTTTAAGATCCATAGTAAAAATAGGTTAGTTGTTATGTGACCTATCCTCTCTTTTCTTTTTTGCGAAAAACCAAAAATCTACCAGATTAAATTTCACAAACTATTAGGAGGTAACAGGATCGAGGATCTCAGAGTTTATGCTCAAGCACTGTTGGAATTATGAAACTGATTTTTGTTTTCACAGTTCTCTGTAAGTGGTCTCAAGATCTGAATGTTTGAAATTTTGCAGAAGATGAAGAAGCCTTCGATGTACTATATTATGTAGCTTTTGAATTGATGGATGCTCAGTGGCTTGTTATGCATGCTTCCTACATGGAGTTCAACGTACTTTCTCTCTCTCGCTCTCTTGTCGCATTCACATCTTGCCAAACTTCCTTCTTTCTATGGAACTCCAAACTAAATGGTTTTTATATTTTAATTTCATACCAGTGCTGCTCTATGTGAAATCATGAACCATCCAATTTGTCCATTTATTTCTTCCTTTTCCTTTTTCTGTATGTTGACTGAACAGGAAAAGATGCTTTATTAGTTTATGTGGAAGTCATTTTTAAACAGAAAATATTATGAAAGGATTTATAAGCAACCATTGCACCCAATTGGACCAATCTCCCCCCCACTCCCTCTCCCCAAACCCCGCACTTTCTTTTGTCCTCTCGAGCTGGCTCCTTGAAGATTCCTTTCTAGAATCTCAATGTATTGCTTGATATCAATCATTTGGATCACCTCTTCTTGTTGAATGAGTCATTTCAATTTTCAACCCCTAATTCTCTAGTATTTTGTTCTTGCAGGAGGTTTTATAAGTAACACGCACACAACTACTGAGAGAACTGTCTTTGGACGATGTACATAGAATACAAGATTTACCACCACAATCATATACAAGTAGCTCTGCTATCAACATTTCTTTGAAGCCACCAAAAAGATGGTCATTTTGGACAATTTTGCCAAATGGTGGGAATTTTCCTAATTTAATGGCTAATGTAATCTATGGAGGGTTTTAGTCATTTTAGCGTGTTTGTGTGCTAAAATAGATGTAATCAAGCTTAAACCGTTGAGGTTATGAAGGCAGGTGATCAAGTCTAGGTATATTATTAGACAGGGATAGATGGAAGTGGTAGTACTCTTAAGCAATAGCGAATACACTATAGGTTTCACAAGTTTCTATACTTTCAAGCCACTGCATGCATGAGAATACTAACAATCTCAAGTTATGAAAATAGTTTACCCATCTTTGTTTTTTTTTGTTGGTTCTTTTCATGCATATGCAAAAAGCTTCAAGAATTTTGATTCCTTAACTCTCTCAGGTTTTCTATTGGAATCACTGTAATTCTTTCTGTTTCCAAGTTCCTGCTCCAGTTGGTGGCTTTGTAATTTTCAGATTGCTCGTCTTAATCTGATCATGCTGAAACCTCTGAATCATCTGATCTATCTGTCCAAAATATTGAACAGTAGGATTTGTTGAAAGCATAGATTATATTCCCGTCTCTTTAGTATGCAGCTTTTAAGTGCTACGTTACTGTCCATACTAATCTGTAAAATACAGTTTTTTTTTTGGGGAGATTGGACGTTAAGGTTGTTGAAAATGGTATGAACGTCGAATTTATTAAAGTACATAAGTGATGTGAGATTTATGGTTCCTCTGGGATCATATGATGTCTTTCTCCACTTCGTCAAAGGTTTAGTTTTCTTTTTCGCTTTGACCATTTGAACATTGCAGTTTATCAGTAACGGCATTTTATAAGTTGAAGATTTGCACCTTTCCAAGTTGGTGACATAAACACATACAATTGATTAAATTATATATTTTTAAATTGAATTTTTGGTGTTTTATAATATTTTTTTTAATTTTCATGACTTTTAGCGGCGTTTTTGAAAACAAGTGTCGCTAAAAGTATAATAATTTTTTTTATTTTTATGATATTTAGCGGCGTTTGTGTTAAAAGCGCCGCTAAAAGTCATACTTTTAGCAGCATTTGTGGGAAAAGCGTCGCTAAAAGTCATGCTTTTTAGCGGCGTTTGTGAAAAAAGCGCTAAAAGTCATGCTTTTAGTGGCGTTTGTGGAAAAAAGCCGCTAAAAGTCATGCTTTTTAGTGGCGTTTGTGAAAAAAGCGCCGCTAAAAGTCATGTTTTTAGCGGCGTTTGTGTGAAAAGCAATGCTAAAAGTCATGGCTTTAGCGGCGTTTTTTCTCGCCGCTAAATTTTTGCGCCTCTTTTAGCGGCGTTTTTTGTATGCGTTTAAAAGCGCCAAGAATACTTTTAGTGGCGCTTAAAAACGCCGCTAAAGGCCTAAAAAAACGCCGCTAAAAGTCCAAATTACTGTAGTGCCTAAACCTCAAACCCATAACCCCTAAAATCATAGACCTTAAATCTTAAATCATTAAACCCTAAAACCCTAAACACTTGTCATAACTACAGAATCTAACACCGAAACCTTAAAGTTAAACTTACATCACATTTTAATCTTAAAGTTAAATTTATTTTAAATAATAGTATTTTAATTTTTAATTTTTAACATATATTTTTCTATGTTTTACTTTCAATTTTTTTCACGTATCATTATTTTTTGAAGAATATAAATATTTAACTAAAAATAATTGTATTTTAATTAATATAAATAGTTAGGGTTTAAGGGTTTCGATAAAGCAAAACTTTTAAATAGTTTAGTTACCAATTTGTAACTTTTCATAATTAAGTGAGTTTCAAATAGCAAAATAAAGTTAATTTGTAAGTAAAAATGCAATCTCACCATTTTTATAGCATATATTTTTATAATTTTTAATGATTAAATCAAATTTGATATTCATCTTCATTCGATAAACCATAAACCTTAAAATCGTGAACCTTAAACCATACACCCACAAACCCATAAACTCATAAATTATCTCTAAAATATTTAAACTATAATTATAATTTTAATATATATAAAAGAAATTGAATAATTTAAACTATATATATATATATATATATATATATATATATAAAGTCTGCTTTTCTTATAGTGGCTAAACCTTAATTATATAAATTTTATAAGGGACAAAAGTGATTAAATCGGTTTTCTTATAGTGGCTAAACCTTAATTATATAAATTTTATAAGGGATAAAAGTGATTAAAATAGAATGTTAATGATTACATAGATCCTAAAATAAATTAATTTTTTATTCATAACCCTAACCCCTAAAGCCTAATAGCTAACCCCTAAAATCATAACCATTAAATTATTTATTTTAAATAATGCAGAGATCTTTAGCGGCGTTTTTTTAAAAGCGCTGCTAATGCTCAGATCTTTAGCGGCGTTTTTTTAGAAGCGCCGCTAATGCTTAGATCTTTAGCGGCATTTTTTTAGAAGCACCACTAATGCTCAGATCTTTAGTTGCGTTCTTTTAGAAGCGCCGCTAATGCTCCGATCTTTAGCGGCGTTCTTTTAGAAGCACCATTAATGCTCAGATCTTTAGCTGCGTTCTTTTAGAAGCGCCGCTAATGCTCAGATCTTTAGCTGCGTTTGGAAAAAAATGCCGCTATTTCTCCTTTTTAGCGGCGTTTTGGAAATAAACGCCGCTATTGCTCAACTTTTTGTGGCGTTTTCTTTCAAACGTCGCTAACGTATAATATTTGCAGGGTTTTTCATTAAAACGCCACTAAAAACGCCGTTAAAAGTCTATTTTGGTGTAGTGATCCCATGGTGGTGATAGGTTATGATGTTGCCTTAAACCAATTATACGAATTATTTTTGGTAAGGCGAGTCCTTACGGATAGCGTTGTGAATTTTCCATCATTAAAAAATACTTTAGCTTATTTGTGGCATCCACTGAGAGGGGTGTCTATCTTGGAATTGTAGGATAAGTGGATCTTATTTAGATTTTATAGCGAGATCGATTTGAAGCGAGTTATGGATGGTATGCCATGGTTTTTTAACCGATACCTTATTGTTTTCCACAAATTAACAAGGGGTGAGGATCTAAATACAGTTCCTTTTTGGGATACGGTATTTTGGGTACATATTCACAATCTACCAATTGGTTTCATAACGAAGGGGATGGCACGACAGTTTGGGGACTTCATTGGAAAATTTTTAGAGTATGACGCATCATTGGTGACAAGAGGGGTTAGTAAATTTATGCGAATTAGAGTTATAATTGATATTAGGCTTCCGTTTAAAAGGAAGAAACGAATTGGAATTAGACAAAATAGATTCATTTATGCATTATTCCAATATGAAAGTTTGTCACTGTTTTGTTTTCTTTGTGGTCATCTTAGACATAAGGAAACCTTCTGTCAGGTCTAACTAACATTAGGGAATCAACAGGTGATGTTTGGGTGGGATTTGTCGTTAAGGGCTACGCCAAGGAAGGGATGTCAATTGGCGAGTAAATGGTTGCGAGAGGAATCAGAAACTGATAAGAGGGTTAGTATGAAAATCGATGGGGAAAGAAAGGGAGGGAAATTTGGGGCTGTTGTAACTAATAATGGTAATTGTAGAGGAGGAATGGGATCGGTGGGACACTTTATTCGGTAAACACGAAAAACTATAGAAATAAGCACTAACAAAAGATCGAGACAAATTGAGGTTAGGGGGGATGGAGTAGGGGTGGAAGATATACCTGTGGAATTTGTAAGTGGGAAGAAGAGGCAGAGATCTAATCCAGAAGTGGGTAGAGGAGTATTAAAGTTGGGGTTGGAAAATAAAATATCGGTGACCACTAATAAGTTGGACGACCGGGCACAATAAAAATCCTCAGTTGGAATGTTCGTAGTTTGGGGCACCCACGGACAGTTAGACGTCTCAAAAATAAGTTGAGACACATAAGGCCCCAAATTCTGTTTCTCATGGAAACAAAGGTTACAAGTAGGTGAATGGAGACAATAAGAAGGCAATGTGGGTTCGTTAATGGAATTGATATTGATGAGAAAGGGATAAGGGGGTTTATCATTAGGTTGGAAGGAGGGATTGAATCTAACTTTAAAAAGTTTTTCGAAGTCTCATACTGATGTAGAGGTGGAAGAAGAAAATGAGATGGTTCCTTTGGAGATTCACGGGTTTTTATGGAGCACCGGTGGAACATGATAGAAATGAGTCATGGGAATTATTAAGATACTTGAAGTGCGGGAATAACAAGCCATGACTGATCACTGGGGATTTTAATGGAATACTATTTTCTTTTGAGAAACAATAGGGAAGAATTAGAGAGGCAAGACAGATGGTCGCGTTTGAGGAAGCATTAGAAGATTGTGAGATGAACGATTTGGGGTTCTCTGGACAGTGGTACGCTTGAGAGAGGGGTAGGCTTGCTGGAAATAATATTAGGGAGAGATTGGATAGGGGAGTTGCAAATCCAGAGTGGTGGGATCTTTTACAAGATTATAGGGTGAGCCACTTACAACATAGTTTCTCGGATCATTGCCCGGTGATAGTGGATACAAATGGGGATGGAAAGCCATAAGTTGGGGAGCAATAGTGGCAATTTCGATTCAACCCTGATTGGATATTGCATTCAAGTTTTGAGGAGAGATTAAAATATGAGTGGAATTTAAATACATAGGATATTTTGGTGAAATTGAAGGAATTGGGAATAAGTTTGAATTCTTGGGCAAAAAAGGAGAAAAAACTAAGGGAACGTTGAACTACAGAGTTAAATGCTAGATTATTTGAATTGAGTGCTAGTGAGATCAATGATGTGGCGCTGGAGGAGATTACAGAGATTAAATTAGAACTGAATTTCGAAGATGATAAGGAGGAAATATTTTGGGAACAAAAGGTGAGAATCAATTGGCTTCGAACGGGGGACAGAAAGACGGCTTTCTTTCACAGAAGTGCTTCATATCGCAAGAAGAAAAATATGGTTAAGGGATTGGAAAAAGAATCTGGGAATTTGATTACTGATTTTGATGAAATTTCCAAAACGACAACAAATTATTTTAAAGACTTGTTTTCGTCGAAAGAGGTCAGTAACTGTATCAGATTACTTGTGTCATTCTCACCATACATTACGATAAATCTCAATAGGGATTTAATGGTGGAATTTAAAGCAGAAGAGGTTATTGTGGCAATGAAATCTATAGCCCCTCTTAAAGCATCAAGCAAGGACGGGTTTCCTACAATTTTTTATCAAAAATACTGGCATGTTATTGGAGATGAAGTTACTAAGTACTGCTTGGATGTACTAAATGGCCGAAGAGACATGAGGGAGATTAACAAAACGAGTATTGTTCTTATTCCTAGGGTGAATTCACCAAAGATAATGAATCAAATTCGACCTATTAGTCTTTGCAACGTAATCTATAAAATTATCTTAAAGGTGTTAGTTCATAGATTTCGCCAGGTACTGAACTATTGTATTGAAAATAACCAAGGGGCGTTTGTTCCAAGAAGGAAAATTACCGACAACATTTTTGTGGCATACGAAATTTTGCATTTTTTCAAGAAAAGAAGAGGGACATCGAAGAAAGGCTTTGCTTTAAAGCTTGATGTAAGCAAAGCGTATGATAGGATTGAATGGAGTTTTTTAGAAAGAAATGATGCACAAAATGGGCTTTTGTGAGGAATGGATCTCAATCATAATAAGGTGTATCACTAGTGTAGTGTATACAGTGGTGATTAATGGGAGACATGGAGAAGAATTTCAGCCTCAAAGAGGGCTCAAACAGGGGGATCCACTAAGCCTGTATTTGTTCCTTATTTTTGCTGAAGTTTTTTCATGATTAATCACATTAGCTAGAAGGGAAGGGCGACTTTCTGCGACAAAGGTGGGAAGAGGTAATGTCTCGGTGTCACACTTATTTTTTGCTGATGAAAGGATGTTGTTTGAAGAGGCATCTATTGAAGGAGCAAATAATGTGAAGAATGTGATTAAAGAGTATGAAAAGGTGTCGGGACAATTGGTTAATTTTGATAAGTCCCTTATCTATTTCAGCGGTAATGTTGATTTAGAAATGCAGGAATATGTGGGAAGAATTTTGGGGGTAAGGATATCAAATAACCCAGAAAGGTATTTGGGACTGCCAACTATGGTAGGACGTTGGAAAAAACATGCTTTTGTTCAAAGAACACTTTGTTAAACTATTGCATAACTGAACTGTACGTTTTTTTATCGGCTGGGGGAATAAATCTTGTTTTACAAGCGATACCGATCTATGCAATGCAATGTTTCAAGTTACCGATTTCATTTTGTCAACTCGAGAGCATTATATGTAAATTTTGGTAGCGAAATTCTAAGACAAACAAATGCATACATTGGTGTAAGTGGAGTGATATGTGTATCCCCAAAGCAAAGGGAGGATTAGGTTTTAAAGAATTGTCAAAGTTTGATTTGGCCCGATTAGCGAAGTAGGGGTGGAAAATTATTATGCAGCCTAATTTTTTGTTTGCACGTGTCATGAAAGCAAAATATTTTTCCAAAAGGAGAATTCATGAATGCAGGCTTAGGTTCTTACCCTTCGTATACCTGGCGAAGTATATGGGGAGCTAGAAAACTTCTTGAGGAGGGGATTGGATGGCGAATCGGGAATGGTAATATGGTAAACATATGGAATGATGCATGGCTGCCTAGGCTTGGAAATGGCAAGGTACAAGGTCAGAACATTGATATTAGATATACTAAAGTATCAGATTTAATCGACAAGGAAACTACTATCTGGAAGTAAGATGCTATTCGGGCGTTGTTCGGAGAGGAGCAGTTTGAAAGCATTCTCTTGATCCCATCGGCACGCAGTGAACCAAATGATATGCTAATATGGAGAGGTGACAATACATGTAACAACCTGATTTTGGGCCTATTAGGAACAGTGGTTTCGGGACCACAAATTCGATATAAGAAAATTTATTTTTATTATATTTTTATGGTCGACGATTTCACAAGATGATTTCGTGAAAAATTTGTTTCTAAAATTTTGACGTTTGGGCACTCAATTTAGTCAAAAGGACTAAATTATAAAAAGTGCAAAAGTTGAGTTCTACATGCTAGAGGTGTCCAATTGTTATGAAATTTTAAATTGAAGGTCCTTATATGGTAATTAGACCATTTTTTAAGTTGGTGGACAAAAATGGACATGGTTAGGCATGTTTCCAAAGTTTTTCATTAAGGGCATTTTGGTCATTTAGTTATTAAAATGAATTAAAAACAAAATTAAAAGCCAATTTTTGTCCATCTTCAACCTCTTGGCCGAAATTTTCATGGAGAAACCATGTCTAGGGTTTTTAAAGCTTCCAAGCTCGATTGTAAGTCTGTTCTAGCCTCGTTTTTAATGATTTTTATGTTTTTGAAATCCTCGTAACAAGATCTATCTATTTCTACAACTAATTTGAGATATGGTTAAAGTCTAGGGTTTTGACCCATGATGAATATGTGTGCATTTTGATGTTTAATGGTAGAAAATGCATGTTTATGGTTAGAGAAATGACTTTTACCAAGTGATTCTCGGTGAAAATGCCTAAAAGGACTAATTTGTAAATGATATAAAATGTCATAAAAGTGTGTTTTAATGGAAATTTTGGGCTGTTATAGTTATGAAAATGGTTTGGCTAGGCTTAATGTACAAAGAAATTGAATGAAAATCATTTTACGAGCCTAGGGGAAAAAGTGTAAATATGACAAAATTTAGGGGCAAAAATGTAATTTTTCCAAATATGATTTTTGGTCTGATTTGATTAGTATAATGATTAAATAAGTTAAATGTGATGTTTTAGATCAAGAAAAATAAGGTTCAGATCTAGATCAGGGAAAAATAAGTAATTGACGAATAAGTCCTTTTCACCGATTTTGCTTTCGAGGTAAGCTTGTATGTAAATAATGCATCGTTTTTACTTACATTTTCATATTTTGATAAATGGTATGAATTTTGGTTGAATATTTGATGTAATTGAAAAATATCGACAAGTGAAAAATTTCCCAGTTGAGCCTTAGGAATAAAAATAGATACGAGTGACATGTTCACTAGAAAACTATGTGAAATTGAAGTGAAATAAGTGATCCGGGTGCTGGTCCGTACGTTCTACCGGTGGCGGAGGTATCCGGCATGTGGTACGGATACTCGACAGCTTGTGTAAGAGCACCATGTAGTTTCGTCATGACCGACAGCTTATGTGAGCAGACCCGAGATTATGACTATGTGAAACGAGTGCTGGTCTTATAAGTTCTACCAGTGGCTGGGTAATCCGGCATGTGTTGCGGATACTTGATAACTTGTGTGAGCAGCACTGAGTAGCTACGTATGACCGACAGCTTGTGTGAGCAGACCTGTGAATGTGATTAGCTCGAGAGCGAGCCTATGTGAAAAGTGTGATATGAAGTATCTTTAGCTACAAGTGTGGAACTTATGTGCAAATTTTCATGTATCCGTTATTATTCCGATATGTTCATGGGAAAATGACTAAGTGTAATTGAATGTGATTATGTGATGAGCAAGTGCAGGTACATGTGTATATATATTCATGAGCAATGTACTTGATATGTGATCGAACTTTGGTAAGGTTGATATGGAGTAAGTGCTACAATGAAAACTTGTAAATATTTGATGATGGCTAGCTATTGGCATGGCTAACTATGAATATACTTTAGTGTTATATGTGTGTAAATGAGAATTAATACAAAGAAAATATGATAGAGTAAAATTAACAATAAAACAGTTTGGACAGCAGCAGTTGTATCACTTTGAAAAATCACCAAAAATGGTGAAAATCAAATTAGAGGTTGAATTAGATATAAAATTAAAGCTTATTGAGTCTATTTTCACATAAAAGAAACAGTGTAAGCAAAATAATTTCATATTATGAGATATTTTAATTTTGTGAGACAGAGTTAGAATGATTTTGGAATCCCCTATTCTGACTTGGGAAAATCATTAAAAAATATAAAAAATAATTATGGGTTATAATTTACATTATTAAAATCCTTAATGAGTCTATTTTCAAAAGAAACAAACGGGAACATCATCCGAATCCTACGAGGAGATAATTAATTTTTAGTGAAAAGGGGTCGAAATTGTCGGGGAACGGAACAGGGGTGACTTTAATGAATAAATTGTACTTATTGGCTAAATCAAAAATTTTGAAAATTTTATGGTAATAAGATATTGAGTCTAGTTTCATGAAAAATTAACGGATCTTATTTTGAAGTTCTGTAGCTCAAGATATAAATAATTTAGTGACTATGACTCGAGTAGACAGCTTGAGATGAACATAAGTAAATAGTGAAATTTTGTGCAATTATGATTGTATTACCTTGAGAACATATTGTGAGAATTGGTGAAAACATGTAAATAAATTGCTTATTATTTTCATACGGGCTTACTAAGCTATATAGCTTACCCCCTTCCTTTCCTTTTTCCTATAGTGTCACAGAGGCTAGCTCGGGTTAGAGATCATCGGAGATTCTATTACACTATCAAGCTTTTGACTGGTATCAATGCCTTCAAGTAATTTAAGTCTATGGCATGTATAGGGACTTAGTCATTTTGTGTATGTGTTATTATGTTTTGGCCAAATGTATTGGCTTGTAATGGTTAAAGGTTATTGTAGTATGTAGCCATGCTAATTGGCTTATATTGGTTAATTGATTGTAAGCCTATATATATTATTTATATGCCAATGTCTTGTGATGTGAGCTGTGTTTGCATGATACATGATGAGTTGTGGGTTATAGCCTAAATACCTAATGGTTGAATGTGCTAGTAGTCTTGATGTCTAATGGCTAAGTTTGGCTCAATGTTATGGTATGATAATTAGATATAATTATGCATGTATAAGAGTTGTTGATGATGCATATTGAGTGTGACCCTATTTTGAAGAAAAATTTTCTAAGTGTTGTGAAATTTTTTAAAGTTCTCTTCGGTTTAGTCCCGAACCGCTTCTAAAGCATGTTTTGGACATCATATGCCCAAATTAGGGACTCTATGATTAATATGAAAAGTTTTAAATTTGGATGGAAATTTGTGACTCGAAAATGACCGGTTATAGGTGATTAAGGTGGGTAATGCCTCATACCCTATTCCGACGACGAATACGATAAGGGGTGTTACAATATAAGGTTTTATACAGTTAAAAGTGGTTACAAATGGCTACTTATAGTAGGGGGACCTAGATTATATAATGAAATTCCAACTACTTTCTTTACTAAGCTGTGGGGTCTTAAGGTGCCCAACAAAATTCGAATACATATGTGGAGAGTTTCTAATGATTACATACCCACTTCTCATAATCTAAGAGCTCGTAAACTGGTTGTAAATACACTTTTCCCGGTTTGTCAAGCAGATGAGAAAACGATGAGTCACCATTTCAGAGATTGCACTTTCACGTAGCAGGTATTGAGGGGGTTGAGAGAGACAAATTCAATATGCAATAGAGAATCCAATTGGAAAAAATGGTTAGCGATAGAGTTTAATAATCTGAGTATTGAAGCATGCAAAATCAGAACTATTGTTTATTGGGCTATTTGGTACAATCGCAACAAGATACATCATGAAGGAGTACGAGAACAAGCAAATGAAGTGTAGGGTTTGTCAATGCTTATTGTGCAGAAATAGCTTTTATGGGGAAGATATCGAAGAATGCGCAGGAAGTTAACAGTTCTAAATGAAAACCACCGGATAATGATACTATGAAAATTAATTTCGATGCCTCGTTCAATCAACATATGAGAAGATCTTTTTCAGGAATTATAGCGCGTAATAAAGAAGGTTTGATGATGGCAGCATGTACTTTTCCATGGGAGAATATCTCAGATTCGGTTATGGTTGAGGCAAGGGCGCGTTTGTAGGCCATTACTATGGCAAAGGAAATGGGTTTCCAGGATATTTGTGTTGAAGGAGATGCGTTAACCATAATACGCAAATTAAACTCCACAGAAAAAGATAAATCTGGCATTAGTTGTCTGGTTAAAGAAATCAAGGGGAGAATCCCCAATTTTAGAAGGCTGAGTTTTAAATATATACCAAGGGAAGCCAACAAAGCGGCTCATGGGATGGCGATAGAAGGACGTCGGTATGAAAATCCCCAATATTGGATAGAGGACGTCCTGCACGTGGTGGAAGAACTGGTGAATCGCGATAGGAGAAGCGACAGAGACGAAGGATAAATGGAAAAGTAGAGTCCGGACTTTGCGACATTTTGTTTGCCCGATGAACTCGTGATCTTGATCGAGGTTGAGGTTTCAAAGATTTGATTTTGGGTGATAATCGGTCTCTTTGAGTAACTGATACACAATAGATTTAGGTTCAAATGCCAGAGAAGAAGAGTTTTCTAGGCCTGAGTTTCTTTTTGTTTTGACGATTCATTTCATTTTAGTTTGTGCACAGTTTACTTTACTTTCTTTTTTCTTTTCTCTATTTGGTGATTCTCAATGCACCGTTTTGGTGCCTAGTAGGAATAAGACAATTGTAGGTTCATTTATTAAGGCCTGTAGCCATAATAATTATTTCTTCCATTTATAAAAGTATCAATTGAAGTTAAAAAAATAATATTAATAATTGGACTTATAATTTTAAATTTTAAAAATAGAGAAATTAAAATTTTAGAAATAAAAATATGAAAATTAAATTATAAATATACAAAGAATATAACAACTTTGAGCATATTTTAACAAATTTCTTATAGGTTAAATTCAACTCGATTTCATGTCATGACTGTGCTTACTCTATGAGCTTTTTCGATTTAAATATAAAATTTTTTAAAACTTGATACAGAATGCGTTTAAGAAAAAATAAAAAAAAATAATTTAGCCTTCCACTAAATTTATAATCAATTGAGCTTTCGTTAATAGTTTTTATATTTGACTATGTTGGCCGTTAAAATTAATTGACAGACCAATAAAATAGTGACACGTGTTAATTTATAGTTTAATATTATATTTGTTCATAAAAAATATTAAAAATCATAAAAATTATAAAAAAATTAGGGTAAACTATCAAAATAGTCACTTTTGTTTGCCTTAGGTTACATTTTAGTCACTTATGTTTGAAATGTTATGTTTTAGTCACTTACGTTATCATGTTGTAACATTTTAGTCACTAAGCCATTAACAGTGTAACGGTAAGCTAAGGTGTCACGTTAAATCATCATTTTAAAAGAAAATTTTAAGTGAAATTCTACAATTGATCCTTATATTTTCCCATTTTGAGCAATTTAATTTTTTTCTTTTATATTCTTTTAACTTTTTTTTAATTTTCGATTCTCTTTTGCGTCTCCCTCTGGTTTCCTCCTTTTTTTTCATTTCTTTTAACGTAATTTTTCTATATTTTTCATTTGTTAAAACTAGTCCACAAGCTTGCCTTACTCGAAAAAATTAAATTGTTAAAAAAATAGAAGTATAGGGACTAGTTTTAACAAATATAAAACATAGAAAAACTACGTTAAAAGAAATGGTAAATGGAGGAAAACAGATGGAGAAGCAGAAGAGAATAAAAATAAAGAAAAAAAAAGGAAAGTTAAAAAAAATAAAAGAAAAAAATTAAATTGCTCAAAACGAAAAAATATGGGGACCGATTGCATAAATTAACCTAAAATTTTTGTTTGAAATGATGATTTACGTGCCACATCAGCTTACCATTACATCGTTAACTACAATTAACGGCTCAGTGACTAAAATATTACAACGCGATAACATAAGTGACTAAAATATAACATTTCAAACATAAGTGACTAAAAAATAACCTAAAGTAAACAAAAGTGACTATTTTGATAGTTTACCCAAAAATTTATAAAAATTATAAAATTCTAATAAATTATAATTTTTTATAAAATTAATAAAACATATTTAAAATATTGAAATCTTATAAAAACTTATAAATAATAAAAATCTAATAAATCATAAAATTATTAAAAATTAGAAAAATTAGAAATTATAAAAAAAGTTATTTAAACTCTTAAAAGCATAATAAACTCATGACATTAGACCAATATTTAGATAATGAGAATAATTACAAATTGTTAGGATCATTTTATATTGAATAAAATGTTCTCGATCCTCTGCGAATAAAACAATAGTTGCGAGGCCCTTTTATTTTTATCAATAAATTATTTATAAAATTTTAATCTCTAATTTTCTAAGTATAGTACAGTAGTTTGGATTTAAAAGTTAAAATTGTTTGCTAACTATGTTATGATATAAGGCATTTTGGTGCAATTAGAGACTATCAATCAAAATTTCATTATCCAACAATTGCAAATATTAGCATATCAATATAAAATATTCTAACCAAAGTTTTTAGAATTAGACCGATAGTCGAACCAATTAGGTTATTGATTCTACCAGTTCAATTGATCCGTTTAATTTAATTAAATAAATTATTAAAAAAATTTAAAAATAATAAAATATTTAAAAAAGACGAGTTAGTTAAAAATTTGGTAAAAGTGTTTTTGGCAATTTTTGAAAATAAGTATGATTTTAAATGTTTAGTTGTTGTCTTAGTCCAGTTAGTAAGATATGATACTTTGTATCCGGATCATTCGATCGGGTCGGGTATAAGGTGTTATAATATTGGTAATTTATTTACTTAGAATAAATTTTAATTTTTAGACATTACGATATTTATTGGTTTTTTATTGAGAGAATTACTTTCATACTGAAAGTAGATTTTATATTCTGTGTTTAGTTCGTATTGCTTAAACCCACACTCGACGCATTTTGTGGTACGAGAATAGTAAAGAATATTGTTCGGTTGAAAGTCAAGATCGACTTGAATCAATCTCGCATAAAACACAAGTACTTTTTGGTAAAAGTTTATTATTATAAATATCACAAATTAAATCGGTTTTAAAATTTTTTAAAATTTTTAAACTTTCACTATAAATATAAATTATTTTTTTAATCGGATTTTTCCAACAATTCTTGAATTTTCGAATAGCTTGTAGACATATGAGACTCCTGCGATGTTAAGGACCAATGGCTAATGTTTCCTGTGAGATATTGGTGCAATTGAAGGCTTTTCGCATAATTTGTTAGCAATTATAAGGGCTTATTCGGATTGCTTTCTTGAACTTGCAAGAAGGGAATTGTAAAACTTTCATTCCACACCCTGATGCTCAAGTCAAACATATTGAAGAGAGAAAAGAGATAGACGATGTGATTTGGGGACTTACGAGATGGTTCTAAATGGTGAAGGTGCTTGCCATTTATAAGATGATTGGTGACAGCTAGAGTATTCGATAATTTGAAATCGTAAGATTAAAATTTCAAACAAAAAATATAAAATTAGATGCAAACATAATCTGAACTTGTTAGGTACTTCTGTTCCACTCGACTCAAGTTTGTTTAAAATCTATGTTGGATAAGGTAAAAGTACAAAGCAAGCAAATCTATGAGTATACTCTGTAAAACAAAATGCTTATCAAAAGCTTGTGAGTGCCTGAATTGTTGAGAATTTGCTTCATTCAAGCATGTCCTCAGCCCTGCTTTTCACTTCTCCTCCACCGCCAACATCCTCCATAAACCGTAGCACTCTCTCATTCGCCGCCGTCACCAACTTTCCACCATCACCAGACAAGCTAGCTCTTCTTTTAGATAAATCCAGCTCCATCCATCACTTGCTCCAAATCCACGCAGCTCTTCTCCGCCACGGCCTTCATCAACACCCCATCCTAAATTTCAAGCTTCAACGCTCTTACTCTTCTCGAGGCCGTCTCGACTATTCACTTGCTCTCTTCAATCGAACTCTCAACCCCAACATCTTTTTCTACACTTCTATCATTAACGCCCACGCCCTCCATGGTCTCTCCCAAGAAGCTTTATTTATCTATACGCAAATGTTATTTGAAGGTGTGCAGCCTAATGAGTTCACTTTCTCTTCCATATTGAAATCTTGTTCTCTTGAACATGGAAAAATGCTTCATTCTCAAGTTATCAAACTTGGGTTTGATTCAGATTTGTATGTGAAGACAGGTCTAGTCGATGTTTACGCGAGAGGGGCTGACGTTGGGTCCGCCCGTCTCGTGTTCGAGAGAATGCCAGAGAAGAGTTTAGTTTCTTTGACCACGATGCTAACTTGTTACGCGAAACACGGGGAGCTTAAGGAGGCAAGGTTGCTGTTTGATGGAATGGTGAAGAAGGATGTGGTATGTTGGAATGTGATGATCGATGGGTATACTCAACATGGAATGCCTAAGGAAGCTTTGGTGCTTTTCAGGAGAATGTTGGCAGCGAAAGCTAGGCCTAATGAAATCACTATACTGACTGTTTTATCAGCTTGTGGTCAGCTTGGAGCTTTAGAGTCAGGCAGATGGCTTCATTCCTATATGCAAAATAATGATATTCAAGTGAGTGTTCGTGTTGCTACTGCTTTGATTGATATGTATAGCAAATGTGGGAGCCTGGAGGATGCAAGATTAGTGTTCGATAGGATTTATTATAAGGATGTTGTTGCATGGAATTCGATGATTATAGGGTATGCCTTGCACGGGTTCAGCCAAGATGCATTGGAGTTGTTTCATGAAATGTGCAGGATTGGTTTGCGCCCTACCGATATTACTTTCATTGGTGTTTTGGGTGCATGTGGTCACGCTGGTTTGGTCAAAGAGGGATGGAGTTTTTTCATTGCAATGAGAGAGGAGTATGAGATCGAACCCAAGATCGAACATTATGGATGTATGGTAAACCTTCTTGGTCGTGCTGGTCGATTAGAAGAGGCATATGAGCTTGTGAAGAACATGAAGGTAGAGTCCGATCCCATCTTGTGGGGAGCTTTGCTTGGGGCATGTAGGTTACATGGTAATCTTGAATTGGGAGAGAAAATAGCGGAGTATCTTGTCAGCCACAATCTTGCTAATTCAGGGACTTATATTCTTCTTTCCAACATGTATGCTGTTGAAGGCGATTGGGAAGAGGTGGCGAGGATAAGGACCTTGATGAAAGACAGTGGGGTGCAGAAGGAGCCTGGTTGTAGCTCAATTGAAGTGCACAATAGGGTTCATGAGTTCCTTGCTGGGGATTTGAAACATCCAAAAACCAAAGAAATATATGAGATGTTAGAGGAAATGAATGGTTGGCTCAAAGCTCATGGTTACACCCCACAAACAGAGATTGTACTACATGACGTAGGGGATGAACAAAAAGAGCAGTCACTTGAAGTTCACAGTGAGAAGCTGGCGCTTGCATATGGTCTTATCAGCACTCAACCGGGGACCCCTATCAAGATTGTAAAAAACCTCCGGGTGTGTTCGGATTGCCATGCCGCGACCAAGTTGATTTCTAAGATCACCGGCCGTAAAATTGTAATGAGGGATCGGAATAGGTTCCACCATTTTGTGAATGGTTCATGTTCTTGCGGGGACTACTGGTGATCAATAAAAAAGTTAGACCAACATTCTAGTTTTGTTGAAATACAGAAGCTAGAATTGAATTAGACGCTCAAAACTGATGCCCTTTGGTTTAGTAAGACGAACTTGCCGTAGAATGGGATTAGGCCACCTTATTTTAGGCTTCTTCTTGAGGTCATTGATTCAGTGTTTTAAATGCGGAAGGGTGGGCGAGAAGGAAATTTACATGACTGAACCATCGAGGATGAATCCAACGAGTATATTAATTTTTATTTTTAAAGATTTTAATAGGTGTATAACCATATTTAATATTGTAATAGCTCAATTTTGCCTAGCTCAATACAGATAAATAAATTCAAACAAAGACAAAACAAAAACAAAATAAATAAAGACCAATTTACCTTAGCTCAAATTACAAACCCAAACCCAATGTTAAACAAGCCCAAACTTACAACCTAAATTTTTTTCAGAAAATCAAAAAAACCCTAGATCCCCTATGTCTGTTGCTCCTGGCCACGTCAGCGGATGCGTCACCCGAGGACTACCTCCCCTACCATCGTTTCACCGCAATGGCAATGGTGCAACTCCCATTATCGTTGACTACCATCTCGACTTGCAAAGAAGAAAGAAAAAGATAAAAACAAAAGTAGAAGAGCAAAAACAAATAAAAGTATTTGTAATCAATCGCCTATAAAAGCCGAATAAATAGATTGTAATAAGAGGAAGAGAAGAGCAAAAAGATATAAAAACTTCTAGTTCTTAATAAATGTATTTTTTTATATCGTATACATATAAAAAATAATAAATAAAATACGAAACATTTTTTACCTTTGTCGCCGTTGTCGATGTCCCCTTTGGCTTGAAAAGCCGTCGAATCCTTGGGGATTCGCCAAAAGGCAACGTCGGAGGAGGACCGGGAACCAAAAGGTCCCTTTTGCATTTTCGGATTTTGACCAGATTTTAGGGATTTCGGCCCTAGATCCAGGTTCCTCGTAAAATGGAGATAAAAAAGCCTTTCTTTTTATAACTCCGGCCACTGGAGGCGACGGCGGTTGTCGTCGATGACCGGTAAACCCATCATGAGCATGAGCGACCTGTGTGCTTTAGGACACAAGGAGAGCTTTAGAGAAAAAAGATAAAGTAAATTTGTTTTTGAAAACTATTTAAAAATGATTTTTAAAAAATATTTTTCACTTAAATAGGGTTACCTAAACAACGTCGTTTCGTTGTGGCCCTAAATGCCCCAAATGGTGTCATTTTGGGGCCAACCCGAATTCCCTCAAGATCTACGTGTTTTTAAAGGGGATGGTCTAATTGCTATTTTGGCCCTTCCACTTCTTTGCTATTTTTCAATTTCGTCCTACAGCTTATTATTTTTACTTCTATTTTTGCCCTTTTATTTTACTCTTCTGCAATTTGGTCCCCGAACCCATTGATGATCCTTCTGGGAATGACACGTGTAAATAAGGTTGGGATAATTGCCCTCTGAGTCCCTATATTTTCCATTTTCTTTTAATTTAGTCCTTTATGTTCTGTTTTCTTGTAATTTAGACTTTAAATTTTGTTATGTTCTCAATTTAATCCTTTGCTTCCCCTTTCTTTGTTTATTTCGCAATTCATGCTTTAAATTTCGTTTAAGTTTCAATTTGATCCCTCATTTATTTAATTTTGCCTCTTCATTTACTATATCTTTTATTTTAACATTTAACATTTATGTTATTTATATTCCCTTTTTATGTACCTTTTATTTTATCATCATCATCATCATCATCATCATCATCATCATCATTATTATTATTATGATGATGGTTGTACACTGATTATCACTATTATTACTATAAATTGATGTATTTTATTATTATTATAGTTGCATTATTACTATTCGCTAGCATGACATTTTTATTTTACCTTTTATTTGTTTTCTTTTTATTCATTCATTCATTCATTTATTATTCTAATATCATTTTATTTTACCCATCACTATTTTGCTTTATTTTGTTAATTACCATGCCATCATGTTAAAATATATTTATTCATTTTTTACACTATGCCTAAATAAATTAAATGTATATCATTTTCAAAGTTATCTTCGTCTTATCTAACGTATAGAAAATACTTAAAAGCGAGGCAATATTCATTATTTTTGGAATTCAAGGAGTTATGCTCCTAACTTACGGAATATGACATCTTCCTAAAATCGAAGTAATCGAATATTCCATTTAAAATAACGAAAAACAAGATTTAGGTAATGATCAAATGACAATTATTCTGGTTTTTGAGAATTCGAGGCATCGTGTCCTAACTTACAGGGCATGGTCTTTCTTCTCGATTAACTTGCAATAAGACCTTTTCCATTAAATTTAATTTAGTTAAGTAATATCTTAATCAAAGAACATTATGCAAGGAGGGATCGTGTTTTAAATTCTTTTCAAATTTTCAGTTCTCGACACTAAGATATCAAGTAATCAATTAGGTACCAATTTTGGGCGGTATGAGGGTGCTAATCCTTCCTCATATGTAACCAACTCTCGAACCTATTTCCTAAATTTTGTAAGACTGAAAATAATTTTAGTAAATCTAACATTTTATTAAAATGATAAAGTTTTGAGTTGATCCAATCACAACTAACTAAAAAGGATTGGTGGCGACTTTATTTTCGTTTTTAAAATAAAAGTCAATTTCAAAAAAAATGGTTTCAACAGCTTGGCGACTCCACTGGGGATAAATAAGAAAGTCAAGCTGTGAGTTGATTACTTTTTGGTCTTTTTGTCGAAAATTGATAAGTCATTTTAAATTGACGATCCTCTCCTTGTATTTCATTTTTTTTATTTTATTTTGGTGGTAAATAATGTCTTTATTATCTTGGTTTACATAATGATTCAATATGTCTGCTTTATTGGTTCGAGTTTCTCTTAGTATATTTTCGCACATTGCATGGCATAATCGTTCCATTTTGCCCTTTTTAGGTGGGAGTGAGAAGCTACTCCTTCGTGAGGTTTTCACCTCCGTATAGGATAGTGGATCACTTTCGAGATACATTCGTACCTATGTCTTCGTGAGGTCTTCACCTCCGTACAGCCATAGGGAAATGTATTCCCCTGAACTGAACTCGGTCCGTATGAGCCTATAATATGTGAGGATTGATGAATCTGCTCGTTCAGGTACCCTTACTTTAGAACCGAACAGCATGTAATGAATCTTAAAGAACCCACTCTAGGTAGAACCATATCAAACCTTTAGTGGTCACCCAGATAGATGTTCTATTTACTGTTTCTTGCTTTGTATTCTAGCTTTGTATGAAATGTACTGACTTCTTTCGTTTTGGCTATGATTGCATTGCATTTTCATCATAGAAAAGGGTGTTGATTCGTGTTCAGTTGCGAAATAGAAAGCTTGTCATGGAAAAAGGATTTCTTGATAAAGTGGAAGACAATGTGTAACACCCCTTACCCAAGACCGTTGCCGGAGTCGAGCATGGGGCATTACTAGACTTAACTACTAATTCGAAGCATAAAAATTGAAATTGTCCATCTGCATCATGTTGACTAAATTAACTATAACTCGAGTTACGAAAGTCAAAATTTAGATCCATAAATTTTCCTTGAAACTAGACTCATATATATTCTTACTATAATTTTTCCAGAATTTTTCATGTGGCCAATTAGTATAGTTTATTCATTAAAATTTACCCTATTTCATTGTTCGATGGTTCTGACCTATTCTTACAAAAACTCAGTTATCACATTGTACAGAATTCAATTAATGTTCTCGTTTATTTCAATAAAAAATAGACTCATTGAGGGTTCTAAGAATATAAACTATGCTCCATAATTAATTTTTTACAATTTTTAATAATTTTTCCAAGACAGAACAGGAGATCACGAAGTCATTCAGAACCAGTATCACTAAAATTTAAATATCTCATAATATAAAATTCCTTTGCCTACTCTGTTTCTAAACTATGCTCCATAATTAATTTTTTACAATTTTTAATAATTTTTACAAGACAGAACAGGAGATCACGAAGTCATTCAGAACCAGTATCTCTAAAATTTAAATATCTCATAATATAAAATTCCTTTGCCTACTCTATTTCTTTCATATAAAAATAGACACAATAAGCTTTAATTCTATATCCTATTCACTTTCTAATTCCATTTCTCCTATTTTTGGTGATTTTTCAAACTCACGTCACTGCTGCTAACCAAAAACTATTTCATTGCAAAATCATATAACCATATTACAAACATATTTACCATAAAACATACTTCCAAATTAAACTTAAGACAAGACCGAATACGCAACCATTAACATCATAATCAAGCCATTTTCGCATGGCTATATATATAATTTCAAAACCAACCATATCATAACAAGTCATTTATTTACCGAAGCAAAAACTAGATAGTGTGATGAGATCTCCTTCGACTTCCAACCCGAGCAAGTCTCTGAAACTCTATAATCATAAGAAAAATACACAAAGTAAGCTTCGAAAGCTTAGTAAGTTATAAGAAATTTCACAACAATAATGCATTATAACACTACACTAGCAAAGTCAGAATAATATACTCACAACCAAGGTTTATAACCATGACTTTACTTCATATCACCTTTCGAAATCTTTCTCGTTTCATATCCCAAAGGCCGAACTTCCAAACCTTCGATAATAGGTTTCACATGCATATATATATATATATATATATATATATATACTTACCTAACTTATACTTGCACTTCAAACCCATATAAATCACATATTCAAGATTTAAAACTAATCAAATGAATTCTTTATACAAACTTCCACATGGCCGAATATAATATATAAAATTCATGTATAAATCAATGAGATTTTGTAAGCATTACTCCATGTCAACTCATATCAATTGAACTATAAAATTAATTGATACATTCCATCCAAACTAATTTTTCACTCTTATTTGATTTCAATTAATATCATCTCATAATATCCACTTACCCAAAATTCAATCCAAGATATAAAAATTAATCGCACACTTGTGCTCTTTGTCCGATTTTGCTCGGTATTTTAAAATTCGCACACTTAGACTTCAAGATCTAAACAATAGTCAAATAAACATACATAAAGTAAGCTAATATAGCTTAGTAAGTTATAAGCAAAAGGAAATATATACAACAAATCATTATACAATTTTAATCATTTCAACTTGATCATTAATCGGTTCGTATAAGCATTACATATAGCATTTTACTATACAACAATATCATATTCATTAGATCTCCAAAACCGAATGATCACAAGCCCTATATCCATTTCAAACAAGCTCAAAGGTTAATGAATTTATCATATTTCCATAATTTAGTATACAAAAGCAACTTACCTCATTAGCACCACATTATTCAATTTCCATGCATCACTTACCTACATGTCTCTTTTGGTTATATCCGTTCATTGGTTCATGTCCTTGAGAGGTTCGATAATCCGCACACACACAGTGCAACTCATGTAACGTATCGCACACTTAGTGCTGTTACTTGATAATTCGCACACATAGTGCCGTCTTCCGGTAATGTATCTCATACCTAGTGCCATTACTCATTTTTCGCACACATAGTGCCATTCAACCGATTTTGCACACACAGTGCTCGGTATTTAAGCTCGCACACATAGTGCCTCTTATCCGAACCTTTCTTTATTTATGCGAACACTTAAAATTTCATTCTCATACATACATACACAAATATTCAAATATCCAACAACAACTAAATTTCATTATGTCATACTATTTCATTTGGCACAATTTATATGCATGTATATATATATTTGCATCCATCTATTCAAAACAAAAATCTCTCTCATTTCATATTCACATTTAGCTACCTTTTTACTCATTCATATACTCACATTACTCCATGAACCAACACTTATAAATTTATATATACACCAACTTTACATTCGGCTAATTTATAAATATTTGATCCCATTCCATTTCACATTCGGCAAATGTATTTTAATATGCTTAATTCAATTATTCATACACACATTAAATATATATTCAAATTTCATTTCATCCAATTGCTTAAAACTTACCTCGAAAATTGACGGTTTAGGTTTTTCGGCTATTCGTTCAACTTAGCTTTTCCCCGATCCAATCTCATTTCTTTTTGTTCTTGATCTAATCATTTCAAAAATGGATTCATTCAACATTTTTCTCATTCAATTCAATCCAAAAACACATAATTGGGTAAATTACAATTTTACTCCTGACATTTATAATTTTTACAATTTAGTCCCTATTGCATAAAACACAAAATATACAAAAATTTGGACATACTCCTTTAAGGCCGAATACTACCCATGCCCATACAAGACCATTCAATTTATTTATTTCACATTTTGACCCTTCAATTTACAATTTTCACAATTTATTCCTAATTACTCAAAATTATCAAAATTTCCAATATAAAACATGTTAATCTAAAACATATCTTTTAAACAAATCCATCAAACATCACAAATCACAAGCCTTCTTAAATGGCCAAACATCACACATGCATTATTAACAAAATTTTAACATGGGTCGGATAGTATTCGAAGCAACGATCTCAAAAACGTAAAAATTATCAAAAATCGAGCTCAATTACTAACCTTAATCAAACTCCAAAGATGGCCGAACCTAAGAAGCTCTTATTTATTCTTTCTTTTCTTTTTATTCGGTCATGCAAAAGTGAGAAAACCATGGCTTTGTTCTTTTATTATAATATGTTTTTATAATAAAACTTTATTAACCAAAATTATAAATATTTAATAAACCTTTATAAAATAATAATATATCATGTAATGGTTGTCTTTCACCGTCCACTACAAGCTATTATGGGTAATTTACCACTTAAAACCTCCAAATTTATAAAACAATCACTATTCGACCCTTTTTACAAATAACCACTAAATTTTTATTTTACGCGATTAAGTCCTATTATTAAATTAAGCATGCAAACAATCAAATTCTCATACGAAACTTTCACATATGAAATTTCACATATAATAAACACGGAAAATAATATTTAAAAATTTTCCTGACTCGAATTTGTGTCCCGAAACCACCGTTCTGATTAGGGTCAAAATCGGGCCGTTACACAATGCGATCATACGAATATGGTTTGAGAAAATACAATAAGAGAACGTTGAAGACATCAAGCAGTTATTCTACCATGAATTTGGTGATTTACCTTATTTACTCGATGTCAAAGTGGATAAGCAGTTATTCCGAGCTCTTGCCCAGTATTGGAATCCCGCCTATAGTTGCTTCACTTTTGGGAAGGTAGACTTGGTGCCCACCGTAGAAGAGTACACAACTCTGCTCTGTTGCCCGAGGATCCAAGTCAAAAAAGCTTATTCCAGAGCCACCAATGTCCCAACTTTCTTAAAGAAACTAATGAACATAACTAGGATGAGCGAGCAATGAGTCATGGCGCGGATCAAACAAAAAGGGGATAGTAAATGCATCATTTGGAAAAGTCTGCAGGATTTGATCTTGGTACATCTAGATGCGAGGAAAAGAGTCAAAATTTTCACCTTGAGTATTTATGGGTTAGTCATCTTCCCCAAAGCACTAGGGCACGTTGATGATGCAGTTTTAGATCTATTTGACTGGCTTGACAAAAGGGTCACACCCGTCTCAATAATTTTGGCTGAAACTTTCAGATCTTTAAGTGCATGTCGGAGAGCGGGTGAAGGAAGACTTATTGGCTGTCCACAACTCTTGCTAGCCTGGTTCCATCTGTAACACCCCTTATCCTTATTCGACGCTGGAACAGGATACGAGGCGTTACCGGACTCATACACAAGCAATTATGCAATACTGAGACTTGACTTTCCACCCAAATTTAAAACTTTTCTTATCGCCCTTAAACAAGCCTACGAGGCCTAAAACACACTTTAGGAGCGATTCGGGATCAAATCAAACTCTTAAAAAGATCTTTAGAAAAACTTAGAAAAATTCTCATCAAACAGTCCACACGCCCGTGTGGAGGAAGAAACACGCCTGTGTGGCATTTCACATGCCCGTGTTCCACACCCGTGCAGATTTATTTCTCATTTTGAACCTACAAGGGTTTTCACACGACCTAACACACGCCCGTGTGTCTACCCGTGTGGACGAGGACAAGATTATTTACCAAGCCCTTTCTATTACTCTTACTTGCACCAATCTAAACCACATCTAACAACCAATTCATTCATGCATAAATACACCAATTACTCAACCATACAACTTGCACATTCATGAATAACATCATCATTTCATAGGTTAATAAGAAAGAGCCATCAACTATGGCCTTATACAAAAGAATTCATCTTCAATTAAGCCAACACAGATTTGGCCAAAATAATATGACATTCAATCAAGACTCAATCCTTATACATGCCATACTCAAAATGCTAAATCTAACTATACCAAAATGTGTGGAGAGTGTGGGTGATCATTCGACTATCTTCATATCACGAGCTGGCTCTTCGACACTAAAAAACAAGGGAAAAGTGAAGGGAGTAAGCTTTAAGCTTAGTAAGTTTATATGTAAACAACAAGCATCATACTACATACTTATCAATCAAGAACATTACATACTAAGCAAAAATAATTCAGATCCTCATAATCATGCTTACTCATTTTAAACCATACCATATCCCAAACTCATATAATAAAACATTGCCCACATTTACTTGCACTTATACCTTGCACTTATTACCACAAAGCCACATGTAATTTCACTTAGACAAGTTTCTCAATGAAAACTTGAAATAATACAAGATACTTGGTGGTTTCGCTCACAACCCACCATTAATCAATAACAAGGTGGTATCGCACACAGCCCACCAATATGAATAACAAGGTGGTATCGCACACAGCTCACCAAAAATGATAATTACAGTGGTATCACACATAGCCCACCAAAATGATAATTACGGTGGTATCGCACATAACCCACCAATATTAATAACAAGGTGGTATCGCACACAGCCCACCATAAATTACTTATTCATGGATTTTATTCGTATCATTTTCCTATTCCGAAGGTTCATTTGAGGATTTCCTCACATTTTATCAATTTAATAGATATCCATAATATTCATTTTTATTTCACACAATGCATTACTATGTAAAAACATAGGTACAAAGGATGTATCATTTACATATAAACTTACCCCGATACGAAATATGTCGATTTGCAATTTAGTCCGAAACCTTGCCTTTTCCTCGGCCAAGGTTGATCCCACTTTTTTCTTGATCTATAATGACATATTTAGCTCATTAAATAACCATATTATTCAAATCTCTCCAAAATTTCTATTTTGGAAAAATTATCGTTTACCCCAGACTTTTACAAAATTACAATTTTTCCCCTAGGCTCGTAAAATAAAATGTGTTCATTTTTCACACACCCAAGCCTATTCGGTTCATATTCCCTCTTATAGTAACTCACAATTTCAATTATTAAACACATTTACTACCTATTTTACAGCTTTTACAAAAAGGTCCTTTTAGGTGTTTAAATTGTATATTTAACAACCAAGATTCATTTCCTTCCATAAAATTTCAGAAATAAACATGAACATTCACATGGAAAAACCCTAGACTCTTAACCATTTTGCAAAATAGTCCCCTCATTAACTAGCTTAAGCTTTAAGGGTTCCAAAACTACAAAAATTTTCAAGAAAAACCACCAAAATCACTTACTTGCAAGGAGTGTAAGTTGCCAAAATTTAAGCTTCAAAAACCCCCTCTTTGGCTGGTATTTTTGGTGGAGGAAGAAGGAGAATGAAAAATTATGATAGCCTTTCTTTTGTTTAATTTTATTTTATTCAATTAAGTCACCTAATCTATTAAACCTTGACCAATTTGATTTTCTTGTCCCTATGGCCGACTATCAACCTTAGAAAGGTCTAATTGCATCTTAAGGACCTCCAATTTAAAGTTATATAGCTATTTGGCACCTTCAGCTAGTAAAATAAAACTTTCACACTTTATGCGATTTAGTCCTTTTTTCGCAATTAAGCATTCAATAACGAAAATTAATGCACCAAAATTTTCATGCACTCATATAATCATGCCATAACCCATAAAATAATATTAAAAATAATTTCTCCAACCTCAGATTAGTGGTTCCAAAATCGCTATTCCGACTAGCCCAAAAATTCGGCTGTTATACCATCGCCACTTTTGGAAGGTAGAAAAAGTCTCTTATCGAGTGTTCTCTGAGGACTACTCTCCATTGAAAGAATTTGTAGCTATCCCAAGGCGAGACAACATTTCTGAAAAAAGTGGATGGCAATTCTCCAGAGTCTCTAAGATGAAGACATTGAATGGAGGGCCCCTTGAATGATCCTTGATGAAATTTTATATAGATGTGGAGACTTTGACTGGGTCCTTTTACTCGGGATATGGGGAGCTGTTAGGTATGCCCCTCTACTTGTATTGAGATAGTATAGGTTGAGGTAGTTTATACCGGCAATATAAGGGTTGGCTCAATGTGAGTTTGCGTACAAAGGTGACAATTACAAAAAGAAGGTTCATGAAATTTCAAACGTATGGAACCAAACTCACAAAATGAAGAGATTTTTTCATAAATTCCATCACGACCCCAGAATATGATTAGTGGTGGGGTAAAAGAATTAATGACAATGTCCATTCGGCAAGCCAAGAAAGTACCCAACCGATAGAAGAACACTTGCAAGTGATCCCATTTGAATTAGAGATTGTAAAGCAAGACTTTAAAAAGAAGAGTTCGGAGCTGGGGAAAAGGATAGAAAAGTTGGAAGAGAAAAAGGTTTAGCTAGGATTAGACGTCGACGTCCAGAAGTTAGAAGTTGAGAAAATGAGAAAAGGAAAGAACAAGGCTGAGGAAGACTTGGGCAGTCTAAAAATATATTATAAGAAGTTTCTTTTATCGCGACTGCTGGGTGGGTTAAAACATCGGGATAGTGGCGGAAAGAAATCTAAGAAAAATATTTGAGCTAATTAGTGGAAAAAGAAATTTCAAGAGGCTCGAGCTCGAGAAGATGCACTCAAAAGGGATTTGTTAGAAAGTCGAAATGAAAAGGTTGGATTGAGGGCCCAGGTAGCAGAATTAGAAAGGTCACAGCATCAACATCATAGTCGCAACTCTGTGATCGAGTTGAAAGCAAGCCTGACTAAGATTGAAGAGTTGAAGGGAAAAATAGAAGAGCTCGAGGTTGCATTGCAAAATTGTGAACTTCGAGTTGAGTTCTTGAAACGAATAATGAACATTGGAAAGAACAACTTCAACACTCTCAAGGTCAAATCAGGGATAAAGATCACATCATGGGCGAAGCTTTGATTCAAGTACGGGAAGTAGCTGACCATTTGCAAACCCTAGCAGCTCAAGCTGACATGTTAAGCTTGAGATACGAATTAAAATCAAATCGGTGCTGAGAATTAGCTTGGCCTCTTAGGAAAGTCAAGGCTTTGAGTATTAAGGCAAGACCGTATATGTAAAATGTATTCGTTTTATGTAAAGAAATTTATTTTCTAATACAGTTGTTCTAATAGAATTGAATCAGAACCAATGTCTCTTTTTGCATTCATTTTGCATTCATTAGCATTACATTTCATCATATGCATTAAATTTCATAATTAAACCCTAATTAATCAAAATTATGACAGTTACCCTGGAAACCAACAAGAATCTGCCAACTAAATATCGTTACAGTACCCGTGATATAACCAAAGCCATGGATCAAAGGTTAAAGGCACTAGAACAAATTTAGAAAGACATGCAAGATCAATTGCAGGACCAATTAGCTAAAGTACATGTAATGCCCCAAAATTTTAAGAGTTTAATTGTGAGATTCTGTAGTAATTAATTTATGTATCTCTAGTTCTGTGCTCTACTTTTGTGTTTAAGATCTAGAGTTCGAGTGGCATCGTTAAATTTTTATTCTTTTAGATCAATCCTTATCCATGCAGTATATGGGTAAAGGCAATTCTGTAAGAACTTATGACAAGAATGAGCTTGCTGGTTCACTAGTTAAATGCAACAGCTTGATTTAGGGGCTAGTCAGAACAGTGGTTTCAAAATCACTAATCTGAGGTCGTAGAAAAGTATTTTTATGTTATTTTATGAGTTAGAGCATGATTATATAGGTGCATGAAAATTTTGGTGCTTTAATTTTAGATTTCATGCTTAATCGCGAAAAAGGACTAAATCGCATAAAGTGTGAAAGTTATAATTTTAAGATAAAGAGGCAAAATAGCTAGAATATTAATTGGAGGTCTTTAAAGGGAAATTATCCCTTTATATGATGGTTGGCCGGCCATAGGGGACAATAGAGGTCAAAATTTGGTCAAGTAGGTGGATTAGGTGGACTAAATTGGGATTTTATATTAAAATAAAGAAAGAAAAGATATCACATTTTCTCCTTCATTCCTCCACCAAAAATTATCAGCAAATAGGGGATTGAAAGCTTTAAAAATTTTAGCACACTCTTCTCTTTACAAGTAAGTGTTTTAGTGATCATTTCTTGATAATATTTGTACTTTTGGGACCCCTAAAGCTTAAGCTTTCTAAAGAGGGGACTATCTTGCAATATGGTGAAAAGTTTAGAGTTTTTCCATGTGAGATTTTAAGTTGTTTGCTGCATTTTTATGGAAGAAATTGAGTCATAGATGTTTAATAAACAACTCTTGTGAAAGTTGTTACCATGAAAACACCTAAAAAGGACCTTTTTGTAAAGGTTGCAAAATGTGTGGTAAATGTGTGAAATAATGAGTTTTTATGGTTTCCATAAGAGTAATAAATGTTCACTTAGGCTCGTTAAAGAAATAAATTTTTTAGAATTGATTTTGAGCTTATGGGTGAAATAATCATTTTGTGAAAGCCTAAGGGCAAAATAGTAATTTTCCAAAGCATGATTATTAAAATGCATTAGTTAATGTGACAATTAAATGAGCTAATTTTCTATTATAGATCAAGAAGAACAAACAATTAACCTCGATCGAGGAAAGGGAAAAGTATCGGACTAGATCGACCATCTAGCCTATTTTGAAATCGAGGTAAGTTTGTGTGCAATAAATTCAACATCATGTTATTAAGTTTCTAAATGGTTGATATTAGCAATGTTGTCCAATATTTCTATGAATTCGAGTTATGATGTTGAATGAGAAAAATGATGAAAATAGTGAAGTTGAAGTCCCGGGTGGACTATATTTGAAGGTGAGTATACTAATAATGAATCATGAGAATGGTAAGGTCCCGTATAAGACCATGTCTAAGATATGGCCTCGGCACCAAATGGAGATCCCTATAAGACCATATCTAGGATATGGCATCGACATCGAATATGAGAATCGTATAAGACTATATCTGGGATATGGCATCGACAATCTATACGAGATCCCATAAAATACCATATATCGAGAATATGGCATCGGTATCTAGAAGTGACCCCACGTAAGACCACATCTGGGATATGGCATTGGTGTCATAATTATGTGAATGAGGATGATTATATATCTTTGAATATCTCAAGTAATTTCCATATGGTAAATAGTTAAGCTTATGCTAGAGATGAGATTAATACTAATACTAAGTGATGAGGTGACATAGGTATATGTGAGTAATTCATGAGAATGGTTCATGATATGTGGCATGTTATGTAATTGGTAAGAGTAAATATGAGTAAATTATGGAAATGAGCTTAAGACTGTGTTTTATTCAATGAAATGGATGAATGACATTATGAGTTTTATGTTTCTATTTATTTCATGCAAACTTTTTAAGCTTTATGGTTACCCTTCTCATTTCCCTTTCCCTTTTAGTATTGCCAAGTTAGCTCGAGATTTCATGGAACGTCGGAGTACAAAAATCACACTATCAACTACTCTTCGGTATAGCCAAGTTAGATTCATTTTTAGTATGGCATATATAGGGCTTAGTCTCTTTTGTTATGTCACATTTGTTAGCCAAAGTGTTGGCATTAATGTTGCTAAATTCATTTTGTAAGTGGTCTTTGGAATTGGGCCAATACTTGACAAGTTTATATATATATATTCAATGATGATGAATTTCATGAAGTGTATGCTTGTGTGGATGTATTGATTTTGAGTCCTTAGAAGTACTTTACAGTCCTGATATGTGTTGGATTGGATTGGTGCAAGTGTGGTTGCTGTATAGGGTGGCATATGGCTTGGTAGATAGCCTTTTAAATGTCTACACGAGTAGACACACTAGCTTGTGCCTAGGCCGTGTGTGACACACAGTCATCCCTATGGGCGTGTTGATTGGCCATGTGTCCTCATGCATGCTAGGGTTACAAGTCAATATGATTAGAAATAAACACATGGGCAGAGACACGGCCGTGTGTCTCAGCCGTGTGGGAGGCACGACCATGGGCATGGGTGGGTGCCCAGGCCGTGCGAAGTCTACACTTGAATTTGGAATTTAATTTGCCACACGGTCGAAGGACACGGGCGTGTGACTGGTCGTGTGATACAAGTCAGTGTCGACCACGGGCCAAAAACACGGGCGTGTGACAGGTCAAGTGATACAAGTCAGTGTTGACCACGGGTGTGGAATACGAGCATGTGATATGTAACACGGGCGTGTCCCTTCTTCCACACGAGCTTGTGGCCCTATTTTAAATAGAAATTTTCTAAGTGTGCAAAAGTTTCTGGTTAAATTCTGAAACCCTCCGTATGCATGTTTTAGGCATCGTAGGCCAATAATAAGGATGTTAAGCATATGTATGAAAAGTCTTAAGTTGGAAATGAAATTTTAAAGCCCAAAGTTGTATGTTCAAGCAAGTTAAGTCCGGTAATGCCTCGTACCCGATTTTAGAGTTGGATACGGGTAAGGGGTGTTACATTTAGTGGTATTAGAGATACGGTTTAGTCGATTCTCAACTAACGTAGCGTAAGTATAAGTCTAGCTATATGTGCCATACGTAAGAGTAATTGTGTAATGATAGCGTGACAGCTCCTGATGGTTTAAATTGTGTTTTTATATAGTAAATGGATCTTGATCCCGACCGAGCTACAGTCGATGATGCTACAAGTAATGTGTTGACTCCCGAGAAAGGGACCGCCCCAGTAGAGAGTAGACCCGAGACTATGGGTTAGGGAGAAGAGGCTCGAGAAGCCTTTCTCCATATGATGAGAAAATGGTATACTGAGTACATTTGAGAAAATCCTAATGCTCAACCGCCTCCACCCCTACCTTTTCCTCAACCTGCTCCTGTAGCTCATCAAGTTGTAGAGGTAGTAAGAAGAGAAAGGCCTCCGATCGATAAGATCCAGAAACAAAGAGTAGAGGAATTTCGGGCTAGAAAAGATGACGATCCAGAGAGGGTGAAATTCTAGCTTGAAAATACCATTTGAGTATTCGACAAGTTATCATGCATACCTGAAGAGTGCATGAAGTGTGTGGTATCTCTTTTGAGAGATTCAGCCTATCAGTGGTGGAACACCCTTGTTTCGGTGGTACCAAATGAGAGAGTTAATTGGGAGTTCTTTTAAGAGGAATTTCGGAAGAAGTATATTAGTCAGAGATTCATCGACTAGAAAAGAAAAGAGTTCTTAGAGTTAAAGCAGGGCCGAATGACGGTGACCGAAAATGAACGTGAATTCATAAGGCTTCCTATGTATGCCCGGGAGTACGTGTCTACCGAGGCTATCATGTGCAAAAGGTTTGAGGATGGGTTAAATGAAGATATCTGAGTGTTTATTGGTGTCCTCGAACTAAAAGAGTTTGTGGTGTTGGTAGATCGAGCCTGTAAGACTAAAGAACTAGTCAAAGAGAAAAAGAAAGCTAAAATTCAATTTCGCAACTCGAAGAAGAGACAATTAAGCAGGTCATATCAATCCTCATCTAAGAAATCAAAGGATTTAGTTGCTCGATCAGCCACTTTAGCCGGGTTTTCAAACAGAAGTAAAAGTAGACCATACCCAGTCTAAGGCTCAGACTACTTCGGTTGCTAGTGTTGGCAATGCTCGATAGAGTAGACCGGAATGCCCACAGTGTGGCAGGCATCATTCTGGTGAGTGCCGAGCAAACGAGAAGGCTTGTTTCAAGTGTGGGTCTCTAGACCATTTTATCAGAGATTGCCCCGATGTGGGTGAGAAAGAGAAGTCTTAGAATGCAAGACCGGGAAAACGCTAGGGGAAGACCACAGAAAAACCCGAGAAATGAAATGAGTAGCAAGAATTTATCTAGAGAACAGACTACAAGAGTGGAGGGTAGAGCACCGACGAGAACTTATGCTATTCGTGCTCGCGTAGAGGCGTCCTCCCCTGATGTAATCACGGGTACATTTTCTCTTTATGATACTCGTGTTATAGCTTTAACTGATCCGAGATCTACCCACTTGTATATTTTCATAAATTTAGTCTCTAGCATGAACTTGCTTGTAGAGTCTATTGAATTTATGATAAGAGTGTCAAATCCCCTAGGCAAATGTGGATGGGTTGATAGAGTTTGCAAAGGTTGTCCTTTGATGATTAGGGATCATTATTTTCCTGCTAATCTCATGCTATTACCGTTTGATGAGTTTGATTTCATCCTTGGGATGGATTGGTTAGTTGCTCATGATGTGATTGTGAATTGCGAAAATAAGTTTATTGAGTTAAAATGTGAAAGTGGGGATCTTATTCATGTTGAATCAGATAAGCAAGACAGATCACCAGTAGTGATATCATCCTTGTTGACTCAGAAGTATTTAAGAAAGGGGTACGAAGCTTACCTTGCCTTTATGATTAATGCTAAATAGACTAAGTTGAAAATTGAGTTGGTACCCATAGTATGCAAGTATCCAGATGTTTTCCCAGAGGAATTGCCAGGGTTACCTCCGGTTAGAGAGATTGAATTTGGGATTGAGTTAGCTCCTGGTACTGCCCCCATTTCTATTGCTCCAAACAGAATGGCTCCAACCAAGCTAAAAGAATTGAAGGCACAATTACAAGAACTAATGGATGAAGGCTTTGCAAGACCGAGATATTCTCCGTGGGGTGCTCCCGTATTATTTGTGAAGAAGAAAGTCAGTTCTACGAGGTTATGCATAGATTATCGGCAACTCAACAAGGTAACTGTGAAGAACAAGTACTCATTGCCAAGAATCGATGATTTGTTTGATCAATTGAAGGGAGCCACAGTATTTTCCAAAATAGACTTGAGGTTTGGATTTATCAGTTGAGAGTCAAGGATTCAGATGTGCCGAAAATCGCATTTCGGACAAGGTATGGCCACTATGAATTTTTGGTCATGCCTTTCGGTTTAATCTGCAATCTTCATGGATTTGATGAATCACATTTTTCAGCCATATTTGGATAAATTTGTCGTGGTCTTCATTGATGATATACTGATCTACTCCCGGGATGAGAATGAGCATGTTGAGGATTTGAGAACAGTTCTGCAAATTTTGAGAAATGAACAGTTATATGCCAAGTTTAGTAAATGTGAATTTTGGCTTAAGAAGGTTGGTTTTTTGGGGCATATTGTCTCGAGAGATGGGATTAGGGTTGATCCGAGTAAGATCTCAACGATTGTGGAATGGAAGCCACCAAAGAATGTAATTGAGGTTAGAAGTTTTTTGGGCCTAGCTAGCTACTATAGATGTTTTGTCAAAAGGTTCTCTATGATAGCTACTCCAATGACGAGGCTATTGCAAAAAGATGTGAAGTTTGATTGGACAGAAAAGTGCCAACAGAGTTTTGAGAGACTAAAGACGTTGTTGACTGAGGCTCCTGTTTTAGTGCAACCTGAGCCAGGAAGAGAATTTGTGGTTTTCAGTGATGCATCCATGAATGGATTGGGTTGTGTACTTATACAAGAGGGCAAGGTGATTGTATATGCTTCTACATAGTTAAAGCCGCACGAGAAGAATTACCCGACTCACGATTTGGAGTTAGCCGTAATTGTTTTTGCACTAAATATTTAGAGATACCATTTGTATGGTGAGAGGTGTAGGGTGTTCACTGATAATAAGAGCCTAAAGTACTTGATGGCTCAAAAAGAGTTGAATCTTAGGCAACGAAAATGGTTAGAGCAAATCAAAGATTATGAGCTAGTGGTCGACTACCATCCGAGGAAAGCGAATGTGGTAGTAGATGCCTTGAGCAGGAAATCCCTGTATGCTTTGAGAGCTATGGGTATGAGCTTAGCGTTGTCTGATGACGGTGCTGTATTAGCCGAGTTGAGGGCTATACAATTATTCATTCAGAAAATATGTGAAGCTCAAAAGAATGATAGTGAGATGCAAGCTAAGAGAGCTCAGTGCGAATCGGGGAATAACTCTACTTTTTGGGTTGGTTTAGAGGATTGCTTAATGATAATGATACGTGAATGATAATGATAAGTGAATGTCTGAAAGCGGCCTCAGATAGGAAAAATTCCTATTTGGATATGAAAAGAAAAGAGATTGAATTCTAAGTAGGTGATGAAGTGTTTCTGAAAGTATCACCATGGAGAAAAGTCCTCAGATTTGGCCGGAAAGGCAAATTGAGTCCGTGTTTTATCAGACCTTATGAAATTATCGAGAGGATAGGGTCGATAACTTATCGTTTGGCCTTGCCACCTGAGTCAGAAAAGATTCATGATGTCTTTCACGTGTCCATGTTACGCCGATACCATTCGGACCCTTCACATGTGATTGTACCATTTGAGGTAGAGATTCAACCGGACATGACTTATGGCAGAGAGCTGGTTAAAATTTTGGCACGAGAGGTCAAACAGTTGAGAAACAAAAGTATAGCCCTTGTGAAAGTGCTATGGAAAAGACATGAAATAGAATAGGCTACATGGGAGCCCGAGGAGGCTTTGATAAACTAATATCCCAACCTTTTCACCGGTAAGATTTTCGGGGACAAAAATCCTTAAGGGGAAGAATTATAACAGCCCGATTTAAGGGCTAGTTAGAATAGTGGTTTCAGAATCACTAATCTGAGGTCATATAAAATTATTTTTATGTTATTTTATGAGTTAGAGCATGATTATATACGTGCATGAAAATTTTGGTGCTTTAGTTTAGCGATTTCATGCTTAATCGTGAAAAAGGACTAAATTGCATAAAGTTTGAAAGTTCTAAGTTATAAGTTAAAGAGGCCAAAATGCCATATAATATTAATTGGAGGTCTTTAAAGGGCAATTAACCTCTTAAATGATGGTTTGGCTGGCCATAGGGGACAATAGAGGTCAAAATTTGGTCAAGTAAGTGGATTAAGTGGACTAAATTGGGATTTTTATTAAAATAAAGAAAGAAAAGATAGCATCTTTTCTCCTTCATTCCTCCATCGAAAATTAGCAGCAAATAGTGGTTTGAAAGGTTAAAAAATTTTAGCACATTCTTCTCTTTACAAGTAAGTGTTTTAGTGATCATTTTTTGATAATTAAATGAGCTAATTTGCTATTATAGATCAAGAAGAACAAAGAATTAACCTCGATTGAGGAAAGGGCAAAGTATCGGACTAGATCGACCATCTAGCCTATTTTAAAATCGAGGTAAGTTTGTGTACAATAAATTCAACATCATATTATTAAGTTTCTAAATGATTGATATTAGCAATGTTGTACAATATTTCTATGAATTTGAGTTATGATGTTGAATGAGAAAAATGATGAAAATAGTGAAGTTTAAGTCTTGGGTGGACTATAGCAAAGGTGAGTATACTAATAATGAATCATGAGAATGGTAAGGTCCTCCGTATAAGACCATGTCTAGGATATGGCCTCGACACTGAATGGAGATCCTGTATAAGACCATATCTGGGATATGGCATCAGCATCGAATATGAGAATCTTATAAGACCATATCCGGGATATGGCATCGACAATCGATATGAGATCCTATATAAAACCATATCGGGGATATGGCCTCATCATCTAGAAGTGACCCCACGTAAGACCACATCTGGGATGTGGCATTGGTGTCGTAATTATGTGCATGAGGATGATTATATATCCTTGAATATCTCAAGTAATTTCCATGTGGTAAATAGTTAAGCTTATGCTAGAGATGAGATTAATGCTAATACTAAGTGATGAGGTGACACAGGTATATGTGAGTAATTCATGAGAATGGTTCACGATATGTGGCATGTTATGTAATTGGTAAGAGTAAATATGAGTAAGTTATGGAAATGAGCTTAAGACTTGTGTTTTATTCAATGAAATGGATGAATGACATTATGAATTTTATGTTGCTATTTATTTCATGCAAACTTACTAAGCTTTATGGTTACCCCTCTCATTTCCCTTTCCCTTTTAGTATTGCCAAGTTAGCTCGAGATTTCGTGGAACGTCGGAGTACGGAAATCACACTATGAACTACTCTTCGGTATAGCCAAGTTAGATTCATTTTGAGTATGGCATGTATAGGGCTTAGTCTCTTTTGTTATGTCACATTTGTTTGCGAAAGTGTTGGCTATTATTGTTGCTAAATTCATTTTGTAAGTGGTATTTGGAATTGGGCCAATACTTGACAAGTTTATATATATTCAATGATGATGAATTTCATGAAGTGTATGCTTTTGTGGATGTATTGATTTTGAGTCCTTAGAAATCCTTTATAGTCCTAATATGTATTGGATTGGATTGGTGCAAGTATGGTTGCTGTACAGGGTGGCATATGGCTTGGTAGATAGCCTTTTAAATGTCCATACGGGCAGACACACGGGCGTGTGTCTAGGTCGTGTGTGACACACGGTTAGCCCCATGGGCGTGTTGATTGGCCGTGTGTCCCCATGCATGCTAGGCTTACAAGTCAGTATGCTTAGTGGTAAACACATATACATGCAGCTTTTACAATAATATACACTCAAATTTATCGAACATCATCATTTAACAGGTTCATAAATAATTATTTGATATATTTCAGCTTAAGGAGTTACCTCGACTGTCGACGATCCGCATAATGTGGCTATTCGATAACCTTTGTCTTTCCCCGATCCAAATCCATTTTTCTTTGTTCTTGATCTAAACATATTAAAAATAAGGTCATTCAAGTACATTTCATTTCAATTTAGTCCCAAAGCACATAAATGGGCAAATTACCATTTTACCCCTAATGTTTCACATTTTTACCATTAGTCCTATTTGCATAAAACACAAAATACACAAAATTTTTCAATAATACTCAATGGACGAATATCCATAGGGACCTCACAAGTCCATTTATTTCATTTATTTTGTAAATAAGTCCCTCTAAATTTTTTTTTTTCAATTTAACCCAAATACTCAAATTCACTAAAATTTCCAATACAAAACATGCTAATCTTTAACATATCTTTAATAAAACTCATCAAATATCAAAAACCACAAAAATATGTTAATGGCCGAATATCATTCATGTACTAATAACAAAAAATTCATCATGGGTCAGCTAATACTCTAAGCAACGATCTCAAAAACGTAAAAATTATCAAAAATCGAAATCAAACTAACCTTAGATTTGAGCTTACAAATGCCGAAACCTAAGCTTGAACTTCTCCTTTCTTATTTAGTACATTTGGCCATTAGAAGAATAAAAGATGATAATGATTTTTTTCTCATGTTTTATTTAACATATAATATGATATTTCATTATTTACTTAATTAACCTTATATATATAATATACATAACAACAAATAAGGGCATTGTTGGTACATGCCTTCCACTACCTTATAAAATGGGCCAATTGCCCTTTTAGTACCTCATTTTAAAAAGCCATCATCATTCTAGCACTTTACACTATAGTATGCAACTTTTTCACTTTACGCAATTTAATCCTTTTTGTTAAATTAAACACTCAAACGATAAAATTTTTCTACGAAACTTTCACACACATTAATTCACACATAATAAGCACGGAATATAATATATAAATATTTCTCAGACTCGGTTCATGGTCTCGAAATCGCAGTTCTGATTAGGGTCAAATTCAGACTGTTACACAGGCCGTGTGATACAAGTTAGTGTCGACCACGTGTGTGGAACACGGGCGTGTGATATGTCACACGGGCATGTCCCTTCTTCCACACGGGCATGTGGCCCTATTTTAAGTAGAAATTTTCTAAGTGTGCAAAAGTTTCTGGTTAAATTTTGAAACCCTCTGTATGCATGTTTGAGGCCTCGTAGGCCCATAATAATGATGTTAAGCATATGTATGAAAAGTCTTAAGTTGGAAATGAAATTTTAAAGCCTAAAGTTGTATGTTCAAGCAAGTTAAGTCCAATAATGCCTCGTACTCGGTTCCAGAGTTGGATACGGGTAAGGGGTGTTACATTAAACAATTGTCTGTATTCTATCTGGTCCCAAATTGAAACCCTATTATATGTGTTAAGAGAAAATTTTTTTGCTAGTTGTCAGAGGTGTGCTGGTGGTTAAGACAAAATTTATTAGAATTTGGTTAACGTTTGTATTTAGTTTTTCTTTTGTTTTTTATATATGTTTATTGTCCTTTTCTTTCTTTGGTTTGCTTCTTTGAATTCTTCTCGTCAAGTGTGTTCTACACGTGATTATCGGGAATTAGTGAAATCTTTACGTTACTGAAAGACTTCTATGTAAGTTCTGTCGAAATCTTTCAAATTTTGCGAGTTTTGGTTAGATTTTTGTTACGGTATTTTGGGAATTGTCGAATTGCTTTACTTAAACTCTTTGTTAACTAGCCGTTTTGTTCCCTTAGACGTGAGTGCAGAGAGGAGCGACCCTTCGCATGCTGTGCTGACTTAACATGGTTGAATCTTTGGTAAGCGTTAGTCGTTGAAGTTTCCTCGTGTCGAATTATTCGACATAGTTGATTGTGTATTAATGTTGTGTTAATTAGTTGATTTAGTCCAATGATTGATTGCTGAATGGTTAATTAAGTTCTGGGTAATCTTTGTATTATCTCTCAATCAACATGAAACCAAGTGCATATCGAAAACCTTAATTTTACAAGTTTCGGTCGCCAAAAATGGTGGCTGTCAACGCCACACGGCCAGGTACACGGGCGTGTGTCTAGGCTATATGGGTGGTCGTGTAACTCGCTATTCATCAATTTGGAGCCACACAGGCATGTGTGGCCATAGTAGTGCATGGTTCACACGGGCATGGGACACGGACATGTGTTTAGGCCGTGTAACTCACTGTTTGTGACTTAGGACCACATGAGTAAGCACATGGGCGTGTGCCTAGGCGTGTAAGTCACATGGGCAAGGACACGGCCGTGTGTCCAAGCCGTGTAACTCTCTGTTTACAAGTTAGAACCACATGGGCAGAGGGCATGGGTGTGTGCCCAAGCCATGTGAGCCACACGAACAAGGACATGGCCATGTGGCATTGTAAAAAGGGGCCCGAAACCTATTTTTAAGGCTGTAAATTTTGTTTATGGCTGATAATGATTTCCCCATTGTATGAATGGTCTGAATTTGATTGAATGAGAACTCTTTGATACTCTGTAATGGATGTATGAATATTATAATTGTAAGTGCATTATGGGTAATTGTACTCTGGATTTGCATGGGTTGAGATGTTATGAAGAAGGAAGTAATCTACTTTGAATGAGTGGTTAAGTCACTATGTTAATAGTTCTGATTCTGGCACTTGATGTATTATGATACAGTAGCTAAGCTGTGTTATTGTAAACGTGTCAAACAGACATTTATGGTGTGGAGGGTTGGATGGGCATTGAATGCCTTTAACGGTTTGTTAGGATGGTCGGAGATGATGTGTAGCACATGGGGTTTAGGAATATCTGTATCTGAATCTAATCTGCAATGTATATATGAATTAGTAGATATATAAATATATGTATATAACTGATCTTTTCTAAAACTAAACTATAAATAGTTTTGTACTGAACCCGAATTTCTGAATTTGAAAATACTTTATAAATGAACACTAATTGAATAAACTTAACCTTCTTTTACGCACCGAGTTCATAACTCATTTTGTTTGGATTGTATTTCAGGTGATCCCCAATCTTGATCAGGTAAGTGTCGCGGGAGCTCGGTCAAGCTTTATTCCTCATTTTAAGTATTACTATTAGGGTTTGATGATCTGTGATGTTATGGTATTTATTAGGATTATTTGTTTGAATTATTATTATGATGAATGTTATTAATGAATGGTTCCATTCGACTATGTTATGAAAGTATAACTTTAGTATGGTAACGTAACTCCCCAAGCTTGGTCTAGACATCTAGGCTATTACAGTATAGCAAGACATGAAGGACCAAATACAAGAGTTGCAACAAAGCATAATAAACTAGTTGACCTAGTTACTGGCCGGGGGAGTTATGCTTGTCATCCAAACGAATAAGCTGATTTGTTATTTTAGAAATTATAATGAATAAAATAAATTCGAAGAGAATAAAATTCAGAAAAAGAATTAAAAAATAATTGAGAATTGAGGATTGAAGATTGAGGATTGAGGATTAAGAATTGATGATTGAAAATTGAGTATTGAGTATTGAATATTTAATTGAAAGGAATGAAGTTTGGAAGGGTTTATATAGGAAAATTTATGGCTGTTGGAGCCCTTGTAGCAGTTGAAAATGTTACTATTGAAAGAAAAACACGTCTTACATGACTCATTTTCATTGATGTGGCAGTGAAAATGCACCCTATAGGACACATTTTGAAACTTTTTTTGTTGGTTCTGAGTTATATTTTGTGAAACAACTATATATATATTTTGAGGAATGAAGGGTTAACTTTAAAGTTGGCACATTTAATTTGAGATTCTTCATTTTATTTCTCACATTTCCAAGGTAAAATCAAATAACTGTGAATTTAAGATTGAGAGAAATGAAGTTTGTGGCATTAGATGAGACTTGCTGGCTAATATCTTCACAATATAATCTCTGTATGACCATTGTTGAAACTGTTATGGCTTAGGAATCAAACCATAACATTTGAAACTGCGATGGTTTTGGAAGAATTGAGAAGAAACGGTGATAGTGATAGATGAAAACTTAATTAATTAGTTAAAACTTTTTATTTTTAAATAAAAAAGAAAAGAAAATTCAAAAAAATAAATTAAATATTTTTTTAATACATGCAATATGATTGGTCCTTCAATACATGTGTCATGATCTAATTGGATGTGATGAAAATATTAATTGTTTTAATCAAGTACCTAAAAAATATCAAGTTGGTAAACAGATTTCTAGTTTAGGTATCGTTAGATAAAAATATATATAGATACTAAGTAAATACAAGTTATTAGGTTTAGGTACCTCCGTCTATATTAACCCTTTATATTATTTCATTAAATTTTAATTAAGGGTCTTGTAACAGCCCGATTTTGGTGAAATCGGAACAGTGGTCTCGGGACCACAAATCTGAGCTGAAAAATAAAATAAAATTTAATTTTATTATATGATCCATATTATACTAGAAATGTCATGTGAAAATTTTGATAAGAAAATTTTACCGATTATGTGCTTAATTACGAGAAGGACTAAATCGCATAAAATGTGAAAGTTGAATTCTAATAGCTACAATGATCAAATAGCTATGGAATTCAAAACTAGAGGTCCTTATATGGTAATTAGACCATTAAAAAAGAATGTAGATTTTTCTTGGTGACTTATCCATGGAAATATAGAAAAAGCAAGGACTAAATTGAAAATAGCAAAATACTTATTAATTAAAAAGATGATAAAAGATATCATCTTATTTTATGTCATCTTCTTCCCCAAAATAAACATGGAAACCATAGGAGAGAGAGAAGAGACTTTCATGACCAAATTGGATACGAATAGACCAAATTCGGAGTTAGAACCAAAATGAGGAAAATGTCGGATTAGTAGATGTTTGTACACAAACCTTTGTTGAGGTAAGTTCGTTTAACTAAATTATGTTTATTTACATGTTGTTTTGATTGTAATTATGTAAATTGTATAAATGTCATATATATATATGAAAGGATTACATATCCGATCAAGCCTGATAAATAAAAATGTTCTAATTAATTGATAATGCCCGATAGATGTTAAAAAGGTAAACGATGGAATTGTTGCTTTCATGCTTGGAATGGGTGTAGAATATTATCACATGAATTATGTGGTGTTAAAGATGTATGAAATGATCACATACTGGAAAATGCTTGGATTTGTTAAATCTCGTTTGAATAAATGAAAATTGATGGATAAATATAATTGCCGAAATGAATGAGGTCCTGCATTTGTTGCAGAATGGATTAGGCTCGAATGAGCAATACTAATGACTTCATTACAGAAAGGATTTAGCCCGGACGGGTAATCCTGATATAAGTTCTCTTGAGTATACATTATGGATTGGATTTAGCCTAGACGGGTAATCCAGAATGGACTCTAAAGGGAATTCTTTGTCATATAAAGGATTTAGCTTGGACTGGTAATCCAACAAAGCCCTTAGAGTATATGTTACAGCTAGAATTTAGCCTGGACTAGTAATTTTGCTATGTGATCTGTGGCTCGAAAGTGCACCTAAAAAGGTACTATTGAATATGAATTGAGAAATCCTGATTTGTACGCCTCGAGTGTACTACTTATGTATCCATCGATAATTCAATTAAATTCAACGGGCAAGGTTCTGACAGGTGCAAGCATAAATCTAAGACAAATTGACATGGAATGGTGTATATGGTATGGAAGTATGACATGAAAGAATATTACATGAAATGCAAGAAAATGATGATACATGATAAGTGATATGTAAGATCCCTAAATAGGGGCTCTTGCATTTTAATTGTTTGCATGTGAATGGTTTGAATGTGATGGGTGTCTTAGGGTCTGAATATGAGCCAAGGGTAGGCTTGGGCTATAGAAAAATTTTTATTTTTGGGCACTTGATAAGGGGAGCTGAAGGGGTTAAGTGTTAAGAGTATTCCATAGCAAGTTTTGGCACAAGAAATGCCTGGGTAAAGTAGCAAAGAAGGCGCCACTGAGAGCTTGGAGAGATGACGCCACAAGGAGCTAGGGGAGCATTCGAGCTACGAAGATCCCTTTCTACTATTTATTTTTGACGCCAGATCAAGGAGGAGTTGTGCTCAGGTGGAACTCTGGTGGATAGATGTTGATCAAGTCAACAGATTCAAAATGGGTAGAGAAGAGGAATTTGTGGAGTTTGAAGAATTCAAACTTGTTTGAATGGTTGGCCAGGAGAAAAACAAGGAGAGAAAAGAGGGATTGAAGTGGGGGAAGGCTTAGCCGAATTATTGTCGTGGCTGTGGGAGCTGGGAGCATTTGGTTTTTTGTGTGTGATTGGTGTGCCAAAATTCAAAAGGGGAAGCTAGCTATAGGTGCATTTTTGGCGTAGTGAGAGGGCATCAAAAGTTCTTTGGGTTTTCTTCCTTTTTGTTAAGCCAAATAGTCCCTAAGCCTTGTTTTCTTTTCTTCTCTTTTCAACTTATGGTGCTTGGCTGAAACTTCATTCCCATTCAACTCAACCTTTTGTTGATTTCTCTTGACTTCATTATCAAAAATGAAACCCCTTTCTTGTCGTCATCTTTTTCTGTTCCTGTGTTGTGCTAGCCGAATCCACTCCACTCCACTCCACCCACTTTACTTTATTTTCTTTTCCATCTTTTCCAAAGCTGAATCATCACCCATCTTGTTTCTTTTTCTCCATCTTGTTCTTGATCTCAAAACACTCTGATTAGCCAAAAACTCCTTGAGTCTCACTACTTTGGTTTAAGTCCTCTTTCAATCATTAAAAGCCAGTGATCATACTTTCTTTGCTCATTGCCGAATCTTAACTCTTGGTAAGATCTCGATTCATCCTCTCTTTTTCCCTTCTACTTCTTTTGCCATAAGGCCGAATTTCTTTCTATCTTTGCTCTCTTCTTTTTGTAGTTTCTTAAGGGAAGTAAAAGCCAAGAGTAGACAGGTGGATGGATGGTGATTTAGTTGACTACCCTTAGTCTTATATCATTCTTCGGGTTTTATAACAGTGGATCGTGGTCATCTATTCCTTTCCAATCGGTTGCGTTAGAGACTGTGGTAAGGGTTCTGTCGATTCAACTCTTTTATTGTGTGAAAAGCCGAAGGCTATTCGTTTATGTGGTTTAAATCTTGGCTGATTGTAGGGGGAGGCTTATCATCATGCTGCTTCGGGTTTTGCTTGGTGATTGAAGGGTACCAAGGTAAATGGGGGAATATCTTATTGCGTTATATCCTTCAGGATTTTCTTGATTAAAGCCGAATGGCTAGTTACTTAATGGTATTGTGTTGGCCGAATATAGGAAGGGGGTAGTCAAGTGTTTGGATTCCCAGGTTTCACTCGATTCGTGGGTTAGATCTTGATTGTTGGGATTCGCAAGTCTTGTGAGTAATCAGGTGTGTATCTCTTACACACTTCATAATCAATGTGTTACTATGTTATTAACTTAAACACTGTTAAAAGCTGGGATAAATGTGGATATCGATATGCTACCCTTATGGGTATGAGCGAGGACTCCGGGTAAGTCCGTTCCGATAGTTAATTATATTTGATTGCTGATGAATATGTTGCAGTATGTTATTAATTGATAAAGCATGTAAGTAATGTATGTATAAGCATGTGCACTGAAATGGTTATTATGAGAGGAGGGGAAAGATGTAATATTTGTGACTTTGGGTCACCAGTGGTTTGGCACCACCAGTGGTTTGGTACCACATGTGATATTTGTGACTTTGGGTCACCAGTGGTTTGGCACCACATTGGATATTTTAGTGACTCGTCCTAGTGGTTTAGTACCATAGTGGGTTGGCCCTACATATTACATTAAAAGGGATTGTCACCAGTAGTTTGCTACTACAAAGTGGGTTGGCCCCACATATGGATAATTGTGACTTTGGGTCACCAGTGGTTTGGCACCACCAGTGGTTTGCTACCACATTTGTATATACTTGATTGTGACTTTGGGTCACCAGTGGTTTGGTGGTTTGGTACCACACGGGGTAGGATATGGAGTTTTGGATGGCTAGGTTTGGGTTGCATGACATACTTACTTGATTATGAAACTGTGCAAGAGTGTTGTTATAATCGGGAGGGGGATTATACACTACGTCTCAGTGACTCACCTCTTCCCTTACATTCTGCAGATGACACGTAGATCGCGGATGTGGAGCCGGGCAGACTCATGGTGGCCATGCATATTACGTTTGGTTTTAGTTTATTCACTCTTTTGGGTACTTTATTTTTAATTTGGTTTTACTTGGGTTTGTAATAAGGCCACTAACTAATATTTCTGGGTTGTTTAATCTTGTTAAGTTTTATCATACATTGCTTAAGTTAAGCAACATGGAATGTCTAAATAACCTGTAAAATCAATGTTTTCCTAAATTTACACATCTTATCGGGTTTTCTAAACCTTACCATCGGGTAATAACAAACAAGTGATGACAACGAACCAAACTCAAATTTCTTCTTAAAATTTAGTTTTACTCTGAGATCTAATGGAAAATGGTTTTCAACCTCACACTTAAGCGAGGACGGGTTTTTCTTAAAATCTAACGATTTTCCTGGTAATGAGGGGCGGCAAATGGGTTTTCTCGAGGGAGTCTTTTTCTTCCGTTTAAAAATTTAGGCAGCAAAATGTTTCAATGGTAGTTCTTCACGAAAATAAACCGGCAATGTGTTTTATTCAAACGTTTTCACCCTGTGACATGCCGAATCTGGTCGTAGTGTGTTGACCGGGTTTGGGGTGTTACATGATATATGAAATATGAGATGATGATGTTTGTACATGAAAACTATTTGATGAGAATGTTCATTCTTGATTATAGACTTGTACACCTAGAGTGTACTGATCGTGACTTTGATATTCTGAGTAATATGTGTAAAGTTCCGATGCGAAATGATTTGAACTTGAAATGAACTATTGTGAAATTATATTCGAAATAATGAGATGAATTATATACGTTGAATGAATACATGATGTGGAAAGCATATGTGCTTGGAAACTTGATTATTGTTGAGCCTATACATGTCTTGATATTACTATGAAATATATGACTAACAAGGGCAATGAGGATGTGTGTACGGCTTGAGATCAAAGTGGTTGATTATACCTTACTTAGTTACTTCAAATAGGATGAATGGTAATTTAAGTACCATGTTATACGAACTTACTCAGCATTTTATGCTTACCTTATTTTATTTTCCCCTATTTTAGAGTAAATCGAAAGCTCGTTGGATTGGAAGCCTAGGAGAGATCACTCACACTATCCATCGGCCCATGTCGGTATAGTATGGTAATTTAATTGCAGTTGAAATGGCATCTATAGGATATGTTGGCCATATTGGCATGTAAACATAAACGATGCTTGTAATCTAGCCATTGGAATGACTAATAATAATTGTTTTGATATACTTGTAATGCCATATTATGTTAGCTACATATATGTTAAGTAGTTGATCAAATTATGTCCAACATGAGGACATAACCAAGATAAGATTGTAAACATATATGCATGAAATGATATGCCACGATGATGGATGGAATATGCTTGATTAGAATGCTTGAAATGGTTAGTAATTGTATGTGATGATATATCATGTTAAATGATAGAATTAACTTGAATAAAATGCTTGGATTTGTTAGGTAATGAATGCAAGATGTGGTGTAGGATTATGGCAAAGATTGGGGGTGAGAAGTGAAGCTAGAAATGACTTTATTTTGTCCACATAGGCAGACACATGGGCATGTGTCTAGACCCTGTGTGACACATGGTTTGGTAACATGGGCATGTGGTTAGGCCGTATGTCCCTTGCACCTTAAATTTGTGAAAACAGAATGCTCAGAATTGAGCACACAGGCAGAGACACGGCGTGTGTTTCAGCCGTGTGGGAGACACGACCTTGAATATGGGCGTGTATCTTGGCCGTGTGAAACCTGTACCTAATTCGAATTGAATTACCTAATTCGAATTGAATTAATTAACCACACGGCCTAGCACTGGCGCAAGGGAAAGAGCTACCTAGTTTTGAACATGGCTTGCAGCACGGTGTGTCCCAGGGTCACACGGGCGTGTCCCTTGGACCACACGAGCGTTGAGCCTTGCAACTTGGAAAATTTTGGAATTTCATGAAAAATTCCCTGAGTTCCCGATTTAGTCCCGACTTGATTCTAATTCTCATATTGGGCCTTGAGGGTCCATTTAAGGGACATTATGAATGACCTTGGTGAATGAATAGTAACTTGCTTGAATTTATTGTTAAATGTTCTGAATATTCTGGTAACGCTTGAAACCCTATTCTAGCGTCGGATACGGGTTAGAGGTGTTACATTTAGTGGTATCAAAGCTATGGTTTAGTCGATTCTCGGACTGAACATAGCATATATGGAGTCTAGAAATACATACCATTATATAACCTGTGATAGTGTGATATCTCCTGACTCTGATGAAAATTATTTTACAAATAGACAGATATGCTTTCCAACCGGGCTAATTCTGATGACTCCGAAAGAGATACTCAAGTATCTAGTAAAATGGTACTAATGATGAAATAGAATTCGAAAAGGTACAGATAAATGTTTTATAGTACATGAGAATGATAAATGTTGTGTTATATGAGTATATATATATATATATGAAAGTTAAATTTTGAGGCTTACGACCTCTACCCCCTCACCATTATAGTTTTATACGATGAAAATTCACAAGATTTATGTTGACTAAGTTCATAAGTGTGAAGGAATAGTACAAAGGCTGAATGATTAATGATGTAGTCAGAATGAGAATGGGTTAATAAGTAACGATGGTATTAAAAGAGATATTAGATTTTTCTGAGGATTATTTTGATTATGTGATGTCATTGTTAAGGAAGAAGTTGTTCATGAGTAAACAACTTACCCAGATATGATATTTACGGAACGAATTGGCCGAAAATTATTCTGAATTGACTTTTCAGTGAACTAAATAATGTAAGATTATTGATGAATTTATTGGTCAGTGGAATAGTGATAAAACTGCAAAGATATTTGAATACAACTGTTATAATTGAGTATATTACAGCAACATCTACTGGGTACTCTATAAGTTCTGTTATTATCAGAGGCATATGAAATTGTGCATGTACAGATGCAATATTTATCGTATTGAAAGACTAGTAAATTATGATAAATGGAATTACTGAAAGTCTGGTTGATTCATGAGCGGTATTGCTCTATTTTACTTGAGTTGCTAATTCATCATGAATGATATAAGATTTGATGATAAGATTCATGTGATACTATTTTCTACTTTTATTGATTGAAGCCCTGAATTGAGAATGTACAAGTTATATTATTCTTCTGAATTTTCTCTGAAATATCAACAATCTCTTTAGTATATAAAACTGTGTTATCTGTGAAAGATATTCTTTAATTGGAGGTAATTACATTCATTACTGATACAAAAATTGACTCGATCTTGAGGTATGGTGATAAGGATCACAGATTATAGAAACTGTATTACCGTATTGGTTATTATTGGGGCCACATTCGGTTCTCCCTCTTATAAATTGAGGTACACTATTGTTATTGAAGCGTTGCTTTATCTGTACGGTTGAAATTTCAGTCATAATATAGCATTATGGTTTTGAATCTATTTAATGGTTCTGGCTTTGGAAAAAACTCAAAGCTTCAATGTTAACAATTGAAATAGCTACATTGATGACATAGTTATTACTGAAAAGATGTAAGAGTTGAATGGAATGATAAATGTCAGTAAAGTTTTGACCAGTTGGAAGCTATGTTGATCAAAGTATTGATTTTGGTTCAGCCGGAATTGGGTAAGGAATTTGTTATTACAATGATGTATTATTAAATGGGATTTGTAACACCCCAAAATTCTTATTTTCATTTCTACTAAATTGTGACACAAATGTCTATCTGCTTCAATGGTTAAGTGTTCTGGGAGTGTTTGAGAGGTCCCAAGTTCAAGCCCTGACTTTGGCAAATTTTGGTATTTTTTTCTGACTTAAGCCTTATACTTGTTTAGCGGGCTTATATTGTAACACCCCTAACTCGTAACCATCGTCGGTCTAGGGTTAAGAAACATTACTAGAAAAATCAAAACATTTATGATAATTTCTCAAACATATATGCATTATCATCATATCATAGTAAATTATATGCATAGAGTCCCTTTAAAAGGTCTACGAGACCTTAAACATGTATTGGGAAGGGTCGGGACTAAACCGAGCTCATACAGTTTTTTTTCAAAAATTTAACATTTTTTAAAGTTACAGAGGTCACACACCCGTGTGGGTAGGCTGTGTGCCTCACATGGCCTCAGACACACCCGTGTGTCCAAGCCGTGGAAAAATAGGGCATACATACTGACTTGTCCACACGATCGAAGACACGCCCACGTGCTTGACTCGTGGGCAACACTGACTTAATTTACACGCCCTGTCACACGCCTGTGTGTTTGACCCGTGTGCGAGTTTGACTTGTTTCGAAATGAAACCTTAAGAGACACGGTCGAGCCACACGCCCGTGTGCTCAACTGTGTGGGCAAATATAGGCCATTTGTAAGGCCAAATTTTGGGTCACACCTACAAGCATAAACCAATATAATTTCATACCCCAAATAGCATCCAAACATACCAAATCATTCACAACTTAACCTCTTAACATCATCATTCATTTCCATATATAAATTCAACTCAATATTCCAATCCAAAGTATTAAATTCACATCAAAATCATATAATCCATTCATCATTTTAGTCCTTACCAAATTTAAGCATAAAACATACTACCTCCATATCACCAAAACATACCATAAAGATCATTCACACAAAGTCACAAATACACATACTAACCATACTTTTTACATATCCCAAAATCATAAAACTATCAAGCCATATCACATGACTAGATCTATTCATCTCAAAACATACCATATTCACTAGCTTATACATGCCATATACCAAATATACAACTTCCAAAAGTACCAAAATAGACGGCCGATAGTGTGATTGAGTTGTTGACAATTCCCGGATCCGAGCTAGCTTTAATGACACTGTAAAACAGAGAAAGACTTCACATAGTAAGCTTTAAAGCTTAGTAAGTTCGTAATATAACACATTTAATTCAACAATTCAAATTCAATAAACAATATTAGCTATCACAAAGTGTAATTCACAATAATACACAATCTCAGCCATAGTCAATACTCACATGATTATCCATTTACCCAATATATAATATCATCAACCATATAGGTTCCATACATACCTTTACCATCACTTAATTAACGATCACTTTTGCTACTCAATGCTCAATACCACAATTTGTTCAATCTTCTTTAACCACTCAATTTACTTGCACACTTAGTGCCAATTTCTTAGCCAAAGCTTTAATATCATCGCACACTTAGTGCCTTTGCATTAAACTGAATTTGACTCGGTATCGCGCACACAGTGCCAATCAATATAGTTGGTGCTTTCTTTATTTCACACACATAGTGCCGTTCACCACTGTATCGATCCTATTTATGCACACTTAGTGCCACATGTCTTCAAACCCATTCATTCACATTACTAATTCAACAACCACATTTCCATTCATTATATAATATGTGAACATAGATTTAACAATTCGTATTATACACGAACTTACCTCGGACGTAGTAATAACAACACTAGTCGATTAATCGAGCACTTTGTCTTTGCCTCGATCTCGATCTAAATTTCTCCATTCTTGATCTATACATATTCAGATTTATCTCATTCATTCACCAAATCATTCAATTCAATCCAAAAACACATATTTTGAGCATTTTACCAAATAGTCCTCACATTTGCACATTTTTGACATTTTAGTCCCTATTTCATAAAATCACAAAACACACATAATTTCATTATACCATGCCTAGGCCGAATCTTCCTTATGTTCATACAAGCCCATATATTTCATTTATTTCATATTTTATTCCTCCAATTTCTCATTTTCACAATTTAGCCCAAAATAGTCAAATTCATCAAAAATTCAAAGACAAAATATGTTAATCTATCTCATATCTTTCATATTTCACCATCAACTATCACAAAGCTCAAGAACTCATCAATGGAACATCTCAAAATCACCATCAAATTCTAAAATTAAAGCATGGGCTTTATAGTATACTAAGTAACAATCACAAAAATGTAGAAATAATAAAAAATCGAACAAAACTCATACCTTAGTCAAACCAAGAGTGTGTCGAAATGTTAAAGATTCCAAGCCATATCTTCCTTTCAATTTTCAGTGAAGAGATGTAAAAGATGAAAATAAAAATCACTTTGGTTTTTGTTTAATATTCATTAATTATATTTTTACCATTTTAACCTTTGATTAAAACTTTAAAATTCCACTAATATAAGCCCATTTTTGTCCATCCTTTAACCATATGGTCTAAGAACAACACAAGGACCTTTCATTTAATAAGCCATGACAATTAAGCACTTTAACAATCAGCACGCAACTTTTGCATTTTATGCGATTAAGTTCTTTTTCATAATTCGGCACACAAATGATAAAATTTTCACACATGCTTAATCACATACTGTAAACACTAAAAATAATATTAAAATATTTTTCTATCCTCAAATTTGTGGTCTCAAAACCACTATTCTGACTAGGGTCTAAATCAGGCTGTTACATATATTAAGTAATTTGTAAAACCATATCAGAATAGGCCTGCTGGTCTGGCTGTTAAGTTGAGTGTTAGATTGCTGAAGTCTTGTGTTCGAATCCCTGCACAAACGTGGGAGTCTATTTTTTCTCATTTTACTGAGAGAGTTTCGGTCAAACAAGAACTTCGAGTAGTGAGTGGTTAGTAGGATTTGGGGGAGGAAAATAAGGGTTTATATGTAGTGGGGATTTGGTAGAACTCTTTGGTGCCCCAAAATTCTCTCTGCAAAAAAAAAAAAAATGTAGTTCATCTCCTCTCTTTGTCGAATTTTTCCTCTTCCTTTTTCCTTCTCCTCTTTGTCGTTTCTTTTTTTGCTCCTCGCTGCCATCTTTTATTTTTGATCTTCTCTTTAGTCTGTTTCTCTCTTGTGCAACATTGGTTCACATTTTGATTCGGTAAGATGAGTAATGTAGTTTTATTTTTGTTGTTAGGTTTTATTGATGTACATTGTTAAATGTTGATTAGGGGAAGATTCAGGGACTTGTAATCGCTGTTTGGAGACTTAGGTTCTTGAAATTCTGGTTACTCGGTCAAAGGTAAGGTTTTTGAAGGTTTTAGGTTGAACATCTCGTTATAGTTTCGTTAGTAACACTAATTTTGGGAAATGGAATATCAACTTTTAGGTTCTGGAGTGTTCGTGGTTGCATTAGTATCGAATCGATACCAGGTGTGTACCCAAAAATGCAAAAAATAGGGTTTCTACGAAAGTCAAAAACCCCACTGTTGATGCCACACGAGTGTGTGGTCGCCCGTGTGCCCTTACACGGGTGTGTGATCGACGAGGCCAGGCCATGTGCACAAGAAACGATCGTGTGATGTCCAGGTAGGCCGTGTGCGACACGGGCTAGATTGATTTGGTCCGTGTGGGCCTACACGAGTAGTCCACACGGGCGTGTGGGAATTTGGGCCAGGTCATGTGATCCACACGGGCCAAGGTCAGTCTTGGCGTGTGGGCCCACACGATCAGGCCACATAGGCGTGTGAGCCTATTTAACTGAAATGTGCTCTAAGGTTGCACGGGTCACCCAAGTCGACTGTGTAAAGCCCCAAAATTTTAATTTTTGATTTCGTGTATGTGTGACACACAATGTCTATCTGCTTCAGTGGTTATGTGTTCTGGGTGTGTGTGTGAGGTCTCAAGTTCAAGCCTTACTTGGGCAAATTTAGGTATTTTATAAATAAAGCCTTAACCTTGTGCAAAGGGCTTAAGTTTAAATGTTGGGTAAATTACATCAGAGAGGGCTTGCTGTTTTGGTGGTTAAGTGGTGTGTTATTATGGTGGAGGTCTTGTGTTTGAATCCTTGCTTAGCCAAAGGTATTATTTTTTTTTGCTCAGATTTTGAGATAGAGTTGTGTAATAGGGGAATTCTGAGTAGTGGATGTGAAGTGGGAATTAGGGGAGAAGATTAAGGGATTTTTGGGGTTATCGGGATTTTATTTTATTTTTTCCCATAACCGAATTTTGGCTCCCTTTTCCAAAAAAAATTTTCTACCGTCTATTCTTCTCCCTCTCCTCTTGTCAAAATTCTCTGAGTTTTTCCATCTTTCTCTTCTTTTTCTTCTTCTTTATTTTTCCCTAATCCATTTATTTTCCTTCATTTTCGCATGCGGTTAGTGCTCGCTTAGTTTCGGTAAGTGTTTCTCTTCGTTTCTGTTATGAATCTCTTAGCGACTGAAGTGGTAATGTTTTTTCTCTACGATTTGGGCGTAGGGGGAGGCTCAGACTGGTGAATTCAGTGTTCTCGTCTTAACAATAGTTAAATGGAGGGTTATCATTGGCGGTAAGTTGGGTTTCTGTTTGTTCTTTGTTGTCAATTCGCTTGTAAATCCGTTAAATTGATGTTGAGTATCTTGATTTTAGGCCTTGAAGTGCCCGGGAGTGATTATGTATCAAAACGATACCAGGTGTTACCCGAAACACAAAAATGGGTTCGACAAAAAGCCAAAATTTCTTGCTATCGAGAAATAAGGTAAATAAGAGAAAATGATGCAAAAAATTGTAGAGAAAGGAAATAAGGGTGTTAGAAACTAGGAAATCAACATTTTGCACTAAAACAGTTTTGGACAGTAACAATAGTCTAACTTTGAAAAATCATAAAAAATAGTGTAAATTGAGTTAGAGGTTGAATAAAATATTAAATTAAATTTTATTAAGTCTAGTATTTTATGGAAGAAATAATGAAAGCAATGGAATTATAAAGCATGAGTTATAATAAATTTTGTGAGACAAGGTCACCATGATTTTGGGTTCCCCATTACGACTTTGAAAAATCATAAAAAAGTTTAAAAAATAATTAGGGATTAAATTTATATTTTAAATCCTTAATAATTCTATTTTCAAGAGAAATAAACGAAAACATCATCTAAATTTTTTACTAAGAGATAAATAATTTTTAGTAAGGAAAGGTCAAAGCTATCAAATAGCAGAATAGGGATAACTTTAAAGATTTTACTATACTTATTTGATAAAATATAAATTCTGACAATTTTATGGTAAAAAGATATTTGAGTCTAGTTTCAAAAACATTAAGCAGATCTTAATTTGGAATTCTGTAGCTCAGGATATAAATAATTTAGTGATAATGACTCAAGTAGACAGCTTTGAATGAACATATAAGTAAACAGTGAAAATATATATGAGTATTGAGATAGCATGAGTTACTTTAAAAATGGATCACACGGCCAAGGACAATTTGGGCTGAGTGGGCCACACGGGCAGATCACATGGGCATGTGGGCCCATTTTTACCAATTTATTTTTAAGGTTGCACGGGTTGCCCAAGTCGACTGTGAACCTACAATAGGGTCGGTAAGCGCTACTTAGACCCCTAAATGTTTGAAATTGACTGAATGATATCTGTACTGAGTATGTTAATATCTGAACTGAATATATGTACTGAAATTGCATAATAGCATATCATCCATTGTATGTTGCATTGCATTGGGTTGGAGGTTGTTATTCGGAGGAAGTGTACTGAAAGGCTTTAAGCCTAATTTACTGGTAGCTCAGCTGCAAACTACTATTTTGTGCCGCATTCGGTACTACTTGGAGTGTAGGGATGGGTGGTGTAACACCCTAAACCCAGCCTAGACGTTATGACCAGATCTAGCATGTCACATATAAGGGTTGTTTAAAAACTTGCGCGTTCGTTTAAAAGTTTGTATTCTCCTTGAAAATTCGAGCTTTGTTGTTTGTGAAAATCCGATTTGTCTTTATGGTTTTCTTGTAAAAACGTTATTGTTATTATTTTCAAAAACTTGTTTATAACAGAAATCAGATTCAGTGAATTGTGAAGATGTGATATTTTGAAAACAGTTATTATCGTTTCATGAAAACCACGTATTTATAAGTTTTACAGTTATTAATGAAAACTTAAAAGAAAATAAACCAATGACCTTATTACAAAATATTAACCCAAAATAATTAGACTTGAAATAAGGGAAAACTGAATTTACTAAGTTCACGAAAAATGTTCCCGAGGTAAGGCCACCACAGAGTCCTCCGCCGCTCCAAATCCTCTAACGCTGGGGATCACCTGTAAGGTTAAAGCAAATGGGTGAGTTACGAGAACTCAGTGTGTAATCCCCCAGTCGGTCATTAACTGGGCCCGAGCCCATATAGAAGTAGACTGGCCCGAAGCCCATACAGAAGTAAACTGGGTCGAAGCCCATGTAGAAGCAGACTAGACCGAAGCCCTATTCGGTAACAATTTGGGCCTTAGCCCTATAAACATGATAATGCAATTAGAGTATATAGCCCAACCTAATAATCCATCCGCTACACACAATCGGTACTAGCCCAACACACCTGTGGGGATTTCTAAATTGACCCACCATCTGCTACACCAATAAGGCAGACAAGCTGCTAATCACAGAATTTGTGGCAAAGCCACAAGAACAATAGAATATACGTGGCATAGCCACTATACAGATTGTGGCAGAGCCACCAGAATATGTGGTAGAGCCACCAGAATATACTTCCTCCGATCATCAAACCCAACCCAATGCATGATGTCGTGACATAAATATTTCGTGTATGTAGTATGTCACAATCATAATCAATCATATAAATATCACACACATATCACTTAAACTACCACTAGGGGTATTTCGGTAATTTACCCTTCTAAGGTTATTTCACATTTAACGGCCTTTCCAAAGGCCTACTGTCGCCTTGAGCGACACGAAACCCTTTTTGCGTCTCTACGAAACTATTGGGCCTAAAATCTATTTTAGGCCCAAATAGGTCCACACGCTTGTGTGGCCCAAAACGCATAGTTCTGATTTCAGATTTGAAGATTTCGCATTTCGATCTATCATTCGCTAGTTTTCCAACAATTTTGCCCAAGTGGGCCGGATAGCCCGTTGGGCCCATTTGGCCCGTTTTGGCCCGTTACAACCTCAGTATCGTGTGAGTGCTTGTGACACTCTCAACGAATTGACGTCACGATTTGTATCTCCATTTACCACTACGAGCACTTGCACACTTGAGTGGTCATAGTTTCCAGCTTTTCGGCTTTTCGACTTTTGGCCGTTCCATAGAACATCACAAGCATTCATCGAAATGGGTGTGAGATTACACACCTGTTACGAGTTTTTGATACTCGGCACTTCCCAAACACCTGAGATCACAATAGCTAACAATTAGTCTTAATCCACACTACTTCCCAAAATTGAGATTGATAACGAACCACCATACTCACCAACCCCGAGGGCAACTCCTTGCTATGCTAGAATGCTTGGTTACTCCCTTTGATTACGAAGTTGGGTCCCTAACCAAATAACATAAGTCAACACCATTGTTCCAAGTTCACAAAGACAAGGCTATTCGGCCTTAAGAAACTCAGCAAGATAAGGGAAACTTCCACCCTTAATCGGTCAAGGATACACTTACCAAAGTGCCACAGAATCGATAGTTGCACAACCAGGATTTTGGCTTATACACAAAAGAAAGAGTGAACGAGACTCAAGATTCGGCCTTGATCACAGAAGAAACAAGGTAAGAGGTTCGACTTTCGCAAGAGAAAGGAGAGTAGAAAAGAAGGGAAAAGAATCAAAGGGAAAAGAAACATTACCTTGCAACCAGAGAAGAACCGAATAGGAATGGAAAATTCGGTAGCCCAGTGAAGTAACTGTGAACTAACGATGAAATGATTCGGCGCCTAGCATTAGGACTCAAGAACCAAATTTGACTAGGGAGGATTAAACCGATTTGAGAATTCAATAATGAGAAAAGAGAAGAGATAAGCCAATTGGAAAATAAAGGGAAAGGAGTGGAAATTTCGGCTATGGGGAAAACAAAAGAAAAGATGACAGGAAAGTAGAAAAGAATAGATGAAGAGAGAAAGAAAGAAGAGTTTCGGCCAACTGATGTTTAGGTGACAAGTAAAGTAAGGAAATGCATGAAAACAAAATGGAAAAAAGGAAAGAGAGGAGTTGAGAATTCGACAAAGAGACTTGAGGATAAAAAGGACATAAAAATTATAGTAAAAAATTCCAAAATTGAAAGCAAAACTCTCTCCCAAAGTGCACTTGAGAAAATCGACCCTCTAACACTAGCACCAATCGAAACCGAAAGGAATGCACTCCCCCAAAAACGTCAACCTTTGGCCTAATCTCCTTAATCAACCTTCCTACATTTAGCCAACTCTTCCCCACTTGAATCCCATGATTTCCTCCACCATTCTCTCCTTGATCCACTCCATCATATCCTCCTAAAATCCCTCTCTTCCACCTATTCAAACGATTTGACTGAGTCTTCAACTCCCTTAGAAGAATTTGATCCAAACTCAGCTACCTCCTATTCCAAGGCATAAAATAAAAGCAACTATTTATAGCTTGCAAGATTCAAACTCCCATCCTCCAAGCTTCCTTTGAGACTCCACAGCCACCTTACCACATGCCTAACTTGTGTATTAAAACCTGCACAACTAAAGATAAATCTATGGCCAAAGTCTAAATTCATTTAAAAAGGTAATCTAAAAGAAATGCAAGTGCCAAGACTTGAACCTTGGATCCTCTTGCTTTCCTGTGGCGTCACTCCCTTGCTCCCTAAGTGGCGCCATTTACCACTAGACCACAATTCCTTTTGTGTTATTTCTCCCCATATTTTATTCTTAAAGCCTACCTATTAACTCCCAGGGTTTTATTCACCTAAAACCAAAATTTTCCTAAAGCCCAAGTTTGATCCCGGGACTTCATAGAAGCCTCCTCACCTTCCAAAATCACTCACCTAATAGGTTCAACTTGCATTAGGGCCATTCTCTTGTTCTCAAAATTTTTAAATGTTCCCACGCCCAAGACCAATGGCCCAATTCTGCTAGGCCCAAATTCGGGTCGTTACAAATCTACCCCTTTAAAAAAATTTCGTCCTCAAAATTTTTAGCTATCTAACAGTGGTTTTAACACAGGCTACTCCAATACACTGCCGCTGCGCAACTCTGATTCCAATAACACTAATACACTTCTAACCTAATCTAGCAACCTCTTCACCCAACCAAATATCTAACCACAGAAACAAACAGGTATTTATAAAATTTCCTACATTCAAACACCACGTCCAACCGAAACATACCTGACTTAATGGTGATGAAGTAATCCCGAGCCTTCTGCTCCTTAGACCTGCACTTCAAGCATGCTCCTGACCTCCTCCAGCATTCACTAGGATGACGCCTTTTGCAATATTCGCAAGCCAAAAAGTTTGGTCGTGCCTTAATATGCTTCACGAACGAGACTGCGGCCCTAGAGAACCGTGATCTCTTTTCTTCTTACAGTCCACATACCCAACTCGAAGTGTTTCACCAATTCCCTTAACTTCCTCCAATACCTCCCTAACAAGCTGAGTTAGCATATCAGCTCCGGCTCGATCATGAGACCCCGTCTCAGTTACTGGTGATACCGGTGCCTCTCTTTCGGGTATAGGCCCCGGTGCTGAAGATCCAGCCCTAACACCTCGGCCTCTACCACAGCCACGTGTACCTCATCCGCGTCCTCTGGTACTCATCTCGATGTCACGTGCTAATTTGATTAAGAGTGTTATGCATCAGCTTAGTGTTCAAGTAATTTTTAATAGATGTTTTATGAAAGAATAGTAGTTTGAGTAGTTTTCGCAGGTCGAGTTTCCTACTGTTTCAGTCTCTATAGTCTTGGCTCCTATAGCTAACAGTCTTAGTGTACTACCATTAGCTCTAGTAGTTTTCTTCTTATAGTCATTTTATCACATAACCAGATAAAGTAAGGGAACTTACAGATTTGTTGCCGGAGACTCAGGGTGCCATACTTCCAATAAAGAGGTCTATATTTTCTAAACCATATTTCAAATAATTTTGTAAAACTTTTTTCAAACCCATTCCACAGCCAAGTTTTGTAACCTGGCTCTAATACAATAAAATGTAACACCCCAAACCTGGCCTAGACATTATGACTGGATCTAGCACGTCACATAAAAGGGTTGTTTAAAAACTTGCGCGTTCATTTAAAAGTTCGTATTCTCCTTAAAACTTCGAGCTTTGTTGTTTGTGAAAATCTAATTTGTCTTTATGGTTTTCTTGTAAAAACATTATTGTTATTATTTCTGAAAACTTATTTATAACAGAAATCAGATTCAGTGAATTGCGAAGATGTGATATTTTGAAAATAGTTATTGTCATTTCATGAAAACCACGTATTTATAAGTTTAACAGTTATTAATGAAAACTTAAAAGAAAATAAACCCACGGTCTTATTACAAAATATTGACCCAAAATAAATAGACTTGAAATAAGGGAAAACTAAATTTACTAAGTTCACGAGAAATGTTCCCGATGTATGGCAACAATAGAGTCCTCCGCCGCTCCAAATCCTCTAATGCTGGGGATCACCTGCAAGGTTAAAGCAGAGGGGTGAGTTACAAGAACTCAGTGTGCAATCCACCAGTCGGTCATTAACTGGGCCCAAGCCCATACAAAAGTAGACTGGGCCAAAGCCCATACAGAAGAAAATTGGGCCGAAGCCCATGTAGAAGCAGACTGGGCTGAAGCCCTATTTGGTAACAATTTGGGCCTTAGCCCTATAAACATGATAATGCAATTAGAGTATATAGCCCAACCTAATAATCTATCTGCTACACACCACCCGTACCAGCCCAACACACCTTTGGGGATTTCTAAATCGACCCACCCATCCGCTACACACCAATAAGGCAGACAACCTGCTAATCACAGAATTTATGGCAAATCCACCAGAATAACAGAATATACGTGGCATAACCACTATACAGATTATGGCAGAGCCACAAAAATATGTGGCAGAGCCACCAGAATATACTTTCTCCAATCATCAAACCCAACCCAATGCATGATGTCGTGACATAAATATTTCGTGTTTGCAGTATGTCATAGTCATAATCAATCATATAAATATCACACACATGTCACTTAAACTACCACTAGGGGTATTTCGATAATTTACCCTTTTAAGGGTATTTTAGTAATTTTGCATTTAACGACCTTTTCGAAGGCCTACTATCGCCTCGAGCGACATATAACCCTTTTTGGGTCTCTATGAAACTATTGGGCCTAAAATCCATTTTAGGCCCAAACGGGCCCACATGATTGTGTGGCCCAAAACGCATGGTTCCGGTTTCAGATTTGCAAATTTTGCATTCAGATCTATCGTTTGCTAGTTTTCCAACAGTTTTGCCCAAGTGGGCCGGATAGCCCGTTGGGCCCATTTGGCCTGTTTGGCCCTATTAGGTCCATTACAGCCTCAGTATCGCGTGAGTGTTCATGACGCTTTCGACGACATAATGTCACAATTCGTATCTCGATTTACCACTATGAGTGCTAGCACGCTCGAGTGGTCACAGTTGCTGGCTTTTCAGCTTTTGGCCGTTTCATAGAACATCACAAGCATTCATCGAAATGGGTGTGAGATTACACACCTATTATGAGTCTACAATACTCAGCACTTCCCAAACACCTGAGATCATAATAGCTAACAATTAGTCTTAATCCACACTACTTCCTGAAATTGAGATTGATAACGAACCACCATACTCACCAACCCCGATGAAAACTCTTTCCTATGCTAGAACGCTTGGTTACTCCCTTTGATTACGAATTTGGGTCCCTGACCAAGGAACATAAGTCAATACCGTTGTTCCAAGTTCACAAAGACAAGGCTATTTGGCCTTAAGAAACTCAACAAGATAAGGGAAACTTTCACCCCTAATTGGTCAAGGATACACTTACCAAAGTGCTACACAATCGATAGTTGCACAACCAGGATTTCAGCTTCTACACAAAAGAAAGAGTGAACGAGACTCAAGATTGAGAAGGACTCAGATTCAACCTTCATCACAGAAGAAAAAAGGTAAGAGGTTCGGCTTTCGCGAGAGAAAGGAGAGTAGAAAAGAAGGGAAAAGAATCAAAGGGAAAAGAAACATTATCTTGCAACTAGAGAAGAACCGAATAGGAAAAGAAAATTCAGCAGCCCAGTGAAGTAACTGTGAACTAACGATGAAATGATTCGGTGCCTAGCAGTAGGACTCAAGAACCAAATTCGGCTAAAGAGGATTAAATAGATTTGAGAATCCAATAATGAGAAAAGAGAAGAGATAAGCCAATTGGAAAATAAAAAGGGAAAGGAGTGGAAATTTTGACTATAGGGAAAACAAAAGAAAAGATGACAGGAAAGTAGAAAAGAATAGATAAAGAGAGAAAAAAAGAAAAGTTTCAACCAACTGATGTTTAGGTGACAAGTAAAGAAAGGAAATGCATGAAAACAAAATGGAAGAAAGGAAAGAGAGGAGTTGAGAATTCGAAAAAGAAACTTGAGGAGAAAAAAGACATAAAAACTATAGACAAAAATGCCAAAATTGAAAGCAAAACTCTCTCCCAAAGTGCACTTGAAAAAATCGACCCTCTAAAACTATCACCAACCAAAATCGAAAGGAATGCACTCCCCCAAAAACGTTAACCTTTGGCCGAATCTCCCTAATCAACCTCCCTACATTTGGCCAACTCTTCCCCCACTTGAATCCCATGATTTCCCCCACCACTCTCTCCTTGATCCACTCCACCATATCCTTCTAAAATCCCTTTCTTCCACCCATTCAAACGATTTGATTGAGTCTTCAACTCCTTAGAAGAATTTGATCCAAACTCAGCTACCTCCTCTTCCAAGGCATAAAATAAAAGCCACTATTTGTAGTTTGCGAGATTTGAACTCCCGTCCTCCAAGCTTCCCTTGAGATGCCACAGCCACCTTGCCACATGCCTAACTTGTGCCTTAAAACCTGCGCAACTAAAAATAAGTCTATGGCCAAAGTCTAAATCCATTTAAAAAGGTAATCTAAAAGAAATGCAAGTGCCAAGACTTGAACCTTAGATCCCCTTACTCCCTAAGTGGTGCCATTTGCCACTAGACCACAACTCCTTTTTGTGTTATTTCTCTCCATATTTTATTCTTAAAACCTACCTACTAACTCACAGGGTTTTATTCACCTAAAACCAAAATTTTCCTAAAGCCCAAGTTTGATCCCGGGACTTCATAATAGCCTCCTAACCTTCTAAAATCACTCACCTAATAGGTCCAACTTGCATTAGGGCTGTTCTCTTATTCTCAAAATTTTTAAACGTTCCCATGCCCAAGGCCCAATAGGCCCAATTCTGCTAGGCTCAAATTCGGGTCGTTACAGGTGGGTTGATTATATCCCCACATGGAGTGTAGGGTTGGATGGAGATGGTGTGTAGAGGCTGGTTGGGTAGGATTTTGCTATTGTATAACTATTACTACTACTGATACTGTGATGGGCTAAGGCCCTACTGCATTTTTGACACTGTACTGAGATGGACTAAGGCCCAAACTGTCACTAATACTGAAAAGGGCTTAGGCCCAAGACTTGTCAACTATACTCTGTGAATAATGATTGTTTGTTTGTTTCTATGGGATTACACACTGAGTTTATGTAAACTCACCCTTTTTGTTTAATGTGCACAGGTAATCCTTAGACTTAGACGGATCGGTGCGACGAAGGACTCAGCAGTGACCACAGTAATTTTTAGACTTCAAGGTTTTCAATTTACGGTTTATGATTTGATTATTATTGATTATTTGAGTTGTAATTTAAGGACCCTCTGAGACTTTGGTTTTAAATTTTGGTTTTTATTTGTTTATATTACTTTATGGATTTATACCTGCTGGTCGTAGGAAATTCAGTTTTCAAAAAGTTAAAGTATTTCCTAAATGCATGATCACCTATACTATTTTATTAAAGCTTCCGCAATGAGGGATGTTTCAAAACATGTGTTTAAAATGAATAAAGACAACTTCCTAAGTTCTAACAATGGTTTACTAAAGATAATAACATGAAATGTTTTTATCGTAACAACGTGGTTTCAAAAACATTATCGTGTGATATTGCCAGACACAACCATAACGTCTAGGCTGGGTTTGGGGTGTTACAGACTATGAACCTACTGTAGAGTCGGTAAGCACTACTTAGACCCTTAAATGCATGAATTGTATGTATGATGTATGTACTAAGCATGATGATTATATGAATGAATACTGAACTGTATGTTTAACTAATAATCATGTATTAGCATGTCATATATTGTATGTTGCATTGCATTGGGTTAGGATGTTGATATTTGGAGGAAGTGTACTGAAAGGCTCTTAAGCCTATCATCTGGCAGCTCAGTTGCAAGTTACTGATTATGTGCCACATTTGGTACTACTTGGAGTGTAGAGATGGGTGGGTGTTCTAAACCCACGTGAAGTGTAGGGATGGACAGAGATGGTGTGTAGAGGCTGGTTGGGTAGGATTTTGTTACTGATAAATGTATATCTGATACTGTTATTGTGACAAGCTTAGGCTCTAATGCATATCTATTATTGAAACTAAAATGGGCTAAGGCCCGAACTGCTACTGAAACTGAAATGGGCTTAGGCCCAGACTACATTTGACTATTTGTTGTGACTAACTGTATGAATGTGATTTGTGATGATTACATACTGAGTTTACGTAAACTCACCCCTTTTTGTTTTATCTGCACAGGTAATCCCCATAATTAGACGGATTAGTGCGACAGAGGACTCTATGGTGACCACAAGGTTATTGGATTGATTTAATTTTTATTATTTTGGGAGTATTTTGTTGTAAATTGGACATTTGGACTATTTGCTTTCGTTTTGGTTTAATTTACTGTTTTCTTGAACTTTTAAACTGCAACGAAAACTTGATTTTAATAAGCATAACGTTTTCTTAACGCAAATGATTTTCTCTAAATAACACGTTTTAAAATGCTTCCACTACAGAATATGTTTTTAAATGAATCAAAATTAACGAGGAATTTATTTTTGAAATTGATGAGAGGTAAATAGATGCTAATAAATAACGACTTTAACTGGGTAAATTCGATTTCAAATCCCATTCCATGTGACATTGCCAGATTTGGCCATAACGTCTAGGCCGGGTTTGGTGTGTTACAGGATTAGACTGTGTTTTGATGCAGTAAGGCAAAGTAATAGCCTGTGCTTTCAGACAGTTAAAAACCACATGGAAAGAATTACCCGATACATGATCTAGAATTGACAGTATAGATTTTGTGTTGAAATCTGATAACATTACTTGTTTGGTGAAAAATGTCATATATTCACCAATTACAAAAGTTGAAGTATCTGATGTTGCTAAAAGATTTGGCTTTGAGATAGCGTATATGGTTTGAAATGTTGAAAGATTGTGATTTGATAATTGAATATCACTCAGACAGAGCGAATATGGTTACAGATATTTTGAGTAGCAAATCTCTATATATTTTGCAAGCCATGGATATCGATTTTGATTGTCTGATAATAGCTCAATTTTAACTGAGTATGAAGCTAAACCGATGTTTCTGCAATAGATTAATGAAATCGAGAATAGTGATAATGAGTTGTAGGTTAAATGAATACAGTGTGAAATAATTTTTGATTCAAAATTTTAGAGTAGAATTGTTAAATGCCTATTATTCAGAAACAGAGTTTGTGTACTGAAGAATTTAGAATTTATAAAGAAAATTTTACATGAATGATCACAGTGGTACTATGTCTTTTTATCTGGGGAATGATGAAATGCATAATGATTTGAAAAAGATGTATTAATAGCTCGGAATGAAATGTGGTATTTCTGAATCTATTTTTAAATGCTGGATGTATCAGCAAGATAGAGATGATACTTTCAAGATGGTTATAGACAGTGAAAATACTAAAATGGAAATGGGACAAAGTTACTATGAATTTTATATCAGGATTTTCCCCTGAACATGAAAAAGAAGATACAAATTGAGTAATTTTCGGTTGTTCGACGAAGCTTGCACATCTTATCCTGATATGAATGGGTTTCTCACTCGATAGATTGCCTGAATTATCTATTTTTAGAGATTATTAGATTATATGATGTGCTAGCTTCTATTATTTCTGACAGAGATCTACAGTTTATATTCTGATTCTGAAACAAGTTATAAGAAACTCCGGGTATACGGTTACATTTTAGTACCGTATTTCATTTTCAAACGGATGATCAATCTGAACATATGATTCAAATTTCTGAAGGTATGCTTTGATATTGTGAACTTGAATTCAAAGGTAATTGAAAAGGAAATATTTGCTTCTTATAACAGTTAACAGTCAAGTATAAATTTTTACCATATGAGGTTTTATATGGTCACAAGTGTACAACTTCAGTGTTTTGGACTAAATTCAGTGAGAAAAGATACATGTAGTTGGTTTGATTCTTTGAAACCGAAGAAAGGTGAAAGTGATCTGAGACAGTTTAAAAGCATAATTTGATCGTTAGAGATTTGATATGGATCTAAAATGAAAAGGACTAGAGTTTCAAATTGGTGATAAAATATTTTGAAAGTTTCGCCATGGAATAAAGTTCCCCAGTTTGGCCGTAATGGCAAATTAAGTCCATGATTTATTGGGTTATGCGAGATTATTGAAAAGAACTGGACCTGTGGCGTATTGACTGATACTATTATCAGAGTTCTATAGAATTCACAATGTTTTATGAGTATATGCGTTATGACAGTATCGATTAGACCCATCATCTGTTGTTGCTTTGATAAATGTTAAATTCAGCCTGCTACGATTTATAGTAAGAGATTAACTAAATTCCTGGTACTTGGAAAGAAAAGTTGAAAAATACAAATGTAGCTTTAGTAAAAGTTTCTGACAGTGAAATGATATAGAATAGCTACCTAGGAACTGGAGGAAACTATGAGAGAGAGTAATGTCTGAATCTCTTTACTGGTAAAATTTTCGAGGACAAAAATTTTTTAAGGGGGAAGAGTTGTAACATCCCACTTTCAGTGAAATCGAAACACTGGTCTCGGGACCACAAATCTAAGCCAAAAAATGAAATTTATTTTTATTTTATTATATGATCTATATTATACTAGAAATGTCGTGTGAAAATTTTGATAAGAAAATTTTACCGATTATGTGCTTAATTACGAGAAGGACTAAATTACATAAAATGTGAAAGTTGAATTCTAGTAGCTACAAGGATCAAATAGCTATGGAATTCAAAACTAGAGGTTCTTATATGGTAATTAGATCATTAAGAAAAGTATGTAGATTTTTCTTGGTAACTCATCTATGGAAATATAGAAAAAGGGCAAGGACTAAATTGAAAATAGCAAAATACTTATTAATTAAAAAGATGATAAAAGTTGTCACCTTATTTTATGTCATCTTCTTCCCCAAAATAAACATGGAAACCCTAAGAGGGAGAGAAGGGACTTTCATGGCCAAATTGGATAAGGATATACCAAATTCGGAGTTAGAACGAGGAATGATGTCGGATTAGTAGATGTTTGTACACGAACCTTTGTCGAGGTAAGTTCGTGTAACTAAATTATGTTTATTTACATATTGTTTTGATTGTAATTATGTAAATTGTATAAATATCATATATATATATGAAAGGATTACATATCCAATCAAACCCGATAAATAAAAATGCTCTAATTAATTGATAATGTTCGATAGATGTCGAAAGGGTAAACAATGGAAATGTTTCTTTCATGCTTGGAATGGGTGTAGAATATTATCACATGAATTATGTGGTGTTAAACATGTATGAAATGATCACATGCTAGAAAATGCTTGGAAATGTTAAATTCCATTTGAATAAATGAAAGTAGATGGATAAATGTAATTTCCGGAATGAATGGGGTCCTACATTTGTTGCAGAATGGATTAGGCTCGAATGAGCAATCCTAATGACTTCATTGCATAAAGGATTTAGCCTAGACGGGTAATCCAGAATGGACTCTAAAGGGAATTCTTTGTCATATAAAGGATTTAGCCTGGGCTGGTAATCGAACAAAGCCCTTAAAGTATATGTTACAGCTAGAATTTAGCTTGGACTGGTAATTCTGCTGTATGATCTGTGGCTCGAGAGTGTACCTAAAAAGGTACTACTGAGTATGAATTGACAGATCCTAATTTGCGTACCTCGAGTGTACTACTTATGTATCCATCAATAATTCAAATAAATTCAACGGGCAAGGTTCTGACAGGTGCAAATATAAGTCTAAGACAAATTGACATGGAATGGTGTATATGATATGGAAGTATGACATGAAAGAATATTACACGAAATGAAAGAAAATGATGATACATGACAAATGATATATGAAATATGAGATGATGATGTTTGTACATGGAAACTATTTTATGAGAATGTTCATTCTTGATTATAGACTTGTACACCTAGAGTGTACTAATTGTGACTTTGATATTCCAAGTAATATGTGTAAAGTTCCAATGTGAAATGATCTGAACTCGAAATGAACTATTGTGAAATTATATTCGAAATAATGAGATGAATTATATATGTTGAATGAATACATGATGTGGAAAGCATATATGCTTGGAAACTTGATTATTGTTGAGCCCATACATGTCTTGATATTACTATGGAATATATGAATAACAAGGGCAATGAGGATCTGTGTAGGGCTTGATATCAAAGTGGTTGATTATACCTTACTTAGTTACTTCAAATAGGATGAATGGTAAGTTAAGTACCATGTTATACGAACTTACTAAGCATTTTTTGCTTACCCCATTTTATTTTCCCCTGTTTTAGAGTAAATCAGAAGCTCATTAGATTGGAAGCCTGGTGGAGATCACTCATACTATCCATCGGCCCATGTCGGTATATAATGGTAATTTAATTGTGGTTGTAATGGAATGTATAGGATATGTTGGCCATATTGGCATGTAAACATAAATGATGCTTGTAATCTAGCCACTGGAATGGCTAGTAATGATTGTTTTGATATACTTGTAATGTCATATTATGTTAGCCACATATATGTTAAGTAGTTGATCAAATTATGTCTAACAGGAGGACATAACCAAGATAAGATTGTAAACATGTATGCATGAAATGATATTCCATGATGATGGATGGAATATGCTTGATTAGAATGCTTGAAATGGTTAGTAATTATATGTGATTATATATCATGTTAAATGATAGAATTAACTTAAATATAATGCTTGGATTTGTTGGGTTATGAATGCAAGATGTATTGTAGGGTTATGGTAAAGATTGGGGTGAGAAATGAAGCTAGGAATGACTTTATTTTGTCCACACGGGTGTGTGTCTAGACTGTGTGTGACACACGACCTGGTAACATGGGCATGTGGTTAGGTCGTGTGTCCCCTTCACCTTAAATTTGAGAAAATAGAATGCTCAGAATTGAGCATACGGGCAGAGACACGGGTGTGTGTGTCAGTCGTATGGGAGACACGGCCTTGAACACGGGCGTGTGTCTTGACCGTGTGAACCCTACACCTAATTCCAATTGAATTAATTAACCACACGGCCTAGCACACGAGTGTGTGGATTGGTTGTGTGGTGCAAGTCAGAGAGCTACCTAGTTTTGAACACGTCCTGCAGCACGGGTGTGTCACAGGGTCACACGGGCATGTCCCTTAGACCACACAGGCATGTGAGCCCTGCACCTTTGAAATTTTTGAAATTTCACGAAAAATTTCCTAAGTTCCCAATTTAGTCCTGACTTGATTCTAATGCTCGTATTGGGCCTCGAGGGTCCATTTAAGGGACATTATGAATTACCTCAGTTAATGAATAGTAACTTGGCTGAATTTATTGTTTAATGTTCTAAATGTTTCGGTAACGCTCCGAAACCCTATCTCGATAATAGATACGAATTAAGGGTGTTACAGGTCGATTTGGATATCACAAAAAAATTGAATGAAAATGTAATTATTAGGATAGTAATTACTCTCTTTTGTAATTATAAGAAATTACAATTTCTTAGACGTGTTTGGTTAACAGAGAGTAATTACATCGTAATTTTCTATGGCATGTTTGGTAGCACTATAACGCCCTGATTTTTGCTTAATTTTGAATTTTGTAATTTTGGCATGAATGAGTGCCTGCTTCAGTGGTTATGTGTTCTGGGTGTGTGTGGGAGGTCCCAAGTTCAAGTCTCAACTTTGGTAAATTTTGGTATTTTTAGGAATAAAGCCCTATCTCTAGTTAGTAGACTTATAAGTATAAGTGTGTAAGTAATTAACAGAATGGGCCTGCTGGTCTAGTGGTTAAGTGGAGTGTAAAGGTTGTTGAAGGTCAGGAGTTCGATCCTCTGTGTTGGCAAGGGGTAATATTTTTGCTATTATGGATGGCCAGAGCTTGTGTTTTAGCAAGATTCTGAGTAGTGGGATTGTGGTGAGATTCTTTAGGAGACTTTTGGGGGAAAGTTATCAGAATTTTGCCAATATGATTGCTCTCTCAAAATTTGGCTTTTCACTTTTGTTCCTAAATTTTTGCTGCCATTTTCTTTCCCCAAATCCCCACCTTGCTGTCGAATTTTTCTTCCCTTTCACCAAACAAGATTCTCTTTTCGCTTTACTCATCTTTTGCTTCCTTTTGGACGGCAACTGTGCTTCCTTTCCCAATTGTGGCATTTTTGGAGTAATTGCGGTAAGTGGTCTTTTGTGATTGTAAATTAAGATGCTAAGTTGATTGGAGTTTTTTATGGTGATGTTTGGCAGTTTCATACCTTTGTAATCGAGACTCTTCTTGAACTACTTCGTAGGCAAACTAATTTTGAAGCAGTAGGAATAAGTCTCAATCGCTCACTAATTGAGTAATTTGTTTGGGTTGGTTTTAATTCATCGATTAAGTGAATTACTGATCAATTATAGGTGCTAGCAGTCTTGGGATTGCGTTAGGAGAAAAACAAACCACTTGTGTACCTGAAAGCACAAAAAATGAGGTTTTGACGAAAGCCAAAAACCATTCTGTTGACGCCACACAGGCGTGTAGTCGCCCGTGTGATAGGCCGTGTGTGAGACTATTAGTCACCAAATGGTCGTGTGATCGACAAGCCAGGCTATGCGCGAGCAACATGACCGTGTGATGGCTGGGCAAGGCTGTGTGCGACACACATGCTCGACCAATTGGGCCGTGTAGGATTCCTGGTGGGCCATGTGATCCACATGGCCAAGGCCAATTTGGGCTGTATGGACCACACAAGTGTATGGGCCCACATGGGCAGGCCACATGGGCGTGTGAGCCCATTTTTCTAAAAACTCTGTAAGGTTTCATGGGTCGTCCAAGTCGACTGTGGACCTATCGCAGGGTCGGTAAGTAATACTTAGACCCCAAAATGAATGATCTATCTGTCTGATTTCTGTACTAAGCATGTATGATGATCTGAATATATATAGATATGAGTTTTAATTGCATAATAACATGTCATTCTTGTATGTTGCATTGCATCGGGGTGGGTTGATTATGATTGGAGGAAGTATCTGAAAGGCTCTTAAGCTTGTTATCCGGCAGCTCAGCTGCAAATCTTTGATTATGTGCCGCATTCGGTACAACCTGGTGTGTAAGGCTGGGTGGGTTGATTTATCCCCACATGGTGTGTAGGGTTGGACGGAGTTGGTGTGTAGAGGCTGGTGGGTAGGACTCTATTATCTGGATATTCTATCTGAAATGGGCCAAGGCCCAATAATATGTCTGAATCTGTATCTGAGTGGGCTAAGGTCCACACAATTTTTGTAATGGGCTCAGACCCGAACTGTGCATATATGTCTATTATTTGATATTCTGTGTGTATATTTTTTGTGGGGATTACACACTGAATTTGCAAAAATGTAATATCCCGGGTTAAGGGCTATTTTGTTTTGGCATTGTTTGCATGTTAATGGCTTGTTATGTTGTTGTTTGTGTGGTTTCGAGGCTTAGTTGTAGGCTAGGAGTGAGCCTGAGTAGGTGGGAAAATTTTAGTTTTTGGGCTTTATGTGATAGGAGCTGAAGGAGCTGGGTCTTATATATTTTAATTGGTGTTCTTGAGCACAAATGAAGAGCTAGCAAAGTGGCAAGCATGCGCCACTAGGACCTTGTGTGTGACGTCAAGTGCAAGGGGGAGGTCCTGAGTTCAAGCTGCGAAAATCCCGTTTGGCTCTCATTTTTGGCATGGAGGGGAGGAGTTGTAGGCAGTTCAAACTCTGCCTTGGACCAAGTCAATAGGTGGAATGGATGGCAAGGAGTGAATTGTGGGATTTGACTAGTTCAAACTAGTTTGAACTAATGGTTTGGAGAGCTTCTAGGAGGTGGCCGATTGTGGGAATTTCAAATAGGAGAGTGGCCGGATTTTGGGGAGTGTTTGGGGGAGTTTGGCGGTTGGTAAGTGTTGGAGAGTGCGAAATTCCTTGGACTTTTGGGTGCATTTTAGGTCATAGGGGAATAGCAATTAAGCTCTTTCATTTTGTCAAAAACAAGTGATTTCTCTTTTAGTCAAAAGCTAACACAAACCTCAAACTTCTTCTTCTCTTTTCTCCTTTTTGAATGCTCAAGTAGCTTGTTGCCAAAACCGAACCTAGCACTTTGCTTTCTCGGCTAGAATATTTTTCTTCTCTTGGGCCTAAACCCAAACACTTGTGTGCCAAAATTTTGCCTTGTTTCTTTCTTCTTCTTTTCATTGTGCAAAGCCAGAACCTAGCATCCCATTTTCAACTCTTTTCTCTTTTGAAACCTTGTTAGCCAAAGTCTCCCTCTCCATTTCCTTTTCTTTTCCAAGGAAGAACCAAGGTGCTTCTCTACTTTCTTTCTTTCCATTTCCATTCTTGGCGAATTCATCTATACTCTCTTTTCTTTTCACACAAAACCGAAAGTAACCCCTCCATTCATCTTTTTATTTTCTTTCTTTTCCAAAACCTTTTAGCCAGAACCTTACTACAACCCTTGCCGATTTCTTCTTTGTTTTCTTTTTAAACTTTTCTTTTCTTGATCAAGGGTGTTAGCGAACCTATTCCTCTTGTTGGAGTCTTGTACAATCGGTCTACTAAGAAGGTAAGTGTTGGTAGAATGGCCATTTCTCCTTTCTACGGTACTTTGCCGATTTTTAGTATGTTAAAGGGCGATTTGATGTCTGTCAAAAGGAGTTAACGTTTGATTTTGGTAATCGTTTTATATAGGGCCTTTGGATTTTGAAGCGGTGATTGGAGAAGTCAAGTGGTAAGTAGGGGTAAGAGGTTATCATGTTAGTCTATTCTTTTAGAATTCTATAAGCCAAAGTTTTAATGGATTAACGGTTCTTTTTAGGGTGTGCCGATTGTTCAAAGAGGAGCCGGTGTTGGTTCGGGATTGGTTGGAAACCGAACCATTTGCAAAGTGAGGTTTAACGCAACCCTTTGGGTTACCTATTTTTGGCGAATGGTATAGTGTTAACCCCTTGTTGGCGAATGTAGGATCGGGGTTGTTGAGGTGATCAAGGGACGTGGTGATTCTTAGGATTAACATCTTCGCTATTCGGTGTGTAAACCAACACACTTTCTTAAGCGAGTAATGTGATAACTTTGTTTGTGTAAATGAAGCAGTGTGGTTGACTATTTTGGTACCCATTGAGGTATGAATAAGGATTGGGTAAGTCCGTTTCATTATAAGATATGTGATGGTATGTGATATTATGATTATTGATGTATATACGTTGGGATGCCATATTAAGCATGTGAGCATGATAGCATGATTGCACGATTTTGCATTTAGTATGATATGCTATTGGGTGATATGAGAGGAGGGGAGTATGATATCCGTGACTTTGGGACCTTGTGTCTTTGGGACACCAAAGGTTTAGCACCTCTAGTGGTTTGGTACCACATATGTTGTGACTTTGGGTCACGGAGGTTTGGCACCTCGGCGTCTCGTCCAGTGGCTTAGTACCACGGTGGGTTGGCTCCCAGATTGATTATCTGGGATTGATGCGGTGATTTGGTATCACACGATGGGTTGGCCCCATCATCGGATTTGTGATTGCGGTCACCGGTGATTTGGTATCTGCTGCGTCTTTGGGACACGGAGGTTTGGCACCTCATTGCGACTCGTCCCCGTGGTTTGACACCACCGTGGGTTGGCCCCACTTATGAGATCTGGGATCGTCGCTAGTGATTTGGTATCACGATGGGTTGGCCCCATCATTAGATTATTCGTGACTTGGTCACCGGTGGTTTGGCACCACATTATGGATATCGTGACTTTGGGTCACGGTGGTTTAGCACCACCGGTGGTTTGGTACCACGGGGTAGAAAAGGTGATATGGTTGGTTAGGATCGGTGCATTACTTGCATTATTTTGTTATGATGTGTGTTGGCATGTTATCTGGGAGAGGATTTATACTTTGAGTCTTGCGACTCACTCTCTCTCCTCGACTTTTTAGGTGACACTTAGAGCGGACATGGAGCCGGATAGACTCGAGGTGCTCATGCCATGCTTAAATAAAGATTTGCTCGGACTTTTATTAATTTGGTACTTAAGCATATTCATTACTATTTGGTTTATTTGGGTTTGTAAATGGCCTCTTAAATTATGTTTTGCTATGTTTATGTTTAAAGTAGATTTATAATATGTCTTAACAAATTAATTGGGTTAAAATGTGCTAAAACTTGAAAGGATAACGATTTCAAAGCTACAAAAGCGATGTTTTAAGCTATACCATCGGGTATCACGCTATGATTTGGGATAAAAGTGAACTCAAATGTTTTCTAACTTAAATATGATTTTCTACTAAGTCAAAAAATGTTTTAGTAACAATAAGAAACAACTTAAACTTCTAAACGAGATAAACTAGTTTTACCTACACATCGGATTAAGTTTTTCAAAATTTTCGGGTTTTCAAAATTCATCATCAGATTTCAATCAAACCTACTCAAGTTTTTCTTCAAATACACAATTTAGCGAAGTGTTTTCCTCAAACTTTTAAACTTAAACCTAAACCTCTCAAAATCCTTTTTCCCTGTGACATACCAGATTCGGTCGTGGTGTGTTGATCGGGTTTGGGGTGTTACAATTGTGGTATCAGAGCCAAGTTCAAAGGCTCGGCTGTGGGCCGAGGCCCAAAATGTTTTCAAAAGTCTGTTTTAAGTATTATGTTTTAAAAAGTATGGTTTGAAAGGCATGGCACCGAGTCTCCGGCACCAATCCGACCAGGTAAGTACCCCGTACTATTATTGTAAAAATGATATTAATTGATATGATTGGATGGCTAGTAAGACTACTTTAGAAACTAAAACTGATAGGACTGAGTGGACTCGCGAAAACAAAGCTCCTTTAATATTCATAAGACTTTGCTTTAAAATAGTGGAATAATTACTGATACATAAAATTCTTTAAATCAGACAAGATTTAGTCATGAGTACCCGAGGTGGACGTGGTCGTGGGCGAGGCCGCAGTAGGATGACAGGTTTCAACCCGTAGGTTACAGTCGAGGGTCGAGAACGAGATCTGGTTCGCCACCAGCTGGAGGTGGTGAGTTTCAAGAGCAGACTGGGGATGACGCAGTGTCACAGGCGATGCTGCGAGTGTTAGAAAGGGTAGCTGGAGTAGGTGGAGGTGTAGGAGCTAGGAAATCGTGCTGGCGACTTGAACAAGCAAATTTGAATTCTTTCGGGGTGTCTCGGGTGTTGCTCCTAGCACTGCTGAATATTGGCTGGAAGCGACAGAGCGGATCATGGACGATCTAGACCTGACTGCTGAAGAAAAGTTAAAGGGGATCGTATCACTTCTCCGAGATGAGTCATACCAGTGGTGGCTCACGGTTCGAGACAGCGCTGCAGCAGAAGATCTGACTTGGGACTATTTCGAGCTGCTTATCAGAAAAAGTACGTCGGAGCTAACTACATAAATGAGCAGCGGAAAGCATTTCTGAGGTTAGTTCAGGAAGCAAATCGTGTCGAGTCGAGGCGAGTTTCGAGGTGAGTCGGTATGCCAGGGGTATGGTGGCTACTGAACATGAGAGGTGCGTTCGTTTCGAGGATGCCTGCGAGATGAATTAAGGTTGTTGATTGCGCCTCAGCAGGGCGTGAATTTGCGATTCGGTTGAAAAGGCGAAGGTAGCCGAGGGCATTAAGGAGTCGTGAGGCAAGGCATGGATAGGAACCGACACAAAAGGAGTTTTGGATCTTACGGGTCATCGGTGTCAATCGTGAAAAGGGCTAGGCTAGAGTGGGCGAATCGGTCGGGTAGGTTTGTTCTTTGCTAGGCAAGGACCGCCATGATGTAACTGTTGTGGGAAAGCTCATTGGGGAGGATGTTGGGTGATGGTAAAGGTTGTTTTGAGTGTGGCTCATTTGGACCACCGTGTGAGAATTTGTCCGCGCAAGTTGGCTAGGATTGGTCAGAGTCGGGGCCGTACTCGAAGACAGAATAACGGACCACCATGAGAGGGGCCGAGGTAATGGCGAGAGGAGGTAATGGTTACGGTCGGGTAGTGGAGCAAGGCGGAGGTGCGGTGTAGTTACGAGGCAGACGGTAGGGGTTGGTGTATCTTTGCGAGGCGCCGAGAGGAGGCGGCGCACTGGACGTCATTACGGTGCGTTTTAATCTTTGGTTCTCCATTTATTGCTTTGATTGATGTGGGTTCAACACATTCATATGTTGCAAGTAGCATAGTGAAGACCATGGATTTAGACTCGAGATATCTTCTAGGCGGATAGTAGTAATAAGCCCTCAGGTCACTCTGTAGTTGTAGATAAGTTGTATAGAGGCGTACCTCTAGAACTCAAGGGGTAGTGTTCGTGGTCGATTTGATGGAACGCCTTTTGGGGAGTTCGATTTGATTCTCGAATGGATTGGTGGTTAAGTACCGAGCGAAGTTGGATGTGACTAAGCGCATGGTTCGAAAAAGCTAAGGGTGATGAGGTAGTTACGATCGGTAATAGGAGGAATTATCGACCAATGTGGTATCTCGCTCAAAGCCGAGAAGATGGTCGAGAAAGTGTGAAGCATATGTGGTACATGTGTATGCCTTGGAGGCTAAGGAGTCTGCTTGTGGAGGCAGTGCAGACGATTAGGGAATTTGTTGATGTGTTTCTGAGGAGCTTGGGTTTGCCACGGATCGGGAGGTAGAGTTGAAATAGATCATTCTTGAGCTGCGCCGATATCCATTGCTCTGTAAAGGATGGCACCTAAAGAGTTAGTGGAGCTTAAGGCCCAAATCCAGGAGTTGTTGGACCGAGGCTTTATTAGGCCAAGTATTTACGCCTTGGGAGCGCTTGGTACTCTTTGTCAAGAAGAAAGCGGTACTATGCGGATGTGTATAGACTACCGCTAACTGAATAAGCTGACGATCAAAAACAAGTATCCGCTGCCTCGGATAGATGACTTGTTTGATCAGCTGAAGGGTGCGCCGATTTTCTCGAAGATCGATTTAAGGTCTGGGTATCACCAGTTAAAGGTGAAGGAGGTGGATATCTGCAAGACGGCATTTCGTACTCGGTATGGGCACTTTGAGTTTTAGTTATGCCGTTTGGGTTGACTAACGCTTGGTGACCTTCATGGATCTGATGAATAGGGTGTTTCAACGGTATTTGGATCAGTTCGTAGTGGTTTTTATTGACGACATCTTAGTATATTCAAGGACTGAGGAGGAACATGATGCGCATTTGCGGGTGGTATTGCAGATTTTGAGGGAGAAACAACTCTATGCGAAGTTCAGTAAATGCGAGTTACGGCTTAGGAGGTGGCGTTCTTGGGTCATGTAGTATCGGTGAGGGATTAGAGTGGATCCTCGAAAGATTGAAGCGATTTTGGATTGGAAGCCGCCTAAGTCGATGGTCGAGATTGAGTTTTACGGGCTTGGCGAGGATACTACTAGAAGATTTGTAGAGGTTTCTCGTTGATCGCGAGACCGATGACTAAATTATTAAGAAAAGGGTTTTGTTTATTTGGGTGAGAAGCGAGGAGATCTTCGATAAGTTGAAGAAGATTTTGTGAAGCTCGGTTACGATTCAACTGAGGTCGGTAAGGAATTCACAGCCATTGCGATGCATCACATACGGGTTTGGGTTGTGTGCTGATGCAAGAAGGGAAGGTGGTGGCTTACGCATCTCGGCAGCTAAGGCCACATGAGGTAAATTACCCAACGCACGATCTGGAGTTAGCGGCTGTAGTTTTTGCCTTGAAGATTTGGAGGCATTACTTGTATGGAGAGAGATCGATAGTCTACACGGATCATAAGAGTCTGAAGTACCTTCTGACTCAGAAAGACTTGAATCTGAGACAACGCAGATGGATTGAGCTGCTGAAAGACTACAATTGCTCAATTGAGTATCATCCGGGCAAGGCTAACGTTGTGGCAGACGCGTTGAGTCGTAAGGTTGTGTCGGATCTAAGAGCGATGTTTGCTCACTTGAGTTTGTATGATGATGGGAGCATTCTGGCGAGCTACTGAGTTAAGCCTACTTGGGTTGGCGGATCGAGAAAAGCGGTTGTTGGATGAGGTTTTGGCCTTGCAGAGAACACAAGTGCGAATGATGGGTCGAAAGGTTATAGCTTGTCTAGTGATGGGGTTTCGTGTTTTCGGGGAAGGCTTGTATGCCGAGAGACACTGAGTTAAGGCAAAAGATTCTTTAGGATGCCCATAGCAGCCCTACGCTATGCATCCCGGAGGTAGCAAAATGTATAGAGATCTCGGAGAAGCGATTACGGTGGTAAGGTGCGAAAAAGGAAGTAGCGAGTTTGTAGGGAAGTGTCGACATGTCGCAGTCAAGGTGAGCATCGATTGCCGTCTGGGTTGCTTGACCAATGAAGATCCACAGTGGAAGTGGGAAAGGATAACTATGGATTTCGTCAGTGGATTACCGCTTACACCGAGCAAGAAGGATTGAGTTTGGGTAATTGTGGATCGACTGACTAAATCACTCACTTCATCCGGTGAGGGTGGATTACTCACTGCAGAGGTTGGCAAAGCTGTATGTGTCAGAGATAGTGAGACTGCATGGGGTGCCAGTATCGATCATCTCGGATAGGGATCCGAGATTCACGTCAAGGTTTTGGAAAGCGTTGCATTAGGCTCTGGGTACACGGTTAGATTTCAGCACGGCATTTCATCCGCAGACTGACGGGCAGTCGGAAAGGGTTATACAGATCTTGGAGGACATGCTACGAGGGTGTGTTTTGGACTTCAGGGGTAGTTGGGAGGAGTATCTACCGTTAGCTGAGTTCGCCTATAACAATAGTTACCAAGCAAGTATCAAGATGGCACCATATGAGGCGTTATGCGGTAAGAAGTGTCGCTCACCTACTTGTTGGACGAGTTAAGTGAACGTCGATTGTTGGGACGAGTTAGTTCTTTGAGGCCGAAGACAAGGTTAAGTTGATTGAGCTCGATTGAAAGAAGCTTCGGACCGGCAGAAGTCCTATGCCGATCTTAAGCGGAGAGATATTGAATTCGCTGTGGGAGATCGAGTTTTTCTGAAGGTCTCACCGTGGAAGAAAGTGTTAAGGTTCGGAAGGAAGGGCAAGCTAAGTCCGAGGTTTATTGGGCCGTATAAGGTACTGAGACGAGTGGGACCAGTTGCATATCAGCTCGAGTTGCCAGCAGAGCTAAGTCAGATTCACGACGTGTTCCACGTTTCGATGCTTCGGCGTTATCGCTCAGATCCATCATGCGTGGTGGCGATGGAAGAGATCGAGGTAAACCCAGATTTGACCATGGAGGAAGAGCACATGCTGATTTTAGATCGGGATGTGAAGGTTCTGCGTAGGAAGTCTGTGCCTCTGGTTAAGGTTCTTTGGCGGAATCATGGCGTGGAAGAAGCTACGTGGGAACCCGAGGATGTGATGAGACAGCAATACCCGCAACTCTTCTGACCAGGTAATTTCGAGGCCAAAATTATTTTAAGGGGTAGAAGCGTAATATCCGGGTTAAGGGCTATTTTGTTTTGGCATTGTTTGCATGTTAATGGCTTGTTATGTTGTTGTTTGTGTGGTTTCGAGGCTTAGTTGTAGGCTAGGAGTGAGCCTTGAGTAGGTGGGAAAATTTTAGTTTTTGGGCTTTATGTGATAGGAGCTGAAGGAGCTGGGTCTTATATATTTTAATTGGTGTTCTTGAGCACAAATGAAGAGCTAGCAAAGTGGCAAGCATGCGCCACTAGGACCTTGTGTGTGACGTCAAGTGCAAGGGGGGAGGTCCTGAGTTCAAGCTGCGAAAATCCCCCATTTTGGCTCTCATTTTGACGGCATGGAGGGGAGGAGTTGTAGGCAGTTCAAACTCTGCCTTGGACCAAGTCAATAGGTGGAATGGATGGCAAGGAGTGAATTGTGGGATTTGACTAGTTCAAACTAGTTTGAACTAATGGTTTGGAGAGCTTCTAGAAGGTGGCCAATTGTGGGAATTTCAAATAGGAGAGTGGCCGGATTTTGGGGAGTGTTTGGGGGAGTTTGGCCGGTTGGTAAGTGTTGGAGAGTGCCGAAATTCCCTTGGACTTTCGGGTGCATTTTGGTCATAGGGGGAATAGCAATTAAGCTCTTTCATTTTGTCAAAAACAAGCTGATTTCTCTTTTAGTCAAAAGCTAGCACAAACCTCAAACTTCTTCTTCTCTTTTCTCCTTTAACCGAATGCTCAAGTAGCTTGTTGCCAAAATCGAACCTAGCACTTTGCTTTCTCGGCTAGAACATTTTTCTTCTCTTGGGCCTAAACCCAAACACTTGTGTGTCGAAATTTTGCCTTGTTTCTTTCTTCTTCTTTTCATTGTGCAAAGCCGAACCTAGCATCCCATTTTCAACTCTTTTCTCTTTTGAAACCTTGTTAGCCGAAAGTCTCCCCTCTCCATTTCCTTTTCTTTTCCAAGGAAGAACCAAGGTGCTTTCTACTTTCTTTCTTTCCATTTTGATTCTTGGCGAATTCATCTATACTCTCTTTTCTTTTCACACAAAACCAAAGTAACCCCCTCCATTCATCTTTTTATTTTCTTTCTTTTCCAAAACCTTTTAGCCGAACCTTACTACAACCCTTGCCGATTTCTTCTTTGTTTTCTTTTTAAACTTTTCTTTTCTTGATCAAGGGTGTTAGCCGAACCTATTCCTCTTGTTGGAGTCTTGTACAATCGGTCTACTAAGAAGGTAAGTGTTGGTCGAATGGCCATTTCTCCTTTCTCTGGTACTTTGCCGATTTTTAGTATGTTAAAGGGCCGATTTCGGTATCTGTCAAAAGGAGTTAACGTTCGGTTTTGGTAATCGTTTTATATAGGGCCTTTGGATTTTGAAGCAGCCGATTGGAGAAGTCAAGTGGTAAGTAAGGGTAAGAGGTTATCATGTTAGTCTATTCTTTTAGAATTCTATAAGCCAAAGTTTCAATGGATTAACGGTTCTTTTTAGGGTGTGCCGATTGTTCAAAGAGGAGCCAGTGTTGGTTCGGGATTGGTTGGAAACCGAACCATTTGCAAAGGTAGGGTTTAACGCAACCCCTTTGGGTTACCTATTTTTGGCCGAATGGTATAGTGTTAACCCCTTGTTGGCCGAATGTAGGATCAGGGTTGTTGAGGTGATCAAGGGATGTAGACTGATTCTTAGGATTAACATCTTCGCTATTCGGTGTGTAAACCAACACACTTTCTTAACCGAGTAATGTGATAACCCTGTTTGTGTAAATGAAACAGTGTGGTTGACTATTTTGGTACCCATTGAGGTATGAATAAGGATTCGGGTAAGTCCGTTTCATTATAAGATATGTGATGGTATGTGATATTATGATTATTGATGTATATACGTTGGGATGCCATATTAAGCATGTGAGCATGATAGCATGATTGCACGATTTTGCATTTAGTATGATATGCTATTGGGTGATATGAGAGGAGGGGGAGTATGATATCCGTGTCTTTGGGACCTTGTGTCTTTGGGACACGGAGGTTTGGCACCTCTAGTGGTTTGGTACCACATATGTTGTAACTTTGGGTCACGGAGGTTTGGCACCTCGGCGTCTCGCCCCGAGTGGCTTAGTACCATGGTGGGTTGGCCTCACAGATTGATTATCTGGGATTGGCGCCGGTGATTTGGTATCACACGATGGGTTGGCCCCATCATCGGATTTGTGATTGCGATCACCGGTGATTTGGTATCACTGCTGTGTCTTTGGGACACGGAGGTTTGGCACCTCATTGCGACTCGTCCACGTGGTTTGACACCACCGTGGGTTGGCCCCACTTATGAGATCTGGGATTGTCGCTAGTGATTTGGTATCACACGATGGGTTGGCCCCATCATTGGATTATTCGTGACTTGGTCACCGGTGGTTTGGCACCACATTATGGATATCGTGACTTTGGGTCACGGTGGTTTAGCACCACCGGTGGTTTGGTACCACACGGGGTAGAAAAGGTGATATGGTTGGTTAGGATCGGGTGCATTACTTGCATTATTTTGTTATGATGTGTGTTGGCATGTTATACCGGGAGAAGGATTTATACACTGAGTCTTGCGACTCACTCTCTCCTCTGACTTTTTAGGTGACACTTAGACGCGGACATGGAGCCGGGATGGACTCGAGGTGCTCATGCCATGCTTAAATAAAGATTTGCTCAGACTTTTATTAATTTGGTACTTAAGCATATTCATTACTATTTGGTTTATTTGGGTTTGTAAATGGCCTCTTAAATTATATTTTGCTATGTTTATGTTTAAAGTAGATTTATAATATGTCTTAACAAATTAATTGGGTTAAAATGTGCTAAAACTTGAAAGGATAACGATTTCAAAGCTACAAAAGCGATGTTTTAAGCTATACCATCGGGTATCACGCTATGATTTGGGATAAAAGTGAACTCAAATGTTTTCTAACTTAAATACGATTTTCTACTAAGTCAAAAAATGTTTTAGTAACAATAAGAAACAACTTAAACTTCTAAACGAGATAAACTAGTTTTACCTACACATCGGATTAAGTTTTTCAAAATTTTCGGGTTTTCAAAATTCTTCATCAGATTTCAATCAAACCTACTCAAGTTTTTCTTCAAATACACAATTTAGCGAAGTGTTTTCCTCAAACTTTTAAACTAAACCTAAACCTCTCAAAATCCTTTTTCCCTGTGACATACCAGATTCGATCGTGGTGTGTTGACCGGGTTTGGGGTGTTATAGAAAACTCACCCCTTTCTATTTAATCTATTCAGGTAATCCCCGACAGTAGACGGATCGGTGCAGTGGAGGACTTCGCGGTGACCATGGTCCTAGACACTTATTTACGGTTCTAGACACTTATTGGCGATAACTTATTTACAGTATACTTGGAATAAGTATGTGGTACAATCGAGTCTCCGGCGCCGATCTTGTAAGTGTTCTGATCTTTGTTTAAATTTGTCTAAAATACTACTTGCATGCTTGAAACAACCTTAGGTAGTATACTAAACTGAAACACTTTAGGTAGTGTAAACTGAAAACTATAGCGAAACTAAAAATCGTAGTAAAAACTGTGATTCGTGATAACAAACTCTAAACTTTCGATACTATTCTGCATAAAACATCTGTGAACAAATAGTGGAACTGTAACTAATGCATGAAACTATTAATACATATAACTTCTAAAATTTTGATGAGTGTACGAGGTATCCACGAATGGGGTACTAGAGGCCGTGGTAGAGGCCGTAGGGGGCTCGAGCTGGGTCTTCCGCATATGAGAATCTGCCCCATCTAGATACGAGTGAGACAGTGATCTCACCTGCTACAGAGACTGAGTCTCAAGATCGCATGGCTGGGGACGACGTATTGTCTCAGGCTATGCTGAGGATATTAGAGAGGGTCGCTGGACCCAACACTAGATCTGGGGGTCGTGGGTCGGTTACAGAATGACTCTGGTCTAATGGGGTTGAATTATTCAGGGGTGTCACTAGAGTCGCCCCTAACGTGGCTGAATATTGGATGGATGCCACGAAAAGAATCATGGATGATTTGGATTTTACTGCTGAGCAGAAGCTTATGTAGGCTGTTTCCCTACTTCATGACGAGGCTTACCAGTGGTGGCTGACTATTAAGGAGGGCACTCAGCCCAACCGTCTGACTTGGGACTACTTTAAGACAACTTTCAGGGCAAGTATGTGGGATCTAGTTACATTGATGCTAAGAGGCGTGAGTTCTTTAATCTCACCCAGGGGGACCGTTCAGTGGCTGAGTACGAGGCCAAGTTTTTAAGACTGAGCTGTTATGCCTTGGGCATGGTGGCGACTGAGTAGGAGCGTCGTGTCCGGTTTGAGGACGACCTCAGGGACAGCCTACGGGTTTTGATAGCTCCACAGAGGGAGCCTAATTTTTTTACTCTAGTGGATAAGGCGAAGATCGCCAAAGAGATTAAGCAAGCTGAGCGCCAAAACTACGAGAAAGGAATAAGAGGGAAGCAGAGCCCTCAAGTTCTGCGATGAGGCTTAAGAAAAAGGCCAGATCGGATCGGCCAGTGAGAGTTGGGCCTCCTGTTGCACCTGCTGGGGTGGCGCTGTGTGGGCACTGTGGTAGACGCCATCCGGGTGAGTGTTGGAGGACTACTGGGGCATGTTTGAGATGCGAGTCGACTGAGCATCATGTCAGGGACTGTCCGCTAAGAACTGATCAGACGCAAGTTACGGATACTGGTACGATGCAACCACCGAGAGTAGCTCAGCAGCCACCTAGGGGGCGAGGTCAGGCCAGGAGTGGAAATGACATGGGCCAAGGACAGAGAGCACCGAGCAGAGGTACGGAACCAACTGAGGCGAGGCAGTTGACATTGGTTTATGTTGTACATCGTCGAGAGAATGGTGATGCTCTGGACGTCATTACGGGTACGTTCCTAATTTTTTAGGTTCCATACACTGCATTGATAGACATAGGCTTTACACACTCTTACGTAGCTATCTCTGTGTCTAAAACTTTGGGGACTCCGGTTGAGAGTACTTCGAGCGAGATAACTATTGTGAGTCCATTTAGGCAATCTATCCGGGTTAGTAAATTGTTTAGAGATGTTCCACTAGAGGTTCAAGGGACAGTATTTCGCGGATCTGATGGAGCTTCCATTTAAGGAGTTCGATTTGATTCTGGGAATAGACTAGCTGGTCTAGCATCAGGTGAGCCCGGGCTATACTACAAAAAGGGTTAGTCTAAGAACTGAGGAGGATAGCGAGGTAGTGGTGATTGGGGAACGTCGGGATTATCTGGCGAATGTGATTTCTGCGTTGGTGGCAAAAAAGTTGGTACGGGAAGGATGTGAGGCATTTTTGGCCTACATCAGTGTTTCAAATTCTAGGGACTCTTTGGTTAGGGACATTAGAGCCATAAAGGACTTTCCAGATGTTTTTCCTGAGGAACTACTGGGTCTGCCTCTGAGCCGAGAGGTAGAGTGTGGGATTGAGCTCTTTCCTGGTACAGCTCCGGTGTCCATCGCCCCTTATAGAATGGCACCGAAGGAGCTTGTAGAGCTTAAGGCTCAGATTCAAGGGTTACTGAATTGTGGGTTCATCAATCCTAGTGTGTCTCCCTAGGGAGCACCTGTGCTATTTGTGAAAAAAAAGGATGGATCCATGCGTATGCGTATCGACTACCGCCAATTGAATAAGCTGACCATTAAGAACAAGTACCCACTATCGAGAATAGATGATTTATTTGACCAGTTCAGAGGGGCTTCTGTGTTCTCTAAGATCGATCTGTGATCGGGATACCATCAGTTGAAGGTTAAGGATACCAATGTGCATAAGACGACATTTAGGACTCGGTACGGCCATTATGAGTTCCTAGTAATGCCATTTGGATTGAGAAATACACTAGCAGCTTTTATAGATCTGATGAACCAAGTGTTCCAGCCCTATTTGGATCGGTTCATTGTAGTCTTCATTGATGAAATTCTGGTGTATTCGAAGATTGAGGACGAGCGTGATAAACATCCCCGAGTGGTGTTACAGACGTTGCATGAGAAATAGCTGTACGCGAAGTTCAGTAAGTGTGAATTCTGGCTCCGGAAAGTAACCTTTTTGGGGAATGTGGTTTCTGCGGAGGGGATTCGTGTTGATCCTCGTAAGATTGAGGCTGTATTAGAGTGGAAATAGCCAAAGAATGTGTCAGAAATCTATAACTTTTGGGTTTAGCGGGTTACTGTTGATGCTTCGTAGAAGGGTTCTCTTTGATCGTAACACCATTGACCAAGTTTCTGCGTAAGGGAGTTCCCTTTGTTTGGACAAATAAGTAATAAGAGAGCTTTGAGAAGCTCAAATATATTTTGACGCAAGCTCCGGTTCTGGTACAGCCTGAATCTAGAAAGGATTTTGTCGTATATAGTGATACGTCACATGTGGGTCTAGGTTGCGTTCTGATACAGGATGGTAAAGTGGTAGCTTATGCGTCTCGGTAGCTCAAGACACATGAGGCTAACTATCCGACGCACAATTTGGAATTGGCCACGGTTGTCTTTGCTCTAAAAATCTGGAGGTACTATTTGTATGGTGAGAAGTGTACTATCTACACTGATTACAAAAGCCGCAAGTATCTCCTCACTCAGAAGGAGTTAAACCTTAGGCAACATAGATGGGTTGAACTGCTTAAGGATTATGAATGCACCATCGAGTACCACGCTAGTAAGGCTAATGTGGTGGCAGATGCTTTGAGCCGTAGGGCAATGACTGATTTGAGAGTGATGTTCGCTCGACTCAGTTTATTCAACAATAGGAGTCTGTTAGAAGAGTGTCAGGTTAAGTCTATATGGATTGATTAGATAAGAGGTAAATAGATGGAGGATAAGTCTCTCGAGTTGAGGTTTCGTTAGGTTGAGAATGGGGATACTACGAATTTTGGAATTAACAGTGATGGGATACTTTGTTTTCGCGATCGGATCTGTGTGCCGAATGCTGAGTATTTGAGACAGTCAATTTTGAGGGGGCGCATAGTAGTCCTTACACTATGCATCCCGGAGGGAATAAAATGTACCGAGATTTACGAGAGTTATACTGGTGGCCAGTGTTGAAACGTGAGGTTACTAATTTCGTTGCTTCGTTGTCTGACTTGTCAGCAGGTTAAGGTTGAGCATCAGTTGCCTTTGGGGTTGCTAAAGCCGGTAAAGATACCGATGTGGAAATAGGAGCAAGTAACTAAGGACTTCGTTAGTGGGTTGCCCTTAACACCCACTAAAAAGGATTCTGTCTGGGTCATCGTGGACCGATTGACCAAGTTTGCTCATTTCATTCCGATCAGGATGGACTTTTTGCTCCAGAAATTGGCTAAGCTGTATGTGTCTGAAATAGTGAGACTGCATGGGGTTCCTGTTTGATCATCTCCAATAGGGATCCTAACTTTACGTCTCCGTTCTGGAAGAAATTGCACAAGGCTTTGGGTTCAAGGTTGGACTTTAGTACTACTTTCCATCATCAGACAGATGGTATGTCAGAGAAGGTGATACAAGTACTAGAGGACATGTTGAGGAGCTATGTTATTGTAACACCCCTTGCTCGTATTCTACGCTGGAACTGGGTACGAGACGTTACCGTACTTAACTCGCATAATCATACAACTTTAGGCTAGCAAACTTATTTCAAATTAAAACTTTTCCATTCATGAGTCTATTATCCTTATAATGGACCTACGAGACCCTAAACATGCTTCCAAAAAGTTTCAAAGATAATTTGAAAACTTTTACGAACTTAAGAAAATTTTACCTAAATAGGGGCCACATGCCCGTGGGGGTGGATGACACACCCGTGTATCATCTCACACACACGTGTTCGACACCCATGGTCGACACTGACTTAATTCACATGACTTGGGCACACACCCATATGGCTGGCCCATTGTCGCCTCTGATTAATCCACACGGCCGGTCGCACACCCGTGTACCTCAACCGTGTGGCAATTTAAATTCCAAATTCTAGGTGCAGACTTCACACGGCCTAAACACACGCCCGTGTGCCTACCTGTGTGGACCAATTCAAGGCTATTTTCCAAGCCATAGCCACTCTCACTTGCATACATTCATACACCAAAACACAACATTCTCAAATCATCAATTGTGACACTTGAATTAACATATTTGATTCATAAAAATGAGGTGTTCATCCCATACACGCGGGAGAGCTATTTCTAATACAATTTCAATCTACTTAAGCCATCATCTATGGCTATACACAATCGTCTCATAACTCGTTTAGGCCAACACATTTGGCACATTAACAATGACTTAAACTAAACAAAAATAAGATCCCTATACATGCCATAACTCACAAGGACTTAAAACCTCATACCAATTGTCTGCTTGATAATCTCCGACTATCTCCAACCCGAGCTAGTTAAGCTAACCTATAAGAGATGGGAAAAGAAAAGAAGTAATAAATAATGCTTAGTAAGTTAATATGCAACTAATAATCCATATTGTTATTCACTGGTTATACTCGATCACAAGGTATTATAATGAGTCTTACTCTTAAACTCATGGTTACCCATTCAATCATTCATAACGCTTACTTATTCCGTCTCTTACCACGTTCTAACCATATCTTGAGCTTAAGGCTCGCATTCATTAACTTACATCCCTGCATTTATCATCACATAGTCACATAATATAACGCATCGTAACTTCTCAATGAACCATTTATACTACCAGTCACTCGGTGGTTTAACACTTAGCCTACCATTAATCTCTAATAGGGTGGTATTGCACATAGCCCACCAATCATTTATAATTACGGTGGTATCGCACGTAGTGCACCAAATGATAATATAAGCGATGGTATCGCACACAACCCATCATTTAATAATTAATAAGGTGGTAACACACACAACCCACCGTTAATAATATTGTTGATGGTATCATACACAGCCCATCACTAACAGTTAATAAGGTGGTATCGCACATAGCCCACCGTCATTATACATTCATGGATAGTTATCCACAAGCATTTCTCTATTTCAAATGTTCATCCGGGAACATCTTCACACACTACCATTCCTACTTAGATTTCTACAATAATCATTTACACATAATCCACTATGGGTTCATCATATACTAAATTCGCCTCAATTTAATTCTAACACATACTTGTACCTCTCATGGTACAACCACATACTATCTCGTTTTTGACATACCTGTTGAATCACTCAAATTGTTAAATAACATACTCGAGTCTCATACATATAATCTCACATTGACATCATGCCCCCGATAGGGTCTTACAGAAAATATCATATCGATGCCATGCCCCTGACATGGTCTTATTCAATATCTCCCACCGAGGCCAAATTCCAATTATGGTCTTATACGGAACCTTAATTGTCATCATATCATGACCTTTGCATTCTCTCTATTCTTAGATTCAACTCTATTGACATCTCGTCAAAACACATTTAATACATTCATAAGGTAAATACACATTCCATACAACATTGGAATATTAAATATCCCGCATGTAATTGCAATATTTGCACACGAACTTACCTCAATATCGATAGGTAGAAAGGGACCTATTTGTTCATATGGCTCTTTTCTTCCGTTCTAGGTCTGAATCTCTTTTTCTTTGATCTAGAACAATAGAATTTACTCATTTAATCACTTATAAATCATAATACATCATAATCTACACTTGGGCAAAAATGACTATTTTACTTTTATACTTTGGCAAAATTACGATTTTACCCCTAAGCTGGTAATCACTTTTCATCACATTTTCATATTAAACAAGCCTAGATGAACATTTAATCCTCTTACAACTATCCACAATTCCAACTATTTCATGCATTAATGAACAAACTACAACATTTGCATCTTAGTCCCAATTAGGTGTTTTCATGACAACACCTTTCACAAAAGTTGTTTCTTATCTTCCTAACATTCATTCCCTTCCATAAAAAATCAGCATAAAATCTCTCATGGCAAGTTCCTATAATTTCAACCATATTGCAAATTAGTCCCCTCATTAGCTAGCTTAAGCTTTGGGGACTCCAAAAGTACAAAAATTATCAACTTATACCATCAAAATCACTTACTAGTAGAGAAAATGAGTTGCTGAAATTTTCAAGCTTTCAAAGCCCTCCCTTTGTTAATATTTTCGATTGGAGAAGAAGACTAAATGAAAAGATGATAACTTTTGTTTATGTCATCTTATTTTATTCATTTTACCAACTAATATCACCAACTATTGACCAAATTAAATGCTCTTGTCCCTTACGCATACTATGGCCGGCCAACTCATTTAAACAAGGCCAAATTTCACATTTGGGACCTTCAATTAATAATCCATAGCGATTTGGCACCTCTAGCAAATAAAATAGAACTTTCGCACTTTATGCGATTTAGTCCTTTTTAGCGATTAAGCTTGAAATCGCTAAAATTAAAGCACCAAAATTTCATGCACCCTTATAAACATGTTATAACACATAAAATAACATGAAAATAATTTTCTCTAACCTCAGATTAGTGATCCTGAGATCACTATTCTGACTAGCCCCTAAATTGGGTTATAGTTATAGATTTTTGAGGCAGTTGGGAGGAGTATTTGTCGTTGGAAGAGTTTGCCTATAAAAATAGCTATCAGGCTAAAATCCAGATGGCACTGTATGAGGCCTTATATGGTCGTAAGTGTCGCACTCCCTTGTGCTGGACTGAGTTGGGTGAGCGACGTGTTCTAGGTCCAGAATTGGTTTCAAAATTTGAAGATAAGGTCCGATTGATTCGAGATCATTTAAAAGTGACATTTGATAGGCAGAAGTCCTACGCGGATCTGAAAAGAAAGGATATTGAGTATTCTGTGGGAGACTTAGTTTTTTCTCAAGGTTTCGCCATGGAAGAAAGTTCTGAGGTTCGATCACAAGGGTAAACTAAGCCCTCGATTTATTGGGCCATACTGTATTCTGAAGTGAGTGGGGCTAGTCGCATTTAGCTAGAGCTTCCCTCGGAGTTGGATCGTATTCATGATGTGTTCCACGTCTCAATGTTGAGACGCTACCACTCTAATCCCACGAATGTTGTCCCTATTGAGGACATCGAAGTTAGACCAGATCTGACATTTGAGGAGGAGCGATTCAGATTTTGGAGTGTGATATTAAGGTTCTACGGAGGAAATCAATCCCCTTAGTGAAGGTGCTATGGCGAAATCATAGCATTAAAGAGGCCACTTGGGAGCCGGAGGATTCAATGCGTCAGCAGTATCCTCACCTCTTCTGATCAGGTAAAATTTTGAGGATGAAATTTTCTTTTAGGGAGTAGAGCTGTAACGCCCCAATTTTTGCTTAATTTTGGCTTTTGTAATTTTGGCATGAATGAGTGTCTGCTTTAGTGGTTATGTGTTCTGGGTGTGTGTGGGAGGTCCCAAGTTCAAGTCTCAACTTGGGTAAATTTTGGTATTTTTAGGAATAAAGCCCTATCTCTAGTTAGTATACTTATAAGTATAAGTGTGTAAGTAATTAACATAATGGACTTGCTGGTCTAGTGGTTAAGTGGAGTGTAGAGGTTGTTGGAGGTCGGGAGTTCGATCCTCTGTGTTGGCAAGGGGTAATATTTTTGCTATTATAGATGGTTAGAGTTTGTGTTTTACCAAGATTCTTAGTAGTGGGATTGTGGTGAGATTCTTGAGGAGACTTTTGGGGGAAAGTTATCAAAATTTTGCCAATCTGATTGCTCTCTCAAAATTCGGCTTTTCACTTTTGTTCCCAAATTTTTGCCGTCGTTTTCTTTCCCCAAATCCTCACCTTGCTGCTGAATTTTTCTTCCCTTTCACCAACCAAAATTCTCCTTTCGCTTTACTCGCCTTTTGCTTCCTTTTGGATGGTAACTGTGCTTCCTTTCCCAACTATGGCGTTCTTGGAGTAATTGCTGTAAGTGGTCTTTTGTGATTGTAAATTAAGATTCTAAGTTGATTGGGGTTTTTATGCTGATGTTTGGTAGCTTCACACCTTTGGAATTGAGACTCTTCTTTAACTACTTCATAGGCAAACCAATTTTGAAGCGGTAGGAGTAAGTCCCAATCACTCACTAATTGAGTAATTCATTTGGGTTGGTTTTGATTCGTCGATTAAGGGAATAATTGAGTGAATTATTGATCAATTATAGGTGCTGGGGGTCTCGGGATTGCGTTAAGAGCGAAATGAACATAATATTATTTTTTACTAAAGCTTTCAACTAATTTTTTACTATCAAATAAATTTTGTTTTTTCATATTAGTTCTTCTAAAGCTTTCAACTAATTTTTTACTATCAAATATTGCATTAATATTAGTTTGTTTCAATATTGAGACTGGCTAGAACATAATGCACTAATTATCACAAATTTTGTTCCTTCAAATACTGATATATTAGCTCTTCTGGAGCTTTAAATTAATTTTGTACAATCAAAGATTCGTTTGTTTTATTACCAAACAAGAAAAATGTTTTTATCCCTAAGGATAACATGCTCTGTTGATTGTCGACAACACATACATGTTTAATTTCATTTAAGGAATATTAATAGAGTTGCACAAAATATATAAGCATATGATAGACTTGTGACCAATGATTTTTCATATCACATTGATAACATAAATTATCTCTACTATTTGAATAATTACCTTGGGAACTCTCATTGTTTGCTTGTTTATTACTATAGTTTCACTTCTAATGGTTTATTATTATGCCACTTATAATATCCATGATTATATCCTTCAATTATTTTTTATGCTTGCATTCATTTTGAGGAATGCAAAAGATCTAGTAAGATGGACTTCTAAATGTTCAATTTATTATTTAATTAAAAAGAATCAAGATCGCAAATATATGTATAGTTTCTCGATTGCTTTATCAAGAAGCACCTACTTCAAACTATTTCAATTAATTGAAATCTCTATAATTTAGTAACTCCAAAAATTTTGTTGTAGGTAGAAAACCAATTTAGGGACAAAATATTGGCTCACAATACATATATATAAATCACTTTGATAATATCAATTTTTAACATCGAAAAATAAGCCAATAAGATCAGTCAAAGAGGATCATAATTGTTTTATTCATTAATAGAACACAAAAAAAATATCACTTAATAATTTCAATAAATACATAATTGAAAAATGGTCAAAATATAAAAGTTTCTTACCAAATTTGAATTTTACTTGTGCTTATAAAAGGGTAAATCAAATATCAAGAATAAGAATCAAGATCTATTTTGAGACCGAATCTTTTAATATCCTTAACAACATAGAAATAAAACAAGTTAATTAAATCAATAATAATTAATCATGGAATAATAATAATCTCAATATAAAACATTAAATAAACATTTCATGCAAGTCCTCGCATCTTGTGTTTAGGCTCGAATGAATAAATATCAAAAGTTACGGGTTCGAATCCTTGTTCCAATGTTTGTCTTCCTTTTCTTCTCTCAAGCATTGATTATGTTGTACATTTCTTTATGCATTTAGATAATAATATCTTGAGGGAGAAGAATGGTCGAAGTTAGTACCTTCCTCATAGGAGGCATAGGTTGAAGCTAATGTGTTGGTGTTGGTTTTTTTTTTTCTTCATTTGAATCCCATATTGAGATTTATTTTTTTCTTGTAGAAGATGTATAAAAATTAGATTTGCTTTCTGGTTAAGGAAAGATGGAAGAGATGTAGAACATAGGTTTGATTCCCCATTGGACTTATATTGTTTTCTTGAAATACAATTGATTGATTTTATTGATATTTTTGCGTACATTTAATGCAGTTGAGCGATTATGGGTTTTAGAAAATACAAAAGGGACATTGGTTCAAAAAATGTTTCGTTTTTCTTTTAGATTTTCAAATTTTTTTCTTTTGTTTTCAAAAAGAAATTTAAAAAAAAAATAAGAAAATTTTGAAACAAAATAAAAATTGAGTATGAAATAAATAATATAAAGGTAACAAAAGAAAAAAATGTAACATCCCAAACTCGGCCTAAACATTATGATCAGATCTTGAAGGTTACATTAGCTTCACGAAAATTTAGATTGTCACTTTCTGAAACCTCCACTTTTTTTTTCTATAAAAATAAATTCTGAAATACTCGTTTTCACTTAATAATTGCAAAAATAAACCATTATTCAAAAAGGGTGTCTTAAAAACATTTGTTCTTTACTAATGAGTTGAAATAATAGACATGCTATTAACTCGCTTATTTTTCAAAAAATTAAATTGCTCATTTTGTTTAACAACAAAAATTTTTTAACTTTTAAATTTTGAAAATTGAACATTTATTCTAATTAACAAAATCATACGAATATTTAAACTAATTAACTAAAAACTCACAAAACCCAAAACCAAAATAAAAGTCTAAAAATTAGTCTGACTGTCCAAAAGTCCATAAATTTTAATTAATAATTATTTAATACAATTTTAGGCAAGAAAACTAATCCGAGTTCCCGAACGTCGCCCAATCCTAAGTCTGTGGGCTACCAGAAAAATTAAGCAAATATGGTGAGCTAAAAAGCTCAGTGTGTACCTTGGCTCACAAACAAAAATCATATATAGAATTATGCACATATCAGAACTAACAAATCAAATCTTATAACATTCTTAACATAAAAAAGTTATACAGAATAATCTTAACCCCCATTCACTACACACTAACTCCATCCATCCAACCAACCACACCAATTAGGGCTACTAGAACCCATCCATCCATCACACTAAGTTGTGGTTGTATGTCACTCAAATGATATGCAGTTGTGCTGCCAGATATATTGCAAAAATACCATCAAAATTATATAATGTAGTTAAACTACCAGAATCAGACTTCCTCCATCACATAACCATATCTCATCCCAATGCATATGCAAAGACATACCTCATGTTAATATATAACCATAACAAGTGAGAATTATGTCATATATACGTAAGAGATAACAAAACAAAAGCACACTAAGTAGCTTACTCAGAGCTTTCCTGATCAGAATCATACTTAGGCTGATATACATACACATAAGTTTAAGGATTACATGACCTAGCATGCTTACAGAATATTTATAAATAATTTTATTTACATATCAGAGTCCTGAACTTAGCAAATCTCTTTCATTCGGCCTGAAAATGGCCCAATTTAATAGTGCAAAAAGGCCACACGCCCTACTTGCCTAGATCGTGTGGCTCACACCCTTTACTTGAACAGATCATGTGGCTCACACAGCCGAGCACACGACTATATGGCGTCGATTGCCACCTTCAATTTTTCATGAATTTCTCAATTTCCCATGAATTTTTCAAATTTTTTTCGGGTTAAAACACACACCTAATTGCTAACGGAAGATTGGCACTACCACAACGAATGCATATGAAAACAAAACCAAACCTGAATCTAGACAAATGACACTTGTTTACTAAACAAAACCAGCCCCTAATCTTGGTTTGATCACTTACTTAGAAAAACAATGGTCCTGCAACACCTAATTCGCCAAAGGAAAGTTGTGTGTCTCATGATCTTCTCCTAACAGAACCAAAACAACCCTCTATAAAAGCAAACAGATTACAGTTGAAAAATTAAAATAAAATAAAATATGATACTATACTGAAACTATGAAGAACGCACGACTAGAAATGAGAACAGAGAATTAGCAATGACACTAAGAAGAAACAAGGTTTGGTCCGCTAATGAGAAAGTAAACAAAAGATTGCCCATGAAAATATGGGAAGCCGAAAGGAAAAGGAAAAAATATGGAAAGAAAGAAGACGACAAGCAAGAGAGGAAGATTATTCATCAACAAAAGTGGAAAAACAAAGAAAAGAAAGAAAGTGGGAGAAGTGGAGGAGTTCCACGGCAGAAAGGAGAGAAATTTTAGGGATATTTTCCAATTTTAAAAAATAAAAATATTAACTACTCCAAATCTTATCAAATTTGGCTAGTTGTTATCCTAACAAGCTGCTAAGAGTTCGAATTTGACCAACATTTTGATGCTTTGGGAGGCACAGCAAGAGGGAAACAAAAATAAATTCTGTTTTGGGTACTACGGTATTCAAACTTGGGACCTATGTGTAAGCTAAGGCCTTACCACTAAAATAGTAGGCTAATTCTTGCTAACAACTCACAAAAAACTAAATATAACCTTAATGTGACAAGCTAGGTGTAGGAATGAAAATACTGAAAATTCAATGAAAAGGAATCGAACATAAAACCTTAGGCACACATCAATAACACTTAACCATTAGAACATATTAATTTACTTTACACAAATAATTACCCTAAAATTAAAGAATTTTGGGGTGTTACAAAAAAAAAAAAGAACAAAAGAAAATAAGGAATAAGAGAATAAAATTTTATTTATCAAGATCTTTACAATAGATAAAAATTAATTATAAAATAAATAAACCGGTGTTGAAGGTGTTGATGCAAGGAATGATTGTGTGTGTTGTGGTGCTTATGTAAGACAAACTAGAGCTGAAGGTGTTGATGCAGAGAATGATTGTGCGTGTTGTGATGCTTATGTAAAATAAATAGAGTTAGCACCAAAAATATATGAACCATATTGACTGGGAGGTTGCATGGAAATCGAGTCCTCCTATGGAGCTGGAGCAGATGTTGATCCCCCTATGACATCTTCTCTCGACATAGGTTTGATGGGCCCTCATCTTGGCCTTCTACGGTGATGTCTCCTACTCCTTTCTGAAGCTGACAGTAGATACAGCTTGTCGTATGCATGAACCAAACCATGTAATCAGGAGATATTGCCAACTCTGGTGTGAGAAATGGTTCACGCATTGGCAAGTAATCGTACCTACGCTACCAAATCTAGATATACTTCTTGTGAAATGTTGGCCAATCTTCCTCAAGTCTTTCCCACAAGTCGTTCTTGTGTAGGTCATCAAGCTCTTGGGGTGACAATGAAATACATTGCGTACACCCGAACTATCGCATCATTCGGTCAGATTCGTGCATCTCGACCGTTGCAAAAATGATCAATGGCACTTTGACATGCCAGATGTCGCGATTGGCCAAAAATTTGGTTGAGACAAATTCTTAAATCCTCGGATCCGCATATGGAATCCATACAAACTACAATACGAATTTATAAATTTTAGCACATGCCTAATATTTAATTTCAAATGCTAGAATAAAAAACCAATAACTTTGAAATTTATAAACTAACCTCCTCTTCCATTTGTTGATCTAAAGTTAGTCAGATATCCTTGAGCTCGGTTGGTATACCGTTGTGTCTCCTAAAGTTATTCCACTGTAACACCCCAAACCCGGCCCATGCGTTTCGACCAGATCTGGCGTGTTATGGAACACATAACACTTTATCAGATTTTGAAAACACAAGTTAATTATTTAAAATTTGAATAAAGAAGTGACTTTTTGGAAATAAAGCTCTTTGTATTATTATTACGTATAAATAAACCTTGTCATAAATTCATAAGTTGCATAACATTGAAAAGTACTTAGTTGAATAAAACTAGGGCCCTTATTACATAAATATTCTCAAATAAAATAAAATAAAATTTAAAGAAATCCCAAAAATAATTTGTAGAAATAAAACTTGATGGCCCCTCGAGTCCATCTCGACTCCCATGTCCACGATCTATTGCTCATCTGGAAGAGTAGAGAAAAGGAAAGCGTGAGTCACCAAGACTCAGTGTATAAATCTCAAAACACACAACGACCCGAGCCCACAAACACATTATGGGCCCTGGCCCATACATGAAGGTAACAATCATAATCACATGGTAAACGTTAAATAATGAATAACCCAACCCATCCTAGGTTTCCATCCTCTCCACACAAACCCGTACCAACCATCACACCTTGGGGATTTCTACAATCAACCCTCCATCCACTACACACCAAAACGATAGCTGCACTGCCTATTCCTATTAATTAGGAATCATTGAATGTGGCATAGCCACCGATCACTATGTGACCTAACATTTGTATATGTGGGATTTCCACCATCGATCACCAAGTGACCTATCATGCACTTCCCCTTCAATATCATATTTCCACCCCATGCATACACATAAAGAAAACATCATGCAGTCATATATATTCCGATACACATAGGGAGTTCTATGTTTACGTACCTGGCATCCTTGCCTAACCCTTTTAGGGTTCCATTCATTGCCTAAACAACCTCATTCCGCTTTTAAGCCCATAACATATATATAGTCATACATACAGGTTTATTAGTGTGTTAGAGATCTACACACCTGATTACCGATAAGATGATGCTTTCTATATCGACACTACTGCTATCTACCTAAGGTGTTGTTCAGAAGCCGATCCACAACCAAGTGGCCAATCTCGAATGGTAGATACTGCTCTTTTCTTAAACTTAGGGATTTTCTCCTTTGCCTGATCCATATTTAATTCCATCACAAGTCCTTATCAGAACTACTATCACAATATTTAATCGTTAATTATCATTATAACCTTAAGATCTTGCATATAATGATCAAATCTAATAGAAATCTAGGGAAATCTTCTTACCTTAAAAAAATCCCAAAAGTGGAGACTAGCTATTTTCGACTTTTAGATCTAATTGACCAAGCTTCCTTCAAATCCCAAATTGCCGCCCATCATAAAACCATTAAACTATTAGCTTTCGGCTTTGCCTTTCAAAAATAGGGAATAGATCATGAGAACTTAATAAAAAATCGACACTTACCTTAGCATAGGAGATTCGGCTAGCACTAGAAAGAGGATTCGGTAATGCCAATGGAAGATTTAAATGCCGAAAGTATAGAACTAATTCTCAAATAAGATGAATAAAAGAGAAGACTATGGATGCTTCGGCTTTTTATAGAAATTGGCAAAATGAGGAAAAAATGGAGAAGAGTTTCGGCTTTTGAAGAAATTGGAGAAAAGAAACTGGAGAGGGAGAAGCTAGGGAAATTCGGCACAATGGGAGAGGAATTTAGAGTTTTCAGTGTCAGAAACAAGGAGCTATCCCTCCCTATTTATAGATATTTTGACACCTCATGTATAAAACCAAAAATGCCCTTCCTAATTAATTAAAATTCAAGCTAAATGAGAGGGAAAATTTGGCACCCCCTTTGCCATGAGTAGCCGATTTCTACACTCCTCTAGGTGATGGATTTTCAGCCATCACCTCCCTTGTAGATAAGCTCCTAAATTTTCTCCTTTTTATCTACTATTTTATCAATTATAAAATCCATCTAAATCTTCCTATTTTTGAGCCTTGTAGCTGTCCACCTCATCAAATCTTAGTGCCTAAATTTAACTCACTTAAATTAAAAGATTTGGGCTTTATTAAACTTAAATTTTGGGCCCCTAACTCCTTGTGTGTGGCGTCACTCCTTGCTTCTTTTTAGGTGCCGAAAATGGCTCAAAAAAACATGGGCTCCTTGCGGCCAAAACCTGGGCCTCTTTTATTGTTAATGACGCCACCTTAAAATAATTCAATCAAGGCCTTTGCCTAATCCTAAGCCCAATTTTGAACCCCTATCACTTAAATTAACAAATTAAACATATCCCCACACTAAATGTATAGGCCCATAAATTTAGGATGTTACATCCACTGATTCAAATAATATGTTATTTCAAAATTATAACAATGAAAAATAAAAAGATAATGGTATTATCAAATGAATTTTACCATAGTACAAGTGAAGATTTGTAAGGGAGTTCCACTAGAGGGCGTAAACATGGTAGTCGATATCATGCCCATGATTAAAGCAAGAGCATGCAACCACTGATTTTAGTTTTTTCTGGTTCCATCGCTCGACACAGTTCTCAGTATAATGTTGTCAGCATCGCTGATCCCCAATTAAGTTGTTTTGCTTCTTTCAAGTTAGCAAGTAATAGTAGTCACCTTAAATGTACCAGATTTCAAGATTTATCTGGCATAAGTAGACCCCTCGATCAACTTCCAAATAAATGCGCGCACGAATTGTTCTTTTTTAACGTCATTTGTGGAAGCTTTAATATTTTGGAAGTTGCCTCTAACCATCCCATCTCAACCCGACTACCCCTAAACTTGTTCAGCACCTTCCCTAGTAGTTGCTCGCATGTTGCACTCCAATCAACACTAATCACTAGCCCCATAATGACTTCCCCATCTACTGATAGACCAAGTTGTAAACTAACGTCCTCGAATGTAGTTGTATACTCACCGCAGGGAAGACGGCATGTGTGTGTCTTCGGTCTCCATCTTTCAACCAAAGCAATGAGAAGTGGGGGATCCAATTTAGTACCTTGAGCATGCAAGTCACGCATAAAAATCCCGCATCTCGCAAGTATCCATAAATGACATCTGATGCACCTTCGCTTAAATTGTTTATGTATGTCTCCAAAATCTAATCTTCGGGCTGAATATATAAATATAAAAAATTAATAATGTTAACAGCATAATAATTAACTATTTAAAATTAAATAACTTAATAATATTTTCTTACTATTTGTAATTGAACGCCAAAGATATGCTTGTCATCCAAACGAATAAGCTGATTTGTCATTTTAGAAATTATAATGAATAAAATAAATTCGAAGAGAATAAAATTTAGAAAAAGAATTAAAAAATAATTGAGGATTAAGGATTGATGATTGAAAATTGAGTATTGAGTATTGAATTGAAAAGAATGAAGTTTGGAGGAGTTTATATAGGAAACTTTATGGCTATTAGAGCCGTTGTAGCCGTTGAAAATGTTACCGTTGAAAGAAAAATACGTCCTACATGACTCATTTTCATTGATATGGCAGTAAAAATGCACCCTATAGGACACATTTTGAAACTTTTTTTGTTGGTTCTGAGTTTTATTTTGTGAAACAACTATATATATGTATTAAGGAATGTAGGGTTAACTTTAAAGTTGGCACATTTAATTTGAGATTCTTCATTTTATTTCTCACGTTTCCAAGGTAAAATCAAATAACTGTGAGTTTGAGATTGAGAGAAATGAAGTTTGTGGTATTGGATGAGACTTGCTGGCTAATATCTTCACATATAATCTTTGTATGATCGTTGTTGAAACTGCTATGGCTTAGGAATCAAACCATAATATTTGAAACTGCGATGGTGTTAGAAGAATTGAGAAGAAACGGTGACGGTGATAGATGAAAAATTAATTAATTAGTTAAGACTTTTTATTTTAAATAAAAAGAAAAGAAAAATAAAAAATAAATTAAATATTTTTTAATACATGCAATATGATTGGTCCTTTAATACATGTGGCATGATCTTATTGGATGTGATGAAAAAATTAATGGTTTTAATCAAGTAAACATCAAGTTGGTTAATGATTTCAAGTTTAGGTATCGTTAGATAAAAAATATATATAGATACTAAGTAAATACAAGTTATTAGGTTTAGATACCTCCGTCTATATTAACCCGTTATATTATTTCATTAAATTTTAATTAAGGGTGCATTTGGATAGTACAAAATAATTGAATGAAAATGTAATTATTAGGATAGTAATTACTCTCTTTTGTAATTATAAGAAATTGCAATTTCTTAGACGTGTTTAGTTAACAGAGAGTAATTACATCGTAATTTTCTATGTCATATTTGGTAGTACAAATTATAATTACATAGTTACATAAATTTCATTTAAAAATATTAATTACTATAAAATTTATTATTATGATAAAAATAATTTATAAACAAGTAACAAAAATTAAAATAAAATAATCATATGCTTTGTGTTAGTCTAAAAATATAATTGATAATACGATTACTAAAAAATAACAAGAAAAATGAACCATATACAATTTTTTAATTATTTTAATTCATATTTATTTGGTTATTCCTCTTTAGTATTTAAAATATGCAACTTATTATCATATATGTTGGTCTTTACTCTTTAACTCGAGCTAATTATCATTTGAATTTGTATCATTAAGATTATCAAGATGTTCTTCTTCCACGTACTTTTTGAAATATGAATTATCTCAATTTCACCTATGATTAAAGTTGTGAAATATGCAACATGCTAGTACGATCCAACTTTTTTTTTATATGTTATACTAAGGTAATGTTGTTAATATGAGAAATATTTTTTCAGAACAACAAACACCTTCTCAACCACATTTTGAAGCCTTAAATGTTTCAAATCAAAGAGTTTGTAAGTTTTTTATTGTGCTTGTGTTTAGCACCATGGTTAAAAGAGCCGAAAATTTAAATGGATGACTAAAATGATTTTTTTTTTTAAGTTGGAGGGGCAAAAAAATATTTATGCCAATAAGTATATTATTTTTATACTTCTTCGCCATAACTTTTCATAAATAAATACATTATAACACTTTTATAACAATATTTTTTCATAATTTTAGACTTTTTTAGGATTTAAATTATATATTTTTTTATAACTTTAAAAATACACATTATTTTTATAATATAAGAAAAATTTGGTCATAATCATCCCAAACTCTTATACATGTTCATGTTTTTATAACTTGTATAAAAATAATTTTTAAATTTTAGATTGTGGTGTAATTATTTATGTAATTATTTCCATTCTCACTCTCTCTAAAATCGAAAAGTGTAATTGTGATGCTTCAATTACACTTAATTTAGTAAGATTCATTTTGACGATTGCTAGTTAATGGTTTTTTTTTAAAGAAATGAAGTAATTTTAATTGTATATACAATATTTACCATCACAATTATAATTTATAATGCATATAGAATATTTTATATTATACTCTTAACTTCTCATAAAATGTAATTAAATAAATTAATCTTCCCATATAACAAATTTCTATTATCGTTAATATACCAAGACAATTTTAGATTAAAATGAATTTGGAAGAATTAATGGCAAGTCAATCTTGGCATATAACATAATATTCCCAACTACTTTATTTTATCATTACAAACCATTTTTATGTATTTTATTATTTTTAAATATAAATAATAAATTTATAAGTTACTTTGTAGTAAGTTGTAATGTCAATTTATATATGTTTAATATTTACTTTTTATTTTAATATCTATTAAAATTATGATAAAAATTTTAAAGTGTTATGAATATCTTATTAAATAGATGTCCATTATGATCAAGATAAAGTTTCAATGTACTTTAAATTATAAAAGTTATTAGAATTAGATCTCTAGTTCTTTTATACTTCTTATGCCTATAACTAGAGACTCTGATGAAGCATTGTAATCATCCCTTTTGATCAATAAAGTATATTCTCTATTGCTTTCATATTTTCTTTGTTCTTTATTATCTCCATCTCTGTTTATTTTATAACACGTTATCAGCATGATGATTCTCTATTTTTCCAAAATCTTTCGAAGTCGTCCCACATATCATATTCTTTTTCACCTTAAACTTTCACTCTTACATCTTCATCTTCGGGAGGTTGAAAGATTCAATCTTTAAATGGCTTATGGTTTTCATTCCCGATCTTTGATTTATAATTGTACAAGCATGGGTAAAGAATGCTCATGATAATAGTGAAGGTGATGGCGATGATATTAAAGATCTTCAGGTATAATTTACTATGTTTAGAATAATAATTGGAGAATAATAATGACAACATGAATGGATAGATTTTGATTTAAATTCCACATATGTTTACGATGGTGATTATGAAATAAAAAATCAATACAGTTGTTTAGAAGTTTGCCCTACCAGATTTGTTACATTCCCTAAAGTGAATGCAAATATAAAGAAAATAAAAGATATAATCATGGATCACTAAAAGTGGGAACATAGTAATAAGTAAGAGAACAATGAGAGTTCTCAAGATAACTCTTCAAAGGGTAAAGATAACTTATGTTATCAATATGATATGAAATATTACTGTTCGCATGTGGCATATGCCCAAATATTTTGCTTCTGTTAATATTCTTTGAGGAAGGATAAGAGAATGTAGTAATAAATTCTATCATTATAGATAGAAAATATTTGTCTTATTCGGTACTAAAACAAACAAATATTATTCCAATACTTGATAGTACAAAATTAGTTGAAAGCTCTAGAAGAGCTAATATATTAATATCTTGTGATGGTTAATCCATTGGTTTTAAAGATATTTATAATGGATGTTATATTGAGATTGTAAATGAGGAAAATTTTATATTTCATATGAATCACTATTGCTATAAATATCTATTTTGTGATCTTCTTTTGTCATCATCCTCATTAAGGGGTTGGAAGCAAAATATTTTGTTGTGAAAGATCTATTTATGAACAATAATATTTGATAATTCTATCTAAAGCTCGTTACGGTTGGATGCATTTAAAGTTGCAAAAAAAAAAAAAAAAAATAGATATTTGAAGATTTTGGCATATTCGCTTAAGCGAATATTGCATATAATTGTTTGGAAATTATATTTATTTTGTTGACTTAGTGAAATTATAATTTTCACATTGATTTAGACATTTCCAGTAGTACATGTCACAATAGCACTTATATGTGGATATAAAGTAAAAGGAATGATAGTAAAATTATTAATTTGTTACAATTTAGTATAATTGAAATACATGTTAAAGTAAACCAAAAGTTTACTAATACAAATACATTTACTATTTGGTGTGACTAGTTAGACCATCCTGGATCATATATGATGCGAAAATTAATTGAGAATTTATATGGATATTCATTAAAGAACCAGAAGATTCTTTCATTTAAAAAAATTCTCATTTGTTGTTTGTTCTCAATGAAAATTGATTCTTAGAAACTTACTAGCTAAAGTTGAGATTTAATGTCTTACATTTCTGAAATGAATATGGACTCATTCATCCACTATGTGGATGATTTTAATATTATATGACTTTGGTAGATGATCTACAAAATAATCACGTGTTATCAATTTGTAACTTGTCTTTACAATATTACTTGTTTAAATAATTAATTTTAGATCATGCAATTAAGACAATTTATCTTGCTTGAGTTTATTCTCAATCTTTTATTGATTGAATTTGAAAAAATTTTGTAAAAGTTTGCGCATAATGGTTTAGAGAAATTATTGATTGAACACCCCTGATTAATGTCTAAACCATTACTTATGAGAACTAAACTTCCTATTTCAACATGAGATTATTTTGATTTACGTGTTGTACGTATGAAGGCAATAAGTTATAAATATTTCCCATTACAATTGATTTTTAATCAAGAGCTAAATATTTCTCATCTTTGAATTTTTGTATGTGCGTATATGTTCCAATTGCTCCACCACAACGCACAAAGATGAGTGAATCCTCAAAGAAAGTTGGGAATATATATTAATTACAAGTTTCTTTGTATTATTAGATGTTTTGAATGCATTGGAGATTCAATTATGACAAGATTTGTGTTTACAATTTTGATTCAACAGTTTTCCTGACATTAGGGGGATATAAATTGTAACACCCCTAACCCGTAACTGTCACCGGACTAGGGTCAAAGGCGTTACCAGACAGATTGGAAACATTTATAACGTTTCATGCATTTCATTCATCTATCATACACATAATGTCCCTTAAGTGAGTCATTGAGACCCTAAGCATGCTTACAAACCGAGTCGGGACTAAAACGAAACACCTACAGGGGATACACGCCCGTGGGGGTAGGCTGTGCCCCACCCACGGCTACAAGACACACCCGTGTGTCCTCCCTATGGTCGAAACTGACTTATGTACCACGGCCACCAGGCACGCCCGTGTACCCTGGCCGTGGTCGATCCTGCCAAATACCACACGGCTACCAGGCACGTCCGTGTGCCTTGGCCATGTCCCACTAGGCCATATACTGACTTTACCCTACGGTCACTAGGCATGCCTGTGTGCCATGACCGTGTGACATTATAGGTCATTTGAAAGACCAAAATGCCACCCAAATGGGTCATACCTACAAGCAACATTTTCCATCACATATCATGCATATATGGCAACCAAAAACATACCAAATTGACCATTCAATCTATACATTCAATACCAATTCCAACTATGCCAAATTACAAGACTAAAGCTCATCTCATCACAAGCATAGATCATCCATTTGCTTAGCCAAAACTTAACCATTTCATATGCATTAAACCATACCAAAACATATTTCTTATACCCTATTCATTCAAGCATTTTATCAACTCAAAACTTGCCAAAACACATGGCTAAGTTCACTCCATAAACATGTACACATATCTAGCCTATACATGCCATAATTAGCTATATACACTTTCAAAAAGGTGCCAAAATAAGTTTAGTAGTGTGATGACAATCATTGACGGTCCCGAGCCTTCAGTAGCTTTGACGACCTATAAAACAGAGAAAACACACACAGAGTAAGCTTTCCAAAAGCTTAGTAAGTCAATATACAAACAAATTTGGCATGAAAGACATATTTGCAAATAGATACATTGGCCCATATCAAACAATTAGCAAATTATCACATATATGCTTTGGTTCATAGACTTTTGACCACATTTACCACTTTCACAATTCCATAATCATATAGGCACATAGCTCATCTAGCCAAAACTTTACTTATCATATCATCAATTCTATATACACAACATCGTAGTAAGATCACATATATACTTACCTTGTATACACAATTAGTGTATAATCAGCGTACCTGAAATAGATTTATAACCACATATTTTTTCATAGCTCAGATTTGTAATTCGTATCACAGACTTGCCCATTGAACCAATAGGAATCTAGTAGGATGCTCGAAGAACTCAAAATTTATCGTACAATGCCAACGTCCCAGACGAGGTCTTACATGCACACAGATATCGATGCCACTGTTCCATACAGGGTCTTATACGTAAAGCTCATATCAATGCCAACGTCCCAGACGTGGTCTTACTCGTAAAACTCATATCGATGCCAACGTCTCAGATGTGTTCTTACACGTAAAGCCCATATCGATGCCAACGTCCCAGACGTGGTCTTACACGTAAAGCTCATATCGATGCCAACGTCCCAGACGTGGTCTTACACGTAAAGCTCATATCGATGCCAACGTCCCAGACGTGGTCTTACACAAAATCACAAATCAACGCCAATGTCCTGGACGTGGTCTTACATGATTAAACAGAATAGATACCTATGTCATAACAGAACTAATCCTATCTATTCCTAGGTTCGTACGGGACTTCTCGGACTTTGTCACTATATCAAACTTATCTCAGAATTCATGTACATAGCATCATTATCGTCGATAGTCATATGAATATATATATTTAGTTCAATACAAATACGTTTATTTGCATAGTGACTTACCTTGGATTCGGTTTATCGGAATGAAAACGGCTACTCAGTTACTTTCGCTTTCCTGCGATCTAAGTCCGTTTTCCTCGGTTCTTGATCTAAACATATTCAGAATTAACCCTTTTATTCACTAATTCATTCAATTCAATCCAAGGACACATTTTTAGGGCTATTTGCAAATTAATCCTCATATTTGCACAATTTATCAATTTAATTCATTTTTCTCAAAACATCAAATTCACAAAATCAACTCATATACGAGCTTAGCCGAATACTTATGAACATTATACGAGCCCATACTTTTCATCAAATTTGTAATTTATTCCTTCAATTTTCTATTTTTACAATTTAGCCCTATTTAGCTAAATTCATCAAAACCTCAAGAACAAAACATATTTAACTAACTCAAATCTTTCATTTAACACCATTAAACATCACATATCTCATGAATTCATCAATAGCACATACATCATCAAAACACAAAATCAAGGCATGGGTTTTGTAGCTCTCAAAGCAACGATTGCAGAAACGTAGAAATTATCGAAAGCTGAAGTCAAAACATACCTTAATCTTACATAAATAAAGCCAAATGCCCTAGCAAGTTTCTCTTCTTTTTCTTTCTTCAATTTCGGCACCCAAACATAAGATGATAGCATTCATCTTTTCTTTTGTTTATTATTACAAACATATTATTATTCATTTTACTAAAATATCCATTCAATTAATAAATAAAACAAACATATAACAAGAGCATATTTGTCTTTCATTCACCCACTAATTAAATAGTGGTCTAATTGCTTCTTATGGCCATCACTTTTATAAAGCCACAACACATAGGCACTTTAACATATAGCATGCAAGTTTCACATTTAATGCAATTCAATCCTTTATTCAAATTAAGCTCACAGACAGATAAATTAACTTACGAAAATTTACCACATGCTTAATCTCATATCAACGTCACAAAAAATAATATTAAAATATTATACTGACTCGGATTTGTGGTCCCGAAACTACTTTTCTGACTAGCGTATAAAATCGGACTGTTACATAAATGATGCCTTGTAATGAGTTAGGGGGAGAATAACTTGAACCAAAAGTTCAATAAGGATAACTCATTACAAGTTAATTGTTTATGTATTTATAAACTTAATGAGAATAATCAAGTGTTATATACCATCTAATATTTTAATTTGAATCAAAGTCCCAGTAGGGCAATCAGTTAGAAGAAATAATAGATTGATCGATTCCAAAGATGAAAATTCTTCTAGATGGTCATATTGTGGAGGTGGGTGCTCTAGAAGAGGCACAAGATATAACTAATAAGTAAAACTTCAGAAGAGATTTAGGTACCTAAAACTGAATTTTAAAATAATGAAAATAAGAGATCTCGATAAGTTATGTCAATTCGAGAAAATGTGGAACCGAATAATAAAAGTGGTCGACAATGATTTTGCATGTAATATTATTATTGAAATAATGAAATAATGAAATAAAAGGAAGATCTTGAATTAATCTATTGAGAAATATAGATATAGAATAAATTGATCAAAATAGAAATACGCAACTCAAGTACAATTAAATTTGTAAAGTTTTTGGACCAGTAGTCTAAATATCTAAAAGTATAAAACCAGTAAGGATGCAATTGAAGTAGTTTTGCAAAAGCAGAATAAAAATATGAAGTTTTTCACTAAGTCCTGGCATTGGTTATGAAAAGATATAATATTCTTTTGTGGTGGATGCAAAAACCTTCAGATATATTATCAAATTGACAATTCATAAAAGATTTAACTTGTGTCTAATGGTTATTGTTACAACGTTTTATGAAGCACTATATAGTAAAGTTTATATTAAAATCCTTGAAGGATTTAGGATGCTAGAAGCGTATTAAAATTCTCGAGAAATTATTCATTTATATGAATTGAAATAATTTGAACATATGTGGTAAATATGACTTAGTGAAAAGTAGTTGAAGGAGGATCATAAAATGATCCAAAATACATATTTGTGTTTTTATAAAAGAATCATGATTAAAGTTTGTTATGATTATAATTGAATCTCTTAAAGAGATCAAAAAATATTTCCCCAAATTTCCCTCGCTCATGACTTTTAAAAGAAAATGCTTAGCAAATACATTCAAATAGTCATTTGAAAAAATAGTATTCAAGATTTAATACGTAGAATATGAGAAAATATGTGATGTTTTCATGAGGGGGAGTAAATACGCGCTGCACTCTTTTTCCCTTAACCGAGGTTTTGTCTTATTAGGTTTTCCTCGTAAGGTTTTTAATGAGGCAACATATCATGCGCATTATAGATTGTGTACTATTTTTCATTCATTGGGTTTTTATTCCACATGGTTTTTCCTAATAAAGTTTTAATAAGGCACATTATCTATCAATGGACATCAAAGGGAGAGTGTTATGAATATCTTATTAAATGGATGTCCATCATGATGAAGATAAAGTTTCAAGATACTTTAAATTATAATAGTTAGAATTAGATCTCTAGTTTTTTTATACTTCTTATGCCTATAAATAAAGACTTTGAAGAAGCATTGTAATCATCTCTTTTGATTAATAAAGTACATTCTCTATTGCTTTTATATTTTATTTGTTCTTTATTCTCTCATCTCTCTTTATTTTATAACAAAAGTTAATTATTGAGCTAAATTTTTACAATCATTTGTACAAAAATATATTTTACAAACGCAGTTGAATTTGTTGATCTTAAAACAAATGTCCGATGAAACTAAAAAATTATTTGAAATAGGATTTGTATGATTTATATAATATTATTTAGTTATGAAATTTGCGTCCTTATATTTAGAAAATAAATCCTATATTTTATTTCATATTTGAGAATATATATTAATTTCCCTCAATATTATTCTTAAAAATATTAAAAATAGAAATAATTTAATAATTTTTAATTTATATAATATTATAATCCAATGCATCACATTAAGCATAGTTTTTTTATATGAAATATGTTTATGTTATACTTAAATATATTATATTAGGAGAATGATATTATTGTTTTATTAGTTATACACTGATAAATTTTTTAATTTAAATTGATATTATATACAGAAATTTGACCTATTTACCCAAAAACGCCCATTTCCAAAAGAAATTACGGAAATGGGCCAATTTAAACAATTACGGAAAAGGGCCAGTTTTGACAAAATGCGCCTACGTGGCTGCATTTAAGGGGAAATTTCCAGCAAAGCACGCCCTTGGTGGACGCATTTTGATGGCGTGGCACAAAGTGCTCCCCAGGGGCGCGCTTTACTCCTTGTTTTATATATAGGGTTATTTGCATGTTTAGTCCCTAGGATTTTTTAGGATTTTTAAGGTTAGGGTTTTTAAGATTTATGGTTTTAAGGTTTAGAAAATTTATTTAAATTAGGGTTTATGGTATTTAAATAAATTAAGTAAATTAGGTAAATTAAATTAGGGTTTTAAATAAATTAAACTAGGGTTTATGACGTTCAAATAAATTAATTAAATTAGGGTTCTAGGGTTTTAATTAAATCAAATTAGGGTTTTTAACGAGGTTTATGGTTTATGGTTTATGGTGTTTAAATAAATTAGGTTTAGGATAAATTAAATAGAGTTAAAAAAATTAAAATAGGGTTTATGGTGTTTAAATAAATTAATTAATTAGGGTTTAGGGTTTTAATTAAATTAAATTAGGGTTTTAAATAGGGTTTAAGGTTTGGGGTGTTTAAATAAGTTAATTAAATTAAGGTTCTAGGGTTTTAAATAAATTAAATTATAGTTTAAGGTTTAAGGTAAAATTAAGTAAATTAGGGTTTTTTTAAAAATAACATTGTGATTTTTTTAACAAAATTGACTATTTTGACCCTGAAAAAATAATTCTGAGGAGACGTTTCTGAACAAATAGTGTCAAAAACGCTTCAAGAAGGATGCACTGTCAGCAAAATTATAGAAAAAAGCTCCCACGTGGACGCTCATTTTCTACAGTAGTTCCTGAAAAAATAATTCTGAGGAGACATTTCTAAACAAATAGTGTCAAAAACGCTTCAAGAAGGATGCACTGTCAGCAAAATTACAGAAAAAAGCTCCCACGTGGACGCTCTTTTTCTACAATAGTTCATGCTTGGCCTTAGGCTATAAATGAGGCAAATATCATTCTTAGGTTGCATAAGTTATAGTAAGAAAAATTAGAGAGGCTAAGCAGAATACAAACTGAAGATGAGTGAACGTATTAGTGCTATTATTTACTATGATGGTGAGGTTCGTGGCACCGAGAACGGTGTTGTTTTTTTATCGATGAACATAGCGCGAATGGTTTTTAACCAGAGTATAGATTTTAAAGAATTTTGTAAAAGAATTAGTCACAAAATCTTTGGAACGACGCTAAGTAGGGTTTCTTCTATTATGTATTGATTTTTTGTTTCGATTGATACCGTGACATATGATGCATTTGATATCAAAGGTGTTCGTAGCTTTGAGGCGATGGTGCAGACTCATCTGGCTAGTGGATCACCCTATCTTGAGGTATATGTTCAATTTTCATCGCCAAATGAAGCATTTGCGACTTCAACATCAACTACTGTTCGAAAGGAATACACGACCCGTAGCCGACACTTTGTTAGTGGGAGGCAGAACATGGAAGCGCCTGTGTTTGGTGGGAGTATGGAAAACACAACTCCTGCACGACACTCGATTAGTGGATGGGACATGCACATCGGTGGGTCGATGTTCGATGCTGGAAATACGTATTAGGGAATGACATCAACTTCTAGTGCTTGACAATCCACATCTAATTGGGAACGTTACGAAACGTCTACAAGAAGGGATGATGTACTCCTAATGACGTCCACCAGTGAGGGCACCTCGTACGTTGCAGATCATAGTGGGTTAGATGATGAGTCCGATGTGGATCCACCTCAAGAGCTTAGCCCCGATGGTGCAGAAGTTGTATTATTTTTTGAACTGGAACCTGTTCCATTCGAACCTGAAGACATTGAAGGGGGTTCAAATGAAAAAGAAGAAGATCCGTGATTCAGGGAAGACTCACCTCCAGCCTACATGCATAATGTCGACATATCAGCGGATGATGCGTTGGAGTTTCTAGAGCTACCACACAGAACCTGCGACCGTACAAGTTCATCATTCGATTCAGGTGATTTGGAAGTTGGTAAGGAGTTTTCCAGTAAAGATAGTTTTCTTGGTACTTTGAAACAATATAGCATCAACCACGGGGTTAACTACAACGTGGTTAAATCCAAATCCGAGAAGTTTGAAGCCAAATGTACAGTGCAAGACGGTACATGTTCCTGGAAAATCATAGCTTCTCTCAGGAAAAAGACAGCTTGTGGGAGATAAAAAAATACAAAGGTCCACATACCTATTTTGCCAGTACAGTATCACTGGGTGTTTAGGGTTTTGAATAATAATGTTATTACTTAATGTTGCATTATTTAACGTACTTCGTTGACAGGTGTTTCTCAAGATCATCCCAAGATGGATTCAGGCATGATAGCTACCTTAATACTACCGATGTTGAAGGTGGATCCCAGGACTTCTGTGTCATGCATAATTGCCAGTATTCGTAGCCAAATAAGGTACACACCCTTTTACCACAAGGCTTAGATAGCTAAGCAAAAGGAGTTGGAAAAGATGCATGTGGGTGGGATGCTCATATAATGAGGTTTGGCAGTGGTGTCAGGTGCTGGAGAGGTACATCCTAAGTTACATAACAGACTTTGAAATGGTCCCTGCGTACTACAACGACCGATTGCTCTGTGGATTCCAAGTGTTCAAACATCTGTTCTGGAGCTTTAAGCAATGTCGGGATGCATTTGTGTACTGCAAGCCATTGGTACAAATTGACAGTATATTTATGGTAGATATACCCATCGGCTATTGCTAGCTGTGGCACAGGATGGCAGTGGGAGAATCCTTCCAATTGCATTTGCAATAACACCGGGGGAGTTAGCTGATGACTAGGATTTCTTTCTTTCTAGGTTAAGGAGGCATGGATGCCCCCAACCTGATATCTGCGTTATATCGGATCAGGGCACTGGAATATTAGCCACAATTGAGCATCATGGAGGCCTATGGGATCGCACAGACCATCGGTATTGTCTAAGGCATGTTGCGTCAACTACTACGGGAAATATCGGTGTACAGCTGAACAAAAGCAAGTGACCAACATGGGTATTTAATCTCTATTAATATACTTTCAGTTGTAATATTCAGTTTAATTTGAATGAAATATTGGTATTGACATGTAATTTTCGCTGTCAACTTATATTAGTAGGGATGAGATCAATAAGGATCGATTTCATGAGACCTTGGGGATTTTGCGTTCAGTTAATGATCAAGGTGCAGAGTACCTCTATAACATACCTTTCAAACAGTGGACACAAGCATACCACGGCGGCCTACGATATGGTCATATGACCACAAACCTGGCTGAATACATAAATTTTGTTCTAAAAGGAATGCGTCAGTTTCTGATAATCTCGGTTGTACGAGAGACATATTTTCATTTGGCAAAACTATTTCTAAAGCGAGCAGTGAGTTATAAAGGCCAAATGCATGGAGGCCATGTATGGTTCCGGAAGGTATTGCAAGAAATTAACAAGGCAAAGGTGCGGGCCAACACCATGCACACTGTGTCACGATTGTAATAACCTATGGTTTTGTGCGACGGAGTTTGACAGACCAAGCCAATGTATTACTGGCAGGCAATATCATGTACACCTAATAAATAGGACTTGCGATTGTGGGACGTTTGACGCGCTTCGTTGTCTTTGCGCTCAAAAGAAAGGAAAATGAGACCAAAAGGAAAGTTACCTATTCGGCAAATGTGGAAAGGGAGAGAGTAGAAGCAATTTTGGTCACCTCAATAGCTTAAAATGCAAAACCCAAAAGAATTCCCGAAGGGTAATAATCACAAAGGAAAAATATGGCACTCTCCTTTCACAACCCCACAAAACCTAAACAAGGAAAAATGCCTACAGCTAAAATTCTTAAGCTTCCCTAAACCAATTTGGCACCAACACTCCTTACACACCTCAACTTCCTTGATTCTCTCCACAACTCTCTCCATACTCCTCTCCACGATTTGCTCCTACTATCTCTCCACAAATCCATCCAAGACCAATTCAACTTCACCTTACAGAGTTTTAGTCCAAATCTTTACCTACACAGCTCAAACAGCAAAATAAACACTCCATTGTGCAACCCAGGACTTGAACCTCAGACATCTTAGTTATACCACACGCCACCTTGCCACTACACTACAGGCTCTTTTTGTGCCATAAAACAAGCATTATAACTAATAAGGCCTAAGTGCAGTGTCCAGGTTCATTTAAGAGAAAACTAAAAATTTTGCAAAGGCCAAGACTTGAACCCAGGCTTCTCAAATACTCCCATTCACACCCAAATCACTTAGCCATTAAAGTAAACAAGCAATTTGTGTCAGAACATGCAAAATTACAGACCCTAAATTTTTGGGGCGTTACACGCCATCTTTATACTCGATTGAAAACTGTTGTTATAGACAAATTTGACCAATGGTAGATATTTTTCGCAACTACCCTCAAATTCTAAAACACAATAATGAAGCATATCTTCGAGAACCTGAATCGTTCTCTCTGATTGGACATCAGTTTGTAGATGAAATGCGGTACTAAATTTCAACTTTGTACCCAAAGCTTCTTGCAATTTTTTCCAAAATCAAGACGTAAACCTTAGATTTCTATATGAAATAATAGAAATAGGCACTCGGTGCAATCTCACAATTTCAGCAATGTATAATTCTACTAGCTGGTCAAGTGAGTAATTGCTACGTACCGATATAAAATTAGCCAATTTCATCAACTTATCAACAACGACCCAAATGACGTCTTTCTTTTTCGGAGTCAAAGGCAAGCCCGTTACGAAATCCATCGTAATTTTGTCCCATTTCAACTCGAGTACCAACATTGGTTTAAGTAAGCCCGAAGGTACTTGGTGTTTGGCCTTTACTTGTTGGCAAACTAAGCATCTCAAAACAAACTCTGAAATATCTCGTTTCATACCTGACCACCGATACAATTTCTTCAAATAATTATACATTTTTGTACTACTCGAATGCATAGATAAACAACCATTATGCGCCTCATGAAGAGTTTTCTGAATAAGTTCATCATTTTTTGGTACACAAATTCTACCTCAGAACATCAAACAGTCATCAGATCTGATATGAAAATCTGAATCACTACTCGATTCACAATGAACTCTTTTGGTTTGCAAACCACTGTCACATTTCTGAGCTTCGCAAATTTGTTGAAGGAATAACGGTCTAGCTCTTAACTCGGCTAAGATCGAACCATTATCAGACAAAGTCAACCAAGTATTCATCGCTCTTAAAGCAAACAAAGTCTTTCTACTCAACGCATCTATGACTACATTTGCTTTACCCGGGTGATAGTCAATCACTAGCTCATAATCCTTCAATAACTCGAGCCATCTCTGTTGCCGCAAGTTTAAATCTTTTTGAGTCATCAAGTATTTTAAAATCTTATGATCAGAAAAGACATGACACTTCTCACCATATAGATGGTGGAAACACGAAAATTTACGTGTTTTTACTTGCCCTTTTAACTTAAAATCATGCTATTTCGGTTAAGTTCTTGTCGAAAAATAATTAAATTGTGTTAAAAATATGAACATCATGAATTTTAATTAATTTTATAGTTAATTTTGATTTATTTTGACTATTTTCGATAGATTCGAGTAAAGGGCAAAAATTGGGTCCGCAGACACTGCTCGAAGAACAAAATCGAGAAGCAATTTGAAGTAACAAGGCAAAATAATTTCCAGCCTAAGACGGTCCAAATATGGGTATTAAATAATAAATTAATTAATTTTAATTTATTCCCAATTTAATTTGGGCTAAATAAATTAATCTTAATTAATTATGGAAAAAGGGCCCAGTTGAACCGCACCAATTGAACCAAACTGATTGAACCGAACCGATCAAAGAATTGGGCAGCCCAAACCGTCCATATGCTGACCCAAATCAGCTTATTAGCTGATTAATTAAGCTTTCAAAGAGGCCCTTGAAGACTTGTCAAAGTTGCATTCAACCCCCTCCACAATTAGTGGCTTTGTAGATTTGCCCCATGCCATATTTAGCAAAGTTGAAGCCATCAACTTTGCCACATAGGTGGCCGGCCAAGGGGTGGTTCTTTGGCTGCTATTTTTAGCAAATTTCAGCTGCCACATTCAGCTATAAAAACCCCCTTGTCTGATCATTCAAAGTATCCCTCATCCCTCATTCACACTCTCATTCTCTCTTCTTCTCTTTCACTTTCTCTCAACTTTACCTTCCCATTCCCCTTTTGTTCAAGTGCTGATTTCTCCTCTTGGGAAAGAGGTCCTCGTCAGCCATCATTGAGAAGCAATTAAAGTTTTCATAAGACACCTTGACAGCCGAGTACAATGGAGGATGAAGAACAGAGCAATTAGTCAAGCCACGGAGAAACACCAAATTTGCTTCTTCTTTGCTATCTCTTTAATTTTCGTTGTTGTTTTGAAAAACATGTTTATGAATATTTATGCTATTGGAATGGTTAATTTGATCAGCTTAGCTTGAATTTAATTCGTGTTGGATTGATTGCATTTCGTCCTTTTAAATTATTAAAATTGTGTTTATGCTGTTATAGGCCTCGGTAAAATGCTTGATTAAGTAAAATCATGCTGAAGTTATTCTGGCATTATAATTGTTTAGATAACTAAAGAATTAATTATTTAAATGCATTGAAATTGTAATTAATGGACACAGTACTTAGTCAGTGCATGTTTAATTCTTCTAAGGTATATGAAGATTAAATTAGCATTGTATTTGGCGATACATATGCCTTGCATAACTTGCAAGATTACTGTGATTAAATTGTTTCAAGGTAAGGATACTTTGTTATCTCACATAGTCTTTTATATGCTTATTAGGTTGAATTAATCGTTTGAATTGACATAGGAATATACAAGAGGTTGTTTAAGTTAATAAGTATGTATGTGCAATAACATGTTTACCTTTATAAATATGTTTTATCGGTCGAATTGACATAGGAATATGTACAAGAGATGAATGGATTTTTTATTTGTAAATATGTTCATAAGTTAGCAAATTACCGAGTTATCGTGATTTATTCGTAACACGTATAAGCACAAGTTTAATGATTCTAAGGTAAGGAAATATAATTAATCCAACACAATTATATCATCTTGATTAAAATCAGCTTTTGAAATCGTGCATTAGAACTTTATTTCACTTTATTTTATTTTACTTTGTTTTCTAGTTTTTAATCATTTCTCAAATCCAAATATTTTTCCTTCACCAAAGTGTTTAAAATTACTTTCATAAATAATTCTTTTACAGTCCCTGTGGGTAAGATAACTTGACATTTACCAGTCACTTTATTACTTCTTGCGATTGTGTACACTTGCACATTTCCACCATTCCAAGTTTTTGGGGCCGTTGTAGGGACTGTTTTAAAAAGCCATTACTTGTGAATCTGTTTTTACATTTTGGTTTATTTATTTCCCTGTTTAAATATTTACTTATGTAATTTTTCCATGATTATTTCAGATGTTTATGAGTATTGACCAGATTATTGACTTACTCCCTATGGACCCTAAAAGAAAACGAACCTTTCGACAGCGAAGAAGATAAGCGAACCAGAGAAGGACCGAAGAGATGAACTTCAAAAATATGAATCAAGGAAACGGAGAAAACCCTACTCAGAATCCTATCCTTATTGCTGATGATAGGGATAGAGCTTTACGATAGTATACTGTACCAGTATTTAACGATCTTAATCTGGGTATTAGGAGACCCAAAATCGAGGCACAACAATTTGAGCTGAAGCCAGTAATGTTCTAGATGCTTCAAACAGTGGGCCAATTCAGTGGAATGCCTACCGAAAACCCTCATCTACACTTGAGACTATTCATGGAGGTGAGTGACTCTTCCAAGTTAGCCGGAGTTCCCGAAGATGCATTACGACTGAATTTGTTCCCATATTTGTTAAGGGACAGAGCTCGTACCTGGTTGAACTCATTGCCACCGAACTCTATTTCTACATGGCAAGAATTAGCCGAGAGTTTCCTCATAAAGTATTTCCCGCTAAGCAAGAATGCTAAGCTGAGGAACGAGATCACTGCTTTCCACTAAATGGATGATGAGTCCTTGTATGAGGTATGGGAAAGATTTAAAGAGCTATTACGAAAGTGCTCTCATCATGGAATCCCACATTTCATTCAACTCGAGACATTCTACAATGGTCTCAACGCTCACACAAGGATGGTAGTGGACGCCTCTGCTAATGGTCCTCTCCTTTCTAAGTCTTATAACAAGACTTCTAAAATTATTGAGAGGATTGCCAGCAACAATTATCAATGGCCAACCAGTTGAGCAGCGTCAAGAAGATGAGTCGTTGGAATACATGAAGTAGACACTCTTACTTCACTCACATCTCAAGTATCATCAATATCCTCAATGCTTAAAAATCTTACTACTAATGGGTCTAATAGGTTTGCAGCATAGCCACCTAATCAATTTGAGAATATAACCTGTGTCTATTTTGGGGAGGGACATTTGTTTGAAGAATGTTCGTCGAACCCAGAATCTGTATACTACATGGATAATCAGAACCAAAACCGAGGAAGGCAAGGGCTGCAATCCAATTTTTATAACCCATCGTGGAGAAACCACCCGAATTTCTCCTGGAGTAACCAAGGGGCTGGAACTAGTACCACTTACACCCAACATAGACCAACCCAGCTACCTAGTTTCCCTCAACAAGTTTAGAAACCAGCTCAAGCTAAAGCATCCAATAGCTTGGAGAGTTTGCTGAAGGCATACATGGCAAAGAATGATGCCTTAATCCAAAGCCAAGCAGCTATATTGAAGAATCTAGAAAACCAAATAGGCCAGCTTGCAACTGAACTTAGGAACAGACCACAGGGTACCTTACCTAGTGATATAGAAAATCTGAGAAATCTAGGAAAGGAGCATTGCAAAGCGCTGACACTGAGGAGTGGAAAGATGATAAAGTCCAATACCATTGAAGCTGAAAAGGAGCAAGCTGATGCTCAAGACTCGGAAGAAGTTCAACCAAGTGTTGAAAACCCAGTTTCACCGGAACTAGAATCTGCAAAACCCGACAAAGTAACCTCAGAACCAGCTAATTTTGATCAACTAACAACTTTGTTAGGTGTAGAATTGCCGCCAAAGATGAATAAACCAGAATCAATTCCAGTAATGAAACCACCACCACCCTACCTCAAAGAATTCAAAAACAGAAGCAAGAGATTCAATTCAAGAAGTTCCTTGACATACTCAAGCAACTTCACATCAACATCCCGTTGGTTGAAGCACTTGAGCAAATGCAGAACTACGTGAAGTTCATGATAGATATCTTGTCTAAGAAACGAAGACTTGTCTAAGAAACCACAATATGTTGCTCCAATGTTACACGGTATGGTAAAACATCTAGTGCGTACTGAAGAAAAGATGTATCACGGTCACAGAGAACGAGAAAAATGAGTTGATACTGATTACAACGGTTACAAGATGGAGTATCTGCATCAATTACCAGAAGCTAAACAAGGCAACTAGGAAAGATCACTTTCCTTTACCGTTCTTGGACCAGATGCTAGATAGACTCTCAGGACGAGATTACTATTATTTTCTTGATGGATACTTAGGGTATAATCAAATTACAGTAGCACTGGAAGATCAACACAAGACGACATTCACCTACACATACGGTACGTTTTCATTTAGATGCATGCCATTTGGTTTATGTAACGCACCTGCTACATTTCAAATATGTATGATGTCTATTTTTACTGACATGGTTGAAAAGTATTTGGAAGTTTTTATGGACGATTTTTCAGTATTCAGAGATACTTACGATGATTGCTTAGCCAATCTAGCTAAGGTAATAAGGCGATGCGAAGAAATGAGTCTCGTACTCAACTGGGAAAAGTGCCATTTTATGGTAAGAGAAGGAATTGTTCTAGGCCATTAGATAACGAGACATATGATTGAGGTAGACAAAGAAAAGGTAGACGTTATTGAGAAACTCCCACCTCCAACATCTGTAAAAGGTGTTAGGAGCTTTTTGGGCCAGGTCAGTTTTTATCGAAGATTTATCAATGACTTCTCCAAAATGGCTATATTCAAGTTTGATGAGGAATGCTTAAAAGCCTTCAATGATTTAAAGAGTTAATTAGTCATGGCACCCATAATCGTCACACCAGATTGGGATTTGCCATTCATATTGATGTGTGACACAAGCGACTTCGCAATTGGAGCTGTCTTGGGCTAGCGAAGGAATAAAGTTTTTCATCCCATCTATTACGCAAGATGAACTCTAACTGGAGTCAATTGAATTATATGGTAACAGAAAAAGAGTTACTTGCTATTGTGTTTGCTTTCGAAAAGTTTTGATCTTATCTTGTAATTACCAAAGTGATTGTCTATACGGACCACTCAGCAATTAAGTATTTACTGGCCACGAAAGACGCTAAGCTGAGATTGATCTGGTGGGTACTTCTACTTCAAGAGTTCGATCTAGAAATTCAAGATCGAAGGGGAGTAGAAAACCAAGTAGCAGATCACTTGTCCAGATTAAAGCCGCAAGAGGAAAATTCTCCACTTGTACTGATCCAGGAGACATTTCCAGATGAACACATACTGAAGGTAAATCATGTCCATAATATTCCTTGGTTTGCTGATATTGCTAACTATTTAGCTTGTGGTTTGATGCCGATTGATAAAACGTATCAACAAAGGAAAAAGTTTCTTCACGATGCGAAGTACTATTTCTGAGAAGAACCATATTTGTTTAAAAAGTGTGTAGATCAGATGATCAGGAGATGTGTAGTAGAAGATGAAATACCAAAGATTTTATACCACTGTCACTTACCTTCGAGTGGGGGACACTTTGAAGGTACTCGCACTGTGGCCAAAGTATTACAAGCTGGATTCTTTTGGCCCACATTATTCAAGGATGCATACGCTTACGTAAAGAGTTGTGATCGATGTCAGAGGGTTGGAAATGTCACCAACAGAAATGAGATGCCTCGAACAAATATCATTGAGGTAGAATTGATTGATGTTTAGGGTATTGACGTTCTTGGTTCTTTCCCTCCGTCTTTTGGTTACATGTACATATTGGTAGTAGTATATTATGTGTCCAAGTGGGTCAAGGTTGAAGCTTATCGGACAAACGATGCTAAGGTGTGATGAAGTTCTTGCAGAAACACGTGTTCACAAGGTTTGGAACCCCAAGAGCTATTATCAGCGATGAAGGGACCCATTTCTTGAACAAGTGGTTAAAATGGTTGTTAGATAAACATGGAGTGAAACATAAGGTTGCTATAGCTTACCATCCGCAGATGAATGGGAAAGCTGAGGTGGCGAATAAGGAGATCAAAGGAATACTTGAGAAATTAGTTTGCCCGAACCGACGAGATTGGTCCAAGAGACTAGATGATGCGTTATGGGCTTACAGAACAACATACAAGACACCTTTAGGAATGTCACCCTACAGGTTGGTCTTTGGGAAAGCCTGCCATCTACCTCTAGAGTTAGAGCACAAAGCTTATTGGGCTCTTCGACGACTCAACTTGGATCTTAAGCTTGCTAGAGAGAAATAGATGCTCCAACTCAACGAGCTAGACGAATTTTGAATGTTCTCATACAAAAATGCCAAATTACTTAAGGAAAGACTCAAGAAATGGCATGACAAACACATTCGAGCTAGAGAATTTGAAGCAGGTCAGCAAGTCTTGTTATTTAATTCCAGATTGAAGTTCTTCCCAGGTAAGTTAAAATCATGTTGGTCCGGCCCATTCATGATTCATCACGTCTATCTGTATGGAGTTGTTGAACTCCAAGGTAAGGGAGGTAATTTTCAAGTCAATGCTTAACATTTGAAACATTACTATAGAGAAAAACCTGAACGGGATCAAATCTTGTTCAGTTTATTAGATATTTAAATTTTCTTGTTTTTAATAAATTATTTAGGGTAAATTTTTGGGTTTATTATGTTTAAATAAATTCTGTCCGGGAGATTCGAAATTAAGCGGGACCGCTTTTGACCCCTCCAATCTTTCCTGGGAATTGATTTTTACATAATTTTTAAAGAAATTAGTCCCTAAATGACAATAAATTTTTGGTTTTTCAAATAAAAAGGCCAATTTTGACCCAAGTTTTAAATTGCAACTCAATTTCAAATTTTCATTAAGTCTAAGGACTTAATTGAATTATTTTTAAAATTTGGTTGCTAATTCCATAAATAATATAAAATACGTGCCTCTTTTTTTAAATATTTTTAAAGGCATCTAGAATAATTATTTTTACTTAATATTATATATTTATAAATTGTTGATAAACTTTAATATATAATTATATCCATTATAATTTATATATTAATTTTTATCAACTTAGCTTAGATGAGGATTAATTATATTCTATGCTTATCTTAATAATTTAATAACAATTGATAATTTAATATGCATATATTTGATTATTAAATTGTTTTTAACATTGAGTATAATTAGAATTAGAATATTTTAAATTATTAAATTTCTCTAAGAATCCTAATCTAATTCCTACTGCTCTCACTATAAATTCCCCCCATACTTCTCCCATTCATTCATCACTCAAAACCCCAAAACCTTAAGTGTCGAAACATCCTAGCTAAGCACCTAGTCAGACGCCTAAGCGACCAAGACTCTCACACACGCTGCCGCCAGTGACCTTACATCGTCTGCCATGCAGTAGCCCCTACCACGTGTTGCAGCTTACTTCCACACCCATCTGCCCGCGCACCTAGCAGCCTTCCAACACCCGAGCAGAACATCTCTTTCACCGACGCACCAAGCCCTTAAGCCTCCAATCCTCTTTTTAAATTTCCATCTTTTGTTTCATAAGTATATTTTATTTTAGGAGTTCTTAACTTTTACAAGGAAGGTGGTAAGAACAATTGTTTTCCTTAAGTTTTAATTTTATTCAATTATTTAATTTTTAAATTTATTGAAATATTAGTAATTGTTATTAATTAAATTTTTGAGAAAATAAATTTTCCCATCTTATGTTCAGGTCAATCATGCCTCGCAAGAGAACTCGTGCTTCTGCTCAAATCGATGAAACGTAAAACAAGTTCCACTGTGAAGAAGCCAAAGCAAGATACGAAAGTATCTTCAAAAATCAACAGATGCATCCAGAGAAAGGCTTCACATTGAAGGAAAGCAACTACAGAGACTTTATGGCACATATTCGTCAAGTTGCTGAAGCCTTCAATTGGGAATTATTTTGTGAAAAGAGACCAAGTGTGGATGAAGAAATAGCTCATGAATTTTATACGAACTTAACCTCAAGCGAATTGACTGAAGTTCCAGTTCACGGGATCAAGGTACTAATAAATTCAAATGCTATTAATGAGTTCGTTGAATTACCTGATTTCGAAAACGATGAATATTCTTCTTTGTTGAGCAACATTAAGCCTGAAAATTTACAAGAAATTCTCAAGGAACCTACAGTTCTAGGTTCTAAGTGGACTATGTCAAAGCAAGGAATCCACACGTGTCGAAGAGAGTATTTGACACCACTTGCTAAGGTATGGTTCTATTTCATCCATTTCAGCCTTATGCCTAGTTCGTATGGGACTACAATCTCATTAGAGCGAATGGTCCTATTATACTCGATTCTAACTAGAAAGACCATTGATGTGGGAAAAATCATCCTAAGAGAAATGCGAAATTGTGCCATTAGACGTTCTAGCCCAGCCTATTTCCCCTTTAAGATAACAATCCTGTGCTTAAAAGTAAAAATTCTTGCAAACGTAATGAAGACAGGGTATAGTCAGGGCACAATCACCGATTGGGACCTCTACCGAGTAGCTAGAGATTTTGTTCTACAGCCACGAGCTGAAGAGAGTGAGGATCCCGAAGAAGCAGAAGATGACCCCACAGAGATCCCGCTAGAGCAATCAACTGAAGTCCCTAATGAGGCAGAACCAATGGAAACAGAAGCTGAACCTAATATTGAAACTTCAATGTTTGGAGCTCCACCGCCTAGCCTAGATCTTCGAGATGAGCTATCAAAGCTAATGGACTTAATGCAATACATGCAATGGCAGCAACAAGCCTACTGGAGATACTAAAAAATAAGGGATGACTCGATGAGGAGTGCCCTTAAGAAAATTTATAATGACCCATTTATTTTTGTGCCTGAGTTTCTAGATTTCATATTTGAACCATGGAGTTCATTATCGAATAGGGATCAAAGCGATTCATGCAAGGGCAATACTATGGAGCAAAAGATGAGTCGAATTCGGAAGGATCGATGAACAAATAAAAAAGGGAGGACCTCAACTTTATTATTATTCTTAAGTTATTTTAAGATTAGGTTAATTAGGAATTTTTATTTTTGCACAATAAAACAGGAGATATGAATCATGAATAAAAGCTGAACAAGTCACAAAGGCTAAAGTGTGGCAATAGGTATATACATGTCTAGGATTGGATTTTAGAGAGAGATTGGTACTTAAGCAGTCAATTTGACTCACCTCCTCTTTTCTAAAATCCTACCTGGTGTATAGTATCTATTCACTTTAAATAATGAGGACATTGTTCACTTTAAGTAAATAGAAAATTTGAATTAATTCCACTCGAATAAAATGTTCTTTTAATTATGATTAGGATATATTTTGTTCAATAATTTGAAATTTTGTTAAATATGCTAAACTTCAGTATTAATAAGGTTCAATTATTTCAGTAAGTTATTATGTTGGCTTAATAATGATATGAATGTATTTTAATAAAGCATGCAAATTCATACCATAAAATTTTTAGTTCCTACGAAAAAATTAGGCATGCATGAAAGCTTAAGTCTTTAGAATTGACTTAGTAATTTCTTGAGGCAAAATCCTAGGAAGCATGGGATATTGAAGATGATTTAGGCAATTATTGTTTGGACCGTTTGAGCCTTTCAAGCCGACCATGATAAAATTATCCTTTGAAACCCAACTTTAAGACTATATGGCCTAGTTTTATTTAGACCTTTTCAATATTTGCCATTACTTTTCTCTTCATTATCTTTAAAATTTTCCCAACCACTAGACTTAGTACTATTCAAAATATCGTTTGAAAATAAGTTTGGGGGAGCTGAAAAGAAGTATCAATTGCTCGAAAATTGTAGTACATGAAGCAAGTGCTCGAATTTGATTAAAAAAATGTACTCGAAAGAAAATAGATGTACAAACAAGCATGTGAAAGTATAATAAGTTGGTGTATCGAAGGTCAAAATTTTGAAGATTTGATTTACGCTGAGTCTAGGGTTTTTAAGCCAAAATTTATCTATCTTTTACCTACCCATAGCCTAGCCACGTTACAACCCTGTTAAAGACCTATTAATTCAAAGTTCTATATTTACCTACATTAGTGGAGAGAAATTGCTCTGTTCAACATATGAAGACATCAGTTAAGCTTAATGATTGCAGTTTAATTTTGAATAAGGGATTAAAATCAAATTGGTAGGGATTAACATGTCTTTATTAAGAAACATTTAGTCTAATTTTGCTATTGTAGTAATTGTTGAGATTAATTTGAACGATATATATACTTGAGTAGCATAATTATCAAATTTCTTGTTTTTGAGTATAAGTATTTTGATTTCATGATTTGGGGAAGAATGTTGTTCTGAAGGAGTTTTTCAAAAGTGTTTCTGAGAAAATTCTTTTCAAATTTGTGCATTACTTGGGACGAGTAATGAATTAAGTTTGGGGGTGTGGAAACACTAAAATTTACGTGTTTTTACATGCCCTTTTTAACTTAAAATCATGTTATTTTGGTTAAATTCTTGTCGAAAAATAATTAAATATTATAAAATAATTAAATTGTGTTAAAAATATGAATATCATGAATTTTAATTAATTTTATAGTTAATTTTGATTTATTTTGACTATTTTCAATAGATTCATATAAAGGGTGAAAATTTGCTTCAGACACTGCTCGAAGAACAAAATCGAGAAGCAATTCGAAGTAAAAAGGCGAAATAATTTCCAGCCTAAGACAGTCCAAATATGTGTATTAAATCATAAATTTATTAATTTTAATTTATTCCCAATTTAATTTGGGCTAAATAAATTAATCTTAATTAATTATGGAAAAAGGGCCCAGTTGAACCGCATCAGTTGAACCAGACCGATTGACCCGAACCGATCAAAGAATTGGGCAGCCCAAACCGTTCATATGCTGATCCAAATCAGCTTATTAGCTGATTAATTAAGCTTTCAAAGAGGCCCTTGAAGACTTGTCAAAGTTGCATTCAACCCCCTCCACAATTAGTGGCTTTGTAGATTTGCCCCATGCCATATTTAGCAAAGTTGAAGCCATCAACTTTGCCACATAGGTGGCCGGCCAAGGGGTGGCTCTTTGGCTGCTATTTTTAGCAAATTTCAGCTGCCACATTCAGCTATAAAAAACACCCTTTTTCTGATCATTATCCCTCATCCTTCATTTACACTCTCATTTTGTCTTATCCTCTCTCACTTTCTCTCAACTTTCCCTTCCCATTCCCCTTTTGTTCAAGTGCCGATTTCTTCTCTTGGGAAATAGGTCCTCATCAGCCATCATTGAGCAGCAATTAAAGTGTTCATAAGCCACCTTGATAGCTGAGGACAATGGAGGATGAAGAACGGAGCAATCAGTCAAGCCATGGAGAAACACCAGATTTGCTTCTTGTTCCCTATCTCTTTAAATTTTGTTGTTGTTTTGAAAAACATGTTTATGAATATTTATGATGTTGGAATGGTTAATTTAATCAACATAGATTAAATTTAATTCTTGTTGGGTTGATTGCATTACGTCCTTTTAAATTATTAAAATTGTGTTTATGCTGTTATAGGCCTTGGTAAAATGCTTGATTAAGTAAAATCATGCTGAAGTTATTCTGGTATTATAATTATTTAGATGACTAAAGAATTAATTATTTAAATGCATTGAAATTGTAATTAATGGACACAGTACTTAGTCAGTGCATGTTTAATTCTTCTAAGGTAGTTGAAGATTAAATTAGCATTGTATTTGGTGAGACATATGCCTTGCATAACTTGCAAGGTTACTGTGATTAAACTGTTTCAAGGTAAGGATAATTTGTTACCACACATAGTCTTTTATATGCTTATTAGGTTGGATTAATCATTTCAATAGACATAGGAATATGCGAGAGATTGTTTAAGTTAATAAGTATGTATATGCAATAACATGTTTACCTTTATAAATCTGTTTTATCGGTCGAATTGACATAGGAATATGCACAAGAGATGAATGGATTTTTGATTTGTAAATATGTTCATAAGTTAGCAAATTAACGAGTTGTCATGATTTATTCGTAACAAGTATAAGCATAAGTTTAATGATTCTAAGGTAAGGAAATATAATTAATCCAACACAATTATATCATCTTGATTAAAATCAGTTTTTGAAATCGTGCATTAGAACTTTATTTTACTTTGTTTTCTAGTTTTTAATCATTTCTCAAATCCAAATATTTTTCCTTCACCAAAGTGTTTAAAATTACTTTTATAAATAATTCTTTTACAGTCCCTGTGCGTACGATAACTCGACATTTACTTGTCACTGTATTACTTGTTGCGATTGTGTACACTTGCACATTTCCACTGTTCCAGATGGTGTCTACAAATTTTCAAAGCAAACACAATGGCGACTAATTCCAAATCATGCATCAGATAATTCTTCTCGTGTGGTTTCAATTGTCTCGAGGCATAAGCTATCACTTTGCCCTCTTACATCAACACACATCCTAATCCATTCAATGACGCTTTACTATAAATTATGAACTCTTTTCCTAGTTCAGGTTGCACTAAAATCGGTGCCTCAGTCAATGATGTTTTCAACTTCTCAAAGCTTTGCTGACATTTTTCTGACCAGTCAAACTTAACATCCTTTTGCAACAGCTTAGTCATAGGAGTAGCAGCCATCGAAAATCCTTTGACAAAACATCGGAAATTACCGGCTGAGCCTAACAAGCTTCTGACCTTCGATACATTCTTCGGCGGTTTCCAATCAACAATTTTTGATATCTTACTCGAGTCAACCTGAATACTGTCTCTAGAGACAATATGTCCCAAAAATCTAACTTCTCGAAGCCAAAACTCATTTTTTCTAAACTTAGCAAACAATTTCTTATCTCTCAAAGTCTGCAACATAATTCTTAAATGTTCGGCATGTTCAGACTCATCCCGAGAATAAATCAAAATGTCATCCATGAACACAACCGCAAACTTATCTAAGTACGGTCGAAAAATTAGATTCATCAAATCCATAAAAATAGAAGGGGCATTAGTTAATCCAAAAGGCATAACAAGAAATTCATAATGCCCGTACCTTGTCCTGAAAGCAGTTTTCGACACATTCGACTCTTTAACTCTCAACTGATAGTAGCCAGATCTCCAATCAATCTTTGAAAATACTATTGCCCTTTTCAACTGATCAAACAAGCCATCAATTCTTGGAAAAGAATAGTTGTTCTTTATAGTCACCTTGTTGACATGTCGGTAATCAATACAAAGTCTCATGGGTCCATCTTTCTTCTTGACAAATAACACCGGTGCGCCCCATGGTAAAAAACTTGATCTCGTAAAACCCTTATCTGTCAACTCTTGCAACTGAGCTTTTAATTCTTTCAATTCAGTCAGAGCCATTCTATACGAAGCAATAGATATCGACGAGGTCCCTGGTACTAAATCAATACCAAACTTAACTTCTCTAACCGGTGGTAACCCTGACAACTCTTCTGGGAACACATCCGGATATTCACAAACTATCGACACTGATTCAATTTTCAACTCAGACACTTTTGTATTCAACACATAAGCAAGATAAGCTTCACAACCTTTCCTTACACACCTCTGGGTAGACATCGAAGAAATCACAACAGGTAACTCACCCGACTCATCTGAATCAATACAAAGAATTTCACCATTTTCACAATTCAGTTTAATAATATTTCTTTTATTGTTTACTACGGCATCATGTAGTGTCAACCACTCTATACCCAAAATAACATCGAATTCATCAAATGGAAACAACATTAAATCAGCCAGAAAATAGTGACCTCGAATCATCAAGGGACAATTCTTGCTAACTCTATCAACTAATACATGTTTACGTAAGGGGTTTGACACTCTAACCACAAACCCATAAACTCAACTGGCAAGCTCTTACTAGCTACTAATTTCACACAAACATAAGAATGAGTTGATCCAGGATCAATCAATGCAATTACATTAGTATTATAGAGAAAAAGTACCAATGATAACATCGGGAGATGTCGTTTCTTCGCAAGCACGGATAGCATAGGCTCTAGCAGGTGCTCGAGCTTCAGATCTCACAGTTGTATCTTTCATCACACATTTACTACTAGCTCCATTTCTAGTATTTCTTGGAAGTCTAACCCTATTAGTAGTATTACTCAGCCTCGCACTCTAAAATTTTTCTTTCTTAGCCATTTCAAGACAATCTCGGATAAAATGCTCTCGAGAACCACACTTAAAGCAAGCCCGATCATTCACTCTACACTCACCGGGATGTCTTCTTCCATAATGTTGATATTCGGGTCTATTAGACTTTACATTACCCACACTTGGCATTGAAGTAGCTTGAGATTTAAAACTCAAATTTTACTTCCCAAGATCTCTGTGTGAATACCCCACTGAAACATTCGAACAGGAATACATTTCTTTAGATTTCTTTGACTGAGATGGAAATGACTTACTCATCAGACTTTTCCTCAAATCTCTAGCTTCAAGGTCAGCTTTCCTCTTATCTTTATTCAACTTTGGCCTTACAAGCCCGTTCAACTAATACCACAAATTCTTTCACCTCTAAGATCCCAACTAACACACGAATATCCTCATTCAATCCATCCTCAAATCTCTTGCACATAATAGCCTCGGTGGAAACACACTCTCGAGCATATTTACTAAGTCTGACAAATTCTCGCTCATACTCTATCACTGTCATACGACCCTGTTTCAGCTTAAGAAATTCCTTATGTTTCTGGTCAATGAACCGTTGACTAATATATTTCTTTCAGAACTCCTCTTGAAAGAATTCCCATATAACCCTCTCTCTTGGTACCACTGATATCAGTGTATTCCACCGGTGATATGCATAATCTATCAGAAGTGAGATGGCACACTTTAAACACTCATCCATTGTGCAAGACAACTCCTCAAATACCCTGATGGAGTTTTCAAGCCAAAACTCGACTCTCTCGGGATCATCATCCACATTAGCTCTGAAATATTTAGCCTCGTGCTTTCGGATCTTATCAACCGAGGGCTTGTTCATTCTTAAAAATTCCATACCTTGTGGAGCTACGGGAACCGATCGAGGAATAGGTAGGGGTGTAAGAGGTTGGGCATTCGAATTTGTTCGAACAAATTCCGTATACCACTCATTCATCATGTGGAGAAAGGCTTCCCTACCCCCTTCTCCCTGACTAACCGTAGGAGGTCTACTATCAGACGGCGCTGCCCCTTGAGCGGGAGCCGACGCATTACTTTTAACTTCATCAGCTTTAGCTCGATTGGGATCCATTTACAATATGAAAACACAATTTAAAATTGTAAGGAGTCATCACACTGTCATGGTTCATTTATGGCATGTATAGCTCGACTCTTACACACGCTACGTTAGTCCAAGAATCGGCTAAATCGTAGCTCTAATACCACTAAATGTAACACCCCTTACCCATATTCGACGCCAGAACAAGGTACGAGTCATTACCGGACTTAAACACAAGCAAACATACAAAATCGAGATGAAATTTCCATCCAAATTTAAAACTTTTCACATACATTCATATCATCCCTAGAAAATGAGCCTACGAGGCCCCAAACATATATTGGAAGTTGTTCGGGACTAAACTGAAAACTTTAGAAAATCATACAATACTTAGAAAAATTTTCACTAAAACAGGGCTCACACGCCCGTGTGGTCCAAGGGACACACCCGTGTGACCCTTAAACACGCCCGTGGTCAGGCCGTGTTCAAAATAGGGTGCTATCTGAATGTGCTACACGGCCGTGCCATACGCCCATGTGGTCGATTTAATTTCCATAAATTTTCATAAAATAGGTGCAGACTTTACACAGCCAAGACACACGCCCGTGTCCAAGGGCGTGTAGCACACACATCCGTGTCTCTGCCCGTGTGCTATATTTTGAACATTTTTTTTGCAACAATTAAGGTGCAGGGGACACACGATCTAGACACACGCCTGTGTGTCTACTCATGTGGACAAAAATAAGACTATTTACCAAGCCATTTTGTCACCCTTCCATGCACAAACCTACACAACAAACATAAAACCATTCCAAGCATATACCATTAACCAAATCAGCCAAAAATAAGGCATCAACACCCCATTCACATGCTATCATATATCATACACAAACATCACATATATCTCAACTCAAATCATGCAATTTTTCACATCTATGAAAAGCATCACCATTTGTAAAATTATATATACTTAAACTAATATTAGCCAATTTCAATGGCCATTTACAAAATGAATTATCAACCAACATAATCCAATACATTTGGCTCATCAATTATGACACATAACAAAATGACCAAGTCCCTATACATGCCATAACTCATATTAAAATCAATGGTACCCAAAATATTAAGTTGATAGTGTAGATGGATCTCCGACAGTTTTCGATCCCCGAGCTAGCTTCGTGACACTATAAGATAAGGGAAAAGAAAGGGGAGTAAGCTATATAGCTTAGTAAGTTCCTATGCAAATAATAAGCATTATAATCGCGCATGTATCATACAATAAACATGATGAACTTGGCATAAATAGTATCAAGATCTTCTAATCATAACTTACTCATTCATAATCTTACCTAGGGATTCTGAAACACCCCAAACCCGGCCCAAAAAAGCCTGACCGGATTTGATATGTTCCTCGAGTAAAACTTTAGCAAACTCTCACTTATTTAAGAAAAACTTGATGATTTTTGAATAAAACAGATTAACTTAAAGATCGGGTTGAAATTTAATTGTAAAGTAAATTCGCATCTTCATAAAACATTAATTTTTATGAGGAATAATAAGTTAACAGAAAACCAAATTTGATGAAAAATTGTTTAATATTGTAGAAATATATTTTTGTTTTCAAAACAGTTTAAATTATTTATCAAAATCCATTTAGTTATTTAATTAATAATTATTCATGGCAAAATAAATCCAAACACAAAAATTTAAAAGCAGTTTATAGTGGCCTTATTACATAAAATAGCAAAAACCCATAATAAAGTCTAAGAGATAAAATTTAATAAGTTTAAATTGGAAAATCTCTAAAATACTTGATATGAGCATTGGCCACCACGGAGTCCTTGCTGACCTGATCCATCGCACTACGAATCATCTGAAAAGTTAACCCACAAAAGGGGTGAGTTATAAACTCAATGTGTAACACATACATTAAAAAGCCCATTTGATCATATGCCTTAAAGTCCATAAATTACACATATGGCCATAGGCCCATTTAGCTCATATTTAGCCCAAAAGTCCATTTTCATTGCAGATTATATATTAATCATTTAACTTAATATGGATATGTACATATAATGAAATGCAAACCCGGCCCACCTAATATCCATCCGCTACACACCACCCGTACCAACCAATCACACCGTGGGGATTACTAAATCGACCCTCCATCCGCTACACACCATCGAAGGCGATTCTTTGCAGTCAACATGCACATCGCCCTTATAATTTTGTGGCAAGGCCACCAGACAAAATTGTGACCGAAGTCACCGGATTTCAAATATGTGACCTAAGTCACCAAATTCACATATGTGACCGAAGTCATCGGATTTCAAATATGTGACCGATGTCACCGGAAATGTGGTAAAACCACCAGAATACTTCCCCTTTATCAAATTCACCCATATGCCCATGCACATACATACTATTCATTTTTCATGCCATTTACCCCAAAATCATAACAAAATCATACTTATCTCACAATTATGCATATAGCAAAATTAACAGAATATTTGGGGTAAACATACCTGAATATCGTATACCAATGAATGGTATCCACAATCATTTTCAAACACATAGTCATATAATCACATTTAACAGTAGATCTATGAGATTTTATTGTAAGGTTACACACCTTATGACAGTGAGTACGATACCTTCTCGCTCGTCAACACCTAGTTAATTATCACACTTGGTTAGAATATACTATTACTAATAAAATTATACTTATTGACGAGAGATCTAAATCCTTACCCTCGGATTCTCGAACAACTGTTATTTGTGGTTTTTCTTCGCTAGATGGATCAAAACCCGCTGATATCCCACCAACGTAAAGTGGTTCGGTTGTACGTACTACTTCAAATAACCGATCTTCATTAGCAGAGGGTCCACAACCGGTGGAAAATCTCTTATCACCGATCTGACCCTTCGTTTGAAGTTCGATGGTAAAACAGTGCCTCCTCTCTTCCAAACACTCCAGATCGCCTTTTCTTACCTATCTTGTTAGTCTCAAATCACCCTAAAATAAAGTTGATTAGTGATCCATACTAAAAGGATTGATACGATCGAAATTAATAATCCTTACCTTGGATGATTTGAAGATCACTTCTTAAAAGTTGGCTTCAACAAAGATCCTTAAAATCCCTTCCAAGGATTCGCCCAGGAGAGAAAATAAAAGGATTTATGTTTCTAAGTTGGCTATAGTAAAAATAAATAAAGAAAATAATTAACAAAAACCTTACTTGATCACTTTGAAGATTCGACCTTGAACAAAAAAGAAGAGAATAAAAATATAGATTTGGTGATTTCGGTTTGCACAAAAAGAAAGATATATGGCATAAAATAGTTTCGATTTTCAATAAAAGAAAAGAAGAAAAGGAAATCGAAATAGAAGATGATTCGGTTGACAAAAGAGATGAAAATAAATGTTGATTTTTGGTGTTGGTAGAAAATAGTTTCGGTTGAGAGAAGGAAGAAAGAAAATGAAAATAAAATGAAAGAAGAGAGAAAGAGAAGAAGGAGAAAGATGATGATGAAGGTGATTTCAAAAGAAAAGAGATAGGTTTAAGGACCTATGCACATTCGGCCAAGAGGAAGAAATTGAAGAAAATAGTTCTTTGCACTTTGGTAGTTTTAAGAATGAGGAAAAAGAAAAGAAGAAATGTTTTCCAAACTTTTGATGCTTTAGACTAAAGAGAACAAGAATTTGAGAGAAAGGAACTTTAGCCAAAATGGTCAAAATGAAAGCCAAAACAAAGAGAAATTTTTACCTAATGTCAATAGCAAAATTCGGCTAGGAGAAAAACTTTTGAAGAAATGAGAAAAGATGCACAAAAATGCAAGAGTTTTTGGCCAACTATCACCCCCTAACCCAAGTCAAATTCAGCCACCTAGCTTGCCAACATAATCCCCCTTTTTCCTCCACATTTCTTCCCCATCAACCCCTAGATTGCTATCACAATTAACCATCCCCTTTAGCCCCTAAAACTGACTAGATTCATGGTCAAATGACCATGAAAAAGTTTCCAAGACAATGCCCTTACTTCAAGCCTTTTGTCCCCCTCATCTTACCATCCTTTCATGATTCCATACCATAAGTTTTAGCTTACCTTTTCCATATGGTCAAATAACCAAAATTAAAAAGATGCTCATCCATTCTAGAAGAGTCTTGGCCGACACTATAGGGAAGGAAACAAAAATAAAATCCTCCCATTTGCTAGCTAGGGGATTCGAACCTCTCCCCTCAAGTACTCATCCATGCATCCTAACCACCTTGCCAATTACTCATCTTATGCTTAAAACCTCTTGTCATTATTTCTTAAAGCCTATCATGCTTAGCTCCATCTTAGTTATTAAAAATTAATAAATCACTAAGCATTCACTTAATTAATGAAGTTCAAAAATAACTTCCAAAACACACTCAATCATATTTAAGCATGCAACATCATTCAATTAAGTAAAGATGCATAACCCCTAATTATCAGGATGTTACAGATTCATCACATATCGAGCACATTAGAAAATGAGTTTTACGTGTGTACCTGTACCAACTCGCAACATAATCATAACATTCCACAACTTTGACATACTAGTTGAATTTCCCGTTGAACCACTTGGAATACTAAAGGATACTTGGGAATCTCGCACACACAATACCATACCAATGCCATATCCCAGATATGGTCTTACATGGGATCTCTTATTGATGCCAATAGCCCACCTATGGTCTTACACGAAGTCTCATATTGATGCCATATCCTAGATATAGTCTTACACGAAATCTCAAATAGCTCTAATGTCATGACATTCGTATCCTACCTATTCCTAAAGTTCAACCGGGATTTCTCACTTGTCAAACTTTAGTGATTACATCCAAGGAGTCAATCATAATTCATACAATATTAAAGCATTTAAAACATAAATAAAAAAATGCATAATTTTTACATACGAACTTACCTCGGTACAAAAAATAGTAGAAATGGACCTAATCGTTAAACACCTTGTTTTTCCCGCGATCTAGGTCCGAACCTCGTTTCTCTTGATCTATAATAGAAATTTTAACTCATTTATTATCCAAATTTCTCAATTCAATCCAAAAATCACGTTATGAAAAAAATTACTTTTTCCCTAAACTTTGACATTTTTACATTTTGGCCCCTAGGCTTGTAAAATGAAATCTATTCAATTTATTCAAGACCTAAGCCTAGCCGAACCTCTTTCATGCTCATAAAAGTCCAAAATTTTTATTTAATCACACTTTTACACACATTTTACAATCTTTTTACAAATAGGTCCTTTTGACATTTTCATCAAAAATCACCTAGCAAAAGTTGTTTATCTAACATTAAACTTGCATAATCTACCATTAAACATAAAAATACACACATGTATAATATGTTTCAAACCATAGACTTCAATCATCTCTCAAATTAATGGTAAAAATAGATAGACCGAGTGATAACGACCTCAAAAATGTAAAGAGCATTAAAAATGGGACAATAATAGACTTACAATTGAGCTTGAAAGTGGCCAAACCCTAACTATGGCTTCCCTTCTAATTTTTGACACAAGCATGAAGAAGATGGACTAAATTTTGGCTTGATTTTTTGTTTTTAATTCATTTAATTACTAAATGACCAAAATGCCCTCCACTTAAAACTTTGAAATTTTATCTCACCATGTCCATTTTTGTCAACTAACTTAACAAATGGTCTAATTACCATCTAAGGGCCTTCAATTTAAAATTTTATATCAATTATACACCTCTAGCATGTAGAACTCAACTTTTGCACTTTTTACAATTTAGTCCTTTAACTAAATTGAGTGCCCAAACGTCAAAATTTTCAAACAAAATGTTCATGAAATCATTTCATAAAACTGTAGACCATAAAAATATAATAAAAGCAAATACTTCTTCGTATTTGTGGTCCTAAACCTCTGTTTCGACTAGACCCAATATCGGGCTATTACAAAACCAATAGGAGGCGGCCGCGTGACTCGGTAAAGCTGTTACGGGTGATATTTTGAGATGGGTCACTGACTCATAGGCAAGAAATTGTGTCTCTGCATGCAAAACCTGTCTAGAATAACGTGACGTGTATTATACTTAAACACCCTAACCTTTTCTCTTTTCGTTAAAAATTGTAAAGTGACTAAGGCTTCTTCTTTTTTTTATCATCTATATTAGAGTTTTAAAAACAGCTTTGCAAAATAGTTGAGTTGTGTAATTATTTCACCTACACCCTTTGGCCTCTCTCATATACATTATTGAGTGAGTATTCGATCAAATCGAAAAAAAAAAATTGAGTTAATCAAGTTAACAAGTCTTATTTTATCATTCTAACTCGATTTGAATTTTTTCAAATCGAATTGAGTAAAATGAAATTCGAGTCGATTGAATGAAAGTATTTGAGTTAAATTAAAAAATTAAACATGTTAAATTAAAATCTTGTTATACTATAACTAGTTTCATGTTATAGCACATAAATTTGAAACCATATATATTTGAAAACTTTTTCAAAGCAAAAAAAAAAAAAACCTTTAGTATGATAAATTTGAATCATTAATTAACTTATTTAGGTCCCAAAATTATTATTCTAGAAAATTTTATTTTTTAACTTTCTTTATATATTTTTAGAATTTTTTTGAATTTTTATAATTTTAAAAATATATAAATTTTGAATTTTATAAATATTTTGAAAATTTAAATTTATTTTGAATTTTGTAATTTTTATTGAGAGAGAAGTCAATTTGCTCATTTTCAAACTTGGCGAGAGACCAAAAAGGTATTTATACCAATATGTTATTCGAATTATTCGAATTATTTGAGTTATTTTAATTGTAAAATTCAACTCGATTCAAACTCGAAACTCGAATTACTTATTCAAGTAGACTTGAATAATTTGAATAACTCGATTCCATTAACTCAAAATTCGATTTTTTTCGAATCGAATTGAATTTTGCTCACCCCTATTATTTTGCACAGCATCACAATATAGATTTTTCGGTTTTAGAATATCGCCGATCCATATTATTCTTCAATGCTGTTGAGCTCGACCCTTCCACAATCATTATTTGTACATCATCGTCATACATTATATGAATAGTAGAATATATTATTGAATTTTCATATATAATAAATTTATATCTCAACAATTTAATCGAAGCTTCGATTTTTAACTGATTTTGCACTTCATCTTCACTAATATGATATCTTTTAGGAACATCATATTAATCAGACTCAAATATTACATCGATATCTATATCACGAACTTGACCGTTATAGTTCACCACAACAAAGAACATACTGCTCATTTTGTATGAAATTTCTAGACCCATTTACTTAAAAAGGCCCATTTCCAAAAGAAATTACAGAAATGGGCCAAATTAAACAATATTTACAGAAAAGGGCCAGTTTTGGCAAAACGCGCCTACGTGGCCGCGTTTAAGGGGGAAATTTCCAGCAAAGCGCGCCCTTGGGGGAGCGCTTTGTGCCAGTCAACAAATTGCGCCTACGTGGACGCTTTTTGATGATGTGGCACAAAGCACTTCCCCAGGGGCACACTTTGCTGGCACCAACAGCTATTATTTTTTTGAATTTCTTTTGACCGTTGGGGGGTCCAACGGTAAAAAGAAAACTATAAACCTCCCCCCTTCTCTTATATTTCACACATAATTTCTTCAAAAATTATCCAAAAATCTCTACAATTTCTCCCTAAAGCTCTCAAATTTCTCATTAAATTTCTCAAAACTCTTTATAATTAGTTATTTACTTTATTTTTTAAAATTTATTATTTTTTATAATTTCAAAAATATTTGATGGTGTTAGCAATGGCCGGGAAATTAATTCGTCTCGATCATAAACATATCTCCGTTGAACAAATGAAAATGGTAACTGTTTATTTTAAATTAATTTGTATTTTATAATTTTTTTCATTTATGTAATTTTAATTAATTTTAAATTTTGAATATTTTTGAATATTTTTTTATTTATGTAAGTTTAATTAATTTGTATTTTATAATTTTTTAGAACAGTCTGTAGATCAGGTGTTACAATGGTATATTTATAACATGTCTAGTCGGCCATTACCTTTGATAGAAAATTACTTGAGGGAAGCGGGTTTTTGACGTGCGGCCACTATAGGCCGAGGCTGCAAGTTGGACCCGAAACTTATCAGCGCGCTAATAAAGAGGTGGATACCAGAGACGTACACATTCCATCTTCCATGTGGAGAGTGTACTATAACTTTGGAGGACGTCTAGTTACATTAGGATTGCCGGTGGATTGGGATGCAGTCACCGGGTCCGTCCAATGTGCTGATTGGGGAGCCATATGCTATGATTTTTTGGGTGCAATTCCCAATAATATTTTTGGAGGTCAGATCGAGATGGGCTGGTTACGAGACACATTCTCAGAGTTGAGGAATGATTTGACTGAATTAGAAAGAATACGATATGCTCGGGCATACATCCTTGAGATGATTGGAGGTTATCTGATGCTGGACTTGTCACAAAACCTCATACATCTAAGGTGGCTGCTGAAACTCGTTGATTTTAAAGCAACTGGCAAACATAGTTGGGGGTTTGCCATGTTGGCAACATGTACAGGGAGATATACGGGGCGAGCGACCAAATAAAGCCAAAATTGGAGGTTGTCTATCACTACTACAATCATGGACTCGGTTTCGCTTTCCATTTTTATGTCCTCAAGTGAACCACCCATACACATTCCCACTTATAACGAGGTAAAATTTTTATTTTTTTTACAATTATTCCATAGATTCAAAATAAAATTGTATGCTGAAAATTTATTCAATTAGGCGAAACCATCCGGCGAGTTATATTGGAATACCTACTGCCCTTGAAGATATACGGCTTCTATTAAACCAATGGTCAAAAGTGCAAGTAAGTATTAAATAAAATATATATACATAAAATAGTCATTTCATATTTAGTACTGAGTATTTAGTATTTAGTATTATGTATATAACTAATATTTTTATCTCGTTCATATAGTTTTAATGGACACCATACGATGATCCAGCAATACGGGTAGTAATTCTGAAACAATTCTTTCAAAATCTGAACATTTGGCACGTTAAGGTCCCATTGGTCAACTATGCTATTGTTGAGATACACCAGAAGAATAGAGTGTTGCGGCAATTTGGATTCCGACAACCGATTCTTGAGGAACCTAAGGTGCTCAATGAACAGCACAAAATCAACTTACGGCTAACGAATACGAATTGGCCAGTATATTGGTCAAAATATATCAAAATTTGGGAAAATCAGTATGATCATATACCTGACCGTGAACCGATCATCGTCCTAGAGTTAACATGGACCCCGGATTACATGCCATGGTTTAGGATCCATGGCAAGCCATATTTGCTGTCGAAAGAGCAGAGGCGTCGGCAAATCCGTGCAGAAAGGGAACGACGAGGCCTTTTAAATCCAAAGAGACCGGATGATGGCACGGGCCCATCAACAGCAGTGACACAATCACCTGGCCCATCAACAGCGGTGACACAATCACTTGGCCCATCAATAGCGCCCATACAATCACCAGGTCCAATGCCTCAATCGGCGACACCCACATCACAGCCCTTTCAGCTTATGCCAGGTGCATATCCTAGCCCTTATATGTATCCTAACCCTTATATGTTTTCTTTTCCCAGTCCTATGGTAGGTTAGAATGCATGGCCCGATGCATCTCCTTCCTCGACGACTCCGACTACTCAACCAATAATATATAGGCCATCATCGCCGGAGGGATCGCACGAGGCACCGTCAGTAAGCTCATCTTATTACCATTCCCCATCGCCTTATGGGATTCAAACACCTCCATCATGGGTGATGGAAACACCTCCACATTCTTTATTTTACCAAAGTGGTCATCCTCTCAACACCAACAACCGGAGCAACCACAACCCTCGCCAGAGCAACCAAAGAGGAATCCAGCGGTAATCGTCGTCCACCCCTATGTGGCACTGATTCCGACCGGCATATACATTGATTTTTTTAATATATTTGTAAACGTTGTTTCTATATTGTTTCATTTAATAAAAAAGAAGCTATTTTTAATATTTTAATTGTAAATTAATTTTATATTTTTAATAAAATATAAGTTCTTTTGAATAAGGCAGAATATAAATAATGCAGCATTGTTTCATTACAGCAATTATCAACTATTTCGATTTGGACATGATCGAATTGTATGCCCTGGGTTCCTACACCATCCATACAAATTTTGTTGGTTTGTTCTTTGTTGGATATCCATATTATTACTTATTCTACTCGAGCAAGGTCAACCTTTTGGTTTGCCATGCAATTCTCTATCTGGTAATAGCTTAAACGGAGCAAGCGATACAGACAGCCACTTATGTTCATCTGGGACCGGTGAGAATACGTGTCTCCACACCTTTTACATGTTTTTTATTTTGTACACTTCGACAACATATCTCATGGGATCCAAATGGAGATTCTGAGAAGCTGCAATTGCTGATCCTCTACTCTCCTAATAGTGCCGAATGCACTTCTCTTCTCTCCCCCTCCATTATTCTATTTTCTCTCAAAGCCGAACCTACTTTCCATCTTCTTCTTCTCTGTTCCCCACTCTCTCCCCATCTTAGCTGATTTTCTTCAAGGCTCTTTTGTGTATTTTTAGTTACCATTTTTTCTCTATTGTGCTTGGTCGAATCCTAAGCTATTCTAACCGACTTCATCATCATCAATTTCTGTAAGTCTTTCAACTTTCCAAGTAAGCTATTATGTTAGCATTGTGTTTTAAGCCACTTTTATTTATTTGTTCTTAGGGTGTTAAGAATCTCGAGAAGAGAAAAGAGGATTCTCTTGTGTGTGAAGGCATTCCAAATCTTCCCTTTACCAATCATTTCAAGAGCATGGAATCGTGTCTTGGACAATAATCTTAGAAAAGTAAGCCATATTTCATACAATTGTGGTAGGTGATGGTTGGTTTAGTGCGGTTTAAGTTCTTGAAAATCTTTTTTATTGAAGGGCTGACCAAATAATCGAATCAATATAGGTTGGGGCCAAGAGGTGGTTCGCTAGCTTTCGTGAAAAAGGTGTGTAATCACACTATCTCCTCTACGAATCTGAAAAGCTGAAACTTCGGCATTTGAGGCCTCACGAGCGTGCGATCGCTCGTGTGGTAAATCTAGCTACAAATCATGGGCGATAGACTGTAGAGGACACCACGAGCATTCTCATGCTCTTGGGCCGTTATGGGCCCCATTTGGCTAAAATGGGTCGTATGGGCCTAATGGGCTTATGGGCCCCACACAGAATAAATCCATGATAAGTGGAAAATACTGGACTGGGCTATTTTTTCACATAGTCGTGACTGAATTTGGGCTAAATGGGCCACACGAGCGTGTGGGCCCACTTGGGCCGAATATTAGACCTTGGGCCCATTTACATCATTTTGATCATATAGGTTATCTGTGTCGCTCGAGGCGACTGTGGACCTTTGGAAAGGTCGTTATCTGCGCTGAAACCTTAAAATAGGTAAAATGACCAAAATAACCCTAAAGGGTAAAAATTACTATTTTACCCCTAATCGATAGAAATTACCATTTTACCCCTAGAGGTAAGTCGACTGGTGATGCATATTATTGTATGACTGTACTGGGTAGGACATATTGCATACACGAGATACTTATGACATGGCATACTACATGGGGTTAGGGTACTGTTATGGAGAAAGTGTACTGTTACTGGTGGCTTTGCCATAAATACTGTTACTGGCAGCTTTACTGTAATGCTGATACTGGCAATTCTGCTGTAATACTATTACTGGTGGCTTTGCCACATATACTGTTACTGGTAGCTCTACTGCGTTATTATTACTTGCAGTTATGCTGTAATATTGGTGTGCTAACTGAGTGGGTCGATTTAGCCCCACATGGTGTGTTGGTTGGATTAGGGTGGGTTGCATATATGCATTATACTGATACTGTAATGGGCTAAGGGCCACACAGCACTGTTACTGAATAGGGCTCAGGCATAGACTGTTATGGCAGGATAGGAGATTACACACTGAGTTCTCATAACTCACCCTTTTTTTAGCTGTATAGGTAATCCCCAGCCTTAGATGATTTGGAGCTGTGAAGGACTCGGAGGTGGCCACACGTTCGCTAATATTTTATTTTAGACCTAGTTATTTAAATTTTTATATTGGGTTGATATTTATTTAACAAAGCCTCTAGTGATTTTATTTTCTTTTAATTGGGTTTAATTTCTTATTTTAAAACTGCCAAACTGATACAAACAAGTTTTAAAAGACGAACAGACATTTTCAAATTTCAAAATGACATTAATTAGAGTAGCTTTTGTGAGCTTTTAACCAACTAAGAAACCAACGGTAACCAACATGGCAATCGTTTTAATAAGTGATTTTTTAAACTTAATAAGTTAACTTACCAAATGTTTTTTTCAGGCAATAAAAGCTAAATCGGTTTTAACTTAAAATGGTTCTCTATCAACAAGCCTTGATTTCGAAAGACACTTCGACGTGACACGTCAAATTCGACCGTAATGTCTAGGCTAGGTTTGAGATGTTACATTTAGTGGTATCAGAGCCATGTTTCAAAACTCGGTTGTGGAATGGGTTTTGAAAAGTCTTTTTAAAAGTAAATTTTAAAGATTTGAAACATTTTTGAAAGATGTACAAGTGTGGCACACCGAGTCTCTGGCGCCAAATTTGTAAGTTTTCTGATTCTGATTACTGTTATAGTGTGAAACTCTAGATAGAGGAAACTGAGATCATAGGAGACTATAAACTGTAGTGAGACCTCGATCTGCGAAAACAAACCCCTAATGACTATTTTTCATAATACATTTGTTAATAATTACTGAAATTATAATCTGATGCATAAGAATTTTTAATTAGATAAAGTGCATATCAAAATGAGCACAAGAGGTACTCGTGGAAGGGGTACACGAGGCCGCGGTAGGGGCCGAGAAAGTGCTCGAGTCGGATCGTCAGCATCGGGCCATATGCCTGCTGAGGAAGCACCAGTCTCACCAGTAACTAAGACAGGGTCTTATTGTAACATCCTGAAAAGGGCCTATGCATTTTGGCCTAATTGTACAAAAAGACATCTTTTATGTGTTTTGGAATAAATTTGGAATGATTTTTGGAAACCTGAGAATGCATGGAAATGTTATGTTGGAAATAGGAAAATGAACATTTTTGGAAACTTGAACATTTTTGGAAATGAATCAAAAATGGAAACCTGAACATTTTGGAAACTTGAACATTTTGGAAACCAAACCAAAATAGGAAACTAAACATTTGGAAACCAAACCAAAATAGGAAACTAAACATTTTGGACACCAAGCCAAAATAGGAAACTAAACATTTTGGAAACTTGGAAAATACAGAGCCGCGCGAAAATTTTTGGAAACTTAAAAATGACCCCGGAATGTCAAATTTTGGAGCCCAAAGGGGAACTTAGGGCCAAATGACCCTAAAATATAAAGTACATGAAATTTGACCCAATAACGGACTTGGAAATGTGGCCTGAAGATGCCACCTAAGGCCTTAGGAAATGGCCCAAATGCAAGAGGTTTTTGGGCCTGAGTTTGAGTCATCTAGGAAGCAAATAAAAGAAGTTTTATTTTGCTTCCATGAGTGGGGAGTTGGACGGCACAAGGGAATCTAAGAGGAGGAGTTTTATTTGGTTAAAACTTGATTAATAAGTGATAAATAAGGGATTTTAAATTTGGATTATCGAGGAGATAATTGATGGATTAAATGCTTTTATTTTTAGATAAAGGAGATAATATTATCTTAAGGAGAGTGGTGGCCAAGTCAAGGACTCTTGGCCTAGCAAATTTGGCTATAAAAGGAGAACCCAAGGTCTTTTCTCTCATCTTTCCAAGTAGTCGAAAATCCCTTGCTCTCTCCCCTCTTTGCCAAATTTCTCTTTAAGCAAAATCCATCTCTTCTTCTTCTATTTTCTTCTCCTCTCCTTTGTCATTGTTAAGCCAAAATCCTTTCCTTTTGATCCTGTTAAATCTCCATAGCCGAATCTCGTGACTCTAGGCAAGGAAGCAATCGATTAAAGGCATCAAGGTTTCTACAATTACCGAATATAAGGATCAAGGATCTAAGGTAAGGAATATAAATATTCGGTCAAGGTTTTGATTATGTCTCAATATTAAAATAAATCTGACATGAAGTTATAGGGATTTCGATAGATATTCAAGACAAGGAAACTTTCGGATTTGGAAACTATAAGGTAAGTACATAGATCCAATTGGCCTAGGGTTATATTGGTATTATTTTCCATTTACTCAAAAGTTAGAAACTGACATAATTACCCGATTTAGTGGCTAGCTGATTTAAGGAAGGAGAAGTTCTTTTCCCGAAGGTACACCATAGGCCACGTGTTCCCTAGTTATTCGGTGAGTTTCGGGATTTAAAATCCACAAGGTAAGTGTCTATAGCTTTCGACTAAGGCCTATTTTGATAATTAGATCTAATTCTTGTTTGTTTAAAAAGCCGAAACTAACCCCTGATGAGATTTAGTGCTTGGTCGAATACAAGGAGGAGCATAGCATAGATTTCGGGATTTGATTAGTATTGAAATCGGCAACAAGGTAAGTTTTAAGAATACTAATATTTGGATTTATGGTCAAATGGTTTTTCTTATTAAAGTAGTAAGTGATTAATCAAATGTAAGAATTGAGATCTAAAGCAATAGATCAGGTTTTTGGGATTTCAAGGAATTGATAAGCAAATCAGGTGTGTACCCTTACTAACCTTCGATATTTCTTATGGCTATTACTTTAATATATGAATATGTATAAGAATGTGAATGTGGCTAAGTACCACAAATGTGGTAAAAAGTACCCAGGTACGTTTCCTACTTCTGATAGGATTGTGAAATATGTTATTTTATAACATGCGAATATATGTATATGAACATGAAATTAAGTTATGCACAATATATATATTTTTGGGGCATTCGGGATTTATGTGAAAGGGGGAGAGTAGGTGTTGACTTCGGTCTCACCAATGAAGGTGTTGACTTCGGTCTCACCAACGAAATATGTTGACTACGGTCACATTGTGGAATTTTGGTAACTTCGGTTACAATATTTGAATATAGTGTCTAATGACACAACGTATAAATTTGACTATAGTGTCTAATGACACAACGTATATGGGCGACTACCTTCGATGGTGTGTAGCGGATGGAGGGTTGACTTAGTAGTCCCCACGGTGTGAATGGCAGGTACGAGTGGTGTGTAGCGGATGGACCATTAGGATTGAGTTTGGGTTGCATCATAATTTCATTTTATATGGATCGATGATTTGAACATGAATGCTGAATTGTTGAATGTTAGTATTGTGTGCACATTGAGTCTCATTGACTCACCCATGATGGGAATTATTTTCGGTGATGAGCAAGTGATGAGACCGGCCGATGGACCTTGAGGTGGCCATGCTACATTCGGAGATTTTATTTTATTTGGACTTTATTTTATTTGGTACCTTAAACTTTATTTTGGGTTTATTTGATGTAATAAGGCCATAAGGCCCAGTGGATTATTCTTTATTTTTACTTTACTTTTAAATATTGTGCTAAGAACTATTTTGGACGTAATAAATCAAATTGGATTTACAAGTTTAATAAAATGGGTTTTCAATATAAGCCCGATCCACAACAACATTTTCTAAAAATTTTACGAATTAAGAACGAATGATTTTGAAATCGGTTCACTTTAGGAACATACCAGATCCGGTTCAGGCTCGTGGGCAGGGTGTGGGGTGTTTTAATTTGGTATCAGAGCCAGGTTTTAAACTCTCGGCCTGTGGTCTAAGGCCCAAAACATTTTCAAAGCGAGCCAAATGATTATCTTTGAAAAATAAGCAGGTTTTCTGGCATGGCACCTAAGTCTCAGACCATGATCCACCAGGTAAGTACCCTAACTATATGTATGATTCTGTGAACTGTTTAAGGGTAGAAAAGGCATGGAACATAGAATAGAATGATAGGAACTTGAACCCTAGGATTAGACTACTCAAACACAAAACCACATAAGACTTAATGCATGAACAAACCTATGGCTAAGTCAATTGAGCCAGTGAGTGTGGCAACCTCTCATGCGCATGTCTAGGAATGGTTTTGGTGGGAGCTTAGTATTTAAGCGATCGCGTGACTCACCTCCTCTCCACTCGAATCCGCCTGGTGCGTAGCTTTGGTTCACCCTGACCAAGAGGGCTCGGTCATAGGTTAAACATAATGACTAAAACCCGAAAGGGAACTAGCCATGTTTTTTTTAAAAAAAATAGAAAAAAAAAGAGAGAACAAAACAACAAACCCTAGTTCTTCAAAATTTTAAAACTTTCTTTTAAATCTGAGAAAATTATTTTTACAACATTTTCTGAAAAACTCCTGATTTGTGAAAATTACAAAAATGCCCTTAGCAGTAAAATTACCAAAACGCCCCTAGTTTGTAAAATGTTCAACTACTCAACAGCTTTACCAAAATTTTATTATTTTATAAACCCTCAAAAACCCTAATTTGCAAAATATCAAAATATCTTAATTTTGGAAAAATTACAAAATTGCCCCTAACTTACAAAATTTCCAAAATGACCCCGATTTCCAAAATTTTTGCAACTTCATCGTGTTGGAAAATAAATTTCTCAAAAAGAACCCTCAAAGTTTTGTAACTTCTAAAATATCCCTGATTTATTAAAATTTTACAATTTACCCGGTTTGTGAAAAATTACCAAAATACCCCAAGGTCTAAAAATTTTGAAATACCTCTGATTTTAAAAATTTACCAAAATACCTCAGAACTTAAAAGGACCAAAAATACCTTGTGACAAAATCACCAAGGAACCTTATTTTGACAAATTACGAAAATACCCTCGTAAGACAAATTACGAAAATACCCCGGGTAGTGGAAAAACAACAAATGAAAAACTACAACGTTTCTCCGAATGAACTAAGGTTCATAATTGTTTGATGGATGTGTGAATGAATGAAAAGACTGTGTGCATGTATGAATCTGAAAGAACCACTCCTAAACTCTTTTCATAAAATTTCTTCATGAGTAATAAAGTGAAACAAAATTTTTAATACATAAAACTTTTTAATCGATTAAATCATGACGTTAGAAATGAGTTCTAAGGGACTTAAACTTAGAGATTGTGCCTAGAAAGTATGATAGTTCTTCAAGATCGAGTCGCAAACAATAGCGTAATGTGGTGAGTTAGGATGCGGATGAACGATAGTAAGTAATTTCGAGGACAAAATTATCTTTAAGGGGTAGAAGCGTAACATCTGAAAAGGGCCTATGCATTTTGGCCTAATTGTACAAAAGACATCTTTTATGTGTTTTGGAATAAATTTGGAATGATTTTTGGAAACACGAGAATGCATGGAAATGTTATGTTGGAAATAGGAAAATGAACATTTTGGAAACTTGAACATTTTGGAAATGAATCAAAAATGGAAACACGAACATTTTGGAAACTTGAACATTTTGGAAACCAAACCAAAATAGGAAACTAAACATTTTGGAAACCAAACCAAAATAGGAAACTAAACATTTTGGAAACCAAGCCAAAAAGGAAACTAAACATTTTGGAAACTTGGAAAATACTGAGCCATGAAAATTTTTGGAAACTTAAAATGACCCGAATGTCAAATTTTGGAGCCCAAAGGGAACTTAGGGCCAAATGACCCTAAAATATAAAGTACATGAAATTTGACCCAATAACGGACTTGGAAATGTGGCCTGAAGATGCCACCTAAGGCCTTAGGAAATGGCCCAAATGTAAGAGGTTTTTGGGCCTGAGTTTGAGTCATCTAGGAAGCAAATAAAGAAGTTTTATTTTGCTTCCATGAGTGGGGAGTTGGACGGCACAAGGGAATCTAAGAGGAGGAGTTTTAATTCGGTTAAAACTTGATTAATAAGTGATAAATAAGGGATTTTAAATTTGGATTATCTGAGGAGATAATTGATGGATTAAATGCTTTTATTTCTAGATAAAGGAGATAATATTATCTTAAGGGAGAGTGGTGGCCAAATCAAGGACTCTTGGCCTAGCAAATTTGGCTATAAAAGGAGAACCCAAGGTCTTTTTCTCTCATCTTTCCAAGTAGCCGAAAATCCCCTTGCTCTCTCCCCCTCTTTGCCGAATTTCTCTTTAAGCAAAATCATCTCTTCTTCTTCTATTTTCTTCTCCTCTCCTTTGTCATTGTTAAGCCAAAACCCTTTTCTTTTGATCCCTGTTAAATCTCCATAGCCGAATCTCTGTGACTCTAGGCAAGGAAGCAATCGATTAAAGGCATCAAGGTTTCTACAATTATCGAATATAAGGATCAAGGATCTAAGGTAAGGAATATAAATATTCGATCAAGGTTTTGATTATGTCTCAATATTAAAATAAATCTGACATGAAGTTATAGGGATTTCGACAGATATTCAAGACAAGGGAAACTTTCGAGATTTGGAAACAATAAGGTAAGTACATAGATCCAATCGGCCTAGGGTTATATTGGTATTATTTTCCATTTACTCAAAAGTTAGAAACTGACATAATTACCCGATTTAGTGGCTAGCCGATTTAAGGAAGGAGAAGTTCTTTTCTCGAAAGTACACCATAGGCCATGTGTTCCCTAGTTATTCGGTGAGTTTCGGGATTTAAAATCCACAAGGTAAGTGTCTATAGCTTTCGGCTAAGGCCTATTTTGATAATTAGATCTAATTCTTGTTTGTTTAAAAAGCCGAAACTAACCCCTGATGAGATTTAGTGCTTGGCCAAATACAAGGAGGAGCATAGCATAGATTTCGGGATTTGATTAGTATTGAAATCGGCAACAAGGTAAGTTTTAAGAATACTAATCCTACTAGGATTTGGATTTATGGTCAAATGGTTTTTCTTATTAAAGTAGTAAGTGATTAATCAAATGTAGGAATTGAGATCTAAAGCAATAGGTCGGGTTTTTGGGATTTCAAGGAATTGATAAGCAAATCAGGTGTGTACCCTTACTAACCTTCGATATTTCTTATGGCTATTACTTTAATATATGAATATGTATAAGAATGTGAATGTGGCTAAGTACCACAAATGTGGTAAAAAGTACCCAGGTACGTTTCCTACTTCTGATAGGATTGTGAAATATGTTATTTTATAACATGCGAATATATGTATATGAACATGAAATTAAGTTATGCACAATATATATATTTTGGGGCATTCGGGATTTATGTGAAAGGGGGAGTAGGTGTTGACTTGGTCTCACCAACGAAGGTGTTGACTTCGGTCTCCTGTGAAATATGTTGACTACGGTCACATTGCGGAATTTTGGTAACCGGTTACAATATTTGAATATAGTGTCTAATGACACAACGTATAAATTTGACTATAGTGTCTAATGACACAACGATATGGGCGATCGCCGATGGTGTGTAGCGGATGGAGGGTTGACTTAGTAGTCCCCACGGTGTGAATGGCAGGTACGGGTGGTGTGTAGCGGATGGACCATTAGGATTGAGTTTGGGTTGCATCATAATTTCATTTTTATATGGATCTGATGATTTGAACATGAATGCCTGAATTGTTGAATGTTAGTATTGTGTGCACATTGAGTCTGTTGACTCACCCCGCAGTGGGAATTTTTTCAGGTGATGAGCAGTGACGGACCGGGCCGGTGGACCTTGAGGTGGCCATGCTACATTCGGAGATTTTATTTTATTTGGACTTTATTTTATTTGGTACCTTAAACTTTATTTTGGGTTTATTTGATGTAATAAGGCCATAAGGCCCAGTGGATTATTCTTTATTTTTACTTTACTTTTAAATATTGTGCTAAGAACTATTTTGGACGTAATAAATCAAATTGGATTTACAAGTTTAATAAAATGGGTTTCCAATCTAAGCCCGATCTACAACAACATTTTCTAAAAATTTTACGAATTAAGAACAAATGATTTTGAAATCGGTTCACTTTAGGAACATACCAGATCCGGTTCAGGCTCGTGGGCCGGGTGTGGGGTGTTTCACTTATGATCGAGCAGCTAGGGATGGTGCTCTATCCCAAGCGATGCTCTACGTTTTAGAGAGGGTTGCTAGAGCTAGTATTGGAACAGTGGGCTGAGGGTCAACTTCAGAGCTACTCCGATCTAATGGAGCGAAAATTTTTTAGGGGTATTTCTGGAGTAGCCCCAAATATGGCAGAGTACTAGTTAGAGGCTACCGAACAGATAATGGATGACCTTGATTGTACTACGGAGCAAAAATTAAAAGGGGCAATGTCTTTACTGTAAGATGAGGCCTACCAATGGTGGCTCACCGTAAGAGAGGGTACGCAGGCCGACCAAATAACATGGGATTTCTTTAAGGCGGCCTTCCAAGGGAAATATGTGGGCGCAAGTTATGTGGACACCCGAAGGGAATTTTTGAACCTGACCCAAGGGAATAAGACAGTGGCAGAATATGAGGCAGAGTTCTTGCGATTGAGTCGGTATGCTCGAGGGCTAGTAACGACTGAGTGTAAATGTTGTGTACGTTTTGAGGATGGCCTTTGAGACGAGTTAAGGGTATTGATAACTCCGTATAGGGAGTGAAATTTTGCTTCTCTTGTAGAAAAGGCAAATATTGCTGAAGAGGTGAAGCACTCGGAGTGCCAGAATTGTGAAAAAGATAAGGGCAGAAATAAGAGGGATTTTGGGCCTTCAAGTTCTTCTGGGAGGCCTATTAAGAATGCCAGGTTTGATGGGTCGATTTGAACTAGAGTTCCTATTGCTATTGCTATACCGAAACCTTACGTGGTATGTGGGAAATCTCACCAGGATGAGTGATGGAAGAGGATTGGGGCGTGCTTCAGATGCGGATCCATGGATCATCAGGTTAAGAATTATCCCCAGAGACCTGTTCAGATACAACCTGCAGGACAGGGTCATGTTTAGCCAGTGAGAGGTGGTCAGTAGCCACCGAGAGGCTGTGGGCAGGCCAAAGGTGGAAATAGTATGGGACGAGGTCGTGGAGCACCAGGCAGAGGTACTGGTAACACTGAAGTGAGGCAGCCAGCTCTGGTATATGTTGCTCGTCACCGAAAGGATGGTGACACTCCAGGCGTTATAACCGATACGTTCCTGATTCATAATGTACCATACATTACTCTGATTGATATAGGGTCTACGCATTTATACATTGCATGTACTGTGTCTGGCACCTTGGGTATCTTGTGTGAGAGTATTGTTAATGAAATGACGGTGTTAAGTCCACTGGGATAGTCGATTAGGGTAGACAAATTGTTTAGAAATGTGCCCCTAGATGTGCAAGGGGTTGTCTTTCTGGCGGACTTGATGGAATTGCCGTTTGGTAAATTTGACCTTATATTGGGTATGGATTGGCTGGTGAAACACCGTGCAAGTTTGGATTGTACTGCTAAGCGTATAGTGTTGAGAACTACTGAGGATGAGGAAGTGGTGGTAATTGGGGAGCGAAGGGACTTCCTGTCTAATGTGATTTCTGCATTAAGGGCTGAAAAACTGGTTCGCAAGGGTTGTGAGGCGTTTCTAGCCTATGTTGGAGTATCTAACTCTAAGGGTCCTTCTGTTGGAGATATCAGGACAGTTAAGGATTTTTCTGATGTGCTTCCTGATGAGCTCCCTAGGTTGCCTCCTAATCGCGAAGTTGAATTTGGTATCGAGCTCTTGCCTAGAACAACTCTAGTTTCCATCTCCCCTTATAGGATGGCACCAATGGAGCTAGTAAAGTTAAAAGCTTAGATCCAAGAGCTGTTGGGTCGAGGATTCATTCGACCTAGTGTGTCTCTTTGGGAAGCACCAGTGTTGCTCGTAAAGAAGAAGGATGGGTCCATGCGCATGTGCATCGATTATCGGTAACTTAATAAGCTGACTATCAAGAATAATTATCCTTTACCGAGGATCAACGATCTGTTTGATCAGCTGGGAGGAGCTTCAGTTTTATCCAAGATAGATCTCTATTCTGGGTACCATCAACTGAGGGTTAAAGAGGCTTATGTGTATAAGACTGCGTTTAGGACTCGTTATGGTCATTACAAGTTCCTAGTGATGTCGTTTGGGCTAACAAATGCACCAGCTGCTTTCATGGATCTGATGAACCGAGTATTCCAGCCCTACCTGGATCGGTTCGTGGTGGTATTTATAGATGATATCTTGGTGTATTCGATAACTGAGTATGAACATGATGCACATCTCCGAATTGTTCTGCAGATTTTAAGGGAGAAACAACTGTATGCTAAGTTCATCAAGTGTGAGTTCTGGCTGCGAGAAGTGACATTTCTTGGTCACGTGGTATCTGCCAAGGGTGTAACATCCCAAAATAGGGCCTAAACGGAACAATGGTTGCAAAACCATGAATCCGAGCTATAAAAGTTTGTTAAGATTAATTATTATGATTTACCGAGTGATTAAATACATGTGTTAAAATATTGATAAGAAATTTTATTGATTTCATGCTTAAATTGCCTATTAGGACTTGTTTGCAAAAGTTGCTAAATAGGGGTTCTAATTTATAGAGTACTTGATTGAAATGGGGGTTTGAAGTAGGAGTCCTTAAATGGTAATCATACCATTATATTTTCATGGACAAAAATGGACATATATAGGTAGAAAGAACCAACGTTTTTAATGAAGGGTAATTTAGTCATTTGGTAATAAAAAGAAATTAAAAAGGGAAAAAGATGGCAAAATATGCTCATCTTCTTCATTAGGCCGAATTTTCAAGTGTTCACCATAGCTAGGGTTTGTTTCAAGCTTCCAAGCTCTATAGTAAGTGATTCCAAGCCCCGTTTTTAATGTTCTTTACATTTTTGAAGCCCCGGTAGCTCGGTTTAGCTTATTCTATCAATAATTCATGCTAGGGTTCATATTTGGAAAAATACCCATAGGTGAAATGTGTTTATTTTAATGTTTTATGATAGAATATGAAGTCTGAAATTATGTTAAACAACTTTTGCTAAGTGATTTTAAGTGAAAACGAGTAAAACGGCTTAATCGGTAAAAATACCTAATGTTCATAAGTACATGTTAGAGTGAGAATTTGATGTTGTCATAGAAGGGAAAAATGATCAGCATGTCATACAACATAAGAATAAGGGATAAAGTATAATTTTTTAGCTTTGGGGCAAATGTGTAAATATGTAAAAGTTTAGGGTCAAAATTGTAATTTTTCCAAAGTTAGCCTTAAGGATTGTTTTGATAAATGTGAGTATTAAATAAGCTAAATTTGCTATTTTAGATCAAGAAGAACAAAATTTGGAGTTAGATCGGGGAAAGAAAAAGACAGTGGACTAAATCGATATAGTTTATCGTATTTTGTTTCGAGGTAAGTTTGCGGTAAATAAATGCAATATTCTATTATTTTACATTTGATACTAATAAATTCCAGCATTTACATATTTATTCTATAAATTTATCATTTAAGGACTCAAGCATGAATTGGCGAAGAAGCAATCTCAGAATATCCCGGTTGAACCTTAGGAATGTGTAGGATACAAATGTCATGACATTAGGGTTTAAGGAAATCATGTAAGACCATGTCAAGGCATGGCATTGATAAGTTACTATAAGGTCCCATGTAAGACTATGCCAAGGCATGGCATTGGTGAATTTATAAGGCAAACGTCCCATGTAAGATCATGCCAAGGCATGGCATTGGTGAGTTCATAAGGCAAGGATACCACGTAAGACCATGTCAAGACATGGCAATGGTTAAGTTTCACAGGGAAAGGTACCCACGTATCCTTAGTATTCCAAGTGGTTCAACGGGAAAATTTAAAGAGTATACCAAAGGAAAGGTAAGACAAGTTCTGTAATAGTCCAAATTTCAGTTATATTAGAAATAGTGGTTTGAGACCATCAAATCTGACAAATGAACTCATAGATTGTATTATTTAATATTTACGAGCCAAATGTAGCTTTTAAAAGATTTTTGAAATAGTAAATTGTGTTTTATAAAGATTTATTTGGTCAAGAAATCGAGAAAAAGAGGTATCGAGATCTCGGTGTTATAAACCGAGTCAAAAATATTTTTATGAATATTTACAGAATGTCAATAAAGTGGTATAAAAATTTCGTTAGGAAATTTTGACGTTTGGGTGGTTAATAAAATAAAAAGGACTAAATTGAAAAGGTGTAAAAGTTACTAGAAGGATTAAATAGCTTAATTGTCAAATGTGGAAGGACCTAAAGTGAAAATAAGCCCAAAGGAGATATTTTGGGAGGCAATAGCTGAGAAAAATCAGGAAATGGCTGAAATAAGGGTAAAATTGGAAAATTGTCAAAATTAGTTAAATAAATATGGGACCAAATTTGAATATCTAGAATTCTCTTCATTTCTCTTCATTTTCTTCAGCTGAAAAATAGCCATGGGAGAGAGTTTCAAGCTGGTTTTCATAATCAAGCTTCATGTAAGTCTAATTCTTGCTTTCTCCTTGAAATTTCTATGTTTTAGACTTTTACAATTGGGTCCAACTTACTATGTCATTAGTTTTTGATTCTATGGCAAAATTTTTAAAGTTTCTATGGATGAGTGCTGGAATAATATGATGAATAAATATAGAATTGAAGCTTTAATTTTGATATATGGTGATTTTATCAAGTAAAATTGATGGAAATTGGTTTTAGGACCTAATTGTGAAAGAGTTGAAATTAAGGCCTAATGTTAAAATTCTGATTTTCAAAGGTTATGAAGTAGTTTAAAATGATAGAGAAAAGTATTAAATGAGAAAATTAGCTCAATTGAGGGTTAATTGAGCAAGGACCTAATTGTATGAATTGTGGAATTTGGGACAAAATAGAAATCAACATATTACACTAAAGCAGTTTTGGACAGCAGCAGTTGTCTAACTTTTAAAAATCACCAAAAATGGTATAAATTAAATTAGAAGTTGAGTAAGATATATAATTAAAGCTTGTTGAGTATTTTCATATAAAAGAAACAGAGCAAGCAAAGGAAGTCTACATTTTAAGATATTTAAATTTTGGTAAGATTGGTTTAGAATAACTTCGTGAGCCCCTGTTCTTACTTTAGAAATTCACTAAAAATTGTACAAAAAGAATTATGCATTATAATTTATATGTGTGTATTCCTTAGTGATCCTATTTTCATTAAAAATAATCGGAAACACTATATGAAAATTGTACTATGAGATAATTGATTTTTAGTGAAGAGAGGTCAGAGCAGTAGGACTGTGTAATAGGGGATAACTTAACTAATAAACTGTACTAATTGGACACACCAAAAATTCTGGAAATATTATGGTAAGAAGATATGTGAGTCTAGTTTCAAATAAAATTTACGGATCTTAATTTGGAGTTCTGTAGCTCGAGATAAAAATAATTTAGTGACTATGACACGGATGGACAGCTTGAATATTCACATAAGTAAATAGTGAAAATTATAGATAATGTTACTTACAAGTGTGTTGTTTATACTAAGGATGTGGGTGAAGAGGAGGAGGAGGAAAAATAATAAATGAATGATTTGTGTATAAATTGATCACATGCTCGATTATAATTGATAAACGTTGAGGTAGAAATGATATAATGTTTTATTTCAAATATTTATTATGAAACTAAGATTATCGTTATGGTATAAAAATCGAATTGTAAGTTCATGTAACTTGTATTATATTCTTAAATGCTTGAAATGTATATTATTAATGTGAATATGATTTCAATGTTCATTGTATGAAAGTTGATGAAACATTGATATATTTGATAAAAAGTGGAAGAAATCCGGTTGAATGAAAGAAAAATTGATGGATCTTTGAAAAGGAATTGGTGTAAAAGGATCTAGCAGGACGGTGATCCTATCTGATATAGCCCTCCGAAGAATATGTGGAAAATGGATTTAGCCCGGATGGGTAATCGAATTAGGGTCTGAATTTAGCCTGGACTAGTAATTGGATCCAAGCTCATTAGAATAGTTGTCGTTTGAGGATTTAGCTTTGGTGGTAATCCCAACAATACCCTATGAGTTTATATTACTGAGGATTTAGCTCGGTGGTAATCCCGCTATAAGGATGAGGTTCGGGAGTGTGCTCTCTTCATGAGGATTTAGCTTTGGTGGTAATCCCATTGTAAGGATGAGGTTCATGAGTGTGCTCTCGAAATGGAAATGTGCCCACATGAACATGAATTGAGCGGACTGTATTTGTACACTAAAGTGTACCTCTGAAAATCCATCAAAATTCCAAGAAATTCAACGGGATAAATATGGAAAAATATCAAGGAATGGAAATCATGATATATATATTATGTGATATAAGGAAATACGAGTTGATGAGACATAAATGTAGAACTTGGTTGTGAATGAGTTCATTTGTGATTATATATTTGTACATCCTTGAGTCTATTATCTGTATGAATTGGTATTCCAAATGAGTTAATGAGAAGAGTTCTAATATGAAATAATCTTAATTCTAAATGAAATATTATGCAACGTATTTGAAATACATTGGTATGTCTTGTATATGTTATTTGAGTTCATAATGTGTAAAGTAATGTATGTGGAAATATGAGATGATGATACTGTACATGGAATTTATTCTTTGGATACGTACATCCAAATTTATATGATAGATTGTAGTGAACATTGAAATTGGGCTCAATAAGTGATTTGTCACTTTAAATTGTGATTAGCGAGGAAGGGTTAGTGAATTGCATGTTTATGAATTGTTACATGTATTTGTCAAAATACGAGGAAATGATGGTAATTGATACATGGAAATATGAGACTATACATATAAAAACATGGAATATGTTTGATAAATGTGTTCATTCATAATTATAGAATTGTGCATCTCTAGTGCATTATATGTGTAAAGATGATGTTTCAAATGATCGATAAGTAAAACTCAAATATGAAGTAGTTTGAAACCAAGATAATTTGTTATAAAAATATATATGAAATACAGAGGTGTGATTGTTATATGTTATATGAATACATAGTGTGAAAAGTATAAGTACAAGAGAAATTTAATGAGAATTGAGCCCATAAACATTTCTTGTTATTTATATGAAGTGTACGACTAACAAATGGTATTAAGTATAAGGCTCGATTGAATATCTTAAATTGGTTTTGTATGTATTAAATGTGGGTGAAGAATAAGGATCAAATGAGTGAGAAATATGACTTGGAAAATAGCCTAATTTGTGAAAATTAACTTTACCCCACGGCCTAGCAACACAGGCGTGTACTAAGGCCGTGTGACTCAAGTTCCTTTATAGACGTAAGTCAAAGAGTTATACGGCCCAGAGGCACGGTCATGTGAGCCACACGGGCGCGGGAGCTTTGTAAATGAGATAAACTTAGGGATTTTGCGAAAAATTTCATACGATTCTGATTCAATCCCGACCCAATCCCAATGCATGATTTGGACTCCAAGGGTCTATTAAAGGAAACTTCTATAATAAATTTTGATGTTTGAACGATAAATGGTTTAAATCATCTGTAAGTGTTCCGTACTCCTCGGTAATGCCTCGTACCCTGTTCCGGCATCGAATACGGGTAAGGGGTGTTACATTTAGTGGTATCAGAGCTATGGTTTAGTCGATTCTCGGACTAACATAGCGTGTACAAGAGTCTAGCTATATATGCCATATGTGAACTGTGATAGTGTGACATCTCCCGACTCTAACGAAATTGTTTTGTTAAGACAGAGATAACTTCTAACCGAGCTATTATCGATAATGCTAAAAATGATATTGAGATGATTGAAATGTTCTTACGATGTATTGAAATGTGGAAAGGTATGAATATAAGTTCATGATAAGCATGTGTTAATGAGATAACCATATGTTGGGAAATGTGGAAAAGTGAAATAAAACGGAAGTCTTTATTGTGATAAGCTCGTTCATGTATGTTAGTATTCATATGATGTTATGTGTCTAACATGCTTGATTAAGTGAGTGTTATGAGTAAATTTACTCAAAATTCATGGAATGTATGTTTAAGTACGCTTGTTTGAATAAGATAATCGAAAAGTTCGTGTAACATGACTAAGTATGAAAATTTGCTTAGAGTGAATTATGTGATTATGATGATGTCACATTGATGATGAATGCTAAGTCATATATGTGTATTTATGAGAGTCAAGTTAGAGGCTTTATGACCTCACCCCCTTACTAATATTGCTTTATGATGAAAGTTCGCGAGAATTATGTTAAATAAGTTCATAAGTGAGAAAACTAAAGAGTCCAGTGGTGGAAAAAAAAAAGAGAGAGTTGAGTATAGTGCGACAAATGAACTCATTTTTAAAAACAAATATCAGATTATTTTAAAGATTACATAGATTATACAATGTCACGAATAAAGAAGAAGCTAGTCTCGAGTATTCAACTCAATTGAGTATGAAGTTTAAAGTATGAGTTGCTGATATTCTTCTCGAATTGGTTTTCGTTGGTGAATGGAATGATGCGGGGAACATGATGATGAATTAGTTAGAGAAATAATAATTGAGTAGTAAAGATGTCTGTGTGTGATAGTTATAGTTGAGATGAATATGATGATTTTTCTGGGTATTCTATATATATTCTTTTATCCTTAGAGATATGTGTGTGATTGTTCAGCTCTGATGGAGTTCTTATGTTATGAGAATGCTAGCTAACTATGATGTTAGACGAAAGCCCTATTGGTCAGGTCGATTTATGATCGGTATTTCTTTATCTTTTCGGAATTCTATTTTATTATGTTGGAATAAAGTCGATGGTAAAAATTTATGTTGGACTATTCTTTCGTTCTTATTGGATATTATTCTGTTATATATATATATAAATATTTGGAAATATATTATCTCTGTTATGATGGAAGTCCAAAGTTGGTAAGCAGTGTTTTTCTTTTGGCCTTCTCTGAGGAATCATCAGTATCTTTATTTTTTTTTATGAGTTATGTTCTCGGATTTCTGGTATGGTATTGTATCTTGAATTTCCTTATCTTGGTTTTCCTATCATTCATACTTCGTAAATTATTAATCATGGCTTATCTTTAAAGTGTGTTGTTCAGCTTGTGATAACTATGTCTGTTATGATTATGCTTTTGGTTTGATCATAGAAACATGGTGATTTTGGTATCTGGATTTCTCTAAATTTTGTGTAAGGAATTGACATCGAAAAAGGTATAAGTAGTGAAAAATATTTGAACCTTTCCACTAAAGGAATTTTCGAGGACGAAAATTCTTAAAGAGGGGGAGAGTTGTAATAGTCCAAATTTCAGTTATATTAGAAATAGTGGTTCGAGACCATCAAATCTGACAAATGAACTCATAGATTGTATTATTTAATATTTACGAGCCAAATGTAGCTTTTAAAAGATTTTTGAAATAGTAAATTGTGTTTTATAAATATTTATTTGGTCAAGAAATCGAGAAAAGAGGTATCGAGATCTCGGTGTTATAAACCGAGTCAAAATATTTTTATGAATATTTACAGAATGTCAATAAAGTGGTATAAAAATTTCGTTAGGAAATTTTGACGTTTGGGTAGTTAATAAAATAAAAAGGACTAAATTGAAAAAGGTGTAAAAGTTGCTAGAAGGATTAAATAGCTTAATTGTCAAATGTGGAAGGACCTAAAGTGAAAATAAGCCCAAAGGAGATATTTTGGGCGGCAATAGCTGAGAAAAATCAGGAAATGGCTGAAATAAGGGTAAAATTGGAAAATTGTCAAAATTAGTTAAATAAATATGGGACCAAATTGGAATATCTAGAATTCTCTTCATTTCTCTTCATTTTCTTCAGCTGAAAAATAGCCATGGGAGAGAGTTTCAAGCTGGTTTTCATAATCAAGCTTCATGTAAGTCTAATTCTTGCTTTCTCCTTGAAATTTCTATGTTTTTAGACTTTTACAATTGGGTCCAACTTACTATGTCATTAGTTTTTGATTCTATGGCAAAATTTTTAAAGTTTCTATGGATGAGTGCTGGAATAATATGATGAATAAATATATAATTGAAGCTTTAATTTTGATATATGGTGATTTTATCAAGTAAAATTGATGGAAATTGGTTTTAGGACCTAATTGTGAAAGAGTTGAAATTAAGGCCTAATGTTAAAATTCTGATTTTCAAAGGTTATGAAGTAGTTTAAAATGATAGATAAAAGTATTAAATGAGAAAATTAGCTCAATTGAGGGGTTAATTGAGCAAGGACTGAATTGTATGAATTGTGGAATTTGGGACAAAATAGAAATCAACATGTTACACTAAAGCAGTTTTGGACAGCAGCAGTTGTCTAACTTTGAAAAATCACCAAAAATGGTAGAAATTAAATTAGAAGTTGAGTGAGATATATAATTAAATCTTGTTGAGTCTATTTTCATATAAAAGAAACAGAGCAAGCAAAGGAAGTCTACATTTTAAGATATTTAAATTTTGGTAAGATTGGTTTAGAATAACTTCGTGAGCCCCTGTTCTTACTTTAGAAATTCACTAAAAATTGTACAAAAATAATTGTGCATTATAATTTATATGTCTGTATTCCTTAGTGATCCTATTTTCATTAAAAATAATCAGAAACACTATATGAAAATTGTACTATGAGATAATTGATTTTTAGTGAAGAGAGGTCAGAGCAGTAGGACTGTGTAATAGGGGATAACTTAACTAATAAACTGTACTAATTGGACACACCAAAAATTCTGGAAATATTATGGTAAGAAGATATGTGAGTCTAGTTTCAAATAAAATTTACGGATCTTAATTTGGAGTTCTGTAGCTCAATATAAAAATAATTTAGTGACTATGACACGGATGGACAGCTTGAATATTCACATAAGTAATGTTACTTACAAGTGTGTTGTTTATACTAAGGATGTGGATGGAGAGGAGGAGGAGGAAAAATAATAAATGAATGACTTGTGTATAAATTGATCACATGCTCGATTATAATTGATAAACGTTGAGGTAGAAATGATATAATGTTTTATTTCAAATATTTATTATGAAACTAAGATTATCGTTATGGTATAAAAATCGAATTGTAAGTTCATGTAACTTGTATTATATTCTTAAATGCTTGAAATGTATATTATTAATGTGAATATGATTTCAATGTTCATTGTATGAAAGTTGATGAAACATTGATATATTTGATAAAAAGTGGAAGAAATCCGATTGAATGAAAGAAAAATTGATGGATCTTTGAAAAGGAATTGGTGTAAAAGGATCTAGCAGGACGGGTGATCCTATCTGATATAGCCCTCCGGAAGAATATGTGGAAAATGGATTTAGCCGGACGGGTAATCCGAATTAGGGTCTGAATTTAGCCTGACTGGTAATTGGATCCAAGCTCATTAGAGTAATTGTCGTTGCGGGATTTAGCTTTGCCGGTAATCCCGACAATACTCTATGAGTTTATATTACTGAGGATTTAGCTCGACAGTAATCCATTTGTAAGGATGAGGTTCGCAGAGTGTGCTCTTCTGGGATTTAGCCGGGTGGTAATCCCATTGTAAGGATGAGGTTCACGGAGTGTGCTCTCGAAATAGAAATGTGCCCACATGAACATGAATTGTGGACTGTATTTGTACACTAAAGTGTACCTCGAAAATCCATCGAAAATTGCAAGAAATTCAACGGGATAAATATGGAAAAATATCAAGGGAATGGAAATCATGATATATATATTATGTGATATAAGGAAATACGAGTTGATGAGACATAAACGTAGAACTTGGTTGTGAATGAGTTCATTTGTGATTATATATTTGTACATCCTTGAGTCTATTATCTGTATGAATTGGTATTCCAAATGAGTTAATGAGAAGAGTTCTAATATGAAATAATCTTAATTCTAAATGAAATATTATGCAAACGTATTTGAAATACATTGGTATGTCTTGTATATGTTATTTGAGTTCATAATGTGTAAAGTAATGTATGTGGAAATATGAGATGATGATACTGTACATGGAATTTATTCTTTGGATACGTACATCCAAATTTATATGATAGATTGTAGTGAACATTGAAATTGGGCTCAATAAGTGATTTGTCACTTTAAATTGTGATTGGCAGGAAGGGTTAGTGAATTGCATGTTTATGAATTGTTACATGTATTTGTCAAAATACGAGGAAATGATGGTAATTGATTCATGGAAATATGAGACTATACATATAAAAACATGGAATATGTTTGATAAATGTGTTCATTCATAATTATAGAATTGTGCATCTCTAGTGCATTATATGTGTAAAGATGATGTTTCAAATGATCTGATAAGTAAAACTCAAAATGAAGTAGTTTGAAACCAAGATAATTTGTTATAAAAATATATATGAAATACTGAGAGGTGTGATTGTTATATGTTATATGAATACATAGTGTGAAAAAGTATAAGTACAAGAGAAACTTAATGAGAATTGAGCCCATAAACATTTCTTGTTATTTATATGAAGTGTACGACTAACAAATGGTATTAAGTATAAGGCTCAGTTGAATATTTTAAATTGGTTTTTGTATGTATTAAATGTGGGTGAAGAATAAGGATCAAATGAGTGAGAAATATGACTTGGAAAATAGCCTAATTTGTGAAAATTAAATTTACCCCACGACCTAGCAACACGGGCGTGTACTAAGGCCGTGTGACTCAAGTTCCTTTATAGACGTAAGTCAAAGAGTTATACGGCCCAGAGGCACGGTCATGTGAGCCACACGGGCGCGGGAGCTTTGTAAATGAGATAAACTTAGGGATTTTGCGAAAAATTTCATACGATTCTGATTCAATCTCGACCCAATCCCAATGCATGATTTGGACTCCAAGGGTCTGTTAAAGGAAACTTCTATAATAAATTTTGATATTTGAACGATAAATGGTTTAAATCATCTGTAAGTGTTCCGTACTCCTCGGTAATGCCTCGTACCCTGTTCCGGCATCGAATACGGGTAAGGGGTGTTACAAGTTCAAGCTAAAAATGAACAGGTAAGAATTTAAGACTTAAGTATATTAAGTTAAAGGCTTAAATAATTTTGGTAAGAAAAGAATATGATAATGCATTAAGAATGTTGTTATTTATTTACATGTAAACTTACTAAGCTTAATGCTTACTCCCATTCCTTTCTTTCTTTTCATAGTTTTACAAGCCAACTCGGGGATCGTAAGGACGTCGGAGATCGTTACACACTATCAAAGGATCATATTGGTATTTTGTGACTCGAATTTTTAAGTTATGGCATGTATAGGGACTTAGCCATTTTGTGTGTATGACCTTATGATATGGCTTAATATTGGCTTGTAAATGTTTGGTAATGATTAGCTATTAAAATGGTTAATTAAGAACATGTTTTGGATGTTATGTAATGCCTAGTTGATAGTTATTTTAAGAAATTATGTAATTATATGCAGGAGAACAGTTTGGACAGCAGCAGTTTCGTGATTTTGAAAAATTATCAAAAATAGTAGAAATGGAATTAGGTTATGTGTGATATATAGAATTAAATCTTATTAATTCTGTTTTTATATAAAAAATGGTGTAGGAAAAAGAATTGTATATTATGAGATAATTGATTTTTAGTGAAGAGAGGTCAGAACTATCAAACTGTGTAACAGGGGAGACTTTAACTAATAAACTATATTAATTGGCCATACCAAAAATTCTGGAAAAATTACAGTAAGAAGATATATGAGTCTAGTTTCAAGAAAAATTTACGGATCTATATTTCGAGTTTCGTAACTCGAGTTATAGTTAATTTAGTGAACATGATGCAGATGGACAATTTCAATTTTTATGCCCTGATCTAGTAAGTTAAGTCTAGTAATGCCTCGTGCTCGACTCCGGCAATGGTCTCGGGTAAGGGGTGTTACATTTATTGGTATCAGAGCGAGATTTTAGTCGATTCTTGAAATATTTAGTATGAGTAAGAGTCTAACTATACATGCCATACTTATATTTTGATAGTGTGACGACTCTTAACGATTTTAAAATGTTTTTCTTTTATAGTTATGGATCCCGAACGAGCTGGTGAAGATGATGTAGAGTGTAATGCATCCGCTCCCGCTGAAGGGATGGTGCCACTAGATAGTAGTGAAAGGCCCGTTATAGTTAGTCAGGGAGGAGGGGCTCGAGAAGCCTTCTTCCAAGCTATGAATGAATGGTTTGTTGAGTTCGTTCGTATGAACCCGGCTGTTAGACCTCCACCCCCTCATGATCCTCAGACCACCCATGTAGCATCCCTAGTTACAAATACAGTTAGAAGAGAGAAGCCACTCGTTGACAAGATCAGAAAAAAAGGGGCCTAAGAGTTTTGGGCTACCAAAGATGATGATGCAGAGAAAGCTAAATTTTGTCTTGAGAACACTATCAGAGTCTTTGATGAGTTATCCTGCACACCGGAAGAATGTATTAAGTGTGTGGTATCACTTCTTAGAGATTTAGCCTACCAGTGGTGGAAGACACTTGTGTCAGTAGTACCGAAAGAAAGAGTTACCTAGGATTTCTTTCAAGAGGAGTTCCGTAAGAAATACATAAGTCAGAGGTTTATTGACCAGAAAAGAAAAGAGTTCCTTGAGTTAAAATAGGGTAAGATGACTGTGACTGACTATGAACGTGAATTTGTTTGACTCAGCAATTATGCTTGAGAGTGTGTGTCTACAGAGGCTATCATGTGCAAAAGATTTGAGGATGGACTCAATGATGATATTCGACTGTCAGTTGGTGTATTAGAGATAAAAGAGTTTTTTGTTTTAGTTGAACGAGCCTGTAAGGCAGAAGAGTTATTAAAAAGAAAGGGTAAAGCTGAAATTGAGATGCAAGACACAAAGAAAAGACAGATGAGCAAATCATTTCAGTCTACATCCAAGAGGCCTAGAGAGTTCTCCACGAGATCTAATTTTTCAGCCGGGTATTCTAGCCAAAACAGAGGTGGAAGATTTATGGATTCAAAAGCTCAAACCACTTCGATTGCGAGTGTTGTTAGTATTCAGCCTGATAGATCTAAGTGTCCTTAATGCAGTCGACGTCATCTAGGTCAATGTCGAGCAACTGAGACTGGTTGTTTTCGATGTGGTGTACCGGATCATCTCATTCGGGAGTGTCCCAAAATGGTTAAAAGAGAAGTAATACCTAGTGCAAGATCAGGCAATGCCCCCGTTAGAGGCAGATCTCAGAGAAATCCCAGAGTAAGGGCAGATAGAGGTACATTTAGAGACACAGCAATGAGATCAGATGTTAGAGCACCCGCAAGGACTTATGCTATCCGTGCTCGTGAAGAGGCATCTTCCCCCGACATAATTACGGTACATTTTCTCTTCATAATGTTAATGTTATTGCTTTGATTGATCCAGGTTCAACCCATTCCTATGTTTGCATGAAATTAATGCCTAGTACGAACATGCCCATAGAGTTTACGGAATTTGTGATTAAAGTATCGAATCCATTAGGTCAGCATGTGTTAGTAAACAAAGTATGTAAAAATTTCCCTCTGATGATTAGAGGTTACTGTTTTCTGACTGATATCATGCTATTGCCATTTGATGAGTTTGATGTGATTCTTGGTATGGATTGGTTAATTGCACATGATGTGATAGTGAATTGTGGAAAGAAATTCATTGAGTTGAAATGTGAAAATGGAGAGATCCTTCGGGTTAATTTAGATGAATCAAGTAGTTCAATTTCCATGATTTCTGTTATGACTGCTCAGAAATGTTTAAGGAAAGGATGTGAAGCTTATCTTGCTTCTGTGTTGAATGCTAAAGATCCAGAGTTGAAAATTGAATCAGTGCTTGTGGTAAATGAGTTTCCTGATGTGTTCTCGGAAGAACTACCGGGTTTGCCTCCTGTCAGAGAAGTTAAGTTTGGTATTGAATTTATTCCAGGTACCACACCTATTTTTATTACTCCTTATAGAATGGCTTCAATTGAATTGAAAGAACTGAAAGCTCAGTTACAAGAATTAACTGATAAAGGCTTTGTAAGACCTAGTTATTCACCATGGGGAGCACCAGTGTTATTTGTGAAAAAGAAGGATAGTTCCATGAGATTGTGCATAGACTATCGGCAGCTTAATAGGGTAACCATCAAGAACAAATATCCATTGCCTAGAATCGATGATTTGTTTAATCAATTGAAAGGAGTCACTATGTCCTCTAAGATAGATTTGAGATCCGGATACTATCAGTTGCAAGTTAAAGAGTCAGATGTTTCGAAAACTACTTTTCTAACTATGTATGGTCACTATGAATTTCTTGTGATGCCATTTGGCTTAACCAATGCTCCTGCCATTTTCATGGATTTAATGAACCGAATTTTTAGACCTTACTTGGACAAGTTTGTAGTTGTGTTCATTGATGACATCTTGATTTATTCTCATAATGAGACTAAGCATACAGAGCATTTGAGAACAGTTTTACATATTTTAAGAGATAATCAGCTTTATGCCAAGTTTAGAAAAAGTGAGTTCTGGTTACAGGAAGTTTGTTTTCTTGGACATATTACCTCAGGTGAAGGTATTAAAGTTGATCCGAGCAAGATTTCAGCCATTGTTGATTGGAAGCCTTCCAGGAATGTATCAGAAGTCAGAAGTTTTCTTGGTCTTGCCGGTTATTATAGACGATTTGTAGAAGGATTTTCCATGATAGCTACTCCATTGACAAGATTGCTACAGAAAGATGTCAAGTTTGAATGGACTGAGAAGTGTCAATAGAGTTTTGACAAGTTAAAGGCATTGTTGATTAAAGCTCCTATTTTAGTACAACCAGAACCGGGTAAAGAGTTTGTGATTTACAGTGATGCATCCTTAAATGGACTAGGTTGTGTACTTATGCAAGAAGGAAGGGTATTCTTAAAAGTATCACCTTGGAAGAAAGTTCTCAGATTTGGCAAGAAAGGCAAATTAAGTCCCTGTTTTATTGGACCGTTTCAGGTGATCGAGAGAGTTGGGCCATTGGCATATCGGTTAGCTTTGTCGACTGAGTTAGAGAATATTCATAATGTGTTTCATCTGTCTATACTACGTCATTGTCTTTCAGATCCATCGCATGTGATTTCGCAAACAGAGGTTGAGATTCAACCAGATATGACTTACGGTGATGAACAGGTAAAAATTCTAACTCGGAAGGTTAAGCAATTAAGGAACAAAAGTATTGCACTTGTGAAAGTATTATTGAATAGGCTTGGGATAGACGAGGCTACATGGGAGCCCGAAGAGACTATGCAAAAATAGTACCCAAATCTCTTTACAGGTAAGATTTTTAGGGACGAAAATCCCTAAAGGGGGGAGAAATGTAACATCCTAAAATAGGGCCTAAATGAAATAGTGGTTGCAAAACCACAAATTCGAGCTATAAAAGTTTAGTAAGATTAATTATTATGATTTACCGAGTGATTAAATACATGTGCTAAAGTATTGATAAGAAATTTTATTGATTTCATGCTTAAATTGTCTATTAGGACTTGTTTGCAAAAGTTGCTAAATAGGGGTTCTAATTTATATAGTATGTAGCATCCTAAATAATTGGGTATCATTATGTTGCTTAATGTTGGTTCGGATTACTTGGAGATAGAATAAATATTATTATTTAAGTGTACATTTGAGTAAAGAAATTAAATGACCTTAAGACTTAAATTAATTAAGTGCTAAAAGTTGGCATAAGTGAGCTAGTAGTAAAGAGGTGATGGCGCCATAAGTGTTCCTAGAGGGAAGGAGTTCGAAACACCTGGCAAGCAACAAGGAAATTTTATTTTTTTTTGCTTTAACCTATGCATGTGTCGGAAAGGGGATAAGGTTGGATGAGTTGTATTGTTTTATTTTTGGTAAGTAGACTAAAGGAAAAAGGTAATTGTTAACTTATGGTAGGGAATCAAGAAAGTTTGGAAAGAGAAGGGGACATAAGGCATGTATCAAGGAAAAGGTTTTGGAAATTATTTCATGGTCATTTGACCAATGAATTTGGACGGCAATGTGGCTAGGGGGAGGTTGGCCGATTATGTTAGTACCTTGCTAGGATTAGGAATTAGTTTTTGGTCATTCCTAACATCTTGTGCAAAGTTTTGCAATTATTTTCTCAACCTTTTCTCCTTTGGCCGAATTTGAGCTTTTGGTAAGCCTTAACCTTTTGACCATTTGGTCATTTTTGCCTATCACTTTAGTACTCTTTTGTATGTTTTTTTCAAAGTGCCGAAATCTCCAATACCAAAAAGGCCATTCTTTTCTTTTCTTCTTCCCATTGCCGAATGTACTTTGCTCCTAAACTCATCTCTTTCTTTCTCTTTTCTTCCCTTTGAAAACCGAAACAACATCATCATCATCTCTTTCTCTCATCTTTTAATTTCTTTTCAATCATACTTTCTCCAAAATATTTTCTCATGGTCGAATGTTAGTGTGCCTTTGCTTAGAACCATTTTCTCTTTTCTTTGGTTATTCATAGCGAATCTCTCTCTATTCATAAACATCCTTCTTAATCATTTCTTCTCAACCGTGGACAATAGGTAAGAGTTATTTTAGTTAATTTTAGTTAATAATGGTTTTGGTGAATCTTGATGGTGGTAAGAAGGATATCTTGGATTGAAATAATCATTCTTTCTATTAACTTTTCTTTGTTATATTTTAAGGCGATAGTAGAGGATCGGAACTCAAGTGTTCGTGAGTATCATAGAACGTTGAAATCGATTTAAGGTGTTAAGGAGCGTTTTGGTTGATTCTCATATTGTGGAGCAAGGATCTTTGTGGTAAGGAAATCTCACCCTTAAAACCTTTAGTATTATTTTTATATATTCTTAAGTTGGATTAATGATCTTTTGTCATTGAAGACATTCAAAATAAGGCAAAAAGGCGTCCATAGTCTTCGTAAGAGGGTGGATCCGCTATTCCCCTAAATATAAAAGAAGGATCATTTGAGAATTGAGATTTTCCACCGGGTTGTGGACCATCAACTGAGGGAAATCAATTATTCAAGTAGTTCGTACTCCGAGCCTTTGTACGTTAGTGGATTCTCAGCGAACAACGAATCGATAAACGAGGAGAAACTAAAAATAGAAGTGATTCAAAATCAAAGGGGTAAGGATTTGGATCGAATACCAATAGTATGTTTTTATACATGATAATGTTCTAATAGATCGTACTATGTTTAGGTGTTGAAGAGCGAGAAGGATTAGTACTCATGATATCAAGGTGTGTAACTTCAAACTTTTCTCGGGTTGGATGTCATTCGTGGTATTGAGTAAAATCGTAAAGACGACTAAATCGGTATAATACGTATTAATTAGTATCTCGGTGAAAATACATGAAAACGATTAAAATTGTGAATATTATGAAAACGCCCTCGTGAAGTTAGTTGTTAATATGTAAATTTTATGTCTCGTAAAAATGGGCCGAAAAATATGCTAGTTAGTAAAATGGGCCGAAATCTCTGCTAGATCGATAAATGGGCTGAAATCTCTGCTAGATCGATAAATGGGCCGAAATCTCTGCTAGATCGATAAATGGGCCGAAAAGCCTGATAAATTGTTAAATGGGCCAAACACTTAGCTAGATCGTAAATTGGGTTTAAGATGCTAGATTACTAAATGGGCTAAATGCTATTTCGAAATTTTGGGCCTTAACAAAAACTAGAAATATTGACTCTTATGTTATTCAAATCTTTTGATAAAATCATCATATAAACTTAGACAAATTTTTGCATACATGTTGCATGGGTTGGGATTTATAATGAAGAGAAGAAAGGCATGTTGCCAAAATCTAGTTCGGTGGCTTTGCCACAAAATAATTAAACGGCTGATTGCCTCTAGTTGGTGGCTCGCCACAAATATTAATGGCTCAATGCCTCTAGTTCGGTGACTTTGTCACAATCTAGTTTAGTGGCTCGCCACAAATATAAAATGGCTTAATGCCTATGATTGGTGTGATGGCGGGGTGGGTTGACTTGATCCCCACAGTGTGATGGTTGGTACGGGGTGTGTAGTGGATGGAAATTAGGTTTGGGGTTAGGAACTTCATTTTGCATACATATTATTATTTATAATGTTAAACCTATTGTGGGCTCAAGCCCAAAATAATGATTTGATGATCTGGCCCAATGAATAAGTAAGTGAGTTATACACTGAGTTCTAAGTAACTCACTCCCTCAAATTTTTCATCTCAGGTAATGGAAATTGACGTGGACTTGGGCCGAGGATGACTTCGTGGGGGCCATACTACAAATAAGGGTTAATGAAACTTTGAACTTTTATTAAAGACTTTCTATAATTTACTATTATGGGTTTGATGTAATAAGGCCTCTATAAATGTTTTATGGATTTTATGTGTGGATGGATTTAAATTATGTTTTGGATTATTAATATGGGCTTATAATTATTTTGTTTTCTTAAAATAATTTGGGTTTTCAAATATATGAAATTCCTTTATCATTTTCTTAAATATTTTGAACTCTTATAAAATTTACTCTAAGGATTTTATCAATACAATATTAATGATATTTTCAATTAATGTTTTCTCATATACAACAAATTTAAAATACTCTTTTGATTTTTATTAAACCTTGTAATTAAAAATGATTTTTATTTTAAATTCCTATTCATCGTAATTATTAAGATAGTTCGATTTATGTAACAAACCAAATCTAGTCTTAACGCATAGACCGGGTTTAGGGTGTTACATTTAATGGTATCAGAGCCAGTTTCAAAAACTCGGCTGTGGTTGGGTTCAACAGATAATTTCCGTAAGAAAAATATTTTGATTATGTTTAAAGTATGGCACCACAAGCATCCGGCAACAAGTCAAGTAAGTATTCGTTACTTAATGATTATTATGATGATCATAGGAACACTCTATAACTTCTAGTTTTAGATGTTGAAAATCGTAGAGATTGAGACTATAGGATGTGTTGCGAAAAACAACTTTATCTCTCAAATCTCATAAAGCACCGTTAATAAACACTGAAACAATTTTCTGATTCATAAAACTTGTAATCAGATTAAATCGAATTAGTCATCATGAGCACTAGAGGACATGGTCATGGACGCGGTAGACGTGGCCATGGTAGAGGACGAGGTCTTTTGAATCAAGCACCAAATCATATGTCCGAAATGGATGCACCTGCATCATTTGAGAGTGAGAAAGGATTACGCGATCATATGGAAGAAGATAATGCCTTGACACAAGCAATGTCATGAGTCCTAGAAAGGGTCGCCAAACTAGAATTGGGCCAACAACTCGTGGGTCAATTTCGAACGACTCAAGTCAAATAATGCGAAGTTTTAGAGGAGTTTCGGTGTAGCTCCAAATGTGGTGAATATTGGCTCAAGTCGTGGAACGGATTATGGATGATATGGAATGCAATCGTTGAGCGTAAACTAAATGAGCTGTGTCCTTGTTAAGAGACAAGGCGTACCAGTGGTGGCTCACTGTTCGAGAAGGCACCGAAGCTACACTAATTACTTGGAATTCTTTAAAACTGCCTTCCAAGGGAAATATGTTGGAACGAGTTATGTTGACGCCCGAAGGAAAGAATTTCTGAATCTTGTCCAAGGGAGTAAGACAGTGGCAGTGTATGAAGCTGAGTTTTTACGTTTGAGTCGCTATGCTTGGACAATAGTATCAACAGATCATAAACGTTGTGTGCGTTTCGAGGATGGACTTAATGATGAGTTGAGGGTTCTGATTGCCCCACAACAAGTTAGAACTTTTACCACGCTTGTGGAGAAGGCCAAGATAGCCGAAGAGGCTAAGAACTCAGAACGTCAGAATCGGGAATAATTTATGAACAAGAGAGAGACACAGTAGTCGGGTTCTTCAAAGAGATTTCAGAAGAGGCCTCGGAATGATGAACCAGCTCAAGGTAGAGCACCTGTAACTAATAATCAAGTTCCGGATTATGCTGAATGTGGAAAAAGGCATTTTGGTGAATGCTGGAGGAAAATGGGCGCTTGTTACAAATGCGGTTCAATGGATCACTAGTATAGAAATTGTCCTCGACGTATGGATACGACTCAGGAAGTTCGTAATAATGATGCACAGCCGGCCAGAGGTACTCAGCAGCCACCGAGAGGTCATGGACCAGGTCGTGGTGGAAATGGGGCTAGACATGGTCAAGGAGCACCGGGTCGAGGCAATGGTCTTAGAGGAAACACGGAAGCAAGACAGCCAGGACTGGTCTATGCAGTTAGACGCCGCGAGGATGGCAATGCACCTGATGTAATAACTGGTACGTTCTTCATATTCGATGTACCTGTTACTACCTTAATAGATATTGGTTCTACCCACTCGTATGTTGCTAGTGCCATATCTGGAAACCTAAATCTAGAATCTGAAATTACCGATAGTGAGATGACAGTTATTAGTCCTTTAGGACAGTCGGTAATTATAAATAAACTGTTTAGAGACATACCCTTAGAAATTCAAGAGGAGGTATTCTTGGCGAATTTGATGGAATTTCCTTTACGCGAGTTCGACCTCATTCTGGGCATGGATTGATTGGTTAAACATCGGGCACATTTGGATTGTGCTGAAAAATGGATGACAATATGAACCTCGGATGATAAAGAAGTCATCATGATTGGTGAACGAATGAATTACTTGGCAAATATGGTATCTGCATTGAAGGCAGAGAAGTTGGTACGGAAAGGATATGGAGCATTCTTAGCCTTTATTTGTGCTTTGCATGCCAAAGAGTTATTTGTGAATGATGTGAGAACGGTGAAGGAATTTCTGGATGTTTTTCCCAAAGAACTTCCTGGTATACCTCTAGATCGGGAAGTAGAATTTGGCATTGAGCTTTTGCCTGGAACAGCTCCAGTGTCCATTGCTCCTTATAGAATGGCACCGAAGGAGTTGGCAGAGCTTAAAGCTCAAATTCAAGAATTGTTGGATCGGGGTTTTATTCGACCGAGTGTGTCTCCGTGGGGAGCACCAGTTTTGTTCATCAAGAAGAAAGATGGATCGATGCGTATGTGCATTGATACAGACAATTGAATAAATTGACGATCAAGAATCGGTATCCTCTACCGAGAATTGACGACCTGTTTGATCAATTGAAGGGAGCTTCAATTTTCTCCAAAATTAAATTGAGATCGAGTTATCACCAGCTTAAGGTAAAAGAAGCGGATATTTACAAGACGGCATTTCGGACTCGTTATGGACATTATGAGTTTGTAGTAATGCCGTTTGGGTTAACCAATGCACCAGCCGCATTTATAGACATGATGAACCGAGTCTTTCAACCATATTTAGACCGGTTTGTGGTAGTGTTCATAGATGACATCTTGGTTTATTCAAGGAATGATGAGGAGCATGACATGCATTTGCGCATTGTACTACAGCTACTTTGAGATAAACAACTTTATGCCAAATTCAGTAAATGCAAATTTTGGCTAAAGGAAGTGACTTTCTTGGGTCATGTGGTATCAGCTGAAGGAATAAGGGTGGATCCTCGGAAGATTGAGGCTATTCTGGATTGGAAACCACCAACGTCGGTGAGTGAAATTTGGAGTTTCTTGGGTTTGGTGGTTACTATAGACGTTTTGTAGAGGGTTTTCGTTGATTGTCGCACCCTAACTAAACTGCGGAAGGGAGTTCCAGTATAATTGGTGAAAAACAACAAGAGAGTTTCGAGAAATTGAAGAAGATCCCGACTAAGCTCCGGTTTTAATTCAAATAGGAGGTCGGAAAAGAATTCACTTGTTTATTGTGATGCATCTCACACAGTCCGGGTTGTGTCTTGATGCAAAATGGAAAGGTGGTGGCCTATGCTTCGTCAATTGAGACCGCACGAAGTAAACTACCCTACTCATGATTTGGAGTTAGTGCGGTGGTCTTTGCTTTAAAGATTTGGAGGCACTATCTCTACGGTGAGAAATCTATCAACTACACGGATCACAAGAGTCTTAAATACTTCCTTACCCAAAAAGAGTTGAATTTGAGACAAAGAAGATGGATAGAATTATTAAAGGATTATGATTTCTCAATCGAATATCATCCTAGAAAGGCTAATGTGGTTGCTGACGCGTTAAGTCGTAAGACAGTATCTAATTTGAAAGCATTGTTTGCTCATCTGAGTTTGTATGAGGATGGTAGCTTGTTAGCAGAACTTCAGGTGAAACCTCTGTGGTTAGAACAAATCAAGGAAAAGCAAATATTAGACGAAAAGTTGGGACCCTTACTTGACAAGTCGAAAATGGTGAAATAGGGATTTTGGAATAAACACTAAGGTGTGTTGTGCTTTCGTGGAAGAATTTGTATGCCTAAGGATTCAGATCGAGACAAATGATTCTACGGGAGGCGATAGTAGCCCTTATGCTATGCATCCGGAGGAAATAAGATGTATTGGGATCTTCGTGAACAATATTGGTGGCGTGGTTGAAGCGTGAAATTTGAGTCTGTGGGAAAATGTTTAACTTGTCAGCAAGTGAAAGCGGACCATCAATTGCCGTCGAGTTTATTACTGTAGGTAAAGATTCCTCTTTGGAAATGGGAGCGGATAACAATGGATTTTGTTAGTGGGTTACCTTTAACACCTACTAAGAAAAATTCGCATTTGGGTAATAGTTGATCCTTTGACAAAGACCGCCATTTTCTTCCAACAGTATGGATTATTCATTGCAGAAATTGGCTATCAATTCGTACAGATTATTCATTGCAGAAATTGGCTAAGCTATATGTATCTGAAATTGTAAGGTTGCATGGGGTACCCATATCCATTATATTAGATAGGGATCCTAGGTTTACATCACGATTTTGGAAAGCTCTGCATGAAGCCTTGGGGACAAAGTTGAATTTCAGTACGGGTTTTCATCTTCAGTCTGATGGACAGTCGGAAAGAGTAATTCAAATATTGGAAGATATGTTAAGGGGATATGTAATCGACTTGTGGGTAGTTGGGAGGATTTTCTACCTTGGCGTAATTCACAGTATAACAATAGCTATCGGTCTAGCATTCGGATGGCACCCTATGAGGCATTGTATGGTCGTAGGTGTCGTACTCCCACTTGTTGGACCTGAATTAAGCTTAACGATGATGTTGGGTCCTGAGATGATATCTGAAACAAAGGAAAAGGTAAAAGTTCTTGAGCACGGTTGAAAGAGGCGCACTGAAGCGTAAGGATATCGAGTTTCTTTGTGGGAGACCGGGTCTTCTCAAGGTCTCACCTTGGAAGAAAATTTTAGATTCGGAAAGAAGGGTAAGTTGAGCCCTAGGTTTATCGGGCCATATCGTGTGATGAAGCGTGTTGGCCCGGTGGCTTATCGATTGAATTACCAATTTAATCGAGTCAAATTCATAATGTTTTCATGTTTCCATCTTTGAGACGTTATAGATCGGATCCATCTCATATAGTACCTGGGTTGAAGAAGTGGAATTAAATTCAGACTTGTCTTTTGAAGAAGAACCAGAGAAATTTTAGACCGGGATGTTAAAGTGCTAAGAAAGAAGATCTGCCGTTGGTCAAAGTTTTGTGGTGCAATCACGAGCGGAGGAAGCTACGTGGGAGCTCGAGAAACAATTCTAAGCAACAATATCCTCACCTCTTTTAATCGTAAATTTTGAGGACGAAATTTTCTTTAAGAGGGGTAGAATTGTAGCATCCTAAATAATTGGGTATCATTATGTTGCTTAATGTTGGTTTGGATTACTTGGAGATAGAATAAATATTATTATTTAAGTGTACATTTGAGTAAAGAAATTAAATGACCTTAAGACTTAAATTAATTAAGTGCTAAAAGTTGGCATAAGTGAGCTAGTAGTAAAGAGGTGATGGCGCCATAAGTGTTCCTAGAGGGAAGGAGTTCGAAACACCTAGCAAGCAACAAGGAAATTTTATTTTTTTGCTTTAACCTATGCATGTGTCGGCAAGGGGATAAGGTTGGATGAGTTGTATTGTTTTATTTTTGGTAAGTAGACTAAAGGAAAAAGGTAATTGTTAACTTATGGTAGGGAATCAAGAAAGTTTGGAAAGATAAGGGGACATAAGGCATGTATCAAGGAAAAGGTTTTGGAAATTATTTCATGGTCATTTGACCAATGAATTTGGACGGCAATGTGGCTAGGGGGAGGTTGGCCGATTATGTTAGTACCTTGCTAGGATTAGGAATTAGTTTTTGGTCATTCCTAACATCTTGTGCAAAGTTTTGCAATTATTTTCTCAACCTTTTCTCCTTTGGCCGAATTTGAGCTTTTGGTAAGCCTTAACCTTTTGACCATTTGGTCATTTTTGCCTATCACTTTAGTACTCTTTTGTATGTTTTTTTCAAAGTGCCGAAATCTCCAATACCAAAAAGGCCATTCTTTTCTTTTCTTCTTCCCATTCTTTGAATGTACTTTGCTCCTAAACTCATCTCTTTCTTTCTCTTTTCTTCCCTTTGAAAACCGAAACAACATCATCATCATCTCTTTCTCTCATCTTTTAATTTCTTTTCAATCATACTTTCTCCAAAATATTTTCTCATGGCCGAATGTTAGTGTGCCTTTGCCGAACCATTTTCTCTTTTCTTTGGTTATTCATAGCCGAATCTCTCTCTATTCATAAACATCCTTCTCAATCGTTTCTTCTCAACCGTGGACAATAGGTAAGAGTTATTTTTAGTTAATTTTAGTTAATAATGGTTTTGGCCGAATCTTGATGGTGGTAAGAAGGATATCTTGGATTGAAATAATCATTCTTTCTATTAACTTTTCTTTGTTATATTTTAAGGCGATAGTAGAGGATCGGAACTCAAGTGTTCGTGAGTATCATAGAACGTTGAAATCGATTTAAGGTGTTAAGGGAACGTTTTTGGTCGATTCTCATATTGTGGAGCAAGGATCTTTGTGGTAAGGAAATCTCACCCTTAAAACCTTTAGTATTATTTTCGATATATTCTTAAGTTGGATTAATGATCTTTTATCATTGAAGACATTCAAAATAGGGCAAAAAAGGGCAGTCCATAGTCTTCGTAAGAGGGGTGGATCCGCTATTCCCCCTAAACATAAAAGAAGGGCTATTTCGGGAATCTGGGATTTTCCACCGGGTTGCGGACCATCAACCGAGGGAAATCAATTATTCGAAGTAGTTCGTACTCCCGAGCCTTTGTATGTTAGTGGATTCTCAGCGAACAACGAATCGATAAACGAGGAGAAACCAAAAATAGAAGTGATTCAAAATCAAAGGGGTAAGGATTTGGATCGAATACCAATAGTATGTTTTTATACATGATAATGTTCTAATATATCGTACTATGTTTAGTGTTGAAGAGCGAGAAGGATTAGTACTCACGATATCAAGGTGTGTAACTTCACACTTTTCTCGGGTTGGATGTCATTCGTGGTATTGAGTAAAATCGTAAAGACGACTAAATCGGTATAATACGTATTAATTGGTATCTTGGTGAAAATACATGAAAACGATTAAAATTGTGAATATTATGAAAACGCCCTCGTGAAGTTAGTTGTTAATATGTAAATTTTATGTCTCGTAAAAATGGGCCGAAAAATATGCTAGTTAGTAAAATGGGCCGAAATCTCTATTAAATCGATAAATGGGCCGAAATCTCTGCTAGATCGATAAATGGGCTGAAATCTCTGCTAGATCGATAAATGGGCCGAAATCTCTACTAAATTATTAAATGGGCCGAAAAGCCTGATAAATTGTTAAATGGGCCGAAAAGCCTGATAAATTGTTAAATGGGCCAAACACTTAGCTAGATCGTAAATTGGGTTTAAGATGCTAGATTACTAAATGGGCTAAATGCTATTTTGAAATTTTGGGCCTTAACAAAAACTAGAAATATTGACTCTTATGTTATTTAAATCTTTTGATAAAATCATCATATAAACTTAGACAAATTTTTGCATACATGTTGCATGGGTTGGGATTTATAATGAAGAGAAGAAAGGCCTGTTGCCAAAATCTAGTTCGGTGGCTTTGCCACAAAATAATTAAACGGCTGATTGCCTCTAGTTCGGTGGCTCTGCCATAAATATTAATGGCTCAATGCCTCTAGTTCGGTGACTTTGTCACAATCTAGTTCGGTGGCTCTACCACAAATATAAAATGGCTTAATGCCTACGATTGGTGTGATGGCGGGGTGGGTTGACTTGATCCCCATAGGTGTGATGGTTGGTACGGGGGTGTGTAGTGGATGGAAATTAGGTTTGGGGTTGGGAACTTCATTTTGCATACATATTATTATTTATAATGTTAAACTGTTGTGGGCTCAAGCCCAAAATAATGATTTGATGATCTGCCCAATGAATAAGTAAGTGAGTTATACTTCGAGTTCTAAGTAACTCACTCCTCAAATTTTTCATCTCGTAATGGAAATTGACGTGGACTTGGGCCGAGGATGACTTCGTGGGGCCATACTACAAATAAGGGTTAATGAAACTTTGAACTTTTATTAAAGACTTTCTATAATTTACTATTATGGGTTTGATGTAATAAGGCCTCTATAAATGTTTTATGGATTTTATGTGTGGATGGATTTAAATTATGTTTTGGATTATTAATATGGGCTTATAATTATTTTGTTTTCTTAAAATAATTTGGGTTTTCAAATATATGAAATTCCTTTATCATTTTCTTAAATATTTTGAACTCTTATAAAATTTACTCTAAGGATTTTATCAATACAATATTAATGATATTTTCAATTAATGTTTTTCTCATATACAACAAATTTAAAATACTCTTTTGATTTTTATTAAACCTTGTAATTAAAAATGATTTTTCTTTTAAATTCCTATTCATCGTAATTATTAAGATAGTTCGATTTATGTAACAAACCAAATCTAGTCTTAACGCATAGACCGGGTTTGGGGTGTTACATAGTACTTAATTGAAATTGGGGTTTGAAGTAGGAGTCCTTAAATGGTAATTAGACCATTATATTTTTATGGACAAAAATGGACATATATAGGTAAAAAGAACCAAAGTTTTTAATGAAGGATAATTTAGTCATTTGGTAATAAAAAGAAATTAAAAAGGGAAAAAGATGGCAAAATATGCTCATCTTCTTCATTAGGCCGAATTTTCAAGTGTTCACCATAGCTAGGGTTTGTTTCAAGCTTCCAAGCTCCATAGTAAGTGATTCCAAGCTCTGTTTTTAATGTTCTTTACAGTTTTGAAGCCCCGATAGCTCGATTTAGCTTATTCTATCAATAATTCATGCTAGGGTTCATATTTGGAAAAATACCCATAGGTGAAATGTCTTTATTTTGATGTTTTATGATAGAATATGAAGTCTGAAATTATGTTAAACAACTTTTGCTAAGTGATTTTAAGTGAAAACGAGTAAAATGGCTTAATTGGTAAAAATACCTAATGTTCATAAGTACATGTTAGAGTGAGAATTTGATGTTATCATAGAAGGGAAAAATGATCAGCATGTCATAAAACATAAGAAAAAGGGATAAAGTATAATTTTTGAGCTTTGGGGAAAATGTGTAAATATGTAAAAGTTTAGGGGCAAAATTGTAATTTTTTCAAAGTTAGACTTAAGGACGGTTTTGATAAATGTAAGTATTAAATAAGCTAAATTTGCTATTATAGATCAAGAAGAATAAAATCCAAAGTTAGATCGTGGAAAAAAAAGATAGTGGACTAAATCGATATAGTTTATCGTATTTTGTTTCGAGGTAAGTTTGCGGTAAATAAATGCAATATTCTATTATTTTACATTTGATACTAATAAATTCCAGCATTTACGTATTTATTCTGTAAATTTATCATTTAAAGACTCAAGCATGAATTGACGAAGAAGCAATCTCAGAATGTCCCGTTTGAACCTTAGGAATGTGTAGGATACAAATGTCATGACATTAGGGTTTAAGGAAATCATGTAAGACCATGTCAAGACATGGCATTGATAGGTTACTATAAGGCAAAGGTCCCATGAAAGACCATGCCAAGGCATGGCATTGGTGAATTTATAAGGCAAAGGTCCTATGTAAGACCATGCCAAGGCATGGCATTGGTGAGTTCATAAGGCAAGGATACCACGTAAGACCATGTCAAGACATGGCAATGGTTAAGTTTCACAAGGAAAGGTACCCACATATCCTTAGTATTCCAAGTGGTTCAATGGGAAAATTTAAAGAGTATACCAAAGGAAAGGTAAGACAAGTTCAAGCTAAAAAGGTACAGGTAAGAATTTAAGACTTAAGTATATTAAGTTAAAGGCTTAAATAATTTTGGTAAGAAAAGAATACGATAATGCATTAAGAATGTTGTTATTTATTTACATGCAAACTTACTAAGCTTAATGCTTACTCCCATTCCTTTCTTTCTTTTCACAGTTTTACAAGCTAACTCGGGGATCATAAGGACGTCGGAGATCGTTACACACTATCAAAGGATTATATTGGTATTTTGTGACTCGAATGTTTTAAGTTATGGCATGTATAGAGACTTAGCCATTTTGTGTGTATGACCTTATGATATGGCTTAATATTGGCTTTTAAATGTTTGTTAATGATTAGCTATTAAAATGGTTAATTAAGAACATGTTTTGGATGTTATGTAATGCCTAGTTGATAGTTATTTTAAGAAATTAAGTAATTATATGCAAGGGAATAGTTTGGACAGTAGCAGTGACGTGATTTTGAAAAATCACCAAAAATAGTATAAATGGAATCAGGTTGTGCATGAGATATAGAATTAAATCTTATTGAGTCTTTTTATATAAAAAACGATGTAGGAAAAGGAATTGTATATTATGAGATAATTGATTTTTAGTGAAGAGAGGTCAGAACTGTCAAACTGTGTAACAGGGGAGACTTTAACTAATAAACTGTACTAATTGGCCTCACCAAAAACTCTGGAAAAATTATAGTAAGAAGATACATGAGTCTAGTTTCAAGGAAAATTTATGGATCTATATTTCGAGTTTCGTAACTCGAGTTATAGTTAATTTAGTGAACATGTCGCAGATGGATAGTTTCAATTTTTATGCCCTGATCTAGTAAGTTAAGTCTAGTAATGCCTCGTGCTCGACTCCGGCAACGGTCTCAGGTAAGGGGTGTTACAAAGGGGATTAGGGTTGATCCTCAAAAAATTGCAACCGTACTGGATTGGAAACCACCTAAGACCGTATCTGAGATTCGAAGCTTTCTGGGTCTGGCAGGGTATTACAGACGTTACATTGAGGGGTTTTCCTTGATTGCTGTGCCCATGACTAAGTTGCTGCGTAAAGGGGATACTGTTCAGTTGGACTGATAAGCAGCAAGAAAGTTTTGAGAAACTAAAGAAAGTCCTGACTGAGGCCCCTGTCTTGATACAGCCAGAGTATGGGAAGGAATTTACTATCTACAGTGATGCATCCCATATTGGATTGGGTTGTGTACTGATGCAGGAGGGTAAGGTGGTTGCTTATGCGTCTCGTCAGCTTAAGCCTTAGGAGGCGAACTACCTAACTCATGGTTATATTCACACTAAAAATTTAGAGGCGTTATTTATACGGCAAAAAGTGTATTATCTACACAGAACACAAGAGCCTTAGGTACCTCCTCACTCAAAATGAGCTAAATCTTAGGCAGCGAAGATGGATAGAGCTGCTTAAGGATTATGATTGCTCGATTGAGTACCATCCGGGTAAGGCTAACGTGGTAGCTAACGTACTAATCTGTAGGGCTGTATCCGATTTGAGAGCAATGTTTGCTCGTCTCAACTTGTATGATAATGGTAGCTTGTTGGCTGAGTTGTAAGTTAAACCGATATGGACTGTACAGGTTAAGGGTAATCATTTTTTAGACGAGTCATTGGTTCCTCGTTTTGATAGGTGGAGAAGGGAGAAACTTCAGATTTTGGGCTGAAAAGTGAAGGAGTATTGTATTTCTGTGGGAGAGTTTGTGTACCAAGGGATTCTAAGCTAAGGCGGTCTCTACTATAAGATGCGCATAGTAGTCCTGTATGCTATGCATCCTTGCAGAAACAAGTTATACTGAAATCTTTGTGAGCTATATTGGTGGCCAAGACTGAAACACAAAGTTACTAATTTTGTGGGTAAGTGTTTGATGTGCCAGCAAGTTAAAGCTGAGCATCAACTGCCTTCAGGGTTACTACAGCCAGTTAAGATTCCACTTTGGAAGCGGGAGAGAGTAACCATGGATTTTGTGAGTGGGCTGCCCTTAACGCCTACTAAAAAGGATTTGGTATAGGTTATTTTAGACCTACTGACTAAATCTGCCCATTTTATACCAGTCCGTATTGATTACTCATTGCAGAAGCTGGCAAAGTTGTATGTGGTTGAGATTGTGAGACTGCATGGGGTACCAGTTTCTATTATATCTGACAGAGACACTCGATTCACATCTCGATTCTGGAAGAAATTACACGAGGCTTTGGGTATTAGGTTGGACTTTAGTACTGCGTTCCATCCTCAGACAGATGGTCAGTTAGAGAGGGTGATTCAGATACTAGAGGACATGTTAAGAAGTTGTGTCATTGATTTTTGAGGCAGCTGGGAAGACTATTTGCCACTAGTAGAGTTCGCGTATAATAACAGCTATCAGTCCAGTATTCAAATGGCACCGTACGAGGTGTTATATAGTCATAGGTGTCGTACTCCTACCTGTTGGACTAAGCTGGGTGAGCGGCGAGTTTTGGGGCCAAAGTTAGTTTCTGATATCGAAGAAAAGGAAAAACTGATTCTAGACCGATTGAAAGAAGTGTTTGATAGGAAGAAGTCTTATACAGATCTTAAACGCAGAGAGATTGAGTATTCCATGGTAGACTTCGTATTTATTAAGGTCTCTCCATGGAAAAAGATTTTGGGCGAAAGGGTAAGCTTAGCCCTAGGTTCATTGGGCCTTACCATATGCTGAAGGGTGTGGGACCAGTCACCTATCAACTTGAGTTGCCTCCAGAATTAGATCGGATTCACGATGTGTTCCATGTTTCCATGTTGAGGTGTTATCGCTCTGATCCCACACATATAGTACCAGTCGAGGAGATCGAAGTTAGGCCAAATCTGACCTTCGAGGAAGAACCAGTATAGATATTGGATCGTGAGGTTAAAGTATTGAGGAAGAAATCCATTCCTCTAGTCAAAGTGCTTTAGCGTAATCATAGTTCAGAAGAAGCCACGTGGGAACCCAAGGAGGCGATTCAACAACAATACCCTCACTTATTCTGACCAGGTAAATTTTGAGGCCAAAATTTCTTTTAGGGGGATAGAATTGTAACGCCCTAAAAATTTAGGGTCTGTAATTTTGCATGTTCTGACACAAATTGCTTGTTTGCTTTAATGGCTAAGTGATTTGGGAGTGAATGGGAGTGTTTGAGAAGCCTGAGTTCAAGTCTTGGCCTTTGCAAAATTTTTAGTTTTCTCTTAAATGAACCTGGACACTGGCACTTAGGCCTTATTAGTTATAATGCTTGTTTTATGACACAAGAAGAGCCTGTGGTGTAGTAGCAAGGTCGCGTGTGGTATAGCTGAGAGGTCTGAGGTTCATGTCCTAGGTTGCATAATTGAGTGTTTATTTTACTATTTGAGTTGTGTAGGTAGATGAGTTGGACTGAAACTTTGTAAGCTGAAGTTGAATTGGTCTTGGATGGATTTGTGGAGAGATAGTAGGAGCAAATCATGGAGAGGAGTATGGAGAGAGTTATGGAGAGAATCAAGGAAGTTGAGGTGTGTAAGGAGTGTTAGTGCCGAATTGGTTTAAGGAAGCTTAGGAATTTCGATGTAGGCATTTTTCCTTGTTTCGATTTTGTGGTGTTGTGAAATAAGAGTGCCGTATTTTCCTTTGTGATTGTTACCATTTGGGAATTATTTTAGGTTTTACATTTTAAGCTATTGAGGTGACCAAAATTGCTTCTACTCTCTCCCTTTCTACATTTGTTAAATAGGTAACTTTCCTTTTGGTCTCATTTTCCTTTCTTTTTCGATCCTCTACTCTCCTAATAGTGTCGAATGCACTTCTCTTCTATCCCCTTCCATTCTTCTATTTTCTCTCAAAGTTAAACCTACTTTCCATCATCTTCTTCTCTGCTCCCCACTCTCTCCCCATCTTAGCCGATTTTCTTCAAGGCTCTTTTGTGTATTTTCAGTTACCATCTTTTCCCTATTGTGCTTGGCTGAATCCTAAGCTATTCTAACCAACTTCATCATCATCAGTTTCGGTAAGTCTTTCAACTTTCCAAGCAAGCTATTTCGTTAGCATTGTGTTTTAAGCCACTCTTATTTATCTGTTCTTAGGGTGTTAAAAATGTGTGTGTGGAGGCGATCCAAATCTTCCCTTCACCAACCATTTCAAGAGCGTGGAATCGTGTCTTGGACAACAATCTTAGAAGAGTAGGCCATATTTCAACAACCATGGTAGGTGATGGTTGGTTTAGTGCGGTTTAAGTTCTTGAAAATATTTGTTATTAAAGGGCTGATCGAATAATCGAATCAATGTAGGTTGGGGCCAAGAGGTGGTTCGCTAGCTTTCGTGAAAAAGGTGTGTAATCACACTATCTCCTCTACGAATCGGCAAAAGCTGGAAAGTCAAAACTTCGGCATTTGAGGCCTCACGAGCGTGTGATCACTCGTGTGGTAAATCTAGCCACAAATCATGGATGATAGACTATAGAGGCCACCACGAGCGTTCTCGTGCTCTTGGGCTGTTATAGGCCTTGTTTGGCTGAAATGGGCAGTGTGAGGCCCAATGGGCTTGTAGGCCCCACACGAAATAAATCCACGATAAGTGGAAAATATTGGACTGGGCTATATCGTTTAGATAGCCGTGACTGAATTTGGGCTAAATAGGCCACACGAGCGTGTGGGCCCATTTGGGCAAAATATTGGACCTTTGGCCCATTTACATCATTTTGATCATATAGGTTATTTGTGTCACTCGAGGCGACTGTGGACCTTTGGAAAGGTCGCTATCTACACTGAAATCTTAAAATAGGTAAAATGACCAAAATACCTCTAAAGGGTAAAAATTATTATTTTACCCCTAATAGATGGAAATTACCATTTTACCTCTGGAGGTAAGTCGACTGATGAATGCATATTATTGTATGACTGTACTGAGTAGGACATACTGCATACACGAGATATTTATGACATGACATACTGCATGGGGTTGGGATACTGTTATAGAGGAAGTGTATTGTTACTGGTAGCTTTGCCACAAATACTATTACTGGGAGCTTTCTTTGCGATATCGTCATCGCGCACTCTGCGCAATATTATTATGGTGGCTTTGCCACATATCTTTATTATCGAAGCTCGCTACGTTATTATTACTGGTAGCTATGCTGCAATATTGGTGTGCTGGCTAGGTGGGTCGATTTATTCCCCACATGATGTGTTGGTTGGTACGGGTAGTGTTTTGGTTGGATTAGGGTGGGTTGCATATGTGCACCATACTGATACTGTAATGTGCTAAGGCCCATACAACTCTGTTACTGAATAGGGCTCAGGCCTAGACTGTTACTGTATGATAGGGGATTACACACTGAGTTCTCGTAACTCACCCTTTTCTTTTAACTGTACGGGTAATCCCAGCCTTAGATGATTTGGAGCTATGAGGGACTCGAAGGTGGCCACACGTTCGCTAATATTTTATTTTAGACCTAGTTATTTAATTTTTTATATTGGGTTGATATTTATGTAATAAGGCCTCTAGTGATTTTATTTTATTTTAATTGGGTTTAACTTCTTATTTTGAAACTGCCAAACTGATACAAACAAGTTTTAAAAATAATAATTGTTTTAAAAGATGAACACACATTTTCAAACTTCAAAATGACATTAATTAGAGTAGCTTTCGCGGGTTTTTAACTAACTAAGAAACCAACGGTAACCAACATGGTAATCATTTTAATAAGTGATTTTTCAAACTTAATAAGTTAACTTACCAAATGTTTTTTTCAGGAAATAAAAGCTAAATGGGTTTTAACTTAAAAACGATTCTCTATCAACAAGCCTTGCTTTTGAATGACACTTTGATGTGACATGTCAGATTCGGTTGCAACGTCTAGGCCGGGTTTAGGGTGTTACATGGTGCCTTATGAGGCATTGTATGGCCGCAAGTGCCGAACAACTTTGTATTGGACCGAGCTTAGTGAGAAACAAATTCACGGGGTTGATTTGGTTAGGGAAACCGAAGAAAAGGTAAAGGTAATCCGTGATTGCTTGAAAGTAGCTTCATATCAACAAAAGTTGTACGCATATTTGAAAAGAAAAGAAATCAAATTTCAGATTGGTGATAAAGTATTTTTGAAAGTATCTCCATGGAAGAAGATTTTGAGATTTGGTCATAAAGGAAAGTTGAGTCCATGTTTCATTGGGCCGTATGAAGTTATTGAAAGAATAGGGCCAGTGGTATATCGTTTAGCTTTACTGATAGAGTTGGAAAGGATCCAAAACGTGTTTCATGTGTCTATGTTACGTAGTTACCGATCAGACCCTTCACATGTGATTTCTCCGACAGAGGTTGAAATTCGACTCGATATGACTTATGGTGAAGAACCGATTAAGATTTTAGCTCGGGAGGTTAAACAGTTGAGAAATAAAGACATAGCCCTAGTTAAAGTTCTATGGCAACGACACGGAGTCGAAGAGGCTACGTGGTAACCTAAGGAAGCTATGCAAAAATAGTACCTAAACCTATTTTCTGGTAAGATTTTCGGGGATGAAAATCCCTAAAGGGGGAGGGTTGTAATAGCTTGATTTTGGGTCTAGTTGGAACAGTGGTTTCGGGACCACAAATTTGACACAGTAAAATTTATTTTTATTATATTTTTATCATCTACAATTTTATGAAATGATTTCGTGAAAATTTCATTCGAAAATTTTGACGTTTGGGCACTCAATTTAGTTAAAAGGACTAAATTGTAAAAGTGCAAAAGTTGAGTTCTACATGCTAGAGGTGTCTAATTACTATGAAATTTTAAATTGAAGGTCCTTAGATGGTAATTAGACCATTTTTTAAGTTAGTGGACAAAAATGGACATGGTGAGGTAAAATTTCAAAGTTTTAAGTGAAGGGTATTTTGGTCATTTAGTAATTAAATGAATTAAAAACCAATAATCAAGCCAAAATTTAGTCCATCTTCTTCATGCTTGTGCTAAAAATTAGAAAGGAAGCCATATCTAGGGTTTGGCCACTTTCAAGCTCGATTGTAAGTCCATTCTTGTCCCGTTTTTAATGCTCTTTACATTTTTAAAGTCGTTATCACTCGATCTATCTATTTTTACCATTAATTTGAGAGATGATTGAAGTCTAGTGTTTGACCCATGTTATACATGTGTGTATTTTGAAGTTTAATGGTAGATTATGCATGTTTAATGTTAGATAAACAACTTTTGCTAAGTGATTTTTGATGAAAATGTCAAAAGGACCTATTTGTAAAAGGATTTCAAAATGTGTGTAAAAGTGTGATTAAATGAAAAATGTCGGTTGTTATAAGCATGGAAGAGGTTTGGCTAGGCTTGGGTCTTGAAGAAATCGAATAGATTTCATTTTACAAGCCTAGGGGCCAAAATGTAAACATGTCAAAGTTTAGGGGAAAAACATAATTTTTCCATAATATGATTTTTGGACTGATTTGAGAAATGTGAATAATAAATGAGTTAAATTTTCTATTATAGATCAAGAGAAATGAGGTTCGGACCTAGATAGAGGGAAAAATAAGGTGTTTAACGATTAGGTCCGTTTTTACTATTTTTCGTACCGAGGTAAGTTCGTATGTAAATTGTAACACCCCAAACCCAGCCCATACGTCATGATCGAATCTGGTATGCTACGGGTTGAATGTTGAAAACTTTGCTTTAAAGGGGTTTTGAAAATCTCAGTTTATTTTAACCGACTAATCATTAATTGTGACATTTTTTAAAAGAACCTTAACATTCGCGTTGTATGTGCTTGAAAAGCCCATTTTCATTTTACTTATAATTAAGACTTTGAAAACATAAGCTTATAAATTGTAACATAAAAAAAATATAGATCCATAACCTAAGTTATGGGGGCCTTATTACAAAAATAGTCCCAAAATTAAAACTAGATGAAAAACTGAAAACAGTCTATGAAAATAAAAGACTTGATGGCCCCTCGAGTCCGCCTCGGCTCCCATGTCCACGACCTACTACTCATCTGAAAAGTTGGGAAAAATAAAAGGGGTGAGTCACTAAGACTCAGTGTGCAAATCCCGAAAACACATAAAAGCCTTGAGGCCCACAAACACATTATGGTCCTTGGCCCATACACAATGGAAATAGATTATTTTCATGCAACATGTCCCATCCCAAACCTAAGAGTCCATCCTCTACACACCCCCGTACCAACCATCACACAGTGAGGATTTCTACAATCAACCCTCCATCCGCTACACACCATATCGACAGCTGTGTTGCTTGTCATAAAGACCGATCACTATGTGACCTATGTGGCAAAGCCATCGATCGCCATGCGACCTTAATAATGCATTGTAGTATTTTGACAGCTGTGCTGCCTGTCATAAAGACCGATCACTATGTGACCTATGTGGCAAAGCCACCGATCGCTATGCGACCTGCTCCCCTTCATCATATCAATCCCATCCCATGCATACATACATGCAAGAATCAGAACATTAAACTACCTAAACAGATCACATACTTTCACATACTTCGATACACATAGAGAAGTTTCTATGATTACGTACCTGGCATCCATTGCCTACCCTTTTTGGGTAATACGACTGTTCATACAGCCTCATTTTCTGGCATTTAGCCCATAACATATACATAGTACAGTTTAACTAGTGTGATAAAGATCTACACACCTGATTACTGACAAGACGATACTGTCTAAGTCGACACTATTAGTAGCCGCTACGACTGCTAACAGTCTAAGGTTTTGTTTTGAAGTCGGTCCACAACCCGGTGGCCAATCCCGTACTGCTGACACTATGCGTTTCTTGAACTTTGGGGATGGGACTATAGATCCAACCCCTTCCTTCAATTTGCTGACATTCGAGTCCATGAATGACCATAGTCAGAGGATACTATAATGATTGCTTAACGAGGCATTAGGTTAAGGAACAATAAGGAAAAGAAATCGATTGAACACTTAGGGAGAATCGACACCCTGACCTTGAAATCTCAAAAAAGTAATATGGTTCGAAGGCTAACAATTTCTGGCTTAGAAACCTAGGCGATTAGATCTCCTTCAAATCCCGAAATGCCGCCAAAAAGAACATGAGATCAGTGAAAACGTCAAACTAAAGATGGCCTAACAACCAATTAGCCATTCGGCTATGGTCTCAAAAATCAGAAGAGAAGAAAAAAAAAGAACAGAAGGAATCGGCACTTACCTTAACATAGAGAATTCAGCAACTCTTAGGGAATTTCAGCTTTTGAGAAGATCAGAAAGAAAAGATGATCTCAAGAGATCTATGAAGATTTAGCTTTGATGAAGAAATCGGCAAGGAGAAAAGAATAGACAAGGGTATTCGGCTTTGGAGATGAAAGCAGAGAAATCAATGGAATTTCAGCTTTTGCATAAAAGTGGAGATGAGAGAATAAGATTAGGGCTTTCGGCTTTTCAATATCAATTGACTATGGTATGAAAGTGGAGAGGAAAGTAGAGTTAGGAGTTTTCGGTTTAGGCAGAAAAGGAGAAGAAGAACCCTTAGTTGCTAAAATTAGGAGGAGAAAAGAAGAAGTGAAAGAAAATCAAAAAGCTATGCTTTAGGAAAATAATGAGAATTCGGCACCCCCCTTAGCCCTATCTAGCTGTTTTCCCCCTTTGCACTCAGTGTTGGAATTTCGGCCACCACTGTGACCAGCAGATAAATCCTAAATTTCCTCTCTTATCTTTATCTGCCACTCATCCTCAGTGTCATGGATAACACCACCTCTTCCTTCCTTTATCAGCACATTATCATCATTAAAAATTCCTAATTTCAAGCATCATTGCCGTCCCCCTCTACCCATCTAATTACCGAAAATTAAGTAGATTAAATTAAAAATAATTGGGCTTTATGCAACTTGAATTTGGGCCTCCTCAACTGACGTCACTTCTCTGCTCTCTCTAAGTGGCGCCACTTTGCCACTGGGCCACAAGCCCATTTTGTATTTTAAAACACAAATAACCTCTTTTAAGCCCTAACTTACTAGGCTTTCCACTAGAGTGTCCAAACAGAAAATTCGATTAAGGCCTCGACCTAACTTCGAGCCCACTCTGGACCCCTAAAACATTCTAACAAGCATAGTAAGCACAACCATACACATAGAATGCATAGGCCCATTAATTCAGGATGTTACAGTTTTACCCCCTTAAAAAAATTTCGGCCTCGAAATTACCTGATCAGAATAGATGTGGGTATTGCTGCCACATCGTTTCCTCTGGTTCCCATGTAGCCTCCTCAGAACTATGATTCCACCATAGAACTTTAACCAACGGAATCGTTTTCCTTCGCAACACTTTGACATCACGATCCAGGATTTCCACTGGTTCCTCTTCAAAGGATAAATCGGGTCTTACTTCAATTTCCTCCACAGGCACCACATGAGACGGATTTGAACGATATCGTCTCAACATAGAAACGTCGAATACATTGTGAATCTGGCTTAGCTCAGAAGGTAGCTCTAGCTGATAGGCTACCAGCCCTACTCGTTCTAACACCCGATAAGGTCCGATAAATCTGGGACTTAATTTACCCTTCCGTCCAAACCTCAGCACTTTCTTCCATGGCGACACCTTCAAAAACACCTTGTCACCCACTGCAAACTCTATGTCCTTACGCTTCAAGTTTGCATAGGACTTCTGTCGGTCCGACGCTTCCTTTAGTCGAGCTCAATTAACTTAACCTTCTCCTCTGCTTTGACAACCAACTCAGGACCCAAAATTCGACGTTCCCTAATTCGCCCAATGTAGGAGTACGACACTTCCGTCTGCAATGCTTCATAGGCACCATCTCAATACTAGACCGGTAGTCGTTGTTGTAAGCAAACTCGCCAACGGTAAAAACTCTTCCCAACTACCTCTAAAATCAATGACACATCCCTTAACATGTCCTCCAAGATCTGAATTACCCGCCAGATCGTTTATTTGTATCGAGGATGAAACGTCAGATTGAAATCCAACTTCGTACCCAACACTTGATGTAAAGCCTTCCAGAATCGCGATGTGAACCTCGGGTCCCTGTCCGATATGATTGATACTGGTACCCCATGCAACCTCAATACATCTGCTATGTATAGCTTAGCCAATTTCTGTAAAGAGTAATCGACCCGTACTGGTATGAAATGAGCAGATTTCGTCAAGCGATTAACAATCACCCAGACTGAATCTTTCTTAGTAGGCGTGAGGGGTAGCCCACTAACAAAGTCCATTGTGATCCTTTCCCACTTCCATTGTGGAATCTTCACTGGCTGCAACAACCCTAATGATAACTGATGCTCCACCTTTACCTGCTGACAGGTCAAACACTTACTCACCAATTCAGTTACCTCACGCTTCAAGCCCGGCCACCAGAACTGATCACTCAAATCCCGATACATATTCCTCCCTCCGAGGTGCATAGCATATGAACTTCCATGCGCTTCTTGCAAAATTCTATGCCTCAATTCCGGATCTTTTGGCATGCAAACTCTCTCTTGAAAACATAACAGTCCTTCCTTATTCATACTGAAGTCCGTCGATCCATCACTTGATCCTACATGAAACTTCTCCTTTAGCAACTCATCGGTCTGCAGCTTCTCCTTAACCTGACTGACCCAAGAGGGTTTCACTTGAAGTTCAGCCAATAAGCTCCCATCATCATACAAACTAAGGTGAGCAAACTTCCCTCAAGTCAGAGATTACTTTACAACTTAAGGCATCTGCCACCACATTAGCTTTACCCGGATGGTACTCGATTGAGCAATCATAATCCTTTAACAACTCGATCCACCTCCTCTGCCTTAAATTCAACTCCTTCTGGGTCAAAAGGTATTTTAGGCTTTTATGATCTGTATAAATAACAGATTTCTCCCCGTACAGATAATGTCCCCAAATATTTAAAGCAAAAACCATCGCCGCCAATTCCAAATCATGGGTGGGATAATTTGCTTCGTGCGGTCTTAACTGCCGAGATGCATACGCAAGAACCTTTCCATCTTGCATCAACACGCATCCTAGTCCCATGTGTGACGCATCATAGTAAATCACAAATTCTTTCCCAGCCTCCGGTTGAATCAATATCGGAGCCTCCGTCAAAATCCTTTTCAACTTCTCGAAACTCTCTTGCTGCTTACTAGACCAAATAAACGGAACTCATTTCCGTAATAACTTAGTCAATGGTGCCGCGATTGAAGAAAATCCTTCAACAAACCTTCGATAGTACCCGGCCAGACCAAGAAAACTCTGAATTTCCTCCACAGACCTAGGTGGCTTCCAATCCAACTCCGTTTCAATTTTTCGAGGGTCAACCCTAATCCCCTCTGCTGACACAACGTGGCCTAGGAAAGTAACTTCACTTAGCCAAAATCTGCACTCACTGAATTTGGCATACAACTGCTTCTCCCTCAGAATCTACAAAACCACTCACAGATGTGAATCATGCTCCTCTTTCGATCTTGAGTAAACCAAGATATCATCTATAAATACCATGACAAATCGATCCAAGTAGGGTTGGAACACTCGGTTCATCAAATCCATAAATGCCGCTGGTACGTTAGTCAACCCAAATGGCATTACCAAAAATTCGTAATGGCCATAACGGGTCCTGAAAGCTGTCTTATGAATATCCGATTCTTTGACCTTAAGCTTGGTATCCTAATCTCAAATCTATCTTTGAGAACACTGAAGCCCCTTTCAGTTGATCGAACAAGTCATCAATCCTTGGCAACGGATACTTGTTCTTGATAGTCAACTTGTTCAGCTAACGATAGTCAATGCACATACGCATTGATCCATTCTTCTTCTTAACAAATAACACCGGCGCTTCCCAAAGTGATACACTTGGTCGAATAAATCCTTTATCTAACAACTCTTGTATTTGTGCTTTCAACTCTACCAACTCCTTTGGCGCCATCCTATATGGAGCGATAGACACTGGTGCTGTTCCCAGAAGAAGATCGATACCAAACTCCACTTCACGATCCGGAGGTAATCTCGGAAGCTCTTCTGGGAAAACATCATGAAATTCCTTCACCGTCCTAATGTCCCCAACAGTTAAGTCCTTGGCTTCCAGAGCCCGAAAAAACATTAATACCGCCTCGTATCCTTTTCTCACCATCCTTTCTACTCTTAGAGTAGTCACTACATTTGATAGACAGTTCCCCCTTTCTCCTATCACCAACACTTCACCACCCTCGGGGGTTTTCAACACCATACGCTTGGCTATACAATCTAAATTAGCTTGATACTTCACCAGCCAGTCCATGCCTAATATTAAGTCAAACTCCCCGAACAGTAATTCCATCAGATCCGTCCGAAAAACTATTTCCTAAACTTCTAAGGGTACCTCCGATAGAATTTATCTACTACCACCGATTGTCCTAATGGGTTAATTACAGTCATCGCCCTAGGCGTAATCTCAGAATCTAAACTTAAAGTTCCAGACACACTACTAGTAACATATGAATGTGTCGACCCAATGTCAATCAATGCAGTGTAAGGCAAACCAAATATTAAAAATGTATCGATTATAACATCCGGTGCGTCAGCCTCCTCACGACTTCTGGCAGCATAGACTAACCCCGACTGTCTCGCCTTAGTGTTTTTTGCCCTCAGTCTGGTGCTCTACGGTCCCGATCAAAACCGTTACCACCTCTAGCTGGACCATGACCCCTCTGCGGCTACTGACCTCCTCTACCTGGCTGAGCATTTCACTGCTCTATGGGTCCCACATCGCTCCGTGGCTGTGGACAGTCTCTAATCTGATGGTCCAAAGACCCACACCTAAAGCACTTTCCACCGCCGCCCAACACTCACCTACATGGAATTTACCACAATGAACACACCTACGTGTGCAGTTAGCAAGCAGTCTCTCCACCCGGCTCAAACCCATCCGACCTAGTCTTTTCTGAGTACGCCCAACTGCTCCTAACGATCCAAAATTCCTCCTACTTCCACTTCTATCTTTATCCCGATTTAGCTTTTTCGTTCACTTTACCTCCTCGCTATCTTAGCCTTCTCCACAAGCACAGCAAATTACCTCCTCGTTCATGTTCTGTGGCCACTATCCCTCGAGCATAACGGCTCAAGCGTAAAAATTTCACTTCATACGCCGCCACCGACCTACTTCCCTGAACCAGATTCAGAAATGCTCTACGCTGCGTCCACATAACTCGTTCCAATGTACTTACTCTGGAACGCCGTTCTAAAGTAATCTCAGGTGATATGGTCAGCCACTGTACCATCCTTAACCGTAAGCCACCATTGATAAGCTTCATCCCAGAGAAGGAACACTATTCCTTTTAACTTCTCTTCTTCCGTGAAATCCAGATAATCCATTATGCGTTCGATCACCTCCAACCAATACTCAGCTGTACTCGGGGCAATACCAAAATTCCCTAAACACTTCTGCCCCATTAGCTCTAAGTCCCTCCGACAATGATTTTTGGGCTCCTGTGCCCATGCCTGCCCCAACAACCCTCTCTAACACCCTCAACATCGCCTGAGATACCGCATCATCTCTGGCCGTCTGATCCTGAAATTTTGCCTCCACAACTGGTGGCACTGGCACCTCATTCCCCGACTCGTGACCAGACCCTACCGGTTCGACACAGCAATCCTGCCTCTACCTCGGCCATACACACCACGTCCTCTAGTGCTCATTCTGCCGATTCGCATTTATCTGATTAAGAATTTTATGAATTATTAATTTCTTCCACTGATTAATAATGAACAATCTTATAGAAAGTAGTTATAACAGTAGTTCTTTCGAATTCGAACTTTATCTACAAGATTCAGTTCTCAGGTTTGTATTTCCTAGTTCTAGAATCCATATGCATTCAACCATCACATATCAACATACAAGGAGTATCCATGAACTCACATTCATCACATAAAGGTATTTTTGTCATTCCACTACCCAGGGGTATTTTGTAATTTTATCCTATAGGGGTATTTTTGTAATTTTCCAAAATAGGGTATCTTGGTGTTTTACAAAATAGGGGTATTTTGGTAATTTTATAATTTGAAGGTATTTCGGTAATTTTGCCAACCGAAAGTATTTCGGTAATTTTTACAAAATTTGGTAATTTTTTACGAATCCAGGGTATTTCGATAATTTTACAAAACTAAGGATATAAGTAATTTTACAAAAATAGGGTGGCTGGTCCCTTTCGGGTTTTAGTTATAAATGTTGGCCCGTCAACAAGCCCTCTCGGTTAGAGTGAACAAATACTATGCACCAGGTAGGATTCCAGCGAAGAGGAGGTGAGCCGCTAGGGCCGCTTAAATACCAAGCTCTCCCTAGATCCAATCCTAGACATGCGTATGCCTTACCACACCCTAACCTCGTGACTTGTTCACGACATGTTTAATTAGAAATTAAGTCTTTTGAGATTTGAAGAATTGTTTATACTAAACCTAAAGTCCATAATCTCTAGCATACTAGCCTCACGCCCCTAGAGAGCCCATCAAGCCCAACATGTATATCACATAATGAGTTTAGAATACTTACTACTGTGGATCTAAAAGCCAGAGACTCAAGGCCATATCTCAACCGAATTTTTCTCAAACTTACATCACTTTTACAAATCACTATTGGACCCATTTCACAGCCTGAGTTTTGAACTGGGCTCTGATACCAAAAATGTAACACCCCAAACTCAGCCCATACGCCATGACCGGATCTGGTATGCTACGGGTTGAATGTTGAAAACTTTACTTTAAAGGGGTTTTGAAAATCTCAGTTTATTTTAACTGACTAATCATTAATTGTGACATTTTTGAAAGGAACTTTAACATTCGCGTTGAATGTGCTTGAAAACCCATTTTCATTTTACTTATAATTAAGACTTTGAAAATATAAGCTTATAAATTGTAACATAAAAAAATATAGATCGATAACCTAAGTTATGGGGGCCTTATTACAAAAATAATCCCAAAATTAAAACTCAATGAAAAAATAAAAACAGTCTATGAAAATAAAAGATTTGATGGCCCCTCGAGTTCGCCTCGGCTCCCATGTCCACGACCTACTTCTCATCTGAAAAGTTGGGAAAAATAAAAGGGGTGAGTCACCAAGACTCAGTGTGCAAATCCTGAAAACACATAAAAGCCTTGAGGCCCACAAACACATTATGGTCCTTGGCCCATACACAATGAAAATAGATTATTTTCATGCAACATGGCCCATCTCAAACCTAAGAGTCCATCCTCTACACACCCCCGTACCAACCATCACACCGTGGGGATTTCTACAATCAACCCTCCATCCGCTACACACTATATCGACAGCTGTGCTGCCTATCATAAAGACCGATCACTATGTGGCCTATGTGGCAAAGCCACCGATCGCCATGCGACCTTAATAATATATTGTAGTATTTTGACAGCTGTGCTGCCTATCATAAAGACCGATCACTATGTGACCTATGTGGCAAAGCCACCGATCGCTATGCGACCTGCTCCCCTTCATCATATCAATCCCATCCCATGCATACATACATGCAATAATCAGATCATTAAACTACCTAAACAGATCACATACTTTCAGATACTTTGATACACATAGAGAAGTTTCTATGATTACGTACCTGGCATCTCTTTCCTACCCTTTTTGGGTAATACGACTATTCATACAAATTTTATTTTTGACTTTTAGCCCATAACATATACATAGTATCGTTTAACTAGTGTGATAGAGATCTACACACCGACATCGATAAGACGATACTACCTAAGTCGACACTATCAAGAGTCGCCACGATCGCTAATGCCTAAGATTTTGTTTTGAAGCCGGTCCACAACCCGGTGGCCAATCACGTACTGCTGACACTACGCATTTCTTAAACTTTGGGGCTGGAACTACATATCCAACCCCTTCCTTCGATTTGCTGACATTCGAGTCCATGAATGACCTTAGTCAGAGGATACTATAATGATTGCTTAATGAGGCATTAGTTTAAGGCACAATAAGGAAAAGAAACCAATTGAACACTTAGGGAGAATCGAAACCCTTACCTTGAAATCCCGAAAAAGTAATGTGGTTCGAAGGCTAACGATTTCTGGCTTAAAAACCTAGGCGATTAGATCTCCTTCAAATCCTGGAATGCCGCCCAAAAAGAACACGAGATTAGCAAAAATGTCAAACTAAAGATAGCCTAACAACCAACTAGCCATTTGGTTATGGTCTCAAAAATCGGAAGAGAAGAAAAAAAATAGAAGGAATCGGCACTTACCTTAACACAGAGAATTTGGCAACTCTTAGGGAATTTTAACTTTTGAGAAGATTAGAAAGAAAAGATGATCTCAAGAGATCTATGAAGATTCGGCTTTGATGAAGAAATCGACAAGGAGAAAAGAATAGACAAGGGTATTCAGCTATGGAGATGAAAGTAGAGAAATCAATGGAATTTTGGCTTTTGCATAAAAGTGGAGATGAGAGAATAAGATTAGGGGTTTCGACTTTTCAATATCAATCAGCTATGGTATGAAAATGGAGAGGAAAGTCGAGTTAGGAGTTTTCGGTTTAGGCAGAAAAGGAGAAGAAGAACCCTTAGTTGCCGAAATTAGGAGGAGAAAAGAAGAAGTGAAAGAAAATAAAAAAGCTATGCTTCAGGAAAATAATGATAATTCGGCACCCCCCTCAGCCCTATCTAGCCGTTTTCCCCCTTTGCACTCAGTGTTGGAATTTCGGCCACCACTGTGACCAGCAGATAAATCCTAAATTTCCTCTCTTACCTTTATCTACCACTCATCCTCAGTGTCATGGATAACACCACCTCTTCCTTCCTTTATCAGCACATTATCATCATTAAAAATTCCTAATTTCAAGCATCATTACCGTCCCCCTCTACCCATCTAATTGCCAAAAATTAACTAGATTAAATTAAAAAGAATTGGGCTTTATGCAACTTGAATTTGGGCCTCCTCAGTTGACGCCACTTCTCTGCTCTCTCTAAGTGACGCCACTTTGCCACTGGGCCACAAGCCCATTTTGTATTTTAAAACACAGATAACCTCTTTTAAGCCCTAACTTACCAGGCTTTCCACTAGAGTGTCCAAACAAAAAATTTGATTAAGGCCTCGACCTAACTTCGAGCCCACTCTGGACCCCTAAAACATTCTAACAAGCATAGTAAGCATAACCACACACATAGAACGCATAGGCCCATTAATTCAGGATGTTTCATAAATAATGCATTGTTTTATTAATGTTTTAAATGCATTAATATTGTATGAATTATGATTGACTCCTTGGATGTAATCAATAAAGTTTGACAAGTGAGAAATCCTAGTTGAACCTTAGAAATAGGTAGGATACGAATGTCCTGATATTAGGGTTATTTGAGATTTCATGTAAGACCATATTTGGGATATGACATCGATATGAGACTTCGTGTAAGACCATAGCTGAGCTATTAGCATTGATAAGAGATCCCATGTAAGACCATAACTGGGATATGGCATTGGTATGGTATTGTATGTACGAGATTCCCTAGTATCCTTTAGTATTCCAAGTGGTTCAATGGGAAATTCAACGAGTATGTCAAAGTTGTGGAAGGTTATGATTATGTTGTGAGTTGGTATAGGTACGTACGTAAAACTCATTTTCTAATGAGCTTGATATGTGATGAATCCCTCGGTAAGATTATGAATGAGTAATTTATGATTAGAAGATCTTGATACTATTTATGCCAAGTTCATCATGTTTATTTGTATGATACATGTGTGATTATAATGCTTATTATTTGCGTAGGAACTTACTAAGCTATATAGCTTACTCCCCTTTCTTTTCCCTTGTCTTATAGTGTCACCAAGCCAGCTTGGGGATCGAAAGCTGTTGGAGATCCATCCACACTATCAACTTAATATTTTAGGTACCATTGATTTTAATATTTTGAGTTATGGCATGTATAGGGACTTAGTTATTTTGTTATGTGTCATAATTGATTTAGCCAAATATGTTGGCTTATGTTGGTTAATAATTCATTTTGTAAATGGTCATTGAAATTGGTTAATATTGGTTTAAGTATATATATATTTGCAAATGGTGATGTTTTTCATGGATGTGGGAAATTGCATGATTTGAGTTAAGATATATGTGATTTTTGTGTATGATATGTGATAGCATGTGAATAGGGTGTTGATGCCTTAGTTGTGGCTGATTTGGTTGATGGTATATGCTTGGAATGGTTCTATGTTTGTTGTGTAGGTTTGTGCATGGAAGGGTGACAAAATGGCTTGGTTAATAGCCTTATTTTTGTCCACACGGGTAGACACACGGGCGTGTGTCTAGGCTGTGTGTGACACACAGCTTGCCTCATGGGCGTGTGTTCCGGCCATATGTCCCATGCACCTTAATTGTTGCAAAACAGAATGTCCAAAATATAGTACACGGGCAGAGACACGGGTGTCTATCTTGATCTTGTGTGCTACACGGCCTTGGACACGGGCGTGTGTCTCGGCCGTGTGAAGTCTGCACCTATTTTATGAAAAATTATGGAAATTAAATCGACCACATGGGCTAGTACACGGGCGTGTGGCACGGCCATGTGGCACAAGTCAGAAAGCACTTAATTTTGAACACGGCCTATAGCACGGGTGTGTTTAAGGGTCACACAGGCGTGCGCTTTGGACCACATGGGTGTTCATGCCCTGTTTTAATGAAATATTTTCTAAGTGTTGTATGATTTTTAAAGTTCTCAATTTAGTCCCGAACTACTTCCAATGTATGTTTTGGGCCTCGTAGGCTCGTTTTAGGGATGATATGAATGTATGTGAAAAATTTAAAATTTGGATGGAAATTTCGTATTGGTTTTGTATGTTTGCTTGTGTTTAACTCCCAGACTACCTCGCACTGCTCCGGCCAAATATGGGTAAGGGGTGTTCTGAGTTTGTCTCTTTGCCCAAAGAATACCCCACCGTCCCTACATCCAAATTGCCTCACTACTTCATTCAATTAGTTATTGTAGGTTTAATTTTTTCAACCCCTATACTCTTTCAAACTTTTAAATTTTAATCTATCACCTTTTAATTCCATATCTCACCGCTTGATTTAAAAATTAAAATTTAATTAATAACATTTCCATTCAATTTAAATATATATTATTATTTTTAGATCAAATCTTTGAATATTAAAATGATCTATATTCAAATTTAACCAAGTTTTCATGAATTGGACTTTAACTTTTAAATAAAAACAAAGAGAAACTAAAATTTTAAAATCAAAAGTAAAAAGGCTAAATTTCAAAACCCCAAAGAGTATAGAGGTTGGGGATAGAATTAAACATTTATTATAATATTAATTAGCGGGGTAAACTACACCTAAGGTCACTTAACTTTGAAAAGTTACAACATGGTCACTGAACTATTCAAAAGATTTATTTAAGTCATTAGATTGTTAAGTATTTTTTTTAAGTTCGGTTAGTGAGCTTGAAGTGATGATTCGACGATTGGTACAATAGATTAGTATCTGTAACACCCAAAAACCATTATCTTTCCAAGTTTTAGTAAAATTCATACCAACTTGTGTTGTTAAGGCATATTAAAATCTAATTAAAACATAAACATCACCAAAACATAAATTAAAGGCCTTTTACAAATCCAATATAAAACCCAAGTAAAATAAATAAGCTAAAGTACCCAAATTCAATAGTCCTTTATTAAAGCCTGGCATGTGCACCCCGAGTCCATCCCGGCCCATGTCCCGCGTCTACGAGTCACCTGAAATGTCAAAGGAGAGGGTGAGTCGAATGACTCAAAGGTAAACCCCGCTCCCAAAAACAACATGCTAACACACATCATACAAAGCAACATAATTAATGCAACCCGATCCTAACCATCCATATCGCTTTTCTACCCCGTGTGGTACCAAACCACCGGTGGTGCCAAACCACCGGTGACATATAGTCATAATGTGTTACCAAAACACCGTGTCCCAAAGACACAATATCCGTCAATGTGGTGCCAAACCACTGTGTCCCAAAGACACAATTGTGCTACTAAAGCACCGTGACCAAGTCACAAATCGATGATGGGGCCAACCCATCGTGTGATACCAAATCACTAGCGACGATCCCATATCTCATGGGGCCAACCCACTGTGGTTAAACCACGTGGACAAGTCGCAATGAGGTGCCAAACCTCCGTGACCCAAAGTCACAAAGTGTGCTACTAAAGCACGGTGCTCACAAGACAAAATATCACCGCCCCTCCACTCAGATCACCCATCAACATACCATACTCATGTAATCATGTATATCATATAATCATGCATATCATGCTATTATGTGTAACCTCATATCCCATGTCACATATAACCACAGCCATGGTATCACATAGATCATCAGTAAACTCATAATAATAATACTGACTTACCCGAGTCCAGAATCATACCCATTAGGGTATCACAACAATCATCTCTGTTTCATTAATCATCACACAGGTTATCAATCATATTACTAAACAGAGGTGTGTTAGTTACACACCTGAATTAAGGGAGATTCTAATACTATGAACCGATCTAAGACCCTCGACCACCTTGGCAACTTGATCCTAAAATCGACCAACCAACGGGTTAGCACACATATCAATCGGCCATAACCAAAGAAATCAAGGGGTATATCGGCTACCTTATTTTATCCTCGGATTTGGTTTCCTACCAACCAAACCAACAATGGTTCTTTCAGAAGCGCCTTCAACAATGGTGTCTCCTTACACAATCGGCACACCACGATAAACGAAAGCAAGTTAATCCCTTAACAACCGGTCTTAAAGAAAACTAAATGCAATCGAATATAGCACTCGCCTACCACTACTCCTACCGCTACCAGAGAAAGAAAACTCCTTTAGCACGCCTCCTTAGATCCGGATGTCCTATAATAAGAATTGGTTTATAAACGATTAGCACCTTCCAACAATCACAATCGCCATCAACATAACAAGAATCGGCAAGGTGAGAGAAAGAAGAGGAATGGCCATTCGCCTAGTACTTACCCACTACCAAACGATTGGAACCAAGCTCCCCAACACCACCAAATATTCGCCAACACAAGGAGGATTCGCTAACTGGTTTTGGAAAAGAGATGAAACGAAGAGAGATGAGTGGAGGGGTCACTTTCGGTTTGAAAGGAAAGAAATGAATACTGTGGGTTTAGAAGAAGAACTACTTTGGCTACTATCTTTTAAGGAAAGAGAAAGAACATGCTAGGTTCTACTCACGATGATGAAGAACAAAGGTGGTTTTTGTTTAAAAGAGATGGTATGGAACAAAGGAAATCAAGCACAAGGTTGTGAAAGCACAAAGAAAGAAAATGAGAAGGAATCGACCAAAGAAATGAGAAGGTTCGCTTGAGTGCTTAACACCCTTACTTTCGGCTTTGTACAATTAAAGAAAGAGGAAGAAAATGTGAGAAGAAGGGATATAGGTTTCGCCACACAAAGGAAAGAAGAAGGAAGAAACAAGGTTTACTTTCGAATAAGGTGCTAGAGGTTTTGTTTAACAAAGTTGAAAAAGAAGCAGAGGGTGGGAGAGGCATTCGACTTCTAAATGAAACAAAAGAAAAACAAAAGAGCTACAAGTGCATTCTAATACCCAAGCTTTGGGTTTTGCCCAAGAAGAGAGAATATGGGCAAAAGAAAGAGAGTTCAAGTTTCGCTTGCTACCAAAGATATGACCGAAAAACACACACACACATGCACAAAGGAGATTTCTGCACTTCCCAAGCTCCCCAAACACTCCTCCAAACCGCCAAATCCCCACAACACTCCACACCACTCAATTCAAATGAGCTTACCAAGTCTTCCTCCTACTTTCACCTCCATCCACCGCTTGAATATGTTGACCAAGTCCATGGTAGAGTTCAAATTGCCCACAACCTCTTCCTCCATGCCATCCAAAATGAGAGCCAAAAGGGTGGGATTCTCACGACTTGAACACCAGACCTCCCCTTGTAGATGACGCCACACACACACCTTCCTCAGGCGCATGCTTGCCACTTTGCTAGCTCCTTATTTGTGTTATAATTTCACTTAATTTAAATATAAACCCCAACACCTTCTCGCTTTCTATCCCCTAAGCCCAAGAACAAGAATTTCACCACCTACCTGTGCTCACACCTAGCCTACAACTAAATCCCGAAACACCAAAACAACATCATAGCAAGCAATTAAACATGCAAACAATGCTAAATCGAAATAGCCCTTAACCCGGATATTACGTTCTACCCCCTTAAAAGAATTTTGACCTCGAAATTACCCGTCAAGAGTTGCGTGTATTGTTGTCTCATCATATCCTCGGGTTCCCACATCGCTTCTTCCACGCCATGATTCCGCCTAAAGAACCTTAACCAGAGGCATGACTTCCCAAGCAGTAACCTTCACATCCCGATCCAAAATCAGATGTGCTCTTCCTCTATGGACATATCCGGATTTACTTCGATCTCTCTCATCACATTACATGTGATGGATCGAACGATATCGCCAAGCATCAAACGTGGAACACGCCGTGAATTTGACTTAACTCACCGGCAACTCGAGCTGATACGCGAATCGTCCCACTCGCCTTAGTACCTTATATGGCCCAATAAACCTCTGACTAAGCTTGCCTTTCTTCCCTAACCTTAATACTTTCTTCCACGGTGAGACCTTCAGAAAACCCGATCTTCCACAAAGAAACTCAATATCTCTCCGCTTAAGATCGAAGATAGGACTTCGCGGTCGAAGCTTCCTTCATCGAGCTCAATCAACTTAACCTTGTCTTTGGCCTCAAAGAACCAACTCGTCCCAATAATCGACGCTCACTTAACTCGCCCAACAAGTTCGGTGAACGACACTTCCTACCGCATAACGCCTCATAAGGTGCCATCTTAATGCTCGCTGGTAGTCGTTGTTGTAGGCGAACTCACCAACGGTAGATACTCCTCCCAACTACCCTCAAGTCCAATACACAACCTCAAGCATATCCTCCAATATCTCAGATAACCCTTTCGATTGCCCGTCATCATGGATGAAATGTCAGGTGAAATTCAACTGTACCCAGAGCTCGATGCAAAGCCTTCGTAACCTCGACGTGAATTGGGTCCCTATCCGAGATGATCGACACGCACCCCGCGCCTCACAATCTCGACACATACAATTACCAACCTCTCGTAGTGAGTAATCCACCTCACCTAATAAAGTGAGCTGATTTAGTCACCGATCCACAATTACCTGATCAATCCTTCTTGCTCGGCAAGCGGTAATCCACCGACGAAATCCATAGTTATTCTTTCCCACTTCCATCGTGGAATCTTCACCGGTCAAGCAACCCGGACTGAATCGATGCTCACTTTGACACCGACAAGTCGACACTTTCCTACAAACTCGTCACCTCCTTTTTCGCATCTTACCACCGTAATCGTTCTCGAGATCCTTATACATTTTGCTACCTCCGGGATGCATGGCGTAGGGTCATATGAGCATCCTCAAGAATCTTTTGCCTCAATTCAAAGATCTCGGCATACAAGCCTCCCCGAAACACAGAACCCCATCACTAGACAAGCTATACCCTTCAACCCATCACTGCACCGAGTTTTCTCGCGCCAAAACCTCATCTAACAACCGCTTTCTCGATCCGCTCAACCCAAGTAGGTTTAACTCGCAGCTTCGCTTAAAATACTCCCCGCCGTCAGACAAACTCAAGTGGGCAAACAACGCCTTAGATCCGAACAACCTTTCGCTCAACGCGTCTGCCACGACGTTAGCCTTGCCCGGATGATACTCAATTGAGCAATCGTAGTCTTTCAGCAGCTCAATCCATCGGCGCTGTCTCAGATTCAAGTCTTTCTGAGTCAGAAGGTACTTCAGACTCTTATGGTCCGTATAGACTATCGATCTTTCTCCGTACAAGTAATGCCTCCATATCTTTAAGGCAATACTACTACCGCAAGCTCCAAATCGTGCGAGGATAATTGACCTCATGTGGCCTCGGTGCCCGGATGCGTAAGCCACAACCTTCCTTCCTCGATCAAGACACAACCCAAGCCCGTGTGATGCATCGCAAAGACAATCAGAATTCCTTACCAAATTTCAGTTGAATCGTAACCTGAGCTTCACCAAAATCTTCTTTAACTTATCGAAGCTCTCCGCCGCTTCACCCAAACAAACTAACTCCCTTTCTCAATAATTTGGTCATCGGTCGCAATTAACGAAACCTCTACAAACCTTGGTAGTATCCCGCCAACCCCGTAAAACTCCGAATCTCCGCCATCGACTTAGGGCGGCTTCCAATCCAGAACGGCCTCTATCTTCGAGATCCACTCTAATCCCTCAAATTACACTACATGACCCAAGAATGTCACCTCCCCGAGCCGTAACTCGATTATCGAACTTCGCGCAGAAATGCTTTCTCCCTTAGAATCTGCAATACTACCCGCAAATGAGCATCATGCTCCTCCTCAGTCCTTGAATATACCAAGATGTCGTCGATAAAAACTACCACGAACTGATCTAGGTACTGTTGGAACACCCTGTTCATCAGATCCATGAAAGCTGCCGGTGCATTAGTCAACCCGAACGGCATAACCAAGAATTCAAAATGCCCATACCGAGTAATGTAAATGTCATCTTACGATATCCGCTCTTTTACCTTCAACTGGTGATACCTGCATCTTAGGTCGATCTTCGAGAAAACCGACGCTTCTTCACCGATCAAACAAGTCATCTATCCGAGGCAAGGGATACTTGTTTTGATCGTCACTATTCATTAGCGGAGTCTATGCACATCCGCATAGTACCGCTCTTTCTTCTTTACAAAGAGTACCGCGGCGCCCCATGGCGTAAATACTTGGCTTCGATAAAACCTCGGTCCAATAACTCCGGATTTGAGCCTTAAGCTCCACTAATTCTTTAGGTGCCATCCCAGACGGAGAATGGATACCGCGCAGCCCGCAATGTATCAATCCCGAACTCTACCTCCCGATCCGTGACAAACCCTAAGCTCCTCAGAAACACATCCACAAATTCCCCGATCGTCCGAGCAGTCTCCCAGAAGACTCCTTAGCCTCCAAGGCATACACATGCACCACATATGCTTCAGTGACCTTTCCCGACCATTTTCTCGGCTTTCAGAAAGGATACCAAGTTGGATGATAGTTTCTCCTATTACCGATCAAAACTACTTCATCACCTCACCGTGCTCAGAACCATGCGCTTAGTCAGCAATCCAACTTCACCGATACTTACCCACCAATCCATCCCGAGAATTAGATCGAACTCCCGAATGGCGCTCCATCGATCACCTCAAAAGATACCCTTGGAGTTCTAGAGGTACGCCTCTATACGCTTTATCTACTACTACAGAGTGACCTAGAGGGCTTACTACCATCATCCGCCTAGAAGATATCTCGAGTCTAAATCCATTGTCTCTACTATACCATCGGCAACATAAGAGTGCGAGAACCCACATCAATTAAAGCAAGATAAGGAGAACCAAAAATTAAAACGCATTCGGTTATGACGTCCGGCAAGGCCGCCTCCTCTCGGGCCGCAAAGATATACCAATCCGGCCGTCTCGCCTCGAATCACTGCACCTCGCTGCGCCTGCTCCACGGCCCGACCGTAACTATTACCTCCTCGCCATTACTCTCGCCCCTCTGCGGTGGTCCATTATTTCAGATCGATTACTACCGATTCTCCGATTGAATCCTAGCTAACTTACGCGGACAGTCCCTCACTCGGTGGTCCAATGAGCCACACTCAAAATGACCTTCGCCTTGGTCCAACATCCTTCCCAATGAGCCTTCCCATTAACGGTTACAATGCGGATAGCCTCGCTTAGCAAAGAACAAACCTACCCGATCGATTCGCCCACCTTGGTTGCCTAGCCTTTTTCACGATTACCCGACGCACCTGAAGATCCAAAACTCCGCTTATGACGGCTTTCTATCCATACTCGCCTCACGATTTTTTAATGCCCTCGGCAACCTTTGCCTTTTCAACTAGAATCGAATTCACGCTCGTGGCGCAATCAACAATCTTAACTCGTCTCGCAGCCATCCTCAAACGAACGCACCTTTCCTCTTCAAGAGCCACCATACCCCGGCATACCGACTCAAATTTCGTAAAGCTTCGGCCTCATACTCCGACATGATTTGCTCTCGACTAACTTCTAAATGCTTTCCGCTGCTCATTTATGTAGTTAGCTCTGACGCATTTCTTCCGATAAGCGGCCGGAAATAATCCCATGTCGATCTTCACCGCAGAACATCACGGACCGTGAGCCACCATCGGTATGACTCATCCTAGAAGTGATGCGATCCCTTTAATTTTCCTCACCGTTAGGTCCAGATCGTCCATAATCCGCTCGCCGCTTCCACCAAGACTCAAGAAAGGCTAGAGCAACACCGAGAGACACCGAAAGAATTCAAATTTCATTTGCCCAAGTCGCCAGCACGATTTCCTAGCTCCTACGCCCCCACCCGCCCACCTACCTCTCTAAAACCCGCAGATCGTCAGGATATTGATCATCACCGGCCTGTTCTCGAACTCACCACCTCCGGTGGTGGCGAATCCGGTACCTCATTCTCTGAAACTCGCCGAGAACCTACGGGCTCGAAATGATCATCCTACCGTGACCACGCCCACCACCACGTCCACCTCGGGTACTCATGACTAAATCTCATTCGAATTAAAGAATCTTATGTATCACTCATTATTCCACCGTGTTTAAAGCAAAGTTTTATGAATTTTAAAGAAGTTTTGTTTTCATGAGTCCACAGAGTCCTATTAGTTTCATCTCTAAAGTATCTTACTATCACTAGCCATTCAATCATATCAATTAATATCACAACCAAAGAGTACGGTACTTACGGGCGAATCGGGTGCTTGACTCGGTGCCATGCCCTTCAAACCATACTTTAAAAATAGAATACTTGAAAACTATAGTTTTAAAACATTTTGGGCCTCCTACCACAACCAGCTTTTGAACCGGCTCGATACCACAAATGTAACACCCCAAACCTGCATAAGACACCACGTCCGAATCTGTATGTTACGGAAAACATGTTTGTGAGAGGTTAAATTTCGTTAAAAGCCGAGTGGAAACACGGTGTATTTTAGGAGACAATTTGAGTAGACTTATTTGGAATCGATGAAGTATTTGAAACCCGAGATTTTGAAATCTTAACTGTAATGTGTGGTTAAACGAGTTTAAACCATTTAAACCTCAATAGTTCCTTAGTGTTACTTGAAACCCTTTTTTTTTTTAGACTTAGGGTCATACAAGTTTGATTTGAAAATCATTTGAATTTGCTTACTGTAAAGACATAGTGTAATACCCGATGGTTTGGTTTAAAAACACATTGCGTTTATAATTTTGAAACCATTATCTTTCCAAGTTTTAGTAAAATTCATACCAACTTGTGTTGTTAAGGCATATTAAAATCTAATTAAAACATAAACATCACCAAAACATAAATTAAAGGCCTTTTACAAATCCAATAAAAACCCAAGTAAAATAAATAAGCTAAAGTACCCAAATTCAATAGTCCTTTATTAAAGCCCTGCATGTGCACCCCGAGTCCATCCCGGCCCATGTCCGCTTCACGAGTCACCGAAATGTCAAAGGAGAGGGTGAGTCGAATGACTCGATGTAAAACCCGCCCCAAAAACAACATGCTAACACACATCATACAAAGCAACATAATTAATGCAACCCGATCCTAACCATCCATATCGCTTTTCTACCCCTGTGGTACCAAACCACGGTGGTGCTAAACCACCGTGACATATAGTCACAATGTGTTACCAAAACACCGTGTCCCAAAGACACAATATCCGTCAATGTGGTGCCAAACCACGGTGTCCCAAAGACACAATTGTGCTACTAAAGCATCGTGACCAAGTCACAAATCGATGATGGGGCCAACCCATCGTGGTGATACCAAATCACTAGCGAGGCGATCCCATATCTCATGTGGGGCCAACCCACAGTGGTTAAACCACGAGGGACAAGTCGCAATGAGGTGCCAAACCTCCGTGACCCTAAAGTCACAAAGTGTGCTACTAAAGCTTGGTGCTCACAAGACAAAATATCACCGCTTCCCTCCACTCAGATCACCCATCAACATACCATACTCATGTAATCATGTATATCATATAATCATGCATATCATGCTATTATGTGTAACCTCATATCCCATGTCACATATAACCACGTACCATGGTATCACATAGATCATCAAGAAACTCATAATAATAATATCGACTTACCCGAGTCCGTAATCATACCCATTGGGTATCACAACAATCATCTCTGCTTTCATTAATCATCATACAAAGTTATCAATCATATTATTAAGCAGAGGTGTGTTAGTTACACACCAATTAAAGGAGATTCTAATACTATGAACCGATCTAAGACCCTCGACCACCTTGGCAACTTGATCCTAAAATTGACCAACCAACGGGTTAGCACACATATCAATCGGCCATAACCAAAGAAATCAAGGGTATATCGACACCTTATTTTATCTGGATTTGGTTTCCTACCAACCAACCCAACAATGGTTCTTTCGAAGCGCCTTCAACAATGGTGTCTCCTTACACAATCGGCACACCTCGATAAACGAAAGCGCTAATCCCTTAACAACCGGTCTTAAAGAAAACTAAATGCAATCGAATATAGCACTCGCTTACCACTACTCTCGCCGCTACGAGAAAGAAAACTCCTTTAGCACGCTCCTTAGATCCAGGATGTCCTATAATAAGAATTGGTTTATAAACGATTAGCACCTTCCAACAATCACAATCGGCCATCAACATAACAAGAATCGCAAGGTGAGAGAAAGAAGAGGAATGGCCATTCGCCTAGTACTTACCCACTACCAAACGATTGAACCAAGCTCCCCAACACCACCAAATATTCGCCAACACAAGGAGGATTCATTAACCGGTTTTGGAAAAGAGATGAAACGAAGAGAGATGAGTGGAGGGTCACTTTCGGTTTTGAAAGGAAAGAAATGAATACGTGGGTTTAGAAGAAGAACTACTTTGCTACTATCTTTTAAGGAAAAGAGAAAGAACATGCTAGGTTCTACTACGATGATGAAGAACAAAGGCTGGTTTTTGTTTAAAAGAGATGGTATGGAACAAAGGAAATCCAAGACAAGGTTGTGAAAGCACAAAGAAAGAAAATGAGAAGGAATCGACCAGCAAATGAGAAGGTTCGCTTGAGTGCTTAACACCCTTACTTTCGGCTTTGTACAATTAAAGAAAGAGGAAGAAAATGTGAGAAGAAGGGATATAGGTTTTGGCCACACAAAGGAAAGAAGAAGGAAGAAACAAGGTTTACTTTCGGCAATAAGGTGCTAGAGGTTTCGGCTTAACAAAGTTGAAAAAGAAGCAGAGGGTGGGAGAGGCATTCGACTTCTAAATGAAACAAAAAGAAAAACAAAAGAGCTACAAGTGCATCTTAATACCCAAGCTTTGGGTTTTGGCCCAAGAAGAGATCATGACTTGAACACAGACCTCCCCTTGTAGTGAGAAGAACATACCTTAGATCCAAGTCAATGTCGAGATCATAGCAAGCAATTAAACATGCAAACAAGCCAAATCGAAATAGCCCTGATATTACAAGATTCTTGAATTTTGATTCTGCTTGAATTTTGATTCGTATATTCATAATATTCAAAGTTGTTCCATGAAAATAATTAAATTGTTGAAGAGAAGGAGAATGAGATCTTTAGATTGGTGCAGACCGTGTGAATAAAGAAAGCCAAACAACAGCGATTTAATAGTTCAATAAATTAAATAAAATCTTCTGAATAATTTAGTGGGGTAAATATCCCATATATACCAAAAATAAAGAAAAATTACGGAAATGTGCCAGTTTGAAGAATATTTACGGGAAAGTACCGTTTCCCCCAAAAGCGTGTCCACGTCAGCGCGTTTTTGGGGGATGCAGAGCTAAAGCGCGCCCTCTTTTGTCCACCTCAAAAAAGCGCCCACGTAAGCCGCTTTTCGAGGTGGACAAAAGTGTGTCCTCGGGGTGCACTTTGCTCTTGAATAACCAAGAAACGCTACCGACGTGGACGTGTTTTTGCCCTCCTTTCCCCTATGAAAAATTAATTGAATTTTTGGGCGAGAGTCTCCGCAAAATAATTTTGAGGAGACGCTTCAACAATCACACAAAAACGCTTCAAATAGGTGCACCGCCGCCAGGAGTATCAAAAGAGATCCCACATGGACGTTCTTTTGCTACAGTGGTCTCTGGTAAAATTAATTTGAGGAGATGTTTCTGAACAAACAGTGGCCAAAAACGCTTCCACCAGGGTGCACTGTCAGCAGGAGTACCGAAAAGAGCTCCCACGTGGACGCTTTTTGCTATAGTGGTCTCCGGCAAAATTAATTTGAGGAGACGTTTCTGAACAAATAGTGGCCGAAAACTCTTCCAAATAGGTGCATCGTCGTGAGAGTACCGAAAAGAGCTCTCACGTGGGACGCTCTTTTTACAAATGGTCTCTCGCAAACTTAGGCTATAAATCAGCCAAATTTCATTCTCAGTTGGCAGAAGGCAAATTCAGGCAAAAGAAAAAAAATTGAAAATGAGTGAACGTATTAATGCTGTTATTTACTATGATGGTGAATTCGTGACACCGAAAATGGTGTTGTTTTCTTATCGGAGAACACAGTGCGACTGAGTTTTAATCGGAACGTTGATTTGGTAGAACTTTGCAAAAGAATTAGGCATAAAATATTCGGAACAACGCCAATGAAAGTTCAGTCTATTAAGTATAGATTTTGCGCTATGGTTGATCTGGTGAGATATGACTCATTCGACATCAAAGGTCCTCGGAGCCTTAAGGCAATGGTGGAGACTCATCTTGCCAGTGGGTCACCCTATCTCGAGTTATATGTAGAATTTTCATCTCCAAGTGGTCTTTCTATGACCTCAACATATACTGTCGTTCGAGGGGAATACACGACCCCAAGCCGACACTCTATAAGTGGGAGGCAAAACACAGAGGTGCCCGTGTACGGTGGTAGTATGGAAAACATAACCTCTGCACGACACTCGGTTGGTGGATGGGACATGCATATCCGTCCTTCGACGTCTGATGATAGAAATACGTATTGGGGGACGTCATCAACTTCTAGTGGTTGGCAATCAACATATGATTGTGATCTTTACGAAAGATGTTTAAGGAGGGATGATGTACTCCCGAAGACATCTACCGGCGAGGGGCCCTCGTTTGTTACAGGTTATAGAGGGTCGGACGATGAATCCGATGTGGATCCACCTCGAGAGCCAAGGCCCAACGGTGCAGAAGTTGGATTATTTTCTGAATCGGAGCCCGTTCCAATTGTACCTGAAGACGTTGAGGGCGGTTCAGACGAAGAAGAAGAAGATCCCCTATTCAGGGTATACTCACCTCCAGCCCATATGCATAATGTCGATCTATCTCAAGATGATACATTGGACTTTCCTGAACTACCACACCGGACGCGTGACCGTACAAATTCTTCGTTGGATTCAGACCAATTAGAAGTTGGTAACCAGTTTTCTAACAAGAATACTTTTCTTACTGCATTGAAACAATATAGCATCAGGAACGGGGTTAACTACAATGTGGTTAAATCCAGGCTCGATAAGTACGAGGCGAAGTGTGCAGTGCAAGACGGCACATGTTCATGGAAAATCATGGCGTCGTTAAGGAAAAGGACAGGGTTGTGGGAGGTCAAAAAGTACAAAGGTCCACATACATGTCTTACCGGTACAGTACCACTACGTGTTCAATGATTTCAAATAACACTAATATTATGTAATGTTGTATTATTTAACGTACTTCGATGATAGGTGTAACACAAGATCATCCGAGGATGGATTCAAACATGTTGGCTGACTTAATAATCTCGACGGTAAAGGCCAATCTCAAGACTCCGGTGCCGGCCATAATTGGCAATACTCGTAGCCAATTGGGGTACACGCCTTCTTACAAAAAGGCTTGGATAGCCAAGCAGAAGACGTTAGAAAAGTTGCACGGTCGGTGGGACACTTCATATAATGAAGTGTGGCAGTGGTGTCAGGTGCTGGAGAGATATGTCCCAGCAAAGACGATGCGGACCTTGAAACGGAACCGGTACTACAACGATAAATCGCGCTCCGTGGATGCGCAGTGTTCAAGCCGCCCGTTTCGACATTTAAGCAATGCCGAGATGCTTTTACATCTGCAAGCCATTGGTACAAATTGACGGTACCTTTATGTATGGTAGATATACGATCGGCTATTGCTAGTTGTGGCACAAGACTACCGTGAGAGAATCCTTCCGATTATGCTCGCAATAACACCTGGGAGTCACCGATGGTAGGACTTCTTCCTATCTAGGTTAAGGAGGCATATACATCCCCAACCGACATATGCGTTATATCGGATTGGGGCCTTGGAATACTTATGCAATATAACGCCAGGGAAGCATGTGGCATTGCACACACCATCGATATTGCCTGAGGCATGTTTCATCCAACTACTATGGGCAACATCGATCTAAAAGACAAAAACAACAAGTGATCGATATGGGTATGAAATATCTATTAATATAATTTCGTTTGTAATATTCAATTTATTCTCAATTGAAGAGTGGTATGTAATATTCGCTATCAACGTATGTTGGCAGGGTACGAGATCAATAAAGACCGTTTGTGAGATTTCGCCGCTTTGCACTCGAGATAACGCCAAGGCACAAACTACATGCAATATTCCTTTCAACAGTGGACACAAGATATATGATGCTGCCACGATATGGTCATATGACCACAAACCCGCCGAATGCATAAATTACATTCTAAAAGGAACTCATCTACCGATTACATCGGTTGTGTGGGAGACATATTTTCGTTTAGCGGCACTATTTTCGAAGAGACCAATGAGTTATAGAGGGCGATGGAAGGAGGCCATGTATGGAGCCCGAAGGTCTTGCAAGAAATAAACCGTGGAAAGCACGGCGAACACCATGCACACAAGTGTGTCACGACCATGACAAATTTATGGTTTCGTGTCACGGAGTTTGATGAGACCAAACCAAGGTATTGTTGGCGGGCATTATTGTGTACACTTGACAAATAGGACTCGCGATCGTGGGATATTTGATGCACTTCATTACCCATGTGCTCATGTACTTGCGGCTTGTCGAATCTCCGTCTTGATCCCATGAGCTATGTCGATTAAGTGTATAAATTAGAAAACATGTACAACGTGTGGAGACACGTATTCCCACCGATCCAGATGAACGTAAGTGGTCAGCTTCGGTATCACTTGCACCAGTATAAGTTGCTGTGGGATAGACAATTGAGGCGCGAAACCAAAAGGTCGACCTTGCTCGACTAGAACACGCAACAATATGGATATCGAGAAACGAGCAACGAAAGTCGGTTTCACAGCGGATGGTGTAGGAACCCGCCATACATCTCGCTTCGTGTCCAAATAGGAATAGTTGACCGTGTTCTTAGCTTTTTGTCTCTCCGGTGGCTATGTAATTTCTATTTTTTGGAGGAAAAGCGGTGAACTTTTTACAAGAACTTTTATTTTATTCAAGTTATTAAAATTAAATTACAAAATTACAAAAAAAATTAAACCATTTCTATTTTATCAAATATATTAAAATTAAATTAAAAAATTAAATTACAAAAGAAATAAAATTAAACTCAAATTTTATTAAATATAAAAAATTAAATTACAAAAAAATTAAACCATTTCTATCTTATCAAAGATATTAAAATTAAATTAAAAAATTAAATTACAAAAGAAATAAAATTAAACTCAAATTTTATTAAATATAAAAAATTAAATTACAAAAAAAATTAAACCATTTTATCTTATCAAAGATATTAAAATTAAATTAAAAAATTAAATTACAAAAGAAATAAAATTAAACTCAAATTTTATTAAATATAAAAAAATTAAATTACAAAAAAACAATTAAACCATTTCTATCTTATCAAAGATATTAAAATTAAATTAAAAAATTAAATTACAAAAATATTAAAAATTAAACTCAAATTCTATTAAATATATTAAAACTAAATTACAAAAAAAAAAACAATTAAACCATTTCTATCTTATCAAAGATATTAAAATTAAATTAAAAAATTAAATTACAAAAGAAAAAAATAAACTCAAATTTTATTAAATATAAAAAAATTAAATTACAAAAGAAAAAAAAAACAAATTAAATCATTTCTATCTTATCAAAGATATTAAAATTAAATTAAAAAATTAAATTACAAAAGAAATAAAATTAAACTCAAATTTTATTAAATATAAAAATTAAATTAAAAATAATTAAATCATTTCTATCTTATCAAAGATATTAAAATTAAATTTAAATTACAAAAAATAAAAAATTAAACTCAAATTTTATTAAATATATTAAAACTAAATTACAAAAAAATAATTAAACCATTTTTATCTTATCAAAGATATTAAAATTAAATTAAAAATTAAATTACAAAAGAAATAAAATTAAACTCAAATTTTATTAAATATAAAAAAAAAAATTACAAAAACAAATTAAACCATTTCTATCTTATCAAAGATATTAAAATTAAATTAAAAAATTAAATTACAAAAGAAATAAAATTAAACTCAAATTTTATTAAATATAAAAAATTAAATTACAAAAAAAATTAAACCATTTCTATCTTATCAAAGATATTAAAATTAAATTAAAAATTAAATTATAAAATATAAAAAATTAAACTCAAATTTTATTAAATATGTTAAAACTAAATTAAAAACAATTAAACCATTTCTATCTTATCAAAGATATTAAAATTAAATTACAAAAGAAATAAAATTAAACTCAAATTTTATTAAATATAAAAAAAGTAAATTACAAAAAAAAAATTAAACCATTTCTATCTTATCAAAGATATTAAAATTAAATTAAAAATTAAATTACAAAAATAAAAAATTAAACTCAAATTTTATTAAATATACTAAAACTAAATTACAAAAAAAATTACAAAACTAAATTAGGGTTTAGAGGTCGATCTGGGGTGGGAACCAGTGCCACATGGGGGGGCTATTATTACTACGCGCTGGATTCCTCCTTCTTCTAGCTTGTGGCGGGGGTCGTGGAACCTCGGGCGGGGAATTGGGTTCCTCCGGCAGTGGGTTTGGTTCTAGGTGTTGCGATGATGACCCACCTTGATAAAATAATGACCCCTGAGGTGTTTGCATAAACCACGGTGGAGGTGATCAGATCCGATATAGAAGGAGCCCGGTAGAAAGAATTGCTCCCGACGGCCCTTCTCTAATCCCATGCGACGTCGGCCTCACGATCGGTGGCTAGAAGGAGTAGTCGAGAATGCATCGAACAGTGCCATACATTCCAACACAGGGGTGGACCGGAAAAGGAGACATATCTGAGTTAGGAGGATACATATAAGGGGTATGGTACGCTTTTAGCATAAACGGTGGATATTTGTGATGTCGGTGTTGTTGGGTGAACCGATGGGCTCGGTGATTGTGTGTAGGCGTTGTTCTTTGGCCCGGTGATCGTGTAGGCGCTGTTGATGGCCCCGTCTCATCACCCCTTCTTATTGGATTTAAAGGGGCCCGATGTTCCCATCGCTCGCGAATTTTTCGTCGCCTCCCGACAACAGATATGGCTTGCCATGGATCCTAAACCATGGCATGTACTCCGGCACGCACGCTAACTCAGGAACGATGATCGGTTCCGGATAGGTAAAAGTCATACCGGGTTCCCACGCCTCGATATGACTGACCAAAATCATGGCTAATCCGTGTGCAAGCCGCCAGTAAGTCCACTTTGTGCTCATCATCGAGCACCTCCCGTTGGCACGGGATCGGTTGCTAGAATCCAAATTATCGCAGAACTCGATCTAACTGGTGCATCTCCATGGTCGCAGTAGGTGATCAATGGGACCTTAACGTGCCAACTGCTCAATTTTGGAAGAACTCCTCCTAATTACCGTCAAATTCGGATCCTCGTGACGTGTCCATTGAAACTATATTAACATTTCCAAAATATTAGTTATATACATAATATTAGAGACTACATACTGAAATACTAAATTATAATAACGAAATTGAAACTTACTTGTGATTTCATTGTTGGTCCAATAGAGTCAGATATCCTCAGCGAGTTAGGTATTCCAACATGACTCACCAATGGTTCCACCTAATTAAATAAACTTTTAGCATGCAATTATATTATAAATCTACGAAATAATTGTAAAATATAATATTAAATTTACCTCGTTATCGATTGGGAATGAATATGGTCGGTCGAGCCGAGGGGCGTAAAAATAGAAATCGAAACCATGCCCATGATTGCGGTAGTGATAGGCAACCTCCGATTTTGGCTTTACTCGCCACGTCGCCCAAGATATCTCCGATACAACCTCGATAGCATGGCGACCCCAACTCAATTCACCGGCTACTCTGAAATCAACAAGTTTCAGGAGCCATCTCAGGTGGACGAGGTTTCTAGAGAGGTCCGGCATTAGATAGCCTCCAATTATCTGAAGAATGTATGCTCGACCATACTGTATTCTTTCTATTCCGGTCGAACCCTCGTTCGGCTCTGGAAATGAGTCTCGTTACCAGGCCATATCGATCCGAGCTCCTTGAATTCTATCCGGAATGGCACCCAGAAGCTCGTAGCATACGACCATCAATCGGTAGATGTTGCGAGACCGGTGACTCTGGCCCACCAAGAATCCCAATCAGAGTCAGACATCTTCTAGAGTGATGGTACACTCTCTGCATGGTAGATGGAAAGTGTGCGTCTTGGGTCTCCACACCTCTATCAACGCGCTGATCAAAGGCGGCTCCAACTTGAACCCCCGTCCTATCGTGGCCACGTGCCAAAAATCTGTTTCCCGCAAGTAAGTCTCGATCAATGGCGATGGGGACCATGCATGTTATGAATATAACATTCCAACACGGATCTACTGATTTGTTTAAAAATTATATAATTAAAATTAATTAAAATTGCATAATTGAAAAATAAATTAAATAATATTGAAAAATTAAAATTAAAACTTACCATTTGCATTTACTCGACGGAGATGTGCTTGTTGTCTAGGCGACGTAATTCCCCAGCCATTGTAATCCGATAAAAAATTTTAAAATTTCCAAAAAAAATATATTAAAAAAATTATAAAGGGCTTTTTCGTAAATAGTAAAGGACTATTTAGAAATTTGAGCGTAAATTTCAAGGACTTTGAGAGAAAATTGAGAGAAAATTAAGATAAAATTGAGAGAATATTGAGAAAGGATTGAAGTGTGAAAAAAATAAAAGGTTGGGGGTTTTATACTTTTTATTTTTACCGTTGGGGCCCCCAACGGTAAAAAAAAATTGGTCGTTAGGATTTGACAGTTAGAGGGCTAAAGCGCGCCCCTGAGGACGCCCTTTTGTCCACCTCAGCAAAAGCGTGCTTATGTAGGCGCGCTTTTGCTAAGATGGACAAAAACGTGTCCTGTAGAAGGCTTTTTTTTAAGATCCCCAAAACGCTACCGACGTGGACGCGTTTTTGGAAACAATCTTTCCGTAAATATTCTTCAAACTAGTACATTTTCGTAATTTTTCATATTTTTTTGATATATATATGAGATATTTACCCTAATTTAGTGACTATTTTTAATTTTATAAAGTTTAATGATTAAAATATAAATTTATTAATAATTGGCTGATATTGGGGTAGTTTTAGGTAATGTAACAGCAAATTACATGGTCCACTCATGTGGGCCCCCAATCCAGACTGTGTCGAGTCTTGATCGCCACATTACAGTGTGTCTTTGTTTGATAGTTTGATGCCGGTGGGCCCCGCAATAGCTTCTCATCCAACGGCTATTTCTGATCCAAACACGTTTCTAACTTTCTCTTCTTTTCTTTTTATAATCATCATTTTTTCTGATATTCTCTCCCTCATTTATTTATATATTTATTGAGAGTCTCCTGTCTCCTTGTCATTAGTTTCTGTTACTACTTCACCCTCCCTCTGTCAAGAAATGGATCATAGAAGTGCATTTGCAGTTGCTTTGATTTGTTTTGTTGTGACCGCTGTCGGTGGTCAATCTCCGGCAGCCTCACCTACTAAAGCTCCGCCGGTCGCGACTACTCCTGCTACTGCTCCCGCTACTGCCCCTGTTAGCAAACCTAAATCACCGGCTCCAACTGCTGCCCCTACCACTTCCCCACCAACTTCTTCACCACCGGCTGCGGCGGTTCCAGCCCCATCTAAATCTGCTCCGTCTTCTTCTCCTCCGTCTGCTGCTCCGGTGAGTTCTCTACCGGTTCCAGTACCTGTGAGCTCTCCTCCAGCCAGATCGCCTCCCGTTGCTGCACCGACGACTCCACCAGAGAGCTCGGCCTCTCCTCCGGCTCCTGTTGCGGCACCAACTATTGCTGAGGTTCCGGCCCCAGCTCCAAGCAAGAGCAAGAGCAAAAGCAAGAAATCCAAGAAACACCATGCTCCGGCTCCTTCACCTGATATGCTTGGACCTCCCGCTCCACCAACTGGAGCTCCTGGACCTAGCCTCGATGCTTCCTCTCCCGGTCCATCTGTCGCTGCCGATGAGGTACATTCTCTTCTCTTTACTAACGTTTCAGTAGGTTACATCATATAACAATGCGCATTCAGATCTGAACTTTTACACTGCGTAAATGTAGAGAGATCTTGTTTTTCGTTTTATCGCGTCTAAAGGATGCACCGTTGAGCTAGTTCATTTAATTTTCTGAAAAACGACCAACCAACGGATCTTTTTTTCATCTTAAAACTATATTTATTTGTAAAATTTGAAGAGTTATTGTAAACAAATGCAGAGTGGAGCAGAGGCAATGAAGAACATGAAGAAGATAATTGGAGGGTTGGCGTTGGGATGGGCAGCCATTGCTTTGAGCTTCTAGATTAGTTTTGATCACATTCCACATTCTGCGTTGTAATTCTTTGGTTGGTGTACTGAGAGGCGGAAACTCCAGTTTTTTTTTTCCTCTGTAATTTCCACTATTCTTGTTTTTTCCCCTTAAGTTACCCATTTTCTGTCTTTTATTTCTCGATTATATAATAAAATCACAATTTATTTTACTAATACCAATGCTAATGAATCTCAAGATCGTTTGTGCAGGTTAAACAACTGAAACGATCATATATAGCTCATGAACCATTACAGGGACAAAAGGAGTTGTTTGGTTAGACAATGTTCCAATGAAAGTACAGAAAAGCTTAAAATGACGGCAAATGCATATCTTACAAATCAATCAGAATATTTAATTTAATCTGAAAGAACAGTTTTGAGTGAAAAATAATTAGGCATATGGGATAAACCAGGACAGACGTTATTCATTGGTTCCTATCGTCTTCTCCCCCGGCTGCAAACGCCGGACGGACTCACATGTATGAAACTTCTTACATTCACAATCGCCACGTATCAGAAGAAGCACTTCACAAGAGGACTTTACAAATTAAAAAAATTATAAAATCTAGAAAATTATAATAATTATTAATAAATTATAAAATATAAAATTAAATATATTATAAAAATATTATAAAACTATAAATTTTGAAAATATAGAAAAATTGTAAACTATGTAAAAATTGTAAAAATATAGAAAGTGATTTGAGATGTAAACTAAGGTGGGGAAATGGGTTGAGAAGGTAAATGATAATAGAAACTATTTGTATATAAAACTGTAAACATTTTTTATATTTTATATTTTTGTAATTTTTATATTAATTTTGAATAACTTTTAATAATATATTTTTAATTTTCTATAATTTTTTGCACTTTTGTCATTTTCTATTTTAATAATTTTCTATATTTTAAACAATTTTCATTGTTTTTCATTTTTATTTTCATAATTTATATATATATTTAAAATTTATTAATATTTTAAATTTTTAAATTTTTCTATAATTTATATAAAAATGAATTTTTTAATTTATATTTTATATATTTTTAAAAGACACATTTTATGATTTTCTATAATTATTTAATATATTTTATAATTATTTAATAATTATTAGTGTTTTTAAATATAAAATACATGTTTTTGCCACATGACACAATTCTGGCGTACCACGTGGCGAGAACACATAAAAGATGACTATCATTATTTTGTAACAGTTGGCTGTTAATTTTAATGGTCGAAAGGCTTAATTGATCGTAATTTTAAAGTTCAAGGGCTTAATTGAGATAAAAAGTATAGATACCCTAACCAATTTTTACCTTTAATCAGATCATACCCCAATCGGTTCTCAATTCGACTGGTCGGTCTGACTCGATTTAGATAACATTGAATTTTAGAATTTTTGTTTATATATATATATATATATATATATATATATATTTGAATTTTACCTTTAAAGTTAACAATGTCAAAGGTAGAATAACTTTTTTAGCCCTCAATATTTATAGGGGTGTTCAAACAAATATGTTCAAAGGACGGAGAGGTGATTACCCACTTTGCCAAACTCAAAAGTCTAAACATATATTCGTGGAAAATGAAGTTAATAAAATAGATTTATTTTTTTTTGTGAAAAAGAGAAAATTACAAGAAATAAAAAACATCAACTAGCCTAACTCCCCACATGGGGGTTTTCCAAACATTCGCAACCCTTGCCTTCCCGAGTGAGCCAACCTGGCCAGGTTATCAGCTTCCTGATTGTCTTCTGTAGGTATGTAATAAATATTCCAGTGTGAAGTCTAAGACAATAACTGAAGAATCCTCCTAATTAGAGATGTATTGGAACCTCCTGTAGAACTCTCCTGACTGGCCATCACCACTTCAATACTATTAGAATGAATCATGACATTATCCAAACCACAATAAATTATAGATTGAGACCATCCAATATGCCCTACAGTTCAGCCTCAAACACTGAGCAACTTTCCAGAAACCTATTATAACAAATGATCTACTTCCCATTTCGATTTCTCACAACTTCCTCATGCTGCTGCAAAGTTGTCCTGTAACAGCCCATTTTCGATGAGATCGGAACAGTGGTTTCGTGACCACAAATCTGAGCCCAAAAATAAAAATTTATTTTATTTTATTTTATGGTTAGTATTATGATAGGAAGGTCACGTGAAAATTTTGATGCGAGAATTTTATCGATTGTGAGGTTAATTAGGTAAAGGACTAAATTGCATAAAATGCTAAAGTTGGATTCTAGCAGCTATAAGGATTAAATAGCTATGGAATTCAAAACTAGAGGTCTTTCTATGATAATTAAAAAATTAAGAAAGTATGTAGATTTTTCTTGGTGACTCATCCATGGAAGAATTAGAAATGACTAGGATTAAATTGGAGATCAACAAAATTAAAAGATGATAGAAAAATAAAAAGAAATTATCATATTTTCTATTCATCTCCTTCCCTAAATTTTTTTTATGGAAACCCTAGGAGTGAGGAAGAGAACTTTTCAATCTTAGAAAGGTATGAAATCAAGTCCCGTTTTTAATGATTTTTATATTTTTAGAATCGGGATAACCTAATCTTTCTATTTATGGTATTTATTTGAAAAGATAACAAAGTATAGAAACTTTTCCATGGATGTAAATGCTGGAAATTTGAAATTTATGGTAGAAAATGAAAGATAGTTGATAGATAAATAACTTTTACAAAGTAATTTTTCATGGAAACTTGATTTAGGGACTAAAATGAAAAAGTGGTAAAACCCATAGAAAATTCTAAAATTTGTGAAATATGTGTGTTGTAAAAATTGTTATTAAATCTTGGTTAGGCTTGGAAAGAGGACTAGATTGCATGAATTTCATTTTCCAAGCCTAGGGACGAAATTGGAATTTTTAAAAAGAGCAGGGGCAAAATAGTAATTTTGCCTAGGATGTAGTAGAATGCAAATGTATGTAAAATTTGATGAGTTAATAATTAAATTTGCTTATATAGACCCAGAAAGACCAACTACGGAACTAGATTGAGGGAAACAAAAAGTTTCGAATTACTTGGAATTCAAACCCGAACAACTGTCAAGGTAAGTTCGTGTAACTTAATTTGGTACGTTAATATGTTTGAATTCAATTGTGTGATTGTGATAGTATGTATGTGATGATATACATAATGAAATAATTACAAGTTGGAAACATTGATAAGATATCATATCCCAATTGAATATTGAAATTCGATGGATTATGGTGATTTCTTTAAACAGGTATAATATGGAAAAGGTTATAAATAGGATTTGACCCGGACGGGTAATCCTAAATTTAAGCCTCTCGAGCATATGTTATAGATTGGGTTTTGCCTGGACGGGTAACCCTAATTAAGCTTTTTAGAGCACAGGTCACTAATAGGATTTACCCTGGACTGGCAATCCTAAATGACTCTTGTGAACGTCGGTTGAAAATCGAGATTTAGCCTAGACTGAAAATCATGTTGTAAAATATATGGCTCGAGAGTGTACTCTTTGGACTTATGCCCAATGGGTAATAATGAATACGAATTTACGGATCACTCAAATGTATACCTTATGTACATTACCTGAATGTCCAACGAAATTTCATCAGTTCAACGGAAAAGACTCTCAAAATATGGAAAGGTGGAATTAATGGAAGTTTGTATATATTGAGCTCATTTATGTTTACTTGATTGTAAATGATGTTATGTGACTAACTTGTTTGATTAAGTGTATATGTTTAGGTGAACTACCTATAATGGATGAAATGTATATTTATGTATGCTAGTTTGAATAAATATAACTGGTAAGTCTATTTTCCGTTATACGAACTTACTAAGCATGAAAATGCTTACCTCGTTTAATTTTCCCTTGTTTTATAGTGCTCGTAAGCTCGCGAAGGTTGGAAGATCACGGAGCATAATCATACTATCCACTATCTCCTTTTTGGTATACTTAGAAATCTCATTTTTGTATAATTGCTTGTATCGACTTATTTGGCCAAATGATGACTTGTAAGTGATGTTTTGTAATCTAGCCATTGGAATGGCTAGTAATGAGTTAATTTGGTATGTTATAAGTTATCTCATGTTCAATGCTTATGTGTTAAGTGTGAATGAATGTAGTATGTTTATCTTGTATATGCATTAAAAGTATGCTTATAAACACGAATTGCATGTGGTATTATGCCATGATAGGTGTTAATTTAGGCTTGGTTTTAATGCTTGATTTGGCTGGTATATTCATATAAGTATTGGTGTAGGTTGTTGGCAAAATTGGGTGAGAAAATGAAGCTAAGAAATGGCTTCCTTTTGTCCACACGGGTAGACACACGGGCGTGTGTCTTGGCCATGTGTGACACACGACCGAGTACATGGGCGTGCAGCCAAGCCGTGTTCCCTGCACCTTAAATTTGATAAAACAGAATGCTCAGAATTGAACACACGGGCAGAGACACGGGCGTGTGTCTCAACCGTGTGAAGCCTGCACCTAATTCAAATTAAATTAATTATCCACACGGCCTAGCACATGGGCATGTGGCAGGGTCGTGTGGGGTAAGTCAGAGAGCACCCTAAATCAGACATGGCCTGTAACACGGGCATGTCCGGGGTCACACGGGCGTGTCCCTTGGACCACACGGGTGTGTGAGCCCTGTACCTTAGAAAAATTTTGTAATTTTGCAAAAAATTCTCAGACGTTTCGATTAAGTCCCGTTTCGATTCTAATACTCGTTTTGGGCCTCGAGGGTCTATTCAAGGGACAATAATAAAAATTTTGGAGTATGAATAGTATGTTTAATACAAATTACATGAAAATATTTTGTAAACCTTGGTAATACTCTGTGACCCTATTTTGACAACGGATACGGGTTAGGGGTGTTACATTTAGTGGTATTAGAGCTACGGTTTAGCTGATTTTCAGACTAATGTAGCAAGTACGAGTCTAGCTATACATGCCATTATATAAACCATGATAGTATGATATTTCCTGACCAATTTTTAATGTATTTTTATATAGTAATGTCTTCCAACCAAGCTCTAGATGAGTTTGAGGAAGCTAAAAGCACTGCTCAAGCTTCTGTGGAACAAGCCACAACTAGTAGTAGTAGCAGGCCTATGTCTGAGGGCCGTGAAGAGGCAAAAGCTGCCTTCTTTGAAATGATGGATGAATGGTTTAGTGATTATATGAGAACACGTCCTGCTGTCCAACAACCTCCCCTAGCTATTTTATAACCCGATGAACGCCACAGGGTATTGGACCCATTAGAATTGGTAAGACTCTGGTTGATAAGATTAGAAAATATAGGGCTAAAGAACTTAGGGCTACGACTGATGATGATCTAGAAAGGGGCTAAGTTCTGGCTGGAAAATACTATTCGTGTTCTTGTTGAATTGTCATGTACTCCTGCCGAGTGTTCGAAATGTGCGGTATCCTTGCTGAAAGATACAACTTACCATTGGTGGAAAACCATATCTTCTATTGTACCGCGAGAAAATCTTACGTGGGAGTTCTTCCAAACCGAGTTCAGAAAGAAATATATTAGTCAGAGGTTCCTAGATCAGAAGAAGAAGGAATTTTTAGAACTCAAACAGGGAAATATGACAGTAGCCGAGTATGAATGAGAGTTTGTTAGACTGAGCAAGTATGCTACTGAATGGGTTCAGACTGAAGCTGATATGTGCAAATGATTTGAAGAAGGCCTGAATAAAAACATTAAGTTGTTGATTGGGATTCTGAAATTAAGGGAATTTGCGGTGTTGACTAAAAGAGGCCACAAGGCCGAGGAATTAAGAAAAGAGAAGAAGCAAGCCGAAAGAGAAGTTCGGGTACCGAGTAAAATATTTATGAACAAGATGCAATCATCTGCCTCAAAGAAATCAAGAGGTTACCAAGAATGTTTTGTCTCATCAGCGGGGTATTTGGGAAAGGAAAGAAGTTCAAAGCGCTTCAACTCGAGGTCTTCATCTCTGCTAGCAACTAGTGTTGGGAGTGTTGGAAACCCCAAGCCATGATGCAATGTTTGTAACAAATCGCATTTTGGAGAACGCCGGATGAGAAGTGGGGCATGTTTTAAGTGTGGGTCTCTCGACCACTTTCTCAAAGATTTCTCAGAAAGAATTGAGAAAGATGTTGAACAGTCCCCGAAGCCGAGTGATCTAGTCTCGAGGGGTAGACCACCACGGTATCAAGGAAATGTAGGTGGCAGTCGTAGTGCTGCAAAGGACCTAATGACTAAATCTGAGGTACTGGCTCCGGCAAGAACATACGCCATACGTGCAAGAGAAGATGCCTTGACACTAGATGTTATCACTGGTACATTCTCTTCACTTGATACTAATATTATTGCTTTGATTGATCCTGGTTCAATGCATTCATATATATGCACGAAACTTGTGACTGTTAAAAATATGATTGTTGAAGTCACCGAATTTGTGGTTAAAGTTTCAAACCCCTTGAGTCAGCATGTTATGGTGGATAAAATCTGTAAGAACTGTCCATTGATAATTGAGCGTCATTGTTTTCCAGCTAATTTGATGTTATTACCCTTTGATAAATTTAATGTAATATTGGGAATGGATTGGTTAACCCAACATGATGCAGTGGTAAATTGTAAGTATAAATACATTGAATTGAAATGTCAAAATGGTGAGTTACTTCGGGTTGAATTTCAGAAACTGGATGGATTATCTAATGTGGTTTCAACAATATCAGCCCAGAGATATATTAGAAAAAGTATAAGGCTTATTTTGCGTATGTGCTGGATACTAAAGTGTTTGATTTTAAAATCCAGTCAGTGCAGGTTGTTTGTGAATTTCTTGAGGTATTCCCAGAAGTATTGCCCAGTTTGCCACTAGCTAGAGAGGTGGAATTTTCTATAGACCTTGTACCAAGGACGACACCGATATCGGTAGGACCATATAGAATGGCTTCTACTAAATTAAAGAGTTGAAAATGCAGCTGCAAGAATGAATTGATAAAGGATTTGCTTGACCCAGCTTTTTACCGTAGTGTGCATCCATATTATTTGTAAAGAAGAAAGATGGATCATTGAGACTATGCATCGATAACAAACAGCTTAATAAAGTCACAATAAAGAATAAGTACCCGTTGCCTCGTATAGATGACGTGTTTGATCAATTAAAAGGTGCCATTGTATTTTCAAAAATTGATCTACGATCTAGTTACTATCGACTACGAGTAAAGGATTTGGATGTGCCAAAGAAAGCTTTTAGAACCATAAATGGGCATTATGAATTTTTGGTGATTCCATTCAGATTAACGAATGCACCATTGTTATTTATGGATTTAATAAACAGAATTTTTAAACCATACCTGGACAGGTTTGTGGTTGTTTTTAATGATGATGTTTTGGATTATTCTCGGGATAAAAATGAGCATGCTGAACATTTGAGAACTGTATTGCAAGCTCTGCGCGAGAAGTAATTGTATGCCAAATTCAGTAAATGTGAATTCTGGTTAAAGGAAGTTAGTTTTCTTGGACATGTTGCATCTGCAGAAGGTATCCGAGTGGATCCGCATAAAAGTTTAGCTATTGTAAGTTGGAAGCCACCGAGGAATGTTTCCGAAGTTTGAAGTTTTTTGGGGCTAGCCGGATATTATCGGATATTTTTTAAAGGGTTTTCAATGATAGCTTCTCTGATGAATCGATTGCTGCGAAAAGATGTGAAATTCGAGTGGACCGACAAATGTCAACAGAGTTTTGATAGATTGAAAGCCTTACTGATGGAAGCACCCATACTAGTTCAAACTGAACCGGGTAAAGAATTTGTAGTATACAGTGATGCCTCATTGAATGGTTTGGGGTGCATATTGATGCAAGAAGGTAAAGTTGTAGCTTATGCATCTAGGCAACTAAAACTGCATGAAAGAAATTGCCCAGTACATGATCTTGAGTTAGCAGCCATTGTGTTTGCACTGAAGATATGGCGGCATTATCGCTTTGGTGAAAAGTTTCATATCTTTTCGGATCATAAAAGTCTAAATTATTTAGTGACATAAAAAGAATTGAACTTAAGACAACGTAGGTAGTTGGAATTATTGAAAGATTATGATCTCGTTATTGATTACCATTTGGGGAAAGCTAATGTAGTGGCGGATGCCTTGAGTCAAAAATCTTTGTTTTCTTTGTGAGCAATGAACGCTCAATTGTCCTTGTCTGATGATGATTCAATTATAGCTGAGTTAAGAGCTAGACCAACATTTTGGCAACAAATCAGTGAAGCTCAGAAGGATGATGATAAGTTATAGGCCAAACGAGTGCAAAGTGAGTCAGATCCTAATTCAGAGTTTTAGATTGATTTAAATGGTTGTTTGTTGGTTAGAGATAGAATATGTGTATCAAGAATTCAGAACTAGTACAGAAGATTTTAGATGAAGCGCATAATAGTGTTATGTCTGTGCATCCCAATAGCAACAAAATGTATAATAGCTTGAAGAAAATGTATTGGTGGCTGGGAATGAAAAGAGATATCTCTGAATTTGTATTTAGATGCTTGATATGTCAACAAGTAAATGCTGAGCACCAAGTACCTTCGGGATTATTACAGCCAATTATGATTCCAGAATGGAAATAGGAAAGGATTACCGTGGACTTTGTATCGGGATTACCCTTGTCACCGAAAATAAAACATGCTGTATGGATAATTGTTGATCGTTTAATGAAGTCGGCACACTTTATCCCTCTACTTATGGATTTTTCATTGGATAGATTGGCTGAATTATATGTCTCTGAGACTATAAGGCTACATGGAGTGCCAATCTCCATTATTTCTGATAGAGATCCCCGATTTTACATCCTGACTTTAGAGCAAGTTGCAACAAGCTCTAGGCATTCTTTTACAATTTAGTACTGCATTCCATCCTCAAATGGATGGACAATCTGAACGTGTGATACATATTTTAGAAGAGATGCTTCGGTGTTGTGTGCTTGAATTTGGAGGTAACTGAGAAAGATATTTGCCTTTGATTGAATTTGTTTACAATAATAGCTATCAGTCCAGTATTAAAATGGCACCGTTTAAGTCTCTATATGGTCGCAAATATAGAACTCCATTGTATTGGACAGAGTTAAGCGAGAAAAAGATACACGGAGTTGACTTAATACGTGAAATCGAGGAAAAGGTGAAGATAATCCGAGACAGTTTGAAGGAAGCCTCAGATCGTCAAAAGTCCTATGCCGATTTGAAAAGAAAGGAAATAGAATTCCAGGTTGGTGATAAAGTGTTCCTGAAAGTGTTACCATGGAAGAAAGTTCTCCGATTCGGTCGCAAAGGGAAATTGAGTGCATGGTTCATCGTACCTTATGAAATCATCTAAAGAATCAGGCTGGTTGCATATCGGTTAGCATTACCACTTGAGCTTGATAAGATTTACAATGTTTTCCATGTATCCATGTTACGACGATATAGATCGGACCCTTCACATGTTATTACTCCAACAGAAGTTGAGATTTAGCCTGATATGACCTACAATGAAGAACTGATCAAAATACTTGCACATGAGACGAAAGAGCTAAGAAATAAAAATGTGGCATTGGTAAAAGTGCTCTGGCAACGGCATGGATTAGAGGAAGCTACCTGGGAGCCGGAGGATACTCTGAGGAAGTAGTAACCTAACCTCTTTTTTGGTAAGAATTTTCGAGGACGAAAATTTCTAAGGAGGAGAGTTGTAACATCTCATTTTCGGTAAGATTAGAGCAGTGGTTTCGTGACCACAAATCTGAGCCCAAAAATAAAAATTTATTTTATTTTATTTTATGGTTGGTATTATGATAGGAAGGTCACGTGAAAATTTTGATACGAGAATTTTATCGATTGTGAGGTTAATTAGGTAAAGGACTAAATTGCATAAAATGCAAAAGTTGGATTCTAGTAGCTATAAGGATTAAATAGCTATGGAAAAAATAAAAAGAAATTATCATCTTTTCTATTCATCTTCTTCCCAAATTTTTTTATGAAAACCCTAGGAGAGAGGAAAAGAATTTTTCAAACTTAAGAAGGTATGAAATCAAGTCCCGTTTTTAATGATTTTTATTTTTTTAGAATCGGGATAACCTAATCTTTCTATTTATGGGATTTATTTGAAAAGATAACAAAGTGTAGAAACTTTTCCATGGATGTAAAGGATGGAAATTTGAAATTTATGGTAGAAAATGAAAGATAGTTTATAGATAAATAACTTTTATAAAGTAATTTTTCGTGGAAACTTGATTTAGGGTCTAAAATGAAAGTGGTAAAACCCATGGAAAATTTTGAAATTTGTGAAATGTGTGTGCTATAAAAATTGTTATTAAATCTTGGTTAGGCTTGGAAAGAGGACTAGATTGCATGAGTTTAATTTTCCGAGCCTAGGGATGAAATTGGAATTTTTAAAAAGAGTAGGGACAAAATAGTAATTTTGCCTAGGATGTAGTAGAATGCAAATGTCTATAAAATGTGATGAGTTAATAATTAAATTTTCTTATATAGACCAGGAAAGACCAACTTTGGAACTAGATCGGGGGAAATAAAAAGTTTTAGATTAGTTGAAATTCAAACCCGAACAACTGTCAAGGTAAGTTCTTGTAACTTAATTTGGTATGTTAATGTGTTTGAATTGAATTGTGTGATTGTGATAATATGTATGTGATGATATACATAATGAAATAATTACAAGTTGGAAACATTGATGAGATATCATATCCGGATTGAATATTGAAATTTGATGGATTATGGTGATTTCTTTAAATGGGTATAATATGGAAAAGGTTACAAATAAGATTTAGCCCGGACGGGTAATCCTAAATTTAAGCCACTCGAGCATATGTTATAGATTGGGTTTAGCCTGGACGGGTAACCTGGATTAAGCTCTTTAGAGCATAAGTCACTAATAGGATTTACCCTGGACTGGCAATCCTAAATGACTCTTGTGAACGTCTTCTGAAAATCGAGATTTAGCCTGGACTGGCAATCCGTTATAAAATATGTGGCTCGAGAGTGTGCTCTTTGGAATTATGCCCAATGAGTTATAATGAATACGAATTGACGGATCATTCATATGTATAACTTATGTACATCACCTAAATGTCCATCGAAACTTTATTTGTTCAACAGAAAAGACTCTCGAAATATGGAAAGGTGGAATTAATGGAAGTTTGTATATATTGAGCTCATTTATGTTTACTTGATTGTAAATGATGTTATGTGACTAACTTGTTTGATTAAGTGTATATGTTTAGGTGAACTATAATGGATGAAATATATATTTTTGTATACTAGTTTGAATAAATATAACTGGTAAGTTTATTTTCCGTTATACGAACTTACTAAGCATGAAAATGCTTACCCCGTTTAATTTTCCCTTGTTTTATAGTGCTCGTAAGCTTGAGAAGGTTGGAGGATCGGTCGGAGCATAATCACACTATCCACTATCTCCTTTTTGGCATACTTAGAAATCTCATTTTGGTATAATTGCTTGTATAGACTTATTTGGCCGTATGATGACTTGTAAGTGATGTTTTGTAATCTAGCCATTGGAATGGCTAGTAATGATTTAATTTGGTATGTTATAAGTTATCTCTTGTTCAATGCTTATGTATTAATTTTGGATGAATGGAGTATGTTTATCTTATATAAAAGTATGCTTATAGACACGAATTGCATGTAGTATTATGCCATGATAGATGTTAATTTAGGCTTGGTTTTAATGCTTGATTTGACTGGTATATTGATGTAAGTATTGGTGTAGGTTGTTGGCAAAATTGGGTGAGAAAATGAAGCTAAGAAATGGATTCCTTTTATCCACACGGGTAGACACATGGGCGTATGTCTAGGCCGTGTGTGACACACGACCGAGTACATGGGCATGTAGCTAGGCCGTGTGTCCCCTGCACCTTAAATTCGAGAAAACAGAATGCTCAGAATTAAGCACATGGGTAGAGATACGGGCGTGTGTCTCAGCCGTGTGAAACCTGCACCTAATTCGAATTAAATTAATTATCTACATGGCCTAGCACATGGGCATATGGCATGGTCGTGTGGGGTAAGTCAAAGAGCACCCTAAATCGGACATGGCCTGTAACACGGACGTGTGAGCCCTGTACCTTAGAAAAATTTTGTAATTTTACGAAAAATTCTTAGAGGTTTTAGTTAAGTCCCGATTCGATTCTAATATTCGTTTTGGGCCTCAAGGGCCTATTCAAGGGACAATATGAAAAATTTTAGAGTATGAATAGTATGTTTAATACAAATTGCATGAGAATATTCTATAAACCCCGGTTATACTCTGTGACCCTATTCCAGCAACGGATACGTATGGGTTAGGGGTGTTACATTTAGTGGTATCAGAGCTACAGTTTAGTCAATTCTCGTACTAATGTAGCAAGTACGAGTATAGCTATAAATGCCATTATATAAATCATGATAGTGTGATATCTCCTGACCAATTTTTAATGTATTTTTATATAGTAATGTCTTCCAACCAAGCTCGAGATGAGTCTGAGGAAGCTAAGAGCACTGCTCAAGCTTCTGTGGAACGAGCCACAACTAGTAGTAGTAGCAGGCCTATGTCTGAGGGCCGTGAAGAGGCAAAAGTTGCCTTTTTTGAAATGATGGATGAATAGTTTAGTGAATATATGAGAACACGTCATGTTGTCCAACAACCTCCCCTAGCTATTTTACAACCCGATGAAACGCCGCAGGGTATTGGATCCATTAGGATTGGTAGGCTCGGTTGATAAGATTAGAAAATATGGGGCAGAAGAATTTAGGGCTACGGCTGATGATGATTTAGAAAGGGCTTGTTCTGGCTGGAAAATACTATTCGGGTTCATGATGAATTGTTATGTACTCCCGCTGAGTGTTTGAAATGTGCGGTATCCTTGTTGAAAGATACAACTTACCATTGGTGGAAAACCATATCTTCTATTGTACCGTGAGGAAATGTTACGTGAGAGTTCTTCCAAACATAGTTCAGAAAGAAATATATTAGTCAGATATTCCTAGATCAGACGAAGAAGGAATTTGTAGAACTCAAATAGGGAAATATGACAGTAGCCGATTATGAATGAGAGTTTGTTAGACTGAGCAAGTATGCTACTGAATGGGTTCATACTGAAGCTGATATGTGCAAATGATTTGAAGAAGGGCTGAATAAAGACATTAAGTTGTTGATTGGGATTCTGGAATTAAGGGAATTTGCGGTGTTGTCTAAAAGAGGCCACAAGGCCGAGGAATTAAGCAAAGAGAATAAGTAAGTCAAAAGAGAAGCTCGGGTACCAAGTAAAAGATTTATGAGCAAGATCCAATCATCTGCCTCAAAGAATCAAGAGGTTACCAATAACATTTTGTCTCATCAGTGGGGTATTTGGGAAAGGAAAGAAGTTCAAAATGCTTCAACCTGAGGTCTTCATCTCCGTTACCAACTAGTGTTGGGAGTGTTGTAAACCCCAAGCCACGATGTAATGTCTGTAACAAATCATATTTTGGAGAATGCCGGATGAGAAGTGGGGCATGTTTTAAGTGTGGGTCTCTCAACCACTTTCTCAAAGATTTCCTAGAAAGAGTTGAGAAAGATGTTAAACAGACCTCGAAGCCAAGTAATCCTATCTCGAGGGGTAGACCACCACCGTATCCAGGAAATTTTCATGGTAGTCGTAGTGCTGTAAAGGACCCAACGACTAAATCTGAGGTACGGGCTCCGGTGAGGACATACGCCATACGTACAAGGGAAGATACCTCGAAATCGGTTGTTATCACTGGTACATTCTCTTTACTTGATACTGATATTATTAATCCTGGTTCAACACATTCATATATATGCACGAAACTTGTGACTGTTAAAAATATGATTGTTCAATTCACTGAATTTATGGTTAAAGTTTCAAACCCCTTGGGTTAGCATGTTATGGTGGATAAAATCTGTAAGAACTGTCCGTTGATAATAGATCGTCATTATTTTCCAGCTAATTTGATGTTATTACCCTTTGATGAATTTGATGTAATATTGGGAATGGATTGGTTAACCCAACATGATGCAATGGTAAATTGTAAGTATAAATACATTGAATTGAAATGTCAAAATGGTGAGTTACTTCGGGTTGAATCTGAGAAACTGGATGGGTTATCTAATGTAATTTCAACAATATCAGCCCAGAGATATATTGGAAAAGGGTATGAAACTTATCTTGCATATGTGATGGATACTAAAATGTCTGAGTTGAAAATCCAGTCAGTGCCGGTTGTTTGTGAATTTCCTGAGGTATTCCCAGAAGAATTGCTCGGTTTGCCACCAGCTAGGGAGGTGGAATTTTCTATTGACCTTGTACCAGGGACGACACCGATATCAATAGCACCATATAGAATGACTCCTACTAAATTAAAGGAGTTGAAAGTGCAGCTGCAAGAATTAATTGATAAAGGATTTGCTCGACCCATCTTTTCACCGTGGGGTGCACCGATATTATTTGTAAAGAAGAAAGATGGATCATTGAGACTATGCATTGATTTTAGATAGCTTAATAAAGTCACAATAAAGAATAAGTACTTGTTGCCTTGTATAGATGACTTGTTTGATCAATTAAAAGGTGCCACTGTATTTTTGAAAATTTATCTACGATATGGTTACTATCAACTACGAGTAAAGGTGTAACACCCCTAACCCGTAACCGTCATCGATTTAGGGTTAAAGGCATTACCAGACAATTCAGGTCTTTTACGGACATTTTATAATATAATTAGACAAATCGCATCAAAGTGTCCCTTAAATAGGTCAACGAGACCTTAAACATGCTTTAGAATAGGGCCGAGACTAGACCTAACACATACAAAAATTTTCAGAAATTTAAAAATTTTCTTAAGTTATAGAGGTCACATGCCTGTGTGGGCAGGCCGTGTGCCTCCCACGGCCTCATACACGCCTATGTGTCTAAGCCGTGTCAAAATAGGGCATACATACTGAGTTGTCCCCACGGCTTGAGACACGCCCGTGTGTCTCACCTGTGGTCGACACTGACTTGCACCATATGGCCAGTCACACACCCGTGTGTCCAGCCTGTGGTCGAGCCTGACTTGTTTTGAATTAAAACCATGAGGGACACGATCGAGCCACACGCCCGTGTGCTCAATCGTGTGGGAAAATATAGGCCATTTGCAAGGCCAAAATGCTACTCACACTTGGGTCATCCCTATAAGCAACATACCAATTCAATTCATACCAAAATAATAAACTTTTCCAAGCATTCAAAAGCCTCTCAAACATACCATTTTATGCAACATTTATCACAACTTATTCACAAGCATTTCCAAACATATTTCATTCACAATCTTACCATTTCAACATAGTCATCATTCATCAAAAACATATACTCACTTTGTATCAATAGGCTTACCATTAATTTGACCATTTCATAACCATGAAATCATACCAAACCAAGCATTATAACATGACCACTCATGCATAAAATAAGTTTTACCTAGCCATATCACATGGCTATTTACATATTTCAAACATATCTCAAAACAACTAGCCTATACATGCCATATTAGCTATATACACATTTTCAAAGTACCAAAATATGATTGAGTAGTGTGATGACGATCCTCGACGGTCCCCGAGCCTTCAGTAGCTTTGATGATCTATAAAACAGAGCAAACACACACAAAGTAAGCTTTCAAAAGCTTATTAAGCCATATACAAATAAACTTAACAATAAATACATATAGTCACATAGACACAATGACATTGATTTATCTCATTCGAAAAATTCATAATATCATCCTTGGCTCATTAATTAGCCATTACTTCCCACATATCATAGCTCATAATATCACTTTACTTATATCTCATTCAAGCATGAATCATATATTATCTAATCAAATCAATTCACATATCTCATCTAGGTGAGTTCATATACATACTTACCTTTCTTACACTTGTTTAGTGTATAGTTAAAACATACCTGATCCGTTTATACATATCAAGTAGACTTTCATTTCTCAGATTTGCCCATTGAACCCTTCGAAATCTAATAAGTTACTCGAATGCTCGAAATAGTCGTACAATGCCAACGCCCTAGACGTGGTCTTACATGTAACCAGATATCGATGCCACTGTCCCAGACAGGGTCTTACTCGAATCAATACAATGCCAATGTACCAGACATGGTCTTACACGTAAATCTCATATCGATGCCAATGTCCCAGACATGGTCTTACACGAAATCCCGAATCAATGCCAACGTCCCAGAAGTGGTCTTATATGATATCACAAAACAGAAACCTATGTCATGACATATGTAATTCTACCTATTCCTAGGTTCAACTAGGACTTTTTTAGATATTAACAACAAGTTGATACTACCTCGGATTTCATGTTCTCTATATCTCATACACATTCATCATCATAAATTTCATATGAACATTCACATATCAATGTAAATACATTTATATGTATATCAACTTACCTTGAATTCGGTTAAATGGAAACGAACTCTGATAAACCGTAATATGAACATATTTTAATCCCACATTTAGCATATTTTTGGATGATTTATCCCTTTAATTATAGAAATAGGTGCTCCTAATCCTTTGTTTTCATGTTTTATACTCAGTAGAGCATCGGAGGATGAAAAGAACGAGAAATGGGCCGAAAGCAGAGAAAATGGGCCAAAGTACAAAATCCACATGGCATGGGCCCAAGACCACACGGCTGTGGCCCGTAAGAAGAGTCGACCCCAGCCTGAACCCCAAAATACACGACCGTGCCTCATCAACAGACTCGACCACGGCTTTAAATTGATTTACACAGGCGTGTGCCATGGGCGTGTCCTTGCCGTAGGAAAGAAGAGTTTCATTCGGATTAGGGTACTTAGAGGCAAAGAAAGACATTCCAAAAGCCTATATAAAGACCCCAGAGGCCAACCTTCAGGGAGGCGGTTCAGCTAGGCCAATGAGCCAAGCCAAAGGGCCAGAATTGTGGGATTTACTCAAAGAAAGCCAGTTGATTCATCTCAAGAAGCCAAGATCATACTCAAGACGGAGGAACTCTCCTTCAATTCCTTCATGGGGTTTTAGGGTTTTCTTATGTTTTGTTTTATATTTTCTTCTGAGATGTTTTCTTTTACTATTATGAACTAAACCCTTAGATACTTGAGGGGGATGAAACCTAAGACGGATCTTGTTATTATTATTTGAGCTGTATGATAAATACTTGATTTGTTCTTAACTATGTGTTCTTAATTCTTGTTTTTGGTATTTTCGGGATATTAAGTCAAGCATTTATGCTCTTAGGTAGTGTAGTAATAGACCCTGTTTAATAGTAGATCTAGCATAGCTAAGCGGAGTTGAACGCAACCCTAGAGATAGGATGACTTAAATTTGCCGAATTAGGGTCAAACCTAATATGGGAGTCCATAGATCGAGTTAATGCAATTCTAGGGGTTTTAATTCGAAAGAGATTTCAATTAATCAACCTAGGGTTAGGCATTAGTAGCCTCGAGAGAGGTATTAATATAACTTAGGGAATCCTACGGATCAAGTCAAGTGAATAAATCGTTTGGTTCAGAGTTAGATAATAAGTGAAGTCTAGGTGGATTCTTCCTCGGGTATTGTCTAAATCAATCGGTTTTCTCTCAAGTTTTTCCTCAATTTCTTTTCTTTGTCTTCGCATATTTAGCTTAGTAGTTAGTTAATTTTAGATTAGATAAAAATTCCCTCAATTCTTAGGCTAAATAATAAAAAGAAAGTTAGTATTAGTACTTTTGATTCCTTTGGGTTCGACAATCCTGTCTTACCACTAAACTATAATACTTTCGATAGGTGCGCTTGCCTCCATTGTTGTCTTAGTTAGTTTCTAGGTTCGATCATTCTTTTTATAAATTTTTAAGACTCTGAAACATGATCATGTTTTTGACACCGTTGCCGGGGAACTGAAATATTAAGAACGCTCAATTTTTATTACTTTAGCCATATTTTATTTTTGTAATTAATTTTTTTTTACTTTTTGGAATTTCTTTTTCTTTTTTTTTCTTTTCCTAGTAGGTACCTCTAGTTTATGACTAGAAGAAACCCGACAGGATCACTACTTTACGACAGTGATATTGAAGGAACCGTATGCAGAAATCGTAGAGAAGTAAGGCGAGGCTTAAATTACATACAAGAAGAGCAAGAGGACGAAACTAATACCACTGAAGGGATGGCTAAGAATAATCCGCTACCTCAGGAGGTGGCCGATCATCATGCTCACTGAACTATGTATGATTATGCTAAACCTAATTTAATAGGAGCTGAATCGAGTATTGTTAGGCTTGCTATAGCCGCTAATAATTTTGAACTAAAACCTAACACTATTCAAATGATTCAACAGTTTGTTCAGTTTGATGGTTTGCAGGACGAAGACAAGAATACTCATTTAGCAAATTTTCTAGAATTCTGTGATACCTTCAAAATAAATAGCATTTCTGATAATTTCATTTGTCTTCGGTTATTTCCCTTTTCTTTGAGAAATAAATTCAAACAGTGGTTACATTCTCTTCCAAGAGGATCAATCACTACATGGGACCAAATGACCGAAAAATTTTTATTAAAATATTTTTCGCCGGCCAAAACGGCCAAATTAAGGAAGGATATCTCTTCTTTTGTGCAGATGGATTTAGAAACATTATACGATGCATGGGAGAGATACAAATATTTGTTGAGAAGGTGCCCACACTATGGTTTACCCTTGTGGTTACAGGTCCAAACTTTTTACAATGGTGTGAACCCCTCAACCCGGCAGTTAATTGACTCAGTAGCTGGCGAAACCCTGAATAACAAAACTCCTGAAGTAGCTTATGAATTCATAGAGAAGATGTCACTGAACAACTATCAGTGGCAAGTTACAAGAACAAAGCCAACCAAAGCAGCCGAAATTTTCAATCTCGACGCATTCACCATGTTATCAAATCAGGTAGAGATGATGAATAAAAAGATTGATGGTTTGTGTGGTTCTTTGCAAGTACATCCAATTATGCAATATCTAGGAGGTGTGGCAAATCCTGAGTACCCACCCTACAATCCGGGCATGGAAAGCAAACAAATAAACTATACGTGTAACAATTTTAGACCTCAAAATAACCCTTATATTAATACTTATAATCCAGGTTAGAGGAACCACCCCAATTTCTCGTGGGGTGGTCAAGGTAATCAGAGACAACAACCACCCCATCCAAACTTCCAACAATAGCCCTACCCACAGGAAAAGAAGCCAAACCTTGAAGAGATGCTGACAAATTCATAGCGGTATTTGAAACTCGTTTTCAAAACACCGAGACAACACTTAAAAATCAACAAGCATCGATTAAAGGAATCGAGAACCAGTTAGGGCAACTCGCAAAGCTGATCTCTGAATGACCATTAGGTAGCTTGCCAAGTACCACTGAGACTAATCTAAAAGAGCAAATTCGAGCCATAACAAATTATGACAGTGAAGGGATAGTCGAACCTAAACCTGAGCCAAGGCGAGAACCTGTGGTAAGGGAACGTAAGATTGATGTAAGCCAAGAAAAGCCAAAATCGATAATTAAAGAATACAAACCTCGTATACCTTAACCCAATGCGGTGAAGGAAGACAACATAAAAGAACAGTTCGGTAAGTTCCTTAAATTCTTAAAGAAATTACATATTATCTTACCGCTTCTTGAAGCTCTTTCACGGATGCCAGATTCAAGGAAATTTTTAAAAGAGCTCTTAACAAACAAGCGAAAGTTAGACGAGGAGTCGCATGTGGAACTAAACGCAGTGTGCTCGACAAATTAAAAGATCTAGGGATTTTTACAATTCCATGTTTAATTGGTAGTTTATCTGTTGATAATGCTTTAGCTGATTTAGGGGCAAGCATTAATGTTATGCCATCTAAAATGTTTAAACAACTAGGTCTAGGGAAACCCAAGCAAACTAGGATGAGTATTCAACTAGCTAATAAGACTATTCGAATTCCTAAGGGTATAATTGAAGTTATACTAGTTAAAGTTGACAAATTCATATTCCCTGTAGACTTCGTTGTTTTAGATATGGATGAAGACAATAGTATCCCCTTAATTTTAGGAAGACCATTTCTAGCAAATGCCAGATCTAAAATTGATGTTAGTACATGTGAACTCATACTTCGTGTAGGTGACGAATAAATCAATCTTCAAGCTCTCGACTCAGCTAGGACATCGAGTGAGAAAGGTAAGAACGTAAATTTCGTTGATAAGCATTCAGTTAAACTTTCTTTTCAGGAAGCACCACGGAATTACACTACAGAGCCAGATCCTATAGCTCGTACCAACAAGAAAATATCTCATGAGGAATGACGACTTCAGACCGATGAGCTAGATGAGTGGGAGACACATTTCAAGGAGAAATCAAACCCACATGAAGTGAAACCAAAGGAATCCCCAGAAGAACTTAAAGGAACATCAAGTCACTTCAAAATAGGAGATCAGGTACTATTAGATAGAACAGACCCACAAAATCACCACATCAAACCTGAAGATAAACGAAGAGATCCCCTTTATGGTACTTAATGTTTTCCCTTATGAAACATTCGAGGTAAGTAATTCTACTTTCCGTACTTTTAAAGTAAACTCCACTCGACTCAAATTTTATGATGATAGCATGAAAAATAAATTTTCACTCCTTAAACCACCATGAAGGTACGAATGAGAGGTAAGTCTAGCTTAAGACTTTAAACGAGCGCTTCTCGGGAGGCAACCTGAGTACTAACCTTATTTATTTATTTTTCTTTTAGCACCGAACTACAAACTAACCAAGTTAATAAAGCACAGAATTCCACACCACACGGCTTTACACACGGCCGTGTGGATACTACGGATGTTAGCTCTGGCATGGTAGAGATAGTACGAGATAGGACGAGAAAAATATCTTCAAACCACAGATTGAACTAACACCACGACCATGTAACACAACCATGGTCGACACTGTTGAACCAACACGAGCGTGGCAATCCAATGTAAGGTGTGGGAAAAGCGATTGAACCACCACATGGCCGTGCGATATGGCTGTAGGACACAACACGCCCATGAGACACGGGCGTGGGGATGTACCAGAGCTGAAAACTTCTATTTAAAACACCCCTCTCCCCTTCTCACTCACTCCCTATTCACCCTTCACTCTCCTCCATCTTCACTTTCCTCGTTCTTCATTCTCTCAAGTCTTGATCTACGATTCAACAATGTCGAAGAAACAAAAAGATCCTAGCCCAGTCTCCTTGTTCGAGACTAATCAACATAAGTTCATGTCGATCGCTTCATCCACTCGACAAGCCAAGGGTCTTTGAGACTATTTAGCTTTTATTTGTCTCTTCTCTTCTCTTTTATTTTCCTTCTCTTTGACTTTCTTATGCTTAATTCAGTTTATTTCATTTTAGTTTCTTGGTTTTAGATTCTAAAGGCTACTAGGGAATCACACACCACGTCCTTAGAAATCACACCCACCTCACGAACTATCTAACAATAAGGACCTTTCGGTCCATTAATCGGTTCTTTTAGTCTTATTTCCCTTTCTACACACTTTCTTTCTATTTGTCTTTTCTTTAAATATATAATTAGTATATTTAGAATTATTATTACTATTTCCTGGCTAATTCTTCACGAATTACCCAATTTCTTCATTTAGCGCATAGATTGTCAGCGGTCACCACACCACGACCAATGCCAACTCGAGGATCTCATCCAAAATTCAAAAAGTTTCACTTCTCTCCCTATCTTATGATTTTATTAGTATATAATTATTACATATCTTTGTACATTGAGGGCAATGTACATATTAAGTGTGGGGGTGAAAAATATTTAGAAAAAAGTGCCTAACTTTTTGCATTATTCTCAAATCCCTGAATAATATTCTGTCTTAAAGTAATTTTCTCATATCACTAATTAGAATGAAATTCCTGTTAATTCATGATTTCTATTGATATGTTTTAGATTAAGTCATTGATAATTGTGCAATGATGATTTAAACTTTAAGATACTAGAGAATCAAGCATGATGAGTCCATTTTCAAAAATTAAAATTTTCCTAGGTTGTCTACCTGAATTTAATTGTTACCTTGAAATTTGAAATTTTAAGGTTGATATCAAAAACCCATAATTTTTGTGAGATTTTGAGCCTTTTAGAGCATACATTCTTTTCGTGCTCACATTATTGATTATGAGTGTGTCAACATTGATTTGTTATTCTAGAACTTGCTTTGATTATACATGTCGAAACCACATTATTGATTTGATATACAGAGATGATTAAGACACCTAGGATTTAACCCACTTACTCCACTAAAAGCTTACCCTCATAATTGACCCCTAGTGAACCCATTTTATCCTCAATACCATTTTATTGACTTAACCCACTAATATTAACCCAAACCCGTCTTGTATTTGTTATCGTCATTCCTTTTGACTACCTTTCTATCGAGACTTGATTTGATCAATTCCTAATTATACTATTTAAGTTGTTAAAGTTTTATCTTATATTGATTTTTTCTTAAAAAAATAAAAAATTCGAAGTATATTCACTATTAGTTTTGTGATTAAGCGAGCCTATACGTTTAATTTCAACATCTTGAAGAAGAAGCTTGTATTATTAGAATTACAAGTTTTCAATTGATGTAATTATTTAGGTTATTAGTTAGTTAGGTAATTTGTCAATTCAATATTTATTCTAACCCTTCTAATTCTGCCTTTATCCATACCTTTAACCTAAGCCCCATTACAACCCTTTTTAAAGACCTTTTGATTTGTGTATCATCTCATTCTATAGTGGTGGAGATTTAATTTTCATGCAAGCATATGGGATTAACTTTTTATGTTCGACTTTTGAGCGCTTAATTTTTGAACCTTAAACACCTTGAGTGATTTGAGTGAATCTTTAGTGAGGATTTAAACTTTTGTCGATTTTGAATTAAAGGTAACTATTCGGATAAGGGCAAAACACCTATGTTTTTATGCGAAAAACTCATGACTTTGATTTTTTGAATATTTAGGACTCTTTGAGTTGAATTATCCATGTATAAATTATCTATGAATTATGATGAGGCATTATCAATGAATATTATGAATTGAGGAAGTTCGTTTTAATTATGATTTGAGAATTTTGCTTGAGGACAAGCAAAAGCTTAAGTGTGAGGGTATTTGATAAACTGTAATATGAACATATTTTAATCCCACATTTAGCATATTTTTGGATGATTTATCCCTTTAATTATGGAAATAGGTGCTCCTAATCCTTTGTCTTCATGTTTTATACTCAGTAGAGCACCGGAGGATGAAAAGAACGAGAAACATGTCGAAAGCGTAGAAAATGGGCCAAAGTACGAAATCCACACGGCATGAGCCCAAGACCACATGATCGTGCCCCGTAAGAAGAGTCGACCATGGTCTGGACCCTGAAATATACGGCCGTGCCTCATCAATAGACCCGACCACGACCTTAAATTGATTTACATGGGCGTGTACCATGGGCGTGTCCCTACCAGAGGAAAGAAGAGTTTCATTCGGATTAGGGTACTTAGAGGCAAAGAAAGATATTCCAAAAGCCTATATAAAGACCCCAGAGGCTAACCTTTAGGGAGGTGGTTCAGCTAGGCCAATGAGCCAAGCCAAAGGGCCAAAATTGTGGGATTTACTTGAAGAAAGCCATTTGATTCATCTCAAGAAGCCAGGATCATACTCAAGAAGGAGGAACTCTCCTTCAATTCCTTCAGGGGGTTTTAGGGTTTTCTTATGTTTTGTTTTATATTTTCTTCTGAGATGTTTTCTTTTACTATTATGAACTCAACCCTTAGATACCTGAGGGGGATGAAACCTAAGACGGATCTTGTTATTGTTATTTGAGCTGTATGATAAATACTTGATTTGTTCTTAACTATGTGTTCTTAATTCTTGTTTTGGTATTTCTAGGATATTAAGTCAAGAATTTATGCTCTTAGGCAGTGGAGGAATAGACCTTGTTTAAGTGTAGATCTAGGATAGTTAAGCGGAGTTGAACGCAACCCTAGAGATAGGATGACGTAAATTTGTCGGATTAGGGTCAAACCTAATATGGGAGTCCATAGATCGAGTTAATGCAATTCTAGGGGTTTTAATTAGAAAGAGATTTCAATTAATCAACCTAGGTTAGACGTTAGTAGCCTCGAGAGAGGTATTAATATAACTTAGGGAATCCTACAGATCAAGTCAAGTGAATAAATCGTCTGGTTGAGAGTTAGATAACAAGTGAAGTCTAGGTGGATTCTTCCTCGGGTATTGTCTAAATCAATCGATTTTCTCTCAATTTTTCCTCAATTTCTTTTCTTTGTCTTCACATCTTTATCTCAGTAGTTAGTTAATTTTAGATTAGATAAAATTTCCCTTAATTCTTAGGCTAAATAATAAAAAGAAAGTTAGTATTAGTACTTTTGGTTCCTTTGGGTTCAACAATCCGGTCTTGCCACTAAACTATACTACTGTTCGATAGGTGCGCTTGCCTCCATCATTGTCTTAGTTAGTTTCCAGGTTCGATCATTCTTTTTATAAATTTTTAAGACTCTGACACACGATCAAACTCGGTTACTCAATTACTTTCGATTTCTCGCGATCTAAGTCTGTTTTCTTTGGTTCTTGATCTATACATATTCAAATTTAACTCATTTATTTAGTAATTCATTCAATTCAATCCAAAAACACATATTTAGGGCAATTTACAAATTAACCCTCATATTTTCACATTTTGACAATTTAGTCCTTATTTCACAAAATCACAAAATACACAAAATTTCAATACACCCATGCTTAGCTGAATTCTCATGTAGTCCATACAAGTCCATACATTTCATTTATTTCACAATTTAGTCTCTCAAAATATTATTTTCTCAATTATGCCCAAATTACTCAAAATCATTAAAAATTCAAAGACAAAACTTGTTAATCAAACACATATATTTCATATTTCATTATTAGACATCACAAAACTCATAGATTCATCAATGAAATATTCCAAAATATTCATCAATTCATAAAATTGAAGCATGGGTTTTGAAGTATACAAAGCAACGATTGCAAAAATGTAGAAATTATCAAAAACCAAAGAAAAACATTCCTTGAATTAAGCTAAATAAGTGCCGAGAATCATGAAAGCTTAAACCCTTCTTTTTCTTTTCTATATTCGGTGGATGAACACCATTTTTGATGACTTATTTCTTTAATGTTTTAAGATATAATAGCTTAATATTCAATTTACCTATTTAACCTTTTATACTAAAAATAAATAACATGTAAATAAGGCCATTACAGTCCACTTACTCCCACTTATGGCCAAACTGCAACATAAATCCTCATATAAAATAACACACACCAATTAGGCCACTTAATCAAATAGAAGGCCACTTTCACCTTTTATGTGATTTAGTCCTTTTCTCAAATTAAGCACACAAACAGACAAATTAATTTATGTAAATTTAACACATGCTTAATCACATACTGCAGACACAGAAAATAATATTAAAATATTTTTGACTCAAATTTGGGGCCTCAAAACCACTGTTCCGACTAGGGTCTAAATCGAACTGTTACAAAAGGATTTGGTTGTGCCAAAGACAGCTTTCAGAACTAGATATGGGCATTATGAATTTTTGGTGATGCCATTTGGATTAAAAAATGCCCCAGCGGTATTTATGGATTTAATGAACAGAATTTTTAGACAATACCTGGACAGGTTCGTGGTTGTTTTTATTGATGATATTTTGGTTTATTCCCGGGATGAAAATGAGCATGCTAAACATTTGAGAATTGTATTGAAAATTCTGCGTGAGAAGCAATTGTATGCCAAGTTCAGTAAATGTGAATTGTGGTTAAAGGAAGTTAGTTTTCTTGGACATGTTGCATCTGTAGAAGGTATCCGAGTGGATTCGCATAAAAGTTCAGCTATTGTAAGTTGGAAGCCACCGAGGAATGTTTCCGAAGTCTAAAGTTTTCTAGGGCTAGCTGGATATTATCGGAGATTTGTTAAAGGGTTTTCAATGATAGCTTCTCTGATGACTCAATTACTGCAAAAAGATGTGAAATTCGAGTGGACCGACAAATGCCAATAGAGTTTTGATAGATTGAAAGCCTTACTGATGGAAGCACCTGTACTAGTTCAAACTGAATCGGGTAAAGAATTTGTAGTATACAGTGATGCCTCATTGAATGGTTTGGGGTGCGTCTTGATGCAAGATGGTAAAGTTGTAGCATATGCATCTAGGCAACTAAAACTGCATGAAAGAAATTACCCGGTACATGATCTTGAGTTAGCAACCATTGTGCTTGCATTGAAGATATGGCGACATTATCTCTTTGGTGAAAAGTGTCATATCTTTAAGGATCATAAAAGTCTAAAGTATTTAATGACATAAGAAGAATTGAACTTGAGACAATGTAGGTAGTTTGAATTATTGAAAGATTATGATCTCGTTATTGATTACCATCCGGGGAAAGCTAATGTAGTGGCGGATGCCTTGAGTCGAAAATCTTTGTTTGCCTTGTGAGCAATGAATGCCCAATAGTCTTTATTTGATGATGATTCAATTATAGCTAAGTTAAGAGCTAGACCAACATTTCGGCAACAAATCTATGAAACTTAGAAGGATGATGATAAGTTACAGGCCAAACGAGTGCAAAGTGAGTCAGATCCTAATTTAGAGTTTCAAATTGATTCAGATGGTTGTTTGTTGGTTAGAGATAGAATATGTGTACCGAAGAATTCAGAACTAGTACAGAAGATTTTACATGAAGCGCATAATAGTGTTATGTTTGTGCATCCCGATAGCAACAAAATGTATAATGACTTGAAGAAAATGTATTGAAGGATGGGAATGAAAAGAGATATCTCTGAATTTGTATCTAGATGCTTGATATGTCAACAAGTAAAGGCTGAGCACCAAGTGCCTTCGAGATTATTGCAGCCAATTACGATTTCAAAATGGAAATGGGAAAGGATTACCATGGACTTTGTATCGGGATTACCCTTGTCGCCGAAAATGAAAGATGCTGTATGGATAATTGTTGATCGTTTAATGAAGTCGGCACACTTTATCCCAGTACGTATTGATTTTTCATTGGATATATTGGCTGAATTATATGTCTCTAAGACTGTAAGGCTACATGGAGTGCCAATCTCCATTATTTTCGATAGAGATCCCCTATTTACATCCCGATTTTGGAGCATGTTACAAGAAGCTCTGGGCACTCGTTTACACTTTAGTACTGCATTCCATCCTCAAATGGATGGACAATCTGAATGCGTGATACATATTTTAAAAGAGATGCTTCAGTGTTGTGTGCTTGAATTTGGAGGTAACTGGGAAAGATATCTGCCTTTGATTGAATTTGCTTACAATAATAACTATCATTCTAGTATTAAAATGGCACCGTAGGAGGCTCTATATGGTCGCAAATGTAGAACTCCATTGTATTAGACAGAGTTAAGCGAGAAAAAGATATACGGAGTTGACTTAATTCGTCAAACCAAGAAAAAGGTGAAGAAAATCCAAGACAGTTTAAAGGCAGCCTCAGATCGTCAAAAGTCCTATGCCATTTTGAAAAGAAAGGAGATAGAATTTTAGGTTGGTGATAAAATGTTCCTGAAAGTGTCACCATGGAAGAAAGTTCTCCAATTCAGTCGTAAAGGGAAATTGAGTCCATGGTTGTAACACCTCTAACCTGTATCCATCGCCAGAATAGGGCTAAAGGCATTACTGAACTTATCGAAGACTTTTATAGACATTCCATAAAATAATTCATCAATCGTAAACAAAGTGTCCTTTTTATAGGTCAACGAGACCTAAATCATGCATTAGAATAGGATCGGGACTAAACTAAATGCATATAAGATTTCTCGTAAATTTAAAAACTTTTCTAAGTTACTGAGGTGACACACTTGTGTGGGAAGGCCGTGTGCCTCCCACGGCTTCTAGACACACCCATGTATCCTGGCCGTGCCAAAACAAAGCTTGTATACTATCTTATCCACACGGCCTCCAGGCACGCCCGAGTAACATTAAGCTAGTTGCTGAATTAACCACATGGCTACCAGGCACGCCCGTATGCCATAGCCGTGTACACTTAGGTTAGATACTGATTTATTCACACGGCCACTAGGCACGCCAGTTTGCCATGGCCGCGTAGGCAAAACAGACCACTTGCAAGGTCAAAATGCCACCCACACTAGGGTCATCTCTCCTAGCTGCACACCAATTCATTTCATGCACAATTATCATCCAAAATAAGTCAAACTAAACAACCAATAATCACATCCAATCTCCTTTCTAATCATACCATTTTGCATACTAATTTGCATAATCAATTCTCACATAAAACCAAACATGATTCATTCACATTTACCTTTCATATAACTATTCATTTGGTCAAACATACTAACTCGTAATGCATTCATATGCTTACCATAAACTTGTCCATTTCATGGTCATGAGATCATGCCAAAACCAACTTCATATACGATATTCACAAATGCATAATTCCAACACATAACTAGCCATATCACATGTTTAAGTTCATATCTCAAATTATTCCAAATAACTAGCTTATACATTCCATATTTAGCTATATAAAAATCTTCAAAGTACCAAAACAAGTTTGAGTAGTGTGATGATGATCCTCGACGGTTCCCGACCCTTCAGTAGCTTTGACGATCTATAAAACAGAGCAAACACACAGAGTAAGCTTTCAAAAGCTTAGTAAGTCATATAGAAATAAACTTAGCATAAAATACACATATTCATATTGATACAATGTCATTTATAATTCTCATAGCAAATTCATCTCATATTCATTGGCTCATATGCTTAGCCATATCATATCAAATTCTTCAACTCAAATATCACATGTACACATAACTCATTCAAGCATATTTTCACATATTGTCTCATCATTCCATTTCACATGTACATCTTAGTAAGTTTATATAGATACTTACCTTTCATACACACTTAGTGTACATATCAAATGTACTTGATACGGATATACAAATCACATAGTCGTTCGAATCTTGAATTTGCCCGTTGAACCGTTTGGAATCTAATAGGATTCTCAGAATGCTAGAAATAGCCGTACAATGCCAACGTCCCAGACGTGGTCTTACATGTAATCAGATATCGATGGCACTATCACAGACAGGGTCTTATACGAATCATTACGATGCCAATGTCCCAGACATGGTCTTACACGTCATTCTCATGTCGATGCCAACGTCCCAGATGTGGTCTTACATGAAATCTTGAATCAATGCCAACGTCCCAGATATGGTCTTACATGATATCACATAACAGACACCTATGTCATGACATAGACTACCCTATCTATTCCTATGTTCAAACGGGACTTCTCGGACATTGTTACTATGCTGATTTTATCTCAGAATTCATGTATACATCATCTCATATACATTCATCATTATCAATAGTCATAAGAACATACATAATTGAACACAAATACATTTATTTTTATATTGACTTACCTCAGATTTGGATATTCGTTCGGACTCGATTATTCTACTACCTTCGTTTTCCCACGATCTAAGTCCGTTTTCTTCTGTTCCTGATTTATACATATTCAAATTTAACCCTTTCATTCATTAGCTTATTCAATTCAATCCAAAAACATACATTTAGGGATATTTGCAACTTAACCCTCACATTTGCACATTTTATCAATTTAGTCCATTTTTCACAAAACATTAAATATACAAAATCACCATATATTCATGCTTAGCCTCATGCCCATGTATCTCATACAAGTCCAAGCATTTCATCAAATTCATAATTTAATCCCTCAAATAATCATTTTTCTCAATTGAGTTCAATATACTCAAATTCAACAAAACTCCAAAGACAAACTATGATAATCATATACATATCTTTCATATTTCACTAGAAAGCATTACAAATCACATGAGTTCATCAAAGGCTCATCTCATAAACATCATCAATTCTTCAAATTACAATATGGGCTTGATAGTAGACTAAGCAACAATCTCAAAAACATAAAAATCATCAAAAATCGAGTTAAAACATACCTTAATTTTGCTTGTATATGGTCAAAACCTAGCTTATGTTTTCTTTTCTTCTTCTTTTATATTTTCAGTTAAAAGATGAATGAATATGGCCATTTTCATGTTTTATCATATTATAACATACATATTAATCTATTTACCTTATTAACCTTTCGATTTAATAACTTAAACAAACATACATTAAGGGCATATTTGTCCTTTGTCCATCCACTAACTAAATAGTAGTTTAATTGCCTCTTAAGGCCTCCTCTTTAAAAGCCACAACACATAGGTGCCTTAAAAAATAGCATACAAATTTTGCATTTAATGTAATTTAACCCTTTTCTCAAATTAAGCATACAGACGGGCAATTTAACTTACGAAAATTTAACACATGTTTTATCACCCATCAATGGCACAAAAAATAATATTAAAATATTTCACTGACTCAGATTCGTGGTCCCGAAACAACTGTTCTGACTAGGGTATAAGCCAGACTGTTATAATTCTCCCCTTAGGGATTTTCATCCTTGAAAATCTTACCATTAAATAGATTCAGATATTGTTGTTGCATTGCATCTTCAGGCTCCCACGTAGCCTCTTCCACTTCGTGCCGATTCCATAACACTTTCACTAACAGAATTTTCTTGTTTCTAACCCTTTCACTTCACGAGATAAGATACGGATCGATTCTTCCTCGTATGTCATATCAGATCGAATTTCAATTTCAGAAGGAGCAATCACATGTGACGAATCAGAACGATATCTATGGAGTATCGAAACATGAAATACATTATGAATCTTTTCTAGCTCTGGTGGAAACAATAATTTGTATGCAACTGGCCCAACACGCTTGATAATCTCATAAGGTCTGATGAACCTCAGACTTAACTTACCTTTACGTCCGAATTATAGTACTTTCTTCCACGGAGACACTTTTAAGAACACTTTGTCACCAATCTCAAATTCTATATCTTTTCGTTTCAAGTCCGTATAAGACTTCTGACAATCAGATGCTGATTTTAGACTATCACAATTACTTTTACTTTCTGTTCAATATCTTTTATCAAATCAACCCCGTTCAGCTTATTTTCACTGAGCTCCGTCCAATACAGAGGTGTTCGACATTTATGTCCGTACAAAGCTTCATAAGGTGCCATTTTAATGCTCGACTAAAAACTATTGTTATACACAAATTCAATCATTGGCAACTATTGTTCCTACGAACCACTAAACTCAAGGATGCAACATCTCAACATGTCCTCGAGAATCTAAATAATCCACTCGGGTTGACCATCCCTTTGTGGATGAAAAGCGGTACTAAAATGCAATTTTGTGCCTAAAGCTTATTGTAATTTCTTCCAGAACCGTGAAGTAAACCTCGGATCTCTGTATGATACAATAGATAGTGGCACCCCGTGTAATCTCACAATATCAAAAATATAAAACTCAACTAAATTATCAAGTGAATAATCAGATCTCACCAGGATAAAATGGGTGGATTTCGTCAATCAATCAACTACAACCCAAATTGCATCTTTCTTTCTCGGAGTCAGAGGCAATCCCAAAACAAAATCCATTGTCACTCTATCCCATTTCCACTTGGGAATCAGAATGGGTTGTAGCAAACCAGACGAAACCTGATGTTCAGCTTTAACTTGCTGACAGACTGGACATTTCGACACAAAGTCAGATATATCCTGTTTCATACCAGATCACCAATAATATTGTTTCAAATCCTGGTACATCTTTTTACTTCCCAGGTGAACAGATAGGCGACTGCTAAATGCTTCATTCAATATTGGCTGAACCAACTCTAAGTTTCTCGAAACATAGATTTGATCTCAGAATCTCAAGCAATCACCATCATCCACTCAAAATTTAGAATCAGTGTTCGAATCACACTGAGTTTGTTTCGCTATTATTTCAATATCAACTTTCTGAGCATCACAAATCTGCTATAAAAACAACGGTTTTGCTTTCAATTCAGCTATCACTGAACTATCATCAGATAGATCTAATTGAGCATTCAAAGCACATAGTGCAATCAATGATTTCCTACTCAGTGCATCAGCAACGACATTTGCTTTACCCGGATGATAATCAATTACAAGTTCATAATCTTTCAATAACTCTAGCTACCTTCTTTGATGTAGATTTAAATCTTTTTGAGTCATTAGATATTTCATACTTTTATGATCTAAAAACACGTTACATTTCTCACCGAACAGATAATGTCGCCAAATCTTTAATGCAAACACAATTGTAGCTAGCTCAAGATCATGTGTCGGATAATTCTTTTCATTCAGTTTCAGTTGTCTAGAAGCATAAGCTATTACTTTGCCGTCTTACATCAAAACACATCCTAGACCATTTAATGAAGCATCAGTGTATATCACAAATTCTTTACCCGACTCTAGCTGTACTAAAATTGGAGCTTCAGTCAAAAGGGCTTTTAACTGATCAAAACTTTTCTGACATTTATCAGACCATTCAAACCTCACATCTTTCTGAAGTAATCTAGTTAACATAGTTGTTATCATCGAAAAGCCTTTTACAAACCGACGATAATAACCAGCAAGTCCCAGAAAACTGTGGATTTCAGATACATTTTTCAAGGGTTTCCAATCCAGAATAGCAGAAATCTTGCTCGAATCAACTCGTATTCCTGAGGCCGATACAATATGTCCTAGAAAACTAACTTTACGCAACCAGAATTCACATTTACTGAATTTCACATACAATTACTTTTCTCGCCGAGTTTGCAACACAATCCTCAGATGCTCGGCATGCTCAGTCTCATCCCGTGAATAAATCAAAATGTCATCAATGAATACAATAACAAATCGATCTAGGTATAGTCTGAAAATTCTATTCATCAGATCCATAAAAATAGCAGGAGCATTCGTTAGTCCGAAAGGCATAACTAAAAACTCATAATGCTCGTACCTCATTCTGAAAGTAGTTTTTGGAATGTCTAAGTCTTTTACCCTCAACTGGTAGTAACCCAATCTCAGATCTATCTTTGAAAACACTGTGGCTCCTTTTAGCTGATCAAACAAATCATCAATTTTGGGTAACGGATATTTATTCTTTATGGTCACTTTGTTCAACTGATGATAATCAATGCACATTCTCATCGTGCCATCTTTATTTTTCACAAATAGAATGGGAGCACCCCAAAGTGAGAAACTTGGTCTAGCGAACCCTCTGTCAGTCAACTCTTGCAGTTGTGACTTTAACTCTTTCAACTCTGTTGGTGCCATTCTATACGGAGCTATCGAAAAAGGTGTAGTACTAGGCAACAAATCAATACTAAATTCAACCTCACGTATCGAAGGCAATCCCGGTAATTCTTTAGGGAATACATCAAAAAACTCACAAACAACGGGCACTGATTCAACTTTCTTTTCAGACACTGTCGAATCAATCACATAAGCAAAATAAGCTTCGTATCCCTTTTTCACATAACTCTGAGCTTTCAACATAGATATCACAGCAAGCAATCCATTCAAATCATTAGACTCAATTCGAACTGCTTCATCATTCAAACATCTCAAATCAAAAGTCTTGCTTTTACAGTTCACAACAGCATCATGCAATGTCAACCAGTCCATGCCTAGAATGATATCAAAATCATCAAATGGCAAAAGCATCAAATCAGCAGGGAAACATATATCTCAAACATTAACGAGCAATTCTTGCATACTTTGTCTACCAGGACACTTTTACGTAAGGGGTTTGATACTTTTATAACAAACTCAGTAGACTCTACAGGAAATGTCTTATTGAATACTAAGTTCATGCATATAAAAGTATCATAAAGTGTCTACTGAGTTTTCCTGTAGAACCAGGGTCTATCAATGCAATCATAGAAGTATCATAAAGTGTAAATGTACCCGTTATAACATCTGGAGAAGAAGCTTTATCCCAAGCTTGGATAACATACGCTCTGGCAAGTGCTCTAACTTCAGATCTAACAATAGTATCTCTCAAAGTTTTCTAACTACCACTAACATTTCTTGTATTTCAGGAAGATCTACCTCTCCTTGGGACGTTATTAGATCTCGGATTCTAAGTAGTCTCTTATTCAACAAACTTTGGGCAATCATTAATGAAATTATCTAATGATCCACATCTAAAACAAGCCTGATCATTCAATCTACAACTTCCCGGATGCCTTTTTCACAATGCTTACATTCAGGTTTCTCGGATCAAACATTTCCAACACTTGCTATTAAAGTTGCTAGAGTTTTGGAGCTCATTTGTGATTTAGCTCGATCTCTATTCGAATTTCCCAAATTAACCTTTGAACGGCTATGCTCATCTCGGGATTTCTTCGAAGCAGACTGAAATGATTTACTTGGAAATCTTTTTTCACCTCTCTAACTTCAAACTCAGCTTTTCTTTTGTCTTTCCCGAGTGCCTCAGCTTTGCATGCTCAATCAACAAGCACAAAAAACTCTTTTATCTCTAAAATCCTGACTAGCAAGCAGATATCTTCATTAAGGCCGTCTATGAATATTTTTCACATTATTGCCTCTGTTGATAGACATTCTCGAGTATACTGACTTAGTCTCACAAACTCGTTCATATTCCGTAACAATCATACAGCCCTGTTTCAATTCTAAAATTCTTTTGTTTTGATCAATGAATCTCTCACTGATATATTTCTTTTGGAACTCAGCCTGGAAGAAATCCCAAGTGACCTGTTCCTTTGGAACCACAGAAATCAAAGTCTTCTACCACTGGTAAGCCGCGTCCCGTAGTAATGATGCAACATATTTAATACTTTCTTCCAGAGTCAAGGACATCTCATCAAATACCCGGATAGTGTTTTCTAACCAGAACTCGACTTTCTCAGCATCGTCATAACTGGTAGCCCTGAACTCTTCATCCCCATACTTACGAATTTTGTCGACTGGAGGCTTATTCAACAGATTCAGATTCATAGTCAGAGGCATAACAGATGTTTGAGGGGGATTTGGTAGGGGCGAAGCTTGTTAAATAGTCGAGTTATTTCTCACAAATTGAGTGAACCACTCACTCATCATTTGGAAGAAAGCTTGTTTAGCTTCTCCCTCTTGACAGCTCGTAGCCGATCTCGAATTAGAGGGCTCTGTCCCTTGAGTGGGAGCAGGCGCATTGCTTTCTACATCGTCAGCTATGGCTATTTTTAGATCCATTACTATACGATAAACATATTTTATACGTAAAGATTCATCACACTATCACAGTTCAGATATATAGCATGTATAGCTAGACGCTAACACGCTACGTTAGTCTGAGAATTGACAAAACTGTAGCTCTGATACCAACCAAATGTAACACCCCTAATCTGTATCCGTCGCCAAAATAGGGCTAAAGGCATTATCAAACTTATTGAAGACTTTTATAGACATTCCATAAAATAATTTATCAATTACAAATAAAGTGTCCTTTTCTATAGGTCAACGAGACCTAAATCATGTATTAGAATAGGATGAGACTAAACCAAATGCATATAAGATTTCTCGTAAATTTAAAAACTTTTCTAAGTTACTGAGGTCACACGCTCGTGAGGGAAGGCCGTGTGCCTCCCATGGCTGCTAGACACATCCATGTATCCTAGCCCTGCCAAAATAGAGCTTGTATACTGTCTTATCCACACGGCCTCCAGGCACTCCCATGTGCCATGGCCACATAACATTAAGCTAGCTACTGACTTAACCATACAGCTACCAGGCACACCCGTATGCCATGGCCGTGTACACTTAGGTTAGCTACTGATTTATTCACACGGCCACTAGGCACGCCAGTCTACCACGACCGTGTAGGCAAAATAGACCACTTGCAAGGTCAAAATGCCACCCACACTAGGGTTATCTCTCCTAGCTGCAGACCAATTCATTTCATGCACAATTATCATCCAAAGATAAGTCAAACTAAACAACCAATATTCATATCCAATCTCCTTTCTAATCATACCATTTCGCATACTGATTTGCATAATCAATTCTCATATAAAACCAAACATGATTCATTCACATTTACCTTTCATATAACTATTCCTTTGGTCAAACATACTAATTCGTAATGCATTCATATGCTTACCATAAACTTGTCCATTTCATGGTCATGAGATCATGCCAAAACCAACACCATATACGATATTCACAAATTCATAATACCAACACATAACTAGCCACATCACATGGCTAAGTTCATATCTCAAATTATACCAAATAACTAGCCTATACATGCCATATTTAGCTATATAAAAATCTTCAAAGTACCAAAACAAGTTTGAGTAGTGTGATGATGATCATCGACAGTTCCCGAACCTTCAGTAGCTTTGACGATCTATAAAACAGAGCAAACACACACAGAGTAAGCTTTCAAAAGCTTAGTAAGCTATATACAAATAAACTTAGCATAAAATACACATATTCATATTGATACAATGTCATTTATAGTTCTCATAGCAAATTCATCTCATATTCATTGGCTCATATGCTTAGCCATATCATATCAAATTCTTCAACTCAAATATCTCATGTACACATAACTCATTCAAGCATATTTTCACATATTGTCTCATCATTCCATTTCACATGTACATCTTAGTAAGTTCATATAGATACTTACCTTCCATACACACTTAGTGTACATATCAAATGTACCTGATACAGATATACAAATCACATAGTCGTTCGAATCTCGAATTTGCCCGTTGAACCGTTTGGAATATAATAGGATTCTCAGAATGCTCGGAATAGCCGTACAATGCCAATGTCCCAGATGTGGTCTTACATGTAATTAGATATCGATGCCACTATCCCAGACAGGGTCTTACATGAATCATTACGATGCCAATGTCCCAGACATGGTCTTACACGTAATTCTCATATCGATGCCAACATCCTAGACGTGGTCTTACATGAAATCTTGAATCAATACCAATGTCCCAAATGTGGTCTTAATGATATCACATAACAGACACCTATGTTATGACATAGACTACCCTATCTATTCCCAAGTTCAAACGGGACTTCTCGAACATTGTTACTATGTCTATTTTATCTCAAAATTCATGTATACATCATCTCATATACATTCATCATTATCAATAGTCATAAGAACATACATAATTCAATACAAATACATTTATTAGTATATTAACTTACCTCGGATTTGAATATTCGTTCGGACTCGGTTATTCTACTACCTTCACTTTCCCGCGATCTAAATCTGTTTTCTTCGGTTCTTGATCTATACATATTCAAATTTAACCCTTTCATTCATCAACTTATTCAATTTAATCCAAAAACATGAATTTAGGAATATTTGCAACTTAACCCTCACATTTGTACATTTTATCAATTTAGTCCATTTTTCACAAAACATTAAATATACAAAAATCAGCATATATCCATGCTTAGCCGAATGCCCATGTATCTCATACAAGTCTAAACATTTCATCAAATTCAAAATTTAATCCATCAAATAATCATTTTTCTCAATTGAGTCAATGTACTCAAATTCAACAAAACTCCAAAGACAAACTATGATAATCATACACATATCTTTCATATTTCACTATAAAGCATTACAAATCACATGAGTTCATCAAAGGCTCATCTCATAAACATCATCGATTCTTCAAATTACAATATGGGCTTGATAGTAGACTAATCAACAATCTCAAAAACATAAAAATCATTAAAAATCGAGTCAAAACATACCTTAATTTTGCTTGTATATGGCCGAAACCTAGCTTATGTTTGCTTTTCTTCTTCTTTAAAATTTTCGATCAAAAGATGAATAAATATGGCCATTTTTCTTATTTTATCATATTATAACATACATATTAATCTATTTACCTTATTAACCTTTCAATTAATAACTTAAATAAACATACATTAAGGGCATATTTGTCTTTTATCCATCCACTAACTAAATAGTGGTTTAATTGCCTCTTAAGGCCTCCTCTTTTAAAAGCCACAACACATAGGTGCCTTAAAAAATAGCATACAAATTTTGCGTTTAATGCAATTTAATGTTTTTCTAAAATTAAGCATACAGACAGACAATTTAACTTATGAAAATTTAACACATGCTTTATCACCCATCAATGGCACAGAAAATAATATTAAAATATTTCACTGACTCGAATTCATGGCCCTGAAACCACTATTCTGAATAGGGTCTAAATCAGACTTTTACAACGGTTCATTGGACCTTATGAAATCATTGAAAGAATCAAGCCGGTTGCATATCAGTTAGCATTACCACTTGAGCTTGATAAGATTTACAATGTTTTCCATGTATCCATATTACGACGATATAGATCAAAACCTTCACACGTTATTACTCCAACAGAAGTTGAGATTCAGCCTGATATGACCTACAATGAAGAACTGATCAAAATACTTGCACATGAGACGAAAGAGTTAAGAAATATAAAGGTGGCATTGGTAAAAGTGCTCTGGCAACGACATGGTTTAGAGGAAGCTACCTGGGAGTCGGAGGATACTATGAGGAAGTAGTAACCTAACCTATTTTTTGGTAAGAATTTTTTAGGATGAAAATTTCTAAGGGGGGAGAGTTATAACATCCCATTTTCGGTGAGATCAGAACAGTGGTTTTTTGACCACAAATCTGAACCCAAAAATAAAAATGAATTTAATTTTATTTTATGGTTGGTGTTATGATAGGAAGGTCACGTGAAAATTTTGATACGAGAATTTTATCGATTGTGAGGTTAATTAGGTAAAGGACTAAATTGCATAAAATGCAAAAGTTGGATTCTAGTAGTTATAAGGATTAAATAGATATGGAAAAATAAAAAGAAATTATCATCTTTTCTATTCATATTCTTCCCCAAATTTTTTTATGAAAACCCTAGGAGAGAGGAAGAGAACTTTTCAAACTTGAAAAAGGTATGAAATCAATTCCCGTTGTTAATGATTTTTATATTTTTAGAATCGGGATAACCTAATCTTTCTATTTATGGGATTTATTTGAAAATATAACAAAGTGTAAAAACTTTGCCATGGATGTAAATGCTGGAAATTTGAAATTTATGGTAGAAAATGAAAGACAATTTATAGATAAACAACTTTTATAAAGCAATTGTTCGTGGAAACTTGATTTAGGGACTAAAATGAAAAAGTGGTAAAACCCATGGAAAATTATAAGATTTGTGAAATGTGTGTGCTGTAAAAATTGTTATTAAATCTTGGTTAGGCTTGGAAAGAGGACTAGATTGCATGAATTTCGTTTTCCGACCCTAGGGACAAAATTGGAATTTTTAAAAAGAGTAGGGGCAAAATAGTAATTTTGCCTAGGATGTAGTAGAATGCAAATGTATGTAAAATGTGATGAGTTAATAGTTAAATTTTCTTATATAGACCTGGAAAGATCAACTACGGAACTAGATCGAGGGAAACAAAAAGTTTCAGATTAGTTGGAATTCAAACCCCAAACAACTGTCAAGGTAAGTTCATGTGACTTAATTTGGTACATTAATATGTTTGAATTGTATTGTGTGATTGTGATAATATGTATGTGATGATATACATAATGAAATAATTACAAGTTTGAAACATTGATAAGATATCATATCCCGATTGAATATTGAAATTTGATGGATTATGGTGATTTCTTTAAAAGGGTATAATATGGAAAAGGTTACAAATAGGATTTAGCCCATACGGGTAATTCTAAATTTAAGCCACTCGAGCATATGTTATAGACTGGGTGGTTTAGCCTAGGCGGGTAACCTGAATTAAGCTTTTTAGAGCATAGGTCACTGATAGTATTTAGCCTGGACTAGCAATTTTGTTGTAAAATATGTGGCTCGAGAGTGTGCTCTTTGGACTTATACCCAATGGGTAATAATGAATACGAATTGACAGATCATTCATATGTATAACTTATGCACATCACCTAAATGTCCATCGAAATTTCATTAGTTCAACGGAAAAGACTCTTGAAATATGGAAAGGTGGAATTAATGGAAGTTAGAATATATTGAGCTCATTTATGTTTACTTCATTGTAAATGATGTTATGTGACTAACTTGTTTGATTAAGTGTATATGTTTAGGTGAACTACCTATAATGGATGAAATGTATATTTATGTATGCTAGTTTGAATAAATATAACTGGTAAGTTTATTTTCCGTTATATGAACTTATTAAGCATGAAAATGCTTACCCCGTTTAATTTTCTATTTTATAGTGCTCGTAAGCTCGCGAAGGTTGGAGGATCAGTTAAAGCATAATCACACTATCCACTATCTCCTTTTTGGTATACTTAGAAATCTAATTTCGGTACAATTGCTTGTATAGACTTATTTGGCCAAATGATAACTTGTAAGTGATGTTTTGTAATCTAGCCATTGGAATGGCTAGTAATGATTTAATTTGGTATGTTATAAGTTATCTCATGTTCAATTCTTATGTATTAAGTGTAGATGAATGGAGTATGTGTATCTTGTATAAAAGTATGCTTATAGACACAAATTGCATGTCATATTATGCCATGATAGATGTTAATTTAGGCTTGGTTTTAATGCTTGATTTGGCTGGTATATTCATGGAAGTATTGGTGTAGGTTGTTGGCAAAATTGGGTGAGAAAATGAAGCTAAGAAATGGCTTCCTTTTGTCCACACAGGTAGACACACGGGCGTGTGTCGTGTGTCTAGGCCGTGTGTGACACACGACTGAGTACATGGCGTGTAGCCAGGCCGTGTGTCCCCTATACCTTAAATTCGAGAAAATAGAATGCTCAGAATTGAGCACACGGGCAGAGACATGAGTGTGTGTCTCAGCCGTGTGAAACCTACACCTAACTTTGAATTAAATTAATTATCCATGTAACAGACCAAATTTGACCCTAATCAGAATGGTGGTTTCGGGACCATGAATTCGAGCCCGAGAAATATTTAAATATTATATTTTGTGTTTATTATATGTGAATTAATGTGTGTGAATGTTTCGTAGAAAAATTTAATTGTTTATGTGTTTAATTTAGAAAAAAAGGGCTTAATCGCGTAAAAGGTAAAAGTCCCAAACTATAGTGAAAATGCACTAAATTGATAGTGGCTTTCTAATTTGGAGTATTAAAATGGAAATTAATCCATTTTATGAGTTAGTGGGCAGCAAAGGTCAAGTATGACCTAATGTTATAAGTTGTTAATATTATTAATTAAAGGATAAATAAGTAAATTAGTAAATACCATAATATATGTTAACTAAAAACATGAATTAAACGTTGTCTTCATCCTTTGGCTACCAAAATAAGAAAAGAAAAACTTGGTTTAAAAGCTTAAGCATTCGGTCATGGTGTTGGCTTGAATTAAAGGTTAGTTTTTAATCGGTTTTCGATAATTTTTATGTTTTGAGATCGTGGCTTCGAACAGTAGCTGACCCATGTTATAATTTTTAAATTTGAGCATGTTTGATATTCAGCCATGGCTAAATGTTGATGTTTTATGATGTTTGATGGAAAAATATTAAAGTTATGTTAGAAATTTACAAGTTTTGAAATGGAAATTTTAGTAAATTTGAATGTTTTAATAAATTGCAAAATGAATTTTGAGGGGCTAAAATGCAAAATAAATGAAAGAAATGGATTAGTATGGTCCTTGTGAACATTTGGCCCTAAGGTGTTGTAGTGAAATTTTGTATATTTTGTGTTTTGTGCAAATAGGACTAAATTGTAAAATGTGAAACCCTAGGGTAAAATGGTAATTTTCCCATTTATATGTTTTGGGACTAAATTGAGATGAAATGTACTTGAATGAGCTGAATTTTAATGTGTTTAGATCAAGAACAAAGAAAACAGATTTGGATCATGAAAGACGAAGGTTATCGAATAGCCGATTCACGATAAATCGTCGCCAATCGAGGTAAGATCTTAAGAAAAAGTATGTTAAAGAATTAGTTATGATTATAGAGTATGATAAATTTGGAAATTTAAAGTACTAAAATATGTGTTGGCCGAATATGGGGTATAATATCGTATTGAATTTATTTTTGTTAAATGCGATGTGAATGAGTATGTTCGGTTGAATATGTGAAAGTAATATGTTGTATATGAGATGCTTGTGACCTTGGTACTAAGTAAATTGTGTTGATATGTTGAAATGTTGAAATTCGGGCTTCAAGCCTAGCAAGCCTAGTGCTGGCGATTTAATTTGGGCTTCGAGCCTAGCAGGCCTTGTGCCGGTGATCTATTTCAGGCTTAATGCCTAGCAGGCCTCGTGCCGGTGAATATATCGGGCTTAATTTCTAGCAGGCTAAATGCCAGTGATTTAAATCTCGGACTTCAAGTCTAGTAGGCAAGGTGCCGGTGTATGCGATTCGAATTAGTGCATAGCTTGTTATATGCTGGTGAGTTTTCAATTTCGAACTTTAGTTACAAAATGGCAAAGTTATGAAACAAACCATGGAAGTTTAAGTCTATGAAAGTGAATGGGTGAGTTCGGCTATAAGGTATGTATTAAGCATACTTTAATGTTATGATTATATGCTATGATGATAAGTAAATGGAATGGTGAAAGGAAGTGATATATATATGATAGATAGAATTTGTTTATAATGTATACTATGTGTAACACCCCAAACCCGGTCAACACACCACGACCGAATCTGGTATGCTAGAGGGAAAAAAGGATTTTGAGAAAATAGGTTTAAGTTTAGATGTTTGATGAAAACACTTCGCGAAATTGTGTATTGAAGAAAAACTCAAGTAGGCTTGATTATAATCTGATGGTGTATTTGAAAACCCAGAAATTTTGAAAACTTAATCAGGTGTGTAGGTAAAACGAGTTTATCTCACTTAGAAGTTTAAGTTGTTTCTTATTATTACCAAAAACATTTGACTTAGTAGAAAATCGAGTTTAAGTTAGAAAAAGCATTTGAGTTCTCTTTATCCTAAATCATAGTGTGATACCCGATGGTATAGGTTAAAATATCGTTTTTGTAGTTTTGAAGGCGTTGTCTTTTCAAGTTTTAGCACATTTTAACCCAATTAATTTGTTAAGGCATATTATAAATCCACTTTAAACATAAACATAGCAAACATAATTTTTAAAAGGCCATTTACAAACCCAAATAAAACCAAATAGTAATAAATAAGCTTAAGTACCAAATTTTATAAAAGTCACGCAATTCCTTATTTAAGCATGGCATGAGCACCTCGAGTCCATCCCGGCCCATGTCTCGCCTAATCACACCGAAATGTCAAAGGAGAGAGTGAGTCGCAAGACTCAGTGTAAATCCCTCCGAAAATACAACATGCTAACACACATCATAACAAAGCAATACAATTAATGCACCCATTCCTAACCATCCATTTCACCTTCTCTACCCCGTGTGGTACCAAACCACTGGTGGTGCCAAACCACTGGTGACCCAAAGTCACGATATCCATAACGTGGTGCCAAACCACCGGTGACCAAGTCACGAATAATCCAATGATGGGGCCAACCCATCGTGTGATACCAAATCACTAGCGACAATCCCAGATCTCATAAGTGGGGCCAACCCACGGTGGTGTCAAACCACGTGGACGAGTCGCAATGAGGTGCCAAACCTCCGTGTCCCAAAGATACAAGCAGATACTAAATCACCGGTGACCGCAATACAAACCGATGATGGGGCCAACCCATCGTGTGATACCAAATCACCAAGCGCCAATCCCAGATAATCAACTGTGGGGCCAACCCATCGTGGTACTAAGCCACTAGGACGAGACGCCGAGGTGCCAAACCTCCGTGACCCAAAGTCACAAAATATCATTTGTGGTACCAAACCACCGGAGGTGCCAAACCTCCGTGACCCAAAGTCGTGGTGTCCCAAAGACACGGATATCATACTCCCCCTCCTCTCATATTACCCATACATGTCATATTGATGCAAATCATGCCATAGTGCAAACATGCTATTATAGTATCACCCCACATATTACATACATCAGCAATCATGCTAGCATATACCCAAAAGAGAACTTGCAATGGAACGAACTTACCGGATCCAACACATACCCCATAGGTACCATAGCAATCATCATCTGCTCCACTTAATACACAAACATATTATTATTAACATATTACTAGGTAATCAAGTGTTAGTTTACACACCTACAAGCCTTAGCCGACGAACCACTAAGATCCTTGATAACCTCGATAACTTTTGCTCCTATAAACCGCCAAACAAGAGATTAGCACCCTAGGCCATTCGCCAAAACAGTAACATACCAAAAGAGTCAACACTTGAAACCCGAGACCTACCTACACGCTTTTGAACACTAGCCCACACACCAAGTGCTCCTCCTCCACTTCCTACAATCGGCAACCAAACAAAGATAATAGCCTTCGACCTAAACAAATACCAAACGATTAGACTGTTAAAACAATCCCTTACCACCACTTACCAACCGATCAACAGAGAACCGAGGCTAAGCTTGACTGCTTGAAATCTTGAATGCCCTACGATAAAACGATTCCAAACAAATGATCATCAGACTTCCAAACAAACACCAAAACCAAATCTTACCTTTGAAGATGCCGACAGAGAATGTAAGATGTAACATAAGCATTCGCCTTACCTACTACCTTCTCCACTGATTGGAAATGAAACCCCAAAAAGATCCACACCACACCCACAATTCGGCCAAGTTTATCGTAAAAAGAAAAGGGAAATTTCGGTACAAGAGGTGAAGGTTCGGCTAAATAGTTTTAGAAAAGAAAGGTAATCAAGATGAACAGAGGGGAATACTTTCGGTTTTGAGAGGGAAAGAAATGAAGAAGGTGTTTAGGAGAACAAGTTTTGCTACTACTCTTCAAGAAAGGGAGAAAGAAAGTGTGAGAAGAAGATGCTAGTTTCGCTTAGCATGAATGAAAAGAAGAAGAAAGGAGGGTTCGCCAAATAATAAAAGGGAGAACAAGAAGCAAAATCAGAGATCAAGGGAGCATTCGACTACAAAAAAAAAAGATGAAAGCACTTGGGGTTTCGGTTTCAAGAATGAAGAAAAATAAAATGGGAGAGTTTTCTTGAAATTGCCACTAAAAGACCAAAAGAAAGACTTGTTTGACACTAGCTATCACCGAAAATGCACCTAAAAATCCAAGGGAATTTCGCATTTTCCACTCCTCACAACACTTACCAACCGCCAAACTCCCCCAAACACTCTCCAACAACCGCCAAACTCCCCAATCACTCCCAAGCCACTAATTCAAATTACCTTGACCAAGTCTTCCTCCACAATTTGCTCTCTACCCACCATTCAAATGGGAAGACTTAGTCCAAGGCGTAGTTTGAACCGCCACAACTCCTCCCTCCATGACGTCAAAATGAATGCAAAAATAGGGGATTTTCGCAGCTTGAACACAAGACCTCCTCCCTTGCACTTGACGCCACACACAAGCTCTAAGTGGCGCATGCTTTGCCACTCCACCAAGGCTCCTCATGTGATAAAAATTCACCTAAAATAATTATAAACCCCAGCTCCTTCAGCTCCTATCACCTAAAGCCCAAAAACTAAAATTTCTCCTACCACTCGAGCTTGCACCTAGCTTATAACTAAGCCCCAACAACATCGAAATAACAACATAACACATCAAGCACATGCAAAGAAAGCCAAAATAAAATAACCCCTAACCCGGATATTACAGTTCTACCCCCCTTAAAAATAATTTCGGCCTCAAATTACCTCGACGAAGAGTTGCGGATATTGCTGTCTCATCATATCCTCGGGTTCCCAAGTAGCTTCTTCCACGCCATGATTCCGCCAAAGATTCTTAACCAAAGGTACAGACTTCCTACACAGAACCTTTACATCCCAATCTAAAATCTGTACAGGCTCTTCCTCCATAGACAAATCTGGATTTACCTCGATCTCTTCCACTGCCACCACGTGCGATGGATCTGAGCGATATCGCCTAAGCATCGAAACGTGGAACACATCGTGAATCTGACTTAGCTCTACTGGCAACTCAAGCTGATATGCAACTGGTCCCACTGCCTCAAGACTTTATACGCCCAATAAACCTCGGACTTAGCTTGCCTTTCCTCCGAACCTTAATACTTTCTTCCACGGTGAGACCTTCGTAAAAACTTGATCCCCATAGCAAACTCTATATCTCTTCGCTTAAGATCTAAGATAAGACTTCGCCGGCCTCAAGCTTTCTTCAACCGAGCTCAATCAACTTAACCTTGTCTTGGTCTCAAAGAACCAACTCGTCCCCACAACCGACGCTCATTTAACTCTCGTCCAACAAGTAGGTGAGCGACACTTCCTACCGCATAATGCCTCATATGGTGCCATCTTGATGCTTGCTTGGTAACTATTATTGTAGGCGAATTCAGCCAACGGAAGATACTCCTCCCAACTACCCTCAAGTCCAATACACAACCTCGTAATATGTCCTCCAAGATCAGATAACCCTTTTCGATCGCCCGTCCGCTCATGGATGAAATGCCGTGGTTGAAATCCAATCGCGCACTCAGAGCTCGATGCAACGCTTCTAGAACCTTGACGTAATTGGGATCCCTATCCGAGATGATCGACATCGCACCCGTGCGCCTCACAATCTCGACACATCTGACCGCCAACCCTCAAGTGAGTAATCCACCTCACCGAATAAAGTGAGTCGATTTAGTCATCGATCCACAATTACCCAAATCAATCCTTCTTGCTTGGTGTAAGCGGTAATCCACCGACGAAATCCATAGTTATTGTTTCCCACTTCCATCGTGGAATCTTCATCGCTAAAGTAACCTCGACGAATCGATGCTCACTTGACCACCGACATGTCGACACTTCCCTACAAACTCGCTACTTCCTTTTTCGCATCTTACCACCGTAATCGTTCTCTAAGATCCCTATACATTTTGCTACCTCCGGGATGCATAGCGTAGGGCTGCTATGTGCATCTTGAAGAATCTTCGCCTCAACTCGGTGTCTCTAAGATACACGCTTTCCCGAAAACACAAAGACTCCATCACCGCACACATCAGAACCCTCCAAACCACCATTTTGTACTTGTGTCCTCTCGTGATACTCAAAACCTCATCCATCAACTATTTTTCTCTGATCTGCTCAACCCAAGTAGGCTTAACCTGCAGCTCTGCCAGAATACTCCCGTCGTCATACAAACTCAAGTGGGCAAACAACGCTCTTAAATCTGAAACAACCTTACGGCTCAACGCGTCTTCCACAACGTTAGCCTTGCCCGGATGATACTCAATTGAGCAATCGTAGTCTTTCAGCAGCTCAATCCATCCGCTACCGCCTCTCGATTCAAGTCTTTTGAGTCAAGGTACTTCAGACTCTTATGATCCGTAGACTATCGATCTCTCTCCGCATAAGTAATGCCTCCATATCTTCAAGGCAAAGACTACAGCCGCTAACTCCAGATCGTGCGTTGGGTAATTTACCTCATGTGGCCTCAGCTGCCGAGATGCGTAAGCCACAACCTTCCCTTCCGTGATCAAGACACAACCCAAACTCAGATGTGATGTATCGCAAGAACTGTGAATTCCTCCCACCTCAAAGTTGAATCAAACTCGAGCTTCACAAAATCTTCTTCAACTTATCGAAGCTCTCCGCCGCTTCTCACCCAAATGAACGGAACCCTTTTCTTAATAATTTGGTCATCGGTCTGCGATCAACGAGAAACCTCTACAAGTCTTCTAGAGTATCCCCGCCAAGCCCGTAAAACTCGAATCTCACCATCGACCTCGGCGGCTTCCAATCCAAAACCGCCTCAATCTTTTGAGGATCCACTCTAATCCCTCACCGATACTACATGACCCAAGAACGCCACTTCCCTAAGCCGTAACTCGATTTATCGAACTTCGACAGAATGCTTTCTCCTCAAAATCTGCAATACCACCCACAAATGCGCATCATGTTCCTCCTCACCCTTGAATATACCAAGATGTCGCCGATAAAACCACTATGAATCGATCCAAATACCGCTGAAACACCCTATTCATCGATCCATGAAGGTCGCCGTAGCGTTAGTCAACCCAAACGGCATAACTAAGAACTCAAAGTGCCCATACCGAAAATTTAAATGCCGCCTTGCAGATATCTACCTCCTTCACCTTTAATCGGTGATACCTGACCTTAAATCGATCTTCGAGAAAATCGATGCACCTTCGCCTAATCAAACAAGTCATCTATCCGAGGCGGTGGATACTTGTTTTGATCGTCACTTATTCATTGGCATAGTCTATACACATCCGCATAGTACCATCTTTCTTCTTGACAAAGAGTATCAAGGCGCCCCCAAGGTGAAACACTTGGCCTAATAAAGCCTCGGTCCAACAATTCTCGGATTTGAGCCTTAAGCTCCACTAACTCTTTAGGTGCCATCCTCAGACGGAGCTATAGATATCGGGCGCGGTTCCGTAATAGATCTATCCCGAACTCTACCTCACGATCCGTGGCAAACCCTAAGCTCCTCAGAAACACATCAACAAATTCCTAATCGTCCAACTGTCTCCACAAAGCAGCCTCTTTAGCCTCCAAGGCATACACATGAACCACATATGCTTCACAAATTCTTCCCGACCATCTTTCTGGCCAGAGCAGATACCACATTAGACAGATAATTTCTCCGATCACCGATCAAAACTACCTCATCACCCTTAGTCGTTGTAACCATGCGCTTAGTCACAGATCCAACTTTGCTCGGTACTTAACCACCAATCCATCCCGAGAATCGATCGAACTCCCCAAAAGGTAGTTCCATCAAATCACCACTAACACTACCCCTTGAGTTCTAGAGGTACGCCTCTATACACGACTTATCTACAACTACAGAGTGACCTAAAGGGCTTATTACTACCATCCGCCTAGAAGATATCTCGTAGTCTAAATCCATGGTCTTCACTATGCTACTTGCAACATATGAATGTGTTGAACCCACATCAATCAAAGAAGTAAATGGAGAACCAAAGATTAAAACGCACTCGGTTATGACGTCCGGTGTCGCCTCCTCTCGGCGCCTCGTCAGATACACTAGCCCCAATTTGTCGGCCTCGAACTCACTCGCACCTCCGCCGGTGCTCCACAAATTCCACTGTAACCATTACCTCCTCTCGCCATTACCTCGGCCCCTCTGCGGTGGTGGTCCGTTATTCTGATCGAGTACAACCTCGACTCTCGATCAATCCTAGCTAACTTATGGGAGGTCCCTCACACGGTGGTCTAATGAGCCACACTCAAAACAAATTTTTCCACCCGCCCAACATCCTCCCTAATGAGCTTTCCCACAACAATTACATCATGGCGGTCCCCGCCTAACAAAGAACAAACCTACCAGATCGATTCGCCCACTCGGTCTAGCCCTTTTCATGGATTACTTGACGACCCGTAAGACCCAAAACTCCTTTTGTGTTGGTTTCTATCCATGCCTTGCCTCACGGACTCTTTAATACCCTCGGCTACCTTCGCTTTTCAACCGTAACGGCAAATTCACGCCTTGTTGGCGCAATCAACAATCTTAATTTGCCTCAGAGCCATCCTCAAACGAACACACCTCTCGTGTTCCAGTAGCCACCATACCGCAGCATACCGACTCACCTCGTAAACTCGCCTCAGATCACGATACGATTTGCTCCTCGAACTAACCTCGTAAATGCTTTCCGCTGCTCATTGATGTAGTTAGCTCCCACGCATTTTTTCCGATAGGCACTTTGAAATAGTCCCAAGTCGATCTTCACCGCAGGTCTGTCTCGAACCGTGAGCCACCATCGGTATGACTCATCTCGAGAAGTGATACTATCCCTTTAACTTTTCTTCAAGAGTCAAGTCTAGATCGTCCATTATCCGCCTCGTCGCTTCCACCAATATTCAAGAAGGTTAGGAGCAACACCCGAGACACCCCGAAAGAATTCAAATTTCGCTTGTTCGAAGTCACCAGCATGATTTCCTAACTCTTGCGCCCCACCTACTCCACCTACCCTTTCTAAAACTCAGTAGCATCGCTCGTGACACTCGCGTCGTCCCGACCGATCTTGAAACTCACCACCTCCGGTTGGTGGCGAACCAGTATCTCGTTCTTCGACTTCGACTGTAACCCACGGGTTCGAAAGCATCATCCTACTGTGACCTCGCCCACGACCACGCCCACCTCGGGTACTCATGACTAAATCTCGTCGATTTAAAGAATTTTATGTATCAAGAATTATTCCATTGTTTTAAGCAAAGTCTTATGAATATTAAAGGAGCTTTGTTTTCGCGAGTCCACTCGACCCTATCGCTTTTAGTTTCTAAAGTAGTCTTATTATCACTAGTCATCCAATCACATCTCATCAATATCATTATCACAACCAATAGTAAGGGGTACTTACCTGGGCGGATTGGTGCCGGAGACTCGGTGCCATGCCTTTCACACCATACTTTTTAAAACATAACACTTAAAATAGACTTTTGAAAACATTTTGGGCATTAGGCCCACAGCCGAGCCTTTGAACTTGGCTCTGATACCACAATTGTAACACCCCAAACCCGGTCAACACACCACGACCGAATCTGGTATGTTCAGGGAAAAAAAGATTTTGAGAAAATAGGTTTAAGTTTAGATGTTTGATGAAAACACTTCGCGAAATTGTGTATTTGAAGAAAAACTCGAGTAGGCTTGATTATAATCTGATGGTGTATTTGAAAACCCAGAAATTTTGAAAACTTAATCAGGTGTGTAGGTAAAATGAGTTTATCTCACTTAGAAGTTTAAGTTATTTCTTATTATTACCAAAAACATTTGACTTAGTAGAAAATCGAGTTTAAGTTAGAAAAAGCATTTGAGTTCTCTTTATCCTAAATCATAGTGTGATACCCGATGGTATAGGTTAAAATATCGTTTTTGTAGTTTTGAAAGCGTTGTCTTTTCAAGTTTTAGCACATTTTAACCCAATTAATTTGTTAAGGCATATTATAAATCCACTTTAAATATAAACATAGCAAACATAATTTTTAAAAGGCCATTTACAAACCCAAATATAACCAAATAGTAATAAATAAGCTTAAGTATCAAATTTTATAAAAGTCTACGTAATTCCTTATTTAAGCATGGCATGAGCACCTCGAGTCCATCCCGGCTCCATGTCCGCGTCTAATCGTCACTTGAAATGTCAAAGGAGAGAGTGAGTCGCAAGACTCAGTGTGTAAATCCCTCCGAAAATACAACATGCTAACACACATCATAACAAAGTAATACAATTAATGCACCCATTCCTAACCATCCATTTCACCTTCTCTACCCCGTGTGGTACCAAACCACTGGTGGTGCCAAACCACTGGTGACCCAAAGTCACGATATCCATAACGTGGTGCCAAACCACTGGTGACCAAGTCACGAATAATCCAATGATGGGGCCAACCCATCGTGTGATACCAAATCACTAGCGACAATCCAGATCTCATAAGTGGGGCCAACCCACGGTGGTGTCAAACCACGTGGACGAAGTCGCAATGAGGTGCCAAACCTCCGTGTCCCAAAGACACAAGCAGGATACTAAATCACCGTGACCACATCACAAACCGATGATGGGGCCAACCCATCGTGTGATACCAAATCATCAAGGCGTCAATCTCAGATAATCAATCGGGGCCAACCCACCGTGGTACTAAGCCACTAGGACGAGACGCCGAGGTGCCAAACCTCCGTGACCCAAAGTCACAAAATATCGTTTGTGGTACCAAACCACTGGAGGTGCCAAACCTCTGGTGACCCAAAGTCACAGTGTCCCAAAGACACGGATATCATACTCCCCCTCCTCTCATATTACCCATACATGTCATATTGATGCAAATCATGCCATAGTGCAAACATGCTATTATAGTATCACCCCACATATTACATACATCAGCAATCATGCTAGCATATACCCAAAAGAGAACTCGCAATGGAACGAACTTACCCGGATCCGAACACATACCCCATAGGGTACCATAGCAATCATCATACTGTTCCACTTAATATACAAACATATTATTATTAACATATTACTAGGTAATCATTGTGTTAGTTTACACACCTACAAGCCTTAGCCGACGAACCACTAAGATCCTTGATAACCTCGATAACCTTTGCTCCTATAAACCGGCCAAACAAGAGATTATCTCCCTAGGCCATTCGGCCAAAATAGAACATACCAAAAAGAGTCAACACTTGAAACCCGAGACCTACCTACACGCTTTTGAACACTATCCCACACACCAAGTGCTCCTGCTCCACTTCCTACAATCGGCAACCAAACAAAGATAATAGCCTTCGACCTAAAAAAATACTAAACGATTAGACTGTTAAAACAATCCCTTACCACCACTTACCAATCGATCAACAGAGAACCGAGGCTAAGCTTGACTGCTTCGAAATCTTGAATGCCCTACGATAAAACGATTCCAAACAAATGATCACTATACTTCCAAACAAACACCAAAACCAGCTCTTACTTTTAAAGATGCCGACAGAGAACAGAAGATAAAACATAAGCCTTCGGCCTTACCTACTACCTTCTCCACTGATTGGAAACGAAACCCCAAAAAGATCCACACCACACCCACAATTCGGCCAAGGTGATCATAAAAAGAAAAGGGAAATTTTGGTACAAGAGGTGAAGGTTCGGCTAAATAGTTTTAGAAAAGAAAGGTAATCAAGATGAACAGAGGGGAATACTTTCGGTTTGAGAGGGAAAGAAATGAAGAAGGTGTTTAGGAGAACAAGTTTCGGCTACTACTCTTCAAGAAAGGGAGAAAGAAAGTGTGAGAAGAAGATGCTAGTTTAAACTTAGCATGAATGAAAAGAAGAAGAAAGGAGGGTTCGGCCAAATAATAAAAGGGAGAACAAGAAGCAAAATTAGAGATCAAGGGAGCATTCGGATACAAAAAAAAAAAGATGAAAGCACTTGGGGTTTCAGTTTCAAGAATGAAAAAAAAATAAAATGAGAGAGTTTTCTTGAAATTCGGCTTACCAAAAGACCAAAAGAAAGACTTGTTTGACACTAGGTATGATCGAAAATGCACCAAAAATCCAAGGAATTTTGATTTCCACTCCCTCACAACACTTACCAACCGCCAAACTCCCCCAAACACTCTCCAACAACCTACCAAACTCCCCAATCACTCCCAAGCCACTAATTCAAATTACCTTGACCAAGTCTTCCTCCACAATTTGCTCTCTACCCACCATTCAAATGGGAAGACTTAGTCCAAGGCAGAGTTTGAACTGCCTATAACTCCTCCCCTCCATGCCGTCAAAATTAATGCAAAAACAGGGGATTTTCGCAGCTTGAACACAAGACCTCCTCCCTTGCACTTGACGCCACACATAAGCTCTAAGTGGCGCATGCTTTGCCACTCCACCAAGGCTCCTCACGTGATAAAATTCACCTAAAATAATTATAAACCCCAGCTCCTTTAGCTCCTATCACCTAAAGCCCAAAAACTAAAATTTCTCCTACCACTCGAGCTTGCACCTAGCTTATAACTAAGCCCCAACAACATCGAAATAACAACATAACACATCAAGCACATGCAGCAAAGCCAAAATAAAATAACCCCTAACCCGGGATATTACACTATGAGTAGATTGGTTATATAAAAGCATGAAAGAAGTACGTATTCGTACAAGTATAACTATATGCATAGGTGTGTGATAATTTATTCAGTATATAATATACTGTAGTAAAGAAATGAAAGTTGATATATATACAGTGAGAAGGGATATTCAGTTTTGGTAAATTAAATATCAAGTCATGAATGTTTAATATTAAGAAATGTTTTTTTAAATGCTTGTATATTTGAATGTTGTATTGTGGTTGCTTAAGACTTACTAAGCTAGTAAGCTTACTTTGTGTGTATCCCTTGTTTGTTTTATAGATTTCGTTCAATCTACGGGCTCAAAGGATCGTCAGAAGAATCATCCACACTATCAACCCCTTTTTGGTACTTATATATTTGGTTTTTAAATCAAAAGGGCATTTATAGGTTAGACTAAGTTGTTAAATCAATGAACTTTGGTTTTGTATATATGCATAACCTAGCCTTGTGAAAAAGGCTTATTCCTTTTGGTTAACTTTAGCTATTGTGTTCTTTGATATAATGGTTGGATCTTAAAGTCAAGTTGGATACATGTATGAATGATTGAATGCTTGATGTGTTCAGTGCTTGGTAAATTTATTCTTGGCCTGTTATATGCTAATCTAGGTCGATGTATGATACATAGAGAGTATGTTTATGGTTAAGATAATTCCATATGCTCTAGGTTCAATACAATTACAAATGCATATTGAGTTCGGTCACAAGTATTATAGTAAAGTAGTAATAATAAATGAGTGTGTTATTATGATGCATAAATGGTATGGATTTGCTTGGTTTAAATTCGGCAATGGTATAAGCGCATATAGTAGGTAGAAATTTGTGATGTGAGTATTGGCATTTATATTAAATTAATATATTAATAATGAAATTTTAGTTATGAGAAATGAGTGTGATGTGTTTAAATATATGTATGATTTAGTTCAAGGTTTATTCATGAGTTATTTGTTTATTATACATTATTAATGTTAGCTAAGTTAAGATATGTGCTTTCGGTAACAAAGCGAATGATGTATGTTTGAGGTAGTAGTAGTAAGTAATTTTCCTATTAAGTACGAAACTCAAATGGTATATGAAAACGGATGGTTTGGTTTCATTTTTTTTGAACATTGTGATATATTTGTGATGTTGGTGATAGTAAGGCCGAACCCTTGAATGATTCACTAAATAAATTGAAATATTTAGGTACATTATTTAATGTATTCGAACTTGGTGCATGATGTTTTTATGACTATGTGCAGGTATAATGTGACAGTTGTTATAAAGAAATGCATGCTATATATCTTCATAACATCACTTGTATGTTCGGTCAGGAAGTAAATAGGTAGCTTGTATATGCATCATAGAATCTTGATTTTAATATCAGATTTAGACATGTGATATATGGAGATCACTTTGTTGATGTTGAATTCAAATGAATGCTTGATCAGAATGGTGCTTAATTTGGTAATACCTTATAACCTTAATTTGGCAGTGGATACGGGTTAGGGGTGTTACAATCCACAAAGCTTAGCACATGGGCATATGGCATGGTCATGTGGGGTAAGTCAGAGAGCACCCTAAATCAGACATGGCCTGTAACACGGGTGTATCTCGGGGTCACACGGGAGTGTCCCTTGGACCACATGGGCGTGTGAACCCTGTACCTTCGAAAAAATTTGTAATTTTGCAAAAAAATCTTAGAGGTTTTGATTAAGTCCCGATTCGATTCTAATACTTGTTTTGGGCCTCGAGGGCCCATTCAAGGGACAATGAGAAAAAATTTGGAGTATGAATAGTATGTTTAATACAAATTGCATGAGAATATTCTGTAAACCCTGATAATACTCTGTGACCCTATTTCAGCAACGGATACAGGTTAGGGGTGTTACATTTAGTGGAATCAAAGCTATGGTTTAGCCGATTTTCGGACTAATGTAGCAAGTACGAGTCTAGCTATACATGCCATTATATAAATCATGTTAGTGTGATATCTCCTGACCACTTTTTAATGTATTTTTATATAGTAATGTCTTCCAACCTAGCTCGAGATGAGTCTGAGGAAGCTAAGAGCACTGCTCAAGCTTCTGTGGAACGAGCCGTAACTAGTAGTAGTAGGAGGCCTATGTATGAGGGCCGTGAAGAGGCAAAAGTTGCCTTCTTTGAAATGATGAATGAATGATTTAATGAATATGTGAGAACATGTCCTTCTGTCCAACAACCTCCCCTTGCTGTTTTACAACCCGATGAAACGCCACAGGGTACTGGACCCATTAGAATTGGTAAGGCTCCAGTTGATAAGATTAAAAACATAGGGCTGAAGAATTTAGGGCTATGGCTAATGATGATATAGAAAGGGCTAAGATATGGCTGGAAAATACTATTCAAGTTCTTGATGAATTGTCATGTACTCCCGTTGAGTGTTTGAAATGTGCGGTATCCTTGCTAAAAGATACAACTTACCATTGGTGGAAAACCGTATCTTCTATTGTACCACGAGAAAAAGTTTCATGGGAGTTCTTCTAAATCGAGTTCAGAAATAAATATATTAGTCAGAGGTTCCTAGATCAGAAAAAGAAGGAATTTTTAGAACTCAAATAGGAAAATATGATAGTAGTCGAGTATGAATGAGAGTTTGTTAGATTGAGCAAGTACGTTATTGAATGGGTTCAGACTGAAGCTGATATGTGTAAACAATTTGAAGTAGAGCTCAATAAAGACATTAATTTGTTGGTTGGCATTCTGGAATTACGAAAATTTGTAGTGTTGGATGAAAAGGCCACAAGGCTGAGGAATTAAGCAAAGAGAAGAAGCAAGCTGAAAGAGAAGCTCGGGTACCGAGTAAAAGATTTATGAGCAAGATGCAATCATCTACCTCAAAGAAATCAAGAGGTTACCAAGAACGTTTTGTCTCATCAGCAAGGTATTCAGGAAAGGAAAGAAGTTCAAAATGCTTTAACCTGAGGTCTTTATCTCCTCTAGTAACTAGTTTTGGGAGTGTTAGAACCCCCAAGCCACGACGCAATGTTTGTAACAAATCGCATTTTGGGGAACCCCAGATGAGAAGTGGGGCATGTTTTAAGTGTGGGTTTCTTGACCACTTTCTTAAAGATTTCTCGAAAAGAGTTGAGAAAGATGTTGAACAGACCTCAAAGATGAGTAATCCTGTCTCAAGGGGCAGACCACCACGGTATCCAAGAAATACCGGTGGTAGTCGTAGTGCTACAAAGGACCCAACGACTAAATCTGAGGTATGGGTCCAGCGAGGACATACGCCATACGTGTAAGGGAAGATGCCTCGGCACTAGATGTTATCACTGGTACATTCTCTTTAATTGATACTGATATGATTGCTTTGATTGATCTTGGTTCAATGCATTCATATATATGCACGAAACTTGTGACTGTTAAAAATATGATTGTTGGATTCACCGAATTTGTGGTTAAAGTTTCAAACCCCTTGGGTCAGCATGTTATGGTGGATAACAGATCCGTTGATAATAGAGGGTTATTGTTTTTTGGCTAATTTTATGTTATTACCCTTTGATGAATTTTATGTAATATTGGGAATGGATTGGTCAACCCAACATGATGCAATGGTAAATTGTAAGTATAAATACATTGAATCAAACTGTTAAATGGTGAGTTACTTCGGGTTGAATCTGAGAAACTGGATGGGTTATCTAATGTGATTTTAGCAATATCAGCCTAGAGATATATTAGAAAAGGGTATAAGGCTTATCTTGCGTATATGCTGGATACTAAAGTGTCTGAGTTGAAAATCTAGTCAGTGCCGGTTGTTTGTGAATTTTCTGTGGTATTCCTAGAAGAATTGCCCGGTTTGCCACCAACTAGAGAGGTGGAATTTTCTATACACCTTGTACCAGAGACGACACCGATATTGATAGCACCATATAAAAATGCTCCTATTAAATTAAAGGAGTTGAAAGTGCAGCTACAAGAATTAATTGATAAAGGATTTGCTCAACCCAACTTTTCACCATGGGGTGCACCAATATTATTTGTAAAGAAGAAAGATGGACCATTGAGACTATGCATTGATTTCAGACAGCTTAATAAAGTCACAATAAAGAATAAGTACCCGTTGCCTCGTATAGATGACTTGTTTGATAAATTAAAAGGTGCCACTATATTTTTGAAAATTGATCTACGATTTGGTTACTATCAACTACGAGTAAAGGATTCGGATGTGCCAAAGACAGCTTTTAGAACCAGATATGGGCATTATGAATTTTTGCTGATGCCATTCCGATTAACAAATGCCCCAGCGATATTTATGGATTTAATAAACAAAATTTTTAGACCATACCTGGATAGGCTTGTGCTTGTTTTTATTGATGATATTCTGGTTTATTCCTGGGATGAAAATGAACATGCTGAACATTTGAGAAATGTATTGTAAACTCTGTATGAGAAGCAATTGTATGCCAAGTTCATTAAATGTGGATTCTGGTTAAAGGAAGTTAGTTTTCTTGGACATGTTGCATCTGCAGAAGGTATCTGGGTGGATCCGCATAAAAGTTCAGCTATTGTAAGTTGGAAGCCACTGAGGAATGTTTCCAAAGTCTGAAGTTTTCTGGGGCTAGCCGAATATTACCGGATATTGGTTAAAGGGTTTTCAATGATAGATTCTCTGATGACTTGATTGTAGAAAAAAGATGTGAAATTCGAGTGGACCGAAAAATGTCAACAGATTTTTTATAGATTGAAAGCCCTACTGACTGAAGCACCCGTACTAGTTCAACCTGAATTGGGTAAAGAATTTGTAGTATATAGTGATTCCTCATTAAATGCTTTGGGGTGCGTATTGATGCAAGATGGTAAAGTTGTAGCTTATGCATCTAGACAACTAAAACCACATGAAAGAAATTACCCAGTACATGATCTTGAGTTAGCAGCCATTGTGTTTGCACTGAAGACATGGCGACATTATCTCTTTGGTGAAAAGTGTCATATCTTTACGGATCATAAAAGTCTAAAGTATTTAATGACAAAAAGAATTGAACTTGAGACAACGTAGGTAGTTGGAATTATTGAAAGATTATGATCTCGTTATTGATTACCATTCGGGGAAAGCTAATGTAGTGGCGGATGCCTTGAGTCAAAAATCTTTGTTTTCATTGTGAGAAATGAATGTCCAATTGTGCTTATCTAATGATGATTCAATTATAGCTGGGTTAAGAGCTAGACCAAAATTTCGGCAACAAATCTGTGAAGCTCAGAAGGATGATGATAAGTTATAGGCCAAACGAGTGCAAAGTGAGTCAGATCCTAATCCAGAGTTTCAGATTGATTCAAATGGTTGTTTGTTAGTTAGAGACAGAATATGTGTACCAAAGAATTCAGAACTAGTACAGAAGATTTTACATGAAGCGCATAATAGTGTTATGTCTGTGTATCCTGATAGCAACAAAATGTATAATGACTTGAAGAAAATGTATTGGTGGTTGAGAATGAAAAGAGATATCTCTGAATTTGTATCTAGATGCTTGATATGTCAACAAGTAAAGGCTGAGCACCAAGTGCCTTCGGGATTATTGCAGCCAATTACGATTCTGGAATAGAAATAGGAAATGATTACCTTGGACTTTGTATCGGGATTACCCTTGTCACTAAAAATGAATGATGCTTTATGGATAATTATTGATCGTTTAACGAAGTTGGCACACTTTATCCCAGTACGTATGGATTTTTCATTGGATAGATTGGCTGAATTATATGTCTCTGAGACTGTAAGGCTATATGGAGTGCCAATCTCCATTATTTCTAATAGAGATCCCCGATTTACATCCCGATTTTGGAGTAAGTTACAAAAAGCTCTGGGCACTCATTTACACTTTAGTACTTCATTCCATCCTCAAACGGATGTACAATCTGAACGTGTGATACATGTTCTAGAAAAGATGCTTCGGTGTTGTGTGCTTGAATTTGGAGGTAACTGGGAAAGATATCTGCCTTTGATTGAATTTTCTTATAATAATATTTATCAGTCCAGTATTAAAATGGCACCGTATGAGGCTCTATATGGTCGTAAATGTAAAAATCCATTGTATTGGACAAAGTTAAGCGAGAAAAAGATACACGGGGTTGACTTAATCTATGAAACCGAGGAAAAGGTGAAGATAATTCGAGACAGTTTGAAGGTAGCCTCAGATCGTCAAAAGTCTTCTGCCGTCTTGAAAAGAAAGGAGATAGAATTTCAGGTTGGTGATAAAATGTTCCTGAAAGTGTCACCATGGAAGAAAGTTCTCCGATTCGGTCGTAAAGGGAAATTGAGTCCACGGTTCATCAGACCTTATGAAATCATTGAAAGAATCAGGCCAGTTGCATATCGGTTAGTATTACCACTTGAGCTTGACAAGATTTACAATTTTTTCCATGTATCCATGTTACGACGATATAGATCGGACCCTTCACATGTTATTACTCCAACAGAAGCTGAGATTTAGCCTAATATGACCTACAATGAAGAACCGATGAAAACACTTGCACATGAGACGAAAGAGCTAAGAAATAAAAAGGTGGCATTGGTAAAAGTGCTCTAGCAACGACATGGTTTAGAGGAAGCTACCTGGGAGTCGGAGGATACTATAAGGAAGCAGTAACCTAACCTTTTTTTTGGTAATAATTTTCGAGGACGAAATTTTCTAAGGGGGAGAGTTGTAACATCCCATTTTTGGTGAGATCGGAACAGTGGTTTCATGACCACAAATCTGAGCCCAAAAATAAAAATTTATTTTATTTTATTTTATGGTTGGTATTATGATAGGAATGTCACATGAAAATTTTGATACGAGAATTTTATCTATTGTGAGGTTAATTAGGTAAAGGACTAAATTGCATAAAATGCAAAAGTTGGATTCTAGTTGCTATAAGGATTAAATAACTATGGAAAATAAAAAGAAATTATCATCTTTTCTATTCATCTTCTTCCCCAAATTTATTTATGAAAACCCTAGGAGAGAGGAAGAGAACTTTTCAAACTTAAAAAGGTATGAAATCAAGTCCCATTTTTCATGATTTTTATATTTTTAGAATTGTGATAGCCGAATCTTTCTATTTATGGGATTTATTTGAAAATATAACAAAGGGTAGAAACTTTTCCATGGATGCAAATGTTGGAAATTTGAAATTTATGGTACAAAATGAAAGATAGTTGATAGGTAAACAGCTTTTATAAAGCAAATTTTCGTGGAAACTTGATTTAGGGACTAAAATGAAAAAGTGGTAAAACCCATGGAAAATTATGAAATTTGTGAAATGTATGTGCTGTAAAAATTGTTATTATCTTGGTTAGGCTTGGAAAGAGGACTAGATTGCATGAATTTCATTTTCTGAGCCTAGGGACGAAATTGGAATTTTTAAAAAAGAGTAGGGGCAAAATAGTAATTTTGCCTAGGATGTAGTAGAATGCAAATGTATGTAAAATGTGATGAGTTAATAATTAAATTTGCTTATATAGACCTGGAAAGACCAACTATGGAACTAGATCGAGGGAAACAAAAGTTTCTGATTAGTTGGAATTCAAACCGAACAACTTTCAAGGTAAGTTCGTGTAACTTAATTTGGTACATTAATATGTTTGAATTGTATTGTGTGATTGTGATAATTTGTATGTGATGATATACATAATGAAATAATTACAAGTTGGAAACATTGATAAGATATCATATCCCGATTGAATATTGAAATTTGATGGTTTATGGTGATTTCTTTAAACGGGTATATTATGGAAAATGTTACAAATAAGATTTAGCCCAAACGGGTAATCCTAAATTTAATCCACTCGAGCATATGTTATAGATTGGGTTTAACCTTGACGGGTAACCTGAATTAAGCTCTTTAGAGCACAGGTCACTAATAGGATTTAGCCTGAACTGGCATTCCTGTTGTAAAATATGTGGCTCGAGAGTGTGCTCTCTGGACTTATGCCCAATGGGTAATAATGAATACAAATTGATGGATTATTCATATCTATAACTTATGTAGATCACCTAAATGTCCATCGAAATTTCATTAGTTCAATGGAAAAGACTCTCGAAATATGGAAAGGTGGAATTAATGGAAGTTTGTATATATTGAGGTCATTTATGTTTACTTGATTGTAAATGATGTTATGTGACTAAGTTTTTTGATGAAGTGTATATGTTTAGGTGAACTACATATAATGGATGAAATGTATATTTATGTATGCTAGTTTGAATAAATATAACTAGTAAGTTTATTTTTCGTTATACGAACTTACTAAGCATGAAAATGCTTTCCCCGTTTGATTTTACCTTGTTTTATAGTGCTCGTAAGCTCGCTAAGGTTGGAGGATCGGTCAAGTATAATCACACTATCCACTATCTCCTTTTTGGTATACTTAGAAATCTCATTTTGGTATAGTTGCTCGTATAGACTTATTTGGACCAAATGATGACTTGTAAGTGATGTTTTGTAATTTAGCCATTGGAATGGCTAGTAATGATTTAATTTGTTATGTTATAAGTTATCTCATGTTCAACTCTTATGTATTAAGTGTGGATGAATGGAGTATGTTTATCTTGTATATGCATTAAAAGTATGCTTATAGACACGAACTGCATGTGGTATTATGCCATGATAGATGTTTATTTAGGCTTGGTTTTAATGCTTGATTTGGCTGGTATATTCATGTAAGTATTGGTGTAGGTTGTTGGCAAAATTGGGTGAGAAAATGAAGCTAAGAAATGGCTTCCTTTTGTCCACACGAGTAAATACACGGGCGTGTGTCTAGGCCGTGTGTGACACACGACCGAGTACATGGGCCTGTAGCCAAGCCGTGTGTCTCCTGCACCTTAAATTCGAGAAAATAGAATGCTCAAAATTGCGCACACAGGCAGAGACATGGGTAGAGACACGGGCAGAGACACGGGCGTGTGTCTCAGCCATGTTGGAGACATAGCCTAGAACACGGGCGTGTGCCTTTACTATGTGAAACCTACACCTAATTCGAAGTAAATTAATTTCCACAGGGCTTAGCACATAGACGTGTGGCATGGCTGTGTAGCGTAAGTTAGAGAGCACCTTAAATTAGACACGGGCTGTAACATGGGCGTGTCCCAGGGTCACATGGGCGTGTCCCTTGGACCACATGGGCGTGTGTGCCCTGTACCTTAGAATTTTTTTTAATTTTGAAAAAAATTTTTAGAGGTTCTTGGTTCAATTCTAATAATCATTTTGGGCCTAGAGGGCCCATTCAAGGGACAATAAGAAAAATTTTGGAGTATGAATAGTATGTTTAATACAAATTGCATAAGAATGTTTTTTAAACCCCGGTAATACTTTGTGACCCTATTTCGACAATGGATACGGGTTAGGGGTGTTACACGTCCTCAAACCTAACAAAACCATTAGTGTTTAAAGAAACCTAACCTTTAGGCAAATTGGAGCAAGGTTTCATCATCCTCCCCGTATTCAATTAACTTTGATTGATCTTCAAAACATGCTTGGCCCAACTATACGAGGCTCTGAAAATATCAAAATTGCTCCATGGTACACCCTAAAAAATAACAAGGTTACGATTCTTCCAGATATGCCAGATGATAATCCTAAAAAGACATTCCCATTTAACCTCCCCGAAGTAAATATCATACTGATTAAGCAAATTGAAAGCAATCCATTCCCGGGTGTTACTAGAATAGAACCTGATAAGTAGATTAGTAGGGATTGGAAGATTCCAAATATCTCTCACAGCCGAACAACCTTTTAAAACATGTAACACATCTTTGGAGGTATGGCTACAAACTCCACAAACCAAACTATGCCCAAAACCCCGATGAACTCTTTATTCATTAGTGAGAAGTCTTTGCTTAAGTATCAACCAATAAAAAATCGTACTTTTTGTGGACTTTTGAAATTCCAAAGGATCTTCCAAGTGTCTTCCTTCGATTTCCAAGGACCCGCCTTAATTCTTTCATAAGCATTTTTAATAGAAAAAGAACTTGTCGTTGAGCCCCCCTAAATTATCTTATCTACGCTTACCTCTAGATGAGGTGGAGGTATTCCAATAATCTTTCGTATGAATGTCCTAGAAACCCAAAGGAGAAATAATTCAAGGTTTTAATTACCATCCACTAAAACCATAACACTAAGTAAATAATCCAAATCAAGATTAGAGTGATCGGGAATCAAATTAATGAGAGGCTCTACATTAGGAATCTATGGATCTCGCCAACACCTAAGTTTTCACCCATCCCCCACTAACCAAAACAAGTTCTCTTGTATGAGAGGCCAAACCTTAGTAAGGGATCTCCAAAAGAAGGAACTTCTACTACGGGATAAATTTTTGGTATTTCATCAATTACCCCATACTTTGCTCGTAAAACCTGTACCTAGAGAGCTTTAGAATCAGTCATAATTTTAAAACCCAACTACATCATGAAGGAAGTGTTGTGATTTTGCAGCTTTCAAAAGCCAAGACCACCATGCTCTCGAGGCTGACAGACATCCTCCCATCCCACCAAACCCAATTTCTTACCATTCTTTAAAGATGCCCAAACAAATTGACACACCATACGTTCAATTTCCTCACAAAGTCCCTTAAGAATCAGCATAAACTGCATAAAGTAACTATGAATTGCCATAAGAACCAATTGAGCTAGGGCAGCCCTACCAACAAGAGACAAATATCTTGCATCCCACCCCTATAGCTTACTTTAAAACTTGTCCACCACAAAGCACAAAGAACTGTTGGTAACTTTATCATGAAAAGGGGGAATTCCCAGATAGCACCCAAGATTGGGCACTCTTCGAAAGCCAAGAATACGACACAAGTTATTTCTTAACACCTTACTCACGCCTTTAGAAAAGCAAACACTTGATTTGTTTGCATTAATCTTGTGTCCTGAATAATCACAGAAGCTATCCAACACTTTCTTCAAGATTATAGCTTGACTCTCTTCAGCTTGAACAAATAGAATCAGCTCATTTGTAAAAAATAGGTGAGACAAGGGAGGGCTCAAACGAGATAAACGGATAGGTCTCTAGCAACCAGAATTAATATTAGCCTGTATACTATGGCCAAGCCATTCCATGCACAGAACAAATAAGTAGGGGGAAGTGGGCACCCTTGACAGACCCCCTAGATGGTCTGAATTTTTGAGTTGGATTGCCAATCCACAAAATTTGCAAAGTAGAGTTAGTGATAGCAAGCATAATCACATGACAAAGGTAATTTAGAATACTTGTAGCTTAGAGGGATGCATTGATAAACTCCCAATGCACTTGATTGTATGCTTTCTTCAGGTCAAACTTTATGGCCATCCAATTCTGAGTCTTTTTCTTAATTTTCATGGAATGAAATACTTTCTGAACAATAATAATATTTGTAACGGCTCGTTTTCAATAAAATCAGAATAGTGGTTTGGGACCACAAATCTGAAGTCAAAAAATTTATTTTAACATTATTTTAATATCTCCAGCATAATAAGATGATAGTATAAAAATTTCGTTAAAAAAATTTACCGTTTGTATGCTCAATTAGTGAAAAAGGACTAAATCGCTTAAAGTGCGAAAGTCATGTTCTATTAGTTAAAGGTGTTAAATAGCTATAGAACTTTAAAGTGGAGGTTTTTATATGGTAATTAGACCTTTAAAGTGATAGTGGATGAGCATGGCTTGGTAATTTTGTTATTTTTAAAGTTAGGTAAGGTTAAAATGGTAAATAGGTAATAAATGAGTAAATTAAATAAAAAAATACCAATCCCTTGCTTCATCTTCTCCACTGAAAAACACAAAGAAAATAAGGGTTTTTAGAGCTTCAATATTCGGCCACTTCTTCTCTTGCATGTAGGTGTGTTTTTGTTCTGTTTTTTTAATGATTTTTATGTTTCTGGGACCGTTGTAGCTTAACCTAGATAGAGGTGTGCATGGGTTGGGCTAGCCAGGGTTTGGGCCAGGCTCAACTAAAAATTTAGGCCCGTTCATTGGGCTCGGGCCAGGCCGGGCCCAAAAAATGGACCTAAAATTTTGTCCAAGCCCTACCATATAAAATGTTAAAACACAGGTCCTACTGCCCACTTAGTATTAATTTTTATAATATTTTATATAATTTTAAATATATATAATACATCAAAAGACTAAAAATCAAAATAAATATTTTTCAACAAATTGAAAATAAATTTTAAAAAATATGTAGACTTAAATAACACTAAAATAGATGCAACTTAAGAAGCAAATGCCTCTAAAATAATAACAAAATTAACAAATGTCTTTAAAATAATAACAAAATTAACAATAAAATAAGTTTTATATAATATCTAAACAATAACAATAAAATAATAGAAACATAATAGTAAAATGGTAGTAAAATAAAATGAAAAATAATAAGAAAATATTATTAAAAAATAGTTTCTTTTTTCGCTTAATGAATTTAGTTGGTCTGCTCGGGCAAAAATGCCTTACCTGAGTCCGCCCATTTTTAAACGGGCTTTATTTTTTGTCCAAGCCCATTTTTCGGCCTATATTTTTGCCCAAACCTCCCACATTTCTAAGGGCCTTTGGTGGGTCAATGCCCGACCCATGCACACCTCTAGGTTAACGGGGACTAATTTGTAATATGGTTGAAATTCTAGGGTTTTGCCATGAGAGCATGTTAGTTGATTGTGAAGTTTAATGGAAGAAAATGAGTCCTTGTTGTGAGTTAAACAATTTTTGTTAAGTGATTTTTGTTGAAATTGTCAATTAGGTGTTAAATTGTGAAATATAAAATTATGTGTCTAGTGTGTGAAATTGTGAAATGTTTGGGCTACTAAAAGCATATATAGGATTCGACTAGGCTTAGATGTGGATGAAATTGCATGAATTTCATTTTATGAGCCTAGAGACTAAATTGTAAAGAAGTTAAATGTTTAGGGGCAAAATGGTAATTTTACCATAACATGAAAGTTGGATTGAATTGATTAGAATAATGATTAAATGAATTAAATTTGATTATATAGATCAAGAAAAGCAACATTCAGAACTAAATCGGGGAAAAGATAAAGTCATGGACTAAACTATTGTATTCTCCTTTTAAGGTTGAGGTAAGTTTGTGTAAATAAATTGTGAATTTATACGTTCTGGTTGAAATATATGTGTGTGATTAGTTTAATTATTATGTATAATTATCGAGTGCATAACCGATGATGCACGAAGAATATCGAGCCCGTTTGAACCTTAGGAATTATTAGGATACAAATGACATGTCATTAGGGTTACCGTTTTGGTTGAGGTCCTGCATGTGCTGCAGACTCACCTCAGCTCATATGAGCTTACCGATATTTAGCTCGGAAGAGCTTACAGTTTATCATTCGTATGAGCCTACATGTATAGGAATTGACAGATTATAGTTTAGTACACTTCGTGTGTACTACCTGAGTATTTAACGAGATTTTAAGTGGTTCAATGGGCATAGTGTTATTACAAGATTATACAAGTTTGATACAAACTAGTATAGGTATTTACATGGAGATGGTTTATATATATGATATATAGATATACATTAGAGATGTTGCATGTATATGGAATTTTAATAATTGTTGAATTCATACATAATTCTCAGTTTTTATGTGTATACATGGCTAACTTGGTGAATGGTTATGTGATAGGCTTTGGCGAAATTGAATTGAGTTATGCTTTGAGTTACTTACCTAAATTTATGGTTATATGGTAAGTTTAATTCTATCTTTTATGAACTTACTAAGCTTAATTGCTTACTCCGTTTATTTTTCGTATTTTATAGTGTCTTAGAAGCTCATTCGGATTAGAAGTCGTCAAGAATCGCGTCCCACTATCAAACACTCATTTTGGTACTTTGAAATTTGGATATTTTGGTTAAATGGCATGTATATGTGTTTTGGCTAATATGGCTTATATGTCTTGTTGTATTTTGGCCATTTGAATTAGCTTATATGGTGAACATATATTTTGATATGTAAATACGTATAAATAACCTTATGGTATGTGGTGTATAGTTGCTATGTGAATGCCTTGGTTGTGAATTGGTATTTTGAGTATCAAATGGTTGAAATTGAGATATGGTATGCAAGTTAAGTTTTAGGCACAATGCCTTGTATATGAGTTTGACCATTTAGGTATATCTTAGGAAGTATATGTTTTAAAGTGGTCAATAGATGTGCTTGGATATCAAGTTGTATGGGTGGGTATTACTTGTTTTAAACTTGATATTGGTTGGTTTTGATTGCATATTTATGTCATGGTTGCATGTACGTTGTTGAACTTAGGTTGGCATCAATTTGGGTGAGAAATATGTCTTGGAAAATGGCCTATTTTTGTCAACACGGGTAGAGACACGGGCGTGTGTCTCAGTCGTGTGTGACTGGAAACACGAAAATATACACACTTTTTCATACCCTTTTTAACTCAAATTCATGCAATTTCGGTAAAATTCTTGTCGAAAAATATTTAATTATTATAAAATAATTCAATTGTACTTAAATTATTAACATGTTGAATTTTACTTAATTTAATAATAAATTTTGATTAATTTTGATCATTTTCAATAGATTCGCACAAAGGGTGAAAAACAGCCCAGTAGACACTACTAGAAGCACAAAATTGAGAAGCAATTTTGAAGCATCAAGGCGAATTAATTTTTCAGCCTAAGACGGTCCAAATTATTTGGGTTAAATAAATTATTATTAATTAATTATGAAAAGTGACCCAGTTGAGATGAACCGAGAAAATCGATCCAACTGAGCACTGGGCAGCCCAAAACCGTCCATGTAATATCAGTGATTTAGGGGCTATGATTTTTATTTGAACGTATGTGATTACATGCCTGCGTGTGTGATTTGAATGTGATTTAGGGGCTTCAAGAACCTTGGGATGTAGGTAAGAGCCTTAGAGGTTATTAGATCTTTAAGCCCAAAAAGGGGAACTAAGGGAGCTAGGCCTTAAGGAGATTATTGTGTGGTTTAGAACACGAATAACCCAGTGGTAAGGTGGCAAGGAGGCGCCACTTAGGGCCTTGTGAGGTGATGCCACAGGGAGTGAGAAGGGCCTAGGTTCGAGCAGTAAGGGAAGCATTTTGGAGTTTTATTTTTCAACAAGGAAGGGTAGTGGTGGACGGCACAAGGACTCTGATGGAGGAAGTATAGATTGGGTCTGACAACTTAGAGATTCGGCTAAGGTAGAGTGAAAAGGGGGATTGAGTGGAGAGAAGGAGAGTTGGCCAAATGGAGGGGACTTTGGAGAGGGGCATATTCGGTTCTGTATAGGGGAGCTAAGTGCCGAAATTGCTTAGTCTTTCTACTCATCTCTTGACTGAAACCCTCACCCCTTCTCTTCACTTCTTTTCTTTTTCTTTTTGATTGAAAGCCTAAACCTATTCTCTTAATCTTGTAAAAACTGAAAACCATACAAGACATCAACCCTTCCTCTTCTTATTTGCATCGATTCCTCCATTCTCAAAAGCTGGAAGAACTTTTCTCTTCAGTTGTTGAGATCATAGCTGAAACACCATAGATCCTCAACCCTTTTCTCTTATCTCCTTGAGTGTTGGTTGAATCCGTCAGACTCTATTCCATCAGATCTACTAGTTGGTAAGGGTTCTTCTATTCCAATTTCTTTCCTTTTTCCCTTTTGATTAGCTGAAATAAAGGACTCTAATCCCTTATGTTTCTTTGGCTAAAACCATGAAGGTGGGTTTCAGGATTCTTTTGTAGCCAACGGTAGAAGGAGATCTTTTTGGGATTTAAGATCCAAGTTAAGCAAGGCATACTATTCGGCCAAGGGCCACTTTTACTTGTTCAAAGGCTATGCCGATTCTAATTATGGTGTTTTAGGGAGTCTTCGACAGATCTTCGGGATTTGGCTAAGCAATCTAGGTAAGGGTTCTAGTGTTTTAGATCCGTTTCTTATTCGTTCAAAAGCCGAGAACTAACCGTTTGAGTGTACTAGTGCTTAGCCGATTGTAAGGGGGAAATCATCACGAAGTTTCAGGATTTGGTTAGTAACCAAATCAGCAGCAAGGTAAGGATTTTGGTTGCGTTAACCCTTCGGGATTTGCTGTTTAGCCGAATGGCCTCCTTGCTAATATGCTTAGTGTTGGCCTAATGTAGGAAAAAGGGGACTAGTGCGTTAGATCGGAATCTTCGGGATTCATAATCGCATTAGAAATCAGGTGTGTAAACCTACACTAAATTCCCGATAGTTTAATAATAATTATGTTAATCATGTGTTAGTGAAGTGATGAATAAATATGGCTAAGGGTACCATTTAATGGTACTGTATTCGTGCACGTTACCCTTAACACTCGTAAATAATGTTTAACAACATTGATGTGAAAAAAATGTGGAATTCCATTATGATTTTGGGGTAAGGTAAATTGCATGATAAATAGCATGTTTTGTATGTTGCATGGACATAAGGGTGATTATGTTAAAGGGGAAGTGATCTGGTGGTTTTTACCACATTATCTGGTGACTATGTCACATATTATGAATCTGGTGACTCTGTCACATTATCTGGTGGTTATGCCACAATTATAAGGGCGATGCGCAGGTGACTGCAGCGACTGCCTTCGGTGGTGTGTAGGGGATGGAGGGTCGATTTAGTAATCCCCACGGTGTGATTGGTAGGTACGGGTGATGTGTAGAGGATGGATATCTAGGTGGGTTTGGGTTGCATCATTGTTTATATTGGCTCGTATGTGATATGATATGTTATGACTATTTGGGAGTCTGTGATGGTTGTTACACACTGGTTGTTACGACTATTGGCTCGTATGTGGGCTAACTTTTTGCAGATGGCACTCAGTAAATGGACCGGGTCGACAGGAACTTAGTGGTGGCTATGCACAGCTCAGTTTTTTTTCGGTTTTCTTATTAAGTTTATTTTGATTTATTTGGGGTTATATTTTGATGTAATAAGGCCATTATCACTTAACTATTTTATTTATGTGTTTTAAATTTTTATTATGATACGAACAACATCGATCAAGATGATTAAATATTTTCGTAAAACAACATCAATTGTTTTTAACTTAAACGCCTACGGTTTTCAAGTTAACAATAATAAACTCTAAAATTTGGTTTTTCTTAAACTTGTAAATTTCTAAGAGTAGGAAGATAACTTTTAAAACAAATCTTAGATTTCAACTCGGTTTTTTTTTTAACTTGAGAACAATCCAAATCTATTTTCTTCAAAACCACCAAGATTTTGAAAATGTCATACGAGACCTAACTACGTTTTACTCAAGGAGCTTGCCAGATCCGGTCAGGGCTTGTGGGCCGAGTTTGGGGTGTTTCAATTTGGTATCAGAGCCCGATTCAAAACTCAGCCCTGAGGGCTTTTGGGCCCAAAACATTATCTTATTTTGAAGTTGGGTTTTACCAAAGAATGAGCAGGTTTTCTGGCATGGCACCTGAGTCGCCGGCCCGAAGTCCACCAGGTGAGTACCCCTAACCACTGTGTGATTTGTATGTGGGTACTACGGGGACGTAGATTAGTAGATTAGGAGTTAATGAACCCTAGGATTAGCTTACTCCAACATAGAGTGACATAAAATTTAAAGTCTAACCAAACAAACCTGTGAGTGAGTCGCTAAGTTAAGGGTGTGGCAACCATTGTGCGCATGTCTAGGATTGGATTCAGAGGGGGAGCTTGGTATTTAAGCAGTCCTAGTGACTCACCTCCTCTTTGCTCGAATCCTACCTGGTGCGTAGTGACGGTTCACCCTAACCAAGAGGACTTAATCACAGGCTAAATTCAATAATTAAAACCCGAAAGGGACCAGTCACCTTGTTTTGTACAACCCTAAAATTAAACCCTAGTTTGTAAAATTACTAAAAAAAACCCCCAGTTTATAAAATTGCCATACTACCCTCAAATTTTATCAGAATATTCTTATTTTTGTAAAAATACCAAAAAACCCCTATTTTGTAAAATTTCAAGATACCCTGATTTGGAAAATTATCGAAATACCCTCGAATTTTCAAAATTACTGAAATACCCCTGGATTTCCAAAATTACCAAAGTACCCCCGGGATTACAAAATTACCAGAACACCCTTATTTCACAAAATCACTAAGGACCCTATTTTGAAAAAATTACGAAAATACCTCTGTAGGATAAAATTACAAAAATACCCCTAGGTAGTGGAAAACAACAACAATGACAACTAGAACACTTTTCTGTAATGAATGCAAGTTCATGAATAGTGATGATTGAATGAATGAACTTGAGACTGTAGTGTGTGTATGAATTCGAAAGAACTACTTTTTAGAACTATTAATCATAAGACTGTTCGCGATAAATCAGTGGAATGAAATAATGATTCATAAAACTCTTAATCAGATAAATGCAACTCAGAAGAATGAGTTCTAGAGGACATGGTCGTAATGTGCGTGGCCGTGGTAGAGGTCGAATGATCGTATCGAAACCCATTAGGTCTGGTCAAGGGTCCGAGAATGAAATGCCACCACCACCATTTCCGGTATGGAAGATCGAGGATCGACGGGGATGATACGATATCGCAGTGATGCTACGAGTTCTTGAGAGGGTGGCTGGAGCAGGTGGAGGTATGGGAGCTTGAAAGTCTGTACCTGAGTAACTCCGAGCCAATGGAGTTGAGGTTTTCCGTGGTATATCTGGTGTGGCACCCAATACGGCTGAGTATTGGTTGGAGGCGACAGAGTGAATTATGGATGATTTGGACCTGACTGCGGAGGAGAAACTGAAAGGGGTGGTGTCCCTTCTCCGCGATGAGTCATACCAGTGATGGCTCACGGTACGGGATGGTGCTGCAGCAGATGATCTTACTTGGGAGTATTGTAAGGTGGCGTATCAGAAGAAGTGCATTGGGACTAGCTATATTAATGCGTAAAGGAAGGCGTTTCTAAGGCTGGTTCAGGGGAATAAGTCCGTAGCGGATTACGAAGCAAAATTCTTAAGGTTGAGCCGATATGCTCGAGGTATGGTGGCTACGGAGCATGAACGGTGTGTCTGGTTTAAGGACGAACTAAGGGATGATCTGAGGTTGTTGATTGCTCCACAGTAGGAGCGGGAGTTTGCCGTGTTGGTAGAAAAAGCTAAGGTAGCCGAAGGGGTTAAGGAGTCTGTGAGACAGAACATGGACAAAAATAGGCAAAAGAGAGGTTTTGGAACATCAGGGTCATCCGGGAATGTTTAAAGAGACCTAGAATGGATGGGTTGCGAGGTCAGCAGGTTGTTACGGGAGGACAGTACCGTATGTGTGCTCAGTGTGGAAAGATGCACCTAGGAGAGTGTTGGAAGAAGATGGGAGGATGTTTTAAGTGTGGGTCCAAGGATCACATGATTAGGGACTACCCTATGAAAATAGATGGGAGCCGACCAGCAGGTCAAGGTCTTAATCAGCCGAAGAGGTGACAAGCAGACCCACCATGGGTCGTGGGTCTGGTGGCGAGAGGTAATGGCTCTAAAAGAGGTCGGGGAACACCGGGCAGAGGTGTTGGTAACACAGAGGCGAGACAGTCGGGTCTAGTGTATGCAGTTCATCGGAGGAAGGATGGTGACACACCTGATGCCATAACGGGTATGTTCCTTATCTCCGGATTACCCTTTGTTGCGTTGATAGATATTGGGTCAACTCATTCATACATTGCTAGTAAGGTGTCTGGAACTCTGCATGTGAACTCTGAGACTGTACCTAGGAAGATAACTGTACTTAGTCCTTTAGGGCAATCAGTAGTGTTAGACAAACTCTTTAGGGCAGTACCTTTGGAAGTTCAGGGGGCGCAATTTCCAGCTGACTTAATGGAGTTGCCATTTGAGGAATTTGATCTAATCTTAGGCATGGGCTGGTTAGGGAAGTACCATGCGAATGTGGATTGTGCTGCTAAGCGCATGTCGTTAAGAACTTCTGACAACAAAGAGGTTGTGGTAATGGGCGAGAGACGGAATTGCTTGTCAAATGTAGTACCTGCCCTTAAGGCAGAGAAGATGGTGAGAAAAGGGTGTGTAGCTTTTCTGATGTTGATCAGTGCCTTAGAGGCTAAGGAAGCAGCTGTAGGAGGAGTTAGAACAGTAAGAGAATTTGTGGATGTCTTTCCGGAGGAGCTACCTGGGTTACCCCCAAACAGAAAAGTGGAGTTCGAATTTGATTTACTGCCGGGTACAGCTCCTGTGTCAATTACTCCATACCGGATGGCACCAAAGGAGTTAGTAGAGCTTAAAGCTCAGATCTAAGAGTTACTCGATCGTGGGTTTATTCGACCTAGTGTGTCTCCATGGGGAGCACCATCCTATTTGTGAAGAAGAAGGACGGGACTATGCGTATGTGCATAGATTACTGACAGTTGAATAAGCTGACCATCAAGAACAAGTATCCATTGCCAAGGATAGATGACTTGTTCGATCAGCTTAAGGGGGCTGCGGTATTTTTGAAGATAGATCTAAGGTCAGGATATCATCAGCTTAAGGTGAAAGAAGTAGATATCCATAAGATGAATTTTGGACTAGGTACGAGCATTATGAGTTCTTGGTAATGCCGTTTGGATTGACAAATGCCCTAGTCGCACTCATGGATATGATGAAACGGGTTTTCCAACCCTACCTGGATCAATTCGTCGTTGTGTTCATAGACGATATCTTAGTGTATTCCAAGACTAAGGAAGAACACAATGAGCATCTTCGGGTGGTGTTGCAAGTGCAAAGGGAAAAGAAGCTATATGCCAAGTTCAGCAAGTGTGAATTTTGGCTGAAGGAAGTTACATTCTTAGGGCATGTGGTGTCTGCCGAAGGAATAAGGGTGGATCCTCGGAAGATTGAGGTAGTATTAGATTGGAAACCACCTAAGTCTGTGGCTGGGGTTCATAGTTTCTTGGGGTTAGCAGGCTACTACAGGAGATTTGTTGAAGGGTTCTCGTCAATAGCAGCACCTTTGACGAAGTTGTTAAGGAAGGAGGTACCTTTTGTATGGGCGGATAAGCAGTAAGAGAGCTTTGAGAAGCTTAAGAGAGTATTGACAGAGGCTCCGATTTTGATTCAGCCGGAAGCAGGGAAAGGCTTCGTGGTGTATTGTGATACTTCCCATACAGGATTGGGATGTGTCCTTATGCAAGATGGGAAAGTGGTCGCTTATGCATCTCGGCAGTTGAGGCCACATGAGGTTAATTATCCGACGCATGATCTGAATTTGGCGATGGTGGTATTCGCTCTAAAAGTGTGGAGGCACTATTTGTATGGAGAAAGGTCGGTGATCTACATAAACCACAAGAGTCTGAAGTATTTGCTGACTTAGAAGGAGCTGAATTTGAGACAACGAAGGTGGGTGGAGTTGTTGAAAGATTACGATTGCTCAATAGAGTATCATCCGAGCAAGGCGAATGTTGTGGCGGATGCCCTAAGTCGGAAAGTGGTATCAGATCTAAGGGCGATGTTTGCACATCTTAGCCTTTATGATGATGGAAGTTTGCTGGCAGAGTTGCAAGTAAAGCGACGTGGTTAAGTCAGGTAAAGGGGAAACAGCTGGTAGATGGCGATCTGAGTACTAAGTTACTGTAAGTGCAGAATGGGGAATTGGAAAATTTTGATGTAAACAGTGATGGAGTGCTGTGTTTTTGGGGCAAGGTCTGTATGCCTAAGGATGAGGAGTTAAGGCAGAAAATTCTTCAGGAATCGCATAGCAGCCCTTAGGCTATGCATCCTGGAGGAAGTAAGTTGTATAGGGATCTACGGGATCAGTTTTGGGGGCTTGGTCTTAAGCGGGAAGTTACAGAATTTGTAGGGAAGTGCTTAACGTGTCAGCAAGTCAAGGCTGAACACCAAGTACCATCAGGATTGCTTTAGCTGATTAAGATTCCACAATGGAAATGGGAGAGAATTACCATGGACTTCGTTAGTGGGCTTCCCCTTACGCCTCCTAAGAAGGACTCGGTATGGGTGATAGTAGATCGGTTGACCAAGTCTGCACATTTCATACCAGTGCGGATTGACTATTCTCTATAGAAATTGGCAAAGTTGTATGTAGCAGAAATTGTGAGGCTGCACGGAGTGCCGGTGTCAACTATTTTGGATAGGGATCCGAGGTTCACGTCGAGGTTTTGGAAAGCACTACATCAAGCTTTGGGCACCAGATTGGACTTCAGCACAGCATTTCATCCGCAGTCGGACGGCCAATCTGAATGGGTAATTCAAGTGCTAGAGGATATGTTGAGAGGTTGCGTGATAGACTTCAGAGGGAGCTGGGAGGAGTTCTTGCCTTTAGCGGAATTTGCGTACAATAATAGCTATTGGGCAAGTATTCGGATGGCACCATACGAAGCGTTGTATGGACGAAGTGTCACACTCCTACGAGTTGACAGAATTGGGGGAACATCAGGTTTTCGGTCCAGAGATTGTGGCAGAATCAGAAGAAAAGGTTAGAGTGATTTGGACACGGTTGAAGGAGGCATCGGACAGACAAAAGTCTTATGCAGATCTTAAGCGAAAGGAGATTGAGTTTGCTGTGGGAGATCAGGTGTTTCTCAAAGTTTCGCCGTGGAAGAAGGTGATGAGATTTGGTCGCAAAGGAAATTTAAGTCCTAGGTTAATAGGACCTTATCGGATTTTAAAGCGGGTTGGACCAGTAGCGTATCAGTTAGAATTGCCTTCGGAGTTGAAGTCGATGCATGATGTGTTTCACGTTTCGATACTACGTCATTATCGATCGGATCCATCTCATATAATACCGGTTGAGGAGGTGGGGCTGAGACCATATCTGTCCTATGAGGAAGAGCCGATTGATTTTCAAATGTGATATGAAGGTGCTTCGGAGGAAATCAGTCCCTCTAGTCAAAGTGTTATGGCGTAACCATGGATCGGAGGAGGCTTCGTGGGAGTCAGAAGAAACAATGCGACAGCAATACCCTCATTTATTTTAGCCAGGTAATTTTGAGGTCGAAATTATTTTAAGGGGGTAGAACTGTAATATCCATGATTTAGGGGCTATGCATTTTTATTTGAACGTATGTGATTGCATGCCTGTGTGAGTGATTTGAATGTGATTTGCGGGCTTCAAGAACCTTGGGATGTAGGTAGGAGCCTTAGAGGTTATTAGATCTTTAAGCCCAAAAAGGGGAACTAAGGGAGCTAGGCCTTAAGGAGATTATTGTGTGGTTTAGAACACGAATAACCCAGTGGTAAGGTGGCAAGGAGGTGCCACTTAGGGCCTTGTGAGGTGACGCCACAGGGAGTGAGAAGGGCCTAGGTTTGAGTAGCAAGAGAAGTGTTTTGGAGTTTTATTTTTCAGCAAGGAAGGGCAGTGGTGGACGGCACAAGGACTCTGATGGAGGAAGTATAGATTGGGTCTGACAACTTAGAGATTCGGCTAAGGTAGAGTGAAAAGGGGCATTGAGTGGAGAGAAGGAGAGTTGGCCGAATGGAGGGGACTTTGGAGAGGGGCATATTCGGTTATGTATAGGGGAGCTAAGTGCCAAAATTGCTTAGTCTTTCTACTCATCTCTTGACCGAAACCCTCACCCCTTCTCTTCACTTCTTTTCTTTTTCTTTTTGATTGAAAGCCTAAACCTATTCTCTTAATCTTGCAAAAATCGAAAACCATACAAGACATCAACCCTTCCTCTTCTTCTTTGCATCGATTCCTCCATTCTCAAAAGTCGAAAGAACTTTTCTCTTCATTTGCTGAGATCATAGCCGAAACACCATAGATCCTCAACCCTTTTCTCTTATCTCCTTGAGTGTTGGCGAATCCAGTCAAACTCTATTAAAATCGATGTACTAGTTGGTAAGGGTTCTTCTATTCCAATTTCTTTCCTTTTTCCCTTTTGATTAGCCAAAATAAAGGACTCTAATCCCTTATGTTTCTTTGGCCGAAACCATGAAGGTGGGTTTCGGGATTCTTTTGTAGCCGACGGTAGAAGGAGATCTTTTCGAGATTTAAGATCCAAGGTAAGCAAGGCATACTATTCGGCCAAGGGCCACTTTTACTTGTTCAAAGGCTATGCCGATTCTAATTATGGTGTTTTAGGGAGTCTTCGACAGATCTTCGGGATTTGGCTAAGCAATCTAGGTAAGGGTTCTAGTGTTTCAGATCCGTTTCTTATTCGTACAAAAGCCGAGAACTAACCGTTTGAGTGTACTAGTGCTTAGCCAATTGCAAAGGGGAAATCATCACGAAGTTTCTGGATTTGGTTAGTAACCAAATTGGCAGCAAGGTAAGGATTTTGGTTGCGTTAACCCTTTGAGATTTGCTGTTTAGCCGAATGGCCTCCTTGCTAATATGCTTAGTGTTGGCCGAATGTAGGAAAAAGGGAACTAGTGCGTTAGACCAGAATCTTCAAGATTCAGCAATCGCGTTAGAAATCAGGTGTGTAACCCTACACTAAATTCTCGATAGTTTAATAATAATCATGTTAATCATGTGTTAGTGAAGTGGCGAATAAATATGGCTAAGGGTACCATTTAATGGTACTGTGTATTCAGGTACGTTACCCCTTAACACTCATAAATAATGTTTAACAACATTGATGTGAAAAAAATGTGGAATTCCGTTATGATTTTAGGGTAAGGTAAATTGCATGATAAATAGCATGTTTTGTATGTTGCATGGGCATATGGGTGATTATGTTAAAGGGGAAGTGATCTGGTGGTTTTACCACATTATCTCGGTGACTATGTCACATATTATGAATCTGGTGACTCTGTCACATTATCGAGTGGCTATGCCACAATTATAAGGCGATCTTAGATTGATCGCAATGGACGCCTTCGATGGTGTGTAGCGGATGGAGGGTCGATTTAGTAATCCCCACGGTGTGATTGGTAGTGCAGGTGATGTGTAGAGGATGGATATCTAGGTGGGTTTGGGTTGCATCATTGTTTATATTGGCTCGTATGTGATATGATATGTTATGACTGTTTGGGAGTCTATGGTGGTTGTTACACACTGAGTCTGTTGACTCACCGCTCGTGGGCTAACTTTTTACAGATGGCACTCAATAAATGGATCGGGTCGGTAGGAACTTAGTGGTGGCCATGCACAGCTCAGTTTTTTTCGGTTTTCTTATTAAGTTTATTTTGATTTATTTTGGGTTATATTTTGATGTAATAAGGCCATTATCACTTAACTGTTTTATTTATGTGTTTTAAATTTTTATTATGATACGAACAACATCGATCAAGACGATTAAATATTTTCGTAAAACAACATCAATTGTTTTTAACTCAAACGCCTACGGTTTTCAAGTTAACAATAATAAACTCTAAAATTTGGTTTTTCTTAAACTTGTAAATTTCTAAGAGTAGGAAGATAACTTTTAAAACAAAACTTAGATTTCAACTTGGTTTTTTTTTTTTTTTAACTTGAGAACAATCCAAATCTATTTTCTTCAAAACCACCAAGATTTTCAAAATGTCATACGAGACCTAACTATGTTTTACTCAAAGAGCATGCCAGATCCGGTCAGGGCTTGTGGGCAGGGTTTGGGGTGTTTCAGTCCCACATGCTGACCCAATTAGCATGCTTGGCTGATTATTTAACTTGCAAAATGGCCCTTGAAGACTCCTTCAAATTGCATTCAAACCCCTCCACTATTTGTGCCTTTCTAGATTTGCCCTAACTTAAACTAGCAAGTTTGAATTCTTCAAACTTGCCACATGTGTGGCAGCCATTGGGGGACTCTATGGTTGTTGTTTTTTTGCTAATTCTAGTAGCCATATCAACCTATAAATACTCCATTTGCTGCTTACTTAAAACACATCTCAACCCTTCTCATCTCTTCACTTCTCTCTCATTTTTCTCTCTTCATTCCCTTCCAGTTTTCTTCACTTTCTTCCCCTATTCCCTTTTCGATTTCATCTCTTGAAAAAGAGTCAACCAACCACCATTTGGAGTAGCATTCAAGTTGTAACAGCCCATTTTTAGTCAAATTAGAATAATATTTTTGGGAACACAAATTTGAGGTTAAAATATTTATTTTATTATTATTTTAATTTTTACAACATGATTGAGTGATTGTGTGAAAATTTTGTTAAGAAATTTTATTGTTTGAATGGTCAATTTGATAAAAAGGACTAAATCGCGTAAAGTATAAAATGCATGTTCTATTAGTTAAATGTTCCTATTAGCTATGGAAAATTAAATTGGAAGTCCTTATGTTGTAATTAGACTGTTAAAATGGTGGGTGGACAATTATGGGCATATATTATGTGATTTTTAATGTTTTAAACTAAGGTTAAATAAGTAAATCAATAATAAACTAAATTAAAGTATGAAAAACAAAATTAATCTTGTCATCTTCATTTTTCCACCGAAAATAAGAAAAGAGAAACTCTATTGTTGTATTTTAGGGTTTGGTACTTACAAGGTTAAATTGGTAAGTGATTTTGACTCAGTTTTTAATGATTTCTATGTTTTTGAGATTGTTGCAACTAGTACTAGCTAGCCTAGGGACTATTTTGAAAAAAATGTTAAAGATTTTGAAAGATATCATTGATGAATACATGAGTATTTTGATGTTTGATGATAGATTTTGGATAGTTGATGAGAGTTAAGCAAGTTTTGTTAAATGATTTTGAGTAAAAATGCAAAATAGGGATTTATTTGTGAAAATGTTAAAATGTGTCGTTAAATGTATGAATAAATGAAAAATATGGGCTTCTAGGGCATTATAGTAACTCGGTTAGCATGGGTATATTTGGAATTTCATTAATTTGTGATTTTGTGTAATAAGGACTAAATTGTAAAAATGTGAAAGTTAAGGGGCTAATGTGTAAATTAGCTCAAATGTATATTTTGGATTGAATTGAATAAATAGATGAATAAATAAGTTAATTTTGAATATATTCAGATCAAGAAAAGTAGAATTCGGATCAAGATCGAGGGAAAACTAAAGTTATTGACTAATCGACTTATTTTGTTGTTTTCACATACGAGGTAAGTTTGTATGTAATAAGCATTGTTATAATTATGCTTTAAATGGTTTGGTATTTTAAAAATTGTATATACGAGACTACAGTCATGTTTGACGACAATTCGGTTATGTATGGCACTTAGTGTGCGTTTCATGATAGCTTCGGCTATGTATGGCACTTAGTGTGTGTTTCAAGATAGCTTCGACTATGTATGGAAATTAGTGTGCGAGATTAAAATAGCTTCAGCTATGTAAGGCACTTAGTGTGTGAGATTAAAATAGCTTCGGCTTTGTAATGGTACTTAGTGTGCAAGAATCCAGGTATTCGACCTCATTCCGTTTGGGTATGAGTTAGTTACAGATTGGTTCAGGTATGTATATGAATCATACGAACTTAAAATCAAAGAAGTTATGAAGTTTCCATATAAGCATATGATCAAGCATGTGGAAGGTTTTTTAATATTTATGAATTACAAGTTAACAAGTTCAAATTGGTGATTTGTATATTTATGATTAGTTGAGTTTATTTCATACGAGCTTACTAAGCTATAAAGCTTACTTTGTTCGTTTTTCCCATGTTTTGTAGTGTTATCAAAGCTAGCTTGCATTCGAGGATTGTCGGAGATCGTTTCACACGTCGGAGATCGTTTCAGACTAGCACCTATCACTTGGTACCTTTGAACTTTGGTATTTTGAGTATACGGCATGTATAGGCACTTTGAGTCATGTTGATTATGTTTTGGTAATGATGTTGGCTAGATGAATTGGTATTGTAAATTTTTAGATTTTGGTTTGTATATATAGCCATGAGTGATGGCTTAGTTTTGGTATATTTGGTATGCTTGAATCATGTGCATATATATATATGCTTATGTCTTGTGTATATTGAATTAGTTGTGATGATTGATGGTAATAAGTATTATGAGTGTTAAATAGATGATTTGTAAATATTGGTATGCTGGTAAAATTAGGCCAAATAATGTACATTTGAGTTTGGTCTTTTTTTATGTTTGAAGTAAATGATATTTTGTGTGAATTTGATGGTAAATTGGAGTATTGTGTGTCTTGTATATTGAAGGTATTGAAATGGTTTAAATGACACTTGGTTGAAGTAAATTTAATGCCTATTATGCTTGGTGTTGGTGTCATTGAATTGTGGTGTAAGTGTGCACAAAATAGGGTGGAAAAATGGCTTTGTAAGTAGCCTATTTTTGTCCACACGGGCAGAGACACGGGTGTGTGTCTCAGCTGTGTGTGACACACGATCAAGTACACGGCTGTGTGTCCCCTAGTGTGGTTTTAGAAATCAAGTCAATATGCTCCACACGGCCTCACACACGGACTTGTGACTTGGTCATGTGGCATAAATCAGTATACCCTACAGGATTGGCACGACCTTACATATGGCCTAGCACACGAGCGTGTATGGCCATTTTTAGGGCACACGAGCTAGCCACACAGGCGTGTGTGTTGGCCGTGTGACTGAAGTTAGAGAATTACATGGGGTAGGACACGGGCTGGGACATGTCTATGTCCTTCCATTTCGAATGTTCACATGGCCTGTGACACAGGCGTGTCTAGTGGCCGTGTGAGACACACGGCCTGGCCACACCGGCGTATGTCCCCTATTTTGAGGAAATTTTTCTAAGTTTCGTAAAAATTTCTCGAGCTATCAGTTTGGTCCCGAACCACTCCCAAAGCATGTTTAGGGCCTAATAGGCTCATGATAGAGATAAATTGTTTGAGATTGAGTGATGATTGTATGAATTGATTAAATGTATGTGAAAAGTACGTTTAAATGTGATGTAAGTCTGGTAATGCTCCATAACCCTCTTTCGGTGTTGAATATAGGTGAAGGGTGTTACATATTTATTGGTATCAGAGCTACAGTTTAATCGATTCTAGGACTAACGAAGCGTATGTGATAGTCTAGCTATACATGCCATATATAAACTATGATAGTGTGATGACTCTTGACAATTTAAACTATATTTTCATATGGTAAATGGATCCCAATCGAGCTATAGCTAATGAGGTTGAAAGTAATGCGCCAACTCTCGCTCAAGGGATAGTGCCTGTAACATCCTAGATTAGGGGTTATGCGTTCGTGCATAATTCATGAGATAGTGGGATCGATGGGTGTGTTGGATGTGTTTCAAGAGTTTCAAGAACCCTAAGATGAAAAAATGTAAGGAAATGTAGGAAATGTAAGGAAATGAAAGGAAATGAAAGGAAATGAAAGGAAATGAAAGGAAATGTAAGGAAATGAAAGGAAATGAAAGGAAATGTATGGAAATGTATGGAAATGTATGGAAATATATGGAAATGAAAGGAAATGTATGGAAATGTATGGAAATGTGTGGAAATGTAAGGAGATGTATGGAAATGTAAGGAAATGCTTTAGAAATGTTAAGTTTTGGAAACTAAACTAAAATAGGAAAGTGACCATTTTGGAAACCGAAGTAAATTAGGAAAGTGAACATTTTGGAAACCAAGCCAAAGAGAAACTAAACATTTTGGAAACCAAGCCAAAATAGGAAACTAAACATTTTGGAAACCTGAAAAATATAGAGCCGCGCGAAAATTTTAGGAAACTTAAAATTGACCCCGGAATGTTGAATTTAAGAGCCCAAAGGGGAACTTAGGGCCAAGTGATCCTAAAAATATAAAGTACGTGAAATTTGACCCAATAACGGACTTGGAAAAGTGGCCTGAAGATGCCACCTAAGGCCTTAGAAAATGGCCCACATGCAAAAGGTTTTGGGCTTGAGTTCGAGTCACATAAGAAGCAAATAAAATAAGTTTTATTTTACTTCTAGAAGCCCAAGAGGTGGACGGCACAAGCTTGCAAAAGAGGAGTTTCATTCTCTTTAAAACTTCGGCTAATTAGAAGATCATAAGGACTCTTAAGGGAAGAGTTTAATTCTCTTTAAAATTCGCTAAATAGGTGGATAAATGAAGAATTATTCTTTAATTAGGAAAATAAAGAAGAGTGGTGGCCAAGTAAAGGATTCTTGGCCTAGTAAATTCGACTATAAAAGGAGGGACTAGGGCCATTCATTATTCATTCTCCTCTCTTTTCCTCTGCCAAATATTCTTCTTGAGCATCCATTCTTTTCTTCTTTTCTTTTAGCCTCCTAGCCAATTTCCTTCTAAGCCTATTATTCCTCTCTTCTTTCATCTTTGAAACCAAATACATAAGGGAATCATAGCCGATTATTCATCAAGTCTCTAAGTCAGAATCTACGAAGGTTAAAGTGAAGGTGCAATCGATTCCTTCAAATAAGGGTAAGATCCAAGTTTAGTTTTCCATTCTTTTATATTCTAGACCTATTAAAATTTAGAGACTAATTTCGATTATTAATCTTGGCGAATCATGGAAGGAGAAGTTCTTTTCCGAAGGTACACCATAGGCCACATGTTCCTAGTTATTCGGTGAATTTGGGATTTAAAATCCACAAGGTAAGCACCTAAAAGTATTCTGCCAAGGCTTGTATGATTATCTAGATCATTTCTTTAATTATTAAAAAGCGAAAACTAACCCATATAGAGATTCAAGGTTGGCGAATATCAAGTAAAGGAAAACCAAGTTTTGGCATTTGAATAAACACCAAATCGGCATCAAAGGTAAGTCTTTTACAAATCCTACTAGGATTTGGATATCATAACCAAATAGAATTTATGCTAAGTAATAAATGATGAATCAAATGTAGGGACTAAGGATCTAAACTTTAGATCTAGCTTTCTCAAGGAATCGTTAAACAAATCGGTGTGTACCTACACTAAATCTTGATAGATTCTGGCTTTAATTCATTATATGTGTTAATACGAAAGTGTAAGAATATGGCTTAGGTATCGTGTGTATTCCACACTATTCTTAATAGTTTATGGTTTAAATATGTTATATATGTTAATGTGAAAGTGAAAGAAAGTGGCTAAAGTGCCATAATATGGTGCAAAGTATTGTGCACGTTTTCCTACTTCTACTAGGATTTGAAATAAATGTTATACAAGTGAAAAGTGATGTGAAAGTGAAATAAAATATGTTATGCATGATATTTATAATTTGGGGCATTAGGTTTATGTGAAAGGGGAAGAAGGTGTTGACTACGGTCTCACCAGCGTTATAAGTGAAAGTGATGACTTGGTCTCACTAAGTGAATGTGATGACTTGGTCTCACTAAGTGAATGTGATGACTTGGTCTCACTAAGTGGTAACTTTGGTTACATTACGATGGTGGCTATGCCACAATATTATCGATGGGCGATGAGCACGTCCGCAAATGACGCCTTCGATGGAGTGTAGCGGAAGGAGGGTTGACTTAGTAGTCCCCACGGTGTCTGAGTTGAATACGGGTGGAGTGTAGCGGTTGGCATATAGGTTTGGGTTGGGTTTGCATCATGATATTGAATTTTTTTATTATATGCATATGATTTTTATGGTGTGCCTATCTCTATTATGTTTAGTGTTGGTTACACATTGAGTCTATCGACTCACCCGTTGTGGGAATATGTTTGGTGATGAGCAATAATGGACGGGGACGGCGAGAACTTGTGGTGGCCATGATCGACTTGAAGTTCAGTTTAATTTGAATATTTATTTTATTTTAAGTATCTTGTACAATTTATTATTTTGGGTTTCATTTTTTTTATGTAATAAGGCCACCGTGACGAATTTTTATTTCTACTATAATTACTATGTTATGAATTTAGGGCTTTATAAAAAGTAAGCCCACTTAAAATGAAATAAGTTTAAATATTTTGTCACTTGAAATAAATGGGTTTTTGTTATAAAAAAAATAAATTTGTTTTCAACTCAAGCCCAACCCACAACGAGCTATCTTCCAAAACTCACAGTTTTCAAAGTATTCGAATGAATTTGGACCGGGTTACTTGAGGAACATACGAGATCCGATCCATTTTGTGGGCGGGTTTGGGGTGTTTCGATTTGATATCGAGCAGTTTTAAACTCTCGGCTGTGGGCTAAGGCCCAAAACGTTTTCAAAGCAAGCCAAATGATTTACTTTGAAAAATAAGCGGGCTTTCGACATGGCACCTAAGTCTCAAACCATGATCCACGGTAAGTACCCTAACTATATGTGTGATTACATGATTTATATAAGGTAGAAAAGGCATGGAGCGTAGAATAGAATGATAGGAACTTGAACCCTAGGATTAGGCTACTCAAGCATAAACACATAAGACTTAATGCACCGAACCAACCTATGGCTAAGTCATTTGAGCTAGTGGTGTGGTAACTCTTGTACGCATGTCTAGGAATGGTTTCGGTGGGAGCTTGGTATTTAAGCGATCAGCGTGACTCACCTCCTCTCCACACGAATCACCGCCAGTGCGTAGCTTTGGTTCACCACGACCAAGAGGGCTCGGTCATAGGCTAAACATAATGACTAAAACTAGAAAGGGAACTAGCCATGTTTAAAAAAAAAAAAGAGAACAAAACAACAAACCCTAGTTTTTTTCAAACTTTTAAAACTTCCTTTTAATCTGAGAAAACTATTTTTACAACATTTTACGAAAAACTCTGATTTGCAAAATTACAAAATGCCCTTAGGAAGAAATTACCAAAACGCCTTGGTTTATAAAATGTTCAACTACTCAATGACTTTACCAAAATTTCATTATTTTATAAACATTCAAAAACCCTAATTTGTAAAATATCAAAATACCTTGATTTTAGAAAATTACAAAATTGCCCTAACTTACAAAATTTCCAAAATGACCCTAATTTCCAAAATTTTTGCAACTTCATCGTCTTTGGAAAATAAATTTCTCAACAAGAACCCTCAAAGTTTTGCAACTTCAAATATCCTCGATTTATTAAAATTTTACAATTTACCCCGATTTGTGGGAAAATTACCAAAATACCCCCAATGTCCAAAAATTTCTGAAATACCCCCGGTTTTAAAATTTTTTCCAAGTTACCCCTAGACTTTGGAGTTTTCAAAATAATTTTTTTTACAAAATCATCAAGGAACCTTATTTTGACAAAATTATGAAAATGCCCTCAGAGGACAAAATTACGAAAATACCCTGGGTAGTGGAAAACAACAACAACAAAAACTACAACATTTCTCTGAATGAGCGAAAGTTCATATTTGTTTGATGGATGGGTGAATGAATGAAAAGACTGTGTGCATGTATGAATCTGAAAGAACCACTTCTAAAAAATTCTTTCCATAAAACTTCTTGGGGTAATCAAGTAAAACAAGGACTAATTCATAAAACTTTTAATTAAATCATGACGTTAGAAATGAGTTCTAAGGAACGTGAACTTAGAGAATGTGCCTAGAAAGTATGATAGTTCTTTAAGATCGAGTCTTGTGACAATAGCGTAGTGTGGTGAGTTAGACTGCATGCGGATGAACGATAATAAGTAATTTCGAGGACGAAATTATTTTTAAGGGGTAGAAGCGTAACATCCTAGATTAGGGGTTATCGTTCGTGCATAATTCATGAGATAGTGGGATCGATGGGTGTGTTGGATGTGTTCTGAAGAGTTTCAAGAACCCTAAGATGAAAGGAAATGTAAGGAAATGTAGGGAAATGTAAGGAAATGAAAGGAAATGAAAGGAAATGAAAGGAAATGAAAGGAAATGTAAGGAAATGAAAGGAAATGAAAGGAAATGTATGGAAATGTATGGAAATGTATGGAAATATATGGAAATGAAAGGAAATGTATGGAAATGTATGGAAATGTGTGGAAATGTAAGGAGATGTATGGAAATGTAAGGAAATGCTTTAGAAATGTTAAGTTTTGGAAACTAAACTAAAATAGGAAAGTGACCATTTTGGAAACCAAAGTAAATTAGGAAAGTGAACATTTTGGAAACCAAGCCAAAAGAGGAAACTAAACATTTTGGAAACCAAGCCAAAATAGGAAACTAAACATTTTGGAAACCTAAAAAATATAGAGCCGCGCGAAAATTTTAGGAAACTTAAAATTGACCCCGGAATGTTGAATTTAAGAGCCCAAAGGGGAACTTAGGGCCAAGTGATCCTAAAAATATAAAGTACGTGAAATTTGACCCAATAACGGACTTGGAAATGTGGCCTGAAGATGCCACCTAAGGCCTTAGAAAATGGCCCACATGCAAAAGGTTTTGGGCTTGAGTTCGAGTCACATAAGAAGCAAATAAAATAAGTTTTATTTTACTTCTAGAAGCCCAAGAGGTGGACGGCACAAGCTTGCAAAAGAGGAGTTTCATTCTCTTTAAAACTTCGGCTAATTAGAAGATCATAAGGACTCTTAAGGGAAGAGTTTAATTCTCTTTAAAATTGGCTAAATAGGTGGATAAATGAAGAATTATTCTTTAATTAGGAAAATAAAGAAGAGTGGTGGCCAAGTAAAGGATTCTTGGCCTAGTAAATCGGCTATAAAAGGAGGGACTAGGGCCATTCATTATTCATTCTCCTCTCTTTTCCTCTGCCAAATATTCTTCTTGAGCATCCATTCTTTTTCTTCTTTTCTTTTAGCCTCCTAGCCAATTTCCTTCTAAGCCTATTATTCCTCTCTTCTTTCATCTTTGAAACCAAATACATAAGGGAATCATAGCCGATTATTCATCAAGTCTCTAAGCCGAATCTCTGAAGGTTAAAGTGAAGGTGCAATCGATTCCTTCAAATAAGGGTAAGATCCAAGTTTAGTTTTCCATTCTTTTATATTCTAGACCTATTAAAATTTAGAGACTAATTTCGATTATTAATCTTGGCCGAATCATGGAAGGAGAAGTTCTTTTCCCGAAGGTACACCATAGGCCACATGTTCCCTAGTTATTCGGTGAATTTCGGGATTTAAAATCCACAAGGTAAGCACCTAAAAGTATTCGGCCAAGGCTTGTATGATTATCTAGATCATTTCTTTAATTATTAAAAAGCCGAAAACTAACCCATATAGAGATTCAAGGTTGGCCGAATATCAAGTAAAGGAAAACCAAGTTTTCGGCATTTGAATAAACACCAAATCGGCATCAAAGGTAAGTCTTTTTACAAATCCTACTAGGATTTGGATATCATAGCCAAATAGAATTTATGCTAAGTAATAAATGATGAATCAAATGTAGGGACTAAGGATCTAAACTTTAGATCTAGCTTTCTCAAGGAATCGTTAAACAAATCAGGTGTGTACCCTACACTAAATCTTGATAGATTTACGGCTTTAATTCATTATATGTGTTAATACGAAAGTGTAAGAATATGGCTTAGGTATCGTGTGTATTCCACACTATTCTTAATAGTTTTATGGTTTAAATATGTTATATATGTTAATGTGAAAGTGAAAGAAAGTGGCTAAAGTGCCATAATATGGTGCAAAGTATTCAGGTACGTTTTCCTACTTCTACTAGGATTTCGAAATAAATGTTATACAAGTGAAAAGTGATGTGAAAGTGAAATAAAAATATGTTATGCATGATATTTATAATTTGGGGCATTCGGGATTTATGTGAAAGGGAAGAAGGTGTTGACTACGGTCTCACCAACGTTATAAGTGAAAGTGATGACTTGATCTCACGAAGTGAATGTGATGACTTCGGTCTCACTAAGTGAATGTGATGACTTGGTCTCACTAAGTGGTAACCGGTTACATTACGATGGTGGCTATGCCACAATATTATCGATGGGCGATGAGCACGTCACCGCAATGACGCGCCTTGATGGAGTGTAGCGGAAGGAGGTTGACTTAGTAGTCCCCACGGTGTATGAGTTAGTACTGGGTGGAGTGTAGCGGTTGGCATATAGGTTTGGGTTGGGTTTGCATCATGATATTGAATTTTTTTTATTATATGCATATGATTTTTATGGTGTGCCTATCTCTATTATGTTTAGTGTTGGTTACACACTGAGTCTATCGACTCACCCCGTTGTGGGAATATGTTTCAGGTGATGAGCGATAATGGACGGGGACGGCGAGAACTTGTGGTGGCCATGATCGACTTGAAGTTCAGTTTAATTTGAATATTTATTTTATTTTAAATCTTGTACAATTTATTATTTTGGGTTTCATTTTTTATGTAATAAGGCCACCGTGATTTAATTTTATTTCTACTATAATTACTATGTTATGAATTTAGGGCTTTATAAAAAGTAAGCCCACTTAAAATGAAATAAGTTTAAATATTTTGTCACTTGAAATAAATGGGTTTTGTTATAAAAAAATAAATTTATTTTCAACTCAAGCCCAACCCACAACGAGCTATCTTCCAAAACTCACAGTTTTCAAAGTATTGAATGAATTTGGTAAGTTACTTGAGGAACATACAGATCCATCCATTTTGTGGGCGGGTTTGGGGTGTTTCAGTGCCATCTGATTCTAGACTCGTAACAAGAAGCCAGGGAGGAGAGGCTAAAGAAGCCTTTTTCCAAATGATGAATGAGTGGTTCACTCAATATATTCGAACGAACCCAGCTGCTCAACAATCTCCACCCCCTTCTAATCCTCAATCGGTTCCCATAGTTCCTCAAGAAATCGAGCTTTTAAGATTGAATAAGCCTCCAGTTGATAAGATCCGTAAACACGGGGCTGAAGAGTTCAGAGCTAATGTTGATGATGATCCTGAGAGAGCTGAGTTTTAGCTTGAAAATACTATTCGAGTGTTTGATGAGCTTTCTTGCACATCGACTGAATGTTTAAAAAATGCTATATCACTTCTGAGGGACACCACGTACCAATGGTGGAATACGTTAGTATCGGTGGTGCTGAAAGAAAGAGTTACCAGACTGAGTTCCAGAAAAATACATAAACCAACGTTTTTTGGATCAAAAGCATAAAGAGTTTCTAGAGTTGAAAGAAGGCCGAATGACTATGACTGAGTACGAATGAGAATTTGTACAGACGAGCAAATATGCTAGATAATATGTTTCCACCAAAGAAATCATGTGCAAGTGATTTGCAGATGGGTTGAATGAAGACATTAAACTCCTAGTTGGAATTTTAGAACTGAAGGAATTTGTTGTTTTAGTCAAAAGAGCCTGCAAAGCTAAGGAACTTAGCAAAGAAAAGAGAAAGGCTGATTTAGAAGCAAGAGATTCGAGGATGTGGCTGATGAGTAAACCTTATCATTCATCATCAAAGAAATTCAGATATTATTTTAATCGATCAACAACTTCAGTGGGATATTCCAATAGAGATCGCGAAAAATAATACACCAGCCCAATAGAGATTGTTGGGTGAAAAATAATAATAGAGCTTGTTATAGTTGTGGTTTGGAGATCATTTTATCCTAGATTGCCCTGAGTTAAATGAAAAAGATAAATCTCAGAATACAAGATTAAGCAATGCATCTATTTGAGGGAGGCCGCCAACAAATGAAAGAAATGCGAGTGGTAATCGTGGTACAATGAGAGATTTTACAATGATATCGGAGACCAGAGTACATGCTAGAGCTTACGCTATTCGCGCTCGCGAAGATGCATCATCACCCGATGTTGTTACCGATACATTTTCTCTTTACGACACTAATGTTATTGCATTGATTGATCCTTGATCGACTCATTCGTATATATGTATGAACTTGGTGTCTAATAAAAGTTTGCCTGTTGAGTCTACTGAGTTTGTGATTAAAGTATAGAACCCCTTAGGCAAGTGTGTTCTAGTTTATGAAGTTTGCAAGAACTATCCTTTAATGACTCAGGGTTACTATTTTTTGGTTGACTTGATGCATTTGCCATTTGATGAGTTTGATGTAATTTTGGGAATGGATTGGTTGACTCTGCATGATGTTGTTGTGAACTGTAGACAAAAGATTATAGAATTGAAATGTTAGAATAATGTAATTCTTCGAATTAAATCAAATAAATCGAATGAATTTCCTGTGGTGATTTTGTCTATGTCAACTTAGAGATGTGTGAAAAAAGGTTGCAAAGCTTATCTTTCTTATGTTTTGGATACAAAAGTGTCTGAATAAAAAATTAAATCAGTGCTAGTTGTTTGCGAATATCTAGATATATTTCCAGAAGAATTGCATGGGTTGCCACCAGTTAGAGAGGTTGAGTTTGCTATTGAATTAGTAGAGGGAACTTCACCGATATCTATAGCTCTGTATAGAATGGCTTCAATAGAATTGAAAGAGTTGAAAGCTCAGTTGCAAGAGCTAACAGATAGAGGTTTTGTACGACCGAGTTTTTCACCTTGGGGTGCGCTAGTATTGATTTTTGTCAGCTCAACAAGGTTACAATAAAGAACAAGTATTCGTTGCCGAGAATAAATAATTTGTTTGATCAGTTGAAAAGTGCAACAATGTTTTCAAAGATTGATTTGAGATCTGGTTATTATCAGTTGTGAGTTAAAGACTCAGATGTGCTAAAAACTGTGTTCAGAATGAGTTACGAACATTATGAATTCTTTGTTATGCCTTTTGGACTAACTAATGCTCCTTCCATTTTTATGAATTTTAGGAATCGGGTCTTTAGACCGTAGTTAGACAAATTTGTTGTTGTGTTCATTAATGGCATTTTGATCTATTCACGAGATGAGTCTAGGCATGCTGAACATTTGAGGATTGTGTTGCAAACCTTAAGAGATAAGCAATTGTATGCTAAATTCAGTAAATGTGAGTTTTGGCTCCAAAAAGTTGGATTTTGGTACATATTGTCTCGGTGGATGGCATTCGAGTTGATCTAAGCAAGATTTTTGCAGTTATTGACTGGAAACAACCTAGAAATATATCTGAGGTCAGAAGCTTTCTGGGATTGGCTAGTTACTATCAACATTTTGTAAAAGGATTCTTGATGATTCCTACACCGATGACCAAACTGCTACAGAAAGATGTAAAGTTTGGATGGTCCAAAAAATGTCAATAAATCTTCGATCAATTGAAAGCATTGTTAACTGAGGCACCAGTGTTAGTTCAACCTGAAACGGGTAAAGAATTTGTGATTTACATCGACACGTCATTGAATGGTTTGGGTTGCGTGTTGATGCAAGAGGGAAAAGTGATAGCATATGCTTCCAAACAGTTGAAACTGCACGAAAAGAATTATCTGACGCACGATTTAGAGTTGACTGCCATAATTTTTGCACTGAAAATTTGGCATCATCATTTGTACGGTGAAAAATGCCACATCTTTACTAATCATAAAAGCTTAAAGTATATTATGACTCAAAAGATTTTAATTTGTGACAACAAAGATGGCTCGAGCTACTAAAAGACTATGAGTTAGTGATTGATTATCACCCGGGAAAGCAAATGTAGTTGCAGATGCTTTGAGTAGAAAATCGTTGTTTGCCTTGAGAGTAATGAATACCCAGTTAACATTATCTAATGATAGTTCGATTCTAGCTGAGTTAAAAGCTAAATCAGTATTTCTTCAACAAATTTACGAAGCTTAGAAATGTGATAATGAGTTGCAAGCTAAAAGGGTGCAATGCGAATCGACTAGTGATTCAGAGTACCAAATTAGACTCGATGATTGTTTGATGTTCCGAGATAGAATCTGTGTACCGAAAATCCAAAGTTGATTCAAAAAATTTTACACGAGGCACATAGTGGTTGTTTATCCGTTCATCCTGGAAGTACTAAAATGTACAATGATTTGAAACAACTGTATTGGTGGTCAGGTATGAAACGAGACATTTTTGAATTTGTGGCGAGATGTTTAGTGTGTTAGCAAGTTAAAGCTGAACATCAAGTGCCTTCAGGTTTGCTTCAGCCTGTGATGATACCAAAGTGGAAGTGGGACAGAGTTACAATGGAGTTTGTATCGGGATTGCCTTTGTCTCTGAAAAAGAAAGATGCTATTTGGGTTGTCATTGATCGATTAATGAAATTAACACATTTCATATCGGTACATACTGACTATTCACTCGATAGATTAGCAGAATTTTACATTGCTGAGATCGATAGATTGCACGGGGTGCCAGTTTTGATTATTTCGGATAGAGATCCGAGGTTTACTTCACGATTTTGGAAGAAATTGCAAGAAGCTCTGAGTACGAAGTTGAATTTCAGTACATCATTTCATCCGTAAACAGACGGTTAGTCTGAGAGAGTAATTCAAATTCTCGAAGATATGCTCCGATGTTGGGTTTTAAAGTTCAAAGGCAACTGGGAGAAATATTTGCCAATGGTTGAATTTGCATATATTAAAAGCTTTCAATCGAGCATAAATATGGCACCATATGAAGCATTGTATGGTCGCAAATGCTGAACTCCATTGTACTGGACTGAGCTTCGTGAGAAATAGATTCACGAGGTTGATTTGGTTAGAGAAACTGAAGAGAAAGTGAAAGTAATTCACGACTGTTTGAAAGCAGCTTCAGATCGTCAGAAATCGTACGCGGATTTGAAATGGAAAGATATTGAATTTCAAATTGGTGACAAAGTGTTTTTGAAAGTATCTCTGTGGAAGAAAATACCTCGTTTGATCGTAAAGGCAAATTGAGTCTGAGATTTATCGGGCTGTATGAGATCATCGAAAGAATAGGTTCAGCGACATATCGGCTAGCTTTATCCATTGAGTTAGAGAAAATCCACAATGTTTTTTATGTGTCGATGTTATGTTGATATCGATCAGATCCCTTACATGTGATTTCTTCGTCAGAGATTGAGATTCAGCCTGATATGAAGTATAACGAATAACTGATTAGAATTTTGGCTCGAGAGATCAAAGAGTTAAGAAATAAAAGCATAGCTTCAGTGAGAGTTTTGTGGCAATGACACGGAGTTAAAGAGGCTATGTGGGAGCCAGAGGAAGCTATGAGAAAATAGTACCTTAATCTATTCACTGGTAAGAGTTTCGGGGACGAAAATCCCTAAGGGGGAGAGTTGTAACAGCCCGTTTTTAATCAAATCAGAACAGTGGTTTTGGGACCACAAAACTGAGGTCAAAATATTTATTTTATTATTATTTTAATGTTTACGGCATGATTGAGTGATTGTGTGAAAATTTTGTTAAGAAATTTTATCGTTTGAATGGTCAATTTGATAAAAAAGGACTAAATCGCGTAAATTGCAAAATACATGTTCTATTAGCTAAATGTGTCTATTAGCTATAAAAATTTAAAGTGGAGGTCCTTATGTTGTAATTAGACCATCAAAATGGTGGGTGGACAATTATGGGCATATATTATGTGATTTTTAATGTTTTAAACTAAGGTTAAATAAGTAAATCAATAATAAACTAAATTAAAGTATGAAAAACAAAGTTGTAATCTTGTCATCTTCATTTGTCCACCAAAAATAAGAAAGAGAAACTCCATTGTTGTATTTTAGGGTTCAGCACTTGCAAGGTTAAATTGGTAAGTGATTTTTACTCGGCCTTTAATGATTTCTATGTTTTTGAGATCGTTGCAACTAGTACTAGCTAGCCTAGGGACTATTTTCCAAAACTGTTAAAGATTTTGAAAGATACCATTGATGAATACATGAGTATTTTGATGTTTGATGATAGATTTTGAATAGCTGGTGAGAGTTAAGCAAGTTTTGTTAAGTGGTTTTGATTAAAAATCCAAAATAGGGATTTATTTGTGTAAATGTGAAAATGTGTGGTTGAATGTGTGAATAAATGAAAAATATGGGCTGCTAGGGGCATAATAGTAATTTGGCTAGCATGGGTATATTTGGAATTTCATTAATTTGTGATTTTGTGTAATAAGGACTAAATTGTTAAAATGTGAAAGTTTAGGGGCTAATGTATAAATTTGCTCAAATGTATATTTTGGATTAAATTGTATAAATAGATGATTAAATAAGTTATTTTGAATATATTTAGATCAAGAAAAGTGGAATTTGGATCAAGATCGGGGGAAAACTAAAGTTATCGACTAATCGACTTATTTTGTCATTTTCACATACGAGGTAAGTTCGTATGTAATAAGCATTTTATAATTATGATTTAAATGCTTTGATATTGAATAAATTGTATATATGAGACTATAGTCATGTTTGGTGACAATTCGCTATGTATGGCACTTAGTGTGCATTTCAAGATAACTTCGGCTATGTATGGCACTTAGTGTGTGTTTCAAGATAGCTTTGGCTATGTATGAAACTTAGTGTACGATTCAAGATAGCTTCGGCTATGTATGACACTTAGTGTGCGAGATTAAAATAGCTTCGGCTATGTAATGGCACTTAGTGTGCAAGAATCCATGTATATGAATCATACAAACTTAAAATTAAAGAAGTTATGAAGTTTGCATATAAGCATATGATTAAGCATGTGGAAGGTTTGTTAGTATTTATGAATTACAAGTTAACAAGTTAAAATTACTGATTTGTATATTTATGACTAGTTGAGTTTATTTCATACGAGCTTACTAAGCTATAAAGCTTACTTTGTTCGTTTTTCCTATGTTTTGTAGGGTTATCAAAGCTAGCTCGCATTCGAGGATCATCAGAGATCGTTTCACGCTACCACCTATCCCTTGGTACCTTTGAACTTTGGTATTTTGAGTATATGACATGTATAGGCACTTTGAGTCATGTTGATTATGTTTTGGTAATGATGTTGGCCACATGAACTGGCATTGTAAATGTTTATATTTTGGTTTGTATATATAGCCATAAGTGATGGCTTAATTTTGGTATATTTGGTATGTTTGAATCATATGTATATATATATATATATATATATATATATATGCTTATGTCTTGTGTATATTGAATTGGTTGTGATGATTGATGGTAATAAATATTATGAGTGTTAAATAAATGATTTGTGAATATTGGTATACTTGTGAAATTAGGCCAAATAATGTACATTTGAGTTTGGTCATTTCAGCTAGGTCGAATGACCCTGTCTCGGTTACCGGTGAAGCCGTAGCCTCTCTCGCTTCCACGTTGGGCATATGGCTTGATGCCGAAGATGCAGCCCCTGCACTACCACGGCCTCTACCGCGGCCCCTTGCACCTCTTCTAGCACTCATCTCGATGTAACATATTAATCTATTTAAGAGTTTTATGAATCAATTTATGGTTTTCATGATTATTAACAAGTGTTTTATGAAAAACAGTAAATAGAGTTGTTTTCACAGATCGAGTTTCCTACCATCTCAGTCTCTATAGCTAAAAGTTTCAGTATACTACCACCAACTCTAGTAGTTTCTTACTATATTCATTTCATCATAACATCTAATATACAGTAAAGAAACTTACGGATTCGGATGTCGGAGACTCGGTGTTCCATACTTCCAGTAACACTATACATTTTCTAAACCACATTTTGAACAATTTTGGATAAATTTTCAAACCCATTCCACTATTGATTTTTACAACCCGGGCTCTAATACCATTAAATGTAACACCCCAAACCCGCCCAGACGTTATGGTCGGATCTAGAATGTCACATCAAAAAGTAGTTGAAAAATTAAGGGTTCGTTGGAAATGTTGCATTTCTTTTGAAAAACTCCAAGTTTCGTTGTTCTTTGTAAAGACCCGATTTACTTAATGTCCATTTCTTTTTTTTTTTTTTGTAAAGCTGGTGCTGGTTTGAAAAACTGTTTTTGTTGTGAAAATTGAACTTAAATAGTTGCGGAAACGTGATATTTTGGAAAACTGTTACTAATATTTTTGAAAACTCAGTATTCAAACATCTAACAATTTAAAAGTAGCCGAATTGAAAGTTAAAAGAAAAATAAAATCCAAAGGCCTTATTATAAAATATTAACCCAAAATAAATAATCTTAAAATAAAGTAAAATTGAATTTACTAAGGTTCGCGAGAAATCACTTCGATTTATGGCCACCACCAAGTCCTCCGCGGCTCCAAATCCTCTATCGCTGGGGATTCCCTGCAAGGTTAAGGGGAAAGGGGTGAGTTATGAGAACTCAGTGTGTAATCCCCTAAACGATCTCTAACTAGCCTAAGCCCTTACAACATCAATTTGGGCCTAAGCCCTATAATCATGATAATGCAAATAGTAAAATGCAACCCAACCCAATCCAACCATCACACCTCCCGTACTAGCCCTACACTCCTGTGGGGGACCAAGTCAACCCACCCAGCCTTACACACCAAGAATGCAACCGAGCTGCCAGAATATAAGCGGCTTAAAGCCATAGGTAGGTCCACAGTCGTCTCGAGCGACCCGTGCGACCCTAACAATCAAATCAGTGGGTCCACAGTCGTCTTAGGCGACCCGTGCGGCCCTAACAGATCAATCACTTCCTCCAATTACAAAATCCCAATCCCATGCAGAATGTCATGTATACAAAACATTTATCAAAATGATGTATGAAATACATTACCATCATAACCAGTTAAGCAGAATACACACAATCATACTAATCAACCCCTAAGGGTATAACAATAATTTTACCCACCGAGGGTATTTTAGTAATCACCCTCCAGGGGTATTTCAATAATTTACCCTCTAGGGGTATTTTGGTAATTTATCCTCTAGGGGTATTTCGATAATTTACCTCAGGGGTATTTCGTTAATTTACCCTCTAAGGGTAATTCATTAATTTACCCTCTAGGGGTATTTCGGTAATTTACCCTTCAGGGGTATTTCGGTAATTTACCCTTTAAGGGTATTTCGGTAATTTCATATTTAACGGCCTTTTCGAATGCCTACTATTGCCTCGAGCGACACAGGACCATTTTTTAGGTCACTGCGGTACAATTGGGCCAAAAATCCATTTCGAGCCCACACGCTCGTGTGGCCCATTTCACATGGTTTCGGTCTAAGTTTTACAGATTTCGCAATCGCATCTAACATTCGGTATCTATTCATTGATTTTGCACTCGATCAGGCCCGTTACGGCCTTAGTTTCGCGAGAGTGCTTGCAACACTCTCAACAATCCATCATTGTCATTTCGTGTCCAGGTTTACCACGATGAGCGTTGGCATGCTCGAGTGGTCACAGTTGCCGATTTTTAGCTTTTCGCTGCTTCTTAACACATCACATGCATTCATCATCAAAATGGGTGTGGGATTACACACCTGTTACATATTGTGATTCACGACACTTTCTGAGGCACCTGAGATTACAGTTTATCATTAACTAGTCTTTACCCTTGATAATCCAAAACATAGAAATACTCTACCCATAGACTTTTACTTACCAAAGATCGACAGACTCCTTGCTTTGGGGAGTATTCGGCTTACACCTCTTGATTAAAGAATCGAGTCCCTAACGATGTTTGATGCACAACAAAATGATGTTAGTAATCATCCAGCATTCGGCCACCCACAGGGGAATGGGGAAGACTGAAACTTACCCAAGCAGCCACAACGATTTACTAGAACGAAATAAAAAGGTGTTTGCTTACTCTACCTTTACCAATCACCTAAGAACACCGACAACTGTCAAACGCCTGACACAAGATTTGACCCAACCTCCAAGACACAAGATCCAGAACAAAGGGGGTATATAAATTCGACTAACCAAAGGAGAATCCCCACTTCATGAAGAGAGCTTTCGACCTTGGAAGAAAACAAAGAGGTAAAAGTGTGATTTCGACTTACAGGTAAAGAGGAGAAACGAGCCAGGAAGAAGGAGAAAGAAGGAAAGAAACTGTAAGTAAGGTTTACCAAATTCGTCACTTGCCAAGGAAATGAAGGAGGAAGAAAAAGAAATAAGAGCAAAGTGCACACAGCCGAAGTCAAAAAAGAAGGAAAAAGACCCAAAATTTGATGAAACTAAAACCAAAAAGGTAAAACTCTTAAAGAATGACCAAAAGAATTTGGCACACTCACACTGACACCAAACTGAAAATGCACTCTAAAAAGTTCCCCCTGACCGAAATTCCTCTCTTCCACTTCCCCACATTCGGCCAACACCTCCTTTCCCCTCTATCTCCCCGATTTTCTCCACTTTTTCCTCCTAATTTCACTCCCTTCATTCGTTTGAACCAATTGACCAAGTCTCCAACTCCCTTAGTAGAATTTGATTCAAACTCCACCTCTTGCTCCTTCAGGACATAAAATAAAAGCATTCAAATACCAACTGTGGGATTCGAACCGCCAACCTCCTTACACTCCCCTTAACGCCACACCACCTTGCCACATGCTCAACTTGTGTTAGCAAAACACTCATTAATACCCTTAAGTCTTGCTTCTAATAGTCCTCTCGACTAAAGAGCCCAAGAACCAAAATTTTTCCAAGGCTCAACCTCACACCCAGGCCTCAATAGGACCCCCAAACACACTCAAATAACCGACTGAGCAAGCACAACATGCAATTATGCAAAAAATTATAACCCAAAATTTTTGGGATGTTACAAATGGGCCTTAGGCCCATTTACCCCGTTGTGGCTGTTTAGGTTACTTAAGTCACTCGAGGTGATAGTAGGCCTTCTGTTGGGTCGCTGAGACCTCGATTTGCAAAATTACTAAAATACCTTCGATTTGTAAAATTACTGAAATAGCCCCAATTTGCAAAATTACTAAAATACCTCTGATTTGTAAAATTACTAAAATACCTCTGATTTACAAAAATTACCACAATACCCAAATTTGTAAAATTATCGAAATACCCTTAGTTTGTAAAATTACTAAAATACCCTCAATTTTTACCGAAATACCCTCGATTTATAAAATTACTGAAATACCCTCAATTTGTGAAATTATTAAAATACCCCTAGTTTGTAAAATTACTGAAATACCCCGGTTTGTAAATTATCAAAATACCTTTAATTTGTGAAATTACTAAAATACCCTTAATTTGTGAAATTATCAAAATACATCTGATTTGGGAAATTACCAAAATACCCTCGATTTACAAAATTACCTAAATACCCTTGTAGGGTAGGATTACCGAAATACCCCTATAGGGTTGAATTATCGAAATGCCTCTGTAGGGTTGAATGACTGAAATACCCCTGAAGGATAGGATTACTGAAATACCCTTATAGGGTATAATGACTATTTTGCCCTTATTTGTAAATGTCTGACTTAGACTATGAATTTGATTGATTTGACTGTGATCGTATGACTGTGTTTTCACTAACTTGAATGTGGTCGTGTGACTGATATGCTTTTAATATATGTTTAAATGACTGTTACTGAGCATGGCCATTTTGCATACACGTGTAATGACTGAGCATGACATACACGACATATTACATGGGGTCAGGACATTGATGCAGAGGAAGTTCTGATAGGGTCGCACGGGTCGCATGAGATGACTGTGGATCCAGTATTGATCTGTTAAGGTCGCATGGGTCGCATGAGACAACTGTGGACCGATGGATGACTTAAAGTCGCGTAATTTGATTATGGCTCTGTGCCAACCAAAATATGGCTCTGTGCCATCTTGATTATGGCTTTGTGCCAATCATATTTACCCTTGGCTATGTGCCTAACATATATACTGATGACTCTGTGTCGATCATAATTACCCATGGCTGTTTGTCGATTATATTACCGTCGCTGATGGTTATGTGCCAAACTTATTACAGTTACCGATAGCTTTGTGACATCCTGATTATGGCTCTGTGCCATCCTAATTATGATTTATAACTATTCTGTTTATGGCTTTTAGCCGTTCTGTTAACTGGCAGCATTGCTGCGATATTTATGACTTTTATCCATTCTGTCTATGGCGCCGAGTCATTCTGTTGACTTAGTGATACAACTGGTGCTATGCTTGGTGTGTTGGTTGGCTGGGTCAATTTTATCCCCACGTAAGTGTAAGGTTGGTACGGGTGGTGTGTTGGCTAGATCGGGGTGGGATGCATCCTCATACTGTTGCATATCTGTTTATGAGATTTGTCATTGTACTGGGCCGAGGGCCACTTGTTCTGTTATTGGTTTGGGCTAGGCCCAATTGATTCTATTATTGTAACAGCCCGACTTAAGGCCTAGTTGGAATAGTGGTGTGAGACCACAAATCCAAAGTAGAAATATGTTTTTAAATTATTTTACAACGCTTATGAGATATTTACAAAATTGTGTGAAAATTTTACGAAGGGATTTTATTAATCAGTGAATAAATTGTCCATTAGGACTAAATTGCAAAAATTAGAAAATATGAGATTCTAGAAGATTTAAGATGAAATAGTATCATAAAAATTAGTAGAGGTCCTTATTTAGCAATTAGATCGTTATATAATAAGATGGACAAAAATGGGCATAGGAAGGAAAAATCTCAAGAAAGAATCATTAAGGGCATTTTTGTCATTTGGTTAATAAAAGAATTAAAAGGGAAAAAGAAGAAAAAATCATGTCCATCTTCTTCCTTTTGGCGAAAAATCACAGGGAGCCATAGCTAGGTTTTTTTCCACTTCCAAGCTTGATAGTAAGTGTATCCTAGCCCCGTTTTTAATGTTCTTCGTATTTTTGAGATCCTCGTAGCTCAATTTAGCCATTTCTAGCTATATTTTGAGCTAGGGTTTATGTTCAAAAATTTACCCATGTATGACATGCATGTATTTTGATATTTTAGGGAAAATTATGAAAGTTTGATGTAGGGTAAACATCTTTTTCTAAGTGATTTTCATGAGAAATTCATAAAAGGGCTAAATTGTAAAAGTTATGAAAATGGTTATATATGAGTGATATAGTAAAAATTTAAGGTTGCTATAGTTGAGAATATGATTTGGCTAGGCTTGAAATACAAGGAAGTCGAATGACAATCATTTTACGAGCCTAGGGGTAAAAGTGTAATTATGAGAAAGTTTAAGGGCAAAAATTGTAATTTTGCCATAGTATGAATTATGAGTCAATTTAGTTAATGTGAATATTAAACAAGTTAAATTGTCATTATAGATCAAGAAACACGAAGCCCGAATTGAAACCGAGGAAAAAACAAAGTTGAGGACTAAATTGCACAATTCTACACATTTTAAGTACCGAGGTAAGTTTGTATGAAATTATGGTTTTATATGTATTGTCATTAAATTATTTATTATGTTTGTGATATTCATTATTTCATTGAAGAAGAATAATAATACCTTAATAAGGATATCTACGAGTACAAGTAAATAAAAGTCCCATTTAAAATCTTGGAATAACAAGGATACCTATGTCATAACATGAGACAAGGAAAGCCCTTGTAAGACCATGTCTAGGACATGGCATCGGCATCAAGGAATGTAGGTCCTGTGTAAGACCATGTCTGGGATATGGCATCGGCACCGAATGTAGATCCTATGTAAGACCATGTCTGGGACATGGCATCAACATCGAAAAAAAGGAAGGTCTCGTATAAGACCATGTCTGGGACATGGCATCCACACCATATAAGGAAGGTCTCGTATAAGACCATGTCTGGGACATGGTATTGACATCACATGAGGAAGGTCCCGTGTAAGACCATGTCTGGGACATGGTTTCGGTACCAAAGGAAGATTTCATGTAAGACCATGTCTGGGACATGGCATCGATATCAAGTTAAGGAATCCCGTGTAAGACCATATCTGGGATATGGCATCAGCAATATAATGCTATTCCATGTAAGACGATATCTGGGATATGGCATTGGCGACAAGGAACATGTTTGATGAGATTGAGTATCCTCAGTTATTTCGAGTAATTCAACGGGTGAAAGAGGTAAGTGTATAAAAAGGTAACAAAAGAGCAAAGTAAAAAAAAAGGTGATAACAAGTTAAGCTATATAAGATAGATAAAGAGTTTTATTTAAGTTAAAGAAGTTGATGAAGTGAGCTATGTTTATTTTAGCAAAAGTGCTAAATTATGCAACTAAGTGATACAGGTACCATAAGTAAAATACAAAGCATGAGATCATATTGTGAAATAAGATGGGTAAGAGTAAGTAAGAGTAAGTATGCTTTTGCACTTAATACTTATATTGTTCATGTGTTATGAGAAGGATAAATTGTTTTGAGCATTTATGTTGATACATAAGATTTCATGCAAACTTACTAAGATATATGCTTACTTCTCTATTTTCCCTCTTTTCCTATAGTTCTGCCAAGCTAGTTCGGGGATCGAAGGACGTCGGAGCTCAGACCACACTATCAACCACTATTTTGGTATAGCAAAGTTAAATTAATTTGAGTATGGCATGTATAGGAGTTTGATCCTTTTTACTTATGTCATATTGAGGGAAAATGGTTAGATTATGTATTCTTTTTATATATGGCCAATAGACATTGGTCAATATTTGTTAAGTTATATATCCTTCATGATGTTAAGGTTAATTATTTAAGCTTATGTAATGGATGGAATAATTGAGTTGTTTGAGACTGTATAAGTGTGTTTATGTTTCAGGGTGGCAATTGGCTTGGAAAATAGCCTTATAATTGTCCACACGGGTAGACACACGGGCGTGTGTCTAGACCGTGCGTGACACACGATCAGCCCCATAGGTGTGTCAATAGGCCGTGTGTCCCCTACATCAATCCTCGAGAATATGATTCGTCACACTATCACACAGACGTGTGCTCTGGCCATGTGCTATTAAGGGTTTGATGACATCATAAATAGAGTGTAACATCCTGAAAATGGGCCTATGCATTTTTGATTATACGAAATGGCATGACTTATGAATGTCTGATGAACATTTTTGGAAACTTGGATATGCTAAGTTAAAATAGGAAAGTAAACATTTTGGAAACTTGGAAATGTTAAGTTAAAAGAGGAAAGTGAACATTTTTGGAAACCTAGAAATGTAAGGAAATGTCAAGTTTTAAAGTTTAAAAAGAGGAAACTAAGGCAAGGTGGCCTTAAGAAAATTAATAGGAGGAATTTGACACACAAACAAAGCTTGGAAAAGTGGCTCAAGATATCACTTGAGGCCCGGTAGGTGACGCCACATACAAGGGTATTGGGCTTAGGTTCAGTCACATAGGAAGCAAATAAAGGAGTTTTATTTTTGCTACAAAGAGTAGGGAAGTGGACGGCACTAAGGAACCCAAGGGAAGAGTTTTATTCTATTTAAATTTCGTCTAAATAGAAGATAAATAATAGATTTATTTATCATTATTTTTAGGAGATAATTGTTGGATTAATTCTTTTAATAAAGTGATAATTCAAAGGAAAAAGTAATCAAAATAGAAGAGTCATGGCCAAGTAAGGGATTCTAAGTTAGTAATTTCGGCTATAAAAGGAAAAGAGGGCCATTCATTCTTTCTTCTAACTCTCTCTCTGCCGAATTCTCTCTAGCAAATATCTCCTTTCTTCATCGTTTTGCCAAGCCAAAAATACACCTTGTGTAGCCGAAACTTCATTACCAAATTGCTCAAACTCTTTTCTCTTCTTCTTTCATAATCTTCCAAAAGGCGAAAGTTTGCTAAAATCAAGGCCATAGCCAAATAGTTTTGAGACTTCAAACAAGGGGTTGTCGACTTCTGTATTAAGGGTAAGAACTAGTTATCATTTGATTTTCATCCTTTTTCTTTTAAGATTTGCCGAAATCTAGGACTAACCCCATTAATATCTTGTTGCCAAAACTTTGAAAAGATCTTTTCGGGATTTGTTTAAGTCAACTACAAGAAGGAGAAGTTCTTTTCCCAAAGGTACACCATAGGCCGCGTGTTCCCTAGTTATTCGGTGAATTTCGAGATTTAAAATCCACAAGGTAAGACATGCGAATATTCGGCCAAGGCCTATTTTTGGTGTTTTAGATCTAGTTCATATTTATTCAAAAGTTGAAACTAATTTGTTAAAGTGATTTAAAGCTTTGCCGAATACAAGAAAGAGTATAGTGAAGATTTCGGGATTTGGCACCAAGGTAAGTTTTAGTGTACTAATCCTACTAGGATTCGGATTTATGGCTGAATGGCTTACTAACTATTAAATGATTGATTAAATGTAGAGATTTAAGATCTAAGGCATTAGATCAAGCTTTTCGGGATTTGTATTGGAAACCTTAAGCGAATCAGGTGTGTCCCCATACTAAATCTCAATAGATTTACGGTTTTAATTCATTATATGTGTTAATATGAAAGTGTAAGAATATGGCTAAGGTACTGTGTGTACCCTACACTATTGTTAATAAGATTCATGGCTATAATAAATATATGCATGTTTATAAGAATGTGAATATGGCTAATGTACCATACTATGGTACAAAGTACTAAGGTACGTTTCCTACTCCTACTAGGAATATGGATATATGTTATTTTTAACATGTGAAAAGTGATAAGAATGTTAATTAAGGCATGATTTTGCATATTGTGTATGAAATATGGGGGCATATGGGTTATATGAAAAGGGGAAGTTAATGTGGTGACCTAAGACCACGAAATCTGAATGTCGTGACCTAAGACCATGAAATCTGAATGTGGTGACCTAAGACCACGATAACTGAATGTGGTGACCTAAGACCATGAATTCTAAATGTGGTGACCTAAGACCACGAATTTTATAAGGGCGATGAGCACGTCGACTGCAGCGACTGCCTTCGATGGTGTGTAGCGGATGGAGGGTTGACTTAGTAGTCCCCACGGTGTGCAGGATGGTACGGGTGGTGTGTAGTGGATGTCATATAGGTTTGGGTTCGGGTTGCATCATATTGTTTAAATGTTTTATAAACATGTATGATATTGTATGCCTAAAATATTAAATTTTAGTGTTGGTTACACATTGAGTCTGTTGACTCACCCCGTTGTGGGATTACTTTTCAGGTGACGACCAGTGATGGACCGGGCCGGCAGATGCTTAGTGGAGGCCATGTGATGTTCAAATTTCTTTTATTTGGACTATTTTACTTTAAGTATTTATGATTTATTTAAATTTTGGGAATTATTTGATGTAATAAGGCCTTAGTAGAATTATTTTATTCTGTTTTTATTTTACAAACTTTTATTTATTAAAAGATCAAGTAAATCTAATTTTTTTAAAAACAAAGTCCAAACGTTTTGTCACCTAAAGTAAAGGATTTTTAATAATGAAATAAACTTGTTTTCATCTCAAGCCCAACCCAAAACGATCTTTCTTCCAAATCACACAAGTTTTTCCTAAGTAAGAAAAAATTTGAAACGGTGTACACCGGGGAACATACCAGATCCGGTCAAGGCTCGTGGGCGGGTTTAGGGTGTTTCAATTTGGTATCAGAGCCAAGTTTTAAACTCTCGGCCTTGGGTTTAAGGCCCAAAACGTTTTCCAAGGTAAGCCCAAAAGGAATTTTCCAAAAAATTTACAGGTTTTTCTAGCATGGCCCACTAAGTCTCCGACCCGAAGTTCACTAGGTAAGTAATCCGATCTCTTGGGTGATCTATATTATGATTTTTAGAAGGGTAGAAATGGAACATAGAATAGAGATTTAGTACTTGAACCCTAGGGCTAGTTACCCCAACAATTACATAAGACTTAAATGCCTAATTGAACAAACCTGTGGTTGAGTCGTCGAGTTAGGGTGTGGAAACCATGGTATGCATGTCTAGGATTGGTTTCAGTGGGAGCTTGGTATTTAAGCAGCCCGTGTGACTCACCTCCTCTCCACTCGAATCCTACCTGATGCGTAGCTACGGTTCACCCTAACCAAGAGGACTTATACACGGGCTAAACCCCTAACTAAAACCCGAAAGGGACTAGCCGTATTTTATGGAAACCCTAGTTTTAAAATTTCTAAATTACCTCTTGATTTGAAAAGATTATTTTATAAATTTTCCTAAAATATTTCGATTTACAAATTTACTAAAATACCCTAGTGGTAAAATTATAAAATGCCATTGGTTTATGAAATTTTCAAAATACCCACAACTCTTATCAAAATTTCATTACTTTATAAAATGTTCAAAAACCCTAATTTGCAAAATGACAAAATACCCTGATTTTAGAAAAATTATAAAATTACCCTTACCCTGTCAAATTACCGAAATACCCCCAAGTTACAAAATTACCAGAACGACCCCTGATTTTTAAAAATTTTGCAACAGCGCTGATTTGGAAAACAAATTCTCAAAAAGAACCCTCAAGTTTTGCAAATTTTGAAATACCCTTGATTTATTCAGACTTATAAATTTACCTTGGTTTATTACTAAAATACCCCTATAATTTTAAAATTTCCCAAAATACCCCCGGGAATGAAAAATTACCAGAATATCCTTATTGAAAAAAACACCAAGGAACCTTATTTTGACAAATTACAAAAATACCCTTAGGGCAAATTACGAAAATACCCCTGGGTAGTGGAAAGACAACAACAATGAAAACTACAACATTTCTCTGAATGAACGAGAGTTCATAATTGATTGATGGATGTATGAATGTAAAGACTGTGTGCATGTATGAATACGAAAGAACCACTCTTAAAATTCTTTTCATAAAACTTCTTCGCGGTTAATCAGTGGAATAAAGAACTAATGCATAAAACTTTTTAATCAAATTAAATCGCGACGTTAGTAATGAGTTCTAGTGGACGTGGTCGAGGTAGTATCTAAGAAATGTGTTAGTTTTGTTAAGACCAGAGTGCGCAGCAATAGCGTAGTGTGGTGAGTTAGATTGTATGATTGTTCATTAGTAAGTAATTTCGAGGACGAAATTATTTTAAGGGGGTAGAACTGTAACATCCTGAAAATGGGCCTATGCATTTTTGATTATACGAAATGGCATGACTTATGAATGTATGATGAACATTTTTGGAAACTTGGAAATGCTAAGTTAAAATAGGAAAGTGAACATTTTGGAAACTTGGAAATGTTAAGTTAAAATAGGAAAGTGAACATTTTGGAAACTTGGAAATGTTAAGTTAAAAGAGGAAAGTGAACATTTTGGAAACTTGGAAATGTTAAGTTAAAAGAGGGAAGTGAACATTTTTGGAAACCTGGAAGTGTAAGGAAATGTCAAGTTTTAAAGTTTAAAAAGAGGAAACTAAGGCAAGGTGGCCTTAAGAAAATTAATAGGAGGAATTTGACACACAAAAAGGCTTGGAAAAGTGGCTTGAAGATATCACTTGAGGCCCAGGTAGATGACGCCACATACAAGGGTATTGGGCTTAGGTTTGAGTCACATAGGAAGCAAATAAAGGAGTTTTATTTTTGCTACAAAGAGCAGGGAAGTCGACGGCACTAAGGAACCCAAGGGAAGAGTTTTATTCTCTTTAAATTTCGTCTAAATAGGAGATAAATAATAGATTTATTTATCATTATTTTTAGGAGATAATTGTTGGATTAATTCTTTTAATAAAGTGATAATTCAAAGGACAAAGTAATTAAAATAGAAAAGTGATGGCCAAGTAAGGGATTCTAGCTTAGTAATTTCAGCTATAAAAGGAAAAGAGGGCCATTCATTCTTTCTTCTAACTCTCTCTCGCTTAATTCTCTCTAGCAAATATCTCCTTTCTTCATCGTTTTGCTGCCGAAAATACACCTTGTGTAGCGAAACTTCATTACCAAATTGCTCAAACTCTTTCTCTTCTTCTTTCATATTCTTCCAAAAGTCGAAAGTTTGCTAAAATCAAGGCCATAGCCGAATAGTTTTGAGACTTCAAACAAGGGGTTGTCGACTTCTGTATTAAGGGTAAGAACTAGTTATCATTCGATTTTCATCTTTTTTCTTTTAAGATTTGTTGAAATCTAGGACTAACCCCATTAATATCTTGTTGCCGAAACTTTGAAAAGATCTTTTCAGGATTTGTTTAAGTCAACTACAAGAAGGAGAAGTTCTTTTCCCGAAGGTACACCATAGGCCGCGTGTTCCCTAGTTATTCGGTGAATTTCGGGATTTAAAATCCACAAGGTAAGACATGCGAATATTCGGCCAATGCCTATTTTTGGTGTTTTAGATCTAGTTCATATTTATTCAAAAGCTGAAACTAATTTGTTAAAGTGATTTAAAGCTTTTCCGAATACAAGAAAGAGTAGAGTGAAGATTTCAGGATTTGGCACCAAGGTAAGATTTAGTGTACTAATCCTACTAGGATTTGGATTTATGGCCGAATGGCTTACTAAGTATTAAATGATTGATTAAATGTAGAGATTTAAGATCTAAGGCATTAGATCAAGCTTTTCGAGATTTGGATTGGAAACCTTAAGTGAATCAGGTGTGTACCCCACACTCAATCTCAATAGATTTACGGTTTTAATTCATTATATGTGTTAATATGAAAGTGTAAGAATATGGCTAAGGTACTGTGTGTACCCTACACTACTGTTAATAAGATTTATGGCTATAATAAATATATGCATGCTTATAAGAATGTGAATATGGCTAAGGTACCATACTATGGTACAAAGTACAAAGGTACGTTTCCTACTCCTACTAGAAATATGGATATATGTTATTTTTAACATGTGAAAAGTGATAAGAATGTGAATTAAGGCATGATGTTGCATATTGTGTATGAAATATGGGGGCATATGGGTTATATGAAAAGGGGAAGTTAATGTGGTGACCTAAGACCACGAAATCTGAATGTGGTGACCTAAGTCCACAAAATCTGAATGTGGTGACCTAAGACCACGATAACTGAATGTGGTGACCTAAGACCATGAATTCTAAATGTGGTGACCTAAGACCACGAATTTTATAAGGGCGATGAGCACGTCGACTGTAGCAACTGCCTTCAATGGTGTGTAGCGGATGGAGGGTTGACTTAGTAGTCCCCACAGTGTGCAGGATGGTACGGGTGGTGTGTAGCGGATGGCATATAGGTTTGGGTTCGGGTTGCATTATATTGTTTAAATATTTTATGAACATGTATGATATTGTATGCCTGAAATATTAAATTTTAGTGTTGGTTACACATTGAGTCTGTTGACTCACCCCGTTGTGGGATTACTTTTCAGGTGACGACCAGTGATGGACCGGGCCGGCAGATGCTTAGTGGAGGCCATGTGAAGTTCAAATTTCTTTTATTTGGACTATTTTACTTTAAGTATTTATGATTTATTTAAATTTTGGGAATTATTTGATGTAATAAGGCCTTAGTAGAATTATTTTATTCTGTTTTTATTTTACAAACTTTTATTTATTAAAAGATCAAGTAAATCTATTTTTTTAAAAAAAAAGCCCAAACGTTTTGTCACCTAAAGTAAAGGATTTTTAATAATGAAATAAACTTGTTTTCATCTCAAGCCCAACCAAAAACGATCTTTCTTCCAAATCACACAAGTTTTTCCTAAGTAAGAAAAGAATTTGAAACGGTGTACACCAGGGAACATACCAGATCCGGTCAAGGCTCGTGGGCCGGGTTTGGGGTGTTTCATAGAGAGCTCCATGGGTAGGAGACACGGGCGTGTCTAGGCCGTTTGAAGGACACGGGTTATAGACAAGGGCATGTGCTTAACCATGTGAAATAAGTCAGTTTCGACCACGGGTGATGAACATGGGCATGTCTTAGGGGCACAAGGGCGTGTCCCTTAGAGCACACGGGCATGTGGCCTTTTTCTAGGAAAAAAGTTTCTAAGAGCATTAAAGTTCTCGGTTGAACTCTGAAACCCTTCGGACATATGATTAGGGCCTCATAGGCCCATTATTTGCACGTTATGATTAAGAATGAAAAATTTTAAGATGGAATGAAATTTTTATGGCCCGAAAATGTATGATCTAATAAGGTTAAGTACAGTATTGCCTCGTATTCGGTTCCAGCGTCAAACTCGAGTAAGGGCTGTTACAGTTATGGGTTGTGACCCAAATGATATTGTAGTGGGTTTTGACCCACATATGCTCGAAATGGTATCTTGTTACTTTTAAAGGGCTTGGGCCTGATCGCTTTTGGTTTCTATTTACAGATAATCGACATTACTCTAGTAAGGGGATTACACACTGAGTTTTCGTAAACTCACCCTGTTTTTAGCTGTGCAGGTACTCCCCAGCGTTAGGAGGGTCGGTGTTGTGAGGGACTTGGAGAAGACCACAACTGCTTATGATTTCTGTTTTGATTATTTACTTTTAAATATTTTGATTTGGGTTGTAATAAGACCTCTCTATTTTTAAATTTTTATTTGGGATATTTATTTACGATTTTTTATTACTGCTAAAAGTGGAACACGATTTCCAAAAAAATAACTGTCTTCAAAACACTATGTTTTTGCAACGTTTTAAATATGCTTCCGCAATAAATAAGGTTTTAAAAGTAATTACTTTTTCAAGTGAATAAAAATTGCTTAAGTGTTTTGAGTTTGAACAAAGAGGCTTTAACTCCCAAACAAGTTTTAACAACAAGAAATATGGTTTCAAAAAACACTTCCATGTGACACGCCAAATTCGGGCCTAACTTCTAGGCCAGGTTTGGGGTGTTACATTTAGTGGCATTAGAGCCAAGTTGTAAAACTCAGCTGTGGAATGGGTTTTAAAAAAATTGGATTTTCGAAAGAATTGTTGCAAAAATGTTTGAAAAGATTTGAAGTAATCGAAATGTTTTTCTGAATATTTTCTTGAAAGTGTGGTTTACCGAGTCTCTGACGCCGAATCCATAAGTTTTTTGTTAGACAATATTTAAAATTAGATTTTATATTTTTAGTGTATGTTCTGGAAATCAAATTATTTTTTTAAACTAGCAACAGTACTGTGATGGATTCCAAAGGTAAGCAAGGTCGCGAGGAGTCGCCTGTCTCTCTAGAAGATAAGATGGTTCAGGAGACGGTAGTCGAGGTAAGTTTGCCAACTTCGGGTAGCGACAACCCGGAGCTTGGTACGGAGGCATCACTTGATTGGTAAGGGAAGTGCTAGAAGAAGTGTTTGAGGCTGGAGTTAAGGCGTATGGTGAAACACTTCAGGCTAGGTGCTCGGAGTGCAGCAGGAAGAGGGATCACAGTCCTCTGAAGTAGGAGCCTCGTTCTGTGAAATACGTTAAGACGGGTTCAAACTTTTTAGCTTGCGAGCATTGCAAGAGGCACCATCCGGGTGAATGCTGGAGGAAGTCAGGAGTGTGTCTTAGATGCGAGTCTAAGGAGCATCCGGTACGGGATTGCACAGTCCCTTTTAAGTCAGGTGTGTTTTGTTTGGATGTGATGTTTGAATATAGAAATTGTATGTGTAACACCCCTAACCCGAGACCGTTGCCTGAATAGGGTTTAGAGGCATTAGCGAACAATAGGATCATTTTACATCGCATTCATGGCACAAAGTCAATCATCATCAAACACATTGATATACAATCATAGTGTCCCTTAAATGAATCATCGAGACTCTAAGCACGCTTATAAACCGAGTCGGGACTAAACCAGAATACGTATAAAATTTAATGAAAATGGAAACTTTTCTAAAATACAGGGGAGACACACCCGTGGGGGTAGGCTGTGCCTCTCCCACGGCTACATGACACACCCGTGTGACCTCCCCGTGGTTACATACTGACAAAATCAACACGGCTAACAAGCACGCCCGTGTGCTAAGGCCGTGTCCTATAAAGTCATATAATGCCATTTCTCGCACGACCTGTAGGCACACCTATGCCGTGGCCGTGTGTAGTTTAAGCCACATTCTACCAATTTACCCATGGTCTGAGGCACACTCGTGTGCCCCAACTGTGTGGCATTATAAGCCATTTTTGCAAAGTCAAAATACCACCCATAAGTGTCCAACCTACAAGCCATACAACCATAACATCTCATGCTCATATTATCACCATAACATACCAATATTGTCATTCGACTCATGCATTCAACTCTATTCATACTAAATTCAATACCAATACTTATTTTATCACAAACATAATTCATTCCCAATTTCACTAACCCCTATTAGCATTTATCGATACAAAGTTACCACTTGATAGCAAATTTATTAATCCACAAATCATGCCAAAAGGTGCATTACACATATCACATTCATTCATGCCAAACCTATCATATATCTAGCCACATCTCATGGCTAATTACAATATCAAACATAATTCAATTTACTAGCCTATGCGTGCCATATTCTTACTAAATACACCTTTTTCAAAAGTACCAAAACTGAATGCCGATAGTGTGATTGAGAAGCTGACGATCCCAGATCCGAGCTAGCTTTACTCACACTGCAAGGCAGAGAAACAAATCACACAGTAAGGTTTCCAAAGCTTAGTAAGTTTGAATTATAAAACAATTAACTCAATGAACCAAGTCAATATACACATTTAACCATCACATAGATATTTTATCAATGGTACACAAGTTCAACTTTATTCAATACTCACATAGCATTCCATTGTTTCACTTCAAATTTCACCAATCACATATGTATCATACTTACCTTGCCAATACTTATTTAATCACTAATCATACAATCCAACCATCACATAGATAATGACACAACCAAGCACAATATCACTCTCAACCACATGCTTAATTAACTATTCATTCAACTCTTAAATCTATCATCAACCACATAAATTCAAGCATACCTTGATCAACACGAAGTTACTCACCATTCATACAACTCAATTCCTCGATTTTACCTCTACTTCAACCTTTGCTATTACTCAAATGAATTTGCACACTTAGTGCTAATTTGACAACCGAAGCCTACTTGTCATCGCACACTTAGTGCCGATAGGTTAAACAGAACTTATATCGGTAACGCACACACAATGCCATTTCGATGAGCCAAAAATTCTATTGTTTCACACACACAGTGCTATTCATTAAAGCCGTAGCTTCTATTGTTTCGCACACACAGTGCTAGTCGTTAATTATAATCGCACACTTAGTGTCTATCCTTTTATTCGACTTGCCTCGATGTCGCTCACACAGTGCCAATTCAATAAGCCGAAGCTTTCGTATCATTGCACACACAGTGCTATTCCTTTCTTATAATCATACACTCAGTGCCTTAATACAAAACTGTACTCGATTCGATATCGCACACACATTGCCAATCACAAAGCCGAAACTTCTATTATTTCGCACACAAAGTGATAATCTTCTCGGTTACCCTCCCAAATACGCACACTTAGTGCCACATAGATTCATTTTTCACATAACATTTATAAATCAATAATATCATAACCATTCGTTTCACAACATTTAAACACAGCTAAGTATACATATTATAACCGAACTTACCTTGGATGTCAAAATACCGAAACGGTCGACTAATCGAGTACTTTATCTTTGCCTCGATCTCGATCCGAACCTCTCCTCTCTTGGTCTATACACATTCAAATTCAATCCATTCAATCACTAACTCATTCAATTTAGTCCACATACACACATTTAGGGCATTTTACAAATTAGCCCTCACATTTTCACATTTCGACAGTTTAGTCCCTATCTCACAAAAATATCAAATTCACCAAATTCCACCTAGCACAAGCTTAGCCGAATTTTACTAATGTCCATACAAACCCACACATTTCATTTATTTCAAATCTTAGTCCCTCAATTTACACTTTTCACAATTTAGCCCAAACTACTCAATTTCACCAAAATTTCAAATACAAACTATGTTAACCCAACATCAAGCTTTCATATTTCACCAACTAATATCACAAAGCTCAAGTGTTCATCAATGGCTCATCACAAAAATATCATCAATTCACAAAATTACAACATGGGTTAGCTAGAGCTCGAAGAAACGATTACGAAAACGTAAAAATTATCAAAAACCGACCAAAAACATACCTTGAATTTAGCCTTGTAGGTGCCGAATACCTAGCTCAATTCTTTCTTTTCTTTCTTTAGTTACATTCGGTCAAAGAAGATGATAAAAATGGCCATTTCATTTCATTTTTTTTTTGTTATAATAACATTAACACATAGTTTACCATTTTGCCCTTCCATTAAACATATAAAACAAATATAATCTAAGGCTAATTTGTCTTTTAACCATCCACTAACTTGAAAATGGTTTATTAACAACATAAGACCTCCTCCTTAAAAAGCCAACAACATCTAAGTACTCACAAATCAGTGCACAGCATTTTACATTCTATGCAATTAAGTCCTTTCTCTTAATTCGACACTAAAACGATCAAATAATCACATAGAATTTTCACACAGACTATGTCACATATCATTCACACAGAAATTATCATTATAATATTTTTACGATCTCGGATTTGTGGTCTCGAACCACTATTTCGATTAGGGTCTAAACTGGGCTGTTCCAACTCTCCCCCCTTAGGGATTTTCTTCCCCAAAAATCTTACCAGTGAATAGTTGTGGATGTTGCTCTCTCATAACATTCTTAGGCTCCCACGTAGCCTCTTCAATTTTGCGTTTCTCACCATTTCAGTAATATACCCCAATCAATCAAATGAATAATTTGTTTTCATCGAAATGAAATGAGCGATCTTCACCAATCTATCAACTATCACATGAATTGCATTCTTTCTTTCCCAGAGACAAAGGGAATCGACACAAAGTCTATAATAACAGATAAACTTGATGTTCAACTTTAATTTGCTGACAAACTAATCATTTCCACACATAGTCAGAGATGTCTCTTTTCATATCATGCTATCGATAAAATTGTTTCAGATTGTTATACACTTTCATACTCTTCGAATGCACAGTCAAACGATTATTATAAGCTTTATTCAATATTAACTGAATCATCTCTGAATTCATTGGAACATAAATCCGATCTTTAAATCTTGAACAATCAGCACTATCAACTCAAACTCTGATTCCACATTTGAATTACATTGAGCTCTTTTTGCTAACAACTCATTATCAATCTTCTGAGTCTCACATATTCGCTGCATAAACAACAGTTTTACTTTCAATTCAGCTACAACTGCATCATCATCATATAGATCCATCTGATTACTCATAGCTCGTAAGGTATATAACGATTTTCGACTCAAAGCATCAGCTACAATATTAGCTTTACCTAGGTGATAATCTATCATAAGTTCATAATCTTTCAATAATTCTAACCATCTTCTCTGTCGTAAGTTCAAATCTTTTTGAGTCATCAAATACTTTAAACTCTTATGACCGGTATAAATATGACATTTCTTCACCGAATAAATAGTGACGCCAAATCTACAATGCAAATACAATCGCAGCCAATTCAAGATCATGCGTTGGATAATTCTTTTCGTGTGATTTTAATTGTCTCGAAGCATAAGCGATGACTTTTCCTTCTTGCATCAACACACAGCCCAAACCATTCAACGATGCATCACTATAAGCTATAAACTCTTTGCCTGATTCAGGTTGAATCAACACTGGTGCTTCTGCTAACAACACCTTCAACTGTTTAAATCGTCTATAATATCCCGCTAGTCCCAGAAAACTATGGACTTCAAATACTTTTCTCGGAGGCTCCTATTCCTATAATAGTAGAGATTTCACAGATGCTTCTCACGCAATGTCTGTAACAAAATTCTCAAATGCTCAAAATATTGTGTCTTGTCACAATGCTACAACAAAGCGATTCAAATACAGTCTGAATATCTGATTCATCAAATCCGTAAGCACTGCAGGATCATTCATTAGTTCGAAAGACATTACTAAAAATTCATAATATCTATACCTCATTCTGAAAATAATTTTTGACACATCAAATTCTTTAACTTTCTTTTTTGATACCTTTGTATTAATCACACATGCCAAATAGTCTTCGCAATCCTTTATCATATAACTCGACTTTCATCGACTGATAGCAATATCAAATTAGTGAGAAAGCAAACATCCCGAAAATCAACGGACAGTTCTTGCATATTTTATTCACTAAGACACACTTGCCTAGGGGGTTCGATACTCTAACCACAAATTCAGTAGACTTAGCAGGTAGAGTCTTATTCGATACTAAATTCATAAACACATAGGAATGGGTTGATCTCTGATATATTTATGCAATCACATCAGTATCGAATAGAGTTACAGTACCGGTCATGACGTCTGGAGATGATTCTTCCTCTCTTACTCGTATAGTGTAAGCTCAGGTAGATGCTCTCGCCTCTGATCTCACAGCTGTATCAATGGTCCCTCTTTCACTTCCACTAATGTTCCTGACATTTCTGATTGGTCTACCCCTAGCCGTCACATTGCTCGATCTCACATTCTGAACATTTTCTTCCTCAGTCATCTTTGGGCAGTCTCTAATAAAATGATCTCGTGATCCACATTTATAGCAAACTCTATTGTTATATTTGCCCCAACATTCTCCCAAATGTCATCTTCCATACTGTCTACACTCAGGTTTGTTACTTTTGGCACTATCAACATTAGATTCATTTGGGGCTTGAATTCGTAAACCAGTACTTTGTCTCGAATGATCTCTACTTGGGTGTCCAAATGAAACATTTGTACGGTTGCTTTCATCTATGTATCTCTTTGAAGAAGGCTGAGAAAATTTATTCATCGATCTCTTTCTTTCATCTCGAGCCTTAGAATCGACTTTTTTCTTTTCTTTGCTGAGTTCCTTAGCTTTGCATGCTCTCTTCACAAGTATAACAAATTCATTTATATCTAGTATCCAACCAACAACTTTATGTCTTCATTCAATCCCTCTTCGAAACGTTTGCACATAGTAGCTTCAGTAGAAGCACACTCTCTAGCATATTGACTCAATCGCATCTAATTCTCGCTCATACTCAACAATGCATAAACGGCCTTGTTTCAACTCTAAAACTCCTTACGTTTCGATCAATGAAACGTTGGCTGATATACTTGTTTCTAAACTCGACTTGAAAGAAATCCCAGCAATTCTATCTCTCAGAACCACAGATATCAATGTTTTCCACCAATTGTAAGTCGTGTCTCTCAACAAGAAAACTGCAAACTTAATGCACTCATTAGGGTTTAGCGACATTTCATCAAATACTTGAAGGGTATTCTCGAGCCAAAACTCAGCTCGCTCAGCATCATCATCAGCTGTGGCCCTAAACTCTTCGACCTCATACTTGCGAATCTTATCCATAAGAGGTTTATTCAATCTGATCAGATTTACAACTTGTGGCACAACAGGTACTTGTGGAGGTGGAGGTTGTGGGGCAGTCAGATTTGTTCTAAAAAATTCTGAAAACTATGCACTCATCATATGGAAGAAGACTTGTTTAGCCTCAGCTTCCTCACCACTATCATTTGGTCTTGATGTGGCCGGCACTGTCCCTTGAGTGGGAGTAGGCGCATTACTCTCTACATCGTCAGCAACTACTCTATCGGGATCCATTACTATATTAAAACACATTTCAACTGTCAGATTTCATCACACTAACGTAATTTTACAATATGGCATGTATAGCTAGACTCACACACGCTACGTTAGTCCGAGAATCGACTAAACCGTAGCTCTGATACTAATAAAATGTAACACCCTTAACCCGAGACCGTCCCCGAAATAGGTTTTAGAGGCATTATCGAATAATAGGATCATTTTACATCGCATTCATGACACAAAGTCAATCATCATCAAACACATTGATATACAATCATAGTGTCCCTTAAATGAGTCATCGAGACTCTAAGCATGCTTATAAACTGAGTCGGGACTAAACCGAAACACGTATAAAATTTCATGAAAAATGGAAACTTTTCTAAAATACAGGGGAGACACGCCTGTGGGGGTAGGCCGTGCCTCTCCCACTGCTACATGACACACCCGTGTGACCTCCACGTGGTTACATACTGCCAAAATCAACACGGCTAACAAGCACGCCCGTGTGCTAAGGCCGTGCCTTATAAGGTCATATACTGCCATTTCACGCATGACCTGTAGGCACGCCCATGCCATGGCCGTGTGCAGTTTAAGCCACATTCTGCCAATTTACCCACGGTCTGAGGCACGCCCGTGTGCCCCAACGTGTGACATTATAGGCCATTTTTGCAAAGTGAAAATACCACCCATAAGGGTCCAACCTACAAGCCATACAACCACAACATCTCATGCTCATATTATCGCCATAACATACCAATATTGTCATTCAACTCATGCATTCAACTCTATTCATACTAAATTCAATACTAGTACTTATTCTATCACAAACATAATTCATTCCCAATTTCACTAACCCCTATTAGCATTTATCAACACAAAGTTACCACTTGATAGCAAATTTATCAATCCACAAATCATGCCAAAAGGTGCATCACACATATCACATCCATTCATGCCAAACCAATCATATATCTAGCCACATCTCATGGATAATTACAATCTCAAACATAATTCAATTTACTAGCCTATACGTGCCATATTCTTACTAAATACACCTTTTTCAAAAGTACCAAAACAGAATGCCGATAGTGTGATTGAGAAGCTGACGATCCCAGATCCGAGCTAGCTTTATTGACACTGCAAGGCAGAGAAACAAATCACACAGTAAGGTTTCCAAAGCTTAGTAAGTTCGAATTATAAAACAATTAACTCAATGAACCAAGTCAATATACATATTTAACCATCACATAGATATTTTATCAATGGTACACAAGTTCAACTTTATTCAATACTCACATAGCATTCTATTCTTTCACTTCAAATTTCACCAATCACATATGTATCATACTTACCTTGCCAATACTTAGTCAATCACTAATCATACTATCCAACCATCACATAGATAATGACACAACCAAGCACAATATCACTCGCAACCACATGCTTAATTAACTATTCATTCAACTCTTAAATCTATCATCAACCACATAGATTCAAGCATACCTTGATCAACACGAAGTTGCTCACCATTCATACAACTCAATTTCTCGATTTTACCTCTACTTCAACCTCTGCTATTACTCAAATAAATTTGCACACTTAGTGCTAATTTGACAACCGAAGCCTACTTGTCATCGCACACTTAGTGCCGATAGGTTAAACATAACTTATATCGGTAACGCACACACAGTGCCATTTCGATGAGACAAAACTTCTATTGTTTCACACACACAGTGCTATTCATTAAAGCCGTAGCTTCTATTGTTTCGCACACACAGTGCTAGTCTTTAATTATAATCACACACTTAGTGTCTATCCTTTTATTTGACTTGCCTCGATGTTGCACACACAGTGCCAATTCAATAAGCCGAAGCTTTCGTACCATTGCACACACAGTGCTATTCTTTTCTTATAATCGCACACTCAGTGCTGTAATACAAAACTGAACTCGATTCGATATCACACACAGTGCCAATCACAAAGCCAAAACTTCTATTATTTCACACACAAAGTGCTAATCTTCTCGGTTACCCTCCCAAATACGCACACTTAGTGCCACATAGATTCATTTTTCACATAACATTTATAAATCAATAATATCATAACCATTCGTTTCACAACATTTAAACACAGCTAAGTATACATATTATAACCGAACTTACCTCGGATGTCAAAATACCGAAACGGTCGACTAATCGAGCACTTTATCTTTGCCTCGATCTCGATCTGAACCTCTCCTCTCTTAGTCTATACACAATCAAATTCAATCCATTGAATCACTTACTCATTCAATTTAGTCCACATACACACATTTAGGGCATTTTACAAATTAGCCCTCACATTTTCACATTTTGCCACTTTAGTCCCTATCTCACAAAAATATAAAATTCACTAAATTCCACCTAGCACAAGCCTAGCCAAATTTTACTAATGTCCATACAAACCCACACATTTTATTTATTTCACATTTTAGTCCCTCAATTTACACTTTTCACAATTTAGCCCAAATTACTCAATTTCACCAAAATTTCAAATACAAACTATGTTAACCCAACATCAAGCTTTCATATTTCACCAACTAACATCACAAAGCTCAAGTGTTCATCAATGGCTCATCACAAAAATATCATCAATTTGCAAAATTACAACATGGTTAGCTAGAGCTCGAAGCAACGATTACGAAAACGTAGAAATTATCAAAAACCGACCAAATCATACATTGAATTTAGCCTTGTAAGTGCCGAATACCTAGCTCAATTCTTTATTTTCTTTCTTTAGTTACATTCGGCCAAAGAAGATGATAAAAATGGCCATTTCATTTCTTTTTGTTTTTGTTATAATAACATTAACACATTGTTTACCATTTTGCCCTTCCATTAAAAACAAATATAATCTAAGGCTAATTTGTCTTTCAACCATCCACTAACTTGAAAATGGTTTATTAACAACATAAGACCTCATCCTTAAAAAGCCAACAACATCTAAGTACTCACAAATCAGCACACAACATTTTACACTCTATGCAATTAAGTCCTTTCTCTTAATTCGACACTAAAACGATCAAATCATCACACAGAATTTTCACATAGACTATGTCATATATCATTCACATAGAAATTATCATTATAATATTTTTACGATCTCGAATTTGTGGTCTCGAACCACTGTTTTGACTAGGGTCTAAACCGAGTTGTTACAGTATGCATGTGTGATAAGTATCTGTTTGCTTCTGTGGTTAGATGTTTGGTTGTGTGTAGGAGGTTTCAAGATTAAGTTAAAAGTGTATTAGCGTTATTAGGATCAGAGTACGCAGCGGTAGCGTAGGGGTGTAGTTGTTACACAACTACCCTGTTAGTTGGAAATTTCGGGGATAAATTTTGTTTAAGGAGGGTTGAGTTGTAACGCACAGAATTTTTGGGGCTAGAAGTGTTGGACCTTTGCATTGGAGCCGCTAAGAGACTGCATATAAAAGTTTATGTGTGCAAGAAATTTCACAAATTGGTTGTTGCTTTAATGGCTTAGTGATTAGGAGTGTTTGCGAGTGTTGGAGAAGACTTGGGTTCAAACCTGGGCTTTAGCAAAAAATTATGTTTTTCTCTTAAAAGAGCCTTGATGTTAGTGGGTAGGTTTGAAGAATATTTTTTTGGATAATTTACAACACAAGAGGAGCTTGTGGCTTAGTGGCAAGTGGCGTGTGGTGGACTGGCAAGGAGGTAGCATCACAAGGGGGCAAGGAGGTCAGAGGTTCAAGTCTCTCCCTGCTCAAAAGAGTAATTTATTTTACTCCTTGCTGAGCTAGAAGTTGAGTTGGAGTGGAACTCTACTTGGTGAAGGTTTGAATTGGTCTTGGTATTTGACTGAGAGGTGGGAAGTAGATTAAGGAGGATGTTGAGGGATAATGTTGGTTGCTGGAGGAGATCAAGGAAAGGGGGATGAATTAGTGTCTGAGCCGAATAGGAACTTTGGGTTGCTCAAGAATTCGGCTAAGGGGGGATTGGCTCATTTTTTGGCTTCGACATTTGATGTTTTGTGTGGGTGTTAGCTGAATCTTGCTAAAGGATTTTGTTTTTCTTAGCTCGTTTGTTCTGTTGCTTTTTACTTTCAAGAATTCTTATTTTGGCTTCATTTCATTTGCTGAAATGGCATGACCATTTAGGTCATTTTGTGTCGAATTTACTTTCAATTACTGGCTGAATTCCTCCCTCATTTCTCCTCTTCTATACTTTCATTTCTTCTCTAAATTCTTTTCCTATATTTCTCTCCATTAATCTCTTGTAACTGAGTATCCCTTCTCCCTATCTCTTTTCTTCATCTTTCATTTATGCTACTCTCCTCTTTGGGGTACTCATAAGCCGAATCATCTTGATTTCGTAAAGTTGAAGGTTAGACTTTGGGTTCTTTGTTCTTCAAAGCCGAACACTTTTTCTCTTGGTTTATTGATCTCTTTTTGACTTGGGCAACTGCTAGACTTGAGTCTTGGTGAGTATTGGTAAGTTTTTGTCTTTGAATATAGAGATTTCTTTTATTTAATGGCTGAATGTACTTCTTTTCTCTCAATTTCTTTTCGCCTAGATGTTGCTTTGTAACGCTGTGCCTTGACCGAATGTTGCTAAGGATCCGATTTCATTGAGGAAGGAGTTAGGCCAATTCCTTATCTCTTTCAAGTGATCATTTCCTTTATTGGTAAGGGTTCAAGTTTTAGTGGTATCGATTAGGGGATTATTGTTGTTTATGAGTTTGGTTAACTATTCTCATGAAGGTAAAGCGTTGGAAAGACTACGTGGTGTTGGAACAAGAGGGATTCTGTGATTGATTGGTTTGTTCTCGATCTTGGAAGTGGTTCAATTTTGACATTCCAATAGGTGGTGTGTATTAGTATCGTAGTTGCTAATCGATCCAAAATCGATAGAGTGTTAATGTTTTTTACACGGTGTTAGTTGTAGTGGCAAATGTCAAAATGCCGGATTGTCGAAAAGCTGAAGGGGTGGGCTTTTGGGCCACATGAGCATGTGAACGCTCATGTGATCAACCGAGCTAACAAAACGTGGCCGTACGACGAGGAAGGCCATGAACATTCTCATGGGCTTGAGCCGAAATGGGCCCTATGGGCCCTGGGCACGTCTGGGTAAACTTTACTGTTAAGTGGGACGTAAATAGACTTGTCATGATGCGCACATGACTTAGTTAGTTCTAGGCCTCGTTGGGTTGAAGTGGGTTGTTTAGGCCCAAACGGATCAAATGTATGTGATGTGGTAAGTGTTGTTTGGATTGTGACATTTTCATAACGGTGGTTGTTTCTGGGCTAAATGGGCTACACGAGTTGTGGGCCCATTTGGGTCGAGTAATGGGTCTTAGGCCCATTTACCCTATTGTGACTGTTTAGGTTACTTAAGTCGCTCGATGCAACGATGGACCTTCTGTTGGGTCACTGAGACCCCGATTTGCAAAATTACAGAAATACCCTCGATTTGCAAAATTACTGAAACACCCCCAGTTTGCAAAATTACTAAAATATTGCCAATTTGAAAAATTACTGAAATACCCCCAGTTTGCAAAATTATTGAAATACCCCTGGTTTGTAAAAATTATCGAAATACCTTAATTTGTAAAATTACCAAAATACCCTCGATTTGTGCCGAAATACCCTCGATTTGTAAAATAATTGAAATACCCTCGATTTATGAAATTACAAAAATACCTCTGATTTGTAAAATTACCAAAATACCCCCATTTGTAAAATTACTAAAATACCCTCAATTTATGAAATTATCGAAATACCCCTGAATTAGAAATTACCAAAATACCTCTGGTTTGCAAAATTACCTAAATACCCCTATAGGGTAGGATTATTGAAATACCCCTGTAGTGTAACGACCCAAATTTGTGCCTAGTAGAATCCCATTGGGCCTTGGGCGTAAGAGCGTTTAAAAAGTTTTGAGAACAAGAGAACGGTACTTATGTAAGTTGGACCTATTAGGTGAGTGATATCGGAAGGTTAGAGGGCTTTTATGAAGTCCTGGGATCAAACTTGGGCTTTAGGAAAATTTTGGTTTTAGGTGAATAAAACCCTAGGAGTTAGTAAGTAGGCTTTAAGAATAAAATGTGGAGAAAAATGACACAAAAGGAGTTGTGGTCTAGTGGCAAATGGCGCCGAATGGGAGACAAGGGAATGAAGCTACAAAAGGAAGCAAGGGGTCCAAGGTTCAAGTCTTGGCGCTTGCATTTCATTTTGATTTCTTTGTTTAAAGGAACTTAGACTCTGGCCCATAGACTTATATTTAGTTGTGCATGCTTTAAGACAACAAGGAGCTAATTGGTAAAGTGACTAGCAGCGTGGATTATGTTACAAGGGAGCCTGAGTTCAAATCCCATTGCAACCAAAAATGGGAAATTTATTTTGCTAAGTTGGGAAGGTAAGTGTTTGAGATAGAATTAAACTCTACTGAAGGTAGGATCCCACATCGGAAAGCTAGCATGAGGGAAGGTGAGAAGCTGGCTTTAAATAGAGCAATCTATGAGGAGAGAAAGGATACCTTGGTGGGCGTTTGGGCAGAGGAGTGCTTGGAGCGCGGATTAGCAGCTTCAGATTCTTATCAGGTGTGTTTTTTGCACTACTCTAGCTGTAGAGCGACAAATGCCGAAATGCAGGCCACACGGCAATGGTAGCCACATGAGCGTGCGAGCGCACGTGTGGGACCTTCGACGCGATTATAACAGACTAAATTTGACCCTAATCAGAACGGTGGTTTCGAGACCACGAATCCGAGTCTGAGAAATATTTTAATATTTTATTTTGTGTTTATTATGTGTGAATTAAAATGTGTGAAAGTTTCATAGAAAAATTTCATCGTTTGGGTGCTTAATTTGACAAAAAGGACTTAATTGCGTAAATTTTAAAAGTCTCAAACTATAGTGTAAAGTGCCTATTTGATGATGGCTTTTAAAGTGGAGCATTAAAAGGTAAATAACCCATTTTGAGTTAGTGGGTGGCTTATGTCAAGAATAACCTTAAGATATATGTTAGTTTTATTTTATATTAAAGGTTAAATTAGTAATTGAATAATTACTTTTATAATATGTTAAAATAACATAAACAAAACCATCATCTTTCTCACTCTCTCATGGCCGAATATTGAGAAAGAAAAGGGGGGCTTATGTTCTTTGATTTTCGGCACTTGGATGCTTGATTTCAAGGTTAGCTTGAATTTAGTTTTTGTTAATTTTTACGTTTTTGAGATCGCTGTTTCAAATCGTAGCTGACCCATGTTAAAAATTTTGAATCTAAGCATGTTTGAGGTTCGGCTATTGATAGGTATATATGGTTTTTGATGTTTGATGATGTTAGATAAAAGATAAGTTAAAATTTAGTATATTATGTATTGGAAATTTTGATGAATTTTTGTTTTTAGGGCCAAATTGTAAAAATGAAATTTTAGAGGGGTTTATTTGCTAAATAACTTAAAGAAAAGGACTTGTATAGTCCCTATACATATTCGGCCCTTAAGGGGTATTGAGAAATTTGGTGTATTTTGTGTTTTAGGCAAATAGGACTAAATTGTAAAAATTTGAAATAGTAGGGGTAAAATGGTAAATTGCCTATTTATGTGCTTAGGGACTAAATTGAGATGAAATGTACTTGAATGAGGTAAATTTTAATGTGTTTTAGATCAAGAGCAAAGAAAAACGAATTTAGATCGAGGAAAGACGAAGGTTCTCGAATAGCCGATTTGCACGGTCTATCGACAGCCGAAGTAAGTCCTTAAGCACTTATATGTTCGAAAGTAAATTATAAACATGTTAAAGAATGAAATTTAATAATATTGACTATAGAATTATGTGTTAGCTGAATGTAAAGGTGTTAAATTGAATTAAATATATTCTGTTAATTTGATATGAACAAGTATATGTTTTCAATATGACAAGTGAATTGGTTTTGTGTATATGAATTGATAGTGATGTATATGATAAGAAATGTAAGTTAATGAATTGATTTGATAAACATATTCGGGCTTATTACCCAGTAGGCCTTGTCTTTGGTGATTCATTTCGAGCTTCTCGCCTAGCGTGCTTTGTCTTAGGTGTTATATGTCGTGCTTTGTGCCTAGCGGAGCCTTGTCTTGGTGATTCATTTCAGGCTTACTACCTAGCAGGCTTTGTGCCGGTGTTATATGTCAGGCTTTGTGCCTAGCAGGCCTTGTGCGGGTGATTCATTTTAGGCTTCTTGCATAGCAGCCTCTCGCAGTGATTTATTTGGGCTTTAATGCCTAGCGTGCTTTTTTAGGTGATAAGCTAAAATAGAGAATTTGAGATGTATATACATAGTAGATTGATCTATAAGCTCTAAAAGAAAAAGGAAATTAGCTTATTATATTGGTAAGTAATAAGGTAAGTTAGTTTACTTGTATATGAGCTAATTACGATGTGATGAATTAATGACTCGAATTGAATTTTATCTCAGGACATTAGGCTTATCATTGATTGGTATGATTTATATATATATACGAGAAGTTGAGGTATAGATATATAATGGTGGTACTTAAAACTTCGGTTATGAATATGATGTGCAATGAGATCGAAATTACGTTATGTTTCTGTAACTTGAAATATTCAAATGCATAGGTTGTATATATGAAATGTTATTGTATAAATTCATGTGATAAACTACTATTGATTAGATTAAGGATATGACTAATATTTGGCTAGGTGAAACTTGTATTGAATTATCTATGCTAATTGCCGCAAGAATGGAAGTTAAATTGTTAAGTATGTGTGTATATGTCATAAATATTGCTTGAGGCTTACTAAGCTAGCAAGCTTACTGTGTGTATTCTCGTTTACCCTTGTTTTATAGATTTTAGGTTCAAGCTCTGCACTCGAAGGATCTGGGAAGAAGTCAACCGCACTATCGACTTTCTTTTGGTATTGAATAACTTAGTTTTGTACTAAAAAGGGCATGTATAGGTTAGACTAAATAGTATAACTAATGTTTTGTAATCGTGTAAATATGCTAGCCATGCGAAAATGGCTATCTATTTTGGATAACTTGTTTCGTGTTTTGATGATATAGTTTGCTCATGCCATGAATTATCATTTGTGTTTGGATGTGGTTTAGGCATTATATGAAATGGTTTAATAGATATATGCCATGACATGTATATGTATTTTGATCTTTGATGGTCACTTTGATAGATTAAGGTAGAATTTTAATCATGCGTATATGTGATAGGTTAATAAAGAGAGATGTTAAGCATTTCAATTTCATGAAATTGATATGAATATGAATTTGAGTTATATGCTTGTGAAGTATGTATCTAGATATGTATCAAATTTGGTTGTTTTAAATAGGATGAATTATATTGAATAAAATGGGTATGTGTATTCGGCCAAATCTAGGTGACCATTGCAAATGTGGTTAAAATGTTTAAAATAGTTAGGCATAGTCGAGTATGGAAAAGAGTGCATAATTGAGATGTATGCATTTTCATATATATATTTATATATGTATTCGGCTTGTTGAATTGCTTGTTTTAATTGAGTGCATAAAATTGTTAAACTCGGTTTATGCTAGGTAATGTGCATAAAATGCCAATAATGGAACCATGCATATTCGGCCTTTGAGTGAGTGTACAATTGTTGTGTAATGGTTGCACACATTAGTTTATTTGTAACTGAGACTTTATTCTATAAGAAGCTTAGACACTTATGAGATTTCATGAAATCTACTTGTTTATGTGATATTGATGTATTATACACGGTATGATGAATTAGGTTCATCGATGATTCTTTTGTGAATGATTTGGATCTAATATATATATATATGTTATGTGTTACACATGTGTTTATTATTTGTTTATAGATAATTCTTTAATAAAGATGATCATCCATGATTCAATTATTTTAGCTTAAGTGTTAGATTGCATGGTAACACCTGTAAACCCTTATCCGGCGAATGGACTCGGGTCAAGGGGTGTTACAGTGATAGTTGAGGCCACCATGAGTATTCTTGTGGGTTGATCTATTTGGGCCATGATGGGCCCAATGGGCCCGTGGGCCCATATGAATAAATTTTATGGTTGTGTAGTAGATAGTAACCTGGTCTATGTGAATGTCATATCTATGGCTAGATTTGGGCTAAATGGGCCACATGAACGTGTGGGTCCATTTGGGCCGAGGATAGGCTCTCAGTCCATTCGCATTGTTATCTCTGTTTAGAATACCCTGGTTTGCGAAATTATTGAAATACCCCTAGTTTATGAAATTACCGAAATACCCTCAGATTACAAAATTACTGAAATACCCTTGGTTTACAAATTACTAAAATACCCCTAATTTGTGAAATTATTGAAATCCCCTAGTTTATAGAATTATCGAAATACCCCAATTTACAAAATTACAAAAGTACCCCTTATTTGTGAAATTATCGAAATACCCCTAGTTTGTAAAATTATTGAAATACCCTCAAATTGTAAAATTACTGAAATACCACTAATTTGTAAAATTATCGAAATACCCTTAGTTTGAAAAATTACTGAAATACCCTTGAATTGTAAAATTATCGAAATACCCGTAATTTGTGAAATTACCGAAATACCCCTAATTTGCAAAATTATCGAAATACCCTTGGTTTGCAAAATTACCGAAATACCCTTAGTTTGTAAAATTACCAAAATACCCTCTGTGGGTAAAGTTACCGAAATACCCTCGATATGTAAAATTATCGAAATGCCCTTAGATAGTGAAATGACTGTTTTACCCCTAACCGATTAAATGACCGTTGTACCTTCGTGGTAGTACTAGTGTTGTATGTGTTAATTGTATGATTGATTATGTTTGAGATGCATTGCATACATGGATTAGTTAAAATTACCGAAATACCCCTAGTGGGTAAATTACTGGAATGCCCTTTAAGGGTGAAATTACTGAAACACCCTCGTTAGGTAAAATTACTGAAAAATACCCCTGGAGGATAAAATGACCAAAATACCCCTATAGGGTAAAATGACCGAAATACCCTTGGAGGGTAAAATGACTGTTATGCCCTGAAGGGCAGAATGACTAAAATGCTCTACATGTTATATGATTGTTATCGTATGTTTATTATGGTATGTTGTATTCATGTGTTATTATGTTGCATGGGGATGTGATTATTGATACGGAGGAAGTACTGATAGGATCGCATGGTCGCTTGGCGACTGTGGATCCACCGAAAGCTTTAAGCCGATTATATGACTGGCAGCTCTGCTGAAATATTGGTTAATGCCACAACTAGTGCTACATAAGGAGTGTAGGGATGGGTTGGTCGATTAAATCCCCATAGGAGTGTAGGGTTGGACAGGAGACAGAGTGTAGGGTTGGTATGGACATTAATGCATTGCATATATGGATTTTAATATTGAGATGGGCTTAGGCCCAGATAAATATGATATGTGACATTTGATATGGGTTAAGGCCTAATTGAGGCTTTTATGGGCTAAGGCCCAATTGCCACCGTTATGGTATTGGGCTTAGGCCCAGATTGATTTGATGCATGCCTTATGACCAATGAGGGTTGTACACACTGAGTATTCGTAAACTCACCCCCTTTTTTTACAAAATGTTTTAGGTAATCCTCAGTAGGCAGTTCGACGTACTGGAGGACTCTGACGTGGCCACACTACTAGCAGCTTTGAATTTAGTATTCTATTCTACCTTATTTGAACCGTTTTCTTTTTAGGTTGTAATAAGGTCTCTCTTAAATTCTAGTTTTTAATTTCAAATTTTAGTTTATTATGTTTTAAATCTGCTAAACATTGAACCCGTTTTTCCCAAAACGGTAACTGTTTTCTAAACACTACCTTTTCGCAACTCAATTTTTGGATAACGCGCCTTCGTAAATCATAATTTTAAATTAAACTTCCGTAATAACGAGGTTTTGAAGTTAATAACTTTTAATAAACATCGATTAATAATAAACAAACACAAACTAAGACTTTAGTTTTTTCAATATTAAGAAAGGTTTTTAACAAAACCACGGTTTTTGAAAAACACCTCAATGTGACACGCCAAATTTGGGCCTAACTTCTAGGCCGAGTTTGGGTGTTACATTTAGTGGTATCAGAGCCTAGGTTGCAAAACTCAACTATGGAATGGGTTTTGAAATTTTTCCTTAAGTGTTTAAATTTTTAACTTGGAAAGTGATAGTGTTACTGGAAGTATGGCACACCGAGTCTTCGGCACCAAAACCCGTAAGTTTCTTGATCTTAAACTTTGTTATATGATGAAATGACTGTATATTTTATATTTATTTTGTGTGTGTTTTGTTTGGGTGTGATGTTTGGATATAGAAATTATATGCATGTGAGATAAATATCTGTTTATTTCTGTGGTTAGATGGTTGATTGTGTGTAAGAGGTTTCAAGATTAAGTTAGAAGTGTTGTAGTGTTATTGGGATAAGAGTGCACAGTGGAAGTGTAGAGGGGTAACCTGTGTTGTGCGGCTATTATATAGTTGGAAATTTTGAGGAAAAATTTTTTAAGGGGTAGATTTGTAACGACCCAAATTTGGGCCTAGTAGAATTGGGCCCATTGGGCCTTGGGCGTAGGAGCGTTTAAAAATTTTTGAGAACAAGAGAACGACACTTATGTAAGTTTGACCTATTAGGTGAGTGATTTCGGAAGGTTAGAGGGCTTCTGTGAAGTCCCGGGATCAAACTTGGGCTTTAGGAAAATTTTGGTTTTAGGTGAATAAAACCCTAGGAGTTAGTAAGTAGGCTTTAAGAATAAAATATGGAGAAAAATTAAACAAAAGGAGTTGTGGTCTAGTGGCAAATTGTGCCACATGGGAGACAAGGGAATGATGCTGCACAAGGAAGCATAGGGTCCAAGGTTCAAGTATTGGTGCTTGCATTTCATTTTGATTTCTATTTTTAAAGGAACTTAGACTTTGGCCCATAGACTTATATTTAGTTACGCATGTTTTAAGACAACAAGGAGCTAGTTGGTAAAGTGGCTAGCAGCATGGATTATGTTACAAGGGAGCATGAGTTTGAATCCCATTGCAGGTAAAAAGGGGATATTTATTTTGCTAAGTTGGGGAGGCAAGTGCTTGAGATGGAATTAAACTCTACTGAAGGTAGGATCCCACATCAGAAAGCTAGCATGAGGGAAGGTGAGAAGCTGGCTTTAAATAGAGCAATCTAAGAGGAGAGTAAGGATACCTTGGTGGGCGTTTGGGCAGGGGAATGCTCAGAGCGCGGATTAGCAGCTTCAGATTCCTATCAGGTGTGTATTGCGCACTACTCTAGCTGTGGAGCGGCAAATGTCGAAATGCCAATCACATGAAAATGCTAGCCACACGAGCGTGCGAGCGCATGTGTGGGAGCTTCGACGCGATAATTGAAGCCACCATGAGTATTCTTGTGGGTTGATGCTATTTGGGCCACGATGGGCTTAATGGGCCTGTGGGCCCATATGAATAAATTGTATAATTGTATAGTAGATTGTGAACTGGTCTATGTGAATCTCATATTTGTGGCTAGATTTGCGAAATTATTGAAATACCCCAGTTTATGAAATTACCAAATACCCTCAGATTGCAAAATTACCGAAATACCCTTGGTTTACAAATTACTGAAATACCCCTGATTTGTGAAATTACCAAAATACCCCTAGTTTACAGAATTATCGAAATACCCCGATTTATGAAATTACCAAAGTACCCCTAATTTGTGAAATTATCGAAATACTCCTGGTTTGTAAAATTACTGAAATACCCTCGAATTGCAAAATTATCAAAATACCCCTAATTTGTGAAATTACCAAAATACCCCTGGTTTGTAAAATTATCAAAATACCCTCGGATTGCGAAATTACCAAAACACCCCTAATTTATGAAATTATCGAAATACTCCTAGTTAGAAAAATTACCGAAATACCTTTGGTTTGCAAAGTTACCGAAATACCCTCTGTGGGTAAAGTTATCGAAATACCCTCGATGGGTAAAATTACCGAGATGCCCTTAGGTGGTGAAATGACTATTTTACCCCTAACCGATTAAATGACCATTGTACCCTCGTGGTAGTACTAGTGTTGTATGTGTTAATTGTATGATTGATTATGTTTGAGATGCATTGCATACATGGATTAGTTATGAGTAGAATTATTGAAACACCCTTATTGGGTAAAATTATCGAAATACCTCTAGTGGGTAAATTACCAGAATACCCTTTAAGGGTGAAATTATTGAAACGACCTCGTTGGGTGAAATTACTGAAATACCCCTAGAGGGTAAAATGACCGAAATACCATTGGAGGGTAAAATGACCGAAATACCCTTGGAGGGTAAAATGACCGTTATGCACTGAAGGGCAGAATGACTAAAATGCTCTACATGTTATATGATTGTTATCGTATGTTTATTATGGTATGTTGCATTCATGTGTTATTATGTTGCTTAGGGATGGGATTATTGATACGAAGGAAGTACTGATAGGATCGCATGGTCGCTTGACGACTGTGGATCAATCGAAGGCTTTAAGTTGATTATATGACTGGTAGCTTTGCTGCAATATTGGTCAGTGCGGCAACTGGTGCTACATAAGGAGTGTAGGGATGGGTGGGTCAATTAAATCCCTATAGGAGTGCAGGGTTGGACAGAAGACGGAGTGCAGGGTTGGTATGGGCATTAATGCATTGCATATATGGATTTTAATATTGAGATAGGCTTAGGCCCATATAAATATGGTATGTGACATTTGATATGGGTTAAGGCCCAACTGAGGCTTTTATGGGCTAAGGCCCAATTGCCACCGTTATGGTAATGGGCTTAGGCCCAGATTGATTTAATGCATGCCTTATGACCGATGAGGGTTGTACACACTGAGTTTTTGTAAACTCATCCCCTCTTTTTACTAAATGCTTCAAGTAATCCTCAATAGGTGGTTCGACGTACTGGAGGACTCGGAGGTGGCCACATTACGAGCAGCTTTGAATTTAGTATTCTATTCTACCTTATTTGAACTGTTTTCTTTTTGGATTGTAATAAGGTCTCTCTTAAATTCTTTTTTTTTAATTTCAGATTTTTAGTTTTTATGTTTTAAATCTGCTAAACGTTGAACCCGGTTTTCCTAAAACGATAACGTTTTTCTAAACATTACGTTTTCGCAACTCAATTTTTGGATAACACGCCTTCGTAAATCATAATTTTAAATTAAGCTTCTGCAACAACGAGGTTTTGAATTTAATAGCTTTTAATAAACGTCAATTAATAATAAACAAATGCAAACTGAGACTTTAGTTTTTTTTTTAATATCAAGAAGGGGTTTTCAACGAAACCACGGTTTTCGAAAAACACCTCAATGTGACACGCCAGATTCAGACCTAATTTCTAGGCCGAGTTTGGGGTGTTACATTTAGGGTAGAATTACCAAATTACCCCTGTAAGTTAGAATGACCAAAATACCCCTAAAGGGTAGGATTATAGAAATACCCTTATAGGGTAAAATGACTATTTTGCCCTGTGGGTAAATGACTGACTTAGACTATGAATTTGACTGTTTTGACTATGATCGTATGACTGTGTTTTCACTGACTTGATTGTGGTCGTGTGACTGATATGCTTTTAATATATGTTTAAATGACTGTTACTAAACATGGCCATTTTGCATACACGTGTAATGATTGAGCATAACATACATGACATATTGCATAGGGTTTGGACATAAATGCGGAAGAAGTTTTGATAGGGTCGCAGGGTTGCATGAGTCGACTGTGGATCCAGTATTGATCTATTAAGGTCACACAGGTCGCATGAGACGACTGTGGACCGATGAACGGCTTAAGGCCACATAATCTGATTATGGCTCTATGCCAATCTAAATATGGCTCTGTGCCATCTTGATTATGGCTTTGTGCCAATCGTATTTACCCGTGACTATGTGCCTAACATATATATTGATGACTCTGTGTCGATCATAATTACCCGTGACTATGTGCTGATTATATTACCGTCGCTGATGGCTATGTGCCAAACTTATTACAGTTATCGATAGCTTTGTGCCATCCTGATTATGGTTTATAACCATTCTGATTATGGCTTTTAGCCGTTTTATTAACTGGCAGCGTTGCTGTAATATTTATGGCTTTTAGCGGTTCTGTCTATGGTGCCAAGCCGTTCTATTGACTTAGTGCCACAACCGGTGCTAAGCTTGGTGTGTTGGCTGGGTGGGTTGATTTTATCCCCACGTTAGTGTAGTGTTGGTATGGGTGGTGTGTTGGTTGGATCGGGGTGGGATGCATCCTCATACTGTTGCATATCTGTTTATGAGATTTGTCATTGTACTGGGCCTAGGGCCACTTGTTCTGTCATTGGTTTGGGCTAACCCAATTTATTCTGTTATGGGATGTGACCCAAATGATATTGTAGTGGGTTTTGGCCCACTTATGCTCTGAGCTGGACTGTACTGTTACTGTTAAAGGGCTTGCGCCTAGACTATTTCAGTTTTTATTTCTGTATACTGACTGTTACTCTAGTAAAGGGATTACACACTGAGTTTTTATAAACTCACCCCTTTTTTAACCATGCAGGTAATCCTCAACGTTAGGATGGTCGGTGCTGTGAGGGACTTAGAGAAGACCACACACTGCTTATGCTTTTTGTTTTGATTATTTACTTTTAAATATTTTGATTTGGGTTGTAATAAGGCCTCTCTATTTTTAAATTTTTATTTGGGATATTTATTTATGATGTCTTATAACTGCTAAAAGTGGAACACGGTTTCCAAAATAATAACTATCTTCAAAACACCATGTTTCCGCAACATTTTAAATATGCTTCCGCAACAGATAAGGTTTTAAAAGTAATTACGTTTTCAAGTGAATAACAATTGCTTAATTGTTTTGAGTTTTAACAAAGAGGCTTTCACTCCCAAACAAGTTTTAACAACCAGAAATATGGTTTCGAAAAACACTTCCATGTGACACGCCAGATTTGGGCCTAACTTCTGGGCTGGGTTTGGGGTTACAAAAATTTTCATGCACTCATATAATCATGCTATAACACATAAAATAATATTAAAATAATTTTTTTGACCTTAGATTGGTGGTTCCGAAACCACTGTTCCGAGTAGCCCCAAAATCGAGGGGTTACAAAAAATTCGACCATAACCATCCCAAACACTCATAAAAGTTCATGTTTATAATATAATTTTTATAACTTGTATAACAATAATTTTTTAAAATTAGATTTGAGTGTAACTACCTACGTGATTTCTCCAATTCTCACCCTTTTCCTAAGAATTGGGAAGTGTAATTGGGGTCCTTCAATTACACCCAACTCAGTGAGACCTACTAATTACAATGATTATCCAAACATGCCATCATTATGTAATTATAAGCAATTACTATGTGGCTTTCTAAAAATTACCCTAATGGAAGTAATAAAATGTGCATATTAAAATAAAAACATATAAAAAAAATTAAAATAAAGTTTTGGTTGAGTGGTAAATTTAATTTTTTTTTCAATGTAATTGACATGGGTTCAAACCCCAACATATGCATATATATATTTTTATTTTTTAACTTAAAAAAGGTTAAAGTACCCTTGATTATTATAACTTATTTTAAATATGGTTAAACACTTTTGTAATTTTCCTAACCGAGTTGGTGCTCGGTTGACCCGTTGCACCAACACAGTAAGAGATTTTATTAACAGTATAGATAAATGTTAGATAAAAAAATAAAAATCATATTTTTATATAAAATAAGTTATACTATTATTAAAATCTTTTAGTTTTTAATAAAAAAACATTTATATTAAAATTACTAAACATTATAATTTTAAACATTTATCCTTTCAATTAAGACTTTACTTGATTTTTATATAAATTTTTAATAAATATATTTTTTTATAATTTTATTTTACTTGCATGTTTGTCATAATCTAATATATACTCGTTATACCCCTCTACCAGAAAGACACGTGTCAAGCACAAAAGACAATGTTGACTTTGCATTGGCCCTGTGAGCATAGCCATCCAACCCGCTTCAAACGAAACCTATCACCTATGTTCATAAGAGATTGTTATCTTAATTTGAACACAGTTCCAAGACAACAAGGAGTCCATTTAGGCTTAATTACTTCAAACAGATAGAATGCCATAATACACACCCATGATTATTCATTACATGTTTAACATGATTAAATGCTTATCTAGCCAATATCATACCAGTAGAAAATGAGAAATTTTCCTATAAATACCTTGAAAAACTATGGGCAAGGGATTAACCCTTTTTATAACTTAAAGTTACTTGCATTTATCATTTCAATCAGCTTGTCCTCTTGTCCTTGTTTCAGCTTTTGACCTCTATAGGTGAACCAACATCTACTACATCACATTGATCTCCTCCTTGTTCTAACTTATATTCCTCCCTTGTTATACTTTTGTATAAACAATACTTAAGTTACAATTATATTCACAATTCGAAAGATTCAATAAATTTTTTAATTACAATAAATAATCATTAGAAGTATGAAACTGAATAGCTAATTTAACAATGAGCTAACTAAAATCAATATGGATTACATATGATAAGACCCAATTGAACACTCAAAATCAGATGTTGCCAACATTTTCTAACATAGCCAAAGTTTTATTGGTATGAACAAAAACTCTCTTTTTTGAAATTACAACTATATTGTCTGTTTCAATTAAAATCGATCATTACATGAATTAGATAATTAATGTAACATCCCAGAAATCAGGGGTTAGTAGAATTAGGTTTGTAAATCGAGAGGGAGTGGTAATGCCTTAATTTTTAAGATGATCTATGCATTTTTAGGAAATAAATGATATAACACCCCAAACCCGACCTACAAGTTAGCCCCGAGTCCGGCATATCACATTGAAGTGTTTTTGCGAAAACCTTGCTTTCATTGAAAACCCTTCAAAAGAAAAGTTAAGTAAAATCCAATTTGCTTTCAAAACGAGGTGTATCCAAAAACCATTTCCTTGTTACTACGTAAAAAAATTTCCTTTGACAATGGAAGCTCGTTCTTAAAACACAATTATTTCCAAAAACTTGAAATATGCTTAAAGGAAATCAATCCAGGTTCCGTCTCAAAGTTATAATGCATAGTGGAAGTAATGGAATACTAATTAGAGGGAAAGCCTTTTTACAATCTGAAATAAAATAACTTAAAATAAATAACTCAAAATCTAGAATTTAGATATTAAGAAAAGTAGATCGTCTTGCTAGTTGGCCACCTCTAAGTCCCTCCATTCGTCAAACCGCCTACTGAGGATCACCTGAGAAAAATAAAAGAGGGAGTGAGTTTTCGAAAACTCAGTGTGTACGACCCTCGTCAAACAAATAGCATACATATCATATTGTTGACAAAATAATATCATACATGCAATGTTGTGTAAACCCTCTCCAAATAATCCATCCGGTACACTTCGTCTCCGTCCAATCGAAACACTTCTGTGGGGATTTCTAAACCGACCAGCCCATCCGATACACTTTAATGGCAACTTGGTTGCGGTACTACCTAACGTTGCAGCAAAGATACCAATCATAAAATAGGCTTAAAAAGCCATCGGTGGATCCATGGTCGTCAAGCAACCATGCGATCCTCATATACTTCCTCCGTTCCAAAAAATTCCCACTCATATGCATCCTAAATAGAATATCATATGAATGCAGCAAATATACGAGTAACATCCATAAAGTTTACATTCAATACATAGGGGTATTTTAGTCATTTCACAGATCAAAGGTATTTTGCTAATTTTACAATTCAGGGGTATTTATCTAATCCCACCCTCCAAGGGTATTTCAATAATTCTTAAAAGTATTGGTCTTAACTACGAACCTTGGCCCATCAACAAGTCCTCGCGGTTAAAGTGAATAGATACTATGCACCAAGTACGATTCTAAAAAGAGGAGGTGGGTCATTAAGACCACTTAAGTACCAAGCTCTCCCTAGATCCAATCCTAGACATGCATATGTCCGTTGCCACACTTAAACCTTATGACTTGTTCACAGTCGCACTTAATAGATTATTAAATTTTTATGTAAGGTTAAACAATTTACCAAGTACTAAGCCCAAGACCCCTTACAAAGCCCAAACAAATTCACATACGTTCATATGACCCACCAAGCCCAATCTCATTCGTATGGCCTATTAGGTCCAAATCACATTCATATGGCCCATCTGGCCCAAATCAATTCTAAGCCATGTAACCAACATGACTAGCTCATCACTTATTACTAAATCATCAAATTCACCTATTTTGAGCCCACGGCACATCAAGCCCATTTTGCCCATTCTGGCCCAACTGGCTATAACACGACCCAAGTCCACAAGATGCATGGGGTCTCTGTTATCGATTCCATTTCCTTCATATGAGTGTTCACACACTCGCAAGACTACCGAAGCTAAACTTTTAGGATTTCAAGATTTCCCAATCCATTGTGTGTGTATAGTGTATGTACACACCTGATAATAAATGCGTTGCGATCTCTTGAGCCACGATGCTGAAACACCAAGCCTTAATAGCTTTTCCTCGATCACTAATCACGAGTATTTCCTAAATTTGCATCAATCTTAATTATTAAAAACTGAACCATAAGTGACTTATATCCATCTTAAGTCACCCTTACATTACTTACGACCATTCAGCCAACCTTCAAAACCAAAAGTGAAGAATAGTTACCCAAATCCCGAAAAGCATAAAGAGTAATTCGACAGAGATCTAAAGAATAGAGATTTGATATAAATCCCCAACCAAAATAAATTTAGAGAGAGTGATGGAGAGGAGAATTCGATTCTAGCAAGATCAATTGAAAGAGTAAAGTACTTACACAAGAATCGGCTAGGTTGAAGAAATAGTGACGGCACAAAAAGAATTTTGGCAAAGGGAGGGTGGAAATTATTTTGCTTTAGAGGGTTTGGAAAAGGTAACAAGAAGAAAAGAAAAAAATCAAATATGCTTGTGTGATGGTAACTACAGGATATTCGATAAAGAAACGAAAGATACCTATTTGCAAAACTCTCCAAATGCCGAAAGCCACAATGAAAATTCATAATACCCTCTAAAAGACCCAAAAATGTCACTCATCTACCCTCGTAAGCCGAATTTATACACTTCCCACATCCCAAAACGGCACCAACTCTTCATACTTCTTAGCTCCTAACTTTTCTCCCTGATAACTCCTACAATCTCTCCTTGATTTCCTCCACAACCATCTCACAAGACCAATTCAAACTCTCTAAAGCTAGAGTTCAAATTTGACACAAACTCTGGCTGTCCAATTTGTAAAATGACTACCCCAATAAAATACTATGCCACTACTCGAACCTTGGACTCCCTTGCCTACTAATGACGCCACCTCCATGCTCCCTAAGTGGCGCCACTTTGCCACTACACCACAAGCTCTTTTGTGTCACAAAACACACATAATTATACATAAGTCCTATTGCTAACTGCCAGTTTCCCTTTATGAGAAAAAACTAAAATTTTTCCTCAGCTCAGGCTCGAACCTAAGCCTTCTTACAACCCCCAAATACACTCAAATAGCTAGTCGTTCAAGCACAACATGAAAATTAAGTAAACCTACCAACCCCTCATTTTTAGGGCGTTACAAATGAGGTATTGGTTTGTTGGGTAAGTGTTAGTGAAACGTTCCTTGAAACCTAAGTTCAAATCCTTTCTCCCTCACCATTTTTATTATTTTGCAAATTTTGACTTAAACTCTAGTATGTGACATGCCTTGCTTTTAAAAATAAATATTTCAAAATTATTTCAAGAATGAGGAAAAATCCTAATGGTTAAAAGAAATATAAGAAAGCATGGAAATTAAGTGAGGTCCCAAGTTCAAATCCTTTCCCTTGCGAAATAATTTAATTTTTGAAAAAAATCCCTTATTTTTAATGTGTGTGCCTATGTGCAAGAAAGGAGGCTGTTTTGTTTCTTGAATCTTGCCTAATTAATTCCAGCCTTAACTTGAGTCATTGAACCCTCCTAATTAGCTTTTAAACCCATGTCAATTAGGGAAAAACATTCTTGATTGATTGATTATTTGAAACTCACAAATCGTGGAGCGTAAGTGTAATTAAGGATAACTAGTTTGTTATTTCGACGTAGTTGTTGGGTAAAGGTTATGAATTGATTAAATGAAGCAATTTAATTATTAATTATCTACTTATTTTCTACTATATTTTTGAATTAGGTGTTGACACAAACGCCTCAAATCAACCGTAAAGTTGAAGAACAATTGTATGTATGGTTCACATCGGTATAGTGTAAGGAATCTTATAACAACCCGACTTAGGGCCTAGTCAGAATAGTGGTCTGAGACCACAAATTTGAAATATAAACATGAGTTTTATGATTTCTGTGAGGCTTATGAGGTGATTTCATGATTGTGTAAAAATTTCATGAAGAAATTTTATTATTTAGTGATTAAATTGTCCATTAGGACTAAATTGCAAAGAGTAGAAAATATGAGATTCTAGAAGATTCAAGGATGAAATAGAATTATAAAAATTACTAGAGGTCCTTATTTACCAATTAGACCAATATATTTGATGATGGACAAAAATAGACATGGGAATGAAAAATCTCAAGAAAGGATCATTAATGGCATTTTTGTCATTTGGTAAATAAAAGATTAAAAAGGGAAAAAGAAGTCAAAATTGTGTCCATCTTCTCCAAGCTTATTCAAAAAACACAAGAGCACCATAGCTTTGTTTTTTTCAACTTTGAAGCTTGATAGGAAGTGCATTCTAGTCCTGTTTTTAATGTTCTTCGTATTTTTAAGACCCTCGTAGCTCGGGTTAGTTATTTTTAGCTACATTTTGAGGGTTTATGTTAAAAAAATTACCCATGTATGAAATACATGTATTTTTATGTTTTATGGAAGAATATGAAAGGTTGATGTACGATAAACATCTTTTTCTAAGTGATTTTCATGAGAAATGCATGAAAGGACTAAATTGTAAAAGTTATGAAAATGGTCATATATGGGTGAAATAGTAAAATTGGATGTTGTTATAGTTGAGAATATGATCCTTCTAGGCTTGAAATGCAAGAAAGTTGAATGAAAATTATTTTATGAGCCTAAGGGCAAAAGTGTAATTATGTAAAAGTTTGGGGGCAAAATTGTAATTTTTCCAAAATATGAATTATGAGTCGATTTAGTCAATGCGTGTATTTAACAAGTGTAATTATTATTATAGATCAAGAAACACGAAACCCGGATCGAAACTGAGACAAGAACAAAATCGAGGACTAAATTTAGCGTTGAAACACATTTTGATAATCAAGGTAAGTTTGTATGAATTTAAAGTTCATAATGTTTTGATAATTGAAACTACTTAATATTATGATAATGTATGTTATTATTATAAAAATTGAGTGATGAAGCTTCGATGAGGAAATGGTGAAAATAAGCTGAGTGAAATCCCGGATAAAGATTTAGAATAATGAGGATACTCATGTCATAGCAATGAATAGAGAAGGTTTCATGTAAGACCATGTCTAGGATATGGCTTCGGCACCAAAGGACGAATTCATATAAAACCATGTCTGGGACATGGCATCGACATCTATGTATGATCTCGTATAAGACCATGTCTAGGACATGGCATCGACATCGAGCTATAAGATCCCATGTAAGACCATATTCGGGATCTGGCATCGGTAGCAAATGATGATCCCATGTAAGACCACATCTGGGATATGGCGTTGGCATCGAGACTTATGCATGACGAGTTTGAATATCTTATGATAATCTGATTGATTCATGGGCAAAAGAGCTAAGTATGTAAAATGATATAGAGCCAAAACTATTTATGGATGACCTTGAGTTTCATTCATGCTATGAATGATGAAGATTTGAGTTTATGCTCATGATAGTATATATGCTAAGTTATGTGATAAGTGATATAGGTACCATGAGAAAATACAAGTTATAAACCCATAATGTGGCATGAGATGGGTAAGAAAAAGTATGAGTAAGCATAGATGAGTATGCTTAAGCTTTTGAAACTTATGTTGTTCTTGTTTCAATAGATGGATGAATTTAATGTGAGCAATTATGCTGTTTTAGAATTTCATGCAAATTTACTAAGCTATACGCTTACCCCTATCTTTTTTCCTTTTCTTTGTAGTTTCACCAAGTTAGCTCGGGGATCATAGAATGTCAGAGCTCGGATCACACTATCAATTATTCTTTTGGTATAGTAAAGTTAATTCATTTTGAGTATGGCATATATAGGAACTTAACCATTTTGTGTCATGTCATATTTGAAGGCCAAAGGGTTGGCTATTAATGTTCTACACTCATTTTGTAAATGGCCATGGTGAATTGGCAAATATTTCCAAGTTTATGTTATAAAGTTGATGAGTTTGATGAATTGAATGTTCATGCAAGTAATTGAGTAAAGTATGGGTGGAATGAATGATAATATAAGGATTCTTAATAGTTTAATATTGCCATGTTATGCGCTACTTGTGATGAAATGAATGAGTCTATGTTTCAGGGTGGCAAAAAGGCTTGGAAAATAGCCTCTAAGTGTCCACACGGGTAGACACATGGGCGTGTGTCTAGGCCATGTGTGACACATGGTCAAACCATATGGGTGTGTTGATAGGCCGTGTGTCCCCGGCATTTTAATTGTGAGAAATCAAATCGTCACACGGGCCAACACACGGGCGTGTGCCTAGGCCGTGTGCTTCTTAAGAGGTTGCTAACATCATAAACAAAATACCCCTAGTTCTCACACATGGGTGAGGACACGGGCGTGTCTAGGCCGTGTGAAGGACACGGGTCATTGACACAGGCATGTGTCCGGCTGTGTGAAAACCCCTGTAGGTCCAAAATAAAAATAAATTCTACACGGGCTAGGGACATGGGCGTGTGAGACTACACGGCCTGCCTACACGAGCATGTCCTAGGTCACACGGGCATGTGACCCTTGTTTAGGCAAAAAATTTTCAAGGAGAGTAAAAGTTTTTGGTTGAACTCCGAAACCTTCTAGATGTATGATTAAGGCCTCGTAGGCCCATGATATATAGGTATTGAATAAGAAAGAAAAGTTTTAAGTTGGAACAAAATTTTATAGCCCGATATTACATGTTCAAGCAAGGTTAACGGATAAGGGGTGTTATATTTAATGGTATTAGAGCTATGATTTAGTCGATTCCCAGACTAACGTAATGTGATTATGAGTCTAGCAATACATGCCATACGTAAGAGTACTTGTGTAGTGATAGTGTGACGACTCTTGACGATTTGAATTGTGTTTTTATATAGTCAATGGATCCTGATCTCGACTGAGCTGCAGCTGATGATGTTGCAAGCAATGCACCGGCTCCCTCACAAGGGATCGAGCTAATAGAGAGTAGACCCGAGACTTTGGGTCAGGGAGAAAAGGCCCGAAAAGCCTTTCTCCGTATGACGAGCGATTGGTACACTGAGTACATTCGAGCAAATCCTAATGCCTAACCCCCTCTACCCCCGCCTATTCCTCAACCTACCCATGTATCTACCCAAGTGGTATAAGTAGTGAGAAGAGAAAACCTCCGATTCATAGAATCCAGAAACAAGGAGTCGAGGAATTCTGGGCTAGTAAAGATGATGATCCGGAAAGAGCTGAATTTTGACTTGAAAATACCAGTAGGGTATTTGATGAATTATCTTACACACCTGAAGTGTAACAGCCCGTTTTGGACCCTAGTCAGAATAGTAGTTTTGGGACTACAAATTTGAGGTTAAAAAATATTTTAATATTATTTTTTGTGTTTACAGTGTGTTATTAAATATGTGTGAAAATTCTATGTGAAGATTTTATCGTTTGAGTGTCGAATTAGAAATGCTATATGTATGAGATTGAGAAATGAGGCACTAAGTGTGCGTAATTGAAATCGAGACGGAGTTGAATAGCATTGTCTGTGCGAAGTAATGGAAGCTTCAGCTTTACTGATTGGCACTGTGTGTACAATACCGAATTAAGTTCGATTTTGTATCGAGGCACTAAGTGTGTGATGTTAATTAAGCTTCGGCTATAATTTAGGCACTAAATGTGCGATTAAGTTGAAAAGATATGGAGCTATGAATGTGATATGTATCGAGCATTAAATAGCAAGAACGTTTGTTAACTAGGTGTTGGCAAAGGTATGTTTGAACCTATGTGGTTGATGATCGTTTTAAAGGTTCAAAGAATGGATATTTGAGCATATGGTTGAGGATGATATTGTGCCTAATGTAGCATCAATCTATGTGATGGTTTAATTATGTATTAATGTTAAACTATTGAGTAGCATGTATTATATTATGAACTTACTAAGCTTTTGAGCTTATTGTATGAATTGTTTCTCTATTTTATAGCGTCTTTAAAGCAAGCTCGGATCCGGGGATCATTAGCGACTCAATCACACTATCGGCTAACTATTTTGGTACTTTTGAAAGATGTGTATATTGAATATGACATGTATAGGCTAGTTAATATGGCATGTTTTGAAATGCTGAACCTTGCCATGTGATTTGGCTTGAAAGTTGAATAATGTTATTTTTTATGTATGAGCTGTGGAAATGATGAATATGGCATGAGGTAGTGAAAATGGAAATGGTATGTTTCATGCTTAAATGGTTGATGAGTATTGTGGTTTGAATGTGAACTTGTGGCATGGATTATATGATGCTTGAATTATATGCTTTGGTGAATGAAATTGGTAATTTTGAAAGAACTAAATTGAGTGGAAATTAAGTATGGATATGGATGGTATAGTTAGCGATTATTTGGTCTGTGTATTGGTATGTTTTGTTTGCCATTTGATGTATAATTGCATGTGATTTGAGGCTTGTAGGTGATTCTATGTGTGGATGGTAATTTGGCCTTGAAAAATGACCTATAATTTCCCACACAGTTGAGCACACGGGCATGTGGCTTGATCGTGTCATGCAGGTTTGTAATTTCATGTATGTTAGGCTCAACCACGGGCTGGACACACCGGCGTGTGACAAGCCATGTGATGCAAGTCAGTTTCGACCACAGGTGAGGCACACGAGCGTGTCTCATGCCGTGTAAACAAGTCAGTATGTATGCCCTATTTTGCCACGGCCTGGACGCACGGGCGTGTTCGAGGCCGTGTGAGGCACATGGGCCACCCACACGAGCGTGTGACCTCTATAACTTAGAAAACTTAGAATTTCAAAAATTTTTGTATGAGTTCGGTTTAGTCCCAATCCCTTTTTAACATGTGTTTAAGGTCTCGTAGACCTCATTAAGGGACTATAAGTTTATTTTTTGATATGTTTCAATGATGATTGACTATGTGTTGTAAAATGTTACATAATGCTCAGAAATGATTAGTAATGCCTCTTAACCCTAATTTGACGACGGTTACGGGTTAGGGGTGTTATACTTTATTGATATCAGAGCTACAGTTTAGTTGATTCTAGGACTAAAGTAGTGCATGTGAGTCTAGCTATACATGCCATATATATAATTGCGATAGTGTGATGAATCCTGATAGTTAAAAATGTCTTTTCTTACAATAAATGGATCCCGATTGAGCAGTTGCTAATGATGTAGAGAGTAATGCACCTACTCCCGCTCAAGGGACAACGCCGGTCGAATCCGACGGAGGAGAGGCTAAGCAAGCCTTCTTTCAAATAATGAGTGAGTGGTTTTCGGAGTTCGCTCGAACGAATCCGACTGCTCTACAACCTCTACCCCCACAAGTACCTATTGTGCCACAAGTGACAGATTTGATCCGATAGAATAAGCCTTTTGTGGATAAGATCAGAAAGTATGCGGTCGAAGAGTTTAGGGCCACAGCTGGTGATGATGCCGAACGAGCTGAGTTTTGGCTCGAGAATACCATCCGAGTGTTTGATGAGATATCATTGACTCTTGATGAATGCATTAGACGTGTTATTTCCTTATTGAGAGATACGACATATAATTGGTGGAAGATATTGATATCAATGGTTCCGAGAGCGAGGATCACTTGGGATTTCTTTCAAGCTGAGTCCCTAAAGAAGTATATTAGTCAAAATTCATAGATCAGAAACGTAAAGAGTTTCTAGAGCTGAAACAAGGTCGCATGTCCGTAACTGAGTACGAACGGGAGTTTGTGAGGTTGAGTCAGTATGCATGTGAATGTGTTTCGACTAAAGCTATTATGTGCAAATGTTTCATCGAAGCGCTGAATGAAGACATTAAATTGTTGGTTGGAATATTTGATATAAATGAATTTGTTGTACTAGTTGAAAGAGCCTGCAAAGCCGAGGAGTTGAGCAAAGAAAAGAAGAAAGCAGATTCTGAGGCTAGAGATGAAAGAAAAAGATTGATGAGTAAGTTGTCTCAACCTTCGACGAAGAGATTTAGTAATGCAAGCAATCGTTCTAATGCTTCGTCTGGACATTCGGGTAGAGATCATCCAAGATAGAGTGTTGGTCCAAGAATTCAAATTTCGGCTGAATCAAGTGTTGGAAGTGTTAAAAGCAACAAGCTTGAGTGTAGACAATGTGGAAGAAGGCACGTCAGAGAATGCTGGGGCAAGTACAATAATAGAACTTGTTATAAGTGTGGATCCCGAGATCATTTCATTCGAGATTACCCAGAGTTAGCTGAGAAAGATAATGTTCAGAGTGCGAGACCAAGTAATATGATAGGGTAGACCACCTAGAAATACTGGAAATGTAAGTAGAAGTTAGAGAGGAAAGACAGATACAACTGTGAGATCCGAGCCGAGAGCACCTGCCGAGCCTATGCTATCCGCGCTCGTAAGGAAGTGTTATCTCTAGACGTCATTAATGGTACTTTTACTCTATTTGATACTAATATGATTGCATTGATAGATCCAAGTTCTACTCATTCCTATGTGTGTGTGAATCTAGTATCAAGTAAGACTCTACCTGTTGAGTCTACTGAATTCGTGATTAGAGTATCGACCCCTTAGGCAAGTGTGTCTTGGTTGATACAGTGTGTAAGAACTGTCCGTTGGTGTTTCGGGATATTTGCTTTTCAACTAATTTGATGTTGCTACCTTTTGATGAATTTGATATTATTCTGGGTATGGATTGGCTCACTTTGCATAATGCTATTGTGAATTGTAAATGAAAGAGTATTGGTTTGAGACGTCAGAATGGTGAGATAGTTCGAATTGAATCCAGTGATTTGAATGGGTTGTTGGCTGTTATATCTTCGAGGAAAGCTTAGAACTATGTGAAAAAGGGTTGCGAAACTTATCTTGCATATGTGATTGATACAAAAGTGACAGAAAAGAAAGTTGAATCTGTGCCTGTGGTTTGTGAGTTCCCAGATCTGTTTCTTGAAGAACTATCGAGATTACTTCCTGCCAGAAGTTAAATTTGGTAGTAACTTAGTACCAGAGACGACTCCTATCTCAATAGCTCTGTATAGAATGGAACTGATAGAATTGAAAGTGTTGAAGTCTCAGTTGCAAGAATTGACAGATAGAGGATTTTCACGATCGAGTTTCTCGTCCTAGGGTGCTCCAGTGTTGTTTGTGAAAAAGAAAGATGGCACTATGAGGATGTGTATTGATTATCGACAGTTAAACAAAGTGATGATAAAGAATAAATATCCATTGTCACAAATTGATGATTTGTTTGATTAGTTGAAAAGAGCTACAGTGTTTTCAAAAATAGATTTGAGATCGGGTTATTACCAGTTGAGAGTTAAAGAATCAGATGTGCTGAAAACTACTTTCAGAACGAGGTACAGACATTAAGAATTCTTAGTTATGCCTTTTGGACTAACGAATGCTCCTGCAGTATTTATGGATTTGATGACCGGATATTCAGACCGTATTTGGATCATTTTGTTGTGGTGTTCATTGATGACATTCTGATTTACTCGTGTGATAAGATGCAACATACTGAGCATTTGAGAATCGTATTACAGACTCTGCGTGAGAAGCATTTGTATGCAAAGGTCACCAAATGTGAGTTTTGGTTGCGTGAGGTTGGTTTTCTGGGGCATATTGTATCAGCTGTAGGAATACAAGTTGATCCAAGTAAGATCTCAGCTATTTTAAAATAGAAGCCTCCGAGAAATGTGTCTGAAGTCCATAGTTTTCTGAGACTAGCGGGATATTATAGGTGATTTCTGAAAGGTTTCTCGATAATTGTGACTCCGTTAATGAAGTTGGTATAGAAAGATGCTAAAATCGAGTAGTCAGAAAAGTACTAAGAGAGCTTTGACCAGTTGAAAGCATTGTTAACTGAGGGACCTATGTTAGTCCAACCTGAATCGGGTAAAGAATTCACAGTTTACAGTGATGCATCATTGAATGGTTTGGGCTGTGTGTTGGTGCAAGAAAGCAAAGTCATCGCTTATGCTTCGAGGCAGTTAAAATCACATGATCTTTAATTAGCCGCGATTGTAGTTGCATTGAAGATTTGGCGCCACTACCTATTTGGTGAGAAATGTCATATTTATACAGATCACAAGAGTTTGAAGTACTTGATGACTCAGAAAGAATTGAATTTGAGGCAGAGAAGATGGTTAGAGCTTTTGAGAGACTATGAATCAGTAATTGATTATCATCCGGGCAAAGCTAATATTGTTGCCGATGCTTTGAGTTGGAAGTCTTTATGTGCTTTGCGAGTTATGAGTACTCAGATAGATCTATGTGATGATGGTTCAGTTTTGACTAAGTTGAAAGTGAGGCCTATGTTAGTACGTCAGATTTGTGATACTCAGAAAAGTGATGATGAGATGATAGCAAAATGAGCTCAATGTGATTTGAATTCTGATTCAGAATTTCAAGTTGATAGTGATGATTGTTTGAGATTTAGATATCGAATTTGTGTTTCGAGGAATTAAGAGTTAATTCAGTTGATTTTGAACGAAGCTTACAGTAGTTGTTTGGTTGTTCACCTGGGGAGTACAAAAATGTATAACGATTTGAAACAATTTTATTGGTGGCATGGTATGAAACAGGACATCTTAGAGTTTGTTTCGAGATGCTGGGTTTGTCAGCAAGTTAAAGCTGAACATCAGGTTCTGTCTGGTTTGTTAAAACCGATTTTGATTTCTGAGTGGAAATGCGAGAGAATTACGATGGACTTTATGTCGGGATTTCCTTTATCTCTGAGCAAGAAAGATGCGATCTGGGTGATAGTTGATAGATTGACGAAATTAGCTCATTTTGTTCCGGTGAGCACATATTATTCACTTGATAAGTTAGCTGAATTGTATATTTTCGAGATTGTGAGATTGCACAGAGTGCCACTATCTATTGTATCTGACACTGAGATCCAAGATTTACCCTGCGATTTTGGAAGAAATTGCAAGAAGCTTTAGGAACAAAGTAGCATTTCAGTACTGCATTTCATCCGCAAATAGATGGTCAGTCTGAGCAGATCATTCAGGTTCTCAAAGATATGTTGAGATGTTTTATTCTTGAATTTGAGAATACGTGGGAAAAACATTTACTGTTGATTGAGTTTGCGTACAACAAAAGTTTTCAATCTAGTGTTAAAATGGCACCGTATGAGGCTCTTTAGGATAAAAAATGTCAAACTCCATTGTATTGGACTGAGCTGAGTGAGTGTAAGATTTATGGGGTTGATTTAATAAAAGAGAACGAGCAGAAAATAAAAGTGATTCGTGACAATTTGAAAGCAGCGTAAGATCGTCCGAAGTCCTATGTAGATCTAAAACGAAAAGATATAGAATTTGAGGTTGGTGATAAAGTATTTTTGAAAGTGTCTCCGTAAAAGAAAATACTTCGATTTGGCCAAAAAGGCAAGCTGAGTCCGAGGTTCATCGGGCCGTATGAGATCATCGAACGAATTAGGCCAGTTTTTTATAGATTGTTATTGCTACCTGAATTAGAAAAGATTCATAATGTGCTCCACGTATCGATGCTTCGACAATATAGATTTGATCCATTGAATGTAATTTCTCCTACTGAAGTCAAGATTCAGTCAGATTTGTCGTATACTAAAGAATCGATTCGAATTTTGACTCGTGAGATGAAAGAGTTGAGAAACAAAATAATTTCCTTAATGAAAGTATTGTGGCACAAACACGGAGTTGAAGAGGCTACGTGGGAGCCCGAGGATGTTATGAGAGAGCAATATCCAAACCTATTCACTGGTAAGATTTTCAGGGACGAAAATCCCTAAGGGGGAGAGTTGTAATAGCCTGTTTTAGACCCTAGTCGGAACAGTAGTTTTGAGACCATAAATCTGAGGTCAAAAAATTTATTTTAATATTATTTTCCATGTTTACAGTGTGTGATTAAACATGTGTGAAAATTTTGTGTGAAAATTTTATCATTTGAGTGTCGAATTATGAAAAAGGACTTAATCGCATAAAATGTAAAAGCTGTGTGCTAATTGTTAAAGTGCTATATTGTAATGGCTTCTTAATCGTGGATCCCTTAAATTGAAATTAAACCATTTGAAGCATGCATGGGCGGTTAAGGACATGAAAATACATGATTTTCGTGTTATATTAAAAAGGGGTATAATGGTAAATTGTCAAATAAGGTAATAATAAATAAAACAAAATCCAAAAATAGTGGAGTGTTCATCTTTCTTCCATTGAATATTGAAGGAGAAATAAGGGTTTGAAGCTTACTTAATTTGGCAAACTCAAGCTTTGATTGGTATGTGATTTTTGTTCGGTTTTTAATAATTTCTACATTTTTGTGATCACTGCTTAGTGTTCTTTCAAACCCATGCTTAAATTTTAGAAATTGATGGTGATTTTAAGTTATGCCATTGATGAATATATGAGCTTTGTGATGATAGTTGGTGGAATATGAAAGTTTAACGTTGGGTTAACATAGTTTGTATTTGAATTTTAGGTGAAATTGAGTAATTTGGGCTAAATTATGAAAATGAGAAATTAGAGGACTAAAATGTGAAATAAATGAAATATATAGGCCTGTTTGGACATAAGGAAAATTCGTCTAAGCTTATGTGAAAAGAAATTTTTGTATTTTGTGATTTGATGAATTAGGGACTAAAGTGTCAAAATGTGAAAATGTGAGGACTATTTTGTAAAATGCCCTAAATATGTGTGTTTGGACTAAATTTAATGAATTGGTGATTGAATGAGTTAAATTTGAATATGTATAAACCGAGAAAAGAGAGATTCGGATCGAGATCAAGACAAAACAAAGTACTCGATTGATCGGCTAGTTTCGATATATCGACGTCCGAGGTAAGTTCGGATATAGTACAAGTTGTTAATTTATATCTATGTAATGTGAATTGAATGATAGTTATTGAATTAGAAATGCTATATGTATGAGATTGAGAAATGAGGCACTAAGTGTGCATAATTGAAATCGAGACGGAGTTGAATAGCATTGTGTGTGCGAAGTGATGGAAGCTTCGGCTTTACTGATGGCACTGTGTGTGCAATACCGAATTAAGTTCAGTTTTGTATCGAGGCACTAAGCATGCGATGTTAATTAATCTTCGGATATAATTTGGGCACTAAGTGTATGATTGAGTTGAAAAGGTATAGAGTAGTGAATGTGATATGTATCGAGCATCAAATAGCTAGAACGCTTGTTAACTAGGTGTTGGCAAAGGAATGTTTGAACCTATGTGGTTGATGATAGTTTTAAAGGTTAAAAGAATGGATAATTGAGCATATGGTTGAGGATGACATTGTGCCTAATTAAGCATCAATCTATGTGATGGTTTAATTATGTATTGATGTTACATTATTGAGTAGCATGTATTATATTACAAACTTACTAAGCTTTTGAGCTTACTTTATGAATTGTTTCTCTTTTTTACAGTGTCTTTAACACAAGCTCGAATCCGGGGATCGTCAGTGACTCAATCACACTATCGGCTAACTATTTTGGTGCTTTTGAAAGATGTGTATATTGGATATGGCATGTATAGGCTAGTTAATATAGCATGTTTTGAAATGTTGAACCTTGCCATGTGATTTGGCTTGGAAGTTGAATAATGTTAGTTTTTATGTATGAGCTATGGAAATGATGAATATGGCATGAGGTAGTGAAAATGGAAATGGTATGTTTCATGCTTAAATGGTGATGAGTATTGTGGTTTGAATGTGAACTTGTGGCATGGATTATATGATGCTTGAATTATATGCTTTGGTGAATGAAGTTGGTAATTTTGAATGAACTAAATTAAGTGGAAATTGAGTATGGATATAGATGGTATAGTTAGTGATTATTTGGTGTGTGTATTGGTATGTTTTGGTTGTCATTTAATGTATAATTGCATGTGATTTGAGGCTTGTAGGTGATTCTAAGTGTGGATGGTAATTTGGCCTTGAAAAATGGCCTATAATTGCCCATACGATTGAGCACGCGGGCGTGTGGCTCGACCGTGTCATGCAAGTTTGTAATTTGGTGCAAATCAGGCTTGACCACTGGCTGGACACACTGGCTTGTGACTGGCCGTGTGGTCCAAGTCAGTGTCGACCACGGGTAAGGCAGATGGACGTGTCTCAGGCCGTGTGAACAAGTCAGTATGTATGCCCTGTTTTGCCATGGCTTGGATGCATGAGCATGTTCGAGGCCATGTGAGGCACATGGGCCATCCACACGAGCGTGTGACCTCTGTAACTTAGAAAAATATTAGAATTTTGGAAATTTTTGTATGACTTCGGTTTAGTCCCAATACCTTTCTAACATGTGTTTTAGGTCTCATAGACCTCATTAAGGGACTATAAGTTTATATTTTGATATGTTTCAATGATGATTGACTATGTGTTGTAAAATGTTACATAATGCTCAGAAATGATTAGTAATGCCTCTTAACCCTAATCTGACGGCAGTTACGGGTTAGGGTGTTACATGAAGAGTGCATGAAGTGTGTCGTTTCTCTTCTGAGAGATTCCGCTTATCAGTGGTGGAATACCGTTGTGTCAGTTGTACCAAGGGAAAGAATTACATGGGAGTTTTTCCAAGAAGAATTCCGGAAGAAATACATAAGCCAAAGATTCATTGATCAGAAGAGAAAGGAATTCCTTGAATTGAAACAAGGTAAGATGACGATGACTAAATACAAGTGCAATTTTGTAAGACTTAGTAAGTACGCTTGGGAGTGTGTGTCCTCTGAAGCCATCATGTGCAATAGGTGTGAGGACGAACTAAATGAAGATATCAAATTTTTTGTTAGTGTCATTGAGTTGAAGGAATTTGTTGTTTTAGTGGATCGGTCTTGTAAGGTCGAGGAATTAGTGAAAGAGAAAAGAAAAACTGAGATGGAGTCTCGTGACTCAAGAAAGAGACAATTGAGTAAGTCATTTCAGTCCTCGTCCAAGAAGTCGAGAGATTTTTCTACCTGATCAGCTACTTCAATCGAATTTTCAAAAAGGAGTAAGAGAAAGCATTACCCAGGTTCTAAAGCCTAGACCACATCAGTTGCTGGTGTTGGCAACACCCGGCCGAGTAGACCGGAGTGCCCATAGTGTGGCAAGCGTCATACCAGCGAATGTCGAGCCAATGAAAAGGCCTTTTTCAGGTGTGGGTATCTAGATCATTTAATTAGAAATTTCCCACAGGCGGATGAGAAAGAGAAGCTTCAAGATGCAAGACCGGGAGGCACTACTAGAGGAAGACCACAGAGAAACTCGAGAAATAGAGCAAGTAGTAAGAATGTACCGAGAGAGCGGGCTGCAAGACCCGAGGGTAGAGCACCTGCGAGGACCTATGCCATTCGCGCTCACAAAGAGGCGTCATCCCTTGATGTAATTACAGGTATATTTTCTATCCATGATGCTAAAGTTATTGCTTTAATAGATTCGGGATCTACCCACTCATACATTTGCATGAAATTAGTATCTAGTATGAGCATGCCCATAGAGTCTACCGAGTTTGTGATAAAAGTGTCTATTCCACTAGGCAAAAGTATGTTAGTTGATAAAGTATGCAAAGACTGCCCATTGATGATTAGAGGTCATTTTTTAAGGCAAGTCTTATGTTATTGCCATTTGATGAATTCGATATTATTCTTGGTATGGACTGGTTAACCACTCATGATGTGACAGTAAATTGTGGAAAGAAAAATATTGAGTTGAGATGCGAAAATGGGGACACCCTTTGTTTGAATCAGATTAACAAGGCAGATTGCTGGTAGTAATCTCTTATATGTCGGCCCAGAGTAATGTAAGAAAAGGGTATGAGGTGTATATTGCTTTTGTGATGAATGCCAAAGAGATCGAGTTAAATATTGAATCAGTACCGATAGTATGTGAGTACCCAGATGTATTCCTAGAAGAGTTACTAGGGTTGCCTCCGGTTAGAGAGGTTGAATTTGGTATCGAGTTACCTCCTGGTAATACACCTATATTGATTGCTCCTAACAGAATGGCTCCAACTGAGTTGAAGGAATTGAAAGCACAGTTGCAAGAGCTGATAGACAATGGTTTTGCAAGACCGAGTTATTCTCTGTAGGGTGCGCCAGTGTTATTTGTGTAAAAGAAAGACGGTTCCATGAGATTATGTATAGATTACCGGAAGCTTAATAAGGTTACTGTGAAGAATAAGTACCCATTTCCAAGGATTGATGATTTATTTGACCAATTGAAGGGAGCCACTGTGTTTTCCAAGAAAGACTTGAGGCCCGGTTATTACAAGTTGAGAGTAAAAGACTCAGATTTGTCGAAGACGGCTTTTCAAACGAGGTATGGGCACTATGAATTTTTAGTCAAGCCTTTCGGTTTAACAAATGCCCCTGCGGTGTTTATGGACTTAATGAACCGCATTTTTCGGATATACTTAGATAAGTTTGTGGTCGTCTTCATTGATGACATATTAATATATTCCCATGATAAGCATGAGCATGCCGAGTACTTGAGGACCGTTTTACAGATTTTACGAGCTAATCAGCTGTATGCCAAATTCAACAAAGGTGAGTTTTGGCTTAAGGAAGTTGGATTTTTAGGGTACATTGTCTCGAAGAGGGAGTTTGATTCGACCCAAGTAAGATTTCAGCTATTGTTGATTGGAAATCGCCAAAAAATGTATCTGAGGTTAGAAGTTTCCTGGGCCTAGCTTGCTATTATAGGCATTTCATTAAGGGGTTTTCCAAGATAGCGACCCCAATGACAAAATTGTTACAGAAAAATGTAAAGTTTGAATGGATGGAAAAGTGCCAACAGATTTTTAAGAAATTAAAGGGAATGTTGATAGAGGCTCCAGTTCTAGTACAGCCTGAATCGGGAAAATAATTTGTGATCTATAGCAATGCATCCTTAAATAGACTAGGCTGTGTACTTATGCAAGAAGGCAAGGTGATAGCATATGCTTATAAGCAGTTAAAGCCACACGAGAAGAACTATCTGACACATGATTTAAGTTGGCTACTATTGTTTTTACATTGAAGATTTGGAGACACCATTTTGTATGGTGAAAAATGTCGAAAATTCACTGATCATGAGAGCTTAAAGTACTTGATGACTCATGATCGTGTCAAACAGTTGAGTTTTAATATTTATAAAGAATGATCAAACCTATAGACTAACTATGACAACGATTGAGGCAAGTGCACCTATCGAACAATAGTATAGTTTAGGCAAGATTATTTTATCAAACCCAAAGGAACCTAAAAGTATTACTACTCACTTTCTTTCTATTATTTAGCCTAAAATATGGAGTGATTGGTTTATTAATCTAAAAAACTAATGAAAAAGTAAGCTAGATGCAAAGACAAAAGAATAAAGCTTTGGAAAAGACTGTGGAAAAACTCAGTTGATTTAAGGCGATACCCTCAGAAAGAATCCACCTATGACTTCTCTTGTTATCTAACTTTTAATTCATCTGACTTCTTTACTTAGCTTGATTCGTGAGACTCCCTAACCTATATTAAACCCTCTCTCGAGGTGAATAACGTCTAACCTTAGGTTAATTAATGGAACTCTCGTTCTCTTATAATAACCCCCTAAGGAAGCAGTAAATCGATCAATGGACTCCCATATTAGGTTTCACCCTAATCCGACAAAATCTTGTAACCCTATCTCTAGGCGCTCGATCAACTCCACTTAATTATGTTAAATCTACTCTTAAGAAGGGTCTATTCCTCTTCCACCTAAGCACACTAGATTAAATTAAGCAACATAATTAAGAACAAACTAAGTACTTATCATATAATTTAGAAATCAAATAACAAAATCCATCATAAGTTTCACCCCCTTCAGGTATCTGAAGGGTTTAGTTCATAACAAAACAAGAAAACATCTCAAGAGAAAAGATAAAACAAAACATAAGAAATTCCTAAAACCCCCTGAAGAAATTGAAGAGGAGATCCTTTGTCTTGAGTAGAACTTCGGCTTCTTAAGATGGATCAACTGGCTATCTTCAAGTAATTCCTTGAATAAAAGCTTTGGCAGAAAACTCTGGCCAAAAACTCTCTCCTGTTTCGGCTTCTATCGAACTCCCCTTTTTAGTTGCTACCTTGGGTGTTTATATAGGCTTTGAGATGCTTTACTTGGCTTCTAAGTATCCTAATTCAAGTAAAACTTCTCCTAGGATGTTTAAGTAGACTTAGGAATGTGTTTCTCTGCCTCCAAGCATCCAAATCTAAGTGAAATTGCTCATTTTCGTGGCAAGGGCATGCCCATGGCACACGCTCATGTGAATCATCTTCAGGCCGTGTCTCGGTTCTGTCGATTGGGGCACGGCTATGTAAATTGTGGCATGGCCGTGTGAAGTAATTTGATGGGGCACAGTCGCGTGGCTCGAAGTCCAGGCCATGCCGATTTCCTCTTTGGCCCAAATTGGCCCGTTTTGCGTTCTTTTCATCCTCGGGTGCTTTCCTAAGTATAAACATGAAAAGAAAGGATTAAAAGCACATTTTTACATAAATCAAGGGACAAATCATCCAAAAGCATACTAAATATGGGGTTAAAAAATACCCCCACACTTAAGCTTTTGCTTGTCCTCAAGCAAAATTCTCAACTTACAATTAAAACAAACTTTCCATAATTCATAATTCCTATCGACAATGTCTCATCATAATTCGTAGATAATTTATACATGGGTAATTCAACTCAAAGAGTCCTAAAGATTCAATCATGATAAGTTATACCTTTTGTAGTACGAAAACATAGGTGTCTCTCCTTATGTGAATAATTACCTTTAATTCAAAATCGACAAGGATTGACATCCTCACTGAAGGTTCACTCAAATCACTCAAAGTGTTTAAGGTTCAAGAATAAGCACTCATAAGTCGAACCTGAAAAGTTAATCCCATAGGCTTGCCTGAAAATCAACTCTCCACCACTGTATATGAGATAATACATAGATCAAAAGGTCTTTATCAGGGTTGTAACGAGGCTAAGGTTAGAAGGTGTGGATAAAGGCTGAATTAGAGGGTTAGAATCGAGACTGACTTGACAAATTACCTAACTAGAAACAATGAAATAAATATGAGTATTTACATCGAATGAAAACTAATAATACCACTATTGATAATTACTCTATAATAAAGAGTATTTTCATCACTTAAAATTTGATAATACTTTAATACGAGCTTTTTCTTCAACAATTGGAATTTAAATGCTCTAAGCTTTTTTATATACTACTAATATTTAATATACTTGGTTTTTTAAGAAATCAAATTAAAATATTACATCGAGATGATAAATGTAACTCTTGAACTAATATAATTTGGCAACTTAATCCCTTGATTAAAGGGTAGTCAAAAGAAAGGGTGATAACAAATACAAAGGGGTTTTGGGTTAATATTAGTGGGTGAGTCAATAAAAAGGTTGTTAGGATTCAACGGGGTTCATTAGGGGTCAATTTGTGAAGGTAGGCTTTTTATGGAGTAAGTGGGTTAAATCCTAGGTGTCTTTATCATCTCTGTATATCAAATCAAAAGTGTGGTCTCGACATGTATAAACGAGGCAAGTTCTAGAATAACAGTTCAAAGTTGACACAATCATAATCAATAAAGTGAGCACGAAAAAGAATATATGCTCTATAAGGCTCAAAATCTCACAAAAATTATGGGTGTTTTTGACATCAATTCCTGTAGATTCCAAATTTCAAGGTAATACTCAAATTTAGTTCAACGACCTCTTAATTTTTAATTTTTAGAAAGTAGACTTATCATGCTCGATTCTCTAGTATCCTTCAAATTTAATCATCAATGCATAATTAACTATGATTTAATCTTAAACATATCAATAAAAATCATAAATCATTAGAAATTTCATCCTAATTAGTAATATGAGAAGATTTCTTATGGACAAGACTAAAATTTAGGATTTAGAATAATGCAAAAAGTTTGACACTTTTACCCCCCACACTTAAGATGTACATTGCCCTCAATGTACAAAGATAGATAAACAATTATGTAATAATAAAATCAAAAGAGAAGGGGAGAAGTAACACTTCCTGAATTTTTGGATGAAGTCTATGAAAAGAAACCGGATAAGATTGGAGTTGAACGTGGGGAAGCATTTGAAATTGAATCCTCGAAGTAGCCGGCTTGGTTTTATTGTATCCTAAGCTAAATCTAAAGGCCATTGAGAAAAAGGAGAAAATAATAAATGAAGTAAAAATAAAAATAAAAATAAAAATAAAAATTTGAATAAAAGTAAATAATTAAATAGAGATAAGGTCCATGCTCATGTGCCTAGTCGTGGTGTCCACACGGCCACGGCCACTGCCGTATGCAATGTCGTGTGGGTATGGAAACCTATGCCTAAATACGAAAAGAAATAAAACCAAACTAATTAGTACGGTTAGTACTGGGTTGCCTCCGAGAAGCGCTCGCTTAAAGTCTTGAGCTAGACTTACTGCTGTACGCACAATCATGGTGGTTTGAGGAGGTGGAAATCCTTTCTCATGCGATCAACTCGGTTATGGATATAAAGTTTAAGTCGAGTAATGTTTACCTCAAAAGTGTTGAATTTAGGATTGCTTACCTCGATTGTGCTGCATGCAGAAGACATTAAGTACCTCAAAAGTGATTTCTTCGTTTGCCTTGAGTTTCGAATTAGTGATTCGAGGATCTTTCTTATTCAACAATACCGATCCTCTATTTTGATGTGATTTGTTGTTCCTATCACCGTCTGGGTTTCCTTGGTTTCACTTTGTGTGGCTCGTTCTTCTTTAAATTGTGTTTTCCACTCTTCTAGTTTGTCAACCCTAAGGCTTTGTTCCTCATATAATTCTTCTTTACTGGCACGAGGTCTAAGATCTAGCTCAGCTAGGTGATTTCGTGATGTTTCCTGTAAAGAAGGTTGAACCAATTGGTTATCAATGGAATTAACATTCGTACCTTTACTACTCGATGTCCTAGCTGAGTCAAGAGCTTGAAGAGTGACTATCTTGTTGCCTACACGATGTATGAGTTCTCCTGCATAGATATCAATTTTAGCTCTGGCAGTTGATAGAAAGGTTCTTCCTAAAATTAAGGGGATTGTGTTGTCCTCATCCATGTCTAAAATGACAAAGTCTACTGGAAATACGAATTTATCAATTTTGATTAGAACATTTTCTATTTTTCCCCTAGGAATTCTTATAGTTTTATCAGTTAATTGAATGTTGATCCTAGTTTTTCTGGGTTTCCCTAGTCCTAGTTGTTTAAACATTTTGTAAGGCATAACATTGATGCTTGCCCTAAATCCGCTAATGCATTATCAATAGATAAACTACCAATTAAACATGGAATTGTAAAACTTCCTGGATCTTTTAATTTTCGTGGCATTTTATTTTGTAGAATTACTGAGCACATTGCGTTTAGCTCCACGTGGCGCTCTTCGTCTAATTTGTGTTTGTTGGTCAAGAGTTGTCTTAAAAATTTCCTCGAGTCTGGTATCTAAAAAAGAGCTTCAAGAAGAGGTAAGTTAATATGTAATTTCTTTAAGAGTTTAAGAAACTTACCTGGATTGCTCCTCCTAATCGCCTCTTTTCATTGCTTCGGGATAAGGTATGCGAGGTTTGTACTCCTTGATTATCGGTTTCAACTTTTCTTGTGTTACCTCTACCTTACCTTCGTCTACCTTGGCTTTTTGTATTGGATTAGGTTCATCTAACCCTTTACTAGCATGGGCTGAGATGGCTTGAATTTGTTCTTTTGGGTTTATTTCTGTGTTGCTTGGTAGACGTCCTTGTTGACATTCAGAAATCAGCTTTTTAAGATGTCCCACTAACATAGTAAGTTCTCCAACTTGATTCTTGATCCCTTTGATCGATTTTTGTTGTTCATCAAGTGCTGCTTTAGTCTTTTGGAAACGAGAATCTGTGGCTGCCATGAATTTCGTCAGCATCTCTTCGAGATTCGTCTCCTCTTCTTGTTGGTGAGGTGGTTGTTGAAAATCTGGAGGAAGTTTCGATCTTTGGCTATTTTGATCATCCCACGAGAAATTGGGATGGTACTTCCAACCAGCATTATAAGTGTCACTATAAAAATTATTTTGATATCTAGAATAGTTACCTGTATAATGAGCTTGCTCATTTTTCATGCCATATCCGTAGGGTGGGTACTCAGGATTCGCCACGCCTCCTAGATTCAAATCATATCGTATTTTTGGATGTACCTACGAGGGACTATACCAATCATCAATCTTTTTGTTCATCATCTCTAACTGATTAGATAACCTGGTGACCACATCGAGGTTGAAAACACTGGTTGTTTTAGTAGGAATTGTCCTCATGACTTGCCACTGATAATTATTCAGTGCCATCTTTTCCATAGACAAAAATTTTCTGCCAAAAGCAAAATAGAGGAAAAAATTAGTAAAGTAAAAAAAAAATAAATTGCAATTAAAATTTTTTTTGCTAAAGTAATAGAAATAGAGCTTTCTTAATATTTTAGTGTTCCCCGGCAACGACGCCAAAAACTTGATCGTGTCAAACAGTCAAGTTTTAATATTTATAAAGAATGATCGAACCTGTAGACTAACTATGATAACGATTGAGGCAAGTGCACCTATCGAACAATAGTATAGGTTAGGCAAGATAATTTTATCAAACCCAAAGGAACTTAAAAGTACTACTACTCACTTTCTTTCTATTATTTAGCCTAAAATATGGAGTGATTGGTTTATTAATCTAAAAAACTAATGAAAAACTAAACTAGATGGAAAGACAAAAGAATGAAACTTTGGGAAAAGACTGTGGAAAAACTCAGTTGATTTAAGGCGATACCCTCATGAAGAATCCACCTATGACCTCTCTTGTTATCTAACTTTTAATTCATATGACTTCTTCACTTAGCTTGATCTGTGAGACTCCTTAACCTATATTAAACCCTCTCTCGAGGCGAATAACGTCTAACCTTAGGTTAATTAGTGGAACTCTCGTTCTCTATAATAACCCCCTAAGGAAGCAGTAAATCGATCAATGGACTCCCATATTAGGTTTCACCCTAATCCGACAAAATATTATAACCCTATCTCTAGGCGCTCGATCAACTCCGCTTAATTATGTTATATCTACTCTTAGGCAGGGTCTATTCCTCCTCCACCTAAGCACATTAGATTAAATTAAGCAACATAATTAAGAACAAACTAAGTACTTATCATATAATTTAGAAATCAAATAACAAAATCCATCATAGGTTTCATCCCCTTCAGGTATTTAAAGGGTTTAGTTCATAACAAAATAAGAAAACATCTCAAGAGAAAAGATAAAACAAAACATAAGAAATCCCTAAAACCCCCTGAAGGAATTGAAGAGGAGATCCTCTGTCTTGAGTAGAACTTTGGCTTCTTGAGATGGATCAACTAGCTATCTTCGAGTAATTCCCTGAATAAAAGCTCTGGCAGAAAACTCTACCCAAAAACTCCTTCCTATTTTGGCTTTTGCCGAACTCCCCTTTTTAGTTGCTACCTTGGGTGTTTATATAGGCTTTGAGATGCTTTACTTGGCTCATAAGTATCCTAATTCAAGTATAATTTCTCCTAGGATGTTTAAATAGACTTAGGAATGTGTTTCTTTGCCTCCAAGCATCCAAATCGAGTGAAATTGCTCATTCTCGTGGCACGAGCATGCCCATGGCACACGCCCGTGTGAATCGTCTTTAGGCCGTGTCTCGATTCAGTTGATTGGGGCACGGCTGTGTAAATCGTGGCATGGCCGTGTGGCTTGAAGTTTAGGCCATGCTGATTTCCTCTTTGGCCCAAATTGGCCCATTTTAAACCCGTTTTACGTTCTTTTCGTCCTCGGGTGCTTTTCTGAGTATAAACATGAAAAAAAAGGATTAAAATCACATTTTTACATAAATCAAGGGCTAAATCATCCCAAAACATGCTAAATATGGGGTTAAAATATGTTACTTTTACGGTTTATCAACTTAGAAGGAGTTGAATTTAAGGTAGCAAAAATGGTTGGAGCTGATAAAAAGATTATGAGTTAGTCATTGACTACCACCCGGGAAAGGCGAATGTAGTCGTCGACGCTTTGAGAAGAAAATCCCTATTTACTTTGAGGGCCATGAATACACGAGTGAGATTGTCCGATGATGGTTCCATTCTAGCCGAGTTGAGGGCTAGATCAATGTTCCTCCAATAGATTTATGAGGCACAGAAAGATGATAGTGAGTTGCAAGCCAAAAGGGTTCAATGTGAGTAGGGTATCGAGTCTGATTTCTGGATTGATTCAGATGGATGTTTGATGTTTAGAGACAGAGTTATGTACCAAGAAATGATGAGCTCATTCGTAAAGTTTTGTATGAGGTACATAGTGGATGCTTATTTGTACACCCGGGTAGCACTCAGATGTATAATAATTTGAAGAAATAGTATTGGTAGCCGAGCATGAAAAAAGATATATCTGAGTTTGTGTCAAGATGCTTGATTTGTTAGCAAGTAAAGGCCAAACACCAAGTACCCTCGTGTTTGTTACAACTTATTATGGTGCTCGAGTGGAAGTGGGACCAAATTACTATGGACTTTGTAACAGGTTTGTCGTTGACCCCGAGCAAGAAAGATGTTGTATGGGTCACAGTCGATAGACTTACGAAGTCAGCCCATTTCATACTGGTGCGTGTTGATTATTCTCTGGATAAGTTGGCAAACTTGTATATTTTTGAGATTGGGAGGCTTCACGAGTGCCCTTATCGATTATATCAGATAGAGATCTGAGATTTACATCCAGATTTTGGAAAAAGTTGTAAGAATCCTTGGGTACAAAGTTGAATTTTAGTACGGCCTTTCACCCCCAAACGGACCACTAGTTGGAGAGGTTGATACAAGTTCTTGAAGGTATGCACAAATGTTGTGTTCTTGAGTTTCAGGGCAGCTGGAAAAAGTACTTACCATCGATAGAATTTGCCTACAATAGCAGTTATCAGTCAAGCTTGAAAATGGCGCCATGTGAGGCTTAGTATGGGCGTAAGTGCCGAACGCCTTTATATTGGACTGAACTTAAGGAAAACTAGATCCACAGGGTTGATTTGGTTAGAGAAACCGAAGAGAAAGTAAAGGTGATTCAAGATTGTTTAAAAGCTAGTTCTGATAGACAAAAATCCTACTCGAATTTGAAGAGGAAAGAGATCGAGTATCAAGTCGGTGATAGAGTATTCTTGAAAGCGTCGTCATGGAAGAAAGTGCTTAGATTTGGCCAAAAAGGCAAATTGAGTACGCATTTTATCAGACCATATGAGATCACCGAGAGGATAAGATCAGAAGCCTATCGCTTGGCTTTGCCATCTGAACTAGAGAAGATTCATGATATTTTTCATGTGTCTATGTTGCGACGCTACCGATCAGACCCTTCGCATGTGATTACACCGACAGAGGTTGAGATTCAACCTGACATGACATATGGTGAAGAACCGGTCAAGATTCTAGCTCGAGAAGTTAAGCAGTTGAGAAAGAAAAAGTATAGCCCTTGTGAAAGTATTGTGGCAAAGACATGGGTTAGAAGAGGCTACATGGGAGCCCGAGGAGGCTATGAGGAACCAATATCCAAACCTTTTCACTGGTAAGATTTTTGGGGACGAAATTCCCTAAGAGGGGAGAATTGTAACAGCCCGACCTAGGGCCTAGTCAGAATAGTGTTGGAGACCACAAATCCAAAATAGAAACATGAGTTTTATGATTTTTGTGAGGCTTATGAGGTGATTTCATGATTGTGTAAAAATTTCATGAAGAAATTTTATTAATTAGTGATTAAATTGTCCATTAGGACTAAATTGCAAAGAGTAGAAAATTTGAGATTCTCTAAGATTCAAGGATGAAATGGAATTATAAAAATTACTAGAGGTCCTTATTTAGGAATTATACCAATATATTTGATGATGGACAAAAATAAACATGGGAAGGAAAAATCTCAAGAAAGGATCATTAAGGGCATTTTTGCCATTTGGTAAATAAAGGATTAAAAAGGGAAAAAGAAGTCAAAATTGTGTCCATCTTCTCCAAGCTTGGCCGAAAATCACAAGAGCACCATAGCTAGGGTTTCTTCAACTTTCAAGCTTGATAGTAAGTGCATTTTAGCCCCATTTTTAATGTTCTTCGTATTTTTGAGACCCTCATAGCTTGGTTCAGCTATTTCTCTAGCTATATTTTGAGCTAGGGTTTATGTTCAAAAATTTACCCATGTATGACATGCATGTATTTTGATGTTTTATGGAAGAATATGAAAGGTTGATGTAGGATAAACATATTTTTCTAAGTGATTTTCATGAGAAATGCATGAAACGGCTAAATTGTAAAAGTTATGAAAATGGTCATATATAGGTGAAATAGTAAAAATTGGATGTTGTTATAGTTGAGAATATGATTCGGCTAAGCTTGAAATGAAAGAAAGTTGAATAAAAATTATTTTACGAGCCTAGGGGAAAAAGTGTAATTATGTAAAAGTTTAGGGGCAAAATTGTAATTTTACCAAAATATTAATTATGAGTCGATTTAGTCAATGCGTGTATTTAACAAGTGAAATTATTATTATAGATCAAGAAACATGAAGCCCGGATTGAAACCGAGGCAAGAACAAAATCGAGGACTAAATCGAGCATTGAAACACATTTTGAGAATCGAGGTAATTTTGTATGAATTTAAAGTTCATAATGTTTCGATAAATGAAACTACTTAATATTATGATAATGTATGTTATTGTTATAAAAATCGAGTGACGAAGCCTCGATGAGGAAATGGTGAAAATAAGGCAAGTGAAATCCCGGATGTCGAAACCATTTTTTTGTTTTTTAAATAAACGGGGATCGACTTTAAAATGATAAATGGAGTCGCCACCAATCCTTTTTGTTTAGGTGTGATCAAGACACCTATAAAATGTTTTGTTTTTAAAGAAATCAATTTTGGTCTACGAATTTCAAGAAGAAAACGAGTTCGGGAGTCGGTTACGTGCGAGGAAGGATTAGCACCCTTGCAACGCCCAAAATTGGTACCAAATTGATTAATCGATGTCCTAATGTCGAAAAGTTAGAAACAATTTTGAAATTTTGCTCTTTTTAAAGTTTTAAATAACACGAATTGGATATTTAGACTCCTTTGTTCTGAAGAGATAAAATATCACATCCAACACGATAGGATATGACAATTTAAGTCCTTGAATTCAAGACCATCCCAAAATTCTCAAAGCTCATGAATTGAAATTTTGAAAGGGTATTTGGTTATTTGGGCAAACGGAAAACCGAAACCCAGCACGATAGGGCACGATTTCTCAAATTTCCAAACACACAAATATTACTTTATTTTGAAACATGGCCAAAATTTTAAAAGGATATTCGGTTATTTGGTCAAACGGAAAATAGAAACCCAGCACGATAGGGCACGATTTCTCGAATTTCAAAACACATGAATATTGCCTTGTTTGAAACTTTGAGTAAAAAATGATTTTTAAAACTTAAATAGTGTTAAAACATGATGTTTTTAAGTGAATATAACGCGATGGCATAATAACATGCAATGTGGAGTAATTATTTACAAGTGAAATACAACGCTATTGAATCGCAAATAGCAAATAAATATAAAACGAGAATTAAAACACACATAATAACAATAAATAATTATTTACAAGTGAAATTCAAACTCTTGAATCACAAATAGAAAATAAAGATAAATGGGAAATAAAACACATAATGGTAATAATTATCAAGCATTGAATTAATGATAAGCAAAATAATAAAAATAATAAAATACATATAAATATAACATATGTAAGTCATATTCAAATAAACAAAAACAATTTTAAACATGTTTTAATACAAAAAGATTTTAAAAGATTAAAGGAAAATATAAAATGTGCATAGACTAAAAACATACATACATGAAATAATGAGGAATTATCATAAGTATTAGGATATTATATAAATTTTGAATCAAAAGATGTATATATAAAATAACTAAGTGAATTAATAAAAATGTCGTTATAAATATAAAAATAAAAAGATGAAATGGTTCAAAATAATATGTTAAAATGATTTTTAGGCAGAAATAAACTACAAATAATGAGATCATAAGTAAAAATGTGCCAGGTTCAATCGAAACACATCCAAAATCCAATGACCAATTTAAAAAGAAACTTATAAAGTTAGTAGGACGAGAATAAAAGACACCCTGATATACAAGGACTAAGAGCACGGATATTCCAGTTTCTTAAACGTAGCGTTTAAAAGCGGACAAGATTGAAACGTCGTATAAAATTCGAGTGCGAAATTAAGAAAATAAGAATACATATATGACTTAATTAAAATGCCACTAAACATGGAAGGATTGAAAGTGCAAATATCCCTTCATGGACTGAAACGCGCGGATCTTGGCTGCATTCGGGTCGGGTCTTTGGGCAATGGCCAATACGGTGTCATTTTAGGTTATTAACATGAACCCGAACGATGCCCTTTCTGTAATGGGTTAGTACCAGATTTAAAAATGAATTAACATTCATTTAGCTTGAACCCTAGCCCTCCTTGTTTTCGTACTCAGCCGCAAAGAAAAAGAAATCTGGCCACTTCAATGCCATTGTAATCGGTGATCAGTGGCTGATTCAATCTCGACCAACTGCCCCCTTTCACGCTCGACTCGAATATTAACCTCGACGACCACCTTCATTCTGATTTCAGTGAAGAAGGTAGACCATCGGTTCGATTTTTGAAGGTAAGTTCCCTTTTTTTTATTTTCTGTTAGCCTATCGAAAGAGAAAGAAAATGAAAATGCTCAAACTAGATTCAAAAGAGAATGATAAAGAAATGCAATTGATAAAAAAGAAACCTTTTTTTGAATAACTATTTCTAGTTTTCTGTTGTTGTATTTTGTGCATGTAAATCATGAAGAAGAAGCTTACAATGGTTTCTTTTGGTCCTTTTAAAGGCCAAAATTGAAAATAGAAATAAAAAATAAAATACAATCGTTTTGTCTTTGTTTTTCTTGCTGTGCTGGTTGTTTTTCGTTTTCGTAGGTACAATGGTGACGTGGCGCAGGTACGGAGACGGGCAATGTGGTGGCTTGTGTGGTTTGCGGTATGTGCGAGCGGCTTGGCCGTTGAGGTATGCGATGCTTGAAGCTTCCAGAAACCCCTAGGGTTTCTAAAAATGTTAATGTTTTTGGGCCAAGTCTGTAATTGGGCTAGTTGGGTTTAATCTGTTATTGGGCTTGTAAAAAACAGACTGTTATTGGACTTTATCTATTGTTTTTTAATTGTTTAATTGGTTTTTGGTTAATATTTGGTTAATATGGGCCTGAGCATAAATGGGTTCTTACAGCTGCCCATCTTTGCTCATTGTCGTGTAATGAGAATGAAGCAAAGACTTCAAAAAGGACCAATTTTGCCCGGTCTTGAAATCTTTGACTTCTTTCAGTGCTTCTCCTCTTCGAGTAGCTTCATTCCATCACACTGCATCTTTAGGGGTATAAGAACTAGCGCTTCAATCCAATTCAAACAAATTAGACTTATAGCTTCCATCTGCTCCGCCGCAACTTTGAGGAGATGAGATTTGTTGTCTTCTGTCTACTCCACTGCAACTTCAGGGAGATAAGAATTGTATGGTAAATTCAATCTGACCTACTGTAACTTTAGAGGTATAGGATCTGTCGTATTAATCCGCTCCACTGAAACTTTAGGGAGATGGGATCTAATGTCTTCGATCTATTCCTACAACTTTAGGAATTCCAGATCTGCTATCTTCAATCTGCTCCACTGCACACTTAGGGAGACAAGATTTGATGTCTTCGATCTACTCCTGCAACTTCAGGAGTGCTAGATCTGTTATCTTCAATCTGCTCCACCGCAATCTTAGGGATGCCAAACTGGTGGCTCAAATCTGTTCCACTACTGCTTAGGGAGACGAGATTTGTCGTTCGATCTTGGTCCACTACTGCTTAGGGCAACAAGATCTACAATCTTCGACCTATTCCACTGCTGGTCAGGGAGATAGGGCTGGTGGCTTAAATCTATTCCACTTCTGCTTAGGGAGACAATATTTTCGTTTGATCTTGGTCCACTTCTGCTTAGGCTGACAAGATCTACAATCTTCGAACAATTCCACTGCTAGTCAGGGAGATAGAGCTGGTGGCTTAAATCTATTCCACTACTGCTTAAGGAGACAAAATCTGTCATTTGATCTTGGTCCACTACTGCTTAGAGTGATAAGATCTACAATCTTCGACCTATTCCACTGCTAGTCAGAGAGATAGGACTTTTGGCTTAAATCTGTTCCACTACTTCTTAGGGAGATGAGATTTTCCGTTCAATCTTGGTCCACTACTGCTTAGGGTGACAAGATCTACAATCTTCAACCTATTTCACTACTAGTCAGGGAGATAGGACTGTTGGCTTAAATCTGTTCCACTACTACTTAGAGAGTTGAGATTTTCCATTCGATCTTGGTCCACTACTGCTTAGGGTGACAAGATCTACAATCTTCAACCTATTCTGCTACTGGTCAGGGAGATAGGACTATTGGCTTAAATCTGTTCCACTACTGCTTAGGGAGACAAGATTTTCCGTTTGATCTTGGTCCACTACTACTTAGGGTGACAAGATCTACAATCTTCGATCTGCTTCACTGTAATCTCAGGGATGCTAGACTAGTATCTTCGATCCGCTTCGCTCAAGAAGGCAAGATCTGTGAATTCACTGATGTTGCAACACCGTCCTCTGGGGACCTATCCTGTAAAATCGGTTTTATGTGTTTATGCTTATGCAAAAACGGTTAGGATGCAATGATCAGAATGAATCTAATGCTCCAAACTAATTGTATTATGGACGACATCTGCAGAATGTCATAAGAATGGTTTCTTATAATGATTAGGATGTAATGATCTGAATGAATCAAATACTCCTAACTGGATGACATTTACTGTAACACCCCCAAACCCAGCCCACGAGCCTTGACCGGATCTGGTATGTCACTGCGAAAAACGTTGGAAAAGATTTTTACTTAAAAATAAAAGATGAATTTTGTTGTTGTTGGTAAAAACATTTCACATTTAAGATTCCAAGTAAAACCTTATTGGTACAAATTATCCGAATTTAAAAGCTTTAATATAAGTTGTTATAAAATAAGTTGATTCAAAATATTGTCAATTATTAGCTCAATAATAGGATAAACTTCAAAACCATAAATAAAGTTGCAAATACTTTAAGTGGCCCTTATTACATCAAATAATTATTCCAAAACTACTTAAAATATAAAGTACGTAAAATTAAGTAAAACATCTTCTGCATGGGCCACCTTTGTATCCGCTCCGACCCGGTCCAAGCATTACGAATCACCTGTGATGTTGATAAGAAAATTTGGGTGAGTCAAACAGACTCAGTGCATAGTTATTTCAGATGTCTCCACATATGGGCTTGGCCCATATCCACACAGTCCACATACATGACTATGCAACATGAAGCCCAGCCCAACCTAGTATCCATCCGTTACATACCTACCTTGGCACTCTTTGCTCGAGGCAGTGGCTAAGCCACCGATCACCTAAGTGACCCCATATATCAATATCCTCGAGGTGACCCTAGGTCATCCTCAATCCACTGATGATGCACACACTATCATCCGCCAGGTGAGGCACACGACCAACATCCTACCTTGATGAAGCACATAGCTAACATCAATCGCCAATGTAGCACAAGGCTAACATCGCACCACGTATATAAATGTACTCCCGTCCTTCAATAGTCACATCCCAAGCCCCATGTATCATGCTACAATATCATTAAAATAAGCATACATCACATACTATCACAATTTCATTCAGATACCATAGGAAACTTATTGTCATAAAGTATCGACTGCTTAATCGATTACCCACCATGGGTATCCACCTTTTAGCCATTATTTCGGCTACTATGCACATCATATACATATTTATATATATAACACATACACACAACAAGAGAATAGTACGATAACTACGCACCTGTTTTGGCACACTCGACTAAATCTCGAAATATTTGCTTGCTCCTGAAGATGTCAAGATCCCTACTTAACCATTATTAGAATCGGCCCTACACCATAAATCCATGAAGATGGCCTTTGGCCGAACTATATATCACTTACCACCTTACCCTGAATAGTCGAATCCAAGAGGCTCCTTACCATTGGCTACACAAAAGAAACACAATATTATGACTCTTCATACATTTGACCCTCCCTTAAAAACCAAGGCCAACCATTGGTCTCGCCATACTAAATGAAGAAGAAGAGAATTTGATTGCTAAGAAAATACTTACTATACTCGAAACCGATTGGAAGATTGATGAAAAGGAATGTCGACACCTCCCCCCTAAAGGCTCTAAAAGATTCGGCAAGAACTCCCAAATAGAGATGGGATAATCGGCTATCACAAAATAGGTATAGAACCAAGGTTGAGAAGAAGAAAAGAAGTGTAGATGAAAGTTAGGAGAATTCAGCAATGAAGAACAAAGGTGGAGAGGTTTCGGCTTTGTTGCAAATGAGAGGATGGGTTTCGATTTTTAGGAAGTGAATAGAAGGAAAATAATTTAAATAAAAAAAGATGCACAAAATGACTTCCAACTTTGGGCTTTTGGTCAAGAAATAGGGTGCAAATTTTGGCAATGGCAAGGGTGAAAAGAAAGTTTCGAAAGAGAATACTAAAGAAAGAAAAGAGAACCGAAAAAGAACTTCTAGACCTCTTATAGGAAATTTGGCTATTCCCCCCACTCATGACCGAAAATTATCACCCAAAAGAGACCCACATTCGGCCTCCACACTCAAAATTCTTCTTGCCATCAATTCAAACTAATTTTGAATTAAACTCACTCCTAAATTTCTCCTTATTTCCTCCTAATCACATTCAGAATTAAGCCAACCCCCCTAGTCCACTATACCATCTACATTCATGGTCAAAAGGCCATAGAAAAGTTTTCAAAACAACACTCCATGCTTCAAGCCTTATGTCCCCTTATCCTACCAAAATTCCTTGATACCATACCATAAATAAGCACTTGCCTTATTCCTTAGTCTACTAACCATAAAAGACAATAGTCCAACCTTACCTTAATTAGAGTTTGACCAACACATGCCATATAAATGCAAAAATAAAAGTCACCTTAAGTCCATCCATGGGATTTGAACCTAAGCCCCCTTTCAATGCTTGTATGCCACCTTCCAAAGCCCTAAGTGGTGCCTCCTTGCCACTTTGCCAACTGGTTACTTGTGTTAAAATTCCCCACAAATTACTCTTAACCCCTAGCTCCTTTAACTCCCTTTAACTAAAGCTTAAAAATAAATTTTTTCCTACAGCTTGAGCCTACCCTTGGCTTATTCCTAAGCCCTAGAACATCTCACTTAACAACACAACAATCCGAACCCATGCAAAACAATACAATCACAAATAATGCCTAATTCAGGATATTACAATTTTACCCTCCTTAAAGAAATTTCGTCCTCAAAATTTCCAACTAACTAACAGTCGTGCATCCTCACTCACCACACTACGCTACTACTGTGCATTCTGATCTTAATAAAACTAGCACATTTCCCTAGATACCATCTTAATATTCGCATTCAAGGTTTCATACACTTCACTAGCAATACATGAACGAACTAGCTCTATAACAAACAAGGCAATAAAGGGAATTCCAGAAATGAGGAATGTACCCGTTGTCACCTCTGGCACATCTTCCTCCTCGAGACGCCTGGCTGTAAAAACTAACCTTGGCTGCCTCGTATCTGTACCTTCAGCTCCTCTTTCTGGTGCTCTACGACCTTGGCCGGAACCATTTCCTCCAAGGTTCGGACCACGACCCCTCGTCGCTTGCTGACCACCTCTGTCCGGCTGCACACCACCCTGACCTACTGTCTGAGCCCTATTCGGATCCTGAAGACAATCTTTAATCAAATGAACCTTAGACTTACACCTAAAACACTCTCGATCTCGATTCCAGCACTCGCCAACATGGTACCTCCCACATTGAGCACATGGATGGTCCAGATTTCCAGTAGCTGGCTTAGCAGCACGAGCAGAATTCTCAACCCTCGATCTTTTCTGAATGCTCCCAGATAATTTCAACGATCCAAAGCTCCTCTTATCCCAGTTCCTATCCTTATCTCTGTTCTGTCTCACAGAGTCCATAATTCCTTCGGCTACCTTAGCCTTTTCTACTAATACGACAAACTCTCACTCCTACAGTGTAGCTATCAATAGCCTCAAGTCATCCCTTAGTCCATCCTCAAATTAGACACATCGCTCATGCTCCTTAGCCACTACTCCTCGAGCATACCGGCTCAACCTTAGGAATTCAGCCTCGTACTTCGCCACGGGTTTGTTCCCTTGAACCAGCCCCAAAAAAGCCTTTCTCTGCGCATCAATATAATGAGTACCAACATACTTCTTCTGGTATGTACTCCCAAATGAGATCCTCAACTGTAGCACCATCCCAAACTGTGAGCCACCACTGATATGACTCATCGCGAAGAAGCGACACCATTCCTTATACTTTCTCCTCAGCCATTAAATCAAGCTCATCCATAATCCGTTTGGTCGCCTCCAACCAATACTCAGCAGTACTGGGTGCCACACCAGATATGCCATGGAACACCTCAGCTCCATTGGCTCAAAGTTGCTCGGGTACCGATTTCTGAGCTCCCCTAATTCCACCTGCTCCTGCCACCATCTCCGTAACTCGCAAGACCGCCACGATACAAAGATCATCCCCGTCTCGATCTTCTTGCTCCACACCAACAGTTGGTGGTGGTGGTGGTACCTCATTCTCAGACCCTTGACCTGATCTAATGGGTTATGATACAGCCATTCTGCCTCTACCACGGCCTCGCACATTACAACCACGTCCCCTAGAGCTCATGTCTACTATCGCGATTTAATCTGATTTAAGAAATTTTATGAATTAGCATTTGTTCCACTGTTTATCCGCGAGCAATTTTATGAAAAGAGCTTAATAGTAGTTCTTTCGATCATTCAGAGTTTTCATTTCAAGTTTTCTACCCTAATTCAGAGAAACACACACATTCAATGATATCCATCACACACACATTCATCATTCGAACATCTTTGTCCATTCCTATTCTAGGGGTGTTTTCGTCATTTGTCCTACAGGGTATTTTGGTAATAAATCGGGGTCAATTTGAAAATATTTACAAATCAAAGGCATTCCAAAATATATAAATCTCGAGGTTATTTTGAAAATTCTATCAAATCAATGATATTGCAAAAATTTCAGAAATCGGGGTTATTTTGGTAATTTTGGAAGTCAAGGGTATTTTAGTAAATTTTCCCAAATCAGGGTATCTTACTATTTTGTAAAATAGGAGTTTTTGGTATTTTTGTAAAGTAAGAATGTTTTTACAAAAGTCGTGGGTAGTATGGTAATTTTATAAATCAATGGTATTTTGGTAATTTTACACCTAGGGGTATTTGGGTAATTTTGTAAATCGAAAATATTTCAAAAAATTTTCCAAGTATAAAATGGTTTTACAAATCAAAGGAGTAATTTTGAAAACTTAAGGTTTTTATAAAACAGTATGACTAGTCCCTTTCGGGTTTTAATTATCGAGTTTAGCCCGTGAATAAGTCCTCTTGGTTAGGGTGAACCGTTACTACACACCAGGTAGGATTCGAGTGGAGAGGAGGTGAGTCACTAGGACTGCTTGAATACCAAGATCCCACTAAAACCAATCCTAGACATGCACACAATGGTTGCCACACCCTAACTCGGTGACTTACTCATAGGTTTGTTTAATTAGGCTTTAAAATTTTATGCAATTCTGTGTTGGAGTAAGCTAATCCTAAAGTTCCATAACTTAATACACTAATCTACGTTCCCATCATACCCACATACCAATCATATAATAATTCACACAACAATTAGAGGTACTTACCTGGTGGACTTCGGGTCAGAGATACAGGTGCCATGCCCGAATAAACCTAAAAAATTTATGAAAGCCCAAATTTTTGAAAAGCCTACCAAAAAAATATTTTTTGGCCCAAAACCCTCAAAGCCGAGTTTTGAACCGGGCTCTGATACCAAATTGTAACAGCCCCAAACTTGGCCCACAAGCCTTGACCGGATCTTGTATGTCATCATGAAAATGTTGGAAAAGATTTTACTTAAAATAAAAGATGAAATTTGTTGTCGTTGGTAAAACATTTCACATTTAAGATTCCAAGTAAAACCTTATTGGTACAAATTATCCGAATTTAAAAGCTTTAATATAAGTTGTTATAAAATAAGTTGATTCAAAATATTGTTAATTATTAGCTCAATAATAGGATAAACTTCAAAACCATAAATAAAGTTGCAAATACTTTAAGTGGCCCTTATTACATCAAATAATTATTCCAAAACTACTTAAAATATAAAGTACGTAAAATTAAGTAAAACATCTTCGCATGGGCCACCTTTGTATCCGCTCCACCCGGTCCAAACATTACGAATCACTGCGACATGGTAAGAAAATTTGGGTGAGTCAAGCAGACTCAAAGTGCATAGTTATTTCACATGTCTCCACATATGGGCTTGGCCCATATCCACACAAATCCACATACATAAATATGCAACATGAAGCCCAACCCAACCTAGTATCCATCCGTTACACACCTACCTTTGGCACACTGCTGCCCGAGGTCAGTAGCTAAGCCACCGATCACCTAAGTGACCCCACATATCAATATCCTCGAGGTGACCCTAGGTCATCCTCAATCACTGATGATGCACACACTATCATCCGCCAGGTGAGGCACACACTAACATCCCACCTTGATGAAGCATATAGCTAACATCAAGAGCCAATGTAGCACAAGGCTAACATCGCACCATGTACATAAATGTACTCCCCGTCCTTCAATAGTCACATCCCAAGCCTCATTATCATGCCACAATATCATTAAAATAAGCATACATCACATACTATCACAATTTCATTCAGATACCATAGGAAACTTATTGTCATAAAAATCGATTGCTTAATCGATTACCCACCATGGGTATCCACCTTTTAGCCATTATTTCGCTACCATGCACATCATATACATATTTATATATATAACACATACACACAACAAGAGAATAGCGATAACTACGCACCTATTTTGGCACACTAGACTAAATCCCAAAATATTTGCTTGCTCTCAAGATGTCAAGATCCCTACTTAACTATTGTTAGAATCGCCCTACACCATAAATCCATGAAGATGGCCTTTGGCCGAACTACATATCACTTACCACCTTACCCTGAATAGTCGAATCCAAGAGGCTCCTTACCGTTGGCTACACAAAAGAAACACAATATTATGACTCTTCATACATTCGACCCTCCCTTAGAAACCAAAGCCAACCATTGGTTTGGCATACTAAATGAAGAAGAAGAGAATTTGATTGCTAAGAAAATACTTACTATACTCGAAACCGATTGGAAGATTGATGAAAAGGAATGTCGACACCTCCCCCTAAAGGCTCTAAAAGATTCGGCAAGAACTCCCAAATGGAGATGGGATAATCGGCTATCACAAAATAGGTATAGAACCGAGGTTGAGAAGAAGAAAAGAAGTGTAGATGAAAGTTAGGAGAATTCGGCAGTGAAGAAAAAAGGTGGAGAGGTTTTGGCTTTGTTGCAAATGAGAGGATGGGTTTCGATTTTTAGGAAGTGAATGGAAGGAAAATAAGTTAAAAAAAAAAAAAGAAAAGAAAAAGATACACAAAATGACTTCCAACTTTGAGCTTTTGGTCAAGAAATAGGGTGCAAATTTCGGAAATGCAAGGGTGAAAAGAAAGTTTCGAAAGAGAATACTAAAGAAAGAAAAGAGAACCGAAAAAGAACTTCTAGACCTCTTATAGGAAATTCGACTATTCCCCCCACTCATGACCAAAAATTATCACCCAAAAGAGACCCACATTCGGCCTCTACACTCAAAATTCTTCTTGCCATCAATTTAAACTAATTTTGAATTAAACTCACTCCTAAATTTCTCTTTATTTCCTCCTAATCACATTTAGAATTAAGCGAACCCCCTAGTCCACTATACCGTCTACATTCATGGTTAAAAGGCCATAGAAAAGTTTCCAAAACAACACTCCATACTTCAAGCCTTATGTCCCCTTATCCTACCAAAATTCCTTGATACCATACCATCAATAAGCACTTTCCTTATTCCTTAGTCTACTAACCATAAAAGACAATAGTCCAACCTTTCCTTAATTAGAGTTTGACCAACACATGCCATATAAATGCAAAATAAAAATCACCTTAAGTCCATCCATGGGATTCAACCTAAGCCCCTTTCAATGCTTGTATGCCACCTTCCAAAGCCCTAAGTGGTGCCTCCTGCCACTTTGCCAACTGGTTACTTGTGTTAAAATTCCCACTAATTACTCTTAACCCCTAACTCCTTCAACTCTCTTTAACTAAAGCTTAAAATAAAATTTTTCCTACAGCTCGAGCCTACCCTTGGCTTATTCCTAAGCCCTAGAACATCTCACTTAACAACACAACAATCCGAACTCATGCAAAACAATACAATCACAAATAACCCCTAATTCAGGATATTACATTTACATGAATACAGAATGTCATGAGAATGATCCTTTTTTTAAGAGCTTGATGATTAGGATGCAATGATCGGAATGAATCAAATGCTCCTAACTAAATGTAAAATTTTATGAGAATGATCCCTTTTTAAATGCTTAGGGTTGTCATCGCTCATCGTTTATCAGGGCTCTATCATTGACGTATTATGCTGCCATCTTGTTCGGCTGGTATTCTTGACAAAAAACTCGAGGAAACAATTATATCTTGCTTAACAGATTTGGGCCACTGTAATTTCAGGGTTCATCTTATTGTGACTTATGGGTATAGGATTTGAATCTTTTCCCATCCATCCCACTACGACTTCAAAAAGTAGGATTTGTTTCTTCTTCAATCCATCCCATTGATATTCAAAGGTATAGGATCTGTATTAGCTTCCATTTATCCAACTGTAACTCAGGGGTATAGGATCTCTAGCTTGTTCCATCAACTGACCACTCCACGGGTGACCCAACCAGATGTGTAGATATTATGCTCGCATGGATGCAGAATACCATTTTTTTCCGAGAATGATTCCCATTTTACACTTAGGTTAACAATGCCCGTTTTTCGTCAAGATTGTATTACTGACGCAATATCTTGTCATTTGTTCAACCACCATTTTTTGAAAAGAGTCCGAAGAGATAGTCTCAGTTTAGACTCTTCCTCCACCAATATTTCAATCCCTTAAACTTGGTGAGTTTTAAACCATAGTCCTATTTCAAGTTCTTATATTATTCAGAAGCTTCCAGAGTAATATGCAAAACTCCTTTTTTGAAAATGTTATTAGTCCACTAATCGTTATTTCAATGCGAAATGCTTAAAAAGATCATAACCATGGATAAGAATGAAATTAATTAGGGGCATAGCTTGAAACAAATAAGTTAAGCAAAGATAGAAAATACAATCAAAGGAAATTTATTGTGAACATATTTTGAAAAGAATAATATAATCACAAATAAAAATTTAAAATGGGTAAAATGGAAGCTAGGTGCCTCAAATATCGCAGCTTGAGCTTTTCTGTTCAAACTTCTTGAGAACCATTTTAAGCTCGATATGCATTTAGGGGATCCGAAGTACTTTTTCGATTCCCCAAGACATAGCATACTTCTTCATTGTTAATCCAAGTACGGCAAGACTACTGTATGCCCCACTTTTGATCAAAATTTGAGCCGCCCTTTTCGGGTTTTCAACTCAAATCCCCTTTGGTCTCAAAGTGCCCCTTGAGGGTTTTCGTCTTGGCCTCTCCTTCTTCTTTCTTTTTTATTGAAGTTTTTAATATTTTTTAAGGTGCCTTATGCAAGTTTTCACCTTGTCTTCTCTTTTTTAAGTGAAATACTTCTTGGTTGAATTCATCGGATTAGGCATATCGCTGCCATCCATTTTGGTCAATGTTTCTAGAACAGACTTTTTCACTACGTAAAGTCTTTTCTAGTTTGGCCTCCATTTTTCTCTAAAATCCTTTTGTATACGAAGGATCTTCTCAGGTCCCCCTTTGGGAATTTTCTAAGATGAACCTCTTTGTCGCAAACCCGCATCATCTGACTGTAATGGATAGCTATTAACTTTTCCCCACAAATTTGATTGATCATATTGGGATTGGATCCATTCTGCCTCATCCAACTTTAGTTCTAATAAAACTCGAACAAAGGAATTCCGACTTCAATGGGCAAAACCAATGAGAAATATGTTGCCCCAGTGGAAGTCCTGGCCATAAAGGGTAAATAGTAACTTCTGTATGCCAATCTTTACAAGTCTCGGTATTTTATTTTTTTTAATGATCTTTTGTTTTTGTTTTTGGCTGCCTTTGCTGCACTATGATGTGGCACTTGATCTTCGAACAGAATGCAAACTTTTGACATTGTGCAGTTAAATATGATATTTTCAACATTTTTTTCGGTATTCTTTCTTTTTTTTTCTTTTTTGTTATTGTAACGCCCCAAACCCGGTCTATGCATTATGACCAGACTTGGTATGTCACACAAATCGAACATACATCTAATCATTTAATGAATTAAATAAAATAGGTTTTTGAAAACTATTTTGAAGATGGAGTTTATCAAAATATATAATTTATTTGAAATCTATGATTTAAGAGCATAAGAGATTATATTTTAGTCTCGAGAAATAATTGGTTAAATTTTAAAAGAAGTTTGGAAGAATTCAAAAGGAGTTTGAAAATAAAATTTATAAAAGAGTTTTCAAAGAAATTTTAACGAGTTAGTGATTTTTAAGAAAACCCTTTTATACGAAAATTAAAGAAAACATTTATAAATTTAAAATAGTTCCCTTTAAGTATCTAAAACATAATTAAAATCCATCCACGAGTAAAAATCCTTATAATAATACCAGAGGCCTTATTACATCCTAACTGAAATAGTACTTAAATAGAAATACTTAAAAGAAGTTCAAAGTTTATATAAACCATCATTCGTAGTATGGCCTCCACGCGAAGTCATCCCCGGCCCAAGCCTCCATCACTTATCATTACCTGAGAAGGGTAAGAAAACGGGGTGAGTTACTTAGAACTCAGTGTGTGACCCACTTACCGTGTCCACTGGGCCAAAACCATATAAGCATTTAATTGGGCTTGAACCCATTTACGAATATAACAATATAATAATTTAAAAAAAATACATGTGAAATGAAATTCCCAACCAAGCCTAAATTTCCATCCACTACACACCACCCATACCAACCAGCACACCCGTGGGGATCAAGTCAACCCACCCCGCTGACACACCAATCGCATGCATAAAGCCATTTAAAATGTTTGTGGCTGAGCCACCCGAACTAGATTGTGGTAGAGCCACCCGAGCTAGATTGTGGAAAAGCCACCCGAACTAGATTGCGGCAGAGCCACCAGGACTTCTCTTCAATTTTATCCCAACCCATGCAATCATGTGTACATATACAAAACATAACAATATTCATATAATAAGTTCAACATAAGGCCCATACTACAAGTTGGTTCATTTCTCATTTTTGGCCCATATGGTATTTTATCAAATTGGCTCCTTAAGCAATCTAGCAATTCGGCCCATTAAGCAATCTAGCAATTTGGCCCATTAATCATATGAGGCCCAAAAATTACTCTTTATCAAATTAGCCCATCGAGGCGATTCCGTAATTTCCACAACTTTAATATAGATTTCATGCATTTACACAATAAATGTTAATATACCGTATTTTTTGATTTTACCAACATTACATTTTTTTATTTTAATGCTTCCGGTATATCATCTAACCCAAGAGATAAGTGTGAAATTACACACCTGATTACAGTGAGAACTATACTTTCCCGCTCGTCGATACCTAAATACGTGTCACGCTTGATTAGAGCACTAATACTTAATATAAATCTATATTAAAGATAAGTGATCTAGATCTTTACCCTTGGAATTTTGAACAACAACTATTTGTGGTTTCTTCCCAATTGATGGTTCATAACCCGTTGAAGAACTAGGAACAGTCAATGGCTCCAAACTACGAACAACTTCAAATAATCCATTCTCCTCGGATGAGGGTCCACAACCCGGTGGAAAGTCTCAGATTGCTGAAATAGCCCTTCGCTTGAATTTAGAGGGAATAGTTAAACCGCCCCTTTTTCGATCACTATTCACCACTCTTTTCGACCCTATCTTGTTTGTCTCCATTGACAAAAGATTATTAGTCCAACTACTATATTGGAATTTAAGACTATTGTTTTAAGGCGAAATCGACTTAGCATAAAAATATCTTTGCATTTGCAGAATGAAAATCGGGCGTTAACGTCCCTAGAATAAAATCAATTAATAACCCATCTTTGATGTGATGATGAAATAATATGGAATTCATTGATAGAAATCCTTACCTTAACACTTCGATTCGATTTCTATCAAGTCACAATGATTACGGATACTCCGAGTTTGGCCTTCTCTATAACACTATTAAGATTAATAGGATTGTTTAAAAGAAAGGAATAAGGGATGCTATTTTCGGTCAAAAGACCCTCTAAACAATCTGTATATTCAGTTATAAACAAAGAAGAAAATAAAGGAATGACAAGGGTTCTTACCACTTGATTTAATCGAAAATTGAAAGAATGATTAACAAGAGAAAAATATGTGAGGAGGAGGATTCGGCTAAGAAGAATCTTTTGATGGAAAAGATGCTAGCAACGTTCAACCATGGAGAAAAATAGAAGAGAGAAAATGTGTTTCGATTTTTCAAGGATGAAAAAGAAACAAAGGGAGAGATTTGGGACAAGAGAGCATTCGGCCAAATAGTAGAAAAGAAAGAAAAGAAAATGGCCTTTGTGCTATGGTGATTTCGGAACTAGAGAGGAAGAACTTGAGAGGTTAAGAAAAAATTGAGACCAAATGGTCAAAAACAATGACCAAAAGAAGAAAACAAAAATACTCTCAATGCACTAATTTCATTCGGTTAGGGAGAGAAAAATGAGAAGAAAAGTTTTATGAAAATAAACCAAAATGACCAAATGAAAGTGACCAAAACATACTACCATCCTTACCTATGCTACCAAAAATATTCGGCCATCCTTCCTAAACTACCAAACCATCCATGTTTATAGTCAAAGTTTGGCCATGCCAAACTTTCCAAAACACAACCTTTAAAAGGTGCCTTGTGTTCCCCTTACCTTCCATAAGCTTAGGATTTCTTTCCCCAAGTTCAAGCTTACGTTAACCATTGGCCACCTTACCATAAAAGAAATAATCCAACCTTACCATAAATAAGACTTGACCGACACATGCTATAAAGGTGCAAAAATAAAAGTCACCAAAATGCATTCCATGGGATTCAAACCTCTTCCCTCAAGCACACTTATGGCACCAACTCCACTTTACTACTAGCTCATTTTATGCTAGTTTTTGTCACTTAATTTCCTTAAACATCAAGGTCAATTGATCCACTTCAATAAAGTACTCATTACTAAAATTTATTCTAATTTTGAATAAATCCCAAGCCTTCTCAAGACTTTATTAAACACACAATTTGAATCATTCACAAACGAAGCACCAAAAACATGTAACATAGCGATACTCAATTTTTAGGATGTTACAATTCTACCCCCTTAAAGAAAATTTCGTCCTCGAAATATACCTGGTTAAAAGAGGTGAGGATATTGTTGCTGAATTGCATCCTCAGGCTACTACGTAGCTTCCTCTATTCCATGATTACGCCACAGAACCTTAACCAATGGCACAGTCTTCTTTCTTAGCACCTTAACATCACGGTCTAAAATTTTCACTGGTTCCTCCTCGAAAGACAAATCTGGCCTTAACTCCACTTTTTCTACCGGTACTATGTGAGACAGATCCGATCTATAACGCCTCAGCATAGAAACATGGAAAACACTATGAATCTGACTCAACTCCGGAGGTAATTGTAGTTGATAGGCCACTGGTCCTACACGCTTCAACACACAGTACGGTCTAATGAACCTAGGGCTCAACTTGCCCTTCCTTCCAAATCTGAAAATCTTCTTCCAAGGTGAAACTTTCAGAAAGACCTAATCTCCTACCACAAACTCAATATCCTTACGCTTTTGACCCGCATATGACTTTTGTCTATCTGAAGCTTCCTTTAAACGTGCTCGAATCACCTTTACCTTTTCTTCCGTCTCAGATATCAATTCAGGACCCAACAACTACCGTTCCCCCAATTCAGTCCAACAAGTATGGGTATGACACCTACGACCGTATAACTCTTTATAGGGTGCCATTTGGATACTGGATTGGTAACTGTTATTATACGCGAACTCTGCCAACGGTAGGAAATCCTCCCAACTACCTCTGAAGTCGATCACACAACCCCTTAACATGTCTTCCAAAATCAATTACTCTTTCGACCGACCATCCGACCGAGGATGAAAAGTCAGATCAAGTTTAAATTTGTTCCCAGAGCCTCATGTAAAGCTTTCCAAAATTGTGATGTAAACCTAGGATCCCTGTCTGAAATAAGAGACACTGGTACCCCATGCAACCTCACGATCTCAGATACATACAGCTTAGCCAACTTATGCAGTGAGTAATCCGTATGAACTGGTAAAAAATAAGCAGTCTTTGTTAATCGATCAACTGCTACCCAAATAGAATCTTTCTTAGTAGGTGTTAATGGTCACCCACCAACAAAATCCATCGTTATCCGCTCCCATTTCCATAGAGGAATCTTTACCGGTTACAATAAACACAATGGTAATTGATGTTTTGCCTTCACTTGTTGACAAGTCAAACACTTCCCCACAAAATCAGTAACCTCTCGCTTCAACCCTGGCCACCAATACTACTCACAGAGATCTCGATACATCTTACTTTCTCCGGGGTACATAGCATAAGGGCTACTATGCGCCTCTCGTAGAATCATTTGTCTCAAATTCGAATCCATGGGCATACAAGCTCTTCCACGAAAACAAAGCACGCCATCCTTGTTCAATCCAAAGTTCCCTATTATACCACTTTCAACTTGTTACAATAAAGGACCCAACTTTTCATCTGATAACTACTTTTCCTTAATCTGATCTAACCACAATGGCTTCACCTGAAGTTCTGCTAGCAGACTGCCATCCTCATACAAACTGAGATGAGTAAACATTGCTCTTAACTTCGATACTACCTTACGACTCAACGCGTCTGCCACCACGTTAGCCTTTACAGGATGGTACTCGATTGAGAAGTTATAATCCTTTAACAACTCCACCCATCTCTGTTGTCTCAAGTTCAACTCCTTTTGGGTAAGGAGGTACTTAAGGCTCTTATGGTCTGTATAAATGATCGACTTCTCATCGTAGAGATAGTGCCTCCAAATCTTTAAAGCAAACACTACCGCAGCCAACTCCAAATCATGAGTGGGATAGTTAACTTCGTGCGGCCTTAACTAATGAGAAGCATAGGCCACCAATTTTCCTCCTTGCATCAACACACATCCTAAACCCGTGTGTGACGCATCACAATAAACGATAAACTCTTTTCCAGCCTCAGGCTGAATTAGTACCGGCGCTTCCGTCAAAATCTTCTTTAGTTTCTCGAAACTTTCTTGTTGTTTATCGGTCCACACATACGGTACTCCCTTTCCCAAGAAACTCTGAATCTCAGCCACTGACTTCGGTGGTTTCTAATCCATCACAGCCTCTACCTTCCAAGGATCAACTCTTATTCTTTCGGCTGGCACCACATGACCCAAGAAAGTCACTTCCTTTAACCAAAATTCGCATTTACTGAATTTGGCATAAAGTTGCTTATCTCACAAAATTTGTAACACAATGCACAAATGTGAGTCATGCTCTTCTTCATTCCTCGAATATACCAAGATATCGTCTATGAACACCACTAAAAATCGGTCTAGATAGGGTTGAAAGACTCGGTTCATCATGTCCATAAATGCAGCTGGTGCATTGGTCAAACCAAACAGCATCACCAAAAACTCATAATGTCCATAACGAGTTCGGAATGCTTTCTTATGAATATTTGCCTCTTTAACCTTAAGTTGATGATAACTCGATCTCAAATCAATCTTGGAGAAAATTGAAACTCCTCTCAATTGATCAAACATGTCGTCAATTCTCGATAATGGATACCTATTCTTGATCGTCAATTTATTCAACTGCCGATAATTAATGCACATACGCATCGACCCAACCTTTTTCTTGACGAACAAAACTGTGCTCCCCACGGAGACACACTTGGTCAGATAAATCCCCGATCCAACAATTCTTGAATTTGAGCTTTAAGCTCCGCTAACTCCTTCGGCACTATTCTATAAGGAGCAATAGACACTGGAGTCGTTCCGGATAAAAGCTCAATGCCAAATTCTACTTCCCGATCTGGAGGTAGACCCAGAAGTTCTTCGGGAAAGACATCTGGAAATTCTTTCACCATTCTCACACCATCCACCAATAATTCCTTGGCATCCAAAGCACTAATGAAGGCTAGGAATGCTCCACACCCGTTCTGTATCAACTTCTCTGCCTTTAAAGCAGACACCACATTCGCCAAAAAGTTCCTTCGTTCGCTTATTATTACTACTTCCTCATCATCCACAGTCCTTATTGACATCCCAAAATAAGATCGAACTCATCGAAAGGCAATTCCATCAAATCACGCTAAAAATATTTCTCTTTGAATTTCTAAGGGTACGTCTCTAAACAATTTGTTCACGATTGCAGACTGTCCTAAAGGACTAATTACCGTCATCTCTCTATTGGTAATCTCAGATCTAATATTCAGATTTCCAGATATGGCACTAGCAACACACAAGTGGGTAGACACGATATCTATCAAAGCAGTAATAGGTATATCAAAGATGAAGAACGTACCAGTTATCACATCAGGTGCATCGCCATCTTCACGATGTCTATTCGTATAAACCAACCCCAGCTGTCTTGCCTCCGCGTTACCTCTAAAGCCATTACCTCGACCGGTGTACCTTGACCACGTCCAACACCATTACCACCATGACCTGGTCCACGGCCTCGGTGGTTGTTGAGCGCCTCTGGCTGGCTGTGCATAGGGTTACGAGCTTCTTGAGTCGGAGTAGTCCATCGAGGGCAATTCTTATACTGATGATCCTTGGAACCACATTTATAACAACCACCAGTTCTCCTCCAACATTCCCTGGGGTGTCGTTTCCCACAATCAGCACAGTCTTCTGGAAACTTTTAGCAGAACGTGTGTACTTAAAATCCCTCTTGCCTCTGACTCTTTCCCAATTTTTGCGTTCTGAGTTCTTAGCCTCTTCGGCTATCTTGGCTTTCTCCACAAGCGAGGCAAAAGTCCTTACTTGTTGTAGGGCTATCAATACCCGCAACTCATCATTCAGCCCATCTTCAAAGCGTACACAACACTCATGATCAGTTGGCACTATTGTCCGAGCATAACGACCCAAGCATAGAGATTCTGCCTCATAAGCTGTCACCGTCTTATTTCCTTGAACCAAATTCAGGAATTCCTTCCTCCGGGCATCCACATAACTTGTCCCTACATACTTCCCTTGGAAAGCAGTCTTGAAGAAATCCCAAGTGACAAATGCAGCCTCAGTGCCTTCTCGAACCATAAGCCACCATTGATATGCTTCATCCCTTGGCAAGGATACCACTCCTCTCAGTTTCTGCTCGATGGTGCACTCTAAATCATCCATAATCCGCTTTACAGCCTCGAGCCAATATTCTACAACATTTCGAGCTACACCGAGACACCTCTAAAAACCTCGACACCACTTGATTTAAGTCGTTCCGAAATTGATCCACGAACTGTTGAGCCAGTTCTAGTCCCAGCAACCCTTTCTAGGACTCGCAACATTGCATGTGTCAAAGCATTATCCTCTCTCGTATGGTCATGTGATCCAGTCTCACTCCCGGGTGACGCAGGTGCATCCATTTTCAGCATATGACCTGGCACTTCAGATGCAACCCTAGCACCTCGTCCTCTACCACGGCCGCGTCTACTGCATCCACGTCCACGTCCTCTAGTGCTCATAATGACTAATTCGGTTTAATCTGATTACAAGTTTTATGAATCAGAATACTATTCCAGTGTTTATTAAAGATATTTTATGAGATATAAGAGATAGAGTTATTTTCGCAATCACGTCATATAATCTCGATCTCTACCATTTTGAACACCTAAAATTAGAAGTCCTAGAGTGTTCCTATGATCATATCACAATAATAAACATTCAATATACAAATACTTACATGACTTGGTGCCGGATGCTTGTGGTGCCATACTACCTTTAAAATATAAAGTCTAGAATTTTAAACAGTTTTTTTAAACAAAAATTATTGTTGAACCCAAACCACAGTCGAGTTTTGAAACTGGCTCTGATACCATAAAATGTAACGTCCCAAACCCGGTCTATGCGTTAAGACCAGACTTGGTATGTCACACAAATCGGACATACATTTAATCATTTAATGAATTAAATAAAACATGTCTTCGAAAACTATTTTGAAGATGGAGTTTATCAAAATATAGAATTTATTTGAAATCTATGATTTAAGAACATAAGAGATTATATTTTAGTCTCAAAGAAATAATTAGTTAATTTTAAAACAAGTTTGGAAGAATTCAAAAGGAGTTTGAAAATAAAATTTATAAAAGAGTTTTCACGAAATTTTTACGAGTTAGTTATTTTTATGAAAACCCTTTTATATGAAAATGAAAGAAAACATTTATAAATTTAAAATAGTTCCTTTAAGTATCTAAAACATAATTAAAATCCATCCACGAGTAAAAATCCTTATAATAATATCAGAGGCCTTATTACATCGCAACTGAAATAGTACTTAAATAAAAATACTTAAAAGAAGTTCAAAGTTTATATAAACCATCATTCGTAGTATGGCCCCCACGTGAAGTTATCCCCGGCCCAAGCCTCCATCAATTATCATTACCTGAGAAGGGTAAGAAAACGGGGTGAGTTACTTAGAACTCAGTGTGTAACCCACTTACCATTTCCACTGGGCCAAAACCATATAAGCATTTAATTGGGCTTGAACCCATTTACGAATATAACAATATAGTAATTTAAAAAAAATACATGTGAAATGCAATTCCCAACCAAGCCTAAATTTCCATCCGCTACACACCACCCGTACCAACCAGCACACTTGTGGGGATCACGTCAACCCACCCCGCCGACACACCAATCGCAGGCATAAAGCCATTTAAAATGTTTGTGGCTGAGCCACCCGAACTAGATTGTGCCAGAGCCACCCGAACTAGATTGTGGCAGAGCCACCCAAACTAGATTATGGCAGAGCCACCAGGACTTCTCTTCAATTTTATCCCAACCCATGCAGTCATGTGTACATATACAAAACATAACAATATTCATATAATAAGTTCAGCATAAGGCCCATACTACAACTTGGTCCATTTCTCATTTTTTGCCCATATGGTAATTTATCAAATCGGCTCATTTAGCAATCTAGCAATTCGGCCCATTAAGCAATCTAGCAATTTGGCCCATTAAGCAATCTAGCAATTTGGCCTATTAATCACATGAGGCCCAAAAATTACTCTTTATCAAATTAGCCCATCGAGGCGATTCCGTAATTTCCATGACTTTAATACAGATTTCATGCATTTACACAAAAAATGTTAATATACCGTATATTTCGATTTTACCAACATTACATTTTTTTATTTTAATGCTTACGGTATATCATCTAACCCAAGAGATAAGTGTGAAATTACACACCTGATTACAGTGAGAACTATACTTTCCCGCTTGTCGATACCTAAATACGTGTCACGCTTGATTAGAGCACTAATACTTAATATAAATCTATACTAAAGATAAGTGATCTAGATCTTTACGCTTGGAATTTCGAACAACAACTATTTGTGGTTTCTCCCCGATTGATGGTTCATAACCCGTTGAAGAACCACAAACAGTCAATGGCTTTGAACTACGAACAACTTCGAATAATCTATTCTCCTCGGATGAGGGTCCACAACCCGGTAGAAAGTCTCGGATTGCTGAGACAGCCCTTCGCTTGAATCTAGAGGGAATAGTGAAATCGCCCCTCTTTCGATCACTATTTACCACTCTTGTTGACCCTATCTTGTTTGCCTCCATTGACAAAAGATTATTAGTCCAACTACTATATTGGAATTTAAGATTATTGTTTTGAGGCGAAATCGGTTTACCATAAAAATATCTTTGAGTTCGCGGAATGAAAATCGGGCGTTAATGTCCCTAGAATAAAATCAATTAATAACCCGTCTTTGACGAGATAACAAAATAATATAGAAGTCCTTGATAGAAATCCTTACCTTAACACTTCGATTCGATTTCTAGCAAGTCAGGATGATTACGAATACTCCAAGTTCGGCTTCTTTATAACACTATTAATATGAATAGGATTGTTTAAAAGAAAGGAATAAGGGATGCTATTTTCGGTCAAAAGACCCTCTAAATAATCTGTATATTCGGCTAAAAACAATGAAGAAAATAAAAGAATGAAAAGGGTTCTTACCTCTTGATTTAAACAAAAATTGAAAGAATGATTAACAAGAGAAAAATATGTGAGGAGGAGGATTCGGCTAAGAAGAATCTTTTGATGGAAAAGATGCTAGCAACATTCAGCCATGGAGAAAAATAGAAGAGAGAAAATGTGTTTCGATTTTTCAAGGATGAAAAAGAAACAAAGGGAGAGATTTGGGACAAGAGAGCATTCACCAAATAGTATAAAAGAAAGAAAAGAAAATGGCCTTTGTGCTATGGTGATTTCGGCACTAGAGAGGAAGAACTTGAGAGGTTAGGCAAAAATTGAGACCAAATTGTCAAAAACAATGACCAAAAGAAGAAAACAAAAATGCTCTCAATTCACCCATTACATTCGGTTAGGGAGAGAAAAATGAGAAGAAAAGCTTTATGAAAATAAACCAAAATGAACAAATGAAAGTGACCAAAACACACTACCATCCTTACCTATGCTACCAAAAATATTCGGCCATCCCTCCTAAACCACAAAACTGTCCATGTTCATAGATAAAGTTTGGCCATGCCAAAGTTTCCAAAACACAACCCTTAAAAGGTGCCTTGTGTTCCCCTTATCTTCCATAAGCTTAGGATTTCTTTCCCCAAGTTCAAGCTTACGTTAACCATTGGCCACCTTACCATAAAAGAAATAGTCCAACCTTACCATAAATAAGACTTGACCGACACATGCTATAAAGGTGCAAAAATAAAAGTCACCAAAATGCATTCCATGTGATTCGAACCTCTTCCCTCAAGCACACTTATGGCGCCAACTCCACTTTACTACTAGCTCATCTTATGCTAGTTTTTGTCACTTAATTTCCTTAAACATCAAGATCACTTGATCCACTTCAATAAAGTACTCATTACTAAAATTTATTCTAATTCTGAATAAATCTTGAGCCTTCTCAAGGCTATATTAAACACACAATTTGAATCATTCACAAACTAAGCACTAAAAACATGCAACATATCGATACTCAATTTTTAGGATGTTACAGTTCTGATGACTATCGACTTCGTAATATTGGCATATGAAGTGACTTTTGCCATCTTAATGAAGTAACCGACATCCACGAAAATGAATCGACGTTGGCCAAAAGCTTTTAATGAGACTGGCTTGGTAACATCCATGCCCCACAAAGAGGAAATCTTATTTCTGCATTGAACTAGGCTTTGATCTTTATCTCCTTCCTTGGCTTGCGACGTAGGATCAATTTTTCATCCAGTTATATCATCCTTAACAGATCAGAAAATAGGTTACAATTTCTGTCATCTTCAAAGTCTTGAGATCCCTTAGACCCATATTTCATTCAAAAAAGGAGTCAATAACAACGTCACTTATGTCATTGATATCTGGGTACCTAGGTATAAAGGTAGAAAATCCAAAGAATAAATGATTCTAAGGATGATTATTCGTATGGTATGATCATGAATAAAAAATGAAATAATATTTGAATAGAAATCCAAAGTACAAAAGAATCTATAGAAAGAATGGAAGATATTTGCTCAAAAAGATGCGTTTTATTGAAATAAAGATTCTGAGCACAAGCCTATTTCACAAAATGACTCTTATTACTTCTAGGCTGAAAGCAATAAGCGTGTTTTGAATATTACTCTAGATTAGCCTTAAAAATACATGTCTCTTCCAGAGTCCTATTGCTTAAAACACTCTCAAGTATATAAAGGCCGATGCTTAGAAGACTTTTATTCCTCGGTTCCCTCTTTGGATATGCCATTGGTGTTCTGATTTCTTGATTTCTAGGCTTCTGATGACTTCTTCAAGGAATCACAACTCACCTGCCCCTTTCTTCAATTATCACAATTGACTGCTTCGTTCGACTCATCTAACTTCACAACCCCTATTTTAATAAGCCTTTCAACCAATTTCTTAAATACAATGCAGTTATCAATAGAGTGACCCATTATTCTTGCATGATACTCACATTGAGCATTCGAATCATACCATTTGGGGTATGGGGTTTGTATTGGTTCTAAGTAATGATGAGCCACCACATGTGCATCAAATAGGCTTTGATACAACTTCCTATATGTCATTGGAATTAGTGTAAACTGGAGTTGCTTGGCACTGGATTCTTGTTTTGATGAGCCCTGATGACCAGTGGTCACAACCCTCGGTTGACCTGCAGTGACCAATTTGGAATGCATGCTTAAGTTGTTCACTTCATTTTCCCTATTTTTTGGGGTTGGTCTTTTGACACTTTCTCTCGCATCTATCTTTCCACTTTTTATGGCATTCTCAATCATTTCTCCAGTCATTATGACGTCTGAGAAGCTCTTTGTGGCGCTTCCTAACATATGAGTGATAAACGGGGCCTTCAGTGTATTAATAAAGAGCATGGTCATCTCTTTCTCTAAGATTGGTGGTTGGACTTGCGTTGCCACCTCCCTTCATCATTGGGCATACTGCCTGAAGCTCTCGTTTGTCTTCTTCTCCATGTTCTGGAGTGTAATCCTGTCGGGTGCCATATCTGTCACGTGGCTATATTGTTTTATGAAAGCTTGAGCCAAGTTTTTTCATGAACCAATTTGGGAACGAGTCAACTGGTTATACCATTTGGCTACTGCCCCCACCAGGCTATCCTAGAAGCAATGGATCAATAGTTGGTCGTTGTTAATGTACCCCGTCATTCTTCTACAAAACATAGTAATATGAGCTTCGGGGCAACTTGTCCCATTATGTTTCTTGAATTCAGGCATTTTGAATTTATATGGGAGTACCAAGTCTGGGACCAAGCTTAAATCCTTGGCATCAATTCCATAACAGCCATCAACACCTTCTATTGCCTTAAATTTCTCCTCCAACCATTTACATCTATCTTCTAGCTGCTTTGGTAATTTTACTTTCGTCCTCTTTCCTTCAGCTATTTCATCCAAATCAGGGACATCAATATTGATTGGATTATCTCCTAATCCTGAGCCAGTTTGGAGATTCATTGAAGCACCAGTTTGGAATTGTTGAGGCCTCATAGTGACAGATGGCCTTTGTACAATTACTTCAGTTCGTGTTTGCACATGTGGTGGAGTAAAACCAAGGGAACATTGATGATAATCAGTATTCTCCTTAACATTTACCATGGGGTTCTTTCCTTTATCCATAAGCCCCTTCAACAGTTGCGTCATCTGAGTCATCATATTTACCTGAGCTTCCATCATTTTGTCCATCATATCCTGTTGGATCTTAGCGAGCTGCTCCTACATCTGTGCTTGCATCTGTTCTTGCATTTCTTTCTGCATTTGTTCCAACTTTTCTAGTCTTTTATCCATTACTTGAGTTTTCTTTCTTGTGCCGTAGGGATGTGTATCTGGTAAGGTATTGTCGGTTTCCAGGTTGCTGAAATATTTTTTATTCAATGAGAAAATTTTTATGAATTGTAATGCATGTGATATGATTTAATGCAAATGCATGAAATGCAATGGAAATGCATGGAATGAATGCAAAAGAAAGAGAGACGTTGATTCTGAATTCAATTCCATTAGAAGAACTTTTCTAGAAAACAAATATATTTACATAAAGCGGATTACACATGCGGCATTGCCCTTAGAATCCAAATGAAAACACCGATCTTGTTATCTTTCTTATTTTCCAAAATATGTCTCTATTATTTCCTTTTGCTTGATCCAGGTCGCTACCAATTATCAATTATCCCCACTATGCTCGTTAGCTCATTTAAGAAAGTCGAGACATGACGGCTCTTGCATAGTCTTTATCAACTTGAATCCTTCGGGAAAGGTTTTGCATTCCTTTACAAACTATCAAACTTCTTCCGTTGTGTTTATTTAGACCATGTCCAGACGACCGTTTTATAATCCACTTTATCAAGAAGTTCATTTCCTTATGACAAACTCTTCTATTTAGCAATCGAATAGTAATCAACACCTCCTTTCTATGATGATGAAATGTAATGTAGTTATAAACAAAAGTAAACATGTTAGTTTCATGTACAAATGGTAAAAATCAAACACCTATCTAGGTGGCTGCTAGGGTTCAACATAGTTCTACCTAAAGTGGGCTCCTAGGGTTCACTATATGTGGTTTAGTTATAAAAAGAAGGTACCTGAACTAGAAGATTCCTAAATCCTCACCCATTATAGGCTCATATGAATCGAGTTCAGTTTAGGAGAATACATTTACCTATGGCCATGTGGAGATGAAAATCTCACGAAGCATATAGGTACGATGTATTCCGGAAGTAGCCCACTAGCCCATGCAGAGGTGAAAACCTCACGAAGGCATAGTTTCTCACTCCCACTTAAAGGTGCGACCACAACGGTCATTCAATGCAAATGCAAGTATTCTACGAGACTCGACATTATTGCAATCATAGCACAAACAAATGCGTCAAAAGAAACATGATTTTTCAAAACAATTTTCCAAATTTTTAATCAAAATGACAAAAATGAACCAATCTATGCCCTAACTCTCAACCATATTCCCCAGTGGAGTCTCCAAGCTGTCAAAACAATTTTTTTTTTTAAATAAACGGGGATCGACTTTAAAATGATAAATGGAGTCGTCACCAATCCTTTTTGTTTAGGTGTGATCGAGACACCTATAAAATGTTTTATTTTAAAAGAAATCAATTTTGGTCTACGAATTTCAAGAAGGAAATGGGTTCGGGAGTCGATTACATGCGAGGAAGGATTAGCACCCTCGCAATGCCCAAAATTGGTACCAAATTGATTAATAGATGTCCTAATGTCGAAAAGTTTGAAATGATTTTGAAATTCTGTTCTTTTTAAAATTTTAAATAACTCGAATTGGATGATGAGACTCCTTTGTTCTGAAGAGATAAAATATCACATCCAACATGATAGGACATGACAATTTAAGTCCTCGAATTCAAGATCATCCCAAAATTCTCAAAGCTCATGCATTGAAATTTTGAAAGGGTATTTGGTTATTTGGATAAATGGAAAACTGAAACCCAGCACGATAGGGCATGATTTCTCAAATTTCTAAACACACAAATATTGCTTTATTTTCAAACATGGCCAAAATTTTAAAAGGATATTTGGTTATTTGGTCAAACGAAAAATCGAAACCCAGCACGATAGGGCACGATTTCTCGAATTCCCAAACACACGAATATTGCATTGTTTGAAATTTTGCGTAAAAAATGATTTTTAAAACTTAAATAGTGTTAAAACATGATGTTTTTAAGTGAATATAAAGGGATAGCATAATAACATGCAATGCGGAGTAATTATTTACAAGTGAAATACAACGCTATTGAATCTCAAATAGCAAATAAATATACAACGAGAATTAAAACACACATAATAACAATAAATAATTATTTACAAGTGAAATTCAAACTATTGAATCACAAATAGCAAAAAAATATAAAATGGGAATTAAAACACATAATAGTAATAATTCTCAAGCATTGAATTAATGATAAGCAAAAGAATAAAATAATAAAATACATACAAATATAACATATGTAAGACATATTCAAATAAACAAAAGTAATTTTAAACATGTTTTAATACAAAAAGATTTTAAAAGATTAAAGGAAAATATAAAAATGTGCATAGACTAAAACATACATATATGAAATAATGAGGAATTATCATAAGTATTAGGGATATCATATAAAATTTGAATCAAAAGATGTGTATATAAAATAACTAAGTGAATTAATAAAAATGTCTTTATAAATATAAAAAAAAAGATGAAATGGTTCAAAATAATATGTTAAAACAATTTTTAGGCAGAAATAAACTACAAATAATGAGAATATAAATAAAAATGTGCCACGTTCAATCGAAACACATCCAAAATCCAATGACCGATTTAAAAAGAAAATTATAAAGTCAGTAGGATGATAATAAAAGACACCCTGATATATAAGGACTAGGAGTGCGAATATTCTAGTTTCTTAAACGTAGCGTTTAAAAGCGGACGAGATTGAAACGTCATATAAAATTCGAGTGTGAAATTAAGAAAATAAGAATACATATATGACTTAATTAAAATGCCACGAAACAGGGAAGGATTGAAAGTGTAACACCCCAAACCCAGCCTAAACGCTACAACCGAATCTAGTATGTCGTATGGAAAGGTTGTTGAAAAACTTCGTGATTGTTTAAAATTTCAAGTTTTGTTTACATTTGAAAATCACATTTATTTTTAAGGTTTCATTGCAAAAATTTTATGAATAATCATAACAATCGAAAACAGGTTTTGTTATACGAAAAATCGAAACTCATGATATTCTGAAACGTGACATTTTGAAAACGGTGTTTGTAGTTCTAAGCAAATTTTTGAATTTAATTATTATTCTGCTTGTTATCCGCTTGTTAATATTTTGGAAAATTTTTATTATATTTTTAGGAAAAACACTGTGTTTAACATTTCATAATATAATAATAACCGTATTAAAATAAAAACCCAATTTAAAAATAAGTTCAAATAAAGAAAATAGAGTTTACGGAAGAAGTAATGCATGGCCACTGCTGAGTCCACCTCGGCTCTAAATCCTCAAACTAAGGGTTACCTGCAAAATTAAGCAGAGGGGTGAGTCACGAGGACTCAGTGTGTAATTGCCCTTACGAACGAATTCTGGGCCTAAGCCCACTGAAGCACATTGGGCCCTAGCCCTCATAGTAATGAATTTGGCCGAAGCCCATATGAATTGAACTAGGCCGTAGCCCTACCAACGTGGCATGTCAAATCTTGTATGCAATGCAACCCAGCCCAACCTAGTATTCCATCCTCTACACACCACTTGTACTAGCCAAAACACACCTGTGGGGATTTCAACAATCAAACTTCCATCTGCTACACTCCTCATATGTGGCACCAAGCCACTGAATGTGGTACCAAACCACTGAAATAATGTGATTAAGTCACCGGTATATGTGGTACTAAACCACTGAAATAATGTGACAGAGTCATCGATATTTATGGTACCAAACCACTGAAGTACACTTCCCCTTTCAATCAATATCATATCCTAACCCCATGCAACATATAATCATAATATAATGAATACAACATATGTCAACATAATCTGAATCATCAGAGCATATATATAATCGTGTTAAAGTATTTACAAGACACCACAAAGGTAACTAACCTGGTATATCCGATTTTACCCCCCAAGGGTAACTCAACAGCCATTACCGATGTTTCGGCTTTTAAAATACTAATTAATACTCAAACAAAAGATGGTGTGAAAATTTGCACACCTGATTATGCGAAGAACTAAACACTCCTGATCGTCGCTACTCTCACTAGCGGGAATAACCACTATCTACCTATCCCAAATGGATATTGGCTCTCTACCACAACCCGACAAAAATTCTCAAACCGTCGGCACAGCACGTCGCTTAAACTTAGGAGCAGAGACTACGAGTCCACTCCCCTCCATAGATTGGCTAGCACTCTTATCCATGAAGAGAATCTTTGATCAGTACAGTACTTTTAGAGAGAATGATGGTTGTCTAACAAAGAGATTGGGTTAAGGCAGAGTAAAGAGAAAGAGAGACTACTCGCATAAGACTAGAGAAAAACTCCTTACCTTAGTCAATGAAGAACCGAACACCGATAGACCTAGCTATAGATTTTTGCACAAACATAAATCGATTGAAGAGAGACCTTCGACAGACAATTATCACTTTGATTCCTGGGGTTTGACTTTGACAGAGAGAAACCAAATGGAGTCCAAGAGGATTCGGCACAAGTAGCAAATGTTGACAAGGTTTCGGATCAAGAGAAGAACAAGAGAGAGACGAAGAGAAAAGTGAAGAAAATAGGCAACTGGGGTTCGACTTTGTAAAGAGTGGGTGAAAGAGATGAATATAAGAAAACAAAAATTCAGCTATGGAGGGGATAAATGAGAACGAGAAGGAGTAGGGGTTTTAGTTTAATGGAGAAAGTAAAAAAGTAAAAGAGAATGATGAAGGTTCGGTTATGGTGAAAATCAAAAGAGAATGGTTCGGCAAAGAGTAGTTTCAAGAGAATTCATCTTGTGGTGAAGAAAAAAAGTAGGAAGGAAAGAATAAAGAAAAGAATGATGGGAAGGTTGATGTTTCGGCTACCAAGCTTGAGTGTAACAGTCCAATTTATACCCTAGTCGGAACAGTGGTTTCGAGACCATAAATCTGAGTCTATATAATATTTTAATATTATTTTCTATACCGTTGATATGTGACTAAGAATGTGTTTAAATTCCGTAAGCTAATTAGTCCATTTGAATGTTTAATTTGAGCAAAGGATTAAATTGCACTAAATGTGAAAGTTGCTTGCTAATTGCTAAAGTACGAATGTGTTGTGGCTTTGTTGAGGTGGAGTCCTTATGTTGTTATTATGCCAACTTATAGTTAATGGATGAATGAATGACAATCATGCCTTTGCTACATGTTTGTTTTAATTGTTTAATGAAAGGTTAAATTTGTAAATGGATTATTATATATGATATATTGGATAAAACATAACAAAATGGCCATTTTTATTCATCCTACTTTGGCCGAATATAGCAAAGAAAAAGGAAGAACTTAAGCTTTAAGGGTTTCAGCTATTTCAAACTATAATTTAAAAAATAATCGAGTAGCCATTTTTGTTCAATAAACCAAATTCGAGGTAAGTCACTATGCAAATAAACTTATTTGTATTGAATTGAATATATGTATTCTTATGTCTATCGATGAAATTGAATGAGTATGAGATGCTAAGTGCGTGAATTCTGAAATAAGTTCGATATAGTGATAAAGCCGAGAAGCCCTATATGAACCTAGGAATAGATAGGACTAGCTATGTCATAACATAGGTATCTGTTCTGTTTTATCATGTACGACCATGTTCGGAACGTTGGCATTGATTTGAAATTTCGTATAAGACCTTATCTGAGACGTAGGCATCGATATGAATTCTATGTAAAAGACCTCGTCTGGGACGTAGGCATCGATATGAACTTTATGAGTAAGACCATGTCTGGGACATCGGCATTATATTGACTTGTGTAAGACCACGTCTGGGACGTTGGCATCATTATGATCTGTACGTGTAAGACCCTGTCTGGGACAGTGGTATCGGTATACGAGTGCATGTAAGACCTCGTCTGGGACATTGGCATTGTACTATTATTTCAAGCTTTTTGAGTATCCTACTAGGTTCCTAAGGGTTCAGCGGGCAAGTCTGCAATACGAATGGTATATCCGAGTTATGATTCAATTAAGTGAATGAATACCTGATTCAAGTACGTTGAATGTGCATTAAGTATGCATGAATGGTAAGTATGCATATGAATTTGATTTGAAGAAAGGTATGTTTGAATAGGATAATGTGAATGAGATGCAAGGAAGATTGTGAATGAGCCATGTGCTTCAAATGAGTTTTGAATGGATAAAAGTGACCAATGTAGTCATAATTATGAATCAAGCATGTACTTGATAAATTGTTAAGTGAATGAGATGTGCAAAAGTTTCAAATTGCATTTATGCTTTTTATGCCAAGTTTATTTCTATATGACTTACTAAGCTTTTGGAAAGCTTACTCTGTGTGTGTGTTTTCTCTGTTTTATAAGTCGTCAAAGCTAATGAAGGCTCGGGATTGTCAAGGATCATCATCACACTAAAAAAACTTATTTTGGTACCCTTTTGAAAATGCATATGGCTAAATATGGCATGTATAGGCTAGATAAGTGTATTTGTTTATGAAGTGAGCATGGCCATGTTTTTTGGAGAGTTTAATTTGGTAATATGCTTGAATGAATGTGATATTTGATGCATATCTTGGTAAGGTAGAAGCTTATGAAATATCCAAGTTTATAGTTAGCTAAATGATGAAGTTTTTCTTTGGTTATGTATGTGTTATTATTTTGAAAGATGATATGAATGATTTGGCTATTGAATGTATGGGTAAAGTGAACCATTTGATATGTTTTGGTTGCCATATATGCATATTATGTTTAGACATATATTGATTGTAGGAGGACCCTAAGTGGGTGGCATATTAGCCTTGTAAAAGGGCCTATAATGTCACACAGTTAAGGCACATGGGCGTGCCTAAGACCGTGGATAAATTGGCAGAATGTGGTTTAAATTGCACACGACCTCGACACGAGTGTGCTTGGTGGCTGTGTGAGAAATGGCAGTATGTGATCTAGTAGTACACGACCTTAGCATACGGGTGTGCTTGGTGACCATGTTGAATTTGGCAGTATACCACCACGAGGAGGACACAGGGGAGTGTCCAGTAGCCGTGGATGAGGCACGACCTACCCCCACGGCCGTGTGTCCCCTGTATGTTAGAAAAGTTTCAAATTTTTATGAAATTTCTTACGTGTTTTGGTTTAGTCCCAACTTGATTTATAAGCATGATTAAGGTCTCGATGACCTACTTGAGGGACATTATGATTGATATTGATGAATGGTTGTATGATTAATTCTGTAAATGTTTTCGATCTGTCTGGTAATGCCTTTAACCCTAATTCGGTGATCGGACACGGGATAGGGGTGTTACATTGAGGAGAAAAAAAAACAAAGAGAATAGTCACTTATGGTTTTGGTAAAGAAAAGAGAGCAAAGGTATTCCCCAAAATGCTATGACTGAAAATGCTAAGAAACAAAACTCACCTATCCCTTCTTGACACAAACAACACACTACTCTCCCCCTACTGAAATTGCTACTCAAAAGTCCCCTATACTTCCCTACACTTTGGCCGAATTTTCACCCTTCTCAAGTCTCCCACTTTCAGCCAACTTCCTCCTTCCACCCCATCCCATGATTTTCTCCACAAATCACTCCACTAGGTCCTCTCCATCCATCAGTTGAATTAGTTGAGCCATTCAAACTCCCCAAGCTCCTTTCCTCCATCCATTTGAGTTTGTTGACCAATTCAAATCCTCACCTGATAGAGTCCCAGCCGAATGCCAACACTCCACCACCTTGAGCACAATAATATAAAGCTCCACAATGAAGAAGGTGGGATTCGAACTCCTTCCCCCTTGTTCCTATAGTGACGCCACAAGCACTCCACCTTATGCCCACTTTGTGTCATCAAACACAAATAAATATCCATAAAGCCTGCTTTCCCCTAGCTCTCCCCCTTATGCCCAAAACCAAAATTTTACCAAGGCTTTGGCTTGAACCCGAGCCTCCCCAAGACCCCCAAACACACTAAGACAACAAGCATAGCTAGCCACATGCATGAGATAGTGCAAAATGCAGAACCCCTAATTCTAGGATGTTACAGTTCTACCCCCTTAAAGAAATTTTGGCCTCAAAATTTACCTGATCAAAAGAGGTGAGGGTATTGCTATCGCATCACATCTTCTGGCTCCCAAGTGGCTTCCTCTGAATTGTGATTTTGCAATAAGACTTTGACCAACGGAACCGACTTTCTTCTCAACACCTTAATATCTTGATCTAAGATTTATGCTGGTTCTTCTTCAAAAGATAGGTCAGGTCTTACTTCAATTTCTTCCACTAATACTACGTGAGATGGATTTGAATGATAGTGCCTTAACATAGAAACATGGAAAACATCATGTATCCTATTCAACTTCGAAGGTAACTCAATATGATAAACCACTGGTCCTACACGTTTCAACACTCGATAAGGCTCAATAAATTTGGGGCTCAGCTTGCCTTTCCGTCAAAACCTTAGAACCTTCAGATTTGCATACAATTTCTTCCTGTCGAAAGCTTCCTTCAACCGAGTCTGAATCAACTTAACCTTTACCTCTGTCTCTAAGATCAACTCTAGACCCAACAACTATTGCTCACCCAACTCTGTCCAGTAGGTAGGAGTACGACACCTACAACCATACATTGCCTCGTAGGGTGCTATCTGAATGCTGGATTGATAACTATTGTTGTATGCAAACTCTGCCAATGGAAGAAAATCCTCCCAACTACCCTTAAAGTCAATTACACAACCTCTTAACATGTCTTCCAGAATCTGAATTACTCTCTATGACTGACCATTAGTCTGTGGATGAAATGCCGTGCTGAAATCCAGTTTTGTACCTAAAGCTTTATGTAACGTTTTCCAGAATCACGATGTAAACCTAGGGTTCTTGTCTGATATAATAGAGACCGGTACCCCATGTAACCTCACAATCTCTGCCACATATAGCTTGGCTAACTTCTATAGTGAATAGTTAATACGAGCCGGTATGAAATGAGAGGACTTTGTCAACCGATCGATAATCACCCACACCAAATCCTTCCTAGTAGGCGTAAGAGGTAGCCCACTAACAAAATCCATCGTTACCCTCTCCAACTTCCAAAGTGGAATCTTTACTAGTTACAGCAACCCCAAAGTCAACTGGTATTCTACCTTCACCTGTTGACACGTCAAACACTTACTCACAAACTCGGTAACTTCTTGCTTCAGACTTGGCCATCAATACTGTTCACGTAAATCTCGATACATCTTACTCCCACAGGGATGCATAGCGTATGGACTACTATGCGCCTCCCACAGAATCATCTGCCTCAACTCGAAGTCCTTCGGCATACAAACCTTACCATGAAAACATAATACACCATCACTATTCAGACCAAAATCTTCTGTCTCACCACCTTCCACTTGCTAAATTTGGCATACAATTGCTTCTCTCTCAGGATCCGCAGAACTATTCAAAGATGCGAATCGTGCTCCTCTTTAGTCCTTGAATATACCAAGATATCATTTATGAACACTATGACAAACCAATCCAGATAGGGTTGGAATACCCGATTCATCATATCCATAAATGTAGCTGGTGCATTCGTTAATCTGACTGGCATCACTAAGAACTCGTAGTGACTATAACGCGTTCAAAAAGTAGTCTTATGAATATCCGCCTCCTTGACCTTTAACTGATGATAACCTGACCTTAAATCTATCTTCGAGAACATCGAAGCTCCTCCTAGCTGATCGAACACCGCAGCATAGCTTGGGACAAAGCATTGTCCCCACCAGTTTTGTCATGAGACCTTCCTTCCGCTAATGGTGATGCTGGCACTTCGCCTTCCGGCCCATGTCCTAATTTTGAGGGTCTCGCCTCAACACCCCAACCCCTACCACGGCCGCGTATACCACATCCACATCCTCTAGTGCTCATGTCTACTGGATCAACTTAATCTGATTAAAAATTTTATGAATTAGTATATCGTTCCACTATTTATTAACGGATAACTTATGAAGACAGATTTATGAGTAGTTTACGCAAATCATATCTCTAAAGGCCTCAATATCTAAAATCCTAATTTTTCTAACAAAAAATCAGAACATATTAAAAATCCAAAAATCACACAGAGTCAGAAGACATACAGTACGGATTTGGTGTCGGAGACTCGGGTGCCATACTTCCAAAAGAACATTTTTCTAAACCATATTTCAACCAATTTTTGAAAAATGTTTTTGAACCCATTCCACAGTCGAGTTTTACAACTCGGGCTCTGATACCATAAATGTAACACCCCAAATCTCGCCTAAACGCTACGACTGGATCTGGTATGTCACATGAACAGGTTGTTGAAAAACTTCGTGATTGTTTAAAATTTTGAGTTTTGTTTCCATTTGAAAATTCCTTGCAAAAATTTTATGAATAATCATAACAGTCGAAAACAGGTTTCGTGATACAAAAAATCAAAACTCATGGTATTTCGAAACGTGACATTTTGAAAATAGTGTTTGTAGTTCTAAGCAAATTTTTAAATTTAATTATTATTCTGCTTGTTATCCGCTTGTTAATATTTTGGAAAATGTTTATTATATTTTTAGGAAAAATTCTGTGTTTAACATTTCATAATATAATAATAACCGCATTAAAATAAAAACCCAAATTAAAAATAAGTTCAAATAAAAAAAATAGAGTTTACAGAAGAAGTAATGCATGGCCACCGCTGAGTTCACCTCAACTCCAAATCCTCAAACTAGGGGTTACTTGCAAAATTAATCAGAGGGGTGAGTCACGAGGACTCAGTGTGTAATTCCCCTTATGAACGAAGTTTGGGCCTAAGCCCACTGAAGCGGATTGGGCCCGAGCCCTCACAGTAATGAATTTGGCCAAAGCTTATACGAATCGAACTGGGTCGTAGCCCTACCAACTTGGCATATCAAATTGTGTATGCAATGCAACCCAGCCCAACCTAGTATTCCATCCTCTACACACCACCTATACCAGCCAAAACACCTTTGGAGATTTCTACAATCAACCCTCCATTCGCTACACTCCTCATATGTGGCACCAAGCCACTGAATGTGGTACCAAACCACTAAAATAATGTGATAGAGTCACTGGTATATGTGGTACCAAACCACTGAAATAATGTGACAGAGTCACCGATATATGTGGTACCAAACCACTGAAGTACACTTCCCCTTTCAATCAATATCATATCTCAAACCTATGGAATATATAATCATAATATAATGAATGCAACATATGTCAACATAATCCGAATCATTAGAGCATATATATAATCGTGTTAAAGTATTTACAAGACACCACCAAAGGTAACTAACCAGGTATCTCTGATTTTACCCCCAAGGGTAACTCAATAGCCATTACCGATGTTTTGGCTTTTAAACAATTCACATACTAATTAATAATCAAACAAAAGATGGTGTGAAAATTTGCATACCTGATTACGCAAAGAACTCAATACTCCTGATCGTCGTTACTCTCACTAGCGGGAATAACCACTATTTGCCTATCCCAAAAGGATGTTGGCTCTCTACCACAACCCAACAGGAAGTCTCGAACCACTGTCATAGCATGTCACTTAAACTTAGGAGCAGAGATTACGAGTCCACTCCCCTCCCTAGATTGGCTAGCACTCGCATCCATGGAGAGAATCTTTGATTAGTACTGTACTTTTAGAGAGAATGATGGTTGTCTAACAAAGAGATTGGGTTAAGGTAGAGTAAAGTGAAAGAGAGACTACTCGCATAAGACTAGAGGAAAACTTTTTACCTTGGTCAAAGAAGAACCGAACATTGATAGACCCGACTATATATTCTTGTACAAATAGAAATCGCTTGAAGAGAGACCTTCGGCAGACAATTATCACTTTGATTACTGGGGTTCAAATTTGACAAAGAGAAACTGAATGGAGTCCAAGAAGATTCGACACAAGCAAGAAATGCCTACAAGGTTTCGGCTCAAAGAAGAACAAGAAAGAGACGAAGAGAAAAGTGAAGAAAATGGGCAACTGGGGTTCGACTTTGTAAAGAGTGGGTGAAAGAGATGAATATAAGAAAACAAAGACTCGGCTATGGAGGGGCTAAATAAGAACAAGAAGGAGTAAGGGTTTGGGTTTAATGGAGAAAGTAGAGAAGTAAAAGAGAATGATGAAGGTTCGGTTATGGTGAAAATCAAAATAGAATGGTTCGCCAAAGAGTAGCTTCAAGAGAAATCGTCTTATGGTGAAGAAGAAAAGTAGGAAGGAAAGATAAAGAAGAGAAGGATGGGAAGGTTGAAGTTTCGGCTACCAAGCTTGAGGGAGAAAAGAAAAGAAAAGAAAACAAAGAGAATAGTCACTTATGGTTTCGGTAAAGAAAAGAGAGCAAAGATATTCCCCAAAATTCTATGACCGAAAATGCTAAGAAAACAAAACTCACCTATCCCCTCTTGACACAAACGGCACACTATTCTCCCCCTACCAAAATTGCTACTCAAAAGTCCCCTATACTCCCCTACACTTTGGCCGAATTTTCTCCCTTCTTAAGTATCCCACTTTCGGCCAACTTCATCATTCCACCCCATCCTTTGATTTTCTCCACAAATCACTCCACCAAGTCCTCTCCATCCATCATTTGAATTAGTTGACACATTCAAACTCCCCAATCTCCTCTCATCCATCCATTTGAGTTTGTTAACCAATTCAAATCCCCACCTAATAGAATCCCAGCCGAATGCCAACAATCCACCACCTTAAGCCCAAAAATTTAAGGCTCCACAATGCAGCAGGTGGGATTCGAACTCCTTCCCCTTTACTCTGATAGTGACACCACAACCACTCCACCTCATGCCCACTTTGTGTCATCAAACACAAATAAATATCCTTAAAGCCTGCTTTCCCCTAGCTCTCCCCCCTTATGCCCAAAACCAAAATTTTACCAAGACTCTGGCTTGAACCTGAGCCTTCCCAAGACCCCCAAACACACCAAGACAACAAGCATAGCTAGCCACATGCATGAGATAGTGCAAAATGTAGAACCCCTAATTCTAGGATGTTACAGAAAGTGCAAATTTCCTTTATGGACTGAAACACGCGGATCTTGGCTGCATTTGGGTCGGGTCATTGGGCAATGGCCAATAAGGTGTCGTTTCAGGCTATTAACATGAACCCAAGAGGCGTCGTTTCTATAATTGGTTAATACCAGATTTAAAAATAAATTAACCCTCATTTAACCCGAACCCTAGCCCTCTTTATTTTCGTACTCAGCTACAAAGAAAAAGAAATTTGGCCACTTCAACGCCATTGTAATCGATGATCAGTCGTCGATTCAGTCTCGATCGACTACCCCATCTTAGGCTCGACTCGAATACTAACCTCGACGACCACCTTTATTTGGATTTCGACGAGGAAGGCAGACCGTCGGTTCGATTTTTGAAGGTAAGTCCCATTTTTTTATTTTATGTTAACATATCAAAAAAGAAATAAAAAGAAAATGCTCGAAATAGATTCAAATGAGAATGATAAAAAAATACAATTGAAAAAAAAATAAACCTTTTTTTGAAAATCTGTTTCTAGTTTTCTGTTGCTGTATTCTATGCTCGTAAATCATGAAGAAGAAGTTTATAATGGTTTCCTTTGGTCCTTTTAAAGGCCAAAATTGAAAATTGAAATAAAAAATAAAATAAAATCTTTTTGTCTTTATTTTTCTTGCTGTGCTGGTTGTTTGTCATTTTTGCAGGTACGACAGTGACGTGGCACTGGTACGGAGGCGAGGGACATGGTGGCTTGCGTGGTTTGCGGTGCGTGCGAGGGGCTTGTCCATTGAGGTATACGGTGCTTGAAGCTTCTAGAAACCCCTAGGGTTTTTGAAAATGTTAATGTTTTTGGGCCAAGTCTGTAATTGGGCTGGTTGGGTTTAATCTGTTATTGGGCTTGTAAAAAATAGACTATTATTGGACTTTATGTATTGGTTTTTTCAATTGTTTTATTGGTTTTTGGTTACTATTTGGTTAATATGGGCCCGGGCATAAATGGGTTCTTACACCGGATAAAGATTTGGAATAATGAGATACTCATGTCATAGTAGTTAATAGAGAAGGTTCCATGAAAGACAATGTCTGAGATATGGCCTCAGCACCAAAGGATGAATTCATATAAGACCATGTATAGGACATGGCATCGACATCTATGTATGATCTCGTATAAGACCATGTCTAGGACATGGCATCGACATCGAGCTATGAGATCCCGTGTAAGACCATATATGAGATCTGACATTGGCAGCAAAGGATGATCCCATGTAAGACCATATCTGGGATATTGCATTGGCATCGAGATTTATGCATGATGAGTTTGAATATATTATGATAATCTGATTGATTCATGGGTAAAAGAGCTAAGTATGTAAAATGGTATAGATCCAAAACTATTTATGGATGACCTTGAGTTTCATTCATGTTATGAATGATGAAGATTTGAGTTTATGCTCATGATAGTATATATGCTAAGTTATGTGATAAGTGATGCAGGTACCATGAAAAAAATATAACTTATAAACCCATAATGTGGCATGAGATGGGTAAGGAAAAGTTTGAGTAAGCATAGATGAGTATGCTTAAGCTTTTGAGACTTATGTTGTTATTGTTTCAATAGATGGATGAATTTAATGTGAGAAATTATGTTATTTTAGAATTTCATGCAAACTTACTAACCTATATTCTTACCCCTCTCATTTTTTCCTCTTTCCTTGTAGTTTCACCAAGTTAGCTCGGGGATCATAGAATGTTGGAGCAAGATCACACTATCAACTGTTCTTTTGGTATAGTAAAGTTAATTCATTTTGAGTATGGCATGTATAGGAACTTAATCATTTTGTGTCATGTCATATTTGAAGGCCAAAGGATTGGCTATTAATGTTCTACACTCATTTTGTAAATGGCCATGGTGAATTGGACAATACTATCAAGTTTATGTTATAAAGTTGATGATTTTGATGAATTAAATGTTCATGCAAGTAATTGAGTAAAGTATGGGTGGAATGAATGATAATTTAAGGATTCTTAGTAGTTTAATATTGCCATGTTATGTGCTACTTGTGATGAAATGAATGAGTCTATTTCAGGGTGGCAAAAAGGCTTGGAAAATAGCCTCTAAGTGTCCACACGGGTAGACACATGGGCATGTGTCTAAGCCGTGTGTGACACACGGTTAACCCATATGGGTGTGTTGATAGGCCATGTGTCCTCTACATTTTAATTACGAGAATTCTAATCGTCACATGGGCCAGCACACGGACGTGTACCTAGGCTGTGTGCTTCTTAAGGGGTTGCTGATGTCATAAAAAGAATACCCCTAGTTTTTACACACGGGTGAGGACACAGGTCATTGACACGGGCGTGTGTCTGGCCATGTGAAAACTCTTGTATGCTCAAAATAAAAATAAATTCTACATGGGATTGGGACATTGGCGTGTGAGATTACATGGCCTACCCACACGGGCGTGTCCTAGGTCATACGGGTATGTGACCCTTGTTTAGGCAAAAAAATTTCAAGGAGAGTAAAAGTTTCTGGTTAAACTCCGAAACCTTTTAGATGTATGTTTACGGCATCGTAGGCCCATGATATGTAGGTATTGGATGTTCAAGCAAGGTTAAGCATGGTAATGCCTCGTATTACGTCCCGACGTCGGACACGGATAATGGGTGTTACAAATCTAACTAGTTTGGATTCATAAAATGGTTATAATTTCAACAATTGATTTAAAATCATAAGTACATGTTTGGGAGCTGGTTTGATGTTAAATTTGTTGATTTTATACTAAATTTTGGTTTAGGTTCGTTTAAGGAATTATTAAGGAAAATTGGAAGTTTCGCTAGTGTGTTGCGAGGAAGAGAAAAATAAATTGTGGGCCATAAAGTCATAAAATTATTTGAAAATATTAACTATCATGTTATATCTGATAAATTAGCTTGCTTATTGGATTGGCTTAATAGCCAAATTATTTATTTTGTGAGTGGCCGAACCAATTATGTTTCGAGCCTTAAAATATTGATGAATGTTTGATTGAGTTTGTAATTGCATATTTGAGTTACGAGATATGAGAATTTTTTATTGAATGATATAATGTGTTGGGATATTAAGCTTATATGTGATTTAAACGTATGATATATTTGTTATATTGTGTACTGAAAAGGGTGCTATTTATGCATAACGAAAAATCTGTAAAGTATGTGAAATTGAGCGATATTGATTGATACAAACACAATGGTAATTTGAAAGATTAGAACACTATTTCCTTTTACTGAAAATATGTTATTATTGAGGACATGCTAAGCATGTTAAATGAATGTGAAAAAGGATTAAGATATGATTATGTATGAGATTGTGTGACATATTGCATATGCATTGGGTTGGGATTTTGTGGTTGATAGAGGAGTTCGTGGAGTACCTTAGGCATATTAAGTCTACATTATTCATTGTCAGTGCATTGCACCTGGAGTACCGAGGGGAATGGTGATTTATCACATTTTTACTGGCAACTTGTCTGCATTTTTACTGGCAGGATTTTCTGCATATTGTTATCGGTGGTTTTAATCACAATGGGCTTAACCCCATAATGTTTTGGAGTTTGGATGACTGGTTCTAGGGAACTCCTATTGTGTAGCAGACAGTATGGGTAGGAACCTTTTTGCATCGCATCATGTTCACGACATACTTGAATTCTTTTTGATTTATGATAAGTGTTGTATTGTGTTGTACTGAATGATATCAAAATTAATGATTGTTATTTGAATGAATGATGTCCCATGCTCATACACCGTTTGACATCAATTTGATAATGGCTATGTAATGACATGAAATTCTTACGATGGTTTTATTTTCTTCTGTTAGAGCTAATCTGTTTCACTGTTTCAAATTGTGTTTGTTTGAATAATTTTTCGACTCACACTGAGGTTTTCATAAGCTCACCCCAATAGTGTTTAGCTTTTCAGGCAAACCTTAAAATTAGGACAAGACTTTGCATTTCGAGAATCACCTTGGACCTCAGGTTATTTTTCTTAGTAAGTATTATTAAGTCTTTGTTGGTTTTAGTTTGTAACTTTTAATTATTTTTGGTCTGCGGCTTGGTAACTTTTCCTTTGGGGATTTTTGCATATGTGGATTACTCAAGCATAATAACCAAATAATGCATACTATCGGGCTTAAGTAAAATTTGATATTGTTCCCTTGTTTTCGCTGCATTGCAAAGGAATCGTTTTTGAAAAACAAACCGATAAGGCAACTAAATTTCCAAAATGACTTGAAAAAATGGTTTTTCCGCTGCATTAGTTTAACTTCGAGGTTTTTTTAAAGAAGAGCGACAAGCAAATGGTTTTTCTGAAACAACACTATCAACAATAAATTGAATCCTAAGTATACACGACCTAATGAATGAATGCTTCTAAGCTAACTCAAAGTACAACTACGATTTTCTTTAAAATGAGTTTATTTAAGGTCTTCAAAAGTAACGTAAGCTAGCTTAGCCATTTTGATGGTTAAAGTAGCCTTCTCAATCTAGCCATAACATCTAGGCTGGGTTAGAGAGGTTACAATTAGCTCAACAACTAAATAAATTCAAACTAACCAACTAATTAAAATTGAATAAATATGAATCCACACATTCATATAAGGTTAGACTCGAACATGAGATCACAAAATTTTCAAAATCTCAACATTACCATAGAACTAATGTTTCAATTAGTAGAAAAAAAATTTTATTATGAAAAAGAAAATAAAAAAATATCATTATACATCATATGTTCATTTTTAGTACCAAGTTAAATATTAATAAAATCCTAACTTTGATGTTTTTTTTAATATTTTCCTAATAACGTAGTTGTTGAGGGAAAAAGTAGGTCGAGGTAGATATGATGGTTCACTCGATAGCTTGAGAGTCACAAGGTGAAAACAATATAATTGGGTAGAAAGAAAAGAGAGAAAAGGAAGGGAGGATAAGAATACGATGCTTGAAGATGGCTTGAGAGAGAGAGAGAGATAAGCACTCATAGTTCATATTGAGTCTATAACACCCCCTAACCCGTATCCGTTGTTGAGATAGGGTTACAGAGCATTAACAAAAACACATAACTTAAAACATTCGATTCAAAACATTTCATAAATCATTGAAATTATCAATCAATCACATTCATAACGTCCCTTATTTGAACCCTTGAGGCCTTAGAAACACCTTAGAAATGATTCGGGACTAAATCGGAATCATATAGAATTTCATGGAAAAAGTTGAAAATTTTCATACTGTAGGGGTTATAAGGCTGAGACACACGCTCGTGTCTTAGGCCGTGTAGGCATTCGAATTAGAGTCACGTAGCGTGTCCCAGCCCATTTCTGTGCCCGTGTAACTCACTGACTTAGGTCACACGGCCAAGCCACACGCACGTGTGCCAGGCCGTGTAACTCTTGAAATGGGCTCACACGTCCGTGTGCCAGGCCGTGTGCTAGGCCATGTAACTGCCTGACTTGCAACCCTTTGAAACTTATAGGGGACACGCGACTAAGACACATGCTCGTGTCTTAGGTCGTGTGGACAAGAAATAAGCCACTTTCAAGCCATTTCCTTCACCCAAACCATGCTCACACATACAAGCCCTTTGCACCTATTTCAAGCACCTAAAATATGCATAATAAAGCTATATCAATATGGTATTTTGCATACAACCAATATTCCAATAAGCATCTCAATTCACATCGCATCAAAGATACTTAAACATAAGCATAACTTAGCCATTTATCAACTCAACATTTGCAACATAATTCCATACCAATTCATACCACAATGGCCACATACTAAGATCACATTCAAGCATACCAAAAGAGCCATTCAAAATATATCATCAGTAACCATTTTAACATTAACCAACAAGCACCAAAATGCCAAAATGCCATCAACCAAAGTACCTTATTTACCAACTAAACATATTGGCTATTTAATCAAGTACAAAACACTTATACATGCCATTATAACCATGACTTCAAAACATCAAAATATACTGATATAGCCGATGGATAGTGTGATAGGTCTATGACAATCTTCCAACCCAAACAAGCTTTCGATTAACTGGAAAACATAGAAAAGAACACAAAGTAAGCTTATAATGCTTAGCAAGTTTGTAAATCATTAATAATTTTACCATTTCAACGCATAAGCTTAAAGAAATAATATGAATCAATCCATTACAAGCTTGACACAAGACTAAGCATCACCAACAATATAAATTAAGGCTTAACCACATAACTTAAGAAAATTCATCACATGGCAATGTAAACTTCAATATCATAATACATATGATTTCATTATTTTCATCACATGAATACACATACTTCATACTTTTCCACAATTTCATAGTGAATTTCATTGAAACCCTTACCGATTCAGCCCCTTTTCATGCCCGATGAACCATTTAGAATACTATCGGATACGCGGGAAAGCTTACACAAAGTATGCTAAATGATGGTCGAAACCATCCATTTTCTTATTCGATGGTTGAAACCATCCCTTTTCATATTCGATGGTTCAAGCGGGACTTGATAGTCGTCGATACATTGTAGGATTTTCTGTAGAGACATGATATGATAATATGAAATGATAGCATTTAAAACAACACATTAAAACACTATTTAAATGTACTGATAAACCATAAAATAACATATTTTAATCCCACATTTAGTATGCTTTTGGATGAATTATCCTTGATTTATGTAAAAAGGTGCTCTTAATCCTTTCTTTTCATGTCTTATACTCAGGAAAGCACCTAAGGATAAAAAGAATGTAAAACGGGCTTAAACGGACTAAATTGGGCCAACCCAAGAATTCGACACGGCCTGGCCCAAAGCCCACACGGTCGTACCTCGTTGATTACCTAGAGCACGGCCTCAACTCTGTCACACACGATCGTGCATCACCCATTTACCACACATGGACATGCCAGGTGATCTATATGGCCGTGTCATAATCGACAGACCTGAAGTACGGCCTGAATCCCGACTTACATGGTCGTGCCATGGTCGTGCCCAAAACGACAGAATCAAGGCACGGCCCAACCCCAATTTACACGGGCGTGTGCCATGGGCTAGCCCCTGCCACGGGAATGAGCAATTTCACTCGAAATTGGATGCTTGAAGCCAAAGAAACATACTCCTAAGTCTACTTAAACACCCTAATAGCAATTCTACTTGAAAGAGGTACTTAGGAGCCAAGTAAAGCATCTCAAAAGCCTATATAAACAACCCAAGGCAGACATTGAAGGGAATTGTTGGCAGAGGCTTTTGTCGAATCTTTCATATTTTAGGGAATCACTTGAAGATAGCCGGTTGATCCATCTCAAGAAGCTGAAGCTCCATTCAAGACAGAGGATCTCTCCTTCAATTCCTTCAGGGAGTTTTAGGGATTTCTTATGCTTTGCTTTATCTTTCTCTTGAGATGTTTTCTTATTTGGTTATGAAATAAACCCTTCAGATACCTGAAGGGGATGAAACCTATGATGGATTTTGTTATTTGATTTCTAAGTTATATGATAAGTACTTAGTTTGTTCTTAATTATGTTGCTTAATTTAATCTGATGTGCTTAGGTGGAGGAGGAATAGACCCTGCCTAAGAGTAGATCTAGCATAATTGAGCGGAGTTGATCGGGCACCTAGAGATAGGGTTACGAGATTTTTCCAAATTAGGGTGAAACCTAATATGGGAATCCATTGATCGATTTACTGCTTCCTTAGGGGTTTATTATAACAGAACGAGAGTTCCACTAATTAACCTAAGGTTAGACGCTATTCACCTCGAGACAGATTTTAATATAGGTTAGGGAGTCTCACGGATCAAACTAAGTAAAGAAATCATATGGTTTGGCGAAAAAATAATAAGTGAAGTCATAGGTGGATTCTTCCTGAGGGTACCATCTTCATCAACTGCGTTTTCCTAAAATCTTTCTCCAATTCATTCTTTTGTTTTTGCATTTAGTTTAAGTATTTCATTAATTTCATAAACCAATCACTCCATATTTCTTGCTAAATAATAGAAAGAAAGTGAGTAGTAGTACTTTTAGGTTCCCTTGGGTTCGATAAGATATTCTTGCCTAAACTATACTACTGTTCGATAGGTGCACTTGCCTCTGTCGTTGTCACAGTTAGTCTACAGGTTCGATCATTCTTTTTATAAATATTAAAACTCGATTGTTTGACACGATCAAGTTTTTGGCGCCGTTGCCGGGGAACTCTAAAATATTAAGAAAGCTCTATTTCTATTACTTTAGCCATTATTTTTATTTCTAATTTTTTCTTATTTTTCTACATATATCTTTGTTTTTCTAAATTTCTTTCTTTCCCTTCCTAGCAGGAACCTCTAGTTTATGGCTAGAAGAAACCGGAGAGGACCTCTAGAATACGAAAGTGACATTGATGCTACCGCTCGCAGGAATTGCAGAGAAACTAGACGAGCTCTAGACTACCAAAGAGAAGAACAACAAGAAAGATCCAATCCTACTAAAGGGATGGACGAAAAAAATCCACTGCCAAATGTGCAATAACAGAATGCTCTGTGTACTATGTATGATTATGCTAAACCTAATTTGACAGGGGCAGAATCTAGTATTTTCAGGCCTGCTATAGCTGTTAATAGTTTTGAATTAAAGCCTAACACAATACAAATGATTCAATAGTTTGTTTAATTTGATGGTTTGCAGGATGAAGATCCAAATACTCATATATCTAATTTTTTTAGAATTCTGTGATACCTTCAAAATAAATGGCATTTCTGATGATGCCATACGTCTTGGTTATTCCCATTTTCATTAAGGAAAAAAGCAAAGCCGTGGTTGAACTCGTTACTAAGAGGGTCAATCACCACATGGGATCAAATAACCGAAAAATTTCTTTTAAAATATTTTCCACCAGCCAAGACGGCTAAATTTAGGAATGACATATCTTATTTTGTGCAGAATGACGCAGAAACATTATATGATGCATGGGAGAGAACAAGGACCTCCTGAAAAGATGTTCCCACCATGGGTTACCTTTGTGGCTTCACGTCCGAACTTTTTACAACGGTGTGAATTCTTCAACACGGCAAATGACTGATTCATCAGCCGATGGAACTTTGAACAACAAAACTCCTATAGCTTACGATTTTATTGAAGAGATGTTAAACACCTATCAATGGCAAATTACAATAGCCAAACCGAAAAAATCAGCCAGAGTTTTCAACATAGACGCAGTAACAATGCTGTCAACACAGGTGGAGATAATGAATAAAAAGCTTGATAACTTATGTTCTTCACAGGTACACCCAGTCATGCAATGCGAAGCAAGTGAAAATGTGGCGAATTCTGAGTACCCACCTTACCAACCAGGTGCAGACAACAAGCAGACAAACTATATAGGTAACAATTTCAGATCTAATAATCCTTATAGTAACAATTATAATGCAGGTTGGAGGAACCACCCAAATTTTTCATGGGGAGAACAAGGAAATTAAGGAATTCAAAGGCAGCAACCTCCTCCGAATTACCAAAATCAGCTCTATCCAAAGGAAAAGAAATCAAACCTTGAAGAGATGCTGCCAAAATTTGTGGCAGCTACAGATTCTCGTCTTCAAAAGACTTAAGCAACACTTGATGAACAACAAAAATCAATCAAGGGCATTGAGAATCAAGTTGGAGAACTTACTAGGTCAGTGGGACATCTCACAAAGCTGATTTCTTAACATCAACAAGGACGTCTACCAAGAAACACAGAAATAAACCCAAAGGAATAGATCCAAGTCATCACATCTCAAGAGGGTACAAAGGTAGACAAACCCACATTAGCACAAGAAACCAATGAAGAAAAAGGTAAAATAGAGGTAGCACAAGAAACACCGGTAATCAAAGAGTAGCAACCTCGCATACCTTATCCCGAAGTATAGAAAAAAGATGATTCTGAGGAACAATTCGGTAAGTTTCTAAAACTTCTGAAGAACTTACATATTAACTTACCTCTTCTTGAAGCTCCTTTTCAGATGCCCGACTCAAGGAGATTTTTAAGACAGCTCTTGACCAACAAACGCAAAATAGATGAAGAGCACAATGTGGAACTCAACACAACATGCTCAGCAATGGTACAGAACAGACTACCACAGAAACTAAAAGATCCAGGGAGTTTTACGATTCCATGTTTAATTAGTAGTTTAACTATTGATAATGCATTAGCTGATTTAGGGGCAAGTATAAATGTCATGCCTTATGCACTATTTAAACGACTAGGTCTAGGGAAGCCCAAATAAACTAGGATGAGTATTCAACTAGCTGATAAAACTATTAGAATTCCTAGGGGCATTATTGAAGACGTTTTAGTAAAAATCGATAAATTTGTTTTCCCAGTAGATTTTGTTGTTTTAGACATAGATGAGGAAAATTCAATCCCTTTAATTTTAGGAAGACCTTTTCTTGCAACTGCCAAGACTAAAATTGATGTTGCCACAGGAGAACTCATACTTCGTTAGGAGAAGAATCGGTCAATCTTCAAGCTCTCGACTCAGCCAAAACAACAGAAGATGAATGTAAAAAAGTCATTTCAATTGATAACCAAACTGTTCAACCTTCATCACAGAAAACATCACAATGCATCAAACCTGAGCCAACTCATAGCCTTTAAGTCATCACAGAAGAATCACACCAGAAACAAAACCGTAAGATCGACAATTTAGAAGAGCAAAAGATACACACCAAAGAAAAACTGGATCCACACAAAGTAAAACAAAAGGAACCACCAGAAGAGCTCATAGGGGCATCAAATCACTTTAAAATAGGAGACCAGGTGCTATTAGACAAAGCCGATCCTCACATAACTTCAACAGACCTGAAGAAAAAGGAAGAAACACTCCTTCAGGTACACAATATTTTCCCATACGAAATAGTCGAGGTAAGCAATCCAATATTCGGTAATTTCAAGGTAAACGCTTCTTGACCTAAACTTTGTCACGAAAATAAAACTGTCAGCAAGAGGGAAAATATTCAAACCTTTAAACCTCCCTAAAATTTTCAAAGTCAAGGATAGTCTAGCTTAAGACTATAAACGAGCGCTTTTCGGGAGGCAACCTGAGCACTAACACTATTTACTTTCAAATTTATTTTCTTTTCTTTCCTTTCTTCTTCTCTCAACATTTAAACTAACACAAAAATACAAATTTCCAGGCCACACGGCCTTACACACGACCATGCCCGACCACACTGACAGAGTAGAGTCGTGCAAGTCAGTCCACCCACCCCCAACATCACGGAGCCAACCACCCACACCACGGGCAGACCACACCCGTGCATTCCATCTATGCCCACATACTGACTTATTGAGCACTAAGATACTGACTTATTGAGCACGGGCAGACCACGCCCGTGCATTCCATCTGTGCCCACATACTGGCCTTTTAGGAAGGGGCGTGCCAATCTACAAACGGGCATGAAAGAACAACACACTCCACAACACGGCTGTGCGATGCGGCCGTGTGAATCGACACACCCTCGGTGCAGGCGGGAGCGTGCAGTTGAAATCTATTTAAATGCCCCTGACCTTTCCCCTTTTTTCCCATTTTCTTTCTTCCTCTCTTTCTTTCAAATTTTTCTCTCTGTTCATAGAAAAGGTCCAAGACTCTTGAGCAACACAAAAATCATGCCGAAGAAACGTAAGAAGGTAAGCATCGTATCCTTAGAGGAGACCTCAATATGAGTTCATGCCGACAGCTTCAGCTAATTGACATGCCAAGGGTCTCCAAAACCTTTTCGGTTCTATTTTTCTTTTCTGCTCTCCTTTTTTTTCCTTATCTATACTTCTTTTCTGCTTAATTTAATTTATTTCATATTAGTTTCTTGGTTTTAGGCTCTAAAGGCTGCTATGGAATCATGCCACTTCCACCATCACCAACACTCCGCAGCCTTAGAAATCATACCCACCTCACGAACCATCTGCTAATAAGGACTCCTTAGTCCATTAGCCTTTTCTTTAAATTTTAGTTTTCTTCTTAGTCTCCTTCTCTTTATTTTCTTAATCTTTAATTATATTATTAGTATATTATTATTTCTCTAGATCTCTGGGCTATATCTTCGCAGGCTACCCAATTTCTTCATCTAATGAATTACTTTTTGGTAGACACACCACCAGGCCCATAGAATACACCATCACCGCCACCAAAGACGCCAGGAATCATCCAAAATTCAGGAAGTGTCACTTTCTCCCTTCTCTTTCGATTTATCCCATTATTGTCATTATTTATCTTTGTACATTGAGGGCAATGTACATCTTGAAGTGTGGGGGGATAATAGTGCCTAACTTTTTGCATAATTCTCAAATTAATGCCTAAATTTTCATTGTTCTCAAAACCCTGAATTTTGTATTGATCTTAAGTATTTTTCTCATATTATTAATTAGGGTGAAATTTCTAATAATTTATGATTTTATTGATATGTCTTTGAATAAGTCATAGTTAATTGTGCATTGATGATTAAATTTGAAGAATACTAGAAAATTGAGCATGATATGTCTACTTTCTAAAAATTAAAATTGATAGGTTGTTGAACCGAATTTGAGTATCACCTTGAAGTTCAAAATTTATAGGGATTGATGTCAAAAACACCCATAATTTATGTGAGAATTCAAGCTTTATAGAGCATATATTCTTTTTCGTGCTCACTTTATTAATTATGAGTGTGCCAACTTTGAACTATTATTCTAGAACTTGCCTCGTTTATACATGTCGAGACCACATTAATGATTTGATATACTGAGATGAAAAAGGCACCTAGGTTTTAACCCGTTCACTCCACTAAAAAGCCTATCCATACAAATTAACCCCTAGTGAACCCCGTTGAATCCTAATAACCTTTTTTATTGACTCACCCACTAATATTAACCAAAGATCCCTTTGAATTTGTTATCACCATTCTTTTGACTACCCTTTAATCGAGGTTTGATTTGATTAAATTACCGAATCATATTAGTTCATGAGTTACATTTATTATTTATGATGTAATATTTTAGTTTGTTCCTAAAAAAAAAAAGAAAAGAAATCCAAGTTTATTCAATATTAGTAGTATATAAAAGAGCTTAGAACATTTAAACTCCAATTACTGAAGAAAAAGCTCGTATTAAAATATTATCAAATTTCAAGTGATGAAAATACTCTTTATTATAGAGTAATTATCAACAGTGGTATTATTTTTCATTCGAAGTAAATATTCATATTTAGTTCAGTGTTTCTAGTTAGGTAATTTGTCAAGTCCGTCTCGATTCTAACCCTCTAATTCAGCCTTTATCCATACCTTTTAACCCTAGCCCCGTCACAACCCTGATTTAAGACATTTTGATTTGTGTATCATCTCATATACAGTGGTGGAGGTTTGATTTTCAAGCAAGCCTATGGGATTAACTTTTCAGGTTCGACTCTTGAGTGCTTATTCTTGAACCTTAAACACTTTGAGTGATTTGAGTGAACCTTCAGTGAGGATGTCAATCCTTGTCAGTTTTGAATTAAAGGTAATTACTTAGATAAGGGGAGGCACCTATGTTTTCGTACTACTACAAAGGTATGACTTACCTTGATTGAATCTTTAGGGTTCTTTGAGTTGAATTATCCATGTATAAATTATCTATGAATTATGGCGAGACATTGTCGATAGGAATTATGAATTATGGAAAGTTCGTTTTAATTATAAGTTGAGAATTTTGCTTGAGGACAAGCAAAAGCTTAAGTGTGGAGGTATTTGATAAACCATAAAAGTAACATATTTTAATCCCACATTTAGTATGCTTTTGGATGAATTATCCTTGATTTATGTAAAAAGGTGCTCTTAATCCTTTCTTTTCATGTCTTATACTTAAGAAAGCACCTAGGGATAAAATGAACGTAAAACGGGCTTAAAATAGACTAAATTGGGCCAACCCAAGAATTCAACATGGCTTGGCCCAAAGCCCACATGGCCGTACCTCACCAATTACCTAGAGCACGGCCTCAACTCCGTCACACACGATCGTGCACCACCCATTTACCACACACGGACGTGTCTGGTGATCTACATGGCCGTGTCCCAATTGATAGACATGAAGCACGGCTTGAATCCCGACTTACACGACCATGCCATGGCCGTGCCCAAAATGACAGAATCAAGGCACGACCCAACCCCAATTTACACGGGCATGTGCCATGGACATGCCCCTACTGTGGAATGAGCAATTTCACTCGGAATTGGATGCTTGAAGCCAAAGAAACATACTTTTAAGTCTACTTAAACACCCTAATAGCAATTCTACTTGAAAGAGGTATTTAGGAGCCAAGTAAAGCATCTCAAAAGCCTATATAAACAACCCAAGGCAGACATTTAAGGGGGAATTGTTGGCAGAGGCTTTTATCGAAGCTTTCATATTTTAGGGAATCACTTGAAGATAGCCAGTTGATCCATCTCAAAAAGCTAAAGCTCCATTCAAGATGGAGGATCTCTCCTTCAATTCCTTCAGGGAGTTTTAGAGATTTCTTATGCTTTGCTTTATCTTTTCTCTTGAGATGTTTTATTATTTGGTTATGAACTAAACCCTTCAGATACCTGGAGGGGATGAAACCTATGACGATTTTGTTATTTGATTTCTAAATTATTTGATAAGTACTTAGTTTATTCTTAATTATGTTGCTTAATGAAACACCCCGAACCCGACCCACTAGAATGGACTGGATCTGGTATGTTCCTCAAAGTAACCCGGTTCAAATTCATTCGAATACTTTGAAAACTGTGAGTTTTGGAAGATAGCTCGTTGTGGGTTGGGCTTGAGTTGAAAACAAATTTATTTTTATAACAAAAACCCATTTGCGTCAAGTGACAAAATATTTAAACTTATTTCATACTAAGTGGGCTTACTCTTTATAAAGCCCTAAACTCATAACATAGTAATTATTGTAGAAATAAAAATTCGTCACGGTGGCCTTATTACATAAAATGAAACCCAAAATAATAAATTGTACAGTACTTTAAAATAAAATAAATATTCAAATTAAACTGAACTTCAAGTCGATCATGGCCACCACAAGTTCTGCCGTCCCGGTCCATTCTTGCTCATCACACGAAACATATTCCCACAGCAGGGTGAGTCGATAGACTCGGTGTGTAACCAACACTAAACATAATAGAGATAGGCACACCATAAAAAAATCTTATGCATATAAAAATTCAATATCATGATGCAAACCCGAACCCAAACCTATATGCCATCCGCTACACTCCACCGTACCAACTTTGTACAGTGGGGACTACTAAGTCAACCCTCCTTCCACTACACTCCATCGAAGGCGTCATTGCGGTCGGCGTGCTCATCGCCCACTGATAATATTGTGGCATAGCCACCACTGTAATGTAACCGAAGTTACCACTTAGTGAGACCGAAGTCATCACATTCACTTAGTGAGACCAAAGTCATCACATTCACTTAGTGAGACCGAAGTCATCACTTTCACTTATAACGTTGGTGAGACCGTAGTCAACACCTTCTTCCCCTTTCACATAAATCCCGAATGCCCCAAATTATAAATATCATGCATAACATATTTTTATTTCACTTTCACATCACTTTTCACTTGTATAACATTTATTTCGAAATCCTAGTAGAAGTAGGAAAACGTACCTGAATACTTTGTACCATAATATGGCACTTTAGCCACTTTCTTTCACTTTCACATTAACATATATAACATATTTAAACCATAAAACTATTAAGAATAGTGTGGAATACACACCGATTTGTTTAGCGATTCCTTGAGATTTGAAAGCAAGATCTAATGTTTAGATCCTAATTCCTACATTTGGTTTATCAAATATTACTTAGCATAAATTCTATTTTGGGCTATAATATCCAAATCCTAGTAGGATTTGTAAAGAGGCTTACCTTTGATGCCGATTTGATGTTTATTCAAATCCCGGAAACTTTGTTTTCCTTCACTTGATATTCGGCCAACCTTGAAACTTCAATATAAATTAGTTTTCGGCTTTTTAATAATTACGGATCTAATCTAGGTAATCACATAAACTTTGGCCGAATACCTTTAGGGGCTTACCTTATGGATTTTTTTAAATCCCGAAACTTCACCTCCCTTTTTCCTTGAAATCGGCAACTTCCTAGATCTCTGAATAGGTTAGTTTTTGATCAATTTGATCTAATTGGTGAGATTTGGCCTTGGCGAATGTATAGACTCACTTACCTCAAATCCCAAAGTTGATCTTTATTTCAAATTCCTGCCGAAATCACTTGTTAGATTTGATCTATTATTTAATCATGGAGGGGATCTTTTTGTCGATTGTACATTTATGTACTTACCTCGTTTTCGAATCCGGAAGATCCCTTATGCTATTCGGCTATGGCACTATTATGGATCTCAAAGTTTTGGCTTTTGTGGATGAATAGTAGAAGAAAAGAAAAAGAAAGAAAAAGAGATGGAGAGAGTTTTTGACAAGGGAAATTCAGCTAAAGAGAAGAGGAAAGATTGTTGCTACTTTCACTAGGAGGTTTCGGCAAGGTGTTGAAGAGAAGAGAATGGCTCTTTTCTTTTCTTTCTTTGGCCGAAACTATTAGCCTTAGAGTCCCTAATTCAGCCAATTCTTCACTTGTGATATGTTTTAGTTTTATCAATTATGAAATTCCATCAAATCTCCTAATTAGCCAAGAGTTTTATTGAATAAAACTCCTCTTCCTGTCTTAGTCAACTCTCCACTCATGGAGGCAAAATTTTATTTCTTTTATTTGTTTCCTAGATGACTCAAACTCGGGCCCAAAACCTCTTGCATTTGGGCCATTTCCTAGGCCTTAGGTGGCATCTTGAGCCACATTTCCAAGTCCGTTATTGGGTCAAATTTTATGTTCTTTATATTTTGGGGTCACTTGGCCCTAAGCTCCCCTTTGGGCTCTTAAATTCGACATTAGGGGTCATTTTAAGTTTCCTAAAATTTTCATGGCTTTGTATTTTCCAAGTTTCCAAAATGTTTAGTTTCCTATTTTGGCTTGGTTTCCAAAATGTTTAGTTTCCTATTTTGGTTTGGTTTCCAAAATGTTCACTTTCCTAATTCCTTTAGGTTTCCAAAAATGTCTAAGTTTCCAAAAATGTCTAAGTTTCCAAAAATGTCCATTTCCATTTCCATTTTCATTTCCATTTTCATGCTTTTCTAGGTTTCCAAAAGTATCAAAAATTTATTCATAGTACTTGAAACTTGTCATTTCATGCAATTAAACTGGAAATGCATAGGCCCTATTCAGGATGTTACAGTTCTACCCCCCTTAAACAAAATTTCGTCCTCGAAATTTTCTAACTAAACAATTGAGGGTATTGTTGTCTCATTGCCTCTTCTGGCTCCCACGAAGCTTCCTCCGATCCATGATTGTGCCACAATACTTTAACTAGAGGAACTGACTTCCTCCGTAGTACTTTCACGTCATGTTCCAGAATCTGAATTGGCTCTTCCTCGTAGGTTAAGTCTGGCCTTAGCTCCACTTCTTCTACTGGTACTATGTGAGAGGGATCCGATCGGTAACGACGTAGCATGGACACATGGAACACGTCATGCATTTGTTGCAACTCGGTGGCAACTCTATTTGGTATGCTGCTTGGTCCCACTCGCTTTAGTACCCGATAGGGCCCGATAAATCTTGGGCTTAATTTCCCTTTCCGACCAAACCTCATCACTTTCTTCCATGGTGAGACTTTTAGAAACACTTGGTCTCCTACTTCAAACTCTATTTCCTTCCGTTTGAGGTCGGCATAAGACTTACATCTATCTGAGGCTTCTTTTAACCGTGTTGAATTATTTCAACCTTCTCTTACATTTACGCCACTATCTACGGTCCCAAAACTCGGCGTTCTCTAACTCGGTCCAACAAGTAGAGTACGACACTTCCGTCCGTACAATGCTTCATACGGTGCCATTGAATGCTAGCACGATAAGCTTTGTTGTTGTGGCGAACTCTGCTAAAGGCAAGTAGTCCTCCCAACTTCCTCGAAAATCCATCACACATCCTCTCAACATATCCTCCAACACTTGTATTACTCGTTTAGGCGCCGTCCGATTGTGGATGAAAGGCCGTAGTGAAATCCAACTTGGTGCCTAAAGCTTGATGAAGTGCCTTCCAAAATCAAGGCGTAAACCTTGGGTCTCTATCGGAGATGATCGACATTGGTACTCCATGTAACCTCACAATTTACGCCACATATAACTTGGCTAGCTTTTGAAGGGATAGTCTATTCCTCTTTGGGATAAAATGTGCGGACTTAGTCAAGCGGTCTACTATAACCCATCCGAGTCCTTCTTAGTAGGCGTAAGGAAGCCCACTAACGAAGTCCATGGTAATTCTTTCCCACTTCCTTTGTGGAATCTGGATTGGTGAAGCAATCCCGATGGAACTTGGTGTTCGACCTTAACTTGCGACACGTCGACATCTTCCCACAAATTCGTAACTTCTCGTTTAAGATCGCCACCAAAATTGTTCTCTTAAGTCTCTGCAGACTTAATGCCTCGGGATGCATAGCATAAGGGCTACCATGTGCTTCTCGAAGGATCTTACCTTTAACTCCTTGTCTCTTGGCATCTGAGACTTTCCCTTTGTAGCATAATACTCCTTCATCATTAATCTCATAGTCCTCCAACTCTCTGTTCTGTGCTTTTTGTTGCTTAACATTTAAATCTTCATCAACCAACTGTCCCTCTTTTACTTCCTTCAACCATGTTGGCTTGACTTGTAACTCGGCCAACAAACTTCCATCCTCATATAAGCTTAAATGGGCGAACATTGCTCTTAGGTCCGTCACAACCTTCCTACTTAAAGCATCAGCTACTACATTTGCCTTGCCCGGATGATATTCTATCGAACAGTCGTAGTCTTTCAGTAATTCCACCCACCTTCGCTACCTCAAGTTTAACTCCTTTTGAGTCAACAGATACTTGAGACTCTTGTGGTCTGTGTAGATCACTGACCTTTCTCCATCTGAGATAATACCTCCACACCTTGAGGCGAAAACCACTGCTGCAAATTCCAAGTCATGGGTTGGGTAGTTCACTTCATGCGGCCTTAAGCGCCGGGACGCATAGCGACTACCTTGCCATCTTGCATAAGAACACATCCTAACCCCGTATGTGACGCATCACGGTATACCACAAAATCCTTTCACCGCCTCGGGTTGAATCAACACCGAGCTTAGTTAATACCTTTTAAGTTTTCAAAACTCTCTTGTTGCTTATCTGTCCACACAAAGGTACTTCCTTCCTCAACAATTTTGTTAATGGCGCGGCTATCGGCGAGAATCCTTCCACGAACCTTCGGTAATAGCACGCCAACCCTAAGAAACTACTGAATCTACGCCACCGACTTAGGTGGTTTCCAATCAACACCGCTTCAATTTTCTTAGGATCCACCCTTATTCCTCGGCGGACACCACGTGTCCTAAGAAAGTAACTTCTCTAAGCCAAAATTCACACTTGCTGAATTTGGCATAAAGCTCTTCTCTCTTAATACTTGTAACATAATCCGGAGATGCTCATCATGCTCCTCTTGGACTTAGAATATACCAAGATATCATCGATGAATACCACAACAAACCTGTCTAAGTAAGGTTGGAACACTCGGTTCATCATATCCATGAATGCGGCTGGGGCGTTCGTCAACCCAAACGGCATTACTACAAACTCAAAGTGACCATATCTTGTCCTAAAAGCGGTCTTATGGATATCGACCTCCTTCACCTTCAAGCGATGGTATCCCGATCAGTAAATCGATCTTGAAAACACTGCGGCTCTCTTGGTGATCGAACAAGTCATCGATCCTTGGCAAGGGATACTTGTTCTTGATGGTCGACTTATTCAATTGACGATAGTCTATGCACAACGCATAGTTCTATCCTTCTTCTTCACAAGCAGACCGGTGCTCCCCATGGAGACACTGCTTGGTCGAATAAACCCACGATCCAATAATTCACGGATTTGAGCCTTAAGCTCCACTAATTCCTTTGGCACCATTCGGTATGGAGCAATTGACACGGTACATTCACGGTAGTAGGTCTATTCAAATTCAACTTCTCTATCGGGGATATTCTAGTAATTCCTCTAGAAACACATCCTCGAAGTCCCTTCATTCGACTCCTTTGACACCTTCCTCATTTCCATCCAACGTGCTTACAAAGGCTAAAACGCCTCGTACCCTTTACGTACCATCCTTTCGACCTTAAGCACAAAACTACATTAGTCAAATAGTTCCTTCTCTCTCCTATCATAATGACCACCTCATCCTCGGGGTCCTTAGTTCCATTCGTTTAGCCGCACAATCCAACACATTTCGGTGTTCTACTAACCAATCCATACCAAGTATAAGGTCAAATTCCCGAAGATAATTCCATTAGGTCACCAAAGCTCACTCCACAATTTCTAGGGGTATATCACGAAAGATCTTATTTACCACTATAGTTTGGCCTAATGGGCTTACTACCGTCATCTCTTTATCAGAAAGTTCAGAGTCTAGGCCTAGTGTCTCAACTACACTACTCGGTAACATAAGAATGGGTCGAGCCCACATCAATTAAAGCATAATAGGGTTTACTATGAATGAGGAACGTATCGGTTATGACGTCCGGCGCGTCTTCATCCTCCCTACGGTGAACCGCATAAACCAAACCTGGCTGTCTTGCTTCAGTATTGGTGGCACCTCTGCCACGTCCTCTGCCAGCACTATTACCTCTGTTATTCGAACCTCGACCTCGTTGAAGGTCTTTGTCCTCCCTACCGGCTGATTAACATTACGAGTTCTTTGGTATCGTCATCGATATCTTTGGGCGGTCCTTAAGCATATGGTCCTTAGACCCACATTTAAGACATGCTCCTATCTTTTTCCAACACTCACACAGTGCTTCCTTCCACAATACTCACAAGGGCGATCATCGCCTCGGTATCAACTTGCGACCCTTCGACCCTCGATTCGGGCCTTTTCTGCATATTTCTCGATGATCCATAACCTCTCTTGGGTCTATTCCTGTCAGAGTTCTGCCTAGTCGAGTCCTTGATTCCTTGACTACCTTAGCCTTTTCAACCAACGTGGAGAACTCCCTCTCCTGATGTGGAGCGATCAATAACCTTAGGTCATCCCTTAATCCGTCCTCAAAACGGACACAGCGTTCATGTTCAGTCGCGACTACTTCTCGAGTATATCGACTTAACCTCAGAAATTCAGCCTCATATGCCGCCTTGATTTGTTCCCCGAACTAGTCCTAGGAAAGCTTTCATTGCTTTCGTCAATATCCGAAAGTGCCGACATACTTCTTCCGATATGCCTCCTTAGCATACTCCCGTCGGATCCTCGCCATGGCACCATCACGAGCAGTTAGCCACCATTGGTATGCTTCATCACATAACAGGGCTACCATCCCTTTCAACTTCTCCTCAGGGGTCAGGTTGAGTTCATCCATAATACGCTTAGTTGCTTCCAACCAATACTCGTGATCTTGGGTGCCACCGGACACTCCACGGAACACCTCGGCCCCGTTGGCTCGAGTCGCTTCGGTCAGATTTTTGAGCTCGAATTTCCACCGCGCCGACCACCATTTCCAATACTGCAACATGGCTGCGACACGGCCTCATCCCGTCGAGGCTTGCTTTCGACATTAACGGTTGGGGTTGGTGGTGGCGGTGGTAACTCATTGTCGAACCTTGACGATCTAACGGGTTACGACACGATTATTCTTCCTCTACCGCGTCCTTGGCGACGCGTCCTCTAGAACTCATTTTCTAGCGTCGAGATCGATTAAGAAATTTTATGGATTAGTCTTTGTTCCACTTATTTATCGTGAAGGAGTTTTATGGAAAGGGTTTTAAGAGTGGTTCTTTCGTATTCATACAAACACAGTCTTTTCCATTCATTCATTCATCCGTCAAACAAGTATGAACTTGCGTTCATTCGGAGAAAGCGTTGTAGTTTTTGTTGTTGTTGTTTTCCTCTGCAGGGGTATTTTCATAGTTTTGTCCTACAAGGGCATTTTCGTAATTTTTCGGAAGAAAAGCGTTCCTTGGTGTTTTTGTTCAAAATTATTTTGAAAATTTTGAAGTCTAGGGTAATTTGGAAAAAATTTTGAATCTGGGGTTATTTGGTAGTTTTTAACCTCGGGGTATTTTAGTAATTTTTCACAAATCAAGGTAAATTTGTAAAATTTAATAAATTAGTGGTATTTCAAAAGTTGTAAAACTCGAGTGTTCTTTTGAAAATTGTTCCTTCAAAGTGGGAATATTGCAAAATTTTGAAATTGAGGTCATGTTGGTAATTTTAGTGAGTTAGGGCATTTTGTAATTTTCCATAAATCAAGGTATATTGATATTTTGCAAGTTAGGGCTTTTGGAATGTTTATAAAATAATAAAATTTTGGTAAAAGCTGTTGAGTAGTTGAATCATTTTATAAACCAAGGGCACTTTGGTAATTTTACCACTAAGGACATTTTGTAATTTGTATGGATCAAAATTTTTGAAAATAATTGTGTCTTGAAATAGTTTTCGTGAATTAAGGATAAGAGAAAGAAAGTGATTTAAAATTTTAATATTAAGTGTTAAAAAATGGCTAATTCCTTTGGGTTTTAGTTATTGAGTTTAGCCTATGGTGAGCCTTCTTGGTCGGGGTGAACCAAAGCTACGCACCGGTAGGATTCAAGTGGAGAGGAGGTGGGTCACATGAGACTACTTAAATACCAAGCTCCCTGAAACCATTCCTAGACATGCGTCTGGGGTTGCCACACCCGCTAAGTTCTCTAGGTTAGGGTGAGCCGAAGCTACGCACGGGTAGGATTCAAGAAGGAGGTGAGTCACTAGGGCTGCTTAAATACCAAGCTCTTGGGATCCACTCCTGAACATGCGTACCATGGTTGCCACACCCTAGCTTAATTGACTTAGTCGGAGGTTGGTTTAGTGCCTTAAATCTTATGTGTTTGTGTTTGAGTAGTCTAATCCTAGGGTTCAAGTTCCTATCATGCTATTCTCGTTCCATGCCTTTTCTACCCTTATATAAATCACAGGATCACACATAGAGTTAGGGGTACTTACACGGTGGATCATGAATTGGAGACTTAGGGGCCATGTCTTTATACTGTCTATTTGTAAAAATACTTTCATAAAGCTTATTTGGCCTTATTTTAAAACGTTTTGGGCCTTAGGCCACAGTAGAGAGTTTGAAGCTGGGCTCGATACCAAATGAAACACCCGAACCCGGCCCACTAGAATGGTGGATCGGTATGTTCCTCAAGTAACCGGTTCAAATTCATTCGAATACTTTGAAAGCTGTGAGTTTTGGAAGATAGCTCGTTGTGGGTTGGGCTTGAGTTGAAAACAAATTTATTTTTATAACAAAACCCATTTCGTCAAGTGACAAAATATTTAAACTTATTTCATACTAAGTGGGCTTACTCTTTATAAAGCCCTAAACTCATAACATAGTAATTATTGTAGAAATAAAAATTAAATCACGGTGGCCTTATTACATAAAATGAAACCCAAAATAATAAATTATACAGTGCTTTAAAATAAAATAAATATTCAAATTAAATTGAACTTCAAGTCGATCATGGCCACCACAAGTTCGCCATCCCGGTCCATTCTTGCTCATCACGAAACATATTCCCACAGCGGGGTGAGTCGATAGACTCGGTGTGTAACCAACACTAAACATAATAGAGATAGGCACACCATAAAAAAAATCATATGCATATAAAATTCAATATCATGATGCAAACCCGAACCCAAACCTATATGCCATCCGCTACACTCCACCGTACCAACTTTGTACACCGTGGGGACTACTAAGTCAACCCTCCTTCCGCTACACTCCATCGAAGGCGATCGTTGCGATCGGCGTGCTCATCATGCTTGATAATATTGTGGCATAGCCACCACTGTAATGTAACCAAAGTTACCACTTAGTGAGACCGAAGTCATCACATTCACTTAGTGAGACCGAAGTCATCACATTCACTTAGTGAGACCGAAGTCATCACTTTCACTTATAACGTTGGTGAGACCGTAGTCAACACCTTCTTCCCCTTTCACATAAATCCGAATGCTCCAAATTATAAATATCATGCATAACATATTTTTATTTCACTTTCACATCACTTTTCACTTGTATAACATTTATTTCGAAATCCTAGTAGAAGTAGGAAAACGTACCTGAATACTTTGTACCATAATATGGCACTTTAGCCACTTTCTTTCACTTTCACATTAACATATATAACATATTTAAACCATAAAACTATTAAGAATAGTGTGGAATACACACGATTTGTTTAGCGATTCCTTGAGATTTGAAAGCAAGATCTAATGTTTAGATCCTAATTCCTACATTTGGTTTATCAAATATTACTTAGCATAAATTCTATTTTGGGCTATAATATCCAAATCCTAGTAGGATTTGTAAAGAGGCTTACCTTTGATGCCGATTTGATGTTTATTCAAATCCCGAAAACTTTGTTTTCCTTCACTTGATATTCGGCCAACCTTGAAACTTCAATATAAATTAGTTTTTGACTTTTTAATAATTACGGATCTAATCTAGGTAATCACATAAACTTTGGCCGAATACCTTTAGGGGCTTACCTTATGGATTTTTTAAATCCGAAACTTCACCTCCTTTTTCCTTTAAATCGGCAACTTCCTAGATCTCTGAATAGGTTAGTTTTGATCAGTTTGATCTAATTGGTGAGATTTGGCCTTGGCGAATGTATAGACTCACTTACCTCAAATCTCGAAGTTGATCTTTATTTCAAATTCTGTAGAAATCACTTGTTAGATTTGATCTATTATTTAATCATGGAGGATCTTTTGCCGATTGTACATTTATGTACTTACCTCGTTTGAATCCCGAAAGATCCCTTATGCTATTCGGCTATGGCACTATTATGGATCTCAAAGTTTTGGCTTTTGTGGATGAATAGTAGAAGAAAAGAAAAAGAAAGAAAAGAGATGGAGAGAGTTTTGACAAGGAAATTCAGCTAAAGAGAAGAGGAAAGATTGTTGCTACTTTCACTAGGAGGTTTGACAAGATGTTGAAGAGAAGAGAATGGCTCTTTTCTTTTCTTTCTTTGGCGAAACTATTAGCCTTAGAGTCCCTAATTCACCAATTCTTCACTTGTGATAAGTTTTAGTTTTATCAATTATGAAATTCCATCAAATCTCCTAATTAGCCAAGAGTTTTATTGAATAAAAACTCCTCTTCCTTGTGCCGTCAACTCTCCACTCATGGAGGCAAAATTTTATTTCTTTTATTTGTTTCCTAGATGACTCAAACTCGGGCCCAAAACCTCTTGCATTTGGGCCATTTCCTAGAGGCCTTAGGTGGCATCTTGAGCCACATTTCCAAGTCCGTTATTGGTTCAAATTTTATGTTCTTTATATTTTTGGGGTCACTTGGCCCTAAGCTCCCCTTTGGGCTCTTAAATTTGACATTCTGGGGTCATTTTTAAGTTTCCTAAAATTTTCGCGCGGCTCTGTATTTTCCAAGTTTCCAAAATGTTTAGTTTCCTATTTTGGCTTGGTTTCCAAAATGTTTAGTTTCCTATTTTGGTTTGGTTTCCAAAATGTTCGCTTTCCTAATTCCTTTAGGTTTCCAAAAATGTCTAAGTTTCCAAAAATGTCTAAGTTTCCAAAAATGTCCATTTCCATTTCCATTTCCATTTCCATTTCCATTTTCATTTCCATTCTCATGCTTTTCTAGGTTTCCAAAAGTATCAAAAATTTATTCATAGTACTTGAAACTTGTCATTTCATACAATTAAACTGGAAATGCATAGGCCCTATTCAGGATGTTACACTTAATTTAATCTGATGTGCTTAGGTGGAGGAGGAATAGACCCTGCCTAAGAGTAGATCTAGCATAATTGAGCGGAGTTGATCGCGCGGTTAGAGATAGGGTTACGAGATTTTACCGGATTAGGGTAAAACCTAATATGGGAATCTATTGATCGTTTTACTGCTTTCTTAGGGGGTTATTATAAGAGAACGAGAGTTCCACTAATTAACCTAAGGTTAGACGTTATTCATCTCGAGAGAGGGTTTAATATAGGTTAGGGAGTCTCACGGATCAAGCAAAGTAAAGAAATCATATGGTTTGGGGGGAAAATAATAAGTGAAGTCATAGGTGGATTCTTCCTGAGGGTATCGTCTTCATCAACTGAGTTTTCCTAAAGTCTTTCTCTAATTCATTCTTTTGTCTTTGCATTTAGTTTAAGTATTTCATTAGTTTCATAAACCAATCACTCCATATTTTCGGCTAAATAATAGAAAGAAAGTGAGTAGTAGTACTTTTAGGTTCCCTTAGGTTCGATAAGATAGCCTTGCCTAAACGATACTATTGTTCGATAGGTGCACTTGCCTCTATCATTGTCATAGTTAGTATACAAGTTCGATCATTCTTTTTATAAATATTAAAACTCGACTGTTTGAGACGATCATGTACGAACTTACCTCGACGATAAAACATAGAAACAGAGTCGATTAATCCAAAGCTTTATCTTTGCCTCGATCTAAAGCCATACGAAGTCTATCTTGATATAAATGAATAAATTCAATCTATTTAATAACCATTTTATTCAATTCAATCCAATTTCATATTTTTACAAAATTATGCTTTTCCCTCTATTGTTTTGATTTCATTACAATTTAGTCCCTAAGCTCGTAAAATAAAATGCATGCAAATTCATCCTTAACCCAAGCTAGCTGAATTTCACATGCATCCATAGCAACTCATACATTTCATTATTTCACAATTTCCACCATACATTTTATAGGATTTACAAATAAATCACTAATTGACATTTTCAACCAAAATAACTTTACAAAAGTTTATCTAAAAAAATAGATTTATTTTCTTCCATCAAACATAAAAAAAACATGAACATATTCATGGAAAAACCCTAATATTTTAACAATTTTGCAAATTAGTCACTAGGCTAGCTAGATTAAGCTACAATGACTCTAGCCAAAGGATGTTGTGACATATCCCTAAAGCTAAACTTGAGTCAAGCATACTACCTTCAATGTCGTGACACACGCATTGCACGGAAAATAATAATGAGCTGAAGGCATTTTAGTTTGCACAATGTATTTTTATGTATCAACTTTAGTAGACCTAAGGCTAAGGACGATGGCTAACCCTAACTCTATAAATAGACTCATTAGACAATTGTTTAGGGACAATTTTCATAGTTCATAATTTTCTTTGTAATTTAGTTTTCAATTTTTGGTTATTCTTAGGCTTTAGATTTATTTTTAATTATTTTGTTCGTGTTCAACAGAGAATCTAATTTGTGGATTCGACCAACTCTTTATGGATTCGGCGCCTTCAATTCAATCAATATAATCAGGATTCTCTTAAACCTTATTATTAAGTTATTTTCTGTGTTTACTTTATTTATCAAGTTTACTGTGCTTATGGATTCTGTGATGAACTAATCCTCTTATAGCGGATTAGTGAGCAGAGGTGTAATTAACTAAATGTTATGTAGGGTTTTCTTAGCCAATCACCTATTTTAGAGAGGAAGAATGCAAATCTTAGGCCTTATAACCCTAGGAAGTCATTTAGGTGGGAATTAACCCAAAACTGGTATGTCCTATAAGTGAGCACCTTATCCCCAAATCGATCTAGCCTGTGAGTTAAAGAGATAAGTAGTTCTTACCGACTCGCTAATTTAGTTGAAGATCGAAAGATCTTGCTAAGGTAACAACTAGTTGATTGAGTAGAAATTTGAAATAGGAACTAGTTATGATCACCGAAGTGAGCTAATCACCCATATTTAGATTTTGTTGACTATGAATATTAAGTTTTTCGTTGTCACTATTTTCTACATGTTATTTCTTTTCTTATATTTAAAGATATTTTCTCTATTTATGTTTCATTGAAATATACTATGCTTAAAATACTAATTAGATCTATTTTCTCTTAGGTTAATATTAATTTAGTATTCTTTCCTTTAGGTATGATCCTCGAAGTACTCACCTACTTCGTTGTATCTATATTACAACTTGACTTGTATATTTGCAGACTGTAACGCTCGGTTTGTGTAAGTGTACACAGTCGTTATCAATTAAAAAAGTAAGTAAAAGAGTTATCTTCTCCTCAGGGACTGTGTATGTTAATCAATATATTGCAAAATTAAAGTTAACAATTTGATGTTAAAAACACAATATCTCGAGTGATGGGTGATTAAGTAAATTAAATTATCTAGATGCAAGATTTATCCCTAATGCAATTTAAACTAAATGCGAAGTATGAAATGAAAGGTATGAATGAATTTAGCAAAAATACAAACTTCAACAATCAATAACATGAATAGGCTAGGATAATTACATCATTCAACTTAGCAACTTAGCTTATTTTTATCATGCTTAACAGTGTTTGAAAATTATTCTATGGCAACTCGATCTTTCATTAATTTAGAAACCAACTTAAGTCATTTCAGAATCTTTTACTTAGTATAACATGCATTTTACTGATCATATTAAACAAAGGTGTAACACCCCAAACCCGGCCCATGAGTCCTTACCGGATCTGGTATGCCACAGAGTAAAATAATTTGAGTCCTTTTGTGGTTTGGTGAAAACTTGGTAGAATTTGGCTAAGGTATGAAAACGGGGTTTGAAAACTTAGTTGGGCTTTTTTATAAATTCAGTTGGGCTGATAAACCCTTTCGAAAACATTTGATCATGTAGCATTTTAAAATCATCTGAGTTATTGGTGACTTGGTAAATTTTGTTACCGGATGGTAACTTCCTTGAAAACTCGTAGTAGTTACTTAGTTGAAGAAAAAATTGCTTTTAACCGGTTCATTTACAAAGTTCCATTTGTAATACAACATGAGTAAAATAAAACAATAAAATAAACATCCAACAATAATTAGCGGCCTTATTACAACCCAAAATAAAAAGACTTAGAAAATAATTAAATAAACTTAACGATAACAAACTTAAATCCAACGATAAGCATGGCCGCCTCGAGTCCTCTCCAGCTCCATCTCCGCAATCTACTCATCTGCAAAATGTTAAGGGAGATGGGTGAGTCACCAAGACTCAGTGTGTAAATCCCCCACCCGGAAATGCACTCATACACAAATTATTAATTAACATGCAAATATGCAACCCAACCTAACCATCCATACTCCTTAACTACCCCGTGTGGTCAAAACCACTGATGACTTAGAGTCACAAATTAAATGATGGGGCCAACCCATCGTGTGGTCAAAACCACTGATGACCATAGGTCACAAATAATCAAGTGTGGTCAAAACCACTGGTGGTACCAAACCACTGGGACTTAGTCACAAATTATCAATCGGTGTGGTCAAAACCACTGATGACCATAGGTCACAAATAATCTGATAGGGCCAACCCATCTTGTGGTCAAAACCACTGATGACCATAGGTCACAAATAATTTGATGGGGCCAACCCATCTTGTGGTCAAAACCACTGGCGACAGTCCATAAAATCATCCCCCTCCTCTCATCAATCCCACCATCACATGCTTTTATATCAATTATCATATATCATGTCATAGCATTTAACATCATGTGATGGCTTGCAAATCATATATCAAAAATCACAAGTTAGGGGACTTACCTGGAATCCATGCTTAGCCATAAGCAAAACACTACCAAAAAGGTGAATAACAACAACAATAATCATGCAAATTAATAAAGTGTGTAGTGAGTTCTTACACACCTGTTCTACCGAAATCCCTAGATCCTGAAGTTTCAATCTTTAGTGCTTTATCTCTTGACCTATATTCGGCCAATCACCAAAATTAGTACCTTAGGCCTATTCGGCCAAATTAGTAATCCCGAAGGACTAATCGCACCTTTAATCCAAACATGGCCCTTGGCCGAATGGAACTACTCACTTACCCCACTTACCGAAATAATTCGAAATCCCGAAATTATCACTTGGCTTGTCGAGATCCCTACCAAACACTTGTTAGAATCGGCTATAAGTGAAACTAAGGGAAGTGGCCTATGGCCGAATAGTGTAGGTGGCTTACCTTAAATCCCGGAAGACTTTGTCAAGGCCCTTAATGTTACCTACAATTGGTTTAAATATTAGTAAGAGTTCATAGGCCATTCGACCATAATCTTAGACCTAAAAGAGGTGATTGCCCCCTTACCTTGATAATTGTTTCAGCCCTTAAACACCATAAGTCAGCTCCACTTGGTGTTGTGAGGGGGGTTCAGCTATCTTCAATGAAAAGAAAAGAACCGAAACAGTAACCTACCTTAAAGGGATTCGGCTAATCACAAGATGGAAAGGGGCTGGAATTTTGACAAGAAGAAAGGGGTAGGTTCGGCTAATAGGAATAAGAAAAAGAGAAAAAAGTGATGTAGGGGAAATAAAGGGTGGTTTCGGCTAAGTAGAAGAAAGAATCTTTGGAAATTTTGAACAATTTTGGCTATGCAACAAGGAGAATTAAAAAGACAATGAAGAGAGAAAAAGAGAAAAGACTTGATGAATTTTTGGGCACTTCTTGCTATACAAAACCTAATGGGGATGGCCTTAATGAGTCTTTCATTTGGCCAACTCCCCTCCCTATGGTGATAATTTCAGCTTCAATTATCAAAGATAATGCAAGATTAAACTTTCATCCTTATCTCCTAGCCACTCTTCAATAATTTAAAAGCAAATAAACTACCCCCTTCCAGCCGAATATGTGCAAAAAAAAAAAATAAGCTTATGTTTATCCCATTAAGAGTCCAAAACAAAATAGACCATTAGCTCTCATTCTCCTTCACGCCAGCTTCAAAAAAATAAAAATGCCAGTGCAGTTTCTTTGGATCAAACCCGCGACCTCACTGCAGCCCTTACTTCCAATGCCCTTTGCCACTTCTCCCATTAGACTTTCATGACATAAAGCCCTCACCTTTTAATTATAAGCCTTCTTCTTGGCCCTCTTTCCTTTAACACAAAAAGCCGAAAATAAAATGCTCCTCGTGTCCTTTATGTCTCGAACCTGAGACCTTAAACCAAAGCCCCTTTAAGTGGCGTTCCAAGCCACTCCACCAACCTATCTTTCATGTTCAACCTTGCCCGAAAATTTCTTTAAAGCCTTCTTTACTTTAACACCCCAAACAGCCCAAAAATAAAACATTTCCCCCTTGTAACTCTCATGAATCGAACCCAATACCTCCCTTGCATCACCCTTAGGCGCACCAAGCCAATTGTGCCAAGCCCATTCTTTGTGTCATGTTTCTCCTAATTTTTACTTAAGCCATAACTCACCTAGCTCCCTCCTTTAACACACTTAAAAAGAAATTTTTAATACTGGGTCAGGCCTAGCTCGGGGTTATTTTAGACCTTAAAACATGTCAAATAAATCTTAGAATTTAATTCTTCAAGCACATACATGGGAAAATATTTAAATTTTCAACAACCCCTAATTTAGGGTGTTACAGTTCTACCCCCTTAAAAATAATTTCGTCCTCGAAATTACTTACTAACGAATAGTCGTACATCTTAACTCACCGTACTACACTTATGCTGCGCACTCTGAGCTTAATAAAACTATCTTACCTCGTAGGCGCAATCCCTAAGTTCACAACCAAGGTTTCAGGCACTTCCCTAGTAAAACAAGAAAACTCTACAATAATCAAAGCAATTAAGGGTATTCCAGAAATAAGGAGCATACCCGTTGTCACATCTGGCATATCTTCCTCCTCGCGATGGCCAACTGCATAAACCAACCTTGGTTGCCTCGCCTCTGCACCTTCAGCACCTCGGCCACGCCCGTTACCATTTCCATTACCCCTAACTGCACCTCGACCCCTCTGTGGCTGTTGGTTATCCCTCCTGTTTGGTGCACGATCCTGACCCTTTGATCTCAGTCTAGCTGCCTTTTTCGGACAGTCTTTAACTCGATGCTCCAAAGACCCACACTCGAAGCATCCTCAGTTACCATTGCAACACTCCCCCGTGTGAGACTTGCCACACCGAGCACACCGTGGTGGCCATTGAGGATTAGCAGCAGCAGCAGGCCTAGCAGCTTGATCCGACCCATCAAACCTCGTCCTCTTCTACTCATTACCCGAGAACCTTGATGATTTCGAGCTCCTCTTATTCTAATTTCTATCTTGATTTCATCTAACTGACTGTCTTACTCCTTCAGCAACCTTCGATTTCTCCACTAAGATCGCGAACTCCCGTTCCTGTTGTGGGGCTATCATCATTCTCAGCTCATCTCTTAGCCCATCTTCAAATCTCACACAGTTCTCATGCTCGGTACCCACAATTCCACGAGCATACCTACTCAACCGGAGGAATTTGGCCTCATATTCTGCCACTGACTTATTGCCTTGAACCAGGTTCAAGAAAGCCTTTCGCTGTGCGTCCACATAACTAGTTCCGATATACTTCTTCTGGTAGGCATCCTGAAGAATTCCCAAGTAAGATTTTTTGCCACCGTTCCATCCCTTATAGTGAGCCACCACTGATATGACCCATTCCAAAGCAAAGATATTATGCCCTTCAACTTCTCCTCAGCCGTAAAATCTAAGTCATCCATGATTCTTTCTGTTGCTTCTAACCAATATTCCGCCGCACTGGGCGCCACACCAAAAACTCCTCTAAACACCTCTGCTCTGTTAGCCCGGAGTCGTTCTGCCACAGATTTACGGGTTCCTGCACCCGCGCCTGCCTTAGCAACCAGTTTTAATACCCATAAAATAGCTTGAGACACAACATCATTACCACCGGTCTGATCCGGATACTCAGTCTCCTGCGCGGCAGATCTGGCATCTCATTTCCAGACCCATGATCGGACCTTGCTGGTTCAGACAAGGTCATCCTCTCCCTACCACGGCCATGCAGCGGACGTCCACGACCTCTTGAACTCATTCTAACAATTGCGTTTATCTGTTTAAAAATTTTTATGTATTAGTACTTGTTTCACTGGATTATCCACGAAGAAATTTTATGATAAGAGTTTAGGAGTGGTTCTTTCGTAATCATACATTCACACAGTTTTCTATTCATTCATCCAAAGAGACGTTGTAGTTTTCATGGTGATTGTTTTCCACTACCCAGGGGTATTTTCGTAATTTGTCCTACAGGGGTATTTTTGTATTTTTTTCAAAAATAAAAATTTTCAGATGATTTTGTCAAAACATTTTGAAACTCTTAAATTCCCGGGGTATTTGGAAAAATTTTGAAAATCGAGGGTATTTTGGTGATTTTAAAGTTTAGGGGCATTTTGGTAATTTTTTTTCACAAATCAGGGTGAATTTGTAAAATTTAATAAATCAAAGATATTTCAAAAGTTGTAAAACTTTGGGGGTTCTTTTTAAGAATTTATTTTCCAAGTTGATGGTGTTGCAAAAATTTTGGAAACCAAGGTCATTTTGGTAATTTATTTGGTGAGGGCAATTTTGTAATTTTACAAAATCATGGCGTTTCGATATTTTGCAAAGTAAGGTTTTGGACCCTTTGTATATAATGGAAATTTTGATTATAACTATGGGTATTTTGGGAATATCATAAATCAAGGCGTTTTGTAATTTTACCCTAAGGGTATTTTAGTAATTTCTCACATAATCGTGGAATTTTCACAAAATGATTTCCAAAATTGGGTTCTAAGTGATTTCACAAAAGAAGGATATTTGAAAATTTCTATTTGAAAATTTTTCATATGGAGGGTATTTTGGTCATTTTTCAAATTGAGGGGTATTTTAGTCATTTTTTTAAACAAGGTTTTAATTATTTCAAAAACAAAACGGCTAGTCCCTTTCGGGTTTTAGTTATCGAGTTTAGCCTGTGAGTGTGTCGTCTCAGCTAGGATGAACCGTTACTACGCACCAGGTAGGATTCAAGTGGGTAGGAGGTGAGTCACGAGGGCTGCTTAAATACTGTGCCCCACAGAATCCAATCCTAGACATGCGTATAACGATTGCCACATCCCTCGCTTGGTGACAACTCACAGGGTTGGTTTAGGTAATTATTAAATCTTATGCATGCTTGTTGGGGTATGCTAACCCTAGGGTTCAACAGTTTCTTCTCTAGTATTCTACGTTCCCTTATTTACCCTTCTACCCCTCATAAAATATTCACAAAAATGGACTGAATTACTTACAGGCGGATAGGTGCCGGAGACTCGGTGCCATCTTTGTTCAAGCCAAAATAGTTTCAAAACATTCTAATAAGGCCTACTAATCAAAAACAAAACATTTTGGGTCTTGGGCCCCACAATCGAGTTTTGAACCGGCTCGATACCAAAATGTAACACCCCAAACCCGCCCATGAGTCTGACCGGATCTGGTATGCCACGAGTAAAATAATTTGAGTCCTTTTGTGGTTTGGTGAAAACTTGGTAGAATTTGGCTAAGGTATGAAAACGGGGTTTGAAAACTTAGTTGGGCTTTTTTATAAATTCAGTTGGGCTGATAAACCCTTTCGAAAACATTTGATCATGTAGCATTTAAAAATCATCTGAGTTATTGGTGACTTGGTAAATTTTGTTACCCGATGGTAACTTCCTTGAAAACTCGTAGTAGTTACTTAGTTGAAAAAAAAATTACTTTTAACCGGTTCATTTACAAAGTTCCATTTGTAATATAACATGAGTAAAATAAAACAATAAAATAAACATCTAACAATAATTAGCGGCCTTATTACAACCCAAAATAAAAAGACTTAGAAAATAATTAAATAAACTTAATAATAACAAACTTAAATCCAACGATAAGCATGGCCGCCTCGAGTCCTCTCCGGCTCCATCTTCGCGATCGACTCATCTGCAAAATGTTAAGGGAAAGGGGTGAGTCACCAAGACTCAGTGTGTAAATCCCCCACCCGAAAATGCACTCATATACAAATTATTAATTAACATGCAAATATGCAACCCAACCTAACCATCCATACTCCTTAACTACCTCGTGTGGTCAAAACCACTGATGACTTAGAGTCACAAATTAAATGATGGGGCCAACCCATCGTGTGGTCACAACCACTGATGACCATAGGTCACAAATAATCAAGTGTGGTCAAAACCACTGGTGGTACCAAACCACTGGGACTTAGTCACAAATTATCAATCGGTGTGGTCAAAACCACTGATGACCATAGGTCAAAAATAATCTGATGGGGCCAACCCATCTTGTGGTCAAAACCACTGATGACCATAGGTCACAAATAATTTGATGGGGCCAACCCATCTTGTGGTCAAAACCACTGGCGACAGTCCATAAAATCATCCCCCTCCTTTCATCAACCCCACCATCACATGCTTTTATATCAATTATCATATATCATGTCATAGCATTTAACATCATGTGATGGCTTGCAAATCATATATCAAAAATCACAAGTTAGGGGACTTACCCGGAATCCATGCTTAGCCATAAGCAAAACACTACCAAAAAGGTGAATAACAACAACAATAATCATGCAAATTAATAAAGTGTGTAGTGAGTTCTTACACACCTGTTCTACCGAAATCCTTAGATCCCGAAGTTTCAATCTTTAGTGCTTTATCTCTTGACCTATATTCGACCAATCACCAAAATTAGTACCTTAGGCCTATTCGGCCAAATTAGTAATCCCGAAGGACTAATCGCACCTTTAATCCAAACATGGCCCTTGGCCGAATGGAACTACTCACTTACCCTACTAACCGAAATAATTCGAAATCCCGGAATTATCACTTGGCTTGTCGAGATCAAACACTTGTTAGAATCTGCTATAAGTGAAACTAAGGGAAGTGGCCTATGGCCGAATAGTGTAGGTGGCTTACCTTAAATCCCGGAAGACTTCGTCAAGGCCCTTAATGTTACCTACAATTGGTTTAAATATTAGTAAGAGTTCATAGGCCATTCGGCCATAATCTTGGACCTAAAAGAGGTGATTGCCCCCTTACCTTGATAATTGTTTCAGCCCCTAAACACCACAAGTCAACACCACTTGGTGTTGTGAGGGGGGTTCGGCTATCTTCAATGAAAAGAAAAGAACCGAAACAGCAACCTACCTTAAAGGGATTCGGCTAATCATAAGATGGAAAGGGCTGGAATTTTGACAAGAAGAAAGGGTAGGTTAAACTAATAGGAATAAGAAAAGAGAAAAAAGTGATGTAGGGAAATAAAGGGTGGTTTTTTAAGTAGAAGAAAAAGATGCTGGAAATTTTGAACAATTTTGGCTATGCAACAAGGGAGAATTTGGCCAGCACATGAAGAGAGAAAAAGAGAAAAGACTTGATGAATTTTTGGGCACTTCTTGCTATACAAAACCGAATGTGGATGGCCTTAATGAGTCCCTCATTTGGCCAACTCCCCTCCTTATGGTGATAATTTCAGCTTCAATTATCAAAGATAATGCAAGATTAAACTTTCATCCTTATCTCCTAGCCACTCTTCAATAATTTAAAAGCAAATAAACTACCCCCTTCCAGCCGAATATGTGCAAAAAAAAAAAAAGCTTATGTTTATCCCATTAAGAGTCCAAAACAAAACAGACCGTTAGCTCTCATTCTCCTTCACGCCAGTTTCAAAAAAATAAAAATTCCAATAAAGTTTCTTTGGATCGAACCCGCGACCTCACTGCAGCCCTTACTTCCAATGCCCTTTGCCACTTCTCCCATTAGACTTTCATGACATAAAGCCCTCACCTTTTAATTATATGCCTTCTTCTTGGCCCTCTTTCCTTTAACGCAAAAAGCCCAAAATAAAATGCTCCTCGCGTCCTTTATGTCTCGAACCCGAGACCTTAAACCAAAGCCCCTTTAAGTGGCGTTCCAAGCCACTCCACCAACCTGTCTTTCATGTTCAACCTTGCCTGAAAATTTCTTTAAAGCCTTCTTTACTTTAACGCCCCAAACAGCCCAAAAATAAAACATTTCCCCCTTGTAACTCCCATGAATCGAGCCCAAGACCTCCCTTGCATCACCCTTAGGCACACCAAGCCAATTGTGCCAATCCCATTCTTTGTGTCATGTTTCTCCTAATTTTTACTTAAGCCCTAACCCACCTAGCTCCCTCCTTTAACACACTTAAAAAGAAATTTTAATCTTTGGGTGGGAGCCTAGCTCGGGGTTATTTTAGACCTTAAAACATGTCAAATAAATCTTAGAATTTAATTTTTCAAGCACACACATGGGAAAATATTTAAATTTTCAACAACCCCTAATTTAGGGTGTTACATAAGGGTTTCTTAGTATTCATGTGAAGTAATAGGGATGGGTTTGGTTTGAAACAATTTAATCACATAAACCTAAAAGCTATGCAAGATAATAGAGCTTGTTAAAGTTATTATGAACCTTTAATTTCATTGGGTTAGGATCTAAATTAAGCATGCACATTTCAATTATTGTGTCCACTAGCCATTGTCTGGTTAGGATCACTCAACTAATTCTAATGCATCCAATCACGTATGAATGAAATACATACTTGAGTATAATTGAGAACATGATCGATTGAGGCACAAACACCATAGACATGATTTAAACAACTGAGGCACAAACTCCATAGACATGATTTAAACAACTAAGGCATAAACACCATAGACATGATTTAAACAAACTTCATTAAATAAATACAATCATCCTAGCTAAACAGAATTAAGCTATCATTGTTGATGACAAGATAATGAAGCATATTACAGAAATGATTAAAAAAAATAACAAAGGTGTAACGCCCCAATTTTCTTAATTTCGACTTTTTTAAATTGGTTACACAATGTCTATCTGCTTTAGTGGTTATGTGTTCTGGATGTGTGTGAGAGGTCCCAGGTTCAAGCCTTGTCTTGGGAAAATTTTGGTTTTTCTGGAATAAAGCCTTACCTTGGTTAATAGGCTTATAAGTATTTATTTGTAAGAAAATGTTAGAATGGGCCTACTAGTCTGGGGGTTAAGTGGAGTGTAAATAAGCTGGAGGTCTGGAGTTCGAGTCTTTGCGCAAATAAGGGATTTATTTTGCTGCTTAAGTCGTGTGAGAGTTTGAGATGGACTAAAAATCTAAGTGGTGTTTTTGTGGGGAGTTTGAGGGAGAGAATTAAGGGATTCAGTTCTTTCCCAAAACTATCATCTTCCTGACGTCTCCTCTCCACCTTTTCTACCATTTTTTCTTTTTACTGTAGCCAAAATTCCCTCTTGCTGCCATCTTTTTCGCCCTTGCTCCTTGTTCTCCAAACTCTATTTTTTGCCTCTTTCCCATCGATATTGCTCATCCCTACATTTATTGTGTATTCAGTATGTCTAGAGGTACGTTTTGTTTTGTTTTGGGTGAAGTAATGGTTTATTAAGAGGTTGTTTTCTGATTAGGGGACTATCAAGGAGCTATGGGCTACTTTTTGGCTTTTTAGCAACGAGAGATCAGCGTTGCTCGTTAAGGTAAGGTTGTTGTTAAGTTTTCGAGAATTTCCTATTCATAACAACTCGGACTAAGTGACAAAAATTGGGCTTTCAATTGTCGAATATAGGTTTTGGAGTGCTCGGGGGTGGTTACGCGTTAAAATTGAACCAGGTGTGTACCCTGAAACACAGAAAATAAGGTTTCAACGAAAGTAGAAAACCTCACTGTTGATGCCACACGGGTGTGTGTTCACCCGTGTGGTAGGTCATGTGCAAGACTGTAAGTCACCACACGGCCATGTGATTGACGAGTCAGGCCGTACGCGAGTCACACGGTAGTGTGACGGCCGGCAAGGCCGTGTGTGAGACAGGCTCGACCAAATGGGCCATGTAGGCCACATGGGTGAACCACACCGGCGTGTGGGATTCTGGGCCAAGGCCAATTTAGGCCGTGTGGGCCACACGGGCAGGCCATTTGGGTGTGTGAGCCCTTTTTTTTGAGAAGTTCTGTAAGGTTGTACAGGTTGCCCTAATCGACTGTAGACCTATTGTAGGGTCGTAAGCTTTACCTAGCCCCCTTATTATGTGACTTGACTTCTGATTTTTGTACTAAGCATGAGTTCTGATATCTGAATGTATGAATTGTATTTGCATAATAGCATGACATTTTATGTATACTGCATTGCATCGGATGGGTTGATGATATTTGGAGGAAGTATCTGAAAGGCTCTTAAGTTTGTTATCTGGCAGCTCAGCTGTAATTATCTGATTATGTACAACATTTCGGTACAGGATGGTGTGTAGGGATTGGTAGGTTGATTTTATCCCCACATGGTGTGTAGGGTTGGACGGAGTTGGTGTGTAGAGGCTGGTGGTAGGACTTTGGTATTCTGTTCTGATCTGCATATTATGTCTGAAATGGGCTAAGGCCCTAGAATATATCTGATTCTATATCTACGTCGGATAAGGTCCACACTGATTTTGTAATGGGCTCAGGCCCGAACTGTGAATTTATGTCTATTTTCTAATACTATACTATGTGTATGTTTTCTGTCGGGATTATTACATTATAATCAAGAAAACAAGTTTGATTTGAAATATTTGATAAAATACTACTAACCTCGAAAGTTGATTGATAAATCAAAAATTTGAACTAATGATCTTATAAAACCAATAACCTTTGAAAATATTGTTGATAAGTCGAGAGAAAATTTCCATGTTAAAAATATTTGTAAAACTTTGTTATAAAATCCATTTGTTAATCTATTTTGGAAAAACCTTTATTTAAGTTTTTAGAAAAATTCCCATTTAAAACAATTCAAGCAAGATAATAAGTACGACTAAACATAAAGCAAAATAAAAATATCATAGAGGCGTTATTACAAAACGAATTAAAACAGAAAAGAAGTTTAGTAATGTTCGAAAACATTATTTCCAAAGTATGTCCTCCACCGAGTCATCCATGGCCCAAGTCCACATCACTGAGTATTACCTGCAAGGGTTAAGGAAAAGGGGTGAGTTACTAGAACTCAGTGCATAATCCCCTTACCGTTGTCCACTGGGCTTGAACCCGTTTAGCAATAACTTGGGCCGGAGCCCATTTAGTATAATCTTGGGCCTAAGCCCATTTATAAAACAAAATTTATATACATATGTAATTATGTGCAAAGTATGCAACCCAACCAATACTAATAATCCATCCGCTACACACCACCCGTACCATCCCATCACACCTGTAGGGATCAAGTCAACCCACCCTACCAAACACGCCAATCGTAGGCAAGTTGCCATTTATAATAAATTTTGATTGTGGTCAAGCCACCGAAATCATAATGAATCATATTAACAAACATTTTTGTGGCAAAGCCACCGGAATCACTTCTCTTCAACATTTTCCCATCCCATGCAAAATTCTGTAAATGCAACATACATAGTAAATCATAATATTTACAAATATAAACAACAATTATTAATTCAGAGATTCATTACAAAAATTCGTCCCATTATAACACTTTGCAAATCAAACCATTAGGGCAAACTATCAAATCGACCCATTAGGGGCATTTTCGTAATTGACCCATTAGGGGCATTTTCGTAATTCTCACAGTTAAGGGTATTTTCGTAATTTGGCCCATTAGAGGCATTTTTGTAATTCTCACACTGTTAATATCGTTTTTGACAAATTTATCAAAATAGTGTAATTTAGACCAATTTCCCAGTTTACGCCATATTACGATTTTAACCATAACGATTTATTTTCAATATGATATAGAATCTTAAAGCCCACAGAAAAATGGTGTGAGATTACACACCATTTCAAACATGTATTCGGAAGGGTATGAGATTACATACCTGATTACGGTGAGTACTAGGCCATCTTGATCGTCAATACCTATGAGATTATAACACTCGATTAATCAACATACGTGAATTTATTAATCTAACTCTAAAATAAACGATCTAAAGTGATTACCCTTAGAATCATGAACGACCACAATTTGTCGATTCTCCCCGGATGATGGTTCACAACCTAGTGGAAAATCTAGAACCGCCGATACTACCCTTCGTTTGAATTTAGGAGTAGAGATCGTAAATCTTCTCCTTTTGCGATCTCCAATCGCTTTTCCTTTTGATTCGATACCACTAGCCTCCATCGGATAAAATCTTAGTCAAAGCGATATTACGATATAATTATAGATTGTCTAATGACAAAGGGTTTGACTTACCACTATAATCGTATGATCAAAAAGTGGATTGATCGAGCGATTAAGTCCCTTATCGATATTGGATCCGATTTCCATCGTTTGACTTAAGGCTAGAATTATTCACGGCCACCCACTTAGAACATGATTTAATCGAAGAAAAGAGTGTCAACCCAAATGAGAAAGAAATTATAAAGGAGTGATTGTGGATTGAGAGGTTCAGCTATGGAGGAAAAATGAATAAGAATAGTTTCGATTATGAGAGTATGGATTAGAGAAGAAGAAAGAAGGCTTGAAGAATTTTGTAAAAGAAAAATAAAAGAAAAGTGGAGAAGGTGTGCTTAACTAGTTTCGGTTTTCAAGAGAATATGAGTGAAACAATTGGTCACAATGGTTAGGTGTTTTCGAAAAGACAAGAAAGAAAAGATAAAATGCTCACTATTGTCTTGAAGTTGCGGCAACGAGAGGAGAAGTTGGAGAAAAGAACACATAAATGCTAAAGGAAGTTTGGCCTAACAAGCACTAAAATTTCTACCAAAAGGCAAAAGAAATTCGACTACCCTCTCCCTATACCAAAACCGTGTATACCTTGACAATGAGGTCAAAACTTGTCCAACAAAACTTTCCAAAACATCACCCATGAAAAAGGCCAACATGTTCCCTTATCTTGCCTTTTTCTTTCATTTCTTTCCTTCTTTTTCCCTTATCTTCCTCCTTACCATATTCCTTAGCCTCCTTTCCAAAATTAAAAAGTCTTCCTTACCATATTAAAGCCTTGGCCAACACTTACCTTATTAGTACAAAAATTTAATCCAAATTATTTGCACTAGGTGGGATTTGAACCTCAGACCATTAGTACACTTCACATGCCACTTTCCACCTTTACCAATAGACTCCTTGTGCTAGCAAAATGAACACTTATTTCTTTAAGTTTTGATGTCACTTACCTTCTCCCCCTTAAATGCATACACACAAAAATTTTCCTATAGCCTAACTTGAACCTGAAGCTTCCTAGAACCCCTTAACTTTCCAAAATCGCCTTCCTAATAAGTTCAACTTGAAATAATGCCATTCCCGTGTTCTAAAAAATTTTAAACGCTCCCAAGCCCAAGGCCCAATGGGTCCAATTCTACGATGCCCAAATTTGGGATGTTACATCTTTTATAAGGTTTTAATGGGGCTAGGCTTAAGGTTTAATAATCTTAATCCTAACTTGTCTTGGATCGTTTCAGGGTACATTCTTTCTACTAATGGGTTCTTTACCCCCCAAACTTAATTTTGAAGATATGCCCAATATTTCTCAATACTTTGAGTATTTATTTTTATCTTTTTGCTTAACATTTGAAAAGACCTTTTTTTTAAACATACGAAGATAATGTACATCTTTTCAAATTTTTCCTTGAGTTTTGCTTACCAAGACAAGTATATTTAAGATAGATGCAAGAATAAGATAAATTTTAAAAAGATGGTAGCATGGCTTATAGTGTAGGTAAATAACAATAAAATATGCTTTAAGGCTCAAATTAAGGCTTCAAGGGTCAAATACATATGGTAGGCTCGAAAGGCTCAAATGATCCAAAGAAAATGTGCCTAATTCATGTTTAGATTCTTATGCCTCATATGATTTCACATAAGAACATACAAGCATTCCATAACTCAGGATAACATAAAAAAAATTCAAACAAAATCAAAAATCATACTTGCATTTGATCTAACTTATTAACAAAAATTTTCTTTGAACATTATTTTATTTCAAATTCATGTGAAAGCATTGAAACCTACTTAAGAAAAAATTAAAATTCATGATAATATTGCCTTACCCTTTTTAAAAAGAAACAATGTCTTCATTGTGAAAACAAAGTAATGAATGAAAATTGTACACCAGGTAGGGTCGTAAGAAAGAGAGGTGAGTCATGAAGACTACTTAAGTACAAAGTCTTTCTCAACAATCCATCCTAGACATGTTCATTCCCATTACCACATCACTTCACTTTTTTCTAATAAAGAGGCATTGAACTTTTTTAATTCATGCTTGCAGTATCTTATTTATTATGCCAAAGGAAAGTAGTAATTATGAAAGAAATATAAATGCCTAAAAATAAAATAAATGCTTAGAAAAAGAATTTCCCCCTTTTTATTTGTGTTATCCTTCATGTTTTTTTCCTTTTCCATTCTTTGTTGTACTTGATCCCACAATCTCGTCTTACCATGTCTCAAAGATATGATCTGAGAACTCAGGAATAATAGTGTTAGAGATATTCTTAAAAGTATTTCATATGGAATCATCTCTAATTTTTGCATATCTCCAGTAAGCTTGTTGCTGGTTATGCATAAATTTCCACATATTCATCATAGTTGAGAATTTTAGTTTCTTCATAGTATTTGAAGAAGATGGAATTGGAATGATCAACTCAGGATTAAAACTTAGCTCGACTGGTTCAACAGCATTTGGGTCCTCCATCGACTCAAGGTTGTTTGATTCCTCTTCAATTTCTGCTTATTCTATGGCATTTGTTGAGTTAACTTTCGATTCAGACATAGTTGATGACTCATCAGATTCTAGTTCGTTCGGTTCATTTGGCTCCACTTGGTTCAATAGTCCAACATTCTCCACTAACCTCTCAAGATCATGCCTTATTATGCAACATTAAATATATTGGCCCTTAATGTTTGCTTTTGATCTTTCTTGGGCCCTCAAGAAAAGTGAAGTAATCAATGATGGAAAGTAGGCACTTCCTTCCTAGCACAGTCTTGAATCTCCTTGAGAAAAATTCTCACGACATTGATATATCTTTCTATCATAATTGCACACAACAAAAGCATTCGTTCCATCGAAATTGTAACATCCTAAAATTTAAGTATTGATATGGTGTGTGTTTTGGTGCTTAACTTGTGTATAATTAAAATTTTGCATGTTTAGTATAGTCTTGAAAAGACTTGAGAACTATTCAGAATTTGAATAAATTTTAGTAAGGAGTATTTAATTGAAGTGGAGCAAGTGACTTTGAGGTTTAAGTAGATTTAAGTGATAAAAACTAGCATAAGATGACCTAGTAGCAAGATGGAGTTGGCGCATGCATGTTTGCTTGAGGGGAGAGGTTCGAATCTCCTAGCATGCATTTTGAAAGCTTTTATTTTTGCTTTCCTTAGCAAGTGTCGGTCATGGATAAGGTTAAGGGATGAGTTGGATATCATTTTTTGGTAAGAAGACCAAAGGAAAAAGGTAAGTAAAGGTTTAAGGAAAAGAATCTCATGAATTAAGATGATAAGGGGACATAAGGCAAGGATCAAGGGCTTTGTTTTGGAAAGCTTTGAATGGCTAATTGTCCATGAACTTGGACGGTTTTTGGGGCTAGGGAGGTTGGCCAAATTTTCTTAGTAGTTTGATAGGGATTAAGAGCTAGTTTAGTCATTTGGTGTTTTTCTCAAAGCTTGTTTCTCTCTAATTCTCTCCTCTTAGCCGAATGTATATTGGAGAAAGGTAAACCATTTTTTTTCTCTTTTCTTTTAGCCCTTTGAGTTTTGACCATTTTGGACTTATTTTGTCTATTCTCTCAAACCATTCCTCCTAGTGCCGAAATCACCAAGGCATTGGAAGGCCATCTTCTTTTTCTTTTCACCCTTGCCGACTGCACACAAGCCTCAAATTCAATTCTTTGTTCATCTTCCATTCTTGAAAAGAACCGAAACATAAACACTGTCTCTTTATTCTTTTTGTTCTTCTTTCTTTCTTTTTGTTAAGAACACTCAAATATCACCATTTTCCAAAACCTTTCATCATGGCCGAATTTTGATGGCAAAACCTTAGCTGAATCTTTGTTTTATTTTTAATCTTTTCTCCTCCAATCAAATCCTTCTTTCTTTGTAGTGATATAGTGGAGTGCCGATTTCTTTTCTACATATTAAGTTGATCATATCTATTATAAATCGGGTGAAAAAGAAGATTTCATCAATCAAGGTAAGGGATTATTTCGAAAAGGGATTCTATTTTTATCCTTCTATTTTGATAAGATTGTATTGATTTAATCAATTTTATCATAGGGACTCTATCAATTGACTTTCACCTTTTAAACGAAAGAATCTTGTGGTAAGCCAATCTCACTCTTAAAATCAATTGGTGGTGATAAGGAAATATTAGTTTGACTAACAACTATTTGCCAATGGAGGCAATCAAAATAGGGACGAAAAGGGTAGTAAATAGTGTTCGGAAGAGGGGATGGTTCCATTATTCCCCCTAAGTTTGAGAGAAGGATTGTTTCGGGAATTTGAGATTTTCCACTGGGTTGTGGACCCTCATCCGGTGAAAATCAATTATTCGAAGTCGTACGTACCCCCGAACCATTGTTTACTCGTGGTACTGAACCTTTGATCGAAGAGAAATCACAAATAGTGGTTGTTCGAGATTCCAAGGGTAAGATCTAGATCACTTAATATTAGAATAGTTTAATATTAAATTTTAGTGTTCTAATCCTTCGTAATGTGTGTTTAGATATCGACGAGCGGGAGAGTGTAGTTCTCATCGTAATCAGGTGTGTAATCTCACACTGTATCTCATGGGTTAGATAACTATACAGTAGTAAAAGTTGGATTAAAAGTCGCAAAGTTGGTGAAATCGAAAAATATGGTATTATCGACGCTTTAGTGTTAAGATCAAGAAATCGGTATTAAGATCGTGAAAATTTTGAAATTGCCTTTAATGGCTAAAACGATAATAAGTGATATTTGGGCCATACGTGATATTTGATAAAATTGGGCCATATGTGATATTTGATAAAATTGGGCCATATGTTATATTTGATTAATTGGGCCATATATGATATTTGACAAATTTGGGCCATATGTAATATTTGACAATTTGGGCCATATATGATATTTGACAAATTTGGGCCATATGTGATATTTGACAATTTGGGCCATATGTGATATTTGATAAATTTGGGCCATATGTGATAATTGATAAATGGGCCATAAGTGAAACTTGATAATTGGGCCATTTATGATAATTGATAAATGGGTTATATGTGATATGTGATTTTAATGGGCCAAAATTGACAAATTATAATATGGTTTTCTTTACAAATATTTTGTTATGCATAAACATGATTGCATGGGTTGGGATCAATGATGAAGAGAAGAAAGGCTTGATGCCAAAATTCTAGATAGGTGACTCATCACGATGGTCATGTTCGAAATCTAGATCGGTGGTTCTACCACAATTATTTAAATGGCCGTTGCCATAAATATTATACTGGGCTTAAAGCCTACTTTGGTGTGTTGGTGGGGTGGGTGACTAAAGCTCCCCACAGGTGTGCTGGTTGGTACGGAGGTGTGTAGCGGATGGAAATCTAGGTTTGGTTTTGGGAATTGCATATCATTTGCATTTTATTTTTTATGCTAAAATTTTTATATTTGAAATGGGCTTAGGCATAAATAAATGCTTAAATGGTCTTGGCCCAGTGGAGTATGGCAAGTGAGTTACACACTGAGTTCTAAGTAACTCACCCTATTTTTTTTACCCCTCTCAGGTAATAACAATTGATAGAGACTTGGGCCTGAGATGACTTTGTGGGAGGCTATACTACAAATGGTGGTTTATAAAACTTTAAGACTTCTTTTATAATTTTATTAAGTACTATTTTTAATAGCGATGTAATAAGGCCTTTTAATTATGGATTTTATTATGTGGATGGATTTATTATGTTTTAGTTTTATTAAGTTGGATTGATTTAGTTTTTCATAAATGTTTTTCTAAAACTTTCAGATAAAATAAAGATTTTTCTTAAATATTTTAGAACTCAAGAAATCCTTTAACTCTTTGTTAGAATATTTTGATTAAATAAATTTCAAAATTTTAATCAAATACTACTCTATAGATCCAATGATAATCTCTTGTGTTTTTAATCAATGATTTCAAATAAACCTTGATTTTTCGATAAAGTCATTCTCTTAATCGTTTGGGAATTTCATTTCTACTTCGTTAAATGATTTGAATGTACATTAAATTTGTGTGGCATGCCAAAATTTGGGCTTAATGCATAGGCCGGGTTTGGGGTGTTACATTTTATGGTATCAGAGCCCAGTTTCAAAACTCGACTGTGGTTTAGGTTCAACAATGATTTTGTTTAAAAAACCACTTAAATTTCTATACTTTATGTTTTAAAGGTAGTATGGCACCATGAGCATCCGACACCAAGTCAAGTAAGTATGTTTAGTAAGTATTTGTTTATTAAATGTTTATTTTTGTGATGAGACCTAAGGAACACTCTAGAACTTCTAGTTTTAGTTGTTGAAAATGATAGAGATCGAGACTATAGGATATGATGGCGAAAAAAACCCTATCTCTTATATCTCATAAAATATCGTTAATAAACACTGAAATAATATTTTGATTCATAAAACTTATAATCAGATTAAAGCGAATTAGTCAATATGAGCACTAGAGGACGTGGTCGTGGACGCGGTAGACGTGGCCGTGGTAGAGGACGAGGTGCTGCGTCTGAAGCGCCGGGTCATATACCAGAAATGGATGCACCTGCATCATTTGAGAGTGAAGCTGGATCTCATGATCATGTGAATGAGGATAATGCTTTGACTCAAGCAATGTTTCGAGTTTTAGAAAGAGTAGCTGGAGCTAGAACTAGGCCAGTAACTCATGGATCAATATCGGAACGACTCAAGTCTAGTGTTGCAGAAGTTTTTAGAGGTGTCTCTGGTGTAGCTCCGAATGTGGCAGAATATTGGCTTGAGGCTATAGAACGAATTATGGATGATTTGGAGTGCATCGTCGAGCAGAAACCGAGAGGAGCCGTGTCTTTGCTAAGAGACGAGGCGATCAATGGTGGCTTCTTGTTCGAGAAGGCACCGAGGTCGCATTGGTTAATTGGGATTTCTTTAAAGCTGCTTTCCAAGGGAAGTACATCAGAAAAAGTTATGTAGATGTCCGAAGGAAAGAATTCCTAAATTTGGTTCAAGGAAGTAAGACTGTGGCAGCCTACGAGGCAAATTTCTTCGTTTGAGTCGTTATGCTCGTACTATAGTCTTGATCGATCATGAGCTTGTGTATGCTTTGAGGATGGACTGAATGATGAGTTGCGGGTACTGATAGCCCCACAACAAGTACGAACTTTTACCTCGCTTGTAGAGAAAGATAAGATAGCCGAAGAGGCTAAGAATTCAGAATGCCAAAACAGGGAAAAAGTAAGAGGCAAGATGGATTTTAAGTATTCTGGTTCTTCAACAAAGTTTCAAAAGAGGCCACGGAATGATGAGCCAATTCAAGTTAGGGCACCTGTGACTACCAATTAGATTCGAGAATGTGCCGACTGTGGAAGACAACATCTCAGAGAATGTTAGAGGAAAACTGGAGCCTATTTTAAATGTGGATCCAGGGATCATCAGTTTAAGAATTGTCCTCGACGGACTGAAACGACTCAGGAAGCTCATAAACCTGAGGTTCAGCCAACTAGAGGTACTCAGCAGCCACCAAGAGGTCGTGGTGGTAATGGTAACGGATGTGGACAAGGTGTACCAGGTTGAGGTAATGGTGTTAGAGGTAACATGGAGGCAAGATAGCCAGGATTGGTCTATGCTGTCAGGCATCGTGAGGACGATGATGCACCTGATGTGATAACTGGTACGTTCTTCATTTCTGATGTACCCATTACTACTTTGATAGATATCGGATCTACCCACTCGTATGTTGCTAGCGCTATATATGGAAACCTAAATATTAGATCTGAGATTACCGATAGAGAGATGACGGTAATTAGTCCTTTAGGACAGTCGGTAATAGTGAATAAATTATTCAGAGATGTGCCCTTAGAGATTCAAAGAGAGGTATTTCTAGCAGACTTGATGGAATTACCTTTCAGCGAGTTTGATCTTATTTTGGGCATGGATTGGTTGGTGAAGCATCGGGCAAAATTGGATTGTGCCGTAAAGCGGATGTCAATTAGGACTGTGGATGATAAGGAGATAATAATGATAGGCGAGCGAAGAAACTTTGTGGCAAATGTGGTATTTGCTTTGAAGGTAGAAAAGTTGGTGCGAAAAGGGAATAGAGCATTCCTAGCATTCATCAGTGCTTTGAATGTCAAGGATTTATCAGTAGAAGGTGTAAGAACGGTGAAAGAATTTCCAGATGCCTTTCTCGAAGAACTTTCGGGTCTACCTCCAGATCGGGAAGTAGAATTTGGCATTGTGCTTTTACCTGAAATTGCTCCGGTGTCCATTGCTCCTTATAGAATGGCACCGAAGGAGTTAGCAGAGCTTAAAGCTCAAATTCAAGAACTGCTAGATCGAGGATTTATTCGACCAAGTGTGTCTCTGTGGGGAGCACTGTTTTGTTAGTCAAGAAGAATGATAGGTTGATGCGTATGTGCATTGATTATAAGTAGTTGAATAAATTAACGATCAAGAATAGGTATCCATTGCCGAGAATCGACGGCCTGTTTAATCAATTAAGAGGAGCTTCAGTCTTCTCCAATATTCATTTGAGATCGGGTTATCATCAACTCAAGGTGAAAGAGGCAGATATTCATAAGACGACATTTCGAACTCGTTATGGACATTATGAGTTTTTAGTGATGTCGTTTGGTTTGACTAATGCACCAGTTGCATTTATGGACATGATGAACCGAGTCTTTTAGCCTTATTTAGACCGGTTCGTAGTAGTGTTCATAGATGACATCTTGGTATATTCGAGGAATGAAGAAGAGCATGACTCTCATCTCCGCACTGTGTTGCAAATTGTGCGAGATAAGCAACTTTATACCAAATTTAGTAAGTGTGAATTTTGGTTGAAGGAAGTGACTTTCTTGGGTCATGTAGTACCAAATTTAGTAAGTGTGAATTTTGGTTGAAGGAAGTGACTTTCTTGGGTCATGTAGTGTCAGATGAAGGAATAAGAGTTGATCTTCGTAAGGTAGAGGCTGTGTTGGATTGGAAACTGCCAAAGTCAGTAGCTGAGATTTGGAGTTTTTGGGTTTGGCTGGTTATTATAGACGCTTTGTTGAGGGGTTTTCTTTGATTGCTGTACCACTAACTAAGTTGTTGCAGAAGGAAGTACCGTATGTATGGACTGTTAAACAACGAGAATGTTTTGAGAAACGGAAGAAGATTCTAATGGAAGCGCCAGTACTGATTCAACCAGAGGCCAAAAAAGAGTTTACTATTTACTGTGATACGTCACACACAGGTTTAGGATGTGTACTGATGCAAAGTGGAAAAGTGGTAGCTTATGCTTCTCAACAGTTGAGGCCGCATGAAGTCAATTATCCTACTTATGATTTGGAGTTGGTTGCGGTAGTGTTTGCATTAAAGATTTGGAGACATTATCTTTACGGTGAGAAGTCAATCATTTATACGGACCATAAGAGTCTTAAGTATCTCCTTACCCAAAAGGAATTGAATTTAAGACAATGAAGAAGGGTGAAGCTGTTAAAGGATTATGATTTCTCAATCAAGTATCATCTTAGAAAGGCTAACGTTGTGGCAGACGCTTTAAGTCAAAAGGTTGCATCAGAGTTAAGAGCAATGTTTGTTCATCTCAGTTTGTATGAGGATGGCAGTTTGCTAGCGAAACTTCAGGTGAAGCCTCTGTGGTTGGAACAAATCAAGGAAAAGCAATTATCCGATGAAAAGTTGGGTCCTTTAATACAACAAGCTGGAAGTGGTGTAATAGGATATTTTGGTTTGAACAAAGATGATGTACTGTGTTTTCGTGGAAGGGTTTGTATACCCAAGGATTCAGATTTGAGGCAAATGATTCTTCTAGAGGCGCATAGTAGCCCTTATGCTATGCACCCCGGAGGAAATAAGATGTATCGGGATCTCTATGAACAGTATTAGTGGCCAAAGTTAAAACGGGAAGTTACCAATTTTGTGGGAAAGTGTTTGACTTGTCAACAAGAAAAGGCGGAACATCAATTACCGTCGGGATTGTTGCAATCAGTAAAGATTCCATTATGGAAATGGGAGTGGATATCGATGGATTTTGCTAATGGGTTACCCTTAACACCTACTAAGAAAGATTCTGTCGGGTAGTAGTAGATCGATTAATGAAGATTGCTCATTTTCTACCGGTTACAGACGGATTACTCGTTCATGGTTGGCTAAATCAGTATGTATCTAAAATCGTGAGGTTGCATGAGGTACCGTGTTCATCATATCGGACAGGATCCTCGATTTACATCACAATTTTGGAAAGCTTTGCATGAGGCTCTGGGTACAAAGTTAAACTTCAGTACGGCTTTTCACCCTCAGTAGATGGTCAGTCGGAAAGAGTAATCCAGATTTTGGAAGACATGTTAAGAGGTTGTGTGATTGATTTCAGAGGTAGTTGGGAGGATTTTCTACCGTTGGCAGAGTTTGTATATAACAACAGTTATCAATCCAGTATTCAAATGGCACCCTATGAAGCGTTATATGGTCGTAGGTGTCGTACGCCTACTTCTTAGACTGAATTAGGGGAACGACAACTTTTGGGTCCTGAATTGATATCAAAGATGGAAGAAAAGGTAAAGGTAATTTGAGCACGGTTAAAGGAAACTTCGGATAGACAAAAGTCGTATGCGGATCTGAATCATAAAGATATCGAGTTTACGGTGGGAGATCAGGTCTTTTTGAAAGTTTCATCGTGGAAAAAGATTTTCAGATTCGGAAGGAAAGGCAAGTTGAGCCCTAGGTTCATTAGGCCGTACAGTGTGTTGAAGCGTGTAGGACCAGTGGCCTATCAACTTGATTTACCTCTAGAATTGAGTCAGATTCATAGTGTTTTCCATGTTTCTATGCTGTGACGCTATAGATCGGATCCATCGCACATAGTATCGGTAGAAGAAGTGGAATTAAGGCCAGATTTGTCTTTCGAGGAGGAACCAGTGAGAATCTTAGACCGAGATGTTAAGGTGTTAAGAAAGAAGACTATACTGTTGGTTAAGGTTTTATGGCGTAATCACAGAGTGGAGGAAGCTACTTGGGAGCCTGAGGATGCAATTCGAAAACAAAATCCTCATCTCTTTTAGCTAGGTAAATTTCGAGGATGAAATTTTCTTTAAGGAGGGTAGAGTTGTAACATCCTAAAATTTGAGCATTGATATGATGCGTGTTTTGGTGCTTAACTTGTGTATAATTAAAATTTTGCATGTTTAGTATAGTCTTGGGAAGACTTGAGAACTATTCAGAATTTGAATAAATTTTAGTAAGGAGTATTTAATTGAAGTGGAGCAAGTGACTTTGAGGTTTAAGTAGATTTAAGTGATAAAAACTAGCATAAGATGAGCTAGTAATAAGGTGGAGTTGGCACATGCATGTTTGCTTGAGGGGAGAGGTTCGAATCTCCTAGCATGGATTTTGAAAGCTTTTATTTTTGCTTTCCTTAGCAAGTTTCGGTCATGGATAAGGTTAAGGGATGAGTTGGATATCATTTTTTGGTAAGAAGACCAAAGGAAAAAGGTAAGTAAAGGTTTAAGGAAAAGAATCTCATGAATTAAGGTGATAAGGGGACATAAGGCATGAATCAAGGGCTTTGTTTTGGAAATCTTTGAATGGCTAATTGTCCATGAACTTGGACGATTTTTGGGGCTAGGGAGGTTGGCCAAATTTTGTTAGTAGTTTGATAGGGACTAGGAGCTAGTTTAGTCATTTGGTGTTTTTCTCAAAGCTTGTTTCTCTCTAATTCTCTCCTCTTAGCCGAATGTATATTGGACAAAGGTAAACCATTTGTTTTCTCTTTTCTTTTGGCCATTTGAGTTTTGACCATTTTGGACTTATTTTGTCTATTCTCTCAAACCATTCCTCCTAGTGCCGAAATCACCAAGGCATTGAAGGCCATCTTCTTTTCTTTTCACCCTTGCTTAGAATGCACACAAGCCTCAAATTCAATTCTTTGTTCATCTTCCATTCTTGAAAAGAACCAACACATAAACACCCTCTCTTTATTCTTTTTGTTATTCTTTCTTTCTTTTTGTTAAGAACACTCAAACATCACCATTTTCCAAAACCTTTCATCATGGCCGAATGTTGATGGTAAAACCTTAGCCGAATCTTTCTTTTATTTTTAATCTTTTCTCCTTCAATCAAATCCTTCTTTCTTTGTAGTGATATAGTGGAGTGCCGATTTCTTTTCTACATCTTAAGTTGATCATAGCTAATATAGATCAGGTGAAAAAGGAGATTTCATCAATCAAGGTAAGGGATTATTTTGAAAAGGGATTCTATTTTTATCCTTCTATTTTGATAAGATTGTATTGATTAAATCGATTTTATCATAGGGACTCTATCAATCGACTTCCACCTTTTGAGTGAAAGAATCTTGTGGTAAGTCAATCTCACTCTTAAAATCAATTGGTGGTGATAAGGAAATATTAGTTTGACTAACAATTATTTGTCAATGGAGGCAATCAAAACAGGGACGAAAAGGGTAGTAAATAGTGTTTGGAAGAGGGGTGGTTCTGTTATTCCCCTTAAGTTTAAGAGAAGGATTGTTTCGGGAATTCGAGATTTTCCACCAGGTTGTGGACCCTCATCCGATGAAAATCAATTATTCGAAGTCATACGTACCCCCGAATCATTGTTTACTCGTGGTACTGAACCTTTGATCGGAGAGAAATCACAAATAGTGGTTGTTCGAGATTCTGAGGGTAAGATCTAGATCGCTCAATATTAGAATAGTTTAATATTAAATTTTAGTGTTCTAATCCTTCATAATGTGTGTTTAGATATCGACGAGCGGGAGAGTGTAGTTCTCACCGTAATCAGGTGCGTAATCTCACACTGTATCCCATGGGTTAGATGACTATACAGTAGTAAAAGTTGGATTAAAAATCACAAAGTTGGTGAAATCAGAAAATATGGTATTATCGACACTTTAGTGTTAAGATCAAGAAATCGGTATTAAGATCATGAAAATTTTGAAATCGCCCTTAATGGCTAAAATGATAATAAGTGATATTTGGGCCATATGTGATATTTGATAAAATTGAACCATATGTGATATTTGATAAAATTGGGCCATATGTGATATTTGATAAATTTCGGCCATATATGATATTTGAAAATTTTGGGCCATATGTGATATTTGACAATTGGGCCATATATGATATTTGACAAATTTGGGCCATATGTGATATTTGACAATTTGGGCCATATGTGATATTTGATAAATTTGGGCCATATGTGATAATCGATAAATGGGCCATAAGTGAAACTTGATAATTGGGCCATTTATGATAATTGATAAATGGGTTATATGTGATATGTGATTTTAATGGGCCAAAATTGACAAATTATAATATGGTTTTCTTTACAAATATTTTGTTATGCATAAACATGATTGCATGGGTTGGGATCAATGATGAAGAGAAGAAAGGCTTCATGCCAAAATTGTAGATAGGTGACTCTGTCACGATGGCCGTTTCCTGAAATCTAGATCGGTGGTTCTACCACAATTATTTAAATGGCCGTTGCCACAAATATTATATTGGGCGTAAATCCTACTTTGGTGTATTGGCGGGGTGGGTGACTAAAGCTCCCCACAGGTGTGCTGGTTGGTACGGGGGTGTGTAGCAGATGGAAATCTAGGTTTGGTTTTGGGAATTGCATATCATTTGAATTTTATTTTTTTATGCTAAAATTTTTATATTTGAAATGGGCTTAGGCCCAAATAAATGCTTAAATGGTCTTGGCCCAGTGGAGTATGGCAAGTGAGTTACACACTGAGTTCTAAGTAACTCACCCCATTTTTTTTTACCACTCTCAGGTAATAACAATTGATGAGACTTGGGTCGGAGATGACTTCGTGGGGAGGCTATACTACAAATGGTGGTTTATAAAACTTTAAGACTTCTTTTATAATTTTTATTAAGTACTATTTTTAATGGCGATGTAATAAGGCCTTTTTAATTATGGATTTTATTATGTGGATGGATTTATCATGTTTTAGTTTTATTAAGTTGGATTGATTTAGTTTTTCATAAATGTTTTTCTAAAACTTTCGTATAAAATAAAGGTTTTTCTTAAATATTTTAAAACTCAGAAATCCTTTAACTCTTCGTTAGAATATTTTGATTAAATAAATTTCAAAATTTTAATCAAATACTACTCTATAGATCCAATGATAATCTCTTGTGTTTTTAATCAAGGATTTCAAATAAACCTTGATTTTTCAATAAAGTCATTCTCTTAATCGTTTTGGAATTTGATTTCTACTTCGTTAAATGATTTGAATGTACGTTAAATTTGTGTGGCATGCCAAAATCCGGGCTTAATGCATAGGCCGGGTTTGGGGTGTTACAGAAATGGTGGAACTATGTAAGATAGGCATGAAGCAATATTAAATAAATTAGAACCATACCTTAGATATTGGATTTAAATATTCCTTTTGTCAAGAATGACTACCATACTTTCTTATAATCCATTGGGATCCTAAACTTGTAACGACATTAAGAACTTGTTGAAGAAAATCCCAATTGATATTTGTCATCATGGAAAATTACTCATCTTCTTCAACATCAGGTAAGTTAAACAAATCATTAATGGATTTAGAAGCAAGGGGTACCTTCTTCTTACGAACAAGAACTTTATTAGCGTTTGGTGTGGTCAATTTGGCATAGAACTTTTGCACTAAATCTTCATCTGTCATTGATCCTGCATCATAGAATTGCTCCCAATTTAAAGCATTAATCATCTTTCGAAGTGACAATGGCATGATCATCTTGTCATTGCTCTCCAAATTGAAACCTTTTTCTGGCATCATGGGTTGATTCTTAAAGATAGAATCAAATCTTTCCCTTGCTTCCTCATCTTGAATCATAATAATTGGATTCTCAGCAGAAGTCTTGGATGATCAAGTTCTTTTGCGAGACATGATATTTTTCTCGAAAGATAGGCAGAGTTTCGGCAAAAGAAAAAGAGATTGGCAATGTGTGGTGGTTGAAGGTTGCAGCGGCGATGGAATTACAGCAAAGACAAGAGTGTGATAGTGTTAGGATTGCGGCAGTGAAGGCGTTGCTCCAACAAGAATATTGCGGTGGTGATATAAGGGTTTTGCGATAAGAAGAGAGATTTTGAGGAGATTCTTCTAGATTTGAAGCTAATAGCAAGAAGAAAGAAAAAGGTGGCTAGGGCTTAAAGCTAATTGCTTTGAATGTTGTGAGGAATATGATGGTATAGAGGGGTTTATATAGTAGTAGATTAGGGTAAACTTGTAGCAAAATATTTAGCTACATAAGGATACTTGGGCGGCAAGGTAAGGAGGGAAGGGAAAAGTGGTGGCAAAAATAGGGGTTTTAGGGACTCTATTGATGGCAATGATGGGTAACTTCCTCCTTTTTACTGTTTTGGGCCTCAAGCCCAAACTGCAATTATTTGTTATCCTAAAAAATCAAACTGAACTAGGAAATAAACTAATTTGTACTTGGGCCAAATTGACCCTCTTTATTCAAAATAAAGACAATTAAAATTACAAAATTAAAAACTTTTCGATTACTTAGAAAATTTCTTCTCGAAAAATTACATCACATTAATATCCTAGGAAAGGTTGGAGGGGTCACAAACGGTTCCGCTTAAGTTCCAGTCTCCTTAGACAGGCTTAATTTAATGTATTAATTCAAGAAGATAATTTCTAAGTATAACCTTTATTAAAAATAAAAAAATAAAAATTAAGGGTATACTAGGTTGAGCGAGGTTTCAACTCGATCAACTTCACCATCCTAATAGTGTTTGAGATGTTGACCATTAACCATAAATGTACCTCCACTGTTTTCATACAATTCGGCCGCTCCATATGGATAAATTTTGTAGATTGCATAAGGTTCTTTCGATTAAGATTTTAGCTTTCCCGGAAATAACTTTAGCCTTGAATTAAACAATAACACTTTCTGAACTTCTTTGAATTCATGAGGTTGTATATGATTGTCATGCCATCTTTTAAACTTTTCTTTATACATTTTGGCATTCTCATATGAAAATAACCTCAACTCCTTAAGCTCATCAAGTTGTAACCCAGTGAGCTTTATTTTCCAACTCAAGTGGCAAATGACATGCCTTTTCGAAGACTAACCTATAAGGATTCATTCTAACGGTGTCTTAAAAGTTTTTCGATAGGCCTATAGAGCATCATCAAGCCTCCAAGACCAATCTTTTCTATTAGGTTGCACCACCTTCTCAAGGATTCCTCTGATCTTACGGTTTACCCGTTCAACTTGCCTATTTGATTATAGATGATAGGTAGTGGCAATTTTGTGTTACACATCATACTTTTTAAGCAATTACTTAAGTCATTTGTTTACAAAGTGCGATCCTTTATCACTAATAATAGCTCTAGAAGTCCCAAACCGTGTAAACACATGCCTATGTACGGACCACATGACTACCTTATCTCCATTCATTGGGTATGCTTCAGCTTCAACCCACTTAGATATGTATTCGACGGCCATGAGGATATACATGTTACCATAAGAAGAAGGAAATGGGCTTAGAAAGTCTATGCCCCATACATCAAATAATTCTATCTCCAAAATGCTTCTCAATGGCATCTCATTCCTCCTTAATATGCTTCAGGTTCTCTGCATCTATCACAATTTTTCACATATGCATACACATCGTTGAACACTATTGGCCAAAAGAGTCCTGCTTGTAAGATATTCGCTATAGTGCGAGATCCACCAAAGCATCCCCCACTTGGAGATGAGTGCCAGTGATACAAGATCTCATCAACTTCACTTCCAGCTACGCACTTCCTGATTATGTTATCTGTACATTGTTTAAGTAAAAACTGATCTAAATCCTCCTAGAAATAATATAGACTATCATGAAGAAATTTTGTCCTTTGTTGGTATGTCATTTCTTGAGGAATTAGTCCACATGTTAAATAATTCGCATAATTAGCAAACTAAGGTATTTCATGAATTCAATTTACCTAAAAGATATGCTCTTCTAGAAAATTCTCATTGATAGGAAAAAAAATGAATGAGTTGCCTCATTTTGCTCCAACCTCAATAGATTATTGGCTACTTGATTTGCAACACCTTTTCTATCTTGGAGCTCAAGGTCAAACTCTTTGAGTAAGAGTATCCATCGAATTAGCCTCGGTTTAGCATCTTTCTTTGTGAGTAAGTATTTAATGGTTGTATGATCAGTAAAAACTATAACTTTGGTACCTATAAGATATGAACGAAACTTGTCAAAAGCACAAAGTATAGCAAAGAGTTTTTTTGAGTTACCGTGTAATTGAGCTGGGCTCTTGTCAAAGTTCTGCTTGCATAGTAGATAGGGTGAAATACTTTGTTTCTTCTTTGACCCATCACAACTCCAACAACGAAATCGCTTGCATCATACATAAGCTTAAAAGGTGAGTTCCAATCAGGTGTAAGAATTATTGGGGCTGAGATTAACCAAATTTTCAGCTTTTCAAAAGCTTCCAAGCATGCTTTGTCAATCTCAAAAATAATATCTTTCTCTAACAGCTTACACAAAGGCTTAGAATTTTTTGAAAAATCTTTTATAAAGCTTCCGTAAAAACCGACATTACCTAAGAAACTTCAAACTCCTTTCATACTAATTGGCGGTGGTAATTTATCAGTTGCATCCACCTTTGCTTTAACAAATCTAATTCCTCTTCTGGAAATTTTATGCCTTAAGACAATTCCCTCCTTAACCTTAAAATGACATTTCTCCTAGTTAAGGACAATATTTGTCTCCTTGCATATTTCAAGTATAGTAACAAAATTACTCAAACAAACATCGTAAGTATTACCAAAAATAGAAAAAAAATCATCCATGAAAACCTTAACAAAGTTTTCTACTATATCAGTTAATTTGCCATCATGCATCTGTAAAATGTGGGAGGTGCGTTACATAAATCGAAAGGCATTCTCCTAAAAGCAAATGTACCATACGAGCCAGTAAAAGTGGTTCTGTGTTGGTCTTCTGGGGATACAACTATTTCATTGTGTAACACCCCTAACCTGTAATTATCACCGGAACAGGGTTACAAAACATTACTAGAGTTTACAGAACAAATACAAATAATTTATATCATTTACTATTCTTATCCGAAACTAAACATATCATCCCTTGAATGGACCCTCGAGGCCCAATTTAAGCATTAGAAACAAGTAAGGACTAAATCGAAATTTTAGAGAATTTTCACAAAATTTCAAAAATTTTATTATATACAGGGGTCACATGCCCATGTGAATAGCCACATGACCAAGTGACATGCCCATGTCTCAGGCCGTGTGGGCATTCGATGTGAGGAACACGATCGTGTCCCAGCCTGTGTAACTCTCTGACTTGAGTCACACGACCAGCCACACGCCCGTATGCTAGGTCGTGTGGTCAATTTAATTTTCAAAAATTAGGTGCAGGATTCACACAGCCAAGACACACACCCGTGTTCTAGACCATGTGTCACATACGGCCGAGACACACGCCTATGTCTCTGTAACACCCCTAACCCGTAACCATTGCCGGTCTAAGGTTAAAGACATTATCGGACTAATCGAAACTTTTACAAACATTCCACATTGTAACTTTTACAAACCACCCCTTATTTAGGTCTACGAGACCTTAAACATGCTTTAGAAAGGGGCCGGGACTAAACTGAACACATATGAAATTTTCAGAAATTTAAACATTTTTCAAAGCTACAGAGATCACACACCCATGTGGTCAGGCCGTGTGCCTCACACGGTCTCAGACACACCCGTGTGTCTATGTTGTGTCAAAACAGGGCATACATATTAACTTGTCGACACGACCGTGGACACGGCCATGCGCCTTGCCGTGGTCGCTACTGACTTGCACCACACGGCCAGTCACACACCTCGTGTGTCTAGCCCGTGGTCGTCACTAACTTAATCCACACTGCCAATCACACGCCTGTGTGTCTAGCCTATGGTCGAATCTGACTTGTTTTGAAACACAACCACAAAGGACATGGTCGAGCCACACGCCTGTGTGCTCAACCGTGCGGCCAATTATAGGCAATTTGCAAGGCCAAAATGCCACCCACACTTTGGGTTAACCCTACAAGCACATACAAGCATCATTCCAAACACTTATGGTGACCCAAAACACACCAAATTGACCATCTTTTCTACCCATTCAAGAATATTTCAACACAACATCTTATGTACCATTTAGCTCAATCTAATCACAAGCATTTCCATGTATAATCCATCACAAACATACCATTTAATTATGATAATATATTACCAATAATAAAGTAACTTTGTATCATAAAACATATTATCAATTTGATCATCTCATTAGCCATCAAACCATTCCAAACTATGCATCATATAACATGACTACTCATTCACATCATATTCAATTATCTAGCCATATCACATGGCTATATACATTTCTCAAACATCAACCATTTCAACTAGACTATATATGCCATACTTAACTATGTACACATTCAAAAGGTACCAAAATAGAGTTTGATAGTGTGCTGATGATCCTCGATAATCTCCAAGTCTTTCATAGCTTTGACGATCTATAAAACAAAGCAAACACACATAGAGTAAGCTTTCAAAAGCTTAATAAGCCATATAAAAATAAACCTAACATAAATGCACATAATCATATTAATGCAATATCGTTAGTGTTTCTTAATTGCATATTCATAATGTTTTCCTTTGACTCAATTATTTAGCCATAGCTTATCAACATATCATATCTCAAAGCATCAGTTTTGCTCATACCGTAGTCATACATATATCACATCTTATCATTTTACATCTATGCGCATATTTCTCTTTTGTAAGTCCATGAATACTCACCTTTCATGCTTAAATAAAGCATACACATCAAAAGTACCTGAAACAGTTACACAATTCACATAGTCTTTCATTTCTCAGATCTGCCCATTGAACCATTCGAAATCAAAGAGGATAATCGTACAATGCCAATGTCCCAGACGTGGTCTTACATGTAACCAAATATCGATGCCACTGTACCAAACAAGGTCTCACACAAAATCAGATACAATGCCAATGTCCCAGACATGGTCTTACATGTAAATCTCAGATCTATGCCAATGTCCCAGATGTAGTCTTACATGATATCACATATCGGAAACCTATGGCATTACATATGAAATCCTATCTATTCCTAGGTTCGAACGAGACTTTTCGGATATTGACACTTGGTCGATACTTTCTCAGATTCCAGGTATATATCATCTCGAACACATTCATCACAATTAAATTTCATAGGCACACAAATAAACCAATTCAAATACATTTATTTGTATGTAGACTTACCTCGGATTCGGATATAAACAGACAAAATCGGCTACTCAATCACTTTTGACTTTCCCTGGTCTAAATTCATTTTCTTCGGTTCTTGATCTTAATCTAACATATATATTTCATATTTCATCATCAACTATCACAAAGCTTACAAAATCATCAATGGCATATCTCAAAATCTCCATCAATTTACAAAATTAAGGCATGGGTTTTGTAGTACTCAAAGAACAGTTACAAAACGTAGAAATTATCAAAAACTGTGCAAAACTTACCTTAATCTAAGCTTAGATAATGGCCGAAACCTAGCTTGCTCAACAATGGTGTTTTTCCTTTTAACTTTCGGCAATAGTCATTAAAATGATGAACAAAATATTTTTTTATTTTAATTTAATGACATTATTTACAATTTACCAAATTACCATTAATGAAAACATTTAAAATTCATGTAATATATGGCCATTTATGTCCATTATCATCCACTCACTTATGCAATGGTTTAATTGCCTCATAAGGCCATTACATTCAAAAGCCAACTCAATTTAGCACATTAACATATAGAATATCACTTTTACCTTTTATGCGATTTAGTCCTGATGTGGTCTCTAACTAACTACGATCACAATAAAGGCAAGCGCACCTATCGTTCAATACTATAGTGATAAACCGTAATATATACATATTTTAATCCCACATTTAGCATACTTTTGGATGATTTATTCCCTGAATTGTGGAATTTGGTGCTTCCATTCATTTAATTTCATGTTCTGTACTTAGGAGAGCACCGGAGGATGAAAAGAATAAGAAACGAGCCAAAACGAAGAAAATGGACCAAAGGATGAAACTCACACGGCCTAGGCCCAAGCCACACGGCTGTGCCTCTTAAGAAGACCCGAACATGGCCTGGACTCGATTTACACGGGCGTTTCCCTGCCGTGACCTATTTTAATTCCATTCAGATTAGGATACTTAGGGGCAAAGAAAGACATTCCAAAAGCCTATATAAACACCCTAAGTGTGACCTAAAAGAGGACAGTTCAGGTAGGCCGAGGAGCCAAGCCAAAGAAGGCTAAATAAAGGGAATTACTCAAAGAAGCCAGTTGATCCATCTCAGAAGTCGGAAGCACACTTAAGACTAAGATTTCTCCTTAAATTCCTTCAGGTGTTTTTAGGGTTTTCTTTATGTTTTGTTATTTTTCTTCTGAGATGTATTCTTTTATAAATATGAACTAAACCCTTTAAATACCTGAGGGGGATGAAACCTAAGACGAATCTTGTTATTGTTTTCTGAACTATATGATAAATATTTGATTTGTTCTTGATTATGTGTTCTTTATTCTTGCTTTGATATTCCAGGATATTGATTCAAGTATTGATGGGCTTAGGCAGTGGAGCAAAAGTTCCTATTTAAGAGTAGATCTAGCATAGTTAAGCAGAGTTAATCGCACTCCTAGAAATAGGATGACGAAAATCTGCCAGATTAGGGTCAAACCTAATATAGGAGTCTATAGATCGAGTTAATGCACTCTTAGGGGTTTTAATTAGAAAGAAATTTTAATTAATCAACCTAGGGTTAGACGTTAGTAGCCTCAAAAGAGGTATTAATATAAATTAGGGAATCCTACGGATCAAGTTAAGTGAATAAATCGTCTGGTTTAGAGTTAAATAACAAGTGAAGTCTAGGTGGATTCTTCCTCGGGTGTTGTCTTGATCAATTGATTTTTCCCAAAAGTATTTTCCTTATTCATTCTCTGTGTCATGGTATCCTTAGCTTAGTAATTAGTTAAATAAACATTTATCCTCTTTATTTTAGGCTAGATAAAAAAGAGAGTCAGTACTAGTATTTTTGGTTCCTTTGGGTTCGACATTCTGGTCTTGCCACTAAGCTATAGTACTGTTCGAATGGTGTGCATGCCTCAATCGTTGTGATAGTTAGTTTCTAGGCTCGATCATTCATATATAAATTTTAAGATTTATCACGATCACGATCAAGTTTTTGGCGCTGTTGCTGGGGAACTAAAATATTAGGAACACTAATTTTTTATTACTTTAGCCATAATTCTTTTTTTATTTTTTGCAATTAACATTTATTTTTATTTTACCTTTGCTAATTTTTCTTTAATTTGTTCCTGGTAGGTACCTCTAGTTTATGACTAGAAAGAACCCAACAGGACCCTTAATTTACGACAGTGATATTGAAGGTACTGTTCACAGAAATTGTAGAGAAATAAGGCGAAGCTTAAATTACATAGAAGAAGAGCAAGCAGACGAAACCAATACTACCGAAGAGATGGCTGATAACAATTCGCTACCTCATGTAGTTGCCGCAAACTTGGTGAATCAAAATCTTACTCCTCGTACTATGTATGATTATGCTAAACCTAGTTTAACAGGAGCTGAATCGAGTATTGTTAGGACTGCTATTGCTGCAAATAATTTTGAACTAAAACCTAACACTATTCAAATGATTCAACAATTTGTTTAATTTAATGGTTTGAAGGATGAAGACCTAAATACTCATTTAACAAATTTTTTAGAAATCTGTGATACCTTCAAAATAAATGGGGTTTCTGATGATGCCATCCGTCTTCGGTTATTTCCATTTTCTTTGAAGAATAAAGCCAAACAGTAGTTGAATTCTCTTCCACGAGGGTCAACCACTACATGGGACCAAATGATCGAAAATTTTTTATTAAAATATTTTCTGTCGGCCAAAACGACCAAGAAATGATATCTCATCTTTTGTGCAGATGGATCTAGAAACACTATATGATGCATGGGGAGATACAAGGATTTGTTGAGAAGGTGCCGTCACCATGGGTTAACTTTGTGGCTTCAGGTTCAATCTTTCTACAACAGTGTAAACCCCTCGACTAGGCAATTAATCGATTTAGCCACCGGCAAAACCTTGAATAATAAAACTCCTAAAGTGGCTTATGAGTTTATAGAGGAGATGTCACTGAACAACTATCAGTGGCCAGTTACAATGACAAGGCCAACAAAAATAGCCGGAGTTTTCAACCTCGACGCAGTCACCATGCTATCAAATCAGGTAGAGATGTTAAATAAAAAGATTGATGGTTTGTGTAGTTCTTCACAGGTACACCCAGTAATGCATTTTGACTTAAACCTATGAGGTGTAGTGAATCTTGAGTACCCATCCTATGGACATGGCATTGAAAACGAGCAGATAAATTATATGGGTAATAATCCTCGACCTCAAAATAATCCTTATAGTAACACTTATAATTTAGGTTGAAGGAACCATCCAAATTTATCCTGGGGTGGACAAGGAAATCAGAGACAACAACCCCTCCCAGGCTTTCAACAGTAACCCTACCCACAAGAGAAAAAGTCGAACCTTAAGGAGATGCTGACAAAATTCATCGCGGTGTCAGAAACTCGTTTCCAAAACACCGAAACAACACTCAAAAATCAGCAAGCATCAATTCAAGGGATCGAGAACCAATTGGAACAACTTGCCAAACTCATCTCTGAACGACCGCAAGGTAGCTTTCCAAGCAACACTAAAACAAACCCAAAGGAGCAACTTCATGTCGTTACCGCTCAAAATAGTGAAGAGTTAGTAGAATCTGAACCTGAGCCAAGGCAACAGCTTGTGAAAACTAAGGGTAAGGTTGAGGTAAGCCAAGAAGAACCATAACCCGTATTTAAAGAATACCAACCTCGTATACCATACCTCGATGCAATGAAGAAAGACAACACATATGAACAATTCGGTAAGTTTCTTAAACTTCTAAAGAAATTACACATTAACTTATCGTTTCTTAAAGCTCTTTCACAAATGCCTGATTCAAGAAAATTTTTAAAAGAGCTCTTGACGAACAAACGGAGGTTAGACGAAGCATCGTATGTGGAGCTGAACGCAGTGTGCTCAGCAATTTTGCAAAATAAACTACCACGAAAATTAAAAGATCCATGGAGTTTTACAATTCGATGTTTAATTGGTAGTTTATTTGTTAATAATGCTTTAGCTGATTCAGGGGCAAGCATAAATGTTATGCCTTATAAAATGTTTAAACAGCTAGGTCTAGGGAAACCCAAACAAACTAGGATGAGAATTCAATTAGCTAATAAAACTATTAGAATTCCTAGGGGTATAATTGAGGATGTCCTAGTATAAATTGAAAAATTCATATTCACAATAGACTTTGTCATTTTAGACATGGACGAGGACAACAATGTTCCTTTACTTTTAGGAAGACTCTTTTTAGCAACTACTAAAACTAAAATTGATGTTGGTACAAGAGAACTTATACTTCGTGTAGGTGACGAGATGATTACTCTTCAAGCTCTTAACTCGGCTAGGACATCAAATAATAAAAGTGAGAACATAAATTCTATTAATGACCATTTGATTAAACCTTATTTTCAGGAAGCACCACGGAACTACAAAATTGAGCCAGATCCTAAACCTCATTCCAACAAAGAAATAACTCATGAGGAACGAAAGCTTCAGATCAATGAACTAGACGAGTGGAAGCCACATGTCAAGGAGAAACCAAGAAAACACGAAGCAGAGCCAAAGCAAAACCATGTCAAACTTAAGGATGAGGCAAACCAGTTTCAGATTAGGGATCAGGTATTTTTGGATAAGACAGGCTCTCGAATCTCCACTTCAGACCTTAACATAAATGAAGAAATCCCTTTTGAGGTATTGAACATCTTCCCATGCAGAATAGTCGAGGTAACTAATCCTAAATTTAGCACTTTTAAGGTAAACACTTCTTGACTCGAACTATATACTGATAATAGAACTGACAGCATGAGAAAGGATTTTCAACTCCTCAAACCACCATGATTATGTGAATGAGAGGTAATTCTAGCTTAAGACTTTAAACGAGTGCTTCTCGGGAGGCAACTTGAGCACTAACCCAACTAATTAGTTTGTTTTCACGTTTTAAAATACAGATTCCCATACCACACGGCCTTGCACACGGGCGTGGCCGTGGTCGCGTGGACACCACGAATAGGCACATGGGCATAGCGGAGATCGTACAAAAATAAAAGACGAAATTTTTTCCTAAGAAACGGGCTCTGACTAAGCGCCACAGTCGTGCGATGCGACTGTGGTCGAAACTATCTAAAGAACACGGGCTGAGATAAATCTACACGACTGTGTGAGGTGGCTATGGTCGATATTATCAAATTTTTCACATATCGCTGCCACCATCACCTCGAGATCACTTCGATGATGAGGACCTTTGAGTCCTTTTACTTTTTTTATTTTTATTTTTTTATTCTTATTTTTATTTTTTATTTTAGTTCATTTTCCTTTATTATTAAACTCTTTAAATTTTTAAGTATAATTTGATTTCTTTTATCTCTGGCTATTTAACTCTTGAGTAACTATAACAAACATCCATTAAATAAGAACTCCCTAAAAACTTTTCTGATGACTTCGCAGTTTAAAAAGGCTTAAGGTGCCACTCAAGGAAACCATAATTTCTGTGAGATTTTGAGCCTTTAGAGCATACATTCTTTCATGCTCACTTTCATTATTGCTTTGAGTGAGTCAATATTGATTTGTTATTCTAGAACTTGCTTCGATTATACATGTCGAGACCACATTGATAAAGGCACATAGGATTTAACCCACTTACTTCCCAAAAGACCTACCTCCATAATTAACCCCTAGTGAACCCCTTTGATCCTAATAAACCATTCGTTGATTTACCCTTTATATTAACCCCCAAGACTTACTCTTTTTTAATTCATTAAGAATTTTTCCTATTAACCTTTTTATCGAGATTTAATTTGAAAAGTTTCCAAACTATGTTCTCAATTTCAGTTGAAAATTCTTTCCTATTTTCGTATGATTTGTTCTTAAAAAGAAGAAGAAGTTGAAAGTATATCCATTATTAGTTTTATATTTTTATGAGCTTAAACAGTAAATCTCAGATGTTTAGAAGAAACTCATTTTATTAATGTAATTTTTCATTATTAGCCTATTTTTCTAGTGAGGCAATTTTTCAACTCAATCTCGATTCTAACCTCCTCTTCTTGCCTGTGACTGCACCCCCTAACCAAGCGACGTTACAACCCTTTTTAAAGACCTTTTGATCAATGTATCATCTCAATTTATAGTGGTGGAGATTTGATTTTCATGCAAGCTTATGGTAATAACTTTTTATGTTGACTATTGAGTGCTTAAATTTATTGTCCCTTAAACACTTTGAGTGATTTGAGTGAATCCTTAGTGACGATGTCAACTCTGTGATATTTTGAATCAAAGGTGATTACTTAGATGAGGGGGAATACCAATATTTTCATGAATAAAATGCTCAACTTGGATTGTTTGAAACTTTGATGTTCTTTTAGTTGAATTCTCAATGTATGATTACCTATGGATTATTTTGAAACATTATTGATAAAAGTTATAAATTGAGAAGAATGAATTGTGAGTTGAGAATTTTGCTTGAAGACAAGCAAATGCTTAAGTGTGGGGGTATTTGATAAACCGTAATATATACATATTTTAATCCAACATTTAGCATTCTTTTGGATGATTTATTCCCTGAATTGTGGAATTTGGTTCTCCTAATCCTTTAATTTCATGTTTATACTTAGGAGAGCACCGGAGGATGAAAAGAATGAGAAACGGGCCAAAATCGAAGAAAATGGGCCAAAGGACGAAACTCATACGGCCTGGGCCCAATCACATGGCCGTGCCTTTTAAGCAGGCCCGAACGCGGTCTGGAGTCGATTTACACGGGAGTGCCACACGGGCGTGTCCCTACCCTGACCTATTTTAATTCCGTTCGGATTAGGATACTTAGGGGCAAAGAAAGACATTTCGAAAGCCTATATAAACACCCTAAGTGTGACCTAAAAAAGGGTGGTTCAGGTAAGCCGAGAGCCAAGCCCGAGAGGGCTGAATACAGGGAATTACTCAAAAAAAGCCATTTGATCCATCTCAGAAGCCGAAGCACACTTAAGCCTGAGGATTTCTCCTTCAACTTGTTAGGGGGTTTTAGGGTTTTTTTTATGTTTTGTTATTTTTCTTCTAAGATGTATTCTTTTATAAATATAAACTAAACCCCTTAAATACCTGAGGGGATGAAACCTAAGATGAATCTTATTATTGTTTTCTGAACTATATGATAAATATTTGATTTATTATTGATTATGTGTTCTTTATTCTTTCTTTGATATTCTAGGATATTGATTCAAGTATTGATGTGCTTAGGTAATGGAGCAAAAGTCCCTGTTTAAGAGTAGATTTAGCATAGTTAAGCGGAGTTGATCACACTCCTAAAAATAGGATGACGAAAATCTGCCAGATTAGGGTCAAACCTAATATGGGAGTCCATAGATCAAGATAATACAATCATAGGGGTTTTAATTAGAAAGAAATTTCAATTAATCAACCTAGGGTTAGACATTAGTAGCCTCAAAAAAGGTACTAATATTAATTAATGAATCCTACGAATCAAGTCAAGTGAATAAATCGTCTGGTTCAGAGTTAAATAACAAGTGAAGTCTAGGTGGGTTCTTCCTCGGGTGTTGTCTTGATCAACTGATTTTTCCCAAAAGTATTTTCCTTATTCATTCTCTGTGTCTTAGTATACTTAGCTTAGTAATTAGTTAAATAAACATTTATCCTCTTTATTTTAGGATAGTTAATAAAAAGAGATTCAATACTAGTACTTTTGGTTCATTTGGGTTCGACATTTCAGTCTTGCCACTAAGAGATACTACTGTTCTATAGGTGCGCTTGCCTCAATCATGGTGATAGTTAGTTACTAGGCTTGATAATTCATATATAAATATTAATATTTATCACGATCACGATCATATAATTATGGTAAGACCGGTAACATCGTATCCACAAGGACCAAGAGTACTAGTAATTACTATCTTTATATTATCTAGTCTAAGAATTGAAGTGATTTCTTTTAAACTAAAAACTTAATTAAAAATGACAACGAAAGAATTAGGAAAATACTTTTAGACAACTTATATGAGATAGGCAATACCTAAGGAAGAATCCACCTAGGCTTCACTTATTACTTTTGATTCATATGATTTATTCACTTGACTTAATCCATAGAAATCCCTGATTTCTATTAATATCTCTTTCAAGACTAAAAACAACTAACTCTAGATTGATTAATTGAAATTTCTTTCTAATTAAAACCCCTATTTTCGCATTAACTCGATCTATGGATTCCCTTATTAGATTTCACTCTAATTCGACAGATTTTCGTCGCCCTATTTATAGGGTTGCAATCAACTTCACTTAATTGTGTTTATCTATTCTTAAACAGGGACTTTTCTCCACTAAATAAGCACATACGACTTGTATCAATAACCTGAATTATCAAAACAAGAATAAGAACTCACAATTAAGAATAAGCACAGGTATTTATCTTATAAATCAAATAATAATAAGATTTGTCTTAGGTTTCATCCCCTTAGGTATCTAAGGGATTTAGTTCATACTGAAAAAGGGAAACATCATAAAATTAGGAAAACAACAAAACATAAGAAAACCCAAAAACTTCTAAGGAACTTGATGGGAGATCTTAAGTCTTGATGGAGATCCTTCTACTAAGCTACTTCCGATGGCTATCTTTGAGTATTTTCTACCTTCTACTCCGCCTCCCAGTTTAGGTTGCCCCCTAGGGTGTTTATATAGGCTTTGGAACACCTCTCTTGGCCCACAAGTGGTCTATTTCGAATAGAATTAAACTTTGATACAGCAGGGACACGCCCGTGCTCGATTCCTTAGACCGTGCTCGCTTCTGCTCACCACACACGGCCATGTGGTCTGCCCGTGTACATTGACTTATGCTGTGTTTGATACTGCTCGTAACACACGGCCGTGTTTATTGGTCCAGTCCGTGTTGATTTCCTAGGTAGGCCCATTTCATCCCATTTTGGCCCATTTCTTATTCTTTTCGACTCCCGAAGCTCTCTTGAGTGTAAAACATGAAATTAAGGGATTAGGAGCATCAAATTCATCAAATCTAATGAAAATTCATCCGAAATGACACAAGCATGAGGTTAAAATATGTATAAATTGAGGTTTATCAAATATCCCCACACTTAAGCCTTTGCTTGTCATCAAGCAAAATCCTCAACTCACAATTAAAATTAAACTTCCTCAAATCATAATTCTCATCAATAATGTCTCATCATAATTCATAGATAATTCATACATGCATAATTTAACTAAAAGAGTCCTAAAATTCAAACCATATAAGTCATAAATTTTATAGCACGAAAACATAGGTGTTTCCCCTTACCTAAATAATTACCTCTGATTCAAAACTGACAAGGATTGACATCCTCACTAAGGATTCACTCAAATCACTCAAAGTGTTTTAAGGTTCAAGATAAAGCACTCAAAAGTCAAACATGAAGAGTTATTACCGTAGGCTTGCATGAAAATAAAATCTCCACCACTATAAAATGAGATGATACACAAATTAAAAGGTCTTTTAAAAGGGTTTTAATGGGGCTTGGGTTAAAGGTGTGGATAGAGGCTAAATTATAGGGTTAGAATCGAGATTGAATTGATAATTTACCTAACTAGAAAAATAACTAACAATGAATAATTACATCAATTGAAAACTTGTCATAATAACACAAGCTTCTTCTCAAAATATGAAATTAACTACTTAAGCTCAAATAATCATAGAACTAATAATGAATATATCACAATTTTTTTAAAAATAAGAACATACAATAATAAGAAAAATTTAACAATTGAAATAAAGAACATAGTTAGGCAACTGCTCAAATCAAATCTCGATAAAAAATGGTTAATTCAATAGGGAAAATTCTTATTGGATCAAAAAGAGTAAGTTTTGGATTAATATTAAGTGTGTCAAGAAAATGGTGTATTAGGATTCAAAGGGGCTTACTAGGGGTTAATTATGAAGGTAGGCTTTTTGTGGAGTGAGTGGGTTAAATCCTAGGTGTCTTTATAATCTCAGTATATCAAATCAATGTTGACACACTCATAGTCAATAAAGTGAGCACGAAAAATGTAAGCTCTAAAGGCTCAAAATCTCACAAAATTTATGGTTTTTATGTCAACCTTGCAAATTTCAAACTTCCAAGTAATATTTAACTTTAGGGAAACAACCTAACAAATTTTTAATTATAGAAAATAGACTTATCATGCTGGATTCTCTAACGTCTTAAAGTTTAAAACATCAATGTACAATTACCTATGACTTAATCTGAAACATATCAATGAAAATCATAAATCAATAGAAGTTTCATTCTAATAGTAATTATGAGAAAATTACTTAACAAGGCATAATTCAGTATTGTTGACACCTCCCCACACTTAAGGTGTACATTGTCCTCAAATATAATAAGAAAAATGTAAGATAGGGAGAGAAATGAAACTTCCTGAATTTTGGATGGAGTCAAAGAAAAGAAATGGTGTAAAGTTGGGCAGGGGAGGTGGATACTCTGGTGGTGGTGTGGTCGTTCCTTAACAGCCCCTTGAACCTAAATTAAAGAAATCAAAATATATGTAATAGTCTGGTTTAGACCCTAATCAAAACAGTGGTTTCGGGACCACAAATCTAAGTCTGAAAATTATTTTAATATTATTTTCTATGTCGTTGATATGTAATTAAGCATGTGTTAAATTTTCGTAAGTTAATTTGTCTTTCTGTGTGTTCAATTTGATAAAAAGATTTAATTGCATTAAATGCAAAACTAGCATGCTATTTGTTAAAGCACATATGTATGGTGGCTTTTAAAAGAGGAGCCTTAAGAGGCAATTAAACCATTATTTAGATAGTGGTTGATTAATAGACAAAAATGCCCTTGAATTATATGTTATTAAATATTTGTAATAAAGTTAATTTGGTAAATTAATTAATAAGTTTAATAAAGCTTAAAATAAAACAAAAGAAAATGAGATAGTGGAAAATGTTCATCTTTTCCACCGAAATATAGAAAAAAAAAATAATAGGTTTCATGATTTTGATGCATTCATCCCTTGTTTCCTTTGATTAAGGTAAGTTTTGAGTTCGGTTTTTGATTATTTCTACGTTTTCGTAATCGTTTTTCGAATGCTTCTAAACCCATGCTTCAATTTTTGAATTGATGATATTTTTGAAATGAGACTTTGATGAACACATGAGTTTTATGAGGTTTAATGGTGGATTATGAAAGCTATATGTTTGACTAATATAGTTTGTTCTTGAAATTTTGATGAATTTAGCTAATTAGGGCTAAATTGTGAAAATAGCAATTTCAGGGACTAAATTGTGAATTTGATGAAATGTTTGGACTTGTATGAGATACATGGGCATTCGGCTAAGCATAGATATGTGGTGATTTTGTATATTTGATGTTTTGAGGAAAATGGACTATATTGATAAAATGTGCAAATGTGAGGGCTAAATTGCAAAATGCCCTAAATGTGTGTTTATGGATTAAATTGAATGAATTAGTGAATAAATGGATTACATTTGAACATGTATAAATCAAGAGCCGAAGAAAACAAACTTAGATCGCGGGAAAGCGAAAGTAGTTGAATAACCGAGTTCGAACGAATATCCGAATCCGAGGTAAGTCATTATACAAATAAACGTGTTTGAATTGAATTATGTATGTTCATATGACTATTGACAATGTTGAATGCACATAAGATGATGTACACATGAACTCTGGATAGTTTCGGCATAGTGTTAATATTCGAGAAGTCCCGTACGAACCTAGGAATCGATAGGATTAACTGTGTCATGACATAGGTGTCTGTTATGTGATATCATGTAAGACCACGTCTGGGACATTGGCGTTGATTTTAGATTTCGTGTAAGACCACGTTTGGGACGTTGGCATTGATATGAAATTTACGTGTAAGACCATGTCTGGGACATTGGCATCGTATTTGATCATGGAAGACCTTGTTTGGGAAGTGGCATCGATATTTGAGTACATGTAAGACCTCGTTTGGGACGTTGGCATTGTATGACTATTTCGAGTATTCTGAGTATCCTATTAGATTCTATTTGGTTCAACAAAAAAATCTAAGATACGAACGATTATGTGATCTGTATATCTATTTTATGTACGTTTGATATGTACACTAAGTGTGTATAAAAGGTAAGTATCTATATAAATTTACTATGATGAAGTGTGTTTTTCAATATGAGAATGTGAATGAGATGCAAGAATGGAAATATGCTTGAATGAGCTAAGTACATATGTGATATGTGAATAGAAGTATGTGGAAAGCTTTGTGTAAGCAAGTGTGCCAAAGATTATGTGATGAATTGGCTATGAGATCCATAAGTACCATTGTATTAATTTAGCTATGTGCATTGTATGCTAAGTTTATTTGTATATGGCTCACTAAGCTTTGAAAGCTTTCTCTGTGAGTGTTTGCTATGTTTTATAGATCGTCAAAGCTACTGAAGGCTCAGGACCGTCGAGTATCGTCATCACACTACCCAAGCTCATTTTGCTATCTTTTGCAAATGTATATAGTTAGATATGGCATGTATAGGCTAGCTATTTGGTATAAGTTTGAGATGTGAACTTGGCCATGTGATGTGGCTAGTTATGTGTTGGTATTATGCATATGTGATTGTGGATAATAATGTTGGTTTGGTATGAGTATGCGCCTATGAAATGGTCAAGTTTATGGTAAGTTTATGGATGAAATTTTGATTATGCATAATTGATCAAAGAAGGGGAAATATGAAAGGTAAATATGGATGAATTGTGCTTGAGTATATATATGTGTTTTAGTTATGTAAATTGGCGTGATTGGAATTGTATTTGAATGTAGAGATTTGATATGTTCTTGGTTGCCAAATGTGCATGAGTTGTATTGGTGTTTTGCTTGTAGGTATGACCCTAGTGTGGTGGCATTATGGCCTTGCAAATGGCCTGTTTTGCCTACACGGTCGTGGCACACAGGCGTGCCTGGTGACTGCAGGATTAAGTCAGTAGCTAACCTAAGCGTGCACGGCCTTAGCACACGGACATGCCTGGTAGCTATGTGATTTAGTCAGTATATAGCTTATGAGCACACGGCCATGGTGCACGGGCGTGTCTAGTGGACGTGTAGGTTAGTTAGTATACATGCTCTATTTAGACATGGCCTAGACACATGGGTATGCCTGGTGCTTGTGTGAGGCACACGGCCTACCTAAACGGGTGTGTGACCTCAACAATATTGATGAATGCTTGAATTTTTAAAACTTTCATATGTGTTTGGTTTAGTCCCGACCCTATTCTGAAGCATGCTTAAGGTCTCGTTGACCTATAAAAAGGGACACTTGGTTATGAATGATGATTAGTATTGTAGAATGTCTGATTAAGTTTTTGATCTGTGTGGTAATGCCTTTAACCCTATTCTAGCGACAGATACGGGTTAAGGGTGTTACAATATACTAATATAAATTAAAGACAGAAAAGATAAAGGGAAAGAATTTAAAAATGAAAATAAAAGAAAAAAATAAATTAACTCAAAGGTCCTCATCTTGTCGAGGGAATGAAGCGGCTGGCATGAACTTATGTAGAGTGGTCACTCACGGGGAAACCGTGCTATGATCCTTTCGCTTTTTTGACTTGGGGATGGTGGTCTTGGTCTTGCCTCTAGTATTATTCATTGTGTACGGTGGCAAGGGTGGTGGTTGGTGTAAAGAAAGAATGAGGGAAAGGAGGAAGTGAAAATGAAGGCAGAAAGATAGTGGAAAAAAGAAAGGGGTGTGTTAGATAGGGTTTGGGAGAAGAAGAATTGAGGGAGAAGCTGAGAAGAAGTGGGTGATCGTTGTTTTGTCTAGTTTTAAAATTTATAAAGAGAATGATTAAACCTGGAAACTAACTCTGACAACGACTTAAGGTAGGTGCACCTATCAAACAGTAGAATAGCTTAGGCAAGACCAGATTGTTGAACCCAAAGGAACTAAAAGTACTAATACTAACCTTCTTTCTATTATTTAGCCTATATATTAAGTTATTGGTTGTTTAATCTAAATTAACTAACTTCTAAGCTAAAGACGCAAAGACAAAAAGAATGAATTGGGGAAATACTGTTGGGAAAAACTCAGTTGATTAAGACGATACCCTTAGGAAGAATCCACCTAGACTTCACTTGTTATCTAACACCGAACTGCATTTATTTATTCACTTGACTTGATCCGTAAGATTCCCTAATTTATATTAAACCCTCTCTCGAGGCGAATAACGTCTAACCCTAGGTTGATTAATTGAATTATCTTTCTAATTAAAACCCCAATAATTGCATTAGCTCGATCTATGGACTCCTATATTAGGTTTCACCCTAATTCGGCAAAATCTCGTCACCCTATCTCTAGGCGTGCGATCAACTCTGCTTAATTATGCTAGATCTACTCTTAAGCAAGGACTTTTGCTCCACCACCTAAGCTTATTCGACTTGAATCAATATCCCGAAAATATTAACACAAGAATGAAGCACACATAATTAAGAACAAATCAAGTATTTATCATATAGTTCAAAAAACAATAACAAGATCCGTCTTAGGTTTCTTACTCTTCAAGTATCTGAAGGGTTTAGTTCATAATGATAAAAGAAAACAACTCAGAAGAAAAGATAAAACAAAACATAAGAAATCCCAAAAACTCCCTGAAGGAATTGAAGGAGAGATCCGCCATCTTGAGTAGAATTCTGGCTTCTTGAGATGGATCAACTGGCTATCCCCGAGTAATTCCCACAAATCGCTTTTTGGCTCGGGCCTTGGCCTAGCTAATCATTGCTCGCGTAAGGTTTCTGCCAAACTCCCCGCTTAAGTTGCCCCCTAGAGTGTTTATATAGACTTTAAGATGCTTTACTTGGCCTCTACATATCCTAATTAAAATAGAATTCCTACTACGGTGTTTGAATAGGCTTTGGAATGTGTTTCTTTGCCTTCAAGTATCCAAATCCGAGTGAAACTCCTCTTGGCCGCGGCAAGGACACGCCTATGCCACACGCCCGTGTGAATCAACTTCAGGCCGTGTTCGGGTCTGTTGATAGAGGCACGGCCATGTGAATCATGGTTAGGCCGTGTTCAGACTTCTCTTAAGAGGCACGACCGTGTGGGCTTAAGTCCAGGTTGTGCCGATTTCGTAATATGGCCCATTTGGTCTGTTTCAGGCCCGTTTTTAGTTCTTTTCATCCCCAGGTGCTTTCCTGAGTATAAAACATGAAAAGAAAGGATTAAGAGCACCTTTTTACATAAATCAAGGAGTAAATCATCCAAAAGTATGCTAAATGTGGGATTAAAATATGTTATTTTTACAGTTTATCAAATACCCCCACACTTAAACTTTTGCTTGTCCTCAAGCAAAATTCTCAACTTACAATTAAAATGAACTTTCAACAATTCATAATTCTCATTAACAATGCCTCGTCATAATTCATAGATAATTTATACATGGATAATTTAACTCAAAGACTACTAAAGATTCGAACAATTCTAAGTCATATATTTGTAGCACGAAAACATAGGTGTCTCCCCTTATCTAAATAATTACCTCTAATTCAAAACCGATAATGATTGACATCCTCCCTAGAGATTCACTCAAAGCACTCGAAGTGTTTAAGGTTTAGGAAAAAACACTCATAAGTCAAACCTAAAAAGTTAATCCAATAGGCTTGCCTGAAAATCAAATCTCCACCATTGTAATATGAGATGATACACAAATTAAAAGGTCTTTAACAGGGTTGTAATGGGGTTTAGGTTAAAGGTGTGGATAAAGGCTAAATTGGAAGGTTAAAATCGAGATTGAATTGACAAATTACCTAACTTTAGAACATGAACTAATAACCTGAATAATCACATGAAAATTTAAAATACTAATAATACGAGCTTCTTCTTCAAGATGTTGAATTTAAATATGTAAGCTCTTAGAACATAGAACTAATAATGAATATACTTCATTTTTTTAAAGAAAAAATCAATAAATACATAATATAAGAAAGAACTTTATCAACTAAACTAAAGTAATTTAGCAACTGATCAAATCAATTCTCGATATAAGGGTAGTCAAAGGAATGGTGATAACAAATACGAGCGGGGTTTTGGGTTAATATTAGTGGGTAAATCAATAAAAAGGGTTGTTAGGATCAAAGAGGTTCACTAGGGGTTAATTATGTAGGAAGGCTTTTTAGTGGAGTGAGTGGTTTAAAGCCTAGGTGCCTTTATCATCTTAGTATATCAAATCAATAATGTGGTCTTGACATGTATAATCGAGGCAAGTTCTAGAATAACGATTCAGTGTTGACACACTCAATCAATAAAGTGAGCATGAAAAAGAATATATGCTCTATAAGGCTCAAAATCTCACAAAAATTATGCACATTTGACATCAATCCCTGTAGATTTCAAACTTCAAGGTAATATTCAAATTCAGTTTGACAACCTAGAAAATTTTTTATTCTTGAAAAATAGACTTATCATGCTTGATTCTCTAGTATCTTAAAGTTGAAATCATCAATGTACAATTATCTATAACTTAATCTAAGGCATATCAATAAAAATCATAAATCATCAGAAATTTCATCCTAATTAGTAATATGAGGAAATTACTTAAGAACTAGATATAATTCAGGGATTTTATAATAATGCAAAAAGTTAGGCACTTTTACCCCCTATACTTAAGATCTACATTGCCTTTAATGTACAAAGATAGATAAATAATCATGTGATACTGAAATCAAAAGAGAAGAGAAGAAGTGACACTTCCTGAATTTTTTTGGGATCACTATTCCCAGCTTAATTTGGAGGAGGAGGCAGTGGTGCTGTGGTGGATGCCAATAGTCACTGTACTAGATGAAGAAATTGGGAAACTCGTGACGTATTAGCCATGAACTAATAAGAAAAATTCAAAATAAACTAATTATGTCTTTAAGGACAAGAAAAATAAAGAGAAAGAGACTAATAAGAAAAATAATAGTAAAAGAAAAGATTAATAGACTAAAAAGTCCTTCTTGTTGGATGGTTCACGAGGTGGGTGTGATTTCTAAGGCTGTGTTGAGCCGGTGGTCGTGGTTTCGATGTGATTCCCTAGTAGCCTTTAGAACCTAAAACCAAGAAACTAGAATAAAATAAACTAAATTAAGCAGAAGAGAAGTAAAGATAAGGAAATTGAAGCAAAAGAGAAAAGAAAAATAGAACCGAAAAGTTCTTGAAGACCCTTGTCGTGTTGGAGGGTTGAAGCGGCCGGCATGAACTTATGTAGATCGGTCTCCCACAGGGAGATTGTGTTTGGATCCTTCCGCTTCTTTGACATCGTTATGGAAGAGTAGCTCAAGAGTATAGAGAATTGTTATAGAGAAGAGAGAAATTTTAGAAAAAGAATGAAGGAAGAAGATGGGGAGTTGGTGAGGAGAAAAGGAAGAAGGAGGTTGGGTTTAAATAGAGTTTTGGGGTTTAACGCTACCCATGCCCGTGTATCATGGGCGTGTTGTTTCACACGACCGCCTCGCACGGTCATGTGTCTAGGTGTGTTGGCTCACCTACACCCATTTTACAGGTTACCACACCCGTTTCTAAGAAGTCAGTGTCGACCACGGTCGCGTCGCACGACCGTGGTGTTCTGCCAGTGCCCGTGGGATGGTGGTTAGAGTCGTGAATTGAAGATTTGATTCTCTCTGACTTGTACCTCTTCTCCCATTGTTAGTACGAAGATTCTGGACTTCCACAAGGCCACGGCCATGTGCAAGGCCATGTGACCTGGGAATCTGCACTTTTGATTAGTTTACAACTAGGCATTCAGAAAGAAGAAAAAAAAATAAAATAAAGGAACATAGAAAAAATGTAAAGTACTTAAGGTTAGTACTCGGGTTGCCTCCCGAGAAGCGCTCGTTTAAAGACTTAAGCTGGACTTTCCCTGTTTTCATTTCTAAAAGAAGGTTCACGGAGCTGAAGCTCCTCTCTCATATCACTTAAATATTTACCATTATAAATTTTGAGTAGGTGACCATTTACCTTGAATGTTCCCTTAGTGGGGTCAGTTATTTTGATTGTGGCATAGAGAAAAATTATTTTGAACATGAATGGACCTGACCATCTTGATTTCAGTTTCCCAGGAAACAGTTTAAGCCTTGAGTTGTATAACAAGATCGAGTCCCCTACTTCGAATTGTTTTGATTTCTTTAGACGAGCATCATGGCGTCGCTTTGTTGCTTCCTTGTAAAGTTTTGAGTTCTCGTAAGCATCAACTCTCCAATCATCTAGCTCGTTCATTTGCATCATTCTTTTCTCTCCTACAGTTTTAAGATCATAATTTAAGAATTTTATAGCCCAAAAAGCTTTGTGTTCTAACTCGAATGGCAAATGATAACTTTTCCCGTAGAAAAGTTTGTATGGGGATGTACCTAGGTGGGTTTTAAACGCTGTTCTATAGGCCCATAGGGCAACATCTACTTTTAATACCCAATCTTTTCTGTTTGATTCAACCGTTTTTTTTAGAATGCGCTTAAGTTCTCGGTTCGCTACTTCTGCTTGCCCACTGGTTTGAGGGTGATATGGGGTAGCTATCCTGTGGTGTACTCCATATTTTTTAAGACTTTATCAAATTGAGTTTTGCAAAAATGAGTACCCCTATCACTAATAATGGCTCTAGGTGTTCCAAATCGAGAGAACAGTTTCTTGAGAAATTTGACTTCTACTCTGGCATTATTTGTAGGTAAAGCTTCAGCTTCAACCCATTTTGACATGTAATCAACTACCACTAAGATGTATTTATTTCCCAATAAACTAGGGAATGGATCCATAAAATCAATACCCCATACATCGAATATTTCATATGATAACATATATGTTTAAGGCATTCCATCGTGTTTAGAAATATTACCTCTTCTTTGGCATTTATCACATGAAGTGGCATACCTGTTGGCATCTTTAAATAGAGTGGGCCAATAAAAACCTGATTCGAGTATTTTGTGTGCTATATTGATACCACTGTAGTGTCCTCCTGAAGGTCCGAAGTGGCAGTTTTCTTGGATTTTGCTTGCTTCTGCCTTTGTAACGCATCTCCAAATCACCTAATCTGCACATATACGAAAAAGGAAGGGATCCTCCCAAAAATAGTTCTTCACATCAGAAAAGAATCGTTTCTTTTGATGATGTGTTAGCCTTTTCGGTAGGATGTTAGCAGCTAAAAAATTCACAATATCTGCAAACCAGGGTACCTCATAGTTGGTTATGGAGAATGGTTGTTCTGCAAGGAATGAGTCGTTTATCTCTATCTCTTCATGTTCCTTTATGTGTGGATTTTGAAGTCTAGATAGGTTGTCTGCTGCAAGATTTTTGGCTCCTTTCTTATCTTAAATTTCCAAATCGAATTCCTGGAAAAGTAAAATCCATCTTATGAGTCGAGGTTTTGCATCATGTTTAGTTAAGAGATAACGAAGAGCGGAGTGGTCAGTGTAAATGATAACTTTAGATAATATTAAATACTATCTGAATTTATCAAATGCAAAGACCACAGCTAATAATTCTTTTTCAGTGGTGGTATAATTTTCTTGTGCGGCCGCCAATGTCTTGTTGGCGTAATAGATTGGCTGAAAGTGCTTGTCTCTTCACTGTCCTAGAACTGCTCCTACTGTATAGTCACTTGCATCACACATTTGTTCAAAAGGGAGATTCCAATCAGGGGAAATTATAATTGGGGCATTTATTAATGTCTCTTTAAGGATATTAAATGGATCTAAACATTCTTGATCAAAGTTAAAGGGTGCATCTTTTTCCAACAATTTCGTTAGAGGCTTAGCTATTTTAGAAAAATCTTTAATAAATCTTCTACAAAATCCTGCATGTCCTAAAAGGCTTTTGATAGCCTTAACTAAGATATGAGGGGGTAATTTTTCTGTGGTTTTGACTTTTGCTTTATCTACCTCGATTCTCTTACTAGAAATTTTATGTCCCAATACAATTCCCTCTTATACCATAAAGTGGCATTTTTCCCAATTTAAAACAAGGTTTGTTTCCTCACATCTAATTAAAACTGGTTTTAAATTTTTAAGGAAAAGATGGAAAGAATTACCGAATACCGAGAAATCATCCATAAATACCTCCATAATGTCTTCCACAAGTTCGTCAAAGATTGCCAACATGCAACGCTTAAAAGTAGAAGGAGCATTACATAATCCAAAAGGCATTCTATGATAAGCAAACATACCGTATGGGCATGTGAATGTTGTCTTCTCTTGATCTTCAGGTGCTATTAGGATTTGGAAATAGCCAGAGAGTCTGTCTAGGAAGTAATAGTACATATGTCCAGATAACCTTTCTAACATTTGATCAATGAATGTCAAAGGAAAGTGATCTTTCCTAGTGGCATCATTCAGCTTCCTATAATTAATGCAAACTCTCCGTCCTGTGACTGTTCTGGTGGGAATTAGTTCATTCTTTTCGTTGGCTACCACCGTCATACCTCCTTTCTTTGGAACAACCTGCACAGGACTTACCCAATTACTTTTAGAAATAGGATAAATTATTCCAGCATCTAGAAGTTTAATTACATCAACTTTCAGGACTTCTTTTACGTTGGGATTCAATTATCTTTGAGGTTGCACACATGGCTTGTATTCCTCTTCCATTAGAATTTTGTGGGTGCAAAATGAAGGGCTTATTCCTTGATCGTGTCAAACAGTCGAGTTTTAATATTTATAAAAAGAATGATCGAACCTGTAGACTAACTATGACAATGATAGAGGCAAGTGCACCTATCGAACAGTAGTATAGTTTAGGCAAGAGTATCTTTATCGAACCCAAGGGAACCTAAAAGTACTACTACTCAATTTCTTTTTATTATTTAGCCTGAAATATGGAGTGATTGGTTTATGAAACTAATGAAAAACTAAACTAGATGCAAAGACAAAAGAACAAATTGGAGAAAGACTTTAGGAAAACTCAGCTGATAAAGACGACACCCTCAGGAAGAATCCACCTATGACTTCACTTATTATTTATTCCCCAAGCCATATGATTTCTTTTCTTAGCTTGATCTGTGAGACTCCCTAACCTATATTAAACCCTCTCTCGAGGCGAATAACGTCTAACCTTTAGTTAATTAGTGGAACTCTTGTTCGCTTATAATAACCTCCTATGGAAGCAGTAATCGATCGATGGATTCCCATATTAGGTTTCACCCTAATCCGGTAAAATCTCGTAACCCTATCTCTAGGCGCCCGATCAACTCCGCTCAATTATGCTAGATCTACTATTAGGCAGGGTCTATTCCTTTTCCACCTAAGCACATCAAATTAAATTAAGCAACATAACTAAGAACAAACTAAGTACTTCTCATATAATATAGAAATAAAATAACAAAATTCGTCATAGGTTTCATCCCCTTCAAGTATCTGAAGGGTTTAGTTCATAACTAAATAAGAAAACATCTCAAGAGAAAAGATAAAACAAAACATAAGAAATCCCTAAAACTCCCTGAAAGAATTGAATGAGAGATCCTCCGTCTTGAATGGAGCTTCGGCTTCTTGAGATGGATTAACTAGCTAACTTCAAGTGATTCCCTAAAAGATGAAAGCTTCGGTAAAAGCCTCTGCCAAAAACCGTCCCCCTGTTTCAGCTTCTGCCGAACGCCCTTTTTAATTGCTACGCTGGGTGTTTATATAGGCTTTGAAATGCTTTACTTGGCTCCTAAGTATCCTAATTCAAGTAGAATTCCTCCTATGATGTTTAAGTAGACTTAGGAATGTATTTCTTTGCCTCCAAGCATCCAAATTTGAGTGAAATTGCTATCTCTCGTGGTAGGGGCACGGCCAGGGCATGCCCGTGTAAGTCATCTTCTAAGCCGTATCTCTATTTTGTTGATTGAGGCACGACCGTGCAAGTCGGGGTTTAGGCTGTGCTTCGGGTCTTTAGATTGGGGCACAGCCTTGTAAATCGTGCCTGGGTCGTGTTCTAGATGGATGGCAAGCCACAACCGTGTGACATGAAGCCCAGGCCGTGTCGTCTTCTCTGGTTGCCCAATTTGGTCCGTTTTAAGCCTATTTCTTATTTTTTTTATTCTCGAGTGCTTTCCTGAGTATAAGACATGAAAATAAAGAATTAAGAGCACCTTTTTTTTTACATAAATTAGGGTTAAATCATCCAAAAGCATCCTAAATGTGGGATTAAAATATGTTACTTTTACGGTTTATCAAATAACCCCACACTTAAGCTTTTGCTTGTCCTCAAGCAAGATTCTCAACTTATAATTAAAACGAACTTTCCATAATTCATAATTTCTATCGACAATGTCTCATCATAATTCATAGATAATTTATACATGGATAGTTTAACTCAAAGAATCCTAAAGATTCAATCAAGATAAGTCATACCTTTGTAGTACAAAAACATAGGTGTCTCCCCTTATTTAAATACTTACCTTTAATTCAAAACTGACAAGGATTGACATCTTCACTAAAAGCTCCCTCAAATCACTCAAAGTGTTTAAGGGTCAAGAATAAGCACTCATAAGTCGAACCTGAAAAGTTAATCTCATAAGCTTGCCTGAAATTCAAATCTCTACCACTGTATATGAGATGATACACAGATCAAAAGGTCTTTATCAAGGTTGTAACGAGGCTAAGATTAAGGGTGTGGATACAGGCTGATTAGAGCGTTAAAATCGAGACTGACTTGATAAATTACCTAACTAGAAATAATAAACTAAATATGAGTATTTACATCGAATGAAAACTAATAATACCACTATTGATAATTACTCTATAATAAAGAGTATTTTCATCACTTTAAATTTGATAATACTTTAATACGAGCTTTTTCTTCAACAATTGGAATTTAAATGCTCTAAGCTTTTTTTTTTAAAGAACAAACTAAAAAACATAATAGAAGGAACTTTGATAATTGAAATAACCTAATTCGACAACTGATCAAATCAATTCTCGATAGAGGGGTAGTCAAAAGAATGTTGATAACAAATACAAAGGGTTTTGGGTTAATATCAAACGGGTAATTTAATAAAAAGGGCTGTTAGGATCAAATGGCTTCACTAGGGGTTATTTATGTAGGTAGGCTTTGTAATGGAGTGAATGAATTAAAACCTAGGTGCCTTTATCATCTCGGTATATCAAATCATTAATGTGGTCTCGACATGCATAAACGAGGCAAGTTCTAAAATAACAATTCAAAGTTGACACGCTCATAATCAATAAAGTGAGCACGAAAAAGAATATATGCTCTATATGGCTCAAAATCTCACAAAAATTCAATCCCTATAAATTTCAAACTTCAAAGTAATACTCAAATTCAGTTCAACGACCTATTAATTTTTAAAGTTTTTTAGAAAGTAGACTTATCATGCTCGATTCTCTAGTATCCTTCAGATTTAATCATCAATGCACAATTAACTATGACTTACTCTAAAACATATAAATAAAAATCATAAATCATTAGAAATTTCATCCTAATTAGTAATATGAGAAAAATACTTTCGAACAAGACTAAATTCAGGATTTTGAGAATAATGCAAAAAGTCAGGTACTTTTACCCTCTACACTTAAGATGTACATTGCCATCAATGTACAAAGATAGATAAACAATTATGTAATAATAAAATCAAAAGAGAAGGGGAGAAGTAACACTTCCTGAATTTTTGGATGAAATCTATGAAAAGAAACCAGATAAGATTGGAGGTGAACGTGGGGAAGCGCCTCGAACCGTTTGAAATTGAATCCTCAAAGTAGCCAGCTTGGTTTTATTGTATCCTAAGCTAAATCTAAATATCATAAAGAATAAGAAGAAGAAAATAAAATAAAATAAAGTAAAAAGTAATGATGAAATAAAATAAAAACAAAAATAAATAATGGAAAATCAAAAAATAGAAAAATGGGGAATGAGGTTTAAATAGAGATGTAGCCCGTGTTTTGGGATTTTGAATTTTGAATGCGTTCAGGGCGTTCGGGCATGGTCGTGGGTGTCGTGGCATGCCCTGTCTTTCTTCACAAGGTCATTTATTACGGGAGTGCTCCTCTCGTGTTCGATAAGTCAGAATGTTGGCACGTTTGGGAGGAACGGCCGTGTTTAGCCCGTGCTTGACAAGTCAGTAATCTCGCATGGGGCGTCAGCACTGGTGTGGATTATTATTGCCACCGTGTTGGGAAAACAAATTTTTCTATGTCGTGCACGGCCACTGGCACGCCCATGGTTCATCCCCTAGCTTCCACACGGCCACGGGCATGCCCGTGTGTAGGGTCATGTGGCCTAAAAATCTGCTCTTTGGTTAGTTTATGGTAAGGTGTTAAAAAGAAAAAGAAGAGAAAAAAATAAAATATGTAAAAATAGGGTTAATGCTCGGGTTTCCTTCCGAGAAGCGCTCGTTTATAGTCTTAGCTAGACTTTACCTCTCATTCGTATGGTCATGGTGGTTTGAGGAGGTGAAAATCCTTTCTCATGCGATCACTTCGGTTATGGATATATAGTTTAAGTCGAGTAATGTTTACCTCAAAAGTGTCAAATTTAGGATTGCCGACCTCGACTGTGCCGTATAGGAAGACATTTAGTACCTCAAAAGTGATTTCTTCATTTGTCTTGAGGTCTGAATTTGTGATTCGAGGGTCTTCCTTATTCAACAATACCTGACCTCCTAATTTGAAGTGGATCATTGTTCCTATCAGCTCGTTTGGGGGCTCCTTTGGTTTCACTTTGTGTGGTTCCTGCTCCTCTTTGATTTATGTTTCCTGCTCTTTTAGTTTGTCAACCCTAAGGCTTTGTTCTTTATGCATTTCTTCTTTGTTGGCACGAGGTCTAAGATCTAGCTCAGCTAAGTGATTTCGTGATTCTTCCTGGAAAGAAGCTTGAACCAAATGATTATCAACAGAATTAACGTTCGTACCTTTATTACTCAATGTCCTAGCTAAGTTAAGAGCTTGAAGAGTGATTATTTCATCATCTACACGAAGTGTGAGTTCACCGAATTCTTCCTCTGTGTGGTCTTTCTTTATTGCATCAGTATATGGCACACGAGGTTGGTACTCTGTAATTGCCGCTTTTGGTAAATCATGGTACACCTCAACCTTACCTTTTCTTACCACAGGTTCTTCCCTTGGGTTTGGATCCACTAACAATTCACTGTTATGAGCTTGTACGGCTTAGGGCCCATGATTCAGCTCAAGTTTGTAGCCTTGTGGTGTTTTTTGTGGTGAAAGTTGAACAATTTGATTATCAACTGAATTTACTTTCTCACCTTCACCACTTGATGTCCTAGCCAAGTCAAAAGCTTGTAGACTGATTGATTCGTCACCTACACGAAGAATGAGTTCTCCTGTACCAATATTAATTTTAGTCCTGGCAGTTGCTAGAAAGGGTTTTCCTAAAATTAAAGGAATCGAATTGTTCTCATTCATGTACAAGACAACAAAATCTACTGGGAATATGAATTTATCAATTTTGATTAGAACATTTTCTATTATACCCCTAGGGAGTCTGATAGTTTTATCAGTTAACTGAATGCTCATCCTAGTTTGTCTGGGTTTCCCTAGACCTAGTTGTTTAAACATTTTATAAGGCATAACATTAATACTTGACCCTAAATTAGCTAAAGCATTATCAATAAATAAACTACCAATTAAACATGGAATTGTAAAACTCCCTGTGTCTTTTTGCTTTTGTGGTAGTCTGTTCTGTAACATTGCTGAGCATGCTGCGTTTAATTCCACATGGTGCTCCTCGTCTAATTTACGTTTGTTTGCCAAGAGTTGTCTTAAAAATTTCCTCGAGTTTGGCGTCTAAAAAGAGCTTCAAGAAGAGGTAAGTTAATATGTAATTTCTTTAAGAGTTTAAGAAACTTACCGAACTGTTCCTCTGAATCGTCTCTTTTCATTGCTTCAGGATAAGGTATGCGAGGTTTGTACTCCTTGATTATCGGTTTCGACTTTTCTTGTGTTACCTCTACCTTACCTTTGTCTACCTTGGCTTTTTGTATTGGATTAGGTTTATCTAACCCCTTACTGGCATGAGCTATGATAGCTTGATTTTGCTCATTTGGATTGATCTCAGTGTTACTAGGTAGACGTCCTTGTGGTCATTCTAATATCAACTTTGTGAGTTGTTCGACTGCATTAGTGGTTGCCTTGACTGACTTAGTAAGTTCCCTGAATCGGTTCTCATTGCTTTTACTTGTTTTCTCAGTTTCTTGGAGACGGTTTTCTGTGTTTGCCATGAATTTTTTCAGCATCTCTTCAAGATTTGGCTCCTCTTCTTGTTGGTAAGGTGGTTGTTGAAAATCTGGAGGAAATTTTGATCTTTGGCTATTTTGATCATCCCACGAGAAATTGGGATGGTACTTCCAACCTGCATTATAAGTGTCACTATAAAAATTATTTTGATATCTAGAATAGTTACATGTATAGTGAGCTCGCTCGTTTTCCATGCCATATCCATAGGGTAGGTACTCAGGATTCGCCACGCCTCCTATATTCGAATCATATTGTATTTCTGGACGTATCTGCGTGGGACTATACCAATCATCAATCTTTTTATTCATTATCTCTAACTGATTAGATAAACTGGTGACCACGTCAAGGTTGAAAACACTGGTTGTTTTAGTAGGAATTGTCCTCATGACTTGCCACTGATAATTATTCAGTGCCATCTTTTCCATAGACTAAAATTTTCTACCAAAAGCAAAATAGAGGAAAAAAATTAGCAAAGTAAAAAAATAAAAATAAAAATAATGAATAAATAAATAAATAATAATAAATTGTAAACAAATTGGCTAAAGTAATAGATATAGAGCTTTCTTAATATTTCAGTGTTCCCCGATAACGGCACCAAAAACTTGATCGTGTCAAACAATCGAGTTTTAATATTTATAAAAAGAATGATCGAACCTGTAGACTAACTATGACAACAATAGAGGCAAGTGCACCTATCGAATAGTAGTATAGTTTAGATAAGAGTATCTTTATCGAACCCAAGGGAACCTAAAAGTACTACTACTCACTTTCTTTCTATTATTTAGCCTAAAATATGGAATGATTGCTTTATGAAACTAATGAAAAACTAAACTAGATGCAAGGACAAAAGAATGAATTAGAGAAAGTTAAGGAAAACTCAGTTGATGAAGACGACACCCTCAGGAAGAATCCACCTATGACTTCACTTATTATTTATTCCCCAAACCATATGATTTCTTTACTTAGCTTGATCCGTGAGACTCCCTAACCTATATTAAACCCTCTCTCGAGGTGAATAACGTCTAACCTTAGGTTAATTAGTGGAACTCTCGTTCTCTTATAATAGCCCCCTAAGGAAGCAGTAAATCGATCGATGGATTCCCATATTAGGTTTCACCCTAATCTGGCAAAATCTCGTAACCCTATCTCTAGGCGCCCGATCAACTCCACTCAATCATGCTAGATCTACTCTTAAGCAGGGTCTATTCCTCCTCCACCTAAGCACATCAAATTAAATTAAGCAACATAATTAAGAATAAACTAAGTACTTCTCATATAATTTAGAAATCAAATAATAAAATCCATCATTGGTTTCATCCCTTTCAAGTATCTGAAGGGTTTAGTTCATAACTAAATAAGAAACCATCTCAAGAGAAAAGATAAAACAAAACATAAGAAATCCCTAAAACTCCCTGAAGGAATTGAAGGAGAGATCCTCCGTCTTGAATGGAGCTCCAGATTCTTGAGATGGATCAATTGGCTATCTTCAAGTGATTCCCTAAAGGATGAAAGCTTCGGCAAAAGCCTCTGCCAAAAACCGTCCCCCTATTTCGCCTTCTGCCGAACTCCCTTTTTAGTTGCTACCTTGGGTGTTTATATAGTCTTTGAGATGCTTTACTTGGATCCTAAGTATCCTAATTCAAGTATAATTCCCCCTAGGATGTTTAAGTAGACTTAGGAATGTGTTTCTTTGCCTCCAAGCATCCAAATTCGAGTGAAATTGCTCTCTCTCGTGGCAGGGGCACGGCCAGGGCACGCCCGTGTAAGTCGTCTTATAGGTCGTGTCTCTATTCTGTTGATTGAGGCACGACCATGCAAGTCGAGTTCAGGCTGTGCTTCGGGTCTATCGATTGGGGCACGGCCATGTAAACCGTGCCTGGGTCGTGTTCTAGATGGATGGAAAGGCACGGCCATGTGACATGAAGCCCAGGCCGTGTCGTCTTCTCAAGTTGGCCCAATTTGGTCCGTTTTAAGCCCCTTTCTCATTCTTTTTATTCTCGGGTGCTTTCCTAAATATAAGACATGAAAAGAAAGAATTAAGAGCACCTTTTTTACATAAATTAGAGATAAATCATCCAAAAGCATCCTAAATGTGGGATTAAATTATGTTACTTTTACGGTTTATCATTCCCTTAATGCCAGAGATTTTCCAAGCTATGGCTATTTTATGTTCTTTTAGTACCTGTAGCAACTCCTCTTTCTCCTTGGGTTCTAGTTCTAAAGAGATAATTACTGGTAACGTAGAATTTTCCCCCATGAATGCATATTCTAAGTGTTTCAGCAACTGTTTTAATTCTAATTTGGATGGCTCATCAATAGAAGGCTTTTGTTTTAGATCGTCATCGATTTCAATGCTTTCTTTTTCCGTATGTCTAGATGAAGATGTATTCCAATTCAGCTCGTCGACTTCAACTTCTTCCCCTTCTTCTTGAGTAAGGCACAGTTCCATCGTGTCATCATGTATGATTTCCTGTAATGAGTTTTGAATGATATGATCAGTAGTATCAACAAAATAACAGGAATCATCTTGTTCTCTAGAATATCGCATGGCATCATAAATTTGAAAAATAATTTCCTCATCGCCTATTCTTAATGCAAGCTTACCATCACCTATATCGATAACAACCCTAGCAGTAGCTAAAAAGGGCGCCCTAAAATTAAAGGAACTTCAATGTCCTCATCCATGTCAAGCACAACAAAATCAACAGGGAAAATAAATTTATCAAATTTTACCAAGACGTCTTCAATAACTCCTCTAGGATATTTAATGGATCTGTCGGCTAATTGAATACTCATCCTAGTGGGTTTTGGTTCCCCAAGATTTAGTTGTTTAAACATTTTGTAAGGCATTAGATTAATGTTGGCACATAGATCCGCTAATGCTTTCTTAATATTTAAATTACCAATTAAACAGGGAATAGCAAAACTTTCTGGGTCTGTTAATTTGGTTGGTAGCTTGTTTTGGAGGATGGCTGAACATTCTTCATTACGCTCTACTATTGATACTTCTTCAAGCTTCCTTTTATTCATCAGGAGTTCCTTTAAGAATTTTACGGACATTGGCATCAGTGAAATGGCTTCAAAAAAAGGCAAGTTAATATGTATTTATTTAAAAAGTTCGAGAAACTTACCATATTGGGTATCTAATCGTTCTTTCTTCAACTTTGCTAGATATGGGATTGGTAGTTTACTTTCTTTGCGTACTGGATTTATATCCTCAACTCCCTCATCCTTTGCTTTGTTATCATCGTGTGGTATTTTTATTTTTGGTTCGACTAACTCCTTTCCACTTCTTAGTGTAACCACCATTACCTGTTCTATTCCTTTAGAAAAAAATCTATGATCGGATTTCAGCAACTATCTTAGTAAGTTGTCCAACTGACTTAGTAAGTTCCCCAACTTGGTTCTTGATCCCTTCCATCGATGTTTGTTGGGTTTTTAGTGTTGCCTCGATGTCTTGGAGACGGTTTTCTATGGCTGCCATGAATTTTGTCAACATCTCTTCAAGGTTTGACTTCTTTTCTTGTGGGTATGGCTGATTTTGGAAACTTTGAGGAGGTTGTTGTCTTTAATTTCCTTGATTTCCTTGACCTCCCCATGAAAAATTTGGGTGGTTCCTCCAACGTGGATTATAAGTATTACTATAAGGGTTATTATTAGATCTGAAATTATTACCTATATAGTTCATCTGTTCGCTTTCTGTGCCCGGTTGGTAGGGTCGGTACCCAGGATTTGCCACAATTACACTTGCATCGCACTGCATTACTAGATGTACCTGTGAAGAACACAAATTATCAAGCTTTTTATTCATCATCTCTACCTGTGTTGATAGCATGGTTACTGCATCGAGGTTGAAAACTCCAGTTGATTTTGTTGGCTTTGTACTTGTAACATGCCACTGATAGTTATTCAGTGACATCTCTTCAATAAACTAGTAGGCTGCTTCAGGAGTTCTATTGTTCAGGGTTCCACCAGCGGCTGAATAAATTACTTACCTCGTTGAAGGGTTTACACCGTTATAGAAAGTTTGGACTTGGAGCCATAAGGGTAAACCTTGGTGCAGAAACCTTCTCAAGAGATACTTGTATCTCTCCCATGCGTCGTATAATGTCTCTAAATCCATTTGCACAAAATAAGAGATATCATTCCGTAATTTGGCCATTTTGGCCGGTAGGAAATATTGTAATAAAAAATTTTCGGTCATTTGATCCCATATGGTGATTGACCCTCGTGGTACGAGTTTAACCACTATTTGTCTTTATTCCTTAATGAAAAGGGAAATAACCAAAGACGTATGGCATCATCAGAAATGCCATTTATTTTGAAGGTATCACAGATCTCTAAAAAATTAGCTATATAAGTATTTGTGTCTTCGTCCTGCAAACCATCAAATTGAACAAATTGTTGAATCAATTGTATAGTGTTAAGCTTTAATTCAAAAATATTAGCAACTATAGCAGACCTAACAATACTCGATTCTGCTCCTTTTAAATGAGGTTTAGCATAATCATACATAGTACGCGAAGCATTGTTTTCTACCACATCTTGTGGTGGTGGATGATTCTCGTCCATCCCTTCAGTAGGATTGGATCTGCCTTATTGTTCTTCTTCTGTGTAATTTAGGGTTCGCCTAATTTCTCTCGAATTCTTATGAGCAGTAGCTTCAATATCACTGTCATATACTAGTGGTCCTTTCGGGTTCCTCCTAGTCATAAACTAGAGGTACCTGTATTAGAAAAGAAAGAAAGAAAATTAGCATGGTTAAGACTAAAATAAAAATAAAAATAAAAATAAATTGCGGAAAAATAAAGATAATGACTAAAGTAATAAAAATAGAGCTTTCTTAATATTTTAGTTCCTTGACAACGGTGCCACAAACTTGAATGTTGTTTTTTTGAGTCTAAAAATTTATAAAGAGAATGATCGAACCTGGAAACTAACTCTGACAACAACTTAAGGCAAGTGCACCTATCGAACAGTAGTATAGCTTAGGCAAGACCGGATTGTCGAACCCAAAGGAACTAATAGTACTAATACTAACCTTCTTTCTATTATTTAGCCTAAATATTAAGTGATTGGTTGTTTAATCTAAATTCACTAACTACTAAGCTAAAGATGCAAAGACAAAAAGAATGAATTGGGGAAATACTGTTGGGAAAAACTCAGTTGATTAAGACGATACCCATAGGAAGAATCCACCTAGGCTTCACTTGTTATCTAACACTGAACCAGACTATTTATTCACTTGACTTGATCCGTAAAATTCCCTAATTTATATTAAACCCTCTCTCGAGGCGAAAAACGTCTAACCCAAGGTTGATTAATTGAATTTTCTTTCTAATTAAAACCCCTAGAATTGCATTAACTCGATCTATGGACTCCCATATTAAGTTTCACCCTAATCTGGCAAAATCTCGTCTCTCTATCTCTAGGCGCACGATCAACTCCGCTTAATTATGCTAGATCCACTCTTAAGCAGCGACTTTTGCTCCACCACCTAAGCACATTAGACTTGAATCAATATCCCAGAAATATTAACACAAGAATTAAGCACACATAATTAAGAACAAATCAATTATTTATCATATAGTTCAGAAAACAATAACAAGATTCCTCTCAGGTTTCATCCCCTTTAGATATCTGAAGGGTTTAGTTCATAATGATAAAAGAAAACATCTCAGAAGAAAAGATAAAAAAACATTAGAAATCCCTAAAACTTCCTGAAGGAATTGAAGGAGAGATCCGCCATCTTGAGTAGAATTTTGGCTTCTTGAGATGGATCAACTGGCTATCCCCGAGTATTGTAACAACCTGATTTAGGGTCTAGTCAGAACAGTGGTCTCAAAATCACTAAACCGAGAAAAGAGAAAATTATTTTCATGTTATATTATGTGTTATAAAATGTTCATAAAGATGCAATAAAGTTTTGGTGTTTTTGTAACATCCTGAAAATAGGCCTATGCATTTTTGATTTAATTATACGAAATGGCATGTCTTATGTATTATGAATGTATGGTGAACATTTTTGGAAACTTGGAAATGTTAAGTTTAAAAGAGGAAAGTGAACATTTTTGGAAACTTGAAAATGTTAAGTTTAAAAGAGGAAAGTGAACATTTTTGGAAACTTGGAAATGCTAAGTTTAAAAGAGGAAAGTGAACATTTTTGGAAACTTGGAAATGTAAGGAAATGTTTTAGAAATGTTAAGTTTAAAAGAGGAAACTAAGGCAAGGTGGTCTTAAGAAAATTAATAGAAGAAATTTGACACAAGAACGGGCTTGGAGAAGTGGCTAGGAGGCACCACTTAAAGCCCGAAGAAGTGACGCCACAATCAAGGGGGAAGGAGCCTAGGTTCGAGTCACGTGGGAAGCAAATAAAAGAGTTTTATTTTGCTGCAAGGAGCAAGGGAGTTGGACGACACCAAGGCACTTGGGGAAGAGTTTAATTCTATTTAAAATTTGGCTAAATAGGTGGATCAATGATGGATAATTATTGTTTAAGAGATAAGAGATAATTAAAGTGATAAAGTTATCAAAATAGGAGTGATGGCCAAGTTAAGGATTTTAAGTTAGTAATTTCGGCTACTAGAGGAAAAGAGAGCCATTCATCATATCTTCTTTCAACTCTTCTCTCTGTCGAATTTCCTAGAGCATCTCTTCTTCTTCTTTTTGTTAGCCAAAGCCGAAAACTAAAGTAAGCCTAGCCGAATTCTTCATAGTTATTGTGATCTCCATTAAAACCGAATCCATAAACTCCTCAAGATACCATTATTAGCCGATTTCTTTATACCAATCAAAAGCTGAAATCAAGATTCTTCTAGCCTACATAGCCGAATATTGCTAAAGGTTCAAGCAAGGATTGCCGATCTCTAAAGTAAGGGTAAGATCTCATTCAGTTTCATCCTTTTTCTTTTAAGATTTGCCAAAATCTAGGACTAACCCCATTAATATCTTGTTGCCGAAACTTTGAAGAGATCTTTCGGGATTTACTAAGTGTCGACTACAAGGAAGGAGAAATTATTTTCCCGAAGGTACACCATAGGTCGCGTGTTCCCTAGTTATTTTGTGAGTTTCGGGATTTAAAATCCACAAGGTAAGTATCTATAGCATTCGGCCAAGGCCATGTTGAGTAAATAGATGTGTTTCATTAATATCTAAAAGCCGAAACTAATCTATTCAAGTAATCTAGTGATTGCCGATTTCAAGAAAGAAGGATACAAAGTTTTCGGCATTTGATTAGACATCAATCGGTTGTAAGGTAAGGATTTCAGTGTACTAATCCTACTGGGATTTGGTTTTATGGCTGAATGGCTCTTTACTAAGTATTAAGTGATTGATCAAATGTAGAGATTTAAGATCTAAGGCATTAGATCAAGCTTTTCGGGATTTGGAGTGAACTTTCTAAGGCGAATCAAGTGTGTACCCCACACTATCTTTTAATAAGAATTACGACTAAAATTTAATATGAGCATGTTTATAAGAATGTGAATATGGCTAAAGTATCATACTATGGTACAAAGTACTCAGGTATGTTTCCTACTCCTACTAGGATTATGTTAAATATCTGTTACGATACACATATGACATTATAAGAATGTGAAATAAGAATTTGGCATGTTAATGCATGATATGTATGATATGGGGCATATGGGTTATATGGAAAGGGGAAGTGAATGTGGTGACCTAAGACCACGATATCTGAATGTGGTGACCTAAGACCACGATAACTGAATGTGGTGACCTAAGACCACGATATTTGAATGTGGTGACCTAAGACCATGATATCTGAATGTGGTGACCTAAGGCCACGAATTTTATAAGAGGCGATGAGCACGCCGATTGCAATGACGCCTTCGATGGTGTGTAGCGGATGGAGGGTTGACTTAGTAGTCCCACGGTGTGTGCGAGGATGGTACGGGTGATGTGTAGCAGATGGCATATAGGTTTGGGTTCAAAGTTGCATCATTATTTTCTATCTCATTATATGAATATGCATGTAATATGTGAACATATGCCTAAATTGTTAAATTTTAGTGTTGGTTACACATTGAGTCTGTTGACTCACCCCTTGTGGGATTATTTTTCAGGTAACGATCAGTAATGGACCGGGTCGGCAGGAGCTTAAAGGTGGCCATGCACAGCAAGGAATTTATTTAATTTGGAATTTTTATTTCATTAAGTACTTTGAATTTATTTTTTTGGGGAATTATTTGATGTAATAAGGCCATAGTAGAACTACTTTACTTTGCTTTTACTTATTAAGCTTACAAACTTTTATCTATTAAAAGATTAAGTAAATTTATTTTAAAACAAAGCCTAAACGTTTTGTCACCTAAAGTAAAGGATTCTAATAATGAAATAAACTTGTTTTCAACTCAAGCCCAACCCAAAACAATCTTTCTTTCAATATACACAAGTTTTAGTAAGGTTTTCAAACAAGTTCCGAATGAATTTTCTTTAGAAGCATGCCAGATCCGGTCAGGACTTGTGGGCCGGGTTTGGGGTGTTTTAGTTAAACCCAAAACGTTTTCAAAGTTAAGCCCAAAAGAATTTTTGTGAATTAAGAAGGATTTTCTGGCATGGCCCACTAAGTCGCCGACCCGAAGTCCACTAGGTAAGTACTCTGATCTCTTGGGTGATCTATATTATGATTTGTAGAAGGGTAGAAATGGAACGTAGAATAGAGATTTAGTACTTGAACCCTAGGGCTAGTTACCCCAACAATTACATAAGACTTAAGGACCATTAGACAAACATGTGATTAAGTCGCCGAGCTAGGGTGTGGTAACGGTTGTGCGCATGTCTAGGAGTGGATTCAGTAAGAGCTTGGTATTTAAGCAGTCCTAGCGACTCACCTCCTCTTTACTCGAATCCTACAGTGCGTAGTAAATTCACCCTAACCAAGAGGACTTAGTCATCGGCTAAACCAATGATTAAAACCCGAAAGGGACTAGCCATATTTTTTATAAAAACCTTAGTTTTTAAAATCCTTAAATTAACCCTTCGATTTGCAACAAAATATATTTTGAAAATTTCTCAAAAAAAAAATTCGGTTTGCCAAAATTGCTAAAATACCCTTGCTGTAAAATTACAAAAATACCCTTAGTTTTTTAAGATTATCAAAAATACCCTCGACTTTTGCTAAAATGTTTCTACTTTACAAAAATACCAAAAACTTTTGTTTCCCAAATATCAAGATACCCAGATTTGGAGAATTTACGAAAATGCCCCTAACTTCCAAAATTACCGAAATAACCCCGATTTCTGAAATTTCTGCAACACCACTGATTTGGAAAACAAATTTTCAAGATAACCTCGAGTTTTTGTAAAATTTGAAATACTTTTGATTTATAAAGATTATTTTCGAATTGACCCTGATTTATTACCAAAATACCTTATAGGAAAAATGACGAAATTACCCTTGGGGGGATGATCAGGAATGCCCAAAGTAGTGAAGTGAATGTTGTGAATGAATGTGTCTCTTTCGAGATGGATGAATGTGAATGTGAATGTGAATCTCTGAATTAGAATAGTGAACTTGAACTAAGACTTTATTTGATCGAAAGAACCACTATTAAACTCCTTTCCATAAAACTGTTTGCGGTTAAACAGTGGAACAAAGTACTAATGCATAAAACTCTTTAATCAGATTAAATCGCGACGTTAGAAATGAGTTCTCGGGAACATGAACTTAAAAAAAATTGTGCATAAGAAATGTGTTAGTTTTATTAAGATCAGAGTGCGCAGCAATAGCATAATGTAGTGAGTTAGATTGTACGATTGTTCGTTAGTAAGTAATTTCGAGGACGAAATTATTTTTAAGGGGGGTAGAACTATAACATCCTGAAAATAGGCCTATGCATTTTTTATTTAATTATACGAAATGGCATGTCTTATGTATTATGAATGTATGGTGAACATTTTTGGAATCTTGGAAATGTTAAGTTTAAAAGAGGAAAGTAAACATTTTTGAAAACTTGGAAATGTTAAGTTTAAAAGAGGAAAGTGAACATTTTTGGAAACATGGAAATGTAAGGAAATGTTTTAGAAATGTTAAGTTTAAAAGAGGAAACTAAGGCAAGGTGGTCTTAAAAAAATTAATAGAAGAAATTTGACACAAGAACGAGCTTGGAGAAGTGGCTAGGAGGCACCACTTAAAGCCCAGTAAGTGACGCCACAATCAAGGGGGAAGGAGCCTAGGTTCGAGTCACGTGGAAAGCAAATAAAAGAGTTTTACTTTGCTGCGAGGAGGAAGGGAGTTGGACAGCACCAAGGCACTTGGGGAAGAGTTTAATTCTCTTTAAAATTCAGCTAAATAGGTGGATCAATGATGGATAATTATTGTTTAAGAGATAAGAGATAATTAAAGTGATAAAGCTATCAAAATAGGAGTGATGGCCAAAATAGGAGTGATGGCCAAGTAAAGGATTTTAAGTTAGTAATTTCGGCTACTAGAGGAAAAGAGAGCCATTCATCATATCGTCTTTCAACTCTTCTCTCTGCCGAATTTCCTAGAGCATCTCTTCTTCTTCTTTTTGTTAGCCAAAGCCGAAAACTAAAGTAAGCCTAGCCGAATTCTTCATAGTTTTTGTGATCTCCATTAAAATCGAATCCATAAACTCCTCAAGATACCATCATTAGCCGATTTCTTTATACCAATCGAAAGCTGAAATCAAAATCCTTCTAGCCTACATAGCCGAATATTGCTAAAGGTTCAAGCAAGGATTGCCGATCTCTAAAGTAAGGGTAAGATCTCATTCAGTTTCATCCTTTTTCTTTTAAGATTTGCTGAAATCTAGGACTAACCCCATTAATATCTTGTTGCCAAAACTTTGAAGAGATCTTTCGGGATTTACTAAGTGTCGATTACAAGGAAGGAGAAATTCTTTTCCCGAAGGTACACCATAAGCTGCGTGTTCCCTAGTTATTCGGTGAGTTTCGAGATTTAAAATCCACAAGGTAAGTATCTATAGCATTCGACCAAGGCCATGTTGATTAAGTAGATGTGTTTCATTAATATCTAAAAGTCGAAACTAATCTATTCAAGTAATCTAGTGATTACTGATTTCAAGAAAGAAGGATACAAAGTTTCCGGCATTTGATTAGACATCAATCGGAAGCAAGGTAAGGATTTAAGTGTACTAATCCCACTGGGATTTGGTTTTATGGCCGAAGTATTAAGTGATTGATCAAATGTAGAGATTTAAGATCTAAGGCATTAGATCAAGCTTTTCGGGATTTGGAGTGAACTTGCTAAAGCGAATCGGTGTGTACCCCACACTATCTTTTAATAAGAATTATGGCTAAAACTTAATATGAGCATGTTTATAAGAATGTGACTATGGCTAAAGTACCATACTATGGTACAAAGTACTCAGGTACGTTTCCTGCTCCTACTAGGATTATGTTAAATATCTGTTACGACACACATATGACATTATAAGAATGTGAAATAAGAATTTGGCATGTTAATGCATGATATGTATGATATGGGGCATATGGGATATATGAAAAGGGGAAGTAAATGTGGTGACCTAAGACCACGATATCTAAATGTGGTGACCTAAGACCACGATATCTGAATGTGGTGACCTAAGACCACGATATCTGAATGTGGTGACCTTAGACCACGATATATGAATATGGTGACCTAAGACCACGAATTTTATAAGGCGATGAGCACGTCGACTGCAGCGACTGCCTTCGATGGTGTGTAGCGGATGGAGGGTTGACTTAGTAGTCCCCACATTGTGCAGGATGGTACGGGTGATGTGTAGCAGATGGCATATAGGTTTGGGTTTGGGTTGCATCATTATTTTCTATCTGTTATATGAATATGCATGTAATATGTGAACATATGCCTAAATTGTTAAATTTTAGTGTTGGTTACACATTGAGTCTGTTTGACTCACCCCTTGTGGGATTATTTTTCAGGAGCTTACAAACTTTTATCTATTAAAAGATTAAGTAAATTGATTTTAAAACAAAGCCTAAACATTTTGTCACCTAAAGTAAAGGATTCTAATAATGAAATAAACTTGTTTTCAACTCAAGCCCAACCCAAAACAATCTTTCTTTCAAAACACACAAGTTTTTCCTAAGTAACAAAAGAATTTGAAACGGTTTACACCGAAGAACATACCAGATCCGGTCAAGGCTCGTGGGCTGGGTTTGGGGTGTTTCAGTTTTAATTTTAGCGATTTCATGCTAAATCGCTAGAAAGGACTAAGTCGCATAAGTAAGAAAGTTCCATTCTATAGGCTAAAGATACCAAATAGCCATGAACTATTAATTGGAGCGTTGCAAAGGGAAATTACACCATCTTGAATATGATGGCCGGTCATGTAGACAAGAAAGGACAAGAGTTTTAATTTTTAGTCAAAGTTGGTGGGTTGAAATTGATGTTATATAATAAAATAAAGAAAGGAAAAAGATATAATCTTTTTCTCTCTTATTCTCCATCGAAAATGATCAGCGACAAGGATGTTTTGAAGCTTAAAATTTCAGCAAGCAATCCTCTTCCCTAGTAAGTGATTTTGATCATTTTTCTTGATGAAAATTGTACTTTTGTGATCCCCAAAGTTTAAGCTAGCTAATGAGGGGACCATTTTACATGGTAGAGAGTCTAAGGACTTGCCATTAGAGAGTATACGTTATTTGATGATTTTTTATGTAAGAAAATGAATGATAGGATGATGAGAAAAACTTTTGTGAAAGGATTTTCATGGAAAATACCTAAAATAGGTTATTATGCAAATGTTGTAATTTGTTCATTAAGGCATGAAATAGTTGCAATTGGAGATAGTTTTAAGAGGATTAAATGTTTAGCTAGGCTTTTTTAACAAGAAAATGTGATAAAAATTAATTTACGAGCCTAGCGGCAAAATCGTAATTTTGCCAAAGTGTAGGGCAAAATGGTCATTTTTGCCTAAAGTGTGTAATATGGTATTTTATGATCTATAAATGAATAAATTAGTAAGTTTCATTGTTCTAGATCAAAGAAAATGGGTTTTAGACCTAGAACAGGTGAAAAGACAAGTGTGAGCAAATAGTCCATTTCGGTTATTTTGACAATGAGGTAGGTTCACATGCAATTATTAAAATTATGTATGAGTTCATGTAAGTATTCTAATGTTGTATGGAATGTATATTCACTCTATGGATGTATGAAATACCCTTGAATGAAATGGATGAAGAATGTTGGCATGATAGTTAAAGTCTCGTATAAGACCTTATTGGATTATGGCCTCGATGTAAGGATTCGTATAAGACCATGTCAAGGATGTTAATTCAAAAAAGACCCTATCGGGGTATGATTTCTATGTGATTTCATGAGTATGAGACTCAAGATAGTTATTTTATAACTTGAGTATTTCAGAGTATATGTTGAAATAAAGAAAGTATGCGGTCGAGCTACGAAAGGCACAAGTATGTATCAGAATTGAATTGAGATGATTTCAATTTATATATATATGATGAACCCCTATTCGGATATGGGAAATTAATGCACCTTGTTGCATGAGTTAGATTTATTGTTATATTGTGGGAATGCGAATAAAAATAGTGGAAAAGTTAAGTAAGAGTAGTAATGTGAGGGTGTTCTCGGATGAACAATTGAATTAAAGTATTACATGTGGATGGCTTTTTATGAATGCCTGATAATGGTGAGCTAAGTTCAAAACCTCCGAAAGATGAGTAGCTTATTAATAAGACTTGATGTGATGTCTTATATGATTACATGATAATTAGTACAGGAGTGGATTCTTTTGTAAGCGAGCAATTAGCTAGTGGTACTGTAAGAGATAAAATGAGTAAGCTTCTAGAGTGGTTGAGTAAGCAACCTTGAGTTAATGGGAATGACCCAGTATAATCTCTTGTGGTTATCTACATTTAATGAATATTAATATTTGCTAGATTATGTAGACGAACTTACTAAGCATTAATGCTTACTCCTTTCTTTCTTTTTCATCTCTTATAGATTATGTTGACTAATACGGGTTGGAGGCTGCTGGAGATGTTTCCACTCTATCGAGCAGACTTTCAATTCGAGGTATCAAGTCCTTATGAGTCATGGCATGTATAGGTCTAGAATTTAAGGTTGAATAAGTTATGGTTAATGTGCCAAACCATGTTTGCCAAAAAGGGTTTGTAGTTTAATTGTGTATAGTCGTTGATGATTGCTTGGCTGTTGAAATTGTATGGTAGTAACACTTTATTTTCATGAATCAAATGTATCAATTCATTGGTTTTAATCATTGATTTGAGATTTTATTGAATTAGTATATTAATGTATGAAATGTAGGATGGAAAAGGGCTTGGTATATAGCCTATAAGTGTCCACACGGTTAGACACATGGGCGTGTGTCTGGGCCGTACGAGCCCTGCACCTTATGATTACTTGTTAGAGTAGGCCATAGGTGAATACCACGGCCGTGTGCGTGAGCCGTGTAAGACGCACGGCTTGGGCATGGGCGTGTGCTCAGGCCGTGTCAAATAAGTCAGTAGCTCTACACGGTTGGAGAACACGAGAGTGTTAATGCCGTGTCAGATAAGTCAGTAGCTCCCCACGGATGGGAAAATGGGCGTGTTTGGGGGTGGACGAGTGTGCCCCAACCCCACGAGCGTGTAACCTTTGATTTTAAGAGAAGATTTTCAATAAGTTCTGAAAGTCCAAACAAGTGTTTAAGGCCTCGTATGACCATGATACGTATGTCTAAACCAATAAGTTGAAACGAAATTTTATAGCTAGTAAGTACTTGATTAAGTGAGTTCAAGCATGGTAATGTCTCGCATCCAGTCTTAGCATCGACTTGGGTATGGGGTATTACACGTAGTTCCCAAAAATCTGTCTTTTCTGGCTCGACTACTTGGCCTAGGTAACGCTGGCTCTAGTAGAAGGTTTCTACCGAAGTCCCCGCTTAAGTTGCCCCCTAAGGTGTTTATATAGACTTTGAGATGCTTTACTTAGACCCTACATATCCTAATTCAAGTAGAATTCCTACTAGAGTGTTTGAATAGGCTTTGAAATGTGTTTCTTTGCCTTCAAGTATCCAAATCTGAGTGAAACTCCTCTTGGCCGTAGTAGGGCACGCCTATGGCACATGCCCATGTGAATCGACTTTAGGTTATGTTCAAGTCTATTGATGGAGGCATGGCCGTGTGAATCGTGGTTAGGCCATGTTCGGACTTCTCTTAAGAGGCACAGCCGTGTCGGCTTAAGTCTAGGCCGTGCTGATTTCGTGATATGGCCCATTTGGTCCATTTTGGGCCCGTTTCTCGTTCTTTTCATCCCTAGGTGCTTTCCTGAGAATAAAACATGAAAAGAAAGGATTAAGAGCACATAAATCAAGGAATAAATCATCCAAAAGTATGCTAAATGTGGGATTGGAATATGTTACTTTTACGGTTTATTAGTGGGCTTAACTAGAAATCAGGGCACTTGATTGTTGCCCACGCCCATGTACCATGGGCGTGTTAGGTCACACGGCCATATTGCACGGCCGTGTGATGTCTCATTCGTTTCTTCCATGCCTGTGTAAAGGTTCCCACTCCCATGTTGCTTAATCAATGTCGACCACGACCGTATCGCACAGCCGTGGCTTTTTTTTTGCGCCCATGCATTGGGGAAAATTTTTGTCCTTTGTTCGCACGGTATTTGCCACGCCGATGTGCCTATTTGTGGTGTCCACACGGCCACGGCCATGCCCGTGTGCAAGGACGTGTGGTAGGGAAACCTACGCTTTATTGTTTGGTTAGTTTTTCTTTTTTAGGTGCTAAAAATAAAAAAATATAAAAATTAATGGGGTTAGTGCTCGGGTTGCCTCCCGAGAAGTGCTCGTTTAAAGTCTTAAGCTAAACTTACCTTTCATTCGCATAATCATGGTGGTTTGAGTTGAAACTCCTCATTTTTCTATCAATTGTATTAAAATAAGGTTTTAGACTAGTACGATTTACCTTGAAGGTGCCAAATTGAGAATGAGTTACCTCGACTGTACTGTATGGTAAAGTATTAAGTATCGTGAAAGGAATTATTCCATTAGGTTCAGAAGTGGCAACACGAGGATCTGTATTATCCATTAGAACTCGATCTCCAACCTTGAATTAATTTGCTTCATCTTTATGTCCGTTATGGAGTTGCCTCGGTTCTGCTTCGTGTGTTTTTGGTTTCTCCTTGACATGCGTCTTCCACTCGTCTAGGTCATTAATCTGAAGCCTTCGCTCCTCGTGGGTTATTTCTTTATTGGCATGAGGTCTAGGATATGGCTCAGTTGTGTAATTTCGTGGTGCTCCTGAAAAGAAGGTTAACCCAAATGGTCATTAATAGAATTTATGTTATCACCTTTATTACTCGATGTCCTAGTTGAGTCTCAAGCTTGAAGAGTGATTGTTTCGTCACCAACATGAAGTATGAGTTCACTTGTACCAACATCAATTCTAGTTTTAGCAGTTGCTAAAAAGGGTCTGTCTAAAATTAAAGGAACATTATTGTCCTTATCCATGTCTAAAACCACAAAGTCTACTGGGAATATAAATTTATCAATTTTTACTAGTACATCTTCGATTATGCCCCTAGGAACTCTAATAGTTTTATCAACCAATTGAATGCTCATCCTAGTTTGTTTGGGTTTCCCGAGACCTAGCTGTTAACATTTTATAAGGCATAACTTTGATGCTTGCCCCTAAATCTGCTAAAGCATTATTAACAGATAAACTACCAATTAAACAAGGAATCGTAAAAATCCCTGGTTCTTTTAACTTTTGCGGTAGTTTATTTTGTAAGATTGTTGAGCACACTACATTTAACTCCACATGCGACGCCTTGTCTAACGTCCGTTTGTTTGTCAAAAGCTCTTTTAAATTTTTTTGGATTGGGCATCTGCGAAATAGCTTGAATAAATGGTAAGATAATATGTAATTTTTTTAAGAGTTTAAGAAATTTACCAAATTGTTCATCTGTGCGGTCTTTCTTTGTCTTATTGGGATATGGCACACGAGATTGGTATTCTGTACTTACCAGTTCGGTTTATCATGGCTTATCTCAACCTTACCTTCCTCTACCACTTCCTCTTGCCTCAATCTTGGTTCATCTAACCCTTCACTAAAGTGAGCAGTAATGGCATGAAGTTGCTTCTTTGGGTTAGTTTCAGTGTTGTTTGGCAAGCTACCTTGTGGTCATTCAGATATGAGCTTAGCAAGTTGTCCTAGTTGGTTCTCGAGCCCTTGAATCGATGCTTGCTGATTTTTGAGTGTTGTTTCGGTGTTTTGGAAACGGGTTTCTAACACCGCAATAAATTTTGTTAGCAACTCCTCAAGGTTTGGCTTTTTCTCTTGTGGGTAGGGTTGTTGTTGAAAGCTTGGAGGGGATTGTTGTCTCTGATTTCCTTGGCCACCCCATGAAAAGTTTGGGTGGTTCCTCCAATCTGGATTGTAAACGTTACTATAAGGGTTATTTTGAGGTCTAGAATTGTTACCCATATAGTTCATCTGTTTGTTTTCTATGCTAGGGTTATAGCGTGTGTAACACCCCTAACCCAAAACCATCGCCAAAATAGGGTTAAGAGCCATTACTGAACAATCAAATCATTTAACAACCTAGTCACGACACAAAGTCAAACATCAGTATATCACATCAAAACATAAACATATAGTCCCTTATTGAGACCTATAAAACCTTCAACACCTTCTAGAGAAGGATCGGGACTAAATCGAAAAACAATTTTTTTTCAAAACTTAAAAACTTATCCAAAATATAGGGTATACATGCCCGTGGGAGCCAACCGTGTGCCCTCCACACTTCCGCTGCGCGACACACCTGTGTGTCCTCCCTGTGGTCGAACTTGATTCCTCACCACGGCCACCAAGCACGCCCGTGGTCAATCCTGCCAAAGCAACAGGGTTACCAAGCACCCCCGTGTGCTAAGGTCGTGCACTACTAAGCCATATGCTGACTTTCTCACACGGCTTCTAAGCACGCCCGTGTGCCATGGCCGTGTGACATTATAGGTCATTTGCAAGACCAAAAATGCCATCCAAATGGGTCATACATACAAGCAACATTTACCAAAACAACTCATGCACTTATGACTACCCAAAAGCATATCAAAATAATCATTCAAACCATGCATTCAATACCAATTCTATTCATACCAAATTTAATACCAAAACTTATCTTATCACAAGCATAATTCATTCCCAATTTCACTTATTCCTAATAACATCATACCATCACAAAAATTTACATCCATAAATCAATTTCTCAACTCACAATCCGTACCAAAAGATGCATCATATATATCAAATTCATTTATACCAAAAACCATCACATATCTAGCCACATCTCATGGCTACTTACAAATCTTAAACATGATACAAATAACTAGCCTCTACATGCCATATTTTAACTATGTACATCTTTCCAAAATACCCCAAAATAGATTGTTAATAGCATGATTGAGATGCTAACGATCCCCAGATCCGAGCTAGCTTTACTGACACTGCAAAGAAAAAAAATAACCACACAATAAGCTTTTCAAAGCTTAGTAAGTTCGTAATTTAATACAGATTACTAAATAATACCACATCATACACAATTAAATCATCACATAGATAAATTTCATAATTAGGCTCATCATCAATCTCAACCATATGCTCAAGTATCTATTCATATAACTATTAAAGCTATCATCAACCGCCTAGGTTCAAATGTAATATCCGGGTTAGGGGCTATTTTGTTGTTGCATGTTATTGCATGTGTTTAGTGTCTTTGTGTTGCTATTTGATTGTTATAGGGCTTAATTGTAGCCTAGGGTGTGCTGAGTGAATGGGAAAATTTTGGTTTTGGGTGTCAAGTCGGGAATTTGTTGGAGCTAGGGTATAAGGGTTCTTTGGTATTTTATTGCACAAATGAAGAGCTGGTAGAGTGGCAAGGGAGGAGCTTGGTGTGGCGTCATCCACATGTGAGGGAGGTCGAGTTCAAGCAGCGAGTCCCCTTTTGTCACTTATTTTGGGCGGCATAGGAGGGAGGAGTTGTGGATGATTTAAACTCTACCTTGGACTTGGTCAAGTGGTGACTTGGATGGTGGAGAGCAAAGTGTGGAGGAGGACTTGGTCCACTCATTTCAAATGAGTGAATGGGAGCTTTTGGGGGGATTGTGGCTGAAATTTAGGGGAGTTGGAGGGGGGAAGTGACGGCTTAGTGTGGGAGAAGGGAAGGGCGAATATGCCTTTGCATCTTTGGTGCATTTTTCGGTCATTTTGGTAAGCTAAAGTCCTCTCTTTTGTCAAAAAACAAACCAATTTCCTTTGTAGAAATTCTCTCATTGTTGTTCTTTCTTTCATCTATTGGGCAAAACTCAAGCCTCTAAAAAAACATTTCCTTTTCCCATTTCTTCTTTTGTAAACCGAAATTCTTCTTCTCTCAAAAGCAAGCGAAACTTTCCAAGTAAATTCCTCCATCTTTCCTTCGTGAAGTCAAAGCCTAGTTCTTAGAATTTGTTTTATTTTTCTTCAAACTCCTTGATAGCCAGAATGTGCTCATTCATCACTTTTCTTTTCAATTGTGTGGCCGAAACCTATATCCCTTCTTCTCACATTTTCTTCCTCTTTCTTTTAAGTGTACAAAGCAAGAAAGTAGGGGTGTTAAGCACTCAAGCAGAACCTTTCTCATTTGTTGGCGATTCCTTCTCATCTCTTAAACCATTTTCCTCTGTTGTACTTACGAGTTTTAAGCGAAATACCTCCCTTCTCTTAGTGTTTTGGTTGGCGAATTCTTTCCTTCTTTTGATCAAGGTGTTGGTAGAATCTATCCCTCTTCTAGTGGTTGTCTTGGCGAGAGTATCGGTGGTGTTGGAGCCTTCCTTCCATCGGTTGGAATTGGTAAGTCCTTGGCGAATGGTCATCTCCTTTCTCTCCTTATACTTTGTCAAGGTTGGTTGATTAAGGGTAGAAAAGGGTCCTGTTGGAAGGATTCTAATCTCTTTGTTATAGGGTCTTTGGAGTGTGAAAGCTAAGCAAGGAATCGTTATTCTTTTGTTAATCGGTGGGTAAGTAGGGGTAAGTACATGGTATTGCTATTATTTCAATCTCTTTAGGTTCGATTAAGGCAAAAGTAACAAAAGATTAACTGTTCATCTTTTATGGTGTAGCCGATTGCTAGGGAGAATCATTGGGTGATTTGGTTTGGTAGGAAACGGATCATCTTAAAAGGATCTAGTAATCAAGGGACTTAGATCATTTTCGTTGGATTCTAGACTCGTATTTACGGTGTGTAAACTAACACATACATTTAGTAATATAATTGATAACACGTGTGATGATTAATGAAGCAGTTGATGATTGATGTGATACCCTAATGGGTATGAATCGGACTCGAAGTAAGTCGATATTATTATTATGAGTTTCTTGATGATCTATATGATACCATGGTTGTGGATATATGTGACATGGGGTATGAGATTAGACATATTAGCATGATATGCATGATTACATGATATGCATGATTACATGAGTGTGGTATGTTGATGGGTGATCTGAGTGGAGGGAGCGGTGATATTTTGTCTTGTGAGCACGGTGTTTTGGTAACACACTTTGTGACTTTGGGTCACGGAGGTTTAGCACCTCGGAGGTTTGGTACCTCGGCGTCTCGTCCCTGTGGTTAACACCACCGTGGGTTGGCCCACATGTGAGATATGGGATTGGCGCTTGGTGATTTGGTATCACACGATGGGTTGGCCCCATCATTGGATTTGTATTTGCGGTCACCGTGCTTTAGTAGCACAATTGTGTCTTTGGGACACGGTGGTTTGGCACCACATTGACGGATATTGTGTCTTTGGGACACGGTGTTTTAGTAACACATTGTGACTATCGTCACCGGTGGTTTAGCACCACCGTGGTTTGGTACCACAGGGGTAGAAAAGCGATATGGATGGTTAGGATCGGGTTGCATTAATTATGTTGCTTTGTATGATGTGTGTTAGCATGTTGTTTTTCGGGAGGCGGGATTTACACTTTGAGTCACTCGACTCACCCTCTCCTTTGACTTTTCGGGTGACACATAGAGCGGACATGGAGTAGGGATGGACTCGAGGTGCTCATGCCATCTTGAAATAAAGCTTTGCTCGGACTTTTAAGAAATTTGGTACTTAAGTTTTATTATTACTATTTGGTTTTATTTGGGTTGTAAATGGCCTCTTAAATTATGTTTTGTTTACGATTAAGTTGGATTTATAATATGCTTTAACAAACTACTTGAGATAAAAGCGTCTTTGAAACTTGGAAAGACAACGTTTTCAAAACTTCAAAAGCGATGTTTTAAACTATACCATCGGGTATCATACTATAACTTAGAACAAAATGAACTCGAATCGTTTTTCTAACTTAAATATGATTTTCTACTAAGACAAAATACTTTAGTAATAATATGAAACAACTTAAAAATCAAGCAGAGCATAAATTAGTTTTACCTACACTTGGATAAATTTTTTTCAAAGCTCTACGGGTTTTCAAATACAACATAAATTTTTAGTCAAAACCTACTCAAGTTTCCTCAAATCTGAGTTTAAGTAAAATGTTTAAATCGGACTTTTAGACTTCAACCTAAACCACCCAAAACCTTTTTCCTGTAGCATACAGTTGATTCGTGGTGTATTGACCGGGTTTGGGGTGTTACATTTGTGGTATCGAGCTAAGTTCAAAAGCTACATTTGTGGGCGAGGCCCAAAATGTTTTAAAACTATAGTTTTCAAGTATTACATTTTAAAAGTATGGTTTGAAAGGCATGTACCAGAGTCTCCAACACCGATTAAGCCCGAGTAAGTACCGTACTATTGGTTGTGATATTAATTGATATGATTGAATGGCTAGTGATAGTAAGATTACTTTAGAGGCTGGCCGATAGGATTACGTGGACTCATGAAAACAAAGTCTCTTTAATATTCATAAAACTTTGTTTTAAAAATAGTGGAATAATGATTGATACATAAAATTCTTTAATCGGTGAGATTTAGTCATGAGTACCGAGGTGGGCGTGGTCGTGGGCGTGGTCGCATGATAGGATGGTATTTGAGCCGTGGGTTCAGGCGGGGTTCGAGAATGAGGTCCAGATTCGCCACCGGTTGGAGGTGGTGAGTTCAAGAGCGAACCGACGATGACGCAGATGTCACGAAGCGATCTTGCGGGTTTTAGAAAGGGTGGTGGAAGCGGTGGGCGTAGGAGCTAGGAAATCGTGCTGGCGACTTGGGCAAATAAATTTGAATTCTTTCGGTGTCTCGGGTGTTGCTCCCAAAGACCGATCTTGGTGGAAGCGGCGAGCGGATCATGGACGATCTGGACCTAACGGCCGAAGAAAAATTAAAGGGGATCGTATCACTTCTCCGAGATGAGTCATATCAGTGGTGGCTCACGGTCGTGACAGCACTGCAGCTGAAGATCTGACATGGGACTATTTTGGTACGCTTATCGGAAGAAATGCGTCAGACTAACTACATAAATGAGCGTGAAAAGCATTTTGAGGTTAGTCCAGGGGAGTAAATCTGTGTCAGAGTACGAGGCCGAGTTTACGAAATTGAGTCGGTATGCCAGTATGGTGGCCTTGAGCATGAGAGGTGCGTTCGTTTGAGGATGGCTGCGAAGACGAGGCGAGGGTCGATAATTGCGCCCAATGAGGCGTGAATTTGCGGTTCTAGTTGAAAAGCGAAGGTTGCCGAGGGTATTAAAGAGTCTGTGAGGCGGGGTATGGAGAGAAACCGTCACAAGAGGAGTTTTGGGTCTTCGGGTCATCGAAACCAACGAGAAAAGAGCTAGACCGAGTGGGCGAATCGGTCGGGTAGGTTTGTTCTTCTAAGCGAGGGCCGCGCATGATGTAATCGTTGTGGAAAGGCTCACTTGGGGAGGATGTTGGGTGATGGTAGAGGTTGTTTTGAGTGTGGCTCATTGGATCACCGAGTGAGGATTGTCGCGCAAGTTAGCTAGAATTGATCAGAGAATCGGGGCGTAATCAATACGAAATAATGGACCACCGCAGAGGGGCCGAGGTAATGGCGAGGAGGTAATAGTTACGGGCCGGGCCGTGGAGCAAGGCGGAGGTGCGAAGTAGTTCGAGGCCGACGGCTGGATTGGTATATCTTTGCGGCGCCGAGGAGGAGGCGCGACCGGACGTCATAACAGATGCGTTTTGATTTTTGGTTCTCCTTATCTTGCTTTAATTGATGTGGGTTCTACGCACTCTTATGTTGCCGATAGTATAGTAGAGACAATGGATTTAGACTACGAGATATCTTCTAGGCGGATGAGTGTAATAAGCCCTCTAGGTCACTCTGTAGTGGTAGATAAAGCGTATAGAGGCGTACCTCTAGAACTCAAGGGGTATCTTTCGAGGTCGATCGATGGAGCTGCCGTTTGGGGAGTTCGATCGATTTTGGGATGGATGGTGAGTAAGCACCGAGCAAAGTTGGATTCTTGCGGCTAAGTGCATGGTTACGAGCACGGTGAGGGTGATGAAGTAGTTCGATCGGTAATAGGAGAAACTATCATCCAATTTGGTATCGCTTTCTGGCCGAGAAAATGGTCGGGAAGAATTTGTGAAGCGTATGTGGTTCATGTGTATGCCTTGGAAACCAAGGAGTCTACCGTAGAGCAGTTGAGACGATTAGGGAATTTGTGGATGTGTTTCTGAGGAGCTTAGGGTTTGCCTTTGGATCGGGAGGTAGTGTTGGGATAAATCTGTTACCGAGGCTGCGCCGGTATCCATTGCTCCGTCTGAGGATGGCACCTAAGGAGTTAGTGGAGCTTAAGGCTCGAATCTGAGAATTGTTGGACGAGGCTTTATCGGGCCAAGTATTTCGCCATGGGAAGCGCAGGTACTCTTTGTAAAGAAGAAAGCGGTACTATGCGGATGTGCATAGATTACCGCCAAGCTGAATAATTTGGCGATCAAAACAAATATCCTTTGCCTCGGATAGATGACTTGTTTGATCAATTTGAAGGGTGCGTCGGTTTTCTCGAAGATCGACCTAAGGTGCAGGTATCACCAGTTGAAGGTAAAAGAGGCGGATATCGTAAGGCGGCATTTCATACTCGGTATGGGCATTTGAATTCCTAGTTATGCTGTTCGGGTTGACTAACGCCTTGCTGACTTTCATGGATCGATGAATAGGGTGTTCCAACGATTACCTAGATCGATTCGTGGTGGTTTTATCGGCGACATCTTGGTATACTCAAGGGTGAGGAAGAGCATGGCGCTCATTTACGGGTGGTATTGCAGATTCTAAGGAGAAAGCTTTCTATCGAAGTTCGATAAATCTGAGTTACGGCTCGGGGAGGTGACATTCTTGGGTCATGTAGTGTGGTGAGGATTAGAGTGGACCCGTAAGATAGAAGCGGTTTTGGATTGGAAGCCGCCAAGTCGATGAAAGCGAGATTCGGAGTTTTACGGGGTTGGCGGGATACTAGAAGATTTGTAGAAGGTTTCTCGTTAATTGCGACCAGATGACCAAATTATTGAGAAGGGAGTTCCGTTTATTTGGTGAGAAGCAAGGGAGAGCTTCGACAAGTTGAAGAAGATTTTATTTGAAGCTCGGTTACGATTCAACTTTGAGGGTGGTAAGGAATTTCTGATGTCTTTGCGATGCATCACATCTGGGTTTGGGTTGTGTCTTGATGCAAGAAGGAAGGTGGTGGCTTACGCATCCAAGCAGTGAGGCCACATGAGGTAAATTATCAATGCGATCTGGAGTTAGCGGTGTAGTATTTGCCTTAAAGATATGGAGGCATTACTTATGCGGAGAGAGATCGATAGTCTATCACGGACCATAAAGTCTGAAGTACCTTGACTCGGAAAGACTTAATCTGAGCGCGGCGAGATGGATTGAGCTACTAAAGACTACGATTGCTCAATTGAGTATCATCCGGCAAGGCTAATGTTGTGGCGACGCATTGAGCCGTAAGGTTGTTTCGGATTTGAGGCGTTGTTTGCCACTTGAGTTTGTATGGCGACGGAGTATTCAGCGAGCTACTGAGTTAAGCCTACTTGGGTTGAGCGGATCGAGAAAAGCGGTTGTTGGATGAGGTTTTGAGCGCCTGAGAGGACACAAGTGCGGTGATGGGTTGAAGGGTATAGCTTGTCTAGTGATGGGGTTCGTGTTTCTAGGGAAGGCTTGTATCTTAGAGATCTTTGAATTGAGGCAAAAGATTCTTGAGATGCCCATAGCAGCCCTACGCTATGCATCCTGGAGGTAGCAAAATGTATAAGGATCTCGAGGAGCAGATTACGGTGGTAGGGTCTAAAAGGGAGGTGACAGAGTTTGTGGGTAAGTGTCGACTTGTCGGCAGGTCAAGGTGAGCATCGATTTATACAGGTTGCTTGACCGGTGAAGATTCCACAGTGGAAGTGGGAAAGAATAACTATGGATTTCGTGGGTGGATTACCCCACACCGAGCAAGAAGGATTGATCTGGGTAGTTGTGGATCGGTGACTAAATCCGCTCATTTTATTCCGGTGAGGTGGATTACTCACTTGAGAGGTTGGCGGTTGTATGTGTCGAGATTGTGAGATTGCAGGGGTGCCGTGTCGATCATCTCGGATAGGGACCCAATTCACGTCAAGGTTACGGAAGGCTTTGCATCGAGCTCGGGTACAGTTAGATTTCAAACCTGACATTTCATCTGTGATGACAGGCGATCGGAAAGAGTTATCTGAGATCTTGGAGGATATGCTTGAGGTTGTGTATTGGACTTGAGGGTAGTTGGGAGGAGTATCTACCGTTGGTGAGTTCGCCTACAACAACGACTACCAGCGAGCATCAAGATGGCACCATATGAGGCGTTGTATGGTAGGAAGTGTCGCTCACCTACTTGTTGGACAAAGCTAAGTGAGCGTCGATTATTGGGACGAGTTGGTTCTTTGAGGCGAAGACAAGGTTAAGTTGATTGAGCTCGTTGAAGGAAGCTTCGGACGGCGAAGTCCTATGCCGATCTTAAGCGGAGAGATATTGAGTTTCTTTGTGGGAGATCGAGTTTTCTGAAGGTCTCACCGTGGAAGAAAGTATTAAGGTTCGGGAAGAAAGGCAAGCTAAGTCCGAGGTTCATTGGGTAGTATAAGGTATTAAGGCGAGTGGGACGATTGCATATCATTTCGAGTTGCCGGTGAGCTAAGTCGATTCACGACGTGTTCCACGTTTGATGCTTGGCGATATCGTTCGATCCATCACATGTGGTAACGATGAGGAGATCGAGGTAAATCCAGATATGACCATGGAGGAAGAACACCATGCGATTCTAGATCGGGATGTGAAGGTTACTGCGTGGGAAGTCCGTGCCTTTGGTTAAGGTTCTTTGGCGGAATCATGGCGTAGAAGAAGCTACGTGGGAACCCGAGGATATGATGAGAGAGCGATACCATAACTCTTTTGATCGAGGTAATTTCGAGGTCGAAATTATTTTAAGGGGGTAGGCGTAATATCCGGGTTAGGGGCTATTTTGTTGTTGCATGTTATTGCATGTGTTTAGTGTCTTTGTGTTGCTATTTGGTGTCATAGGGGCTTAATTGTAGCCTAGGAGTGTGCACGAGTGAATGGGAAAATTTTGGTTTTTGGGTGTCAAGTCGGGGAGCTGTTGGAGCTAGGGTATAAGGGTTCTTTGGTATTTTATTGCACAAATGAAGAGCTGGCAGTGGCAAGGAGGAGCTTGGTGTGGTGTCATCCACATGTGAGGGAGGTCCGAGTTCAAGCAGCAGAGTCCCCTTTTTGTCACTTATTTTGGACGGCATAGGAGGGAGGAGTTGTGGATGATTTAAACTCTACCTTGGACTTGGTCAAGTGGTGACTTGGATGGTGGAGAGCAAAGTGTGGAGGAGGACTTGGTCCACTCATTTCAAATGAGTGAATGGGAGCTTTTGGGGGGATTGTGGCCGAAATTTAGGGGAGTTGGAGGGGAAGTGACGGCTTAGTGTGGGAGAAGGAAGGCCGAATATGCCTTTGCATCTTTGGTGCATTTTTTCGGTCATTTTTGGTAAGCTAAAGTCCTCTCTTTTGTCAAAAACAAACCAATTTCCTTTGTAGAAATTCTCTCATTGTTGTTCTTTCTTTCATCTATTGGAACCGAAACTCAAGCCTCTAAAAAAACATTTCCTTTTCCCATTTCTTCTTTTGTAAACCGAAATTCTTCTTCTCTCAAAAGCAAGCCGAAACTTTCCAAGTAAATTCCTCCATCTTTCCTTCGTGAAGTCAAAGCCTAGTTGCCGAATTTGTTTTATTTTTCTTCAAACTCCTTGATAGCCGAATGTGCTCATTCATCACTTTTTCTTTTTCAATTGTGTAAGTCGAAACCTATATCCCTTCTTCTCACATTTTCTTCCTCTTTCTTTTAAGTGTACAAAGCCGAAAGTAGGGGTGTTAAGCACTCAAGCCGAACCTTTCTCATTTGTTGGCCGATTCCTTCTCATCTCTTAAACCATTTTCCTCTGTTGTACTTCTGAGTTTTAAGCGAAATACCTCCCTTCTCTTAGTGTTTTGGTTGGCCGAATTCTTTCCTTCTTTTGATCAAGGTGTTGGCCGAATCTATCCCCTCTTCTAGTGGTTGTCTTGGCCGAGTATCAGTGGTGTTGGAGGCCTTCCTTCCATCGGTTGGAATTGGTAAGTCCTTGGCCGAATGGTCATCTCCTTTCTCTCCTTATACTTTATCAAGGTTGGTTGATTAAGGGCCGAAAAGGGTCATGCTGGAAGGATTCTAATCTCTTTGTTATAGGGTCTTTGGAGTGTGAAAGCTAAGCAAGGGAATCGTTATTCTTTTGTTAATCGGTGGGTAAGTAGGGGTAAGTACATGGTATTGCTATTATTTCAATCTCTTTAGGTTCGATTAAGGCAAAAGTAACAAAAGATTAACTGTTCATCTTTTATGGTGTAGCCGATTGCTAGGGAGAATCATTGGGTGATTCGGATTTGGTAGGAAACCAGATCATCTTAAAAGGATCTAGTAATCAAGGGACTTAGATCATTTTCGTTGGATTCTAGACTCGTATTTACGGTGTGTAAACTAACACACTTACATTTAGTAATATAATTGATAACTTTGTGTGATGATTAATGAAAGCAGTTGATGATTGATGTGATACCTAATGGGTATGAATCGGACTCGGGTAAGTCAATATTATTATTATGAGTTTCTTGATGATCTATATGATACCATGGTTGTGGATATATGTGACATGGGGTATGAGATTAGACATATTAGCATGATATGCATGATTACATGATATGCATGATTACATGAGTGTGGTATGTTGATGGGTGATCTGAGTGGAGGGAAGCGGTGATATTTTGTCTTGTGAGCACCGGTGTTTTAGTAACACACTTTGTGACTTTGGGTCACAGAGGTTTAGCACCTCAGAGGTTTGGTACCTCGGCGTCTCGTCCACGTGGTTAACACCACCGTGGGTTGGCCCACATGTGAGATATGGGATTGGCCTTGGTGATTTGGTATCACACGATGGGTTGGCCCCATCATTGGATTTGTATTGCGGTCACCAGTGCTTTGGTAGCACAATTGTGTCTTTGGGACACCAAAGTGGTTTGGCACCACATTGGCCGGATATTGTGTCTTTGGGACACCAGTGTTTTGGTAACACATTGTGACTATCGTCACAGTGGTTTGGCACCACCGGTGGTTTGGTACCACGGGGTAGAAAAGCGATATGGATGGTTAGGATCGGGTTGCATTAATTATGTTGCTTTGTATGATGTGTGTTAGCATGTTGTTTTTCGGGAGCGGGATTTACACACTGAGTCACTCGACTCACCCTCTCCTTTGACTTTTTCAGGTGACACATAGACGCGGACATGGAGCCGGGATGGACTCGAGGTGCTCATGCCATACTGAAATAAAGCTTTGCTCGGACTTTTAAGAAATTTGGTACTTAAGTTTTATTATTACTATTTGGTTTTATTTGGGTTGTAAATGGCCTCTTAAATTATGTTTTGTTTACGATTAAGTTGGATTTATAATATGCTTTAACAAACTACTTGAGATAAAACGTCTTTGAAACTCAAATGTACCTTGATCAGATAGTTACTCACCATTCATGTTACTCAATTGCTCGATATTACCTCTCGTTCAACCTTTACTATTCTTTTTTATTATTTCGGACACTTAGTGCCAATTTCGTAATCGGATCATAATCGCCATTGTACACTTAGTGCCTAATCTTTCAACCTACTTATCTCGGTATCGCACACACAGTGTCAGGTCCATAAGTCGAAGCTTTCATATCATCGCACACACAGTGCTATTAATTTTTGTTTCAATTTTAGTTTCGCACACTTAGTGCCATCAACTAAAATCTTGCACATAGCAACTCACTTTCATAAACAAATACATATTCATTTAATAATGCTAAAACATATCTTAATAATATGTATCCTATCCGAACTTACCTCGGACGTCGAACTATCGGTACGGTCGATTAATCGAGCACTTTATCTTTGCCTCGATCTCGATCCGAACCTCTCCTCTCTTGGTCTATACACATTCAAATTCAATCCATTCAATCATCAAATCATTCATTTTAGTCCAAACACATATATTTAGGGCATTTTACAAAATAGCCCTCACATTTTCACATTTCGACACTTTAGTCCCTATTTCACAAAATTTCAATACACATGTGCTTAGCTGAATTCTTCCCATATTAATACAAACCCACACATTTCATCTATTTCACATTTAAGTCCTTCAAATTACTATTTTCACAATTTAGCCCTAATTAGCTAAATTCGTTAAAATTTCAAGAACAAAGTATGTTCTTCTAGCTCAAATCTTCCATTTAACACCATAAATCATCACAAAGCTCAATATCTTATCAATGGCATATCTCACAAACACTATCAATACAGAAAATTTGATCATGGGTTTTGTAAAGAACAAAGCAACGATCATAAAAATGTAGAAATTATCAAAAATTGACTCAAAATCATACCTCAATCAAGATGAACAATGGACGAATATCATAAGCTTTTGCTCCTTTTTCCTTTTTGTATTTTTCGGTGAACAAAGATGAACATATTCATCTTGTTTTCATCTTTTATTTGATTACTAAACATATTATTATTCAAATTACTAAATTATCCTTTCATTAAACATATAAGACAAAAATATAATAAGGCTAATATGTCATTTAACTTGCCACTAACTTATAAATGGTTTATTAACAACAATAGGCCTCCACCTTAAAAAGTAATCAACAAATTGATAGTTATGAATCAACACACAGCTTTTACACCTTATGCAATTAAATCCTTTTTCATAAACCAGCACACAGTCGATAAAATTATCATACAGAATTTTCACACAGGCTATATCACATACTATTCACACAGAAAATATCACTAAATATTTTTACGACCTCAGATTTGTGGTCCCAAAACCACTATTCTGATCAGGGTCTAAATCGAGCTGTTACAGGGTGGGTATTCTGTATTGTTCGTCCCTCCTCCGTTTGTATCGTACTGCATCACTCGATGTACCTGCAAAGAACCACACAAACCATCAATTCTTTTATTTAACAGTTCTACCTGGTTTGATAGCATGGTCACAGTATCGAGGTTGAAAACACTGGCGGCTTTTGTTGGCTTTATCCTCATAACTTGCCACTGATAGTTATTCAGTGCCAACTCTTCTATGAACTCATAAGCCGCTTTAGGGGTGTTGTTATTTAGGGTTCCACCGGCGGCTGAATTAATCAACTGCCTAGTTGAGGGGTTGACACCATTGTAAAAGGTTTGAACCTGTAGACACAAAGGTAACCCATAGTGAGGGCATCTTCCCAATAGATCCTTATATCTCTCCCATGCATCGTAAAGTGTTTCTAGATCCATCTGCACAAAAGAAGAGATATCATTCCTCAACTTAGCCGTTTTAGCTGGCGGGAAGTATTTAAGTAAAAAATTTTAGGTCATTTGTTCCCATGTAGTGATTGATCCTCGTGGTAACGAGTTCAACCACTATTTGACTTTATTCCTCAACGAGAAAGGAAAATACCGAAGGGGAATTGCATCGTCAGAAACACTATTTATTTTGAAATTGTTTGGATCCTCATCCAATAAACCATCAAACTGAACAAATTGCTGAATCATTTGAATAGTGTTAGGTTTCAGTTCAAAATTATTTTGCAGCAATAGTAGGTCTAACAATACTTGATTTAGTTCCTATCAAATTAGGTTTAGCATAATCATACATAGTACGAGGAGCAGGATTTTGATTCACCGGGTTTGCGACAACCAAAGGGGGTAGCGGATTATTATTAGCCAGCTCTTCGGTATTATTGGTTTCATTTTCTTATGGATTATTATTAGCCATCTCTTCGGTATTATTGGTTTCATTTTCTTACTCTTCTTCTATGTATTGTAAGCTTCACCTTATTTGTATTCGATTTCTGCTAGCGGTACCTTCTATATCACTGACAAAAAGTAATGGTCCTGATGGGTTCCTTCTAGTCATAAACTAAAAGTTCTTGAGAAAAAAAAAAAAAAAAAAAAAAAAGAGAAGTAAAAATAAATAAAAAATTAAATTAAATTGCAATAAAATAAGAATGGTCAAAGTAATAAAAATTTAGCGCTCCTAATATCTTAGTCCCTGGCAATGGTGCCAAAAACTTGATGTGGTCTCTAACTAACTATGATCACAATAAAGTCCAGCGCACCTATCGTTCAATAGTATAGTTATGGTAAAACTGATAATATCGTATCCACAAGGACCAAGAGTACTACTAATTACTATCTTTTTATTATCTAGCCTAAGAATTGAAGTGATTTCTTTTAAACTAAAAACTTAATTAAAAACGACAACGAAAGAATTAGGAAAATACTTTTAGACAACTTATATGAGATAGGCAATACCTAAGGAAGAATGCACCTACGCTTCACTTATTACTTTTTGTAACAATCCTGTCCCATGTCCATCACCGGATTAGGGTTAAGGGCATTACGTGACAGATCAGAAACTTGATCAGACAATTCATAAGTTAAGCCATAAAATACAATCATAATGACCCCTTTGTAGGTCATCGAGACCTAAAACATGCTTTGTAACGGGGTCGGGACTAAACTGAAACATATACAGAAATTCTCAAAAATTTAAAACTTTTCTAAATTTCAGGGGTTACACGCTTGTGTGGGCAGGCCGTGTGCCTCCCATGGCTGCTAGACACACCTGTGTGTCCTCCCCATGGTCAAACCTAACTTAACTCCACGGCTACCTAGCACCCCCGTGTGCTAAGGCTGTGTACTCTTAGGCCATATACTAACTTATTCACAAGGCTACTAGGCACGTTCGTGTACCATAACCGTGTGCTCTTAAGCTAGCTACTGGCTTTACACCACGGTCACTAGGCACGCTTGTGTACCACAACCATGTGACATTATAGGTCATTTGCAAGGCCAAAAATGCCACCCACCTAAGGTCTTAACCTACAATCAAATACCAATCCAATCAATGCATATTTAACAACCATGAACATGCCAAAATATCCATTCAATCTTTACACTCAAAACCAATTTCAACCATTCCAACTTACAAGACTAAAAATTATGTATTTACAAGCATAATTTATCCCTACTTACCATTCACAAGCTCATCCTTTTGTTAAACATATAAGCTCAAAATTTCATCTATATACTTACTTTAAACTTAATCATTTCTTATACTTTCAAACCATACCAAATATACATCATATAACACATTCATTAAAGCATATTACCATCACATAACTAGCCAAATCACATGGCTAAGTTCAAATCTCACACTTATACAAATAACTAGCCTATACATGCCATATCTAGCTATATACATCTCCGAAATGTACCAAAACAAGCTGAGTAGTGTGATGACGATCCTCGACGGTTTTCGAGCCTTCACTTGCTTTGACGATCTATAAAACAAAGAAAACACACAGAGAGTAAGCTTTCCAAAAGCTTAGTAAGTCATATACAAATAAACTTAACATGAAAGGCATATAGGCATATAGGAACATTGGCACAATTAACTTTCATAGCAAATTTATCACATGTATGTTTTGGTCTATGTACTTGGCTACATTTTGCCACATTCATCAATTCGAAAATCTTATATATACATAGCTCTTTCATGCATACTTTCATATATCATATTATTATTCTAATATAGATAATCATCATAGTAAGATCATATAGATACTTACCTTGTACACACACTTTGTGTATAAATCAACGTACCTGAAACGGATTTACAATTCATATAGCCATTCGTATCACAGACTTGCCCATTGAACCGTTAGGAACCTAATAGGATACTCAGAAAGCTCGAAAGTCGTACAATGCCAACGTCCTAGACGAGGTCTTACATGTACTAAGATATCGATGCCACTATCCCAGACAGGGTCTTACACGAATCAATACGATGCCAATGTCCCGGACATAGTCTTACACGTAAATCTCGTATCGATGCCAACGTCATAGAGTGGTCTTACATGAAATCTCAAATCAACACTGACATCCTAGACATGGTCTACATGATATCACGAATCTGACACCTATGTCATGACATAGCTAATCCTATATATTCCTAGGTTTGTACAGGACTTCTTAGACATTATCAATATATCGATCTTATCCCGGGATTCATATACATAGCATCTCGTAAGCATTCATTGTTATCAATAGTCATATGAATATGCATAATTCAATACAAATATGTTTATTTACATAATGACTTACCTAGGATTCGATTTAACTGAAATGAAAACGGCTACTTGGTTACTTTAGCTTTCCCGCGATCTAAGTCAATTTTTTCGGTTCTTGATCTAAACATATTCAATTTAACCCTTTAATTCGCTAACTCATCCAATTCAATCCAATTACACATATTTTGGGTTATTTGCAACTTAACCCTCACATTTGCATAATTTATTAATTTAGTCCATTTCTCTCAAAACATCAAATACACAAATTCATCACATATATATGCTTAGCCGAATGCTTATGAACATCATACAAGCCCATAGTTTCCAACAAATTTGCAATTTAGTCCCTCAAATTACTATTATCTCAATTTAGCCCTAATTAGCTAAATTCATCAAAATTTCAAGAATAAAGAATGTTCATTAAACACATATCTTGCATTTAACAACTAAACTCATCACAAAGCTCACCGTTTCATCAATGGCACAACTCACAAATATCATCAATACACAAAATTTAGACATGGGCTTGATAGTAGACTAAGCAACAATCTCAAAAACATAAAAATAACCAAAATCTAAAGCCAAAACATACCTAAATTATGCAATTCAATGGTCGAACCCTAGCTTGTTTTTTTCTTTTCTTTCACTTATGAATTTCAGCTCGAAGATGATAAGAATAAGTCCACTTACTCTTGTTTTCTTTTTATTATAATATAAAATGTCATATAGCATTAACTTATAAATTTTAACCATAAATTTTAACATATAAAACTTACTCATTTAATAGCTTGCCGTCCACTAACAATAGTAGTCGCTTAATTGACACATAAGTCCTCACACTTATAAAGACATAACAAATAGGCTTCTTTTCATAAAATATGCAAATTTGCATTTCAATGCAATTCAATCCTTTTCATCAAATTAAACACACAGACAGACAAATTAACTTATGAAACTTCAGCACATGCTTAATCATTTATCAAATGCACAGAAAATAATATTAAAAAATTATTCAGACTCAGATTTGTGGTCCCGAAACCACTGTTCTGAGTAGGGTATAAACCGAACTATTACAATTCTCCCCTTTAGGGATTTTCGCCCCCGAAAATCTTACTGTGAAACAGAGTTAAATATTGCTGTCTCATTGAATCCTCAGGCTCTCATGTAGCCTCTTCTATTCCGTGTCAATTCCACAATACTTTCAGATATACCAAACCATATAATTTTGTTACTTAGCTTATTATTTCTTCTATAATTTCAGATATAATTTCTTCTATTCTGTGTCGATCCGTGTCGATTCAACTGACAATAATTGATGCACATTCTCATCGTGCCATCTTTCCTTTTCACGAATAGAATAGGAGCACCCCAAGGCAAAAAACTCGTTCTACCGAACCTTCTATCAGTCAATTCTTGCAACTGTGACTTTAACTCTTTTAAATCTATTGGTGCCACTCTCTACGAAGCTATCGAAATAGGTGTAGTACCAGGTAATAGATCAATACCAAACTCAACTTCACGAATCGGAGGCAAACCCAGCAACTCTTCAGGAAATACACCAGAATACTTACATACAACATGTATTGATTCAATTTTCTTCTCAGACACTTTCGAATCAATCACATAAGCAAAATATGCCTCATATCCCTTTTTCACATATCTTCGAGCTTTTAATACCGATATCACTACTTGCAATCCATTTAAATCATTAGACTCAACTTATACGATTTTATTATTCAGACATCTCAAATCAATAGTCTTTCTTTTACAGTTCACAACAGCATCATGTAAAGACAACCAGTCCATACCCAAAATTATATCGAACTCATCAAATGGAAAAAGCATTAGATCAGTGGGGAAACAGATATCTCGAAACATTAACGAACAATTCTTGCATACTTTTTCAACAAGGACACATTTACATAAGGGGTTCTCATCGTGTCAAACAGTCGAGTTTTAAAATTTATAAAAATAATGATCGAATCTGTAGACTAACTATGACAATGATAGAGGCAAGTGCACCTATCAAATAGAAGTATAGTTTAGGCAAGAATATCTTATCGAACCCAAAGGAACCTAAAAGTACTACTACTCACTTTCTTTCTATTATTTAGCCTAAAATATGGAGTGATTGGTTTATGAAACTAATGAAAAACTAAACTAGATGCAAAGAAAAAAGAATGAATTGGAGAAAGACTTTAGGAAAACTCAGTTGATGAAGACGATACCCACAGGAAGAATCTACCTATGACTTCACTTATTATTTATTCCCCAAACTATATGATTTCTTTACTTAGCTTGATCTGTGAGACTCCCTAACCTATATTAAACCCTCACTCGAGGCGAATAACGTCTAACCTTAGGTTAATTAGTTGAACTCTCGTTCTCTTATAATAACCCCCTAAGGAAGCAGTAAATCGATCAATGGATTCCCATATTAGGTTTCACCCTAATCTTGTAAAATCTCGTAACCCTATCTCTAGGTGCCCGATCAACTCTGCTCAATTATGCTCGATCTACTCTTAGGCAGGGCCATTCCTCCTCCACCTAAGTACATCAGATTAAATTAAGCAACATAATTAAGAACAAACTAAGTACTTCTCATATAATTTAGAAATCAAATAACAAAATTCATCATAGGTTTCATCCCCCTCAAGTATCTGAGGGGTTTAGTTCATAACAAAATAAGAAAACATCTCAAGAGAAAAGATAAAACAAAAAATAAGAAATCCCTAAAACTCCCTAAAGGAATTGAAAGAGAGCTCTTCCGTCTTGAATGGAGCAATCGACTTCTTGAGATGGATCAACTGGCTATCTTCAAGTGATTCCCTAAAAGATGAAAGCTTCGACAAAAGCCTCTGCCAAAAAACATCCCCTTCAATGTCTACCTTGGGTTGTTTATATAGGCTTTTGAGATGCTTTACTTGGCTTCTAAGTACCTCTTTCAAGTAGAATTACTATTATGTAACCCATATCCCATTTTCGTCGTCAGATTAGGGTTAAGGGCGTTACCTGACAGATTAGAAACTTTATCAGATAATTCATAAGTGAAGCCATCAAATACAATCATAATTTCCCCTTTGTAGGTTATCAAAACCTAAAACATGCTTTGTAATATGGTCGGGACTAAACTAGAACACATATAGAAATTCTCAGAAATTTAAAACTTTTCAAAATTTCAGGGGTTACATGCCTATGTGGACAGGTTGTGTGCCTTCCACGGCTGCTAGACACACCCGTGTGTCCTCCCCGGGGTCAAACCTGACTTAACTCCACTGCTACCAAGCACCTCCGTGTGCTAAGGCCGTGTACTCTTAGGCCATATACTGACTTATTCACATGGCTACTAGGCACGCCCGTGTACCATGACCGTGTGCTCTTAAGCTAGCTACTGACTTTACACCATGGTCATTAGGCACGCCCATGTACCACAACCGTGTGACATTATAGGTCATTTGCAAGGCCAAAAATGCCACCCACCTAGGGACTTAACCTACAATCAAATACCAATCCAATCAATGCATATTTAACAACCATGAACATGCCAAAATATCCATTCAACGTTTACATTCAAAACCAATTTCAACCATGCCAACTTACAAGACTAAAATTTATGTATATGCAAGCATAATTTATCCATACTTACCATTTACAAGCTCATCCTTTTGTTAAACATATAAGCTCAAAATTTCATCTATATACATACCTTAAACTTAATCATTTCTTATGCTTTCAAACCATACCAAATATACATCATATAACACATTCATTAAAGCATATTACCATCACATAACTAGCCAAATCACATGGCTAAGTTCAAATCTCACACTTATACAAATAACTAGCCTATACATGCCATATCTAGCTATATATATTTCCAAAATGTACCAAAACAAGCTGAGTAGTGTGATGACGATCCTCGACAGTCCCCGAGACTTCAGTAGCATTGACGATCTATAAAACAGAGAAAACACACACAGAGTAAGCTTTTCAAAAGCTTAGTAAGTCATATACAAATAAACTTAACATGAAAGGCATATAGGCATATAGGATCATTGGCACAATTAACTTTCATAGCAAATTTATCACATGTATGCTTTTGTCCATGAACTTGGCCACATTTTGCCATAGTCATCAATTCAAAAATCTTATATATACATAGCTCTTTCATGCATACTTTCATATATCATATTATTATTCTAATATACATAATCATCATAGTAAGATCATATAGATACTTACCTTGTATACACACTTAGTGTATAAATCAACATACCTGAAACTAATTTACAATTCACATAGCCATTCATATCACAGACTTGCCCGTTGAACCGTTAGGAACCTAATATGATACTCAAAAAGCTCAGAATATTCGTACAATCCCAATGTCCCAGACGAGGTCTTACATGTACTCAGATATCGATGCCACTGTCCCAGACAGGATCTTACATGAATCAATACGATGCCAATGTCCCAGACATGGTTTTACATGAATCAATACGATGCCAATGTCCCAGACATGGTCTTACACATAAATCTCGTATCGATGCCAACATCCCAGACGTGGTCTCACACAAAATCTCAAATCAACGTCGATGTCCCAGATGTGGTCTTACAAGATATCACAGAGCTGACACCTATGTCATGTCATAGCTAACCCTATCTATTCCTAAATGTTGGAACGGCAGCACCCTCATGGCGCAGCAAAATAAATTTAATTCCGACGATCCAAACCATGAATCCATGTGTGGGAACGAATCAGGGTGAAATAAAGGTTTTGAAATTACCAAAACTTCAATCTGAGTAGACATCGATGCCTCGACAACAAGAGTTTTGATCTACTGTCGAACCAAGTCGTAACCTTATTCCGATGTCAGCCTCTACGTAATCCACCCGGTTTGACTATGAATAGAAGAAATCTCCAAAAATATTTTGGAGGTTTATTTGCTTGACGGCTGCTAGACCTCACAAACAATCTCTTAGGGTTTCTATTAAGCATTGTATCTTTTAATACCTTTTATAATTGGTATCTCTTGAATGTATCATAAAATTAAATAAATACAATAAAGTTTTTAACCGAAAATTATAATTACATTAATTATATCCGAAAATTATAATTACAGTAATTATAACAAGGATTTCAATAAACTATATTTATTTAATTTTATATACGAATAAAATTCATGTATTAATAGAACTATGTTGTCATTATGTGTACAACATCCTTGTACATATAATATGTTCAATATTTGATTGCCCAATTAAATTAATTCTTTAATTAATTTAATTCATGTGACAACCAAACACAATACCAACTATGTTTTATTCCGTTCATTTCAACCATAGGGTGCGACCATGTAGGTTTTTGCAATGTTAGTAGTAATACTAGAACGATTCTAATGTTACAAACAATGAGTGGCATCTAGCAATGCATCATTGCTACCTAATCCACAAGAAGTCATGATTCGACATAACCTTTTTGTGATTAACCTTTCATACATTAATCCTTAAGTCCTTTATCTCTGGAATGGATACAAGTCATGGGATAGTCACACTTGCATAGTCCATCCCATGTTTCTTGATATCTTGAGTAGACTATGATATACAAATTATTATGACATCTCATATCAACTTATTTGAGCATGGCCATGCATTTCTAATCTCACTCAATCAAGTAGCCTAAGATATAACTCCTATTATGTAGGAAGGACTTATGCTATATTGATCAACCATATCCCTCTACATAGATTGTGGTATATCCAACATCAGTCTTTATAGAACAACCTGTTACAGTGTACGTTTGACTATATCAAAATATACAACTCACGATGTTGGGATAATGATGATCTCAAGTCTGAGGATCATATACGTATTAATCACTATGAGTAATGTTGTGACAGTTACATAATAATCCAGGAAACATACTCATAGCGGGTCAATCCAATATGTTGTTCTCTAGCACACATATTCATGCATTGATTTTGACACTCCATATCAATGACAATTGTTTATCATCAATCAACTACATGTTAGTCTTAATGCATTATTGTTGTCCTAGCCAACAATAATACTTTACTAAGGATCTTTTAAGAATTATCATATTATTCTTAGGACATTATTATAAAACAGTTTATTTGTACACAGAAAGAAAAACTGAAATAATAATGACAACGCTTTATATTAATAAACATGGTAAATCAAGTATGTTTTTACAACCATCTCATGATTAAACTTTGGGCATACTCTTACAATCTCCCACTAGCACTAAGACCAATCACTCATATATCTAATACCAAGCGACTTAGTGTGACGATCATGCTTCTGCTGTGTCAGAGGCTTGGTCAGGGGATCAGCAATGCTACCATCTGTAGGTACTTTGCATATCTGTACATCCCATCGATCGATAATCTCTCGAATAAGATGGTAGCGCCTAAGTATATGTTTGGATCGCTGGTGAGATCTGGGTTTTTTAGCTTGTACAATAGCTCCATTGTTATCACATCGAGTTCTATAGCATCTGGTATGCTAGGCAAAACCCCTAGTCCGGTAATGAACTTCTTGATCCAAACCGCTTCTTTTGCTGCCTCACTGGCTGTAATATACTCATCCTCTATTGTAGAATCAGCTACTGTACTTTGCTTTAAACTCTTCTAGCTCACAGCACCACCATTAAGGCAAAACACAAAACCTAATTGCGATCGAGAATCGTCCTTGTCGGTTTGAAGCTGGCATCAGTGTAACCTTTTACACTTAACTCTTCCTCACCTCCATATATTAGGAATGTATCCTTAGTTCTTCTTAAGTACTTAAGGATATTCTTGACTATGGTTTAGTAACCTTCACCGGGATCTACTTGGTACCTGCTTGTCATACTTAAGGCATATGAGACATCTGGACGAGTACATAACATGGCATACATGATAGATCTAATAGCGGAAGCATATGCAATTTTACTCATGCATTCTCTCTGTTGTGGAGTTAAAGGACACATTTCATTCGAGAGTGAAATACCATGTCTCATAGGTAGGAATCCTCTTTTAGATTCTTCCATACTAAACCTTTTCAGTACTTTATCTATGTATGTACTTTGGCTTAGACCTAGTAGTCATCTTGATCTATCTCTATAGATCTTGACTCCTAAGATGTAAGTGGCTTCGTCCAAGTCCTTCATAGAAAAACAACTTCCTAACCAAGTCTTAATAAACTACAATGTAGGTATGTCATTTCCCATGATAAGTATGTCATCCACATACAGTACCAAGAATGTGATAGTGCTCCAACTAACTCTCTTGTAAACACATGGTTTATCTTTATTTTTGATAAAACCAAACTCTTTGATTGCATCGTTAAAATGAAGATTCCAACTTTGAGAAGCTTGATTTAATCCATAAATGGATCTTTGTAGCTTACATACCTTTCTAGCATTCTTTGGATTGACAAAACCTTTAGGTTGTGTCATGTACACATCCTCTTCAAGTTTTTCGTTAAGGAAAGCTGTTTTGACATCTATCTGCCAGATTTCATAATCATGAAATGCAGCTATGGTGAGTAAGATCCTGATGGATTTAAACATAGCTATAAGAGAAAAGGTTTCATCATAGTCAACACCATGAATTTGGCGAAAACCTTTAGCGACTAATCACCCTTTGTATGTTTGTACATTACCATCCATGTCGGTTTTCTTTTTGAAAGCCCATTTGCACCCTATAGGTTTAACCCCTTGACTAGGTCAATCAAAGTTCATACTTGGTTTTCATACATGGAATCCATCTCAAATCTCATCGCCTCAAGCCATTTCTTAGAGTTTGGGCTCATCACTGCTTCTTGATAAGTCCTAGGCTCATCTTGATCTATAAGAAGAACATCACCATGCGTTGTAATGAGAAATCCATATCTCTCTGGTGCATGGCATTCTCTTACAGATCTGCGCGGTGGTTGTGTTTCTACAGCATTCCTCAATTTCTTATGGAATTTACTGTTGCTCAATCTTTGGTTCAGTGGTATCTTGTGATTCTTGAATTTATTCAAGTTCCATCTTTCTCCCACTTCCTTTTCTAGAAGTAAATTCTCTCTATAGGAAGACACTAGTCCGAGAAACAAACGTTTTGTTCTCAGTGGGATTAAAGAAATAGTATCCTTTGGTTTCTTTTGGATACCCTACAAAAATACATCTTTCAGATTTGGGTTCAAGCTTAGTAGACGTCTAATGTTTAACATAAGCTTCACAACCCCAAATTTTCATAAAAGACAGGACGTTTCCCAGTCCACATCTCATAGGCGTCTTTTAAACTGATTTAGATGGAACATGATTTAGTGTGAAAGTAGCTGTCTCAAGTGCATGTCCCCAAAAGGAATTTGGTAGATCAGCATGACTCATCATGGATCAAACCATGTCTAACAAAGTTTGATTTCTTCTCTCAGATACTCCATTCCATTGAGGAGTACCAGGAGGAGTAAGTTGTGAGACAATCCCACATTCCTTCAAACGATCATCAAACTCTAGGCTCAAATACTCTCCACCTCGATCAGATTGAAGTGACTTGATAGTTTTGCCTAGTTGATTTTGTACTTCATTTTTGAATTCCTTGAACTTTTCAAGGGACTCAGACTTATGGCGCATGAGATTAACATACCCATATCTACTGAAATCATCAGTGAAAGTAATGAAGTAGTGAAATCCACCTCTGGCCTGTGTATTTATTGGTCCACATACATTAGAATGTATTAGGCCCAATAAATCACTAGCTCGTTCACTTTTACCAGTAAAAGGAGATTTAGTCATTTTTCCCAATAAGCAAGATTCACATACTTCAAATTGTTCAAAAACAAATGAGTTCAAGAGACCACCTTTATGGAATTTGGTTATGCGTTTCTCACTTATATGGCCCAAACGACAATGCCAAAGATAAGTTTGATTTGAGTCATTTATTTTAGATCTTTTAGTATTTATGTTGTAAATGGGATTCGTTTGATCTAAAATATAGAGGCCATTAATCAATTGTGCCGAACCACAGAAAATATTATTGAGATAAAAGGAACAACAATTATTCTTAATAATTATCTCAAAACCAATTTTGTCTAAACAAGAAATTGAAATAATGTTTTTAGTCAAACTGGGCACAAAATAACAATCCTCTAAACATAAATCAAGTCCACTAGGCAAAGATAAAGTATATGTTCCCACAGCTAATGCAGCAACTTTTGCTCCATTTCCAACTCGCAGGTCCACATCTCCTTTACCCAAAGTCCTACTCCTTTGTAGTCCCTGTACAGAAGTACAAATATGAGAACCACAACCAGTATCTAATACCCAATAAGTAGTAGTTGATAAATTAATATCAATAACATAAATACCTGACGCAGACGTTCCGCTTGCTTTAGCCTTCTTAACTTCCTCAAGATAGGTAGGGCAGTTCTGTTTCCAATGTCCAGTCACACCACAATGAAAGCAGTTTCCTTCCTTAGACACCATACCTTTAGGTTTCAGTGCAACCTTTCCTTTTCCAAGCTTGGGCTTACCTTTGCCCTTGGGCTATGTTTGAACTTTGGCCTTTCCCTTGCCCTTGTTATTACGGACCATCAATATGGGCTTGGGTCCAACCTTTTTCATGTTGCCTTCAGCAGTTCTTAACATACTGAGCAACTGTGGCAGAGTCTTATCAATTTCATTCATATTGAAATTGAGGACAAATTGGCTGTAGCTATCTGGCAACAATTGTAGAATAACATCCATGGCCAACTCTTGGCTCAATGAAAACCCAAGCTTAGACAGGCTTTCAATATAGCCAATCATCTTAAGGACATGAGGTCCTACTAGGCTTTCCTTAGCCAACTTACATTGGAATAGGGCCTTAGAGATATCATACCTCTCTTGTCGTGCTTGCTCCTGATAAAGTTCTTTCAGGTGCTCGATCATATCATAAGCAACCATGTCCTCATGTTGCTTCTGAAGCTCAGGATTCATAGTGGCATGCATAAGACATCCAACATCTACCATGTCATCAAGATACTTCTTGTAAGCATCTTTATCAGTCCTCGAGGCATTAGCGGGTGGTTCATTAGGAAGTGGTTGTTCAATGACATATAATTTTCGTTCTTGTTTGAGGACAATCCTCAGGTTATGGAACCAGTCAAGAAAATTCAAACAATTCAATTTGTCCTTTTCAAGGACCGATCGCAATAAGAGTGTGCTAGTGTTTGCAGCCATAATATATCTACAACAATTAAATATGCGTGTGAGTAAATTTACCAATTTTATATCAATCATTAAAAAGACTTTATTAAATGATGTTCCCACTATTTTATTTCAAATTTAATAACCCTCATATATTAATTTTGAAAAACCTTTCTCAAAAGTATTTCTAGTGGGTTAAGGATCCATATTTCACCTCCTCTTAAGTCGGCTTTCACTTTACTCTTAAGACTATGGTTTTTAGGTAAGCAACATTTGCTAATTACATCATATATAACTCCTAATATTTGGTGAACAACTCTTGTTCTAATCATCTTATGATTTATCCAATTTACATACCTCTAGGTTTCTAATCCTATTAGAGTAACCTAGTTAAGTCATTAACCAATTTTTAACCAGCGAATATCACTTGTTTATTCTTCGCGTTTAACCAAGATAAATACTAGTACTTTGCTTAGGCAGAACCTACATAGTATTGATCGAGGCCTTAACGAGGGCAAAATTGGAAGGCCATGTTGACTTAATATTTTAATAGAGGGATTTTATTAAGGTTGTTCCATCTCACCCATTATGGTCTACTTTATTCCATTTAGTATTTTAATTGATCTCATCAATTAATGGGGTTTATTATTATCAAATTTTAATATATAAAAATTGGCATGCTTTAGACATCCATAGCATCTCATACATGAATAAATAAAGCACTAAATAAATGTAATAGTTATAGCCCATAAACTAAGGTGATTCAACCCAAGCCAATGGGAGAACCAAAAGAAAACCTAAAGGTGCAAGCCGTTTCACAAGCTATCAATCCACAATAGTTGTCCCAACTTCCTTCTCGTCTAGCCCACAGCAACTCTTGCAAATTACAATATGAAGGAACTCGTTTTACATACGAGGGAGTAAGATGAGAAGACAAATACAAGAGAATAGTAGTAAGGCATGACACGCAGGCCGTATTTATATATATAAAATTGCAACCTTTTATCAAATGGGTCATCAGGCTATAACTATGCATTTCAAATACCGTACATGTCAAAAATAGCATACATAATTCAACGCTTTTTGCTAAGGTGAATTATAAAATATCATTTCAACCTTTTGTGGCCCATCAACTTTATAAATTTCTTTTATTAACAAAACATACTGTAATAAGAAGATCGGGGTCTAAGGCGGTCGGAGGAAGCGGGTGAGCCTCATGATATGGACCAGTGGGCCCATGATCTAATCTGCATACCTAGTCAAATGAAACCTCACAATTTGATAACTTTTATCAATAGAATCATGTTTTTAGAATTTTAATCCTTGAGGTTTCACATTGGAACAACCCTTGTTCCACTAGCCAGTTAACTATTACTGGAAACTGTAAATACCACCGTCGCATTATTACAGATTTGTTAATAGTTAATAGTAATAACATAAAATCGAATAGGCCACAGCACCATGATTAACATTTAATCAATTATCGAAAGGAGTAGTTATCAGGTTATGCTTAAACGATTTAAACAATCGAAAATACAATAAAATTACAGCATGTATCTCATACAATTGCATCACCTAAGTATTTGAGCCCGAGTTCGTGTCACACAAGTGGCTCTGATACCACTGCTGGAATGCCGGTACCCTCATGGCGCAGCAAAATAAAATTAATTTCGATGATCCAAACCATGAATCCATGTGTAAAGAACAAATCGGGGTGAAATAAAGGTTTCGAAATTACCAAAACTTCAATCTGAGTAGACAGCGACGCCTCGGCAACAAGAGTTTTGACCTACTGTCAAACCAAGCCGCAACCATATTCGATGTTGGCCTCTACGTAATCCACTGGTTTGACTATGAACGGAAGAAATCTCCAAAACTATTTTGGAGGTTTATTTGCTTGACGGCTGCTAGACCTCACAAACAATCTCTTAGGGTTTCTATTAAGCATTGTATCTTTTAATACCTTTTATAATTGCTATCTCTTGAACGTATCATAAAATTAAATAAATACAACAAAGTTTTTAACCGAAAATTATAATTACATTAATTATATCCAAAAATTATAATTACATTAATTATAACAAGGATTTCAGTAAACTATATTTATTTAAATTTTTATATACGAATAAAATTCATATATTAATAGAACTATGTTGTCATTATGTGTAAAACATCCTTGTACATATAATATGTTCAACATTTGATTGCCCAATTAAATTAATTCTTTAATTAATTTAATTCATGTGACAACCAAACACCAACTATGTTTTATTCCGTTCATTTCAACCATAGGGTGTGACCTTGTAGGTTCTTGCAACGTTAACTGTAATACTATAACGCTTCTAATGTTACAAAAAATGAGTGGCATCTAGCAATGCATCATTGCTACCTAAGCTACAAGAAGTCATGATTCGACATAACCTTTTGTGATTAACCTTTCATGAATTAATCCTTAAGTCCTTTATCTCTGGAACGGATACAAGTCATGGGATAGTCACACTTGAATAGTCCATCCCATGTTTCTTGATATCTTGAGTAGACTATGATATACAAATTAGTATGACATCTCATATCAACTTATTTGAGCATGGCCATGCATTTCTAGTATCACTCAATCAAGTGGCCTAAGATATTACTCCTATTATGTAGGAGGGACTTATCCTATATTGATCAACCATATCCCTCTACATAGATTATGGTATATCCAACATCAGCCTTTATAGAACAATCTGTTACGGTGTACATTTGACTGTATCAAAATATACAACTCACGATGTTGGGATAATGATGATCTCAAGTTTGAGGATCATATACATATTAATCACTATGAGTAATGATGTGACAATTACATAATAATCCAAGAAACATACTCATAGCGGGTCAATCCAATATGTTGTTCTCTAACACCCATATTCATGCATTGATTTTGACACTCCATATCAATGACAACTCTTTATCATCAATCAACTGCATGTTAGTCTTGATGCATTATTGTTGCTCTAGTCAAGAATAATACTTGACTAAGGATCTTTTAAGAATAATCATATTATTCTCAGGACATTATTATAAAAGAGTTTATTTGTACACACAGAAAGAAAAACTGAAATAATAATGACAACGCTTTATATTAATAAACATGGTAAATCAAGTATGTTATTACAACCATCTCATGATTGATCTTTGGGCATACTCTTACACTAGGTTCGTACAGAACTTCTCAGACATTATCACTATATCAATCTTATCCCGGGATTCATATACATAGCATCTCGTAAGCATTAACTGTTATCAATAGTCATATGAATATGCATAATTCAATACAAACACGTTTATTTGCATAATGACTTACCTCAGATTCAATTTAACTGAAACGAAAATGGCTACTCGTTTACTTTAGCTTTCCCGTGATCTAAGTCTGATTTCTTCAGTTCTTGATCTAAACATATTCAAATTTAACCCTTTAATTCTCTAACTCATCCAATTCAATCTAAATACACATATTTTTGGTTATTTGGGTGGTTCCTCCAACGTGGATTATAAGTATTACTATAAGGGTTATTATTAGATCTGAAATTATTACCTATATAGTTCATCTGTTCGCTTTCTGTGCCCGGTTGGTAGGGTCGGTACTCAGGATTTGCCACAGTTACACTTGCATCGCACTGCATTACTGGATGTACCTGTGAAGAACACAAACTATCAAGCTTTTTATTCATCATTTCTACCTGTGTTGATAGCATGGTTACTGCGTCGAGGTTGAAAACTCCAGCTGATTTTGTTGGCTTTGTCCTTGTAACATGCCACTAATAGTTATTCAGTGACATCTCTTCAATAAACTCGTAGGCTGCTCTAGGAGTTCTATTGTTCAGGATTCCATCGGCGGCTGAATAAATTACTTACCTCGTTGAAGGGTTTACACCGTTATAGAAAGTTTGGACTTGGAGCCATAAGGGCAAACCTTGGTGCGAAAACCTTCTCAAGAGATCCTTGTATCTCTCCCATGCATCGTATAATGTCTCTAAATCCATTTGCACAAAAGAAGAGATATCATTCCGTAATTTGGCCGTTTTGGCCGGTAGGAAATATTGTAATAAAAAATTTTCGATCATTTGATCCCATATGGTGATTGACCCTCGTGGTAACGAGTTTAACCACTGTTTGTCTTTATTCCTTAATGAAAAGGGAAATAACCAAAGACGTATGGCATCATCAGAAATGCCATTTATTTTGAAGGTATCACAGATCTCTAAAAAATTAGCTATATAAGTATTTGGGTCTTCATCCTACAAACCATCAAATTGAACAAATTGTTGAATCAATTGTATAGTGTTAGGCTTTAATTCAAAAATATTAGCAACTATAGCAGACCTAACAATACTCGATTCTGCTCCTGTTAAATGAGGTTTAGCATAATCATACATAGTACGCGGAGCATTATTTTCTGCGTCACATCTTGTGGTGGTGGATGATTCTCGTCCATCCCTTCAGTAGGATTGGATCCACTTTATTATTCTTCTTCTGTGTAATTTAGGGCTCGCCTAATTTCTCTCGGATTCTTGTGAGCAGTAGCTTCAATATCACTGTCGTATACTAGTGGTCCTTTCGGGGTCCTCCTAGTCATAAACTAGAGGTGCTTGTATTAGAAAAGAAAGAAAGAAAATTAGCAAGGTTAAGACTAAAATAAAAATAAAAATAAAAATAAAAATAAATTGCGGAAAAATAATGATAATGACTAAAGTAATAAAAATAGAGCTTTCTTAATATTTTAGTTCCCCGACAACGGTGCCTCAAACTTGAATGTTGTTTTTTGAGTCTAAAAATTTATAAAGAGAATGATCGAACTCGAAACTAACTCTGACAACGACTTAAGGCAAGTGCACCTATTGAATAGTAGTATAGCTTAGGCAAGACCGAATTGTCGAACCCAAAGGAACTAAAAGTACTAATACTAACCTTCTTTCTATTATTTAGCCTAAATATTAAGTGATTGGTTGTTTAATCTAAATTCACTAACTACTAAGCTAAAGACGAAAAGACAAAAAGAATGAATTGGGGAAATACTGTTGGGAAAAACTCAGTTGATTAAGATGATACCCATAGGAAGAATCCACCTAGACTTCACTTGTTATATAACTCTGAACCAGACGATTTATTCACTTGACTTGATCCGTAAGATTCCCTAATTTATATTAAACCCTCTCTCGAGGCGAATAACGTCTAACCCTAGGTTGATTAATTGAATTTTCTTTCTAATTAAAACTCCTAGAATTGCATTAACTCGATCTATGGACTCTTATATTAAGTTTCACCCTAATCCGGCAAAATCTCGTCTCCCTATCTCTAGGCGCACGATCAACTCCGCTTAATTATGCTAGATCTACTCTTAAGCAGGGACTTTTGCTCCACCACCTAAGCACATTAGACCTGAATCAATATCCCAGAAATATTAACACAAGAATTAAGCACATATAATTAAGAACAAATCAATTATTTATCATATAGTTTAGAAAACAATAACAAGATTCGTCTCAGGTTTCATCCCCTTCAGGTATCTGAAGGGTTTAGTTCATAATAATAAAAGAAAACATCTCAGAAGAAAAGATAAAACAAAACATAAGAAATCCCTAAAACTCCCTGAAGGAATTGAAGGAGAGATCCGCCATCTTGAGTAGAATTTTGGCTTCTTGATATGGATCAACTAGCTATCCCCGAGGAGTGTAACAACCTAATTTAGGGTCCAGTCAGAACAGTGGTCTCAAAATCACTAAACCGAGAAAAGAGAAAATTATTTTCATGTTATATTATGTGTTATAAAATGTTTATAAAGATGCAATAAAGTTTTGGTGTTTTTGTAACATCCTGAAAATGGGCCTATGCATTTTTTATTTAATTATACGAAATGGCATGTCTTATGTATTATGAATGTATGGTGAACATTTTTGGAAACTTGGAAATGTTAAGTTTAAAAGAGGAAAGTGAACATTTTTGGAAACTTGGAAATGTTAAGTTTAAAAGAGGAAAGTGAACATTTTTGGAAACTTGGAAATGTAAGGAAATGTTTTAGAAATGTTAAGTTTAAAAGAGGAAACTAAGGCAAGGTGGTCCTAAGAAAATTAATAGAAGAAATTTGACACAAGAACGGGCTTGGAGAAGTGGCTAGGAGGCACCACTTAAAGCCCAGTAAGTGACGCCACAATCAAGGGGGAAGGAGCCTAGGTTCGAGTCACGTGGGAAGCAAATAAAAGAGTTTTATTTTGCTGCAAGGAGCAAGGGAGTTGGACGACACCAAGGCACTTGTGGAAGAGTTTAATTCTCTTTAAAATTCGGCTAAATAGGTGGATCAATGATGGATAATTATTGTTTAAGAGATAAGAGATAATTAAAGTGATAAAATTATCAAAATAGGAGTGATGGCCAAGTAAAGGATTTTAAGTTAGTAATTTCGGCTACTAGAGGAAAAGAGAGCCATTCATCATATCTTCTTTCAACTCTTCTCTCTGCCAAATTCTTCTTCTTGTTTTTGTTAGCCAAAGCCAAAAACTAAAGTAAGCCTAGCCGAATTCTTCATAGTTTTTGTAATCTCCATTAAAACCGAATCCATAAACTCCTCAAGATACCATCATTAGCCGATTTCTTTATACCAATCAAAAGCCAAAATCAAGATCCTTCTAGCCTACATAGCCGAATATTGTTAAAGGTTCAAGCAAGGATTGCAGATCTCTAAAGTAAGGGTAAGATCTCATTCAGTTTCATCCTTTTTCTTTTGAGATTTGTCGAAATCTAGGACTAACCCCATTAATATCTTGTTGTTGAAACTTTGAAGAGATCATTTGGGATTTACTAAGTGTCGACTACAAGGAAGGAGAAATTCTTTTCCCGAAGGTACACCATAGGCCGCGTGTTCCCTAGTTATTCGGTGAGTTTCGGGATTTAAAATCCACAAGGTAAGTATCTATAGCATTCGGCCAAGGCCATGTTGAGTAAATAGATGTGTTTCATTAATATCTAAAAGTCAAAACTAATCTATCCAAGTAATCTAGTGATTGCCGATTTCAAGAAAGAAGGATACAAAGTTTCCGGCATTTAATTAGACATCAATCGGCAGCAAGGTAAGGATTTAAGTGTACTAATCCTACTGGGATTTGGTTTTATGGCCGAATGGCTCTTTACTAAGTATTAAGTGATTGATCAAATGTAGAGATTTAATATCTAAGGCATTAGATCAAGCTTTTCGGGATTTGGAGTGAACTTGCTAAAGTGAATCAGGTGTGTACCCCACACTATCTTTTAATAAGAATTATGGCTAAAATTTAATATGAGCATGTTTATAAGAATGTGAATATGGCTAAAGTACCATACTATGGTACAAAGTACTCAGGTACGTTTCCTACTCCTACTAGGATTATGTTAAATATCTATTACGACACACATATGACATTATAAGAATATGAAATAAGAATTTGGCATGTTAATGCATGATATGTATGATATGGGGCATATGGGTTATATGAAAAGGGGAAGTGAATGTGGTGACCTAAGACCACGATATCTGAATATGGTGACCTAAGACCACGATAACTGAATGTGGTGACCTAAGACCATGATATCTTAATGTGGTGACCTAAGACCACGATATCTGAATGTGGTGACCTAATACCACGAATTTTATAAAGGCGATGAGCACGTCGACTGCAGCGACTGCGTTCGATGGTGTGTAGCGGATGGAGGGTTGACTTAGTAGTCCCCACGGTGTGCAGGATGGTACGAGTGATGTGTAGCGGATGGCATATAGGTTTGGGTTCGGGTTGCATCATTATTTTCTATCTGTTATAGTAATATGCATGTAATATGTGAACATATGCCTAAATTGTTAAATTTTAGTGTTGGTTACACATTGAGTCTGTTTGACTCACCCCTTGTGGGATTATTTTTCAGGAATGATCAGTAATGGACCGGGTCGGCAGGAGCTTAAAGGTGGCCATGCACAGCAAGGAATTTACTTAATTTGGAATTTTTATTTCATTAAGTACTTTGAATTTTTTTTGTGGAATTATTTGATGTAATAAGGCCATAGTAGAACTACTTTACTTTGCTTTTACTTATTAAGCTTACAAACTTTTATCTATTAAAAGATTAAGTAAATTTATTTTAAAACAAAGCCTAAACGTTTTGTCACCTAAAGTACAGGATTCTAATAATGAAATAAACTTGTTTTCAACTCAAGCCCAACCCAAAACAATCTTTCTTTCAATATACACAAGTTTTAGCAAGGTTTTCAAACAAGTTCCGAATGAATTTCCTTTAGAAGCATGCCAGATCCGATCAGGACTTGTGGGCCAGGTTTGGGGTGTTTCAGTTAAACCCAAAACGTTTTCAAAGTTAAGCCCAAAGAGTTTTTGTGAATTAAGCAGGATTTTTTGGCATGGCCCACTAAGTCGCCGACCCGAAGTCCACCAGGTAAGTACTCCGATCTCTTGGGTGATCTATATTATGATTTGTAGAAGGGTAGAAATGGAACGTAGAATAGAGATTTAGTACTTGAACCCTAGGGCTAGTTACCCCAACAATTACATAAGACTTAAGGACCATTAGACAAACATGTGATTAAGTCGCCGAGCTAGGGTGTGGTAACTGTTGTGCGCATGTCTAGGAGTGGATTCAGTAAGAGCTTGGTATTTAAGCAGTCCTAGCGACTCACCTCCTCTTTACTAGAATCCTACCTGGTGCGTAGTAACTGTTCACCCTAACCAAGAGGACTTAGTCATCGGCTAAACCAATGATTAAAACCCGAAAGGGACTAGCCATATTTTTTATAAAAACCTTAGTTTTTTAAGATTTTCAAAAATACCCTCGACTTTTGCTAAAATGTTTCTACTTTACAAAAATACCAAAAACTTTTGTTTCACAAATATCAAGATACCCTATTTTGGAGAATTTACAAAAATGCCCCTAACTTCCAAAATTACCGAAATAACCCCGATTTCTAAAATTCCTGCAACATCGCTGATTTGGAAAATAAATTTTCAAGATAACCTCGAGTTTTTGAAAATTTTGAAATACTTTTGATTTATAAAGATTATTTTCGAAGTGACCCCGATTTATTACCAAAATACCTTATAGGAAAAATGACGAAATTACCCCTGGGGGATGATCAGGAATGCCCAAAGTAGTGAAGTGAATGTTGTGAATGAATGTGTCTCTTTCGAGATGGATGAATGTGAATGTGAATGTGAATCTCTGAATTAGAATAGTGAACTTGAACGTGACTTTATTTGATCGAAAGAACCACTATTAAACTCTTTTTCATAAAATTGTTGATTTTTGTTAAACAAAGGACTAGTGATTGCCGATTTCAAGAAAGAAGGATACAAAGTTTTAAGATTTGATTAGACATCAATCGGCAAAGAAGGTAAGGATTTAAGTGTACTAATCCCATGGATTTGGTTTTATGGCCGAATGGATCTTTACTAAGTAGTGATTGATCAAATGTAGAGATTTAAGATCTAAGGCATTAGATCAAGCTTTTGGATTTGAGTGAACTTCTAAAGCGAATCGTGTGTAAAATTTACACTATCTTTTAATAAGAATTATGGCTAAAACTTAATATGAGCATATTTATAAGAATGTGACTATGGCTAAAGTACCATACTATGGTACAAAGTACTGTGCACGCTTCCTACTCCTACTAGGATTATGTTAAATATCTCATATTTACACACATATGACATTATAAGGATGTGAAATAAGAATTTGGCATGTTAATGTATGATATGTATGATATGAGGCATATGGGTTATATGAAAAGGGGAAGTAAATGTGTGACCTAAGACCACGATATCTAAATGTGGTGACCTAAGACCACGATATCTGAATGTGGTGACCTAAGACCACGATATTCGAATGTGGTGACCTTAGACCACGATATATGAATATGGTGACCTAAGACCACGAATTTTATAAGTGCGATGAGCACGCCGACCGCAAATGATCGCCTTCGATGGTGTGTAGCGGATGGAGGGTTGACTTAGTAGTCCCTACATTGTGCGTGATGGTACGTGATGTGTAGCGGATGGCATATAGGTTTGGGTTCAAAGTTGCATCATTATTTTCTATCTGTTATATGAATATGCATGTAATATGTGAACATATGCCTAAATTGTTAAATTTTAGTGTTGGTTACACATTGAGTCTGTTTGACTCACCCCTTGTGGGATTATTTTTCAGGAGCTTACAAACTGTTATCTATTAAAAGATTAAGTAAATTTATTTTAAAACAAAGCCTAAACGTTTTGTCACCTAAAGTAAAGGATTCTAATAATGAAATAAACTTGTTTTCAACTCAAGCCCAACCCAAAACAATCTTTCTGTCAAAACACACAAGTTTTTCCTAAGTAACAAAAGAATTTGAAACGATTTACACCGAGGAACATACCAGATCCGGTCAAGGCTCGTGGGTCGGGTTTGGGGTGTTTCAGTTTTAATTTTAGCGATTTCATGCTAAATCGCTAGAAAGGAGTAAATCGCATAAGTAAGAAAGTTCCATTCTATAGGCTAAAGATACCAAATAGCCATGAACTATTAATTGGAGGGTTGCAAAGGGAAATTACACCATCTTGAATATGATGGCCTCATATGTAGACAAGAAAGGACAAGAGTTTTACTTTTAGTCAAAGTTGGTGGGTTGAAATTGATGTTATATAATAAAATAAAGAAAGGAAAAAGATATAATCTTTTTCTCTCTTATTCTCCATCGAAAATGAGCAGCGACAAGGATGTTTTGAAGCTTAAAATTTCAGCAAGCAATCCTCTTCCCTAGTAAGTGATTTTGATCATTTTTCTTGATGAAAATTGTACTTTTGTGATCCCCAAAGCTTAAGCTAGCTAATGAGGGGACCATTTTACATGGTAGAGAGTCAAAGAACTTGCCATTAGAGAGTATACATTATTTTATGATTTTTTATGTAAGAAAATGAATGATAGGATGATGAGAAACAACTTTTGTGAAAGGATTTTCATGGAAAATACCTAAAATAGGTTATTATGCAAATGTTGTAATTTGTTCATTAAGGCATGAAATAGTTGCAATTGGAGATAGTTTTAAGAGGATTAAATGTTTAGCTAGGCTTTTTTAACAAGAAAATGTGATAAAAATTAATTTACGAGCCTAGCGGTAAAATTAATTTGCTAAAGTGTGGGCAAAATGGTCATTTTTGCTTAAAGTGTGTAATATGGTATTTTATGATCTATAAATGAATAAATTAGTAAGTTTCATTGTTCTAGATCAAAGAAATGGGTTTCAGAGCTAGAATAGGTGAAAAGACAAGTGTGAGCAAATAATTGCTTTTGCTATTTTCACAACGAGGTAGGTTCACATGTAATTATTGAAATTATGTATGAGTTCATGTAAGTATTCTAATGTTGTATGGAATGTACATTCACTCTATGGATGTATGAAATACCCTTGAATGAAATGGATGAAGAATGTTGGCATGATAGTTAAAGTCTCGTATAAGACCTTATTGGATTATGGCCTCGATGTAAGGATTCGTATAAGACCATGTAAAGGACATGGCATCTATATGTTAATTCAAATAAGACCCTATCGGGGTATGATTTCTATGTGATTTCATGAGTATGAGACTCAAGATAGTTATTTTATAACTTGAGTATTTCAGAGTATATGTTGAAGTAAAGAAAGTATGCGATCGAGCTACGAAAGGCACAAGTATGTATCAGAATTGAATTGAGATGATTTCAATTTATATATATATGATGAACCCTATTCGGATATGGGAAATTAATGCACCTTGTTGCATGAGTTAGATTTATTGTTATATTGTGGGAATGCTAATAAAAATAGTGGAAAAGTTAAGTAAGAGTAGTAATGAGAGGTGTTCTCGGATGAACAATTGAATTAAAGTATTACATGTGGATGGCTTTTATGAATGTCCGATAATGGTGGGCTAGTGCTAAACCAACGAAAGATGAGTAGCTTATTAATAAGACTTGATGTGATGTCTTATATGATTACATGATAATTAGTACAGAGTGGATTTTTGTAAGCTTGAGCAATTAGCTCGTGGTACTAAGAAGAGATAAATGAGTAAGCTTCTACACTTGTTGGAGAACACGAGAGTGTTAATGCCGTGTCGATAAGTCAAGAGCTCCCCACGGATGGGAAAATGGGCGGTTTGGGGTGGACGGTGCCCCAACCCTGACACGGCGCTGTAACCTTTGATTTTGAGAGAAGATTTTCAATAAGTTCGAAAGTCCAAACAAGTGTTTAAGGCCTCAGATGACCATGATATGATGTCTAGACAAATAAGTTGAAACGAAATTTTATAGCCGAAGTACTTGATTAAGTGAGTTCAAGCATGGTAATGTCTCGATCCAATCTTAGCATCGACTTGGGTATGGGTGTTACAAGTAGTTCCCAAAATCACTTTTCCGCTCGACTGCCTAGGCACTGCTCTAGTAGAAGGTTTCACCAAGTCCCCACTTAAGTTGCCCCTGGGTGTTTATATAGAATTTGAGATGCTTTACTTAGACCCTACATATCCTAATTCAAGTAGAATTCCTACTAGGGTGTTTGAATAGGCTTTGAAATGTGTTTCTTTGCCTTCAAGTATCCAACTGAGTGAAACTCCTCTTGGCCGCAGTAGGACACGCCTATGGCACATGCCCATGTGAATCGATTTTAGGTCATGTTCAAGTCTATTGATGGAGGCATGGCCTGTGAATCATGGTTAGCCATGTTTGGACTTCTCTTAAGAGGCAATAAATTGTCGGTTTTAAGTCTAGGCCATGCTGATTTCGTGATATGGCCCATTTGGTCCATTTTGGGTCTGCTTTCGCTCTTTTCATCCCTAGGTGCTTTCCGAGAATAAAACATGAAAAGAAAGGATTAAGAGCACATAAATCAAGGAATAAATCATCCAAAAGTATGCTAAATGTGGGATTGGAATATGTTACTTTTACGGTTTATTAGTGGGCTTAACTAGAAATCGTGGCACTTGATTGTTGCCCCACGCCCTGTACCATGGGTGTTAGGTCACACTACCATATTGCACGGCCGTGGATCTCTCATTCGTTCTTCCATGCTCGTATAAAGGTTCCCGCCCATGTTGCTTAATCAATGTCGACCACGCACGTGCATCGCATGTGCGTGGCTTTTTTTTGTTGCCCATGCATTGGGGAAAATTTTGTCCTTTGTTCGCACGGTATTTGCCACGCCGACTGTGCCTATTTGTGGTGTCCACGGCCACCTGCCATGCCTGTGCAAGGCCAGTGGTAGGAAACCTGCGCTTTATTGTTTGGTTAGTTTTTCTTTTTTTAGGTGCTAAAAATAAAAATATAAAATTAATGGGGTTGGTGCTCTGTTGCTTCCCAGAAGTGCTCGCTTAAAGTCTTAAGCTAAACTTACCTTTCATTCGCATAATCATGGTGGTTTGAGTTGAAACTCCTCATTTTTCTATCAATTGTATTAAAATAAGGTTTTAGACTAGTACGATTTACCTTGAAGGTGCCAAATTGAGAATGAGTTACCTCGATCGCATACTATATGGTAAAGTATTAAGTATTGTGAAAGGAATTATTCCATTAGGTTCGTAAGTGGTAACACGAGGATCAGATTATCCATTAGAACTCTATCTCCAACTCAATTAATTTGCTTCATCTTTATGTCCGCTATGGAGTTGCTCCTGCTCGCTTCGCTCGTGTTTTTGGTTTTCCTTGACATGCGCTCTTCCTCTCGCCTAGGTCATTAATCAAGCCTTCGCCTCGTGAGTTATTTCTTTATTGGCACGAGGTCTAGGATATGGCTTAGTTGTGTAATTTTGTGGTGCTTCCTGAAAAGAAGGTTGACCCAAATGGTCATTAATAGAATTTATGTTATCACCTTTATTACTCGATGTCCTAGTTGAGTCTCAAGCTTGAAGAGTGATCGTTTCATCACCAACATGAAGTATGAGTTCACTTGTACCAACATCAATTCTAGTTTTAGCAGTTGCTAAAAAGGGTCTGCCTAAAATTAAAGGAACAACATTGTCCTCATCCATGTCTAAAACCACAAAGTCTACTGGGAATATGAATTTATCAATTTTTACTAGTACATCTTCGATTATGCCCCTAGGAACTCTAATAGTTTTATCAACCAATTGAATGCTCATCCTATTTTGTTTGGGTTTCCCGAGACCTAGCTGTTAACATTTTATAAGGCATAACTTTGATGCTTGCCCCTAAATGCTAAAGCATTATTATGATAAACTACCAATTAAACAAGGAATCGAAAAATCTCGGTTCTTTTAACTTTTCATGGTAGTTTATTTTGTAAGATTGTTGAGCACACTACATTTAACTCCACATGCGACGCCTTGTCTAACGTCCGTTTGTTTGTCAAAAGCTCTTTTAAATTTTTTTGGATTGGGCATCTGCGAAATAGCTTGAATAAATGGTAAGTTAATATGTAATTTTTTTAAGAGTTTAAGAAATTTGCCAAATTGTTCATTTGTGCGGTCTTTCTTTGTCGCATTGGGATATGGCACACGAGATTGGTATTCTGTACTTACCAGTTCTAGTTTATCATGGCTTATCTCAACCTTACCTTCCTCTACCACTTCCTCTTGCCTCAATTTTGGTTCATCTAACCCTTCACTAAAGTGAGCAGTAATGGCATGAAGTTGCTTCTTTGGGTTAGTTTCAGTGTTGTTTGGCAAGCTACCTTGTGGTCATTCAGATATGAGCTTAACAAGTTGTCCTAGTTGGTTCTCGAGCCCTTGAATCGATGCTTGCCGATTTTTGAGTGTTGTTTCGGTGTTTTGGAAATGGGTTTCTAACACCGCAATAAATTTTGTTAGCATCTCCTCAAGGTTTGGCTTTTTCTCTTGTGGGTAGGGTTGTTGTTGAAAGCTTGGAGGGGATTGTTGTCTCTGATTTCCTTGGCCACCCCATGAAAATTTTGGGTGGTTCCTCCAATCTGGATTGTAAACGTTACTATAATCTGGTTATTTTGAGGTCTAGAATTGTTACCCATATAGTTCATCTGCTTGTTTTCTATGCTACGGTTATAAGCAGTGTAACACCCCTAACCCAAAGCCATCGCCAAAATAGGGTTAAGACCCATTACTGAACAATCAAATCATTTAACAACCTAGTCACGACACAAAGTCAAACATCAGTATATCACATCAAAACATAAACATATAGTCCCTTATTGAGACCTATAAAACCTTCAACACCTTCTAGAGAAGGATCGTGACTAAATTGAAACACAAAGTTTTATTTCAAAAACTTAAAAACTTATCCAAAATATAGGGTATACATGCCCGTTGGAGCCAACCGTGTGCCCTCCACACTTCATTGCATGACACACTGTGTCCTTCCCCGGTCGAACTTGATTCCTCACCACGGCCACCAAGCACGCCTGTACCCTACCGTGGTCAATCCCGCCAAAGCAACAGGTTACCAAGCACCCCTGCAGGTAAGGTGGCATCGTACTAAGCCATATACCGACTTTGTCACATCGGCTTCTAGGCACGCCCGTGTGCCATGGCCGTGTGACATTATAGGTCATTTGCAAGACCAAAAACGCCATCCAAATGGGTCATACATACAAGCAACATTTACCAAAACAACTCATGCACTTATGACTACGCAAAAGCATATCAAAATAATCATTCAAACCATGCATTCAATACCAATTCTATTCATACCAAATTTAATACCAAAATTTATCTTAACACAAGCATAATTCATTCCCAATTTCACTTATTCCTAATAACATCATACCATCACCAAAATTTACATCCATAAATCAATTTCTCAACTCACAATCCGTACCAAAAGATGCATCATATATATCAAATTCATTTATACCAAAAACTATCACATATCTAGCCACATCTCATGGCTACTTACAAATCTTAAACATGATTCAAATAACTAGCCTCTACATGCCATATTTTAACTATGTACATCTTTCCAAAATACCCCAAAATAGATTGCTAATAGCGTGATTGAGATGCTAACGATCCCCAGATCCGAGCTAGCTTTACTGACACTGCAAAGAAAAAAAAATAACCACACAATAAGCTTTTCAAAGCTTAGTAAGTTCGTAATTTAATACAGATTACTAAATAATACCACATCATACACAATTAAATCATCACATAGATAAATTTCATAATTAGGCTCATCATCAATCTCAACCATATGCTCAAGTATCTATTCATATAACTATTAAAGCTATCATCAACCACCTAGGTTCAAATGTACCTTGATCAATGATAGTTACTCACCATTCATGCTACTCAATTGCTCGATATTACCCTCGCTCAACCTTTACTATTCTTTTTATTATTTTACACTTAGTGCCAATTTCAGAACCGGATCATAATCGTCATTGTACACTTAGTGCCTAATCATTCAACCGACTTATCTCAGTATCGCATACATAAGTGTCAAGTCCATAAGTCAAGCTTTTATCATCACACACATTGCTATTAATTTTTGTTTCAATTTTAGTTTCGCACACTTAGTGCCATCAACTAAAATCTTGCACATAGCAACTCACTTTCATAAACAAATACATATTCATTCAGTAATGCTAAAACATATCTTAATAATATGTATCCTATCCGAACTTACCTCGGATGTCGAACTATTGGTACGGTCGATTAATCGAGCACTTTATCTTTGCCTCGATCTCGATCCGAACCTCTCCTCTCTTGGTCTATACACATTCAAATTCAATCCATTCAATCATCAAATCATTCATTTTAGTCCAAACATATATTTAGGGCATTTTACAAAATAGCCTCACATTTTCACATTTCGACACTTTAGTCCCTATTTCACAAAATTTCAATACACATGTGCTTAGCCGAATTCTTCCCATATTAATACAAACCCACACATTTCATCTATTTCACATTTAAGTCCTTCAAATTACTATTTTCACAATTTAGCCCTAATTAGCTAAATTCGTTAAAATTTCAAGAACAAAGTATGTTCTTCTAGCTCAAATCTTCCATTTAACACCATAAATCATCACAAAGCTCAATATCTTATCAATGGCATATCTCACAAACACTATCAATACGAAAATTTGATCATGGGTTTTGTAAAGAACAAAGCAACGATCATAAAATGTAGAAATTATCAAAATTGACTCAAAATCATACCTCAATCAAGATGAACAATGGACGAATATCATAAGTTTTTGCTCCTATTTCCTTTTTGTATTTTTTGGTGAACAAAGATGAACATATTCATCTTGTTTTCATCTTTTATTTGATTACTAAACATATTATTATTCAAATTACTAAATTATCCTTTCATTAAACATATAAGACAAAAATATAATAAGGCTAATATGTCATTTAACTTGCCACTAACTTATAAATGGTTTATTAACAACAATAGGCCTCCACCTTAAAAAGTAATCAACAAATTGATAGTTATGAATCAACACACGCCTTTTACACCTTATGCAATTAAATCCTTTTTCATAAACCACACAAATGATAAAATTATCATACGTAATTTTCAACACGTGCTATATCACATACTATTCACATAGAAAATATCACTAAATATTTTACGACTTCGATTTGTGGTCCCAAAACCACTATTCCACTGTGGTCTTCAATCGGGCAAATACAGGTGGCTATTCTCTGCATTGTTCGTCCTCCTCCGCTTGTATCGCAGACTACATCACTCGATGTACCGCAAAAGAACCACACAAACCATCAATCCTTTTATTTAATAGCTTCACCGGTTTGATAGCATGGTCACATGATCGAGGTTGAAAACACCTGGCGGCTTTTGTTGGCTTTATCCTCATAACTTGCCATCGATAGTTATTCAAAGGCCAACTCTTCTATGAACTCATAAGCCACTTTAGGGGTGTTGTTATTTAGGCTTCCACCGCAATCAATTAATCAACTCGCTTAGTTGAGGGTTGACACCATTGTAAAGGTTTGAACTCAGAGACACAAAGGTAACCCATAGTGAGGGCATCTTCCCAATAGATCCTTATATCTCTCCCATGCATCGTAAAAGTGTTTCTAGATCCATCTCGCACAAAAGAAGAGATATCATTCCTCAACTTAGCCGCTTTAATCAAGGGAAGTATTTAAGTAAAAAATTTTAGGTCATTTGTTCCATGTAGTGATTGATCCTCGTGGTAACGAAGTTCAACCACTATTTGACTTTATTCTCAACGAGAAAGGAAAATACCAAGGCGTAATTGCATCGCCGAAACACTATTTATTTTGAAATTGTTTGGATCCTCATCCAATAAACCATCAAATCTAACAAATTGTGAATCATTTGAATAGTGTTAGGTTTCAGCTCAAAATTATTTTGCAATAGTAGGTCTAACAATACTTGATTTAGCTCTATCAAATTAGGTTTAGCATAATCATACATAGTACGAGGAGCGTGATTTTGATTCACCCAAGTATACAACCAAAGGGGTAGCGGATTACTATTAGCCGCCTCTTTCTATTATTGGTTTCGCTTATGGATTATTATTAGCCATCTCTTCAGTATTATTGGTTTCATTTTCTTACTTTTCTTCTATGTATTGTAAGCTTCACCTTATTTCGTATTCGATTTACGCTAGCTGTACTTTCTATATCACCATACAAAAAGTAATGGTCTTGATGGGTTCCTTCTAGTCATAAACTAAAAGTTCTCATGGTAGCAAAAAAAAAAAAAAAAAAAGAAAGAAAGAAAATAGAGAAGTAAAATAAATAAAAAATTAAATTGAATTGCAATAAAATAAGAATGGTCAAAGTAATAAAATTTAGCGCCCTAATATCTTAGTCCCCTGTAATGGTGCCAAAACTTGATGTGGTCTCTAACTAACTATGATCACAATAAAGTCTCAGCGCACCTATCGCTCAATAGTATAGTTATGGTAAACCGATAATATCGTATCCACAAGGACCAAGAGTACTACTAATTACTATCTTTTATTATCTAGCATAAGAATTGAAGTGATTTCTTTTTAAACTAAAAAACTTAATTAAAACGCGACAACGAAAGAATTAGGAAAATACTTTAGACAACTTATTACTTTTGTAACAATCTCCGTCCCATGTCCGTCACCTGATTAGGGTTATGGCATTACGTGATGATCAAACTTGATCGCATAATTCATAAGTTAAGCCATAAAATACAATCATAATGTCCCTTTGTAGGTCATCGAGACCTAAAACATGCTTTGTAACTGGTCTGGACTAAATCAAACATATACGTAAATTCTCAAAATTTAAAACTTTTCTAAATTTCGCGGGTTACACGCCAGTGGTAAAGCAGTGTGCCTCCCATGGTCGCTAGACACACCCGTGTGTCCTCCCATGGTCAAACCTAACTTAACTCCATGGCTACCTAGCACCCCTGCAAAGCAAGGTCAGGTACTCTAGCCATATACTAACTTATTCACACGGCTACTAGGCACGTTCATGTACCATAACCTGTGCTCTTAAGCTAGCTAACGGCTTTACACCACGGTCACTAGGCACGCCAGGTACCACAACCATGTGACATTATAGGTCATTTGCAAGGCCAAAATGCCACCCACCTAAGGTCTTAACCTACAATCAAACACTAATCCAATCAATGCATATTTAACAACCATGAACATGCCAAAATATCCATTCAATTTTACACTCAAAACCAATTTCAACCATTCCAACTTACAAGACTAAAAATTATGTATTTACAAGCATAATTAATCCCTACTTACCATTCACAAGCTCATCCTTTGTTAAGCATATAAGCTCAAAATTTCATTTATATACTTACTTTAAACTTAATCATTTCTTATACTTTCAAACCATACCAAATATACATCATATAACACATTCATTAAAGCATATTACCATCACATAACTAGCCAAATCACATGGCTAAGTTCAAATCTCACACTTATACAAATAACTAGCCTATACATGCCATATCTAGCTATATACATCTCTGAAATGTACCAAAACAAGCTGAGTAGTGTGATGACGATCCTCGACGGTTTTCAAGCCTTCACTTGCTTTGACGATCTATAAAACAAAGAAAACACACAGAGAGTAAGCTTTCCAAAAGCTTAGTAAGTCATATACAAATAAACTTAACATGAAAGGCATATAGGCATATAGGAACATTGGCACAATTAACTTTCATAGCAAATTTATTACATCTATGTTTTGGTCTATGTACTTGGCCACATTTTGCCACATTCATCAATTCAAAAATCTTATATATACATAGCTCTTTCATGCATACTTTCATATATCATATTATTATTCTAATATAGATAATCATCATAGTAAGATCATATAGATACTTACCTTGTACACACACTTTGTGTATAAATCAACGCACTGAAATGGATTTACAATTCATATAGCCATTCATATCACGACTTGCCCATTGAACCGTTAGGAACCTAATAGAATACTCGAAAGCTCTAATAGCCGTAGACAATGCCAACGCCCTGATTTGAGGTCTTACATGTACTAAGATATCGATGCCACTATCCTGCATTGTGGTCTTACACTAATCAATCACGATGCCAATGTCCCTGACGTAGTCTTACACGTAAATCTCATGACGATGCCAACGCCATAGAGTGGTCTTACATGAAATCTCAAATCAACACCGACATCCTAGACATGGTCACATGATATCACGTAACCCGACAATTTATGTCATGACATAGCTAATCCTATATATTCCTAGGTTTGTACAGACTTCTGACATTATCAATATATCGATCTTATCCCGGATTCATATACATAGCATCTCGTAAGCATTCATTGTTATCAATAGTCATATGAATATGCATAATTCAATACAAATATGTTTATTTGCATAATGACTTACTAGGATTCGACTTAATCCGAAATGAAAACGGCTACTTGGTTACTTTAGCTTTCCGCTTCTAAGTCAATTTTTCTTGTTCTTGATCTAAACATATTCAAATTTAACCTTTAATTCGCTAACTCATCCAATTCAATCCAATTACACATATTTTGGGTTATTTGCAACTTAACCTCACATTTGCATAATTTATTAATTTAGTCAATTTCTCTCAAAACATCAAATACACAAATTCATCACATATATATGCTTAATAATGCTTATGAACATCATACAAGCCCATAGTTTCCAAATAAATTTGCAATTTAGTCCCTCAAATTACTATTATCTCAATTTAGCCCTAATTAGCTAAATTCATCAAAATTTCAAGAATAAAGAATGTTCATTAAACACATATCTTGCATTTAACACCTAAACTCATCACAAAGCTCACCGTTTCATCAATGGCACAACTCACAAATATCATCAATACACAAAATTTAGACATGGGCTTGATAGTAGACTAAGCAACAATCTCAAAAACATAAAAATCACCAAAATCTAAAGCCAAAACATACCTAAATTATGCAATTCAATGGTCGAACCCTAGCTTGTTTTTTTCTTTTCTTTCACTTATGAATTTTAGCTCGAAGATGATAAGAATAAGTCCACTTACTCTTGTTTTCTTTTTATTATAATATAAAATGTCATATAGCATTAACTTATAAATTTTAACCATAAATTTTAACATATAAAACTTACTCATTTAATAGCTTGTCGTCCACTAACAATAGTAGTCGCTTAATTGACACATAAGTCCTCACACTTATAAAGACATAACAAATAGGCTTCTTTTCATAAAATATGCAAATTTGCATTTCAATGCAATTCAATCCTTTTCATCAAATTAAACACACGCATGCATAAATTAACTTATGAAACTTCAAAGACATGCTTAATCATTTATCAAATGCACAAAAATAATATTAAAATTATTCAGACTCGAGATTTGTGGTCCCAAACCACGCTCGGTAGGTATAAACCTGAACTATTACAATTCTCCCCTTTAGGATTTTTGCCTCAAAATCTTACCGTGAAACAGAGTTAAATATTATCGTCTTTATTTAATCCTCGTGTTCCCATGTAGCCTCTTCTATTCCGTGGTCAATTCCACAATACTTTCAGATATACCAAACCATATATTTTTGTTACTTAGCTTATTATTTCTTCTATAATTTCAGATATAATTTCTTCTATTCCAGGCCGATCCGCGTTTCGATTCCATTCAATCAATAATTGATGCACATTCTCATCGTACATCTTTCCTTTTCACTTAACAGTATCAGAGCACCCTAAGGCAAAAAAACTCGTTTCACTTAACCTTCTATCACCAATTCTTGCAACCGTGACTTTAACTCTTTAAATCTATTGGTGCCACTTTCACGGGTTATCGAAATAGGTGTAGTACTGTAATAGATCAATACCAAACTCAACTTCATCGAAGCCTGAGGCAAACCCAAAGAATCCTCTCAGAAATACAATTGTATTTACATACAACATGTATTGATTCAATTTTCTTCTACACTTTCGAATCAATCATATAAGCAAAATATGCCTCATATCCCTTTTTCACATATCTTCGAGCTTTTAATAATTTATATCACTACTTGCAATCCATTTAAATCATTAGACTCAACTCATATGATTTTATTATTCGATCTCTCAAATCAATAGTCTTTCTTTTACGCTCACAACAAAGATCATGTAAAGACAACAAATTATACCCAAAATTATATCGAACTCATCAAATGGAAAAGCATTAGATCATGGGAAACAGACATCTTCAAACATTAATCTAACAATTCTTGCATACTTTTTCAACAAGGACACATTTACATAAGGGGTTCTCATCGTCAAACAATGAGTTTTAAAATTTATAAAAATAATGATCTAATCAGAGACTAATCTATGACAATGATAGAGGCAAGTGCACCCATCAAATAAGTATAGTTTAGGCAAGAATATCTTATCGAACCCAAAGGAACCTAAAAGTACTACTACTCACTTTCTTTCTATTATTTAGCCTAAAATATGGAGTGATTGGTTTATGAAACTAATGAAAACTAAACTAGATGCAAAGAAAAAAGAATGAATTGGAGAAAGACTTTAGGAAAACTCAGCTTGATGAAGACGTATACCCACAGAAGAATCTACCTATGACTTCACTTATTATTTATTCCCCAAACTATATGATTTCTTTACTTAGCTTGATCTGTGAGACTCCCTAACCTATATTAAACCCTCACTGAGGCGTAATAACGCTCTAACCTTAGGTTAATTAGTTGAACTCTCGCTCTCTTATAAAAACCCCCTAAGAAAAGCAAAGAAATCGATCAATGGATTCCTATATTAGGTTTCACCTCAATCTTGTAAAAATCAGAACCCCATCTCTAGGTGCCCGATCAACTCTCGCTCAATTATGCTCGATCTACTCTCAGTGTGGCCATTCCTCCTCCACCTAAGTACATCGATTAAATTAAGCAATACAATTAAGAACAAACTAAGTACTTCTCATATAATTTAGAAATCAAATAACAAAATTCATCATAGTTTCATCCCTCGTATCTCGAGGGTTTAGTTCATAACAAAATAAGAAAACATCTCAAGAGAAAAGATAAAACAAAAATAAGAAATCCTTAAAACTCCCTAAAGGAATTGAAAGAGCTCTTCGCGCCTTGAATGGAGCAATCGATTTTCGAGATGGATCAACTGCTATCTTTAAGTGATTCCTCAAAGATGAAAGCTTCGACAAAAGCCTCTCGCCAAAAAAAATCCCCTTCAATGTCTACCTTGGGTTGTTTATGTAGGCTTTTGAGATGCTTTACTTGGCTTCTAAGTACCTCTTTCAAGTAGAATTACTATTATGTAACCCATATCCCATTTTCGTCACGATTAGGGTTATACAATATTCGATGATCATCGAAACTTTATCGATAATTCATAAGTGAAGCCATGAAATACAATCATAATTTCCCTTTGTAGGTTATCAAAACCTAAAACATGCTTTGTAATGTATTCTGACTAAACTAGAACACATATAGAAATTCTCGTAAATTTAAAACTTTTCAAAATTTAGTGGTTACATGCCTATGACAAAGTTGCGTGCCTTCCATCTACCGCTAGACACACCCGTGTGTCCTCCCCGGTCAAACTCCACTTAACTCCATCGCTACCAAGCACCTCCGTGTTAAGGCCGTGTACTCAGGGCCATGTAATCGACTTATTCATATGGCTACTAGGCACGCCTGTACCATGACTGGTGTTTCTGCTTAGCTAACTGACTTTTTACACCATGGTCATTAGGCATTTATGTACTCACAACCGTGGACATTATAGGTCATTTGCAAGGCCAAAATGCCACCCACCTAGGGACTTAACCTATAATCAAATAACTAATCCAATCAATGCATATTTAACAACCATGAACATGCCAAAATATCCATTCAACGCTATATTCAAAACCAATTTCAACCATGCCAACTTACAAGACTAAAATTTATGTATATGCAAGCATAATTTATCCATACTTACCATTTACAAGCTCATCCTTTTGTTATACATATAAGCTCAAAATTTCATCTATATACATACCTTAAACTTAATCATTTCTTATGCTTTCAAACCATACCAAATATACATCATATAACACATTCATTAAAGCATATTACTATCACATAACTAGCCAAATCACATGGCTAAGTTCAAATCTCACACTTATACAAATAACTAGCCTATACATGCCATATCTAGCTATATATATTTCCAAAATGTACCAAAACAAGTCAGTAGTGTGATGACGATCCTCATACTACCTCGAGACTTCAAGAGTATTGACGATCTATAAAAGTAGAAAACACACACGTAGTAAGCTTTCCAAAAGTTTAGTAAGTCATATACAAATAAACTTAACATGAAAGGCATATAGGCATATAGGATCATTGGCACAATTAACTTTCATAGCAAATTTATCACATGTATGCTTTTGTCCATGAACTTGGCCACATTTTGCCATAGCCATCAATTCAAAATCTTATATATACATAGCTCTTTCATGCATACTTTCATATATCATATTATTATTCTAATATACATAATCATCATAGTAAAGATCATATAGATATTTTCTCTTGTGTATACACTTAGTGTATAAATCAACATACCTAAACTAATTTACAATTCATAAAGCCATTCATATCACAGACTGCCCTGCTGAACCGTTAGGAACCTAATATGATACTCAAAAAGCTGTAATATTCGTATAATCCCAATGTCCTGCATTTAGGTCTTTTATGTACTCGTGATATCGATGCCATCGTCTCCGCATGTGATCTTACATGAATCAATACGATGCCAATGTCCTGCATATGGTTTTATATGAATCAACATGATGCCAATGTCCTGCATATGGTCTTTACACATAAATCTCAGACGATGCCAACATCCCATATATGGTCTTACACAAAATCTCAAATCAACGTCCGATGTCCCTGATGTGGTCTTACAAGATATCATGAGCTAGCCGACATCATGTCATGTCATAGCTAACCCTTATCTATTCCTAAATGTTGAAACGGAAAGACCCTCATGGCGCAAAGAAAGCAAAATTTAATTCCGATTTATCCAAACCATGAATCCATGTGGAAACTAATCAGTGGTGAAATAAAGGTTTTGAAATTACCAAAACTTAAATCGAGTAGACATCGATCCCTCGACAACAAGAGTTTTGATCTACCGTCGAACCAAGTCGTAACCTTATTCCCATGTCGCCTCTACGTAATCCACCCTGCTTGATTGACTGAATAGAAGAAATCTCCAAAATATTTTGGAGGTTTATTTGTTTGATTACCGCTACACCTCACAAACAATCTCTTGTGTTTCTATATTGCATTGTATCTTTTAATACCTTTTATAATTGGTATCTCTTGAATGTATCATAAAATTAAATAAATACAATAAAGTTTTTAACCGAAAATTATAATTACATTAATTATATCCAAAAATTATAATTACAAGAATTATAACAAGGATTTCAATAAACTATATTTATTTAATTTATATAATGACTAAAATTCATGTATTAATAGAACTATGTTGTCATATGTGTACAACATCCTTGTACATATAATATGTTCAATATTTGATTGCCCAATTAAATTAATTTCTTTAATTAATTTAATTCATGTGACAACCAAACACAATACCAACTATGTTTTATTCCGCTCATTTCAACCATGTAGGTGACCATGTAGGTTTTTGCAATGTTAGCAAGAATACTAGAACGATTCTAATGTTACAAACAATGAGTGGCATCTAGCAATGCATCATTGCTACCTAATCCACAAGAAGTCATGATTCACATAACCTTTTGTGATTAACCTTTCATACATTAATCCCTAAGTCCTTTATCTCCTGAATGGATACAAGTCATGGGATAGTCACACTTGCATAGTCCATCCCATGTTTCTTGATATCTCTTGAGTAGACTATGATATACAAATTATTATGGCATCTCATATCAACTTATTTGAGCATGGCCATGCATTTCTAATCTCACTCAATCAAGTAGCCTAAGATATAACTCCTATTATGTAGGAAGGACTTATGCTATATTGATCAACCATATCCTCTACATAGATTGTGGTATATCCAACATCGCCTTTATAGAACAACCGTTACAAAGTAATGCTTGACTATATCAAAATATACAACTCACGATGTTGGGATAATGATGATCTCAAGTCCCAGGATCATATATCGTATTAATCACTATGAGTAATGTTGTGACAGCTACATAATAATCCAGAAACATACTTATAGCGGTCAATCCAATATGTTGTTCTCAGCAGACATATTCATGCATTGATTTTGACACTCCATATCAATGACAATTGTTTATCATCAATCAACTACATGTTAAGTCTTAATGCATTATTGTTGTCCTAGCCAACAATAATACTTTACTAAGGATCTTTTAAGAATTATCATATTATTCTTAGGACATTATTATAAAAACAGCTTTATTTGTACACGTAAAGAAAATCCAAATAATAATGACAACGCTTTATATTAATAAACATGGTAAATCAAGTATGTTTTTACAACCATCTCATGATTAAACTTTGGGCATACTCACAACTCTCCCACCAGCACTAAGACCAATCACTCATATCTAATATCTAATAATGCTTTATTTATGAGCGACGATCATGCTTCCATCTGTGGTCGTAGGTTTGGTGTGGATCAAAGAATGCTACCATCCGAGGGTATTTTCAGTATATCTCAGACATCCCATCGATCGATAATCTCTCTAATAAGATGGTAGCGCCTTAAGTATATGTTTGGATCGCTGGTCAGATCCGGGTTTTTAGCTTGTACAATAGCTCCATTGTTATCACATCGGAAGTTCTATAGCATCCTCGTATGCTAAGCAAAACCCCTAGTCCAAGAATGAACTTCTTGATCCAAACCGCTCTTTGTCACTTCATCGTCGTAATATACTCATCCTCTATTGTAGAATCGCCATCCGTATTTTACTTTTAAACTCTTCTAGCTCACAAAGACCACCATTAAGGCAAAACACAAAACCCAATTGCATCGAGAATCGCCCTTGTTTGGCTTGAAAGTCGCATCACAGTAACCTTTACACTTAACTCTTCCTCACCTCCATATATTAGGAATGTATCCTTAGTTCTTCTTAAGTACTTAAGGATATTCTTGACTATGGTTTAGTAGCCTTCAACGGATCTACTTGGTACCTGCTTGTCATACTTAAGGCATATGAGACATCCGATTTATACATAACATGGCATACATGATAGATCTAATAGCTAAGCATATGCAATTTTACTCATGCTCTCTCTGCTGTGGAGTTAAAGGACACATTTCATTCGAGAGTGAAATACTATGTCTCATAGGTAGGAATCCTCTTTAGATTCTTCCATACTTAACCTTTTCAAGATTTTTATCTATGTATGTACTTTGGTTTAGACCTAGTAGTCATCTTGATCTATCTCTATAGATCTTGACTCCTAAGATGTAAGTGGCTTCGCCCAAGTCCTTCATAGAGAAAACAACTTCCTAACCAAGTCTTAATAAACTACAATGTAGGTGTGTCATTTCCCATGATAAGTATGTCATCCACATACAGCATCAAGAATGTGATAGTGCTTCAACCAACTCTCTTGTAAACACATGGTTTATCTTTTTATTTTATAAAACCAAACTCTTTGATTGTATCGTTAAAATGAAGATTCCAACTTTGAGAAGCTTGATTTAATCCATAAATGGATCTTTGTATCTTACATACCTTTCTAGCATTCTTTCGATTGACAAAACCTTTAGGTTGTGTCATGTACACATCCTCTTCAAGTTTTTCGCTAAGGAAAGTCTTTTGACATCTATCTCATGATTTCACAATCATGAAATGCAATTTATTATGGGAGGCATCATCCCGATGGATTTAAACCATAGCTATAAGAGAAAAGGTTTCATCATAGTCAACACCATGAATTTGGCGAAACCTTTAGCGACTAATCACCCTTTTGTATGTTTGTACATTACCATCCATGCCGGTTTTTTTTTTGAAAGCCCATTTGCACTATAGGTTTAACCCCTTGACTAGGTCAATCAAAGTTCATACTTGGTTTTCATACATGGAATCCATCTCAAATCTCATCGCCTCAAGCCATTTCTTAGAGTTTGGGCTCATCACCGCTTCTTGATAAGTCCTCGGCTCATCTTGATCTATAAGAAGAACGTCACCATGCGTTGTAATGAGAAATCCATATCTCTCGGTGCATGGCATTCTCTTCAGATCTTATATTGTGGGAATGCGAATAAAAATAGTGGAAAAGTTAAGTAAGAGTAGTAATGTGAGGTGTTCTCGGATGAACAATTGAATTAAAGTATTACATGTGGATGGCTTTTTATGAATGTCGATAATGGGGCTAAGTGCGAAACCATAAAGATGAGTAGCTTATTAATAAGACTTGATGTGATGTCTTATATGATTACATGATAATTAGTACGAGTGGATTCTTTTGTAGCGAGCAATTAGCTCAATAGTGCAGTGAAGATAAATGAGTAAGCACACGGTTGGAGAACACGAGGTGTAATGCCGAGTGTCGAGATAAGTCGATAGCTCCCCACGGATGGGAAAATGGGCGTGTTTGGGGTGGGCAGTGTGCTGACCCCTGACGTGTAACCTTTGATTTTGAGAGAAGATTTTCAATAAGTTCGAAAGTCCAAACAAGTGTTTAAGGCCTCGTATGACCATGATCGTATGTCTAGACAATAAGTTGAAAGAAATTTTAGCGGTACTTGATTAAGTGAGTTCAAGCATGGTAATGTCTCGCATCCAATCTTAGCATCGACTTGGGTATGGGGTGTTACAAGTAGTTCCCAAAATCATCTTTACGGCTGACTCCTTGGCTGATAGCGGCTCTAGTAGAAGGTTTCTAAAGTCCCCACTTAAAGTTTAGGGTGTTTATATAGACTTTGAGATGCTTTACTTAGACCCATATCCTAATTCAAGTAGAATTCCTACTAGGGTGTTTGAATAGGCTTTGAAATGTGTTTCTTTGCCTTCAAGTATCCAAATCGAGTGAAACTCCTCTTGGCCAGTGGGGACATGCCATGGCACATGCCCATGTGAATCGACTTTAGGTCATGTTCAAGTCTATTGATGGAGGCATGGCCGTGTGAATCGTGGTTAGGCCATGTTTGGACTTCTCTTAAGAAACCGTGGTATCGGCTTAAGTCTGGCCATCTTGATTCGTGATATGGCCCATTTGGTCCATTTTGGGCCGTTCTCGTTCTTTTCATCCCTAGGTGCTTCGAGAATAAAACATGAAAATAAAGGATTAAGAGCACATAAATCAAGGAATAAATCATCCAAAAGTATGCTAAATGTGGGATTGGAATATGTTACTTTTACGGTTTATTAGTGCTGCTAGAAATGAGGCACTTGATTGTTGCCCTACGCCTATTACCATGGTGTTAGGTCTACAGCCATATTGCTGCGGCCGTGTGATCTCTCATTCGTTCTTCCATGCACAATAAAGGTTCCCACGCCCATGTTGTTAATCAATGTAAATACAGCCGTATCCTTGGCAGTAGTGGCTTTTTTTGCATTGGGGAAAATTTTTGTCCTTTGTTCGCACGGTGTTGCCCGCCGATGTGTGCCTATTTGTGGTGTCCACGGCCACGGCCATGCTGTGCAAGGCGTGTGGTAGGAAACTCGCTTTATTGTTTGGTTAGTTTTTCTTTTTAGGTGCTAAAAAAAAATATAAAAATTAATGGGGTTGGTGCTGGGTTGCCTCCAGAAGTGCTCGTTAAAGTCTTAAGCTAAACTTACCTTTCATTCGCATAATCATGGTGGTTTGAGTTGAAACTCCTCTTTTTCTATCAATTGTATTAAAATAAGGTTTTAGACTAGTACGATTTACCTTGAAGGTGCCAAATTGAGAATGAGTTACCTCATTGTCTATATGGTAAAGTATTAAGTATTGAAAGGAATTATTCCATTAGGTTCGAAGTGGCAACACGAGATCTGTATTATCCATTAGAACTCGATCTCCAACTCGAATTAATTTGCTTCATCTTTATGTCCGTTATGGAGTTGCCTCGGTTACGCTTCGTGTGTTTTGGTTTTTCCTTGACATCGTCTTCTCATAGAGTCATTAATCAAGCCCGCTCCTCGTGAGTTATTTCTTTATTAGCACGAGGTCTAGGATGGCTCGATTGTGTAATTTCGTGGTGCTCTGAAAGAAGGTTGACCCAAATGGTCATTAATAGAATTTATGTTATCACCTTTATTACTCGATGTCCTAGTTGAGTCTCAAGCTTGAAGAGTGATCGTTTAATCACCAACATGAAGTATGAGTTCACTTGTACCAACATCAATTCTAGTTTTAGCGATTGCTAAAAAGGGTCTAAAATTAAAGGAACATTATTGTCCTTATCCATGTCTAAAACCACAAAGTCTACTTGGAATATGAATTTATCAATTTTACTAGTACATCTTCGATTATGCCCCTAGGAACTCTAATAGTTTTATCAACCAATTGAATCTCATCCTATTTTGTTTGGGTTTCGAGACCTAGTAACATTTTATAAGGCATAACTTTGATGCTTGCCCTAAATGCTAAAGCATTATTAACAGATAAACTACCAATTAAACAAGGAATCGTAAAATCACGGTTCTTTTAACTGCGGTAGTTTATTTTGTAAGATTGTTGAGCACACTACATTTAACTCCATGCGCGCCTTGTCTAACGTCCGTTTGTTTGTCAAAAGCTCTTTTAAATTTTTTGGATTGGGCATCTGAAATAGCTTGAATAAATGGTAAGTTAATATGTAATTTTTAAGAGTTTAAGAAATTTGCCAAATTGTTCATTTGTGCGGTCTTTCTTTGTCGCATTGGGATATAGCACGAGATTGGTATTCGTGCTTACAGTTCTAGTTTATCATGGCTTATCTCAACCTTACCTTCCTCTACCACTTCCTCTTGCCTCAATTTTGGTTCATCTAACCCTTCACTAAAGTGAGCGATGTGCATGAAGTTGCTTCTTTGGGTTAGTTTGGTGTTGTTTGGCAAGCTACCTTGTGTCATTCAGGATATGAGCTTAACAAGTTGTCCTAGTTGGTTCTCGAGCCCTTGAATCGATGCTTGCGATTTTGAGTGTTGTTTCGGTGTTTTGGAAATGGGTTTCTAACACCGCATAAATTTGTTAGCATCTCCTCAAGGTTTGGCTTTTTCTCTTGTGGGTAGGGTTGTTGTTGAAAGCTTGGAGGATTGTTGTCTGATTTCCTTGGCCACCCCATGAAAAGTTTGGGTGGTTCCTCCATGGATTGTAGCGTTACTATAACGGTTATTTTGAGGTCTAGAATTGTTACCCATATAGTTCATCTTTGTTTTCTATGCTAGGGTTATAGCGTGTGTAACACCCCAACCCAAAGCCATCGCCAAAATAGGGTTAAGACCCATTCTTGAACAATCAAATCATTTAACAACCTAGTCCGACACAAAGTCAAACATCGGTATATCACATCAAACATAAACATATAGTCCCTTATTGAGACCTAAAACCTTCAACACCTTCAGAGAAGGATCGGGACTAAATTGAAACACAAAGTTTTTTTCAAAAACTTAAAACTTATCCAAAATATAGGGTATAATGCCCGTGGGAGCCAACCGTGTGCCTCCACACTTCATTGCACACACGTGTGTCCCCCATGGTCGAACTTGATTCCTCACCACGGCCACCAAACACGCCTGCATGTACATTTGTGGTCAATCCTGTAAACAGGTTACCAAGCACCCCAGGTGTCTAAGGTGGGCTACTAAGCCATATTGACTTTGTCACACGGCTTCTAAACACGTGTGCCATGGTAGTGTGACATTATAGGTCATTTGCAAGACCAAAATGCCATCCAAATGGGTCATACATACAAGCAACATTTACCAAAACAACTCATGCACTTATGACTACATAAAAGCATATCAAAATAATCATTCAAACCATGCATTCAATACCAATTCTATTCATACCAAATTTAATACCAAACTTATCTTAACACAAGCATAATTCATTCCCAATTTCACTTATTCCTAATAACATCATACCATCACCAAAATTTACATCCATAAATCAATTTCTCAACTCACACAAGTACCAAAAGATGCATCATATATATCAAATTCATTTATACCAAAACTATCACATATCTAGCCACATCTCATGGCTACTTACAAATCTTAAACATGATTCAAATAACTAGCCTCTACATGCCATATTTTAACTATGTACATCTTTCCAAAATACCCCAAAATAGATTGCTAATAGCGTGATTGAGATGCTAACGATCCCCGATCCGAGCTAGCTTTCTTGACACTGAAAGAAAAAAATAACCACACAAGCTTTTCAAAGCTTAGTAAGTTAATAATTTAATCTGATTACTAAATAATACCACATCATACACAATTAAATCATCACATAGATAAATTTCATAATTAGGCTCATCATCAATCTCAACCATATGCTCAAGTATCTATTCATATAACTATTAAAGCTATCATCAACCACCTAGGTTCAAATGTACCTTGATCAACAGATAGTTACTCACCATTCATGCTACTCAATTGCTCGATATTACCTCTCGTTCAACCTTTACTATTCTTTTTTATTATTTCGGACACTTAGTGCCAATTTCGTAACCGGATCATAATCGTCATTGTACACTTAGTGCCTAATCATTCAACCGACTTATCTCGGTATCGCATACATAGTGTCAGTCCATAAGTCGAAGCTTTCATATCATCGCTTTACAATGCTATTAATTTTTTTTTCAATTTTAGTTTACGCATTTTATCAACTAAAATCTTAACAACTCACTTTCATAAACAAATACATATTCATTTAATAATGCTAAAACATATCTTAATAATATGTATCCTATCCGAACTTACCTCGACGTCGAACTATCGATGCGATCGATTAATCGAGCACTTTATCTTTGCCTCGATCGATCCAGAACCTCTCCTCTCTTGGTCTATACACATTCAAATTCAATCCATTCAATCATCAAATCATTCATTTTAGTCCAACACATATATTTAGGGCATTTTACAAAATAGCCTCACATTTCACATTTCGACACTTTAGTCCCTATTTCACAAAATTTCAATACACATGCTTAGCTAAATTCTTCCCATATTAATACAAACCCACATTTCATCTATTTCACATTTAAGTCCTTCAAATTACTATTTTCACAATTTAGCCCTAATTAGCTAAATTAGTTAAAATTTCAAGAACAAAATGTTCTTCTAGCTCAAATCTTCCATTTAACACCATAAATCATCACAAAGCTCAATATCTTATCAATGGCATATCTCACAAACACTATCAATACGAGAAAATTTGATCATGGGTTTTGTAAAAACAACCGATCATAAAAATGTAGAAATTATCAAAATTGACTCAAAATCATACCTCAATCAAGATGAACAATGGACGAATATCATAAGCTTTTGCTCCTATTTCCTTTTGTATTTTGGTGAACAAAGATGAACATATTCATCTTGTTTTCATCTTTATTTGATTACTAAACATATTATTATTCAAATTACTAAATTATCCTTTCATTAAACATATAAACAAAAATATAATAAGGCTAATATGTCATTTAACTTGCCACTAACTTATAAATGGTTTATTAACAACAATAGGCCTCCACCTTAAAAAGTAATCAACAAATTGATAGTTATGAATCAACACCGACTTTTACACCTTATGCAATTAAATCCTTTTCATAAACCGACTACGGTCGATAAAATTATCATACGAATTTTCACGGTATATCACATACTATTCACCGGAAAATATCACTAAATATTTTTACGACCCGCATTTGTGGTCCCAAAACCACTATTCGACCAGGTTCATCGAAATTTTATTCTGGTGGCTATTACGTTGTTCGTCCCTCCTCCGCTTTGTATCTGCATCACTGATGTACTGCAAAGAACCACACAAACCATCAATCTTTTTATTTAACAGATTCTACGGTTTGATAGCATGGTCACGATATCGGGTTGAAAACATCGGCGGCTTTTGTTGGCTTTATCCTCATAACACCCGATAGTTATTCGGTGCCAACTCTTCTATGAACTCATAAGCCACTTTAGGGGTTTGTTATTTAGGGTTCCATGGTTTGAATTAATCAAGCGCCTAGTTGAGGGTTGACACCATTGTAAAAGGTTTGAACACAGTAGACACAAGGTAACCCATAGTGAGGCATCTTCCAATAGATCATATATCTCCCATGCATCGTGAAAGTGTTTCTAGATCCATCGCACAAAAGAAGAATATCATTCCTCAACTTAGCCGTTTTAGCTGGCGGGAAGTATTTAAGTAAAAAATTTTAGGTCATTTGTTCCCATGTAGTGATTGATCCTCGTGGTAACGAGTTCAACCACTATTTGACTTTATTCCTCAAGAGAAAGGAAAATACAAGAAGGAATTGCATCGTCGAAACACTATTTATTTTGAAATTGTTTGGATCCTCATCCAATAAACCATCAAACCGAACAAATTCTTTGAATCATTTGAATAGTGTTAGGTTTAGGTTCAAAATTTTTGCAGCAATAGTAGGTCTAACAATACTTGATTTAGCTCCTATCAAATTAGGTTTAGCATAATCATACATAATGGGAGCAGGATTTTGATTCACCGGGTTTGCGACAACCAAAGGGGGTAGCGGATTACTATTAGCCAGCTCTTCGGTATTATTGGTTTCGTTTTCTTATGGATTATTATTAGCCATCTCTTCGGTATTATTGGTTTCATTTTCTTACTCTTCTTCATGTATTGTAAGCTTCACCTTATTTTATTCGATTTACGCTAGCGGTACCTTCTATATCATTGACAAAAAGTAATGGTCTGATGGGTTCCTTCTAGTCATAAACTAAAAGTTCTTGCGAGAAGCAAAAAAAAAAAAAAAAGAAAAAATTAGAGAAGTAAAAATAAATAAAAAATTAAATTAAATTGCAATAAAATAAGAATGGTCAAAGTAATAAAAATTTACCGCTCCTAATATCTTAGTCCCTGGTAATGGTGCCAAAAACTTGATGTGGTCTCTAACTAACTATGATCACAATAAAGTCCAGCGCACCTATCGTTCAATAGTATAGTTATGGTAAAACTGATAATATCGTATCCACAAGGACCAAGAGTACTACTAATTACTATCTTTTTATTATCTAGCATAAGATTTGAAGTGATTTCTTTTAAACTAAAAAACTTAATTAAAAACGACAACGAAAGAATTAGGAAAATACTTTTAGACAACATTACTTTTTGTAACAATCATCCCATGTCCATCAGGATTAGGGTTAAGGGCATTACGTGAGATCGAAAACTTGATCGGACAATTCATAAGTTAAGCCATAAAATACAATCATAATGTCCCTTTGTAGGTCATCGAGACCTAAAACATGCTTTATGTGAGATTTGGGACTAAAAAAATATCTGAATTCTCAAAATTTAAAACTTTTCTAAATTTGGGGTTACACGCTTGTGGGCAGTGAGTGTGCCTCCATGGTGCTAGACACAGTGTGTCTCCCATGGTCAAACCTAACTTAACTCCACGGCTACCTAGCACCCCAGTGCTAAGGTTGTGTACTCTTAGCCATATACTAACTTATTCACACGGCTACTAGGCACGTTCGTGTACCATAGTGTGCTCTTAAGCTAGCTCTTGCACCACAGTCACTAAACACGCTTGTGTACCACAACCATGTGACATTATAGGTCATTTGCAAGGCCAAAATGCCACCACACCTAAGGTCTTAACCTACAATCAAATACCAATCCAATCAATGCATATTTAACAACCATGAACATGCCAAAATATCCATTCAATTTTACACTCAAAACCAATTTCAACCATTCCAACTTACAAGACTAAAAATTATGTATTTACAAGCATAATTAATCCCTACTTACCATTCACAAGCTCATCCTTTTGTTAAGCATATAAGCTCAAAATTTCATTTATATACTTACTTTAAACTTAATCATTTCTTATACTTTCAAACCATACCAAATATACATCATATAACACATTCATTAAAGCATATTACCATCACATAACTAGCCAAATCACATGGCTAAGTTCAAATCTCACACTTATACAAATAACTAGCCTATACATGCCATATCTAGCTATATACATCTAAATGTACCAAAACAATTTGAGTAGTGTGATGTGATCCTCGGCGGATTTTCGAGCCTTCACTTGCTTTGACGATCTATAAAAGAAAACACAGAGGCTTTCCAAAAGCTTAGTAAGTCATATACAAATAAACTTAACATGAAAGGCATATAGGCATATAGGAACATTGGCACAATTAACTTTCATAGCAAATTTATTACATCTATGTTTTGGTCTATGTACTTGGCACATTTTGCCACATTCATCAATTCAAAATCTTATATATACATAGCTCTTTCATGCATACTTTCATATATCATATTATTATTCTAATATAGATAATCATCATAGTAAGATCATATAGATACTTACCTTGTACACACACTTTGTGTATAAATCAACGATACACGAAATGGATTTACAATTCATATAGCCATTCATATCACGACTTGCCCATTGAACCGTTAGGAACCTAATAGGATACTCGAAGCTCGAAATAGTACAATGCTGCCAGCGTTAGAGGTCTTACATGTACTAAGATATCGATGCCACTATCCTGCACGAGGTCTTACGAATCAATCGATGCCAATGTCCGGACGTAGTCTTACGTAAATCTGTATCGATGCCAGCGTCATAGAGTGGTCTTACATGAAATCTCAAATCAACATGACATCCTAGACATGGTCTACATGATATCACGGCGACACTATGTCATGACATAGCTAATCCTATATATTCCTAGGTTTATGCAGACTTCTTAGACATTATCAATATATCGATCTTATCCAGGATTCATATACATAGCATCTGTAAGCATTCATTGTTATCAATAGTCATATGAATATGCATAATTCAATACAAATATGTTTATTTGCATAATGACTTACCTAGGATTCGACTTAACTGAAATGAAAACGGCTACTTGGTTACTTTAGCTTTCCCGCGTTCTAAGTCAATTTTTTCGGTTCTTGATCTAAACATATTCAAATTTAACCTTTAATTAGCTAACTCATCCAATTCAATCCAATTACATATTTTGGGTTATTTGCAACTTAACCTCACATTTGCATAATTTATTAATTTAGTCCATTTCTCTCAAAACATCAAATACACAAATTCATCACATATATATGCTTATTTGAATGCTTATGAACATCATACAAGCCCATAGTTTCCAACAAATTTGCAATTTAGTCCTCAAATTACTATTATCTCAATTTAGCCCTAATTAGCTAAATTCATCAAAATTTCAAGAATAAAGAATGTTCATTAAACACATATCTTGCATTCACCTAAACTCATCACAAAGCTCACCGTTTCATCAATGGCACAACTCACAAATATCATCAATACACAAAATTTAGACATGGGCTTGATAGTAGACTAAGCAACAATCTCAAAAACATAAAATCACCAAAAATCTAAAGCCAAAACATACCTAAATTATGCAATTCAATGGTCGAACCCTAGCTTGTTTTCTTTTCTTTCACTTATGAATTTCCTCGAAGATGATAAGAATAAGTCCACTTACTCTTGTTTTCTTTTTATTATAATATAAAATGTCATATAGCATTAACTTATAAATTTTAACCATAAATTTTAACATATAAAACTTACTCATTTAATAGCTTGTAGTCCACTAACAATAGTAGTCGCAATTGACACATAAGTCCTCACACTTATAAAGACATAACAAATAGGCTTCTTTTCATAAAATATGCAAATTTGCATTTCAATGCAATTCAATCCTTTTCATCAAATTAAACACCGAATGGACAAATTAACTTATGAAACTTCACACATGCTTAATCATTTATCAAATGCAGAAAATAATATTAAAAATTGAGACTCAGTTGTGGTCCGAAACCAACATTACGAGTAGGGTATAGAACTATTACAATTCTCCCTTTAGGGATTTTGCCCCGAAAATCTTCTGTGAAATGAGTTAAATATTCTTGTCTCATTGAATCCTCAGGCTCGTAGCCTCTTCTATTCCGTGTCAATTCCACAATACTTTCAAATATACCAAACCATATAATTTTGTTACTTAGCTTATTTCTTCTATAATTTCAGATATAATTTCTTCTATTCGTATCGATCCGTGTCGATTCAAGCGACAATAATTGATGCACATTCTCATTGCCATCTTTCCTTTTCACGAGCAGAATAGGAGCACCCAAAAAAACTTCGTTCTCTGAACCTTCATCATCAATTCTTGCAACGCACTTTAACTTTTTAAATCTATTGGTGCCACTCTCAGCTATCGAAATAGGTGTAGTACCGGTAATAGATCAATACCAAACTCAACTTCACGAATGGAGGCAAACCCGCAACTCTTGAAATACACGAGAATACTTACATACAACATGTATTGATTCAATTTTCTTCTGAACTTTGAATCAATCACATAAGCAATACCTCATCCCTTTTCACATATCTTGAGCTTTTAATACCGATATCACTACTTGCAATCCATTTAAATCATTAGACTCAACTCATACGATTTTATTATTCGGACATCTCAAATCAATAGTCTTTCTTTTGATTCTATGACATCATGTAAAGACAACCATCCATACCCAAAATTATATCGAACTCATCAAATGGAAAAAGCATTAGATCGGTGGGAAGCAGATATCTTGAAACATTAACGAACAATTCTTGCATACTTTTCAACAAGGACACATTTACATAAGGGGTTCTCATCGTGTCAACAATGAAGTTTTAAAATTTATAAAATAATGATCGAATCGAGACTAACTATGACAATGATAGAGGCAAGTGCACCTATCAAATAGAAGTATAGTTTAGGCAAGAATATCTTATCGAACCCAAAGGAACCTAAAAGTACTACTACTCACTTTCTTATTATTTAGCCTAAAATATGGAGTGATTGGTTTATGAAACTAATGAAAAACTAAACTAGATGCAAAGAAAAAGAATGAATTGGAGAAAGACTTTAGGAAAACTCGGTTGATGAAGCGATACCCACAGAAGAATCTACCTATGACTTCACTTATTATTTATTCCCCAAACTATATGATTTCTTTACTTAGCTTGATCATGAGACTCCAACCTATATTAAACCTCACTCGAGGCGAATAACGTCTAACCTTAGGTTAATTAGTTGAACTCGTTCTCTTATAATAACCCCAAGGAAGCAGTAAATCGATCAATGGATTCCCATATTAGGTTTCACCCTAATCTTGTAAAATCTCGTAACCTATCTCTAGGTGCCGATCAACTGCTCAATTATGCTCGATCTACTCTTAGCGGGGCCATTCCTCCTCCACCTAAGTACATCGAGTTAAATTAAGCAACATAATTAAGAACAAACTAAGTACTTCTCATATAATTTAGAAATCAAATAACAAAATTCATCATAGGTTTCATCCCCTCAAGTATCTCGAGGGGTTTAGTTCATAACAAAATAAGAAAACATCTCAAGAGAAAAGATAAAACAAAAATAAGAAATCCTAAAACTCCCTAAAGGAATTGAAAGAGAGCTCTTCCGTCTTGAATGGAGCAGGACTTGAGATGGATCAACTGGCTATCTTTAAGTGATTCCCTAAATATGAGCTTGACAAAAGCCTGCTTAAAAACATCCCTTCAATGTCTACCTTGGGTTGTTTATATAGGCTTTGAGATGCTTTACTTAACTCTAAGTACCTCTTTCAAGTAGAATTACTATTATGTAACCCATATCCCATTTTCGTGTCAGATTAGGGTTAAGGCGTTACTGACGGATCACTTTATCGAGATAATTCATAAGTGAAGCCATGAAATACAATCATAATTTCCCTTTAGGTTATCAAAACCTAAAACATGCTTTATATGAGGTCGGGACTAAACTAGAACACATATAGAAATTCTCGAAATTTAAAACTTTTCAAAATTTCGGGGTTACATGCCTATGTGGACGGGTTGTGTGCCTTCCACATTTAGACACACCCGTGTCCTCCCGAGGTCAACGACTTAACTCCACTACAAGCACCTCCGTGTGCTAAGGCCGTGTACTCTTAGGCCATATCTTGACTTATTCACATGGCTACTAGGCACACTTGGTGTACCATGACCGTGTGCTCTTAAGCTAGCTCTTGACTTTACACCATGGTCATTAGGCACGCCCGTACCTGGCAAGTGTGACATTATAGGTCATTTGCAAGGCCAAAATGCCACCCACCTAGGGACTTAACCTACAATCAAATACCAATCCAATCAATGCATATTTAACAACCATGAACATGCCAAAATATCCATTCAACGTTTACATTCAAAACCAATTTCAACCATGCCAACTTACAAGACTAAAATTTATGTATATGCAATAATTTATCCATACTTACCATTTACAAGCTCATCCTTTTGTTATACATATAAGCTCAAAATTTCATCTATATACATACCTTAAACTTAATCATTTCTTATGCTTTCAAACCATACCAAATATACATCATATAACACATTCATTAAAGCATATTACCATCACATAACTAGCCAAATCACATGGCTAAGTTCAAATCACACTTATACAAATAACTAGCCTATACATGCCATATCTAGCTATATATATTTCCAAATGTACCAAAATAGTGAGTAGTGTGATGATCCTCTCACAGTCCCGAGACTTGATAGCATTGACGATCTATAGAGAAAACACGAGTAAGCTTTCCAAAAGCTTAGTAAGTCATATACAAATAAACTTAACATGAAAGGCATATAGGCATATAGGATCATTGGCACAATTAACTTTCATAGCAAATTTATCACATGTATGCTTTTGTCCATGAACTTGGCCACATTTTGCCACATCATCAATTCAAAATCTTATATATACATAGCTCTTTCATGCATACTTTCATATATCATATTATTATTCTAATATACATAATCATCATAGTAAGATCATATAGATACTTACCTTGTATACACACTTAGTGTATAAATCAACACGAAACTAATTTACAATTCACATAGCCATTCATATCACAGACTTGGTTGAACGTTAGGAACCTAATATGATACTCAAAAGCTCGAATATTCGTACAATCCCAATGTCCCGACGAGGTCTTACATGTACTCGGATATCGATGCCCTTGTCCGAGGGATCTTACATGAATCAATACGATGCCAATGTCCCGGACATGGTTTTACATGAATCAATACAATGCCAATGTCCCATTGGTCTTACATAAATCTCGTATCGATGCCAACATCCCGGACATGGTCTTACACAAAATCTCAAATCAACGTCGATGTCCCGGATGTGGTCTTACAAGATATCACGGTGACACCTATGTCATGTCATAGCTAACCCTATCTATTCCTAAATGTTGGAGCGGTAGCACCTCATGATAAAATAAATTTAATTCAACGATCCAAACCATGAATCCATGTGTGTGGAGCGAATCGAGGTGAAATAAAGGTTTTGAAATTACCAAAACTTCAATCACAGTGACATCGATGCCTCGACAACAAGTTTTGATCTCTTGTCGAACCAAGTCGTAACCTTATTCGATGTCGACCTCTACGTAATCCACCTGTTTGACTATGAATAGAAGAAATCTCCAAAAATATTTTGGAGGTTTATTTGCTTGATAATTGCTAGACCTCACAAACAATCTCTTAGGGTTTCTTAAGCATTGTATCTTTTAATACCTTTTATAATTGGTATCTCTTGAATGTATCATAAAATTAAATAAATACAATAAAGTTTTTAAAGAAAATTATAATTACATTAATTATATCCGAAAATTATAATTACATAATTATAACAAGGATTTCAATAAACTATATTTATTTAATTTTATATCTGAATAAAATTCATATTAATAGAACTATGTTGTCATTATGTACAACATCCTTGTACATATAATATGTTCAATATTTGATTGCCCAATTAAATTAATTCTTTAATTAATTTAATTCATGTGACAACCAAACACAATACCAACTATGTTTTATTAGTTCATTTCAACCATAGGTGCGACCATGTAGGTTTTTGCAATGTTAGTAGTAATACTAGAAGGATTCTAATGTTACAAACAATGAGTGGCATCTAGCAATGCATCATTGCTACCTAATCCACAAGTCATGATTCGACATAACCTTTTGTGATTAACCTTTCATACATTAATCCTTAAGTCCTTTATCTACGGAATGGATACAAGTCATGGGATAGTCACACTTGCATAGTCCATCCCATGTTTCTTGATATCTTGAGTAGACTATGATATACAAATTATTATGACATCTCATATCAACTTATTTGAGCATGGCCATGCATTTCTAATCTCACTCAATCAAGTAGCCTAAGATATAACTCCTATTATGTAGGAAGGACTTATGCTATATTGATCAACCATATCCCTCTACATAGATTGTGGTATATCCAACATCAGTCTTTATAGAACAACCTGTTACAGTGTACGTTTGACTATATCAAAATATACAACTCACGATGTTGGGATAATGATGATCTCAAGTCTGAGGATCATATACGTATTAATCACTATGAGTAATGTTGTGATTTACATAATAATCCGAAACATACTCATAGCGGGTCAATCCAATATGTTGTTCTCTAGCACACATATTCATGCATTGATTTTGACACTCCATATCAATGACAATTGTTTATCATCAATCAACTACATGTTAGTCTTAATGCATTATTGTCCTAGCCAACAATAATACTTTACTAAGGATCTTTTAAGAATTATCATATTATTCTTAGGACATTATTATAAAGCAGTTTATTTGTACACGAAAGAAAAGCGAAATAATAATGACAACGCTTATATTAATAAACATGGTAAATCAAGTATGTTTTTACAACCATCTCATGATTAAACTTTGGGCATACTCTTACAATCTCCACTAGCACTAAGACCAATCACTCATATATCTAATACCAAGCGACTTAGTGTGCGATCATGCTTAGCGTGCGGAGGCTTGGAGGATCGACAATGCTACCATCTGTAGGTACTTTGCATATCTGTACATCCCATCGATCGATAATCTCTCGAATAAGATGGTAGCGCCTAAGTATATGTTTGGATCGCTGGTGAGATCTGGGTTTTTTAGCTTGTACAATAGCTCCATTGTTATCACATCAGAGTTCTATAGCATCGGTATGCTAGGCAAAACCTAGTCCAGAATGAACTTCTTGATCCAAACCGCTTTTCTGCCTCACCGGTGTAATATACTCATCCTCTATAGAATCAATTCTGTACTTTGCTTTAAACTCTTCTAGCTCACAGCACCACCATTAAGGCAAAACACAAAACCTAATTGCGATCGAGAATCGTCCTTGTCGGTTTGAAAGTGGCATCGGTGTAACCTTTACACTTAACTCTTCCTCACCTCCATATATTAGGAATGTATCCGAGTTTAAGTCATCCAGAAGCAAATAAAAGAAATAAAATTTTGCCTCCATGGTGGAGAATTGGATGACACCTAACTAAATCTTTAAGTGATTTTTTTATTTAATTACTTAGAGAGGAAGCAATGGACGGCAATAGGGACTCTTAGGAGAAGAGTTTTATTCCCTTTAAATTTCGACTAAATAGGTGGATAAATGAAGAATTATTCTTTAATTAGGAAAATAAGGAAGAGTGGTGGCCAAGTAAAGGATTCTTGGCCTAGTAAATTCGGCTATAAAAGGAGGGACTAGGGCCATTCATTATTCATTCTCCTCTCTTTTCCTCTGCCAAATATTCTTCTTGAGCATCCATTCTTTTCTTCTTTTCTTTTAGCCTCCTAGCCGATTTCCTTCTAAGCCTATTATTCCTCTCTTCTTTCATCTTTGAAACCAAATACATAAGGGAATCATAGCCGATTGTTCATCAAGTCTCTAAGCCGAATCTCACGAAGGTTGAAGTGAAGGTGCAATCGATTCCTTCAAATAAGGGTAAGATCCAAGTTTAGTTTTCCATTCTTTTATATTCTAGACTTATTGCAATTTAGAGACTAACTTGATTATTAATCTTGGCTGAATCATGGAAGAAGAAATTCTTTTCGAAGGTACACCATAGGCCACGTGTTCCCTAGTTATTCGGTGAATTTGAGGATTTAAGATCCACAAGGTAAGTACCTAAAAGTATTGACCAAAGCTTGTATGATTATCTAGATCGGTTCTTTAATTATTAAAAGCGAAAACTAACCCATATTGAGATTCAAGGTTGGTCGAATATCAAGTGAAGGAAAACCAAGTTTTGGGTTTGAATAAACACCAAATCGGCATCAAAGGTAAGTCTCTTTACAAATCCTACTAGGATTTGGATATTATAATAAAATAGAATTTATGCTAAGTAATACTTGATAAACCAAATGTAGGAATTAAGGATCTAAACATTAGATCTTGCTTTGAAATCTCAAGGAATCGTTAAACAAATCGGTGTGTACCTACACTAAATCTTGATAGATTCTGGCTTTAATTCATTATGTGTGTTAATATGAAAGTGTAATAATATGGCTAAGGTACCGTGTGTATTCCACACTATTCTTAATAGTTTTATGGTTTAAATATGATATATATGTTAATGTGAAAGTGAAAGAGAGTGGCTAAAGTGCCATATTATGGTACAAAGTGCTAAATACGTTTTCCTACTTCTACTAGGATTACGAAATAAATGTTATATAAGTGAAAAGTGATGTGGAAGTGAAATAAAAATATGTTATGCATGATATTTATAATTTGGGGCATTCGGGATTTATGTGAAAGGGAAGAAGGTGTTGACTACGGTCTCACCAGCGTTATAAGTGAAAGTGATGACTTGGTCTCACAAAGTGAATGTGATGACTTGGTCTCACTAAGTGAATGTGATGACTTGGTCTCACTAAGTGGTAACCGGTTACATTACTGATGGTGGCTATGCCACAAAATTATCGATGGGCGATGAGCACGTCATTGCGATGTTGCCTTGATGGAGTGTAGCGGAAGGAGGTTGACTTAGTAGTCCCCACGGTGTCTGAGGTTGAGTACGGGTGGAGTGTAGCGGATGGCATATAGGTTTGGGTTGGGTTTGCATCATGATTTTGAATTTTGTATGCATATGATTTTTATGGTGTGCCTAATTCTATTATGTTTAGTGTTGGTTACACTTTGAGTCTATCGACTCACCCGTTGTGGGAATATGTTTGGTGATGAGCGGTAATGGACCGGGACGGCGAGAACTTGTGGTGGCCATGATCGACTTGAAGTTGATTAATTTGAATAATTATTTTTATTTTAAAGTACTATACAATTTATTATTTGGGTTTCATTTTATGTAATAAAGGCAGCCGTGACATTTTATTTCTACTATAATTACTATGTTATGAGTTTAGGGCTTTATAAAGAGTAAGCCCACTTAATATGAAATGAGTTTAAATAAATTGTCACTTGAAATAAATGGGTTTTTGTTATAAAAATAAATTTGTTTTCAACTCAAGCCCAACCCACAACGAGCTATCTTCCAAAACTCACGATTTTAAAATATTGAATGAATTTGGACCGAGTTACTTGAGGAACATACCAGATCCAGTCCATTCTCGTGGGCCGGGTTTGGGGTGTTTCATACACCTTTTGCAATTAAGTCCTTTTTCATAAACCAGCACACAGTCGATAAAATTATCATACAAAATTTTCACACAGGCTATATCACATACTATTTACACAGAAAATATCACTAAATATTTTTACGACCTCAGATTTGTGGTCCCAAAACCACTATTCTGACCAGGGTCTAAATCGGGTTGTTACAGGGTGGGTATTCTGTATTGTTCGTCCTTCCTCTGTTTGTATTGCACTGCATCACTCGATGTACCTGCAAAGAACCACACAAACCATCAATCCTTTTATTTAACTGTTCTACCTGGTTTGCTAGCATGGTCATAGCATCGAGGTTGAAAACACTGGCGGCTTTTGTTGGCTTTATCCTCATAACTTGCCACTGATAGTTATCCAGTGCCAACTCTTCTATGAACTCATAAGCCGCTTTAGAGGTCTTGTTATTTAGGGTTCCACTGGCGGCTGAATTAATCAACTGCCTAGTTGAGGGGTTGACACTATTGTAAAAGGTTTGAACCTGTAGCCACAAATGTAACCCATAGTGAGGGCATCTTCCCAGTAGATCCTTATATCTCTCCCATGCATCGTAAAGTGTTTCTAGATCCATCTGCACAAAAGAAGAGATATCATTCCTCAACTTAGCCGTTTTAGCTGGCGGGAAGTATTTAAGTAAAAAATTTTCGGTCATTTATTCCCATGTAGTGATTGATCCTTGTGGTAACGAGTTCAACCACTATTTGACTTTATTCCTCAACGAGAAAGGAAAATATCGAAGGCGAATGGAATCGTCAGAAACACTATTTATTTTGAAATTGTTTGGATCCTCATCCAATAAACCATCAAACTGAACAAATTGCTGAATCATCTGAATAGTGTTAAGTTTCAGTTCAAAATTATTTTTCAGCAATAGTAGGTCTAAGAATACTTGATTTAGTTCCTATCAAATAGGTTTAGCATAATCATACATAGTACGAGGAGCAGGATTTTGATTCACCGGGTTTGCGACAACCAAAAGGGGGTAGTGGATTATTATTAGCCATCTCTTCGGTATTATTGGTTTCGTTTTCTTACTCTTCTTCTATGTATTGTAAGCTTCACCTTATTTCTCTTCGATTTCTGCTAGCGGTACCTTCTATATCACTGTCAAAAAGTAATGGTCCTGATGGGTTCCTTCTAGTCATAAACTAAAAGTTCTTGCCAGAAGCAAAAAAAAAAAAAAAAAAAAAAAAAATTAGAAGTAAAAATAAATAAAAAATTAAATTAAATTGCAATAAAATAAGAATGGTCAAAGTAATAAAAATTTAGTGCTCCTAATATCTTAGTCCCTGGCAATGGTGCCAAAAACTTGATATGGTCTCTAACTAACTATGATCACAATAAAGTCAAGCGCACCTATCATTCAATAGTATAGTTATGGTAAAACTGATAATATCGTATCCACAAGGACCAAGAGTACTACTAATTACTATCTTTTTATTATCTAGCCTAAGAATTGAAGTGATTTCTTTTAAACTAAAAAACTTAATTAAAAACGACAACGAAAGAATTAGGAAAATACTTTTAGACAACTTATATGAGATAGGCAATACCTAAGGAAGAATCCACCTAGGCTTCACTTATTACTTTTTGTAACAATCCTGTCCCATGTCCATCACCGGATTAGGGTTAAGGGCATTACGTGACAGATCGGAAACTTGATCAGACAATTCATAAGTTAAGCCATAAAATACAATCATAATGTCCCCTTTTGAGGTCATCGAGACCTAAAACATGCTTTGTAACGGGGTCGGGACTAAACTGGAACATATACAGAAATTCTCAAAAATTTAAAACTTTTCTAAATTTCAAGGGTTACACGCCTATGTGGGCAGGTCGTGTGCCTCCCATGGCTGCTAGACACACCCGTGTGTCCTCCCCGTGGTCAAACCTAACTTAACTCCATGGCTACCTAGCACCTCGATGTGCTAAGGCCGTGTACTCTTAGGCCATATACTAACTTATTCACACGGCTACTAGGCACGCTCGTGTACCATGACTGTGTGCTCTTAAGCTAGCTACTAACTTTACACCACGGTCACTAGGCACGCTTGTGTACCACAACCATGTGACATTATAGGTCATTTGCAAGGCCAAAAATGCCACCCACCTAGGGTCTTAACCTACAATCAAATACCAATCCAATCAATGCATATTTAACAACCATGAACATGCCAAAATATCTATTCAATCTTTACACTCAAAACCAATTTCAACCATTCCAACTTACAAGACTAAAAATTATGTATTTAGAAGCATAATTTATCCCTACTTACCATTCACAAGCTCATCCTTTTGTTAAACATATAAACTCAAAATTTCATCTATATACTTACTTTAAACTTAATCATTTCTTATACTTTCAAACCATACCAAATATACATCATATAACACATTCATTAAAGCATATTACCATCACATAACTAGCCAAATCACATGGCTAAGTTCAAATCTCACACTTATACAAATAACTAGCCTATACATGCCATATCTAGCTATATACATCTCGAAATGTACCAAAACAAATTTGAGTAGTGTGATGATGATCCTCGATGGTTTTCGAGCCTTCACTAGCTTTGACGATCTATAAAACAAAGAAAACACACAAAGAGTAAGCTTTCCAAAAGCTTAGTAAGTCATATACAAATAAACTTAACATGAAAGGCATATAGGCATATAGGAACATTGGCACAATTAACTTTCATAGCAAATTTATCACATGTGTGTTTTGGTCTATGAACTTGGCCACATTTTGCCACATTCATCAATTCAAAAATCTTATATATACATAGCTCTTTCATGCATACTTTCATATATCTTATTATTATTCTAATATACATAATCATCATAGTAAGATCATATAGATACTTACCTTGTACACACACTTTGTGTATAAATCAACGTACCTGAAACGGATTTACAATTCATATAGCCATTCGTATCACAGACTTGCCCATTGAACCGTTATGAACCTAATAGGATACTCAGAAAGCTCAAAATAGTCGTACAATGCCAACGTCCTAGACGAGGTCTTACATGTACTAAGATATCGATGCCACTATCCCAGACAGGGTCTTACACAAATCAATACGATGCCAATGTCCCGGACATGCTCTTACACGTAAATCTCATATCGATGCCAACGTCATAGAGTGGTCTTACATGAAATCTCAAATCAACACTGACATCCTAGACATGGTCTACATGATATCACAGAACTGACACCTATGTCATGACATAGCTAATCCTATCTATTCCTAGGTTTGTACGGGACTTCTTAGACATTATCAGTGTATCGATCTTATCTCGGGATTCATATACATAGCATCTCGTAAGCATTCACTGTTATCAATAGTCATATGAATATGCATACTTCAATACAAATACGTTTATTTGCATAATGACTTACCTAGGATTCAATTTAACTGAAATGAAAACGGCTACCTGGTTACTTTAGCTTTCCCGCGATCTAAGTCCATTTTTTCGGTTCTTGATCTAAACATATTCAAATTTAACGATTTAATTCGCTAACTCATCCAATTCAATCCAATTACACATATTTTGGGTTATTTGCAACTTAACCCTCACATTTGCATAATTTATTAATTTAGTCCATTTCTCTCAAAACATCAAATACACAAATTCATCACATATATATGCTTAGCCGAATGCTTATGAACATCATACAAGCCCATAGTTTCCAACAAATTTGCAATTTAGTCCCTCAAATTACTTTTATCTCAATTTAGCCCTAATTAGCTAAATTCATCAAAATTTCAAGAATAAAGAATGTTCATTAAACACATATCTTGCATTTAACACCTAAACTCATCACAAAGCTCACCGTTTCATCAATGGCACAACTCACAAATATCATCAATACACAAAATTTAGACATGGGCTTGATAGTAGACTAAGCAACAATCTCAAAAACATAAAAATCACCAAAATCTAAAGCCAAAACATACCTAAATTATGCAATTCAATGGTCGAACCCTAGCTTGTTTTTTTTCTTTTCTTTCACTTATGAATTTCAGCTCGAAGATGATAAGAATAAGTCCACTTACTCTTGTTTTCTTTTTATTATAATATAAAATGTCATATAGCATTAACTTATAAATTTTAACCATAAATTTTAACATATAAAACTTATTCATTTAATAGCTTGACCGTCAACTAACAATAGTAGTGGCTTAATTGACACATAAGTCCTCACACTTATAAAGACATAATAAATAGGCTTCTTTTCATAAAATATGCAAATTTGCATTTCAATGCAATTCAATCCTTTTCATCAAATTAAACACACAGACAGACAAATTAACTTACGAAACTTCAGCACATGCTTAATCATTTATCAAATGCACAGAAAATAATATTAAAAAATTATTCAGACTCAAATTTGTGGTCCCAAAACCACTGTTCTGACTAGGGTATAAACCAAACTATTACAATTCTCCCCTTTCAGGATTTTCGCCCCCGAAAATCTTACTGTGAAACAAAGTCAAATATTGCTGTCTCATTGAATCCTCAGGCTCCCATGTAGCCTCTTCTATTCCGTGTCGATTCCACAATACTTTCAGATATACCAAACCATATAATTTCGTTACTTAGCTTATTATTTCTTCTATAATTTCAGATATAATTTCTTCTATTTCCGTGTCGATCCGTGTCGATTCAACTGACAATAATTGATGCACATTCTCATCGTTCCATCTTTCCTTTTCACGAACAAAATAGGAGCACCCCAAGGCAAAAAACTCGTTCTACCGAACCTTCTATCAGTCAATTATTGCAACTGTGACTTTAACTCTTTTAAATCTATTGGTTCCATTCTATACGAAGCTATCGAAATAGGCATAGTACCAAGTAATAGATCAATACCAAACTCAACTTCACGAATGGGAGGCAAACCCAGCAACTCTTCAGGAAATACACCAGAATACTTACATACAACAGGTATTGATTCAATTTTCTTCTCAGTCACTTTTGAATCAATCACATAAGTAAAATATGCCTCATATCCCTTTTTCACATATCTTCGAGCTTTTAATACCGATATCACTGCAGGCAATCCATTTAAATCATTAGACTCAACCCGTACGATTTCATTATTCAGACATCTCAAATCAATAGTCTTTCTTTTATAGTTCACAACAGCATCATGTAAAGACAACCAGTCAATACCAAAAATTATATCGAACTCATCAAATGGAAAAAGCATTAGATCAGCGGGGAAACAGATATCTCAAAACATTAACGAACAATTCTTGCATACTTTTTCAACAAGGACACTTTTACCTAAGGGGTTCTCATCGTGTCAAACAGTCGAGTTTTAAAATTTATAAAAATAATGATCGAATCTGTAGACTAACTATGACAATGATAGGGCAAGTGCACCTATCAAACAGAAGTATAGTTTAGGCAAGAATATCTTATCGAACCCAAAGGAACCTAAAAGTACTACTACTCACTTTCTTTCTATTATTTAGACTAAAATATGGAGTGATTGGTTTATGAAACTAATGAAAAACTAAACTAGATGCAAAGAAAAAAGAATGAATTGGAGAAAGACTTTAGGAAAACTCAGTTGATGAAGACGATACCCACAGGAAGAATCTACCTATGACTTCACTTATTATTTATTCCCCAAACCATATGAGTTCTTTACTTAGCTTGATCCGTGAGACTCCCTAACCTATATTAAACCCTCTCTCGAGGTGAATAACATCTAACCTTAGGTTAATTAGTGGAACTCTCGTTCTCTTATAATAACCCCCTAAGGAAGCAATAAATCGATCAATGGATTCCCATATTAGGTTTCAACCTAATATTGTAAAATCTCGTAACCCTATCTCTAGGCGCCCGATCAACTCTTCTCAATTATGCTCGATCTACTCTTAGGCAGGGCCTATTCCTCCTCCACCTAAGCACATCAGATTAAATTAAGCAACATAATTAAGAGCAAACTAAGTACTTCTCATATAATTTAGAAATCAAATAACAAAATCCATCATAGGTTTCATCCCCTTCAGGTATCTGAGGGGTTTAGTTCATAACAAAATAAGAAAACCTCTCAAGAGAAAAGATAAAACAAAAAATAAGAAATCCCTAAAACTCCCTGAAGGAATTGAAAGAGAGCTCATCTATCTTGAATGGAGCACCGGCTTCTTGAGATGGATCAACTGGCTATCTTCAAGTGATTCCCTAAAAGATGAAAGCTTTGATAAAAGCCTCTGCCAAAAATCGTCCCCTTCAATGTCTACCTTGGGTTGTTTATATAGGCTTTTGAGATGCTTTACTTGGCTCCTAAGTACCTCTTTCAAGTAGAATTACTATTATGTAACCCATATCCCATGTCCGTCATTAGATGAGGGTTAAGGGCGTTACCTGACAGATTAGAAACTTTATCAGATAATTCATAAGTGAAGCCATCAAATACAATCATAATTTCCCCTTTGTAGGTTATCAAAACCTAAAACATGCTTTGTAACAGGGTCGGGACTAAACTAGAACACATATAGAAATTCTCAGAAATTTAAAACTTTTCAAAATTTCAGGGGTTACATGCCTATTTGGGCAGGTTGTGTGCCTTCCACGGCTGCTAGACACACCCGTGTGTCCTCCCCGCGGTCGAACCTGACTTAACTCCACTGCTACCAAGCACCTCCATGTGCTAAGGCCGTGTACTCTTAGGCCATATACTGACTTATTCACATGGCTACTAGGCACGCCCGTGTACCATGACCGTGTGCTCTTAAGCTAGCTACTGACTTTACACCATGGCCATTAGGCACGCCCGTGTACCACAACCGTGTGACATTATAAGTCATTTGCAAGGCCAAAAATGCCACCCACCTAGGGACTTAACCTACAATCAAATACCAATCCAATCAATGCATATTTAACAACCATGAACATGCCAAAATATCCATTCAATGTTTACATTCAAAACCAATTTCAACCATGCCAACTTACAAGACTAAAACTTATGTATATGCAAGCATAATTTATCCATACTTACCATTTACAAGCTCATCCTTTTGTTAAACATATAAGCTCAAAATTTCATCTATATACTTACCTTAAACTTAATCATTTCTTATGCTTTCAAACCATACCAAATATACATCATATAACACATTCATTAAAGCATATTACCATCACATAACTAGCCAAATCACATGGCTAAGTTCAAATCTCACACTTATACAAATAACTAGCCTATACATGCCATATCTAGCTATATATATTTCCAAAATGTACCAAAACAAGCTGAGTAGTGTGATGATGATCCTTGATGGTCCCCGAGACTTCAGTAGCATTGACTATCTATAAAACAGAGAAAACACACATAGAGTAAGCTTTCCAAAAGCTTAGTAAGTCATATACAAATAAACTTAACATGAAAGGCATATAGGCATATAGGAACATTGGCACAATTAACTTTCATAGCAAATTTATCACATGTATGCTTTTGTCCATGAACTTGGCCACATTTTGCCACAGTTATCAATTCAAAAATCTTATATATACATAGCTCTTTCATGCATACTTTCATATATCATATTATTATTCTAATATACATAATCATCATAGTAAGATCATATAGATACTTATATACACACTTAGTGAATAAATCAACATACCTGAAACGAATTTACAATTCACATAGCCATTCGTATCACAGACTTGCCCGTTGAACCGTTAGGAACCTAATATGATACTCAAAAAGCTCACAATATTCATACAATCCCAATTTCCCAGATGAGGTCTTACATGTACTCAGATATCGATGCCACTGTCCCAGACAGGGTCTTACATGAAGCAATACGATGCCAATGTCCCAGACATGGTCTTACATGAATCAATACGATGCCAATGTCCCAGACATGTCTTACACATAAATCTCGTATCGATGCCAACATCCCAGACGTGGTCTTACACGAAATCTCAAATCAACGTCGATGTCCCAGATGTGGTCTTACATGACATCACAGAGCTGACACCTATGTCATGTCATAGCTAACCCTATCTATTCCTAGGTGTTGGAACGGCAGCACCCTTATGGCAGAGCAAAATAAATTTAATTTTGACGATCCAAACCATGAATCCATGTGTGGGAACGAATCAGGGTGAAATAAAGGTTTTGAAACTACCAAAACTTCAATCTGAGTAGACATTGATGCCTCGACAACAAGAGTTTTGATCTACTGTCGAACCAAGCCATAACCTTATTCCGATGTCAGCCTCTACGTAATCCACCCGGTTTGACTATGAACGGAAGAAATCTCCAAAAATATTTTGGAGGTTTATTTGCTTGACGGCTGCTAGACCTCACAAACAATCTCTTAGGGTTTCTATTAAGCACTGTATCTTTTAATACCTTTTATAATTGGTATCTCTTGAATGTATCATAAAATTAAATAAATACAATAAAGTTTTTAACCGAAAATTATAATTACATTAATTATATCCGAAAATTATAATTACATTAATTATAACAAGGATTTGATAAACTATATTTATTTAAATTTATATCTGAATAAAATTCATATATTAATAAAACTATGTTGTCATTATGTGTACAACATCTTGTACATATAATATGTTCAATATTTGATTGCCCAATTAAATTAATTCTTTAATTAATTTAATTCATGTGACAACCAAACACAATACCAACTATGTTTTATTAGTTCATTTCAACCATAGGGTGTGACCACAGAGGTTTTTGCAATGTTAGCAGTAATACTAGAACGATTCTAATGTTACAAACAATGAGTGGCATCTAGCAATGCATCATTGCTACCTAAGCCACAAGAAGTCATGATTCGACATAACCTTTTTGTGATTAACCTTTCATGCATTAATCCTTAAGTCCTTTATCTCTGGAATGGATACAAGTCATGGGATAGTCACACTTGCATAGTCCATCCCATGTTTCTTGATATCTTGAGTAGACTATGATATACAAATTATTATGACATCTCATATCAACTTATTTGAGCATGGCCATGCATTTCTAATCTCACTCAATCAAATAGCCTAATATATAACTCCTATTATGTAGGAAGGACTTATCCTATATTGATCAACCATATCCCTCTACATAGATTGTGGTATATCCAACATCAGTCTTTATAGAACAACCTGTTACGGTGTACGTTTGACTATATCAAAATATACAACTCACGATGTTGGGATAATGATGATCTCAAGTCTGAGGATCATATACGTATTAATCACTATGAGTAATGTTGTGACAATTACATAATAATCCAAGAAACATACTCATATCGGGTCAATCAAATATGTTGTTCTCTAGCACACATATTCATGCATTGATTTTGACACTCCATATCAATGACAATTGTTTATCATCAATCAACTACATGTTAGTCTTAATGCATTATTGTTGTCCTAGCCAACAATAACACTTTATTAAGGATCTTTTAAGAATTATCATATTATTCTTAGGACATTATTATAAAATAGTTTATTTGTACACACAGAAAGAAAAACTGAAATAATAATGACAACGCTTTATATTAATAAACATGGTAAATCAAGTATGTTATTACAACCATCTCATGATTAAACTTTGGGCATACTCTTACAATCTCCCACTAGCACTAAGACCAATCACTCATATATCTAATACCAAGCGACTTAGTGTGACGATCATGCGTCTGCTGTGTCAGAGGCTTGGCCAGGGGATCAACAATGCTATCAACTGTAGGTACTTTGCATATCTGTACATCCCATCGATCGATAATCTCTCGAATAAGATGGTAGCGCCTAAGTATATGTTTGGATCGCTGGTGAGATCTGGGTTTTTTAGCTTGTACAATAGCTCCATTGTTATCACATCGGAGTTCTGTAGCATCTGGTATGCTAGGCAAAACCCCTAGTCCGGTAATGAACTTTTTGATCCAAACTACTTTTTTTGCTGCCTCACTGGCTGTAATATACTCATCCTCTATTGTAGAATCAACTACTGTACTTTGCTTTGAACTCTTCTAGCTCACAGCACCACCATTAAGGTAAAACACAAAACCTGATTGCTATCGAGAATCGTCCTTATCGGTTTGGAAGCTGGCATCAGTGTAACCTTTTACACTTAACTCTTCCTCACCTCCATGTATTAGGAATGTATCCTTAGTTCTTCTTAAGTACTTAAGGATATTCTTGACTATGGTTTAGTGACCTTCACCGGGATCTACTTGGTACCTGCTTGTCATACTTAAGGCATATGAGACATCTGGACGAGTACATAACATGGCATACATGATAGATCTAATAGCGGAAGCATATGCAATTTTACTCATGCGTTCTCTCTGTTGTGGAGTTAAAGGACACATTTCCTTCGAGAGTGAAATACCATGTCTCATAGGTAGGAATCCTCTTTTAGATTCTTCGATACTGAACCTTTTCAGTACTTTATTTATGTATGTACTTTGGCTTAGACCTAGTAGTCATCTTGATCTATCTCTATAGATCTTGACTCCTAAGATATAAGTGGCTTCGTCTAAGTCCTTCATAGAAAAACACCTTCCTAACCAAGTCTTAATAGATTGCAATGTAGGTATGTCATTTCCCATGATAAGTATGTCATCCACATATAGTACCAAGAATGTGATAGTGCTCCAACTAACTCTCTTGTAAACACATGGTTCATCTTTATTTTTTATAAAACTAAACTCTTTGATTGCATCATTAAAATGAAGATTCAAACTTTGAGAAGCTTGATTTAATCCATAAGTGGATCTTTGTAGCTTACATACCTTTCTAGCATTCTTTGGATTGACAAAACCTTTAGGTTGTGTCATGTACACATCCTCTTCAAGTTTTTCGTTAAGGAAAGCTATTTTGACATCCATCTGCTAGATTTCATAATCATGAAATACAGCTATGGTGAGCAAGATCCTGATGGATTTAAACATAGCTATAAGAGAAAAGGTTTCATCATAGTCAACACCATGAATTTGGCGAAAACCTTTAGCGACTAATCACCCTTTGTATGTTTGTACATTACCATCCATGTCGGTTTTCTTTTTGAAAGCCCATTTGCACCCTCTAGGTTTAACCCCTTCGGCTGGGTCAATCAAAGTTCATACTTGGTTTTCATACATGGAATCCATCTCAGATCTTATCGCCTCAAGCCATTTTTTAGAGTCTGGGCTCATCACTTCTTCTTGATAAGTCCTAGGCTCATCTTGATCTATAAGAAGAACGTCACCATGCGTTGTAATGAGAAATCCATATCTCTCAGGTGCATGGCATTCTCTTACAGATCTGCGCGGTGGTTGTGTTTCTACAGCAGTTGTTTGTTCCTCAATTTCTTATGTAATTTGCTGTTGCTCAATCTTTGGTTCAGTGGTATCTTGTGATTCTCGAATTTCTTCAAGTTCCATCTTTCTCCCACTTCATTTTCTAGAAGTAAATTCTCTCTATAGGAAGACACCAGTCCGAGCAACAAACGTTTTGTTCTCAGTGGGATTAAAGAAATAGTATCCTTTGGTTTCTTTTGGACACCCTACAAAAATACATCTTTCAGATTTGGGTTCAAGCTTAGTTGACGTCTAATGTTTAACATAAGCTTCACAACCCCAAATTTTCATAAAAGACATACTGGGACGTTTCCCAGTCCACATCTCATAAGCATCTTTTGAACTGGTTTAGATGGAACACGATTTAGTGTGAAAGCAACTGTCTCAAGTGCATGTCCCTAAAAGGAATTCGGTAGATCAGCATGACTCATCATGGATCAAACCATGTCTAACAAAGTTTGATTTCTTCTCTTAGATACTCCATTCCATTGAGGAGTACCAGGAGGAGTAAGTTGTGAGACAATCCCACATTCCTTCAAAAGATCATCAAACTCTAGGCTCAAATACTCTCCACCTCGATCAGATCGAAGTGACTTGATAGTTTTGCCTAGTTGATTTTGTACTTCATTTTTGAATTCCTTGAACTTTTCAAGGGACTCAGACTTATGGCGCATGAGATAAACATACCCATATCTACTGAAATCATCAGTGAAAGTAATGAAGTAGTGAAATCCACCTCTGGCCTGTGTATTTATTGGTCCACATACATTAGAATGTATTAGGCCCAATAAATCACTAGCTCGTTCACTTTACCAGTAAAAGGAGATTTAGTCATTTTTCCCAATAAGCAAGATTCACATACTTCAAATTGTTCAAAAACAAATGAGTTCAAGAGACCACCTTTATGGAATTTGGATATGCGTTTCTCACTTATGTGGCCCAAACGACAATGCCAAAGATAAGTTTGATTTGAGTCATTTATTTTAGATCTTTTAGTATTTATGTTGTAAATGGGATTCGTTTGATCTAAAATATAGAGGCCATTAATCAATTGTGCCGAACCATAGAAAATATTATTGAGATAAAAGGAACAACAATTATTCTTAATAATTATCTCAAAACCAATTTTGTCTAAACAAGAAATTGAAATAATGTTTTTAGTCAAACTGGGCACAAAATAACAGTCCTCTAAACATAAGTTAAGTCCACTAGGCAAAGATAAAGTATATGTTCCCACAGCTAATGCAGCAACTTTTGCTCCATTTCCAACTCGCAGGACCACATCTCCTTTACCCAAAGTTCTACTCCTTTGTAGTCCCTGTACAGAAGTACAAATATGAGAACCACAACCAGTATCTAATACCCAATAAGTAGTAGTTGATAAATTAATATCAATAACATAAATACCTGAAGCAGATGTTCCGCTTGCTTTAGCCTTCTTAACTTCCTCAAGATAGGTAGGGCAGTTCCGTTTCCAATGTCTAGTCACACCACAATGAAAGCAGTTTCCTTCCTTAGACACCATACCTTTAGGTTTCAGTGCAACCTTTCCTTTTCCAAGCTTGGGCTTACCTTTACCCTTGGGCTTTGTTTGAACTTTGGCCTTTCCCTTGCCCTTGTTATTACGGACCATCAATATGGGCTTGGGTCCAACCTTTTTCATGTTGCCTTGAGTTCAGAAATATCTTGAGCAAGCTGTGGCAGAGTCTTGTCAATTTCATTCATATTGAAATTGAGGACTAACTGGCTGTAGCTATCTGGCAACAATTGTAGAATAACATCAATGGCCAACTCTTGGCTCAATGGAAACCCAAGCTTAGATAGGCTTTCAATATAGCCAATCATCTTAAGGACATGAGGTCCTACTAGGCTTTCCTTAGCCAACTTACATTGGAATTGGGCCTTAGAGATATCGTACCTCTCTTGTCGTGCTTGCTCCTGATTAAGTTCTTTCAGGTGCTCGATCATATCATAAGCAACCATGTCCTCATGTTGCTTCTGAAGCTCAGGATTCATAGTGGCAAGCATAAGACATCCAACATCTACCATGTCATCAAGATACTTCTTGTAAGCATCTTTATCAGTCCTCGAGGCATTAGCGGGTGGTTCATTAGGAAGTGGTTGTTCAATGACATATAATTTTTGTTCTTGTTTGAGGACAATCCTCAGGTTATGGAACCAGTCAAGAAAATTCAAACCATTCAATTTGTCCTTTTCAAGGACCGATCACAATAAGAGTGTGCTAGTGTTTGCAGCCATAATATATCTACAACAATTAAATATGTGTGTGAGTAAATTTACCAATTTTATATCAATCATTAAAAAGACTTTATTAAATGATGTTCCCACTATTTTATTTCAAATTTAATAACCCTCATATATTAATTTTAAAAAACCTCTCTCAAAAGTATTTCTAGTGGGTTAATGATCCATATTTCACCTCCTCTTAAGTCAGCTTTGGCTTTACTCTTAAGACTATAGTTATTTAGGTGAGCAACATTTGCTAATTACATCAACTCTTGTTCTAATCATCTTATGATTTATCCAATTTACATACCTCTAGGTTTCTAATCCTATTAGAGTAACCTAGTTAAGTCATTAACCAATTTTTAACCAGCGAATATCACTTGTTTATTCTTCGCGTTTAACCAACTAGTACTTTGCTTAGGCAGAACCTACATAGTATTGATCGAGGCCTTAACGAGGGCAAAATTGGAAGGCCATGTTGACTTAATATTTTAATAAAGGGATTTTATTAAGGTTGTTCCATCTCACCCATTAAGGTCTACTTTATTCCATTTAGTCTTTTAATTGATCTCATCAATTAATTGGGTTTATTATTATTAAATTTTAATATATAAAAATTGGCATGCTTTAGACATCCATAGCATCTCATACATGAATAAATAAAGCACTAAATAAATGTAATAGTTATAGCCCATAAACTAAGGTGATTCAACCCAAACAAATTGGAGAACCAAAAGAAAACCTAAAGGTGTAAGCCGTTTTACAAGCTATCAATCCACAATAGTTGTCCCAACTTCCTTCTCATCTAGCCCACAGCAACTCTTGCAAATTATAATATGCAGAAACTCATTTTACATAAGAGGGAGTAAGATGAGAAGAGAAATACAAGAGAATAGTAGTAAGGCATGACACACAGGCCGTATTTATATATATAAAATTACAACCTTTTATCAAATGGGTCATCAGGCTATAACTATGCAATTCAAACACCGTACATGTCAAAAATAGCATACATAATTCAACGCTTTTTGCTAAGGTGAATTATAAAATATCCTTTCAACCTTTTGTGGCCCATCAACTTTATAAATTTCTTTTATTAACAAAACTTACTCTAATAAGAAGATGGGCGGAGCCTCCGCGCGGTACGAACTGCATACCCCAGTCAAATGAAACCTCACAATTTGATAACTTTTATCAACAGAATCATGTTTTTAGAATTTTAATCCTTGAGGTTTCATATTGGAACAACCCTTGTTCCACTAGCCAGTTAACTGTTACTGGAAACTGTAAATACCACCGTCGCATTATTACAGATTTTTTAATAGTTAATAGTAATAACATAAAATCGAATAGGCCACAGCACCATGATTAACATTTAATCAATTATCAAATGGAACAGTTATCAGGTTATGCTTAAACGATTTAAACAATCGAAAATACAATAAAATTACAGCATGTATCTCATACAATTGCATCACCTAAGTATTTGAGCCCGAGTTCGTGTCACACAAGTGGCTCTGATACTACTGTTGGAATGCCGGTACCGTCATGGCGTAGCAAAATAAAATTAATTTCGATGATCCAAACCATGAATCCATGGATAAAGAACGAATCGGGGTGAAATAAAGGTTTCGAAATTACCAAAACTTCAATCTGAGTAGACAGCGACGCCTCGGCAACAAGAGTTTTGATCTACTGTCGAACCAAGCCGCAACCATATTCCGATGTCGGCCTCTACGTAATCCACCTGGTTTGACTATGAACGGAAGAAATCTCCAAAAATATTTTGGAGGTTTATTTGCTTGACGCCTGCTGGACCTCACAAACAATCTCTTAGGGTTTCTATTAAGCATTGTATCTTTTAATACCTTTTATAATTGGTATCTCTTGAACGTATCATAAAATTAAATAAATACAATAAAGTTTTTAACCGAAAATTATAATTACATTAATTATAACAAGGATTTCAGTAAACTATATTTATTTAAATTTTTACATACGAATAAAATTCATATATTAATAGAACTATGTTGTCATTATGTGTAAAACATCCTTGTACATATAATATGTTCAATATTTGATTGCCCAATTAAATTAATTCTTTAATTAATTTAATTCATGTGACAACCAAACACCAACTATGTTTTATTCCGTTCATTTCAACTATAGGGTGTGACCTTGTAGGTTCTTGCAACGTTAACTATAATACTAGAACGATTCTAATGTTACAAAAAATGAGTGGCATCTAGCAATGCATCATTGCTACCTAAGCTACAAGAAGTCATCATTCGACATAACCTTTTGTGATTAACCTTTCATGAATTAATCCTTAAGTCCTTTATCTCTAGAATGGATACAAGTCATGGGATAGTCACACTTGAATAGTCCATCCCATGTTTCTTGATATCTTGAGTAGACTATGATATACAAATTAGTATGACATCTCATATCAACTTATTTGAGCATGGCCATGCATTTCTAGTATCACTCAATCAAGTGGTCTAAGATATTACTCCTATTATGTAGGAGGGACTTATCCTATATTGATCAACCATATCCCTCTACATAGATTGTGGTATATCCAACATCAGCCTTTATAGAACAACCTGTTACGGTGTACGTTTGACTGTATCAAAATATACAACTCACGATGTTGGGATAATGATGATCTCAAGTTTGAGGATCATATACATATTAATCACTATGAGTAATGATGTGACAATTACATAATAACCCAAGAAACATACTCATAGCGGGTCAATCCAATATGTTGTTCTCTAACACACATATTCATGCATTGATTTTGACACTCCATATCAATGACAACTCTTTATCATCAATCAACTACATGTTAGTCTTGATGCATTATTGTTGTTCTAGTCAAGAATAATACTTGACTAATGATCTTTTAAGAATAATCATATTATTCTCAGGACATTATTATAAAACAGTTTATTTGTACACACAGAAAGAAAAACTGAAATAATAATGACAGCGCTTTATATTAATAAACATGGTAAATCAAGTATGTTATTACAACCATCTCATGATTGATCTTTGGGCATACTTTTACACTAGGTTCGTACAGAACTTCTTGGACATTATCACTATATCAATCTTATCCCGGGATTCATATACATAGCATCTCGTAAGCATTCACTGTTATCAATAGTCATATGAATATGCATAATTCAATACAAATACGTTTATTTGCATAATGACTTACCTCAGATTCGATTTAACTGAAACAAAAACGGCTACTCGATTACTTTAGCTTTCCCGTGATCTAAGTCTGATTTCTTCAGTTCTTGATCTAAACATATTCAAATTTAACCCTTTAATTCTCTAACTCATCCAATTCAATCTAAATATACATATTTTTGGTTATTTGTAACTTAACCCTCACATTTGCACAATTTATCAATTTAGTCCATTTCTCTCAAAACATCAAATACACAAATTCATCACATATCTATGCTTTACCGAATGCTTATGAACATCATACACGACCATAATGTCCATCAAATTTGCAATTTAGTCCCTCAAATTGCTATTATCTCAATTTAGCCCTAATTAGCTAAATTCATCAAAATTTCAAGAACAAAGCATGTTCATTAAACACATATCTTTTATTTAACACCTAAACTCATCACAAAGCTCATCATTTCATCAATGGCACAACTCACAAATATCATCAATACACAAAATTTAGTCATGGGCTTGATAGTAGACTAAGCAACAATCTCAAAAACATAAAAATCATCAAAATCTAAAGCCAAAACATACCTAAATTATGCAATTCAATGGCCAAACCGTAGCTTTTTTTTTTCTTTTCTTTCTCTTATGCATTTCGACAAGAAGATGATAATAATAAGGCCAATTATTCTTGTTTTCTTTTTATTATAATATAACATGTCATATAACATTAACCTATAAATATCAACCATAAATTTTAACATATAAAACTTATTCATTTGATAGCTTGCCGTCCACTAACAATAGTAGTGGCTTAATTTCCACATAAGTCCTCACAAATATAAAGACATAACAAATAGGCATCTTTTCATAAAACATGCAAATTTCCATTTCAATGCAATTCAATCCTTTTTATCAAATTAAACACACAGACAGACAAATTAACTTACGAAACTTTAGCACATGCTTAATCATTTATCAAATGCACAGAAAATAATATTAAAAAGATTATTCAGGCTTGGATTTGTGGTCCCGAAACCATTGTTCCAACTAGGGTATAAACTGGACTGTTACACTTTTGATTCATATAATTTATTCACTTGACTAAATCCGTAGAAATCCCTGATTTATGTTAATATCTCTTTCAAGACTAAAAACAACTAACTATAGGTTGATTAATTGAAATTTCTTTCTAATTAAAACCCCTATTGTCACATTAACTCGATCTATGGATTCCCTTATTAGATTTGACTCTAATCCGATAGATTTTCGTCTCCCTATTTCTAGGGTTGCAATCAACTCCGCTTAATTATGTTGATCTACTCTTAAACAGGGGCTTTTGCTCCACTGAATAAGCACAGTCGACTTGAATCAATAACCTGAATTATCAAAATAAGAATAATAACTCACAATTAAGAATAAGTACAAATATTTATCTTATAAATCAAATAATAATAAGATTCGTCTTAGGTTTCATCCCCTTAGGTATCTAAGGGATTTAGTTCATACTGAAAAAGCGAAACATCATAAAATTTGGAAAACAACAAAACATAAGAAAACCTAAAAACTTCTAAGGAACTTGATGGGAGATCTTTAGTTTTGATGGAGATCCTTCTCCTAAGCTAGTTCTGATGGCTGTCTTTGAGTATTTTCTACCTTCTATTCAGCTTCCCCATTTAGGTTTCCCCCTAGGGTGTTTGTATAGGCTTTAGAACACCTCTCTTAGCCCTTAAGTGGTCTATTCCGAATAGAATTAAACTTTGATACGGTAGGGACATGCCCGTATGACATGCCCGTGCTCGATTCCTTAGACCATGCTCGCTTCTACTCGCCACACACGGCCGTGTGGTCTACTCGTATACATTGATCTAGGCCATGTTTGATCCTACTCGTAACACATGGCCATGTTGATTTCCTAGGTAGGCCCATTTCGTCCTGTTTTGGCTCGTTTCTTATTCTTTTCGATTCCTATGCTCTCCTGAGTGTAAAACATGAAATTAAGGGATTATGAGCATCAAATTCAACAAATCTAATGAAAATTCATCTAGAATGAGCCAAGCTTGGGGTTAAAATATGTATAAATTAAGGATTATCAAGTCCTTTTCTCAAACTAAGCACACAAATGATCAAATTAAATCACAAAAAATTTACACATACTAAATCACATGCTGAGGACTCAAACAATAATATTAAAATATTTTTTTGACTCAGATTTATGGTCTCAAAACCACTATTCTGACTAGGGCCTAAACTGGACTGTTACAATTCTCCCCCTTAGGGATTTTCGTCCCTTAAAACCTTACCATTAAACAGATTCAGATATTGTTGCCTCATAGAATCTTCGGGCTCCCACGTAGCCTCTTACACTCCGTGTCGATGCCACAGTACTTTAACTAATGAGATTTTCTTATTTCGCAATTCTTTCACCTTACGAGCTAAAATACAGATCAGTTCTTCTTCATAAGTCATATCGGATTGAATTTCAATCTCAGACGGAGAAATCACATGAGAGGGATCAGATCTATATCGATGAGGCATTAATACATGAAATACATTATGAATCTTTTCTACCTTAGGTGGTAACAACAATCTGCATGCAACAAGTCCAATATGCTCAATAATTTCATATGGTCCGATAAACCTTGGACTCAGTTTACCTTTCTTGCCAAAATGAAGTATTTTTTCTACAATGTGTGACACCCCAAACCCAGCCTAGACGTTACGAGCGAATCTGACGTGTCACATCAAAGTGTTTTTCAAAATCAGGCTTGTTGAGAGAAAACCATTTTTAAACGATCGCCATGTTTGTTACTGGTGGTTTCTTAGTTGGTTAAAAACTCGCGGAAGCTACTTTAAATAATATCATTTTGAAGTTTGAAAATCTGTGTTTGCCTTTTAAAACAATTATTATTTCTGAAAACTTATTTGTATCAGTTTAGCAGTTATTATTTAGAAACACTTTACGATGCATGAGAGAGATACAAGGATCTACTGAGAAGATGCCCTCACCATGGGCTACCATTATGGCTACAGGTTCAAACCTTTTACAATGGTGTAAACCCCTCGACTAGGCAACTAATTGATGCAGTCGCCGGTGGAACCTTAAATAACAAAACTCCTGAAGCGGCTTATGAGTTTATAGAGGAGATGTCACTAAATAACTATCAGTGGCAAGTCATGAGAACAAAACCAACAAAGGCCACCAGTGTTTTCAACCTCGACGCAGTCACCATTTTAGCAAACCAGGTAGAGCTTTTAAGTAAAAAGATTGAAAGCTTGTGTGGTTATTCGTAGGTACATCTAGTAAAGCAGTGCGTGCAATACAAATGGAGGATGGATGAGCAATACAGAATATAAATCCTACAACCCTGGCATAGAAAGCGAACAAAAGAACTATATGGGTAATAATTCTAGACCTCAGAATAATCCCTATAGTTACAATACAATCCAGGTTGGAGAAATCACCCAAACTTCTCATGGGGTGGTCAAGGAAATCAAAGGCATCAATCCCCTCCAGGCTTTCAACAACAACCTACCCACAGGAGAAGAAGCCGAACCTTGAGGAGATGCTAACAATATTCATCTCAGTGTCAGGGACTCGTTCTCAAAACACCAAAACAACACTCAAAAATCAGCAAGAGTAGATTCAAAGGCTCGAGAACCAAATAGGTTAGCTTGCCAAGTTGATCACGGAACGACCACAAGGGAGCCTGCCAAACAACACTGAAACTAACCCAAGGGAAGAACTTCATGCCATTACTTCTCACGATAGTGAAGGGTTAGATGAGCGAAAATTGAGGTAAGAGAATTTGGTAGAGGAAGGTAAGGTTGAGTTAAGCCATGATCAATCAAAACTGATAATTACAGAGTACCAACCTCGTGTGCCATACCCCAATGCGATGAAGAAAGACCGCGCAGATGAACAATTCGATAAATTTCTTAAACTCTTGAAAATATTACATATTAACTTACCATTTCTTGAACCTCTTTCGTAGATGCCCAATTCAAGGAAATTTTAAAAAGAGCTCTTAACAAACAAACAGAAGTTAGACGAGGCGTCGCATGCGGAGTTAAGTGCAGTGTGCTTAGTAATCTTACAAAATAAACTATCGCAAAAGTTAAAAGATCCAGGGATTTTTACGATTCCTTGCCTAATTGGTGGTTTATCTGTTAATAATGCTTTAGCTGATTTAGGGGCAAGTATCGATGTTATGCCTTATAAAATGTTAAAATAGCTAAGTCTTGGGAAACCCAAACAAACTAGGATGAGCTTTCAATTGACTGATAAAACCATTAGATTTCCCACGAGTATAATCGAAGATGTGCTAGTCAAAATTGATAAATTCATATTCCTAGTAGACTTTATTGTTTTAGAAATGGATGAGGATAATGGTGTTCCTTTATTTCTAGAATGACCTTTTTTAGCAACTGCTAGGACCATTATTGATGTTGATACAGGGGAATTAATACTTCGTATAGGTGATGACATGATTAAACTCCAAACACGTGATTCTGTCAGAATATATAGTGATCAAGATGATATAAAACTTGTTAATATAAAAAGATGACATAGCCATGGTCTAGCTCTCATATTGAGAACAAAACTGTTCATGAGGAAAGAAGACTACAAATTGATGAACTAGATGAGTGGCGAACATACGTCAAGGAGAAACCAAGAAAACACGATGAACCAATGTGATTCCATGGCAAGCTTAAGGATGGGACAAACCAACTTCAGATCGGGGATCAAGTACTGTTGGATAAAATAGATCCTCAAATCGACACTTCAAACCTTAATACAAACGGAGCAATCTCTTTCACGGTGCTCAATGTCTTCCCATACGGAACAGTCAAGGTAACTAATCCTAAGTTCAACACTTTTAAGGTAAATGGTACTCGACTTAAACTGTATGTTGATAATAGAACTGATAGCAGAAGAAAAGAGTGTCAACTCTTCGAACCACCATGAGTATGAGAATGGAAGGTGAGTTTAGCTTAAGACTTTAAACGAGCACTTCTCGAGAGGTAACCCGAGCACTAACCTTATTAATGGCCATATTTTCGATTTTAACACCTAACTAATAACTAATCAAATTAATAAGCATAGATTTTCCCTACCACACGGCCTTGCATAAGGGCGTGGCCGTGGCCATGTGCACACCACGAGTAAGTACACCAGCGTGGAGGGGACCCTGTGGGAACAAGATGAAAATTTTCCCCAAAACACGGGCAGCGATAAAATGACATGGCAGTGCGATACGGCCGTGGTCAATACTAACTAAAGAACACAGCATGCGAAACCTTCACATGGGCGTGCCTTAAAATTATGGGCGATACTGAGTAAATGACACGGGCGTTCGACATGCCCGTGCCCAAAAGTCGTGGTTGAAACTGAGAAAGTTACACAGGCATACGACACGCCCATGCCTAAAGGCCATGGTCGATACTGATTAATCAACATGGGCATGGAAACCTCCACACAGGCGTGGGAGAAACCAACGAAGCATCAGACGGTCATACGATTTGGCCGTGTGACCTAACAAGCCCCGAGCACATGGGCGTGGGCCGTGACCATGTGTCCCAATCTCTATTTAAACCACCTTCTTCTGTTCACTTTCCTCCCAAATCTTCTTCCCCCAAACCCTAGCCACCACACCCCTTTCTGACCACCGCTCTCTCTCCCCCCAACTCCTTCTTTCCTTCCTTCTTCCCCAACCCGAAACCCCCCTTTTTCCTTTTTTTTCCCCGTCGTCTTTCTTCCTTCTTTCCCCTTTCTCTTATTCTTTTTTCACACCAACCACCATCCGTGCCACCGTTGGTCACTTTTTTTCTCCTTTATTTTGAATTCATAGTTATTTTCCATTATTTATTTTTATTATTTTTCTCTTATTCTTCATGCCATTTAGATTTAGCTTAGGGTACCATAAGTTCATGCCGGCTGCTTCATTGACTAGATTTTAAAAGGTTCGAGGGGCTACCGGAGTATCCTCCCCCACGTTCACCTCTGCCCAAATGTATCAGGTTTCTTTTCATTGACTCTATCCAAAACTCAAGAAGTTTCACTTCTCTCCCTATCCTATGATTTTTTTACTATATTATCATTATTTATCTTTGTACATTGAGGACAATGTACATCTTAAGTGTGGGGAGGTTAATTATAGTGTTATTAGAAAAACCCTAAATTACGTCTTGTTCTTAAGTAAATTTTCTCATATTACTATTAGAATGAATCTTCTATTGACTTATGGGTTTCATTGATATGTTTTGGATTAAGTCATAGGTAATTGTGCATTGATCGTTTAAACTTTAAAACATTAGAGAATCAAGCATGATAAGTCTATTTTCAGAAATAAAAATTATTAAGTTGTTTCCCTAAATTTAAATATTACTTTGAAGTTTGAAATTTGCAAGGTTGACATCAAAAACCATAAATTTTGTGAGACTTTGAGCCTTTTAGAGCATATATTTTTTTCTCACTTTATTGGTTATGTGTGTCAATATTGATTTGTTATTCTAGAACTTGCTTCAATTATATATGTCGAGACCACACCTTTGATTTGATATACTGAGATGATAAAGGCACCTAGGTTTTAACCCACGTATTCCATTAAAAGCCTACCTTCATAATTAACCCCTAGTAAACCGCTTTGATCCTAATAAACTGTTTCTTGATAAACCCTTAATAGTAACCCAAAACTCATTATTTTTGATTCAATAAGAATTTTCCCTATTATATTAACCCCTTTTTGTCGAGATTTAATTTGATCGGTTGCCTAACTATGTCCTATATTTCAGTTGTTAAAATTTTCTTGTTCTTATTCTTAAATATAAAAAAAAAAAGTTGGAAATTCATTCATTATTAGTTCCATGTTATTTGAGCTTAAGTAGTTACTTTTAAATTTTGAGAAGGAGCTCGTGTTTTTATGTTTTCAATTAATGTAATTATTCAATATTAGTTTATTTTTCTAGTTAGGTAAATTGTCAATTGAATCTCGATTTTAACCTTCTTATTTGGCCTTTAACCACACCTTTAACCCAAGCCCTATTATAACCCTTTTAAAGACCTTTTGATTGATGTATCATCTCATTTTATAGCGGTGGAGATTTGATTTTCAGGAATGAAATGAGCTGAATTTGTCAATCTTTCAACTATTACCCAGATTGCTTCTTTCTTTCTCAGAGTTAGAGGTAGTCCAGACACAAAGTCCATCGTAATTCTCTCCCATTTTCACTTAGGAATCATGACCGGCTGTAGCAAACTAGATGGAACTTGATGTTCAGCTTTAACTTGCTGACAAACTAAACATTTCAACACATAGTCAGATATATCTCGTTTCATACCATGCCATCAATAAAACTATTTCAAATCGTTATACATTTTTGTACTCCCCGGATGCACAGTCAAACGACTATTGTGAGCTTCATTCAAAATCATATGAATCAACACTGAATTCTTCAGAACACAAATTCGATCTCTGAATCTCAAACAATCATCACTATCAACTCAAAATTCTTAATCAACATTCAATTCACACTGATCTCATTTGGCCATCATTTCAATATCACTTTTCTAAGCTTCACAAATCTGACGTACGAACATCAACTTCACTTTCAACTCAGCCAAAACTGAATCATCACATAGATCTATCTGAGCATTTATTGTTTGTAAAGCACATATAGACTTTCGACTCAAAGCATCAGCAACAGCATTAGCTTTACCCGGATGATAATCAATCACAAGTTCATAATCTTTCAACAATTCTAACCATCCTCTCTGTCACAAATTCAATTCTTTCTGAGTCATCAAGTACTTCAAACTCTTGTGATCGGTATAAATATGACATTTCTCACCAAATAGATAGTGACGCCAAATCTTCAATCCAAACTGATGGAGCTCGAAACAGCTATTATTTTGACAAAGGTAAGCGCACCTATCGAACAGTAGTAAAGCTGTGGTGAGTCCAGAATATTGTATCCTCAAAGAGCAATAGTAATTAGTAATAGCTATCTTTTTATTATCTAGCCCAATAATTAAATGGGATTTATTTTTAATCTAAAATTTAACTAACTAATTTAACTAACTTATGAATTTGACAAGGAGTAAACTGTGAAAATACTTTGGACAACTTATATGAGATGGACGACACCTAAAGAAGAATCCACCTAGACTTCACTTATTACTTTTGATTTATTCACTTGACTTAATCTGTAGAAATCCCTGAATTATATTAATACCTCTTTCAAGGCTGCTAGCAACTGACTCTAGGTTGATTAATTGAAATCTCTTTCTAATTAAAACCCCTATCATCGCATTAATTCGATCTATAGATTCCCATATTAGGTTTGACCCTAATCCAAAAGATTTTTGTCGCCCTATTTCTAGCGTTGCAATCAACTTCGCTTAATTGTGTTGATCAACTCTTAAACAGGGACTTTTGTTCCACTGAATAAGCACATTCGACTTGAATCAATAACCTGAATTATCAAAACAAGAATAAAACTCATAGTTAAGAATAAGCACAAGTATTTGTCTCATAAATCAAATAATAATAAAATCTACCATAGGTTTCATCTCCTTAGGTATCTAACAGATTTAGTTCATACTAGAAGAGGAAAACATCATAAAAAAAGGAAAAACAACAAAACATAAGAAAACCCAAAGACTTCTAAAGAACTTGATAGGAGATCTTTAGTCTTAATGGAGATCCTTCTCCTAAGCTGTTCTCGACGACTATCATAGAGTAATTTCTCCTTCTCCTCGGTGTCTATTCGACGTCCTGTTGAACTCCCTTTTTTAAGTTGCCTCATAGGGTGTTTATATAGGCTTTGGAACACCTATATTGTCCCACAAGTAGCTTACTCTAAATAGAACTCTTCTTCCCTGCAACAGGGACACGCCCGTGTGAATTGAGCCCAAGCCGTGTTCGAGTCTACTAAAGTGGCACGGCCATATGGTGAACTCTAGGCCGTGTTAATTTCTCACTTTGGCCCAATTTCTCCATTTTTGGCCCATTTCTTGTTCTTTTCATCCTTCTATGCTCTCATGAGTATAAAGCAGGATATTAAAAGATTGGGAGCATTGAATTCATCAAATCTAATGAATATTCATCCAAAATTAAGCCAAACATGGGGTTAAAATATGTGTAAATTATGGTTTATCACAAACACAATTGCAACTAATTCAAGGTCACACGTCGGATAGTTCTTTTCATGTGACTTTAACTGGCTCGAAGCATAAGCAATGACTTTTCCTTCTTGCATCAGCACACAGCCCAAACCATTTAACGATGCGTCACTGTAAACTATGGACTCTTTGCCCGATTCAAGCTGAACTAACATTGGCGCTTTCGTCAACAATGCTTTCAACTGCTCAAAACTCTGATGGCAATTTTCTGACCACTCAAATTTAACATCTTTTTGTATCAACTTCGTCAACAAAGTTGCAATCATCTAGAAGCCTTTCACAAATCGTCTATAATATCCTACTAGTCCCAGAAAACTACAGACTTCAGACACATTTCTCAGAGGCTTCCATTCTAAAATGGCTGAGATTTTACTCAGATCAACTCTTATTCCCGCAACTGACACAATATGCCCCAGAAAACTAACCTCACACAACTAAAACTCACATTTGCTGAATTTTGCATACAATTGCTTCTCACGTAGAGTCTGTAATACAATTATCAAATGTTCAGCATCTTGTGTCTCATCACAAGAATAGATCAAAATATCATCAATGAACACCACAACAAAACGATCCAAATATGGTCTGAATATCCGGATCATCAGATCTATAAATACTGTAGGAGCATTTGCTAGTCCAAAAGGCATCACTAAGAATTCATAATGTCTAAACCTTGTTCTAAAAGTAGTTTTCGGCACATCGAATTCTTTAACTCTCCACTGATAATAGCCCAATCTCAAATCTACTTTTGAAAACACTGTAGTTCCTTTCAGCTGGTCAAACAAATCATCAATACGGGGCAACGAATATTTATTCTTTATTGTCACTTTATTCAACTGCCGGTAGTCAATACACATTCTCATAGTACCGTCTTTCTTTTTTACAAATAACACAGGAGCACCCCAGGGTGAGAAACTCGGCCGTGCAAATCCTCTATCAGTCAACTCTTGAAACTGAGACTTCAACTCTTTCACTTAGGTCGGTGCCATTCTATATGGAGCTATCGAGATAGGAGTCGTTCCCGAAACTAATTCAATACCGAATTCAACTTCTCTAATTGGAGGTAATCACGATAATTCTTTAGGAGACACAACTAGAAACTCACTAACCATAGGTACAGATTCAACTTTCTTTTCTGACACTTTTATATCAATCACATATGCCAGACAAGCTTCGCAACCCTTTCTCACATAGTTCAAAGCTTTCATCGAAGATATAACATTTGGCAACCCATTCAAATCACTAGATTCAATTCGAACCATCTCACCGTTCTGACTTCTCAATTCAATACTCTTTCTTTTACTATTCACAATGGCATTATGCAAAGTGAGCCAATCTATACCCAGAATTATATCGAATTTATCGAATGGTAGTAACATCAAATTAGCCAAAAAGAAGCATCCCGAAACATCAACGGACAGTTCTTGCACACTTTATCCACTAAGACACACTTGCCTAAGGGGTTCAATACTCTAATCACAAATTTAATAGACTCAACAGGTAGGGTCTTACTTGATACTAGATTCACACACACATAGGAATGAGTAGATCCTGGGTCTATCAATGCAATCACATCAGTATCAAATAGAGTAAAAGTACCAATGATGACGTCTAGAGATGGCGCTTCCTCTCGTACGCGTATAGCATAGGCTCGGGATGGTGCTCTCGCCTCCGGTCTCACAGTTGTATTAGTAGTCTCTCTCTGACTTCCACTCACATTTTCAGTGTTTCTGGGTAGTCTACCTTTAGCCGTCTCGATCTTACATTTTGAACATCTTCTTCTTCAGCTAACTTTGGACAATCTCTAATAAAGCGATCTCGTGATCCACATTTATAACAAGTTCGATTATTATATTTGCCCCAACATTCTCCCACATGTCGTCTTCCACACTGTCTACACTGAGGTTTGTTTCTTTAACACTTCCAACACTTGATTCAGTCAAAAAATGAACTCCTGGACCGATGATTTGCCTCACACAATCTCTACTCAAATATCCAAAAGAAGCATTTGATCGGTTGCTTGCATCTCTAAATCTCTTCGTTGATGGTTGAAACGACTTACTTATCAATCTTTTTATTTCATCATGAGCTTCAAAATCAGCTTTCTTCTTTTCTTTACTGAGCTCCTTGTCTTTGCAAGCTCTTTCAACTAACACAATAAATTCACTTATGTAAAGTATCCCAACCAACAACTTAATGTCTTCATTTAGCCCTTCAATGAAGCATTTATACATAGTAGCTTCGGTCGAAACACATTCTCATGCATACTAACACAATCTCACAAATTCCCACTCGCACTAAGTAACTAACAAATGGCCTTGTTTCAGTTCTAGGAACTCTTTACGTTTCTCATTAATGAATCGTTGACTGATATACTTCTTTCAAAATTTAGCTTGAAAGAAATCCCAAGTGATTCTCTCTCTGAATCACGGATACCAACGTCTTCCACCAGTTATAAGTCGTATCTCTCAACAAAGAAACTACACATTTAATGCATTCATCAGGGGTCAACGACATCTCATCAAATACTCGAATGGTATTCTCGAGCCAAAACTCAGCTCGTTCAGCATCATGATCAACTGTGGCCCTAAACTCTTTAGCCCCGTACTTATGAATCTTATCCACAAGAGGTTTATTCAATTGGATCGGATCTATCACTCGTGGTACAATAGGTACTTGTAGGGGTGGAGGTTGTGGAGCAGTCAAATTTATAACATCCCGAATTGAGGCCTAGTCAGAACAGTGGTTTCGGGACCACAAATTTGACGTAATAAAATTTATTTTTATTATATTTTTATGGTCTACGATTTCACAGAAAGATTTCGTGAAAATTTCATTCAAAAATTTCGACGTTTGGGCACTCAATTTAGTCAAAATGAATAAATTGTAAAAAGTGTAAAAGTTGAGTTCTACATGATAGAGGTGTCCAATTGTTATGAAATTTTAAATTGGAGGTACTTAAATGATAATTAGACCATTGGTTAAGTTGGTGGACAAAAATGGACATGGATGGGTATGTTTCAAAAGATTTTTAAGGGGCATTTTGGTAATTTAATGAATTAAATGAATTAAAAACAAAATTTAAATGCCAAATATGTCCATCTTCTTCATTAGGACAAAATTACAAGGGTTCTCCATAGCTAGCTAGGGTTTTTTTCAAGCTTTCAAGCTCCATAGTAAGTGATTCCAAGCCCCGTTTTTAATGTTCTTTAAGTTTTTAGAATCCCGGTAACTTGGTTTAACTTATTCTAGCAATAATTTAACCTAGGGTTCATATTTACCCATAGGTGAAATGTGTTTACTTTGATATTTTATGATAGAATATGAAGGCTAAAGTTATGTTAAAAAACTTTTGCTAAGTGATTTTACGTGAAAACGAGTAAAACGACATTATCTGTAAAAATACCTAATGTTCATAATTACATGTTAGAGTGAGAATTTGATGTTGCTATAGAAGGGAAAAATGTTCAGCATGTTATAAAACATGAGAATAAGGGATGAAGTTTAATTTTTGAGACTAGGGACAAAATTGTAATTATGTAAAAGTTTATGTGCAAAATTGTAATTTTGCCAAAGTTTGAGTTAGGGACTGTTTTGAGATGCACATTAATTAAATAAGTGAAATATGATGTTTTAGACCCCAAAAATGAGATTTGGACCTAGAACTGGTGGAAAATCAAAAAATCAGGAAAGTTGGTAAAATGATCATTTCGGCATTCGAGGTAAGTTCATGTGTTAAGAATAATGCAATACCATGCTTAAATTGTAATTTTCTATTGATATGGCATAAATTGTATAATTTAATATGTTTAGGAGAAGTTGATGGATGGTATGTATGGTATGGAAAATGTGATGTTTATTGTGTCATGTGAAATTGAATGGCAAATTAATGTTATAGGAATTGAATGTTAAATTAATATTACATGGGTTTTATGAGTTGCTATACGGTTTTACCTGACGAGATTTTCACAAGAAAATTTATATGTAAATAATGCATTTTTTACTTGTACAATAATTATTTTACTAGATATTATGGAAATCATTGGTTGATAACTAAAATATGAAAATGAATGGAATGGTAAATTCTCGCTTGAACCTTCGAAAAATTGAGAGATACGGACAATATGTAGCTAGGTCACACGAGTGATAAGGGACCTTCACCGTGCGCACAAGAAAGCTACTAGATGGCAAAATTTGATATGTAGCTAGACCACATGGATGATAAGGGACTTTCACCATGTGTGCAAGAAAGCTACGGGATAATAATTTCATATGTAACTAGTTCACATGTGTAATACTGTGTGTATACCATGTGTACAAGAAAGTTATGGGTTATGAGTAGCTAGGTCACATGAGTGGTTCCTAGTGTTGGACACCATGTAGACAAAAAAGCTATAAGATGGAATGGCTAGGTCACATGGGTGATAAGGTGTAACATCCAGGATTTAGGTGTTGTGCATTTTTGCCTAAATATATGAAGAAGCATGCCTGTGTGTGTTTTAATGTGTTTTATAGATTTTGAGAACTTTAGAATGTAGGAGAATGCATTAGAAAAATTCTGGGTTTTAAGTCTTAAAAGGGGAGTTAAACAAGGGAGGCCTTAAGAAAATATGTAGAGGAAATTGGACATAAAAATGGGCTTGTTAAAGTGGCAAGGAGGCGCCACTTAGGGCCTTGGTCAGTGACGCCTCAAGCAATGGAGAAAGGCTCAGGTTCGAGCAGCAAGGGGAGCACTTTTGGAGTTGTTTTTTTTTTTTTTGCATCAGGCTAGAGGGGAGTTGGACGACACTAAAACACTAAGGAGATGAGCTCTAGATGTGGTCAATTTCTTTTTAAAATTTCGGCTAAGGGCAAGGATAATGCTTGACTCATTCAAATTATTTTAAATGAGTAAAGAAGAGGAAAAATAGGAGAAAAGCAAGGATAAGCTAGTGTTTGAGTGTTAGCCGAATTCAAGAGAGGGGAGTGAGATGAGGTATTCAGTCATGTAAGGGGGGCTATGTGCCGAAAGTTTAAGGCTATCAAAGTGACGTTTTGGCCATTTTCTTTTGTCGAAATTTGTTCCACTCTCTCATAAACTTTCAACCCTTTTTCTTTCATAATCAAACCTCACCAAAATTCACTCTTTTCCTTTCATTTAGACCTTGGCCGAATCATCCCAAGACCATTAGGGTCAATTGCTTTTTCTCATTTGTTTAAGGTAAGCCAAATCTACCATCTTTCCTTCTCATCTTTTCTTTCTATTCTATTTAGGCCGAATTTCTCCCTCCCAAAAGTTCTTCATTGTCAAAATTCTTAGATCAAAACACAACCACTGTCGAACCTTTGTGAACCTCATCTCTTTTCCTTCCCATTTGTTAAGGCCGAATATCTACGTGGGTTCAAGCAAAGGTGCGATCGATTTCATTGATGAGGTATGGATCAAGCTGTTGTTCATTTTCTTCTTTTTCTTTTAGATTAGCCGCAAGTTGGAATCTAATCTTTTTTACTTTCTTTGGCCGAAACCTTGAAGAAGGAATTCAGGATTTGGATGTTGTCGACTACAAGGAGGAGACCATTTGGGATTTCGAGATTTAAGGTAGGCAAGTGTGATTTAGGACAAAGGCCATCTGCTTTAGTTCAATAAATGTTAAGACTGAATCTAACATAAGGCTTATAGGTATTTCGACATCTTCATAGCCAAGTAACGATTTCGGGATTTAAATCCACAAGGTAGGAAGGCATGAACATTCGGCCAATGCCATATTAGTGATTATTGTTTGGCTGATTCTAACTATGATTTTTAGGGAGGAGTACAACCTGTTTCGATAGATTTTCGGGATTCAGTGAGCACGATAGTAACCAGGTGTGTAGCCTTACACCAATTCCTAATAGATTTATGGTATTAATAACTATGTGTGTTAATAAGAATATGAAAGATGTGGCTCAAGGTACCATTCAATGGTACGACATATTAAGGTACGTTATTCTCTAAAGATCTATTAATAGTATTATAAACATTGAATATGACATATATGAAAATTGGTTACGAATATGAATAAGGCATATGGCATGATATCCGCATGATTTGTATGAGACATGGGGCATATGGGTGATTATGAAAAGGGGAAGTGATCTGGTGGTTTTTACCACAATATCTGGTGACTCATGTCACATAATCTGAATGTGGTGATGTATGTCACAAAATGTTATCTGGTGACTTTGTCACATTATCAGTGCCTATGCCACAATTTATAAGGCGATGTGCAAGTCATCTGCGGTGACGCCTTGACGGTGTGTAGCGAGATAGAGGTCGATTTAGTAATCCCACGGTGTGATGGCGGTGCGGGTGATGTGTAGAGGATGGTATTTAGGTTTGGGTTGGGATTGCATCATTGCATATATTTGTTATATATATGATTTGTTATGCCTAAATCGTTGGGAGATTGTGTGGGTTGTTACACATTGAGTCTGTTGACTCACCCCATTGTGGGATATCTTTTCAGGTGACACTCAGTGAATGGACCGGGTCGGCAGGAGCTTAGTGGTGGCCATGCTCAGCTCAGCATTTGTTTTATTTTGAATTTTTATATTTAAGTATTTTGGATTTATTTCGGGTTTTGCTTTGATGTAATATGGCCATTACTATTAACTATTTTAAGTATGCATTTAATTTAGTTTATCATGATACGATTATTATTAAATCAAGATTAAATAACTTTTCTTAAAAATAAATTTTAAATGTTTTGACACCCAAACACAATTGATTTTCAATTTAATGTTAAACTCTAAAAACCCGTCAATACCTTTAACTTATTGATTTTCAGTACAAATAAAAATATTGTTTAAATAAAATCTAGTCTTCAAGATCAACACCGTTTTTAATTTGAACCCAACACAAATCAAATGTTCTTCAAAATCACATAAATTTTTCCAAAGTAACAAACAAGTTTTGAAATGTTTTACTCAGGGAACATACCAGATCTGGTCGAGGCTCGTGGGCCAAGTTTGGGGTGTTTCAGTTTGGTATCAGAGCCCGATTCAAAACTCGACCTTGAGGGCTTTTTGGGCCCAAAACATTTTCTTTCTTTTGAAATTGAATTTTACTAAGAAATGAGCAGGTTTTCTAGCATGGACCTGAGTCTCCGGCCCGAAGTCCACCAGGTAAGTGCTCCTAACCTTTTTTTGTGATTTGTATGTGGGAAATTATAGGGACATAGATTAGTAGATTAAGAATTATTGAACCCTAGGATTAGTCTACTCCAACACCGAAATACATAAAATTTAAAGTTTAACCAAACAAACCTGTGACTGAGTCAGGAGTTAAGGGTGTGGCAACCATTGTGCGCATGTCTAGGATTAGATTTAGGGGGAGCTTGGCATTTAAGCAGTCCTAGTGACTCACCTCCTCTCTGCTCGAATCCTACCTAGTGCGTAGTGATGGTTCACCCCAACCAAGAGGACTCAATCACAAGCTAAATTCAATAATTAAAACCCGAAAGGGACCAATCACCTTGTTTTGTGAAATTCTAAAGTCAAACCATGATTATAAAATTCCAAAGTACCCTTGATTTAAAAATGACCAAAATACCCCTGGTTTGCAAGTTGCCCAAATTACCCCTAACCTATACAAATTACTAAAATACCCTCAGTATGGAAAGTTGCCGAAATACCCCAAATTAAAAATTTCCAAAAATACCCTTGTTTTGAAAAGTCACCGGGAACCATATTTTACAAAAAATTACCGAAATGCCCCTGGTTTGAACAATTACAAAAATACCCTCAGTTTATAAAATTACCATATTATCCTTCAATCTTCCTATCAAGTATTCCTATTTTGAAAAAAGACCAAAAATCTCTATTTTGCAAAATTTTCAAATAACCTAATTTGAAAAAATTATCAAAATACCCCTATAGGATAAAATTATGAAAATACCCTTGGGTTGTGGGAAACAACAACAATGACAACCATAGCACTTTTCTGTGATGAACGCAAGTTCATGAATGAGATGATTGAATGAATGAATTTGAGACTGTGTGTGTATGAACTCGAAAGAACTACTCCTTAGACCTATTGAGCATAAGATTGTTTGCAGTAAATCAGTGGAACGAAAAAATAATTCATAAAATTCTTTAATCAGATAAATGCGATTCAAAAGCATGAATTCTAAGGGACGTGGTTGTAATGTGCGTGGCCATGGTAGAGGCCGAATGACCGTGTCGGAACCCGTTAGGTCTAGTCAAGGGTCTAAAAATGAAATGCCACCACCACCATCGTCGATGTGGAATATCAAGATCGACGGGGATGACGCGATATCCGAGCGATCTTGCGAGTTCGGAAAAGGTGGTGGGCGGTGGAGGCATGGGAGCTCGAAAGTCATGCACTGAGTGACTCGAGTTAATGGAGTGAGTTTTTCGTGGTATATCGGTGTGGCACCCAATACTGGTGAGTATTGGTTGGAAGCGATGAGGCGAATTATGGATGATTTGGACTGTTGTCGAGGAGGCCGAAGGGTAGTGTCGCTACTCTGCGATGAGTCATATCAATGGTGGCTCACGGTTAGGGATGGTGTTGTCACAGCTGATCTTACTTGGGAATACTTTAAGGCGGCATATCAGAAGAAGTACATTGGAACTAGTTATGTTGATGCGCAGAGGAAGGCATTTTTTGAGGCTGGTTCAGGGAAATAAGTTCATAGCGGAGTATGAGGCAGAATCCCTAAGGTTGAGCCGATACGCGTGAGGTATAGTGGCTACAGAGCATGAACGATGTGTCCGATTTGAGGATGGACTAAGGGATGACTTGAGATTGTTGATTTCCCCACAGTAGGAGCGGGAGTTTACTGTGTTGGTGGAAAGGGCAAAAGATACTGAAGGAGTTAAGGAGTCTGTGAGATAGAACACGGATAGGAATAAGCAAAAGAGAGGTTTTGGATCATCAGGGTCATCTGGGAATGTTCAGAAGAGACCTAGAACTGATGGGTCGTGAGGTCAATAAGCTGCTATGGGAGGACAGTACCGTACTTGCGGCCAGTGTGGAAAGATACACTTGGGGGAGTGTTGGAAGAAGACAGAAGGATGTTTCAAGTGTGGATCCAAGGATCACATGATTAGGGACTGTCCCATGAAAATAGACGGGAGCCAACCAGTAAGTCAGGGTCCTAACCAGGCTGGAAGAGGAGGACAACAGCCACCGCGGGGTCGTGGTTCGACTAGTAGAGGTAATGGTTCTGGTAGAGGACAAGGAACACCGGTGGAGGTATTGGTAGCACAGAGGCAAGACAGCCAGGTCTAGTATATCTGATTAAATCGGAGGGAGGATGGTGGCCTTTTGATGTCATAACGGGTATGATCCTTATCTTTGGATTATCCCTTATTGCGTTCATAGATATTGGGTCAACTCATTCATATATTGCTAGTAAGGTGTCTGGAACTCTGCATGTGAACTCTGAAACTGTACCTAGGAAGATGACTATCCTTGGTCCTTTAGGGCAATCTGTAGTGTTAGGCAAAATCTTTAGGGCAGTACCCTTGGAAGTTCAGGGGGCACAATTCCCAGCGGATTTAATGGAGTTGTCGTTTGAGGAGTTTGACCTAATATTAGGCATGGATTGGTTAGTGAAGTACCATGCAAATGTGGATTGTGCGGCAAAGTGCATGTCGTTAAGAACTCCTGACGACAAAGAAGTTGTGATGATGGGCGAAAGGCGAAATTTCTTGCTAAATGTGGTATTTGCCCTTAAGGCAGAAAAGATGGTGAGAAAAGGGTGTGTAGCTTTTCTAATGTTGATCAGTGCCTTGGAGGCTGAGGAAGCAGCTGTAGGAGGAGTTAGAATAGTAAGGGAATTTGTGGACGTCTTTCCGGAGGAGCTGCTTGGGCTACCCCTAGATAGGGAGGTGGAGTTCGTAATTGACTTATTATCGGGTACAGCTCCTGTGTCAATTGCTCCGTACCGAATGGCACCAAAGGAGTTGGTTAAGCTTAAAGCCCAAATTCAAGAATTACTCGATCGTGGGTTTATACGACCTAGTGTGTCTCCATAAGGAGCACCGATCCTATTTGTAAAGAAGAAGGATGGGACTATGCGCATGTGCATAGACTACCGAGTAGTTGAATAAGCTGACCATCAAGAACAAGTATCCATTGCCAAGAATAGATGACTTGTTCGATCGACCTAAGGGACCATGATATTTTGAAGATAGATCTAAGGTAGGATATCATCGACTTAAGGTGAAGGAGGCTGATATCCATATAACAGCTTTTCGGACAAGGTACGGGCATTATGAATTCTTGGTAATGCCGTTTGGATTGACAAATGCCCCAGCCGCATTCATGGACATGATGAACCGGGTTTTCCAACCCTATCTGGACCAGTTTGTTGTTGTGTTCATAGATGATATTTTAGTGTATTCTAAGTCTGAGGAAGAACATGACGAGCACCTCCAAGTCGTGTTGCAAGTGTTAAAGGAGAAAAAGCTATATGCCAAGTTCAGCAAGTGCGAATTTTGGCTGAAGGAAGTTACGTTTTTAGGGCACGTGGTGTCTGCCGAAGGAATAAGGGTGGATCCTCGAAAGATTGAGGCAGTATTGGATTGGAAACCACCTAAGTCTGTGGCGAAAGTTCGTAGTTTCTTGGGACTAGCAGGCTACTACAGAAGGTTCGTAGAAGGGTTTTCATCAATTGCTGCACCTTTGACGAAGTTGCTAAGGAAGGAGGTACCTTTCATATGGACTGATAAGTAGCAAGAAAGTTTTGAGAAGCTTAAGAGGGTATTGACAGAAGCTCCAGTTTTGATTCAGCCTGAAGTAGGGAAGGACTATGTGGTATATTGTGATGCTTCTCACATAGGTTTGGGATGTGTTTTGATGCAGGACGGGAAGGTAGTTGCTTATGCGTCTCGACAATTAAGGCCACATGAGGTTAACTACCCAACGCATGATTTGGAATTGGCGGCAGTGGTCTTTGCTCTTAAGGTATAGAGGCACTATTTGTATGGAGAAATGTCTGTGATCTACATGGACCACAAGAGCCTTAAGTATCTGCTGACTCAGAAAGAGCTGAACCTGAGACAGCGAAGGTGGGTGGAGTTATTGAAAGACTATGATTGTTCTATAGAGTATCACCCGGGCAAGGCGAATGTGGTGGCAGATGCCCTAAGTCAGAAAGTAGTGACGGAGTTAAAGGCAATGTTCACACATTTGAGCCTCTATGATGATGAAAATTTGTTGGCAGAGTTGCAGGTCAAGCCATCATGGCTGAATGAGGTGAAAGAAGGACAGTTGGCAGATGAGGATCTAAGTGTTAAGTTGCGGCAAGTGTAGAGTGGGGAATTGGAAAATTTTGGTGTAAATAGTGATGGAGTGTTGTGTTTTCATGGCAAGGTCTGTATGCCGAAGGATGAGGAGTTAAGGCAGAGAATTCTTCGAAAATCGCATAGTAGCCCTTATGCTATGCATCCTAGAGGTAGTAAGTTGTACAAGGATTTATGGGAACAGTTCTGGTGGCTTGGTTTTAAGCGGGAAGTTACAGAATTTGTAGGGAAGTGCCTAACGTGTCAGCAAGTCAGGGCTAAACACCAAGTTCCGTTAGGATTGTTTCAGCCGATAAAGATTCCTCAATGGAAGTGGGAGAGAATCACCATGGACTTCGTTAGTGGGCTTCCCATTACGCCTACTAAGAAGGACTCAGTATGGGTGATAGTGGATCGGCTGACAAAATCTGTACATTTTATCCCGGTGCGGGTTGACTATTCTCTACAGAAATTGGCAAGGTTGTATGTTGCAAAAATTGTGAGGCTGCACGGAGTGCCGGTATCGATTATCTCAAATAGGGATCCGAGGTTTACGTCTTGGTTCTAGAATTTGCTACATCAAGCTTTGGGCACCAGGCTAGACTTCAGTACGGCATTCCATCCGCAGTCGGACGGCCAATCTGAGTGTTGGAGGATATGTTGAAAGGTTGTGTGATAGACTTCAGAGGAAGTTGGGAAGAATATTTGCCTTTAGCGGAATTTTCCTATAATAACAGCTATCAGACAAGTATTCGGATGGCACCGTACGAAGCAATGTATGGACAAAAGTGTTGCACTCCTACATGTTGGACGGAATTGGGAGAACGTCAGGTTCTGGGTCCAGAGCTTGTGGTAGAATCCGAGGAGAAGGTTAAGATAATTTGGGCATGGTTGAAGGAGGCATTTGACAGGCAAAAGTCATACGTAGATCTTAAATGGAAGGAGATTGAGTTTGCCGTGGGAGATTATGTGTTTCTTAAAGTTTCACCGTGGAAGAAGGTGATGAGATTTGGTCGTAAAGAGAAGTTAAGTCCCAGGTTTATAGGACCTTATTGGGTATTAAAGCGAGTTGGACCAGTGGCATACCAGTTAGAGTTGCCTTCAAAATTGCAGCAGATGCACGATGTATTCCATGTTTCGATGCTACGTCGTTATTGATCGGATCCATCTCATGTAGTTTCGGTTGAAGAGGTGGAGCTAAGGCCAGATTTGTCCTACGAGGAGGAGCCAATTCAGATCTTGGAGCGAGATGTGAAAGTATTGCGAAGGAAATCAGTTTCTTTAGTCAAAGTGTTATGGCGTAATCATTGATCGGAAGAAGCTTCTTAGGAGCCAGAAGAAGCAATGCGACAGCAATACCCTCACTTATTTTTGCCAGGTAATTTTGAGGTCAAAATTATTTTAAGGGGGGTAGAACTGTAACATCCGAGGATTTAGGGGTTGTGCATTTTGCCTAAATATAGTGGAAGCATGCCTGTGTGTGTTTTAATGTGTTTTATAGATTTTGAGAACTTTAGAATGTAGGAGAATGCCTTAGAAAAATTTTGGGTTTTAAGTCTTAAAAGGGTAGTTAGGCAAAGAAGGCCTTAAGAAAATATGTAAAGGAAATTGGACATAAAAAATGGGCTTGTTAAAGTGGCAAGGAGGCGCCACTTAGGGCCTTGGTAAGTGGCGCCTTAAGCAATGGAGAAGGGCTCAGGTTTGAGCAGCAAGGGGAGCACTTTTGGAGTTATTTTTTTTCGTCAGGCTAGAGGGGAGTTGGACAGCACTGAAACACTAAGGAGATGAGCTCTAGATGTGGTCAATTTCTTTTTAAAATTTCGGCTAAGGGCAAGGATAATGCTTGGCACATTCAAATTATTTTAAATGAGTAAAGAAGAGGAAAATAGGAGAAAGCAAGGATAAGCTAGTGTTTGAGTGTTAGCGAATTCAAGAGAGGGAGTGAGATGAGGCATTCGGTCATGTAAGGGGGCTATGTCGAAAGTTTAAGGCTATCAAAGTGACGTTTTGGCCATTTTCTTTTGCGAAATTTGTTCCACTCTCTCATAAACTTTCAACCCTTTTCTTTCATAATCAAACCTCACCAAAATTCACTCTTTTCCTTTCATTTAGACCTTGGCGAATCATCCCAAGACCATTAGGGTCAATTGCTTTTCTCATTTGTTTAAGGTAGTAGAATCTACCATCTTTCCTTCTCATCTTTTCTTTCTATTCTACTTAGGCGAATTTCTCCTCCCAAAAGTTCTTCATTGTCAAAATTCTTAGATCAAAACACCACCACGCTTAGAACCTTTGTGAACCTCATCTCTTTTCCTTCCCATTTGTTAAGGCGAATATCTTTGTGGGTTCAAGCAAGGTGCGATCGATTTCATTGAGAAGGGTATGGATCAACTGTTGTTCGTTTTCTTCTTTTTCTTTTAGATTAGCCGCAAGTTGGAATCTAATCTTTTTTACTTTCTTTGGCTGAAACCTTGAAGAAGGAATTCGGGATTTGGTTGTTGTCGACTACAAGGAGGAGATCAATCGGGATTTCGAGATTTAAGGTAGGCAAGTGTGATTTAGGCCGAAGGCCATCTGCTTTAGTTCAATAAATGTTAAGACTGAATCTAACATAAGGCTTATAGGTATTTTGACATCTTCATAGCCAAGTAACGATTTCGAGATTTAGATCCACAAGGTAAGAGGACATGAACATTTGCAAAGGCCATATTCAGTGATAATTGTTTGGCTGATTCTAACTATGATTTTTTGGGGAGGAGTACAACCTGTTTTGATAGATTTTCGGTATTCAGTGAACACGACAGTAACCAGGTGTGTAGCCTTACACCAATTTCTAATAGATTTACGGTATTAATTAACTATGTGTGTTAATAAGAATATGAAAGATGTGGCTAAAGGTACCATTCAATGGTACGACATATTCAGGTACGTTATTCTCAAAAGATCTGTTAATAGTATTATAAACATTGAATGTGACATATATGAAAATTGGTTACGAATATGAATAAGGCATATGGCATGATATCCGCATGATTTGTATGACACATGGGGCATATGGGTGATTATGAAAAGGGGAAGTGATCTAGTGGTTTTTTACCACAATATCTGGTGACTCATGTCACATAATCTGAATGTGGTGACGTATGTCACAAAATGTTATCTGGTGACTTTGTCACATTATCTAGTGGCTATGCCACAATTTATATGGGCGATGTGCAAGTCGTCTGCAGCGACTACCTTCGATGGTGTGTAGCGGATGGAGGGTCGATTTAGTAATCCCCACGGTGTGATGGCAGGTACGGGTGATGTGTAGAGAATGGTATTTAGGTTTGGGTTCGGGATTGCATCATTGCCTATATTTGTTATATATATGATTTGTTATGCCTAAATCGTTGGGTGATTGTGTGGGTTGTTACACATTGAGTCCGTTGACTCACCCCGTTATGGGATATCTTTTCAGGTGACACTCAGTAAATGGACCGGGTCGGCAGGAGCTTAGTGGTGGCCATGCTCAGCTCAGCATTTGTTTTATTTTGAATTTTTATATTTAAGTATTTTGGATTTATTCCGGGTTTTGCTTTGAAGTAATATAGCCATTACTATTAACTGTTTTAAGTATGCATTTAATTTGGTTTATCATGATACGATTATTATTAAATCAAGATTAAATAACTTTTCTTAAAAATAAATTTTAAATGTTTTGACACCCAAACACAATCGATTTTCAATTTAATGTTAAACTCTAAAAACCCGATAATACCTTTAACTTATTGATTTCAAGTACAAATAAAAATACTGTTTAAATAAAATCTAGTCTTCAAGAACAACACCGTTTTCAATTTGAACCCAACACAAATCAAATGTTCTTCAAAACCACACAAATTTTTCCAAAGTAACTAACAAGTTTTGAACTGTTTTACTCAGGGAACATACTAGATCCAGTCGAGGCTCGTGGGCCAGGTTTGAGGTGTTTCATAAGGGACCTTCACATGTGTACAAGAAAGCCGAATTATGTGTAGGTGGAGCTATGTGCTGAGACCACCAAGTATCGGGCATTTTTCGAAGGGGTTCAATGAGATAATTTACTAATGATGATTGGTACGATCATGTTATGAATAAGTGCATGTGTGAAAGTGACCAATTGAGAAATGTGGAAAATGTACATATGAACAATATGTTCGATATGTAATAGGAAATTTGAAAGGTTGGTATAAGCAAGTGATGAACACAACTAAAGTGAAAGAGGGAGCAAAAATTTAGAATAAAACTATTTGGATAGCCGCAGTAACATGAGTTTGAAAAATCACTAAAAATTGTAGAGATTTAATTACAAGTTTTATGAGATATTTATTTAAATATTATTGAGTCTATTTTCATATAAAAGAAACATAGCAAACAAATAATTCGTATATTTTGGGATACTTTAATTTCTGTGAGACTGGTTCAGAATGATTACTTGATCCCCTATTTTGCATTGTCAAATTCATTAAAAATTGCAAAAAAATAATTGTGGGATATAAATTATATTCTTGAAATTCTGAATGAGTCTACTTTCAAATGAACTAAATAAGAAGGTCATATGAACTCTGTACGAGGAGAAAATTGATTCGTAGTGAAGAGAGGTTAGAATAGTCGAACAGCAAAATAAGGGAATATTTAATGAATAAATTGTATTGATTGGCTAAACCAAAAATTCTGGAAATTTTATGGTAAGAATATATGTGAGTTTAGTTTCATGTAAAGTTAATAGATCTTAATTTTGAGTTCCATAGCTCTAGATATAAATAATTTAGTAAATGTGACCGATTAGACAACTTGATATGAACATAAATAAAAAGTGGAACTATGTTCAATTATGATTGTATTATCTTGAGAACATATTGTGAATATTTATAAAAGCCTGTTAATAAATCACTTATTATTTACATACTTGCTTACTAAGCTTTGTAGCTTACTTCCCTTCATTTCCCATATCTTACAAGGTTGTATGCTAACTCGAGTTGGAGATCGTCGGAGATGTAATCACACTATCAAGCTATCATTGTGGGGTAAAAGTGAATACAAACCTCTTAAGTGTATGGCATGTATAGGAAGCTTAATCATTTGTATATGTCATAATTGGTTTGGCCTAAAATGTTGGCCTTTAATATTTAGTAGTTCATTTTGTATAATTTGGATGAAATTTGTTTAATATGTTTTCTAGTGTATGTGTTTTGGTAATGCCTCGTACCCTATTCCGGCATTGAATATGGGTAAGGGGTGTTACAGGATTCGTTCGAACGAACTCTAAAAAACACTCACTTATCATTCGAAAGAAGGCTTGCTTAGCATCTCCTCCCTCACTATTATCATTCAGCCTAGATGTGGTCGGCACTGTCCCTTGAGCAGGAGCAGGCACGTTACTCTCAACATCGTCAGCAACTGTTCAATCGAAATCCATTACTATATGAAAACACATGTTAAACTGTCAAGATTCATCACACTATCAAAATTATATATATGCACGTATATCTAGACTCACACGTGCTACGTTAGTCCGAGAATCGACTAAATCGTAGCTCTCATACCAACCAAATGTAACACCCCTAACCCTAAACAATCGCCGAAATAGGGTTAAAAAGCATTACCGAACAATCAAAACATTTCACATCCATTTCACGATACAAAGTCAATCATCAATCAAACATATTCAAATACGGGCATATAGTCCCTTATCGAGGCCTACGAGATGTTAAACAAACGTTAGAAAGAGGTTGTGACTAAACTGAACACTTACGAAAGTTTTCAAAAATTTAACATATTTCAGTACTACAGAGGTCAGACGCCCTTACGGTTAGGCCGTGTGCCTCACACGGCTACCAGACACGCCCATGTGCCCAGGCCATGCCAAAACAGAGCGTACATACTGTCTTGTTCTCACGGCCACTAGGCACACTCGTGTGCCATTGTAGTGTGAAATTAAGCTAGCTACTAACTTGGTCACACGGCCACCAGGCACGCTTGTGTGCCACGACCGTGTAACCTACCCAGGCACACTTCGAAGTGCCCCGTGAGCCACACGGCAGAGACACACGCTCGTGTCCCTTGGCTATGTATACGAAATAGGCCATTTGGAAGGCCAATTTTTCACCCACATAAGGTTCATCCCTACAAGCACAAATCTCATGTATTTAAACATCAATTGGCAACCAAAACATATCACCATATAAACCAAATAATCATCAACAACATCATCTATTTCCTTACTCAAAATCAACACAAATAATTCCATCTAAATACTAATTTTACAACCTATATAATACAAGTTGAGCATCCTGTAATTCTTACCACAATTCACATTTAATCTATCATTATCATCAACCAAATCAATATAAAGCATACCATTTTCATACTCATGATTTCATACCACATTCAACATTTTCATAGCATCACTTATATATACCAACAACACTTAACTACTAAGACATATCACATGGCAATGTTTAGACAACTCAAAACATACCACATTGACTAGGCTATACATGCCATATTCAAATTTTCACATCTTTCAAAAGTACCCAAAATAGATTGCCGATAGTGTGATAAAGATGTTGACGATCCCCAGATCTGAGCTAGCTTTACTGACACTGTAAAACAGAGAAACAAATCACACAGTAAGCTTTCGAAAGCTTAGTAAGTTCGAAATACAATACATACTACTCAATAATACCACATTAATATATATATATTTATACCATCACATAGATAAAGGAACAACTAGGCACATTATCAATCTCAACCATATACTCAATTATCTATTCATTCAACTCTTTAATCTATCATCAACCACATAGGATCAAACGTACCTTGATCAACACATAGTTACTCACCATTCATGCTACTCAATTGCTTGATATTACCTCTAGTTCAACATTTGCTTATTCCTTTGCTTATTCGCACACTTAGTGCCAATTTCATAACTGAAACATAATCGCCACCGCACACTTAGTGCCAATATGTTAAACTAAACTTATATCGATATCGCACACACAGTGCCAATTCGATAACCTGAAGCTTCTATCTTTCCGCACACACAGTGCAAATCATATTTGTCTTGTTTCTAATTTCGCACACTTAGTGCCATCTAATTCAATTCCGCACATAGCATTTCTAATCTCTTAGTTATATATAAATTTCATTCAATACACATATCATAGACATAATTTAACAACTAGTATTATATCCAAACTTACCTCAGACGTCGATATACCAAAACGGTCGATTAATCGAGCACTTTGTCTTTGCCTTGATCTTGATTCGAACTTATCCTTTCTTGGTCTATACACATTCAAATTTAACTCATTCAATCACCAATGTGTTCAATTTAGTCCTCACACACATATTTAGGGTATTTTAAAAAATCACTTTTTCACATTTCAACACTTTAGTCCCTATTTCATAAAATTATCAAATGCACTCAATTTCATATCACATATGCTTATCTGAATTCTTCCCGTGCTAATACAAGCCCACACATTTCATTTATTCCACAATTTAGTCCTTCAAAATATTATTATCACTATTTAGGCCTAATTAGCTAAATTCACCAAAGATTCAAGAACAAAACATGTTCATTAAACACATATCTTCCATTGAACACTAATACTCATCACAAAACTCACCATTTCATCAATGGCACATCTCATAAACATCATCAATTCCTCAAATTACAACATGGGCTTGATAGTACACTAAGCAACAATCTCAAAAACATAAAAATCATCAAAAACCAAAGTCAAAACATACCTTAATTATGCAATTTCATGGATGAACCCTAACTTGTATTTTCTTTTCCTTTCCTTTCTTCAATTTCGGCACTCAAAGGATGATGATAGCCATCTATTGTGTTTGTTTTATTATAATATATATTATTAATCCATTTACCATATTAGCCTTTTAATAATAACATAATATATCACATGATAGTTGGTTAAAATGTCCATCCACCATTCACTATCAATGAAATAGGTTAATTTCCTTATAAGACCTCCACATTATAAAGACAACAACAATTATGCACTTAACAATTAGCACACAGCATTTCACACTTTATGCGATTAGGTCCTTTCTCACAATTTGACATACAGTTGATAAAATTTTCACATTAAAATTTCACACAGGCTTAATCACACATTATAAACATAAAAAATAATATTAAAATATTATTTTTACCTCAAATTTGTGGTCTTGGAACCACTGTTCTGACTAGGGTCTAAACCAGGTTGTTATAATAACAGTACACCTTGAAGTCTTACTATCTCTACCACAACAAGTCCGCCAACTTATCAAGCAAATAATCGACTCGCACTGGTATGGAATGAGCTAACTTTGTGAGTCTATCAACAACTACCCATATGGCATCTTTCTTCTTCGGAGTCAACGATAAGCCTGTCACGAAGTCCATTGTAATACAGTCCCATTTCCACTCAGGAACCATAATGGACTAAAGTAAACCCAAAGGTACTTGGTGTTTAGCCTTCACTTGCTGAGAAATCAAGCATTTCAATACAAACTCGAAAATATCTTTCTTCATACTAGGCCACCAATACCATTTTCTCAAGTCGTTGTACATCTTCGTGTTACCCGAGTGCACTGTTAAACATCCTCTATGTGCTTCATTCAAAATTCTATGAATAAGTTCATCATTCTTAGGTACACAGACCCTATCTTGAAACATCAAACATCCATCAGGATTTACTCAAAAATCTGACTCAACATTTGACTCGCATAAAACTATTTTGGCTTGCAAGCTGTTATCTTCTTTCTGAGCTTTACAAATCTCTTAGAGGAATAATGGTCTATCCATAAACTCAGCTAATATGGAACCATCATCCAACAAATCAATTTGAGTATTCATGGCTCTCAGCGTGAACAATGATTTTCTGCTCAAGGCATCGGCAACTACATTCACCTTTCCCGGATGGTAGTCAATCACTAACTCATAATCATTAATCAGCTCCAACCACCTTCTTTGCCTCAAATTAAATTCTTTTTGAGTCAATAAATATTTTAGACTTTTGTGGTTGGTGAAAATCTGACACCTTTCACCATACAAATGGTTTCTCAAAATCTTCAACGCAAACACAATTGCAACCAACTCTAAATCATGAGTCAGATAATTCTTCTCGTGTGACTTTAATTGCCTAGAGGCGTATGCAATCACCTTACCCTCTTGCATAAGTACACAACCAAATCCGTTCAGGGATGCATCACTGTAAACCAAAAATTCTCTTTCCGGTTCAGGTTGTACCAAAATAGGAGCCTCAGTCAACAGCATCTTCAGTTTCTCAAAACTCTATTGACACTTTTCTATCCAAACAAATTTCACCTGTTTTTGGAAAAATCTTGTCATCAGGTAGATATCATAGAAAACCCCTTGACAAAATACCTATAATAGCCGGCTATGCCTAGAAAACTCCTTACTTCAGTTACTCTCCTCTGCGGTTTCCAATAAAAAATTACTGAAATCTTACTTGAGTCTACTCTAATTCCATCTCCGGAGACAATGTGTGTAACAGTCTGATTTATACCCTAGTCGAAACAGTGGTTTCGGGACCACAAATTTGAGTCCATATAATATTTTTAATATTATTTTTGTGTAGTTGATATGTGATTAATCATGTGGTAAATTTTCGTAAGCAAATTTGCCTGCTAGTGTGTTTAATTTGAGCAAAAGGATGGAATTACATTAAATCTAAAAGTTGCTTGCTATTTGTTGAAGACCATTGTGTGGTGGCTTTGTAAAGGTGAAGGCCTTATATGGCAATTAAGCCAACCCCATGGATAGTGGACAATAATGAATGATGATATATATATATATATATATTTTATATTTATTACATTTACTTTAATAGTTAAAGTTATTATATCTATTTTATAAGTTATATTAATATTTTTATAAAATAAGATTTTATAATAAAAGAAACATGAGTAAGTGGTCTCATTTTATCATCTTCTTGTCGAAACCATAAAAGAAAAAGAAAGAAACTTTGGCTAAGGCATTCGACACTTACAAGCCAAAATTAAGGTGAGTTTTGTCTTCGATTTTTGATAATTTCTACGTTTTTGTGATAGTTGCTTTGTCTACTATCAAGCCCATGTCTCAATTTTGTGTATTAATTATGTTTGTGGAAAATGCCATTGATGCTATGTTGAGCTTTGTAATGTTTTATTATGTTAAATGAAAGATATGAGCTAGATGAACATAATTTGTTCTTGAATTTTTTATGAATTTAGCTAATTAGGGCTAAATTGAAAAAATAGAAATTGAGGGACTAATTTGTAAATTTGATGAAAAATTTGGGCTTGTATGTTATGTATATGTATTCACTACGTAGGTATATGTGTGGATTTTGTGAATTTAATGTTTTGAGAAAAATGGACTAAATTGATAAAGTGTGCATATATGAGGGTTAATTTGCAAAAAGCCCTAAATGTGCGTCCATGGATTAAATTGTATTAATTAGTGAATAAAAGGGATAATTCTGAATATGTTTAGATCAAGAACCAAAGAAAACAAACTTAGATCGTGAAAAAGCGAAAGTAAAAGAGTAGCCATTTCTATTCCTATAAACTGAATCCGAGGTAAGTGATTATGCAAATAAATGTATTTGTATTGAAATATGTATTTTTATGTTATTATTGATAACGATGAATGTTTACGAGACGATGTGTACATAAATTTTGAGTTAAGATCGATATAGTGACAATATCCGAGAAGTCCCGTACGAATCTAGGGATAAAAAGGATTAACTATGTCATTACATAGGTACCTATTTTGTGATTACGTGTAAGACCCTGTCTGGGACAGTGGCATCAATATCTGATTACGTGTAAGACCTTATCTGGGATAGTGGCATCGATATCTGATTATGTGTAAGACCCTGTCTGAGATAGTGGCATCGATATCTGATTACGTGTAAGACCCTGTTTGGGATAGTGGCATCGATATCTAATTACCTGTAAGACCCTATCTGGGACAGTGGCACCGATATCTGATTACGTGTATCATCCTGTATAGGATAGTGGCATCGATATCTGATTACGTGTAAGACCCTGTCTGGGACATTGTCATCGATATCTGAGTACGTGTAAGACCCTATCTGGGACAGTGGCATCGACATCCGACTACATGTAAGACCACATCTGGGATGTAGGCATTGTACAATTATTCTGGGTTTTTGAGTATCTTATTAGATTCTGAACTGTTCAATGAGTAAATCTGAGATATTAACAATTACGAGTATGTATATTCATTTCTGATACGTTTGGTATATAGAATAAGTGTGTATAACAGGTAAGTACCTATAAGACTTTGAATTGAAGAAAAGTATGATTGAATATGAGAACGAGAATAAGATGTAAGAACGTTTAAGAAAGAGTTGTATATATATATATATATATATACTTTTGATTCTTGTATGGATGAATGTGGCAGTTGTGTCCAAGTATATGAACCAAAGCATTATGCGATAGTTTGCTAAGTAAATGTTATGTGTCAATATACTGTATGCATATATGCCTTTATGCTGGGTTTATTTGTATTATGACTTATTAAGCTTTTGGGTAGCTTACTCTCTGTATGTGTTTTCCTCTGTTTTATAGGTCGTTAAAGCTACTGAAGGCTCAGGACCGTCAAGGATCATCATCACACTACTAAAATCATTTTGGTACACTTTGGAAATGTATATAACTAGATATGGCATGTATAGTCTAGTTTTTGGTATAAGTTGATGTATAAACTTGGTCATGAGATGTGGCTAATTTGGGTCATATTTTACCTTGATGAATGTGGTGTGTGTTGCTTTGGCATTGTAACAGTCCGAACTTGACCCTAATCAGAACGGTGGTTTCGAGACCACGAATCTGAGTCCCAAAAAAAAATTAAATATTATTTTCTATGTTTATGATATGTGAATTTATATGTGTGAAAGTTTCGTATAATAATTTAACTGTTTATGTGCTCAATTAGTCAAAAAGGACTAAATCACGTAAGTGGTAAAAGTGACCTTTTATTTGATTTAGGGCTAAATTGATGTGGCTTTATTTTAGTGAAGTCCTTAAAGGGCAATATGCCCATTTTAAGTTATAGTGGACGGCAACATGGTGATATAACATGTTTTTATGCATTATTTTATATGTTAAAGGTTATATTATATTTATAATATAATTTATAATTATATTATAATAAAGCCAACATGAAAGTGGAATTTTATTCATTCTTTCTTCCACCGAATAACACAAAGAAAAGAAAAGGTTTTGGAGCTTTGTACATTCGGCTATTTACAAGCTAAATTTAATCGGTTTTCGATAATTTTTATGTTTTTGTGATCTTTGCTAAGTTATCTTCAAAGCCCATGTCTTAATTTTTGAATTTGATGATGATTTTGTGTTTTCCATTGATGAGCTTATGAGTTTTATGATATTTGATGATGAATTATGAAATATATGTATTAGATTAACATGTTTTGTCTTTGGATTTTGGATATTTTGAGTAATTTGACTGAATTGTGAAAATAAATTTTGAGGGTTAAAATGAAAAATAAATGAAATGCATGGACTTATATGGCTATGTGGAAGATTCGGCCTAGCTATAGTGTTGGGAGATTTTGTATATTTTGTGTTTTGTGCAAATAGGACTAATTTGTAAAATGTGAAACATTAGGGAAAAATGGTAATTTGCCCATTTAAGCATTTTGGATTAAATTGAAATGAAATGTTTTGAATGAGCTCAAATTGAATGTATTTAGATCAAGAACAAAGAAAATGGATTTGAATCGGGAAAGGCGAAAGTTAACGAATAATAGGTTATTAACGTCCAAAAGTATCCGAGGTAAGTCTTTAAGCAAGTTAATCAGTAAATATTTCTAAGTAACCAAATTTACATGCTGAATTTTGATTATTGATTATGAAATTGGTCAAAGCCGAATGTAATAGGTGATGTTAATAATGAAATATAGCTAAATGAAATTGAGTTTGATATGTTAAAGTGATATGAATTATGTGTGTTACATGTGATATTGATAATATGTAATGTGTGTGAGATGGTTTGATAATATGAATGTATCGGGCTTATTGCCTAGCAGGCCTCGTGCTGGTGAAATGTATCGGGCTTATTGCCTAGCAGGCCTCGTGCCGGTTAAATGTATCGGGCTTATTACCTAGCAGGCCTCGTGCTAGTGAAATGTATCGGGCTTATTGCCTAGCAGGCCTCGTGCCGGTGAAACGTATCGGGCTTATTTGCCTAGCAGGCTAAATGCCGGTGATTAAAATTCAGACCTCGGTCTAGCAGGCTTAATGCCGGTGATTTTTAATATGATCTTATGCATATAAAATGATGGAGTTATGGTGACAAAAGAACCAACAAAGGTTTATTCATATGAATTAATCTACTTGGCCATACAGGGAGGTGCCTATGAACTATTTAATTGAGTTTTTATGATCGTTCAATTATGAAAGCATATATGTGAGCTTTGTTGGACAAGAAAGTGATGCATGATTGTATAGGTATATTCGGCCTTTTTAGTTATGTGATCATATTATCATTATGTGGATATTGAATATTTGGAGTTATGAAAGGTTATATGGATAAGTGTATACATATATATGTTCTTGTATATGATTCTAATGAATGAAGTGTATATGAAGTGAGTGTATGGTTGGAAATTGATATTTACCATTTGAATCTTGAACTGAGATAGTGAGTTAATGTTGAAGGTAAGATAAGGAAAAATGTTAAATTATATAAGGTATTGAAGTTCGGTAATGAGATATCATATGTGCTTTGTTAAAGTTTAATTGTTATTAAGTTATAATCTAAAGTGTTTGAGTGTTAAATCGAATCACTTTTAATTGCTTAAGGTAAGAAAATGATAATTACTATGGTAAGTATGGTAATGACATTCGGCCATAAAGAACTTTGAGTTAAATTAATTGTATTCAATGTTATAAACAAATTGTTTATAATGCTTGAAAGTTTGAATGCCATGCTAAAATTTGCTTAAGACTTACTAAGCTAGTAAGCTTATTCTCTGTGTGTTCATTGTTCTGTTTTATAGATTTTGATCAAGCTACAAGCTCAGGGGATCGTCAACGAAGTCATCCACACTATCAATCTATTTTGGTACCTTTTGAGTTTGGTTTTGAATTAAAGGCATGTATAGGCTAGATTATATACGAATTAATGAATGATGTCCTTGTATATATATATATATATATATAGCCATCTGAAAATGGCTAGATTACGGTATTTTAGTCTTAAGTGTATTAGGTCTTGGTGCTTGTTCATTATGATAATAATTTTGATAGAGTAAGTATGCTTGTGTTGGTAGCATGGTTAAGTATAATGCTATTCATGGTATATTTTCGATTAGGTACTTAGCTCTCATTAGAAAAATATCATATAGTTTAATATATGTGATGGATTTGTATATGACTTGATCCAAATGTGAAAATAAATTTTGGTCATTCTTAGGTATGTGGTAGTTAATATTTGATTGATGGTTAAGCTTTAGTTGTGTATCGTTAATGATGCTATGATAATGATTCTTTAGTCATGCATTAACTTAATTTGTAAATATAGATAATAGACTTTTATATAAAATGTGGTTCGGCCATAGTGGTTTAATTACATAGATAATTGCTAATAATGGATTTGGTTGAATCAATATGTATTAACTATGCTATATTATGGTTATTTGTCAAATTGAAATGGTTCAAATCGTTATGGTCGTATGTATATATATTTGAAATAAAAGATGAAGTTATTAAATCTTTGAAATGATGCTTGATTAAGTGTGTGTATATACGTATGGTTAATATGTAATGTGGTTAATCTATCTTATATTAATGTGTATAGCATGTGAATTGTTATAATCAATGATTGATTAAGGGAATGAGTTGGTATGGATTCTGTAATTATGTTAGATATGGTTTTAACTTTAGGAAAATATGCGAATGGTATATTGGCAACTAAAGTTAGTTTGGTTATGTTTTATATCACCAATATCGTTTAAATGAGTGGAATTTTGATAGTAACTGTGGATCATTTGATGTTTAAATTAGTACTCATTTTAAGGTTACATAACAATATGGTTTAATAGACACTGGAGTATGGCTTAATTATGTAATGAATATCTGTGTGAACTGTATTATGACAAATAACGCCTCGTAACCCTAATCTGACGACGGATACGGGTTAGGGGTGTTACATTTGATTTGGTATCAGAGCTTATGATTTAGTCGATTCTAGGACTACCGTAGCGCGTGTGAGTCTAGCTATACATGCCTTAAATTATAATGCGATAGTGTGGTGACTTCTAACATCTGGATTGTGTTTTATTTTGTAAATGGATCTCAATAGAGTTATAGATGATGATGTCTAGAGCGTAGCGCCTAATCCCGCGTATGGGATAGTGCCGATAGAATCTCGACCTATCTCGAGTAGCCATGGGGGGAGGCTAAGCAAGCCTTCTACCAGTTGATGAACGAAAAGTTTATTCAATATATCTGGACTAATCCGACTGTGCAACAACCTTTACCTCCAAATAATCCATCTCTGATACATATGATACCCCTGTGTTAGATCTGATGAGATTTAGCAGGTTTCCTGTAGATAAAATCAGGAAACATTGGGCCGAAGAGTTTAAAGCTAATGATGATGATAATGATGCGGAACGAGCTGAGCTGTGACTTGATAATACTATCCGTGTGCTATCATATACTCTAGATGAATGCTTAAAATGTGTTACATCATTATTGCGAGACACTGCATATCACTAGTAGAAAACACTGGTATCTGTGGGCCCAAAAGAGAAAGTTATTTAGAATTCTTCCAAATTGAGTTCCATAAGAAATATATCAGTTAGAGATTCATTGATCAAAAACGTAAAGAAATTAAAACAGGGTCGAATGATTGTTTCTGAGTATGAACTAAAGCTCATGAGACTGAGTCAGTATGTTTGAAAATGTGTATCCTCCGAAGCTATAATGTGCAAAAGATTTGAAGATGACCTTAATAAAGATATTCATTTGCTAGTTGAGATTTTAGAAATAAAAGAGTTCGTTGTACTCGTTGACTGGGTTTACAAGCTGAGGCATCCAGGAAGTTCTAGATTTAACGAAAAAGCTTGCTTCAGATGTGGATCGCTTGATCATTTTATCCGAGGTTGTCCTGAGTCTGTTGAGCCAAAGACTATTTAGAATCTGAGACCTGATAGTGCACTTATGAGAGGTAGATCTTTAAAGAATGTAAGAAACGTTAGTGGTAGTCAGAGAACTATGAGAGACAGTGTTGTCAGATACGAAACTAGAGCGCTTGTCAGAGAGTATGTTATCTGAGTTTGAGAGGAAGCTTCATCACTTGATGTAATAACTGGTACTTTTACTCTTTACGATATTTCTATGATTGCTTTAATAGACCCTGGTTTTACGCATCCATACATGTGCATGAACTTAGTATTCAGTAAGACTTTGCCTGTAGAGTCTACTGAGTTTACCATAAAAGTATCAAACTCCTTAGGTAAAAGTGTCTTGGTTGACAAAATATGCAGGAACTGTCTGTTAATGTTTTGAGATATCTGTTTCCCTGCTGATCTGATGCTCTTTCCATTTGATGAATTCTATACTATTAAGGATATGGATTGGTTATTTTTGTGCATGATGCAGTTGCGAATTGTAGAAGAAAGGCGATAAATATGAGATGCCTGAATAATGAGATTGTAAGGATTGAGTTGAATGATTTGAATAGATTGCCTACTATAGTAACAATATTGAAAGCTAAGAATTATACGGAAAAAAAAAGGGGTTTGAAGCATATTTTGCTTATGTGATTGATTCAAGGATATCTGAGAAGAAAGTTGAATCAGTGCCTATTGTTTGTGAGTTTTCTGATGTATTTCTTGAAGAGTTACTGGGTTTGCCTCCGATTTGTGAAGTTGAATTTGTTATCAATTTGTTGTGGTATTTGTAAATGACATCCTGATTTATTCACGTAATGAAAAGGAGCATGCTGAACATTTGAAAATTTTATTGCAAACTTTGAGAGAAAAACAATTATACGCGAAATTCAGTAAATGTAAATTTTGGGTGCATGAAGTTAGTTCTCTGGGATATATTGTGTCAGCTTCTAGGATCTGAGTAGATCCGAGTAAGGTTTCTGCTATTTTGAGTTGGAAACCTCCGAAAAATGTGTCTGAAGTTTGTAGTTTTCTAGGCTTAGTTGGTTATTATTGCAAATTTGTAAAAGGATTTTCAACGATAGTTACTCTGTTGACTAGACTGCTTTGGAAAGATGTCAGATTTGAATAGTCGGATAAATGTTAGAAAAGTTTCAATCAGTTGAAAACTTTGTTAACAGAAGCTCCAACGTTAATACTACCAGAATCGGGTAAAGAATTTGTGGTATACAGTGATGCTTCATTAAATGGTCTGAGATGTGTTTTAATGTAGGAAGGTAAAATAGTAGCTTACACCTCGAGACAGTTGAAGCCTCATGAAAAGAATTATCCGACACACGACCTTGAATTAATTGCAATTGTGTTTACACTTAAGATTTAGTGTCATTATCTGTACGGTGAGAAATGTCACATATTTTCAGATCATAAAAGTTTGAAATATTTGATGATTCAAAAAGATTTGAACCTGCGTCAGAGAAGATGGCTTGAGTTATTGAAAGACTATGAGCTAGTGTTAGATTATTATACGGGTAAAGTAAACGTTGTTCTTGATCGTTAAGTAGAAAGTCATTATTTGCATTACATGCTTTGAATGCTCGATTAGACTTGTCGATGATAGTTACGTAATAGAAGAATTGAGAGCAAAACCATTGTTTTACAACGGATATGTGAAGCCCGAAGTCGCTAATGAATTGCTAATGAAATGAGCTCGATGTGAAGTGAATTTTGAATCTGAATTTCAAATTGTAGATGATTGTTTGAAATATCGGGATCGTATCTGTGTTTCGAGAAATCCAGGGTTGATTCAATTGATTTGAATGAAGCACATAATAGTCGTTTATCTCTTCATCTGGGAAGTACAAAAATGTACCATGATTTAAAGCAATACTACTGGTGGTCTGGTATGAAACGAGACATTTCTGACTATGTTTTGAAATGTTTAGTTGTCAACAAGTGAAAGTTGAACATCAAGTTCCACTTGGATTGCTACATCCGATTCTGATTCCTGGGTGAAGATGGGATAGAGTGATGATGGACTTTGTATCTAGTTTGCCCCTAATTCCGAGAAAGAAAGATGCGAGGTCGTAGTTAACCGATTAACTAAATCTGTCCATTTTATTCTGGTAAGATCGGATTTCTACCTAGAGAGATTAGATGAGTTTTATATTCTTGAGGTTGTGAGATTACGGGGTTGATTTGATAAAGGATCTGAGCGAAAGTGAAATTAATCGAGATTTCTTGAAAGCGACATCGATCATCGAAGTCCTATATAGACTTGAAATGAAAAGATATAGAATTTGAGATCGACGACAAAGTATTTCATATTCCAATGTTCCTTAGATATCAATTCGATCTGTCACAAGTGATTGCCCCATTTGAAATAAGAAAAAAAATTATGTTAATGAAAGTATTATGGAATAGACACGGAATAGAACAGGCAACATGAGAGTCTGAAGATTCAATAAGACAACAATATCTGAATTTGTTCAGCGGTAAGATTTTCGGGGACGAAAATCCCTAAGGGGGGAGAGTTGTAACAGTCCAAACTTGACCCTAATCAGAACGGTGGTTTCGAGACCACGAATCTGAGTCCAAAAAAAATTAAATATTATTTTCTATGTTTATGATATGTGAATTTATATGTGTGAAAGTTTCGTATAATAATTTAACTGTTTATGTGCTCAATTAGTCAAAAAGGACTAAATTGCGTAAGTGGTAAAAGTGACCTTTTATTTGATTTAGGGCTAAATTGATGTGGCTTTATTTTAGTGAAGTCCTTAAAGGGCAATATGCCCATTTTAAGTTATAGTGGACGGCAACATGGTGATATAACATGTTTTTATGCATTATTTTATATGTTAAAGGTTATATTATATTTATTTTATAATTTATAATTATATTATAATAAAGCCAACATGAAAGTGGAATTTTATTCATTCTTTCTTCCACGAATAACACAAAGAAAAGAAAAGGTTTTGGAGCTTTGTACATTCGGCTATTTACAAGCTAAATTAAAGGTTAGTTTTAATCGGTTTCGATAATTTTTACGTTTTGTGATCGTTGCTAAGTTATCTTCAAAGCCCATGTCTTAATTTTTGAATTTGATGATGATTTTGTGTTTTGCCATTGATGAGCTTATGAGTTTTATGATATTTGATGATGAATTATGAAATATATGTATTAGATTAACATGTTTTGTCTTTGGATTTTGGATATTTTTGAGTAATTTGGATGAATTGTGAAAATAAATTTTGAGGGTTAAAATGAAAAATAAATGAAATGCATGGACTTATATGGCTATGTGGAAGATTCGGCCTAGCTATAGTGTTGGGAGATTTTGTATATTTTGTGTTTTGTGCAAATAGGACTAATTTGTAAAAATGTGAAACATTAGGGGCAAAATGGTAATTTGCCCATTTAAGCATTTTGGATTAAATTGAAATGAAATGTTTTTGAATGAGCTCAAATTGAATGTATTTAGATCAAGAACAAAGAAAAATGGACTTGAATCGGGGAAAGGCGAAAGTTAACGAATAGCCGGTTATTGACGTCCAAAAGTATCCGAGGTAAGTCTTTAAGCAAGTTAATACCGTAAATATTTCTCGTAACCAAATTTACATGCTGAATTTTGATTATTGATTATGAAATTGGTCAAAGCCGAATGTAATAGGTGATGTTAATAATGAAATATAGCTAAATGAAATTGAGTTTGATATGTTAAAGTGATATGAATTATGTGTGTTACATGTGATATTGATAATATGTAATGTGTGTGAGATGGTTTGATAATATGAATGTATCGGGCTTATTGCCTAGCAGGCCTCGTGCCGGTGAAATGTATCGGGCTTATTGCCTAGCAGGCCTCGTGCCGGTGAAATGTATCGGGCTTATTGCCTAGTAGGCCTCGTGCCGGTGAAATGTATCGGGCATATTGCCTAGCAGGCTAAATGCCGGTGATTAAAATTCAGACCTCGGTCTAGCAGGCTTAATGCCGGTGATTTTTAATATGAGCTTATGCATATAAAATGCTGGAGTTATGGTGACAAAAGAACCAACAAAGGTTTATTCATATGAATTAATCTACTTGGCCATACAGGTAAGTGCCTATGAACTATTTAATTGAGTTTCTATGATCGTTCAATTATGAAAGCATATATGTGAGCTTTGTTAGACAAGAAAGTGATGCATGATTGTATAGGTATATTCGGCCTTTTTAGTTATGTGATCATATTATCATTATGTGGATATTGAATATTTGGAGTTATGAAAGGTTATATGGATAAGTGTATACATATATATGTTCTTGTATATGATTCTAATGAATGAAGTGTATATGAAGTGAGTGTATGGTTGGAAATTGATATTTACCATTTGAATCTTGAACTGAGATAGTGAGTTAATGTTGAAGGTAAGATAAGGAAAAATGTTAAATTATATAAGGTATTGAAGTTCGGTAATGAGATATCATATGTGTTTTGTTAAAGTTTAATTGTTATTAAGTATATGATCTAAAGTGTTTGAGTGTTAAATCGTATCACTTTTAATTGCTTAAGGTAAGAAAATGATAATTACTATGGTAAGTATGGTAATGACATTGACCATAAAGAACTTTTGAGTTAAATTAATTGTATTCAATGTTATAAACAAATTGTTTATAATGCTTGAAAGTTTGAATGCCATGCTAAAATTTGCTTAAGACTTACTAAGCTAGTAAGCTTACTCTCTGTGTGTTCATTGTTCTTTTATAGATTTTGATCAAGCTACAAGCTCGGGGATAAATCAACGAAGTCATCCACACTATCAATCTATTTTGGTACCTTTTTGAGTTTGGTTTTGAATTAAAGGCATGTATAGGCTAGATTATGTCTGAATTAATGAATGATGTCCTTTTATATATATATTGCCATGCGAAAATGGCTAGATTACGGTATTTTAGTATTAAGTGTATTCGGTCTTGGTGCTTGTTCATTATGATAATAATTTTTGATAGAGTAAGTATGCTTGTGTTGGTAGCATGGTTAAGTATAATGCTATTCATGGTATATTTTCAATTAGGTACTTAGCTCTCATTAGAAAAATATCATATAGTTTAATATATGTGATGGATTTGTATATGACTTGATCCAAATGTGAAAATAAATTTTGGTCATTCTTAGGTATGTGGTAGTTAATATTTGATTGATGGTTAAGCTTTAGTTGTGTATCATTAATGATGCTATGATAATGATTCTTTAGTCATGCATTAACTTAATTTGTAAATATAGATAATAGACTTTTATATAAAATGTGGTTTACCATAGTGGTTTAATTACATAGATAATTGCTAATAATGGATTTGGTTGAATCAATATGTATTAACTATGCTATATTATGGTTATTTGTCAAATTGAAATGGTTCAAATCATTATGGTCGTATGTATATATATTTGAAATAAAAGATGAAGTTATTAAATCTTTGAAATGATGCTTGATTAAGTGTGTGTATATACGTATGGTTAATATGTAATGTGGTTAATCTATCTTATATTAATGCATATAGCATGTGAATTGTTATAATCAATGATTGATTAAGGGAATGAGTTGGTATGGATTACGTAATTATGTTAGATATGGTTTTGACTTTAGGAAAATATGCGAATGGTATATTGGCAACTAAAGTTAGTTTGGTTATGTTTTATATCACCAATATCGTTTAAATGAGTGGAATTTTAATAGTGACTGTGGATCATTCGATGTTTAAATTAGTACTCATTTTAAGGTTACATAACAATATGGTTTAATAGACGCTGGAGTATGGTTTAATTATGAAAGTTATGTTTCTTTTAATTTAAAGACATGATATTTGTTTAGGTTTCAAATATTAAAGTGATTAGATTTTTGAGATATGAAATGTAATGAATATCTGTGTGAACTGTATTATGACAAATAATGCCTCGTAACCCTAATCTAACAACGGATACGGGTTAGGGGTGTTACAGGCATGGTTTGATGCTCATGAAATGGTCAAGTTTTTGGGTAGGTAAATGATGGTGATATGCTTTAGTTATTTATATATATGTTTTGACTTCAAAGTTGGCATGAATGAAATGGATATTGAATGTATAAATTGAATGGTCAAATTAGTATGTTTTTGGTTGCCATATATGCATGATATGTCTTGGAATATGTTGTTTGTAGGTGTGACCCAAAAAGGGTGGCATTTTGGCCTTGAAAATGGCCTATATTGTCACACGGTCATGGCACACGGGCGTGCCTAGTGACCATGGGGCCGAGTTAGTAGATAGCTTAAGAACACACGGCTATGGAACACGGGCGTGCTAAGTTACCATATGAGGAAGTCATTATGTGGCCTAGTAGTATACGGCCAAAGCACACGGGTGTGCTTTGAGGCCGTGGAGGTATAGTCAGTATATGACCATGGGGAAGACACACGGGGGTGTCTATCAGCCGTGGAAGGAACACGGTTCTCTCCCACGGGCGTGTATCCCCTGTGTTTTAGAAAAGTTTTAATTTTCCATGAAATTTTGTATGTGTTTCAGCTTAGTCCCGACCTGATTTGTAATCATGATTATGGTCATGAAGACTCATTTAAGGGACTTTATGCTTGAGAATGATGAAGGATTGTCTGTAAATATTTTTCTGATCTGTTCGGTAACGCTCCTAATCCTAATCCGGTGACTAACATGGAATAGGGGCGTTGCATTTGGTTGGTATCAAAGCTACGGTTTAGCTGATTCTCGGACTAACGTAGCATGTCAGAGTCTAGCTATACATGCCATATATCTGAAATGTGATAGTGTGATGAATCTTGATGTGTAAAATTTGATTTTCATATAGTAATGCATCTCGAAAGAGCCGTAGCTAACGATGTAGAAAGTAATGCACTGCTCTTGTACACGGGTTAGCATCCTCTGATTCAAGACTGGCTATGAGCGGTCATGAGGGAAAAGCTAAACAAGCTTTCTTCCAGTTGATGGGTGAGTGGTTCACTCAATTTGTGAGAAATATCTCGACTGTTTTGCAACCTCCACCCCCGATTAACCTCCCTCAGACATCTGCTATACTTTCGGCTATAAATTTGTATCTAATGAACAAGCCTCCAGTTGACAAAATTTGTAAGTATGAGGCCGGAGAGTTTAGGGCTACTAATGAAGATAATATCGAGAAATTTGATTCTGAAGTTCATAATGAAAGAAAAAGATCGATGAGTAATTTTTCTCAACCTTTGACGAAGAAATATAGAGATGCAAGCAATAGATTAAATGTTTCAATCGAACATTCGAGTAGAGATCGTGTGAGACCAAATGTTGGTCTGAGAACTCAAGCTCCAATTGAATCAAATGATGGAAGTACTAAAAGCAACAAACCTGAGTCTAGACAGTGTGGAAGACGATATGTGGGAAAATGTTGGGGCAAGTATAACAATAGAGTTTGTTATAAATATGGATCACGAAATCACTTCATTCGAGCTTGCCCAAAGATGGCGAATGTTGAAAATGTCATATCTGAGTGAATCAAGTGTAAGCATTGTGGTAAAAGACATTCGGGGTATTGTAGATTGAATAATCAAGCTTGCTTTAGATGTGGATGATTGGATCATTTTATTCGAGACTGCTCAGAGTCTGTTGAACAAGAGACTACATAGGATCTAAGATTAGATAACGCCCTAGAGAGAAATAGACCTTTCCAAAATATGAGAAATGTCAGTAATAGTCAGAGGTCTACGAGGGATACTGATGCAAAATCTGAATTTAGAGAGCCAACTAGAGCGTATGCTACTTGAGCTTGTGAGGAAACCTCATCTTTAGATATTATTACGGGTACATTTACTCTTTATGTTACTTTTGTGATTGTATTGATAAACCTTGGTTATACTCATTCGTATATATATATATGTATGAATTTAGTATTCAATAAGACTTTGCTTGTAGAGTCTATTGAGTCTGTTATAAAAGTATCGAACCCTTTAGGTAAAAGTGTCACAGTGAAACAAAGTATGCAAGAAGCGCTCATTAATGTTTTGAGATATTTGTTTCCCTGCTGATTTGATGCTTTTGCCATTTGATGAGTTGATCTCATTCTAGGTATGGACTAGTTAACATTGTGTGATGTTGTTGTAAACTGAAAATGGAAGACTATTGATTTGAGATATCTAAATGATAAAATTGCACGGGTTGAATTTAATGATTTGAATGGATTGTCTTCCATGATATCTGTGTTGAAAGTTTAGAGCTATGTGAAAATAGGATATGAGGCATATTTTGCTTATATGATTGATTCAAAAGTGTATGAAAAGAAAATTTAATCAGTTCCAGTTATTTGTGAGTTTTCTGATGTATTCCCTGAAGAATTGCCGGGTTTGCCTTCGATACGTAAAGTTGAATTTAGTATTGAGTTATTGCCTAGTATTACAACTATTTCGATAGCTCCGTATAGTATGGCACCAATAGAGTTGAAAGGATTAAAGTCACATTTGCAAGAATTGACTGATAGAGGGTTTGCTAGATCGAGTTTTTCGTCTTGGGGTGCTCCTGTTCTGTTTGTGAAAAAGAAAAATGGCATGATGAGGATGTGTATCGATTATCGTCAGTTGAATAAGGTGACAATAAAGAATAAACATTCATTGCCCAGAATTGTTGACTTATTAGATCAACTAAAATGAGTAATGTATTATGATCTGAGGTAACATTATTGGTGGTCTGGAATGAAATGAGACATATTTAAATTTGTGTTAAAATGTATAGTCTGTCAACAAGTGAAAGCTGAACATCAAATTTTGTCTGGTTTCTACAATCGATTCTGATTCCTGAAGGGAAATGGGATAGAGTGACAATGGATTTTGTTTCTGGTTTGCCTCAGACTCCGAGAAAGAAAGATATGATTTGGGTCATAGTTCGATTAATGAAAACTGCCCATTTTATTCCGGTAAGATCTGATTATTCATTTGACAAATTAATCGAGCTTTATATTTTGAGATTGTGAGATTGCACGAGGTGCCACTATCTATTGTGTCAGATAGAGATCCAAGGTCTACATTGATATTCTGGAAGAAATCGCAAGATGATTTGGGAACGAAATGACACTTCAGTACAGCTTTTCATCTGCAGACAAATAGTCAATCAGAACGAATTACTCAGATTCTTGAAGATATGTTAAGATGTTGTATACTTGAGTTTAACAGTACGTGGGAATAGTACCCGCCATTGATTGAATTTGCATACAATAATAGTTTTTAGTCAAGCATTAAAATGGAACCTTACGAAGCTTTGTACGGACGTAAATGTCATACACCTCTGTATTGGACTGAGATCAGTGAAAATAAGCTATACGGGGTCAATTTGATAAAAAATTCAGAACAGAAAGTGAAACTGATTTGAGATTGTTTGAAAGCAGCATCTGATCGTCAAAATTCTTGTGCGGACTTGAAACGAAAAGACATATAATTTGAAATCGGTGACAAAGTATTAGTGAAAGTGTCTCTGTGGAAGAAAGTGTTTCATTTCAGATGTAAAGGCAAGTTGAGTCTGAGGTTCATCGGACTGTATGAAATTATTGAACGTGTTGGGCCTATTGCTTATAGATTAAGGTTGCCCCCTGAGCTAGAAAAGATCCATAATGTATTTCATGTATCGATGCTCCATAAATATAGATCCGATCCGTCACATGTGATTGCCCCATCTGAAATTAAAAATCCGATCAGATATGACATATGAAGAGGAACCGATCCGTATATTAGCTAGTGAAGTGAAAGAGTTGAGAAAGAAGAAAATTCCATTAATGAAAGTATTATGGTATCGACACAGAATTGAAGAGGCTACATGGGAGCCAGAAGATTCAGTGAGACAACAATGTCTGACTCTGATTAATGGTAAGATTTTCGGGGATGAAAATCCCTAAGGGGATAATTGTAATATTCTGGTTTATACCCTAGTTGGAACAGTGGTTTCGAGACCACAAATTCGAGTCCGTATAATATTTTTAATATTATTTTTTTGTGTAGTTGATATGTGATTAATCATGTAGTGAATTTCCGTAAGCAAATTTGTCTGTTAGTGTGTTTAATTTGAGCAAAAGGATGGAATTGCATTAAATCTGAAAGTTGCTTGCTATTTGTTGAAGTACCATTGTGTGGTGGCTTTGTAAAGGTGAAGGCCTTATATGGCAATTAAGCCAATCCTATGGATAGTGGACGGCAATGAATGATGATATATATATATTATAGGTTTATTACATCTACTTTAATAGTTAAAGTTATTATATCTATTTTATAAGTTATATTAATATTTTTATGAAATACGATTTTATAATAAAAGAAACATGAGTAAGTGGTCTCATTTTATCATCTTCTTGTCGAAACCATAAAAGAAAAAGAAAGAAACTTTGGCTAAGGCATTCGACACTTACAAGCCAAAATTAAGTTGAGTTTTGTCTTTGGTTTTTGATAATTTCTATGTTTTTGTGATAGTTGCTTTGTCTACTATCAAGCCCATGTCTCAATTTTGTGTATTAATGATGTTTGTGGAAAATGCCATTGATGCTATGTTAAGCTTTTTGATGTTTTATGGTGTTAAATGAAAGATATGAGCTAGATGAACATACTTTGTTCTTGAATTTTTGATGAATTTAGCTAAGTAAGGCTAAATTGAGAAAATAGAAAATTGAGGGACTAATTTGTAAATTTGATAAAAAATGTGGGCTTGTATGTGATGTATATGGATTCGGCTAAGTAGGTGTATTTGTGGATTTTGTGAATTTGATGTTTTGAGAAAAATGGACTAAATTGATAAAGTGTGCATATATGAGGGTTAATTTGCAAATAGCCCTAAATGTGTGTCCATGGATTGAATTGTATGAATTAGTGAATAAAAGGGTTAATTCTAAATATGTTTAGATCAAGAACCGAAGAAAACAGACTTAGATCGCGGGAAAGCGAAAGTAAACGAGTAGCCGTTTCTTTTTCGATAAATCGAATCCGAGGTAAGTCATTATGCAAATAAATTTATGTGTATTGAAATATGTATGTTTATGTGATTATTGATAATGATGAATGTTTATGAGACGATGTGTACATGAATTTTGAGTTAAGATCGATATAGTGACAATGTTCGAGAAGTCCCGTACGAACCTAGGGATAAAAAGGATTAACTATGTTATGACATAGGTATTTGTTTTGTGATTACGTGTAAGACCTTGTCTGGGACAGTGGCATCGATATCTTATTACGTGTCAGACCCTTTTTGGGACAGTGGCATCGATATCTGGTTACGTGTAAAACCCTGTCTGGGATAGTGGCATCGATATCTGATTACTTGTAAGACCTTGTCTAGGATAGTGGCATCGATATCTTATTACGTGTAAGACCCTGTTTAGGACAGTGGCATTGATATCTGATTACGTGTAAGACCCTGTCTGGAAATTGGCATCGATATTTGAGTACGTGTAAAACCCTGTCTGGGATAGTGGCATCGACATTCGACTACATGTAAGACCACGTCTGGGATGTAGGCATTGTACAATTATTCTGAGTTTCCGAGTATCTTATTGGATTCTAAACTGTTCAATGAGTAAATCTAAGATATGAATAATTACGAGTATGTATATTCATTTTTCATACGTTTGGTATGTACAATAAATGTGTATAACAGGTAAGTACCTATAAGACTTTGAATTGAAGAAAAAGTATGATTGAATATGAGAACGAGAATGAGATGCAAGAACGTTTAAGAAAGAGTTGTATATATATATATATACTTATGATTCTTGTATGGACGAATGTGGCAGTTGTGTCCAAGTATATGAACCAAAGTATTATGTGATAGTTTGCTAAGTAAATGTTATGTGTCAATGTATTTTATGCATATATGCCTTTATGCTAGGTTTATTTGTATTATGACTTATTAAGCTTTTGGAAAGCTTATTCCGTGTGTGTGTTTTCCTCTGTTTTATAGGTCGTTAAAGCTACTGAAGGCTCGGGACCGTCAAGGATCGTCATCACACTACTAAAATCATTTTACTTTGGAAATGTATATAACTAGATATGGCACGTGTAGTCTAGTTTTTGGTAGAAGTTGATGTATAGACTTGATCATGAGATGTGGCTAATTTGGGTCATATTTTGCCTTGATGAATGTGGTATGTGTTACTTTGGCATGGTTTGATACTCATGAAATGGTCAAGTTTTTGGGTAGGTAAATGATGGTGATATGCTTTAGTTGTCTTGAAAGTTGGCATGAATGAAATGGATATTGAATGTATAAATTGAATGGTCAAATTAGTATGTTTTTGGTTGCCAAATATGCATGATATGTCTTGGTATATGTTGCTTGTAGGTGTGATCGAAAAAGTGTGGCATTTTGGCCTTGAAAATGGCCTATATTGTCACACGGTCGTGGCACATTTGTGCCTAGTGACCGTTGGGCCAAGTCAGTAGCTAGCTTAAGAGCACACAGCTATGGCACACGGGCGTGCTTAGTTACCGTGTGAGGAAGTCATTATATGGCCTAGTAGTACACGGCCAAAGCACACAGGCGTGCTTTGAGGCCGTGGAGGTATAGTCAGTATATGACCACAGGGAGGACACATGGGGGTGTCTATCAGCCGTGGAAGGAACACAGTTCTCTCCCACGGGCGTGTATCCCCTGTGTTTTAGAAAAGTTTTAATTTTCCATGAAATTTTGTATGTGTTTCGGTATAGTCCTGACCTAATTTGTAAGCATGAGTATGGTCACGAGGACTCATTTAAGGGACATTATGCTTGAGAATGATGAAGGATTATATGAATTTCTGATAATATTTTTCCGATCTATCCGGTAACGCTCCTAATCCTAATCCGGTGACTGACACAGAATAAGGGCGTTACAATGTGCCCCAAAAATCCTACTTTCTTAAGCCAAAATTCACTCTTGCTGAATTTTGTATACAATTGTTTTTCTCTCAAAATTTGCAGAACCATACTCAAATACTCGGTATGTTCGTTCTCATCTTGAGAGTAGATCAGTATGTTGTCGATGAAGACTATGACAAATTTATCCAAGTATGGCCAAAAAATACGATTCATCAAATACATGAAGATCGCAGGGGCGTTCATCATACCAAAAGGCATGACCAAAAATTCATAATGGCCATACCTAGTTCTAAATGCGGTTTTCGGTACATCCGAGTCCTTGACTCTCAACTGATAGTACCGGGATCTCAAATCTATCTTGTAAACACCGTGGCTCCCTTCAACTGATCGAATAAATCATCGATCCATGGTAACGGGTACTTGTTCTTCACAGTTACCTTGTTGAGCTATCGATAATTGATGCATCATCTCATAGAACCATCTTTCTTCATCACGAATAAGACGGGAGCACCCCACAGAGAAAAACTTGGCCTTGCAAAACCTTTATTCGTTAATTCTTGTAACTGGGCTTTCAACTCCTTTAGCTCGGTTGGAGCCATTCTATATGGAGCAATAGAAATAGGGGCAGTACCTGGAGCCAACTCAATCCCAAATTCAATCTCTCTAACCGGAGGCAGCCCTGGCAACTCTTCCAGGAAAACATCTGGGTACTCACATATTATGGGTACCAACTCCATTTTCAAATCAATCTCTTTAGTGTTCAACACAAAGGCAAGGTAAGCCTCATACCCCTTCCTTAAATACCTCTGAGTCGACAAGGATGATATCACTACTGGTAACCTATCTTGGTTATCTGATTTAACACGAATAAAATCCCCATTTTCAACTTTCAACTCAATATGTTTCTTTCCACAATTTACAACTACACCATGAGTAACTAACCAATCTATCCCAAGGATGACATCAAACTCATCAAACGGAAATAGCATAAGATCGACCGGGAAACAATGACCCTTAATCATCAAAGGGCATCCTTTGCATACTTTATCAACCGACACCTAGTTGCCTAGGGGATTAGACACTCTTATTACGAATTCATTTGACTCTATAGGCATGCTCATTCTAAAGACTAATTTCATGCATATGTATGAGTGAGTAGATCTGGATCAATTAAAGCTATAACACGAGTATCATAAAGAGAAAATGTACCCGTGATTACGTCGGGGGAAGATGCCTCTTCATGAGCACGAATGGTGTATGTCCTCATCGATGCTCTACCCTCGACTCTTGCAGCTTGCTCTCAAGATGGATTCTTGTTACCCACTTCATTTCCCGGGTTTCTTTGCGGTCTTTCCCTAACAGTACTTTCCAGTCTTGCATTCTGAGACTTCTCTTTCTCGCCTACCTCGGGGCAATCTATGATAACGTAGTCTAAGGACCCATATCTGAAACAAGCTTTCTCATTTGTTCGACACTCACCAGAATGGCACCTGCCACACTACGGGCATTCTAGTCTACTCGGTCGAACGTTGCCCACACTAGCAACTGATGTGGTCTGCCCTTTAGACCCCGAAAATTGTTTGCCCTTACTTGATTTGAAAACCCGGCTGAGGTGACTAATCGGCCAGTGAAATCCCTCATTTCTTAAATGAGGATTGGATTTACTTATTCAGTTGTCTTTTCCTCGAGTCGCAAGACTCATTCTTAGCTCTTCCTTTCTCCTTAGCCAACTCTTCAGCCTTACAGGCTCTATCTACCAACACCACAAATTCCTTTAATACTAACTTTCATTTTATTATTTAACCTGAGAATTAAAGGAATTGTTGTTTAACCTAAAATTAACTAACAACTAAGCTAAAGATGCTAAGATAAAGAGAATGAATTAGGGAAATACTTGTGGGAAAAACCAATTGATTGAGACAATACTCGAGGAAGAATCCACCTAGACTTCACTTGTTATTTAACTCTGAACCAGACTATTTATTCACTTGACTTGATCGGTAAGATTCCCTAATTTATGTTAATACCTCTCTCGAGGCTACTAATGTCTAACCCTAGGTTGATTAATTGAAATCTCTTTCTAATTGAAACCCCTAGAATTGCATTAACTCGATCTATGGACTCCTCTATTAGGTATGACCCTAATCTGATAGATTTTCGTCATCCTATCTCTAGGGTTGCGATCAACTCTGCTTAACTATGCTAGATCTACTCTTAAACAGGGAATATTCCTCTTCTGCCTAAGCGCATCAATACTTGAATCAATATCCTAAAATATCAAAACAAGAATTAAGAACACATAATTAAGAACAAATCAAGTATTTATCATATAGTATAGAAAACAATAACAAGATTCGTCTTAGGTTTCATCCCCCTCAGGTATTTGAGTGGTTTAGTTCATAATCATAAAAGAATACATCTCAGAAGAAAATATAAAACAAAACATAAAGAAAACCCTAAAACCCCCTGAAGGAATTGAATGAGAGATCCTCAGTCTTGAGTATGGCTCCGGCTTCTTGAGATTAATCAATGGCTTTCTTCGAGTGAATCCCACAATTCTGGCCCTCTGGCTTGGCTCATTGGTCCAGCTTAACCGCCCCCTTGAAGGTTGACCTCTAGGGTGTTTATAGGCTTTTAGAATGTCTTTCTTTGCCTCTAAGTACCCTAATCTGAATGAAACTCTTCTTTGTTGCGGCAGGGACATGCCCGTGTGCCACGCCAGTGTAATTTGAGTTTTAGGCCGTGGTCGGTCCTACTAAAGAGGCACGATCGTGTGGATTTCGTACTTTGACCCATTTAACATGAAAACAATGGATTAGGAGCACCTATTTCCATAATTAAATGGATAAATCATCCAAAAGTATGCTAAATGTGGGATTAAAATATGTGTATATTATGGTTTATAAAGGGACACGCCCGTGTGCCCCTAAGACATGCTCGTGTTCACCACCCGTGGTCGACACTGACTTATTTAACACGTCTGAACACACACCCGTGTCCCTCACACGACCTCAATACACCCATGTCTTAGCCCATGTGCCAAAAACCTTGGTATTCTATTTAGGACATCATCACTTCACTAAGGCCACACGGCCAAGGCACACGCCCGTGTCTTTAGACCGTGTCTGAAATTAAAATCCACATTTAATGTGCAGACTTCACACGGCCTGGGCACACGCCCATGTCCTAGGCCGTGCCTCCCACACGGCTGGGACACACGGTCGTGTCTCTGCCCGTGTGTTTACTACAATGCATATTGACTTGCAATTCTAGCATGCCAAGGGACACAGGGTCGATCAACACGTCCATGGGGCTGACCGTGTGTCACACACGGCCTAGACACACACCTGTTTGCCTACCAGTGTGGACAATTAGATGGCTATCTAGCAAACCATTTCCACCCTAACAAGATTTCATACTTAAACCAAACAACTCATAACTCAAAGATACATCCAAGAACTAAATTCATAACAATCACACAAACATAAACTTCATAATTCCATCATTATTGAATATATAAAGTATCAAGTGTTGGCCCAAATCTAATGACCATTTACAAAATGATTTTGATACATACATAGCCAACACTTTGGCTAAAATTTACGACCTAACAAAATACCCAAGTTCTACACATACCATACCCAAAATAAGTCTAAATTATTATAACAAAGTGATGTCAATAGTGTGATTTTTGAACTCCAACGTTCCACGTTCCTCAAGTTCTCTTGGCAATACTACAAGGAAAATGGGCAATGAAAAGGGGTATGCATAAAGCTTAGTAAGTTTGCATGGAAATAAATAGCAATAATGAGCTCGCAATATAATCCATCCATGGCATTAACTAACCATACACAAGTCATAGGCTTCTTGCCATACTTACTCACACTTGCCATTATTTAGCACATACCATACCACATATCGTAATCGTTTCTTCGTGACTCATTCATGAGTACCTGTATTCACTCATTCACATAACTTTAGTACAAATATTATTTCTACTTCTAAACTCATCTACTTATCCCATTAATCACTTGAGATAATTAAAGATGCATATTTGTCATCATCAATGTCAGTATGAAGCCAATGCGACATCCTCGAGGTGGTCTTACATGGAGTCGCCTCTAAATGCCAATACCATAACCCGTATATGGTCTTATATGGAATTTCACATCAAGTATCGATGCCATATCCCGGATATGGTCTTATATGATTTTCATATTCATTATCGAAGCCATATCCCGAATATGGTCTTATATGGGATCTCAACTCGGTGCCGAGGCCATGTCCCGGACATGGTCTTATATGGGACCTTATTCATTTCATATCTCGATCATAGTATTTTCATATTCAATATGGTCCACTAGGACTTCAACATCTCATTCAACATTAACCACTCAATTTAGTAGGGCATCATGCATCGATATAGTGCCAAGCATTCTCATACATGCTAACATAAATGTTGAATCTATCACATACAAACTTACCTCGATCTCGAAATGAGCTAGCTCGTCGTCTAATCTGAGATTTTGTTCTTTCCCTGATCGACGCGAATTCTTGGTTCGTCTTTCTCTATAATAGAAAATTTAGATCATTTTAATCATCACATAAATAAATGCATTTTAATAAACATGCTTTGATAAAATTACTATTTTGCCCCTAGACTGTGGCAAAATGACCATTTTGCCCCAAGGCTCAAAAATTAATTCTAATCATATTACTACCTTCAACAAGCCTAGGTGAACATTTAATACTCTTATGGCTATCATCAAAAATCAACTTTTCATACATTTACTATAATTTTTGTAACATTTACTACAAGGTCCAATTAGGTGTTTTTATGGCAACACCCTTCACAAAAGTTGTTCATCTAACAACCAAGACTCATTTTCTCCCATAAAAATGCAGCAAACAACTTAAAAGCTCACATGGAAAATTCCTAGACTATTTACCATAATGCATGATAGTCCCCTCTTTAGAAAGCTTAAGCTTTAGGGGTCTCAAAAGTACAACTATCTTCAAGAAAAACCATTAAAATCACTTACTAGGATAGAGGAGAGCTTGCTGAAAATTTGAGCTTTCAAAACCCCTATTTTGCTTTCTATTTTTGGTGGATAAAGATGGAGAGAAAGATGGATATCGTCTTTTCTTTATTTTATTAATACTAGTCAAATTAGTCACCAACTATTACCAACAATGACCAATTTTGTCCATCTTTGTCTCCTAACACCTCCTATGGTCGGTCAACTATCTATCAAAGGGCTAATTGCCTTTTAAAGACCTCCAATTTACAATACATGGTTATTTGCCACCTTTAGCCAATAGAATGGAACTTTCGCACTTTATGCAATTTAGTCTTTTTTCGTGATTAAGCAAGAAATTGATAAAATTAAAGCACCAAAATTTTCATGCACTAATATAATCATGCTTTGAGTCACAAAATATCATGAAAATTATTTTCTCTAACCTTGAATTAGCGACCCCGAGATCACTATTTCAACTAGCCCCAAATTCGGGCTGTTACATTCCCAACTGCCTCAGAAATCAATAACACAACTTCTTAACATGTCCTCCAATATCTGAATCACCCTTTCTGACTGTCCATCTATCTAGGGATGGAATGCAGTACTAAAGTCCAACCTAGTACCCAAAGCCTCATGTAATTTCTTTTAGAACCGAGATGTGAATTGAGGGTCTCTGTCAGATATAATGGAAACTGGTACCCCATGCAGTCTCACAATCTCAGCCACATGCAACTTCGCCAGCTTCTGCAACGAGTAATCAATACGGACTGGTATGAAATGGGTAGATTTAGTCAATTGGTCTTCAATAACCCATACCAAATCCTTTTTACTAGGCATTAAGGGCAGCCCACTCACAAAATCCATGGTTACTCTCTTTCACTTCTAGAGTGGAATCTTATTCAGTTGAGTAACCCTGAAGGTAGTTGATGCTCAGCTTTAACTTGCTAGCACGTCAAGCACTTACCCACAAAATCAGTAACTTTAGCGTTTTAGTCCTGGCTACCAATACAACTAACAAAGATTTCAGTATGACTTGCTTTCGCCAGGATGCATAGCGTATGGGCTACTATGTGCCTCTCGCAGTATAGACTGCCTTAGATTAGAATCCCTTGGTACATAAACTCTCCCACGAAAACACAATACTCCTTCACTATTCAGTGAAATCTAAAGTTTCCCCCTTCTCCACCTGGCGAAAATGGGGAAATAATGACTTGTCCAACAACTGCTTATCCTTAATCTATACAGTCCACGTCGGTTTAACTTGCAGCTCAGCTAACAAGCTACCATCATCATATAAGCTAAGACGAGCAAACATTGCTCTCAAATTGGATACAGCCCTATGGCTCAGTACGTCAGCTACCACGTTAGCCTTACCCAGATGGTACTCAATCGAGCAATCATAATCCTTAAGTAGCTCTATTCATATTTGCTACCTTAGATTCAGCTCCTTTTGAGTGAGAAGGTACCCGAGGCTCTTGTGGTCTGTGTAGATAATACATTTTTCACCGTATAAATAATGCCTCCAAATTTTCAATGCGACTATCACTGCGGCTAACTCCAAGTCATGAGTTGGGTAATTCGCCTCGTGAGGCTTAAGCTGACAAGATGCAAAAGCAACCACCTTACCCTCCTTCATCAGCACACGACCCAATCCAATGTGTGATGCATCACTGTAGATAGTAAATTCCTTCCCAGATGCTGGCTGTATCAAGATAAGGGCCTCAGTCAGAACTTTCTTCAGTTTCTCAAAACTTTCTTGCTACTTATCGATCTAGTTAAATGGTACCCATTTACACAGCAACTTAGTCAGAGGTGCAACAATCAAGGAAAACCCCTCAACAAAAACGTCTGTAATACCTAGCCTGACCCAGAAAGCTTCGAATCTCAGGTACAGTCTTAGGTGGTTTCCAATCCAATATGGCTTCAATTTTTTAAGGGTCAACCCTAATCCCCTCGGCAGATACCACGTGGCCAAGAAATGTCACTTCTCACAGCCAAAACTCACACTTGATGAACTTAGCGTACAGTTGTTTCTCCTTTAAAATCTGCAGAACATTCAAAGATGTGCATCATGTTCATTCTCAGTTCGCGAATACACCAGGATATCGTCTATAAAGACTACTACGAACCGATCCAGATAGGGCTAGAACACTCGGTTCATCAGATCCATGAAAGCAGCTAGTGCATTCATCAGCCCAAACGGTATCACTAGGAACTCGTAATGACCATAACGAGTCCTAAACGCAGTCTTATACACATCAGCCTCTTTAACCCTCAGTTGATGGTACCTAGAATAGAGATCTATCTTGGAGAAAACTGAATCTCCTCACAGCTAATCAAACAGATCGTCGATCCTCGGCAAAGGATACTTATTCTTGATAGTCAGCATATTAAGTTACCGATAATCGATAGACATGGGCATGGACCCATCCTTCTTCTTTACGAGCAACACTGGAGCTCCCCATAAAGACACACTAGGTTGAATGAATCCTCGATCTAGTAGCTCTTAGATCTGAGATTTTAACTCTACCAACTCTTTCGGTGCCATTCTATAAGAGGCAATAGACACTAGAGCTGTTTTGGGTAGGAGTTCAATACCAAACTCAACATTACGGTTTAGGGGCAACCTAGGGAGCTCATCAGGAAAAACATTAGAAAAATCCTTAACTATCCTGATATCTTCAACAGAAGGACCCTCAGAGTCAGATACTCCAACATAGGCTAAAATGCCTCACAAACCTTACGAACCAGTTTTTCGGCCCTTAGTGTAGAAATCACATTAGATAGGAAGTCCCTTCGCTCCCCAATTATCGCCACTTCCCCATCCTCAGTAGTTCTCAGCACCATATGCTTAGCAGCACAATCCAAACTTGCACGGTGTTTCACCAGCCAATCCATACCCAATATAAGGTCAAATTCACCAAACGGCAATTCCATCAAGTCTGCCAGAAAGACAACCCATTGAACCTCTAGAGGCACATTTCTGAACAATTTGTCTACACTTACTGATTGTCCCAGTGGACTTAACACTGTCTTTTCATTAGTATTACTCTCAAACATGATACCCAAGGTGCCAGACATAGTGCATGCAATATATGAATGTGTAAGCCCTATATTAATCAGAGTAGTGTAAGGTACATTATAAATCAGGAACGTACCAGTTATAACGTCTAGAGCATCACCATCCTCTTGGTGATGAGCAGCATATACCAGAGCTGGCTGCCTCACCTTAGTGTTACCAATACCTCTTCCTGGTGCTCTACGACCTCGTCCCCCACCATTACCACCTCTGGCCTCCCATGGCCTCTCGGTGGCTGCTGACCACCTCTCACTGGCTGTCTATAACCCTATCCTACCACTTGCATTTGAATAGGCCTCTAGGGGCAATTCTTAATCTGATTATCCATGGCCCACATCTAAAGCACGCCCTACTCCTCTTCTAGCAACTCATCCTGGTGAGATTTCCCACAATCAACGCAAGGCTGTGGTCTAGCAATAGTAATAGGAACTCTAGTCTGAACTAGCCTATCAAACCTGGCCTTCTTAATAGGCCTCCCAGAAGAACTTGAGGGCCCAAGATCCCTCTTAATTCTGCCTTTATCTTTTTCACAGTTTTGGGGAGTGCTTCACCTCTTCAGAAATCTTTGCCTTTTCTACAATAGCAGCAAAATCTCTCTCCCTCTGCGGAGTTCCCAATACCCTTAACTCATCTCGAAGGCCATCCTCAAAATGCACACAGCGTTCATACTTAGTTGCTACTATCCCTCGAGCATATTGACTCAACTGCAAGAACTCTGCCTTATATTCTGCCACAGTTTTATTCCCTTGGGTCAGGTTCAGAAATTCCCTTCTTCGGGCGTCCACATAACTTGTGCCTACATATTTTCCTTGGAAGATAGCCTTAAAGAAATCCCATGTCATTCGGTCGGCCTGCATACTGTCACTCATGATGAGCCACCATTGGTAGGCCTCATCTCGCAGTAGGGACATTACCCCTTCTAATTTTGCTCCATAGTATAGTCAAGGTCGTCCTTTATCCATTTGGTAGCTCTAATCAGTACTCCACCACATTTGGGGCTACTTCATAAATACCTCTAAAAATTTTTGCTCCATTAGACCAGAGTCGCTCTGAAATTGACCCTCGGCCTACTGTTCCAATACTAGCTCTAGCAACCCTCTCTAGAATACAGACTATCGCTTGGGATAGAGTATCATCCCCAGCTGCTCGATCATAAGACCCTGTCTCAGTTACTAGTGAGGCTGGTGCTTCCCTAACAAGCATATGGCCCGTTGCCGACGATCTGGCCTGAGCACTTCCTCACCCCTACCGCAACCCCGTGTAGCCCTTCCGCGAGTACCTGTTGTGCTCATTTCAATATGCGCTTTATCTAATTAAAAAGTCTTTTGCATCATATTATAGTTTCGGTAATTATTAACAAATGTATTATGAAAAATAGCCAGTAAGGGTTTATTTTCGTAGATCGAGGTCTCACTACAGTTTACAGTCTCCTACGGTCTTAGTTTCCTCTATCTAGAGTTTCACAGTATAACAGTAATCAGAATTAGAGAACTTATAGATTTGGCGCTAGAGACTTAGTGTGCCGCACTTGTACATCTTTAAAAAATGTTTCAAATCTACTGTCAGAAAGACTTTTTCAAAACCCATTCCATAGCCGAGTTTTGTAACCGGACTCTGATACCACTAAATGTAACACCCCAAACCTAGCCTAGATGTTATGACCAATTTGATGTGTCACATCAAAGTGTTTTTCAAAATCAGGCTTGTTGATAAAAAACTGCTTTTAAATGATCACCATGTTTGTTACTGGTGGTTACTTAGTTGGTTAAAAACCAGTGGAAGCAACTCTAAAGAATGTCATTTTGAAGTTTAAAAATGTGTGTTTGCCTTTTAAAATAGTTATTATTTCTGAAAACTTTTTTGTATTATTTTAGCAGTTTCAAAATAAGAAATTGAACCCAATTAAAAGAAATTAAAATCACCAGAGGCCTTATTACATAAATATCAACCCAAAATAAAAATTTAAATAACTAGGTCCAAAATAAAATATTAGTGAACATGTGGCCACCTCCGAGTCCCTCGCAGCTCCAAATCATCTAAGGCTGGGGATTACATGTATAGTTAAAATAAAAGGGTGAGTTACGAGAACTCAGTGTGTAATCCCCTATCATGCAGTAATAGTTTAGGCTGGAGCCTACTCAGTAACAGTACAGTGTGAGCCTTAGCCCATTATAATAATCAATGTGGGCCTAAACCCAATACAGTATCAGTATGGTGCAAATATGCAACCCACCCCAATCCAAACCAACACACCACCCGTACCAACCAATACATCATGTGGGGATAAAATTGACCCACACACACCAAAGACTAATATTGCAAAGATAGCGCCATTTAATAACGCAGCAGAGCGCTAATAATATGATATATGTGACTAAGCCACTAGTATGATATTAAACAAAGTCGCCGATGTCGATATCATAACAAAGCTACCAGTAATAGTATTTGTGGCAAAGCCACCAGAAATAGTACACTTCCTCCAACATAGTATCCCAACCCCATGCAGCATGCCATGTCATAAATATCTCGTGTATGCAGTATGTCCTACACGGTACAGTCATACAATAATATGCATACATCAGTCGACTTACCTCTAGGGGCAAAATGGTAATTTCTATCTATTAGGGGTAAATTAGTAATTTTTACCCTTTAGGGGTATTTTGGTTATTTTACTTGTAATATCCCGGGTTAAGGGCTATTTTATTTTGGCATTGTTTGCATGTTAATGGCTCGCTATGTTGTTGTTTGTGTGGTTTGGGGCTTAGTTGTAGGCTAGGAGTGTGCTGAGTAGGTGGAAAAATTTTAGTTTTAAGCCTTTGGGTGAGAGGAGTGAAGGAGTTGGGGTTATATATATTATTTGGTGTTCTTGAGCACAAGTGAAGAGCTAGCAAAGTGGCAAGGCATGCGCCACTTGGAGTTGGTGGTTGGCGTCAATTGGAAGGGGGGAGAGATCTTGAGTTCAAGCCGCAGAGTGCCCCCTTTTTGTTTCATTTTGACGGCATGGGGAGGAGGAGTTGTTGGTAGTTCAAACTCTACCATGGACTAAGTCAACACATTCAAATGATGGGTGGAGAGCAAATGGTGGAGGAAGACTTGGTCAAGGTGATTTGAAGTAGTGGCATGGGAGTGTTTGGGGGGAGGTTGGCCGGATTTTGAGGAGACTTTGGGGGAGGTTGGCCGGTTGGTAAGTGTTGTGAGAGTGTGGGAGTGTGCTGAATTTTGGCATTTGGTAAGTGTGCATTTTCGGTCATAGGGGGATAGCAACCTAAGCCTTCCATTTTCTCAAAAACAAGCTGATTTCTCTTTTAGTCAAAAGCTAGCACAAACCTCAAACTTCTTCTTCTCTTTTCTCCTTTAATCGAATGCTCAAGTAGCTTGTTGCCAAAACCAAACCTAGCACTTTGCTTTCTGAGCTAGATCATTTTTCTTCTCTTGGAACAGAAAACCCAAACACTTGTGTGCCAAAATTTTGCCTTATTTCTTTCTTCTTCTTTTCATTGTGCAAAGCCGAACCTAGCATCCCATTTTCAACTCTTTTCTCTTTTGAAACCTTGTTAGCCGAAAGTCTCCCCTCTCCATTTCCTTTTCTTTTCCAAGGAAGAACCGAAGGTGCTTCTCTACTTTCTTTTTTCCATTTCGATTCTTGGCCGAATTCTTCTATACTCTCTTTTCTTTTCACACAAAACCGAAAGTAACCCCCTCCATTCATCTTTTTATTTTTCTTTCTTTTTCAAAACCTTTTAGCCGAACCTTACTACAACCCTTGCCGATTTCTTCTTTGTTTTCTTTTTAAACTTTTCTTTTCTTGATCAAGGTTGTTAGCCGAACCTATTCCTCTTGTTGGAGTCTTGTACAATTGGTCTACTAAGAAGGTAAGTGTTGGCCGAATGGCCATTTCTCCTTTCTCTGGTACTTTGCCAATTTTTGTATGTTAAAGGGCCGATTTCGGTATCTGTCAAAAGGAGTTAACGTTCGGTTTTGGTAATCATTTTATATAGGGCCTTTGGATTTTGAAGCAGCCGATTGGAGAAGTCAAGTGGTAAGTAGGGGTAAGAGGTTATCATGTTAGTCTATTCTTTTAGAATTCTATAAGCCAAAGTTTCAATGGATTAACGGTTCTTTTTAGGGTGTGCCGATTGTTCAAAGAGGAACCATTGTCAGTTCGGGTTTGGTAGGAAACCAAATCAAGTTAAGGTAAGGGTTAATCGATATACCCTTTTGGTTTAAATGGTTATGGCCGAATGGTTTAAGTGTTAATCCCTTGTTGGCCGATTGTAGGCTCAGGGTTGTCGAGGTGATCAAGGGACGTAGATCGATTCTTAGGATTAACATCTTCGCTATTTCAGGTGTGTAAACCAACACACTTTCTTAACTAAGTAATGTGATAACCTGTTTGTGTAAATGAAACAGTGTGGTTGACTATTTTGGTACCCATTGAGGTATGGATACGGATTCGGGTAAGTCTGTTTCATTATGAGATATGTGATGATATGTGATATCATGATTGTTGATGTATATACTTTGAGATGCCATATTAAGCATGTGAGCATGATAGCATGATTGCACGATTTTGCATTTAGTATGATATGCTATTGGGTGATATGAGAGGAGGGGAGTATGATATCCGTGTCTTTGGGACTTGTGTCTTTGGGACACGGAGGTTTGGCACCTCCGGTGGTTTGGTACCACAATGATATTTTGTGACTTTGGGTCACGGAGGTTTGGCACCTCGGCGTCTCCAAAGTGGCTTAGTACCACGGTGGGTTGGCCCTACAGATTGATTATACTGGGATTGGCGCTTAGTGATTTGGTATCACACGATGGGTTGGCCCCATCATCGGATTTGTGATTGCGGTCACCGGTGATTTAGTATCTGCTGTGTCTTTGGGACACGGAGGTTTGGCACCTCATTGCGACTCGTCCATGTGGTTTGACACCACCGTGGGTTGGCCCCACTTATGAGATCTGGGATTGTCGCTAGTGATTTGGTATCACACGATGGGTTGGTCCCATCATTGGATTAATTGTGACTTGGTCACGGTGGTTTGGCACCACATTATGGATATCGTGACTTTGGGTCACCGGTGGTTTGGTACCACCGGTGGTTTGGTGGTAGAAAAGGTGATATGGTTGGTTAGGATCGGTGCATTACTTGCATTATTTTGTTATGATATGTGTGTTGGCATGTTATACCGGGAGAGGGAATTATACACTGAGTCTTGCGACTCACTCTCTCCTTTGACTTTTTCAGGTGACACTTAGACGCGGACATGGAGCCGGGATGGACTCGAGGTGCTCATGCCATGCTTAAATAAGGATTTGCTCGGACTTTTTATGAATTTGGTACTTAAGCATATTTATTACTATTTGGTTTATTTGGGTTTGTAAATGGCCTCTTAAAATTATGTTTTGCGATGTTTATGCTTAAAGTAGATTTTTAATATGCCTTAACAAATTAATTGGGTTAAAATGTGCTAAAACTTGGAAAGACAACGATTTCAAAACTACAAAAGCGATATTTTTTTTAACTAAACCATCGGGTAACACACTATAATTCGGGATAAAGTGAACTCAAAATGTTTTCTAACTTAAACACGATTTTCTACTAAGTCAAAATGTTTTAGTATTAATAAGAAACAACTTAAACTTTAAAAGGAGATAAACTTGTTTTACCTACACATCGGAGTAAGTTTTCAAAATTTTCGGGTTTCCAAAGTACACTATCGATTTGTTTAAAATCCTGCTCAGTTTTTCTACAAGATCAAATATGGCAAAGTGATTCATCAAACTTTTAAACTTTAACCTAAACCTTTCAAAATTCCTTTTTCCCTGTAACATACCAGATTCGGTCATGGTGAGTTGACCGGGTTTGGGGTGTTACATTTGTGGTATCAGAGCTAAGTTCAAAGGCTCGGCTGTGGGCCCGAGGCCCAAAATGTTTTCAAAAGTCTGTTTTAAGTGTTATGTTTTGAAAAGTATGGTTTGAAAGGCATGACACCGAGTCTCCGACACCAATCCGCCCAGGTAAGTACCCCGTACTATTTGTTTGTGATAATGATGAGATGTGATTGAATGGTTAGGGATAGTAGGACTACCTTAGAGACTGAAACTGATAGGACTCTGTGGACTCGCGAAAACAAAACTTCTTTAATAAGCAATATTCATAAGACTTTGCTTTAAAATAGTGGAATAATTACTGATACATAAAATTCTTTAAATCAGACGAGAGTTAGTCATGAGTACCCGAGGTGGGCGTGGTCGTGGGCGTGGTCGCGGTAGGATGGCAGTTCTGAGGCCGTAGGTTCTAGTTAGGGTCGAGAATGAGATCTGGATTCCGCCACCGGTGAAGGTGGTGAGTTTCGAGAACAAGCTGGGGACGATCTGATGTCGCGATCGATCTTCATGGGTTCGGAAAGGGTAGCTGGAGTAGGTGGAGGCGTAGGAGCTAGGAAATCGTGCTGGCGACTTGAACAAGCGGGCTGAATTTTTCGAGGTGTCTCGGTGTTGCTCCTAAGACTGCTTGAATATTGGTGGAAGCGACAGAGCGGATCATGGACGATCTAGACCTAGCTGCTGAAGAGAAATTAAAGGGATAGTATCACTTCTCGAGATGAGTCATACCGATGGTGGCTCCTTTGTTGGACACAATACTGCAAATTGAAGATCGACTTGGGACTATTTTGCCGCTTACCAAAAAAGTATGTGGGAGCTAACTACATTAATGAGCGTGAAAAGCATTTACGAGGTTAGTTCGGGAGCAAATCGTGTCGAGTCGAGGCGAGTTTCTCGGTGAGTCGGTATGCGTGGGTATGGTGGCTCTTGAACATGAGAGGTGCGTTCGTTTGAGGATGGCTCATGGACGAATTAAGGTTGTTGATTGCACTGACAAGAGCGTGAATTCAGCGGTTACGGTTAAAAAGGCAAAGGTGGCTGAGGGTATTAAAGAGTCTGTGAGGCAAGGCATGGATAGGAACCGACACAAGAGGAGTTTTGGATCTTCTGGGTCATCAGGGAATCAGCAGAAAAGGGCTAGACCGAGTGGGCGAATCAGTCGGGTAGGTTTGTTCTTTGCTAAGCGAGGACCCATGATGAGTAGCCATTGTGGAAAAGCTCATTGGGGAGGATGTTGGGTGATGGTAGAAATTTGTTTTGAGTGTGGCTCATTGGACCACCGTGTGAGGGACCGTCGTGCAAGTTGGCTAGGATTGACCGAGAGTCGGGCCGTACTCGATATAGGAATAATGAACCACCACCGCAGAGGGGCCGAGGTAATGGCAGAGGAGGTAATGATTCTAGTCGGGGCCGTGGAGCACCGGGCAAAGGTGCGAGTAGTTACGAGGCAGACAGTAGGGGTTGGTGTATCTTGGCGAGGCACCGAGAGAGAGGCGGCCTTGCCGGACGTCATTACGTGACGTTTTAATCTTTGGTTCTCCATTTCTTGCTTTGGTTGATGTGGGTTCAACACATTCATATATTGCAAGTAGCATAGTGAAGACCATGGATTTAGACTCTGAGATATCTTCTAGGCAGATGACCGTAATAAGCCCTTTAGGTCACTCTGTAGTGGTAGATAAGTTGTATAGAGACGTACCTCTAGAACTCCAAGGGGTAGTATTTGAGGCTGATCTGATGGAACTGCCGTTTGGGGAGTTCGATCTGATTCTTGGGATGGACTGGCTAGTTAAACACCAGGCGAAGTTGGACTGCCCCGCTAAGCGCATGGTTACGAAACACGGTGAGGGTGATGAGGTAGTTCTGATCGGTAATAGGAGGAATTATCTATCCAATGTGGTATCTGCTCTGAAAGCCGAGAAGATGGTCAGAAAGGGCTGCGAAGCATATGTGGTTCATGTGTATGCCTTAGAGGCTAAAGAGTCTGCTATGGAGACGGTCCGAACAGTTAGGGAATTTGCTGATGTGTTTCCTGAGGAGCTTCCGGGATTACCACTAGATCGGGAGGTAGAGTTTGGAATAGATCTATTACCCAGAACTGCGCCAGTGTCTATAGCTCCGTACAGGATGGCACCTAAAGAGTTAGTGGAGCTTAAGGCTCAGATACAGGAATTGTTGGACCAAGGCTTTATCAGGCCAAGTGTTTTGCCTTGGGGAGCACCGGTACTCTTTGTCAAGAAGAAAGAGCGATACTATGCGGATGTGTATAGACTACCGCTAAGCTGAATAAGTGACGATCAAAACAAGTATCCTTGCCTCGGATAGATGACTTGTTTGATCGGTGAAAGGCGCGTCAATTTTCTCGAAGATTGACTTAAGGTCTGGGTATCACCAGTTAAGGGTAAAGGAGGTGGATATCTATATTGAGTTCTTAGTTATGCTGTTTGGGTTGACTAACGCGCCGGCGGCCTTTATGGATCTGATGAACAGGGTGTTCCAACGGTATTTGGATCAGTTCGTAGTGGTTTTTATCGACGACATCTTGGTATATTCAAGGACTGAGGAGGAACATGATGCTCATTTGCGGGTGGTATTGCAGATTCTAAGGGAGAAAGAGCTCTATGCGAAGTTCAGTAAATGCGAGTTCTGGCTTAGGGAGGTGACATTCTTGGGTCATGTAGTATCGGCTGAGGGGATTAGAGTGGACCCTCGTAAGATTGAGGCAGTCTTGGATTGGAAGCCGCCTAGGTCGAGAGGCGAGGTTCGAGTTTTACGGGCTTGGCGAGGATACTCTAGAAAATTTGTAGTGGGTTTCTCATTGATCGCAGCACCGATGACTAAATTATTGAGAAAAGAGGTTCCGTTTATTTGGACTGAGAAGCAGCAGGAGGGCTTCGATAAGTTGAATAAGATTTTGACTGAAGCTCCGGTTCTAATTCAACCTGAGGCTGGGAAGGAATTCACAGTTTACTGTGATGCCTCACATACAGGTTTGGGTTGTGTGCTGATGCAGGAAGGGAAGGTTGTGGCTTACGCATCTCGACAGCTGAGGCCACATGAGGTCAATTATCCAACGCACGATTTGGAGCTAGCGGCCATAGTCTTTGCCTTAAAGATATGGAGGCATTACTTGTATGGAGAGAGATCGATAGTCTACACGGACCATAAGAGTCTGAAGTACCTTCTGACTCAAAAAACTCGAATCTGAGACAGGCAGATGGATTGAGCTGCTGAAAGACTACGATTGCTCAATTGAGTATCATCCGGGCAAGGCTAACGTTGTAGCAGACGCATTGAGTCGTAAGGTTGTTTCGGATCTAAGAGCGCTGTTTGCCCACTTGAGTTTGTATGGCGACAGGGAGTATTCAGCGAGCTGCGAGTTAAGCCTACTTGGGTTGAGCGGATCGAGAGAAAAATAGTTGATGGATGAGGTTACGGCGCAGAGGACACAAGTGCAGAATGATGGGTTGAAGGGTTATAGCTTGTCTAGTGATGGGGTTCTGTGTTTTCAGGGGAAAGCTTGTATGCTTGGGAGATCTTGAGCTAAGGCAAAAGATTCTTCAGGATGCACATAGCAACCCCTACGCTATGCATCCGGAGGTAGCAAAATGTATTGAGATCTCGGAGAATAGTTACGGTGGTAAGGTGCGAAAAAGGAAGTAGCGAGTTTGTAGGGAAGTGTCGACATGTCAAGAAGTCAAGTGAGCATCGGCTACCATCGTGGTTGCTTGACCGGTGAAGATTCCTCGATGGAAGTGGGAAAGGATAACTATGGATTTCGTCGGTGGATTACCGCTTACACCGAGCAAGAAGGATTGATTTGGGTAATTGTGGATCGATCGACTAAATCACTCACTTTATTAGGTGAGGTGGATTACTCACTGCAGAGGTTGGCAAAGTGTATGTGTCGAGATGGTGAGGCGCGGGGTGCGATGTCGATCATCTCGGATAGGGATCCCAGATTCGTCAAGGTTCGAAAGCGTTGCATCGAGCTCGGGTACACATTTGGATTCAAGACGGCTTTTCACCCATGATCGACGGGCAGTCGGAAAAGGTTATACAGATCTTGGAGGACATGTTGCGAGGTTGTGTTCTGGACTTCAGGGGTAGCTGGGAGGAGTACCTACCGCTAGCTGAGTTCGCATACAACAATAGTTACCAAGCGAGCATCAAGATGGCACCATATGAGGCGTTGTACGGTAGGAAGTGTCGCTCACCTACTTGTTGGGCGAGTTAAGTGAGCGTCGGTTGTTGGGACGAGTTGGTTCTTTGAGACCGAAGACAAGGTTAAGTTGATTGAGCTCGGTTTAAAGAAGCTTCGACGGCGAAGTCCTATCCGATCTTAAGCGGAGAGATATTGAATTCTTTGTGGGAGATCGGGTTTTCTGAAGGTCTCACCGTGGAAGAAAGTGTTAAGGTTAGGGAGGAAAGGCAAGCTAAGTCCGAGGTTTATTGGGTAGTATAAATCTTGAGACGAGTGGGACCAGTTGCATATCAGCTCGAGTTGCCAGCAGAGCTAAGTCAGATTCACGACATGTTCCACGTTTCGATGCTTAGGCGATATCGTTCCGATCCATTGCACGTGGTAGCAGTGGAAGAGATTGAGGTAAACCCAGATTTGACCATGGAGGAAGAGCCTGTACAGATTTTAGATCGGGATATGAAGGTTCTGCGTAGGAAGTCTATGCCTCTGGTTAAGGTTCTTTGGCGAAATCATGGCATGGAAGAAGCTACATGGGAACCCGAGGATGTGATGAGACAGCAATACCCGCAACTCTTCTGACCAGGTAATTTCGAGGTCGAAATTATTTTAAGGGGGTAGAGCTGTAATATCCGGGTTAAGGGCTATTTTATTTTGGCATTGTTTGCATGTTAATGGCTCGCTATGTTGTTGTTTGTGTGGTTTGGGGCTTAGTTGTAGGCTAGGAGTGTGCTGAGTAGGTGGAAAAATTTTAGTTTTAAGCCTTTGGGTGAGAGGAGTGAAGGAGTTGGGGTTATATATATTATTTGGTGTTCTTGAGCACAAGTGAAGAGCTAGCAAAGTGGCAAGGCATGCGCCACTTGGAGTTGGTGGTTGGCGTCAATTGGAAGGGGAGAGGTCTTGAGTTCAAGCCAGAGTGCCCCCTTTTGTTTCATTTTGGCATGGGGAGGAGGAGTTGTTGGTAGTTCAAACTCTACCATGGACTAAGTCAACACATTCAAATGATGGGTGGAGAGCAAATGGTGGAGGAAGACTTGGTCAAGGTGATTTGAAGTAGTGGCTTGGGAGTGTTTGGGGGGAGGTTGGCCGGTTGGTAAGTATTGTGAGAGTGTGGGAGTGTGCCGAATTTTGGCATTTGGTAAGTGTGCATTTTCGGTCATAGGGGGATAGCAACCTAAGCCTTCCATTTTGTCAAAAACAAGCTGATTTCTCTTTTAGTCAAAAGCTAGCACAAACCTCAAACTTCTTCTTCTATTTTCTCCTTTAACCGAATGCTCAAGTAGCTTGTTGCCAAAACCGAACCTAGCACTTTGTTTTCTGAGCTAGAACATTTTTCTTCTCTTGAAACCGGAAACCCAAACACTTGTGTGCCGAAATTTTGCCTTGTTTCTTTCTTCTTCTTTTCATTGTGCAAAGCCGAACCTAGCATCCCATTTTCAACTCTTTTCTCTTTTGAAACCTTGTTAGCCGAAAGTCTCCCCTCTCCATTTCCTTTTCTTTTCCAAGGAAGAACCGAAGGTGCTTTTCTACTTTCTTTCTTTCCATTTCGATTCTTGGCCGAATTCATCTATACTCTCTTTTCTTTTCACACAAAACCGAAAGTAACCCCCTCCATTCATCTTTTTATTTTTCTTTCTTTTCCAAAACCTTTTAGTAGAACCTTACTACAACCCTTGCCGATTTCTTCTTTGTTTTCTTTTTAAACTTTTCTTTTCTTGATCAAGGGTGTTAGCCGAACCTATTCCTCTTGTTGGAGTCTTGTACAATCGGTCTACTAAGAAGGTAAGTGTTGGTAGAATGGCCATTTCTCCTTTTACGGTACTTTGCCGATTTTTAGTATGTTAAAGGGCCGATTTGATGATCTGTCAAAAGGAGTTAACATTCGGTTTTGGTAATCATTTTATATAGGGCCTTTGGATTTTGAAGCAGCCGATTGGAGAAGTCAAGTGGTAAGTAGGGGTAAGAGGTTATCATGTTAGTCTATTCTTTTAGAATTCTATAAGCCAAAGTTTCAATGGATTAACGATTCTTTTTAGGGTGTGCCGATTGTTCAAAGAGGAACCATTGTCAGTTCGGGTTTGGTAGGAAACCAAATCAAGTTAAGGTAAGGGTTAATCGATATACCCTTTTGGTTTAAATGGTTATGGCCGAATGGTTTAAGTGTTAATCCCTTGTTGGCGATTGTAGGCTCGGGGTTGTCGAGGTGATCAAGGGGCGTAGATCGATTCTTAGGATTAACATCTTCCTATTTCAGGTGTGTAAACCAACACACTTTCTTAACTAAGTAATGTGATAACTTGTTTGTGTAAATGAAATAGTGTGGTTGACTATTTTGGTACCCATTGAGGTATGGATACGAATTCGGGTAAGTCCGTTTCATTATGAGATATGTGATGATATGTGATATCATGATTGTTGATGTATATACTTTGAGATGCCATATTAAGCATGTGAGCATGATAGCATGATTGCATGATTTTGCATTTAGTATGATATGCTATTGGGTGATATGAGAGGAGGGTAGTATGATATCCGTGTCTTTGGGACCTTTGTGTCTTTGGGACACGGAGGTTTGGCACCTCCGGTGGTTTGGTACCACAATGATATTTTGTGACTTTGGGTCACTAGAGGTTTGGCACCTCGGCGTCTCGTCGAGTGGCTTAGTACCACGGTGGGTTGGCCCCTGATTGATTATCTGAGATTGGCGCTTGATGATTTGGTATCACACGATGGGTTGGCCCCATCATCGGATTTGTATTGCGGTCACGGTGATTTAGTATCTGCTGTGTCTTTGGGACACGGAGGTTTGGCACCTCATTGCGACTCGTCCACGTGGTTTGACACCACCGTGGGTTGGCCCCACTTATGAGATCTGGGATTGTCGCTAGTGATTTGGTATCACACGATGGGTTGGCCCCATCATTGGATTAATTGTGACTTGGTCACGGTGGTTTGGCACCACATTATGGATATCGTGACTTTGGGTCACGGTGGTTTAGCACCACCGGTGGTTTGGTACCACAGGGTAGAAAAGGTGATATGGTTGGTTAGGATCGGGTGCATTACTTGCATTATTTTGTTATGATATGTGTGTTGGCATGTTATACCGGGAGAGGGAATTATACATTGAGTCTTGCGACTCACTCTCTCCTTTGACTTTTTAGGTGACACTTAGACGCGGACATGGAGCCGGGATGGACTCGAGGTGCTCATGCCATGCTTAAATAAGGATTTGCTCGGACTTTTTATGAATTTGGTACTTAAGCATATTTATTACTATTTGGTTTATTTGGGTTTGTAAATGGCCTCTTAAAATTATGTTTTGCGATGTTTATGCTTAAAGTAGATTTTTAATATGCCTTAACAAATTAATTGGGTTAAAATGTGCTAAAACTTGGAAAGACAACGATTTCAAAACTACAAAAGCGATATTTTTTTTAACTAAACCATCGGGTAACACACTATAATTCGGGATAAAGTGAACTCAAAATGTTTTCTAACTTAAACACGATTTTCTACTAAGTCAAAATGTTTTAGTATTAATAAGAAACAACTTAAACTTCTAAAGGAGATAAACTTGTTTTACCTACACACCGGAGTAAGTTTTCAAAATTTTTGGGTTTCCAAAGTACACTATCGATTTGTTTAAAATCCTGCTCAGTTTTTCTACAAGATCAAATATGGCAAAGTGATTCATCAAACTTTTAAACTTTAACCAAAACCTTTCAAAATTCCTTTTTCCCTGTAACATACCAGATTCGGTCATGGTGAGTTGACCGGGTTTGGGTGTTACATTACCTATTTTAGGGTTTTAGTGCAGATAACGACCTTTCTAAAGGTCTACAGTCGCCTCGGGCAACATAGATAACCTATTTGATCAAAATGATATAAATGGGCCCAAGGTCCAATATTTAGCCCAAGTGGGCCCACACACTCGTGTGGCCCATTTAGCCCATATTCAGTCATGGCTATGCGAACGATATAGCCCAGTCCAGTATTTTCCACTTACTGTGGATTTATATTGTGTGGGCCCACAAGCCCATTAGGCCCACACGGCCCATTTTAGCTAAACGAGGCCCATAATGGCCCAAGAGCACGAGAACAATCATGGTGGCCTCTACAGTTATTACCCATGATTGTAAGCTCAGTTTACCACACGATCGATCGCACGCTCGTGAGGCCTCATATGCCGAGGGTTTGGCTTTTCGGCTATTGCCGATTCGTAGAGGAGATTGTGTAATTACACACCTTTTTCACGAGAGCTAGCGAAACACCTTTTGGCACCAACCTACATTCATTCCAACCTTTAGTTAGTCTCTTACTTAACAGTGTTCATAGTCATCTAATCCCCAAACAATACTCCTACTTACATTGACCGAATGGAGTATGGCCCAATATACATAGATCGTGGCTAGAATCAACCACGCATATCCTGGCGCTTAACTGCACACACGACAGATAGATAGATAGAACCGATAAAAATGTACCCCAAAACCTTATACATAACACTTCTAGAATCAAAGAGTATTTGGCCTATACCCAAAATCTAGGTGTCAAAAATACCTTAATCAAATATTGAGAGGTAGGGTTTCGACAACTCGAGAACACTTGCACCTTTCGCTCCTCGGTAATACCCGAAAAAAATATCAAACTAGAGAAGGAACATACAGACACCAATCGATTTCTTTGAAGTCTTGTAAAACCGAAACCAAAATACCAAGGAGTAGTCGGCTTAGTATTTAAGAGGGAAAAATGGATTCCAAGGGACAAGAAAGGAGGAGATTTGATTTGAAAAATAATAGATGAAACAAAATAAGAATAATAGAAGAAGAGAGATTGAAAGGAGAAGAAAGGTGAATAAAGAGGGAAAGAATAATAATGTAATAGACTTTGATTGTGAGAGAAGAAGGACAAGGGTTCGGCAAAATGAAGAATTAAGATCGAGAGTAGAGAGACAAGGTTCAGCTTAAAGAAATAAATCAAAAAAAATGCCCTAAAGCAATTTGATCATCAAGGTAGAGCAAGAAACCACAAAAGAGGAGAAAGAATGAAAATTCAGCACTCAAGAAAACCAAGACTAGTTGTCACAACACCCAAAACTCAAAACTGGCACAACAATAATATCTTAAAATGCTCTCAAATTGTCAAAATGCACACAAAAGAGACCCCTAGCTGAATTTGCATGCACAAGCTTCCCCAATCGGCTACAACTCTCTAAGTTTTGAATTCCTTGATTTCCTCCTCCTAATTCTCCTCCAAATCACCCAACTACCAACCACATCCCATGATTCTCTCCTCCTTGACCAATTCAAACCTCATCCAGAAGAGTTTCAGTCAAACTCCACCTCTCTCACCACAAAGAAATAAAATAAATATCTCCTTGCATTCCATGGGATTTGAACTCGAGCTCCCTTGCAGCCTTAAACACGCCACTTACCCCTAGACTACAAGTTCTTTTGTGAAATAAATCTACCACATTTATTTATAAGGCCTACAATCCAAAGTAAAGGTTTACTTAAGAGGAAACACTAAAATTTTGCTAAAGCCTAGGTTTGAACTCAGGACTTCTCACACACTCCCAAACACACCCAAATCACTTAACCACTGAAGTAGACAAGTATTTGTGTCAGAATATGTAAAATTACAGACCCTAAATTTTTGGGGCGTTACACGGAGATACCTTCAAGGACACTTTATGACCAATATGAAACTCGATTTCTTTTTGTTTCAAGTCTGCATAAGATTTCTGACGATCTGATGCGACTTTCAGACTATTACGGATCACTTTCACTTTCTGCTCAGTTTCTTTTATCATATCAACCCCATGTATCTTATTTTCAGTTAGCTCAGTCCAGTACAAAGGTGTTCGACATTTACGTTCGTACAAAGCCTCATAAGGTGCCATTTTGATGCTCGACTAAAAACTATTATTATACGCAAAATCGATCAATGGAAAATATTGTTCCCACGTACCATTAAACTCAAGTATACAACATCTTAACATATCCTCGAGAATCTGAATAATCCTCTTAGGCTGACCATCAGTCTGTGGGTGAAAAGCTATAATTAAAATGAAATTTAGTACCTAAAGCCTCTTGCAATTTCTTCCATAATCGTAAAGTGGATCTCGGGTCTCTGTCAGACACAATAGATAGTGGCACTCTGTGCAATCTCACAATATCGAAATGTAATGTTCAGCTAACTTATCAAGTGAGTAATCAGATCGTACTGGAATAAAATGGGCTGATTTCATCAATCGATCAACTACGACCCAAATTTCATCTTTCTTTCTCGGGGTCAAAAGCAACCCTGAAACAAAATCCATCGTCACTCTATCCCATTTCCACTCAGGAATCAGAATCGGTTGTAACAAACCAGATGGAACTTGATGTTCAGCTTTAACTTGCTGATAGACTAAACATTTCAAGACGAATTTAAAAATATCTCTTTTCATACCAGACCACCAATAGTGTTGCTTCAAATAATGGTACATCTTTGTACTTCCCGGATGAACAGATAAATGACTGTTATGAGCTTCATTCAAAATCAACTAAATCAATTCTGAATTTCTCGGAACACAAATTCAATCTCGAAATCTCAAACAATCATCATCATCAACTCTAAATTTAGAATCAGAGTTCAAATCACACTAAGCTCGTTTCACTATCATTTCATTATCAATCTTCTGAGCATAACATCTTCTGAACCAAAACCGAGCCATCATCAGACAAATCTAAATAAGCATTCATTGCACATAATGCAAAGAGTGATTTCTGACTCAATACATCAGCAACGACATTTGCTTTACCTGGATGATAATCTATCAGAAGCTCATAATATTTCAATAGCTCTAACCATCTTTTCTGTCATAGATTCAAGTCTTTCTGAGTTCTCAAATATTTCAGACTTTTATGATTCGGAAAAACATGGCATTTTTCACCGAAGAGATAGTGACGCCAAATTTTTAATGAAAACACAATCGCAGCTAACTCAAGGTCGTGTGTCGGGTAATTCTTTTCATGCAGCTTTAATTTTCTCGAGGCATAAGCTATAACTTTTCCTTCTTGCACCAAAACACATCCCAAACCATTTATCGAACCATCACTATAGATCACGAATTCTTTACCCAATTCTGGTAGTACCAAAACTGGAGCTTCAGTCAACAAAACTTTCAACTGGTCAAAGCTTTTCTAACATTTATCAGACCATTCAAATCTCACATCCTTTTGAAGCAATCTAGTCAATGGAGTAGCAATCATCGAAAAGCCTTTTACGAACCTTCAATAGTAACTAGCAAGTCCTAGAAAACTACAAACTCCAGACACATTCTTCGGATGCTTCCATTCCAAAATAGCTTAAATCTTGCCCGGATCGACTTGTATGCCAGATGCTGACACAATATGTCCCAGAAAACCAACTTTTCTTAACTAGAATTCACATTTACTAAATTTCGCATATAGTTGCTTTTTTCTTAGAGTTTGTAAAAAAATTCTCAAATGTTCAACATGCTCAATTTCATCACGCGAATAAATTAAAATGTCGTCAATAAATACAACAACAAATCGATCCAAATACGGTTTGAAAATTCTGTTCATCAAATCCATAAAAATAGTAGGAGCATTTGTTAGTCCGAAAGACATAACTAAAAACTCATAATGCATGTACCTCGTTCTGAAAGCAGTTTTTTGAATATCTGAATCTTTTACTCGCATCTGGTAGTATCCCGATCTCAGATCTATCTTAGAAAACACAGTGGCTCCTTTAAGCTGATCAAACAAATCATCAATTTTGGACAAGAGGATATTTGTTCTTAATAGTCACTCTGTTCAAGCTGAAGGTAATCAATGTACATTCTCATCGTGCCATCTTTCTTTTTCACAAATAGGATAGGAGCACCCCAAGGTGAGTAACTCAGTCTTGCGAATCCTCTATCGGTCAACTCTTGCAATTGTGACTTCAACTCTTTCAATTCTGTTGGTGTCATTCTATACGGAGCTATCGAGATAGGAGTCGTTCCCAACATTAAATCAATATCAAATTCAACTTCATGTATCGGAGGTAATCTCGATAGTTCTTCTGGAAACATGCCAGGGAATTCACAAACAACTGGCACTGATTCAACTTTCTTTTTCGTCACTCTCGAATCAATCATGTAAGCAAAGTAAGCTTCATAGCCCTTTATAACATAACTCTGAGCTTTCAACACTGATATCACAGCCGGCTATCCATTTAAATCATTTGATTCAATCCTAACTATTTCATCATTCTGAAGTCTCAAATCAATAATCTTTCTTTTGCAGTTCACAACAGCATCATGCAATGTTAACCAATCCATACCCAGAATTATATCAAACTCATCAAAAGGTAATAACATCATATAAGCCGAAAAACAAACACCTCGAAACATCAGCGGACAGTTCTTACATACTTTGTCAACCAAGACACATTTACCTAAGGGGTTCGATACTTTAATAACAAATTCAGTAGACTCTACAGGCAAAGTCTTGCTGGATATTAAGTTCATGCATACATACAAATGAGTAGATCTAGGGTCTATCAATGCAATCATAGAAGTATTATAAAGAGTAAATGTACCCATAATAACATTTGGAGATGAAGCATCCTCACGGGCTTGAATAGCATAAGCTCTAGCAGGAGCTCTAGCTTCAGGTCTTGCAACGGTGTCTTTATTAGCTCTTTGACTACCACTGACATTCCTTGTATCCTGAGAAGGTCTACCTCTAGTTGAAACATTATCTGATCTCAGACTTTAAACAATCTCTTGCTCAATAGACTCCGGGCAGTCTTGGATGAAATGGTCTAATGATCCACATCTAAAACAAGCTCGATCGTTCAACCTACAACTTTCCGAATTCCTTTTACCATAATCCTTACATTCAGGTCGCTAAGAACGGACATTTCCCATACTAGCCATCGAAGTTGCTGGAGCTTTTGAATTTTGACTGCGATCTAGTTCGATCTCTGTTCGAATGTCCCACTTTAGCCTTTGAACGACTATGCTCATCTCTGAGTTTCTTTGAAGCAGACTGAAATGTTTTACTCAGAAATCTCTTTCTCCCATCTCTAGCTTTAGACTCTGCTTTTCTTTTATCTTTCTCGAGTGCCTCAGCTTTACATGCTCGATCAACAAGCACTACAAACTCTTTTATTTCTAGAATCCCAACTAGCAAATGAATATCTTTATTTAGATCGTCTTCAAACTGTTTACACATTATTGCTTCAGTTGAAAAACATTTCAGAGCATATCTCACAAACTCTCGTTCATACTCACTGACAAACATGCGATCTGTTTCAATTCTAGAAACTCTTTCCATTTTTTGATCTATTAATCTCTGGCTAATGTATTTCTTCTGAAACTCAGACTGAAAGAAATCCCATGTAACCTGTTCCTTTGGATTCACAAAAATCAAGGTCTTCCACCACAGATAGGTTGCATCTCATAACAAGGAAATGACACATTTTATGCATTCATTAGGAGTCAATGATAGTTCATCAAACACTTGAATTGTATTCTCGAACCAAAATTTAGCTTTCTCGGCATCATCATTACTAGTAGCCCTAAACTCTTCAGCCCCTTATTTACTGATTTTGTCAACTGGAGGTTTATTCAACAAATTCAAGCTCATAACTGAAGGCATAAGAAAAGTCTGAGGAGGATTAGGCGGGGGCGGAGGTTGAGAAACAACCAGATTTATTCTAACATATTGAGTGAACCACTCATTCATCATTTGGAAGAGGGCTTGTTTAGCCTCTCCCTCATGACCGCTAGTGGCCGATCTCGAATCAGATGGCGCTATCCCTTGAGCGGGAGTAGGCGCATTCCTTTCAACATCATCAGCTATATTTTTTGGGATCCACTACTATATGAAAAACACATTTTACACGTTAGGATTCATCACACTATCACAGTTCGTATATATGGCATGTATAACTAGACTCTCACACGCTATGTTAGTCCTAAAATTGACTAAACTATAGCTCTGATACCAATCAAATGTAACACCCCTAACCCGTAACCATCGTCGGTCTAGGGTTAAAGGCATTATCGGACTAATCAAAACTTTTACAAACATTTCACATTGTAACTAATCAGTATGTAATCAAAGTGTCCCTTATTTAGGTCTACGAGACCTTAAACATGCTTTAGAAAGGGGCCAGGACTAAATCGAACACATACAAATTTTTTGAAATTTAAACATTTTTCAAAACTTCAGAGGTCACATGCCAGTGTGGTCAGGCCATGTGCCTCATACGGTCTCAAACACGTCCGTCTGTCTAAGTCGTGTCAAAATAGGGCATACATACTAACTTGTCCACACGATCGTGGACACGCCCGTGTACCTCGCCCGTGGTCGCTACTGAATTGCATGACACGGCCAATCACACACCCATGTGTCTAGCCCGTGTTCATCTCTGACTTGATCCATACGGTCAGTCACACGCCCGTGTGTCTAGTCCATGGTCGAATCTGACTTATTTTGAAACATAACCACGAAGGACACGGTCGAGCCACATACCCATATGCTCAACCATGTAGGTAATTATAGTCCATTTGCAAGGCCAAAATGCCACCCATACTTTGGGTTAACCTTACAAGCACATACAAGCATCATTCCAAACACTTATGGCAACCCAAAACACACCAAATTGACCATCTTTTCTACCCATTCAAGAACATTTCAACACAACATCTTATGTACCATTTAGCTCAATCTAATCAAAAGCATTTCCAAGTATAATCCATCACAAACTTACCATTTCATTATGATAATATATTATCAATAATAAACTAGCTTTGCATCATAAAACATATTATCAATTTGATCATCTCATTAGCCATCAAACCATTCCAAACTATGCATCATATAACATGACTACTCATTCACATCACATTCAGTTATCTAGCCATATCACATGGCTATTTACACTTCTCAAACATCAACCATTTCAACTAGACTATACATGACATACTTAACTATGTACACATTCAAAAGGTACCTAAATAAAGTTTGATAGTGTAGTGATGATCCTCGATCATCCTCGAGCCTTTCGTAGCTTTGACGATCTATAAAACAAAGCAAACACACAGAGCAAGCTTTCAAAAGCTTAGTAAGCCATATACAAATAAACCTAACATAAAATGAACATAATCATATTAATACAATATCATTAATGTTTCTCAAGTGCATATTCATAATATTTTCCTTTGGCTCAATTATTTAGCCACAGCTTATCAACATATCATATCTCAAAGCATCACTTTTGCTCATACCATAGTCATACATATATCACTTTACATCTATGACATATTTCTCTTTTGCGTGTCCATGAATACTCACCTTTCATGCTTAAACAAAGCAAACGCATCAAACGTACCTGAAACAATTACACAATTAACATAGTCTTTCATTTCTCAAATCTGCGTGTTGAACCATTTGGAATTAAAGAGGATACTAGGAATAATCGTGCAATGCCAACATCCCAGACGTGGTCTTACATGTAACCAAATATCGGTGCCACTATCCCAGATAGGGTCTTACACGAAATCAGATACGATGCCAATGTCCCAAACATGGTCTTATAGGTAAATCTCAGATTGATACGAACGTTCCAGACGTGGTCTTACACGATATCACATATCGGAAACCTATGTCATGACATATGAAATCCTATCTATTCCTAAGTTTGAACGGGACTTTTGGGATATTGACACTTGGTCGATACTTTCTCGGATTCCAGGTATATATCATCTCAAACACATTCATCACAATTATATTTCATAGGGACATAAATAAACCAATTCAAATTCATTTATTTTTATATAGACTTACCTCAGATATAGATATAAACAGATGAAATTGGCTACTCAATCACTTTCAACTTTCCTCAGTCTAAATCTGTTTTCTTCTATTCTTGATCTTAATCTAACACATATATTTCATATTTCATCATTAACTATCACAAAGCTTAAAATATCATCAATGGCATACTCAAAATCTCTATCAATTTACAAAATTAAGGCATGGGTTTTGTAGTACTCGAAGCAACGATTATAAAAACGTAAAAATTATCAAAAATCGAAGCAAAACATACCTTATTCTAAGCTTAGATAATGGTCGAAACCTAGCTTGCTCAACAATGGTGTTTTTCCTTTTAACTTTCGGTAATAGTCATTAAAATGATGGACAAAATATTATTTTAATTTAATTTAATGACATTATTTACAATTTACCAAATTACCATTAATGAAAACATTTAAAATTCATGTAATATATGGCAATTTATGTCCATTATCATCCACTCACTTATGCAATGGTTTAATTGCCTCATAAGGCCATTACATTCAAAAGCCAACTCAATTTACCAAATTAACATATAGAATATCACTTTTACCTTTATGCGATTTAGTCATTTTCTCAAATTAAGCACACAAATGATCAAATTAAATCACATAAATTTCACGCATACTAATTCACATGCTAAGGACTTGAAAAATAATATTAAAATATTTTTCTGACTCAGACTTGTGGTCCCAAAACCACTATTCTGACTAGGGCCTAAACCGGACTGTTATAGTCTCTTCCCGTATGCCTAATTCTGAGTATTCTATTTATAAATTTTAAGATGAAGGGGACACACGACCAAACCACATGCCCATGTGCTAAGCTGTGTGTCACACATGGTCAAGACGTATGCTCGTGTGTCTACCCGTGTGGACAAAATAAAACCATTTCTTAGCTATATTTCTCACCCAAAATTTTCCAACAACCTACACTAATATTAAAAACATATACCAACCAATTCAAGCATTATAACCAAGCCAATACTAACATCTAACATGATATATCTTCACATGCATTCATGTTTATAATCTTACCTTTTATAGACATACTTGTTTAACATAACTCAATCAAACCATACTAAACACATATGTAATTACCATGATGTAACCTTGTAAATATACCAAATCAAACCATCTCTAGCCATTCCAATGGCTAGATTACAAACAACCATTTATAAGCCAACAAGTGGCCATGTTAACCTATACATGCCATTATACCAAAATGTGTTTACTATATATACCAAAATGAGTTGGTGGATAGTGTGATGATGCTCCGACCAATCTCCAACCTTTGCGAGTTTTCGAACACTATAAAATAGAGAAAATAAAACCTAGTAAGCATTTAATGCTTAGAAAGTTCGTATAACAGGAATTAAACTTACCAATCATATTCATTTAAATAAGCATAAGAATAACATGCTTCCCAAAAAATTGACAAGTTTGCCTAATCACATATACTCAATTAAGCAAGTTAGTCACATATTTCACATGTATATCAAATAAACATGGATGAGTTCATCATGCTACAAACTTTTAGGTATTTCAGAAGCATTTGAGACATAATACTTCTAATCTCTTAATTTATCATGTCAAGAGTTTTATTCGTTGAATTATTGAAATTTTGATGGATACTCAAGTAGTATACACGAGGTATATGAATCAGTGATTCGTCAATTCACGTTCAGGGGTACTCGATAGGGCACACTATCAGGGAGCACATTCTCGAGCCACATATATCAGGATGCTCAGATGAGCCATGTAACAGGACGCTTATCCAGGCTAAACAGGAAACTCATAAGAGTTTTAATTAGGGAGCTCATAGAGCTTAATAAGTAACTCCAAAAAGTTATTATCAGGGAGCAACATATAGCCATTTAACACGGAGTTCAAGCTAGCCATGTCAGGAAGCTCATAAGAGCCTATATCAGGACGCTCACATAGAGTTGCGTTTGTGTCCGTATTATATGTTGGAACACAATCAATTGAATCGTGTAACAGGACGCTTACAAAGAGCTACGGTAGTGTGCAACACATACAGAATCACTACCGATCAGGATTCTCGGTAAGGCTTTTAACAGGATGCTCGTCTAAGCTATAATTTCTACAACATATGCAAGACTATAATCAATACGAAAAATTATGTATCCATCGAATTTTATTATTCAAACGAAACTTAACATCTTCCGGACATAATTGGATTGTGATTATTTCATATATTTATAACATTTATATATTTCATGTAATCAAATACCACATTCAAATGAAGCATAAAAATAAACACAATTTTGTAACATCCCAAAATTGGGCCTAGTAGGATTGGGCCCAATGGGCCTTGGGCGTAAGAATGTTTAAAATTTTTGAGAATATGAGAATGGCGTTGTTGCAAATTGGACTTATTAGTTAAGTGAATTTGAAAGGTTACAGGGTTTCTATGAAGTCTCGGGTTTAATTGGGCCTTAGGAAAAGTTTGGTATTTTAGCACTTTAAGGAGAGATGGTAAGTAGCTTCAAGGCTTATAGAAATAAATGAGTAAATTGTTAGCATAGATAAGCAATTAGTAAAGAGGTTATGGTATCAAGTGAAGGACTTTAAGGGAAGAGGTTCAAATTCCATTGTATGCAAATTTTGACTATTATTTTTGCATGCTCTCATTAAGTGCCGGCCAAGAGGTATATATGGCAAGGTGGACTTCTTTATTTTTGGTAAGGTGGCTAAGGAAATAAGGAAAGGTTGAGGTTGGGGAAAGGAATCAAAAGAAAAAGGCAAGCATAGGGGACATGTTGGCACAAAAAGGGGAGAATGTTATGGAAAGTGTGGTTGGCCAAATGTTTGACCAATATTGTAATGCATGTGGACGGTTTTGGGGGTAGATAGGTAGCTGAAATTTTTACTTTGGCATTTGGTAAGGTCTTGGTATTGTTTTGGCCAAAAATCCTATTTGCAACTTTTGTGTCATCTTCTTCCAATTTGCTATTCTCTTTGCCAAAACCTCCTAGCACAATTGTGCATCTTTCTTCACTTTTGTTTAGTCAAATATTCATCTTTTGTTCATCTTCTTTTGATAGCTGAATTTCTATCATCTTCTATCTTCCCCATTTTTGTGTGTTGGACATCTTTCCTTGGTTGTATCGGGTAAAGGCTTCATTTCTAATCCTTTCATTTCTTCTCTTTCTAGCCGAATATGTATGTTCATCACTATATGGCTATTCCACTTTGTTTCTTACCAAAATACCACTCTCTCCATCACTCTCATATTTGATCAACTCTTTTTCATAGAGTTCTAGTGGATGGCATAATACCAAATCATTGTCGATTCATTCGTAGTCATAAGCCAATTGATGGGAATCGAGATTATCATCGATTAAGGTAAGGAGTCTTTTCATAGTCCATTGGATATCGCTATTCGGTTATGGTGTTAATTGGATTGAAAGTTTGGCTAATCGATCATGTTGTTAGGCACGAAATCATGCGATAATCTCTACTTGTGGATTTTTCAGAAATAGTGGTAAAGTCGAACACCTATCTCTCGTAATAAGAGACTCAGATTGTTGGTAAGTGATATAGATTCTTAAATCAATCGTAATACTTGGATGAAGTTGTAAATTGGGTTTTGGACTAATTTTTGACCGATTGTATCTTTAGGTGCAGCAGAGAATATCGTGTTACGGATTCCGAATAAGGTGTGTAATCCCATACTTTCCGAATATATATTTGAAAATGTGTGTGATCTCACAGTTCTCTAAGGCTTGCATGAAATATTTTGTGATTCAGTCAAAATACCGAAGAAAAACCAGAAATCGGCATCCGTAATCACTCGGGCGTACGTATGATCGTAGTGGTAATCATATTTGTAATAAAATAGTTTAAGTTAGAAACAGTGACTTGTTTTTGAAAAATCACAAAAAATAGGAGAAATAAAATTAGAAAGTGAATGAGATATCAAATTAAATCTTACTGTGTCTATTTTGATATAGAAGAAATAGAGAAGGAAAACAAATTTTATAATCTGAGATATCTTAATTTTAGTGAGACTGGTTTTGATTAACTTCATGGTTCCCTGATCTGTTTTGGAAAAATCGTATAAAATTGTAAAAAGTTATATGGGTTATAATTATACGTATGGAATCCTTAGTGAGCCTATTTTCATTAGAAATAAGTGGGAGAAATATATGAAAGCCGTGCAGTGAGATATTTTAAATTAAGCTAAGAAAGGTCAGAATCGTTGGACAGTGAAACAAGGGAAACTTTAAGGAATAAACTGTACTAAATGGTTAAGACAAAAATTCTGGAAAAATTTTAATAAGAAGATATATGAGTTTAGTTTCAAGGAAAATTTATGGATTTAGATTTTGAGTTTTCTAACTAAAGTTATAGTCAATTTAGTCAGTATGACGCAGATGGACAGTTTCAAGTTTTATGTCCCAAATTAGTAATTAAGTTCGGGGTTACGAAATTACGAAAATACCCTTGGAGGGTAAATTACCAAAATACCCTTGGGTTGTGAGAATATAGAATTACCCTTAGTGGTTAAAATTTCTGAATTACGAAATTTCCCTTATGTTCCGAATTACGAAAATACCCTTATGGGTCAAATTACAAAAACACCCCTAATGGGCCAATTTGATAGATTGCCTTAATGAGCCGATTTAGATTTATTGCTTAATGGGCCAATTTTATATATGGCTAAATGAGCCAATTTTATATATGGCTAAATGGGCCGAATTTGATATATGGCATAATGGGTCACTTTTGCAAAGTGTTAATGGGCCAAATTGTTTGTAATAAATCTCTAATGTTATTAATTATCGTAGTTATATTGTAAATATCATAATTTGTTATGAATGTTGCATTCACATAATTCTGTATGGGTTTGGTATATTGATGACTGGAGGAAGCTATTTAGTGGCTCTACCACATATTTTGGTGACTCTGTCACAATCTGTCTGGTGGCTATGCCACGTATATTCTGTTATTCTGGTGGCTTCACCACAAATTTTGATATTATAAATGGCTAAATGCCTGCGATTATAAATGGCCACTGGCCTGCGAATTATTGTTATAAATGGCTTAATGCCTGCGATTGGTGTGTTGGCAGGGTGGGTTGACCTGATCCCCATAGGTGTGTTGGTTGGTACGGGTGGTGTGTAGTGGATGGATTACTAGGTTTGGTTTGGGAATTGCATACATTGCACATACATATATATGTCTGTTGTGTAAATGGGCTCTGACCCAAGATTTTGCTTTATGGCCTCAGGCCCAAGTTTTTGCTAATTGGATTCAAGCCAGTGGATGATGGTAAGGGGATTATACATTGAGTTCTTGTAACTCACCCCCTATCTTTCTTAACCCTTGTAGGTAATGCTCATTGACAAGGACTTGAGGCCATGGATGACTTAGTGGAGGCCATACTTCAGAAATGGCGTTTTACTTTGGAACTTTAGATTTCTATTTTCGTTCACTTTACTATTTTGGGTTTTATGTTGTAATAAGGCCTCTGGAGTATTTTATTATTTGCTTTATGTTTGATATACTTATTATTTTAATTGAATTATTTTAAATGGGAATTTTCTAAAAACTTAAATAAAGGTTTTCCAAAATCGATTAACAAATGGGTTTCATAATAAACTTTTACAAATATTTTTAACACGAAAATCTTCTTCGAATTTTCAACGTCGTTTTCAAAAGTCACATTTTATAAGATTATTAGTTCAAATCTATCGATTTATCAATCAATCTTCGAGATTAGTAGTATTTTATCGAATGTCTCAAATCAAACCTGTTTTGCTTGATTTTAACGAAACTTATTTTAGTACGAATCACAAATCCTTTATACGTTTTCTTCAATGTGACACACCAGATTTGGGCCTAACTTCTAGGCCGGGTTTGGTGTGTTACAAATTTAGTTACACGAACTTACTTCGACACTTGTTCGTGTATAAAAGTCTACTAATCCGTTACTTTTTATTTTCCTTGATCTAATTTCGTATTTGGTATTTCTGGATCTATATAAATGAATTTAATCATCAATTCATTATATTTCATATTCAATGGGATTCAATTTAATCCTAGGAAAAATTACCATTTTGTCACTATACTTTTCATAAATAACAATTTCGTCCCTAGGCTCGAAAAATGAAATTCATGCAATTTAATCCTTATTCCAAGCCTAACCAAAATTTTCATAAAACATTTACAGCAATTTTATTTTACAAAATTAAGAATTTTTTCCATAACTTTTACATCTTTAGAATTTAGTCCCTAAATCATAATTTTATCAAAATTCACTTTACAAAAGTTGTTTATCTATCAACAACTTTTCATTTTCTACCATAAATTTTAAAATTTCAACATATTCATCCATGGAAAAACTTTGATACTTTGATAACTTTTCAAATTAGTCCTCAAAATAGATAGATTAAGCTATTTCGATCTCAAAAATATAAAAACTACTAAAAAAGAGACAAGGATACTTACCCAATTAAGCCAAGAAAGCTTGTTTTCTCTTTCCTAAGGTTTCTATAGAAATTTTGGGGAAGAAGATGATATAAAATGATATTATTTGATATTTATTTATTTATCATCTTTTATTTATTTTAATTTCCAATTTAGTCCTTGTCTTTTTCTAATTTTCCCATGGATGATTCATCAAATATATCTACTAACTTTTCTTTAATGGTCTAATTACCATATAAGGTCCTCTTATTTTGAATTCCATAGCTATTTGATCCTTCTAGCTACTAGAATTCAACTTTTTCATTTTATGCAATTTGGTCCTTTCTATAATTAAACACATAACCAATAAAATTTTATTATCATAATTTTCATATGATGTTCCTATCATAATGTAGACCATGCAATAATATTAAAAAAAAAATTTCTAACTCAAATTTGGGGTCCCAAAACCACTTTTCTGATTTTACTGAAAACGGGCTGTTACAACTCTCCCCCCTTAAAGAATTTTCGTCCTAAAAAATCTTACCAATAAAAAGATTTGGATATTGCTTTCTCATGGTATCTTCTGGTTCCCAGGTAGCTTCTTCTATACCATGTCGTTGCCAGAGAACCTTTACTAATGCTACCCTTTTATTTCTTAGCTCTTTTGTTTCACGCGCCAAGATTTTGACCGGTTCCTCATTGTAAGTCATATCAGGCTGAATCTCAAATTCTGTTGGAGAAATAGCATGTGAAGGATCCGACCGATACCGTCACAACATAGACACATGAAAACATTATGAATTCTGTCGAGTTCTGCTGGTAATGCCAACCGATATGCAACAGGTCCGATTCTTTCAGTAATGTCATATGGCCCAATGAATCATGGACTCAATTTTCCTTTTCGACCAAACCAGAGAAATTTCTCCCAAGGTGATACTTTTAAGAATACGTTATCACCAACCTGAAATTCTATCTCTTTTCTGTAACACCCCAAACCTGGCCCATGCGTTAAGGCCAGATTGACATGTCACATGAGAAAAATACTACTAAGTCCTTTTTCATTAATAGATCAATTAAAATGATTCTCATTAAAAAATATTATTGAATAAAAGATCGATTGATAATTTAATAAAATTTGAGATATGAAAATCTTATAAGTCGTAGCTTTAAAAATATCGTTAATGGTTTGAGAAAAATTGAAAATAATTTCCAAAAAGCTTTGATAAAATTTAAGAGAAAATTCCTAGTTAAAAATATGGTTATAAAAGTTTACTATGAAGCCCTTTTTATTTATTCATTTTAAGAAAATGTTTATTTAAGATTTTAGAAAAATTTCCATTTGAAATACTTAGAGCAAATTATAAATTCGTCAAATAATAAACAAAACAAAATAAATCTAGAGGCCTTATTACAACCTTAAATCAAATAGCAAAGTAATTAAAAATACCAAAGAAATCCAAATTTCCAAATTAAACCATTTTTGTAGTATGGCCTCCACCGAGTCATCCACGGCCCAAGTCTCCATCACTGATTATTACCTGAAAAGGATAAGGAAAAACAGGGGTGAGTTACTAGAACTCAGTTTGTAACCCACTTACCATTGTCCACTGGGCCAAAATCTCATTAAGCAATTATTTGGGCCTAAGCCAATTATAATAACAATAATATAACAAAATATAACATGTATATGAAATGCAATTCCCAAACCAAGCCTAGTAATCCATCCGCTACACACCACTCGTACCAACCAAGACACCTGTGGGGATCTTTAGTAACCAACCCCGCCAACACACCAATCGCAGGCATTAAGTCTTATGGACAAGCCACCAGAATAACAGAATTTACGTGGCATTGCCACTATACAAATTTGTGGCAGGGCCACAAAAATTATGTAGCAGAGCTACCAAAACTTCTCTTTATCATTATCCCATCCCATGCAATTCATGTATATAATGCATAACGAATCACAATAATTTATTCGTATATTTATTACAAAAATTATGGCCCATTATAATAATTTATCAAGTTGGCCCATTGAGCAGAGAATCATCTTGGCCCATTTCGCAAATTTTTAGATTTGCCCCTATAGTAATTTTATCAATCGACCCACATATTCATATATCAATCGGCCCATTTAGCAATTATATTGATTTGGCCCACAAAACAAAATATATTGATTTGGCCTACATAGCAAAATATATCGATTTGGCCCTCATAGCAAAATATATCGATTTGGCCCTTTAAAGGTATTTTTGTAATCTTTCATGGTGTTAATACCGATTTTATCAATTTAATCAAATAATGAGATCTAATCCAATCTTTTTTCGATTTCACCAAGATAGGACAAAATCAAGCGATTTACTACCAATACGATAATAGTCTTTAACCCATAGAATACGGTGTGTGAATACACACCTGATTACGGTAAGCACTATGTTTTCTCGATCATCATCACCTAAAATTTTATAACGCTTGATTAGTCGACATACGCGATTTAATAAATCGACATTAAAATAAACGATCTAAAATTTACCCTTGGAATCGTGAACAACTACGATTTTTCGATTTTCGCCGGATGACGGTCCACAACCCAGTGGAAAATCTCGAATCGCTGATGCCTCAAAATTTTGAACGACCTCGAATAGTCGATTCTCACCGGATGAGGGTCCACAACCTGGTGGAAAGTCTTGAATCACCGAAACAGCCCTTCGCTTGAATTTAGGAGTTAAGATCATTAATCCACTCCGTTTGAGATCTCCACTCGACTTTCCTTTCGAATCAGTACCACAAGCCTCCATTCGATTAGATCTTATATAGATCGATATTACAATAAAATGATTGTCCAAGGGTGAATGATCGACTTACCACAAATTTTTCGAGTGATCCACGAGTGGATAGATCAAACGATTTAGTCCCTATAGTTACAATCGGTTAATTATCACCATACTAATAACATCTTAATGAATAAAGAATGATTATAGAATCCATGAAGAATTCTTACCTTAATGATTTTAGGACTGATTTCTAGCGATTATATGATGACTCCGGGAAATCCAAGTTTCGGCCTTCCACTATATCTCTAGGAGGCAGAAAATGATTTCAAATGAAAGAAAATAAAGTGATGGTCTCGGTAAAAAATAACCATCCAAAAACCAAAGTATGGATTCGGTCATAAGAGAAAAGAAAATAAAAAGTTGAAGAGTACTTACCGATTGATCAAGGGATGAGTGACAACTCAAATGAAAAAGAAAGATTAATGGAGAGATGAAAAGGTTTCGGTGATGGAGAAATATTGAGTACAAAATTTGACTATGGTGAAAAGGATTAGAGTAGAAGAGATATTTGAATGGTTTTGTGAAAAAGAAAAGAAGAAAGAAGAAAAAGAATGGTTCACTAACTTGGTTTTCAAGAAAGAAGAAAGAACAAATTTTGGTCTCAATTGTTGGTGTACATTCAGCCACAAGAAGAAAGAAATAAGAGAATATGCACACTCAAGTTGAAGATTCGACAAGAAGGAAAATTTAGAGAGAAGAGAAGAATGTCACAAAAGTTGCAAAATGAAATTTTGGCCAAAACAATACCCAAAACTCTTACCAATTGCCCAAGACAAAATCGGCTAAGAGAATAGAATTTTTTGAGAAAAAGGAACACTTGATGCTAATGGAAATGACCAAAACTAACACTAAAGCCTTACCAAGGCACTAACAAAATTCGGCTATCACCCTTTGCCCCAAAAACTGTCCACAATCATAGTCATAAGGGTCAACATTTTGCCAACCATACTTTTCATAGCATTCTCCATGAAATAAGCCACATGCTCCCCTTACTTGCCTTATTCTTTTGATTCCTTTCCCCAACATCAACCTTTCCTTATTACTTAGCCACCTTACAAAAAATAAAGAGGTCCAACTTGCCATGTATACCTCTTGGCCGACACTTAAGGAAAGAGTGCAAAAATATTAATAAAAAATTTGCACACAAAGGGATTTGAACCTCTTCCCTCAAGGTACTACAAGTGGCGCCATATCCTCTCTACTAATAGCTCATTTATGCTAACCATTTACTCATTTATTCCCAAATGCTTTAAGGTCACTTACTCCATCTCCTTAAAGTGCTAAATGCCAAAAATTTTTACTAGGTCAGGACCTCCCAAACATACAAAATTAATAATTTATCTAACTTAACACCAAAACAATACAACACGTAAAATTCCAAATTTTAGGGTATTACATTTTCGTTTAAGATCGGCATAAGACTTTTGACAATCAGAGTCTGCTTTCAAACTATCTTGAATTACTTTCACCTTTTTCTTCAATTTTACGGACTAAGTCAACTCCGTGTATATTTTTCTTACTGAGCTCTGTCTAATACACTGGAGTTCTATATTTATGGCCATACCGAGCCTCATACGGTGCCATTTTAATGCTGGACTGATAACTGTTATTATAGGAAAATTCGATTAAAGGCAGATACTTTTCCCAATTACCTTCAAATTCTAACACACAACATCGAAACATATCTTCCAAAATCTGTATAACAGGTTCGGATTGTCCATCAGTCTAAGGATGGAATGCAATACTGAAATCTAACTGTGTACCTAGAGCTTCTTACAATTTATTCAAGACTTGGGATGTAAATCGTGGATCTCTTTCTGAAATAATGGAGACAGGCACTCCATGCAATCTGACAATCTTAGAAATATATAATTCAGCCAATCTATCCAAGGAAAATCCATACATACCGGAATAAAGTGTGCATACTTTGTCAACTGGCTGACGATTACCCAAATGGCATCTTTCTTCTTTGGAGACAAGGGTAATCCCGATACAAAATCTTTAGTAATTTTTTTCCCATTTCCATTCCAGAATCGTAACTGGCTGTAATAATCTCGAAGGCACCTAATGTTCAGCTTTTACTTGCTGACATATCAAACATTTAGATACAAATTCAAAAATATCTTGTTTCATTCCCGACCACTAGTACATCTTTTTCAAATCATTGTACATCTTGTTACTACCAAGATGAATAGACATGGAACCATTATGAGCTTCATGTAGAATCTTCTGTACTAGTTCCGAGTTCTTCGGCACACATATTCTGCCTTTAAATAACAAACAACCATCTGACCCAATCTAAAATTCTGAATCAGTATTCAACTCTCACTGTTCTCGTTTAGCTTGTAATTCTTCATCACCCTTCTAAAATTCACAAATTTGTTGCATAAATATCAGTTTAGCTTTTAACTTGGCTATAATTGAACCATCATCTGACAATGACAACCGAGTATTCATTGCTCGCAAGGAAAATAAAGACTTTCTGCTTAGGGCATCAGCAACTACATTAGCTTTTCCCAGATGATAATCAATAACAAGATCATACTCTTTCAATAATTCAAGCCACCTGCGCTATCTAAAGTTCAAGTCTTTTTGCGACATCAGATACTTCAAACTTTTATGATCAGTGAATATGTGACACTTTTCACCAAATAGGTTATGCCACCAGATTTTCAATGCAAAAACAATGGCTGCCAACTCCAAATCATGTATTGGATAATTTATTTCATGTGGTTTCAGCTATTTAGAAGCATAGGCTATTACTTTACCTTCTTTCATCAATACACAGCCTAAATCATTTAATGACGCATCACTGTAAATTATAAATTCTTTACCTGATTAAGGTTGAACTAACACAGGTGCTTCAGTCAACAAGGCTTTTAATCTATAAAAACTCTGCTAGCATTTATCAGACCACTCAAATTTTACATCTTTCTGCAACAATCGAGTCATCGGAGAAGCTATCATTGAGAACCATTTAACAAACCTCTGATAATATCTTGCTAGTCCTAGAAAAATTTTGAATTTAGAAACATTTTTTGGTGGTTTCGAATTAACAATTGCTGAAATTTTATTTGGAACCACCCTGATACCTTTAGCGGATACTATATATCAGAGAAAACAAACTTCCCATAGCCAAAATTCACATTTACTAAATTTTTCATACAATTGTTTCTCACATAGTGTTTGCAGTACTATTCTCAAATGATCGCATGCTCATTTTCATCTCGAGAATATACCAAAATATCATCAATAAATACCACCACAAACCTGTCTAGATACGTCTAAAAATTCTATTCATTAAATCCATGAATATTGCATGTGCATTTGTTAAACCGAATAGCATCACAAGAAACTCATAGTGCCTATACCTGGTTCTAAAAGTTGTCTTTGGCACATCTAAATCTTTTACACGTAGCTGATAATAACCAAAATGAAGATCAATCTTCAAAAATACAATGGAACCTTTTAGTTGATCAAACAGGTCATCTATACGAGACAATGGATATTTGTTATTTATTATGACTTTATTCAGTTATCTGTAACTATACACAATCTCAATGATTCATCTTTCTTCTATACAAAAGAACTAATGCACCCTAAGGTGAAACACTGGGTCGAGCAAAGCCTCTGTCAATCAATTCTTGCAACTGTGCAACTCTATCAACTTGGTAGGAGCCATTCTGTAGGGTGCTATGGATATTGGTGTTGTCCCTAGAACAAGATCTATAGAGAACTCCACTTCTTTAACAAGTGGTAAACTAGGTAATTCCTCCGAAAATACATCAGGAAATTCACAAACAACCGTCATTGACTGAATCTTCGACTTAGATACTTTAATACCTAACACATATACAAGATAAGCATCATACCACTTTCTAATACATTTCTGTGCTAATATTGCTGAGATCACAGTAGATAACCCATCAAGTTTATCAGATTCAACGTGAAGTAACTCAAAATTCTGACATTTTAACACAATGTATTTATGTTTACAACTCACCACTGCATCATACTGCATTAACCAATTCATTCCCAAAATCACATCAAATTCATCAATGGGAAACAACAATAGATCAACCGAAAAGTAATAACCCTTTACCATAAATGGGTAGCTTTTACAAATTTTATCCACCATAACATACTAGCCTAGGGGGTTTGAAAATTTAACCATAAATTTAGTGAATTCAATAGGTAAATTTTTAACAGACACTAATTTTGTGCATATGTATGAATGTGTTGAACTGGGATCAATCAAAGTAGTAATATCAGTATCAAGTAGAGAAAATGAACCAGCAATAACGTTTGGCATAGAGCATCCTCTGTTGCACGTATAGCATATGTCCTTTCGGTGCTTGTGCCTTAGATTTAACTATTGAGTCTTTTGTAGTACCTAGATACCACTAACATTGCTGGGGTGACGGGGAGGTCTGCCTCTTGAGGCAGGATTACTCAGCTTCGAAGTCTGATCAGTATCTTTTTCAATTCTTTCTGGACAATCTTTATGAAAATGATCAAGAGAACCACATCAATAGCAAGCCCCACTTGACATTTTCCAAAATGAAATTTATTACAATGTTTACATTTTGATTTGGGGTTACCAACATTTCCAACACTTGTTACAGATGGAGACGAAGATATTTGGTTAGAGCGTTAAGAGCCCCGCTCTTTTTTGGAATATCCCATAGAAGCAGTAAAACGATCATTGTACATCTTTGACTTCTTTGAAGTAGATAATTGTGACTTGCCAATAAATCTTTTGCCAGAAATTGGAGCTTCTCTCTCTGCTTGTTTATTTTCCTTACTTAATTCCTCGGCTTTGTGTGCTCGATCAACCAGTACCACGAATTCCTTTAGGTCAAAAATTCCAATCAATATATTGACATCTTCATTTAAACCCTCTTCAAAACTTTTACACATATCAGCCTCGGTCAGAACCCATTCTCTAGCATACTTGCTCAATTTAACAAATTCTCGTTCGTATTCAGACACTATCATGTTTCCCTATTTGAGCTCTAAAATTTCTTTCTTTTTTTGATCCAAAAATGTCTGACTAATGTGCTTCTTTCTAAATTCCATCTGGAAGAATTCCCATGTAACATTTTCTCTCCGTACAACAGAAGTTATAAAATTCCACCAATGGTAAACTGTGTCTTTCATTAAATATACTGCACATTTTAAACACTCAGCTGGTGTACATGATAATTCATCTAGAACCCTAATGGTATTTTCCAACCAAAATTCAGCTCTCTCCGAATCATCATCAATAGTAGTCCTAAATTTCTCTGCCCCATACTTATGGATTTTATCCACTGGAGGATTACTGATTCTAACAGGTTCACCACCCTGTGTGTAACACCCTCACCAATATTCAACACCCGAATAGGGTTAAAAAGCATTAACAAACTTATAATACATTTAAACAATACTTTTCTCATATAATCAATCAATATATACAATCATCATTCATTCTTAATCAATTTGTCCCTTACATAAGCCTACGAGGCCCTAAACATGCTTTGGGAATGGTTCAGGATTAAACTGATAACTCAAGAATCTTTCACAAAACTTTGAAAGCTTTTTTCAAAACAAGGGATACACGCCCATGTGGCTAGGCCGTGTGTCTCACACGGCCACCAGACACGCCCGTGTCACAGGCCGTGTGAACATTCAAAATTGGACTACATGGCCGTGTCCCATCCCATGTCCAACCCCGTGTAACTCTTTAACTTGGGTTACACAGCCAACACACACGCTCGTATGCTCTAAAAATGGCCATACACCCTATAACAACCCGACTTAGGGCCTAGTCAGAATAGTGGTGCGAGCCACAAATCCGAAGTAGAAATATGAGTTTTGTGATTTCTATAAAGTATATGAGATGGTTTCATGATTGTGTGAAAATCTCATAAATAAATTTTATTAATTAGTAATTAAATTGTCCATTAGGACTAAATTGCAAAAAATAGAAAATATGAGATTCTAGAAGATTTAAGTATGAAATAGAATTATGAAAATTACTAGAAGTCCTTATTTAGCAATTAGACCATTATATTTGATGATGGACAAAAATGGACATGGGAAGGAAAAATCTCAAGAAAGGACCATTAAGGGCATTTTGGTCATTTGGTTAATAAATGAATTAAATGGGAAAAAGAAGCAAATATCATGTCCATCTTCTCCTACCTTAGCCGAAATTTTCAAGGAACCATAGCTAGGGTTTCTTCAACTTCCAAGCTTGATAGTAAGTGCATCCTAACCCCGTTTTTAATGTTCTTCGTATTTTTGAAACCCTCGAAGCTCGATTTAGCTATTTCTAGCAATATTTTGAGCTAGGGTTCATGTTCAAAAATTTACCCATGTGTGACATGCATGTATTTTGATGTTTTATGGATGAATATAACAGTTTGATGTATGATAAACATCTTTTTCTAAGTGATTTTCATGAAAAATGCATGTAAGGACCAAATTATAAAAGTTATGAAAATGGTCATACATGAGTGAAATAGTAGAAATTGAAGGTTTCTATAGTTGAGAATATGATTTGGCTAGGCTTGAAATACAATAAAGTTGAATGAAAATCATTTTACGAGCCTAGGGGCAAAACTATAATTATGTAAAAGTTTAGGAGCAAAATTGTAATTTTGCCATAATGTGAATTATGAATCAATTTAGTCAACGTGTGAATTTAACAAATGAAATTGCTATTATAGATCAAGAAATATGAAGCCTGGATCGAAACCGAGGTAAGAACAAAATCAAGGACTAAATCGAGCATCGATACACATTTTGAGAATCGAGGTAAGTTTGTATAAAGCTTAAGTTTCATGATGATTCGATGTTTACAAATACTTAATATTATGATAAAATATGTTATTTCTATGAATAACTGAGTGGTGAAGTCTCGATGAGGAAATAGTGAAAATATGTTTTGTGAATTCCGAATAACGATTTGGAGAAATAGGAGTAACCATGCATCAACATTGAATAAAGAAGGTTCCGTGTAAGACCATGTCTAGGATATGGCCTCGGCACCAAAAGAAAGATCTCGTATAAGACCATGTCTGGGACATGGCATCGACATTCATGTACGATCTCGTATAAGACCATATCTGGGATATGGCATCAATATCGAGCTCTAAAATCACGTGTAAGACCATATTTGGGATATGGCATCGATATCCAGAAGTGATCCCGTATAAGACCATATCTGGGATATGGCATCGACATCCAACGATGATCCCATATAAGACCATATATGGGATATGGAATTGGTAACCAGAATTGAACTCAATGAGTTCGAATATTCTATGATAATTTGCTGAGTTCATGGGTAAAAGATGCTAAGTATGTAAAATGGTACAGAGCTAAATTTTGTTTATAAATGACTTGAGATTCATTCATGATAAGAATGATGGACAATTGAATTTATGTTCATGTTAGCATATGTTCTAAGTTATGTGATTGAGTGATACAGGTACCATGAATAAGTACAAGTTAAGAAATCATAAGGTAACATGAGATGGGTAAGAAAAAGAGTGAATAAGTACGAATAAGTGTGCCCAAGTAATTGAGATGTATGTTGCCATTGTTTCATGAGACGAATGAATATATTTTGAGCATTATGTAGCTTTAGAATTTCATGCAAACTTACTAAGCTATATGCTTACCCCTCTCTTTTCCATTTTCCTTGTAGTTTCACCAAGTTAGCTCGGGGATCATTGAACGTTAGAGCTCAAAATCACACTATCAATCACTATTTTGGTATAGAAAAATTAACTTATTTTGAGTATGGCATGTATAGGAACTTGATCATTTTGAGTTATGTCATACTGTGAGAAAATGGTAGTTATCATGCATTCTTTTGTATATGGACACTTAGAAATTGGTCAATATTTGTTAAGTTATAAACACTACAGGATGACAAGTTTATGTATTTAATCATTTGTATGGATGGAATAATTGAGTTGCTTGAGATGATATAAGTGTGTTTATGTTTCAGGGTGGTAATTGGCTTGGAAAATAGCCATATAATTGTCCACACGGGTAGACACACGGGCGTGTGTCTAGGCCATGTGTGACACACGGCCTACCCCATGGGTGTGTTAGTAGGCCGTGTGTCCCCTACACTAATTTATGAGAATACAATTCGTCACACGGGCCAGCACACGGGCGTCCGCCTTGGCCGCGTGCTTTTAAGAGTATGATGACATCATAAATATAGAGCTCTATGGGTAGGAGACACGGGCGTGTCTAGGTCATGTGAAGGACACGGGTTAAAGACACGGGTGTGTGCTTAGCCGTGTGAGATAAGTCAGTGTCGACCACAGGTGACAACCACGGGCATGTATTAGAGGCACACGAGCGTGTGGCCACTGTTTAGGCAATAATTTTCTAAGAGAGTAAAAGTTTTCGGTTGAACCTTGTAACCTTCTGGATGTATTTTTTTTAAGGCCTCGTAGGGTCTTGAAATGTATGATATTAGTAAGAAAGAAAAGTTTTGAGATGGAACAAAAATTTATAGCCCGATATTACATGTTCAAACAAGGTTAAGCATGGTAATGCCTCGTATCCGGTCTCGGAGTCAGACACGGGTAAGGGGTGTTACACACGCCCGCCAGGCTGTGTACTAGGTTTTTAAACTTATAAGGTATACTGACTTATGCCACACGGCCAAGTCACACGCTTGTGTGTGAGGCAGTGTGGAGCATACTGACTTGGTTTCAAATTTAATACCAAGGGGCACATGATCATGTAATACGTGTATGACACACGCTCATATGTTTGCTCATGTGGACAAAAAGTGGCTATTTACCAAGCCAATTTGCCACCCAAATTGGACATACCTATACAAGCTCGAATGGTACCATTTCAAGACACAAATATGCAGCCAAATATCAACAACCAATATACAAATCATAGAATATCTATTTCAACCATTTCCGTACTCAATTCAATGCCATTTACCTATTCAAATACCTATCAACTCAACTTGCTTTACTAGTCATAACTCACAAATATATATCATGTACCATAATTTATCTAATTCAGCATCCAAAACCAATCCAGAACAAACATATCTCAACCAATTAAATACCTCATACCATAATAAACACTTGGATATCATAATCCAACACCAACCATATTGCATGGCAATATTTACAACAAAACACATAATATTTATATGCTACCTCTAATGGCCAAAATACATTTCCATCAAACATACCAAAATGACCAAGGCCTATACATGCTATATACCATATATACATAACTTCAAAAGTACCAAAATAGATGTTCAATAGTGCGATGAAGTCCCTGACAATCCCTTGATCCGAGCTAGCTTCAAAATACTATAAAACATAGAAAAATAAACAAAGTCAGCTATAGAGCTTAGTAAGTTCGTATGTAAATATTAAATAATCTCATCATTCATTAGCATATCAAAATAGATAACATAAATTTCATTGAAAGCATCATTTAATGAGTTAACATAAAGTTTAACCACATAGTAATTCATAAGTTCTCAACTTCCTTTAACTCGTTAGTTAAACAGTTTCCCATACATACCTGTACCGATACGTATCTATTTCTCACCAATTCTCTTACTAAAATCACTCTGGGCTTAGAAATGCTTATGGTACGAGTACATCGATTTTTCAATGCCATAGTCCAACTATGGTCTTACACATACATTGCCATGGCCCTGCCGTGGTCTTACATTCACATGCCATAACTCGGTTATGGTCTTATTTTCTGATTGCCATAACCCAGCTATAGTCTTATTTAACAACTCGTATTATTTAAACCATACATTTAATTTAAGATCTCAAAATTTAACTAATAAGATAAATACAATCTCAATTCCATCCATCGATTAAATAAATGCACATTTAAGTTCAATTATACGAATTTATCTCGTGTACAGAAATGATGAAACGGACCGACTATTCAATTACTTTGATTTTTCCCCGATCTAAGTCTAAATTCCTCTTTTCTTGATCTATAAGTAATCAAAATCAACTTCTTTATTCCTCTATTTATTCAATTCAATCCAAAATATTCATTTGAGCTATTCTACACATTAGCCCTAAACTTTCACATTTTACAATTTAGACCTTATTACACAAAATCACAAATTCATGAAGTTCAATACTAACCCATGCTAGTCGAATTACCATTATACCCCTAACAGTTCATATTTTTCATTTATTTCACATTTCTACCACGTAATTTACACATTTCTCAATTTAATCCATATTTTGCATTTTTCTAAAAATTCACTTAACAAAACTTGTATATCTATCAACAAGAACTCATAATCTATCAAAAAATTTCAAAATACACATGTATTCATTGATGGAATCGTTCAAAATCTTTAACATTTTTGCAAAATAGTCCCTGGGCTAGCTAAATCTAGCTGCAACGGTCTCAAAAATAGAAATCATTAAAAACGGGACAAAAACGAACTTACAATTGAACTAAGAAGCTTGGCCGAATGTAAAGGAGAAAAATGGTTTCCTTTGCCCTAGAAAACGGTTGGAGAAGATTATAATAGGTGATGAAATGATTTTGTTTTATTTTAATTAACCTTAATACCAAATTACAAAATTAACCTTATTATTATTTCAATATTTCAATTATGCCAAACCATTATCATCCACTATCTAATTAATGGTCTAATTACTTCTTAAGGACCTTTACTTTAAGATTCTATAGCTATTAGACACCTTTAGCTAATAGAACACAACTTTTACGCTTTACGCAATTTAGTCCTTTTTATTAAATTGACCAATCAAACGATAAAATTTCTTAACGAAATTTTCACACAATAACTCAATGATGCTGTAAATATTAAAATAATAATAAAATAAATATTTTGACCTCAGATTTGTGGTCCCAAAACCACTACTCTGATTTGACCAAAAACGGGCTGTTACAACTCTCCCCCCTTAGGGATTTTCGTCCCCGAAAATCTTACCAGTGAATAGATTAGGGTATTGTTTTCTCATAACTTCCTCTAGCTCTCACGTAGCCCCTTCAACTTCATTACATTGCCACAAGAATTTCACTAAAGCTATGCGTTTATGTCTTAGTTCTTTGATCACTCGAGCCAAATTTTTAATTGGTTCTTCATTGTACGTCATATCAGGCTGAATCTCAATCTCTAACAGAGAAATCACATGGGATGGATCAGATCTATATGAAACACGTTGTGAATCTTTTCTAGCTCAGTCGGTAAAGCTAGTCGACATGTCGCTGGACCTATTCTTTTGATGATCTTGTACGGCTTGGTAAAAGCGGACTCAACTTGCCTTTGGGAGCAAAACGAAGTATTTTCTTCCACGGAACTTTCAAAAATACTTTGTCACCAATTTGAAATTCTATATCTTTTCGTTTCAAATCCACATATGATTTCTATTGATCTGAAGCTATTTTCAAACAGCCACGAATTACTTTCACTTTCTCCTCTATTTCTCTAATCAAATCAAACTCTTGAATCTGTTTCTTGCTAAGCTCGGTCCAGTACAATGGAGGTCGCCATTTGCGACCATACAAAGCTTCGTATGGTGCCATCTTTATGCTCGATTGAAAGCTATTATTATACGCAAATTCAACCAACGATAAATATTTCTCCCAATTTCCTTTGAACTCTAAAATAGAACACCTGAGCATATCTTCGAGAATCTGAATTACTCTCTCAGACTGACTGAAACACCCCACACTCGGCCCACGAGCCTAGACTGGGTCTGGTATGTTCCTCGATGTAACCTGGTTCAAAATTCTTTCGAACACTTTGAAAACTGTGTGTTTTGAAGATAGTTTGTTTGTGGGTTGGGCTCGAGTTGAAAACAAGTTTATTTTTATATTGAAAACCCATTTATTTGGTGACAAAATATTTAAAGTTTATTTTAAATTAAATTGACTTAATCAGTAAATAACATAAATACGTAACATAGTAATTAAAACATCAAAAAATCATCACTATGGCCTTTACATAAAATAAAACCCAAAATAAAATTGTAGAGTACTTAAATAAAATAAAAAGTAAAATTGAATAAAACTTTCAAATTGAGCATGGCCACCACAAGTTCTCGCAGTCCGATCCATCATTGTTCATCACCAAACATGTTCCCACAATGGGGTGAGTCACAGACTCAATGTGTAACCAACACCAAAATTTAATAGAATTAGGCATACCATACAAACCATGTTCATATAATAATTCAAGATAATGATGCAATCCGAACCCAAACCTATATGCCATCCGCTACACTCCACCGCACCATCCCCGCTTTAACAAGTGGGACTACTAAATCAACCCTCCATCCGCTACACACCATCGAAGGCGTCGCTACATAATGACGTGCTCATCGCCCATATAAAATTCGTGGCATAGCCACCAGATAATTGTGTCATGAGACACCACATTTAGATAATGTAACCGAAGTTACCACATTCAGATAATGTGACCGAAGTCACCACATTCAGATAGTGAGACCGAAGTCATCACATTCACTTCCCCTTTCTCAAATAACCCGAATGCCTCATATTATTCATATCATGCATATCATACTTAAATTCACATTCATGTCACTTTTCACATGTTAAGTATAACATATTTCGTAATCCTAGTAGGAGTAGGAAAACGTACCTGAGTACTTTATACCATAACATGGTACTTTAGCCACATTCTTACACTTTCATATTAACATATATATCAAGTTAAAGCCATAAATCTATTAAGATTAGTATGGGGTACACACCGTACCTTATCCATATTCTTACACTTTCATATTAACACATATAATGAATTAAAGCCATAAATCTATCAAGATTTAGTGTGGGGTACACACCTGATTCGTTTAAGGTTTCCAATCAAAATCCCGAGAAGCTTGATCTAATGCCTTAGATTTTAGATCTCTACATTTAATCAATCACTTAATACTTAGTAATGAGCCATTTGGCCATAAATCCAAATCCTAGTAGGATTAGTATACTAAAACTTACCTTGTTGCCGATTGAATTAAAAATCAAATCCCGAAAACTTGTATTCTTCCCCTTTGAAATTGGCTACTCACTAGATCCCTTGAATCAGTTAGCTTTCGGTTAAAACAAATAGATCTAAGTACTTAAGATAGGGCCTTGGCCTAATACTATAGGTACTTACCTTGTGAATTTTAAATCCCGAAATTCACCGAATAACTAGGGAACACGCGGCCTATGGTGTACCTTCGGGAAAAGAACTTCTCCTTCCTTGTAGTTATCACTTAGTAAATCTCGAAAGATCTCTTCAAGGTTTCGGCAACAATATATTGAGGGTATTAGAATCTTAATTTCGATAGACTTAATTGAAATAGAATGAGAATCGAACCTAATCTTACCCTTACTGAAGAATTCGATGGAACTCTTGCTTTAACCCTTAGCACTATTCAGTTATGGCCCTGATTTTAGCCAACGTTCGACTTTTGGAGGATTATGAAAGAAGAAGAGAAAAGAAAAGAGAAAAAGAGAACAATGGCAGAGAGAATTCGGCAGAGGAAGGAAAGAAAAGAATGGAGAAAGAATGATCAGTCGAATTTACTAACTTAGAATCCCTTACTTGGCTATCACTCTTTTCCTACCTTAGCCGAAATTCCAAAAGAATTTGACTTCAAGTTAACTAAGCCTAGAGAGTCCCCTACTTGGCTATCACTCTTTTCCTACCTTAGCCAAAATTCCAAAAGAATTTGACTTCAACTTAAACTCCTAAAGTCTAGCCTTGTGCCGTCCAACTCCTTGCCTTAGGAGTGTCGAATTTTAACCCATTATTTTGGGCTTCATGTGGCCATACGAGGCCCAAATTATCCACCTAAGTGGCGTCACTCACTGGGCTTTAAGTGGTATCTTCAAGCCACTTTTCCAAGCCTGTTTCTGTGTAAATTTTCACATACTTTTTCTCTTAAGGCCACCTTGCCTTAATTTCCTCTTTTAAATTTTAAAACTCGACATTTCTAGGTCATTTCTAAGTTTCCAAAAATTTTCGTTTGGCTCTTTAAACTTGACATTTCCTTACATTTCCTAGTTTCCAGAAATGTTCACTTTCCTCTTTTGAATCATTTCTAAATCATTTTCCTAGTTTCCATAAATGTTCACTTTCCTCTTTTGAATCATTTCTAAATCATTTTCCTAGTTTCCATAAATGTTCACTTTCCTCTTTTTAACTTAGCATTTCTAAAATGTTCACTTTTCTCTTTTAACTTAACATTTCCAAGTTTCCAAAATGTTCACTTTCCTCTTTTTGAAACTTAACATTTCTAAATCATTTCTTACATTTCCAAGACATTTCCCTACATTTCCTTACATTTCCCTACATTTCCTTACATTTCCATCCATTTCCTTACATTTCCATACATTTCCATACATTTCCATATATTTCCATACATTTCCATACATTTCCATACATTTCCATACATTTCCTTACATTTCCATACATTTCCTTACATTTCCATACATTTCCAAGGTTCTAAAAATGCACACCAAATATTACAGTAAACATGCTATTTCATAAAATTAAGCAAAAATGCACACAATGGGATTCGAACCTCTTCCCTCAAAGTACTTCACTTGATGCCATAACCTTGCACCTTAGGTGGCGCCCTTGCCACTTTTCCACATCACTTCTTGTTTTTAACTTAAAACCAATAATTGTCCAAAGCTTTCTCTTCCATCCTAGGATTTTAAAACCCTTAATTCACTTCCAAAGACCGCCAAAACCTACTACTCATGAATTATGCACAAACGCATAACCCCTAATATAGGATGTTACGATTCTACCCTCCTTAAAAATAATTTTGTCCTCGAAATTACTTACTAATAGTCATACAATCCTTCTCACCACACTATGCTTACGTCACAAGACTCGATCTTAATAGAACCATCATACTTTCCAGGCGCAATCTCTAAGTTCACGTCCCTTAGAACTCATTTCTATCGTCGCGATTTAATCTGATTAAGAAGTTTTATGAATTAAAAAAATTTTGTTTCACTGATTAACCGCGAAGAAGTTTTATGGAAAGAATTTTTAGAAGTGGTTCTTTCGTTTTCATACATGCACACAGTCTTTACATTCATACATCCTTCAATCAATTATGAACTTTTGTTCATTCAGAGAAATGTTGTAGTTTTCATTGTTGTTGTTTTTCCACTACCCAGAGGTATTTTTCGTAATTTGTCCTACAGGGGTATTTTTTTGCATAATTCGTCAAAATAAGGTTCCTTGGTGATTTTGTCAATAAGGGTATTCTGAAAATTTTGCATTCCCGGGGGTTTTTGGGAAATTTTGAAATTATAGGGGTATTTCAGTAATAAATCAGGGTAAATTTATAAATCATAATAAATCAAGGATATTTTGGAATTTACAAAACTTGAAGGTTGTTTCTGAGAATTTGTTTTCCAAATCAGTGTTGTTGCAGAAATTTTTGAAGATCGGGGGGTCATTCTGGTAATTTTGTAACTCGAGGGTATTTTTGGTAATTTATAGGTTAGGGGTAATTTCGTAAATTTTTTTTCTTCCAATAATCAAGGTATTTTGATATTTTGTAAATTTAGGGTTCCTTTGAGCAAAGTAGTGAAATTTTGATAAGAACTGTGGGTATTTTGAAATTCCATAAACCAAGGGCATTTTTTGTAATTTTACCACTAGGGGTATTTTAGTAAATTGGTAAATCGGAAAATTTTCAGGAAAATTTATAAAAATAATCTTTTCAAATCAAGAGGGTAATTTAGAAATTTTAAAACTAGGGTTTCCATGAAAATACGGCTAGTCCCTTTCGGGTTTTAGTTAGGGGTTTAGCCCGTAATTAAGTCCTCTTGGTTAGAGTGAACCGAGGCTATGCACTAGGTAGGATTCGAGTGGAGAGGAGGTGAGTCACACGGACTGCTTAAATACCAAGCTCCCACCAAAACCAATCCTAGACATGCATACCATGGTTGCCACACCCTAACTCGGCGACTTAACCATAGGTTTGTTTGATTAGGCATTTAAGTCTTATGTAATTGTTGGGGTAACTAGTCCTAGGGTTCAAGTACTTAATCTCTATTCTACGTTCCATTCCATTTCTACCCTTCTACAAATCACAATATAAATCACACAATGGATAGAAGTACTTACCTGGTGGACTTTGGGTCTGAGACTTAGTGGGCCATGCCTGAAAACCAAAAAATTTTTTAGAAAATTCTTTTTGGGCTTACTTTGGAAAAAGTTTTGGGCCTTAAACCCAAGGCCGAGAGTTTAAAACTGGGCTCTGATACTAAATTCAAACACCCCACACCCGGCTCACGAGCCTGGACTGGGTCTGATATGTTCCTCAATGTAACCCGGTTCAAAATTCTTTCGAACACTTAGAAAACTGTGTGTTTTGAAGATAGTTTGTTTGTGGGTTGGGCTCGAGTTAAAAACAAGTTTATTTTTATATTGAAAACCCATTTATTTCAGGTGACAAAATATTTAAAGTTTATTTTAAATTAAATTGACTTAATCTGTAAATAACATAAATACGTAACATAGTAATTAAAACATCAAAAAAAATCATCACTATGGCCTTATTACATAAAATAAAACCCAAAATAAAATTGTAGAGTACTTAAATAAAATAAAAAGTCCAAATTGAATAAAACTTTCAGCTGAGCATGGCCACCACAAGTTCTACCGTCCCGATCCATCACTATTCATCACCTGAAACATGTTCCCATAACAGGGTGAGTCAATGACTCAATGTGTAACCAATACCAAAATTTAATAGAATTAGGCATACCATACAAATCATGTTCATATAATAATTCAAGATAATGATGCAATCCGAACCCAAACCTATATGCCATCCGCTACACTCCACCGTACCATCCTCGCACACCTTTGGGACTACTAAGTCAACCTCCATCCGCTACACACCATCGAAGGCATCATCATTGCAATCGACATGCTCATCGCCCATATAAAATTCGTGGCATAGCCACCAAATAATGTGTCATGAGACACCACATTGAGATAATGTAACGAAGTTACCACATTCGGATAATGTGACCAAGTCACCACATTCGGATAATGTGACCAAGTCACCACATTCGATAGTGAGACCAAGTCATCACATTCACTTCCCTTTCTCAAATAACCCGAATGCCCCATATTATTCATATCATGCATATCATACTTAAATTCACATTCATGTCACTTTTCACATGTTAAGTATAACATATTTCGTAATCCTAGTAGGAGTAGGAAAACGTACCTGAGTACTTTGTACCATAACATGGTACTTTAGCCACATTCTTACACTTTCACATTAACACATATATCAAGTTAAAGCCATAAATCTATTAAGATTAGTGTGGGGTACACACCGTACCTTAGCCATATTCTTACACTTTCATATTAACACATATAATGAATTAAAGCCATAAATCTATCAAGATTTAGTGTGGGGTACACACCTGATTCGTTTAAGGTTTCCAATCCAAATCTCGAGAAGCTTGATCTAATGCCTTAGATCTTAGATCTCTACATTTAATCAATCACTTAATACTTAGTAAAGAGCCATTCGACCATAAATCCAAATCCTCGTAGGATTAGTATACTAAAACTTACCTTGTTGCCGATTGAATTAGAAATCAAATCCCGGAAACTTGTATTCTTCCCCTTTGAAATCGGCTACTCACTAGATCCCTTGAATCAGTTAGTTTTCGGTTAAAACAAATAGATCTAAGTACTTAAGTTAGGGCCTTGGCCGAATACTATAGGTACTTACCTTGTGAATTTTAAATCCCGAAATTCACCAAATAACTAGGGAACACGCGGCCTATGGTGTACCTTCAGGAAAAGAACTTCTCCTTTCTTGTAGTTGTCACTTAGTAAATCTCGAAAGATCTCTTCAAGGTTTCGGCAACAATATATTGAGGGTATTAGAATCTTAATTTCAATAGACTTAATTGAAATAAAATGAGAATCGAACCTAATCTTACCCTTACTGAAGAATTCGATGGAACTCTTGCTTGAACCCTTAGCACTATTCGATTATGGCCCTGATTTTAGTAAACTTTCAGCTTTTGGAGGATTATGAAAGAAGAAGAGAAAAGAAAAGAGAAAAAGAGAACAATGGCAGAGAGAATTCGGCAGAGGAAGGAAAGAAAAGAATGGAGAAAGAATGAATGGCTCTCTTTTCCTTTTATAGCCGAATTTACTAACTTAGAATCCCTTACTTGGCCATCACTCTTTTCCTACCTTAGCCGAAATTCCAAAAGAATTTGACTTCAAGTTAACTAAGCCTAAAAAGTCCCCTACTTGGCTATCACTCTTTTCCTACCTTAGCTGAAATTCCAAAAGAATTTGACTTCAACTTAAACTCCTAAAGTCTAGCCTTGTGCCGTCCAACTCCTTGCCTTAGTAGTGCTGAATTTTAACCCATTATTTTGGGCTTCATGTGGCCATACGAGGCCCAAATTATCCACCTAAGTGGCGTCACTCACTGGGCTTTAAGTGGTATCTTCAAGCCACTTTTCCAAGCCTGTTTGTGTGTAAATTTTCACATACTTTTTCTCTTGAGGCCACCTTGCCTTAATTTCCTCTTTTAAATTTTAAAACTCGACATTTCTAGGTCATTTCTAAGTTTCCAAAAATTTTCGTTTGGCTCTTTAAACTTGACATTTCCCTACATTTCCTAGTTTACAGAAATGTTCACTTTCCTCTTTTGAATCATTTCTAAATCATTTTCCTAGTTGCCATAAATGTTCAATTTCCTCTTTTGAATAATTTCTAAATCATTTTCGTAGTTTCCATAAATGTTCACTTTCCTCTTTTTAACTTAGCATTTCCAAAATGTTCACTTTCCTCTTTTAACTTAACATTTCCAAGTTTCCAAAATCTTCACTTTCCTCTTTTTGAAACTTAACATTTCTAAATCATTTCTTACATTTCCAGGACATTTCCCTTCATTTCCTTACATTTCCCTACATTTCCTTACATTTCCATACATTTCCATTCATTTCCTTATATTTCCATACATTTTCCATACATTTCCATACATTTTCTTACATTTCCATACATTTCCTTACATTTCCATACATTTCCAAGGTTCTAAAAATGCACAGCACATATCACAGTAAACATGCTATTTCATAAAATTAAGCAAAAATGCACACAATGGGATCCGAACCTCTTGCCTCAAAGTACTTCACTTGATGCCATAACCCTTGCACCTTAGGTGGCGTCCCTTGCCACTTTTCCACATCACTTCTTGTTTTTAACTTAAAAACCAATAATTGTCCAAAGCTTTCTCTTCCATCCTAGGATTTTAAAAACCCTTAATTCACTTCCAAACACTGCCAAAACCTACTACTCATGAATTATGCACAAACGCATAACCCTTAATCTAGGATGTTACACTGACTGTAGGTTTGCAGATGAAAAGTTGTACTGAAATTCAACCTTGTACCCAAAGCTTCGTGCAATTTCTTCCAAAGCCGTGACGTAAACCTCAGATCTCTATCCAAAATAATTGAAAGTGGCACCCTGTGCAATTTAGCGATCTCATAAATGTACAACTCAGCCAATTTATCAAGCAAAAAGTCAGTACATACTGGGATGAAATGTGCTGATTTTATCAGTCGATCAATAACAACCCAAATTGCATCTTTCTTTTCAGAGACAGGGGTAATCCCAATATGAAATCCATCATCACTCTATCCTATTTCCACTTTGGTATCATCACAGGCTAAAGCAAACCTGAAGGCACTTGATGCTCAGCTTTCACTTGTTGACAAACTAAACATCTCGATACAAACTCTGAAATGTCTTGTTTCATACCCGACCACCAATATAATTGTTTCAAATCATTGTACATTTTGGTACTCGTTGGGTGAATAGATAAACAACTGTTATGTGCTTTGTGCAGAATTTTCTGAGTAAGCTCAGAATTTCTCAGTACACAGATTCTGTTTCGGAACATTAAACAATCATCGGCTCTGATTTGGTACTCTGAATCACTAGTCAACTTACTTTGCACTCTTTTAGCTTTCAATTCACCATCATATTTCTGAGATTCGCAAATTTGCTAAAGAAATAAGGATTTCACTTTCAACTCAGCTACAGTCGAACCGTCATCAGAAAAAGCTAACTATGTGCTCATCGCATGTAAAGCAAATAATGACTTTCTGCTCAGAGCGTCAGCAACTACATTTGCTTTCCCTGGGTGATAATCAATTACTAGTTCATAGTCTTTTAATAGTTCAAGCCATCTTCATTGTCGCAAGTTCAAGTCTTTCAGAGTCATTAAATATTTCAAGCTCTCGTGATCTGTATATATGTGGCATTTCTCACCAAACAAGTGATGTCGTCAAATCTTTAATGCAAACACAATCACAACCAACTCAAAATCGTGTGTTGGATAACTCTTTTCATTCGGCTTCAACTGTCTAAAAGCATAAGCTATTACTTTGTCTTCCTGCATCAATACACAACCCAGACCTTTCAACGGTGCATCCCTAAAAATTACAAATTCTTTACCTGACTCAGGCTATAATAAAACTAGTGTCTCTGTCAATAATGCTTTCAACAATTTGAAACTCTACTGACATTTCTTAGACCATTCAAAATTTACATCTTTCTAAAGTAATCGAGTCAGTGGTGTTGCAATCATAGAGAATCCTTTCACAAAATGTCGATAATAGCCAACTAGTCCCAGAAAAATTTGGACTTCAGATACATTTCTCGGTGGTTTCCAATCTATAATTATAGAAATCTTGCTTGGGTCAACTCTAATACCTTCTACTGAAACAGTATGCCCCAAAAATCCAACCTCTCGGAGCCAAAACTCATATTTGCTAAAATTTGCAAATAATTGCTTGTCTTTCAAGGTCTATAACACTATTTTCAAATGCTTGGCATGCTCAGATTTATCACGAGAATATATCAGAATATCGTCAATAAACACAACAACTAATTTTTCTAAATACAGTCTAAAGATCCTATTTATCAAATCCATAAAGACTGCAAGAGCGTTAGTTAATCCGAAAGGCATAACAAGGAATTCATAATGTTCATACCTCGTTCTAAATGCTATCTTCGGTACATTAGCATCTTTAACTCGCAACTAATAATAGCCAGATCTCAAATCAATCTTAGAAAACACTGCCCTTTTAACTAATCAAACAAATCATCAATTCTTGATAGAGGATATTTATTCTTGATTGTCACTTTGTTGAGCTATCAATAGTCTATACACATTCTCATATAACAATCTTTCTTCTTTACAAACAACACTGGTTCACCCTAGAGCGAGAAACTTGGTTGTGCAAATCCTCTATCGGTTAATTCTTGCAACTGATCTTTCAACTCTTTTAACTCTATTGTAGCAATTCTATACGGAGCTATAAATATCGGTGAAGTTCCTGATACTAAATCAATAGCAAACTCAACCTCTCTTATCAGTGGCAAACCCGATAACCCTTCTGGAAACACATCTGGATACTTCCAAACAACTGGTACTGATTCAATCTTTGATTTTGACACTTTTGTATCAAATACATATGCAAGATATGTGTCACATCCCTTTTTCACATATTTTTGAGCTAAAATTGAGGAAGTTACAGCTGGTAAACCACTCAGATCATTTGATTTGATCCAGAGAGTCTCATTATTCTGACAATTCAACTCAATTGTCTATAGTCTACAATTTACTACAGCATCGTGTAATGTCAACCAATCCATACCTAGAAATACATCAAACTCGTCAAACGACAACAACATGAAATTGGCTAGAAAATAGTAACCCTAAGTCATTAACGGACAATTCTTGCAAACTTTGTGAACCAGGACATATTTGCCAAAGGGGTTCGACACTTTTAGAACAAACTCAGTAGAATCAATAAGTAAATTCTTACTAGACACTAAATTCACATAGATATATGAATAAGTTGATCCGGGGTCTATCAATGCAACTACATCAGTGTCATAAAGAGATAATGTACTGGTAATAACATCTGGAGATGACGCTTCTTCGCGATCATGAATAGCATAGCTTCTAGCAGGTGCTCTAGCCTCAGATCTCATAGTAGTATCTCGTGTTGCACCTCTACTACCAATCATATTTTCAACATTATGGGGTGGTCTTCCTCTCGCAGTCGTGTTGCTTGGTCTTGCATTTTGAGTTTATCTTTCTCATCTAACTCAAGAAATCTCGAATGAAAGGTTCGTTCTAGCCACATCTAAAATAGGCTTTGTCATTCATTCTACACTCTCCAAAATGTCATTTTCCACATCGTCCACATTCAAGTTTATTCGGTCTAGCATTACCCATACTTGCCACTAACATAGCTGGAGTTTTTGAACTCGTAAATTGCTTCCCACGATCTCTATTAGAGTACTCCATTGATGCATTTAATCGACTATAAACATCTCATGATTACTTGGATAAATAGTGGTAGGGTTTATTCATCAATCTCTTTCTCAAATCTCTAACTTCAGAATCACCCTTTCTCTTTTCTTTGCCTAGTTCTTCAACTTTGCAAGCACGATCGATGAGTACCACGAACTCTTTCAACTTTAGAATCCTAACTAGCAATCTGATATCTTCATTTAATCTGTCTTTAAATCTTTTACACATAATAACTTCTGTTGAAACACATTCCTGGGCATATTTACTAAGCTTCATGAATTCTCGTTCATATTCTGTTACGGACATACGACCCTGTTTTAATTCTAAAAATCTTTGCATTTTTGATCAATGAACCTCTAGCTGATATATATATTTTTTAAACTCAGATTGAAAGAAATCCCATGTAACCCGTTCTTTCGGTACCATTGATGTTAGAGTATTCCACCATTGATGTGCAATGTCTCTCAATAAGAATACAACACATTTAATGCATTCTTCGGGTATACATGACAACTCATCAGATACTCTGATTGTATTTTCAAGCTAGAATTCAGCTCTCTTAGGATCATCGTCAACTGTAGCCCTGAACTCTTCATCCCATGCTTACAAATTTTATCAACTGGTGGCTTGATCAAGCTTATAGGATCAATAACTTGAGGTACTACAGGGATTTGTTGAGGAATTGGCGAGGGTGGAGGTTTTTGAGCAAATAGATTAGTTCAAACGAACTCTGTGAACCAATCATTCATCATTTAGAATAAGGCTTGTTTAACCTTTCATCCTTGACTACACGATATGAGTCTAGATTCAGAAGGCGTCGTCCCTTGAGCGGGAGCCGGCGCATTACTTTCAACCTGATTAGCTATAGCTCGACCGAGATCTATTTATTATATGAAAGCATATTTTAAATTTTCAGGAGTCATCACACTATCACAATTTATATATGGCATGTATAGCTAGACTCTCACACACGCTACATTAGTCCAAGAATCAGCTAAACCATAGCTCTGATACTAATAAATGTAACATCCCTACCCGTATTCAACGCTGGAATAGGGTTATAGAGCATTACCGAACTTACAATACATTTAAATAATATTTTCTCATACAATCAATCAATACATACAATTATCATTCATTCTCAATTAATTTTTCCCTAACACGAGCCTACGAGGCCCTAAACATGCTTTGGAAATGGTTCAAGACTAAACCGATAACTCATGAATCTTTCACGAAACTTTGAAAATTTTTCTCAAAACAGGGGATACACGCCCGTGTGGCTAGGCCATGTGTCTCAAATGGCCACCAGACATGCCCATGTCATAGGCCATGTGAACATTTGAAATGGGAGTACATGGCCGTGTCACAGAGTGAACATTCAAAATGGGAGTACATGGCCATGTCCCAGCCCATGTCTAACCCCGTGTAACTATTTGAATTGGGTCACACGGCCAACACACAAGCCCATGTGACTAGCCCGTGTGAGCTAAAAATGGCCATACACGTCCATGTGCCAGACCGTGTACTAGGTCGCGTCAAACCTGCAGGGTATACTGATTTATGCCACACAGCCAAGTCACACGCCCGTGTGTGAGGCCGTGTGGAGCATATTGACTTGGTATCAAATTTAATACCAGAGGACACACGGCCATGTAATATGACCGAGCGTCGCACATGGCTAAGACACACGCCCGTGTGGACAAAAATAGGCTATTTACCAAGCCAATTTGCCACCCAAATTACACATACCTATACAAGCTCAAATGGTACCTTTCAAGACACAAATATGCAGCCAAAAATCATCAACCAATGTACAAATCATACCATATCTATTTCAACCATTTCCATACTCAATTCAATGCCATTTACCTATTCAAATACCTATCAACTCAACCTGCTTTACTAGTCATAACTCACATTTATATCATGTACCATAATTCATCTAATTCATCATCCAAAACCAATCCACAACAAACATATCTCAACCAACTAAATACCTCATACCATAACAAACACTTGGATATCATAATCCAACATCAACCATATTACATGGTAATGTTTATAACAACCCATTTTTAGTCAAATCAGAACAATGGTTTTGAAACCACAAATTTGAAGTCAAAATATTTATTTTATTATTTTAATAAGGTCTACAACATGATATAATTATTGTGTGAAAGTTTCGTAAAGAAATTTTACTGATTGAATGCTTAATTCGGTAAAAAGGACTAAATCGCGTAAAATGTAAAATACATGTTCTATTAGCTAAAGGTATCAAATAGCTATAGAAACTTAAAGTATAAATCCTTATGTGGTAATTAGACCATTTATGTTGATATTGGAATATGATGGCTTGGTATAAGTGAAATTATGAATGTTTTTAAAGGTTATAATAGTAAAATGTTAAATAAATGATTAATTAAATTAAATAAAGCCAAGCTATGATCTTTATTCATCCTTATTCAACCAAAATTATGGATTTAGAAAGCCATTTTTGAGCTTGATATTCGGCCAAGCTTACAAACTCAATTGGTAAGTGATTTTTGTCGGATTTTTAATGATTTCTATGTTTTTTGACAAAAATGTCAAAAGTGATTAATTTGTGAAAATGTAAAATTACGTAGGTAAAAGTGTGAATAAATAAAAGATATGGGCTGCTAGGGACTCCATTAAAATTTAGCTAGCATAGTTAAGGGTCTAATTGCATGAATTTTCATTTTACGAGCTAAGGACTAAATTGTAAAAATGTCAAAATAGTAGGGGAAAAAGTGTAATTTTTCCATAAGGTAATTTTTGGGCTAAATTGAATGGAATGAATATTGAATGAGTTTATTTTGATATTATATAGATAAAGAAAAACAAATATCGAAACTAGATCGGGGAAAAGGAAAAGTTGACGATTAGACGATAAATGTTATTCGAGCAACTCGAGGTAAGTTCGTATAATTAGAATTAAGCTTTTAAATACATGTAATTATTTGAAATGAATGTATCTAACTGAGTAAATTATTTACTTGAAATTCAAATGCCTTATTGATATATTATGATTGAAACACCCCAAACCCGGCCCAAAAAGCCTAACCGGATTTGGTATGTTCCTCGAGTAAAACTTTAGCGGAATTTCATTGTAAAGAAATTTTGTCTTTTAAAACATCATTTTAGGAGGAATTAATAAAATCAAAAGGAAACCAAACTTAAGAAAAATTTCCTTGAAAACATTTATATATTAAAGACAAAATCCTTTTAAATAATTATTAAAAACCCATTTAGTTATTTAATGGATATTTATTCATGGCAAAATAAAAGTAAATCCAAACACGAAAATAAAGATAGTTTATAATGGCCTTATTACATAATGTTGGCAACCCAAATTAAAGTCTAAGTAATAAAGTTTAACTTAAAGAGTTTCAGTTGGAAAATCTCCACAATACTTAATACGAGCACTGGCCACCTCGAAATCCTTGTCGTCCGATCCATCGACTACGAGTTATCTGAAAAGTTATCCCATAAAAATGGGTGAGTCATAAACTCAATGTATAACACATACACTAAAAAAACCCATTTTATGAAATGCTTTCAAACCCAAAAATTTCACATATGGCCATAGGCCCATTTAATCAAATATTTGGCCCAAAGGCCCATTTAGCTCAAATTTAGCCCAAAGGCCCATTTAACTCAAATTTAGCCCAAAGGCCCATTTTACTCAAATTTAGCCCAAAGGCCCATTTTACTCAAATTTAGCCTAAAGGCCCATTTACTCAAATTTAGCCCAAAGGCCCATTTTATAGCAGATCAAATAATAATCATACAATGTTACATGGATATGTATATGAAATGAAATGCAAGCCCTACCAACCTAAATATCCATCCGCTACACACCCCGTACCAACCAAAGACACCGTGGGGATTACTAAATCGACCCTCCATCCGCTACACACCATCGAAGGCGATTCTTTGCAATCAACATGCACATCGCCTTATTGTGGCAAAGCCACCAAAACAGATGTGACCAAGTCACCGACCAAGTCCAAATATGTGACCAAAGCCACCGAGTCAAATATGTGACCAAAGCCACCGAGTCAAATATGTGACCAAGCCACCGGAATCAAATATGTGACAAAGCCACTTAGGAGTCAAATATGTGACCGAAGCCACCAATTTCACATATGTGACCGAAGTCACCAGAATTGTGGTAAAACCACCAGAATACTTCCTCCTTTATTAAACATACCCATATGCCCATGCACATACATATCAAATCAGATTTTCATGCTATGTACCCACAAATCATAATATAGTCATGCTTATTTCATATTGATGCATATATCAAAATAAACGGAATATTGGGTAACATACCTGAATTTTGTATACCAATAATTGGTATCCACAGTCAAAACATACTATCATATAATCACTTTTTTAATAATATAAATCTATGGAAGTTTTTAATGTATGGTTACACACCTAGTAACAGTGAGAACAATACTCTCTAGCTCGTCCACACCTAAATGATTAATAAACTCGGTTAGTATAAACTATTGTTAGCAAAAACTATACTTATAAACGATAGATCTAAATCCTTACCCTCGGATTCACGAATGACAGTTATTTGCGGTTTTTCTCCACTAGATGGATCAAAACCCGCCGATATTCCACCAACGTAAAGTGGTTCGGTTGTACGCACTACTTCGAATAATCGATCCTCGTTTGCAGAGGGTCCACAACCGGGTGGAAAGTCTCTAACCCCGATACTGCTCTTCGTTTGTAGTTCGATGGTAAAGGAATACCTCCTCTCTTCCAAACACTTCGAACGGCTCTTTTCTTACCTATTTTGATGATCTTAGATCGCTCCTAAAGATAACTTAGATTAGTAATCCATCTAAAGAAATTGATATTATCCAAAATAGTAGTCTTACCTTGATGATTCGAATGGTCACTTAAGATTGTCTTCAACAAAGTTCCTCTCAAAATCTTTTCAAGAGATTGACCTAAGAGAGAAATAAAGATTATGATTTCCAATCTTATTCAAGTGAAAGGAAATGATGAAAATAATTGATAGCATCTTACTTTGATCACTTGGAGATTGACTTTGAAAAGAAGAAAAGAAAATGATGATTCGCCTTCACAAAATAAAAGAATAAAATGGTGGCTTCAATATAATGGTTTCGGTTTTGAAGGAAAGAAGAAAGAGAATGAAAAGAGAAGGAAGTAAAGAGAAAGATGAGAAGAAAATGATAATGGTGATTTCGGCAATGAGAGAAAGATAAGAGAAAATAAGATGAAAAGAAAAGAAAGAGAATAGGATCAAGGAGAGAGAGATTGGTATGGAACTTAGATGCATTCGGCAAGAGGAGAGAAAATGAAGAAGAATAATGGTGCTTAATCTTTGTGGTTCTTTTGGTTTCAAAATGAAAACTAAATGAGAGAAAGAAGGTTGTATTTGGTTCAAGCAATTGAGGCTAAATCAAAAGTGAAAATGTACCAAAATGACTAAGGTACATTCGGCCAAAATGAAGAAAATTGGTCAAAAGATGAAAGCTAAAACAAAAGAGAGTTTTACCTAAACTCTATGGCAAATTCGGCTAAGAGAGCTTTTGGTGAAAATGAGAAAAGATGGACAAAACAAAGACTTTTGGCTAACTTTTCCCCTAATGGCAAAGCATAAATTACCACATCAATGCCAAGATATCCCCTTTTTCCTCCTTGTTTCTTCCCCATCATATCCAAAGAATTTACTACACAACTAGGCCTCTCCTTTAGCCTTCATGTTGTCTAGGTTCATGGTCAAATGACCATGAACACATCCCCAAAACATAGCCCTTTATTATGCCATTGTCCCCCTCATCTTATCATGAATTTGTGATTCCATGCCTTATGTTCTTTAACTTCCTTTTTTACATGGTCAACAAGCCAAAAATGGATGAAAGCTCATCCACTCTAGAATATTCTTGGCCGACACTTACAAGGAAGAAAACAAAAAAAATTAAAAATTCTCCCTAATGTTAGCTAGGAGATTCGAACCTTGCACCTTAAGCATATATCCATGCATCTTAACCACTTTGCCAATTACTTAACTTATGCTAGAACTTCTTATCATCAATTCTTAAGGCCTTAATAGCTTAGTTCTCTCTCTAATTAATAGAATTAAAAGTTTAACAAAGCATTCACTTAATAAATGAAGCTCAAATAACTTCCAAAATGGCACTTAAAAATGATTAAGCATGCAACATCATTCAATTATGTAAAATGCATAGCCCCCAAAATATCAGGATGTTACAGTTCTACCCCTTAGAATAATTTCGTCCTCGAAATTACTGCAGAATAAGTGAGGGTATTTGTCGTGATCGCTTCCTCCGTTCCCACAAAGCTTCTTCTCGATCCATGACTTCGCCATAATACCTTAACGAGAGGAACTGATTTTCTCAGTAAAACCTTTACATCTCGCTCGAATTTGAATTGGCTCCTCTTCATATGACAAATCGATCTTAATTCCACCTCCTCAACTGGTACTACATGAGATGGATCCGATCGGTGTGGCGTAACATTGAAACATGAAACACATTGTGCATTTGTTTCAATTCAAGGCAAATCTAAGCGATATGCCACAGATCCACCCACTTCACAATCCGATAAGGTCCAATGAACACGGGACTTAGTTTCCTTTGCGTCCAAATCTCATCACCTTTTTCCAAGGTGAAACCTTAAGAAAACTTGGTCTCCCAACGCATATTCTATTTCTTTCCGCTTTAAATCTGCGTCGATTTTTGTCGTCGGACGCTTCCTTTAACCGAGCAGGATTACCTTAACCTTTTCTTGATTCGGACACTATCTACGGACCCAAAATCGTCGTTCCCTAATTCTTTCCAACACGTGGAGTGCGACACTTCCGCCCATATAGTGCTTCATACGGTTGCCATCCAGTATCTTTGGATTGGAAAGCTGTTGTTGTACGCATAAATTCGCCAACAGAAGAATTCTTCCCAACTTCCCTTGAAATCTATCACATCCCTTAACATATCTTCTAAGATCTGGATTACTCTTTCGGACTGACCGTCTGACTGAGGATGAAATGCCGTACTGAAATCCAATCTGGTGCCCAAAGCTTGATGCAATGCTTTCCAAAATCGCGACGTAAACCTTGGATCTCTGTCCGAAATTATCGACAACGGCACTCCATGCAATCTCACAATTTCAGCTACATATAACTTTGCCAACTTCTGCAAAGAGTAATCAACCCGAACTGGGATAAAATGTGCAGATTTCGTCAATCGGTCCACTATCACCCAAATGGAGTCTTTCTTAGTAGGCGTAAGAGGAAGCCCACTAACAAAATCCATGGTGATTCTCTCCCACTTCCATTGCGGAATCTTTATCGGTTGAAGCAACCCCGATGGTACTTGATGTTCAGCCTTGACTTGCTGACACGTCAAGCACTTCCCTACAAACTCAGTAACTTCCCGCTTAAGACCAGGCCACCAAAACTGATCTCGCAAGTCTCGATATAACTTACTTCCTCCAGGATGCATAGCATAGGGGCTACCATTCGATTCTCAAGTATCTTTTGCCTCAACTCCTGATCCTTCGACATACAAACTTTACCTTTAAAACACAATACTCCGTCATTGTTAATACCAAAATCTTCCAATTTCCCACTCTGCACCTGTCAAACTTTTCACTCAGATCTTCATCTATTAACTGTCTCTCTTTTACTTGACTTAACCATGTCGGCTTAACCTGAAGTTCTGCCAACAAGCTTCCATCATCGTAGAGACTAAGATGAGCAAACATCGCTCTCAAATCTGACACCACTTTTCGACTTAGAGCGTCTGCCACCACATTCGCCTTGCGGGTGGTACTCGATGGAACGATCGTAGTCTTTAACAACTCTATCCACCTTCTCTGCCTCAAATTCAGTTCTTTCTGAGTCAGTAGATATTTCAGACTTTTGTGGTCCGTATATATCACTGACTTTTCTCCGTATAAGTAATGTCTCCAAACCTTAAGAGCAAACACTACAGCTGCCAACTCCAAGTCATGCGTCGGGTAGTTAACTTCATGTGGTCTCAACTGCCGAGACGCATACGCAACTACCTTTCCGCCTTGCATTAGAACACACCCTAATCCCGTGTGGGAAGCATCACAATACACGACAAAATCCTTTCCTGCTTCAGGCTGAATCAAAGCAGAGCTTAGTCAAAACTTTCTTGAGCTTCTCAAAACTCTCTTGCCGCTTATCACCCCACACAAAAGGTACTTCCTTTCTCGGCAATTTAGTTAAAGGTGCATTAACGATGAAAATCCTTCGAGGAATCTTCGTAATATCCGGCTAAACCCGAGAAGCTGCGAACCTCGATTATGGACTTAGGTGGTTTCCAATCTAATCTGACCCGATCTTCCGAGGATCCACCTAATCCCTTCTCGCAGATACCACATGTCCTAAAATGTAACCTCTTTCACCAAAATTCACACTTCATTGAATTTGGCGTGCGATTTCTTCTCCCTTAAAACTCGTAACACAATCCGGAGATGCTCATCATGTTCCACTTCGGACTTAGAATACACCAAGATGTCGATACATGAATACCACGCGAATCGAGTCCAAATAGGGCTAAAAATCCGATTCATCATATCCATAAACGCAATTTGGGGCATTCGTCAATCCGAATGGCATTACCGAAATTCATAATGCCCATATCTCGGTTGGGAAAGCCGTCTTATGGATATCCGCTTCTTTCACTTTAAGTGATGATACCCGACCTTAGATCAATTTTAGAGAATCTGCAGCCTCCTTTAAGTCGATCGAACAAGTCGTCGATCTGGGCAAAGGATACTTGTTCTTGATAGTCAGCTTATTCAACTGCCGGTAGTCTATACACATCCTCATCGATCCGTCCTTCTTCTTTACGAATAGGACCGGTGCTCCCCATGGAGACACACTAGGTCGGATGAATCACGCTCAAGCAACTCTCGAATCGAGCCTTAAGCTCAACCAATTCCTTGGTGCCATTCTATATGGAGTAATAGAAGCTGGCGCGTTCCGTGCAATAAGTCTATCCCGAATTCTACCTCACGATCCGGAGGCAACCCTGGAAGTTCTTCCGGAAAAACATCTACAAATTCATTCACCGTCCTGACTTCATTAACAGTTGCTTCTTTAGCCTCCAAAGCATTCACCAACATCAGAAAAGCTTCGCATCCTTTCCTAACCATCCTTTCCGCCTTAAGAGCGGATACTACATTAGATAAGTAGTTCCGTCTTTCGCCCATCACTACAACTTCCTTATCATCAAGAGTTCTTAAGGACATTCTCTTAGCAGCGCAATCCACATTTGCACGGTACTTCACAAGCCAGTCCATGCCTAAAATTAGGTCGAATTCTCCGAATGGCAAATCCATTAAATCAGCTGTAAATTGTAACCCTTGAACTTCTAGAGGCACTCCCTTAAAGAGTTTGTCTACAACTACTGCTCTCATCTAGAGGACTAAATGATCATCTTCCTAGATACAGTTTGAAGTCACATGCAAAGTCGAGATACTTCACTAGCGATATAGGAATGAGTTGACCTATATCTATCAAAGCAATAAAGGGCAACCCGAAATCAAAAACGTGCAGTGATAACATCAAAAGCGCCATCGTCTTCTGCTGACGAACTGCATACACCAAACCTGGTTGTCTCGCCTCAGAGTTTCCACTGCCTCTGCCTGAAGTTCCACGACCTCTACCAGAACCATTTCCCCTTCCATTGGGACCACGGCCTCTTATCGGTTCTTTGTCCACTTACGCCGACTTGATTAGCACCACGACTTCTTTGGGCGGTTCTTCTCCGAGTTCATCGGACAATCCTTGATCATGTGATCCTTGAACCACACTTGAAACATCCGCGGTTTTCTTCGGCATTCTCTCGAGTGCATTTTCCCACATTGAGAACAAATACGACTTTGCACTCCAGCGATCTGTCGACCTCATGGTCCATCATTCCTTGATTTCTTCGAAAGTTTCGGACGACCCAAGACCCAAAACTTCTCTTATTCTTGCTCGACCTCATCCGATTACATCTCTCGGTCAGTTTAGCCTCTTGACAATTCTTGCCCTTTCCACTAAGATTGCAAAATCTCTTTCACGATGTGGGGCAATCATCACTCTTAACTCATCTCTAAGTCCATCTTCAAATCGGCATAGCGTTCATATTCCGTAGCCACTATCCCTTTGGCATAACGGCTAAGTCGCAAAAATTACGCTTCATATTCACTATCGACTTGTTTCCTTATACCGATTCAAAATGTCTTTCTCACGAGAGTCGATGTAGCTAGCTCAACATATTTTCCTCAAATTTCACTTTAAAATACCCCAATCCAGACGATCCACGGGGTACTTGATAGTAAGCCACCACGGTAGGCTTCATCACGAAGAAGTGAAATAGCACCTTTCAATTTCTCTTCATCAGTGCAGTCTATATCATCCATGATCCTCTCGACTGCTTCCAACCAATATTCAGCTACGTTTGGAGCTACTCCAGATACTCCTCTAAAAACCTCGGCTCCATTCGATCTAAGTCTCTCATTTCTGAGACTTCGAGATCCATTTCGAACTAGCTTCGCTACTCGTTCAAAACTCAAAGACTGACTTGTGATCTGCGTCACCTCCTTCATTTTGTTCTTGGAAGTGCGCCAACGGTGGGTGGTGGAGCTTCATTCTGGAACCTTGACCGGATCGAATCGGTTCAAAGCAGTCATCCTTCCTCTTCCATGTCCACGACGACCTCGTCCCTTAGAGCTCATGTCTACTACGTATCTTATCTATTTTTTGAAAAGTCTTATGTATTAGAATCTTTTCACTTCTTATTAAAAGAAAGTCTTATAAACAGATATTGATGGTTTTAGTAGTAGTACACATACACCTAGGGTCCATGTCTCTAAAGTTTCCTTAGGCTTATCAAACATTCATATCACTTATCAAATAAAGGTACATACCGATGGATCGGGCCGAGAATTCGAGTGCCATGCTCTTATAAAACCATTTATCTTAAGAAAAACTTTCAAAAATCTTTTGGGCCTAATTTTGAAAAGGTTGTGGGCTTCAAAACCCAAGGCCGAGAGTTTAAAACTGGGCTCTGATACCAAGCTGAAACACCCCAAACCCGTCCCAAAAAGCCTAACCGGATTTGGTATGTTCCTCGAGTAAAACTTTAGCGAAATTTCATTGTAAAGAAATTTTGTCTTTTAAAACATCATTTTAGGAGGAATTAATAAAATCAAAAGGAAACCAAACTTAAGAAAAATTTCCTTGAAAACATTTATATATTAAAGACAAAATCCTTTTAAATAATTATTAAAACCCATTTAGTTATTTAATGGATATTTATTCATGGCAAAATAAAAGTAAATCCAAACACGAAAATAAAGATAGTTTATAATGGCCTTATTACATAATGTTGGCAACCCAAATTAAAGTCTAAGTAATAAAGTTTAACTTAAAGAGTTTAAGTTGGAAAATCTCCACAATACTTAATACGAGCATCGCCACCTCGAAATCCTTAACGTCCGATCCATCGCACTACGAGTTATCGAAAAGTTATCCCATAAAAATGGGTGAGTCATAAACTCAATGTATAACACATACACTAAAAAAACCCATTTTATGAAATGCTTTCAAACCCAAAAATTTCACATATGGCCATAGGCCCATTTAATCAAATATTTGGCCCAAAGGCCCATTTTAGCTCAAATTTAGCCCAAAGGCCCATTTAACTCAAATTTAGCCTAAAGGCCCATTTTACTCAAATTTAGCCCAAAGGCCCATTTTACTCAAATTTAGCCCAAAGGCCCATTTTACTCAAATTTAGCCCAAAGGCCCATTTTACTCAAATTTAGCCCAAAGGCCCATTTTATAGCGAGATCAAATAATAATCATACAATGTTACATGGATATGTATATGAAATGAAATGCAAGCTACCAACCTAAATATCCATCCGCTACACACCCCGTACCAACCAAAGACACCGGGATTACTAAATCGACCCTCCATCCGCTACACACCATCGAAGGCGATTCTTTGCGATCAACATGCACATCGCCCTTATTGTGGCAAAGCCACCAAAAGCAGATGTGACCGAAGTCACCGACCAGAAGTCCAAATATGTGACCGGCCACCGAGTCAAATATGTGACCGAAGCCACCGGAGTCAAATATGTGACCGAAGCCACCGGAATCAAATATGTGACCGAAGCCACCTGAGTCAAATATGTGACCGAAGCCACCAATTTCACATATGTGACCGAAGTCACAGGTGTGGTAAAACCACCAGAATACTTCCTCCTTTATTAAACATACCCATATGCCCATGCACATACATATCAAATCAGATTTTCATGCTATGTACCCACAAATCATAATATAGTCATGCTTATTTCATATTGATGCATATATCAAAATAAACGGAATATTGGGTAACATACCTGAATTTTGTATACCAATAATTGGTATCCACAGTCAAAACATACTATCATATAATCATTTTTTAATAATATAAATCTATGGAAGTTTTTAATGTATGGTTACACACCTAGTAACGGTGAGAACAATACTCTCTAGCTCGTCCACACCTAAATGATTAATAAACTCGGTTAGTATAAACTATTGTTAGCAAAAACTATACTTATAAGCGATAGATCTAAATCCTTACCCTCAGTTCACGAATAGCAGTTATTTGCGGTTTTCTCCACTAGATGGATCAAAACCCACCGATATTCCACCAACGTAAAGTGGTTCGGTTATGCGCACTACTTGAATAATCGATCCTCGTTTGCGAGGGTCCACAAGGGTGGAAAGTCTCTAACCCCCAATACTGCTCTTCGTTTGTAGTTCGATGGTAAAGGAATACCTCCTCTCTTCCAAACACTTCGAACGGCTCTTTTCTTACCTATTTTGATGATCTTAGATCGCTCCTAAAGATAACTTAGATTAGTAATCCATCTAAAGAAATTGATATTATCCAAAATAGTAGTCTTACCTTGATGATTCGAATGGTCACTTAAGATTGTCTTCAACAAAGTTCCTCTCAAAATCTTTTCAAGAGATTCGGCCTAAGAGAGAAATAAAAGATTATGATTTCCAATCTTATTCAAGTGAAAGGAAATGATGAAAATAATTGATAGCATCTTACTTTGATCACTTGGAGATTCGGCTTTGAAAAAGAAGAAAAGAAAATGATGATTCGGCCTTCACAAAATAAAAGAATAAAAATGGTGGCTTCAATATAATGGTTTCGATTTTGAAGGGAAAGAAGAAAGAGAATGAAAAGAGAAGGAAGTAAAGAGAAAGATGAGAAGAAAATGATAATGGTGATTTCGGCAATGAGAGAAAGATAAGAGAAAATAAGATGAAAAGAAAAGAAAAGAGAATAGGATCAAGGAGAGAGATTGACTATGGAACTTAGATGCATTCGCAAGAGGAGAGAAAATGAAGAAGAATAATGGTGCTTAATCTTTGTGGTTCTTTTGGTTTCAAAATGAAAACTAAATGAGAGAAAGAAGGTTGTATTTGGTTCAAGCAATTGAGGCTAAATCAAAAGTGAAAATGTACCAAAATGACTAAGGTACATTCGGCCAAAATGAAGAAAATTGGTCAAAAGATGAAAGCTAAAACAAAAGAGAGTTTTTACCTAAACTCTATGGCAAATTCGGCTAAGAGAGAGCTTTTGGTGAAAATGAGAAAAGATGGACAAAACAAAGACTTTTGGCTAACTTTTCCCCCCTAATGGCAAAGCATAAATTCGGCCACATCAATGCCAACATATCCCCTTTTCCTCCTTGTTTCTTCCACATCATATCCAAAGAATTTACTACACAACTAGGCCTCTCCTTTAGCCTTCATGTTGTCTAGGTTCATGGTCAAATGACCATGAACACATCCCCAAAACATAGCCCTTTATTATGCCATTGTCCCCTCATCTTATCATGAATTTGTGATTCCATGCCTTATGTTCTTTAACTTCCTTTTTTACATGGTCAACAAGCCAAAAATGGATGAAAGCTCATCCACTCTAGAATATTCTTGGCCGACACTTACAAGGAAGAAAACAAAAAATTAAAAATTCTCCCTAATGTTAGCTAGGAGATTGAACCTTGCACGAAGCATATATCCATGCATCTTAACCACTTTGCCAATTACTTAACTTATGCTAGAACTTCTTATCATCAATTCTTAAGGCCTTAATAGCTTAGTTCTCTCTCTAATTAATAGAATTAAAAGTTTAACAAAGCATTCACTTAATAAATGAAGCTCAAATAACTTCCAAAATGGCACTTAAAAATGATTAAGCATGCAACATCATTCAATTATGTAAAATGCATAGCCCCCAAAATATCAGCATGTTACAATGATGGTTATCGAGCCTCGTTTGAACCATAAGAATTCGTAGGATACGAGTGAAATGTCACTAGGGTTACCATTTTGGTCGAGCTCTTACATTTGTTGTGGACTCACCATAGCTCGTATGAGCTTACCAATATATCAGCTCGTAAGAGCTTACTGTTTTCAGCTCGTCAGAGCTTACTGTTTTCAACTCAATAGAGCTTACTGTCCATCAGCTCAAGAGGAGTTTACTAATCATAGCTCGAAAGAGCGAAAATGATAATGAATTGACGGATTACTAATTTATATGTCATGTATATCACCCGAGTATCTCTCGATATTCTAATAGGTTCAACGGGCATAAATTCTATTATTGGTTATGTGAAAAAGATATGTGTTATATGGATGAGTTATTGTTACTGTTATCGAATGAATTAATGTTTATGTGATTGAGAATGAAATGTTATAAATGATGTACATGATATATGTAACATCCTGGAAGTGGGCCTAGTAGGATTGGGCCCAATGGGCCTTAAAGGTAGTAGCATTTAAAATTTTTGAGAACAAGAGAATGGTACTAAGGCAAGTTGGACCTATTAGGTGAGTTATTTTGGAAGGCCAGGGGGCTTTTATGAAGTCCCTGGTTAAAGTTAGGCCATAGGAAAAATTTTGGTTTTAGGTGAAAAAAACCCTGGGAGTTGGTAGGTAGGCTTTAAAAAAAATGTAGGGAAAAATGAAAAGTGGAGTGTGTGATGTAGTGGCAAAGTGACGCCACTTAAGGAGCAAGGGGGTGTAACGCCATAGAGGAAGGAATGAGGTCCAAGGTTCAAGTCTTGGTGCTTGCATTTTGGTTTTCTTTTTAAATGGATTTTTGAATTTGGCCATAGGACTTATATTTAGTTGCACATGATTTTAAAAACAAGGAGCTAGTTGGTAAAGTGGCTAGCAGCGTGGATTATGTTACAAGGAAGCCTGAGTTCAAATCTCATGAGAAGCAAGGGAGTATTTATTTTGCTAAGATGGGGCGGCAAGAGTTTGAGTTGGATTTAAACTCTGCTAGCGGAACGATCCCACATCAGAAAGATATAAAGAAGGAAGGTGAGAACGATGGGTGTTGGGCATAGGAGCTTCGGGAGCGCGATTTAGTAGCTTCAGAATTCCTATCAGGTGTGCAACTCTCTCTTTACTCTAGTTGTAGAGCGACAAATACCGAAATGCCGATCACATGCGATGGTAGCCACACGAGCGTGCGAGCGCATGTGTGGAAGCTTCGACGTGATAGTAGAGGCCACCATGAGTATTCTTGTAGGTGTGGGCTGTTGGGCCACGATGGCCCGAAAGGGGCCAAGTGGGCCCAATGGGCCCGAGGGCCCATATGAGTAAATTGTATGATTGAGTAGTAGATAGTGAACTAGACTATGTGAATCTCATATATGTGGCTAGGTTTGGGCTGAATGGGCCACACGAGTGTGTGGGCCCACTGGGGCAAATAATGGGCCTTAGGCCTATTCGCATAATTACCCCTGTTTAGAATACTTGAGTCGTTCGAGGCGACAGTAGACCTTCTGTTGGGTCATTAATAACCTGGTTTGTAAAATTACCGAATTACCCTTGGTTTGTGAAATTATCGAACTACCCCTAATTTACAAAATTACCAAAGTACCCCTGATTTGTGAAATTATCGAAATAACCCCGATTTGTGAAATTACCAGAATACCCCCGATTTGTGAAATTACCAAAACACCCTTGGTAGGTAAATTACAAAAATACCATTGGTAGGTAAATTACGAAAATACCCTTGGTGGGTAAATTACGAAAATACCCTTGGTAGGTAAATTACGAAAATACCCTTGGTAGGTAAATTACGAAAATACCATTGGTAGGTAAATTACGAAAATACACTTGGTAGGTAAATTACAAAAATACCATTGGTAGGTAAATTATGAAAATACCCTTGATGGGTAAAATGACCAATATGCCCCTAGAGGATAAAAAAATTACGAAAACACCCCTACATGTTATATGATTATTCTTGTATGTGACGTATGATTGTTATCGTATGATTATTATTGTATGATGCATTCATGTGTTATTATGTTGCATGGGGATGGGATTATTCAAAGGGAAGTGCAGATAGGATCGCATGGTCGCTGACATTGTGGATCCACCAAAGGCTTTAGCCATCGAGTAGCTATCTTTGCACCGATAAGTTAGTGCCATAGCCGGTGCTACATAAGGAATGTAGGGATGGGTGGGTCGATTAAATCCCCACAGGAGTGCAGGGTTGGAAAGGAGACAGAGTGTAGGGTTGGTATGGGCATTAATGCATTGCATATGTAGTTTTATTTGAGATGGGCTCAGGCCCAGATAAATATGATTTGTGACATTTATGGGTTAAGGCTCAACTGAGGCTTTTATGGGCTAAGGCCCAATTTCCACCATTACTGAATTGGGCCTCGGCCCAAACTATTGTGATTCATGTTCTTATTGATGAGGGTTATGCACACTAAATTTTCGTAAACTCACACCCTCTTTTTAATATTTTTTTCCTCAGGTAATCCTCAGTATGTGGTTCAAGTCTTTGGAGGACTCGGAGGGTCACACTACTGACGATTTTGGACTCTAGTATTTTACTTATTTTTAACTTGGGTTAATATTTTATAATAAGGCCTCTCTTAAATTCTGGTTTTAGTTTTGGATTTTTAGTTTATTTTGTTTTAAATCTGCTAAACTTTTTATCACGGTTTTCCAAAATAATATCTACTTTCAAAATACTATGCTTTCGCGAATAGGTCGTAAACATCATGTTTTCATAAGTCAGTTATTTTAATTAAGTTTTCGCAACAAGCAAAGTTCTTTCTAGGTAATAACTTTTTAGTAAATGTCGATTAATAATAAACAAACGCAAACTGGGACTTTAGTTTTAATATCAAGAAAGGTTTTCAAATGGAAGCATGGTTTCTCGAAAAGCACCCCAATGTGACACGCCAGATTCGGGCCTAACTTCTAGGCTAGGTTTAGGGTGTTACATTTAGTGGTATCAGAGCCTAGATTGCAAAACTCGGGCTATGAGATGGGTTTTAGTGTTTATTTTAAACATGTTTACAAATGATTTTTGAAGTAGTTTTGAAATGTTTTTATGTGGCACACCGAGTCTCTAGCGTCGGACCAAGTAAAGTTCTCTTATCTATTTTAAACTATTATTGCTCTAGGTAGATACTGGGCTTACTTTAGATGATAGACTATACTGAGGCCCGTAGAAGACTAAAAACTATAGTGACATGGTAATTTCGAAAACAACTCTTAACTACTACTTCTATAAAATATTTGTTTAATTATTGGAACTATGAGCTAAATTCATAAAATTTGTAATTTAGATAATTAGGACTAGAGTGCGCAGTAGAAGCATAGTGGTATATCTGGTATTGTGCGGCTATGAGATAGTTGGAAATTTCGGGGACAAAATTTTTCTAAGGAGGGTAGATTTGTAACATCCTAGAACTGGGCGTAGTAGGATTGGGCCCAATGGGCCTTGGGTAGTAGCGTTTAAAATTTTTGAGAATAAGAGAACGGTACTAAGGCAAGTTGGACCTATTAGGTGAGTGATTTTGGAAAGTTAGGGGCTTTTATGAAGTCCACAGTTAAAGATTAGCCATAGGAAAAATTTTGGTTTTAGGTGAAAAAACCACAGGAGTTGGTAGGTAGGCTTTAAGAATAAAATGTGGGGAAAAATGACAAGTGGAGTGTGTGGTGTAGTGGCAAAGTGACGCCACTTAAGTAGCACGAGGGTGACGCCATAGAGGAAGGAAGGAGATCCAAGGTTCAAGTCTTGGTACTTGCATTTTGGTTTTCTTTTTAAATGGATTTTTGAATTTGGCCATAGGACTTATATTTAGTTGCGCATGATTTTGGAAATAAGGAGCTAGTTGGTAAAGTGGCTAGCAGCGTGGATTATGTTACAAGGGAGCCTGAGTTCGAATCTCATGAGAAGCAAGGGAGTATTTATTTTGCTAAGATGGGGCGGCAAGAGTTTGAGTTGGATTTAAACTCTGCTAGCGGAAGGATCCCATATCGGAAAGATATAACGAAGGAAGGTGAGAAGGGTGGGCGTTGGGCATAGGAGCTTTGGAAGCGCAGTTTAGCAGCTTCAGAATTCCTATCAGGTGTGCAACTCTCTCTACTCTAGTTGTAGAGTGGCAAATGCCAAAATGCCAGTCACAAGGAGATGGTAGCCACACGAGCGTGCGAGCGCATATGTGGAAGCTTCGACGCGATAGTCGATGCCACCATGAGTATTCTTGTAGGTGTGGGCTGTTGGGCCACAATGGCCCGAAAGGGGCCAAGTGGGCCCAATGGGCTCGAGGGCCCATATGAGTAAATTGTATGATTGAGTAGTAGATAGTGAACTAGACTATTTGAATCTCATATATGTGTCTAGGTTTGGGCTGAATGGGCCACACGGGTGTGTGGGCCTATTTGGGCCGACAATGGGCCATAGGCCCATTCGCATCATTATCTCTGTTTAGAATACTTAAGTCGTTCGAGGCAACAGTGGACCTTCTGTTGGGTCGTTAATACCCTATTTGTAAAATTACCGAATTATCCCTGGTTTGTGAAATTATCGAACTACCCCTAATTTGCAAAATTACCAAAACACCCCTGATTTGCAAAATTATCGAAATACCCCTAATTTGTGAAATTACCAAAATACCCTTGGTAGGTAAATTACGAAAATACCCTTGGTAGGTAAATTACGAAAATACCCTTGGTAGGTAAATTACAAAAATACCTTTGGTAAGTAAATTACGAAAATACCCTCGATGGGTAAAATGACCGATATGCCCCTGAAGGACAAAAAATGACAAAAATGCCCCTACATGCTATATGATTATTCTTGTATGTGATGTATGATTGTTATCGTATGATTATTATTGTATGTTGCATTCATGTGTTATTATGTTACATGGGGATGGGATTATTCGAAAGGGGAAGTGCAGATAGGATCGCATGGTCGCTTGACGATTGTGGATCCACCAAAGGCTTTTAGTCACCGAACAGCTATGCTGCACTGATAAGTTAGTGCCGCAACCGGTGCTACATAAGGAGTGTAGGGATGGGTGGCTCGATTAAATCCCCACAACAGTGTAGGGTTGGACGGAGGAGGAGTCTTGTGGTTGGTATGGGCATTAATGCATTGCATATGTAGTTTTATTTGAGATGGGCTCAGGCCTAGATAAATATGATTTGTGACATTTATGGGTTAAGGCCCAAGCTGAGGCTTTTATAGGCTAAGGCCCAATTATCACCATTCTTGAAATGGGCTTCACCATTGGCTGTTGTGATTCATGTTCTTATTGATGAGGGTTATGCTGCCGAGTTTTCGTAAACTCACACCCTCTTTTTAATATTTTCTTCCTCGGGTAATCCTCGATGGCGATTCGACGTCTTTGAAGGACTCGGAGGTAGCCACACTACGAAATTTTGGACTCTAGTATTTTACTTATTTTAATTTGGGTTAATATTTTGTAATAAGGCCTCTCTTAAATTTTGGTTTTAGTTTTGGATTTTAGTTTATTATGTTTTAAATCGCCAAACTTTGTATCACGGTTTTCCAAAACAATATCTACTTTCAAAATACTACGCTTTCGCGAATAGGTCGTAAACATCACGTTTTCATAAGTCAATCATTTTAATTAAGTTTTCGCAACAAACAAAGCTCTTTCCAGGTAATAACCTTTTAATAAATGTCGATTAATAATAAACAAACGCAAGCTGGGACTTTAGTTTTTAATATCAAGAAAGGTTTTCAGATGGAAGCATGGTTTCTCGAAAAGCACCCCAATGTGACACGCCAGATTCGGGCCTAACTTTTAGGCTAGGTTTGGGGTGCTACAATATATGTAAATTTGATATGATATAATGTTTGAGTATTAAATTGAGATAATGGATGATTACATGCACTTATGACTAACTTGTTGATAAATACTTGTGTATAGGCATTTGGCAAGTGAATTTTGTATACTTTATTTAATTGTTTAATTATGTATAAAGGTAAGTTCAATTTTGAATTATACTAGCTTACTAAGCTTTAAAGCTTACGATGTTTCTTTTCCATGTTTTATAAAGGTTCTATAGCTTGCTTGATCTGGATAAAGTCAGAGTTACGCATCATACTATCTAGTTGTTGTTGGTACTTTTTAACTCTTGGATATTTGTAAATATGGCATGGATAGGCTAGTTATAAAGATGATAGTTATGGTTACTTGAGATAGAGATTTTGGTACATATTGTGGTATAAAGTTAAGCTATGTGATTTGGCTTATTTTGGTGTAATGTGTTGGTTGTGTATAAGTGTTCAAATATGGTATGTTTTGGCAAGTAGTAGGTGGAATGAAAATATGCAAATGTTGTCCTGATTTGTAATAGGCATATGAATGGAAAATACATGATATTAATTAGGTATTTGAATACTATGTCAATTTGGTATGAAATGTGTATGAAATGTTGTGGATTGGCTGCCTATTGGGTTATAAAATGTTGCAATCTATGCTTGTGCATGAATGTATAAAGAGGGTGGCAAGATGGCTTTGCAAATAACCTATTTTGTCCACACGAGCAAAGACACAGGTTTGTGTCTCAGCCATGTCCGACACACGATCATGTTACATGGCCGTGTGTCCCTTGGTGTTGATATTACAGCCAAGTTAGTATGCTCCACACGGGTGTGTGACTGGCCGTGTGGTACAAGTCAGTATACCCCCTAATTGGCACACGGGCGTGTGACTTAGCCATGTTGCATAAGTTAGTATACCCTACAGTTTTGGCACAGCCTAGTAGACGGCCTGGCACGGGCGTGTGTGGCCACTTCAAAGGGCACATGGGCTAGACACACGGGCGTATGGTTGGCCGCGTGACCCAAGTAGTATGTACCCCCTGTTTTCACACGACTGGAGACATGGGCGTGTCTGGTCACACGGGCATGTGTCCTCTGTATTGAGAAAATTTTTTGAAAGTTTCATGGAAGTTTTATAAGCTATCAATTTAGTCCCGAACCACTCCTAAAGCATGTTTAAGGCCTCGTAGGCTATTGTAAGGGACAATTTGAATGATGATTGTATGAAATGATTGAATGCATGAGAAATGTAGCATCCTAAAAATGAGGTTATTCGTATTTGCATTATTTTGCTTGAGTTGAATTGCTGAGATAATATTTATGGGATGATAAGATTTAATTAAGGGCTTTGAGTTGGCTCGGAATAGTAGAAAATATTATTTATAAGTTTTAAAGGTGGATAGCCTTAGTAGTTAGGGGTTATAAGAATAAATAAAGGAACATTTGACATAGAATAAGCCTTGGAAAAGTGGCAAAGGGAGGCCACTAAGAAGTGAAGTTAGCGCCATCTAGGAACAAGGAGAGCCTTGGTTGAGTCACAATTCTCCCTTTTGCTCTTATTTTGGACGGCATAGGAAGGGAGAGTTCTTTCTCTCCTTAAACTCTTATTATTAATTATTTAGATAATAAGATTATGCAAGATAATCAAGGATAATATAAGCATTTTATTTTATTATTAATTCTAAGGATAATAGAGGATAAAGAAGAGATTATTTGGGATTATTATTTGATTAAAGGGATTAATTCAAGTTATTTTGAGTTAATTCAAATGGGTGGCCTAGAGTGTATTAAGGAGTTGGTGGAATTTTGGACTCCTTGATTAAGGAGGAGTGGACGCAAGGACTATTGAAGGGGGAAGTGCCGAATTTCCTTTAGGCATATTCTCCATATTTTGTTTTCTTTTCTTCCAAATTGCAAGTAGCCGAATTCCCATTCCTTGATTTTCCTTTTTCTTCTCAATCTCTTAAAACCGAAAAAAAGACAACAACATTTTCTTTTTCTTAGACCTTGGCCGAATCCCCTACACCCTCACCATTAATCTATTTCTTTCTCTCCTCAAAGCTTTTGGCGAAACTTACATTCCTCCTATTAAAATCACCATTGGCGAATATACTCCTCCTTGGTGTGTCAATTTCTCTCCCTGTTTGGTGTAATCTTGGCGAATCTCAAACATAGTGTTCCTCTCTATTTCTTCAATCGGTTCTAAGGTGAGTAGACCGAGTGTTTTCTTTATTAGCCCTCTTGTAATTGTGGACTTCTAGGGGTAAGGGGTGATTTGGCACTTGTTGAAAAGGTATTAACTTTCAATGTTGAAACCGATTATGTTTAGGTGTTTGAGATCTTGAAGAAATCGGTTCAAGTCTCCATCAACTAAATTTGGTAAGTTAACAGTAAGTCAAATCTTTCTAAACCTTTTAGTGGATAATTGGAAAAAACCAAACTAATCTTGTTTGGTACTAAAGGTTGGCCGATTGCTAAGGAACCCGTATAAGGATTCGGGTTGTTGGAAACCAAGTCGAGCAAGGTAAGATCTCGGTCTCAAATTATAACTCTATGGTATAAAGTTGGGTTGGCGAATAGGCCATAGTACTAACTCATGTTTTGGCCGAATCTAGGGACAATAGATCTAGGGTGGCCGACTTCTCCATTCGGGATTTAGACTTCTCGTGGGTGATGGTGTGTACATACACATATAATAATTAATTAAATGCATGCTATGTGTGATCGCTTTACGTAGATATGGAATTAGTGCCTTAATGGTACAAGCAAGGATCTCGGTAAGTCTCTGTCAATATGTGATTGTTGAATATGCTTTTGGGAAGCATGGCTTATTTGATACATGAGATTAATGTATGTTGTTATAAATTACATTATAATATGATTTGATATGGGTTGATGAGTGGAGGGGCGTTATTATTAGTGTCGGCGGACACGGTGTTTTAGTAACACTGCTGTGACTACGGTCACCAGAGGTTTGGTACCTCAGGAGGTTTGGCACCTCATAGCGTCTCGTCCCGTGGCTTAGCACCACCGTGGGTTGGCCCCACTTTGAGACATGGGATTGGCCTTGGTGATTTGGTATCACACGATGGGTTGGCCCCATCAATCGATTTGGTCTCTGAGACACGGAGGTTTGGCACCTCTAGTGATTTGGTATCACATCTGTGACTATATGTCACCAGTGGTTTGGCACCACCAATGGTTTGGTACCACAACGTGGTAGACAGAGGCGTTTGGTTGGCTAGGTTGGGTATATGTCTTAATGCATGATTAATGTGTTATATAGTGTGTATGATGTGGTATTTACCCGGGGGAAGGGTTACATACTGAGTCTTGGTGACTCACCTTCTCCTTTATTTTTTTCCAGGTGACACATAGTTCGCAGATTTGGAGCCGGAGGGACTTGAGGTGGCCATGCAGTGGAGTTTTAAATTTATTAGCCTTTGAATTTCGGTTCTTTATACTTTCTTTATTTTTGGTTAATTTTAATTGGGTTGTAATAAGGCCTCCTAAAAATTTATTTTATCATTGTGCTATGCTTGAAATATTCGTTTCAACCTTTATGTTTATATGAATGAATTCACATGTTTTCCAAAATAATCGAAAAAAGGTTTTTCAAGTACCATCGGGTACATATACAACATACATAATAACTTGACTTAACATATATTTTCAAAAACAAATTCAAATATAAGATTTGTACACCTCAACTGTTTTTAACAAAACACTATCTTTTATCAAGAACTTAAACTGGTTTAGAAAAAAAAAATTTGAAGGGTTTCTCTCCGTAGCAAACCAAATCCGGTCGAAGCATTTGGGCCGGGTTTGGGCTATTATAAATTGGTATCAAAGCCCAGTTCAATACTCGGCTGTGGAGGGCCCAAGGCCCAAAAATGTTTTGGTAGGCCTTTTTGAAGTATTTTTGGGTTTTTGAACGGCATGGCCCGAGTCTTCGGCACCTATCCGCCCAGGTAAGTACTTCTGAACCTCTTTGTGAATTATTTTCTGTAGAAGGGTAGGAAGCATGGAACGTAGAATAGACTTATAGGAATTTTGAACCCTAGGATTAGATTACTCAAACACACAAAGCAGAACATAAGACTTAATGAACTCAACCAACCTATGACCAAGTCATTGAGCTAGGGTGTGGTAACCCCGTACGCATGTCTAGGATTGGATCCGGAAGAGCCTGGTATTTAAGCAGTCCGAGTGACTCACCACCTCTTCGCAGGTATCCTACCTAGTGCGTAGCTTGGGTTCACCCTAACTCAGAGGGCTCAGTGGTGTGGTAACCTCTGTGCGCATGTCTAGAAAGGTTTGGTGGGAGCTTGGTATTTAAGCAGTCCGCGTGACTCACCTCCTCTCCACACGAATCCTGCCTGGTGCGTAGCTTTGGTTCACCACGACCAAGAGGGCTCGGTCATAGGCTAAGCGTAACGACTAAAACACGAAAGGAACTAACCATGTTTTGAAAAGAAGAAGACAACAAAACCCTAATTTCTTCAAAATTTTTAAAATCACAATTCCAAATATGAGAACAACCATTTTACAATGTTTTCCGAAAAAAATTGATTTGTGAAAATTACAAAATGCCCTTAGGGTGAAATTACTAAAATACCCTTGACTCATAAAATATCAAATCAATAGTTTTGCCTAAAAATTTCCTTATTCTAGAAATATCCAAAAACTTTACTTTACAAATCACCAATAAAATACTTTGGTTTTGGAAAATTACGGAAATACCCTCAACTTGTAAAATTACCAAAACGACCCTGAGTACAAAATTCTTGGCAACATCATCGTTTTAAGAAAGGAAAACTCTCAAAAGGGACCCTCAGAGTTTTACAACTGTTAAAATACCCCGGATTTGTTAAAAATTTCAAAATTACCCCGATTGACAAAATTACCAAAATACCCCTAGTTTCCAAAATGATACCATAACTTCAAACCTTACCAATTTTCAGTAACACCCTCCAGTTTTGGGAATTTCAAAGTGACCTACTTTATCAAAGTTTGAAATCTCTCAAATTTTATTACAAAAATACCCCTGTAGGGAAATGACGAAAATACCTCTTGGTTAGAAACAGGACAGAACTGTCCGATGAGTGAATAGGTATGGAAAGTACTAGGGAATGAATGTGGCCTTTTGTGTGAACTAGGGTAGAATACTTAAAACATTGTTTGATCGAAAGAATCCTTATTAAACTTTTCATAAAATTTTTCGGGTAATCAAGCGGAACAAATTACTAATCCATAAAATTTTTCTTAATCGATTAAAAGCGCGTTAGATAGAATGAGTTCTAGAGGGCGTGGTGGCGTGGGCGTGGTGGGGAAGAATGACCATATCTGAACCCGTTAGGTCGGGACATGGTTGAAAATGAGGTACCATCGCCACCACCACCTCCGACTTTTGGAGCAGAGGAGCAAGATCGGAGGAGGAGAGGCGTGTCGTGGCGTGTTGCGAGTTCTCGAGTTGGTGGCTGGGGCAGGTGGAAATCTGGGAGCTCAAAAATCTATTCCCGAGCAAATTCGGTCCAACGGAGCTGAGGTGTTCCGAGGCGTGTCGGGAGTGGCACCTAGTGCAGCAGAATACTGGTTGGAGTCAACGGAAAGGATCATGGATGATCTTGACGACTAACGAGGAGAAGCTAAAGGAGCCGTGTAAACACGAAGGATGAAGCATATCGGTGGTGGCTCACCGTTCGAGATGGCACCACAGCAGAGGATCTTACATGGGAGTACTTTAGAGTCGCTTTCGGAAAAAGTATGTGGGTACTAGCTACACCGACGCCAGCGAGAGAAAGGCTTTTTGGGGTTAGTACAAGGAACTAAGTGCGTGTCGAGTATGAGGCGGAGTTCCTAATTTGAGTAGATATCGAGAGGCATTGTGGCTACATGAGTACTGTGTGTCTACTTTGAGGATGGGGTGAGAGATGATTTGAGGCTGTTAATTGCTCTGCAGCAAGGTTGTGAGTTTTCGTCCCTAGTAGAAAAGGCTAAGGTAGCCGAGGGTATCAAGGCAACTGTGAGGCAAAACTACGATAGGCTCAAGCAGAAGAGAGGTTTTGGGCCATCTGGGCCAAGTGGTAATGATCAGAAAAAAAGCTAGGCAGAGTGGGCCGTCGCAAAGAAGGCAGTAGCTACTAATCGAGACCGGCTCGGTGCAATCATTGTGGGAAGTCCCATTGGGAGGTTGTTGGACCGGTGAGAGGGGTTGTTTTGAATATGGGTCTTTGGAACACCGTGTGAGGGATTATCCCCGGAAGAGAGCTCGAAATCAGTCAGAGGGGCAGAACCGTACTCAGGATAGAAGTGTGGGACCACAGAGAGGTCATGGTAATGGTAGAGGGGGAAATGGTGCTAATCGTGGTCGCGAACTCGAGGCGGAGGCAGTGCAATCTGAGAGGCAAGGCAGCCTGGCTTAGTCTATGCGGCGAGGCGTCGCGAGGAGGGTGACGCACCGGATGTCATAAGATGACGTTTTTGATTTTCGGTCTTCCTTATTATGTATTAATTGGTGTGGGTTCCACGCATTCATACGTAGCAAGTAGTGTGGTAGAGACTTTGAACCTAGACTCTGAGACTGCTGCTAGGGAGATGACTGTAATTAGCCCTTTAGGCCATTCTGTAGTTGTGAACAAGCTTTTTAGGGATGTACCCCTAGAACTCCAAGGGGTCGTGTTTATGGCTGATCTGATGGAACTACCATTTGGGGAGTTCGATTTGATCCTTGGAATGGACTGGTTGGTTAAGTACCGAGCATGGTTGGATTCTTGTTGCTAAGCACATGGTTCTTCAAATGGTAGAAGGGATGAAGTGGTCATGATCGGTAATCGAAGAAATTACATCTAATGTGGTGTCGGCCTTGAAGGTGAAAAGATGGTTAGGAAAGGGTGTGAGGCGTTTATAGTTCAATTTATGCCACGGAGGCTAAAAGTCGTGGTTGAAAAGGTCCGAAACGGTAGGGAATTTCTTGATTTATTCGGAGGAACTTTCGGGTTTGCCTCGGATCGGAAGTCGAATTCGGTATAGATTTGCTACCGAACAAAGACTGTATCTATAGCACCACATCGAATGGCACCAAATGAATTGGTGGAGCTGAAGGCTCAAATTCAGGAGCTCTTGGATAGCGGGTTTATTCGACCTAGTATATCTCCGTGGGGGCGCTTTGTATTGTTTGTCAAGAAGAAGGGCGGTTCTATGCGGATGTGCATCGACTACCGTCGATTAAACAAGTTAACGATCAAAATAAGTACCCATTGCCTCGGATCGATGACTTGTTTGACCGATTGAAGGGGCATCGGTGTTTTGAAGATAGACCTTAGGTCGGGTTACCATTAACTTAAGGTGAAGGAGGCCGATGTTCACAAGACGGCATTTCAAACTCGGTATGGGCATTACGAGTTCCTAGTGATGCCATTCGGGTTGACCAATGCACCGGCGGCATTTATGGATTTAATGAATAGGGTATTCCAACAGTATTTGGACCAATTTGTCGTGGTGTTCATAGACGACATATTGGTTTACTCAAAGACGGAGGAGGAGCACGACAAGCATTTGCGAGTAGTTCTGCAAGTGTTAAGGGAGAAGCAGTTATATGCCAAATTTAGTAAGTGCGAATTTTGGCTAATGGAGGTGGCTTTCTTGGGTCACGTGGTGTCAGCGGAAGGGATTAGGGTGGATCCCCGCAAGATTGAAGCGGTGTTAGAGTGGAAACCGCCTAAGTCGGTGGCGAGATCTGAAGTTTTTGGGTTTAGCAGGTATTATCGAGGTTAGTGGAAGGGTTCTCTCGATCGCAGTGCGATTGACTAAGTTGCTAAGGAAAGGTGTTCCATTTGTATGGTTAGAAGAAGAAGAAAGTTTTGATAAGTCGAGGAAGATCCTAATGAAGCTCGGTCTTGGTACTGACTGAGGCGGGGAAGTTGTTCTGATTTCTTGTGATCGTCCCATCTGGGTTGGGATGTGTATTGATGCGAGGAAGGAAGGTAGTAGCCTATCGTCCCGTCGCCTAAGACCGTGTGAGGTTAACTACCCAACTCATGACTTGGAGTTAGCAGATGGTTTTGCCTTGAAAATATGGAGACATTATCTTTATGGGGAGAAGTCGATAGTTTACACGGATCACAAAAGTCTAAGGTATCTCTTGACCCAGAAAGACCTTGAATTTAAGGCAGCGATGGATTGAGCATTAAAGGACTACGACTGTTCCATCGAATATCATCCGGGTAAGGCTAACGTGGTGGCTGACGCGTTGAGCAGAAAGGTGGTGTCAGATCTAAGAGCGATGTTTGCTCGCTTGAGTCTATATGATGATGGAAGTCTTTTGGCAGAACTTCAGGTGAAGCCAACCTGGATTGAGGAGGTTAGGGAAAAGCAATTAGTGGATGAAGGGTTGAATGCTAAGAGGATGCAAGTTCAGGATAGTGGTTTGGAAGAGTATAGTTTGACTGATGATGGTGTGTTATGTTTTCAAGGTCGGCCCTGTATGCCGAAAGATGTGGGGCTGAGACGAAGAATTCTCCAAGATGCTCATAGCAGCCCATACGCTATGCATCTAGGAGGAAGCAAGATGTATGGAGATTTGCGGAGACAGTTCTAGTGGCCGGGGTTGAAGCGTGAAGTGACCGAGTTAAGTAGGAAGGTGTCGACATGTCGTGAGTTAAAGTGAACATCGATTGCCATCGGGGCTACTTCAACCAGTAAAGATTCATCAATGGAACTGGGAGCGGATCACTATGGATTTCATCAGCGGGCTACCCCTCACGCCCAGCAAGAAAGATGGAGTTTGGGTAATCATAGACCGCCTGACTAAATCGGCTCACTTCGTACCGGTGAGAATGGATTACTCACTCCAGAAGCTAGCAAAATTGTATGTGGCCGAGATAGTCAGATTGCATGGTGTGCCCGTATCAATTATTTCAGATAGGGACCCAAGGTTCACTTCGAGGTTTTGGAAAGCATTGCATCAAGCTTTGGGAACACGATTGGATTTCGATCTGACTTTCCATTCACAGTCGGACGGGCAGTCCGAAAGGGTCATACAGATCTTAGAGGATATATTGAGGGGTTGCGTCTTGGAATTCCGAGGTAGTTGGGAGGAAGTTTTACCATTAGCCGAGTTCGCCTACAACAATAGCTACCAAGCGAGTATTCAGATGGCACCATCTGAAGCCTTGTATGGACAAAAATGCCGAACTCCGGCGTGTTGGACGAGTTGGGTGAGCGACAAGTGTTGGGCCCAGAGTTGGTTGCAGAAACGGAGGACAAAGTTAGGGTGATTCAGGCTCGTCTTAAGGAAGCATCAGATAGACAGAAGTCCTATGCTGATCTTAAGCGCAAGGAAATGGAGTATGCAGTAGGGGATAAGGTCTTCCTGAAGGTGTCGCCTTGGAAGAAGGTACTAAGATTTGGGCAAAAAGGGAAGTTAAGCCCAAGATTCATTGGCCCATATACAGTATTGAAGCGAATAGGACCGGTAGCTTATCAGCTCGAACTGCCGACGGAGTTAAGTCAGATTCATAACGTCTTTCATGTGTCGATGCTTAGGCGGTATCGGTCAGATCCATCACATGTGGTGCCTGTGACAGAAATTGAGGTCAACTCAGACTTATCTTTTGAGGAAGAACCGGTTCAGATCTTGGATAGGGATGTGAAGGTTCTGCGTAGGAAGTCAGTGCCCTTAGTGAAAGTGCTATGGCGGAACCATGGTGCAGAGGAAGCTACGTGGGAACCCGAGGATGTGATACGGCAGCAATACCCCCACCTCTTCTGACCAGGTAATTTCGAGGACGAAATTCTTTTAAGGGGGTAGAACTGTAGCATCCTAAAAATGGGGTTATTCGTATTTGCATTATTTTGCTTGAGTTGAATTGCTGAGATAATATTTATGGGATGATAAGATTTAATTAAGGGCTTTGAGTTGGCTCGGAATAGTAGAAAATATTATTTATAAGTTTTAAAGGTGGATAGCCTTAGTAGTTAGGGGTTATAAGAATAAATAAAGGAACATTTGACATAGAATAAGCCTTGGAAAAGTGGCAAAAGGGAGGCCACTAAGAAGCTGAAGTTGACGCCATCTAGGAACAAGGGAGAGCCTTGGTTCGAGTCACAATTCTCCTTTTGCTCTTATTTTGACTGGCATAGGAAGGAGAGTTCTTTCTCTCCTTAAACTCTTATTATTAATTATTTAGATAATAAGATTATGCAAGATAATCAAGGATAATATGAGCATTTTATTTTATTATTAATTCTAAGGATAATAGAGGATAAAGAAGAGATTATTTGGGATTATTATTTGATTAAAGGGATTAATTCAAGTTATTTTGAGTTCATTCAAATGGGTGGCCTAGAGTGAATTAAGGAGTTGGTGGAATTTTGGACTCCTTGTTTGAGGAGGAGTGGACGGCAAGGACTATTGAAGGGGGGGAGTACCGAATTTCCTTTAGGCATATTCTCCATATTTTGTTTTCTTTTCTTCCAAATTGCAAGTAGCCGAATTCCCATTCCTTGATTTTCCTTTTTCTTCTCAATCTCTTAAAACCGAAAAAAAGACAACAACATTTTCTTTTTCTTAGACCTTGGCCGAATCCCCTACACCCTCACCATTAATCTATTTCTTTTCTCTCCTCAAAGCTTTTGGCCGAAACTTTTGTTCCTCCTATTAAAATCACCATTGGCTGAATATACTCCTCCTTGGTGTGCTGAATTTCTCTCCCCTGTTTGGTGTAATCTTGGCCGAATCTCAAACATAGTGTACCTCTCTATTTCTTCAATCGGTTCTAAGGTGAGTAGACCGAGTGTTTTCTTTATTGGCCCTCTTGTAATTGTCGACTTCTAGGGGGTAAGGACTGATTTCAGCACTTGTTGAAAAGGTATTAACTTTCTATGTTGAAACCGATTACGTTTAGGTGTTTCGAGATCTTGAAGAACTCGGTTCAAGTCTCCATCAACTAAATTTGGTAAGTTAACGGTAAGTCAAATCTTTCTAAACCTTTTAGTGGATAATTGGAAAAAAATCGAAACTAATCTTGTTTGGTACTAAAGGTTGGCCGATTGCTAGGGAACCCGTATAAGGATTCGGGTTGTTGGAAACCAAGTCAGAGCAAGGTAAGATCTCGGGTCTCAAATGATAACTCTATGGTATAAAGTTGGGTTGGCCGAATAGGCCATAGTACTAACTCATGTTTTGGCCGAATCTAGGGACAATAAATCTAGGGTGGCCGACTTCTCCATTCGAGATTTAGACTTCTAAGTGGGTGACGGTGTGTACATACACACATATAACAATTAATTAAATGCATGCTATGTGTGATATACTTTACGTAGATATGGAATTAGTGCCTTAATGGTACAAGCAAGGATCTCGGTAAGTCTCTCTCAATATGTGATTGTTGAATATGCTTTTGGGAAGCATGGCTTATTTGATACATGAGATAAATGTATGTTGTTATAAATTCATTATAATATGATTTGATATGGGTTGATGAGTGGAGGGGCAGTATTATTAGTGTCGGCGGACACGGTGTTTTAGTAACACACTGTGACTACGGTCACCAGAGGTTTGGTACCTCAGAGGTTTGGCACCTCATAGCGTCTCGTCCACGTGGCTTAGCACCACCGTGGGTTGGCCCTACTTTGAGACATGGGATTGGCCTTGATGATTTGGTATCACACGATGGGTTGGCCCCATCAATCGATTTGTGTCTCTGAGACACGGAGGTTTAGCACCTCCGGTGATTTGGTATCACATCGTGACTATATGTCACGGTGCTTTGGCACCACTAGTGGTTTGGTACCACAACGGGGTAGACAGGCGTTTGGTTGGCTAGGTTGGGTATATGTCTTAATGCATGATTAATGTGTTATATAGTGTGTATGATGTGGTATTTACGGGGAAGGGTTACATCTTGAGTCTTGGTGACTCACCTTCTCCTTTAGTTTTTTCGGGTGACACATAGTTCATGGATTTGGAGTAGGAGGGACTTGAGGTGGCCATGCAGTGGAGTTTTAAATTTATTAGCCTTTGAATTTCGGTTCTTTATACTTTCTTTATTTTTGGTTAATTTTAATTGGGTTGTAATAAGGCCTCCTAAAAATTTATTTTATCATTGTGCTATGCTTGAAATATTCGTTTCAACCTTTATGTTTATATGAATGAATTCACATGTTTTCCAAAATAATCGAAAAAAGGTTTTTCAAGTACCATCGGGTACATATACAACATACATAATAACTTGACTTAACATATATTTTCAAAAACAAATTCAAATATAAGATTTGTACACCTCAACTGTTTTTAACAAAACACTATCTTTTATCAAAAACTTAAACCGGTTTAGAAAAAAAATTTTTGAAGGGTTTAGAAACCGGTTTGGGCTGTTACAAGAAAAGTATGGTTATATGTGTTATAAGTCCAGTAATGCTCTGTAGCCCTATTCTGGTGTTGAATATGAGAGAGGGTTGTTGCATTTATTAGTATTAGAGCTACGGTTTAGTCGATTCTAGGACTAACGTAACATATGTGAGTCTAGCTATACATGCCATATATATAAATTGTGATAGTGTGATGACTCCTGACATTTTCAAAAGTGTTTTTATATAGTAAATGGATCCTAATCAAGCTGTAGTAGATGAGGTTGAGAATAATACGCCTGCTCCTGCTCAAGGGACAACGCCTTCTGATTCTAGACCTGTAACAGGTAGCCAGGGAGGAGAGGCTAAAGAAACCTTCTTCCAAATGATGAATGAGTGGTTCACACAATACATTCGTACGAACCCGGCTACTTAACAACCTCCACCCTACCTGTTCCCCAACCGGTCCCTATAGTTCCTCAAGGTATGGATCCTTTGCGATTGGATAAACCACCTGTTGATAAGATACGAAAATACGGGGCTGAGGAATTTGATGACCCTGAGAGAGTAGATTTTTGGCTTGAGAACACAATTCAGGTATTTGATGAACTATCTTGCACACCTAAAGAATGTTTAAAGTGTGCTATATCACTATTTAGAGACATTGCGTATCAGTGGTGGAACACCTTGATATTCGTAGTTCCGTGAGAAAGAGTTACTTGGTAGTTCTTTCAAGATGAATTCAGAAAGAAATACATCAGCCAAAGGTTTATTCATCAGAAATGAAAGGAATTTCTTGAACTAAAATAAGGTTATATGTCAATAACAGAATATGAAAGAGAGTTTGTATGACTCGAGCAAATATGCTCGTGAATGTGTTTCTTCTGAGGCTATAATGTGTCAAAGATTTGAAGATGGATTAAATGAAGAAATAAAAATATTAGTTGGTATTCTTGAGCTGAAAGAGGTTGTTGTCCTATTTGATAGAGCTTGTAAAGCCGAAGAGCTTTACAAAGAGAAAAGAAAAGTCGATTCTGAGGCTAGAGACTTTAGAAAGAGATTTGCGGGAAAATCACATTAGTCAGCATCAAAGAAATCTAGAGAATATCAACCTAATTCTAATGCTTCTGCGGGGATTTTGATCAAAGATAGAGATACGAGACATTTCAGCTCTAAACCTCAAACGACATCTGTTGCTAGTATGGGTAGTGTTAGAAATGTTGGACCTGAATGTAAGCACTGCAATAAGTGACATTACGGTGAATGTAGAATATTGAGCAAAGCTTGTTTTAAATGTGGATCTCTTGAACAATATCTCCGAGACTGTCCAGAAAAGTCTGTACCTAAAAGAGATCAACCAATGAAAGTAAGTAATATGGCTATTAGAGGGAGGCCACCCTGAAACATTGGGAAATGCAAGTGGTAATCAAAGTGCTACGAGAGATTCTGCTGTGAGATCTGAGGCACGAGCACCTGCTTGAGCTTATGCTATCCTTGCACAAGAGGAGGCATCATTGCCAGACGTTATTACCGTACTTTTCTCTTTTTGATATTGATATAGTGGTGTTGTTAGATCCATGATCACCCCATTCATATATCTGTATGAATTCAGTATAAGAGTTTACACGTCAAGTCTACAGAGCTTGTAATTAAAGTTGTAACACCCCTTGTCCGGGTTCTACGCTAGAACCAGGCCCGAGGCATTACCGTACTAAAACCTCATGACGCCACTTAGGCTTATTGTGACTACTCACTTAAGCCACCTTTACAACTTCGTTTTCGACTTACAAAGTCTCACTCATATTCCCGAGGGCTCTCGAGACTATCACGAAGCTTTTTCTATTCTTAAATTTTTCTCTTTTATTCTGGGTTCACACGCCCGTGCATGTTGAAACACGCCCGCGTGTATACACACACATGCCCATGTCATCAAACCATGCTTAAAACTCGAGCATTCTGCCAAATGCTCCATGGCCAAGGCACACGTCCGAGTTAGTCCAGGGGCATGCCCGTGTACCTCTAAGGCACCTCCGTGTCCAATGCTCGTGGGGAGCTACTGACTTAATCCACACGGCTTGGGCACACGCCCATACTCAAACCGTGTGTCATACACGGCTCATGCATACAGCCGTGGGATTGACTTGTGGCCTATTCTATCTAATAATAATAAGGTGCAGGGTATGCACGGCCTAAACACACGCCCATGTGTCTAACCGTGTGGGCACTCATAGGCTATCTACCAAGCCTTCCACCACTCTCAATTGCATACATACATATACTAATTCAATAAAATCTCTAATCATCAACAAAAACACATGAATTTATACATTTGATTCATGAAAATAAGGTTTTCCTCCCATACAATTACAACCACTTAAACCATCCTCAATGGCCATACACATTTAAACTATAAACCCTCTTAGGCCAACACAATTAAGCACACTAACAACAACTCAATCAACCTTAAATTCTAGCCCTATGCATGGCATGACTCAGTAGGATTTGATACCTCATACCAAGGGTTTATTCGATAGTGTGAAAACATCTCCGGCGATCCCCAATCCGAGCTAGCTAAAATAACCTATAAAAGATGAGGAAAGAATAGGAGTAAGCAATAATGCTTAGTAAGTTGATCTGCATAAACTGACAAACACTGATATTCATTGAATATACATGACTACAAGTTATTATAATAAGCTTTTCTCATGAGCTCATGGTTACTTACTCAACCATTGTTGAAACTTACTCATTCAATATTGCACCACACTCTTCCCATATCACCAGCCAACTGCTCGTGCTGAATAGCATTCATTCCTGCACTGATGACCATTTAATCGTATGAAACAACACATCAACCATCTAGATAAATCGCTATTACTACTAATCTCTCAGTGGTTTCGCACTTAGCTCACGACTGAATCTCTAATGGGGTGGTATCGCACACAGCTAGAGGTGGACATGGTAGGAGCTACCCTACCCACAAACTTACTTAGAAAAATGGAAGGGTTCGGGTAAAAATATTGGCCCAAAATATGGGTTTGGGATAAAAACGAGGCCCATTTAGAAAATGGGCGAGCTCAAAATAAACTTTTTAGCAGCATTGGCTTACCGCCCAAATTATATATTAAATATATATTTTATTTTAATTAAATATACTTTTTAAATTTACATATTTTTAGTTATTTTTTGTTTTAATATTTGTCTTAAATTTTTTATTTAATGAAAAACTTAAAAAATTAATATAAGTCAAGTAGTAGGGCTCGGGTTTATCAATTTTCTTTCGGGCCAGGCTTGGACAAAATTTTAGGCCCATATTTTGGGTCGAGCTGGGCTCGAGCCTAAAAATGAGCCTATAATTTTATCTGAGCCCTACCGAACCTTACCTTGACCCATGCCCACCTCTACACACAGCCAACCATTCATAATTACTCATGGTGATTTCGCACTTAGCTCACCAATCATTTATAAGTGATGGTATCGCACACAGCCCATCGATATCTACTGTATCAGGTGGTAACGCACACAGCCCACCGAAAATGATATAGTTGGTGGTAATGCACATAGCCCATCAACAACCATCAATGAGGTGCATTTGCACAAGCTCACTGTTACTATAAATTCACAAATATTTACCCTCATACATTTCTCTAATTCAAATGTTCATCTGTAAACATCATCATTCACTATCATTCTTACTTAACTTTCTACGATTCTCATTCGCACTCACGCAGTGCATTAACAATTCTCTCTCATACCCTAAGTTGTATTGATTACACTTATCCCCTTAGAGGTCCATCATACACTGAATTCATCTCCAACTATTAAATAAAACTATTAAGTCTCATACACTTATTGTCACATTAACATCGTACCCCTGTTAGGGTCATACATGGATTAACATATCGATGCCATGTCCTCGACAAGGTCTTATACAAAGTATCACATCATTTCCATTTCCTTGACATGGTTTTATTTAATATCTCTCACCGAAGCCATATTCCAATATGGTCTTACACGGAACCTTAACTATCAGCATTTCATACTATTTACATTTCTTACCATTCTTAAGTTCAATTCTCTTAACAACTCATCAAACAACATTTAAAACATTCATTGAATAATTATACATTCGATACAACATTGGAATATTAAAATAACTCATACGGAATTACAACATTTGCACATGAACTTACCTCGTTGTCGAAATAGCCGAAAAGGACTATTTGCCCACATTTCTCTTTTCATCCGTTCTAGGTCCGAAATTCATTTTCTTTGATCTAGAACAATGAAATTTACTAATTTATTCATTTATAAATCATAAAATACCATAATACACACTTTAGGCAAAAATGACCATTTTGCCCCTACACTTTGGCAAAATTACGATTTTTCCCCTAGGCTCGTAAATAAATTTTCATCTCAATTTCTTGTTAAACAAGCCTAGCTCAACATTTAATCCTCTCACAACTATCTCCAATTTCAACTATTTCATGCTTTAATGAACAATTCACAACTTTTGCATTATAGTCCCAATTAGGTGTTTTCATGGCAACACCTTTCACAAAAGTTGTTTCTCATCTTCCTAACATTCATTTTCTTCCATAAAAACTCAGCAACCAGCATAAACTCTCTAATGGAAAGTCCCTAGACTCTCAACCATAATATAAAATAGTCCCCTCATTAGCTAGCTTAAGCTTTGGGGACTATAAAAGTATAATTTTTATAAAGAAAAGTCATCAAAATCACTTACTAATAAGTGAGATAGCTTGGCTGAAAGTTCAAACCCCCAAAGCTCCATTTATTCTTCAATTTTTGGTGGAGAGAAGATAGGTGAATAGTGAAAGATGATAACATCTTTTTCTCATCTTATTTTATTCATTTTATCACCTAATTCCCAACTATTTTGACCAAAATTAAAAATTCTTGTCCCCTATGTCACATGGCTGGCCTACTCACTTAAAACAAGGCCAAATTGCACAATTGAGACCTCCAATTAATAGCCCATAGCTATCTGGCACCTTTTGCAAATAGACTAGAACTTTCGCACCTTATGCGATTTAGTCCTTTTTCACAATTTAGCTAGAAATAGCTAAAATTAAGGCACCAAAATTTTCATGCATAATTATAAACATGTTATAACATATAATATAACATGAAAATAATTTCCTCTAACCTCGAATTAGTGATTTTGAGATCACTATTCTAACTAGACCCTAAATCGGGCTGTTACAATTCTCCCCCTTAGGGATTTTCATCCTCGAAAATCTTACTAGGAGGAGTTGTTACCAACATTCTTAAAACATTTCCATAAATTCTTCAAAATCACAAATTCACTTATCCACAAGTTTCCTCTGACAACAATCTTTAAGATATCATACATAAGGTCGAAGCACTACTTGTGTTCTAGGTACTTATTCCTCCCGGGCATATACTCAATGATCCACTAATTTGGAACTCTTAACAAATCCGAATAATCATTCGTATCCTTATAGGTCGATTTAGCACAACTCGAATGCCATTCCCCTTCTTGGGAATTTTGTCAAATCACACTGGAAATCTATAAGGTTTTACCTCACTTTCTCATTAAAGCATTCACTAGCTATAAATAATCCTAAATTGAACGCTTTTAAAACTCAGCTTTCTGTGGTCAACCACTTTTGACCATAACTCATTCATCTCATGAAAAGTGCTCTGTTGTCAAACATTTATGCACATAACTGTATTTTCTTATTCTTGCATTAGTAAATATGCTACTACTAAATCTTATGCCAAAATTCTTTTGTATAAATTCTGGATTCATCATCATTCAAAATCTATCTCGAGGAAGCATCCACGACGAAAATCTTATCCAATCTGGATTTTATTATCTTAAATAAACTCTTTCAGAGCTTATTTAAAATACCATTTACCCTTTTACTCCTGAACTCTTCTGTTCTAAAAAGGAAACTCTCTCTTGACATTAATCTCACTGAAGTATGATATCTCCGACTAGCTAACTCACACTGCTCAACATGGAGCTATCCTTTAAACACATGTACTATGACTACCATTTGTGAAGTATTACAGTAACTATACCCACTATGGTAATAGCTCAAGTCGTCTTCACTATCTCAGTATCATGAGATATTTTTACTCAAGAAAATTTCAGAAACTACTCATCGATTTTCCCATAGATCATCACAACCCATCTAATTCTCATACAAATACAGAAGGGATCATCTCGGGATTACCAATCTGGAAACTATCTTTCTCAATACTGACTAACTCAGTACTAGAATTTTAAATCAATAATTCATCCTATAGTTTTCAACTCAACCATCACGGTTTAAACATTTAGACGAGCATATCCTTGTATTATGCTTCCTACTCACGAACACACAGAAATTATTCTCTTTGCTGACTCATGCGTGAACATACACAGAACTTGAATCATATCTCAATACAATAATCTACTCTTTTCTCCACACCGAGAACATTTTCTAGCACACTCCTATCTGAGTTTCTTTTGCTGTGCTAATCTGAAACTTTTACTAGCATTGTATCTTACAACATTAAGGACATCTTGATCGAATTTATTGACTCCATTTAGCATATTCAAAAACCTATTGTACAACGTGAAACTTTGGATTCTACTTCTCGTACTAGAATCACCATGAACTTTTTCCTTAAAATACCCAAATAAGGTTACGAGGAGACAAAAGAATATCAATTTAAGAAGATCTCGATAAACATACACCTCAAGCTTCCTACTCGCTTGAGTCAATAGCCCAGGCTAACTTTCTCTTGTTCATAACATTGTATATTTAATACAATCATTAAAGCATTCAGACATACTTTCTTACAATTGCCTTTATTAAGCACCTACCGTGCCACACATCGTACTCCTCTCTTCGTGACTCGTTCACAAATGCCTATTTTTACCCATTCACATGGCTTTAGTAAAATTTTCATTTCTACCTCTAGACTCATCTATGTGTCCCATTAATCACTAGGGATAATCAAAGATGCATATTCATCGTCATTCATGTAAGTGCAAAACTAATGCCACATCCCCGAGGTGGTCTTATATGGAGTCACTCATAAATGCCAATGCCATATCCCGGATAAGGTCTTATTTGGACTTTTACATCAAGTATCGATGCCATATTCTAAATATGGTCTTAGACGATTCTCATATCCATTTTTGAAGCCATTTTCTAGATATGGTCTTATACAAAATCATAACTTGGTGCCGAGGCCATGCCTCAAACATGGTCTTATACAGGACTTTATCTATTTATTATCTAAATGGTAGCCCTTTTTAGCATAGTCCCCTAGGACTCTAACTTTATGGTCAACAACAATTACTCTACCTAGTAAAGTATCATGTATCAATGTGATACAAAGCATTTTCAAAGTGCTAACACGAATATTGCATTAATCACATACAAACTTACTCAATTTGACTCTCATAACATCTCATCATAATTCGTGGTGGTAAGGAGGGTGAGGTCACAGAGCCTCTTAACTTGACTCTCGTGACTACATGCATATGATTTACTATTCATCATTAATAAAATATCTTCATAGTCATATAACTCATCTCAAGTGAATTTTCACATTTATCACGCTACAATTGTTTCTATCACAAATACATTAGAATAACGTCTTTAATTACTTAAGTTCTACATTACTATTTACTCGAGTACTCACATTAAACTCTAATTTCTCTTATCAATGTTTATCAATTTAGAGAATGTCTTACGGGTTTGAGTACGTCGTTTACTTGTTTTCCATAGTCCAACTATGGTCTTACTCATATCTTATCCTCATAGCCCAGCTATTACTTTACATGTCATCACAATGCCATAGCCTCGCTACGATCTTACACGAAATCTCGTGTCAATACCAATGCCATATCCCTGATATGGTCTTATATGGAACTCATGTCAATGCCGATGCCATATCCCAGATATGGTCTTATACTAGCTCTTGTTTTAATGCCGATGCCATGTTACAAACACGGTCTTATACTGGCACTCATAATACGGTCGATGCCATGTCCCAGACATCCTCTTACACTGACCCTCATAATATAGTCGATGCCATGTCCCAAACATGGTCTTACACTGGCTCTCTCATTGCCATGGTCCAACCATGGTCTTATTCATCTTTTTATCATTGAACGATCGTACTCATCTCCTACATTTTACTTAATCAAAATTCTTAGTTTTAGCTCTCATACCATAATATGGGTGGTTTCTTGCTCTTACTACTTCTTGCATACATCATGGTGCTTACTATTCTCATGTCTGTGAGGTAAACAAGGTACCTGTAAGACTTGATCAAGAAGATCAGTATGCTTTACTATAATAAACATAATCTCAGCATCACAATTCATAACATGAATTATACTTGTTAGTCAGCCTTAACTAGCATGACATAATATCAACTTTACTACTACCTTTCTTGCTATCTCATTTAAGCTTTACTCTTTTGCCCGATGAATTACTATGAATAATCGAGGATACCAAATCTCGTCCCACATATCTCGATGCTAGGCCATATCCTATATATAGTCTTACATGGAATATCTCTTCTTCAATCAATGCCAAGCTTACCTTGGACTTACATGATAACTTGCTCAATTTCTGATGCCATGCCTTGGCTTGGCCTTAAACAGACTTTCTTATCTCAAGTGGTAGATCACGTATCCTGGAAAATTCATCTTCAATTGGGACTTACTCATACTTAATCTCATTGACTTTTCGTTTATCAGATCATTGAACATTTTCATAGAAACAATGTGCACATAGCAACATCACAAGCAGTTCAACGAAATGTTCATGAAACTTGGAAATTGTGTAACTTACTGAAATTAGCTCGGTTAGAATCATCATTGGCTTAACAAAATAATTTCGTTAGAGCCAGGAGACATCACACTATCACAGTCCATATATGGCATGTATGACTAGACTCTTGCTCTCGCTAGGTTAGTCTTAGAACCGACTAAACCATAGCTCTGATACCACTAAATGTAACACCTCTTGCCCAGGTTCTACACCGGAACTAGGCCCGAGGTGTTACCGTACTAAAACCTCATGATGCCACTTAGGCTTATTGTGACTACTCACTTAAGCCACCTTTACAACTTCATTTTCGACTTATGAAGTCTCACTCATATTCTCGAGGGCTCTCAAGACTATCAAGGAGCTTTTTCTATTCTTAAATTTTTCTCTTTTATTCTGGGTTCACACGCCCGTGCATGTTGAAACACGCCCGTGTGTAGATACACACACCCCACGTCTTCAAATCGTGCTTAAAACTCGAGCATTCTGCCAAATGCTCCATGGCCAAGGCACATGTCCGTGTTAGTCTTGGGGCACGCTCTTGTACCTCTAAGGCACCCCCGTGTCCAATGCTCGTGGGGAGCCACTGACTTAATCCACACGGCTTGGGCACACATCTATACTCAAACCGTATGTCATACACGGCTCATGCACATGACCGTGGGATTGACCCGTGGCCTATTCTATCTAACAATAATAAGGAGCAAGGTACGCACGGCCAAAACACACGCCCGTGTGTCTAACAGTGTGGGCACTCAGAAGCTATCTACCAAGCCTTCCACCACCCTCAATTACATACATACATATACTAATTCAATAAAATCTCTAATCATCAACTAAAACACATGAATTTATACATTTGATTCATGAAAATAAGGTTTCCCTCCCATACAATTACAACCACTTAAACCATCCTCAATGGTCATACACATTTAAACTATAAACCCTCTTAGGCCAACACAATTAAGCACACTAACAACAACTCAATCAACCTTAAATTCTAGCCCTATGCATGGCATGACTCAATAGGATTTGATACCTCATACCAAGGGTTTATTCGATAGTGTGAAAACATCTCCGGTGATCCCCAATCCGAGCTAGCTAAAATAACCTATAAAAGATGAGGAAAGAAGAGGAGTAAGCAATAATGCTTAGTAAGTTGATCTGCATAAACTAACAAACACTGATATTCATTGAATATACATGACTACAAGTTATTATAATAAGCCTTTCTCATGAGCTCATGGTTACTTACTCAACCATTGTTGAAACTTACTCATTCAATATTGCACCATACTCTCACCCTATCACGAGCTAATTGCTCGTGCTGAATAGGATTCATTCCTGCACTGATCACCATTTAATCGTATGAAACAACACATCAACCATCTAGATAAATCGCTCTTACTACTAATCTCTAAGTGGTTTCGCACTTAGCCCACGACTGAATCTCTAATGGAGTGGTATCACACACAGCCCACCATTCATTATTACTCATGGTGATTTCGCACTTAGCTCACCAATCATTTATAAGCGATTGTATCGTACACAGCCCATCGATTTCTAATGTATCAGGTGGTAATGTACACAGCCCGCCGAAAATGATATAGTTGGTGGTAACACACATAGCCCATCAATAACCATCAATGAGGTGTATTCGCACAAGCTCACCTTTACTATACATTCACAAATATTTATCCTCATACATTTCTCCAATTCAAATGTTCATCTGTAAACATCATCACTCACTATCATTCTTACTGAACTTTCTACGATTCTCATTCGCACTCACATAATGCATTAACAATTCTCTCTCATACCCTAAGGTGTATTGACTACACTTATCCCCTTAGAGATCCATCATGCACTGAATTCATCTCTAACTGTTAAATAACACTATTAAGTCTCATACACTTATTGTCACATTGACATCGTAACCCTGTTAGGGTCATACATGGATTAACATATCGATGCTATGTCCCCGACAATGTCTTATACAAAGTATCACATCATTTCCATGTCCTTGACATGGTATTATTTAATATCTCTCACCGAAGCCATATTCAAATATGGTCTTACACGGAACCTTAACTATCAGCATTTCATACTATTTACATTTCTTACCATTCTTAAGTTCAATTCTCTTAACAACTCATCAAACAACATTTCAAACATTCATTGAATAATTATACATTCCATACAACATTGGAATTTTAAAATAACTCATACGTAATTACAACATTTGCACATGAACTTACCTCGTTGTCGAAATAGCTGAAAAGGACTATTTGCCCACATTTCTCTTTTCATCTGTTCTAGGTCCGAAACTCATTTTCTTTGATCTAGAACAATGAAATTTACTAATTTATTCATTTATAAATCATAAAATACCATAATACACACTTTAGGAAAAAATGACCATTTTGCCCCTACACTTTGGCAAAATTATGATTTTTCCCCTAGGCTCGTAAATAAATTTTCATCTCAATTTCTTGTTAAACAAGCCTAGCTCAACATTTAATCCTCTTACAACTATCTCCAATTTCAACTATTCCATGCTTTAATGAACAATTTACAACTTTTGCATTATAGTCCCAATTAGGTGTTTTCTTGGCAACACCTTTCACAAAAGTTGTTTCTCATCTTCCTAACATTCATTTTCTCCCATAAAAACTCAGAAACCAGCATAAACTCTCTAATGGAAAGTCCCTAGACTCTCAACCATAATGCAAAATAGTCCCCTCATTAGCTAGCTTAAGCTTTGGGGACTCCAAAAGCTCAATTTTTATAAAGAAAAGTCATCAAAATCACTTACTAATAAGGGAGATAGCTTGGCTGAAAGTTCATACCCCCAAAGCTCCATTTATTTTTCAATTTTTTGTGGAGAGAAGATAGGTGAATAGTGAAAGATGATAACATCTTTTTCTCATCTTATTTTATTTATTTTATCACCTAATTCCCACCTATTTTAACCAAAATTAAAAATTCTTGTCCCCTATGTCACATGGCCGGCCTACTCACTTAAAATAAGGCCAAATTGCACAATTTGGGCCTCCAATTAATAGCCCATAGCTATCTGGCACCTTTTGCAAATAGACTTGAACTTTAGCACCTTATGCGATTTAGTCCTTTTTCACAATTTAGCTAGAAATAACTAAAATTAAGGCACCAAAATTTTCATGCATAATTTTAAACATGTTATAACATATAACATAACATGAAAATAATTTTCTCTAAACTCAAATTAGTGATTTCAAGATCGCTGTTTTGACTAGACCCAAAATCGGGCTTTTACAAAAGTATCGAATCCCTTAAGCAGGTCTATTTTAGTTGATAAAATATGTAAGAATTATCCTTTGATGACTTGGGGTTATTATTTTTTGGCTGACTTGATGCTTATACCGTTTGATGAGTTTGATGTGATTTTGGATATGGATTGGTTGACTATGTATGTTGCAGTTGTGAATTGTAGACGAAAGATTATCGAATTGAAATGTCAAAATGATGTAATCCTTTGGATTGAGTCTGATGATTCAAGTAAATTACCTACTGTGATATAGTCAATGTTAGTTCAGAAATATATGAAAAAGGGTTGTGATGCATATCTTGCATACATACTGGATACAAAGGTGTCTGAATCAAAGATTGAAGATGTACATATTGTTTGTGAGTTTTTGGATATATTTCTAAAAGAATTATCGGGCTTGCCACTGATCAGAGAGGTGGAATTTGGTATTGAATTAGTACCGAGAACAACACCGATATCGATAGCTCCATACAAAATGGCTCTAACAAAATTAAAAGAGTTGAAAGTTCAGTTGCAAGATTTGACAAATAGAGGCTTTGCATGACCGAGTTATTCACCCTAGAGTGCACCAGTATTGTTCGTAAAGAAGAAAGACAGCACGATGAGAATGTGTATTGATTACAAAAAACTGAAAAAAGTGACCATAAAGAACAAATACCCTCTACTGCAGGTTGAGAATTTATTTGATCAGTTGAAAGGGGCTAAAGTATTTTCAAAGATTGATTTGAGATCGGGTTATTATCAGTTGCGAGTTAAAGAGTTGGATGTGCCAAAAATCGCGTTCAAAATGAGGTACGGGCATTATGAATTCTTGGTTATTCCTTTCAGATTAACTAATGCTCCTGCAGTTTTCATGGACTTAATGAACAGTATATTCAGACCGTATTTAGATAGATTTCTTATTGTATTCATTGACGAACTTCTAGGATTAGCGGGCTATTACCAAAGATTTGTGAAAGGATTTTTGATGATTACGACACCAATTACTCGACTGCTTCAAAAATATGTGAAATTTGAATGGTCAAAAAAATGTCAACAGAGTTTCGAACAGTTGAAAGTACTGTTAACTGAAACACCAATTCTGGTTCAACCTGAATCGGGGAAAGAATTTGTGATCTATAGTGACGCGTCATTAAATGGTCTGAGATGTGTTTTGATGCAAGAAGGAAAAGTTATAGCTTATGCTTCCTGACAATTGAAACTGCATGAAAAGAACTATCCGACACACAACTTAGAGTTGGCTGTAATTGTGTTTGCATTGAAAATTTGGCGACACTACTTATACGGTGAAAAATGCCGCATTTATACGGATCACAAAAACTTAAAATATCTAATGTCACATAAAGATTTGAACCTGTGACAATGAAGATGGATCGAGTTATTGAAAGATTATGAGTTTGTGATTGGTTACCACCCAGGAAAAGCTAATGTTGTTGCTGATGCACTGAGCTGAAAATCTTTTTTTACATTACGAGCAATGAATACCCAGTTGATGATTTGTGATGATGGGTTTATTTTAGCTGAATTAAAAGCTAAACCAGTATTTCTTCAACAAATCTGTGAAGCTCAAAAACATGACTGTGAATTGCAAGTTAAACGGATTCAATGTGAGACTATCCCTATTTTAGAGTTTTAGGTTGGATCCGACGATTGTTTAAGGTTCCAGAATAGAATTTGCATACCGAGAAATTCAGAACTCATTCAGAAAATTTTGCACGAAGCGCACAATAGCTATTTATTTGTTCATCTGGCGAGTACCAAAATGTACAATGATTTGAAACAGTTTTATTGGTGGCAAGGCATGAAATGAGCTATCTAAAAGTTTGTTTCTAAATGTTTGGTTTGTCAGCAAGTCAAACCTGAACATCAAGTACCATCGGGTTTTGTGATGATTCCCAAGTGGAAATGGGATAAAGTTACAATGGATTTTGTGTCGGGATTGCCCCTAACTCCGAAAAAGAAAGATGCTATCTGGGTTGACATTGATTGACTAACGAAATCTGCTCATTTATTACTGGTACGTACATATTTCTCACTTGATAGAGTAGTTGAATTGTACATTTCTAAGATTGTTCGATTGCACGGAGTGCCACTATCTATTATTTCTTATAGAGATCCGAGATTTATGCCCCGATTCTCGAAGAAATTGCAAGAAGCTTTAGGTACGAGGTTAAACTTCAGTACTATTTTTCATCCTCAGACTGACAGTCAGATTGAGAGGGTTATATAGATTCTCGAAGACATGTTGAGATGTTGTATTTTAGAGTTTGAGGGCTTTTGGGAAAAATACTTACCGTTGATTGAGTTCGCGTATAACAATAGTTTTCAGATGAGTATAAAGACGACACCGTATGAAGCTTTATATTGTCACAAATGTCGAATTTCGCTATACTAGATTGAACTAAGTGAGAAAAAGATTCACGGGGTTGAATTGATAAGAGAAATTGAAAAAAAAAGTGAAAATGATTTGTGACAATTTAAAAGCAGATTCAGATCGACAGAAATCATACGCGGATTTGAAACATAAAGAAATTTAGTTTCAAGTCAGAATCGAGTGTTTGTAAAGGTGTCACTGGGGAAAAAGGTTCTTCGATTCGGTCGTAAAGGAAAGTTGAGTCCGCGGTTTATCAGACTATATGAATCATCGAAAGAATAGGGCCTATAACGTATCGACTAGCTTTACCGTTAGAACTTGAAAAGATTCATAATGTATTTCATGTTTCTATGCTACGTAGATACAGATCCAATCCATCACATGTGATTTCTCTGGTAGATGTTGAGGTGCAGACTGATTTGACATATAGTGAAGAACCGAGCAAGATTTTAACTCGTGAAATCAAAGAATTGAGAAATAAATGAATAGCCCTAGTGAAGATTATGTGGCATAAACACGAGATTGAAGAAGCTACGTGGGAACACGAGGAAGCAATGAGAAAACAGTACCCTAACCTATTTACGGGTAAAATTTTCGGGGACGAAAATCCTTAAAGGGAGAGAGTTGTAACATTCTTTTTTAATCAAATCAAAACAGTGGTTTTGGAACCACAAATCTGAAGTCAAAATATTTATTTTATTATTTTAATAAGGTCTACACCATGATAGAATTATTGTGTGAAAGTTTCGTAAAGAAATTTTACTATTTGAATTCTTAATAAAGTAAAAAGAACTAAATCGCGTAAAATGTACAATGCTTAATTCGGTAAAAAGGACTAAATCACACAATCTAGTTGCTGTTGGTACTTTTTAACTCTTGGATATTTGAATACTATGTCAAATTGGTATAAAATATGTATGAAATGTTGTGGATTGGCTGCCTATTGGGTTATAAAATGTTGCAATCTATGCTTGTGCATGCATGTATAAATAAGGTGGCAAGATGGCTTTGCGAATAGCCTATTTTTGTCCACACGGGCAGAGACACGGGCGTGTGTCTCAGCCGTGTGCGACACACGGTCATGTTACACAGCCGTGTTCCCTCTGGTGTTGATATTAAAACCAAGTCAGTATGCTCAACACGGTCTCACATACGGGCGTGTGACAGGCCTATGGTACAAGTCAGTATACCCCCTAATTGGCACACGGCCTAGCACACGGGCGTATGACTTGGCCGTGTTGCATAAGTCAGTAACCCTATAGTTTTGGCACGGCCTAGCAGACGGCCTAGCACACGGGCGTGTGTGGCCACTTTGAAGGGCATACAGGCTAGACATATGGGCGTACGGTTGGCCATGTGACCCAAGTGAGTATGTACCCCTGCTTCACACTGACTAGAGACACAGGCGTGTCGGTGGTGTCGTGTGAGACACACAGTCCCCTAGTCCCCAGATTGAGAAAAGCGAATAGGGCCTATGTCAGTTTAATTGTATGAAATGACAAGTTTCAAGTACTATGAATAAATTTGTGAAAGAAACCTAAAATGAAAGAGAGACTTTTCTCTCATTCACTCCACTTGTCAAATTTTGCTCTCTCTTTCCCTCTCTTTGCCAAATTTCCCTAAGAAAGGACTCCATCTTTTCTTTTCCTTCCTTTTGCCATTGCCTAGTCAAAACTCTTCTCTTCCAATCTCGGTTAGATCTCCATAGCCGGATCTCAGTAACCCAAGACAAGGAAACAAGTGATTGAAGGTTTCAAGGTAAGTTAAGCCATTCAATTTTCTTTCTTTCTAGTTGCCAAAAGTAAAAGGCTTAATTCCTATTCTCTTTGATCATGGCCGAATATACAAGGGATCTCGGGTTTCCACCATCGTTGAACATAAAGATCAAGGATCTAAGGTAAGAACAATTGATTCTTGTTCTTTTAAATCAATTTAAAAGAGGCTTAAGAAAATAACCTCTCTTTTTGTCTATGGCCGAATGTTAGAGGAGGAGTTTCGGGATTTCAGATCCGAGGAAAATTAAGGTAAGACACATTCGGCTAAAGGCCATCTACCACTTATTAAAGTTAGATCAAATCTAACCTATGATCTTTAGGGATTTCGACAGGTATTCAAGACAAAAAGGGGACTTTCGGGATTTGGAATCTCTAAGGTAAGCCTCTAAAATATTCGGCTAAGGGTTGTGTGAGTATCTAAATCCATTCCTTAATTTTTGAAAAGCCGAAAAACTAACCATATTGAACTACAAGGTTGGCGAATATCGTAGAGGAAAACCAAACTTTTGGATTTGTATAATCACCAAATCGGCAAAGGTGAGTTTTTCCTTACAAATCCTACTAGGATTTGGTGTTGTTTAAAAGGGTTTATTAATGTGTGTTAATGGATGGGCGAATATAGGATTTATAGATCTAAAAATTAGATCTGGATTCTCGAGAAATCAAGGAACCTATTAAGCTTAAAAAGGTGTGTACCCTTACTATTCTTCGATATATTATGGTTAAATATTTTAATATACGATATGAATAATAATATGAATGTGGCTATGTACATCACATGTGACAAAAAGTACCAAGGTACGTTTCCTACCGATAGGATTGTGAAAAAAATGTTATTTTAATAACATGCTAATATATGAATATGAACATGAAATTAAATTATGCTATATATATATACATGTTTTGGGGCATTCGGGATTTATGTTAAAGGGGGAGAACAGGTGTTGACTTCGGTCTCACCAACGAAGGTGTTGACTTCGGTCTCACCAACGAAATATGTCGACTACGGTCACATTGCGAAATTCGTAACCGGTTACAATAGTGTCTAATGACACAACGTGGAGAGTAGCGGATGGAGGGTCGACTTAGTAGTCCCCACAAGCAGTGCGAGTTGGTACGGTGGAGAGTAGCGGATGGCTTATAGGTTTTGGGTTTGGGTTGCATCACAATTTCGTTATTATATGGACTTGATGATTTGAACATGAATGCCTGATTTATTGAATGATAGTATTGTGTGCACATTGAGTCTGTTGACTCACCCCATTGTGGGAATTATTTTTCGGTGATGATCAAGTGATTGGGCGGTAGACCATGAGGAGGCCATGCATCACTTGAAGAATTTATTCTAATTTGGACTTTATTTAATTTTATTTTGGGTTTACTTGATGTAATAAGGCCATAAGGCCCAGTGGATTATTCTTTGTTTTTACATTACTTTTTTAATATTTTGCTAAGAACTATTTTGGACATGTTACATCGAATTGGATTTACAAGATTAAATAAATGGGTTTTCAATCTAAGCCCAACTCAAATAATAGTTTTTCTAAAAATCCACAATTTTCTCTAAGTATCGAATGTTTTTGGGATCGGTTTACTTTAGGAACATACCAGATCTGGTCCAGGCTCGTGGGCCGAGTGTGGGGTGTTTCAGATTGGTATCGAGCCCAGCTTTAAACTCTCTACCGTGGGCTAAGGCCCAAAACGCTTTCAAAGCGAGCCAAATGATTTTCTTTGAAAATAAGCAAGCTTCGGCATGGCCCTAAGTCTCCGACCAAATCCACCGTAAGTACCCCTAACTATATGTGTGATTTCGTGATTTATATAAGGGTAAGAAAAGGCATGGAACGAGAATAGAATGATAGGAACTTGAACCCTAGGATTAGACTACTCAAACACAAACACATAAGACTTAATGTACTAAACCAACCTATGGCTAAGTCATCGAGCTAGTGGTGTGGTAACCCTTGTACGCATGTCAGGATTGGATCCGGAAGAGCTTGGTATTTAAGCAGCCCTAGTGACTCACCTCCTCTTCGCAGAATCCTACAGTGCGTAGCCAGTTCACCATAACTCGAGGGCTCGGTGGTGTGGTAACTCTCTCGCATGTCTAGGAATGGTTTGGTGGGAGCTTGGTATTTAAGCGATCGCGTGACTCACCTCCTCTCCACACGAATCTCGCCTGGTGCGTAGCTTTGGTTCACCACGACCAAGAGGGCTCGGTTATAGGCTAAACATAACGACTAAAACCCGAAAGGGAACTAGCCATGTTTTGAAAAAAAGAACAAAACAACAAACCCTAGTTTTTTCAAACTTTTAAAACTTTCTTTTAAATCGAGAAAATTATTTTTACAACATTTTCAAAAACTCTTGATTTCTGAAAATTACAAAAGCGCCTTAGCAAAGGAAATTACCAAAACGCCTCGGTTTGTAAAATGTTCAACTACTCAATGACTTTACCAAAATTTCATGATTTCATAAACATTCAAAACCCTAATTTGTAAAATATCAAAATACCATGATTTTAGAAAAATTACAAAATTGCCCCTAACATACAAAATTACCAAAATGACCCTAATTTCTAAATTTTTGCAACATCCCCACCTTCAAGGAACAACTTTCCAAAGAACCCTCAAAATTTTACAACTTTTGAAATACCCCAAAGTTATTAATTTTTTCCAAATTTACCTCGATTTGTGAAAATTACCAAATACCCGGTTTTAAAATTTTTTCAAGTTACCCTAGACTTTGGAAGTTTTCAAAATAATTCTTGACAAAAACATCAAGGAACCTTATTTTGACAAAATTACGAAAATGCTCCTGTGAGGACAAAGTTACGAAAATACCGGGTAGTGGAAAATAACAACAAACAACAAAAACTACAACGTTTCTCCGAATGAACGGAAGTTCATATTTGTTTGATGGATGAATGGATGAATGGAAAAGATGTGTTGTATGATACGAAAGAACCACTCTTAAATTCTTTTCATAAAACTTCTTCGATAAATAAGTGGAACAATGACTAATACATAAAATTCCTTAATCGATCTCGCCGCTAGAAAATGAGCTCTAGAGGACGTGGTCGCTGTGGTCGAGGAAGAGGAAGGATGACCGTGTTTGAACTCCGTTAGGTCGGGACAAGGGTCCGACAATGAGATGCCACCGCCACCACCACCCCACGTTGTCAATGTTGAGCAAAGAGGCTCGGACGGGAAGAGGTCATGTCGCAGTCACATTCTGCGAGTTTTGGAATTGGTGGCGGTGCAGGGGAGGAAATGGAGGAAATCGAAAGTCGGCACTGAACGACTCCGAGCTAATGGAGCGTAAATGTTTCGAGGAGTATCCAATGTGGCACCTAATACAACCGAGTAATGGTTAGAAGCAACTAACGCATCATGGATGAGCTTAATCGACTCAGGAGGAAAAGCGAAGGATGGTAGCATTGTTACGTGATGAAGCGTATCAATGGTGGTTGATTGCTCGTGATGGTACCATAGTGAAAACTTGACCGGGAATTTGTTAAAGAGGCCTTCGTAAGAAGTATGTGGGAACCGGTATCTGAGATGAGCGAGGAAGGCTTTTCTAGGGTTAGTCCAAGGGAGTAAGTCCGTCGCAGAATATGAGGCGAAATTTCGAGATTGAGCCGCTATGCTCGAGGGTAGTGGCGATCGAGCATGAACGCCGTGTTCGTTTGAGGACGGCCGAGAAATGATTTAAGATCATTAATAGCACCGCATCGAGCGGGAATTCTCTTTTGGTAGAAAAGGCCAAGGTGGCGAGGGGATTAAGGATGCTACTAAGCGCATCGTGGACAAGAATAAGACCAAAAGAGGGTTTGGGTCATCCGAAAAGGGTTACAAGAGGCCTAGGGTTGATAGGCCACAGAATCACCAAGCTGGTACATGCGGGCAGATTTGTCCTTGTGAATATTGTGGAAAGAGGCATCCAGGGGAGTGTTGGAAAAGATAGGAGCATGTTTTAGGTGTGGGTCCAAGGACCATATGTTTAAGGATTGCCCCAAACAACCAGACGAGAGCCGATCGGTAGTTCAAAATGCTTGCCAGACCGGTAGAGGCGGACAGACCTCAACGGGCCGTGGTTCGAATAACCGTGGTAGTGGTACAGCAGAGGCCGTGGAACATGGTGGCGAGGTAATACTAATACTGATGCAAGACAACCGGTTTGGTTTATGCGGTTCGTGAAGGGAAGATGGAGACGCCACGGACGTAATAACCCAGACGTTCTTTATTTTGACAAACCCTACTTTGCTTTGATCGATGTGGGCTCGACCCATTCTTATGTTGCAAGTAGTGTAGTGGAAACATTAGGCCTAGACTCTGAACTCTCTGATAGGCAGATGACTGTAGTAAGCCCACTAGGCCAAACTATAGTGGTAGACAAGATCTTTCGGAATGTACCCCTAGAGATTCAGGGAGTGAGCTTTCGAGCAGACTTAATGGAGTTACCTTTCGGAGAGTTTGAGCTTATACTCGGAATGGATTGGTTAGTAGAACACCGAGCCGTGTTGGATTGTGCAGCTAAACGTATGGAACTAAGAACCTCGGAGGATGAAGTGGTGGTAATGATCGGAGAAAGGAGGAACTATTTATCTAATGTAGTTTCAGCACTGAAGGCTGAAAAGATGGTTAAGAAAGGTTGCAAAGCATTCTTAGCTTTTGTAAGTGCGATAGGTGAAAAGGAGGAAGGTGTTAATGGAGTTAGGACGGTAAGGGACTTTGTAGATGTGTTTCGGAAAGAGTTACGGAATACCCCTGCATGGGAGGTGGAATTTGGGATTGATTTGCTACCGAGAAGCGCTCCTGTGTCAATCGCTCCATACCGAATGGCACCAAAGGAGTTAGTGGAGCTAAAGGCTCAGATCCAAGAACTGTTGGATCGTGGGTTCATCCGACCCAGTGTGTCTCCATGGGGAGCACCGGTCCTTTTTGTGAAGAAGAAGGATGGAACTATGCGTATGTGCATAGACTACCGTCGATTAAATAAGTGACCATTAAGAACAAGTACCCTTGCCAAGGATCGAGGACTTGTTCGATCGGTGAAAGAGCCGCAGATGTTTTCAAGATCGATTTATGGTCGGGATACCATCGATTAAAGGTGAAGGAGGTGATATCCATAAGACCGCTTTTAGGACAAGATATGGTCACTTCGAGTTTATGGTGATGCCGTTTGGGTTGACAAACGCCCCAGCCGCGTTCATGGACATGATGAATCGGATTTTCCAACCCTACTTGGATAGATTCATCGTTGTGTTCATCGATGATATTTTGGTGTATTCGAAGTCGGAGGAGGAGCATGATGAGCATCTCCGAGTCATGTTGGAAGTATTAAGGGAGAAAAAGCTCTATGCCAAATTCAGCAAGTGCGAATTTTGGCTTAGGGAGGTGGCATTCTTAGGGCATGTGGTATCCGCAGAAGGAATAAGAGTGGACCCTAGGAAGATCAAGCAGTTGTTGGATTGGAAGCCACCTAGGTCCGTGGGTGAAACCAAGTTTCTTAGGCTTGGCGGCTATTATGAAGGTTCGTGGAAGGATTCTCGTCAATAGCCGCCTTTAACCAAGTTGCTAAGGAAGGAAGTACCTTTCGAATAGACTACTAAATGCAAGAGAGCTTTGAAAAGCTTAAGAAGGTCTCGACAGAGGCTCCAGTGTTAATTCACCAGAGGGGGAAAGGAATTTGTGGTGTCTCGTGATGCTTCGACACGGGTTAGGGCCGTGTGCTAATGCAAGATGGCAAAGTAGTCGCTATGCGTCTCGGCACTAGGGCCTCATGAGCTTAACTACCAACTCATGAGTTAGAGCTAGCAGCAGTGGTTTTCGCCTTAAGGTTTGGAGGCACTACCTTTATGGAGAAAGGTCAGTTATCTACACAGCACCACAAGAGCCTTAAGTATTTATTAACTCGTAAGGAGTTGAACTTGAGGCAACGAAGGTGGGTGGAATTGCTAAAGGACTACGATCGCTCAATAGAGTATCATCCGCAAGGCGAATGTAGTAGCCGATGCCCTAAGTCGAAGGTTGTATCGGATCTACGGGCTTTGTTCGCTTCATATAAGTCTCAGATGATGATGGAAGCTTTGTTGGCGAGTTGCAAGTCAGGCCCACTTGGCTAAAGGAAGTGAAGGAGGGACAGTTGGCTGATAATGACTTAAGTATTAAGTTGCAGCAAGCACAGCAGCAAGGGGGATTAGAGGATTATGATGTCAATAATGAAGGAGTATTGTGCTATAAGGGTAAAGTTTGTATCGTCAAGAATAAGGAGTTCGACAAAAGATTCTTGGAAGTGCATGGTAGCCCCTATGCCATGCATCCCGGAGGCATCAAGTCATATAGAGATCTAAGGGAACAATTTTGGTGGTCCGACCAGGCGAAGTGAGTCGAATTCGTGGGGAAATGTTTGACGGTCGCAAGTTAAGGTGAACACCAAGTTCCATCAGATTGCTCCAACCAATCGAAATTCCCCAATGGAAGTGGGAAAGAATTACCATGGACTTCGTTAGTGGGCTTCCTCACGCCTACTAAGAAGGACTCGGTATGGGTGATTGTGGACCGCTTGACCAAGTCCGCACACTTTATCCCAAATGTAATGGATTATTCTCTTGAAGTTGGCTAAGTTGTATGTGGCGTAAATTGTGAGATTACATGGAGTATCAAGTCGATCATCTCGATAGAGACCCAAGGTTTACGCCTCGATTTTGGAAAGCACTTCATCAAGCTTTAGGCACTAAGCTAGACTTCACTACGACTTTTCATCCACAATCGATCAGGCAAATCTGAACAGGTTATACAAGTGTTGGAGGATATGTTGAGAGGCGTGTAATGGAATTTCGAGGAAGTTGGGAAGATTACTTGCCTTTAGCTGAATTCGCCTACAACAATAGCTATCGTGCCAAGATTCGAATGGCACCATCTGAAGCATTGTATGGAAGGAAGTGTAGAACACCTACTTGTTGGACCGAGTTAGGAGAACGCCGAGTTTTGGGTCCGAGTTGGTGGCGTAAACCAAGAGAAGGTTGAGTTAATTCGAGCACGTTGAAGGAAGCCTCGATAGGCAAAAGTCGACGAGCACCTTAAGCTTAAAGGAAATAGAGTTTGAAGTGGGAGATCAAGTGTTCTTGAAAGTCTCACCTTGGAAGAAGGTAATGAGGTTTGGCATAAAGGAAAGCTAAGCCCAAGATTTATAGGGCCTTATCAAGTACTAAAGCGAGTTGGGCGCTGGCATACCAATTAGAGTTGCCACCGAATTGCAACAAATGCATGATGTATTTCATGTGTCCATGTTACGTCGCTATCGATCGGATCCATCCCATGTGGTACCGGTTGAAGAGGTGGAACTAAGGCCGACTTATCCTATGAGGAAGAACCGATTCGGATCTTGGAACGTGATGTGAAAGTACTACGAAGAAGACAGTTCCCTAGTCAAAGTGCTATGGCGCAATCATGGAACGGAAGAAGCTTCGTGGGAGATGAAGAGGCGATGAGACAAGAATACCCTCAATTATTTTAGTTAGGAAATTTCGGGACGAAATTTTGTTTAAGGGGTAGAACAGTAACATCTCGAATAGGGCCTATGCATTTCCGCTTAATTGTATGAAATGACAAGTTTCAAGTACTATGAATAAATTTGTGAAACTTTTGGAAACCTAGAAATGCATGGAAATGGAAATGAAAATGAAAATGGAAATGGAAATGGACATTTTTGGAAACTTAGACATTTTTGGAAACTTAGACATTTTGGGAAACCTGAACATTTTGGAAACCTGAACATTTTGGAAACCTGAACATTTTGGAAACCTAAACATTTTGGAAACCTGAACATTTTGGAAACCCGAACATTTTGGAAACCCGAACATTTTGGAAACACAAGATGTAAGGAAAAATGGCAAGTTATAGAGTCATGAAAATTTTAGGAAACTTAGAAATAAGGCCTAATGACAAAATTTAAAGCCCAAAATAGGAGATAAGGGCAAGAGGGCCTTAAAAGAAAAAGTTGGTGAATTTTGACATACAATCGAGCTTGGAAAAGTGGCTCAAGTGTCACTTAAGGCTTATGGATAATGGCCTGAGTTCGAGTCACATGGAAAGCAATTATTGAAGGTTTAATTTTGTTTCCCAAGGCTAGGGATGGACGGCACATGTTTGATTGAAAGGGAAGAGTTTTATTTTATTAGAACTTGTCAAATTAAAGTGATAAATAGAGGATTTATTTTACTAAGATAAATAAGGAATTAAAGGATGGATTAAAGGTTATTTTAATTTAATAAAGTGATAATTAATGAAGATTAAATTATCACTTGGGAAAGTAGTGGCCAAGTTTTGGACTCTTGGTCTAGCAGATTCGCTTAAAAGAGGAAAAGAGACTTTTCTCTCATTCACTCCACTTGTCGAAATTTTGCTCTCTTTCCCTCTCTTTGCCAAATTTCCCAAGAAAGGACTCCATCTTTTCTTTTCCTTCCTTTTGCCATTGCCTAGTCAAAACTCTTCTCTTCCAATCTCTGTTAGATCTCCATAGCCGGATCTCAAGAACTCCAAGACAAGGAAACAAGTGATTGAAGGTTTCAAGGTAAGTTAAGCCATTCAATTTTCTTTCTTTCTAGTTGCCAAAAGTAAAAGGCTTAATTCCTATTCTCTTTGATCATGGCCGAATATACAAGGGATCTCGGGTTTCCACCATCGTTGAACATAAAGATCAAGGATCTAAGGTAAGAACAATTGATTCTTGTTCTTTTAAATCAATTTAAAAGAGGCTTAAGAAAATAACCTCTCTTTTGTCTATGGCGAATGTTAGAGGAGGAGTTTCGGATTTCAGATCCGAGGAAAATTAAGGTAAGACACATTCGGCTAAAGGCCATCTACCACTTATTAAAGTTAGATCAAATCTAACCTATGATCTTTAGGGATTTCGGTGTATTCAAGACAAAAAGGGACTTTCGGATTTGGAATCTCTAAGGTAAGCCTCTAAAATATTCGCTAAGGGTTGTGTGAGTATCTAAATCCATTCCTTAATTTTTGAAAAGTCAAAAACTAACCATATTGAACTACAAGGTTGGTCGAATATCGTGTAGAGGAAAAACCAAACTTTCGGATTTGTATAATCACCAAATCGGCAAAGATGAGTTTTTCCTTCCAAATCCTACTAGGATTTGGTGTTGTTTAAAAGGGTTTATTAATGTGTTAATGGATGGGCGAATATAGGATTTATAGATCTAAAAATTAGATCTGGATTCTCGAGAAATCAAGGAACCTATTAATTAAAAAGGTGTGTACCCTTACTATTCTTCGATATATTATGGTTAAATATTTTAATATACGATATGAATAATAATATGAATGTGGCTATGTACCACACATGTGACAAAAAGTACCAAGGTACGTTTCCTACTTCTGATAGGATTGTGAAAAAAATGTTATTTTAATAACATGCGAATATATGAATATGAACATGAAATTAAATTATGCTATATATATATACATGTTTTGGGGCATTCGGGATTTATGTTAAAGGGGGAGAACAGGTGTTGACTTCGGTCTCACCAACGAAGGTGTTGACTTCGGTCTCACCAACGAAATATGTCGACTACGGTCACATTATGTAAATTCGGTAACTTCGGTTACAATAGTGTCTAATGACACAACGTGGAGAGTAGCGGATGGAGGGTCGACTTAGTAGTCCCCACGGTGCAAAAGTTGGTACGGTGGAGAGTAGCGGATGGCTTATAGGTTTTGGGTTTGGGTTGCATCACAATTTCGTTATTATATGGACTTGATGATTTGAACATGAATGCCCGATTTATTGAATGATAATTTTTAAGTTCAATGTTTCAATGTTTCATTTTCAATGTTTCGTGGAAGTTTTATAAGTTATCGGTTTAGTCCCGAATCGCTCCTAAAGCATGTTTAAGGCCTCGTAGGCTATTGTAAAGGACAAATAGAATGATGATTGTATGAAATGATTGAATGCATGAGAAAATTACGGTTATATGTGTTATAAGTCCGGTAATGCTCCGTAACCCTATTTCGACGTTGAATACAGGTGAGAGGTGTTACAATATTTACGACAAAACACTTAACATTTATAAGCTACCTCTAATGGCCAAAATACATTTCCATCAAACATACCAAAATGACCAAAGCCTATACATGCCATATACCATATATACATAACTTTAGAAGCACCAAAATCGATGTTCGATAATGCGATGAAGTCCCTGACGATCCCCTAAACTGAGCTAGCTTCAAAATACTATAACACATAGAAAAATAAACAAGATAAGCTATAAAGCTTAGTAAGTTCGTATGTAAATATTAAATAATCTCATCATTCATTAGCATCTCAAAATATATAACATAAATTTCATTTAAAGCATCATTCAATGAGTTAACGTAAAATTTAACCACATAGTAATTCATAAGTTCTCAACTTCTTTTAACTCGTTAGTTAAATAGTTTATCGTACATACCTGTATCGATACGTATCTATTTCTCACCAATTCTCTAACTAAAAGCACTCTAGGCTTATAAATGCTTATGGTATGAGTACATCAATTTTTCGATGCCATAGTCCAACTATGGTCTTACACTTACATTGCCATAACCCTGCCGTGGTCTTACATTCACATGTCATAACCCAGTTATGGCCTTATTTTCTGATTGCCATAGCCCAACTATGGTCTTATTTAACAACTCCCCTTATTTAAACCGTGTATTTAATTTAAGATCTCTAAATTTAACTAATAAGATAAATACAATCTCAATTCCATCCATCAATTAAATAAATGCACATTTAAGTTTAATTATACGAACTTACCTCGTGTACCAAAATGACGAAACGAACCAACTATTGCTATTTCCCCGATCTAAGTCCGAATTCCTCTTTTCTTGATCTATAAGTAATAAAAATCAACTTTTTATTCCTCTATTTATTCAATTCAATCCAAAATATGCATTTGAGTTATTTTACACATTAGCCCCTAAACTTTCACATTTTATAATTTAGTCCTTATTACACAAAATCACAAATTCATGAAATTCAAGACTAACCCATGCTAGCCGAATTACCATTATACCCCTAGCAGTCCATATTTTTCATTTATTTCACATTTCTACCACACAATTTACATAATTTTCAATTTAATCCCTATTTTGCATTTTTCTCAAAAATCACTTAACAAAACTTGTATATCTATGAACAAGCACTCATAATCTATCAAGAAAATTTAAAATACACATGTATTCATCGATGGAATCATTCGAAATCATTAAAAATTTTGCAAAATAGTCCTTAGGCTAGCTAGACCTAGCTGCAACGATCTCAAAAACGCAGAAATCATTAAAAACAAACTTACAATTGAACTAAGAAGCTTGGCTGAAATGTAAAGGAGAAAAATGGCTTCCTTTGCCCTAGAAAATAGTTGGAGAAGATGATAATTGGTGATAAAATGATTTTGTTTTATTTTAATTAACCTTAATTACCAAATTACAAAATTAACCTTATTATTAATTCAATATTCCAATTATGCCAAGACATTATCATCCACTATCTAATTAATGGTCTAATTACTACTTAAGGACCTTTAATTTAAGGTTCTATAGCTATTAGACACCTTTAGCTAATATAACACAACTTTTACGCTTTACAAGATTTAGTCCTTTTTATCAAATTGACCAATCAAACGATAAAATTTCTTAACGAAATTTTCACACCATCACTCAGTCATGATGTAAACATTAAAATAATAATAATAAAATAAATATTTTGGCCTCAAATTTATCATCCCGAAACTACTATTTTGATTTGACCAAAAAGGAGCTGTTACACTATGTCATCTCTGGAACTAGTTGAAGAGCGGGTGGGGGAGGTTGTTGTACAGCAGGATTGTTCTCAAGTATTCAATGAAACATTCATTCATCATTTGAAAGAAGGCTTCTTTTGTCTCCTCACCTCAGACCTCAGATACGGGCCTTTTACTACTACTAGATATAGCTCGTTAAACGAAAGCTTGAGTTGTGCTATTAGCTTCCTCAGATTCAGCTTTAGCTTGGTTGGATGACATTACTAGATGAAAAACAAATTTAAAAATGGTCAGAAGATATCACACTATCATAAATTATATAATGGCATTTATAACAAAACTCGCACTTGCTACATTAGTCCGAGAATCGGCTAAACTGTAGCTGTGATACCAATAAATGTACCACTCCTAACTTGTAACCACCGTTGGAACAGAGTGACGGAGCATTACATGAGTTTACAAAACAAATACAAATAATTCATATCATTTACTATGTATATCTGAAACAAATCATACCGTCCCTTGAATGGACCCTGAGGCCTAATTTAAGCATTAGAAACAAGTAGGGACTAAATCAGAATCTTAGAAAATTTTTCACAAAATTTCAAAATTTTTCTTATACGCAGGGGCTACATGGCCAAGTGACATGCCAATGTCTTAGGCCGCGTGGGCATTCAATGTGAGGCACACGGTCGTGTCCCAGCCCGTGTCCTTACCCGTGTAACTCTCTGACATGAATCACACGCCCATGTGCTAGGTTGTGTGGTATTTAATTTTTGAAAATTAGGTTCAGGATTCACACGACCAAGACACACGCCCATGCTCTAGGCCATGTGTCACACATGTTTGACACACACGCTCGTGTCTCTGCTCGTGTGTCTAATTTTGAGTATTTTGTTTCTAAATTTTAAGATGCAGGGGACACACAGCTAAACCACATACCCATGTGCCAGGCTGTGTGTCACACACGGTTAAGACACATGCCCGTGTGTCTACCTATGTGGACAAAATAAAGCCATTTCTTACTTTATTTCTCACCCAAAATTTTCTAACAACCTACACTAATACTTGAAAACATATTCCAACCAATTCAAGAATTATAACCAAGCCAATACTAACATCTAACATGATATATCTTCACATGCATTCATGTTTATAAATTTACCTTTTATAGACATACTTTTCTAACATAACTCAATCAAACCATACTAAACACATATGTAATTACCATGATGTAACCTTATAAATATACCAAATCAAACCATCTCTAGCCATTCTAATGGCTAGATTATAAACAACCATTTATAAGCCAAAAATTGCCATGCTAAACCTATACATGGCATTATACCAAAATATGTTTACTATTTATACCAAAACGAGCTGGTGGATAGTGTGATGATGCTCCGATCAATCTCTAACCTTTGTGAGCTTCCAAACACTATAAAATAGAGAAAATATAACATAGTAAGCATTTAATGCTTAGTAAGTTTGTATAAGAGGAATTAAACTTACCAATCATATTCATTTAATAACCATAAGAATAACATGCTTCCCAACAAATTGACAAGTTTGCCTAATGACATATACTCAATGAAGCAAGTTAGTCATATATTTCACATGTACATCAAATAAACATGGACGAGCTCATCATGCTTCAACTTTTAGGTAGCTCAGAAGCATTTGAGACATAATACTTCTAATCTATTAATTTCTCATGTTAGGAGTTTTATCCGTTGAATTATTGAAATTTCGATGGATACTCATGTAGTATACGCGAGGTATACAAATCAGTGATCAATTAATTCATGTTCAAGGGTACCCGATAGGGAAAATAATTAGGGAGCACATTCTCGAGCCACATATATCAGGATGCTCAGATGAGCCATGTAACAGGACGCTTATTCGGGCTAAATAGGAAACTCATAAGAGTTTTAATTAGGGAGCTCATAGAGCTTAACATTTAACTCCGAAGAGTTATTATTAGGGAGCACCGGATAGCCATTTCACAGGGAGTTCAAGTGACCATGTCAGGAAACTTATAAGATCCTATATAAGAACACTCATGTAGAGCTATGTTTGTGTCTGCATTATATGCTGGATTACAACCGATCGAATAATATAATGGGACGCTCACAAAGAGCTGGGTAGTGTGCAACACATGCAGAATCACTACCGATCAAGATGCTCACAGGAACTATATAACAGGATGCTTGATAAGGCTTTTAACAGGGTGCTTGTCCGAGCTATAATGTCTACAACATATGCAGGACTATAATCAATACGAAAAATTATGTATCCATCGAATTTCATTATTCAAACGGAACTTAACATCTTCCGGACATAATCGGATATGTGATTATTTCATATATTTATAACATTTATGTATTTCATGTAATCAAATACCACATTGCAATCAAGCATAAAAATAAACACAATTTAGTTACACGAACTTACCTCGACACTTGTTCGTGTATAAAAGTTTACTAATCTGTTACTTTTTGTTTTCCTCGATCTGATTCTATATTTCTTCTTTTTGGATCTATATAAATGAATTTAATCATCAATTCATTAAATTTCATATTCAATTGGATTCAATTTACATCCTAGGTAAAATTACTATTTTGCCCCTATACTTTTCATAACTGACAATTTCATCCCTAAGCTCAAAAAATGAAATTCATGCAATTTAATCCTTATTCTAAGCCTAACCAAAATTTTCATATAACATTTATAGCACTTCTATCTCACAAAATTTAGAACTTTTTCCATAACTTTTTCATCTTTACAATTTAGTCCCTAAATCATAATTTCATCAAATTTCACTTTACAAAAGTTGCTTATCTATAAAAAAACTTTTCCTTTTCTACCATAAATTTTAAAATTTCAGCATATTCATCCATGGTAAAACTTTGATACTTTGATAACTTTTCAAATTAATCCCCAAAATAGATAGATTAAGCTATTCCGATCTCAAAAATATAAAAATTACTAAAAACAGGACAATTATACTTACCCAATTAAGCCAAGAAAGCTTGTTTTCCTCTTTCCTAGGGTTTCCATATAAATTTTGGGGAAGATGATAGAAAATGATATTATTTGATATTTATTTACCATCTTTTATTTATTTCAATTTCTAACTTAGTCCTTGTCCTTTTCTAATTTCTCCATGGATGATTCATCAAATATATCTACTAACTTTTCTTTAATGGTCTAATTACCATATAAAGACCTCTTATTTTGAATTCCATAGCTATTTGATCCTTCTAGCTACTAAAATTCAACTTCTGTATTTTATGCAATATGGAACTTTCCATAATTAAACACACAATTGGTAAAATTTTCTTATCAGAATTTCATATAACATTCCTATCGTAATGCAGACCATGCAATAATATTAAAATAAATTTCTTTCTAACTTGAATTTGTGGTCCCAGAACTACTATTCTGATTTCACTAAAAAGGGGTTGTTATAGGTTGTATCCCCAATATCTATTTAAGAAACAATAATATTCGTTACCTGCTAGTTTATCTAACTTTTGATCCATAAAAAGCGGTAAAAATGGTCTTTTCAAGTAACTTTGTTCAATTTTATGTAGTCTATATAGATTCTCTAACTCGTGACAATTCTCGTCGGGATTAACTCATTATGTTCATTCTCAAAATTGTAATTCCACATTTCTTTGGTACACATTGTACCGGACTTACCCATGAATTATCTAAGATAGGGTAGATAATTCCTACATCTAACCTGATCACTTCATTTCGAACTACCTCTTTCATGATTGGGTTGAGTCTCTTTTGCCCATAAATCCTAGCTCTTTCGCCCTACTTTAGGATAACTTTATGCATACAGAAAGAAGGGCTTATACCTCGAATATCAGCTATGGTCCAATCGGCTACCTTTTTAAATTCCTTTAAAACTTTTATCAGTTGCTCCTCTTAGTGTTCTATTAATTTTGCTGAAACAATCACAGGAAAAGTAGAACAATTACCTAAATAAATGTATTTTAAATAAGAAGGAAGTACCTTAAGTTCGAGTTTAGGTGGTTCCTCGATTGACAACTTGGGTTGCACAAACTTCTGAACTTGAATTCTAGTGGTTCAAACCATGCTGGTTGAACATAAATCCTCGGATTGGCTTCCATCAAAGCCATGTTTTCATTAACATTTTCATCTTCTAATGGCTCAGACCCTAAAGTGTTCTTCAATGGGTCTTCAAAATTGTTCTCCCATTTTATAGAAACTAAGGTTTTTAGCTCTTCCATTATTGAACATTCCTCAATTAGATAAGAGAATTTCATAGCTTTAAGAACATTAAATTTTACCTAATCATCCTTAGCTCTCACCGTGTGTTCTCCTTTTTACACGTTAATCAATATTCTTCCAGTGGCTAGGAAAGGTCTCCTTAGGATGATCGACACTTCTTTATCTGCTTCAAAATCTAAGACAATGAAATCATCAGGAAAAATGAATTTATCGACTCTTGCCAAAGCATCCTTGATCTTTCCTTTGGGGTATACTAAAGATCGATCCACCAGTTGAAGTGTCAAAGTAGTAGGTCTTACTTCGCCTATTCTCAACAGTTTGAAAATGACTTGGGCATCAGTTGGTGCTCGATCCTAAGTCGCATAAAGCTTTACCACAGTAAGATTCTCTGATATTATAGTGTATAGTAAAGCTTCCATGATCCTCTAGTTTCAGAGGATGATTGTTCTGTAAGAATGCACTGCACTCCTTCGTTAAAGCAACAATTGGAAGCACAAAAATATATAGACTTTTCATACCATTTTTAACTCAAATTCATGCAGTTTCGTAGTAATTCTTATTGAAAAATATAATATAATTATAAAATAATTATATTGTGCTCAAATTATAAACATATTGAATTTTAATTAATTTTATAATAAATTTTCAAAAATTTTGATTTATTTTCGACAGGTTTGCACAAAGGGTGAAAATTGGCTCAGTAGACACTATTAAAAGCACAAAACTATGAAGCGATTTTTGAAGCATCGAGGAGAATTAATTTTGTAACGGTCTGGTTTATACCCTAGTTGGAACAGTGGTTTTGGAACCACAAATCTGAGTCTGTATAATATTTTAATACTATTTTTTGTGTCTTTGATAAGTGATTATGGATATGCTAAAGTTTCGTAAGATAATTTATCTGTCTGTGTGCTTAAGTTGACAAAAGGATTGAATTGCATTAAATATGAAAGTTATATGCTATATGTTAAAGTGCCTATGTGTTGTGGTTTACTAAGGTAGAGGCCTTATGTTGTTATTATGCCATTATATATAGATAGTGGATGGATAAAGGTCTTAAATGCCCTTAATATTTCATGTATATGTGTTAAGTATAAGGCTAAATTAGTAACTAAATTAGTAATATGATGTTAAAAAAATAAAAGGCTAGAATAATTAGCCATTTTGTTCATCTTTTTGCCGAAATATTCAACAAAAGAAAAAGAAAGAAGAAGCTAGAAATCTGGCACTTACAAGTGTGTATTAAGGTAAGTTTTAACTTTGGGTTTTTATGATTTTTATGTTTTTGAGATTGTTGCTTAGTCTACTATCAAGCCCATGTCTCAATTTTGTGTATTGATGATGTTTTTGAGATATGCCATTGATGATATGTTGAGCTTTGTGATGAGTTTAGTTGTTAAATGAAAGATTTGATCTAGATAAACATACTTTATTCTTGAATTTTTGATGAATTTAGCTAATTAGGGCTAAATTGAGAAAATAGTAACTTGAGGGACTAAATTTTAAATTTGATGGAAAATATGGGCTTGTATGAAATGTATGAACACTCGGCTAAGCATGTGTATGTGATGATTTTATGAATTTGATGTTTTGAGAAAAATGGACTAAATTGCTAAATTGTGCAATTGTGAGGGTTAAATTGCAAATAGCCCTAAATGTGTGTCCTTGGATTGAATTGAATGAGTTAGTGAAGAAAAGGGTTAATTCTAAATATGTATAGATTAAGAACTGAGGAAAATAGACTTAGATCGGTCGTTTCCATTTCTGTAAATTCGAATTTGAGGTAAGTCATTATGCAAATAAACGTATTTGTTTTAAAATGTGTATGATCATATGACTATTATTAACTATGAATGCTTATGAGATGATCCGTACATGAATTTCGAGATAAGGCTAACTTAGTGTCAATATCCGATAAGTCCCGTACGAACTTAGGAACAGATAGGATTTGCTATGTCATGACATAGGTATCTGTTTAGTTTTATCATGTAAGACCACATCCGGGACGTTGGCGTTGATTTGAGATTTTGTATAAGACCATGTCTGGGACGTTGGCATCGATATGAGCTTTACGTGTAAGACTATAATATCCGGGATTTAGGGGTTATGAGTTTTAACTCAAATGTGTGTATTAGTGTGCTTGTGTGCTGTGTGTATGTGTTTTGGGGGCTTCGGGAACCTTGGGGTGTAGGCAAGAGCCTTAGAAAAATGTTTGACTTTAAGCTGATAGGGGGAAGAGCTAGGAGCGCTAGGCCTTAAGAAGGTTAGTGTGTGGCTTATGATACAAGAACTCAGTTGGTAAAGTGGCAAGGGAGGCGCCACTTGGAGCATAGAAGAGTGATGCCTCAGGGAGTGAGAAGGGACCTAGGTTCGAGCAGCAAGGGAAGCATATTGGGGTTGCCTTTTTGCATCTAGGGAGGAGGTGTTGGATGGCATAGGGACTCTAAGTGGATGAGTGATAGACTTGGCCAATGCATTTGAATATGCGGCTAGAAGAAGGGATGGAAGGTTGATTCATTCAAACTCTTTTGAATGAAAGGAGGGGAGGAAAATATGGAGAGAAAAGAGGGGATGAGAAGAGGGTGAGAGTTGGCCGAATGTAGGACTTTGGGGGGGCTTATTCGGTCATGCAAGAGGGGAAGTTAGGTCCCAAATTTGCTTAAGGGTTAAGGTGAATTTTCTAGTTTTTATCATTCCTTAGTCTTGTGTCGAAAAGTGGTTGTCAGAAAACTTTCAAAGCCCTTTTCTATTTTTTTTGCTTTAGCCGATTTTGGGAAGACCATAAGGGTCACTTTCTTCTTCTTTCTCTTCTTCTCTTTGCTCTTCTTTAGACCGAATCTATCTCCCCCTTCTCTTCTCTTTTGTTAAGGCCGAAACTTTCTCTTTCTCACCAATCCGAACCACACAAACCTCCAACCTCTTCTCTTCTTTTTTACCACGATTTCCATTTTCTTCAAAAGCTGAAAGCACTCCTTGACCATAGCCGAAAGTCCCATTTCATCTTCACCCCTCGAAACCGATTTATTCACTAGCGACAAAAGCTGAATCATATCATCATCTCACCGATCCCTTTCTTTATTAATTCTTTAATGTCGAATAACATTCTATTGTGGCTGAATCTTTTTGTATTTCCAAGAAAAGGTGTTGTCGATCTTATTGTGCAAGCTATTCAATCGATTTCGATATTGGGGTAAGGGACTCTCTGTCATTCGATCCTTTCTTCTTATACCTTTGGTTTGTCGACACTAAGAAAGTTAATCCCTTTTACTCTTTTGAATGAAACCATGAAGGTGGGTTTCGGGATTCATTTTGCAGCTGACGTTTGAAGGAGATCTTTTGGGATTGGGATATTCGAGGGATTTCGACAACTTTGAAGGGCAGGGGATAATTTTTGGGATTTAATCAAGCAAAGAGGAGTTCGACAGAAACAAATGAGGAGTCTCCGGGATTTAGATCTATTTTGGTAAGAGTATTTAGATGTGTTATAGATGTGTTTCCATTTAGATTCTTACGTATCAATCAACCGGGTTTCTAATTAAGTGACATTCGATGGATGCGAATGCCAGTAGAGGAGAGAAAGGGGTAGTCCCTACCCCTAGATTTAAGAAACGCTTGGTTTCTGCAGTACGGGATTGGCCATCGGGGTGTGGGCCAGCATCGAAAAGGGATAAGCAAATCGCTGTGATCCCTGCAAGCGAAAGTGTTAGCATCGAAAGCGTGGTTCTCAGTGTTATCAGTTGTGTAACCCCACCCTAATTCCTGATTATTAATAATAATGTTAAATATGTGTTAATAAGGCTATGAATAAATATGGCTAAGGGTACCATTCAATGGTATAGTGTATTCATGTATGTTACCCCTAACACTCTGTTGAACAATGGTTACAAGCATTGATATGAAAACATGTGTAATTTCTTTATGGCCTTGGGGTAAGGTGTATCGCATGATATCTGTATATTTTTTATGTTGCATGGGCATGAGGGTGATAATGTAAAGGGGAAGTGTTCTGGTGGTTTTACCACATTATCCGGTGACTTATGTCATAATATTATGTATCCGGTGACCTTGTCACATTATCTGGTGGCTATGCCACATATTAAGAACGATGTGCAGTTGACTGCAGTGACTGCCTTCGAAGGTGTGTAGCGGATGGAGGGTCGATTTAGTAATCCCCACGGTGTGATTGGCAGGTACGGATGGTGTGTAGAGGTTGGATATCTAGGTGGGTTCGGGCGGCATTTGCATTATATATGTATGTAATTTAATATGCTATGATATAGGCTTATGGCCGATAATGATTCCGGATAGGCTTTGCCCAAAATGTTATAATAAAGGCTATAATCGATTGGGAACCTGTGTTGGTTGTTACACATTGATTCTGTTGACTCACTCTTCGTGGGCTAACATTTTGTAGGTGATACATAGTGCAATAGATCGGGTTGGCAGGGACTATGTGGTGGCCATGCTCAGCAAAATTTCAGGTTTTCATATAATGGAACTCTTTTCGTTTCTTTAGTATGTTTTCTTCGGGATTATTTTGGTTTTTAAGATGTAATAAGGCCATTACTTAACTGCTTAATTTCGCGTATTAAATTTTATTTCCATACGATAATCAACAAACAAGTAATTAAATATTTTTCTCAAAGCAACATCAATGTTTTATCATTCCACCAAATTAACGGTTTTTTCAAAGGAACTCTAAAATCTGACAAACCCCTTTGAGTATGAAAGAAACGATTTTAACAAGAATACAAACTCGAATGGCAACTTGGTTTCCAACTCGTTAAAATTTTGACATGGTTTTGAATTGACTTATTTTATAAGAAGATGAAACAAAATTAAACCAAGTTTTCTTAAGGAACATGTCAGATCCGGTCGGGGCTTGTGGGCCGGGTTTGGGGTGTTTCAATTTGGTATCAGAGCCAGGTTCAAAACTCGACTTTGAGGGTTTTGGACCATAAATGTTTTCCAAATATGGGTTTTTTTTAAACCATGGATTTCTATAAATAAATTTAGGTTTATTCTGGCATGGCTTTGTGTCTCTACCAAGTCCACTGTAAGTACCCCTAATCATTGTGTGATTTGTATGTGGGTATTACAGGATCGTAGATTAGTAGATTAAGAGCTATTGAACTCTAGGATTAGCTTACCCCAACACTAAATTTCATAAGACTTAACTTATTTCACCAAAACCCGGGAATAAGTCGTGGAGTTTAGGTGTGGTAACAAACATATGCATGTCTAGGCATGGATTTCTGAATGAGCTTGGTATTTAACCAGTCCTAGCGACTCACCTCCTCTTTTCTGGAATCCTACCTGGTGTACAGTGATTGTTCACCTCAACCGCGAGGACTTGTTAACGGGCCAAATCTATAAATAAAACCCGAAAGGGACCAAACCCCCGATTTTACAAAACGATCAAATTACCCCGATTTGTAAAATTATCGAAATACCCTGACTTGTGAAAATTACTAAAATACCTCCAGTTTATGAAATTAACATACTACCCTCGATTTTTACCAAAATACCCCAATTTTGCAAAAATACCAAAACCTCTATTTTGCAAAATTACAACATACCCCTGATTTGGAAAATTACCAAAATACCCTTATAGGAAAAATTATGAAAATACCCCTGGGTTGGAAACGGACGAAAATGTTCAAAGTGATGAACGTGTGTAGTGGATACTATTGATGAATGAATGAGATTTTCTGAGTTAGGGTGGAGGACTTGAGAAAAAAACTTTGAATGACCGGAAGAACTACTATCAAATGTCTTTACATAAAATTGCTTGTGGGTAATCAGTGGAACAAATAAGTAATGCATAAAATTTCTTAAATAGATTAAAACACTACGATAGACATGAGTTCTAGAGGACGAGGTCGTAGTACACGCGGACGTGGCAGAGGCAAAATTATTGTGTCCGAACCAGTAGGATCTGGACATGGGTCCGAGAATGAAATACCGTTACCACCGGTTGGAGAAGTAGAATTCTAGGAGGAAATCGGAGGAGATGACGCAATATCCCAGGTGGTGTTGCGAGTGTTGGAAAGAGTTGCTGGAGCAGGTCTAGGTGGAGGGGCTCAGAAGTCAGTGCTTGAGTGACTGCGAGCAAACGGAGCTGAGGTGTTCAGGGGGTCTCTGGGTGGCCCTAAATGTTGCTGAATATTGGTTGGAAGCAGTCGAAAGGATTATGGACGACCTAGACTGCACAGCTGAGGAAAAACTAAAAGGGGCAGTGTCACTACTTCGGGATGAGGCGTACCAGTGGTGGCTCACTGTTAGAGAGGGCACCCAGGTAGACCGGATTGATTGGGAGTATTTCAAGATGATGTTCCAGGAGAAGTACGTAGGAGCAAGTTATGTGGATGCTCAGAGGAAGGCGTTCTTGAATCTGGTACAAAGGGTAAATCCATAGCTGAGTATGAAGCAAAATTCCTTTGTTTGAGCTGATATGCTCAGGGAATCGTGTCAACCGATTATGATCACTACGTACGGCTCAAAGATGGGCTTCGAGATGAGTTAAGGGTGTTAATAGCTCCACAGCGAGAGAGGGACATCGCGGTATTGGTTGAAAAAGCGAAAATAGCCGAGGAGGTGAAGCATACCGAGAGGTAGAACTGGATAAAGGTCAGGGTAAGAGTAAGAGTAGTTTAGGGTCATCAGGGTCATCCAAGAATTTCTAGAAAAGACTTAGGGTTGATAGGCCGCGAGGTCAGCAGGTTACTGTGGGAGGACAGTATCGTACTTGTGCTCAATGTGGAAAGCTGCACCTGGAGGAGTGTTGGAAGAGGACAGGAGGATGTTTTAAGTGTGGGTCCAAAGATCACATGATTAGGGACTGTCCTATGGAAGCAGATAGGAGCCGACCAGTAGGTCAGGGTTTTAATTAGCAGGAAGAGGTAGACAGCAGCCGCCAAGGGGTCGTGGTCTGATTGGCAGAGGTAATGGTTCTGGTAGAGGTCGTAGGACATCGGGCAGAGGGTGGTAACACAGAGGTGAGACAGCCGGGTCTAGTGTATGCAGTTCATCGGAGGGAGGATGGTGACGCACCTGACGTCATAACGGGTACGTTCCTTATTTTTGGATTACCCTTTACTGCTCTAATAGATATGGGGTTGACTCATTCTTACATCGCTAGTGAAGTGTCTAGAACTCTGAATGTGAACCTTGAGACTGTCCCTAGGAAGATGACTGTACTTAGTCCTTTAGGGCAATCAGTAGTAGTAGACAAACTCTTTAGGGAAGTGCCTTTAGAAGTTTAGGGGGCGCAGTTTTCGGCTAACTTAATGGAGCTGCCATTTGGGGATTTTGACTTAATCTTAGGCACGGACTGGTTAGTGAGGTACCGTGTGAATGTGGACTATGCTGCTAAGCGCATGTCGTTGAGGACTTCCAATGATAATGAGATCGTGGTGGGTGAGAGGAGGAATTACCTGTCTAATGTAGTGTCTGCTCTTAAGGCAGAGAAGATGGTAAAAAAGGGATGTATGGCTTTTCTGATACTTGTCAGTGCTCTAGAGGCTAAGGAAGCAGCTGTAGAATGGGTTAGGACGGTAAAAGAGCTTGTGGATGTCTTTCCAAAAGAACTTCCAGGGTTGCCTTCGGATCGTGAGGTGGAGTTTGGGATTGACTTGTTGCCAGGTACAGCGCTAGTATCTATCGCTCTGTAGAGAATGGCACCAAAGGAGTTGGTAGAGCTCAAGGCCCAGATCCAAGAGTTACTCGATCATGGGTTTATCCGACCCAGTGTGTCTCCATGGGGAGCACCGGTCCTATTCGTGAAGAAGAAGGACGAGACTATGTGCATGTGCATAGATTACTGGCAGTTGAATAAGCTGACGATCAAAAACAAGTACCCGTTGCCGAGGATAGATGACTTGTTTGATCAACTTAAGGGGGTCGCGATATTTTCAAAGATAGATCTAAGGTCGGGATATCATCAGCTTAAGGTGAAGGAAGTCGATATCCATAAGATAGCTTTTCAGACTAGATACGAGCATTATGAGTTCTTGGTAATGTAGTTCGAATTGACGAACGCCCAACTGCATTCATGGATATGATGAACCGGGTTTTCCAACCCTACTTGGATCAGTTTGTCATTGTGTTTATAGATGACATTCTAGTATATTCCAAGTCCGAGGAAGAGTATGATGCGCATCTCCGGGTAGTATTGCAGGTGTTAAGGGAGAAGAAGTTATATGCCAAGTTTAGCAAGTGTGAATTTTGGTTGAAGGAAGTTGCATTTTTAGGTCATGTGGTGTCTGTAGAAAGGATAAGGGTAGATCCTCGGAAGATTGAGGCAGCGTTAGATTGGAAACCACCTAAGTCTATGGCAGAAGTTCACAATTTCTTGGGGTTAGTAGTCTACTACCGAAGATTTGTCGAGGGGTTTTCATCAATAGCAGCACCTCTGACAAAGTTGTTGAGAAAAGAGGTACCTTTCGTATGGGCAGATAAGCAACAAGAGAGTTTTTAGCAGCTTAAGAGAGTGCTGACGGAGGATCCAGTTTTGATTCAGCCTGAGGCAGGAAAAGATTTTGTGGTGTATTGTGATGCTTCTCACACATGATTGGGATGTGTTCTGATGCAAGGTGGGAAGGTGGTCGCTTATGCGTCTCGGCAATTAAGGCCACATGAGGTTAACTATCCGACGCATGACCAGGAGTTGGCTGCGGTAGTGTTCGTTCTGAAGGTATGGAGGCATTATTTGTATGGAGAAAAGTCAGTGATCTACACGGATCACAATAGTCTGAAGTATCTACTAACTTAGAAGGAGCTGAATTTGAGACAGCGAAGGTGGGTGGAGTTATTAAAAGACTACGATTGTTCAATAGAGTATCACCCGGGCAAGGCAAATGTAGCGGCAGATGCCCTAAGTCGAAAAGTGGTATCGAATCTGAGGGCGATGTTTGCACGTCTTAGCCTTTATGATGATGGAAGTTTGCCAGTAGAGTTGCAGGTGAAGCCGACATGGTTAAGTCAGGTGAGAGAAAAATAGTGGGTAGATGGTGAACTAAGTGCTAAGCTACTGCAAGTGCAGAATGGGGAATTGGAAGACTATGGTGTAAACAGCGATGGAGTGATGTGTTTTTAGGGCAAGGTCTGTATGCCAAAGGATGAGGAATTAAGTCAGAGAATTCTTCAGAATCACATAGTAGCCCTTATGCTATGTATCCTGGAGGAAGTAAGTTATTCAGGGATCTACGGGATCAGTTTTGGTGGCCTGGTCTTAAGCAGAAGTTACAGAATTTGTGGGGAAGTGTTTAACATGTCAGCAGGTCAAAGCTGAACACCAAGTACCTTCGGGGTTGCTTCAACCAATAAAGATTCCGTAGTGGAAGTGGGAGAGAATTACAATGGACTTCGTTAGTGGGCTTCCCCTTACGCCTACTATGAAGGATTCGGTATGGGTGATAGTAGATTGGTTGACAAAGTCTGCACATTTCATACCAGTGTGGGTTGACTATTCTCTGCAGAGATTGGCAAAGTTGTATGTGGCAGAAATTTTGAGGCTGCACGAGGTGTCGGTGTCGATTATCTCAGATAGGGATCCGAGGTTTACATCTCAATTTTGGAAAGCACTGCATCAGGCATTAGGCCACCAGGTTGGACTTCAGTACGTCATCTTATCCGCAGTCGGACGGCCAGTTTAAACGGGTAATTCAAGTGTTAGAGGATATGTTGCGGGGTTGCATAATAGACCTCAGAGGAATTTGGGAGGAGTTCTTACCTTTAGCGGAGTTTGCATACAATAATAGCTATCAAGCAAGTATTCGGATGGCACCGTATGAAGCACTGTATGGACGGAAGTGTCGTACTCCTACGTGTTGGACAGAATTGGGGGAACGTCAGGTTTTGGGTCCGAGATTGTGGCAGAATCAAAAGAAAAGGTTAGAGTGATTCAGGCACAGTTGAAAGAGGCGTCTGACAGACAAAAGTCGTATGTAGATCCCAAGCGGAAAGAGATAGAGTTTGCTATGGGAGATCAGGTGTTTCTGAAAGTTTTGCAGTGGAAGAAGGTGATGAGATTGGGTCACAAGGGAAAGTTAAGTCCCAGGTTTATAGGACCTTATCAGATTTTGAAGCGGGTTGGACCAGTGTCGTACCAGTTGGAATTGCATTTGGAATTAAAGCAGATGCATGATGTGTTTCACATCTCGATGCTACGGCGATACCAATTAGATCCATCGCATGTGGTACTAGTGGAAGAAGTGGGGTTGAGACCAGATTTGTCCTTCGAGGAAGAACCGGTTTAGATCTTGGAACGGGATGTGAAGGTTTTACGGAGGAAATCAATTCCTCTAGTCAAAGTGTTATGATGGAACCATGGATCGGAAGAAGCTTCATCGGAGCCGGAGGAAGCAATGCGACAGTAATACCCTCACCTATTCTAGCCAGGTAATTTTGGGGCTGAAATTATTTTTAAGGGGGTAGAACTGTAATATTTGGGATTTATGGGTTATGCGTTTTAACTCAAATGTATGTAGTAGTGTGCTTGTGTGCTGTGTGTATGTGTTTTGGGGGTTTCGGGAACCTTGGGGTGTAGGCAAGAGCCTTAGAAAAATATTTGACTTTAAGTTGATAAGGGGAAGAGCTAGGAGCGCTAGGCCTTAGGAAGGTTAGTGTGTGGCTTATGACACAAGAACTCGATTGGTAAAGTAGCAAGGAGGTGCCACTTGGAGCCTGTAAAAGTGACACCTCGTGGAGTGAGAAGGGACCTAGGTTCGAGCAAACAAGGGAAGCATTTTGGGGTTGCCTTTTTGCGCCAAGGAGGAGATGTTGGATGGCATGGGGACTCTAAATGGATGAGTGATAGACTTGGTCAATGCATTTGAATATGCGGCTAGGAGAAGGGATGGATGGTTAATTCATTCAAACTCTTTTGAATGAGAGGAGGGGAGGAAAAAGTGGAGAGAAAAGAGGGGATGAGAAAAGGGTGGAGTTGGCCGAATGTAGGACTTTGGGGGGGCTTATTTGGTCATGCAAGGGGGGAAGTTAGGTGCCAAATTTGCTTAAGGGTTAAGGTGCATTTTCTAGTTTTTATCCTTCCTTAGTCTTGTGCCGAAAAGTGGTAGTCAGAAAACTTTCAAAGCCCTTTTCTATTTTCTTCGCATTAGTCGATTTTTAGAAGACCATAAGGGTCCCTTTCTTCTTCTTTCTCTTCTTCTCTTTGCTCTTCTTTAGACCGAATCTATATCCCCCTTCTCTTCTCTTTTGTTAAGGCCGAACCTTTCTCTTTCTCACCAAAGCCGAACCACACAAACTTCCAACCTCTTCTCTTCTTCTTTACCACGTTTTCCCTTGTCTTCAAAAGCTGAAAGCACTCCTTGACCATAGCCGAAAGTCCCATTTCATCTTCACCCCTCGAAACCGATTTATTCACTAGCGGTAAAAGCTGAATCATATCATCATCTCACTGATCCCTTTCTCTATTAATTATTTAAAGCCGAATAACATTCTATTGTGGCCGAATCTTTCTGTATTTCCAAGCAAAGGTGTTGTCGATCTTATTGTGCAAGCTATTCAATCGATTTCGATATTGGGGTAAGGGACTCTCTGTCATTCGATCCTTTCTTCTTATACCTTTGGTTAGTCAACACTAATAAAGTTAATCCCTTTTATTCTTTCGACCAAAACAATGAAGGTGGGTTTCAGGATTCATTTTATAGCCGACATTTGAAGGAGATCTTTCGGGATTGGGATATTAGAGGGATTTCGACAACTTCCAAGGGTAGAGGACAATTTTTGGGATTTAATCAAGCAAGGAGGAGTTCGACAGAAACAAAGGAGAAGTCTCCGGGATTCAGATCTATTTCGGTAAAAGTATTTAGATGAGTTATAGATGTGTTTCCGTCTAGATTCTTACGTATCAATTAACTGGGTTTCTAATTAAGTGACATTCGATGGATGCGAATGCTAGTAGAGGAGAGAAAGGGGTAGTCCCTACCCCTAGATTTAAGAAATGCTTGGTTTCTGCAATACGGGATTGGCCATCGGGTGTGGGCCAACATCGGAAAGGGATAAGCAAATTGCTGTGATCCCTGCAAGCGAAAGTGTTAGTATCGAAAGCGTGGTTCTCAGTGTTATCAGGTGTGTAACCCCACCCTAATTCCCAATTATTAATAATAATGTTAAATATGTGTTAATAAGGCTATGAATAAATATGGCTAAGGGTACCATTCAATGGTACAGTGTATTCATGTACGTTACCCCTAACACTCTGTTAAACAATGGTTACAAGCATTGATATGAAAACATGTGTAATTTCTTTATGGCCTTGGGGTAAGGTGTATCGCATGATATCTGTATATTTTGTATGTTGCATGGGCATGAGGGTGATAATGTAAAGGGGAAGCATTTTGGTGGTTTTACCACATTATTCAGTGACTTATGTCACAATATTATGTATTCGGTGACCTTGTCACATTATTTGGTGGCTATGCCACGTATTAAGGGCGATGTGTAGTTGACTACAGCGATTGCCTTCGAGGGTGTGTAGCGTATGGAGGGTCGATTTAGTAATCCCCACGGTGTGATTAGCAAGTATGGGTGGTGTGTAGAGGTTGGATATCTAGGTGGGTTCGGGCGGTATTTGCATTATATATGTATGTAATTTAATATGTTATGATATGGGCCTATGGCCGATAATGATTCTAGATGGGCTTTGACCGAAATGTTATAATAAAGGTTATAATCGATTGGCAACCTGGGTTGGTTGTTACACATTGAGTCTGATGACTCACCCTTCGTGGGCTAACATTTTGCAGGTGATACATAGTGCAATGGACCGAGTCGGCAGGGACTATGTGGTTGCCATGCTCATCAAAATTTCGGGTTTTCATATAATGGAACTCTTTTTGTTTCTTTAGTACATTTTCTTCCAAAATTTATTTTGGCTTTTAAGATGTAATAAGGCCATTACTTAACTGCTTAATTTCGCGTATTAAATTTTATTTCCATACGATAATCAATAAACAAGTAATTAAATATTTTTCTCAAAGTAACATCAATGTTTTATCATTCCATCAAATTAACGAGTTTTTCAAAGGAGCTTTAAAATCTGACAAACCCCTTTGAGTATGAAAGAAATTATTTTAACAAGAATACAAACTCAAATGGCAACTTGGTTCCCACTCGTTAAAATTTTGACCTAGTTTTAAATTGACTTATTTTATAAGAAGATAAAACAAAATTAAGCCAAGTTTTCTTAAGGAACATGTCAGATCCGGTCGGGGCTTGTGGGCCAGGTTTGGGGTGTTTCAAAGAGCATGTCTGGGACATTGGCATCGTATTGATTCATGTAAGACCTCGTCTGGGATGTTGGCATTGTACGACTATTCCGAGCTTTCTGAGTATCCTATTAGATTTCTATCGATTCAATGGGTAAAATCGAGCTATGATCATTCACGTGAATGTATATTCATTTCAGGTATGTTTGGTATGTACACTAAGTATGTGTAAAAGGTAAGTACCTATGTGACTTTGATTTGAAGAAATGTATGATTGAATATGAGATTTTGAATAAGATACAAGAATGGTTATGAAAGAGTATGTGTATATAAGATTTATGAACTGATGAATGTGGAAAATATGGCTAAGAAAATGGGTCTAAGCATACATGTGATGAACTTGCAATGAATATGAATTTTGCAAATGTTTTCATATGCTTATATATTTTTCATGATAGGTTTATTTGTATATGAATTACTAAGCTTTTGGAAAGTTTACTCTGTGTGTGTGTTTTCTCTATTTTATAGATCGTTAAAGCTACTGAAGGCTCGGGACTGTAGAGGATCGTCATCGCACTACTCAACTTATTTTGGTACATTTTGGATATGTATAAAGCTAGATATGGCATGTATATGCTAGTTTATGGTATAAGTTTGTTGCATGAACTTAGCTACGTGATGTGGTTATTTATAAGTTGATATTTTGCCTTGATGAAATTGTTATATGATATATGTTTTGGAATGGTTAAATAGCATTTGAAATGGTCAAGTTTTTGGGTTAATAAAGATGAATTATTACTTGTATATTCAAAAGTTTTTGTCTTGTGAAGTTGGCATGAATGGAATTGGTATTGAATGTATAGATTGAATGGTTATGTTTGTATATTCTTGGTTGTCAAATGTGCATGAGATGTATTGATGATTGGCTTGTAGGCTTGACCCTAAGGGGGTGGCATTTTGGCCTTGCAAGTGGCCTATAATGTCACAGGATTGAGGCACACGGGCGTGCCTAATGACCGTGGGGCTAAATCAGTAGCTATATTAGGGACACACGGCCAAGGCACAGGTGTCCCTAGTAGCCATGTGAAAAAGTCAGTGTATGGCCTAAGAATACATGGCCTTAGCTCACAGGGGTATTTGGTAACCGTGGAGCCAAGTCAGAATCGATGACAGCCAGGCAACACGGGAGTGCTTGGTGGTCGTGGAGTAAAATCAATTTCAACTACGGGAAGGACACACAAGGGTGTCTAGCAGCCGTGGGAGGCACTCGGCCTGTCCACACGGGCGTGTATCCCTTAAAACTTAGAAAAGTCTTAAATTTTTGAGAATTTATGTATGTGTTTCGGTTTAGTCCCGACCCAATTTAGAAGTATGTTTAAGGTCCCATGGACCATTATAAGGGACACTTCGTTTGTGTTTAATGTATGATTGTACGAAATGTTATGAAAGTTTTGATCTCTCTGGTAATGCCCTTAACCCTAATCCGATGACGGATACGAATTAGGGGTGTTACATTTGGTTGGTATTAAAGCTATAGTTTAGTCAATTCTCGAACAACGTAGCGTTCAGAGTCTAGCTATACATGCCATATATCTGAATTGTGGTAGTGTGATGAATCCTGACGTATAAAATGTGATTTTTGTATAGCAATGGATCCCTAAATAGCCGTAGCTGATGATGTAAAAAGTAATGCGCCTGCTCTTATGCAAAGGATAGTGCCCTCTGATCCGAGACCGGCTATGAGCGGTCAAGAGGGAGAAGCTAAACAAACTTTCTTCCAGATGATGAGTGAGTGGTTCACTCAATTCGTAAAGAATAACCCAACTATTTTGCAACCCCCGCCCCCAATTATTCCCTCTCAGACTACAATTGTACCACCGATTATATATCTGAATCTATTGAATAAGCCTTTCGTTGACAAGATCCGTAAGTATGGGGTTAAAGAGTTCTGGGCTACTAATGATGATGATGTTGAAAAGGCCAAATTCTGGTTAGAAAATACTATTCGAGTATTCGATGAAACGTATCTCACTCCAGAAGAATGTATAAAATGTGTAGTATCTTTGCTCCAAGATGCAGCTTATCAATGGTGGAAAACTTTGATTTCTATTGTTCCGAAAGAGTGAGTTATGTGGGACTTCTTCCAGATTGAGTTTCAGAAGAAATACATCAGTGAGAGATTCATCGATCAGAAACGAAAGGAATTTCTGAAATTAAAATAGGGTGGAATGACTGTTACTAAATATGAACGAGAGTTCATGAGATTAAGTCAGTACGCTCGAGAGTGTATATCATCTGAAGCAATAATGTGCAAAAGGTTTGAAGATGGTCTTAATGAAGATATTCGCTTGTTAGTCAGAATATTAGAAATAAAAGAGTTTTTTGTACTCGTTGATCGAGCATGCAAAGTTGAGGCACTCGAGAAAGATAAAAGAAAAAAGCTGAGTCTAAAGCTCGAGATATGAGAAAGAGATTTTCGAGCAAATCATTTCACTCAGCTTCGAAAAGATTTAGAGATGATCAAAGTCGTTCAAGAGATAATGTGGGACATTCGAATAGAACTCGAGCTAGATCACAACTGAGTTTCAAAACCAAAGCAACATCAGCTGCGAATGTTGGAAATGTCTGGGCTGAGAGACCTAAATGTAAACATTGTGGAAAAAGGCATCCGAAAAGCTGTAGATTAAATGACAGAGCTTGTTTTAGATACGGATCACTTGATCATTTTATTCATGATTGCCCTGAGTCTATCAAACCAGAGATTGTTCAGAATCTAAGATCTGATAATGCACCTGTAAGCGGATGACCTTCAAAGAATGTTAGAAATGTCAGTGGTAGTCAGAGAACTACGAGAGACACTGTTGTAAGATCTGAAGCTAGAGCGCCTGCCAGAGCGTATGCTATTCGAGCTCGTGAAGCTTCATCTCCAGATGTTATAACGACCACTTTTACACTTTATGATACTTCTGTGATTGCATTGATAGACACTGGTTCTATGCATTCATATATATGCATGAATTTAGTATTCAGTAAGACTTTGCCTGTAGAGTCTATTGAGTTTGCTATAAAAGTATCGAACACCTTACGTAAAAGTGTCCTTATTGACAAAGTATGCAAGAACTGTCCGTTAATGTTTCGAGGTAATTGTTTCCCTGCTGATCTGATGCTTTTGCCATTTGACGAGTTCGATATTATTTTGGGTATGGACTGGTTGACATTGCATGATGCTGTTGTAAACTGTAAAATAAAGACTATTGATTTAAGATGTCTAAATGATGAGATTGTATGAGTTGAGTCTAATGATTTTAATGGATTGCCTACTGTGACATCGGTATTGAAAGCTCAGAGATATGTGAAAAAGGGTTATGATGCATATTTTGCTTATGTGATGATTCAAAAGTGTCTGAAAGGAAAGTTGAATCAGTGTCGATTGTCTGTGAGTTTTCTAATGTGTTCCCTGAAGAGTTACTGGGTTTGCCTCCAATTCGTGAAGTTGAGTTTCATATTAATCTACTGCCTGGTACGACACATATTTCGATAGCTCCATATAGAATGGCACCAACAGAATTGAAAGAGTTAAAGCCACAGTTGCAAGAGCTGACTGATAGAGGATTCGCTAGACCGAGTTTTTCGCCTTGGGGTGCTCCTGTTCTGTTTGTGAAAAAGAAAGATGGCACGATGAGAATGTGTATCGATTATCGTCAGTTAAATAAGGTGACAATAAAGAATAAATATTCGTTGCCTAGAATTGATGACTTATTTGATCAGTTAAAAGGGGCTACTGTATTTTCCAAGATTGATCTGAGATCAGGATATTACCAATTGAGAGTGAAAGACTCAGATATACTGAAAACTGCTTTTAGAACGAGGTACGGGCATTATGAGTTTTTAGTTATGCCATTTGGACTAACCAATGCTCCACCTGTTTTTATGGATCTGATGAACAGAATTTTCAGACCATACCTAGATTGATTTGTTGCGGTGTTCATAGATGACATGTTGATTTATTCACGTGATGAACATGAGTTGCTGAGCATTTGAGAATCGTATTGTAAACTCTGAGAGAAAAGCAATTATATGCGAAATTCAACAAGTGTAAATTCTGGTTACACGAGGTTAGCTTTCTAGGACATATTGTGTCAGCTTATAGGATTCGTGTTGATCCGAGCAAGATTTCTGCTATTCTAGATTGGAAACCTCTGAGGAACGTGTCTGAAGTCCGTAGCTTACTAGGACTAGCTGGTTATTATCGTCGATTTGTAAAAGGATTTTCTGTGATAGCTAAATTAAAAGCAAAACCGTTGTTTATACAGCAGATATGTGATGCTCAGAAATTTGATAATGAATTGTTATCGAAACGAGTTCAGTGTGATTCAAATTCTGGATCTGAATTTCAAATTGTTAATGATTGCTTGAGATTTCAAGATCGTATCTGTGTTTCGAGAAATCCGGAGTTGATTCATTTGATTTTGAACGAAGCTCATCACAGTCGTTTATCTGTTCATCTAGGAAGTACTAAAATTTACCATGATTTGAAGCGACACTATTGGTGGTCAAGTATGAAATGGGACATTTCTGACTTTGTTTCGAAACGTTCAGTCTGTCAGCAAGTGAAAGCTGAACATCAAGTTCCGTCTAGGTTACTTCAACTGATTCTGATTCCTGAATGGAAATGGGATAGAGTAACAATGGATTTTGTTTTGGGATTGCCTCTGACTCCGAGAAAGAAAGATGCGTTACGGGTCATTGTTGATCAATTGACAAAATCTACCCATTTTATTCCAGTAAGATCTGATTACTCACTTGATAGATTAGCTGAGCTATATATTTCTGAGATTGTGAGATGCATGGGGTGCCACTATCTATTGTATCAGATAGAGATTCGAGATTTACATCGAGGTTCTGGAAGAAATTGCACGAAGCTTTAGGTACGAAATTGCATTTTAGTATAGCTTTTCATCCCCAGGCAGATGGTCAGTCTAAACGGACCATTCAGATTCTTGAAGATATGTTAAGATGTTGTATACTTGAGTTTAATGGTTCATGGGAACAGTACCTGCCATTGATTGAATTTTCTTAGAATAATAGTTTTCAGTCAAGCATCAAAATGGCACCTTATGAAGCTTTGTACAGAAATAAATGTCGTACACCTCTGTATTGGGCCGAACTTAGTGAGAATAAGCTACATGGAGTCGATTTGATAAAAGATTCAGAGCAGAAAATGAAACTAATCTGAGATTGTTTGAAAGCTATAACAACCCAAACCCAGTAAACACACCATGACCGAATCCGGTATGTCACATGAGAAAATGCTTTCTAAGAAAACACGTTATAAATTAAATTTTGTAGTAGGGAGGGGGTCGTTATATAAAAACCGATTGTTTTTAACTGACTTAAAAAAAAAGATTGTACTGTCTCCTATTTCAAGGAAGCTAATTGTTTCATTTCAAAAGCAGGAAACAATTTCAGTTTGATTATCAAAACCGATTCCAACTGACTTTTTAAGTAAACTGTGTTAACCTATTTATACTGCTTGTTGGTTTTTACCCGATGGTAAAGTTTTAGAAAAACCCAATAGTTTGTGTAACCTCAGAAAACACTCATTTTAAGGCATGCAAATTTGTTTAATTTATATTAAAACTTCGTGGAAAAGAAGTAAAGCAAATCAATAAAACCCAATTTTAAGTTAGCGGCCTTATTACAACTTGAAAACCAAATTTAAAGTATGTAAACCAAAGTAATAGTCTAAAACAAAACCCGAAAAACAATGAGCATGGCCACCTCGAGTCCGCCCCGGTTCCGAATTCGCGATCTAAGAGTCACCTGCAAAATCAAACATCGGGGTGAGTCATAGAGACTCAGTGTGTAATCCCCCATCCCAAAAATAGCAATGCTCGTACACGATTTCATGAGTCAACACGCAAGTCATGCAATCCCAAAACCTAACCATTCGTACTCCAGTATCTACCCCGTGTGGTCAAAACCATTGGTGGTCAAAACCACTGGTGACCGTAGTCACAAATAATATGGTGGGGCCAACCTACCTTGTGGCCAAAACCACTGATGACGATCCCATATCCATATGTGGGACCAACCCACGGTGGTGCTAGACCACAGGGACAAGTCACAAAGATAGCAATATGTGGTCAAAAACACTGGTGGTCAAAACCACTGAGACTTAGTCACAAATAATATCGAAAGCGGGGCCAACCCACTGTGTAGTCAAAACCACTAGTTACAGTCTAAATCATCCTTCCCTCTCCTCTCATCATACCCACTTAATGTACGTACTATTCATGGCATAAATATCAGGCTTAACAATCAGAGATTACATGGCATGGCGTATGCAGATTTTAACAAGGCATTCAACGTTAACCAAATAGAGTGGACTTACCTGGAGTCCTCGCTTTTTACCCACAAGGGTAACATACCATTTCAACCGGTATCTGGCTTTTGGCAATTACACAATATAACATATTAACAAATGAAGTGTGTAAGAGTTACACACCTTATTACTCGTAAAACGATGCTCTCTACGTTGGTACTATTGTAAATCGACACCACTACTATTTGACTACTACGCTGCTCAGGTGTTCACCCACACCTAAGTGGCCAATCTCGAATCGCCGACACTGCCCTCTTTTCGAACTTAGGGGCTGGGGTCTCAGATCCAACCCCTCCTAACGCTTAGTTAGCCTTTGAATCCATAATACATCTTATCACTAAATCAAGTTAAAGTAGTGACTAAACATAACGAACTAAAACCTGAAGTTAGAACCCTTACCTAAATCGACAAGAACCCAAGGTTCTAAACGTGACTCACAACCAACGAATCCCGAAGATGCACACCAGGTGGCGTCAACACAATCCCTTGCATCCGGCCAAGCATCAAATAACTTTGACCCTCTGCCTTCGGTACTTAATGCACTAAAGAAATATCAAAACGATGGAACACTTACCCCACACTACAAAACCGATTGGAAGAGACAACTAACCAACAACAATGATCCACTGCAAACAAAAGACCCGCGAGGAGGTTGAGTGCCAGAGGCTTCGGTTTTTCTTACTATAGCAAACGAAATAGAAGAAAAAGAATAGAAATGTGAATATGCCAGGGAGATTCGACCATAAGAAAAAAAGAGAAGATGAGATCTTACCTAGTTCAGAGTTACGGTTTCGGCTTTGAGAACCAAAGAATGGGAAAGAAAGATGAATGGGGATTGATGATGAGAAAAATAGGAGAATGTAGTTTCGGTTAACAACAGAATGAAAGTGAAAAAAATGGAAAAGGACAAGTGATATGTGAAGTTTCGGTTCTTATGGTTTTGGCAAGAGATTAAATCGCAACTGTTGTGTGGTAAGCAAGGTGGATTCGACTAAGCACTGAAGAAGTTAAAAGAAGAAAAGATGAGGAGAAGTTTAGGAGAGCATTCGACTTTGAGTAGATGAGAGAAAAAGAAAATGTAAAAATGCCCGAAGAGAAGGGTTTAGTTTCGGCACCCAAAAAGAAATGAGAAGAAAAACTTTAAAGTTCCCTAACTAGCCAAATTTGCACACTACACCCAGGCCTACACCCATATTCGGCCACCTCCCTAAACTAGCAAACCAAAATCGAAAATGGAAGGAACCCACACCCCAAGTTTCGGCACACTCCTAACACACAAGAACAGAATGCCCACACCTGCCACCTCTCAAATTTCGGCCACACACCCTAACTCCCTTCAAACTCTATGCTGTCCCCCTCCTTTCTCCTTGAACTTCTCTCATCCACTCATTCAAACAACTTGAATGAGTCAAACTTCCTACATTCACTCTTCTCCAACCATTCAAATATGTTGATTCCTTCAACACTCTTCCACCAGAGTCCATCCTGAGAAAACTACCTCCCTAGCTTTGGCGTCAAAATAATAAGAAGAAAAGAAGAATTCTGCTGCTCGAACCTAGGTCCCCCAGCATGCTTGAGGTGTCACTCCCCTTGTGCCCAAGTAGCGCCTCCCTTGCCACTTTACCAAGGTACTTCTTGTGACATAATCAACCACCAGCTACCCTTAACCCATAACGTCAGTAGCTCCCCCCTTCGAAAGCCCAAAACGCAAATTTCTGCTAAGACTCAGGCCTACTCCTGGCTCAAGCCTAGATCCTAAAATAGTCCAAACTAACGTACCTAACATACAATACACATGCAACCACACGAAATGCAAAGCCCCCGGTTTAAGGATGTTACAGTTCTACCCCCTTAAAAATAATTTTGGCCTCGAAATTACCTGATTAAAAGAGTTGAGGGTATTGCTGCCGCATTGCATCTTCCGGTTCCCACGTGGCTTTTTTCGTTTCGTGATTCCGCCATAACACCTTCACTAAAGGAACTGACTTCCTACGTAAAACTTTGACATCCCAATCTAGAATCTGCACTGGTTCTTCCTCAAAGGACAAATCTAGACTCACCTCTATCTCCTCTACTGGCACAACATGTGATGATCTGATCGATAGCGCCTAAGCATGGAAACATGGATTACATCATGGATCTGACTCAATTCCACTAGCAACTCGAGCTGATAAGCTACTGGTCCCACACGCCTTAACACCTTATACGGCCTGATGAACCGAGGGCTCAGCTTGCCTTTCTGACCAAATCTCAGCACTTTCTTCCATGGCGACACCTTAAGAAAAACCCTGTCACCCACTGCGAACTCTATATCTCTTCGTTTAAGATCGGCATAAGACTTCTTCCTATCCAAAGCCTCCTTTAGACGAGCCCGAATCAGCTTAACCTTATCCTCTGTTTCAGCCACTAGCTCTAAACCCAACAACTGACGCTCTCCCAACTCTGTCCAACGCGTAGGGGTACGACACCTCCGTCCATACAGTGCTTCATACGGTGCCATCTGGATACTTGCCAGGTAACTGTTGTACATGAATTCCGCCAACGGTAGATATTCCTCTCAACTACATCTGAAATCCAAAACACAACCCCTCAGCATATCTTCTAAAATTTGGATTACTCTCTCTAACTGTCCATCTGACTGCGGATGAAATGCCGTACTGAAATCTAGCCTTGTACCCAATGCCTGGTGCAACGCTTTCCAAAATCTTAATGTGAATCGAGGATCCCTGTCCGAAATAATCGATACTGGCACCCCATGCAATCTCACTATCTCTTCAATATACAACTTAGCCAACTTTTGGAGTGAGTAATCCACCCGGACCGGTATGAAATGAGCTGATTTTGTCAGACGGTCCACAATTACCCAGACTGAATCTTTCTTGCTAGGCGTAAGGGGTAGCCTAGTGATGAAATCTATCGTAATCATTTCCCACTTCCACTGCGGAATCTTCACCGGTTGCAACAGACCCGAAGGTAACTGATGTTCAGCTTTGACTTGCTGGCATGTCAAACACCTACTCACGAATTCAATTACTTCTCTCTTCAAACCCAGCCACCAGAACTATTCCTGCAAATCTCGGTACATCTTGCTACCTCCCGAATGCATAGCATATGGGCTGCTATGAGCTTCTTGCAGAATCTTCTGCCTTAACTCGATGTCTTTCGGCATACAAACTTTCCCCTAGAGACACAACACTCCCTCGCTATTCGAACTATAACCTTCCAATCCATCATTCTGCACTTGTAACCTCTGAGCACTTAGAACCTCATCTTTTAATTGTTCTTCCTTAATCTGATTTACCCAAGTCAGCTTTATCTACAACTTCGCTAATAGACTCCCGTCATCAAACAGACTAAGGTGGGCAAACATTGCTCTTAAGTCTACTACCACCTTGCGGCTCAATGCGTCAGCCACTACGTTAGCCTTACTCGAATGGTATTCAATCGAACAATCGTAGTCTTTCAACAACTCGATCCACCTACGCTGCCTCAAATTCAATTCCTTTTAAGTCAAGAGATACTTCAAACTCTTGTGATCCGTGTAGACTATCGATTTCTCCCCATATAAGTAATGCCTCCATATTTTCAGAGCAAAAACCACTACAGCCAACTCCAGATCATGTGTCGGATAATTCACTTCGTGAAGCCTCAACTACCGAGATGCATATGCTACTACTTTCCCTTCTTGCATCAGCACACAACCCAAACCAGTATGCGACGCATCACAATAAACCATGAACGCTTTCCCTGCTTCAAGCTGAATTAACACCGGAGCTTCTATCAAAATCCTTTTTAACTTATCAAAACTTTCCTGCTGCTTGTCTAAACACACAAATGGAACACCTTTTTCTCAGCAACTTGGTTAACGGTGCTGTAATCAAGGAAAACCCTTCCACAAATCTTCTGTAATATCCTGCCAAACCTAGAAAACTCTGAATCTCCGCTACAGACTTAGGTGGTTTCCAGTCCAACACTGCTTCAATCTTTCGAGGATATACCCTAATCCCCTCAACTGACACCACATGACCCAAGAAAGTTACCTCCTTTAGCCAGAACTCGCATTTTCTAAACTTTGCGAATAATTGGTTCTCTTTAAAAATCTACAAAACAACATGCAGATGCGAATCATGCTCCTCATCAGATTTCGAGTACACCAATATGTCGTCTATGAATACCACCATGAAGTGATCCAAGTATGGCTGAAGCACCTGATTCATCATGTCCATGAATGCTGCCGGCGCATTGGTCAACCCAAACGGCATTACCAAGAACTCGTGTGCCCATAACGAGTGTGAAATGCAGTTTTGTAAATATCGGCCTCCTTTACCTTAAGCTGGTGATACCCCGACCTTAGATCAATCTTAGAGAAGACTAATGCACCCTTAAGTTGATCGAACAGGTCATCTATCCTCGGCAATGGGTACTTGTTCTTGATCGTCAGCTTATTCAGTTGTCGATAATTTATACACATCCGCATCGTACTGTCTTTCTTCTTAACGAATAGCACAGGCGCTCCCCAAGGTGATATACTCGGTCGGATAAAACCTTCATCCAGCAACTCTTGAATTTGTGCTTTCAGCTCCACCAACTTCTTCAGTGCCATCCTATATGGGGCAATAGACACTGGCGCGCTTCCCGATAACAAGTCTATCGCAAATTCCACCTCACGATCTGGAGGCAGACTCGAAAGCTTTTTTGAAAATACATCAGCAAATTCCTTCACAGTTCGGACATCCCCTACAGTTACTTCCTTGGCCTCCAATGCACAAACATGAACCATGAATGCCTCACAACCCTTCCTCAACATTTTCTCGGCCTTCAAAGTGGACACAACATTGGATAGATAATCTCTTCTATTACCTATCATTACCACCTCTTCACCTTCAACTGATCTCAATACCATACGCTTAGCTGCGCAGTCCAAACTCGCTTGGCACTTCACTAACTAGTCCATCCCTAAGATCAAATCGAACTCCCCGAATGGCAGTTCCATCAAACTAGCCAAAAACACTACCCCTTGAAGTTCTAGAGGTACATCCTTATAAAGTTTGTTTACTTCTACAAAGTGACCTAGAGGGCTAATTACAGTCATCTCCTTAGAAGAAATCTCAAAGGCTAAGTTCATAGTTCCCACAATACTACTGGCAACATAAGAATACGTTGAACCAACATCTATCAAAGCAATATAAGGCGGTCCAAAATTAAAAGCGTATTAGTTATAACATTGCAAGGCCACCTCCTCTCGACGCTTTGTCGCATAGACCAACCCAGTGTCTTGCATCAAGATTTCGGTACCGCCGGTGCTCCTCGACCTCGCCCGAACCATTACCTCCCCGATTGGACCACGACCCTCCGTGGTTGCCGACCATCACTCTGAATTGTACGCCTACGGACCCTCGACCGATCCTAGGCGATTTTCGTGGACAATCCCTTACCTGATGGCACCCTCTGTTTCCGGTCCAACACTATCCTATATGAGACTTTCCACATCGAGCACACCGTGGCGGCCATTGAGTAGTAGCAGGCCTGGCAATCTGATTCGGCCCACCATATCTAGCCCTTTTCTGTGAATTCCTGGCAAACCCTGACGACCCAGAACTCCTCTTGGTCTAACTCCTATCCTGATTCTATCTCACCGACTGTTTCACATCCTCGGCAATCTTGGCCTTCTCCACCAAGACTGTAAATTCTCTCTCCTACTGTGGTGCAATCAACATCTGCAGCTCATCTCTCAACCCATCTTCAAATCTGACACACCGCTCGTGCTCCGTAGCCACAATACCCCGAGCATAGTGACTTAATCGGAGAAACTCTACCTCATATTCTGATATTGTCTTATTCACTTGGACCAAATTCAAGAATGCCTTACGCTATGCATCAACGTAACTAGCCCTGATGTACTTCCTCTGATAAGCTGCCTTAAAAAAATCCCAAGTGAGATCATCAGCTGCTACACCATCCCGAACCGTGAGCCACCACTGATAAGACTCATCCCGTAAAATAGAACTATCCCCTTCAGCTTTTCCTCAACCATAAAATCCAAGTCATCCATAATGCGTTCTGTCGCCTTTAGCCAATAGTCAGTTGTATTGGGAGCCACTCTAGACACACCACTGAATACCTCCGCTCCATCAACCTGGAGTCGTTCGAACACAAATTTTTGAGCTCCCGATCCTCCACCTGCTCTAGCTACTCTCTTCAAAACCCACAGCATTACCTGTGACACCTCGTCGTCCCTCCTATCTGATCCTGAAACTTCGCGCCCACAGCTGGCGGCAGCGATACCTCATTCTCTGACACATGGCCAGGCCCTATCGGTTCTGATACAGTGATCCTACCTCTACCACGTCCGCGTGTATTACGCCAACGTCCTTGAGTGCTCATGACTACTGTTCATGTTTTAATCTGATTTAAGAATTTTATGCGTTAGACTTATTCCACTGTTATTACGGTAAAATTTTTATGAATAGTTTATTATATGGATTGTTTTCGCAGGTTCACACAGTCCTACAAGTTTCAGTCTCTAAAGTAATTCCCTATTATTATCTGTCATATCATAATCACCATAATCATATAAATAGCAATTAAGGGGTACTTACCTGTGCAATCCGGTGCCGGAGACTCGGTGCCATGCTTTTAAGTCCTGTATTTTTTTCCATCAAAATCATTTCGTAACCCATTATTGAAAACATTTTGGACCTCGGGCCTAGAGTCGAGCTTTTGAACCAGGCTTTGATACCAAAATTGTAACACCCCAAACCCAGTCAACACACCACGACCGAATCCGGTATGTCACATGAGAAAATACTTTCTAAGAAAACAAGTTATAAATTAAATTTTGTAGTAGGGAGGGGGGTTGTTATATAAAAATCGGATGTTTTTAACTGATTTAAAAAAAAGATTGTACAGTCTCCTATTTCAAGGAAGCTAATCGATTCATTTGAAAAGCAGGAAACAGTTTCTGTTTGATTATCAAAACCGATTCCAACTGACTTTTTAAGTAAACCGTGTTAACCTATTTATACTGCTTGTTGGTTTTTACCCGATGGTAAAGTTTTAGAAAAACCCGATAGTTTGTGTAACCTTAGAAAACACTCATTTTAAGGTATGCAGATTTGTTTAATTTATATTAAAACTTCGTGGAAAAGAAGTAAAGCAAATCAATAAACCCCAAATTTAAGTTAGCGGCCTTATTACAACTTAAAAACCAAATTTAAAGTATTTAAGCCAAAGTAATAGTCTAAAACAAAACCCGAAAAACAATGAGCATGGTCACCTCGAGTCTGCCTCGGCTCCGAATCCGCGATCTTAGAGTTACCTACAAAATCAAACATCGGGGTGAGTCATAGAGACTCAGTGTGTAATCCCCCATCCCAAAAATAGCAATGCTCGTACACGATTTCATAAGTCAACACGCAAGTCATACAATCCCAAAACCTAACCATTCGTACTCCAGTATCGACCCCGTGTGGTCAAAACCACTAGTGGTCAAAACCAATGGTGACCGTAGTCACAAATAATATCTGTGTGGTCAGAACCACTGGCGACCGTAGTCACAAATAATATGGTGGGGCCAACCCACCTTATGGTCAAAACCACTGATGACGAACCCATATCCATATGTTAGGCCAACCCACGGTGGTGCTAGACCATAGGGACAAGTCACAAAGATAGCAATATGTGGTCATAACCACTGGTGGTCAAAACCATTGAGACTTAGTCACAAATTATATTGAAGGCGGGGCCAACCCACTGTGTGGTCAAAACTACTGGGGACAGTCTAAATCATCCTTCCCCCTCCTCTCATCATACCCACTTAATGTATGTACTATTCATGGCATAAATATCATGATTAACAATCAGAGATTACATGGCATGGCATGTGCAGATTTTAACAAGGCATTCAATGTTAACCAAATAGAGTGGACTTACCTGGAGTCCTCGCTTTTTACCCACAAGGGTAACATACCATTTCAACCGGTATCTGGCTTTTGGCAATTACACAATATAACATATTATCAAATGAAGTGTGTAAGAGTTACACACCTTATTACTCATAAAACGACACACTGTATGTCAGTACTGTCATTAATCAACACCACCGCTATTTGACTACTACGCTACTCAGGTGTTCGCCCACACCCAGGTGGCCAATCTCGAACCGCTGACACTGCCCTCTTTTTGAACTTAGGGGCTGGGGTCTCAGATCTAACCCCTCCTAACGCTTGGTTAGCCTTCGAATCCATGATACACCTTATCACTAAATCCAGTTAAAGTAGTGACTAAACATAATGAACTAAAACTCGAAGTTAGAACCCTTACCTAAATCGACAAGAACCCAAGGTTCTAAGCATGACTCATAACCAACGAATCCCGAAGATTCACACGGTGGCGTCAACACAATCCCCTACATTCGGCCAAGCATCAAATAACTTTGACCCTCTGCCTTCGGCACTTAATGCAATAAAGAAATATCAAAACCATGGAGCACTTACCCCACATTACAAAATCGATTGGAAGAGACAACTAACCAACAACAACGATCCACTACAAACAAAAGACCCGCAAACAGGTTGAGTGCCAGAGGCTTCGACTTTTCTTACATAGCAAACGAAATAGAAGAAAAAGAATAGAGATGTGAATATGCCAGGGAGATTCGGCCATAAAAACAAAAGAGAAGATGAGATCTTACCTAGTTCAGAGTTGTAGTTTCGGCTTTGAGAACCAAAGAATGGGAAAGAAAGATGAATGTGAATTCACTACTAGAGAGTGAAAATATGATGAGAAAAATAGGAGAATGTAGTTTCTGTTAACAACAGAATAAAAGTAAAAAAAAGAGAAGGAGAAGTAATATGTGAAGTTTGGGTTCTTATGGTTTTGGCAAGAGAATAAATCACAACTATTGTGTGGTAAGCAAGGTGGATTCGGCTAAGCACTGAAGAAGTAAAAAGAAGAAAAGATGAGGAGAAGTTTAGGAGAGCATTCGGCTTTGAGTAGATGAGAGAAAAAGAAAATGTAAAAATGCCCAAAGAGAGGGGTTTAGTATCGGTACCCAAAAAGAAATGAGAAGAAAAACTCTAAAGTTCCCTAAGTAGCCGAATTTGCACACTACACCCAGGCCTACACCCACATTTGGCCACCTCCCTAAACTAGCAAACCAAAATAAAAAATGGAAGGAACCCATACCCCAAGTTTCGACACACTCCCAACACACAAGAACCGAATGCCCACACCTACCACCTCTCAAATTTCGGCCACACACCCCAACTCCCTTCAAAATCTATGCCATCCCCCTCCTTTCTCCTTGAACTTCTCTCATCCACTCATTCAAACAACTTGAATGAGTCAAACTTCCTACATTCACTCTTCTCCAACCATTCAAATATGTTGACTCCTTCAACACTCTTCCACCAGAGTCCATCCAGAGCACACCACCTCCCTAGCTTTGGCGTCAAAATAATAAGAAGAAAAGAAGATTTCTGCTGCTCAAACCTAGGTCTCCCAGCATGCTTGAGGCGTCAATCCCCTTGTGCCCAAGTAGCGCCTCCCTTGCCACTTTACCAAGGTACTTCTTGTGACACAATCCACCACCAACTACCCTTAACCCCTAACATCAGTAGCTACCCCCTTCGAAAGCCCAAAACACAAATTTTTGCTAAGATTCAGGCCTACTCTTGGCTCAAGCCTAGACCCTAAAATAGTCCAAACTAACGTGCCTAACATACAATACACATGCAACCACACGAAATGCAAAGGCCCCAGTTTAAGGATGTTACAAAAGCAACATCTGATCGTCAAAAGTCTTATCAGACTTGAAACAAAAAGATATAGAATTTGAAATTGGTGACAAAGTATTTCTAAAAGTGTCACCGTGGAAGAAAGTGCTTGGATTCAGACGTAAAAGTAAGTTAAGTTCGAGGTTCATCGAGGCTGTATGAGATTATTGAACGAGCTGGGCCTGTTGCTTATAAATTAAGGTTGCCCTCTAAATTAGAAAAGATCCATAATGTATTCCTTGTCTCGATGCTTGGTAGATACTGATCTGATCCATCACATGTGATTGCCCCATCTGAAATTGAAATCTAATCTGATACGACATATGAAGAGAAATCGATTCATATATTAGCTCGTGAAGTGAAAGAGTTGAAAAACAAGAAAATACCATTAGTGAAAGTATTATGGCATCGACACGGAATAGAAGAGATTACGTAGGAGCCCAAATATTCAATAAGACGGTAATATCCGACTCTATTTAATGGTAAGATTTTTGGGGACGAAAATCCCTAAGAGGGGAGAATTGTAACAGTCTGGTTTATACCCTAGTCAAAATAGTGGTTTTGAAACCACAAATCTAAGTCCGTATAATATTTTAATATTATTTTCTATGTCATTGATAAGTCATTATGCATGTGCTAAAGTTTGGTAAGATAATTTATCTATATGTGTGCTTAATTTGACAAAAGGATTGAATTGCATTAAATATAAAAGTTATATGCTATATGTTAAAGTGCCTATGTGTTGTGGTTTACTAAGGTGGAGGACTTATGTTGTTATTATGCCATTATATAGAGATAGTGGATGGATAAATGTATTAAATGCCCTTAATATTTCATGTATATGTGTTAAGTATAAGGCTAAATTAGTAACTAAATTAGTAATATGATGTTAATAAAATAAAAGGCTAGAATAATAAGCCATTTTATTCATCTTTTTGCCGAAATATAGAACAAAATAAAAAGAAAGAAGAAGCTAGGGCATTTGGCACTTACAAGCTTGTATTAAGGTAAGTTTTAACTTTGGATTTTTATGATTTTTATGTTTTTGAGATTGTTGCTTAGTCTACTATCAAGCCCATGTCTCAATTTTGTGTATTGATGATGTTTGTGAGATATGCCATTGATGATATGCTATGCTTTGTGATAAGTTTAGTTGTTAAATGAAAGATTTGAGCTAAATGAACTTACTTTGTTCTTGAATTTTTGATGAATTTAGCTAATTAGGGCTAAATTGAGAAAATAGCAACTTGAGGGACTAAATTTCAAATTTGATGAAAAATATGGGCTTGTATGAAATGTATGAACACTCGGCTAAGCACGTGTATGTGATGATTTTGTGAATTTGATGTTTTGAGAAAAATGGACTAAATTGCTAAATTGTCCAAATGTGAGGGTTAAATTGCAAATATCCATAAACGTGTGTCCTTGGATTGAATCGAATGAGTTAGTGAATAAAAGGGTTAATTTTGAATATGTATAGATCAAGAACCGAGGAAAACGAATTTAGATCGCGGGAAAGCAAAAATAACCGAGTAGTCGTTTCCATTTCCGTAAAATCGAATCCGAGGTAAGTCATTTTGCAAATAAACGTATTTGTTTTAAACTGTGTATGATCATATGACTATTGTTAACTATGAATGCTTATGAGATGATCTGTACATGAATTTCAAGATAAGGCTGACTTAGTGTTGATATCCGATAAGTCCCGTACGAACCTAGGAATAGATAGGATTAGCTATGTCATGACATAGGTATCTGTTCTGTTTTATCATGTAAGACCATGTCTAGGATGTTAGCGTCGATTTGAGATTTCGTATAAGACCACGTCTAGGATGTTGGCATCAATATGAGCTTTACGTTTAAGACCATGATTGGGACATCTGCATCGTATTGATTCGTGTAAGACCCTGTCTGGGACAGTGGCATCGATATCTGAGTACAAGTAAGACCTCATCTGCGACGTTGCCATTATACGACTATTCGAGCTTTTTGAGTATCCTCTTAGATTTTTATCGGTTCAACGGGCAAAACTAAGTTATGATCATTTATGTGAACGTATATTCATTTCAGGTACGTTTGGTATGTACACTAAGTGTGTATAAAAGGTAAGTACCTATGTGACTTTGATTTGAAGAAATGTATGATTGAATATGAGATTGTGAATAAGATACAAGAATGGTTATGAAAGAGCTATGTGTATATAAGATTTATGAACTGATGAATGTGGCAAATATGGCTAAGAAAATGGGTCAAGCATACATGTGATGAACTTCCTATGAATATGAATTTTGCCAATGTTTCCATATGCTTATATGTTTTTCATGATAGGTTTGTTTGTATATGACTTACTAAGCTTTTGGAAAGCTTACTCTATGTGTTTGTTTTCTCTGTTTTATAGATCGTTAAAGCTACTGAAGGCTTGAGACCGTCGAGTTCACACTACTCGACTTATTTTGGTACATTTTGGAAATGTATAAAGCTAGATATGGCATGTATAGGCTAGTTTATTGTATAAGTTTGTTGTATAAACTTAGCTACGTGATGTGGCTATTTATAAGTTGATATTTTGCCTTGATGAAATTGTTATATGATATATGTTTAGGAATGGTTAAATAGCATTTGAAATGGTCAAGTTTTTGGGTTAATAAGGATGAATTCTTACTTGTATATTCATAAGTTTTTGTTTTGTGAAGTTGGCATGAATGGAATTGGTATTGAATGTATAGATTGAATAGTTATGTTGGTATATTCTTGGTTGTCAAATGTGCATGAGATATATTGATGATTGGCTTGTAGGTTTGACCCTAAGGGGGTGGCATTTTGGACTTGCAAATGGCCTATAATGTCACACGGTTGAGGAACACGGATGTGCCTAGTGACTGTGGGGCCAAGTCAGTAGCTATCTTAGGGACACACGGACAAGGTACACGGGCGTGCCTAGTAGTTGGGTGAAAAAGTCAGTATATGGCCTAAGAATACACGGCCTTAGCTCATGGGGATGTTTGGTAACCGTGGAGCCAATTCAAAATCGACCACAGCCAGGCAACAAGGGCGTGATTGGTGGCCTTGGAGTAAAATTAGTTTCGACCACAAGGAGGACACACGAGGGTGTCTAGCAGCCGTGGGAGGCACACGACCTGTCTACACTGGCGTGTATCCCCTAAAACTTAGAAAAGTCTTAAATTTATGAGAATTTCTGTATGTGTTTCGGTTTAGTCCCAACCCGATTTATAAGTATGTTTAAGGTCTCATTGACCATTATAAGGGACACTTCATTTGTGTTTAATGTATGATTGTACGAAATGTTATGAAAGTTTTGATCTGTCTGGTAATGCCCTTAACCCTATTCCGGCGACAGATACGGGATAGGGGCGTTACAAATTTTTCAACCTAAAATGGTCCAAATTATGAATATTAATACTTAGTATAATTCATTTTAATTTTTATCCAATTTTTTTGTTAAATAATTATTATTAATTATATTATGAAAGGAGGCCTAATTATATTAGTTAATGTGTATAATAGAGTAATGGCAATAACCTAAATGAAAATGTATAAAGTGTACAATAGGATGAATAAAGAATTTGGATCCTTGTTGATAAATAATTTAATTTGTTAATTATTCGTTTAAATAGATGTATGCTTGAAAGAATTGATGTTGTGTAATTAATTCAGGAAAGACTTTAGACATTGTTTGAAATAGCCTAGAGACTACAAGCTTACTTGTTACAATGTATTCCTAGTTCTCATATCTTTGAGCCTCAAGTACACTTTTCTTGTAAGCCTTAATATCAAAGCCTTGAGCCTAAATGAGTCTAGTATTCAGTCCTTTTTAGTCTTGTTCTTTAAAGTGCACTACGTAATGGACGTCAGGCCGTGGACTTTAAGGGCTAGGTAAAAATATTATGGTGGCTTTGTATGCAAGAAAGAAAATGAATGGATTACATATTAAAAAATTAACGAAAGAGTGCAAAATAAAGAAAAAGAGAGCAAAATCAAAATTATGCTCGAAAATGAAAATCTTTCAGTGCACAATTACAAAATTTTGTACATACTATTATCAGATAATACCATCTAACATTTTGGAGAAATAAGGTAGGTGAGGAAAGGAGAAATAAGGAGGTGAGCTCATAAATAAATTAGGGACGAGTAGGGAACAATTTAATGTGCTTAACCGTTTCTAATGCTTGAACCCGTTTTGAGTGCCCATTGTTTCAATTCCAAATCGTCCTAAGCCTCAGAACACTACAAGCCTAGAAGACCTTTAAGACCCGAATAATTCACCAACACAATAATTCGTGAATAGCTTGCATTCATTTGAATGAATATGACCAATTCATTTTAAATATATGAGCGGTCTACATAATTTATTTTGATGGATAAAACTTGTACATATGTTCATTTCCATTGCCTCTACGTCTATTGTAACAACCCGTTAGTGTTGTTGAAAATAATGGTTTCAAGATGTCTATTGTAACAACCCGTTAGTGTTGTTGAAAATAATGGTTTCAAGATGTAAACGTAAAAATATATAGGATTTTTCCTATATAATTTATCACCTTTTTACTTAAATTTGTTGCTAAAACTAAGTAATTCTTTAATAAATTAATGAAATATGTGAAAATATGAAATTAGGACATAAAAATTATTCAAATGTGATTTTATGCTTTATTATATAGTTTTCATGCATAAAATGGCTTATTTTATATTAAATTGAGCATATTATATTTTTAAGACATGAAGTGGGCCATGCATGATTAAATTAAATAATAATAAAATTATATTTAAATATTCATTTTTAGATATTTCATTAATAATTTGGGTTGTAATTAATTATTTAAATTGGATAAATTTTATTCTTTGTCCTCTAATTTATTGATTTATATTGGACAAGTCTGATAGCTTTGTTAGATTACAAAACTGTCCAAATTGGAGACCAAGTCAACCCAATCTTCGGCTACACTTGGTTGTCCACATAAACCACTTGCTGGTTTAATTGCACAAGGTCCTTGCAATGTTGAAGAAATTAGAGATTTGCCTGAAGATTGGCACTTGACCAAGTCTCAGTCTTGAGTTGTTTTGGCACTTAAATTAAGCAAAAATTAGCTCAATTTCCTCAATTCATGGCCGGCCACCCTTTGGAGATGCTTGAAGAGATGGGACCTCCTATTTTTAGCAAACTATCCCCCTCTCCTCACCTATAAATAAGACTCCCTCATTCATTCATTCATCATTCATCATCCCTCATCCTTCATCATTCTCTCTTCTCTCTCAATTCTCTTAGCATTTTCTAGTCCCCACACCTAGCATCATCTCTTCATAAAGATTTTAGCAATTAAGCCTCTTAAAGAGCCCTTGGTCGGCCACCTTGGAGATCCATCAGGAAAGGAGCATGGCAAAGAAGCGAAGGAGCCTCGTCGATCAGAGTCTTCCATGACAGCCACTTTGATTTAGGTTTAATCTTTCTTTTCTTTGATTTAATCCAAAAATGTTTGCTATGTTATTTGTTCTTGTTTACAACAATGTTAGCTTAATTTTATTTAAGTTAGGATGATTGCTTTGATTAAATAATATTTATTTGATTCATGCTTATAATGTTTGTGCCTTAATCAATCATGTTTTCAACTAAAATCAAGTTTGTATTTCATTCATATGTGATTGAAATGCAATCGAATTAGCTAAGCGATCCTGATCAGACGACGGCTAGTGGACACATAATTGAAATGTGCATGTTCAATTTAGATCCTAACCCGATTAAATTGCATGTTGCATAACAACTCTGACCAAGCTCTGTTATCTATATAGTTTTTAGATTTGTTTGATTAAACTGTTTCAAACCTAACACGTCCCTATTACCTCACACGAATGCTAAGAAAACCTTAGTAAATAAGGATCAGTAAAATGCGCATTTACTAAGTAAAGGATTCCGAAAGGACCTAATGTGGTTTCCAAACTCATGAAAGATTGAGTTGCCATGGAATGATTTTCCAAATGTTATTAAGCTTGTTGATAATAAATTGAGTTTAATTAAAGTAATTGTCCTAGTTTATTTATGTTATAATTGTTACAAATTGTGTTTAATTTTGCTAAAATCTATTTCATTGATATAGTTTACACATTTAGGATAATTTGCATTAGGGATCATTGCATTTAGTTTAATATACTTAATTTTAATCATCACTTCTCAATCATATTGTGTTTTTACTTATCAAATTGTTAATATAATTTTACAAATTAAGTGGCTTAGCACAAATACAATCCCTATGGAGATGATAACTTGATACTTACTTATTACTTGATAACGATTGTGTACACTTGTGGAAACCTATGCGTTACAAGTTTTTGGCGCCATTGTCAGGGATTGTTAACTGTTGCCATAATCATTTTTTCTATGAAATTATTTACTTCCAATTTGGTTTATTTCTAACATTACTAACTTATTCTTTCTTTTTAACTTTGTGATTTTCTTTTAAGGTGTTTATGAGCATTGATTGGATTATCGATTTACTCCTTGTAGACCCTGAAATTGAGCGAGCTTTCAGACAAAGAAAACATGAACGAACAGCTCAAAGACAAATCGAGATGGACCTTGGAAATTAGAATCAAAACCAAGGTAATGAAGCCGATCGTGTACGAAATCCGATCCTTATGGCAGATGATAGGGGTCGATGCATCAAACAATATGTTGTGCCACTTTTCATTGAGTTAAATCTAGGAATTAGAAGGTCAGATATTAGGGCAACCCAATTTGAATTGAAACCAGTGATGTTTCAAATGCTCCAAACGGTGTGCCAATTCAGTGGTATGCCAACAGAAGATCCACATCTCTATCTTCGATTGGTTATAGAGGTGAGTGACTGAAAATGCACTGAGGTTGAAGTTGTTTCCATACTCATTGCAAGATCAAGCATGATCATAGCTCAATTCATTGCCACCAAGTTCCATATCTACATGGCAATAATTAGCAGAGATATTTTTGCTTAAGTATTTCCCGACTAGAAAAAATGCTAAGTTGAGGAACGAGATCACAACTTTCCAACAATTGGATGACGAGTCTTTGTATGAGGCTTGGGACCGATTCAGGGAGTTACTTCGTAAGTGCCCTCATCATCGGATTCCTTATTGTATCCAGTTGAAGACATTCTATAATGGTCTCAATGCGCATACAAGATTGATGGCAGATGCTTCTGCGAATGGTACAATTTTGTCTAAGTCTTATAATGAGGCTAATGAGATCGTCGAGAGGATCGCTAGTAATAACTATCAATGGCCAACAAATCAAACTGCTTTAGGAAGACGTGTAGCCGGAGTTCATGAAATTGATGCCCTCACTTCGTTATCAACTCAGGTATCATCTATTTCCTCTATGTTAAAATATTTTACAGCTTATAGTGCTAATAATTTTGCAGCTCATCCGCCAAGTTCGTTTGAAGTAGTTTCCTATGTGTACTCTGGGGAAGGTCATTCTTTTAAGAATTGTCCATCAAATCCCGAGTCAGTGTACTATTTTGGGAACCAACATCAAAATAGGAGTGGGCGAAGACCCCAGTCCAACTTTTATAATTCTTCATGGTGTAATCATCCTAACTTTTCTTGGAACAACCAAGGAAATGGACCAAATAACAACTTATTGCAGTATAGACCCAACCAATCTCAAGGGCTTAATTAGCAAGGTCCAAAACCACCTCAAGCTAAGGCATCAAACAATTTGGAGAACTTGTTGAAAGCGTACATGGCAAAGAATGACGCTTTGATCCACAGCCAAGCAGCAACATTGAAAAATTTGGAAAACCAAATGGGTCAGTTAGGTACGAAGCTTCATAATAGACTACAAGGAACCTTGCCAGGCAATATTGAGAATCTAAGAAATTTAGGTAAAGAATATATCAAGGCAGTGACATTGCGAAGTGGTAAAATTCTGGAACCCCGATTGATTGATGTTGGAGATAAGCCCGTTGAGAAGAACCAACTAGATGTTGAAATTCCTACACCAAAGGAATCAGAATCTGCAAAGACTGACAAGGTAAATCCTAACTTAATGAATTCAGATACTTTAACATCTTCTTTAGATACAGATTTACCTACTTAGAAGAGTTGTCCGATTCAACCGAAAGTTCCATCACCTCCATATCTGCAAAGATTGCAGCAATACAAGTAGAAACAGGAGGTGCAATTCAAGAAATTTTTGAATGTTCTGAAGTAGTTAAACATCAATATTTTGTTGGTGGAGGCTTTAGAATGAATGCTGAATTATGTAAAGTTTATAAAGATATATTGTCCAATAAGAAATGACTAAGTGAGTATGAGACTGTTGCCTTGAAAAAGGAGTGTAGTGCGTTCTTGCAGAACAAATTGCCACAGAAATTGAAGGACCCAAGAAGCTTTACTATTCCCTGTAACATTGGTGAATCTTACTGTGGTAAAGCTTTGTGTGATTTAGGAGCAAGTATCAACTTGATGCCTAAGTTTATTTTCAAGATGCTAGGGGTAGGTGAAGTAAGACCTATAACTGTGATGCTTTAGCTAGCAAATTGATCTTTAGCATATCTTGTAATGCCCCAAAATTTGGGCTTGAAAGTGTTGGGCCCTAAGCAAGGGAGCGAGTAAGAAACTGTGCATAAAATTTTATGTGAGCTAGGAAATGACACAAGTGGTTAAGGGTCCTGAGAGAAGTTGGAAAAGTCTTGGGTAGCCAAATTTGGTAGCTAGAGTAGGGGAATTTGGCTAAGAGAACTCTTTGGGTGCATTTTCGGCATTTGGTGAGAGTGTAGAAGCCAATTAGCGTTTTGGGTTTTCTCTCCTTGTGGCATTTCGTGCAGTGTTTTTGACCATTCAGGTCTTTCTCTTTTCAACTCTGCTGTTCACTTTAGCTAAAACACAAATACCAAGTGCCGAATTCTCCCTTGTGCCTTCTTTTTTCTTCTTCGCATTTTCTCTCTACTGAGTTGGCATTCTTCTTCTCCTCTTTTGCTAAATCGAAGTAAGTTTCTTCTATTTCCTCTCTTCTTGAGTAATAGCCGAATACCTTGTTGCTTGGTAAGTGATTACACTCTTCACTTCTGATTAAATCTATTTTTGTTACCATCTCAAACCCCTAATGGTTTAGTCTTGGTTTAAGGGATTCTTTGCTCCTACATTTCGTACTCTCTCCATTCCTGTTTCTAATTTGGCAAGTAATCTCTACTAATCGGTAAGTCTCCCGGTTCTATTCAGTTCTCTCTTTTACTATTTAAGACAAATGGTGCGATCCTTTATTACTAATTCTTCTCCTTTCTCCTATGTTTAAGTTCTTTCAGGTTCTAGAACTTTTGATGGGTGAAGAAGGTGCTAGTAATAAAACGATGGCAAAGGGATTGGCTGAGTTTGAGCAAGTAGCCTCTACTCCCAAGTTTAAGCGGCATAAGGTGTTGGCTGTTCGGGATTTTCAGCCAGGATGCGGAAGGGTGGCTACACCGAGCTCTGGAACAAGTAGGCAAATCACAGTCGATCGATCTAGTCCAGGTTCTGGCGCTCGTGGATTTTTAGTACTCTACATAATCAGGTGTGTATCTGTACACCTTAAATCATTACTGTTGTAAAGCCAAAACGGTGTGTACACACCCTAATCTGACTGTAGCACGGCAAAAGCTGAAAAGCTAGAGATATGGTGATTTAGGCCACATGGGCGTGTGAATGCTCGTGTGGTGAACCGAGCCCACAAAACATGGGCCGCATAATGGGTCTTGGGCCCATTCACACTATTGATTGTTAAGGTAAGATTATCGAGGTACCCCTGTAGGGTAGAATTATCAAAATACCCCCATAGCGTAAATGACCGAAATACCCCTATTAGGTAAAATGACCAAAATACCCCCACAGGGTAAATGATCGAAATACTCTCATAGGGTAAAATGACCATAATATTCGTGTAGGGTAAAATGACCATAATGCCCCTATAGGGTAAAATAACCGTAATGCCTCTGTAGGGTAAATGATTATTCTGCCCCTCGAGGGTAAATGATTGACTTGTGCTATGATTTTACTGATTTGACTGTGATTGTATGGCTATGGTGATTGACTTACTGGACAATGATATAACTGATTCTGAGCATGGCATACTGCATACACGACATATTGCATGGGGTTGGGATATTGTTATGGAGGAAGTTACGGCCATTGCCATTCTGTACAAGGCTTTCAGCCTTTTCTGTGATAATTGGCTTTTAGTCGTTCTATTGAGTTAGTGCCACAACTGGTGCTACATAAGGAGTGTAGGGATGGGTGGGTCGATTTAATCCCTACAGGAGTGCAAGGTTGGTATGGGTATTTATGCATTGCATATACTGATTCTGATATTGAGATGGGCTTAGGCCTATATTGAAACACCTCTGTCCCGTGTCCGATCACCGAATTAGGGTTAAAGGCATTACCAGATAGATCGAAACATTTACGAAATTAATCATGCAACCATTCATCAATATCAATCATAATGTCCCTTAAGTAGATCATCGAGACCCTAAGCATGCTTAAAAACTAAGTCAGGACTAAACTGAAGCACATAAGTAATTTCATAAAAATTTGTAACTTTTCTAACATACATGGGACACACGACCGTGGGGGTAGGCCGTGCCTCACCCACGGCTACTGGACACTCCCGTGTGTCCTCCCCGTGGTAGTATACTGCCAAAATCAACACAGACACCAAGCACGCCCGTGTGCTAAGGCCGTGTACTACTAGATCACATACTTCCATTTCTCACACGGCCATCAAGCACACCCGTGTCGAGGCCGTGTGCAAATTGAGCCATATTCTACCAATTTACCCACGGTCTTAGGCACGCCCGTGTGCCTCAACTGTGTGACATTATAAGCCATTTTACAAGGCCAATATGCCACCCATTTAAGGTCTTCCTACAAGCAATATATACCAAAACATAATATGCATATATGGCAACCAAAACATATCAAATGGTTCACTTCATCCATACATTCAATACCAATTCCATTCATACAAAATTACAAACTAAATCCTACATCATTTCAAACATGTATCATCCATTTGCTTTACCAAAACGTAACCATTCCATATGCATCAAACCATACTAAATATGTGTTTCATAACTCATTCATCATTCATCAAAAACTTGCCAATACACATGGCCATGCTTACTTCATAAACATATACACCTAACTAGCCTATACATGCCATAATTATCCATATATATTTTCAAAAGGGTACCAAAATAAGTTTTTGTAGTGTGATGACGATCTTTGACAATCTCGAGCCTTCAGTAGCTTCGACGGCCTATAAAACAGAGAAAACACACACACACAGTGTAAGCTTTCCAAAAGCTTAGTAAGTCATATACAAATAAACTTGGCATAAAAAGCATAAATGCAATTTGATACATTTGTACATCTCATTCACTCAACAATTTATCATGTATATGCTTGATTCATGCTTATGACTACATTGGTCACATTTATCCATTCAAAACTCATTTGAAACACATAGCTCATTCACAATCTTCCTTGCATCTCATCCGCATTATCCTAATCAAACATACCTTTCTTCAAATCAAAGTTATATGCATACTTACCATTCATGCATACTTAATGCACATTCAACGTACCTAAATCGGATATTCATTCACTTAATTGATCATAACTCGGATATACCATTCGTACTGCAGACTTGCCCGTTGAACCCTTAGGAACCTAGTAGGATACTCAGAAAGCTCAGAATAGTAGTACAATGCCAACGTCCCAGACGAGGTCTTACATGCACTCGTATATCGATGCCCTTGTCCCCGGCGGTCTTACATATAGATCATAACGATGCCAACGTCACAGACGTGGTCTTACACGAGTCAATATGATGCCGATGTCCTAGATATGATCTTACTCATAAAGTTCATATCGATGCCTACGTCCCAGACGAGGTCTTTTACATAGAATTCATATCGATGCATATTTCCCAGACGAGGTCTTGTATGAAATTTCAAATCAACGCCAACGTCCCGGACGTGGTCTTACATGATAAAATAGAATAGATACCTATGTCATGACATAGCTAATCCTATCTATTCCTAGGTTCGTACGGACTTCTCGACTTTATCACAATATCGAACTTATTTTGAAATTCATGCACTTAGCATCTCATACTCATTCATTTTCATCGATAAACATATGTATACATATATTCAATTCAATACAGAGAAGTTTATTTGCATAGTGACTTACCTCGGATTTGGTTTATCGAACGGAAACGGCTACTCGGTTATTTTCGCTTTCCCGCGATCTAAGTCCATTTTCCTCAGTCCTTGATCTAAACATATTCAGAATTTATCCTTTTATTCACTATTTCATTCAATTAAATCCATACTCATATATTTTGAGCTATTTACAATTTAACCCTCATATTTGCACATTTTATCAATTTAGTCCATTTTACTCAAAACATCAAATTCACAAAACCCGCACACACACATGCTTGACCAAACCTCTCTAGGGACTATATAAGCCCAAATATTTCATAAAATTCACAAATTAGTCCTTCAATTTATCATTTTCTCAATTTAGCCCTGTTTAGCTAAATTCATCAAAACTTCAAAAACAAAACATGTTTATCTAACTCAAACCTTTCATTTTTATTTCTCAAACATCACAAAGCTTGCAAAACCATCAATGGTATATTTCACTTACATCATCAAAACACAAAATCAAGGCATGGCTTTTGTAGCTCTCAAAGCAACGATTGCAAAAATGTAAAAATTATCAAAAACTAAAACCAAATCATACCTTAATTTGAGCTTAGATATGGCCAAAACCCTTAAAGCTCATGTTCTTCCTTTTTCTTTGCTATATTCGGCGAAAGTTGGATGAATAAAATGGCCATTTTGTTATGTTTTATCCAATATATCATATAATAATCCATGTACAAATTTAACCCTTCATTAAACAATTAAAACAAACATGTAGCAAGGGTATGATTGTCTTTCATTCATCCATTAACTATCAGTTGGCATAATAACAACATAAGGACTCCACCTCAACAAAGTCACAACACATTGGTACTTTAGCAATTAGCAAGCAACTTTCACATTTAATGCAATTTAATCCCTTGCTCAAATTAAACATTCAAACGGACTAATTAGCTTACGAAATTTAAACACGTGCTTAGTTACATATCAACGGCATAGAAAATAATATCAAAATATTATATGGACTCAGATTTGTGGTCCCAAAATCACTGTTCTGACTAGGGTATAAATTGGACTACTACAATTCTCCCCCTTAGGGATTTTCGTCCCCGAAAATCTTACCGTTAAATAGATTCGGATGTTGCTGTTTCATTGAATCTTCAGGCTCCCACATAGCCTCTTCTAATCCGTGTCGATTCTCCAATACTTTTACTAATGGAATTTTCTTGTTTCTTAACTCTTTTACTTCACGAGCTAAGATACGGATCGGTTCCTCTTCGTATGTCATATCAGATCGGATTTCAGTTTCAGATGGGGCAATCACATGTGACGAATCAGACCGATATCTACGGAGCATCGAAACGTGAAATACATTGTGAATCTTTTCTAGTTCAAAGGGTAACTTCAATCTATATGCAACAAGCCCAACACGTTCAATGATCTCATATGATCTGATGAATCTCAGACTTGCCTTTACGTCTGAATCGGAGCACTTTCTTCCACGGGGACACTTTTAGAAATACTTTGTCACCGATCTCAAATTCTATATCTTTTCATTTTAAGTCTGCAGAAGACTTCTGACGATCAGATGATGCTTTCAAACAATCTCGAGTCAGTTTTACTTTCTATTCGGTATCTTTTATCAAGTCGACCCCGTGGAACTTATTCTCATTGAGTTTAGTTCAATACAGAGGTGTACGACATTTACATCCGTACAAAGCTTCATATGGTGCCATTTTAATGCTCGTCTGAAAACTATTGTTATGCACAAATTCAATCAACGACAGGTATTGTTCCCACAAACCATTAAACTCAAGTACACAGCATCTTAACATATCTTCGAGAATCTAAATAATTCACTTGGATTGACCATCCATTTGCAGATGAAAAGCTATACTAAAATGCAGTTTCATACCCAAAGCGTCTTGCAATTTCTTCCAGAAACGCAATGTGAATCTCAGATCCCTATCTGACATAATAGATAGTGGCACCCCGTGCAATCTCACAATCTCGAAAATATAAAGCTCAGCTAATCTTTCAAGTGAGTAGTCAGATCTTACTGGAATAAAATGGGTTGATTTAGTTAATCGATCAACTATGACCCATATTGCATCCTTCTTTCTTGGAGTCAGAGGCAACCTAGAAACAAAGTCCATAGTTACCCTTTCCCATTTCCATTCAGGAATCAGAATCGGCTGTAACAACCCAGACAAAACTTGATGTTCAGCTTTCACTTGCTGACAAACTAAACATTTTGAAACAAAGTCAAAAATGTCTCGTTTCATACCAGGCCACCAATGGTGTTGCTTCAAATCATGATACATCTTTGTACTTCCCAGATGGATAGATAGGCCACTATTATGTGCTTCACCCAAAATCAATTGAATTAGCTCCGGATTTCTTGGAACATAGATTCGATCTCAGAATCTCAAACAATCATCAACAACTCAAAATTCAGATTGAAAATTCAATTCACACTAAGATTGTTTCAACAACAATTCATTATCAACCTTCTGAGCATCACATATTTTTTGTACAAATAACGGTTTCGCTCTCAATTCAGCTATCACAGAACTATCATCAAACAAATTTATCTGAGCATTCAAAGCACGTAGTGTAAACAATGACTTTCTTCTCAACGCATCATCAACCACATTTGCTTTACTCGGATGATAATCTATCACTAGCTCATAATCTTTTAATAATTCAAGCCATCTTCTCTGGCGCAGATTCAAATCTTTCTGGGTCATTAGATATTTCAGACTTTTATGATCTGAAAACATATGACATTTCTCATCGTACAAATAATGACGCCAAATTTTAAGTGCAAACACAATCGCAGTGAGCTCAAGGTCATGTGTAGGATAATTCTTTTCATGAGGCTTTAATTGTCTCGAAGCATAAGCTACCACTTTGCCCTCTTGCATCAAAACACATCTCAGACCATTTAACGAAGCATCACTATAAAAAACAGATTCCTTACCCGATTCTGGCTGTACTAACACTGGAGCTTCTATTAATAGGGTTTTCAACTGGTCAAAACTTTTCTGACATTTATCTGACCATTCAAATCTGACATCTTTCTAAAGTAATCTAGTCAACGGAGTAGCTATTGTTGAAAAGCCCTTTACAAGCTTTTAGGGCTGTTATCATTCCAGTCCTTTCTGTCGAGCGAGTCATTTTGGTTGCAGGCGGATCACCATTCGCCCTACCTTTCTTTCTAGGGCCTTTATTGCTATTGCCATTGTCCCAGGAGGGGTAATAGCTCATAGCTCAAATATACAATTACAAGAAAGTTGAGCTCTTATATACATAAAGGGATTGTTACACTAGGTAATAGGGAATTGGCACGTACCTCGCTTTCGTTACGCACCTCTTCTCTTTCCTTTGCTTCTCTTGAGCCAGATGTGGGCTACGGTAATAACCTGCTAAACCTAGAAAACTGCAAACTTTAAATACATTTCTCAGAGGTTTCCAATTAAGAATAGCAGAAATCTTGCTCGGATCAACACGAATCCCAGAAGCTGACACAATATGCCCCAAAAAACTGACCTCATTCAACTAGAATTCACATTTGCTGAATTTTGCATACAATTGTTTCTGTCGTAGAGTTTGCAACACAATCCTCAAGTGTTCAGCATGCTCATTTTCATCACGTGAGTAAATTAAAATGCCGTCAATGAATACAACAACAAATTGATCCAGATACGGTCTGAAAATTCTGTTCATCAAGTCAATAAAAATAGCAGGAGCATTGGTTAGTCCAAATGGCATAACTAAAAACTCATAATGCTTGTACCTCATTCAAAAAGCAGTTTTCGGAATGTCTGAATCTTTAACTCTCAATTGGTAGTATCCCAATCTTAAATCAATCTTGGAAAACATAGTAGCTCATTTTAACTGATCAAACAAATCATCAATTCTGGGCAAAGGATATTTGTTCTTTATAGTCACCTTATTCAACTGAAGGTAATCAATACACATTCTCATCGTGCTATATTTCTTTTTCACAAACAGAACAGGAGCACCCCAAGGCAAAAAACTCAGTCTTGCAAACCCTCTATCAGTCAATTCTTGTAGTTATGACTTTAACTCTTTCAACTCTGTTGGTGCCCTTCTATACGGAGCTATCGAAATAGGTATCATACCAGGCAACAATTCAATACCAAATTGAACTTCACGAATCGGAGGTAATCCCAGTAACTCTTCAGGGAACACATCAGAAAAATCACAAACAATGGGTACTGATTCAACTTTCTTCTCGAATACTTTTGAATCAATCACATAAGCAAAATATAATTCATACCCCTTTTTCACATAACTCTGAGCTTTCAAAATAGATATCACAGTAGGCAATCCATTTAAATCATTATACTCAATCCGTATAATCTCATCATTCGGACTCCTTAAATCTATAGTCTTTCTTTTACAGTTCATAACGGCATCATGCATAAACAATCAATCCATACCCAGAATAATATCAAATTCGTCAAATGGCAAGAGCATCATATCAGTAAGAAAATAGATATCTCGAAACATTAACGGACAGTTCTTGCATACTTTGTCAACCAGAACACTTTTACCTAAGGGGTTCGATACTTTTATAGAAAATTCAGTAGACTTTACAGGTAAAGTCTTACCATATACTAAATTCATGCATATGTAAGAATGCGTAGAACTAGCGTCTATTAAAGCTATCACATAAGTATCATAAAGAGTAAAAGTACCCGTTATAACATCAGGTGATGAAGCTTCTTCACGAGCTTGGATGGCATATGCTCTGGCAAGCGCTCTAGCTTCAGATCTTACCACAGTGTCTCTCGTGCACCTCTGACTACCACTAACATTTCTTGTACTCTTTGAAGGTGCGCCTCATAGGTGCATTTTCAAGTCTCAGATTTTGAATAGTCTTTCGCCCAGCAGACTCAAGACAATCACGGATAAAATGATCAAGCAATCCACATCTAAAGCAAGCTTTATCCTTTAATCTGTAGCTTCCTGAATGCCTCTTTTCGCAATGTTTACATTCATGTCTCTTAGATCAAACATTACCAACACTGGCCACAGAAGTTGCTGGGATTTTGGAACTCATTTGCAATCTATCTCGGGTCCTATTCAAATGTCTTGAGTTATCCCTAGAATGACTTTGATCATCTCTAAACCTCTTCGGGGTAGATTGAAATGATTTGTTTGAAAATCTCTTTCTCATATCTCGGGCTTCATTTTAGCTTTTTTTTATCTTTCCCAAGTGCTTCAGCTTTGCATGCTCGATCAATGAGTGTAACGAACTCTTTTATTTCTAATATCCCGACTAGCAAACAGATATCTTCATTAAAACCATCCTAGAATCTTTTGCACATTATAGCTTCAGAAGATATGCACTCTCGAGCATATTGACTTAGTCGCATGAACTCTCATTCATATCCAGTGACAGTCATTTGACCCTGTTTAAGTTCTAGAAATTTTTTTTGTTTCTAGTCGACGAATCTCTTACTGATATATTTCTTCCAGAACTCAGTCTGAAAGAAATCCCATGTAACCCGTTCTCTCGAAACAACAAAAATCAAAGTCTTCCACCATTGATATACTACATCTCAAAGTAACGATACGACATACTTTATGCATTCATCCGAAGTTAGAGACATTTCATCGAATACCCGGATAGTATTTTCAATCCAGAACTCAACCTTTTCAGCATCGTCATCCTTAGTAGCTCGAAATTCTTCTACCCCATACTTACAAATCTTGTTAATCGGAGGCTTACTCAAAAAATACAGATTTGCAGTCGGAGGTAAATTGGATGTCTGAGGGGATTAAGCTGGGGCGGGGTTATAAACGATCAAAGTTATTCTTCTAACCGAGTGAACCACTCACTCATCATCTGGAAGACAGCTTGTTTAGCTTCTCCCTCCTGACCTTTCGTAGCCAGTCTCGAATCAGAAGGCTTTGTCCCTTGCGGGAGGAGGCCCATTACTTTCTACATCGTCAGCTATGACTCTTTCGGGATCCATTGCTATACAGAAATCAAATTTTACACGTCAAGATTCATCACACTATCACAGTTCAAATATATAGCATGTATAGCTAGACTCTGACATGCTACATTAGTCCGAGAATTGACTAAATCGTAGCTCTGATACCAACTAAATGTAACACATCTATCCCGTGTTCATTCACCGGATTAGGGTTAAAGGCATTACCAGACAGATCGAAAACATTACTGAATTAATCGTGCAACCATTCATCAATATCAATCATAATGTCCCTTAAGTATATCATCGAGACCATAAGCATGCTTATAAACTGAGTTGGGACTAATCTGAAACACATAAGTATTTTATAAAAATTTGAAACTTTTCTAACATCTGGGGGACACACGGCCAGTGGGGTAGGTAGTGCCTCACCACTCGCCTTGGACACTCCCGTGTGTCCTCTCCGTGGTAGTATACTGCTAAAATCAACATGGTCACCAAGAATGCCCATGTGCTAAGGCCGTGTACTACTAGATCACATACTGCAATTTCTCACACGGCCATCAAGCACACCCGTGTTGAGGCCGTGTGCAAATTAAGGTACATTCTGCCAATTCACCCACGGTCTTAGGCACACCCGTATGCCTCAACCGTGTGACACTATAGGCCATTTTACAAGGCCAATATGCCACCCACTGAAGGTCTTCCTACAAGTAATATATACCAAAACATAATATGCATATATGGCAACCAAAACATATCAAATGGTTCACTTCATCCATACATTCAATACCAATTCGATTCATACAAAATTACAAACTAAATCCTACATCATTTCAAACATGTATCATCCATTTGCTTTACCAGAACTTAACCATTCCATATCCATCATGCATATATGACAACCAAAACATATCAAATGGTTCACTTCATCCATACATTCAATACCAATTCTATTCATACCAAATTACAAAATAAATCCTACATCATTTCAAACATGTATCATCCATTTGCTTTACCAAAACTTAACCATTCCATATGCATCAAAACATGCTAAATATGTGTTTCATAACTCATTCATTAAAACATTCATCAACTCAAAAACTTGCCAATACACATGGCCATGCTCACTTCATAAACATATACACCTATCTAGCTATACATGCCATACTTAGCCATATACATTTTCAAAAGGGTACCAAAATAAGTTTTTGTAGTGTGATGACGATCCTTGACAATCTCGAGCCTTCAGTAGCTTCGACGACCTATAAAAAAGAGAAAACACACACAGAGTAAGCTTTCCAAAATCTTAGTAAGTCATATATAAATAAACTTGTCAAAAAAAGCATAAATGCAATTTGATACATTTGCACATCTCATTCACTCAACAATTTATCATGTATATGCTTGATTCATACTGATGACTACATTGGTCACATTTATCCATTCAAAACTCATTTGAAACACATAGCTCATTCACAATCTTCCTTGTATCTCATTCACATTATCCTATTCAAACATACCTTTCTTCAAGTTAAAGTCATATGCATACTTACCATTCATGCATACTTAATGCACATTCAACGTACCTGAATCAGATATTCATTCACTTAATTGATCATAACTCAGATATACCATTCGTATTGCAGACATGCCCTTTGAACCCTTAGGAACATAGTAGGATACTCAAAAAGCTCAGAATAGTAGTATAATGCCAACGTCCCAGACGAGGTCTTACATGCACTCGTATATCGATGCCACTGTCTTAGATAGGGTCTTACACATACAGATCATAACGATGCCAATGTCCCAGACATGGTCTTACACGAGTCAATATGATGCTGATGTCCCAGACATGGTCATACTCATAAAGTTCATATCGATGCCTACGTCCCAGACGATGTCTTTTACATAGAATTCATATCGATGCCTACATCCCAGACGAGGTCTTATACGAAATTTCAAATCAACACCAACGTCCCGGACGTGGTCTTACATGATAAAACAGAACATATACTTATGTCATGACATAGCTAATCCTATCTATTCTTATGTTCGTATGGTACTTCTCGGCTTTATCACAATATCGAACTTATTTTGGAATTCATGCACTTAGTATCTCATACTTATTCATTTTCATCGATAGACATATGAATACATATAGTCAATTCAATACATATAAGTTTATTTGCATAGTGACTTACCTCAGATTTGGTTTATCGAACGGAAATGGCTACTCTGTTATTTTTGCATTCCCGCGATCTAATTCTATTTTCCTCGGTTCTTGATCTAAACATATTCATAATTTATCCTTTTATTCAATATTTCATTCAATTAAATCCATACTCATATAATTTGAGCTATTTATAATTTAACCCTCATATTTGCACATTTTATCAATTTAGTCCATTTTACTCAAAACATCAAATTCACAAAACCCACACACACACATGCTTGACCAAACCTCTCTAGGGACTATATAAGCCCAAATATTTCATAAAATTTACAAATTAGTCCTTCAATTTACCATTTTCTTAATTTAGCCTTATTTAGCTAAATTCATCAAAACTTCAAAAACAAAACATGTTTATCTAACTCAAACCTTTCATTTTTCATTCTCAAACATCACAAAGCTTGCAAAACTATCAATGGCATATTTCACATACATCATCAAAACACAAAATCAAGGCATGGGTTTTGTAGCTCTTAAATCAACGATTGTAAAAATGTAAAAATTATCAAAAGCTAAAAATAAATCATACCTTATTTTGAGCTTAGATATGGCCGAAACCCTTAAAGCTCATGTTCTTCCTTTTTCTTTGCTATATTCAGCCAATGTGTGATGAATAAAATGGCCATTTTGTTATGTTTCATCCAATATATCATATAGTAATCCATTTACAAATTTAACCCTTCATTAAACAATTAAAATAAACATGTAGCAAGGGCTTGATTATCTTCCATTCATCCACTAACTATAAGTTGGCATAACAACAACATAAGGACTCCACCTCAACAAAGTCACAACACATTGGTACTTTAGCAATTAGCAAGCAACTTTCACATTTAATGCAATTTAATCCCTTGCTCAAATTAAACATTCAAACAGACTAATTAGCTTACAAAATTTAAACACATGCTTAGTCACATATCAACAGCATAGAAAATAATATCAAAATTTTATACGGACTCAGATTTGTGGTCCCGAAACCACTGTTCCAACTAGGATATAAACCGGACTGTTACATAGATGGATGTGATATGTGACATTTTATATGGGCTCAGGCCCAATCGAGGCTGATGGGGGCTAAGGCCTAGTTGCCACCGTTACTGTATTGGACTAAGCCCAATTGATTCTGTTATGGACTGTGACCCAAATGATATTGTTTTGGTCTTTGGCCCACATGTACTCTAAAATAAACTCTATTGTTACTGTTATTGGGCTCAGGCCCAAACTGATTCTGTTTCTGTATTCTGATTGTTTCTTTAATAAGGGGATTACACACTGAGTTAAACTCACCCCTCTTTTTAATTTTTTATGTAATCATCAGTAAGTGGTTCAACGTATTGGAGGACTCGGAGGTGGCCACACTACGAACAGCTTTAAGTTTTAGTATTCTATTTTACCTTACTTAAACCACTTTCTTATTGGGTTGTAATAAGGCCTTTTTTAATTTTTGGTTTTTAATTTGGGATTTTCAGTTTATTACGTTTTCTATTTGTTAAAATAGATCACGGTTTTTCAAAATAATAATTGTTTTCAAAACACTACTTTTTCACGACTTAATCTTTAAACATCATGTTTTCGTAAATCATTTGCTTTAAATTAAGCTTATGTAATAATAAGGTTTTGAGGGTAATAACTTTTTAATAAACCTTGAAAAAAAACTAACGTAACTGGGATTTTACTCAAGCTTTTAATTAAGAAGGGTTTTCAATGAAAACATGGTTTTCGAAAGACACTTCAATGTGGCACGCTAGATTTGGGCCTAACATGTGGGCCAAATTTGGGGTGTTACATATCCCGAGGGAAAGATCGAGGATGTTTTGGTAAGAGTCGATAAATTTATTTTTCTGCTAATTTCATTATCTTAGATTTTGAAGTAGATAATGAAGTGCTAATCATCCTTGGGAGACCTTTCTTTGCCACAGGAAAAACATTAATTAATGTGCAGAAAGGTGAACTCGCCATGCGAGTTTAAGACAATCAAGTAACCTTTAACATTCTTAAAGCGATGAAATTCCCCGATCCAACAGAAGAGTGATCAAAATTTTAGAAGAGATAGAAACCTTGGTTTCTATGGAAAGCAATTTTGAAGAAGATCCATTGGGGAAAGCCTTAGATGTTGACCTTTTAGAGGATGAAAGAGGTGAAGAAAACATAGCTTTGATGAAAGCCAATCTGAGAAATTTTATTCAATCCACATGGTTTGAACCGTTGGAGTTAGATGTTAGAGAATTTGTGCAACCCAAGTTGTCAATTAAAGAACTACCTAAACTCAAACTAAAGGTAGTTCTTTCCCATTTGAAATACGTTTATTTAGGTGACTGTTCCACTTTGCTTGTGATTATTTCAGTAGAACTAACAAAAGATCAAGAGGAGCAACTAATTGTTGTTCTAAAGAAATTTAAGAAAGCAATTGGTTGGACCATAACTTATATTCAAGGTATAAGCCATTTTTTTGTATGCATAAAATTATTTTAGAAGAAGGTGAAAGAGCTCGAATTGATGGGCAAATGAGGCTCAATCCTATTATGAAAGAAGTTGTGAGAAATGAAGTGATCAAATGGTTAGATGCAAAAATCATCTATCATATTTTAGATAGTTCGCGAGTAAGTTCGGTGCAATGTGTCCTGAAGAAAGGTGGAATCACGGTTGTTGAAAATGATCATAATGAGTTGATTCCAACGAGAACGATTATTGGTTGGAGAATTTGTATTGATTGTAGAAAGTTGAACAAATCCACTCAGAAGGGCCATTTTTCATTTCCTTTTATGGATCAGATGTTAGATCGACAATAGTAATGAATTCTATTTTTTTTAGATGGCTATTCGGGATATAACCAAATAGTTGTAGCTCTGGAGGACCAACATAAAACAACCTTTACTTGTCCATACGATACGTTTACTTTTAGGTGAATGCCTTTTGGTTTATGCAATGCACTTGCAACATTTCAACGATGCATGATGGTAATATTCACTGATATGGTTGAAACTTTTGTTGATGTTTTCATGGATGATTTTTATGTTTTTGGTAACACTTATGATAATTTTTTGAGTAATTTAGCTAAGGTACTAAAGAGATGCGAAGAGACAAATCTTTCCTTAATTGGGAAAAATGCCATTTTATGGTTAAGGGATTGTCTTAGGGCATAAAATCTTAAAGAGAGGAATTCAAGTCGATAAAGCAAATGTGGATATAATTGAAAGATTAAATGTCCTAATTAACGTGAAAGGAGTCAAAAGTTTCTTAGGCCATGCCGATTTTTACCGAAGGTTTATCAAAGATTTCTCGAAAATTTCTAAATCGTTGTGCTTGTTTTTAGAGAAAGATACAGTATTTGATTTCAAAAAGCATGTTTGGAAGCTTTTGAATATCTAAAAAAATGGTTAATCTCAGCCCCAATAATCATTACTGTAACACCACTAACCCATATCTGTTGCCGAAAAAGGGTCACGGAGTAATATTGGGGCTTATAGAACATTCTCATGCAATTTATATTAACATACTATTCATATTCCAAAATTTTTATTATTGTCCATTGAATGGGACCTCGAGGCCCAAAATGAGTATTAGAATCGAATCAGGAATTAATCAGAACCTCTAAGAATTTTTTCAAAATTATAAAATTTTTCTAAGGTATAGGGCTCACACACCCGTGTGACCCCGGGACACGCCTGTGTTATAGGCCATGTTCGATTTAGGGTGCTCTCTAACTTATGCCACATGGCCATGCCACACACCCGTGTGTTAGGCCGTGTGGATAATTAATTTAATTCCAATTAGGTGTAGGTTTCACATGGCCAAGGCACACGCCCTTGTCTAGGCCCGTGTGCTCAATTTTGAGCATTTTGTTTTCTTGAATTTAAGGTGCAGCAGACACATGGCCTGGCTACACGGCCATATACTCGGTCGTGTGTCACACACGGCCTAGAAACACGCCCGTGTGTCTACCAGTGTGGACAAAAAGAAGCCATTTCTTAGCTTCATGTTCTCACCCAATTTTGCCAACAACCCACACCAATACTTACATGAATATACCAGCCAAATCAAGCATTAAAAAAAAAAGCCAAAATTAACATCTATCATGGCATAATACCACATGCAATTCATGTCTATAAGCATTCTTTTAATGCATAAACAAGATAAACATACTCCATTCATCCACACTTAACACATAAGCATTGAATATAAGATAACTTATAACATAACAAATTAAATCATTACTAGCCATTCCAATGGCTAGATTACAAGACACCACTTACAAGTCAACATTTGGCCAAATAAGTCTATACATGCCATTATACCAAAATGAGATTTCCAAGTATAACAAAAAGGAGATAGTGGATAGTGTGATTATGCTCCGACCAATCCTTCAAACTTCACGAGCTTACGAGAATTATAAAACAAGGGAAAATTAAACGAGGTAAGCATTTTCATGCTTAGTAAGTTCATATAATGGAAAATAAAGTTACTACTTATATTTATTCAAACTAGCATACATAAATAAACGTTTCATCCATTATAGGTAGTTCACCTAAACATATACACTTAATTAAACAAGTTAGTCACATAACATCATTTACAATCAAGTAAACATAAAAGAGCTCAATATATACAAACTTCCATTAATTCCTATAACAGCCCGATTTTAGGTCTAATCGAAATAGTAGTTTCGGGACCACTAATTTGATGCAGTGAAATTTGTTTTTATTATATTTTTATGCTCTACAATTTTACGGAATGATTTTTTGAAAATTTCATTCAAAAATATTGACGTTTGGGCACTCAATTTAGCCAAAAGAACTAAATTGTAAAAAGTGAAAAAGTTGAGTTCTACATGCTAGAGGTGTCTAATTGCTATGGAATTTTAAATTGGAGGTTTCTAAATGGTAATTAGACCATTGGTTAAGTTGGTGGACAAAAATGGACATGGTTAGGCATGTTTCCAAAGTTTTTCATTAAGGGCATTTTAGTAATTTTATAATTAAAATGAATTAAAAAGCAAAAATCAAGCCAAAATTTACCCATCTTCTACCCCATGGCCAAAAATTACATGGATAAACCATGGCTAGGGTTTTTCAGGCTTCCAAGCTCAATTGTAAGTCCGTTCTAGCCCTGTTTTTAATGATTTTTACATTTTTGAAATCTTCGTAACATGATCTATCTATTTCTACGACTAAATTAAGATATAATCAAATTCTAAAATTTTACCCATGATGAATATTTGTGTATTTTGATGTTTGATGGTAGAAAATGCATGTTTATGATTTGTTAAACGACTTTTCTAAGAGATTTTCGGTGAAAATGCCTAAAAGGACTTGTTTGTAAAAGTTGTAAAATATGTATTAAAATTGTGTTTTAATGGAAATTTTGGACTATTATAGTTATGAAAATGGTTCGGCTAGGTTTGTATATTAATGAAATTGAATAGATTTCATTTTACGAGCCTAGGGACTAAATTGTAAAATGTTAAAAGTTTAGGGAAAATGTAATTTTCCATAATAAGATTTTGGACTAAATTGAATAATTTGAATAATAAATGAGTTAAATGTGATATTATAGATCAAGAAAAATGAGGTTCGGAGTTAGAACGGGGGAAAAATGAGTATTTGACGATTTAATCCTTTTCGCCATTTTTATGACGAGGTAAGTTCGTATGTTTAATAAGCATTAAATTACATGTATGTAAATGCTGAATTGATATAATTATGGTAAATGTTATATTATTGAAACGAAATGTGATTGTTATTGAGTATGATACTATGAAAATGACCGACAGAGATTGATACAGCGAAAATCCCGGTTAAACCTTAGGAATAAATTGGATATAAATGTCATGACATTAGGGTTACTAAGATTATGTGTAAGACCATTTCTGGGATATGGCATCAATATGAGACATTCGTGTAAGACCATATCTGGGATATGGCATCGATATGAGACTTCGTGTAAGACCATAGCTGGGCTATTGGCATCGATACGAGATTAAATGTAAGACCATATATGGGATATGGCATTGGTACGGTACTATGTGTACGAGATTCCATCCTTTTGTATTCCAAATGGTTCAATGGGAAATTCAACGGGTATGTCAAAGATGATAAAAATTATGTAAATATTACAAATTGGTACAGATATGTACGTAAAGTTTATATACATTGACTTCATGAAATTGTGAGTTCATGATTTCCACGATAATGATTTTATGAAAACATTATGATTATTGGTCTATACTTGTGATGTATGAAATACATGATAAATTCTATTGACGATTATGTGATTGGCTTTTGGGCCAAATTGAGTTAAGATATAGCATGTTATATTCATGCAAATTATGATTTGTTAGGATATGTGAAAAAGGAAAGATTGGCATAATTATCAATTAAAATGGTTATGAAAGTATGTGAAGATAAGAGTTTAGGAAATTGAGTGATGCTAAAGTATATGCTTGAACTATAAATACTCATAATTAATATGCATGTTTATTATGTGGTTTGAAATGATTTATTAATTGTTGTAATATGTTACAACAGAAAGATTACGATTGTTGGGCTAATGCCAGAATATGTCAAATTATGCTTATAAGTTGATAGAGCAAACACTGTGACGAAATAAAATTATAACCATGAGATTATGGTAGATTATAAAATTTGTGTTCATATTGTTGAACATGATAAACACTTGGTAAGATGTGATTGAGTAAGTTATACTTATGGGACTTAAATGACATTCCTATGGATTTACATTATGTTGATAGTATGATATATGTATGGTTGAGGTTGCTTATTATTTACATATGAACTTACTAAGCTATATACATAGCTTACCCCCTTCCTTTCCTATGTCTTATATGGTTATTAAGCTAGCTCGGGTTGGAGATCGCTGGGGATCCTATCACACTATCAAGCTATCATTTTGGGTATAAGTGAATTCAAGTATTCTAAGTCTATGGCATGTATAGGGCCTATGTCAATTTGTTATGTGTGTCATTATTAACTTGGCCATATGTGTTAGCTTGTAATTGCAAATGCTTCATCTTATATATGTAGCCATGAATGATGGCTTATGTTGATCATAAGTTTATTCATATGCTAATGCCCTCTTGTGAATGTGAAATTAGTATGTTTTTAACGGGCTGTAACACCCCAAACCCGGTCAACACACCACGACCGAATTTGGCATGTCACAGAGTGAAAACGTTTTGAAGGAAACAAGTTTTCAATTATTTTCAGTGAAAAGCTCTTTGTTTCTGTGTTTGCAGAAACCCGGTGCATGTATAGTTGAAATCGTTAAATTGCTTTGAAATCTCGAAAGGCTTTTTTTTTAAACTCGTTATCATTCATTACCTAAGAAAAACGTTAAAGTCCATTGAAACCCGAGTGAATTCTTATGTGGTTAATTTAAAACCGTTTGATTTTGAGCATGGAAAACATAGATTTTGAAAATCATTTAAGTTAACTTTGTTATCCTCTTGTGAATATTGTTACCCGATGGTAAGATTTAGAAAACCCGTTGTGTAGTATAATTTTCGAAAACTTTGGTTATCAAGTTATTTAAAACATGATAAACAGTTTACTTAGCAACATTTAGAAAATTAAAGCAGATATAATAAAACCCTAAATAAAATACTAATGGCCTTATTACAACCCAAATAAAATCAAAATTTAAAATGAAGGTGCCCAAATCGAAAGTCCAAGTAAAACCGAAAATAACTGTCGCATGGCCACCTTGAGTCCACCCGGCTCCTCATCCGCGATCTACGAGTCACCTGAAAAGATAAGGGAGAAGGTGAGTCACCAAGACTCAGTGCATAATCCCCCTCCAGATTATAGCAACATTCTTACACAGGTCATAATCAAGCAAACATATCATGCACCCAAACCTAACCATCCATAACTCCTTTTTCTATCCCATGTGGTACCAAACCACTGGTGACCCAAAGTCACTGATATCAATATAATTGTGGTGCCAAACCACTGGAGACACAAAGTCACGAATAATCCATATGTGGGGCCAACCCGCGTTGTGATACCAAATCACTGGCGACAATCCCGTTTTATCAAATGTGGGGCCAACCCAACGTGGTATGGGTTCTTTGAGGCGGTCGCTATGAGGTGCCAAACCTCGGTGACCCAAAGTCACGAATATCAACTGTGGTACCAAACCACTGGTGGTGCCAAACCACTGGTGACCCAAAGTCACAGATATCATTCTTCCCCCTCCTCTCATGTCACCCACATTAATGCTTATGCATATACAAATCATGCCATCATGCTTAATCGTTAAACATATATCGATCATACATAGATAATATCATTAGAAATCATGTGCCATAATCTCAACCAAAACGGATTTACCCAAAATCCTTGCTCATACCCATAAAGGTACCATATTGAAATCTACACAGTTTTCGGCTTTTAACATGTTTAGGTTATTAGCACATTTACATGGATTATGAAGTGTGTAAGATACACACCTGGCTACCAACGCGACTATTGAATCCCGAAGATCAAGATCTAACGACTAGATCCCCTTTCCTTAACACTTTTGATCACCGGTCATAACCCGAGATCTACGAGATAGAGCCTTCCCTACAATCGACCAACACCGAACACCTAATCTTAATAGCCTTCGGCTTTTCAAATAACTAAGAGAAAGATTGAGTCGGCATGAAACCTTACCACTAACTTACCAAGACTGATTGACAGAGAATAGATGACCCCGATCCACCACTTCCAACTCCCGGAGACCCTAGAAAAATTGATTTCACAGATGAATGAGAACCAAGACAAATGCCAAAATTTGGCTTTTGGTTCTAGGCAAATCGACAGAGAAAAGAAGAAGAAAATAGAAGGGTTTGGCCAAGGACACTTACCCACACCAAAACTGATTAGAGAAGAAGACAAGAGAGATCCAAGCTTGATTGATGTTCGGCCAAAAGTTAGAATGAGAAGAGGAGAGTAAAGAGAGATTTTGGCAATGGTGATGGAGTACTCAAGGTGAATTCGGCTATGGCTTAATAAATGAAATTAAAGGAGATTCGGCCAACATGAAATGAGAGGATGAATGGGGAATATTCGGTTTGAATGATGGTGAGAAGAAGATGAAAGAATCAATGGAAAAGAGAGTGGCTTGTTAAGAAGAAGGTTCGGCCAATCATTAAGAATAGAGAGCAAAAAGAGATGAGATTTAGGGGGAATAGTGTTTCGGCTTCAGGAGAAAAAGAGAGGAATTCAAATGGAGATTCAGCTCAATACCAAAGAAAGAAATCGGCAAGAGCCTAAAGTGCTTTCGACTTTCAGTTTCAAAGGAGGAAAAGAAAAAAACTCAAATGGTTCCTTTTTGGGATTCGGCTAGGTGCTTCAAAAGGGGATTCGACAAGTGCCAAAAGAGGTTTTGGTTTTGCTTCTCAACTGAATGTGCCAAAGCTTGACTAGCTGAAAATGCCACTAAGGAATTTCGGCACTCCCTCCCCTAGTCTTTCAACCGATTACTCTTCCTCACACTAGAGTTCAAATTTTGGCAAACTCCTCAAACTTCTCCTGGCCAACCATTCAAATGAGTTTGAATTGATCACACTCCTAAATTCTCTCTTCTCCATCCGTTTAAATCTGTTGACTTGTTCAGCAGTTATCCCTCAGAGTTTGAGTTGAGCACAATTCCTCCTCTCTCTAGAGTCAAGAAGAGTTGGCAGCAAGGGATTTCTACAGCTCGAACCTTAGCTCCCTTCCTCTACTTGTGGCGTCACTGACTAAGGCCCTAAGTGGTGCCTCCTTGCCATTTTACCGTGCTTTTCTTGTTCTCTGATTTACCACAAAATATTCTTAACCCTTAGCTCCTTGGCTCCCGAACCAATACTTGAAAATAAAATTTTCCTATAGTTTGGGCCTACCCTTGGCTCATACCTGCACAGAAGACACCTTGATTAACAACAAAATCAAGCCATTCACATGCAATTAATGCAAACATAATAGCCCCTAACTAAGGATGTTACACGGGCTAAGTATGATGTTATAAGCATGATAAATGATGGTATAAGAATGACATGTTATTGTTTTGTTGTGGTTGTTTGGTTGCATTTATATGCCTGAATTTGTGCCATGTGATGTTGTATAGATGTGTGCAAGTGAGGGTGGCAAATTGCTTGGTAAATAGCCTTTTTTTTATCCACATGGGTAGACACACGGGCGTGTGTCTAGGCTGTGTGTGACACACGATCTGCCACACGGGCATGATTCTGCCCGTGTGTCCTCTGCACCTTAATTTTGAAAAATAGAATGTCTAGAATTGAGTACACGGGCAGAGACATGAGTGTGTGTCTCAGCCGTGTGTGCTACATGGCCTAGCACACGGGCGTGTGGCACAGGAGTGTGGCACAAGTAAGAGAGTACCTTAATTTCGAACATGGCCTGTAGCACCGGCGTGTCTAAGGGTCACACAGGCGTGTCCCTTAGACTACACAGGCGTGTAAGCCCTATAGCATGGAAAATTTTTTAAGTTTTATAAAATTTTTATAAAGTTCTCGATTTAGTCCCGAACCACTTCCAAAGCATGTTCTGGGCCTAATAGGCTCATTTTAGGGACGCTATGGATGTGTATGAAAAGTTTTAATTTGGATGGAAGTGTATGACTTGGAAATGTATGTTTGCTTATGTTTATACCCGGTAATGCCTCGTACTGTTCCAGCATTGAATATGGGTAAGGGGTGTTACAATTCCACCTTTCCATATTTTGAGAGTCTTTTCCATTGAACTAATGAAATTTCGATGGAAATTCAGGTGATGTACATAAGGTATGCATATGAATGATCAGTCACTTTGTATTCATTATTACCCATTAGGCATGTAACACCCCTAACCCGAGACCGTGGCTGGAATACGGTTTAGAGGCATTATCAAACCATAGGATTATTTCACATCACATTCACGACACAAAGTCAATCATCATCAAACACATTCATATACAATCATAGTGTCCCTTAAATGAGTCATCAAGACCTTAAGCATGCTTATAACCGAGTCGGGACTAAATCGAAACACATATAAAATTTCATGAAAAATTGAAACCTTTCTAAAATATAGGGGAGACACGCCCGTGGGGATAGACCGTGCCTCTCCCACGGCTACATGACACACCCGTGCGACGTCCCCGTGGTTACATACTACCAAAATCAACACGGCTAATAAGCACGCCCGTGTGCTAAGGCTGTGTCCTATAAGGTCATATACTGCTATTTCTCGCATGACCTGTAGGCATGCCCGTGCCATAGCCGTGTACAGTTTAAGCCACATTCTGCCAATTTACCCAAGGTCCGTGACATGCCCGTGTGCCCCAACCGTGCAACATTATAGGCCATCTTTGCAAGGCCAACATGCCACCCACTTAGGGTCAAACCTACAAGCCAATCAACCAAACACCTCATGCACATATTGCCATCTAAAAGCATACCAATTTAGCAATTTAAAACATACAATCAATACCAATTCTAATCATACCCAATTCAATACCAATATTTATTCTATCACAAGCATAATTCATTCCCAAATCTCACTACTCCTAGTAGCATTTATCAACACAAAGTTACCACTCAATAGCAAATTTATCAATCTACAAATCATGCCAAAAGATGCATCATTTAGATACCACATTCATTCATGACAAACCTATCACATATCTAGCCACATCCCATGGCTACTTACAAATCTCAAACTTGATTCAATTTACCATCCTATACATGCCATATTCTAGCTATATACATCTTTCCAAAAGTACCAAAATAAAATGTCGATAGTGTGATTGAGAAGTTGACGATCCCAGATCCAAGCCAGCTTTACTGACACTGCAAGGCAGCAAAACAAATCACACAGTAAGCTTTCCAAGGCTTAGTAGGTTCGATATACAATACAATTATCATATCAAATTAAATCAATGCAAAATAAATAATCACTTAGATCTATTATCTCATATTCGTGCCTTTTCAACCATAGCCAGAATGCTCATTTCCTCAATCAAAGCTTAATTTTACTCATCAACAAAAAGGTTCAATACATACCTTAAACACACAAAGTTATTAAATCTCCAAGCTATTCATTGCTCGATATTATTTGCCAATCGTTCTTTAATTTAATCGCACACTCAGTGCCACATACTTATCCGACTCATAACTGTTATCGCACACTTAGTGCCTATTCTTTTAACCAACTCATCTCGGAATCGCTTACACGATTGCCACGAAATAATCTAAAGCTTTCATAACATCGCTTTTACGATTGCCACGAAATAAACCAAGCTTTCATCACATCGCTTACACAAGTGCCATTCATTTCTATCTCGATTTCACTTTCGCACACTTAAAGCCCTCAATTTAAAATCATGCACATAGTAACTCACTTTCATATACATAAAAATATTCATTTCATATCGATAAAACGTATCTCAAATACATGTATTATATCCGAACTTACCTCAGACGTCGAACTATCGATACGGTCGATTAATCGAGTTCTTTATCTTTGCCTCGATCTCGATCTGAACCTCTCCTCTTTTGGTCTATGCACATTCAAATTCACTCCATTCAATCATCAATTCATTCATTTTAATCCAAACACATATATGTAGGGCATTTTGCAAAATAGCCCTCACATTTTCACATTTCGACACTTTAGTCCCTATCTCACAAAATCATCAAATACTCAAAATTTCATTACACTATGCTTAGGCCGAATTCTCCTTAGTCTCATAGGAGTCCACATATTTCATGTATTTCACATTTTAATCCTCCAAATTCTCATTTTCACAATTTAGCTCAAATTACTCAATTTCACCAAAATTTCAAATACAAACTATGTTAGCCCAACATTAAACTTTTATATTCCACTAACTATCATCACAAAGCTCATATATTCAACAATGGCATATCTCAAAATCACCATCATTTTCTAAAATTTAAGCATGGGTTAGCTAGAGCACAAAGCAATGATTACGAAAAAGTATAAATTATCAAAAATCGAGCTAAAATCACATACCAATTTGTGCCTAAGCTTGTCGAAACTTCAAAGCATCCTAGCCCTCCCTTCTTTTCTATTTTCGGTGAGTAATAAAATGAATGCTCATCTTCTTTCATGATTTGTTTTACTAATCTATTATTATTAATCCAATTACGATGTTAGCCTTGAATAAAAACATATTATATTACGTTTTAGTTGGTTAAAATGTCCATCCACCATCCACTAAGTACATATTGGTTAAATTGCATCATAAAGCCTCCATATTTAAAAGACAACAACACTTAGATACTTATAAATCAGCACATAGCTTTTACTCTTTACGCGATTAGGGTCATTTCTCTTAATTCGACCCTAAAATGATCAAATCATCACACAGAATTTTCACGCAGACTATGTCACATACTATTCACACAGAAAGTAGTATTAAATTAACATTTTGACCTCAAATTTGTGGTCTCGAACCACTATTCTAACTAAGGTCTAAATTGGAATGTTACAACTCTCCCCCCTTAGGGATTTTCATCCCTGAAAATCTTACCAGTGAATAGTTGTGGATGTTGCTCTCTCATAACGTTCTCAGGCTCCCACGTAGCCTCTTTAATTCCATGTTTGTGCCACAATACCTTCACTAAGGAAATTCTTTTGTTTCTCAACTCTTTAGTCTCTCGTGCCAAAATTCGGATCAGTTCTTCACTATATGACAAGTCTGACTGAATCTCAACCTCAGTAGGAGCAATCACATGAGATGGATCTGATCTGTACCGTGGAAGCATTGACACATGATACACATTATAGATCGTTTCTAACTCAGATGGCAATCTCAATCTATAAGCAACTGGCCCAACTTGTTCAATAATCTCATACGGTCCTAATGAATCTCGGACTCAGCTTGCCCTTTCGGCCAAATCGAAGTATTTTCTTCCACGGAGACACTTTCAAAAACACTTTATCACCAACCTCGAATTCAATATCCTTTCGTTTCAAATCTACATAAGACATTTGACGATCTGAGGTTGCTTTCAAACTATCACGAATTACTTTCACTTTCTGCTCAGTCTCTTTTATAAGATCAACCCCGTGAATCTTGTTCTCACTTAGTTCGGTCCAATACAATGGAGTTCGACACTTTCGACCGTACAGAGCCTCATATGGTGCCATTTTGATACTAGACTGAAAACTATTATTATACGCAAACTCAATCAATGATAGATGCCTTTCCCAAGTGCTTTCAAATTCGAATATACAACATCTTAGCATATCCTCAAGAATATGAATAATTCACTCGGATTGACCATCCGTTTGTGGATGAAAAGCAGTACTGAAATGTAATTTCGTGCCCAATGCATCTTGCAATTTCTTCCAAAATCGTGAGGTAAATCTCGGATCTCTATCATACACAATAGATAATAGTACTCCATGTAATCTCACAATCTCATCGATATAAAGTCCAACCAACTTATCTAAAGAATAATCGGTTCTCACCAGAATGAAATGAGCTGATTTCATCAATCTATGAACTATCACCCAGATCGCATCTTTCTTGCTCGGAGATAAGGGCAAACCCGACACAAAGTCCATCGTGATCCTCTCCCATTTCCACTCAAGAATCATAATCGATTGCAATAAACCGGATGGAACTTGATGTTCGGGTTTAACTTGCTGACAAACTAAACATTTCGACACAAAGTCAGATATGTCTCTATTCATACCATGCCACCAATAGAATTGCTTCAAATCATTATACATTTTCGTACTCCCCAGATGTACAGTCAAATGACCATTGTGAGATTCTGCCAAAATCATTTGAATCAGCTCTGAATTTCTCAGAACACAAATCCGATCTCTAATTCTCAAACAATCATTATTATCAACTCAAAATTTCGATACGGCATCAGAATCACACTGAACTCCTTTTGCTAACAACTCATTATCAATCTTCTGAGCATCACAAATCTGCTGTACAAACATCGGCTTAACTTTCAATTCAGTTATCGTCGCATTAGCATCACACAGATCTTTCTGATTACTCAAAGCTCGCAAAGCGTATAATGATTTCCGACTCAAGGCATCAGCTACAACATTATCTTTACCCGGGTGGTAAGCTATCACAAGTTCATAGTCTTTCAACAATTCTAACCATCTTCTTTGTCGTAAGTTTAAATCTTTCTGAGTCATCAAATACATTAAACTCTTATGATCAGTATAAATATGACATTTTTCACCGAATAAATAGTGACGCCAAATCTTCAATGCGAATACAATCGCAGCCAACTCAAGATCACTCGTTGGATAATTCCTTTCATGTGGTTTTAATTGTCTCAAAGCATAAGCGATGACTTTTCCTTCTTGCATCAGCACATAGCCCAAACCATTTAACAATGCATCACTATAGACTATAAACTCTTTGCCCAATTCAGGTTGAACTAACACCGGTGCTTCTATCAACAAAACTTTCAACTGCTCAAAACTCTGATGACACTTTTTTGACCGCTCGAATTTAACATCTTTCTGTAACAACTTTGTCAATGGATTCGCAATCATCAAGAAGCCTTTCACAAATCGTCTGTAATATCCCGCTAGTCCCAAAAAACTACGGACTTCGGACACATTCTTAGAGGATTCCAATCTAAAATAGCAGAGATTTTAGCGGATCGACTCGTATCCAAGCAGCAGATACAATATACCCCAAAAAACTGACCTCAGGCAACCAAAATTTACACTTGCTAAACTTTCCATACTACTGCTTCTCACGCAGAGTTTGTAGCATGATTCTCAAATGCTCGGCATGTTGCGTCTCATCACTCGAATAAATCAAAATATCATCAATGAACACCACTACGAAGCAATCCCAATGCGGTCTGAATATTCGATTCATCAAATCCATAAACACTGCAGGGGTATTTGTTAGTCCAAAAGGCATCACTAAGAATTCATAATGTCCATACCTCGTTTTAATGTAGTTTTCGGCACATCAGACTCTTTAACTCTCAATTGATAGTAGCCCGATCTCAAATCTATTTTAGAAAATACTGCAGCTCCTCTCAACTGATCAAACAAATCATCGATCTGAGGTAACGATATTTATTGTATATCATCACTTTGTTCAATTGTCGATAATCAATACATATTCTCATAGTTCCATCTTTCTTTTTCACAAATAATATAGGAGCTCCCGTGGTGAAAAACTTCGGTCGTGCAAATCCTCATCTCACCAATTCTTGCAACCGAGATTTCAACTCTTTCAATTTCATTGGTGCCATTCTGTATGGAGCTATCAAAATAGGAGCAGTTCTCTGCACTAACTCAATACAAAATTCAACTTCTCTAATCGGAGGCAACCCCGGTAACTCTTCTGGAAACACATCTGGAAACTCACTTATCACAGGCACAGATCCAACTTTCCTTTTTAACACTTTTGTATCAATCACGTACGCCAAATAAGCTTCACAACCCTTTTTCACATAGTTCATAGCTTTCATTACAGATACAACTGCTGGTAATCCTTTCATATCACTAGACTCAATTCGAACTATCTTACCATTCTGACTCTTCAATTCAACATTCTTTCTCTTACAATTCACAATGGCATTATGCAAAGTGAGCCAGTACATTCCCAGAATTATGTCAAATTCATCAAATGGTAGCAACATCAAATTGACCGGGAAACATAAATCACGAAACATCAACGGGCAGTTCTTGCACATCTTGTTCACTAAAACACACTTGCCTAAGGGGTTCGATACTCTAATCACAAATTTAGTAGACTCAACAGGTAGAGTCTTATTCAATACTAAATTCATGCACACATAAGAATGAGTCGATCCTGGATCTATCAATGCAATGACATCAGCATCAAATAAAGTGAAAGTACCAGTGATCACATTTGGAGATGATGCTTCCTCTCGTGCACGTATAGCATAGGCTTGGGCAGGTGCTCTCGCTTCTGATGTCACAGCTGTATCAGTTGTTCCTCTCGACTTTTGCTTATATTTCTGATGTTTCTGGGCGGTCTACCCCTTGTTTTCATATTACTCGATCTTTCATTCTGAACATTTTCTTCTTCGACCATCTTTGGGCAATTTCGGATAAAATGATCTCGGGATCCACACTTATAGCATATTTTACTGTTATACTTTCCCCAGCACTCCACCACATGTCGTCTCCCACATTGTCTACATTCGGGCTTGTTACTCTTAACACTGCCAACACTTTTTTCATTCAGAGCTTGAATTGTAAACCAAGACTGTCTCGAACGATCTTTATTTGGATGTCCAAGCGAGGCATTTGAACGATTGCTTGCATCTTTATATCTCTTTGCTGAAGATTGAGAGAACTTATTCATCGATCTCTTTCTTTCATCACGAGCCTCAGAATCAGCTTTCTTCTTTCCTTTACCGAGTTCCTCAGCTTTGCATGCTCTTTCGACTAATACAACAAATTAATTTATATCCAGTATTCCAACCAACAACTTAATGTCTTCAATCAATCCCTCTATAAAATGTTTACACATAGTAGCTTCAGTCGAAATGCATTCCCTTGCATATTGACTCAATCTTACAATTCCGCCGCTTTTCGAAGAATGAGACAAACGGCCCTATTTCAGCTCTAAAAACTCCTTACATTTCTGATCAATAAAGCGTTGACTGATATACTTGTTTCTAAACTCGAATTGAAAGAAATCCTAAGTTATTCTCTCCCTCGAAACTACAGATATCAATGTTTTCCACCAATTGTAAGCCGTGTCTCTCAACAAGGAAACTGCACACTTAATGCACTCTTCATGGTTCAACGACATCTCATCAAATACTCTGATTGTGTTTTCAAGCCAAAACTCGGCTCGCTCAGCATCGTCATTAGCTGTGGCCCTAAACTCTTCGGCCCCATACTTGCGAATCTTATTTACAGGTGGTCTATTCAATCTGTTCGCATCTACAACTTGTGGCACAATAGGTACTTGCGGGGGTGGAGGTTGTGGAGCAGTCAGATTTGTTCTAACAAATTCAAAAAACCATTCACTCATCATACGGAAGATGGCTTGCTTAGCATCACCTCTCTCACCACTATCATTTGGCCTAGATGTGGCCGGTGCTGTCCCTTAAGCGGGAGCAGGTGCATTACTCTCTACATCGTCAGCAACTGCTTGATCGGGATCCATTACTATATTAAAACACATTTCAACTGTCAAATTTTATCACACTATTGCAATTTCACAATATGGCATGTATAGCTAGACTCACACACGCTACGTTAGTCCGAGAATCGATTAAACCGTACCTTTGATACCAATAAAATGTAACACTCTTAACTCGAGACCGTCGCCGAAATAGGGTTTAGAGGCATTACCGATCCATAGGATTATTTCACATCACATTCACGACACAAAGTTAATCATCATCAAACACATTCATATACAATCATAATGTCCCTTAAATGAGTCATTAAGACCCTAAGCATGCTTATAACCGAGTCAGGACTAAACCGAAACACATATAAAATTTCATGAAAAATTGAAACTTTTCTAGAATACAGGGGAGACACGCCCGTGGGGGTAGACTGTGCCTCTCCTACGGCTACATAACACACCCGTGTGACCTCTCCGTGGTTACATACTGCCAAAATCAACACGGCTAACAAGCACGCCCGTGTGCTAAGGCTGTGTCCTATAAGGTCATATACTACCATTTCTAGCACGACCTGTAGGCACGCCCATGCCATGGCCGTGTGCAGTTTAAGCCACATTCTGTAATTTACCCACGGTCTGAGACATGCCCGTGTGCCCCAACCGTGCGACATTATAGGCCATCTTTGCAAGGCCAACATGCCACCCACTTAGGGTCAAACCTACAAGCCAATCAACCAAACATCTCATGCACATATTGCCATCTAAAAGCATACCAATTTAGCAATTTAAAACATACAATCAATACCAACTCTAATCATACCCAATTCAATACCAATACTTATTCTATCACAAGCATAATTCATTCCCAAATCTCACTACTCCTAGTAGCATTTATCAACACAAAGTTACCACTCAATAGCAAATTTATCGATCTACAAATCATGCCAAAAGATGCATCATTTAGATACCACATTCATTCATGCCAAACCTATCACATATCTAACCACATCTTATGGCTACTTACAAATCTCAAACTTGATTCAATTTACCATCCTATACATGCCATATTCTAGCTATATACATCTTTCCAAAAGTACCAAAATAAAATGCCGATGTGTGATTGAGAAGCTGACGATCCCAGATCCGAGCTAGCTTTACTGACACTGCAAGGCAGAGAAATTAATCACACAGTAAGCTTTCCAAGGCTTAGTAAGTTTGATATACAATACAATTATCATATCAAATTAAATCAATGCAAAAATAAACAATCACTTAGATCTATTATCTCATAATCGTGCCTTTTTATCCATAGCCACAATGCTCATTTCCTCAATCAAAGCTTAATTTTACTCGTCAACCACAAAGGTTCAATACGTACCTTAACCACATAAAGTTATTAAATCACCAAGCTATTCATTGCTTGATATTATTTGCCGATCATTCTTTAATTTAATCGCACACTCAGTGCCACATACTTATCCGACTCATAATTGTTATCGCACACTTAGTGCCTATTCTTTTAACCAACTCATCTCGGTATCGTACACACAGTGCCACAGCAATAATCCAAAGCTTTCATAACATCGCACACACAGTGCCACAATAATAAACCGAAGCTTTCATCACATCGCACACACAGAGCCATTCATTTCTATCTCAGTTTCACTTTCGCACACTTAGTGTCCTCAATCTCGATCCGAACCTCTCCTCTCTTGGTCTATACACATTCAAATTCACTTTAGTCAATCATCAATTCATTCATTTTAATCCAAAAACACATATTTAGGGCATTTTACAAAATAGCCCTCACATTTTCACATTTTAACACTTTAGTCTCTATCTCACAAAATCATCAAATACTCAAAATTTCATTACACTATGCTTAGGCCGAATTCTCCTTAGTCTCATAGGAGTCCACACATTTCATTTATTTCATATTTTAATCCTCTAATTTTTCATTTTCACAATTTAGCTCAAATTACTTAATTTCACCAAAATTTCAAATACAAACTATGTTAACCCAACATTAAACTTTTATATTCCACTAACTATCATCACAAAGCTCATATATTCAACAATGGCATATCTCAAAATCACTATCATTTTCTAAAATTTAAGCATGGGTTAGCTAGAGCACAAAGCAATGATTACGAAAACGTAGAAATTATCAAAAACCGAGCTAAAATCACATACCAATTTGTGCCTAAGCTTGCCGAAACTTCAAAGCTTCCTAGCCATCCCTTCTTTTCTATTTTCGATGAGTAATAAGATGAATACTCATCTTCTTTCATGATTTGTTTTACTAATCTATTATTATTAACCCAATTACCATGTTAGCCTTTAATAAAAACATATTATATTACATTTTAGTTGGTTAAAATGTCCATCCACCATCCACTAAGTACATATTTGTTAAATTGCATCATAAAGCCTCCATATTTAAAAGACAACAACACTTAGATACTTATAAATCAGCACATAGGTTTTACTCTTTTCGTGATTAGGTCCTTTCTCTTAATTCGACCCTAAAACGATTAAATCATCACACAGAATTTTCACGCAGACTATGTCACATACTATTCACACAGAAAATAGTGTTAAATTAACTTTTTGACATCAGATTTGTGGTCTCAAACCACAATTCTAACTAGGGTCTAAACCAGACTGTTACAGGGCATAAGTCCAAAGAGCACACTCTTGAGCCACATATTTTACAACAGGATTGCCAGTCCAGGCTAAATCCTATTAGTGACCTGTTCTCTAAAGAGCTTAATTAGGGTTACCCGTCCAGGCTAAACCCAATCTATAACATATGCTCGAGAGGATTAAATTCAGGATTACCTGTTCTGGCTAAAATCCTGTTTGTAACCTTTGCCATGTTATACCCGTTTAAAGAAATCACCAAAATCCATCAAATTTCAATATTCAATCGGGATATGATATCTTATCAATGTTTCCAAATTGTAATTATTTCATTATGTATATCATCACATACATATTATCACAATCACACAATTCAACTCAAACATATTAACGTACCAAATTAAGTTACACGAACTTACCTTGACAGTTGTTCAGGTTTGAATTCCAACTAATCTGAAACTTTTTGTAGTTGGTATTTCTGGGTCTATATAAGCAAATTTAATTATTAACTCATCACATTTTACATATATTTGCATTCTACTACATCCTAGGAAAATTACTATTTTGCCCTTACTCTTTTTAAAAATTCAAATTTCGTCCCGAGGCTTGGAAAATGAAATTCATGGAATCTAGTCCTCTTTCCAAGCCTAACCAATATTTAATAATAATTTTTAAAGCACACGCATTTCACAAATTTTAGAATTTTCCATGGGTTTTACCACTTTTTCATTTTAGTCCCTAAATCAAGTTTCCATGAAAAATTGCTTTGTAAAAGTTGTTTATCTATTAACTATCTTTCATTTTTGACCATAAATTTCAAATTTCCAGCAGTTACATACATGGAAAAGTTTCTACACTTTGTTATCTTTTCAAATAAATCCCATAAATAGAAAGATTAGGCTATCTCGATTCTAAAAATATATAATCATTAAAAACAGGACTTGATTTCATACCTTTCTAAGCTTGAAAAGTTCTCTTCCTCTCTCCTATTGTTTCCATAAAAAATTTGGGGTAGAAGATGAATAGAAAATATGATAATTTCCTTTTATTTTTCTATCATCTTTTAATTTTATTGATTTCCAATTTAGTCCCTAGTCATTTCTAATTTTTCCATGGATGAGTCACCAAGAAAAATCTACATACTTTCTTAATGGTTTAATTACCATATAAGGACCTCTAGTTTTAAATTCCATAGCTATTTATTCCTTATAGCTACTAGAATCCAACTTTCGCATTTTATACAATATAGTCCTTTACCTAATTAACCTTACAATCGATAAAATTCTCGTATCAAAATTTTCCGTGACCTTCCTATCATAATACCAACCATAAATAAAATAAAATAAATTTTTATTTTTGGGCTTTGATTTGTGGTCACGAAACCACTGTTTCGATTTAACCGAAAATGGGTTGTTGCAACTCTCCCCTTAGAAATTTTCATCCTAAAAAATTCTTACCAGAGAAAAGGTTTGCGTACTGCTTCCTCATAGTATCCTCTAGCTCCCAAGCAGCTTCCTCTAAACCATGCTGTTGCCAGAGTACTTTTACCAATGCCACCTTTTTATTTCTTAGCTTTTTCGTCTCATGTGCAAGTATTTTGATCAGTTCTTCATTATAGGTCATATTAGGCTGAATCTCAACTTCTGTTGGAGAAATAATGTGTGAAAGGTTCGATCTATATCGTCGTAACATGGATACATGGAAAACATTTTGAATCTTATCAAGCTCAGGTGGTAATGCTAACTGATATGCAATCGACCCGATTCTTTCAATGATTTCATAAGGTCCGATGACCCGTGGACTTAATTTCCCTTTACAATCGAATTGGAGAACTTTCTTCTATGGTGACCCTTTCAGAAACACTTTATCACCAACCTTCTATCTCCTTTCTTTTCCGCGGCATAGGAACATTTTTTCTCGCTTAACTCTGTCCAATACAATGGGGTTCTACATTTACGACCATATAGAGCCTCATACGATGCCATTTTAATGCTAGACTGATAACTATTATTGTAAGCAAATTCAATCAAAGGTAGATATCTTTTCCAATTACTTCCAAATTCAAGCACACAACACCGAAGCATGTCTTCTAAAATTTGTATCACACGTTCATATTGTCCATCCGTTTGAGGATGGAATGCAGTACTAAAGTGTAAACGAGTGCCCAGAGCTTCTTGCAACTTGCTCCAAAATTGAGATGTAAATCGGGGATCTCTATAGGAAATAATAAAGATTGGCACTCCATGTAGCCTTACAATCTCAGAGACATATAATTCAGCCAATCTATCCAATGAAAAATTCATATGTACTGAGATAAAGTGTGCCGACTTCGTTAAAAGATCAACAATTACCCATACAACATCTTTTTTTTCTGCGACAATGGTAATCCTGATACAAAGTCCATGGTAATACTTTCCCATTTCCATTCCGGAATCATAATTGGCTACAATAATCCCGAAGGAACTTGCTGCTCAGCCTTTACTTGTTGACATATCAAGCATCTAGATACAAATTTAGAGATATCTCTTTTCATTCCCAACCACCAATACATTTTCTTCAAGTCATTATACATTTTGTTGCTACCGGGATGCACAGACATAACAGTATTATTGACTTCATGTAAAATCTTTTGGACTAGTTCTAAATTTTTCGGTGCACATATTTGTCTCTGAACAACAAATAACCATCTGAATCAATCTGAAACTCTGAATTAGGACCTGACTCACTTGGCACTCGTTTGGCCTGTAACTTATCATCATCCTTCTGAGCTTCACATATTTGTTACTGAAATGTTGGTCTAGCTCTTAACTCATCTATAATTGAATCATCATCAGACAAGGACAATTGGACGTTCATTCCCCACAAGGGAAACAAAGATTTTTGACTCAAGGCACCCGCCAATACATTAGCTTTCCTTGGATGGTAATCAATAACGAGATCATAATCTTTCAATAATTCCAACCACCTACGTTGTCTCAAGTTCAATTCTTTTTGTGTCATTAAATACTTTAGACTTTTATGATCCGTATAGATATAACACTTTTCACCAAAGAGATAATGTTGTCATATCTTTAGTGCAAACACAATGGCTGCTAACTCAAGATCATGTGCCGGGTAATTTCTTCCATTCAGTTTTAGCTGCCTAGATACATAAGCTACAACTTTGCCATCTTGCATCAATACGCAACCCAAACCATTCAATGAGGCATCACTTATACTACAAATTATTTACCTGATTTAGGTTGAACTAGTACGGGCGCTTCCGTCAGTAAGGCTTTCAATCTATCAAAACTCTGTTGACATTTGTCGGTCCACTCGAATTTCACATCTTTTTACAGAAATCGAGTCATCTGGGAAGCTATCGTTGAAAACCCTTTAGCAAATATCTAATAATATCCGGCTAGCCCCAGAAAACTTCAGACCTCGAAAACATTCCTATGTGGCTTCCAACTTACAATAGCTGAAATTTTATTCAGATCCACCCGGATATCTTCTACAGATGCAACATGTCTAAGAAAACTAACTTCCTTTAATCAGAATTCACATTTACTGAATTTGGCATACAATTGCTTCTCACGCAGAGTTTGCAAAACAGTTCTTAAATGTTTAGCATGCTCATTTTCATCTCGGAATAAACCAGAATATCATCAATCAAAACAACCACGAACTTATCCAGGTATGGTCTGAAAATTCTTTTCATTAAATCCATAAATACTGCCGGGGCACTCATTAATTTGAATGGAATTACAAAAATCCATAATGCCTATATATGGTTTTGAAAGCTGCCTTCAGCACATTCGAATCCTTTACTTGTAGTTGATAGTAACTAGGTCATAGATCAATTTTTGAAAATACAGTGGCACCTTTTAATTGATCAAACAAGTTGTCTATACGAGGCAACGGGTACTTATTCTTTATTGTGACTTTATTAAGCTATCTATAATCGATGCATAGTCTCAATGATCCATCTTTCTTCTTTAAAAATAATATCGATGGACCCCACGATGAAAAGCAGGGTCGAGCAAATCTTTTATTAATTAATTCTTGTAGCTGCACTTTCAACTCCTTCAATTCAGTAGGAGCCATTCAATATGGTGCTATTGATATCGGTGCCATCCCTGGTACAAGGTTTATAGAAAATTCCACCTCTCTAGCTGGTGCCAAATCGGGCAATTCTTCTGGGAATACCTCAGGAAATTCACAAACAACTGGCACTGACTGGATTTTTAACTCAGACACTTTAGTATTCAACACATACGCAAGATAAGCCTCATACCCTTTTCTAATATATCTCTGGGCTGATATTGCTGAAATCACATTAGATAACCCATCCATTCCTAATATTTCACCAAGTTCATCAAAGGGTACTAACATCAAATTAGCTGGAAAACAATGACCCTCTATTATCAACGGATAGCTCTTACAAATTTTATCCCATATAACATGTTAACCTAAGTGGTTTGAAACTTTAACCACAAATTTGATGAATCCAACCATCATGTTTTTAACAGTCATAAGTTTCGCGCATATATATGAATGCATTGAACTAGGATCAATCATAGCAATAATATCAGTATCAAGTAAAGAGAATGTACCAGTGATAAATCTGGTGCCGAGGCATCTTCCCTTGCATGTATGGCGTATGTCGTCGCTGGAGCCCGTGCTTCAGATTTAGCCGTTGGGTCCTTTACAGCACTACAACTACCACCGGCATTTCCTGGATACCGTAGTAGTCTACCCTTCGAGACAAGATTACTCAGCTTCGGGGTCTATTCAACATCTTTCTCAACTCTTTTCGAGCAATCCTTGATAAAGTGGTTGAGAGACCCACACTTAAAACATGCCCCACTTCTCATCCGGCATTCTCATGAAAATTTTTCTAAGTTTTGTAAAAAATTCTAAAGTTTTCAGTTCAGTCCTGAACCGCTTCCAATGCTTGTTTTGGGCCTTGTAGGCTTGTATAAGGGACTTTATGATCTATTATGAATGATTTTAATTTGTACGCAAATTTTATGACTCATAATTATGTGATTACTTGTGATGTGAGTCTGGTAATGCCTCGTACCCTGTTCTGGTGTCAAATATTGGTAAGGGGTGTTACATTTAGTGGTACCAGAGCTATGGTTTAGTCAATTCTCAGAATAACCTAGCATATGTGAGAGTCTAGCTATACATGCCATATTACAACCCGTGATAGTGTGATATCTCCCGGCTCTAATGAAATTGTTTTGTTGAGGCAGAGATATTTCCAACAAAGCTATTTTCGAAAACACTAGAAGTGATACTAGATAATTGAAAATGTGTTTGTGATGAGTCAAAACTTGGAAAGGTATGAATAAGAGTTCATGACATGTAACAGCCCAAACCCGGCCCAAACATTAGGACCGAATATGGTTTGATACGGAGAAAAACTTTTTGAAACCCAATTTTAAAACCAATTTAAGTTTTGTTGAAAACTTCGCGTTTTGGTTATCTTCTTTGAATCATACTTAGATTAAATTCGAAATTTAATTAAGTCAAGTTATTATACAAATTACAAATGTGCCCGCTGGCACGATAAAACATTTTCGTGTTAATTTGGGAAAACATGTGATTTTAATTTATAGTTTAAAACAAAATATCCAACATATGAGAAATAACAAAAGTAAAGTATATGGAGGCCTTATTACATCCAAAATAAAAATATACCAATAATAAAATAAAATAACTAAGTTTAAAGTTCATTTAATTCAAGTCCACTGCATGGCCACCTCGAGTCCCTTCGGCTCCATATCCGCGGTCTATGTATCACCTGAAAAAAATATAAAGGAGAAGGTGAGTCACCCAGACTCAGTATGTAACCCTTCCCCTGGTTTAAACCAATCTCATACACAAATTATAACAATTAATATGCACAAGATAATGTACCCAACCTAGCCAACCAAACGCCTCAATCTACCCCGTTGTGGTACCAAACCACTGGTGGTGCCAAACCACTGGTGACATATAGTCACAGATGTGATGCCAAATCACTTGGAGGTGCCAAACCTCCGGTGTCCATAGACACAATCGATTGATGGGGCCAACCCATCGTGTGATACCAAATCACCAGGCGTCAATCCCATATCTCAAAGTGGGGCCAACCCACGGTGGTGCTAAGCCACAGGGACGAGATGCTATGAGGTGCCAAACCTCTGGAGGTACCAAACCTCTGGTGACCGTAGTCACAGTGTGTTACCAAAACACTGGTGTCCGTCGACACTAATAATACTGCCCCCTCCACTCATCAACCCATATCAAATCATATTATAGCAGGATTTATAACAACATACATTTATCTCATGTATCAAATAAACTATGCTTCCCAAGAGCATATTTAATAATCACATGTTGACAGAGACTTACCGAGATCCTCGCTTGTACCATTAAGGCACTAATTCCATATCTACATAAAGCAGATTTACACATAGCATGCATTTAATTAATTATTATAAGTGTGTATGTACACACCTGTCACCCACGAGAAGTCTAAATCCCGAATGGAGAAGTCGGCCACCCTAGATCTATTGTCCCTAGATTCGGCCAAAACATGAGTTAGTACTATGGCCTATTCGGCCAACCCAACTTTATACCATAGAGTTATCATTTGAGACCCGAGATCTTACCTTGCTCTGACTTGGTTTCTAACAACCCGAATCCTTATACGGGTTCCCTAGCAATCGGCCAACCTTTAGTACCAAACAAGATTAGTTTCGGCTTTTTCCAATTATCCACTAAAAGGTTTAGAAAGATTTGACTTACCGCTAACTTACCAAATTTAGTTGATGGAGACTTGAACCGATTTCTTCAAGATCTCGAAACACCTAAACATAATCGATTTCAACATAGAAAGTTAATACCTTTTCAACAAGTACCGAAATCAGTCCTTACCCCCTAGAAATCGACAAGTACAAGAGGGCCAATAAAGAAAACACTCGGTCTACTCACCTTAAAACCGATTTAAGAAATAGAGAGGAACACTATGTTTGAGATTCGGCCAAGATTACACCAAAATAGGGAGAGAAATTGCACACCAAGGAGGAGTATATTCGCCAATGGTGAATTTAATAGGAGGAATGTAAGTTTCGCTAAAAGCTTTGAGGAGAGAAAAGAAATAGATTAATGGTGAGGTGTAGGGATTCGCCAAGGTTTAAGAAAAGAGAATGTTGTTGTCCTTTTTTCGGTTTTAAGAGATTGAGAAGAAAAAGGAAAATCAAAGAATGGGAATTCGGCTACTTGTAATTTGGAAGAAAAGAAAACAAAATATGGAGAATATGCCTAAAGGAAATTCGGCACTCCCCTTCAACTAGTCCTTGTCGTCCACTCCTCCTCAACAAGGAGTCCAAAATTCCACCAACTCCTTAATTCACTCTAGGCCACCCATTTGAATTAACTCAAAATAACTTGAATTAAACCCTTTAATCAAATAATAATCCACATGATATCTTCTTTATCTTCTATTATCCTTAGAATTAATAATAAAATAAAATGCTCATATTATCCTTGATTATCTTGCATAATTTTATTATCTAAATAATTAATACAAAGAGTTTAAAGAGAGGAAAAACTCTCCCTTCCTATGCCGTCCAAAAATAAGAAACAAAAAGGGAATTTCATGACTCGAACCAAGGCTCTCCCTTGTTCCTTGATGGCGTCAACTTCAGCTCCTAAGTGGCCTCCCTTTTGCCACTTTTCCAAGGCTTATTCTATGTCAAATGTCCCCTCATTTATTCTTTTAACCCCTAACTACTAAGGCTATCCACCTTTAAAGCTTATAAATAATATTTTCCACTATTCTGAGCCAACCCAAAGCCCTTAATTAAATCTTATCATCCCATAAATATTATCTCAGCAATTCAACTCAAGCAAAATAATGCAAATCTGAATAACCCCATTTTTAGGATGTTACGGTTCTACCCCTTAAAAGAATTTCGTCCTCGAAATTACGATCGATCGAAGAGGTGGGGGTATCGCTGCCGCATCACATCCTCGGGTTCCCATAGCTTCCTCTCGGACCATGGTTCCGCCATAGCACTTTCACTAAGGGCACTGACTTCCTACGCAGAACCTTCACATCTCTATCCAAGATCTGTACCGGTTCTTCCTCAAAAGATAAGTCCGAGTTGACCTCGATTCCTGTCACAGGCACCACGTGTGATGGATCTGACCGATACCGCCTAAGCATCGACACATGGAAAACATCATGAATCTGACTTAACTCTGCCGGCAGTTCGAGCTGATAAGCTACCGGTCCTACTCGCTTCAATATTGTATATGGGCCAATGAACCTTGGGCTTAGCTTCCCTCTTCGCCCAAATCTTAGTACCTTCTTCCAAGGCGACACCTTCAGGAAGACCTTATCCCCTACTGCATACTCCATTTCCTTGCGCTTAAGATCAGCATACTGTCTATCTGACGCTTCCTTAAGACGCGCCTGAATCACCCTAACTTTGTCCTCCGTTTTTGCAACCAACTATGGGCCCAACACTTGTCGTTCACCCAACTCTGTCCAACACGTTGGAGTTTGGCATTTCCGTCCATATAGTGCTTCGTATGGTGCCATCTGAATACTCGCTTGGTAACTATTATTGTAGGCGAACTCGGCTAATGGTAAAAATTCCTCCCAACTACCTCGAATTCCAAGACACAACCCTCAAAGATATCCTCTAAGATCTCAGATGACCCTTTCGATCGCCCGTCCGACTATGGATGGAAAGCTGTACTGAAATCCAATCGTGTTCCCAAAGCTTGATGCAACGCTTTCCAAAACCTCGAGGTGAACCTTGGGTCCCTATCTGAAATAATTGATATGGGCACACCATGCAATCTGACTATCTCGGCCACATACAATTTTGCTAGCTTCTGGAGTGAGTAATCCATTCTCACCGGTACGAAGTGAGCTGATTTAGTCAGGCGGTCTACGATTACCCAAACTGCATCTTTCTTGCTGGGCGTGAGGGGTAGCCCGCTGACGAAATCCATAGTGATCCGCTCCTACTTCCATTGAGGAATCTTTACTGGTTGAAGTAACCCTGATGGCAACTGATGTTCAGCCTTAACCTGCTGACATGTCAGACACCTTCCTACAAAGTCAGTCACTTCACGCTTCAACCCCGGCCACCAGAACTGTCTCCACAAATCTCCGTACATTTTGCTACCTCCAAGATGTATAGCGTATGGGCTGCTATGAGCATCTTGGAGAAATCTTCGTCTCAGCCCCACATCTTTCGGCATACAGGGCCATCCTTGAAAACATAATACACCATCACCGGTCAATCCGTACCCTTCTAAACCACCATCCTGAACTTGCATCCTCTTAGCATTCAACCCTTCATCCACTAATTGCTTTTCCCTAATCTCCTCAATCCAGGTTGGCTTCACCTGAAGTTCTGCCAAAAGACTTCCATCGTCATATAGAGTTAAGCGAGCAAACATCGCTCTTAGATCTGACACCACCTTTCTGCTCAACGCGTCAGCCACCACGTTAGCCTTACCCGGATGATATTCGATGGAACAGTCGTATTCCTTTAACAGTTCAATCCATCGGCGCTGCCTTAAATTCATGTCTTTCTGGGTCAAGAGATACCTTAGACTCTTGTGATCCGTGTAGACTATCGACTTCTCCCCATAAAGGTAATGTCTCCATATCTTCAAAGCGAAGACGACGGCTGCTAACTCCAAGTCGTGAGTTGGGCAATTAACCTCATGCGGTCTTAGCTGACGGGACGCATAGGCTACTACCTTCCTTTCCTGCATCAATACACATCCCAACCACCGTATGGGACGATCGAGTAAATCAGAACAACTTCCCGCCTCAGTCGTACCAAAACCGAGCTTCGCCGAATCTTTCTCAACTTATCAAAACTTTCTTCTTTGCTTTTCGACCAAACAAATGGTACTCCCTTCCTCAATAGCTTAGTTAATGGTGCAGCAATTAACGAGAATCCTTCCACAAACCTTCGATATTCGAATCTCTGCCACCGACTTAGGCGGTTTCCACTCCAACACCGCTTCAATCTTGCGGGGATCCACTCTAATCCCTTCCGCTGACACTACGTGACCTAAGAAAGCCACCTCCCTTAGCCAAAATTCACACTTACTGAATTTGGCATATAATTGTTTCTCCCTCAGTACTTGTAGAACTATTCACAAATGCTTGTCATGCTCCTCCGTCTGATCTTGCTCCTCGGCTCCAAAAGTTGGAGGGGGTGGTGGCGGTGGTACCTCATTTTCCGAACCATGTCCTGACCTAACGGGTTCAGATATGGTCATTCTTCCCCTACCACGTCCACGTCGGCCACGTCCTCTAGAACTCATTCTATCTAACGCGCTTTTAATCTGATTAAGAAAAATTTTATGGATTAGTAATTAGTCCCGCTTGATTACCCGCGAAAAATTTTATGAAAAGTTTAATAAGGATTCTTTCGATCAAACAATGTTTTAAGTATTCTACCCTAGTTCTCACAAAAGGCCACATTCATTCCCTAGTGCTTTCCATACCTATTCACTCCTCGGACATTTCTGTCCTGTTTCTAACCCAGAGGTATTTTCGTCATTTTCCTACAGGGGTATTTTTGTAATTTACCTACCTAGGGTATTTTTGTAATTTACCCACCAAGGGTATTTTCGTAATTTACCCACCAAGGGTATTTTCGTAATTTACCCACCAAGGGTATTTTGTAACTTACCCATTAAGGGTATTTTCAGTAATCTACCTACCAAGGGTATTTTGTAATTTACCCATCAAGGGTATTTTCGTAATTTACCCACCAAGGTATTTTCATAATTTACCCACCAAGGGTATTTTTGTAATTTACCCACCAAGGGTATTTTCAGTAATTTACCCACCAAGGGTATTTTAAGTAATCTACCCACCAAGGGTATTTTGTAATTTACCCACCAAGGGTATTTTGTAATTTACCCACTTAGGGTATTTTAAGTAATTTACCCACCAAGGGTATTTTCATAATTTTGTACCGAATGGCCTTTCTAAAGGTGCAAGGTCGCCTTGAGCGACTCAACTACCATTTTGGTCTTTATCGGATGTTGGGCCTAAAACCCGATTCCGCCCATTTCGCCCAGCGCTGCGTGTGGCCCACCTAACACAAATCTATCCACGTATATAAGTTCCACCTAGTCTAGTTCACTATATACTATATCATCATACAATTTATTCCAATTGGGCCTACGGGCCCATTGGGCCCATCGCAGCCCAAGCAGCCCCAACCCACAAGAATACTACTGATGGCCTCAACTATCGCGTTGAAGCCCCACACGTGCGCTCGCACGCTCGTGTGGCTACTATTTCCGTGACCGGCACTTCGGCATTTGCCGCTCTACAACTAGAGTAGAGAGAGTTACACACCTGATAGGACTCTGGTGCTAAACCGCGCTGCGACCACTCCTATGCCCAACGCCCACCAAGGTATGTTAACCCTTCTCCTGGCATGCTCTTTATATAGCTAGCTCTTCACCTTCATTCCTTGTATCTTTCCGATGTGGGATCCCTTCACAGTAGAGTTTAAATTCAACTGAAACTCTTACCGTCCACTCTGCAAAATAAATACTCCTTGTTTCTCATGAGATTGAACCTGTGCTCCCTTATAACATAATCCACGCGCTAGCCACTTTACTAACTAGCTCCTTGTGCCTCAAACCATGCGCAATTAAATATAACCCTATGGCCAAGGTCTAAATTCATTTAATAAAATAATCAAAAGGAATGGAAACGCTACAACTAGAACCTTGGACCTCCTTCCTTCCTTGTGGCGCCACTTTGCCACTACACCACACACACCACTTGTGTCATTTTCCTCCACATTTTATTCTTAAGGCCTACCCGCCAACCTCCAAGGTTTTTTCACCTAAAACCAAAATTTTCCCAAAGCTAATATTTGATCCGGGACTTCATGAAGCCCCTAACCTTCCAAAATCACTTATCTAAAAGGTCCAACTTGCACTTAAGCGATCTCCTATTCTCCAAAAAATTTTAAACTCTACTACGCCTAAGGCCCATTGGGCTCAATCCTACTAGGCCTAATTTCAGGATGTTACACGACAGGTATGTGATGATGTACAAAATGAAATAACCGTAAGTTGAGAAATATGGATAAAATGTCATTATTTCGGTTGAACGTTGTATTTCAATGGATTATGGTGATTTTATGAAAAGGATAAAATGTTTTAAATGTTGCAAAAAGATTTGGCCCGGACGGGTAATCCTGAATTAAGCCCTTTGGAGCATATGTTATGAAATGGATTTAGCCCAAACAGGTAATCCAGAGTAAGCCTTTAGAGCGTACATTATTGAAAGGATGTGGCCTAAATTGGCAAACCTGTTTTTTCATATGTGGCTCGAGAGTGTGCTCCATGAATATGTGTCAAAAGGATACTTTTGGATATGAATTGAAGGATTGTTGACATGCATACCTTGAGTATACTATTCGAGTATCCATCGAAATTACAATAGTTCAATGGAAATTATTCTAGAAATATGGAAAGGTGAAGTGAAATAAAAGTTTATATTGTGATAAGCTCATCCATGTTTGTTTGGCATTCATACGATGTTATGTGCCGAACATGTTTGATTAAGTGAATGTGATAAGTAAACTTACTCAAAATTTATGGAATGTATGTATAAGTGCACTTGTTTGAATAAGATAATCGGAAAGTTTGTGTGACATAAATATGTATGCTAATTAGCTTGAAGTGAATTTTATGATTGAGAAGATATTATGTTGACGATGAATGCTAAGTTATATGTGTGTATTTATGAGAGTCGAGTAAGAGGCTTTACGACTTCACCCTCATACCAATGTGGTATTTTTATAACAAAATTTCACGATATTTAAGTTGAATGAGCTCATAAGTAAGAGACTATAGAGTTCAGTAGCGGAGTAACTGATAATGTGGTCAGCGTTGAGAATGATTTGGTAAGTGAATACAGTTTTGGAAAAGATGCCATATTATTCTGAAGATCATATATATTTTGCAACCTCACGGTAAGGAAAAAGTTAATCTCGGCTAATCGACTCATTTAGGTATGATGTCTAAAGTATGTATTTGCTGGAATTTCTTTCGGATTAATTTTCGTTAGTGAATAGAATAATACGGGATTAGTGATGATAGAATTAGTCAAAGAAATGAAATTTGAATCTTAAAGATGTCTGAGTGTAACAGTAGTAATTGAATACATCATGATGATCTCTTCTGGATATTTTATATATTCATTTATTCTCAGAGATATATGTGATTGTTCATTTTCTGATGAAATTCTTATTGTATGAGAATGCTAGCTGCTGATAATGTTAGATGAGAGCACTGTTGATCTGGTTGGTTGATGAGCAGCATTTCTCATCTCTCTCTGTGGGATTCTATTCTATTATATTTGGAATAAAAGTTGTTGATGAGAATTTATGTGAGGCTATTTTTCTGTTTTTACTGGATGTTGTTTTGTTTTGTATATATATTTGGAAAATATATTATCTCTATTACAATTGATTCCAGAGCGTATAAGAATTATTGTTCTTCTAGTTTTCTCTGAGGAATCATCAAGATATTTATTATTTTCTTATGAGCTATATTCTCGGACTTCCAGTGTGATATTGTATCTTAGATTTCTTTATATCAATTTTCTTATCATCCTTATTTCGTAAATTATCAATCATGGCTCATATTTAAAGTGTGTTCTTTGTCTTGTATTAACTATGTCTATTATAGTTGTATTTCTAGTTCGATCATATGAACGTGGTGATTTTGGTATTAGCATTTCTCTAATTTTAATTAAAGGAATTAACATCGGTAGAGGTATAGATAGTGGGAGCTCAAGCTCAAATTGTACGATGGTTTTATTTTCTTAGGTAAGTTTCATTAAGGTCAATGAGTTCAATCAGAATATTTTGCTTCCCTTGAGCTAGTGCACTTGTAAAGGCCTTTGTCTAGCATGTGAGGAAATTTTGAAGGATTGTATGTTTGAGTTATTTTAACAACATAAAGAAAGGAGTATTTTGATATGTTATTATTTGATAGTTGAGATCGACTCAGTTGTTTTATCTTAGCAAGCTGGTCAGTTGAAACGTAATTTGAGTTATATGCATTTAAGTTTATTCTGAGATCGACTCAGTTGTTTTATCTAAGCAAGCTGGTCAGTTGTTTTATCTTGTACATTCATGGGTAAATTGACGAATAGTATGAATGATTAATTTATATTCAAAAAGGGTGTGATACAAGGACATCCCTATTAGATCATTTCTAATTGGATGATATTATTATGAGTTAAAGTTGTTTTGATTGATAAAGTTAGCACATTTGTGAAAGTTTGAACGGTCTGTTGCATGTTAGAAAAGTTGAAAATAGTTGAAGGTGTTACTAATCGAAGCACTGATTCTGAATTCAGTTTAAATTAAGTAAAGAAATTGTGATTTTTTAGCGATGCACTATCGAACAGATTGGAATGTGTTTTAATACAGGAATGTAAAGTGATAGTTTATGCTTTCAGACGGTTAAAGTCACATGAAAGGAATTGTTCAATGAGTGACTTAAACTCTATCACTAGTGTGTCTGTGTTGAGAAATTGATGACATCATTTGTTTGACGAAAAACGTCATATGCTTTCTGATTATAAGAGCATGAAGTATTTAGTGTTGCAGAAAAATCTGAAATTAAGACAAGACAGATGGCTTGAACTATTGAAAGATTGTAAGCAGTTTTCGATTAACTTTCGGGAAAGTAGATATAGTTGCAAATTTTTGAATGGAAAACCTTTAATTTGTGAGTATTTGATACGTGATTAATCTTATTTGATGACGGTTTAAATCTAGCTAAATTAGAAGCTAAAGCAATGCTTTCTTTGCAAGATTGAGAACCTTAGGAGTGTGATAGTGAGTGGTAAACTAAATGAGTACAGTGTGAGATGACTTTTGATTCTAAATTTTAGGACGAACATGATGACTGTCATCATTATTCTGAGATAGAATTTGTGCATTGGATAATTCAGAGCTTATGCAGAAAATTTTGTACGAAGCTCAGTAGTAGCTCATTTGTTTGTTCAAGGAGTAATAAAATGTATAGTTATTTGAAATATATGTTCTAGCGGTCGGGTATGTAACATGATAAATTAGTTGAGTTATATGTTTTAGAGACTATCCAATCAGAAATCATACAGAAAGTAAAAGTGATTCGTGATAGTTTAGAATCCACTTCATATTGTCAAAAAACGTATGTGAATTTCAAACATGAGTATATGAAATCCCCGTTCAACGATAGCATGCTTCCAAAAGTATTGCCTTGGAAAAAGATTCAAAATGTGTTTTGTATATCTATGTTGTGATAGTATTGATTTGGACTCTTTGACTATGAATTCTTCGATAAGGATTAAAATTCAGTCGATATGTTGTATAACGAAGAATTGATTGGAATTTTTATATGAGAGATTAAAAAGTTGGGAAATAAAAGCATAACCTTAGTGAAGGTTCTTTGGCAGTGTCACGAGACAGAGGAGTCTACGTGGAAATCGAACTTATTTCTGATAAGATTTTTGGGAATGAAAATCCCTAAAGGGGGAGAGTTGTAACAGCCCGATTTTGGGTCTAGTCAAAACAGTGGTTTCGAGACCACAAATCTGACGCAGTAAAATTCATTTTTATTATATTTTTATGGTCTACAATTTTATGGAACGATTTCGTGAAAATTTCGTTGAAAAATTTTGATGTTTGGGAACTCAATTTAGTCAAAAGGACTAAATTGCAAAATGTGCAAAACTTGAATTCTATGTGTTAGAGGTGTCCAATTGCTATTAGATTTTAAATTAGAGGTCCTTAAGTGGTAATTAGACCATTGGTTAAGTTAGTGGACAAAAATGGACATAGTTTGGTATGTTTTCAAAGTTTTTCATTAAGGGCATTTCGGTAATTTGGTTATTAAAAGAATTAAAAAGGAAAATAAGCCAAAATTTCATTCATCTTCTTCATCATGGCTTAAAATCACAAAGGGGAAGCCATAGCTAGGGTTTTGCCACTTCCAAGCTCTATTGTAAGCCCATTCTAGCCCTGTTTTTAATGCTCTTTACATTTTTGAAGTCATTGTAACTCGATCTATCTATTTCTTCCATTAATTTAAGGAATAATCAAGGTATAGGGTTTGTACCATGTTAGAAATTTGTGTATTATGATGTCTAATGGTAGAAAATGAATGTTTGGTGTTAGATAAACAAATTTTACTAAGTGATTTTTGATGAAAATGCTTAAAAGGTCCTAATTGTAAAAGTTATAAAATGTGTAGTAAAAGTGTGTTTTAATGGAAATTGTGGGTTGTTATAGTTATAAAAATCGTTCGGCTAGGCTTGTACATTAAATAAATTGAACACGTTTCATTTTACGAGCCTAGGGACCAAAATGTAAATATGTCAAAGTTTAGGGGAAAAAATACAATTTTTCCATAGTAAGATTTTTGGACTGAATTGAATAATGTGAATAATAAATGAGTTAAATTTTCTATTATAGATCAAGAGAAATGAGGTTCGGACCTAGATCGAGGAAAAACAAAGTATTCGACGATTAGGTCTCATTTCTACTATTTTTGTATAGAGGTAAGTTCGTATGTAAATAATGCATTGTTATTTATGCTTTAATTGCTTTAATATTATATGAATTCTGATTTACTCTTCGAACGTAATCGACAAAGTTTCAACAAGCGAGAAATCCCAGTTGAACCTTAGGAATAGATAGGATACAAATGTCATGACATTAGGGTTACTGTGATTATGAGTAAGACCATATCTGGGATATGGCATCAATATGAGACTTCGTGTAAGACCATATCTGGAATATGGCATCAATATGGGACTTCGTGAAAGACCATAGTTGGTCTATTGGCATTGGTAAGAGATCCCATGTAAGACCATATCTGGGATATGATATTGGTATGGTATTGTGTGCGAGATTCCTGAGTATCCTTTAGTATTCCAAGTGGCTCAACGGATATGTCAAAAATGAGAAAGTATGTGAATACGTTATGAGATGGTACAGGTCTGTGCAAAAAACTCAAAGAAAATAAGCTTAGTATATGATGAATAATTGGTAAGACTGTGATTGAGTAAGTTGTGTGTATGAAGCTTAAATAACACTTATGTTGATACATGTTATGTAATTCATATGATAAGCTATTGGAATATGACAAGTGTATTGATATGTGTTATGTTGATGTCAAATGACATTTATGTTCACATGATATTTATGAAGTTTAATGACATTTATATTGATATATGTTGTGTTATTAATCGATGAGCTATAGGTAAGAATGTAATTGAGTAAATTATACTCATGAAGTTTAATGACATTCATGTCGAAATATGTTGTGTAATTTATATGATGAGCTATATGAAAGAATGTGATTGAGTAAATTATACTCATGAAGTTAATGACATTCATGTGGAAATATGTTGTGTAATTCATATGATGAGTTGTTGGTAAGATTGGGATTGAGTAAGTTGTGTTTGTGAATTTTTAATGACATTATGTTAATATTTGTTAGGTTATTTGTATGTCAAGTGTATGAATAATGTTTTGTATTATTTGCATATGAAATTACTAAGCTATATATCTTACCCCCTTCCTTTCCCATATCTTATAGGGTTATTAAGCTAGCTCGGATTGGAGTTCGCCGGAGATCCTATCACACTATCAAGCTATCATTTGGGTATAAGTGAATTTAAGTATTTTAAGTCTATGGCATGTATAGGTGTAACAGGCCGACTTAGGGCCTAGTCAGAATAGTGGTGCGAGACCACAAATTCGAAGAAGAAATATGGGTTTAAATGATTTTATAAGGCTTATGATGTATTTCCATGATTGTGTGAAAATTTCATGAAGAAATTTTATGAATTAGTGAATAAATTGTCCATTAGGACTAAATTGCAAGGATTAGAAAATATGAGATTCTAGAAGATTTAAGTATGAAATAGAATTATAAAAATTACTAGAGGTCTTTATTTAGCAAATAGACCATCATATAGATGGAAAAAAATGGACATGGCAAGGAAAAATCTCAAAAAAAGATCATTAAAGACATTTTTGTCATTTGGTTAATAAAAGAATTAAAAGGGAAATAAGTCAAAAATGGTGTCCATCTTCCTCCCCCTTGGTCGAAAATCAAAAATAAGACATAGCTAGGGTTTCTTCAACTTTCAAGCTTGATAGTAAGTGCATCCTTTTCCCGCTTTTAATGTTCTTTGTATTTTTGAGATCCTCGTAGCTCGATTTAGCTAGTTCTAGCTATATTTTGAGCTATCGTTTATGTTCAAAAAGTTACCTATGTGATATGCATGTATTTTGATGTTTTGTGAGAGAATATGAAAGTTTGATGTACGATAAACATCTTTTTCTAAGTGATTTTCATGAAAAATGCATAAAAGGACCAAATTGTAAAAGTTTGTAAAAATGGTCATACATGAGTGAAATAGTGGAAATTGAATGTTATTATAGTTGAGAATATGATTTGGCTAGGCTTGAAATGCAAGAAAGTTGAATGAAAATCTTTTTACGAGCCTAGGGGTAAAAGTGTAATTGTGATAAAGTTTAGGGGCAAGAATGTAATTTTTACCAAAATATGAAATATGAGTCAATTTAGTCAATATAAGTATTAAACAAGTTAAATTGTTATTATAGATCAAGAAACATGAAGCCCGGATCAAAACCGAGGCAAGAACAAAGTTGTAGACTAAACTGTATATCTACACATGTAATGCCCCTTACCTGTGGACGAAGCCGAAACTGGGTTTGAGACATTACCTAACTTATCCCACTTAACGTCTTGAATCGGACTATAAAATATCATTGTTAAAGCTATCGCAAAGCTTAATTTTTGCCTACGAGGCCCTAAACATACCTCCGAGAGGCTTCGAAACTAATCCCTGAACTTTTCCAAACCCGAGAAACTTTTCATCAAAATAGGGGCCACATGCCTGTGTTGGTCTAAGAACATGCCGTGTATCATCTCACACTCCCGTGTTTGATGCTCATGGACGACACTAACTTAATTCACACGTCCTAGACACGTTCGTGTCTTCTACCCGTGGAGCTCTCTAACTATGACATCATCAACCCCTAATTAGCACACGGCCAAAGTACACGCCCGTGTGGCTGGCCCGTGGTCGCCTCTAATTAATCCACATGGCTGGTTGCATGCCCGTGTGCTTCCACCGTGTGGCGATTTAAATTTCAAATCCTAAGTGCAGACTTCACATGGTCTGGGAACACGCCCACGGACTGACTGTGTGTCACACACGGCCTAGACACACGCTAGACACACGCCCATATGTCTACCTATGTGGACAAGAACGAGGCTATTTTCCAAGCTCTTTGCACCCCTCTAGTTCACACCACATGAATTCATTCAACATATCAATAAACAACTCATAATTTGCAACATGAACTTTCATAAATATCTTCATATTTTCATAAATGGCAAAGTGAGCCATCAACCATGGAAATATACAATATAGTTATATTAATAAGGAACCAACACACCTTTGGCCAAAATAACAAAATAATCTAACTAGTCTAGCCCCTATACATGCCATATACAAAATCACTAAGTCTAGATATACCGAGGTGAGCTGATAGTGTGGGCGATCTTCTGGTTATCGGCGTATCCCAGCTGGGCTCTTAAGCTCTATAAAACAAGGGAAAAGAGAAGGGGGAGTAAGCTTTAAGCTTAGTAAGTTTACATGTAAACAATTAGCATTATAGTATGTGCTAAACAATAAATAGCATTACATACTAAACAAGAAACATTCCACATTCATAATCATGCTTACTCATTTCTTCCATTTCCACATCCAAACCATATCACAAGCTTAATGTATACATTTATTAGCCTGCCTCCCTACCCTTAACACCACAATGTCACATAATACAACACATCATAATCTTTCAATCAACTACTCATAATCAAATTACTCGATGGTTCCGTACTTAGCCCACCATCAGTCTTTATTAGGGTGGTATCGCACATAGCCCACCAAAGATGTTAGTTACGGTGGTATCTCACATAGCCCACCAAATGATAAATAGTCGATGGTATCGCACATAGCCCATCGTAATTAAGTATTATGGTGGTATCGATATACCACACTTACAAATCCATTCTATCATTCACACTAGAGTTATTTAATAACTACACACTCTATCCACTTGAATCATACACGTTCTCAATTGTGCCATGCACTAATTAGCAACAAGAATGTATATATAAAATGCATTGTTTACACATAAACTTACCTTGGTGCAAAACATATTGAATTGCAGTTTACTCCGTAACATTGCCTTTTCCTCGATCAAGGTTAATTCCACATTCTTCTTGATCTATAATAATAAGATTCATTCATTTAGGTCATTTAATGATCATAATGCATCAAATCTACACTTAGGCAAAAAATGACCATTTTGTCCTTGCATTATGGCAAAATTATGATTCTACCCCTAGGCTCGTAAATCATTTTTCAACACATTTTATCAATAAAAAAGCCTAGCTAAACATTTATTTCTCTTACAACTACTCACTATTCCAACCATTTCATGCATTTATGACACAAATTCATTTTTTTGCATTTAAGTCCTATTTAGGTGTTTTCATGCTAACACCTTTCACAAAAGTTATTTCTCATCTTACTAACATTATTTTCTTCCATAAAAACCCAGCTAACAACATAAACTCTTTCATGGCAAGTCCCTAGACTTTTAACCATATTGCAAATTGGTCCCCTCATTAGCTAGCTTAAGCTTTGGGGGCTCTAAAGACACAAAAATCATCAAGAGAAAATTCAAAAACCACTTACTTGCTAGGGAATATGTCGGCTGAAAGTTTGAGCTTCAAAATGCTTGTTTTCTCTTCAAATTTTCGATGGATGAAGGTGGATGAATAGTGAAAAGATGATAACATCTTTATTCATCTTATTTTATTCATTTTTATCACTTAATATCCATCAAATTTTGACCAACATTAAAATCTTGTCTCCCTAGCTCCTATATGGCCAGCCATTACTAGATAAATGGCCTAATTGCACTTTAAAGACCTCCAAATTTCATTTTACAACTATTAGGTACCTTTACCATATAAAATAGAACTTTCGTACTTAATGCGATTTAATCCTTTTTCACAATTAAGCATGCTATCACTCAAATTAATGCACCAAAATTTTCACATAGCATTATAATTATGCTACAACACATAAAATAACATCAAAATAATTTTCCCTAACCTCGATTTAGTGGTCCCAAAACCACTATTCTGACTAGCCCCTAAATCGGGCTATTACAACACATATTTTGGAGTACTGAGGTAAGTTTGTGTGAAATTAAAGTTTCATGTATTAATATGTTTAAATTTCCTATTATATTTTGAAATGCTTATCATTCTCATGAAATTGGTCAATAATGCCTTATTAAGGAAATCAATGAGAACGAGTAAAAGAAAAACCCGTTTGAAGATTCAGAATAGTGAGGATACCTATGTCATAACATGAGACAAGGAAAGCCTGCGTAAGACTATATCTAGGACATGGCATCAGCATTAAGGAATAAAGGAAAACATGTAAGACCATGCCAAGGCATGGCATTGTTGAGTTCATAAGACAAGGAAATCATGTAAGTCCATGTCAAGACATGGCTTTGATAAGTTACTATAAGGAAAAGATTCCATGTAAGACCATGCCAAGGCATGGCATTGGTGAGTTCATAAGGCAAGGATACCACGTAAGACCATGTCAAGACATGGCAATGGTAGTTTCAAAATGAAACATTTAAGGAAGGTCTAGTGTAAGTCCATGTCTAGCACATGGCATCGACACCATTTAAGAACGGTCTCGTGTAAGTCCATGTCTAGCACATGGCATCGACACCATTTAAGGAAGGCCTCATGTAAGTCCATGCTTGGGACATGGCATTGACATCAAGTTAAAGAAGTCTGTGTAAGACCATATTTGGGATATGGCATCGGCACTAAGAGGTGATCCCATGTAAGACCATATTTGGGATATGGCATAGGCATCAAGATACATGTTTGATGAAATTGAGTATCCTCTGATATTCCGAGTAATTCAACGGGTAAAACAGTCAAGCATGAAAGAAGTAACAAGAAAGCTAAGTAAGCAAAAAAGTAACAAGTTAAGTTATTCAAGAATGACAAAGAGTTCTACCTAAGTTAAAGAAGATAAGGATTTGATGTTCATGTTATATTAGCAAAAGTGCTAATCTATGTGATTAAGTTATACAGGTACCCTAATTTAAGTACAAGTATGAAATTATAAGGTGATATGTGATGAGAAAGAGTAAGTATGAGTAAGTATGCTTAAGCACTAGAGATTACATTATTCTTGTTTCATAAGATGAATGGAATTTAATTGAGTAAAGATGTTAATATATAAGTTTCCTGCAAACTTACTAGGCTTTATGCTTACTTCTCTTTTCCTTTTTCCATGTAGTATCTCCAAGCTAGCTCGGGAATCGAAGAATGTCAGATCTCGGATCATACTATCAACCATTATTTTGGTATTACGAAGTTGATTTAGTTTGATTATGGCATGTATAGGAGTTTGATCATTTTGAGTTATGTCATATTGTGAGTTAAAGGCTTGGCTATTAGGATTATGCATTCTTTTTGTGTATAGCCAAAGAGATTGGCTAATATTGTTATGTTCCATATATTATTGATGAATAGTTTTATGAATTCTGCAAGTGATGTTTTGAGGGTTATGCATAGTGTATAAAGACTATGTTATGTATTGCTTGAGTGGTATAAGTGTGTTGATGTTGCAGGGTGGTAATTGGCTTAGAAAATAACTTCATACTTCCACATGGGTAGACACACGGGCATGTGTCTAGGCCGTGTGTGACACACAGGCCAGCCCCACAGGTATGTTAAGAGGTCGTGTGTCCCTGCACTAATTTACAAGAATACGATTCATCATACGGGCCAGCACATGGGCGTCTTCCCTGGTCATGTGCTATTAAGGGTAGGATGACATCATAAATAGAGAGCTCAATGGGCAGACGACACGAGTGTGTCTAGGCCGTGTGAAGGACACGGGTTGTAGACACGGACGTGTGCTCAGCCGTGTGAAATAAGTTAGTGTCGACCACGGGTGGAGAACACGGGCGTGTCTTAGGGGCACACGGGCGTGTCCCTTTAATAGCACGGGCGTGTGGTCCCTGTCTAGGCAAAAATTTTCAAAAAGTGCAAAAGTTTCTAGTTGAACTCTGAAATCTTTCGGATGGGTGTTTAAGGCCTCGCGGGCCCATAACATGCATGTTATGATTAAGAAGGAAAAGTTTTAAGTCGGAACAAAATTTTATAGCCCGATAATACATGTTCAAGTAAGGTTAAGTACGGTAATGCCTCGTACCCTATTATGGCATCGGACACAGGTAAGGGGTTTTACAATAGGGACTTAGTCATTTGTTAAATGTGTCATTGTGATTGCAGCCAATGTGTTGGCTTGTGATTGTCAAATCCTTGTTTTGATAATTGGCCATGTAGATTTGTTTATTTGGGCTATCATGGTTGTAAGCTTAAGTTTATATATATATAAATATATATGCTAATGACTTTGGTGATATGGTCATAAATAATATTTATGACATGCATGTGAGATGTTTGAAGATGTGGTCTATTGATGAAATGATAAAGTGGTGTAAAATTAGGTATCTTGAAGATAGTCAATTGTGACTTAGTAATTGTTGTGAGTATGATAGATGTGGAAATTGTGTTGGTCATAATTGTGGATGATTTGGTTACCTACGTATGTTATGTATGTCCTTGAATTGGTGTAAGTGTATGTGTGGACAAGGGTGGCAAATGACTTGATAAATAGGCTTTAATTTGTCCACATGGGTAGACAAACGGGCATGTGTGTAGGCTGTGTGTGACAAACGGTCTGCTTCACGGGCATGTACTTCGTCTGTGTGTCCCTGTGCCTTAATTTTGGAAAAACAGAATGTCCGGAATTAAGCACACGAGCAGAGACATGGGCGTGTGTCTCAGCCGTGTGTTACATGGCCTAGCACACAGGCGTGTGAGCACTGTATCATGAAAAATTTTCTAAGTTTTGTAAAAATTTCTAAAGTTTTCAGTTCAGTCCTGAACCGCTTCCAACACATGTTTTGGGTCTCGTAGGCTCGTATAAGGGACTTTATGATCGATTATGAATGATTTTAATTTGTACGCAAATTTTATGACTCAAAATTGTGTGATTACTTGTGATGTGAGTCTGGTAATCCTCGTACCCTATTTCGGTGTCGAATGCGTGTAAGGGCTGTTACAGGGACTTAACCGGAACCTCTAAGAATTTTTTGTAAAATTACAAAATTTTTCTAAGGTACAGGGCTCACATGCCCATGTGGTTTAAGGGACACGCCCGTGTGACCCCGGGACACGCCGTGTTACAGGCCGTGTCCGATTTAGAGTGCTCTCTGACTTGAGCTACACGGCCATGCCACACGCCCGTGTGCTAGGTCATATGGATAATAAATTTAATTCGAATTAGGTGCAGGTTTCACACGGCCAAGGCACACGCCCATGATCTAGGTCGTGTCTCTGCCCATGTGCTTAATTCTAAGCATTCTGTTTTCTCGAATTTAAGGTGCAGAGGACGTGTGTCTACCTATGTGGACAAAAGAAAGCCATTTCTTAGCTTCATTTTCTCACCTTTTTCCAACAACCTACACCAATACTTACATGAATATACTAGCCAAATCAAGTATTAAAACCAAGCCTAAATTAACATCTATCATGGCACAATACCACATACAATTCATGTCTATAAGCATACTTTTAATGCATATACAAGATAAACATACTCCATTCATCCACACTTAACACATAAGCATTGAACATGAGATAACTTATAGCATACCAAATTAAATCATTAGCCATTCCAATGGCTAGATTACAAAACATTACTTACAAGTCAACATTTGGCCAAATAAGTCTATACATGCCATTATACTAAAATGATATTTTTAAGCATACCAAAAAAGAGATAGTGGATAGTGTGATTATGCTCCGACCGGTCCTCCATCCTTCGCAAGCTTACGCGCACTATAAAACAAGGGAAAATTAAACGGGGTAAGCATTTTCATGCTTAGTAAGTTCGTATAACGAAAAATAAACTTACTACTTATATTTATTCAAACTAGCATATAGAAATATACATTTCATCCATTATAGCTAGTTCACCTAAACATATACACTTAATCAAACAAGTTAGTCACATAACATCATTTACAATCAAGTAAACATAAATGAGCTCAATATATGCAAACTTCCATTAATTCCACCTTTCAATATTTCGAGAGTCTTTTTCGTTGAACTAATGAAATTTTGATGGACATTCAAGTGATGTACATAAGGTATACATTGAATGATCTATCAATTTGTATTCATTATTACCCATTGGGCATAAGTCTAAAGAGCACACTCTCAAGCCACATATTTTACAACAGGATTTCTAGTCAAGGCTAAATCCTGATTTTCAACCGATGTTCACAAGAGTCATTTAGGATTGCCAGTCCAGGCTAAATCCTATTAGTGACCTGTGCTCTAAAGAGCTTAATTAGGGTTACCCGCCGGGCTTAGCCCAATCTATAACATATGCTCGAAAGGGTTAAATATTGGATTACCCGTCCGGGCTAAATCCTATTTGTAACCTTTGCCATATTATACCCATTTAAAAAATCACCATAATCCATCGAATTTCAATATTCAATCGGGATATGATATCTTATCAATGTTTCCAACTTGTAATTATTTCAATTATGTATATCATCACATACATATTATCACAATCACACAATTCAATTCAAACATTATAACATCCTGAGTTAATGGGCCTGTGCATTTTGTGTGTTGATTGTTTAAAGTACTAATTTGAGGGTTAGGGGTCCAGATTGGGCTCTGGAATGGGCTGAGGCCTTGGCTAAATTTCTATGTAGACACTCTAATGCTTTAAAAATAGTCTCTGTAGTTTAAATATCAAGGTGGGCTTGTGGCCCAAAGTAATGGGCGTAGCAAGGGGGAGCTATAAGGGGCGTCAGTGGCAAGGGAGGAGGCCCAAGTGTGGCCAAATGGGGCCCAAGAAATTTTTCCAATTTCGGCACTTAAAGAGAGTTACGGCATTATGGCTATTAATTAGGAGGATAATTGACTTGGGAAAAAATGGATAATAAACATATAAAGGGGGAGGGAGTGGTGTGATGTAGGACTCTTTTGGATGTGAGTTGGGATAAAGATAAGGGAAAAGATGAGAGGCTATCTAGGAGGTTAGAGGTGGCCAAAAATTGGACTGTGTGTGTAAAGGGGGGGACAGCTAGTTAGAGGTAGTAAATGCCAAAATTTTGTTAGTTTTTCTGAAAGCTTTCTCTCAGTTTTCTCTGCTACTGAAATCTTTTTCCATTCTTTTTCTTCCAAGCCGAATTCTCCCTACCCACTTGTTCATCCTTTCTTCCATCCACTAAAAGCCGAAAGCACACTCCTATTTGCTCCTTTAGCCAAAAATCTCTAAGCCTCTCCACCGAAACTCTTCACTCAATTCTTCTAAAAGCTGAAAACGCATCAGCCTCCTCTTGTTTACCTTTTTCAAGATTTTCCTAAAAGTCAAAATTCCTAGATCTCTTCTCCTGACATTGTCGAATCTTCCTACAAGGGGTAGCCGAAACCTTCTAAAGAGGTTTCTAAATAGGTTGCACTCGAATCATACTACTTCTGGGATCTAATCATTTTAGGTAAGGATATCTATTCAACTAAACATATAAAACGGGGTAAATAATAACCCTTGGCCGATTGTAGGGGGAGCCTTATCTTCGCGTTCTTTCAGGATTTAATCGATCTAGAGTCGTAGACAGAGAACAGTGGTTCCGATTAGCGAGGGTATCGACATAAAGAGTAGTACTATGTGTTATCAGGTGTGTAATTTCTCACACCATCTCAGTTGTCTGTTATATATATATATGAATCTGTTTGTATTCTGTTAAATGCTGAAACCCCGGCATGGCTGTTGAAAACTCGTGGAGGGTAAAGGTGATTCATTAGGTTAGTGACTTCTGTGACTATTAAGTAATTAATTTTGTTGAGTGTTATCTACATGCATGCCGATTTCTTTGTTTGTTCGGGGTTGGGCGATTGATGTATATGAAAGGGGAAGTGTTCTGTTATAGTGGCTCTACCACGATCTGTTCTCGTGACTATGTCACAAATTTGACGATGAGCAGCTAACTGCAGGATGACTACCATCGATGGTGTGTAGCGGTGTGGGTTGATTGTAGAAATCCCCAATGGTGTGATTGGCAGGTAAAGGTGGTGTGTAGCGGATGGATCTAGGATTGGAATGGGCTTCGCATAATTTCTGTTATATGATATTATGTTATTCTGTTCTGTGGGCTAAGTCCCAATCTGATGGTGCATGAGGGATACACACTGAGTCTTGTGACTCACCCCATTGTTTAACGCTTTTTAGGTAGCACTTAGCACATCGGACTCGGCTGGAGAGGAGCACAAAGTGGCCATGCAAGAGTTCATTTTGGATACTGCAAAAGACATTATTTAGTCTATTTATATTTAATATTTTTAATTGGTTTGGTTTATATTTTATTGTAATAAGGCCACTTGCTATTATTTTTCTTTTATGTTTTTCTGGGTTTTTGGGTTTTTTTTTAAGACATTTAAATTCTACGTAAAATCTAAACTAAGGCATGTATTGAAATGAAAAAAATTAAAGGAAATTTTCGGTTTTCTCATCACTAAGGCATTAATAAAAAATTATATCTTTTACTAATTTACTAAAGTTTACCGAATAGATGATTAAGTTTGAAAAATGTTTTCGAAAATGCGACATGTTTTATAAAATCTTCTTAGTGACATGCCGAATCCGGTCGTGGTGTTTGGGTCGGGTTTGGGGTGTTACAAATTGGTATCAGAGCCCGGTTCAAAACTCAACTTTGGGGTTTTGGGCTCAAAATGTTTTCTAAAGATGAGTTTTGGAAACATACATGTTTATAAATGGTACAGGATGGTTTTCTCGGCATGGCACCTGCATCTCCGGCCCAAGTCCACCAGGTAAGTATTCTGAACTTACTATGTGTTATATAGGTATGTGGGCTTGATGGGCTTTATGGGATGTAGATTATTTTAATTAGAATTTGATGGACTTTAGGCTGAGCTTAAACAAATCTTTACACTTTATAAAACTTAATTTCCCTAATTAAACATGTCTGTGAGCAAGTCACAGGGTTAAGGTGTAGAAACAAGCATACACATGTCTAGGATTGGATCCAGGAAGAGCTTGGTATTTAAGCAGTCCTAGTGACTCACCTCCTCTTTTTTGGAATCCTACAGTGCGTAGTATTTGTTCGCCTTTAGCCACAAGGACTTGTTGACAGGCTAAAATTTATAACTAAAACCCGAAAGGGACCAGTACCCTATTTTTGTAAAATTACTTATATGACCCTGATTTTTTATAAATTATCCCAAAAACCCTAGGTTGAGGAAATTTACCAAGGTACCTTGATTTTGCAGAATGACCAAAATACCCTTGTTTGGAAAATTACCAAAGTACCCTTGTTGAGAAATTACTGAATTCCCCTAATTTATGAAAGTTACAAAAATTTGTAAAATTACCAAAATACCCTCGAATTGCAAAATTATCGAAATACCCCTATTTTTTAAAATCACCAAGATGCCTTATTTTGAAAAATTATGAAAATACCCCTATAGGTAAAAAAATTACAAAAATACCCCTAGGTAGTAAAATGACACAAATACCCCTAGGTGATGAATGTAAGTTTGTGGATGATGTTTGTATGATTGAATGGGAACTCTAGAACTAGGAAAGACTAATTTGAGAACTGAACTTGTAGATAGAATCCGAATTTGAAAGAACTACTATTAAAATTACTTTTCATAAGACTGTCTGTATTAATCAGTGGAAGAAAGAATTATTAATTCATAAAATTTCTAATCAGATAAACGTCGATCAGAAGAATGAGTACAAGGGGTCGAGGACGTCCGTCGCGTGGTCGTGGTAGGGGTAGGATGACCGTGTCAAAGCCAGTAGGGTCTGGCCACGGGTCAGGAAACGAGATGCCGAATCTGCCAGCTGTGGAGGGAGAATTCCAGGACTAGACGACTGGAGATGATGCGATATCTCAGGCAATGTTGCGGGTCTTTGAGAGAGTTACTAGGGCAGGCACGGGTTCAGGAGCTCAGAAATCTGTGTTTGAACGACTCCGAGCCAATGGAGTGGAGATGTTTAGGGGTGTTTCTAGCATAGCCCCTAACACAACTGAGTATTGGTTAGAAGCGAGTGAGCGCATAATGGATGACCAAGACTTCACGGTGGAGGAAAAGTTGAAAGGGTCGTGTCTCTTCTTCGAGACGAGGCTTACCAGTGGTGGCTCACGGTAAAGGAGGGTACTACCGCAGATCGGATTGATCGGGATTTCTTTAAGGAGTCATTTCAGGGAATGTATGTCAGAACATCCCCAAACCCGCCCACAAGCCCTAATCGGATCTGGTATGTCACTGCGGAAGAACGGTTGAAAATCTTTTGACTTTAGAATAAAACATGTAAATTTGTTAACTTTTGAAAACCATGTCCATTTAAAATTATAAGTAAAACTTTGTTATTATAAAATGTCCAAATTAAAACTTTTATGTGTATACTTTGAATAAATAGGTGGCTAAAAATAAAATCATCTTCACATAGTAATTTAATTAAATTAAGCCCATAATAAAATAATACCAAAAATAATAACAAGGCCCTTATTACAACCCAATATTTAAACAAAATACTTAATTTCAAAATGCGTAAAATAATCAAAATCTCTTTTCAGATGGCCACCTCGTATCCACTCCAACCCGGTCCAATCTCATGAATCACCTAAAATGGTTAAGAAAATTAGGTGAGTCCACAGACTCGATGCATAATCATTACATATGTTTCACACGTATGGGCTTGACCCATATCCACAGATCCATGCAACCGGTCATGCCAAATGTATCCCACCCAACCTAAGTCCATCCATTACACCAACCTTAGCAGACTCCACCAAGGCGTGGCTAATCCACCGATCACAACCGGTGATCCACATATCCTACCTCGGCAGACTGTCAGCACAAGGCCGTGGTGAGCCACCGATCACATCGTGATCTCAACTCCTACCTTGGCGGACTTTGTGCTCAAGGCCGTGGAGAGCCACCGATCACATAAGTGATCCCAACATTAATCCGTCTACGGTGATGCACTCGACTATCAATCGCCGAGATGGGCACCTAGCCAACATCTCCTTGATGAAGCACACGACTAATCATCAAGCGCTAATGTAGCACGAGGCTAACATTAGACCACGTACATAATATGTACACCCCGTCCTTCCTTGATCAAAACCAATCCCCATGCAAATATGCAAATGTATCATGTCAAATCATCATATCGAATGAGTATACCTCACATGCTCATTATTATATCACACAGCACCATAAATAATTTAATATCACAATTTACTAACTCATAACCGATTACCCCACACATGGGTATCCATCACTTTAGCCTTTATTGTGGCTATCACACATCATACTCAAGTATACACATTAATAAACAATTAACCGGAGAAACAGTGCGATGATTACTTTTGATTAGCACGATTGACTAAACCGAAATCACATGTGGCTCCTAAAAGTCTCAAGTCTCCAAATCTCGGAGATCACTCGCAAATGTCGACTATACACCTCTTAAAAGGTTACGCCTTCCCTACAATTGGCCAAAACTAAACAACATAATCATGCTAATCAACCTCTAAGGGTATAACCGTAATTTTACCTACCAAGGGCATTTTCGTAATTTACCCACCAAGGGTATTTTCAGAATTTACAAATCAGAATGGCCTTTTCGAAGGCCTAATGTCGCCACTAGCGACTCAGCTACCATTTTCAACAGATCGACGATTGGGCCTAAAACCCGATTTTCGGCCCATCCTGCCCACATGCTCGTGTGGCCCACCTAGCACAAATCTAGCCACGATATAAGTTCCACCTAGTCTAGTTCAACATATACTAACCAATCATACAATTTACTCATATGGGCCCACGGGCCCATTGGGCCCACTTTGGCCCATCGAGGCCCAAGTAGCCCCAACCCACGAGAATACTACTGATAGCCTCAACTATCGCGTCGAAGCCCCACACATGCGCTCGCACGCTTGTGTGGCTACTAATGTCGTGTAACCGACATTTCGGCATTTTGCCGCTCTACAACTAGAGTAGAGAGAGTTACACACCTGATAGGACTCTGGGGCTAATCCGCGCTTCGATCACTATTGTACCCAAACGCCCTCCAAGATGTGTTTACTCTCATCCTAGGATGCTCCTTATATAGCTAGCTCTTCACCTTCATTCTTTGTGTCTTTTCGATGTGGGATCCCTTCGTCAGTAGAGTTTAAATTCAACTGAAACTCTTGCCGTCCAAATCGCAAAATAAATACTCCCTTGCTTCTCATGAGATTCGAACCTAGGCTCCCTTGCAACAGAATCCATGCCGCTAACCACTTGGCCACAAGCTCCTCTTGTGTCTTAAATCATGCGCAACTAAATATAAACTATGGGCCAAATTCTAAGGTTCAAGCAAAAAGAAACCAAAATGCAAAAGCCAAGACTTGAACCTTGGACCTCCTTCCTTCCTTGTGGCGTCACTCCCTTGTCTCTATGTGGCGTCACTTTGCCACTACACCACACACTCTACTTGTGTCATTTTCCTCCATATTTTATTCTTAAGGCCTATCTGCCGACTTCCAGGGGTTTTTTTTTTCACCTAAAACCAAAATTTTCCCAAAGCTAATATTTGATCTCGGGACTTCATAGAAGCCCCCTAACCTTCCAGAATCACTTATCTAAAAGGTCCAACTTGCACTTAAGTCGATCTCCTATTCTCCCAAAAAATTTTAAATGCTACTACGCCTAAGGCCCATTGGGCTCAATCCTACTAGGCCTAATTTCAGGATGTTACAATGTCGGGGCCAGTTATGTGGATGCACAAGGAAGGCATTCCTGAATTTGGTGCAGGAAAGCAAATCTGTGTCTAAATATGAAGCGAAATTTCTGCGTTTGAGCCATTACGCTCAAGGAATTGTAGCGACTGACTATGAGCGCTGTGTACGATTCAAAGATGGATTGCGAGATGAGTTGAGAGTGTTGGTAGCACCGCATCGAGAAAGGGACTTTGTTGTTCTAGTCGAGAAAGCTAAAATATCTGAGGAGGTGAAGTAGACTGAGAAGTAGAATAAGGATAAGGATCAGAGTAGGAATAAGAGAAATTTTGTGCCGTCGGGATTATCTAGGAGTTTTCAAAAAAGGCCTAAGTTTGATGGGCCAGCTCGGGTATCGACATCTGCTACAGGGGATCAGAATCAATCATGTTCCTCATGTGGGAAGGTACATTTCGGGGAGTGTAGAAAGAAAACTGGTGGATGCTTTAGGTGTGGATCTATAGATCATATGGTGAAAGACTGTCCACAGGTGGATTAGGTGCGACCAGGTTAGGCGAGGTTTCGATCGAGGTTAGAGAGGTGGTCACCATTATCGAGGTTTCGGCCCGGCCAGGAGGAGGAAATGGGTTCGGTCGGGGTCGTGGAGCACCTGGTAGGGGTGCAGGTAATGTAGACGCGAGACAATCGGGTCTAGTTTATGCAGTTCATCTACGGGAAGATGGTGACGCACCAGACGTCATAATCGATACATTTCTTATTACTGATAATCCATTTCTTGCTTTGATTGACATTGGATCAACCCACTCTTACGTTGCATGCTCGGTATCTGAGACTTTAAGTATAGAATCTGAAATAACTACTAGGAAGATGACTGTGGTTAGCCTGCTAGGACAATCTAGGATAGTGGACAAACTATTTAGGGGTGTACCCTTAGAGACTCAAGGAGTAGTGTTTCTGGTGGACCACATAGGTGGATTGAACTCTTGAAGGACTATGACTGTTCAAACGAATATCATCCGGGTAAGGCCAATGTGGTGACAGATGCGCTGAGTCAAAAGACAATAGCGAATTTGAGGGCGATGTTAGCTCATCTCAATCTGTACGAGGATGGCAGTTTGGTAGCTGAACTCCAAGTGAGACCAATGTGGACAAATCATATTAAAGAGAAGTAGCTTCTAGACGATGTCTTGAGTGCTCGACTTCGGTAAGTGCAGAATGGTGAAGGAGAAGACTATGGTTTGGATGGTAATGGGGTTCTGTGTTTCCGTAAGAGAATATGTATGCCAAGGGATGTGGAGTTAAGGCAGATGATTCTTCAGGAGGCGCATAGTAGCCCATACGCTATGCATCCTGGAGGGGTTAAGATGTATCGAGATTTGCGAGAGCAATTCTAGTGGCCAGGTCTGAAGTGAGAGGTAACAAAATTTGTGGGTAAATGTTTAACGTGTCAGTAGGTGAAGGCGAAACACCAGTTACCTTCAGGGTTGTTGCAGTCGATAAAGATTTTGCAATGGAAATGGGAAAGAATCACGATGGATTTTGTAAGTGGGTTACCTCTTACGCCCACTAAGAAGGATTCGATTTGGGTGATTGTTGATCGGCTGACGAAGTCTGCTCATTTCATACCAGTTCATGTTGACTATTCTCTGCAAAGGTTGGCTAAGTTGTACGTGGTTAAGGTTGTGAGACTTCATGGTGTACCTGTGTCAATTATATCAGATAGAGACCCTAGGTTCACGTCATGATTCTAGAAGGCTTTGCATCAGGCAATAGGAACAAGGCTGGACTTCAATATCACTTTTCATCCGCAGACTGATGGTCAGTTCGAGAGGGTAATCCAGGTCTTAGAGGATATGTTAAGAGGTTGCATCATCAATTTCAGGGGTAGTTGGGAGGAGTATTTACCTTTGGCAGAATTCGCGTACAACAACAGCTATCAATCTAGTATTCAGATGGTGCCTTATGAAGCATTGTACGGACGTAAGTATCGCACTCCTACTTGTTGGACGGAGTTGGGTGAGCGTCAGGTGTTGGGTCCAGAACTAGTTTCAGAGACGGAAGAGAAAGTTAGGTTGATTCAGGCTCGATTGAAGAAAGCGTCTGATCGGCAGAAATCTTACGGGGATCTTAAGCGTAAGGAGTTGGAATTTGCAGTAGGAGATCAAGTCTTCTTGAAAGTGTCACCGTGGAAGAAGGTAATGAGGTTTGGTTGAAAGGGTAAGCTAAGTCTCCGGTTTATTGGACCTTATCAGGTACTAGAATGTGTGGGACCAGTGGCGTATCGACTGGAGTTGCCTCTAGAATTGGAGCAGATACATGACGTGTTTCACGTCACGATGCTAAGGCATTACCGTTCTAATCCATCGCATATTGTGCCAGTGGAAGAGATTGAAGTAAGGTCAGACTTGTCTTTTGAAGAGGAACCAGTACAAATCTTGGATTGAGACATAAAGGTATTGAGAAGAAAGTCCGTCCCTTTGGTCAAGGTTTTGTGGTGAAATCATGGTGCGGAGGAAGCGACATGGGAGCCAAAGGATGTTATGCGGCAGAATATCCCCATTTCTTCTGATCAGGTAAATTTTGAGGCCAAAATTTATTCTAAGAGGGGTAGAACTATAACATCCTGAGTTAATGGTCCTGTGCATTTTGTGTGTTGATTGTTTAAAGTACTAATTTGAGGGTTAGGGGTCCAGATGGGGCTCAAGAATTGGCTGAGGCCTTGGCTAAATTTCTGTGTAGACACTCTAGTGCTTTAAAGATAGTCTCTATAGTTTAAATATCAAGGTGGGCTTGTGGCCCAAAGTAAGGGGTGCAGCAAGGAAGAGCTATAAGAGGTGTCGCAAGAGAGAGCTATAAGGGTCTTCAATGGCAAGGAAGGAGGCCCAACTGTGGCTGCATGGGGCCCAAGAAATTGGGCCAATTTTAGCCCTTAAAGAGAGTTAGGTGGGACGGCATTATGGCTATTAATTAGGAGGATAATTGACTTGGGAAAAAATGGATAATGAATAGATAAAGGGGAAGGAAGTGGTGTGATGTAGGAATCTTTTGGATGTGAGTTAGGATAAAGATAAGGGAAAAGATGAGAGGCTATCCAGGAGATTAGAGGTGGCCGAAATTTAGACTATGTGTGTAAAGGGGGGACGGCTAGTTAGAGGTAGTAGCTCATCGTCAAATTTGTGACATAGTCACCAGAACAGATCGTGGCAGAGCCACTATAACAGAACACTTCCCCTTTCATATACATCAATCGCCCAACCTCGAGCAAACAAAGAAATTGGCATGCATGTAGATAACACTCAACAGAATTAACTACTTAATAGTCACAAAAGTCACTAACCTAATGAATCGCCCTTGCCCTCCACGGGTTTTCAACAGCCATGCTGGGGTTTCGGCATTTAATAGAATACAGACAGATTCATATACATATAACAGACAACCGAGATGGAGTGAGAAATTACATACATGATAACACGTAGTACTACTCTTTATGTCGATACCCTCGTTAACCAGAACCACTGTTCTCTGTCTATGACTCTAGATCGATTAAATCCTGAAAGAACACAAAGATAAGGCTCCCCCTATAATCGGCCAAGGGTTATTAGTTACCCAATTTTATATGTTTAGTTGAATAGATTTCCTTACCTAAAATGATTAAATCCCGAAAGTAGTATGATTCAAGTACAATCGATTTAGAAGCCTCTTCAAAAGGTTTCGGCTACCCCTTGCAGGAAGATTCGACAATCTCAGGAGAAGAGATCTAGGAATTTTGGCTTTTAGGAAAATCCCGAAAAAGGTGAACAAGAGGAGGCTGATGCGTTTTCGGCTTTTAGAAGAACTGAGTGAAGAGTTTCAGTGGGGAGGCTTAGAGATTTTTAGCTAAAGGAGCAAATAGGAGTTTGCTTTCAGCTTTTAGTGGATGGAAGAAAGGATGAACAAGTGGGTAGGGAGAATTCACGAAGAAAAAGAATGGAAAAAGATTTCGGCAGTAGAGAAAACTGAGAGAAAGCTTTCAGAAAAACTAACAAAATTTTGGCATTTACTAACTGCAGGATGACTACCATCGATGGTGTGTAGCTGTGTGGGTTGATTGTAGAAATCCCCAATGGTGTGATTGGCAGGTAAGGGTGGTGTGTAGCGGATGGATCTAGGATTGGAATGGGCTTCACATAATTTCTGTCATATGATATTCTGCTATTCTGTTCTGTGGGCTAAGTCCCAATCTGATGGTGCATGAGGGATGCACATTGAGTCTTGTGACTCACCCCGTTGTTTAACGCTTTTCAGGTAGCATTTAGCACATCGGACTGGGCTGGAAAGGAGCGCAAAGTGGCCATGCAAGAGTTCATTTTGGATACTGCAAAAGACATTATTTAGTCTATTTATATTTAATATTTTTAATTAGTTTGGTTTATATTTTATTGTAATAAGGCCGCTGGCTATTATTTTTCTTTTATGTTTTTTCGGGTTTTTGGGTTTTTTTTAGACACTTAAATTCTACGTAAAATCTAAACTAAGGCATGTATTGAAATGATAAAAATCAAAGGAAAATTTTGGTTTTCTCATCACTAAGGCATTAATCAAAATTTATATCTTTTACTAATTTACTGAAGTTTACCGAATAAATGATTAAGTTCGAAAAATTTTTTCAAAATGCGACATGTTTTATAAAATCTTCTTAGTGACATGCCGGATCCAGTCGTGGTGTTTGGGCTGGGTTTGGGGTGTTATAAACATATTAACGTTCCAAATTATGTTACACAAACTTACCTTGACAGTTGTTCGGGTTTGAATTCCAACTAACCCGAAACTTTTTGTTTCCCTCAATCTATTTCCGTAGTTGGTCTTTTCGGGTTTATGTAAGCAAATTTAATTATTAATTCATCACATTTTACATACATTTGCATTCTACTACATATTAGGAAAAATTACTATTTTCCCCTACTCTTTTCAAAAATTCTAATTTTGTCCCTAGGCTCGAAAAATGCAATTCATGCAATCTAGTCCTCTTTCCAAGCCTAACCAAGATTTAATAACAATTTTTACAGCATACACATTTCACAAATTTAAAAATTTTTCATGGGTTTTACCACTTTTTTATTTTAGTCCCTAAATCAAGTTTCAATGAAAAATTACTTTGTAAAAGTTGTTTATATATCAACTATCTTTCATTTTCTACCATAAATTTCAAATTTCTAGCATTTACATCCATGGCAAATTTTCTACACTTTGTTATCTTTTCAAATAAATCTCATAAATAGAAAGACCAATTCTAAAAATATAAAAATCATTAAAAACAAGACTTGATTTCATACCTTTCTAAGCTTGAAAAGTTTTCTTCCTCTCTGCTAAGGTTTCCATAAAAAAATCTGGGGAAGAAGATGAATAGAAAAGATGATAATTTATTTTTATTTTTCTATCATCCTTTAATTTTTTTAATTTCCAATTTAGTCCTTAGTCATTTCTAATTTTTCCATGGATGAGTCACCAAGAAAAATCTTCATACATTCTTAATGGTTTAATTACCATACAAGGACCTCTAGTTTTGAATTCCATAGCTATTTAATCTTTATAGCTACTAGAATCCAACTTTCGCATTTTATGCAATGTAGTCATTTACCTAATTAACCTCACAATCGATAAAATTCTCGTATCAAAAATTTCACGTGACCTTCCTATCATAATACCAACCATAAAATAAAATAAAATAAAATAAATTTTTATTTTTGGGCTCAGATTTGTGGTCACGAAACCACTGTTTCGATCTCACCAAAAATGGGTTGTTACCGTTACACCTGATTAGAACTCACATTTTGAGTTGATGTGCGGTGCAAGTGATTATGTCGTTGGAGCTGTGATGGGTCAAAGTGTTTCACCCTATTTACTATGCAAGTAGAACTTTGATGGGAGCCCAACTCAATTATACAGTAACTGAAAAGGAACTATTTGCTATAGTTTTTGCTTTTGACAAATTTCACTCATATCTTATAGGTACCAACGTTACAGTATTTACTGACCATGCGGCCATTAAATATTTGCTCACGAAAAAAGATGCAAAACCAAGGTTAATTTGTTAGATACTTTTACTTTAAGAATTTGATCTTAAGATTCAAGACAGTAAAAGGTGTCAAAAATCAAAGAGCTGATCATTTGTCGAGGTTGGAGCAAGATGAGGTAACTCGGTCATGTGTGCCTATCAATGAGAATTTTCTAGATGAACACTTATTTAAGGTAAATCAAATTCATGAAACACCTTGGTTTGCTAATTTTGCCAATTATCTTGCATGTTGAATAATTCTCGAGAAATGACATACCAACAAAGGAAAAAATTCATTCATGATAGTCGGTATTATTTTTAGGAGGATCCGTTTTTGTTTAAATAGTGTGCAGATAATATAATCCGAAAGTGTGTAGCTAAAAGTGAGATTACTGAGATCTTGTATCATTGCCATTCATCTCCAAGTGGGGGACACTTTGGTGGTTCATGTACTGCAACAAAGATTTTACAAGTAGGTTTCTTTTGGCCTACATTTTTTTAAAGATGCTTATGCTTATGTAAAGAACTGTGATAAATGCCAAAGGATTGGAAATATATCAGAGAGTAATGAGATGCCCTTGACAAACATTTTGGAGATTGAATTATTCGACGTATAGGCCATTGACTTCTTAGGCCTGTTTCCTTCTTCGTATGGGAATAAATACATCTTAGTTGCTGTGGACTATGTATCCAAGTGGGTTGAAGCTGAAGCATACCCTACAAATGATGCTAAGGTAGTCATGCAAATCCTACATAAGCATGTATTTACACGATTTGGGACACAAGAGCTATTATTAGTGATGAAGTTTCTTACTTTGTGAAAATGTGTTTGTGATGAGTCAAAACTTGGAAAGGTATGAATAAGACTTCATGATATGTATGTGATGATGTACAAAATAAAATAACCATAAGTTGAGAAATATGGACAGAATGTCATTATTTCGGTTGAACGTTGTATTTCAATGGATTATGGTGATTTTATGAAACGGATAAAATATTTTAAATGTTGCAAAAATGATGTAGCCCAGAAGGGTAATCCTGAATTAAGTCCTCTCGAGCATAAGTTATGAAATGGAATTAGCCCGGACGGGTAATCCAGAGTAAGCCCTTAAGAGCATACGTTACTGAAAGGATTTAGCCTAGACTAGCAATCCTGTTATATCATATGTGGCTCGAGAGTGTGCTCTATAAATATGTGCCAAAAGGGCACTTTTGAATATGAATTGACGGATTTTTGATATGCATACCTTGAGTATCTATCGAAATTACAATAGTTAAATAGAAATTATTCTTGAAATATGGAAAGGTGAAGTGAAATGAAAGTTTATATTGTGATAAGCTCATCCGTGTTGTTTGCATTCATATGATATTATGTGCCTAACTTGTTTGATTAAGTGAATGTGATAAGTAAACTTATTCAAAATTTATGGAATGTATGTTTAAGTCAAAACGAGTATTTGACGATTTAGTCCTTTTTGCCATTTCTATGCCGAGGTAAGTTTATATGTAAATAATGCAACATTATAATTATATTTATAATGTTTTGTTATTGCATGAATTGTATGATTGACTCTATGGATGAAATTGACTAAGTTTCAAAAAACGAGTAAATCCTGGTTGAACCTTAAGAATAGATAGGATACAAATGTCATGACATTAGGGTTACTGAGATTATATGTAAGACCATATCTGGGATATGGCATCGATATGAGACTTCGTATAAGACCATAGCTGGGCTGTTGACATCGATACGAGATTACATGTAAGACAATATATGGGATATGGCATTGATACGGTACTGTGTGTATGAGATTCCCAAGCATCCTTTAGTATTTCAAATGGTTCAACAGGAAATGTTGACGAAATGTTCAACGGGTATGTCAAAGACAAGAAAGTACATGAAAATGAACTTAGAATATGATGAACAATTAGTAAGATTGTGTTTGAGTAAGTTGTGCTTATGAAGCTTAAATGGTAATTATGTTGGTATGTGTTATGTAATTCATATGATGAGCTATTTGTATATGACAATTATATTGATATTTGTTATGTAATTCATATGATGAGCTATTGGTATATGACAATTATGTTGATATGTGTTATGTAATTCATATGATGAGCTATCGGTATATCACATTTATATTGATTTATGTTATGTAATTCATATGATGAGCTATTAGTATATGACAATTATGTTGGTATATGTTATGTTGATATTAAATGATATTTATGGTCATATGAAATTCATGATAATATTTGTTAAGTTATTTATATGTCAAATGTATGAATAATGCTTTGTATTATTTGCATATGAACAGTAACAGCCCGGTTTAGACCCTAGTTAGAATAAAGGTTTTGAGACCACAAATCTGAGGTCGGTATAAAAATTTAATATTATTTTCTGTGTGAATGGTATGTGACATTGTCCGTGTGAAAATTCTGTGTGATAATTTGATCGTTTGTGTGCCGAATTAAGAGAAAGGACTTAAACGCATAAAATGCAAAAGTTGTGTGCTGATTGTTAAAGTGCTTAATTATCATGGCTTTTTAAATGAAGGGTCCTTATGTTGTAAATGGACCATTAAAAGTATATATGGACATAAATGGGTATATATTAAGTGAATTTATAATGTTTTAATGAAGGGCAAAATAGTAAACTTTGTTTTAATGTTAATATAATAAATAAAACACAAAATTTTGCCCATAATGTTCATCTATGCATCGAAAATAGAGAGGAAAGAAAGGGTTAAGAGCTTTCTAGGTTTCGGCACATTGAATTCTTGTTGAGGTATGTTCTAAGTTCGATTTTTGATAATTTCTACGTTTTCATAATCATTGCTTCGTGCTCTAGCTAACCCATGTTGTAATTTTGTAAATTGATGATGTTTTTGTGATGAGCCATTGATGAACACTTGAACTTTGTGATGTTAGTTGGTGAAATATGAAAGCTTGGTGTTGGGTTAACATAGTTTGTATTTGAGTTTTTAGTGAAATTGAATATTTTGGGCTAAATTGTGAAAAGTGTAAATTGAGGGACTAAAATGTGAAATAAATGAAATATGTGGTTGGTATGGACATAAGAAAAATTTGACTAAGCTTGTGTTGGGAGAAATTATGTGTATTTGATGATTTTATGAATTAAGGACTAAAGTGTCGAAATATGAAAATGCGAGGGCTATTTTGTAAAATACCCTAAATGTGTGTTTGGACTAAATTGAATGAAATAGTGATTAAATGGAATGAATTTGAATGTGTATAGACCAAGAGAGGAGAGGTTCGGATCGAGATCGAGACAAAGATAAAGTGCTCGATTAATCGACCGTTTCGATAGTTCGACGTCCAAGGTAAGTTCGGATATAATACATATATTTAGCCATGTTTAATGTTATGAAATGAATGATATGATATTGTTGAAATGTAAATGCTATGTGCAGAATTGAATTATAGGCATTAAGTGTGCGATATTAGAACGTGGATAGAGACGATTGACATTGTGTGTGAGAGACGATAAAAGCGTCGGCTTATTGAATCGGCACTATGTGTGTGATACTGATATAAGCTTGGTTTAGTGATTTGGCACTAAGTGTGCGATGACATTTGCATTTCGTTTATGAATTGGCACTAAGAGTGCGAACAAAACAAGAGATTAGCAAAGGTGCATCAAAATGTAAAATCAAGTGGCTGAATAGCATGGATGGTGAGTAACTAAATGCTAGCAAAGGTATGTATAATACCTATGTGATTGGTGAGATTAAAAGTAGATGAATGGGTTGCTATGTGAGTGATCAATATGTTGAATATGTGCATCAAATGTAAATTATCTATGTGATTGTTTAATATATACATTGGTTTGATTTGATAAAATAATTGTATTTTATTTCAAACTTGCTAAGCTTTAGAAAGCTTATTGTGTGAATTGTTTCTCTGCTTTGCAGTGTCAGTAAAGCTAGCTCGGATCCGGGGATCGTTAGCATCTCAATCACACTACCAATTATCTATTTTGGGCACTTTTGGAAAAATGTACATAGTTGAAATATGGCATGTAGAGGCTAGTTATTTGAATCATGTTTGAGATATGTAAATAGCATGTGATATGGCTAAATATATGTTGGCTATAAGCATGAGTGAATTGGGTATATGATGCATATTATGTTTTGGCTTGTTGGTGATGAAAATGTCTTATGAATGATAAGTTTAGTGATGGATTGATGCTAATATGATTTAGTGATATAATGGTTGAATCATGCTTGGTAATGCATGAGTTTTAGTTGTGAAATTTGGTTTATAAGTTAGCAAGATTAGAAATGGGATTGGATAGGATGGTATGTGATCATTTGAAATGTATTTGGTTGCCAAATTGTGTGAGAAAGTATGCATATTTGTGCTTGTTGGGTTGACCCTTGTATGGGTGGAAAATTGGCCTTGCAAATGGCCTATTTTATCACTCAGCTATGGCACACGGGTGTGCCTAGCGACCGTGGGGTAAAGTCAGTAGCTAGATTAAGAGCACACGGCCATGCCACACGGACGTGCGTATAAGTCGTGTGAGAAAGTCAGTATATGGCCTAATAGTACACGGCCTTGGCACACGGGGGTGCATGTTAGCCGTGTGGTTTTGGTAGGATCGACCACATCCAGGGTACAAGGGCGTGCCTGGTGGCCATGGTACATAAGTCAGTTTCAACCACGAGGAGGACACACGGGTGTGTCTAGTAGCCGTGGAAGGTACACAGCCTACCCCTCACGGGTGTGTATCTCCTGTATTTTAGAAAAGTTTTTAAGTTTCTGAGAAATTTTATATGTGTTTTGATTTAGTCTTGACCCGGGTTATAAGCATGTTTAAGGTCTCGTTGACCTATTTAAGGGACATTGTGTGTATGATTGATGAATAAAATGTATGAAATGTTATGAAAGTTTCTGACCTGTCCGGTAATGCTCTTAACCCTAATCCAGCGACGGACTCAGGATAGGAGTGTTACATTTGGTTGGTATCAGAGCTATGATTTAGTCAACTCTAGGACTAACGTAACACGTGTGGGTCTAGCTATACATGCCATATATGAAATTTTGATAGTGTGATGAATTCTGATAATTGAAAATCTGTTCTCATATAGTAATAGACCCCAATCGAGTAGTTGCTGACAATGTAGAGAGTAACGCGCCTGCTCCCACTCAAGGGACAGTGCCGGCCACATCTAGGCCGAATGATAGTAGTGAGGGAGGAGAGGCTAAGTAAGCCTTCTTTCGAATGATGAGCGAGTAGTTTACGAAGTTCGTTCGAATGAATGTGACTGCTCTACAACCTCTACCCCACAAGTACCTGTTGTACCATAAGTTGTAGATCCAAATAGATTGAATAAACCTCTTGTGGACAAGATTCGAAAGTACGAGGCCGAAGAGTTTAGGGCTACATCCGATGGCGATGCTGAGCGAGCCAAGTTTTGGCTTGAGAATACAATACGAGTATTCAATGAGATGTCATTAACACCTGATGAATGTATAAAATGTGCTATTTCGTTGTTGAGGGATACTACGTATAACTGGTGGAAAACATTAATATCTGTGGTTCTAAGAGAGAGAATCACTTGGGACTTCTTTCAAGCTGAGTTTAGAAAGAAGTATATTAGTCAATGCTTCATTGATCAAAAATGTAAAGAGTTTCTAGAATTGAAATAGGGTCATTTGTCTGTTACTGAGTACGAGAGGGAATTTGTAAGATTGAGTCAATACGTGAGGGAATGTGTTTCGACCGAAGCTACTACTTGCAAACGCTTAATAGAGGGATTGAATGAAGACATTAAGTTGTTGGTTGGGATACTCGATATAAACGAATTTATTGGGCTAGTTGAAAGAGCATGCAAAGCTGAGGAGCTCAGTAAAGAAGAGAAGAAAGCTGATTCTGAAGCTCATGATGAAAGAAAAAGATCGATGAGTAAGTTTTCTCAACCTTCTACAAATAGATTTAGGGATGCAAGTAATCCCTCAAATGCTTCGTTTGGACATTCAATTAGAGATCGTTTGAGATAAAGTGCTGGTCCACGAACTCAAGCTCTGATCGAATCAAGTGTTGGTAGTGTTAAGAGTAACAAGCCTGAGTGTAGGCAATGTGGAAGACGACATGGGGGAGAGTGCTGGGGCAAGTATAATAATAGAACATATTATAAATGTGGATCCCTAGATTATTTTATTCGAGATTGCCCAATGATGGTTGAAGAGGAAAATGTTCAGAATAAAAGGCCGTGTAATGTGATGGCTAAGGGCAGACCACCCAGAAACACCAGAAATGTGAGCGAAAGTCAGAGAGGGACAACTGATATAGCTATGAGATCAGAGCCGAGAGCTCCTGCTAGAGCCTATGCTATTCGAGCGCGGGAAGAAGCATCATCTCTAGACGTCATCACCTGTATTTGCACTTTACTTGATACTGATGTCATTGCATTAATAGATCTAGGATCAACTCGTTCCTATGTGTGTATGAATCTAGTATTGAATAAGACTTTACCTGTTGAGTCTACTGAATTCGTGGTTAGAGTATCAAACCTCTTAGGCAAGTGTGTCTTGGTGGATAAAGTGTGCAAGAATTGTCCATTAATGTTTCGGAATGCTTATTTTTTCGGTCAATTTGATGTTACTACCATTCGATGACTTCGATATAATTCTAGGTATGGATTGGCTTACTTTGCATAATGCCATCGTGAATTATAAAAGAAAGAGTATTGAATTGAAAAGTCAAAATGGTGAAATAGTTCGAATTGAGTCCAGTGATATGAAAGGATTACTAGTTGTTGCATCTGAAATGAAAGCTATGGACTATGTGAGAAAGGGTTGTGAAGCTTATTTGGCTTATGTAATTGATACAAAAGTGTCAAAAAAGAAAGTTGAATCGTACATGTGGTTTGTCAATTCTCAGACGTGTTTCCTGAAGAATTACCGAGATTACCTCCGATCAGGAAAGTTAAATTTGGTATTGAATTAGTGCCGAGAACCACTCCCATTTTGATAGCTCTGTACAGAATGACACCAACGGAATTGAAAAAGTTGAAATCTCAGATGCAGGAGTTGACTGATAGAGGATTTGCACGACCGAGTTTCTCACCCTGGGAAGCTCATGTGTTATTTGTGAAAAATAAAAATGAAAATATGAGAATGTGTATTAATTATCGGCAATAAAGTGATAAATATTTGTTGCCTCGTATTGATGATTTGTTTGATTAGCTGAGAGGAGCTACTGTGTTTTCTAAGATAAATTTGAGATTAGGCTACTATCAGTTAAGAGATAAAGAATCTGATGTGCCGAAAACTGCTTTCAAAATGAGGTATGAACATTACAAATTCTTATTGATGCCTTTTGGACTAACTAATGCTCCTGCAGTGTTTATGGATCTAATGAATCGGATATTCTGACCGTTTTTGGATCGCTTTGTTGTAGTGTTCATAGATGATATTTTGATTTATTCATGTAATGAGATGCAACATGCCGAGCATTTGAGAATCGTGCTACAAACTCTACGTGAGAAACAGTTGTATGCAAATTTTAGCAAATGTGAATTTTGGTTGCATGAGGTCAGTTTTCTAAGGCATATCGTATCAGCTGTTGGGATACGAGTTGGCCCGAGTAAAATCTCTGTTATTTTGGAGTGGAAGCCTACGAGAAATGTGTCTGAAGTCCATAGTTTTCTGGGACTAGTAGGATATTATAGATGATTTTTGAAAGGATTCTTGATGATTGCAACCCTATTGACAAAGTTTTTACAGAAAGATGTTAGATTCGAGTGGTTAGAAAAGTGCCAACAGAGTTTTGAACAGTTGAAGGTGTTGTTGACAGAAGCACCAGTGTTGATTCAACCCGAGTCAGGTAAAGAGTTCATAGTTTATAGTGATGCATCGTTAAATGGTTTGGGTTGTGTGATGATGCAAGAAGGGAAAGTCATTGCTTATGCTTCGAGACAGTTAAAATAGCATGAAAAGAATTATCCAATACATAACCTTGAACTAGCTGCGATTGTGTTTGTATTGAAGATTTGGTGTCACTACTTATTTTGTGAAAAATGTCATATTCATACTGATCATAAGAGTTTAAAGTATTTCATGACTCAGAAAGATTTGAATTTGCGATAGAGGAGATGGTTAGAATTGTTGAAAGACTACAAACTTGTGATAGATTATCACCCGGGTAATGCTAACGTTGTAGTTGATGCCTTGAGTCATAAATCGTTATATGTTTTGCGAGCTATGAGCAATCAGATAGCTCTGTGTGATGATGATGTGGTTGCAGCTGAATTGAAAGTAAAATTGTTATTTTTACGACGGATATGTGATGCTCAGAAAATTGATAATGAGTTGTTAGCAAAAAGAGTCCAGGGTGATTCAAATGCTATATCGGAATTTCGAGTTGATAGTGATTATTTTTTGAGATTCAGAGATCGGATTTGTGTTCTGAGAAATTCAGAGTTGATTCAAATGATTTTGAATGAAGCTCACAATAGTCATTTGACTGTTCATCCGGGGAGTACAAAAATGTATAATGACTTGAAATAGTTCTATTGGTGGCATGGTATGAAAAGAGATATTTCTGACTTTGTGTGGAAATGTTTAGTTTGTCATCAAGTTAAGGTTGAACATCAAGTTTCGTCCGGTTTATTACAACCAATTATGATTCCTAAGTGAAAATGGGAGAGGGTCACAATGGACTTTGTGTCGGGTTTGCCCTTATCTCCGAGCAAGAAAGATGCGATCTTGGTGATAGTTGAAAGATTGACGAAATTCGTTCATTTCATTCCAGTGAGAACAAATTATTCATTCGATAGATTGGCTAAATTGTATATTGTCGAGATTGTGAGGTTGTATGGAGTGCCACTATCTATAGTGTTTGATAGGGATCCAAGGTTTACCTCTCGATTTTGGAAGAAATTGCAAGATGCTTTAGGCACCAAATTGCATTTTAGTACTGCGTTTCATCCGTAAATGGATGGCCAGTCTGAGCGGATCATTCAGGTTCTAGAAGACATGTTAAGATGTTGTATACTTGAATTCGAAAGTACGTGGGAAAAACATTTATCGTTGATTGAGTTTGTGTACAACAACAATTTTCAATCTAGTATCAAAATGGCACCATACGAAGTTCTTTATGGTCGAAAGTGTCGAACTCCATTGTATTGGACTGAGCTGAGTGTGAATAAAATTCACGGGGTTGATCATATAAAGGAAACTGAGCAGAAAGTGAAAGTAATTCATGACAATTTGAAAGCAGCCTCAGATCGTCAGAAGTCTTATGCAGATTTAAAGTGAAAAGATATTGAATTTGAAGTTGGTGATAAAGTGTTTTTGAAAGTGTCTCCGTGGAAAAAAATACTTCGATTTGGAAGAAAGGGCAAATTGAGTCCGAGGTTCATTGGACTGTATGAGATAATTGAACGAGTTGGGCCGGTTGCTTATAGATTGGGATTGCCATCTGAATTATAGAAGATTCATAACGTGTTTCATGTGTCAATGCTTCGACGATACAGATCAGACCGGTCTCATATTATTGCACCTACTGAGGTTGAGATTCAAATAGACTTGTCGTATAGTGAAGAACCGATCCGAATTTTGGCACGAGAGACTAAAGAATTAAGAAACAAAAGAATTTCATTAGTGAAAGTATTGTGGCACAAACACGGAATTGAAGAGGCTATATGGGAGTCTGAGAACATTATGAGAGAGCAATATCCACACCTGTTCACTGGTAAATTTTTCGCGGACAAAAATCCCTAAGGGGGGAGAGTTGTAACAGCCCGGTTTAGACCCCAGTCAAAAAAGTGGTTTTGAGACAAAATTCAAGGTCGGTATAAAAATTTAATATTATTTTCTGTGTGAATGGTATGTGGCATTGTCCGTGTGAAAATTGGGTGATAATTTGATCGTTTGTGCGTCGAATTAAGAGGAAGGACTAAATCGCATAAAATGTAAAAGTTGTGTGCTGATTGTTAAAGTGCTTAATTGTCATGGCTTTTTAAATGAAGGGTCTTTATGTTGTAAATGGACCATTAAAAGTATAGATGGACATAAATGGGTATATATTAAGTGAATTTATAATGTTTTAATGAAGGGTAAAATAGTAAACTTTGTTTTAATGTTAATATAATAAATAAAACACCAAACTTTGCCCATTATGTTCATCCATGCACCGAAAATAGAGAGGAAATAAAAGCTTAAGAGCTTTGTAGGTTTCGGCACATTGAATTCTTGATTGAGGAATGTTCTAAGTTTGATTTTTTGATAATTTCTACATTTTCGTAATCGTTGCTTCGTGCTCTAGCTAACCCACGTTGTAATTTTATGAATTGATGATTTTTTTGTGATGACCCATTGATGAACACTTGAGCTTTGTGATGTTAGTTGGTGAAATAAGAGTTTGTATTTGAGTTTTTAGTGAAATTGAGTATTTTGGGCTAAATTGTGAAAAGTGTAAATTGAGGGACTAAAATGTGAAATAAATGAAATGTGTGGGTTGGTATGGACATAAGAAAAATTTGGCTAAGCTTGTGTTGGGAGAAATTATGTGTATTTGATGATTTTATGAATTAAGGACTAAAGTGTCGAAATGTGAAAATGTGAGGGCTATTTTGTAAAATACCCTAAATATGTGTGTTTGGACTAAATTGATCAAAATAGTGATTAAATGGACTGAATTTGAATGTGTATAGACCAAGAGAGAGAGAGGCTCGAATTGAGATCGAAGCAAAGATAGAGTGCTCGATTAATTAACCGTTTCGATAGTTCGACGTCCGAGGTAAGTTCGGATATAATACACATATTTAGCCATGTTTAATGTTATGAAATGAATGATATGATATTGTTAAAATGTAAATGATATATGCGGAATTGAATTATAGGCACTAAGTGTGCGATATTAGAACGGGGATAGAGATGATTGGCACTGTGTGTGTGTGACGATAAAAGCTTTGGCTTATTGAATTGGCATTGTGTGTGCGATACCGATATAAGCTCAGTTTAACGATTTGGCACTAAGTGTGCGACGACATTTGTGTTTTGTTTATGAATTGGCACTATGTGTGTGAACAAAACAAGAGATTAGCAAAGGTGCATCAAAATGTAAAATCGAGTGGTTGAATAGCATGGTTGGTGAGTAACTAAATGTTAGCAAAGGTATGTATAATACCTATGTGGTTGATAAGATTAAAAGTAGATGAATGGATTGCTATGTGAGTGATTGATATGTTGAATATGTGTATCAAATGTAAATTATCTATGTGATTGTTTAATATATACATTGGTTTGATTTGATAAGATAATTGTATTTTATGTCGTTGATAAGATTAAAAGTAGATGAATGGATTGCTATGTGAGTGATCGATATGTTGAATATGTGTATCAAATGTAAATTATCTATGTGAGTGTTTAATATATACATTGGTTTGATTTGATAAGATAATTGTATTTTATGTCGAACTTACTAAGCTTTAGAAAGTTTACTGTGTGAATTGTTTCTCTGCTTTGCAAAGTTAGTAAAGCTAGCTCCGATCTAGGGATCGTCAACATCTCAATCACACTATCGGCTATCTATTTTAGATACTTTTGGAAAAATGTACATAGTTGAAATATGGCATGTATAGGCTAGTTATTTGAATCATGTTTGAGATATGTAAATAGCATGTGATATGGTTAAATATATGTTGGCTACAAGCATGAGTGAATTTGGTATATGATGCATATTATGGTTTGGCTTGTTGGTGATGAAAATGTCTTATGAATGATAATTTTAGTGATGGATTGATGCTAATATAATTTATTGATATAATGGATGAATCGTGCTTGGTAATGCATGAGTTTTAGTTGTGAAATTTGGTTTATAAGTTGGCAAGATTAGAAATGGGATTGGATGGGATGGTATGTGATCATTTGACATGTATTTGGTTGCCAAATTGTGTGAGAAAGTATGCATATTTGTGCGTGTAGGGTTGACCCTTGTATGGGTGGCAAATTTGCCTTGCAAATGGCCTATTTTGTCACACGGCTGTGGTACACGGGCGTGCCTAGTGGCTGTAGGGTAAAGTCAGTTTCGGCCACGGGGAGGACACACGGGTGTGTCTAGTAGCCGTGGAAGGTACACGGCCTACCCCCTACGGGCGTGTATCCCCTGTATTTTAGAAAATTTTTATGTTTTCTTGAAATTTTGTATGTGTTTTTATTTAGTCCTGACCCCGGTTATAAGCATGTTTAAGGTCTCGCTGACCTATTTACGGGACATTGTGTGTATGATTGATGAATGAAATGTATGAAATTTTATGAAATTTTCTGATCTGTCCGGTAATGCTCCTAACCCTAATCCAACGATGGACTCGGGATAGGGGTGTTACATGAACTTACTAAGCGATATAGCTTACACCCTTCCTTTCCCATGTTTTATAATGTCATTAAGCTAGCTCGGATTGGAGGTCTCTGGAGGTCCAATCGCACTATCAAGCTATCACTTTGGGTATTGATGAATTAAAGTATTTTGAGTTTATGGCATGTATAGGGACTTAGTCATTTTGTTATGTGTGTCATCATGATTGTAGCCAATGTGTTGGCTTGTACTTGTCAAAGGCTTGTTTTGATATTTGGCCATGTAGATTAGTTTAATTGGGCTATCATGATTATAAGCCTAAGTATATATATGTGTGTGCTAATGACTTTGGTGACATGGTCATGGTATGCTTGGTGAATGATAGAAATGTTATTTATGACATGAATGTGAGATGTTTGGAAATATGGTCTATTGATGACATGATAAAGTGGGGGTACAATTAGGTATCTTGAAAGTAGTCAATTGAGACTTAGTAAATGTTGTGAGTATGATAGATGTTGATATTGTATTGGCATGTGTTGCTCATAATTGTGGATGTTTTGGTTTCCTAAGTATGTTATGTTTTGTGCCTTTGAATTGGTGTAAGTGTATGTGTGAACAAGGGTGGAAAATGGCTTGGTAAATAGCCTTTATTTTATCGAGACGGGTAGACACACAGGCGTGTGTCTAGGCCGTGTGTGACACACAGTCTACCCCACGGGCATGTGTTCCGGCTGTATGTCCCCTGCACCTTAATTGTTTCAAAATAGAATGTCTAGAATTGAGCACACGGGTAGAGACATAGGCGTGTGTCTCAACCGTGTGTGCTACAGGGCCTAGCACACGGGCATGTAACACGGCAGTGTGGCACAAGTCAGAGAGCACCCCTAAATTGAACACGGTCTGAAACACGAGCGTGTCCCTTGGACCACACAGGCGTGTAAGCCCTGCATCTAGCAAAAATTTTCTAAGTTTTATAAAAATTCCCTAAGTTCTCGATTTAGTCTCGAACCACCTCTAATACATGTTTTGGGCCTCATAGGATCGTAATAGGGACTTCATGATTGAATATGGATGGTTTTAATTTGGACGCAAATTTTATGACTTGGAATTGTGTGATTGCTTGTGATGTGAGTCTGGTAATGCCTCATACCCTATTCCGGTGTCGAATACGGGTAAGGGGTGTTACATGATCTCAAAGTTATTAGCCAGGATAGTTGGCCTCGTTATACTCCCTTGAACCATATCCAGATTCGGTAGTGCATATTCCCTTAGAGTTCTTTCGTTACGTGCCATATTAATGTTTGTGGGTAGCTATGGTGGTATGGATCTTCTAAGTTATTATTGTTAGTTTCGTTGAGCAATGGATTTTCTTGTGGAGGTAAATTACTTGCAACAGGTGGTTGATTTTGCATTTGTTGTTGCTGTTGTTGTTATCGACGATTCCTGCGGATTATTCTTTTTGGATCTATTACTAGCTCTATAGGTGCTCCCCTAATACAAGTCATACACTAAACCCAAAGAAAGGGTGAACAAAACTCGATTCAAGTCGAAAAAATCGAAAAATTTTTCAAATTTTGAGTTAAACGAATCGAGTTATTTGAGTCAACTCAAATTTTTTTTTTTTGAATTTCGAGTTCGAGTCGAGTTTAATTTTCAAATTCGAATAAACTGAATATCAAACTATAATAATTTACATTATTACCCAAAACTCTTAAACCTCTTCACTTTCCTCCCAAAACTTTTACTCCCTCCCACTTTCCCCATAACTTTTGCTCCCCTCCCATCCTATCCCCTTCTACCCCAAACCCATTCCCCTTTTTTTTTTTTGAATATTTCCTCCCAAAATTTTACTCATCCCATTTACTCCCCCCCAAATTTTACTCCCTTAACCTCTAAAACTTTTATTTTCCCCTTAACTTTTACATCTCATCCTTTACCCCTAAATAAAAATTAAAATCATTCAAAAAAAATTTCTAAACCTAAATAATAATAATTTTATTTATATCTATTATTTATATTATTAAATTAAATCTACATTTTGTACTATTTATATTATTGAAATTTTTATCATATTGAATATTTATAATTTTTGCTAAAATTGAATTATTGATGATGTCACAAAGTAATCGTGTTAAATTTTTTGTTGGTATTAATTTCACATTTTATCTTTAAGATAATTTTCATTAAAAAAATCACATTTTTTACATTTAATATATTTTTTAATTTCACAATACATAGTGACAAGAATCAAAAGATCATTGAAGCAACTAAGCAAGCAAAAAAGTTAACCCGTATATAGTTTATTTCTATGACTCACCCTAGTGGTTTGGTACCACAGTGGGTTGGCCCAACATATTACATTTAGTGACTCTGTCACCAGTGGTTTGGAACCACTAGTGGTTTGGTACCACAGTGGCTTGGTGGCATGGGCGTTTAGCTGGTTCGGGTGATGTAGAGGATGGAAAAGTAGATGGGGTTGGGCTCATTGCATACATGCTTAATATGTTGAATTGTGTGGGCTAAGGCCCAATGGGCCTCTGTGGGAGTAAAGCCCAGATTTCGTAAAATGGGGATTTATACACTGAGTCTCGGTGACTCACCCCTCTGCTTAGTTTTGCAGGTGAACACAAGATCGCGGAGTTGGAGCCGTGGCAGGCCCCAGGTGGCCATGCAGTATTTTCTAGTAATTTCGTTTCCTTTATTTTTAGACTTCACTATTAAGCTTGGATTTTGGTGCTGTAATAAGGTCACTTTAACTTTAATTTGGATTTTATTATGAAGTTGATATAGCATAGTTAATAAACTATAAAAGTTGGAGGTTTTCCTAAGATTAAGAACTTTGATTAATTGATTTTCAAATGACTAAAGAAAGATGGATAGCGAGTAATAAATTGAATCGGAGTTTTCACTTAAAAACCGCAACATCATTTTCAACTAGCAAATTTAATGGAATTTTCTTAAATTAAACTTTCAACGAATGAACCCGATTTTGTAATACTGTCTGAGTTAAACAATTACTTTTCTCTAAAGGTACACTAACGAAACACAAAGTTTTACCAACTGATGACATTTAGTTTGTTTTCCAAATTTCCTTTTCTGTAGTATACCAGATTCAGTCGTAGCGTTTTGACCAGGTTTGGGGTGTTACAATTATGGTATCAGAGCCAGGTTCCAAAAACTCGACTACGGGTGTGAGGTTCAAAAATATTTCTAAAAGTTGGTTTAGAAAATGGTTTAGAAAAATACATGTTTTTTGGAAGCATGACACCCGAGTATCCGGCCCAAATCCGCACGGTGATTCTTCTGACCATTGGTTGTTTTGTATGAAGTAATTGTATTGTGCTTTGATTGCTAGTACTAAGAAATTCAAACTTTAGAGACTAAAACCTTTAGGCATTTCTGTATTTGTGAGAATCTACTTTTAGTGTTATTTTCATAAGACTGTTCGATAATAAACAGTGAAAGAAATGCTAATTCATAAAACTTTTAATTAGATTAGTTCAAATCGATAGTTATGAGCACTAGAGGATGTGGACGTGGCTTGCGCGGCCGTGGTAGAGGTTGGGGTGTTGGGGCTGAACCTTCAGAACTAGGGCATGGGCCGGAAGGTGAAGTGCCAGCATCACCAGTTGCGGAAACAAAATTTCAGGATCAAACTGGGAAGATGATGCTGTGTCTCAGGCTATGCTGCGTGTTTGGAGAGAGTTATTAGAGCAAGCATGGGATTAGGGGCTCAAAAATTTGTGTCCGAACAACTCTGAGCCAATGGGGCAGAAATGTTTAGGGGCATTTCTGGTGTGGCTCCTAATGTAGCTGAGTATTGGCTAGAAGCAGTTGAGCACATCATGGATGATCTTGACTGTACTGTGAGAGAGAATTAAAGGTAGTGGTGTCTCTCCTCCGATATGAGGCGTATCAATGGTGTCTCACGGTCAGAGATGGTACAGCGGCTGACCACATTACTTGGGACTTCCTTAAGTCAGCGTTCTAGGGAAGTATATTGGGTCGAGCTATGTGGACGCTCAGCGAAAGGCATTCCTAAACTTGGTCCAGGAGAATAAGTCAGTGGCCGAGTATGAGGTGGAATTCCTACGTCTAAGTCGTTACGCCCGGGGTATTGTTGCAATAGGTCACGAGCGTTGTGTCTGATTTGCAGATGGTTTGAGGGATGAGTTATGAGTACTGATAGCTCCTCAACGGGAAAGGGAGTTTGCCATTATGGTTGAGAAGGCTAAGATAGCCAAAGAGGTAAAGCATTTGAAAAGCAGAATCAGGATAGGGACAGAGGTAGGAATAAAAAGATTTTTGGGTCGTCGGGATCTGCTGGGTTTTTTAGAAGAGGTCTAGGTTAGATGGGCCAAGTCGTGTTATGAAGCCTGTTGCTGTTAGTTGGCCTCCGCAGTGTGCTCAATGTGGAAAATCTTATTCAGGAGAGTGTTGGGCAGGTAATAGAGGATGTTTCAGGTGTGGACATATGGATCATCGAATAAGGGATAGTCCGCAAGAGCCGAACAGAGCGCGGCCGATGGGTCAGAATTATGTTCAGCCTGGAAGAGGTGGTCAGCAACCACAGAGAGGTCGTGGTCCGGCTAGGGGTGGAAATGGTTTTGGCCGAGGGTGTGGAGCACCGGGCAGAAGTGCTAGGAATACATATGGAAGACAACCTGGGTTGGTCTATGCAGCTAGACATCGAGAGGAGGGCGATGCATCGGACGTCATAACCGATACATTTCTTATTTTTGGGTTACCCTTTATTACCCTGATTGATATTGGATCTACACATTCTTATGTTGCTAGTACTTTGTTTGGAACTCTAAACATAGAATCTGAGATCTTTTCTAGAGAGATGACTGTGCTTAGCCCTTTAGGACAATCTATAGTGGTGAACAAACTCTTTAGGAAGGTACATTTGGAAGTTCAAAGGGTAGTTTTCCTGGCTGATTTGATGGAACTGCTGTTCGATGAGTTCGATTTGATCTTAGGTATGGACTGGTTAGTGAAGTATCGAGCGAACTTGGATTGTGCTGCTAAGCGCATGGTGTTAAAGACTCTTGAGGATAATGAGGTGTTAGTGATAGGTGAAAGAAGGAACTACTTGTCCAATATAGTGTTCGCCTTAAAGGATGAAAGGATGGTGCGGAAAGGGTGTGAAGCGTTCTTAGCTTTCATCAGTGCTCTGGAGGCCAAGGAGTTGTCTGTAAAGGACGTTAGAACAGTGAAGGAATTCTCTGATGTTTTTCCAAAAGAGCTTCTAGGGTTACCTCCGAATCGTGAGGTGGAGTTCAGTATTGATCTTCTTTCAGGAACAGCACCAGTTTCCATTGCTCCGTATAGAATGGCGCTAAAGAAGCTGGTGGAACTTAAAGCCCAGATTCAGGAATTGTTGGATCGGTGTTTTATCTAAACAAGTGTGTCACCATGGGGAGCGCTAGTGTTGTTCGTAAAGAAGAAGGATGAAGCGATGCGGATGTGCATTGACTACTGGAAACTGAATAAGTTGACGATTAAGAACAAGTACCCGTTGCCTAGGATAGACGATCTGTTCGATTAGTTGCGATGCGCTTCGGTCTTTTCAAAGATTGACTTGAGGTCAGGCTATCATCAGCTTAAAGTTAAGGAGGCAGATATTCATAAGATAGCTTTTTGAACTCGTTATGGTCACTACGAGTTCTTGGTGATGCGATTTGGGTTGGCAAATGCATCAGCTGTGTTTATGGACATGATGAACTGGGTGTTCCAACCCTATATGGATCGATTTTTTGTAGTGTTCATAAACAACATCTTGGTCTATTCAAAGACGGAGGAGGAGCATGATTCGCGTCTTCGGGTAGTTTCACAGATTTTGAGAGAAAAGTAGTTGCATGCCAAGTTCAGTAAGTGTGAATTTTGGTTGAGAGAAGTTACTTTTCCGGGGCATGTTGTGTCTGCTGAAGGAATTAGGGTTGATCCCCAAAAAATTGAAGCTGTGTTGGACTAGAAACCGCCTAATTCTATGGCAAAAATTTAAAGTTTTCTTGGTTTGGCTGGGTACTATAGAAGGTTTGTCGAGGGGTTTTCGTTAATAGCTACACCATTAACCAAGTTATTATGGAAAGGGGTACCATTTGTCTGGGCAGATGAGTCAGCAGGAAAGTTTTGAGAAGTTGAAAAGGATTTTGACAGAGGCACTAGTGTTGATTCAGCCTGAGGTAGGGAAAGAGTTTGTCGTCTACTGTGATGCATCGCACACAGGGTTAGGATGTGTGTTGATGCAAGAAGGGAAGGTGGTAGCGTATACGTCTCGGCAGCTAAGACCACATGAGGTGAACTATCCCACGCATGATCTGGAATTGGCTGCGGTAGTGTTCGCTCTAAAGATCTGGAAACACTACCTATATGGGGAGAAGTCTATTATCTACACCGATCACAAGAGGCTAAAATATCTCCTTACCCAGAAGGAGTTGAATTTAAAGTAGCGGAGGTGGATTGAGTTGCTAAAGGATTATGACTGCTCGATCGAGTACCATCAGGGTAAAGCTAGCGTAGTGGCAGATGCGTTGAGCTGTAAGGTGATCTCAAACTTGAGAGCAATGTTTGCTCATCTCAGCTTGTACGACGATGGTATTTTGCTAGCTGAACTTCAAGTGAAGCCTTCTTGGATCAGTCAGATTAGAGAGAAGCAGTCGACAGATGAATCGCTAAGTTCTAAATTTTAGTTAGTGGCAAGGGGTGAGCAAAGGACTTCAGTCTGAACAGTGATGGGGTTTTGTGCTTTCTTGGAAAGGCATGTATACCGAAGGATTCCAAGTTAAGGCAGAAGATTCTGCAGAAAGTGCATAGTAGCCCATACACTATGCATCCTGGTGGGAGTAAGATGTATTGGGATCTACGGGAATAGTTTTGGTGGTCGGGTTTGAAGCAAGAGGTTACCGAGTTTATGGGTAGGTGTCTGACGTGTCAGCAGGTGAAGGCAGAACGTCAGTTGCCTTCAAGGTTGCTACAGCCAGTAAAGATTCCACTTTAGAAATGGGAGAGGATAACGATGGACTTTATTAGTGGACTACCTCTCTCGCCTACTAAGAAAGATACTGTGTGGGTAATTGTCGATCAGTTGACAAAGTCCGCTCACTTCATACCGGTTTGTGTTGACTACTCTACATAGGTTAGCAAAGTTGTATGTAGCAGAGATTGTGAGGTTGTATGGGGTACCTGTGTCTATCATATCAGACAGAGACCCTAGGTTTACATCGCGATTTTAGAAGGCATTGCATCAAGCATTGGGTACAAGACTGGACTTCAGCACAGCGTTTCATCCACAGACTGATGGTCAGTCTGAGAGGGTAATTCAGATCTTAGAAGACATGTTGAGAGGCTATGTTATTGATTTCGAGGGTAGTTGGGAGGATTTTCTATCGTTGGCAGAGTTCACATACAACAATAGCTACCAATCCAGTGTTCAGATGGCACCCTATGAAGCGTTATATGGTCGGAAGTGTCGCACTCCTACCTGCTGGACAGAGTTGGGTGAGCAACAGTTGTTGGGTCCGAAATTAGTTTTAGAGATAGAGGAAAAGGTTAAGTTTATTCGGGCTCGGTTGAAGGAAGCTTTCGATAGGCAAAAATCTAATGCTGACCTAAAGCGTAAGGATATAGAGTTTGTAGTGGGTGATCAGGTTTTTCTCAAAGTTTCTCCTTGGAAGAAGGTTTTAAGATTTGGGAGGAAGGGCAAGTTGAGACCCAGGTTCATCGAGCCTTATTGAGTGTTGAAACGTGTGGGACCAGTGGCGTATCAGCTCGAGTTACCTCCAGAATTGAGGCAGATACATGATGTATTCCATGTCTCGATGTTAAGGCGCTACCGTTCGGATCCATCTCACGTAGTGCCGGTGGAAGAAATTAAAGTGAGACCGAATTTATCTTTTGAAGAGGAACCAGTTCAGATCTTAGATCGAGATGTTAAGGTATTACGAAGGAAGATGGTTCCGTTGGTTAAAGTTTTGTGGCAGAATCACAGTTCAGATAAGGCCATGTGGGATCTAGAGGATGTGATGCAACAGCAATACCCTCACCTCTTTTGACCAGGTAAATTTTGAGGCCGAAATTTCTTTAAAGGGGTAGAACTGTAACATCTTGAAATTTGGGGTTCTGCATTTTATGTATTGATGTGTGTTTGACATGCTCTATTTGTTAATTTGGTATGTTTTGGGGTCCCGGGAAGGCTCGGGGTCAAGCTTGAGCCTTGGTGAAAATTTTGTTTTTAGGCTCTTTAAGGGAGAGCTGGGTGAAGCATGTCTTAAGGTTAATCTCTTGTGTTTGTTAACACAAGAAAAGGCATGGTAGAGTGGCATGAAGGCGCCACTTAAGGTACAGGAGTGTGGCGTCACAAGGGAGCAGCAGGGGGAAGGAGTTTGAGTCGCGGCAGCAGTATTCAGAAGCATTATTTTTATGTTTAGGGAGCTAAGGTAGTGGCGTTCGGCTGGACTCTTCATGGTAGTTGGTTGAATAAGTCAAAGAATTTGAATGAGTGGCCATGAGGTGATAATGGTGTTTGAAGGGGAGTGAAAGTAGGACAAAAGCATGGGATTTGATGTTGGTGGAAGTGAGGACTGAATGTGGGAAGCTTGAAGGTGAAGAGAATTCAGTTTAGTTCTAGCTAAGTGGGGTGCCAAAATTCTTGAGGTTGAGGTATTTGTTTCAAGTCTTTTATTTTGAATATTCGGTCATTTGTGCCACTCTTTGTTACCAAAACCATAACATTCTTTATTTCTTTACTTCTGCTTCTTGTCTCTTTGGTGATAGCCGTATATCAGAGAGGCCAGTAGTGTATTCTTGTTTCCCTTCCTTTCCACCCTCTTTGCTATTTGTTTCTTCTTCATAGATGAACCTTGTTCTTCATCTTTACTTTTCCTTTTCCCTTCTCTATTCATTTCTTTTGCAAGCCGAATCATCTTCTACAACCTAACTCTTCTCTTTTCTCTGCTAGATAGCCACCATATATCCTTGTAGTCGTTCATTTGGGAGAGGTCCGAACCATTTCTTTTCTCTGCGTTTGGTATTTACTTGTGGAAAGGTCGAATCTGTTGAAGTGCAAGCACACCTTTCAAGCCTTTTTAATTAGATTTTCCATGTTATTTCAGTAAGGGTTCTTCTTCCTCTATTTCTTTCATTCTTTACTTCTTCTCTCGTTATGTGGTTTAACCGAAGTTTTGACTCGCTTCTTTTAGGCATTGGCCGATTATGGAGGGCTCACTCTCATATTTTCTTCTTCATCTAGCCAGCGTTTAGAAGGTCACTGGTAAGTTGGATGTTGGTCGAATGGTAGGAAAGGGAGGTTCTTTTCATTTTGACTTGGCCTAAAGGTCGTTTCTTTTTTTCTGTTACGAGAATAGATTCTATCTTGGTGATATCTAGGGGCTCATTCGGTTTCATCTAGCCAACCTTCTGGTGTTCAGTTTTTGTTGATCAAGCTTGCAATTTCTCTTCATCTCCTTTACTCCTATTCAACAAACCGACCACTCATTCTTCTATAACTCGTCTTTCATTTTTCATGTATAGTGGCTGAATATAAAAAAGAAGTGTTAATGTTTATTCAGTTTCCGGGAGCTCTTTTCCAAGCGGTCTTGCTTGTTTGCATTAGTAGCAAAGGTAGGAGTCACTTCTTTTCAGTTTTTGGTTATTATTTCCCTTATGGGTTATAGTCTATTTTAATCAATTGTTTTGATGGTCAATCGAAGTTTTCTCTACCCCTGATCAAGTCTATTTCATGGATACAAGAAACGGTCAAGCCGTGGTAGGGGCAAACCTATAATCCTTGATCCTAAGTTTAAAATGTGTGATGTATCAGTGATTCGAGACTTTTCATCGGGGTGTGGTAGAGAGTCGACGTCTGCCTGGGATAGGCAAATAGCTATTGTCCCTACCAGTGAAAGCGTCGACATAGAAAGTTTAGTGTTATGCGTTATCAGGTGTTTACGTTCACACTTTATCTTAGTGATTTTTGTTATTAACTGTGTTGGCTGAAAGCTGAAATGACCATTTAGATAGTCGAGATACCCTCGTGGGTAAAGTTGGTGACACCGGGTAAGTACCTATACTGTTCTACTTTTGATTATATAAATGTATGATATAATTCACCATTGTGCTTTGGGAGCATGTTTGCATTCATATTATTATGTCAATATGTGCATGGGCTTGGGATATAATGTGAAAAGGGGAAGTGTGATTCTAAGACTGTCACCAGTGGTTTGGTACCACAGTGGGTTGGTCCCACATAATTTATCTAGTGACTATGTCTCCGTGGTCTGGTACCACAATGGTATGGCACCACATAGTTTATTTCTGTGACTCACCCTAGTGGTTTGGTACCACAGTGGGTTGGCCCCACATATTACATTTAGTGACTCTGTCACCAGTGGTTTGGAACTACCAGTGGTTTGGCACCACAGTGGCTTGATGCCACGGGCGTTTGGCTGGTTCGGATGATGCAGAGGATGGAAAAGTTGGTGGGGTTGGGCTGCATTGCATACATGCATAATATGTTGAATTGTGTGGGCTAAGGCCAAATGGGCCTCCATGGGCGTAAAGCCCAGATTTCATAAAATGGGGATTTATACACTGAGTCCCGGTGACTCACCCCTCTGCTTAATTTTACAGGTAAACACTAGACCGCGGAGTTGGAGCCGTGGCGGACTCGAGGTGGCCATGCAGTATTCTCTAGTACTTTCGTTTTCTTTATTTTTAGACTTCACTATTAAGCTTGGATTTTGGTGTTGTAATAAGGCCACTTTAACTTTAATTTGGGTTTTATTATGAAGTTGATATAGCATAGTTAATAAACTATAAAAGTTGGGAGTTTTTCCTAAGATTAAGAACTTTGATTAATTGATTTTCAAATGACTAAAGAAAGATGGAAAGCGGGTAATAAATTGAATCAGAGTTTTCACTTAAAAACTGCTACATCATTTTCAACTGGCAAATTTAATGGAATTTTCTTAAATTCAACTTTTGACAAATGAACCCGATTTTGTAATACGGTCTAAGTTAAACAATTACTTTTCTCTAAAGGTACACTAACGAAACACAGTTTTATCAACTCATGACATTTAGTTAGTTTTACAAATTTCCTTTCCTGTAGCATACCAGATCCGGCCATAGCGTTTTGACCGGGTTTGGGGTGTTACAAAATCCCCCACAGGAGGATTAGTTCATCATGGATCTCATAAACAATATAAACTTGATAGGAAGTGTAGACATGAATAATAATTCAAGAGTATAAAGTTTAGAATAAGCCTGATTTGTATTAGAATTGAATGTAGGATCCTTGCAGAGTTTGATTATGTTTCAAAAAATTTGCCTTCTTCCATAAAAGCAAATAAAAAAATTGAAATAAACCTAAAGCCTAAGAAAAGAGAAAAACTAAAGGCTAAATCTAAGAAGAAAATTATACAGTATCAAAGTTGTCCATAATATGTGTTAAATGAGCCTATTTATAGACTTTAGAGTGGCCATCATCTTTAACATTAGGTCATCTACCATCTTCGTGCTTAACGTTTGATTGTACGAACCAAAACGTCCCTGGCTCGTAATTATTTCTCGTATAGAGGTGATGTCGTGACACACTAGGTCCTATGTTGCAACATCAAGGGTTGTATGCTCTCTCTTCAGGGTGTCTTCAGGGGTGTGTCGCGACACCAAAGGTAGTCTTAAAATTACTCTATTCTACTCCCTTCGTTGAGACATTCAATGCTCCATTTTGCAACACAATGATTGGTACCATGTTAGTACGCCTTCTAATTGTCTTTTGCACGCTCACAAAGTATATTAGCTCACCCTTAGGCCTCATTCAGCCACTAAGGTCAATAAAAAACTTAAATTACACACTTTATTGAATGTAACAAACATAGCTTCTTACTATTTACTAACTAACAATCTCTTTAGAAATTAGGACTTTGACTAATACTATCTTAATGACAACAAAGACTTTGCATTGAGACACTAATAGTATCCTCCTAACTCAAGTGACCAAGTTTGTTCTTAAGAAACTTAAACTGACTATAATGGAAAAACTTAGTAAAAATATTTGTCATCTGGTCTTTTGATCTGCAATAAACTAAGTTCACTTCACCTGTTTTCTACACTTCCCTCAGCACATAATACATGACTTTAAAATTCTTTGTTCTTCCATGAAATATAGGATTAAGTGAAATAACTAGAATAACTTGATTATCCATAAACACCTCCATACTTTCTTGTTGCTTCAAATAGATATCATCCATTAGCTTCTTCAACCATAAGGCTTGATTCACAATAGTTGTAGCTGCAAAGCTTCTGCAGTTGAGTGAGCCACTATCTCTTATTTCTTGAACATCAAGAGAAGCAACCTGACTGATCTGTCATAACTTGATATGTCAAATTAGACTCCCTAGTATGCTTAAAGAGCTTGTTTCTAAGCAATTTATATGTTTTCATGATGTTTTTACTTAATTTTTATCTTTATCTTAATTTTTATCTTTATCTTTAATAAGTGCATTAGTGTGTTTTTGATTACTTTTGAGACCTGAAATGGCCAAATGCACCATAGGGACCCTAACGGTTGATTGAGTGCTGTAGATAGTCAACGGTGGCCTGAAAATGAACGAAAATATTATTTAGAAGGGGGTATCGTGATATTGAAACATGAAAGTCACGATACCCCTAACAATGATAAAATGAGAAGAATTGAGACCACCTAAAATGGTTTCATGATATTAGCCATGGGTATTATGATACCCAACATCCAAGGCAACCCCACACTTTAGGACTGACGAGGGTATCGCGATACCATACCATAGGTATCACTATACCATTATCGTGAGGGGCCAAAAACTTACTACAGGGGCAAACTATCACATCTAGATTCCTTTAAACCCAAAAATTATGAATAATTTATGGGTTAAATAGAAAAACACCGTAACCTAGCGGTCTCTATTGGAAAAAAAAGGAAAACTTAGAAACGATGTTGGACAAGGTTGAAATCCAATTCTGGTTTGGTTGGATTAGAACCAACCGAGCCCTTAGTGGGGGACAAAATGATTGAAAACTGAAGGATTTTACATGGTTGAAGATAGTGTGGGAAGGGCTAGAAATAGTTGGAGAGTGACTTCCCAAGAGACACTTCTTCTTCAATCTGTTTCATTATGGAGAGTGACTTCCTAGGAGACACTTTTTCTTCAATATGTTTCATTATCATCTCCTTCCTTGGCTACTCTGAAGGAGAGATAGCTAGGAAATTCTGTATGGGACGATGCTCATGAGATTTGAGTAGCAAAAATAGAGAATCTAGTAATCTGGTAAGGTTCTGAATCCTTCAGTATACATATTTAGGAACCAAAGTTAACGGCTTCTAGAAACCATTTTAAGGATTTTGCATGTTTTTGGAAAACTAAGTTTAAAACTAGGATTATTGATGTTAACCCATGAATAGGTTTTCTTGCTTAGCTTCTTGTAGAATGGAAGCTCCGACATTCGAAAAAGCTATGTGAAGAAGGTGAAGAAACATTAAGTGAGTTTCTGCGCTCAAACCCTAAAATGCTATGTACATAGTAAGGTTGCATAAGTATATGAGTATCCGCCATTTTAGTTCAGTATGCATGATCCCTAGATGCTTTATTCGAAAACATCTGTATAACATATGAAATTAAGAAAGGGGATAAATGATGTGTTAGATGAAAATAGGAATGGGAAAAGGGGATAAATCATGTGTATTTCGCTAAGACGATAATCGGGAAGCCCTTACAGACGAAAGAAAAAGGAGAGTGTAAGTGTTAGTAAGGTGATACTACGAAAAATTAGGAAGGAATCCACTTGAGGCGATATATGAAATAGAAAAGGAAGCAGTCTGCCGAAATAGGTACCAAAGAAGTTGGAAAGGCATATGAATAGTGACCCAATAGGAATTAGTTATGGAAAAGACACACTAGGGGTGCCTGATATGGTATCAAATCAAAAAGGGGATTGTTAAACACCATCGACAAATAAAGAGAACTTCATGAAAAGGGAAACATCGAATGATAGATATGTCTGTCAATATTATTCTTTTTTTAAGGAGGAAACTATTGAGGAAGTATCAGCCAAATGGCTAGTTACGTGGGGATGTAGTATAAAAAGAAATCGTGAACTTAGACGACCATCCAATGACAGTGGGCTAAGTATTGTAGGCCATAGCGGTCTGTAGAAAAGAGTGTGTTACGCTTAAAAGTAATATAATACGATTAAAGCGAATTACAAACAAGTAGTTCGACCACTATTTAAACCAAGTAGGATTTGGTTCACCGGAGTGACGAGGGATCTCATTAGTCACACCAAAGGATGGAATATAAGTAAGTTTACGAGATTATGCTGAGGGAATGAATCCACTATGGACTGAACAAATTTGGATGATAGCCAAGGGGTAATTACTAAGGGCCTTTAGAAGGATAGGCGAAAGGGCACTAAATTAGGGCATGATGGATGGAAGGTGCCACAATGGAGAATGTTGGGTTAATGAATATAGGTAAAGGTAGGCCAGAGTCCGTAGATATAGTGAGACATTTGATGAATCATAAAGACCTATCAGCTGTTGGTAGGACTTTCAAGGGAAAGATTGCTTGATGATCTATCTGCTAATGGATAAGTTTGGAAATAAATCAAAACTCACCATTTCGGGTGGAAAATGGTTTTTCTAAGACGAACAAAGAATTAATCTTATTAGTGTTATTTATTTTAAACTCCTACAAGATGGGGTCTATTTTCATGTGAAGTAGAAACTCACTAAGGTCATTAAACTTTTAAGGGTTTGACTTGTGGTTGCAGGATTTGCATAACAAGGAACTCGGGAAGGGACCAAGCCAGGCTAAATAAATGCATGGATTTGACGACGATGCAATATCATGCATATAGGAAGGGGGTACTATGAGAGGATTCTCCTCGAAGTCAAAATTTTGTATCTCAATAGTTACTAAGAAGTCCAAAATTCTAGGATAGTAAACTATCATTTGAAATTAAGGATTCTGTTGTAAAGGACATATAATTTGTAATAGCCCAAAATAGGGCCTAGTCAGAACGGTGGTTTCGAGACCAAACCTGAAGTAAAAATATTTAATTTATGATTTTTTTTAGAGTCTATGATATGTTTGGGTGATGGTGTGCAAATTTTGTTAAGTAATTTCTATCGGTAAAGTGCCCAATTTTATTATTGGGATTAAATTGCATTAATTGCAAAATATGAGTTCTAGAACATAAGTACTTGATTTAAATGGGGGTTTAAACTAGAGGTCTTTAAATGAAAAATAGACCATCATATTTTGTTATGGACAAAACTAGTCATGGAAGGGTAAAAATTGAAGGTTTAGTAAAAAGGGCATTTTTGTCATTTGGGTGTTTTAAAGAATAAAAGACAAAATTGAAACCCAAAAATCTACTCATTCTCTTCTCCATGCTGCCGAAATTTTCAAGAAGCCATGGCTAGGGTTTCAAGCTTTTTCAAAGCTCAATTGTAACTACATTTGAGCCCCGTTTTTAATGTTCTTCATATTTTTGATATCCTAGAAGCTTAACATTTCTATTTTTACCATTTATTTACATGAAAAATGAAGTTTAAAAATTTACCCATGTTAGATATTTGTGCATTTTGATGTTTAATGGTAGAATAAGGGTGCGCGAGATTAGGAGAATGATTTTTGCTAAGTGATTTTCGTTGAAAATGGTTAAAACGAGTTAATTAGTAAAAGTTGTAAATGCTCCTAAAAATGTGAAATAATAAGAATTTGAGGTTGCTTTGGAAGAGAAAAAGGTTCGGATACCTTGAATTTTATAGAAATTGAATAAAAATCATTACGAGCCTAGGGGAAAAATCATACTTATGAGAAAATTTAGGGGCAAAATTGTAAGTTTACTGTAGTATATTTTTGTATTAAAATGAGTAGTGTGAGTGATAATTAAGTGAAATATGACATTTGAGATCAAAGAAATCGAGGTTTGGACCAAGTACGGGGAAATGTCAATCAAAATGACCAATTTGCGTCGAGGTAAGTTCATATGGTTAGTCTATAGCGAACGATTATTAAATTTGAATTGAGATGATGTATTATTTTATATATGTTTGTTATCTAATGATAACTTTATGCAAGTATGAGATTGGATTGAAAGATCACTCCTGAGAAATGTAGGGTAAAGTACATTCGTACTACAACTCGTGATGAATTGACAGAAAAGACCATGATTGGACCATGGCAGTGACTGTGCCAGTGTAAGACCATGTCTGGGACATGGCATTGGCCTCAAGTTGTGTCAGTGTAAGACAATGTCTGGGACATGGCATCAACACCAAGATGAGTATGAGCTAGTGTAAGACCATGTCTGGGACATGGCATCGGCTTGGACAGACAATAGTTAGTGTAAGACCATGTCTGGGACATGGCATCGGCACCAATATGTGATCCCATGTAAGACCATATTTGGGATATGGCATTGGTGTCCTAGCAGGTGTACAAGATATCCCGAACATCCCTAATATTACAAGTAGTTCAATGGGAAATTCAATGAGTATGCTCAAGATAAGTAAGAGTAGGATATGTGAGTATTATGACTAGACACAGGTATGTATACGAGACTCATAAATAATGTGCTCAGATTATGATGCATTATTGATAAGGAAGCAAATGAGTAAGATGTGTCTATGATCACTTGATTGTTATGTTCCAAGTTATAATATGCATTGGTGTAAGTGTATATAAATGAAAGTGAACACAAAGAATTAATGGATGAATGAAATTGACATTAAAACAGTTGTGGGCAACAGCATTAGTATAACTTTGAGAAATCACCAAAAATGGTAGAAATTGAATTAAAGGCTGGGTGAGATATGAAATTAAATCTTAATGAGTATATTTTTTATAAAAGAAACATAGTAAGAAAAAGAAGTGTGAATTTTGAGATATTTGAATTTTAGTGAGACAGGGTCCGAATGAGTTTCAGAATCCCCTGTTCCAACTTTGGAAAATCAGAAAAAATTTTACAAAAATAATTATGGATTATAATTCATATGCTTGAAATCCTTAATAAGTATATTTTCAAGTTAAATAAACAAGAACATTATATGAATTTTATACGAGGAGAAAATTGATTCGTAGTGAAGAAGTGTCAGAACTATTGGACAGCGAAATAGGGATAAATTTAATGAATAAACTGTATTAATTGGCTAGACCAAAAATTCTAAAATTTTACGGTAAGAAGTTATGTGAGTCTAGTTTCATGGAAAATTAACGGTTATTCATTCGGAGCTCTGTAGCTCAAGAAATAAATAATTTAGTGATAGTGACTCAAGTAGATAGATTAATGTAAACATGAGTAATGAGGTGTAAGCATGTTATATATGATTATATCATCTTAAGAAATTATTGTGAGGATTTACCCACACAAGTTTATTAATTTCTTGTTATTTGCATATGAACTTACTAAGCATTTATGCTTGCTTCCCCTCTTTTTTCCCTTGCCTTGCAGTATCGCCAAGTTAGCTAGGGGATCGGTGGACGTTGGAGATTCGCTCACACTATCAATTAGAACACTTGGTATATCTAGAAACATTAATTTTTGGGTTATGGCATGTATAGTAGGCTTGGTCGTTTTGTCATATATGTCATATTTCTTATGGCCTAAAATGTTGGCCCTTATTTAATAAATGTTCATTTTAATTAAGGCTATCTGGAGATGGCCAATATTGATGGTTGTTATACACCTATGATGTGGTTATTCATGTATGTGGTAATTGCATAATTGAGATGTTGTGGATGTGGTTTACAAATGATTTCATGAATGATTATTTGCATTGGAATGTGTATGCAAAATTGGATATTCGGATGCCCAATTATAGCATGATACATGTTGATGAAATGGATACAAGAGAGTTTGTGTTTTAGAGTGGGGAACTGGCTTGGAAAATAGCCAATGTCTAGGTCATATGAGAAGAGACACGGCCATGTGTCCCAGCCATGTGACAGACACGACCTAAGGGCACGGGCGTGGGCCAAGTTTGTGTGACCCTATTTTGATGATGACGTCATAAACAGAGAGTTACACGGTTAGGAACAGGGGCGTGTCCTAGACCACACAAGCGTGTGACCCCTGTTTTGACAAAATTTTCTAAATTTTTCCAAAAGTTTCCAAAGTTCTCGGTTTAGTCCTGAACCATCCTAAAGGATGTTTTGAGCTTTATAAGCCCATATAAGGGACAAAATGCATGTGTTAGAAAAGTTTTAAATTTGACGAAATTTTATGACCCGGTTTTACATGTTCAAGAAATTTTAAGTCTGGTAACACCTCGTACCCTGTTCCGGAGTTAGATACAAGTAAGGGGTGTTACATAATTAAATTAAGTTTTGACTTAAATTTGTTGAGTTATAGTTGGGCTTTTAGTACATATCGGGTCCTTTTGTGACACTCTATCGTCGGATTCGACAATCAGGTCGGGTGAGGGTATTAGATAGATGTAATAGCCCAATTTTGGGGCTAGTCAGAATAGTGCTCTCAGGACCACTAATCGAGGTTGAGGAAATTATTTTAGTGTTATTTTATGTGTTATGGCATTAATTTATGGCTATATGGAAATTTTGGTGCTTTAATTTTAGCAATAGAGTACTTAATTGTGAGAAAGGACTAAATCGCATAAAGTGTAAAAGTTCTATTTTATAAGGTGGGGGTACCTAATAGCTATAGATTGTAAATTGGAGGATTTTAAAGTGAAATTAGGCCCTATTATATGTGTTGGCCGGCCATACAAGTTAAGGGGGACAAGAGCATTAAATGCTAGTCAAAGTTGGTGGAAATTAAGTGATAAAATGAATAAAATAAGAGAAGCAAAAGATGTTATCATCTTTCACTATTCACTCATCTCTTTCCACCAAAAATTCAAGAGAGGATAGAGTTCTTGGAGGTTCAAACTTTTAGCCAATCAATCCTCATTCAAGTAAGTGATTTAGGAGGTTTTAGTTGATGATTTTTGTACTTTTGGAGTCCCCAAAGCCTAAGCTAACTAATGAGGGGACTAATTTGTGAAATGGTTAAAAGTTTAGAGACTTCCCATGAGAGAGTTTATGTTGTTAGTTGAGTTTTTATGGAAGAAAATGAATGATGGGGAGGTTAGAGACAACTTTTGTGAAAGGTGTTGTCATGAAAACACCTAAATGGGACTAAGTTGTAAATGTTGTAAATTGGTAATAAATGCATGAAATAGTTAGATTTTTGGGTTGTTGAAAGAGGAATAAATGTTTAGCTAGGCTTGTTTAATGGGAAAATGTGATGAAAAATGATTTACGAGCCTAGGGGCAAAATCATAATGTTTCCAATATACAAGGGCAAAATGGTCATTTTTGCCCAAGTGTAGAATTTGATGTATATTAATCATAGAATGTTCTAAATTAACGAATTTCATTGTTATAGATCAAGAAGAGCGCGAAATCAACCTTGACCGTGGGAAAGGCAAGGTGATCGAGTAAATCGCTAGCTAACACATTTTGCATCGAGGTAAGTTTACGTGTAAACGATGCATTTTACATGCACATTATTGTTGTTAATCAGTGCATAGCATAATTGAGAACATGTATAATTCAAGTAGATAGAAAGTGGTAGTTAATGAATAATTCTTGTATGAATGATGAAATAGATAGGTAGGTGTGTTATATCAAATTTTGATGGTGGGCTAAGTGCGATACCACCTTGTTGTTTAATTACGATGGGCTGTGTCCGATACCATTGTCTGTTAATCTTTCTAGTGGGTTATGTGCGATACCACCGTAATTAACCTTCTTGGTGGGCTATGTGCGATACCACCCCAATGAAGACTGATGGTGGGCTAAGTGCGAAACCACCAGGTAATGTGATTACGGGTAATGTATTTTGATATGGTGATGTGTTACATTAAGTGACCTTGTGTTGCTCAGTGCAGGGAAACCATTATTGAATGTATACATTATGCTTGTGATGTGATTGGGATGTGTAAATGGAGGAAATGAGTCAACCTAATCTTGAATGTAGATTGATTTCTTGCTTAGAAAATAATGCTATAAAAGTGTTTTATTCATTTTAGAGTGTTATAATGTTTACATGTGAACTTACTAACCTTTAAGCTTACTTCTCTCTCTTTCTATTGTCTTATAGGGCTTAAGAGCCGAGCCGAGATACGCTAATAACTAGAAGACCGCCCACACTATCTGCTTACTTCGGTATAATTAGATTAGTGATTTTGTATATGGCATGTATAAGACTAGACTAGTTAGAATATTTTGTTATTTTGACCAAAGGTGTATTGGTTCTTGCTAAGACATTAATTTTGTAAATTGCCAAGAATGATGGCGTATTTTATCATTTATGAAATTTCAAAGTTATCAATGTGAGTGAATGTAGATTAAGAGAGGTTTGTTAGTTTGTTGAATAAACCCATGTAGAGTAAGATATAGGGATGCTAGAAGCTTGGCAAATAGCCTTTATGTTACACAGGTAGACACACTGCAGGCGTGTCTAGCCGTCTAACCCTGCACCTTATTATTACTAATTAGAATAGGCCACTGGTGAATCTCATGGCCTTGTGCATGAACCGTGTAAGACACACGATAGGGACATGGGCGTGTGCCCAGGCCGTGTGGATCAAGTCAGTAGCTCCCCGCGGTTAGGAGACATGGGTGTGTCCAGGCCGTGCTAAATTAGTCAGTAACTCCCCACAGGTGGAGGACACGGGTATGTTGTAAGGGTACACGGGTGTGCCCCCATTTCACATGGGCGTGCCCTAGCCGTGTGAGTTTTGGCAGAATGTTGGGGTTTTTAGGCACGATGTGAGCACACGGGCGTGTGTGACTACACACGGGCGTGTGTGTCATCTAGCACGGGCATGTACTCCCTGTCTAGATGAAAAGAAATTTTATAGACCGTAAGATTTTTGATATGATCCCGAGAGTTCTCGTAGGTACGATTGAGATCTCATAGGTTGAGCGTGAAGTAGTTGAAGCGATTCGAGAAGAGTAGTCATGTTGAGCCTAAGTGGCAATCAGGTAAATTGTTCGGTAACGTCTCATGCCCAATTTCGACGGGGATTACGTGTAAGGGGTGTTACATTTAGTGGTATAGAGCTATAGTTTAGTCAGTTCTAGGACTACCGTAGCGTGTTTGGAAGTCTAGCTATACATGTCATGAGCGTATAATGGTAGTGTGGTGGCTTCTGATGATTTTAAAAATTTGTTTTATGTAGCATATAGATTCTGATCAATTGGCTACTGATGACATAGCTAGTAATGCCTCGGCTCCTGTGCAAGGGACCGTGCCTGTGCAAAGTGAACCCGAGACTAGGGGTCAAGGAGAAGAGGCTCGAGAAGCCATTCTCCAAATGATGAGCAATTGGTACACTAAGTATGGACGAGTTAATCCCAATGCTCAACCTCCTCCACCTCTTCCTATACCTCCGCCAGTTCCTGTGGCTCCCCAAGGTGTAGAAATAGTGAGGACAAATAAGCCCTCGGTAGATAAAATTCGGAAGCAAGGCGCTGAAGATTTTTGAGCTAACAAAGATGATGACCCTGAGCGAACGGAGTTCTGGCTTGAGAACTCAGTGAGGGTTTTTGATGAACTCTCCTGTACACCCGGGGAGAGTTTGAAATGCGTTGTATCATTGCTGAGGGACTCGGCATACTATTGGTGGAAAACGTTGACATCAGTAGTTCCTAAACGGAGGGTAACGTGGGACTTTTTCCTGGAAGAGTTCCGAAAGAAGTATATAAGTCAAAGGTTTATAGACCAGAAGCGGAAGGAATCCCTTGAGTTAAAGCAAAGAAAAATGACTGTGGCGGATTATGAACATGAATTTGTTCGGCTCAGTAAGTACGCATAGGAATGTGTATCTACGGAAGCTACCCTATGCAAGAGGTTTGAAGATAGGTTGAATGAAGACATCAAACTTTTGCTAGGATCTTAGAACTAAAAGAATTTGTGATACTAGTGGATCGGGCTAGTAAGGCCGAAGAATTGAGTAAGGAAAAGAAGAAAGCCCTGAGTGAGGCTCGTGATGCGAGGAAGAGGCCGATGAGCAAGTCATACCAATCTCAATCGAAGAGGTCTAGAGAAGGGAACCCTCGGATGACTACGTCAGTCGGGTATTCGTAGAGAGATCGAGGTAATACGTATTCAGGTTCAAGAGTTCACGCAACCTCAATTGCAAGTGTGGGCAATCCAAAGTCTGAACCAAAGTGCCCAAGTTGTGGCAGACATCACACTAGGGAGTGCTGGGGAAACAATCGAAATTGCTACAAGTGTGGATCCCCCTACCATTTCATTCAAAACTATCGTGAAAGAGATGACAAGGAAAAGAAGCAGAAGGTAAGATCAAGCAGTGCATCTTTTAGAGGTAGGCCACAAAAGAACCCGGGAGGTGGGACTAGTGGTAGACGGGTATCACGAGACACTACTGTGAGGTTAGAGGGTCAGCGCCAGAAAGAACCTATGCTGTTCGCGCTCGAGAAGAGGCATCATCACCGAACGTAATAACGGGTTCATTTTCTCTCTATGACACCTCTGTTATTGCTTTGATTGACCTGGGGTCAACCCATTCTTATATTTGTATGGGATTGACAATTAGTTTGAATATGACTATTGATTCTACTAAATTTGTGATAAAAGTATCAAACCCCCTAGGAAAACAGGTGTTAGTTGATAAGGTGTGTAGGAACTGTCCTTTGACAGTTAGGGGTCATTATTTTCCAGCAAACCTTATGTTGCAGCTGTTTGATGAGTTTGACTTGATTCTTAGTATGGATTGGTTGACTGCCCATAGCATTTTAGTGAATTATGGTAGTAAATTTATTGAATTGAAGTGTGAAAATGGAGATGTTATTCGGGTTGAATCAGGTGAGTCAGATAACCTACCGGTGATGATTTCTTCCATGGTAGCTGAGAAATATTAGAGAAAAGGATGTGAGTCGTATCTTGCCTTTGTACTGAAAAGTCAAGAGTCTGAGGCAAAAGTTGAAACTGTGCTAGTTGTATGTGAGTATCCGGATGTATTCCCAGAAGAGTTACCTAGACTACCTCCAATCAGAGAGGTTGAGTTTGAAATTGTGTTAGTTCTGGGAACGACACCTATTTCCATCACACTGTATAGTATGGCACCATTGGAGTTGAAAGAATTGAAGGTCCAGTTGCAAGATTTGATGGATAAGAGTTTTACAAGACCAAGCTTTTCACCGTGGGGTGCTCCGGTATTATTTTGTGAAAAAGAAAGATAGATCGAAGAGATTGTGTATAGACTACAGATAGCTCAACATGGTGACGGTGAAAAATAGGTATCCTTTATCGAGGATAGATGATCTATTTGATCAACTGAAGGGAGCTATGGTGTTCTCCAAGATTGATTTGAGATTCGGATATTATCAGTTGAGAATTAAGGAACAAGACGTGCCGAAAATAGCATTTAGGACGAGGTATGGCCATTATGAGTTTCTGGTCATGCCGTTCGGTTTAACTAATGCTCCTGTGATTTTTATGGACTTAATAAACCCTATCTTTCGACCGTATTTGGACAAATTCGTGGTTGTTTTTATCGATGACATATTGGTCTACTCCCGAGATGAGTGTGATCATGCAAAGCATTTGAGAATTGTCTTGCAGACCTGGAGAGACAAGCAATTATATGCTAAATTTAGCAAGAGTGAGTTTTGGCTCCGAGAGATCGGATTCCTAGGACATGTTGTGTTAGGGGAAGGCATTAGAATTGATCCCGAAAAGATCTCGGCTGTTGTGAGTGGAAACCGCCGAGGAACTTGTCAGAAGTCAAAAGCTTTCTGGGTTTGGCGAGGTACTATAGGCGGTTCGTGGAGGGATTTTCTATGATTGCTACTTCGATGACAAAATTATTGCACAAGGATGTTAAGTTTGAATGGACTGAAAAATGCCAACAGAGTTTTGAGAGACTGAAAATGTTATTGACAGAAGCACTGGTTTTGGTACAGCCTGAGTAAGGAAAGGAGTGTGTGGTCTACAGTGATGCATCCTTAAATGGTCTCGTTTGTGTGCTGATGCAAGCGGGTAAGGTGGTCGCTTATGCCTCGAGACAACTAAAACCATATGAGAAGAATTATCCAACTCATGATCTAGAGTTGGTCGCAATCGTTTTCGCGTTAAAGATTTGGCGACATTATTTATATGGTGAGAAGTGTCGAATTTTTACGGATCATAAGAGTTTGAGGTACTTGATGAATCAAAAGGAGTTAAATTTACGGCAACGATGATGGCTTGAATTATTGAAAGACTATGAGCTAGTGATCGATTACCACCCGAGGAAAGTAATTATAGTTGTAGATGTTTTAAGTAGAAAATCTTTGTATGCTTTGAGAACTATGAGCACGAGTTTGTCATTGTCCGATGATGGTGCTATACTGGCTGAGTTGAGAGCTAGGCTACTATTTGTCCAACAAATATGTGAAGATCAAAGGAATGATAATGAGATGTTAGCTAAAAGAGCTAAGTGTGAATCAGGAGCTAATTCTGAATTTCGGGTAAGTTTGAATAGTTGTTTAATGTTCCATGATAGAATTTGTGTACCTAAAGATGATGAGTTAATCCAAGAAATTTTACAAGAAGCACATAATAGTATTTGTCAGTACACTCGGGCAATACGAAAATGTACAATGATCTGAAGAAATTCTATTGGTGGCCAGGAATGAAAAGAGACATCTCGGAGTATGTAACAAGATGTCTGATTTGCCAACAAGTGAAAGCTGAGCATCAGGTACCTTCAAGATTACTTCTACCAGTAATGGTTCCCAAGTGGAAGTGGGATCGGATCACCATGGACTTCGTGACGGGGTTGCCTTCAACTCCGAAAAAAGAAAGATGTTGTATGGGTTATCGTTGATAGGTTAACAAAGTCGGCTCACTTTATACCGATACGTATTGATTATTCACTAGAGAAGTTAGCCGAGTTGTATATTGCGGAGGTAATAAGATTACATGGAGTGCCTATATCCATTATCTCGGATAGAGACCCGGGATTTAATTCAAGGTTTTGGAAGAAGTTACAAGAGGCCTTAAGTAGAAGGTTGAATTTTAGTACTGCTTTTCATCCTCAAACTGATGGTCAGTCTGAGAGAGTAATCCAAGTTCTTGAAGATATGCTCCGATGCTGTATGTTAGAATTCGAAGGTAGTTGGGAAAGATACCTACCTTTGGTCGAATTCGCTTACAACAATAGTTATCAATCGAGCATATGGATGGCACCGTATGAGGCCTTATATGGTCATAAGTGTCGGACTCCTTTGTATTGGATCGAGTTGGGTGAGAAGCAAATCCATGGGATTAATTTAGTTAAAGACACTGAGGAAAAAGTGAAAGTGATTCGGGATAGTCTGAAAGCTGCTTCATACCGACAAAAGTCGTACGCATACTTGAAAAGAAAAGAAATTGAGTTTCAAGTGGGTGACAAAGTATTTTTGAAAGTGTCACGTGGAAGAAAAAATTGAGATTTGGTCGAAAGGGTAAATTGAGTCCGAGATTCATAGGTCCATACGAAATTACTAAAAAGATTGGGCCAGTGGCATATCAGTTGGCTTTACCGGTAGAGTTAGAAAAATTCACAATGTGTTCCATGTATCAATGCTAAGGTGTTATCGTTTTGATCCCTCGCATGTGGTTTCTCCCATGGAAATTGGGATACGATCGGATATGACATATGAGGAAGAGTCGATTAAAATCTTGGCTCGAGAAGTGAAACAGTTGAGGAATAAGGACATAGCCTTAGTAAAAGTGTTGTGGCAAAAGCACGGTGTAGAAGAAGCTACGTGGGAACCGGAAGAAGCTATGAGAGAGCAATATCCAAACCTCTTTAACGGTAAGAATATCCAAACCTCTTTACCGGTAAGATTTTCGAGGGCGAAAATCCCAAAAAAAGGGGAGAGTTGTAACAGCCCGATTTTTGGGCTAGTCAAAACAGTGGTCTCGAGACCACTAATCCGAGGTTGAGGAAATTATTTTAGTATTATTTTATGTGTTATGTCATTAATATATGGCTATATGGAAATTTTGGTGCTTTAATTTTAGCAATAGAGTACTTAATTGTAAGAAAGGACTAAAGCGCATAAAGTACAAAAGTTCTATTTTATAAGGTGGGGTACCTAATAGCTATAGATTGTAAATTGGAGGATTTTAAAGTGAAATTAGGCCCTATTATATGTGTTGGACAGCCATACAAGTTAAGGGGGACAAGAGCATTAAATGCTAGTCAAAGTTGGTGGAAATTAAGTGATAAAATGAATAAAATAAGAGAAGCAAAAGATGTTATCATCTTTTGCTATTCACTCATCTCTTTCCACCAAAAATTTAAGAGAGGATAGAGTTCTTGGAGGTTCAAACTTTTAGCCAATCAATCCTCATTCAAGTAAGTAATTTAGGTGGTTTTAGTTGATGATTTTTGTACTTTTGGAGTCCCCAAAGCCTAAGCTAACTAATGAGGGGACTAATTTGTGAAATGGTTAAAAGTTTAGAGACTTGCCATGAGAGAGTTTATGTTGTTAGCTGAGTTTTTATGGAAGGAAATGAATGATGGGGAGGTTAGAGACAACTTTTGTGATAGGTGTTGTCATGAAAACACCTAAATGGGACTAAGTTGTAAATGTTGTAAATTGATAATAAATGCATGAAATAGTTAGATTTGTGGGTTGTTGAAAGAGGAATAAATGTTCAACTAGGCTTGTTTAATGAGAAAATGTGATGAAAAATGATTTACGAGCCTAGGGGCAAAATCGTAATTTTTCCAATATACAATGGCAAAATGGTCATTTTTGCCCAAGTGTAGAATTTGATGTATATTAATAGAATGTCCTAAATGAATGAATTTCATTGTTATAGATCAAGAAAAGCGCGGAATCAACCTTGACCGTGGGAAAGGTAAGGTGATCGAATAAATCGCTAGCTAACACGTTTTGCATCGAGGTAAGTTTACGTGTAAACGATGCATTTTACATGCACATTATTGTTGTTAATCAGTGCATAGCATAATTGAGAACTTGTATAATTCAAGTAGATAGAAAGTGGTAGTTAATGAATAATTCTTGTATGAATAATGGAATAGATAGGTAGGTGTGTTATATCAAATTTTGATGGTGGGCTAAGTGTTATACCACCTTGTTGTTTAATTACGATGGGCTGTGTGCGATACCATCATCTGTTAGTCTTTCTAGTGGGATATGTGCGAGACCACTGTAATTAAACTTCTTGGTGGGCTATGTGCTATACCACCCTAATGAAGACTGATGGTGGGCTAAGTGCGAAACCACCGGGTAATGTGATTACGAGTAATGTATTTTGATATGGTGATGTGTTACATTAAGTGACCTTGTGATGCTCAGTGCAGGGAAACCATTATTGAATGTATGCATTATGCTTGTGATGTGATTGGGATGTGTAAATGGAAGAAATGAGTAAGCCTAATCCTGAATGTAGATTGATTTCTTGCTTAGCAAATAATGCTATAAAAATGTTTTATTCATTTTAGAGTGTTATATTTTTTACATGTCAACTTACTAAGCTTTAAGCTTACTCCTCTCTCTTTCCCTTGTCTTATAGGTCTTAAGAGCCGAGCTGGGATACGTCAATAACTAGAAGATCGCCCACACTATCTGCTTACTTCGGTATAATTAGATTAGTGATTTTGCATATGGCATTTATATGACTAGACTAGTTAGATTATTTTGTTATTTTGACCAAAGGTGTATTGGCTCTTGCTAAGACATTAATTTTGTAAATTGCCAAGAATGATGGCATATTTTATCATTTATAAAATTTCAAAGTTATCAATGTGAGTGCATGTGGATTAAGAGAGGTTTTGTTAGTTTGTTGAATAAACCCATGTAGAGTAAGATATAGGGATGCTAGAAGCTTGGCAAATAGCCTTTATATGCCACACGGGTAGACACACGGGCGTGTGTCTAGGCCGTGCTAACCCTGTACCTTATTATTACTAATTAGAATAGGCCATGGGCGTATCCTATGGCCTTTTGCATGAACTGTGTAAGACACACTGTAGGGACATGGGCATGTGCCCAGGCCATGTGGATCAAGTCAGTAGCTCCCCACGGTTAGGAGACACGGGTCTGTCCAGGCCGTGCTAAATTAGTCAGTAACTACCTACGGGCGGATGACACGGGTATGTTGTAAGGGTACACGGGCATGCCCCCATTTCACATGGGCGTGCCCTAGCCGTGTGAGTTTTGGCAGAATGTTGGGGTTTTTAGGCACGATGTGAGCACATGGGCGTGTGTGACTACACATGGGCATGTGTGTCATCTAGCACGGGCGTGTACTCCCTGTCTAGATGAAAAGCAATTTTATAGACCGTAAGATTTCCGATATGATTTCGAGAGTTCTCGTAGGTACGATTGAGATCTCATAGGTTGAGCGTGAAGTAGTTGGAGCGATTCGAGAAGAGTAGTCACGTTGAGCCTAAGTGGCGATCAGGTAAATTGTTCGGTAATGTCTCGTGCTCGATTCCGGCGGGGATTACGAGAAGGGGTGTTACAACAGACCTTGTCCAACTCCAACACTAATAAAAACCACACGCTAAGGGGCATTTTGGGCATAAAAAGTTGTGTCAAAATACTGCTAAAAGAAGCCAAAATTGGCTGAGAGAAAAACACTAGGTACAATCCTTAGTTTAGTTTAATTTTCTTAGGTTTCTCTTCATCTTTTAGGGTTTAGGTTTTACTTTTCCTTCACTATTTTTTTTTTTTTTTTTTTTTTTAGTTCCATAGTTGGTAGTTAAGTTAGTTATCATTGTAGTTAGGTTTCATTTGCTTAGTTAAATCTTCAACCACTTTTGCATTTACATTTTAATCCCATGTTAATTTTATTCAATTTTCTTTATTTTCCTTTGTTAAAAATCATTTCTTTAGTGTTTTTTGTTTATTTTTCTTGCCCCTATTTTTATGCTAGCCAAGCTTTTGCAAGAAAACTTGGGTTTTTATTAACTTTCTTAGGGTTGAAGTTAATGTTGTTTTTGTTTGAATTCTTGCTATTAATGGGTTTTAATACAAGCATGAGTGACTGAATATTTAGGGGTTGGTTGATGGAAATGTCGGGTAATTGATTTTTGGGTTCAGGGACTAAATTGTAAATTGGAATAAATCGAATAGACTTAAAAACTTAAGATTGACGACCCTAAGGTAAAATCAAGATAAGTGAGACTGAGAGGAGAACTTATAGGGCATCAATTTGATAAGTCTTTGATTAGCTCGGTGAGGTCGGGAGATAAACCAAATTAATTTGTCAAAATTGGTAAAGTTGAGGTCGAGAGGTAAAATATATCCAATTAAGGAGTAATATCAATTTAGATCCATAATTTGAAAGTCAACCAACCACTTTTTGTTATCGTATTTACTCATATTTGATACTGCGTAGTTTGCTTTCTTCACAATTTAGTCCTTTGCTAATTTGAGTAATTAATTATATAACCAAACCTTTGAATGGCTTGCTGTACTATGGTATTTAGCGAGTAGTTAATTAGACTCCTCAATTTGCATGATCTTATCCTAGGAATTTGCTTAATCGCTAACTCCTGTGGGTTCAACCCTTGAAATACTCTAGTGTTCCATTGAACATTATAAATATTACAACTGACCTATAACACTTGCAGTGAAGCCGCAATAGTTACATTTGTTTAAGTGTTAATTTTATGCCCAACCATGGTGTTTGGGTGTCGAAGGCTCACGTTCGATCACTGACCCAAATTTGAAGCAATAACCTGAAGTGCTTCTTATATGATTTAGTGGTTCAACCCAATCACTATAAGAATAGCATTGCAGCTTGAACTTCTCAGCTTTGCTAAAACTTATTCCATATGCAAGTGTCTCTGTCAAGTATCTTAATACCCTCTTTGTAGCAATCATATGAATTTTACTTGCACAATGGAGAATTTTGGACAAAATACTTACAATGTACATGATGTTTGACCTAGTGGATGTGAGGTACATGAGACACCAACCAAGAATCCTATACACCTTCTCATTTTTAGGATTTGCCCCATCCATCTTCTAAAGTTTTTCTTTCCAATTCATTTGAGTGCTTACACTCTTGCACTTCTCTACATTGAACCTCTTCAGAATCTCCTTCATAAACTTCTTTTAGAAGAGAAACACCTTATTCTAACCCTTCTCTATCTTCATTCCCAGAAAGTAATGCATCCCACAAAGATTAGCCATCTCAAATACCTCCATCATATCCTTCTTGAATGTTTTAATTTGAGTTGCATCACTTCTTGTTACCAACATGTCATCTACAGAGAGAGATACAATGACTAGATCTACTCTTGACTTATTCATCTAGAGAGTGGATTCACTCAGGTTCTTTATAAAGCCTAAGTTAAGAAAATGCTCATCCATCTTGTTGTTCCATGCTTTGGGAGCTTGTTTCAACCCTTCATAGATAAACCTTCTCTTCTTAACCTGGTATGATGAAAGCCTCTAGTTTCTCAACAAAGATTTCTTCCTCCAATACTCAATTCAAGAATGTTGACTTCATATCCAACTGATACACCCTCCAACCTTGTTGAGCAGACACATCCAGAAGCATTCTAGTTGTGTCCTTCCTTGCCATAGGAGCAAAATTTCAGAAAAATCTACTCTCTATACCTGTGCATACCCCTTCACCACCAACTTGGCCTTGTACTTGTTCACTAAGTCATCAGGATTAAGTTTGGTCCTAAAAACCCACTTCACTCCAATCACCTTTCTGTTTCCAAGCCTTTCAATTAGCCCCCATGTCTTGTTTTTCTCTATCATACCTAGCTCTTCCTTCATTACCTTCATCCGCTCCTGATAATCTTTAGCTTAAAGAACAACCACACAACACCTCTAATAAACTTCACTCAATAATCTTGTGCCTCAAACTAGTGTATCATCCACAAGTTCATTAGGATTGAAAGAAAAATCTTGCTTCTTTTCTTCTGCATTACTTGTCCTATCCCACTACTCATCTTTTAAGAATTGAACATCTCTACTTACAACCATCTTCCCTTCTTAAGGTTGATAGATTCTATAGGCTTTTGACACCAAGCTTTAAAAAAAATTCCATACTCAGATTTTTCTCTTAACTTATCCCTCTTAACCCATGGAACATGACAGAAACATAAACAACCAAACACCTCTTCAAAGTTGGCTTTATCTCAAACCAGGCTTCATAAGATGTTTTCTTCTCCAATACCCTTGTAGGCAATCTATTCAGCGAAAATACAACTGTGCTAGCTACCTCAGCCCAAAACTCCTTAAGTAAGAACTTCTCATGCAACATGCACCTAGTTAGCTCCATACTGGTCCTATTTTTCCACATAGTAACTTCATTATGTTGTGAAGAGTAATGAGTAGTGAATTGATGCTCTATCCCAGCCTCTTCACAGAAGGCATTAAACCTTGGTGAGGTATATTTAGTCTCATTATCAAATCTGACAACCTAAATCTTATAACCACTTTAAATTTTAACCATTCTCTTATACTTCAAAAACACTTAAACAACCTCAAATTTTTACTTCATGAAGTAAATCCGGCACATTATGGTAAAATCATTATTAAATATAATGAAATACCAGCTACCATTTAATGAAGGAGTTGATTGTGGACCACAAAATTAGTATGGATCAGTTGCAACTTCTTTTTGGTTCTCAAAGTTGAGTTTTTGAAAGGCAACCTTGTTTTCTTACCAGTCAAGCAAGCTTTGCACCTCGAGTTCAACTCCAGAATTGGTAGCCCGATTGCCATCTCATTCTTTGGCATGAATTGTAGACCTTTGTGATGAGAGTGCCCTAACCTCTTATGCTATAATTGTAACACCCCTTACCTGTGTTCGATGCTGGAACAGGGTACGAGGCATTACTAAAACATAACACATACAGTCGTACTAAATCGAGACATAAAATTTATATCCAAATTTAAAACTTTTCCATTTTCATCACACGCTCATTCAACCTAGTCACTCATCTCATAAATTGTATCATCATAAACATATAACTTGATCAATAATAGCCAACATCAATGACCTTATACAAAATGAACTATCAAATAACATAGGCCAACATTTTAGGTGACACATACAAAAATAACCAAGTCCCCTATGCATGCCATGACTTAAGTGTAAGAATCATTAATACCCAATTTGTTAGTTTGATTGTGTGATAGGTTCTCTGGCGACTTCCAACCCGAGCTAACCTGAGAAAATTATAAACACAGAAAATAAACAGAGTAAGCTATATAATTCAGTAAGTTGGTATGTAAATAATAAGAAACTTATTAACATGCTTTTACTAATTCTCACAATATGTTCTCAAGATAATACATAATTGCACATAGTTCCACTATTTACTCATGTTCATCTCAAGTTGTCTACTCGAGTCATAGTCACTAAATTATTTATATCTCAGGCTAAAAAACTTTAAATTAAGATCTGTTAATTTTCCTGAAACTATACTCACATATATCTTTACCATAAAATTTTCAGAATTTTTTGTTTATCCAATAATTGCAGTTTATTCTTTAAATTCTCCCCTATTTCGTTGCCAATAGTTCCAACCCTTCTTCACTAAAAATTAATTACCTCATTGTATAGAAATCAAATGATATTACCATTCATTTATTATGAAAATAGACTCATTAATAAATTCAATCATATAAATTTTATCCCATTATTATTTTTTGACAATTTTTAATGAATTTCTCAAGTCAGAACAGGGGATTCTGAAATCATTCTGACTCTGTCCCAAAACAATTCAAATATATCATAATATGAAATTCTTTTGCTTGCACCATTCCTTTTATACAAAAATAGACTCATTGAGCTTTAATTTAATATCTTATTCAATCTCTAATTCGATTTCCACCATTTTTGGTGATTTTTCAAAGTCACACAACTATTGTTGTCCAAAACTGTTTTGTTGCCAATTTTACTCTTTCATGATTCCTTTTATACACTAGATATGAATTTCACAAATTAATTTATTTCAATGTTCATATGAACCAAATACATTCATACCAACTCATTCACATATTCAATAATATTTCATCACATATTGATCTCCGTCTTTAGGAGTTTCACATACATACCTGTGCCAATTCACAACATACCCACATGCTTCCACACTTTGCTATGTCGTTGAACTACCCGTTGGGCCATGTGGAATGGTAAAGGATACTCAAAAGTCTTGCACATAGTGCCACACTTACATGTAGCTGAAGCTACCCCTGATATGTAGCCGAATCCACCACTTATCACATATCACATAAGAGTTCACTCTCGAGCTAGTCACATTCACGGGTCTGCTCACATAAGCTGTCGGTCATTACGTAACTACTCAGTGCTGCTCACACAAGCTGTCAAGTATCCGCAACACATGCCGGATTACCCAGCCACTGGTAGAACTTATAAGACCAGCACCCATTTCACATAGTAACAAATCTCGGGTCTGCTCACACAAGCTTTCGGTCATACGAGCTACACGGTGCTACACACACAAGCTGTCGAGTATCCGTAACACATGACGGATAACTCAGCCACCAGTAGAACATACGGAGCAGCACCAGATCACTTATTTCACTTAGCACAATTCCATGGACTTATTTCACTTAGCACAATGACATGGTTTAACCATGGTCTTTTACAGTGAATTCATATTTCACTATGCAACGATCATGATCGATCCCGCATTTTTACTCAATTCGAACATTTATTGAAATTTCCAAAATTTTATCAAATATATGATAATGGTTCCTAATTAACACAAATCAATAACATTTATCAACATACGAACTTACCTCAATACCAAAATGGCAAAAAGGGACCTAATCGTCAATTTTTCATTTTCCCCGTTCTAAGTCTGAACCTCGTTTTCTTTGATCTATAACATCACATTTAGCTTACTTATTAGTCACGTTATTCATTGTGACCCAAAAATCATACTATGGCAAAAATTACATTTTTGCCCCTAAATTTTATCATATTTACACTTTTACCCCTAGGCTCGTAAAATGATTTTTATTCAATTTCCTTGTATTTTAGGCCTAGCCAAACCATTTTCATAGCTATAGCAGTCCACAATTTGCATTCATTCACACATTTATGACAAATTTCATAACTTTTACAAATTAGCCATTTTAGGCATTTTTACCGAAAATCACTTAGTTAAAGTCGTTTCTCTAACCATAAACATGCATTTTCTACCATTAAACACAAAAATACACACATATTCATCATGGGTCAAAACCCTAGACTTTAACCATATCTCAAATTTGCTGTAAAAATAGATAGATCTTGTTACGAGGATTTCAAAACGTAAAAATCATTAAAAACGGGGCTAGAACGGACTTACAATCGAGCTTGGAAGCTTGAAAAACCATAGCCATGGTTTCCCCTTGTGAAATTTGGCCATGGGGCTGAAGATGGACAAAAATTGGCTTTTAATTTTGTTTTTAATTCATTTAAATAACTAAATGACCAAAATGCCCTTAATGAAAAACTTTGGAAACATGTCTACCCATGTCCATATTTGTCCACCAACTTAAAAATGGTCTAATTACCATATAAGGACCTCCAATTTAAAATTTCATAACAATTGGACACCTCTAGCATGTAGAACTCAACTTTGGCACTTTTACAATTTAGTCCTTTTGACTAAATTGAATGCCCAAACGTCAAAATTTTCGAACAAAATTTTCACAAAATCATTTTGTGAAATTGTGGACCATAAAAATATAATAAAAATAAGATTTTCCTCGTCGAATTTGTGGTCCCGAAACCACTGTTTCGACTAGGCCCAAAATCGAGCTGTTACAGTAATTTACTCACTAACTTGACACTTGAATGTCACTTGTCTCTCGAGTGGATTTAATGAGAAACTCTTTTTCTGCATCTTGATCATAAACAATTCATTGCCACTAGAGTCAAGGATCAGATACCTTCTCTCTTTAAGCATCACCTTGAACCCTTTCTTTACCAATTGGCCCACGCTCAGCAAGTTTTGATCAATCTCAGGTACAAACAAAACATCTAAGATGAACTTAGTTCCAGCATAGCTCTTTATTGCCACTATGCCTTTTTCCTTCACTTCTAAGCAGTCTCTATTTCCTATCCTCGCTCTTGACTTCAATTACTTGTCAAGGTTTTTAAACAGCTTCTCATCACAAATCATGTAATTAGTGCAACCAATATCAACTAACAAACCGTGACATGGAGTGATTGATGAGAAGCAAGATCCAACAAATAGCTGGTCCTTTTCTCCTTTAACTGTAGCATGTTCTCCACCTTTCTGTTGATTTTTTGTTTCCTTGTAGAACCTCTCAATGTTCCACATCAAGTTGCACCTTCTACACTTCACATCTGACCTTCTCCAACACTTGAAAAGAGGATGGTTATGCTTTCCGCAATACTTACATGAAGAGTACTTGTTGGAATTTCCAACACCACTTCCTTTTGCAACAACTTCTGAACCACTACTACCACCACTCTTCTTCCCTTTCCACTTCTTTTCATTTCCTTATTCACCCTACTGTATCTTAACCTTCAATGCTTCTTTTTATTTTTCCTTCCTGCCTCATTAGCCTCCTCTGCTCCTATTCTTGTAAAGCACTGATCAGCTGTACTACTCTCAGCTGAGCCAAGTCCTTAGTGTTCTCTAAAGAAGAAATTGTTGCGTCATGTTTCTAAAAAGTAAAAATAAAAAAACTATTATTATTTTTCAATAGTCTACCATCAAAGAGATCAGTCTCAAGAACCTTTACCTTGTTAGCAATATCTATCAGCTTTTTTGAGTATTCTTTGATTGACTTAGACTCATTCGTCTGCAACTTCTTTGTAACACTCCAAACTCGGCCCAAACACTACAACCGGATCTGGTATGTCACTAAGAAATTTTTTTTTTAAAAAAATTACCAATCGTGACGACAGAAAGCCCGAATAAGAATTACATAAAATGTACCTTAATAATCAAAAGCCCAAAACTGAATTACATGTCTTTGAAAGAAATTAAAGCGAGAATAATTGATAAAGGCCCATAATAAAACTAAATGTAAACTAATGGCCCATGGCCTTATTACAACGTAGTTCGAATTCATAACATAAAATACTTTGGAAAAAAAACTATTACGTGGAACTTTATAGCCGGATCCACATATGCTTTTGCATGGCCACCTTGCGCTCCACTCCGGCCCGGTCCGTTGCACTAATTGTCACCTGAAAGGTTGTTTAATTGGTGAGTCGCGAGACTCAGTGTGCAACCCTCATGGACCACTAGATTTGTGCCTCATAAAACATAATAATAATTTCATTTACATGGAAACAAATAATATGCAAAACCCAACCTAATTGCCTAGGTTTCCATCCGCTACATGCCCCCATTCCAACCAACACACCATTGGGGTTTCTACAATCAACCCACACCGCTACACGCCAAGATGGCAGTCATGCTGCTCATCAACATATATTGGTCGAAGCCCTTATAATGGATTACTGCTTTAGCCGCTACAGTAAATCACGGTAAAAAACCGCTACACATATGCATATACATATACTTCCTCCTTTCATCACCCAACCCATACAAACATGTACAATAATTTAAAACATGTACAACAATTTACTTGTAACATATAATCAGATTATTTACTAACCTGAAGGTCCGCTGTTTAAATTCGAGATTTTGGCTTTTAATGTAACATATAAAATTTATGAACATGTACATAATTAATCAGATCTAGATGGTGGGGAAGTGTTACACACCTGATTCGCGTACTAAGGCTTTCGCTATATCTACGCTACTATCACTTGAGACTACCACTATTGGCCCACGATCTGACTTTGATTTCAGCCCACACTCCGATGGCCAATCTCGCACTATCGAAACAGATCGCTTCTTGTATTTGAGTGACGATTTTACAGATCCAACCTCTACTGCTTGATTGTTAGTTGAGTCCATAACAATCCCTTAATCACTAAACCAAATAAACGATGAGATCTAACTCATGAATTAAATATAACCCTTAAAACGAGCACTTACTTAGTTAGTCGAATCCCGAATGTCCTTGAGAAATCGTCACCACCAACCTACCTTCGGCTTTTCCACCAAATTGACACTTCCAAATAAAATAAGACAAGATTCGGCTTCTAGGATAGAGAGAGTGAAATCGACAAGCCTTTGGAATAAATGATTTGGTTTAGAACTTGACAAAAAATAAAGGAAACGCAAAGAAACAAAATCTCGAAACTCACCAAATTAGAGAGGAGTATGCAGCTTATGGTGTACCTTCGGGAAACAGAAATCTCACTTGTAGATTCGGCTATGGGAGAGGAAAATAAAGACTAGGGTATTCGGCTTTGAGAAGAAAAGAGGGGAAAATAAACTGTGTCGGAGAGTTGCGGCAAAGAAAAGATTTGAAAGAATAGGAGAAGGGAATTTCGGCTAGGTGAGGAAGAAGAAAAAAATAAAAGAATGGATGATCAATTGGCTTAAATAGAATTCGTAATGCACTTCTTTCCCGAGTTGGATTTTCACCAACTCGCAAACACCGATAGCTCAAACTCCTATCCTTTATCATGATCTGCTGACTCATTTAAAAGAGTCTCAACTAGATCCAACTCCTCATCCTCTTAATTATCAGCTTTTATCACTTAAATAAAAAGAAATAAAGCTCCTAAATGCTAACAAGTGTACCGTCCACTCCCCCTCCTTAATATGCCAAAATTTTGCCCCCAATTCTTGGGCCTCAAGTTGCCACACATGGCCCAATAACCTCCCTAAGTGGCGCCACCTTAGTGCCCACTCAATGCACTCCAAATTTTTGGACCACAAGCCCAGTTTGCTACCAAACATAACTATTTAAATTTAATTACTACTAACACTATTTTTAATCATTCTAACCCAAGTTTTCAAGCCCAAAATATCACTTAAACTTCTCAGAACATTAAATTAAACTCTAACCCATAAATTTAATCAAGGTCTCAGCCCGAGCCTTAAATTCTTGAACCAACATGTTAAACCAACATATAAATGCACAGGCCCACATTTAGGATGTTACAGTTCTACCTTCCTTAAAATAAATTTTGGCCTCGAAATTTACTTGATCAAAAGAGATGGGGATACTGCTGTCGTATAACATCTTCTGGCTCCCACGTCGCCTCTTCTGCGCCGTGATTTCTCCACAAAACTTTGACCAATGGAACAGACTTCCTTCTCAACACTTTCACATCTCGATCCAGAATTTGTACTGGTTCCTCCTCAAAAGACAAGTTTTGGCTTACTTCTATCTCTTCTACTGGCACTATGTGCGATGGGTCAGATCGATAACGTCTCAGCATCGAGACATGGAACACGTCATGTATCTGCTCCAGCTCCGAAGTAACTCCAACCGATAAGCCACTGGGCCCACACATTCTAGTCCCTGATAAGGCCCAATAAATCGTGGATTTAACTTTCCCTTTCGACCAAACCTCATTATCTTCTTCCACGGGGATACCTTCAAGAAGACTTGATCACCTACCGCGAATTCCACCTCTTTTCGCTTTAGATCCGCGTAAGACTTCTGTCGATCAGACGCTTTCTTTAGCCGAGCCCATATTAACTTCACTTTCTCCTTGGTTTCCAAAACTAATTCGGAACCTAACACCTTACATCCACCCAACTCCGTCCAACATGTTGAAGTACGACATCTCCTTCCATATAACGCTTCATAAGGCGCCATTTGAATGCTAGCTTGATAACTATTATTATATGCAAATTCTACCAAGGGCAAATACTCTTCCCAACTGCTCCTAAAGTCGATGATGCAACCCCTTAGCATATCTTCCAAGATTTGAATTACCCTCTCGGACTGACCATCAGTCTGTGGGTGAAAAGCGGTACTAAAGTCTAATCTTGTTCCCATTGCTTGATGAAGAGCCTTCCAAAATCGTGACGTGAACCTAGGGTCCCTATCTGATATGATCGACACCGGCACACCATGCAATCTTACAACCTCAGCCACATACAATTTAGCCAACTTTTGTAGAGAAAAACCCACTCGAACCGGTATGAAGTGAGCAGACTTCGTCAGTCGATCTACAATCACCCAAATCGAATCTTTCTTAGTGGGTGTAAGAGGTAGCCCACTAATAAAATCCATCGTGATTCTCTGAAACACCACAAACCCGGCTCAAAAGCCTAACCGGATTTGATATGTTACTCGAGTAAAACTTTGATGAAATCTCGTATTGTTTATTAAGAAAATATGATAGTTTTGTATAAAACAGATTAATTTAATGATCGCGTTGAAATCGTATTGTTAAATAAAATTTGTATCTTCTTAAAACGTTATTTTTAAGAGAAAATTATAATTTAAAAGAAAACCAAATTTAATGAAAATTTTACTTATTATTGTAAAACATATATATATATATATATATATATTAGTGTCAAAAATAGTTTAAATTATTTATCGAAAACCATTTAGTTATTTAATAAATATTGTTCGTGGCGTAATAAAAATCCAAACACAAAAATTAAAAAGCAGTTCATAGTAGCCTTATTACAAAAATAACAAAACCCATAATAAATTCTAAGTAATAAAAATAAGCTTAATAAGTTTAATTAGGAGAAACTCCAAATACTTTGTTGAGCAATGGCCACCACGTAGTCCTCACGATTCGATCCATCACGCTAAGAGTCATCTCAAAAATTATCCCACAAAGGGTGAGTCATAGACTCAATGTGTAACAAAAACACTAAAAGCCCAATTGAATATGGCCTTTAAGCCCATTTAATAACACATATAGCCATAAGCCCAATTAAGTCATATTTAGCCATAAGCCCATTTTTATAACAAATCAAATAAAAAATCATTTAGAAATCACATGGATATATATAATGAAATGCAAACCTGGGCCCACCTAAATGTCCATCTACTACACACCACCCGTACCTACCAATCACACCGTGGGATTACTAAATCGACCTCCATCCGCTACACACCATCGAAGGCGCTTGTCGTACCAACATGCACATCGCCCTTATAATTTTGTGGCAAGGCCACCAGATAATTATGACCGAAGTCACCGGATTCAAATATGTGACCGAAGTCACCAGATTCACATATGTAACCAAAGTCACCGGATTCAAAGATGTGACCGTAGTCACCGGATTATGTGGTAAAAACCATCGAACACTTCCCCTTATCAATAACACCCATATGCCCATGCACATACATATTATTTAGTTTTCTTGCCATTTACCCCAAAATCATAGCAAAATCATACTTATTTCACATTTAGGCATATAGCAAAATTAGCGAAGTATTAGAGGTAAACATACCTGAATATTGCATACCACTGAATGGTACCCACAATCATTATCGAATATATTTTCATATAAATCTTATTTGTTTTAGATCTACAAGGAATTTAGTATAATGTTACACAACTTATGACAGTGAGAACGATACCTTCCCGCTCGTCAACACCTAGTTAATTATCACACTTGATTAGAACACACTAATACTTATAATCTACACTATTGATGAGAGATCTAAATCCTTACCCTCGAAATCTCGGACAACTGTTATATGTGGTTTCTCTCCGATAGATGGATCAAAACCCGATGATAACCCACGAACGAAAAGTGGCTCGGGTGTATGCACGACTTCAAATAACTGATCTTCGTTAGCAGAGGGTCCACAACCCGGTGGAAAATCTCGTATCCCCGACATGACCCTTCGCTTGAAGTTTGAGGGTATAACTGAGCCTCCCTCTTCCAAACACTCCTTACCGCTCTTTTTGAACCTATCTTGTTCGTCTCGAACTCTCCCCTAAAATAAAGTTGATTAGTAATCTATCTAAAAGAAACGATATAACCGAAAATGATAATCCTTACCTTGGATGATTCCGAATGATCTCTCCTAAAACGTTGGCTACCAAAAAGAATCCTTAAAATCCCCTTCAAAGATTCAGCCTAGGAGAAAATGTGAGAATTAGGTTTCTAATTCGGCTATTCTAAAAGAAAATAATGAGAACAATAGATAAAAATCCTTACTTGACTATTTGGAGATTCGGCCTTATTGATTTAGAAGAAAAGAAATGGTGATTTCGGCTTGGACAAAGTGAGAAGAAAAAAGATAGTGTTTTTGGCTATGGTGGTTTTGGTTTTCAATAAAAGAGAAGAGAGAAAAAGATGAAAATGGAAGATGATTCGGTTTTAACAAAAGAGAAGAAAAAGAATGGTGGTTTTGGTAATGATAGATGATGGTTTCAGTTGAGAGAAAGAAGAAGAAAGAGAAAAAGAGAAAATAAAAGATTAAAAGAAGAAGATGATGATGATTTTCAAAAGAAAAGAGATGAGTTTAGAAACTTATGTGCATTCGGCCATGAGGGAAAAAGTCAAGAAAAAGGTCTTTGAAACTTTGGTACTTTCGGTTACAAAGAGAAGAGAAAGATGTTATGTTTCGGAGAATAGAAACTAAAAAGACTACTCAAAATTGAAATGGTAAAGTATCAAATGACTAAAAGAAAAGAAAAGGTTTCTCTTTTGTGTAATATGCAATCGGCTAAGAAACAAGGTTTGGAGAGAAAAGAAATGATGCATAAATTAGTTAAAATTTTGGCCAACTTACACCCCTAAGGCGAATGCAAAATTCAGCCAACACCTTGCCAACATGATCCCCTTTTTCCTCCTCATTTCTTCCCCATCAATCCCTTGATTCTATCACAATTAAACCATCCCCCTTAGTCCCTTATGCCTTCTAGGTTCATGGTCAAATGACCATGAAAAAGCTTCCAAAACATCATCCCTCTTCAAGCCCTTTGTCCCCTATCTTACCATAACTTCATGATTCCATACCAAAACTCCTAACTTGCCTTTTTCCTAAGGTCTACTAACCAAAATAAAAAGATGTCCATCCATTCTAGATAAGCCTGACCGACACTATAGGAAAGAAATCAAAATTAAAATCCTTCCACTTGCTAGCTAGGGATTCAACATCTCCCTCATGCATTCACCCATGCGCCATTACCACCTTGCCAATTAACTTATTATGCTTAAAACCTCTTGCCAATATTTCTTAAAGCCTATCTTGCTCGGCCCATCTTAAGTCTTAAAATTTAATATTTCTCTAAGCATTCACTTACATCTTCAAGTTCTTAAAACTTCCAAAACACACTCAACTACACATAGGCATGCAACAACATTCAATTAAGTAAAGATGCATAGCCCCATTATTCAGATGTTACGCTTCTACCCCTTAAAAATAATTTCGACCTCGAAATTACCTGGCTAGAACAAGTGAGGGTATTACTGTCGCATCGCTTCTTCTGGCTCCCACGAAGCTTCTTCCGATCCATGATTATGCCATAACACTTTGACGAAAGGAACCGATTTTCTCCGTAACACCTTTACATCTCGCTCCAGGATTTGAATTGGTTCCTCTTCATAAGACAAATCTGGTCTTAATTCCACCTCCTCAACTGGCACTACATGAGATGGATCCGACCGGTAACGGCGTAACATTGAAACATGGAACACATCGTGCATTTGCTTCAACTCCAAAGGTAATTCTAACTGATATGCCACAGGTCCGACCCGCTTCAAAACCCGATAAGGTCCAATGAACCTGGGACTTAACTTTCCTTTGTGACCAAATCTCATCACCTTTTTCCAAGTGAAACCTTCAAGAATACTTGATCCCCCACAGCAAACTCTATTTCTTTCCGCTTAAGATCTGCGTACGACTTTTACCTGTCAGATGCTTCTTTTAACCGAGCCCGAATTACCTTAACCTTTTCTTCGGATTCAGCCACTAATTCTGGACCCAAAATATGACGTTCCCCTAGTTCTGTCCAACATGTAGGAGTGTGACACTTTCATCCATATAGTGCTTCATACGGTGCCATCCGAATACTGGCTTGGTAACTATTGTTGTACACAAATTCTGCTAACGGTAAGAACTCCTCCCAGCTTCCTCTGAAATCCATCACACATTCCCTTAGCATATCCTCTAATACTTGAATTACTCGCTCAGACTGGCCGTCAGACTGTGGATGAAATGCCGTACTGAAGTCCAATATGGTGCCCAAAGCTTGATGCAATGCTTTCGAAAATCGAGACGTAAACCTCGAATCTCTATCCGAAATAATCGACACCGGCACTCCATGTAATCTCACAATCTCAGCCACATATAACTTTGCCAATTTCTACAAAGAGTAATCAACCCAAACTGGGATAAAATGTGTAGATTTCATCAATCGGTCCACTATCACCCATACCGAGTCTTTCTGAGTAGGCGTAGGAGGAAGCCCACTAACAAAATCCATGGTGATTCTCTCCCACTTCCATCAAAATCTTTATCTATGAAGCAATCCCAAGGTACTTGATGTTCACCTTGATTTGTCGACACGTTAAACACTTTCCTACAAATTTTGTAACTTCCGCTAATACCAAAGCCACCAAAATTGATTTCGCAAATCTCAGATAACTTACTTCCTCCAGATGCATAGCATATGGGCTACCATGCGACTCTGAATAATCTTTTGCCTCAACTCCCGATCCCTCAAGAAATGATTTTACTTTTGAAACACAATACCCCATCGTTGTTAATACCAAAATCTTCTAATTCCCCATTCTGTACCTGCCGTAGCTTTGCACTCAGATCATCGTCTACCAATTGTCTCTCTTTCACTTGACTCAACCATGTCGGCCTTGCTTGTAATTTTGCCAGCAAGCTTCCGTCATCATAAAGACTAAGATGTGCAAACATCACCCTTAGATCTGACACCACTTTCAGACTTAGAGCATCTGCCACCACATTTGCCTTGCCCGGGTGGTATTCAATAGAACAGTCGTAATCTTTCAACAACTCTATCCACCTTCGTTGCCTCAAATTCAGTTCTTTCTGAGTCAGTAGATATTTCAGACTTTTGTGGTCCGTGTATATCACTGACTTTTCCCCATATAAATAATGTCTCCAAACTTTAAGAGCAAAAACCACCACTGCCAACTCCAAGTCATGTGTCGGGTAATTAACCTCGTGTGGCCTCAACTGTTGATATGCATACGCAACTACTTTCTCGTCTTGCATCAGAACACATTCTAATCTCGTGTGAGAAGCGCCACAATACACGCATTTAAATCCTTTCTCGCCTCAGTGAATCAAAACCGAGCTTCAATCAAAACCCTCTTAAGCTTTTCAAAGCTCTCTTCATCGCTTATCACCCACACGAAAGGTACTTCCTTTCTCAACAATTTCATTAAAGGTGCAATTATCGATGAGAATCCTTCGACGAATCTTCTATAGTAACTCGCTAATCCCAAGAAATCGTGAACCTCGATTCACGGACTTAGGTGGTTTCAATCTAGTATCGCCTCAATCTTCCGAGGATCCACCCTTATCCCTTCCGCAGACACCACATGGCCTAAAACGCATCTTCTTTCACCAAAATTCACACTTGCTGAATTTGGCATAAAGTTTCTTCTCCCTTAAAACTTACAACACAATCCGGAGATGCTCATCATGCTCTATCTCTGGCTTAGAATACACTAGGATGTCGTCTATGAATACCACGATGAACTGATCCAAGTAGGGTTGGAAAACTCAGTTTATCATATCCATGAACGCAGCTGGGGCATTTGTCAATCCGAACGGCATTACCAAAAATTCATAATGCCCATATCTTGTTTGGAAAGCTGTCTTATGGATATCTGTTTCTTTCACTTTAAGCTGATGGTACCCCGACCTTAGATCTATCTTTGAGAATACCGCAGCTCCTTTAAGCTGATCGAACAAGTCGTCGATCCTTGGCAAAGGATACTTGTTCTTAATGGTCACCTTATTTAGCAACCGGTAGTCTATACACATTCGCATTGATCCGTCCTTCTTTTTCATGAATAAGACCGGTGCTCCCCATGGAGACACACTAGGTCAGATAAATCCACGATCAAGTAACTCCTGGATCTGAGCCTTAAGCTCAACTAACTCCTTCGGTGCCATTTTATATGGAGCAATAGAAACTGGCGCCGTTCCAGGCAATAATTCAATCCCAAATCTCGATCCGGAGGCAATCCTTGAAGTTCTTCCGAAAAAACATCTACAAATTCTCTTACAGTCCTGACTCCTTCAACAGTTGCTTCTTTAACCTCCAAGATACTAACCAACATCAGAAAAGCCACACATCCCTTTCTAACCATCTTTTCTGCCTTAAGAGCGGATACTACATTTGATAAGTAGTTCTGTCTCTTGCCCATCACTACAACTTCTTTGTCATCAATAGTTCTTAATGACATCCGCTTAGCAGCACAATCCACATTTGCATGATATTTCACTAGCCAGTTCATGCCTAAGATCAGGTCGAATTCTCCAAATGGAAACTCCATTAAATTAGTCGAAAATTGTGTCCCTTGAACTTCTAAAGGCACTTCCTTAAAGGGTTTGTCTATTACTACCGTCATCATCTAAAGGACTAAGTACGACCATCTTCCTAGGTACAGCCTCGTAAGTCACATGCGAGTTTCAGATACTTCACTAGCGATGTATGAATGAGTTGACCCTATATCTATTAAAGCAATAAAGGCAACCCGTAAATCGAAACGCACGTGATAACATCGAGCGCCATCGTCTTCTCTCGCGATTTAACCGCATATACTGCACTGGCCGTCTCGCCTCGAGCTACCATCGCTTCTCGCTCAAGTCCCGCGACCTCTACTAGAACCATTACTTCTTCCATTTGGACCACGACCCTTTATCGCCATCGCCCACCTCGCCAAACTGATTAACACCCGACGACTTTGGGCGGTTCTTATCTCAATTCATCGGGCAATCCTTGATCATATGATCTTTAGACCAAGACTTGAAACATCCCCGGTCTTTTTCCAACATTCTCCGGTGTATCTTCCCACATTGAGCACAAGCATGATGTTGTCCTCTCAGAGATCTCACGACCTCATGCCCATCAACTCTTGGTTTCTTTTAAAATTCCGGATGACCCTGAAGACCCAAAGCTCCTTTTATTCTTATTTTGGCCTCTGTCCCAGTTCTGTCTTTCAGTCCGCTTAACTTCTTCAGCTATCCTTGCCCTATCCATTAAGATCGCAAAGTCTCTTTCCTAAGTGAGCAATCAACACTCGCAGCTCATCTCTCGCCTATCCTCAAATCGACACACCGCTCATATTCAAGAGCTACTATCCTCCGCATATCGACTAAGTCGCAAGAACTCTGCCTCATACTCAGCTATCGACTTATTTCCTTGTACTAAATTCAAACGCCTTTCTCTCGGGAGTCGATGTAGCTAGCTCTAATTTATTTCCTTCAAATTTAACTTTAAAATACCCCAATCCACTCGATCCACGGGGTACTCTCCTTGATAGTGAGCCACCACCGGTAGGCCTCACACGAGTAGTGAAACAAAGACCTTTCAACTTTTCTTCAAGAATGCAGGTCCAAATCATCCATGATCCTCTCGACTGCCTCCAACCAGTACTCTGCTACATTCGGAACTACTCCAGATACTCCCCTTAAAACCTCAGCTCCATTTGATCTAAGTCTCTACCATCGACTTTCGAGACCCATTTCAGATTAGCTTCGCTACTGCTCCAAAACTCGCAAAGACTGACTTGTGATACTACGTCACCTCCTCTATTTTGCTCTTGAAATTCCACCCCAACAAATTATGAGCTTCATTTTCAAACCTTGACCAAATCTAACTGGTTCGACACGACCATTCTTCCTCTCTCTGCGCCCACGATTTATCACGCCCCTAGAACTCATGTCTACTATGCGTCTTATCTATTTTTACGGAAAAGTCTTATGCATTAGAGTCATTTCACTTCTTATTAAAAGAAAGTTTTATGCAACAAATATTTATTCAGTGGTTTTTCCGTAGTAGTACACATACACCTAGGGTCCATGTCTCTAAAGTATAGTTTCCTTAGGCTTATCATACATTCACATCACTTTATCAATAAAAATACTTACCGATGGACCTGGGCCGAGAACTCGGGTGCCATGCTTCTATAAAACCATTTAACTTAAGAAAACTTTCAAAAAGTCATTTGGGCTAAATTTTTGAAAACGTTGTGGGCTTCAAAACCCAAAGCCGAGAGTTTAAAATTGGGCTCTGATACCAAGTTGAAACACCCCAAACCCAGCTCAAAAGCCTAACTGGATTTGATATGTTTCTCGAGTAAAACTTTGATGAAATCTCGTATTGTTTATTAAGAAAATATGATAGTTTTGTATAAAATGATTAATTTAATGATCGCATTGAAATCATATTGTTAAATAAAATTTGTATCTTCTTAAAACGTTATTTTTAAGAGAAAATTATAATTTAAAAGAAAATCAAATTTAATGAAAATTTTACTTATTATTGTAAAACATATATATATATATATATATATATATATAAGTGTCAAAAATAGTTTAAATTATTTATTGAAAACCATTTAGTTATTTAATAAATATTGTTCGTGGTAGAATAAAAATCCAAACGCAAAAATTAAAAGCAGTTCATAGTGGCCTTATTACAAAAATAACAAAACCCATAATAAATTCTAAGTAATAAAAATAAGCTTAATAAGTTTAATTAGGAGAAACTCTAAAATACTTTGTTGAACAATGGCCACCACGTAGTCCTCGCTGACCCGATCCATCACGCTAAGAGTCATCTGAAAAATTATCCCACAAAGGGGTGAGTCATAGACTTAATGTGAAACAAAAACACTAAATGAAACGCAATATAGCCATAAGCCCAATTAAGTCATATTTAGCCATAAGCCCATTTTTATAACAAATCAAATAAAAAATCATTTAGAAATCACATGGATATATATAATGAAATGCAAACCCGATCCCACCTAAATGTCCATCCGCTACACACCACCCGTACCTACCAATCACACCGTGGGATTACTAAATCGACCCTCCATCCACTACACACCATCGAAGGCAGTTGCTGCAGTCAACATGCACATTGCCCTTATAATTTTGTGGCAAGGCCACCAGATAATTGTGATCGAAGTCACCGGATTCAAATATGTGACCGAAGTCACCATATTCACATATGTGACCGAAGTCACCGGATTCAAATATGTGACCGTAGTCACCGGATTATGTGGTAAAAACCACCGAAACACTTCCCTATCAATAACACCCATATGCCCATGCACATACATATTATTTAGTTTTCATGCCATTTACCCCAAAATCATAGCAAAATCATTATTTAGTTTTCATTCCATTTACCCCAAAATCATAGCAAAATCATACTTATTTCACATTTAGGCATATAGCAAAATTAGCGCAGTATTAGGGGTAAACATACCTGAATATCGCATACCACTGAATGGTACCCACAATCATTATCAAATATATTTTCATATAAATCTTATTTGTTTTAGATCTATGAGGAATTTAGTATAATGTTACACACCTTATGACGGTGAGAACGATACCTTCCCGCCACAACACCTTGTTAATTATCACACTTGATTAGAACACACTAATACTTATAATCTACACTATTGATGAGAGATCCAAATCCTTACCCTCAAAATCTCGGACAACCGTTATATGTGGTTTCTCTCCAATAGATGGATCAAAACCCGATGACAACCTACGAACGAAAAGTGGCTCGGGTATACACACTACTTTAAATAATCGATCTTCGTTAGTAGAGGGTCCACAACCTGGTGGAAAATCTCGTATCCCCGATACAGCCTTTCATTTGAAGTTTGAGGGTATAACAGAGCCTCCCCTCTTCCAAACACTCCTTACCGCTCTTTTCGAACCTATCTTGTTCGTCTTGAACTCTCCCTAAAATAAAGTTGATTAGGAATCTATCTAAAAGAAACGATATAACCGAAAATGATAATCCTTACCTTGGATGATTCCGAATGATCTCTCCTAAAATGTTGGCTACCAAAAAGAATCCTTAAAATCCCCTTCAAAGATTCGGCCTAGGAGAAAATGTGGGAATTAGGTTTCTAATTTGGCTATTCTAAAAGAAAATAATGAGAACAATAGATAAAAATTCTTACTTGACTATTTGGAGATTCGGCCTTATTGATTTAGAAGAAAAGAAATGGTGATATCGACTTGGACAAAATGAGAAGAGAAAAGATAGTGTTTTTAGCTATGGTGGTTTCGATTTTCAATAAAAGAAAAGAAAGAAAAAGGTGAAAATGGAAGATGATTCGGTTTTAACAAAAGAGAAGAAAAAGAATGGTGGTTTTGGTTATGATAGATGATGGTTTCGGTTGAGAGAAAGAAGAAGAAAGAGAAAAAGAGAAAATAAAAGATTAAAAGAAGAAGATGATAATGATGATTTTCAAAAGAAAAGAGATGAGTTTAGAAACTTATGTGCATTCGGCCATGAGGAAAAAGTGAAGAAAAAGGTCTTTGAAACTTTGGTACGTTCGGTTACAAAGAGAAGAGAAAGATGTTATGTTTTAGAGAATAGAAACTAAAAAGACTACTCAAAACTGAAATGGTAAAGTATCAAATGACTAAAAGAAAAGAAAAGGTTTCTCTTTTGTGTAATATGCAATCGGCTAAGAAACAAGGTTTGGAGAGAAAAGAAATGATGCACAAATTGGTTAAAATTTTGGCCAACTTACGCCCCTAAGGCTAATGCAAAATTCGGCCAACACCTTGCCAACATGATCCCCTTTTTCCTCCTCATTTCTTCCCCATCAATCCCTTGATTCTATCACAATTAAACCATCCCCCTTAGTCCCTTATGCCATCTAGGTTCATGGTCAAATGACCATGAAAAAGCTTCCAAAACATCATCCCCTCTTCAAGCCCTTTGTCCCCCTATCTTACCATAACTTCATGATTCCATAACAAAACTCCTAACTTGCCTTTTTCCTAAGGTCTACTAACCAAAAATAAAAGATGTCCATCCATTCTAGATAAGCTTGACCGACACTATAGGAAAGAAATCAAAAATTAAAATCCTTCCACTTGCTAGCTAGGGGATTCGAACCTCTCCCCTCATGCATTCACCCATGCGCCATTACCACCTTGCCAATTGACTTATTATGCCTAAAACCTCTTGCCAATATTTCTTAAAGCCTATCTTGCTCAGTTCCATCTTAAGTCTTAAAAATTTAATATTTCTCTAAGAATTCACTTATATACTGAAGTTCTTAAAACTTCTAAAACACACTCAACTACACATAGGCATGCAACAACATTCAATTAAGTAAAGATGCATGGCCCCATTATTCAGGATGTTACATTCTCTCCCATTTCCATTGGGAATCTTCATCGACTGCAACAATCTTGATGGCACTTGGTGTTTATCTTTGTCTTGCTGACACGTCAAATATTTTCCTACGACTTCTGTTACCTCTTTCTTCAGACCTGGCCACCAAAATTGCTCTCGCAAATCACGGTACATCTTGACTCCTCCAGGATGCATAGCATAAGGGCTACTAAACGATTCCCGAAGAATCCTCTGCCTTAACTCATCATCCTTCGGCATGCAAATCTTTCCACGATAACACAGAATTCCATCCTTGTTCAAACTATAGTCCTCCATTCCACCGTCCCTCACTTGCAAAAGTCGAGCACTGAGAACATCATCCACTAACTGTTTGTCCTTAACCTGACTTACCCATGTTGGCTTTACTTGTAACTCAGCCAGCAAACTCCCGTCGTCGAACAAACTCAGATAAGTGAACATGGATCTTAGTTCCGATACTACCTTACAGCTTAACACATCTACCACCACATTCGCCTTACCAAGGTGGCATTCGATCGAACAATCGTAATCCTTCAAGAGCTCGATCCACCTACGTTGTCTCAAATTTAGCTCCTTCTGGGTAAGGAGGTATTTTAGACTTTTATGGTCAGTATAAATTACTAACTTCTCCCCATATAAGTAATGCCTCTAAATCTTTAAGGTAAACACTACCGCCGCCAACTCCAAGTCATGCGTAGGGTAGTTAAACTCATACGGTCTCAACTGTCGAGACGCATACGCCACCACCTTTCCTTCTTACATCAGCACACACCCTAAACCTGTGTGCGATGCATCACAATAGATGGTAAATTCCTTTCCTGCCTCCGACTGTATTAATATTGGCACTTCCATCAGGATTCTCCTCAACTTCTCAAAGCTCTCTTGCTATTTTTCGGTCCATACAAACAATACTCCCTTCCTTAACAACTTAGTTAGAGGAGCCGCTATTAGAGAAAACCCTTCAACGAACCTTCAGTAATACCCTGCCAAACCTAAGAAACTCTAAACCTCCGCCACAGACTTTGGTGGTTTCCAATCCAATACAGCTTCTATCTTTCGAGGGCCTACCCTGATTCCTTCGGCCGAAACCACATGTCCTAAGAAAGTCACTTCCTTCAGCCAAAACTCACACTTACTGAACTTTGCAAACAATTGTTTCTCCCTCAGGGTTTGCAACACCACGCGAAGATGTTCGCCATGCTCCTCCTCTGACCTAGAGTAAACTAAGATATCGTTGATGAACACCACGACGGACCTATCAAGATATGGCTAAAACACCCGGTTCATCATATCCATAAAGGCTACTGGCGCATTCGTCAACCCGAACGGCATCACCAAGAACTCATAATGCTCGTACCGAGTCTGAAATGCCGTCTTATGAATGTCTCCTTCTTTAACCCTTAATTGATGATATCCAGACCGTAGGTCAATCTTAGAAAAGACTGATGCTTTTTTGAGCTGATTGAATAGGTCGTCGATCCTCGGTAATGGATACTTGTTTTTGATCGTTAACTTGTTCAATTGACGATAGTCCATGCACATACGCATGGATCCGTCCTTCTTCTTCACGAACAGGACCGACGCTCCCCATGGAGACACACTCGATAGAATGAATCCACGATCTAATAGTTCTGAAATCTGAGCCTTGAGCTCCACCAACTCCTTCGGTGCCATCCTATAAGGAGCAATAGATACTGGAGCTGTACCCAGAAGTAGGTCTATTCCAAATTCCACCTCGCGATCTAGAGGTAATCCTAGCAATTCCTCCGGAAAGACATCCGTGAAATCCTTGACTATTCGAACCTCCTCAACAGTCACCTCCTTATCATCCAATGCACTAACGAAAGCTAGAAATGCACTACATCCCTGCCGAATCATCTTAATAGAGGATGATACCACGTTGGACAAGTAATTCTTCCTTTCTCCTAACACCACCGCCTTCCCGTCTTTCGGGGTTCCCAACACCATACGTTTATTCCCACAGTCCAACTTGGCACGATGCTTAGTTAACCAATCTATTCCCAAAATAAGGTCAAACTCTCCAAACGGTAATTCCATTAAATCAGCTAGGAATACTACCCCTTGTGTCTCTAAAGGTACATCCCTAAATAGTTTGTATACCACCTTAGATTGTCCCAGGGGACTAACCACAGTCATCTTCCTAGTTGTTATCTTGTAATCTATACTTAGAGTCTCAGATACTAAACATGCAACATAGGAGTGGGTTGACCAAATGTTAATTAAGGCAAGAAAAGGGTTATCAGCGATAAGAAACGTACCGGTTATAACATCCGGTGCGTCACCATCCTCCCGTCGATGAGCCGCATAAACTAAGCCAGGCTGCCTTGTATCTGTATTACCTGTACCTCTGCCAGACGCTCCACGACCCCGACCAGGTCCATTTCTTCCTCTAACTGCACCTCTACCCCTTAGTTGAGGCTGATCACCTCTCCTAGCCTAATCAGATGCTCGGCCCGTTAGCTGCCCATGATCCATCTGAGGACAGTCCCTCATCAAATGTTCTATGGATCCACACCTAAAACATCCACCAGTTTTCACTCTGCACTCCCCACAATGGGTTCTCCCACATGTAGAACATGCATGACTCTGGCCTGATGGAGCACGAGTTGGCCCATCAGTCCTAGGCCTCTTTTGAAAATTTCCAGTTGCTCTAGAGGGTCCAAAACTCCTCTTACTCCTTCCTCAATCCTTATCCTTCTCTGTCTCTCCACCTGCTTCACTTCCTCAGCTATTTTGGCCTTATCTACCAAAACCGCAAAAATTTCTCTCTTGTTGTGGTGCAATCAGAACCCTTAGCTCATTCTGTAGCCCATCCTCAAACCGAATGCATCGTTCATACTCTGTTGCTACCATTCCCCGAGCGTAACGACTCAGGCATAGAAACTTAGCCTCATACTCAGCCACAGACTTACTCCCCTGCACCAAATTCAGGAATGCTTTCCTTTGAGCATCCATATAACTAGCCCCAACGTACTTTTCATGAAATGACTCCTTAAAGAAATCCCAATCAATCAGGACTGCGGTCATACCCTCTTTCATCGTGAGCCACCATTGGTAGGCCTCATCTCGAAGAAGAGACACGACCCCCTTCAGCTTCTCCTCTACTGTGAAGTCTAGGTCATCCATTATATGTTCCACTACCTTCAACTAATATTCAGTGGAACTCGGGGATACGCCAGAGACTCCCCTAAATACTTCAGCCCCATTGTTCCTCGGCCTCTCAGGCACAGATTTTTGGGCTCCTATGCCCATACCAGCCTCAGCCACTATTTCTAAAACCCTCAGTACAGCCTGAGACACCACGTCCTCTCCACTTATCTGGTCCTAAAATTTCACCTCAATAGCTAGTGGAACCGATATCTCACTTTTGGACCCATGACCCGATCCTACGGGTTCTGACACGGTCATCCTACCTCTACCGCGACCACGTGGCGGACGTCCTCGACCTCTTGTACTTATTCTTCTAATTCGCATTTATCTGATTTAAAAATTTTATGAGTCATTAGTTGTTTCTATTAATTATCCCCGAACAATCTTATGAAACATAGTTTTAAAAGTGATTCTTTCGAATTCGAACCTATCTACAGTTTTCAATCTTCCTATTCTAAGAATTATGCACACACAATGTGCATACAGGTAACATTTATCACCTAAGGGTATTTTTGTCATTTCGCTACCCAAGGGTATTTTTGTAATTTTATCCTACAGGGGTATTTTCATAAAAAATTTTCCAAACTAAAGTTCCTGGTGATTTGGAAAAATAAGGGTATTTTGGTAATTTTCCAACTCGGGGTATTTTGGTAATTTTGCAAATATGGGGGTATGTCGGTAATTTTGCAAATCCAAGATATTTCGATAATTTATAAAATCTAGGGTTATTTTAGTAATTTTGCCAATCAGGGGTATTTTGGTCATTTGCAAATCAGGGGTGTTTTAGTCATTTGCAATTCAATGGTGTTTTGGTCATTTGCAAATCACGGGTAATTTGGTAATTTTACAATTCAGGAATATTTTGATGTTGTTGTTGTTTTTGTTTTCTATGGAAAGATTCTGTTGAATTTGTAAATCGGGGTATTTTTTCAAAATAAGGATATTTTAACAATTTTGTGAGAAAACAGGTGGCTGGTCCCTTTCGGGTTTTGATTATAAGTTTTGGCCTGTCAATACGTACTCATAGCTAGGGTGAATAGTCACTATGCACTAGGTAGGATTCTAATGGAAAGGAGGTGAGTCACTAGGACTGCTTAAGTACCAAGCTTCCGTTGAATTCACTCCTAGACATGCATATGCCTATTGCCACACCCTATCATGGCTAAAGTGAACAATCACTATGCACCAGGTAAGATTCCAGCGAAGAGGAGGTGAGTCACTTGGACTGCTTAAATACCAAGCTCTTCCGGATCTATTCCTAGACATGCATATGCTTGTTACCACACTTTAGTCTTGTGACTTATTTATAGGTGTTGTTTAATGAAGTTAAGTCTTATGAATTTGAAGAGTTGTTTGTCTAAGCCTAAAGTCCATCAAGTTCTAACCTAAATAATCTATGTCCCATAAGCCCGTTAAGCCCACATTTATATTCACAATCAGAAGTTTAGTATACTTACCGCGAACTTGGCGGAGACGAAAAGTGCCATCGAGCTAACAAACCTTTACTAAGAGAAATCCATGTTTTAAAAACCCATTTTTAGAAAATCTTTTGGGCCCAAAATCCAAAAGTCGAGTTTTGATTCGGGCTCTGATACCAATTTGTAACACCCCAAACCCAGCCCAAATACTACAACCGGATCTGGTATGTCACTAAGAAATTTTTTTAAAAAAAATTACCAATCGTGACGACAGAAAGCCCGAATAAGAATTACATAAAATGTGCTTTAATAATCAAAAGCCCAAAACTGAATTACATGTCTTGGAAAGAAATTAAAATGAGAATAATTAATAAAGGCCCATAATAAAACTAAAATGTAAACTAACGGCCCATGGCCTTATTACAACATAATTCGAATTCATAACATAAAAAACTTTGGGAAAAAAAAAAAACTATTACGTGGAACTTTATAGCTGGATCCACATATGCTTTTGCATGGCCACCTTGTGCTCCACTCGCCCATTCCGTAGCACTAATTGTCACCTGAAAGGTTAGTTTAATTGGGTGAGTCGCGAGACCTAGTGTGCAACCCTCATGCACCACTAGATTTGGGCCTCATAAAACAAAATAATAATTTCATTTACATGGAAACAAATAATATGCAAAACCCAACCCAATTGCCTAGGTTTCCATCTGCTACACACCCGTACCAACTAACACACCATTGGGGATTTCTACAATCAACCCACACCACTACACGCCAAGATGGCAGTCATGCTGCTCATCAACATATATTGGCCGAAGCCCTTATAATGGATTACGGCTTTAGCCGCTACAGTAAATCACGGTAAAAAACCGCTACACATATACATATACATATACTTCCTCCTTTCATCACCCAACCCATGCAAATATGTACAATAATTTAAAACATGTACAATAATTTACTTGTAACATATAATCAGATTATTTACTAACCTGAGGGTCCGCTGTTTAAATTCGAGATTTCGGCTTTTAATGTAACATATAAAACTTATGAACATATATATATATAATTAGTCAGATCTAGACGGTGGGGAAGTATTACACACCTGATTCGCGTACTAAGGCTTTCGCTATATCTACGCTACTATCACTCGAGACTACCACTATTGGCCCACGATCTGACTTCAATTTTGGCCCACACTTCAATGGCCAATCTCGCACTACCGAAACAAATCTCTTCTTGTATTTGAGTGGCGATTTTACAGATCCAACCTCTACTGCTTGACTGTTAGTTGAGTCCATAACAATCCCTTAATCACTAAACCAAATAAACGATGAGATCTAACTCATGAATTAAATATAACCCTTAAAACAAGCACTTACCTAGTTAGTCGAATCCCGAATGTCATTGAGAAATCGTCACCACCAACCTACCTTCGGCTTTTCCACCAAATTGACACTTCCAAATAAAACAAGACAAGATTCAGTTTCTAGGATAGAGAGAGTGAAATCGACAAGCCTTTGGAATAAATGATTTGGTTTAGAACTTGACAGAAAAATAAAGGAAACGCAAAGAAACAAAATCCCGAAACTCTCCAGATTAGAGAGGAGTATGCAGCTTATGGTGTACCTTTGGGAAACAGAGATCTCACTTGTATATTCGGCTATGGAAGAGGAAAATAAAGACTAGGGTATTCGGCTTTGAGAAGAAAAGAGGGGAAAATAAACTGTGTCGGAGAGTTGCGACAAAGAAAAGAATTTGAGAGAATATGAGAAGGGAATTTTGGCTAGGTGAGGAATAAGAGAAAAAAATAAAAGAATGGATGATCAATTGTCTTAAATAGAATTCGCAATGCCTCTTCCCGAGTTGGATTTTCACCAACTCGCAAACACCGATAGCTCAAATTCCTATCCCTTATCATGATCTGCTGACTCATTTAAAAGAGTCTCAACTAGATCCAACTCCTCATCCTCTTAATTATCAGCTTTTATCACTTAAATAAAAAGAAATAAAGCTCTCAAATGCTAACAAGTGTGCCATCCACTCCCCCTCCTTGATATGCCAAAATTTTGCCCCCAATTCTTGGGCCTCAAGTGGCCACACATGGCCAATAACCTCCCTAAGTGGCGCCACCTTAGTGCCCACTCAAAGCACTCCAAATTTTTGGGCCACAAGCCCAGCTTGCTACCAAACATAACTATTTAAATTTAATTACTACTAACACTATTTTTAATCATTCTAACCCAAGTTTTAAAGCCCAAAATATCACTTAAACTTCTCAAAACATTAAATTAAACTCTAACCCATATATTTAATCAAGGTCTCAGCCTGAGCCTTAAATTCTTGAACCAACATGTTAAACCAACATATAAATGCACAGGCCCACATTTAGGATGTTACATTCTTGAAGTCCTTGATCAAGTCCAACACCTTCATGCTCTTAATCCTCTCATCTCCTTGATTCTCAACCTTAAGGTAGTCCCATATCTCCTTTTCTGATCCAAAAGTCATAATTTTATTGAATATGGTTGCTGAAGCTACAACATAAAGGCAAACATTTGCCTTTGCCTTCCTGATGGTTCTCTCCTTCTTTAATTTGATATGGTTCATAGCTAGATTATTGGGAAGTGGAGCCACCTCATAGTCTCCTTCGACAGCTTCCCAATAATAACAACCCTCTATGTATGCTTGCATTCTCACAACCCATGCTTGATAATTCTCTCCATCAAACACAGGTGGGGCTAAGACAGATAGGTTGCTTGATCCTGATTCTATTTTTATCAATTCCTCACAAGTGTATCTCTTAGTTTTTCTCTTAGACTTCTTACTGGGCTTCTCTGACAAGTTTCTCAAGAAAAAAGGGCTCTCGATACGAATGTTATTTCAACAGGGAGCTAGTTGAAGGCACAAAAACTATAAATGGAAACAGATGATAAAAAATCCTTAACTAAATAATACTTATATACATTACTCAAGCTAACAAATTCAGCTTCTAACTCCTACTAACAAGCTAATACCCTAACTTCGTACTCATACTAACAATCTAACAATCTCTCTAGGATTGTAAAAGAAAATTGAGATTTTACTACTTTGAAGGACTTTTTTTTTTTTTTGTGAAATTCCAATTGGAGATATAAAAGGAGTTGCAAGAAAAAGGTTGATTGATGGTATCATTGGACAGAGAAGGTCATCGCAATGAGGTTAGTGACGACAACAATAATGCTAGCTATGGTTCCTTAGGATTTGAGAGAGGGAAGAAAGAAAGGAAAACAGGAAAGAAAAAAAAGAAGGCTTCATGTGAAAAAAAGAAAAGAAAAATATATGGCATATTTAACATACCATATCAGATGAACATTACCCCATTAATAGCACTTAACGGTTACGTGACTATTTTGTAACAACTCAACAACTTTAGCGACAATTTTATAAAATTTAAAAATTTAATGATTGAAATGTAATTTAAAAAAAAAGTTAAGAATTTCTAGTCTAGCATACCCAAAATATATATCTTCAATAATTATATATACTATGTGAATGTATGAAATTACACATAAGCAATAAGCCAAAAAAAAAAAAAAACCTTTTTTAGTCTCATAGTGAAATATATATTTTAATAACTTATGCAAATATATGTAATCTCACATATATTTGGATTCTTTCTACGCGTCAAAGACAATTATTAGGAAATATAATATATGATTGCTTTCAATTATGTTTTCGAATTAGATATCAACAATATCACAATGCTGACATATATATATATATATATATATATATATATATATATATAAAGAATGAACCAAAATAGGGTGTAATACTAATGTAAATCTATAACAACTTGAGGAACTTCTTCAACTCTCTCATATCAAGCTTGATTGGGGTATTATTTTTCCAATTTATTACACCAATAAAAATAGCCGGTTGCATAATTAGCAACTTTTCCTAATTAAAGTTTTTTACGTTCACGTGACCTACTAATCAAAAGTGGGGGAAATTTGTTACCAAATAAACAAAGGTAGTTTTTTTACAGGAGTTTGTGCAACATTTTAAACATTATCTTTCCAATTTTATCCTTCATAAATTAAAAAATTTTCATAACCTTCCATTCACTTATTTTCAATCCCTCACCGTGATTTTTTCCTTTCTCACTTTCTCAATGGAAATATTTTTTAGGTTTTTTTTTTTTTCTAAAATCATGTATGAATTTAATTTTTTTTTCAAATTTTGTTTTATTATTTTCTTTGATCTCTACAGTTTTTGTATTTTCTTTTGTTTGTAACTCATCAGTTTCAATAATAGCTTGGGTTTCATTTAAAATTTACAAACATTCTCCAATCTATAATCTAAATATATTAGTATTTATCTCTCATTTATTTGTTTTCTTGCTCTAATTTTGTTTTCCTTTGTGGGTTGTTTATGTCATAACTAATTTTAAATTGTAATTAAAAATTAGCTTGATAGTATCTTGAAAAATAAGAAACCTTATGTTTTCGAAAAGGACACTAGGTTTTATTTAAAAATTAGGGAGTTCCATTGATATTTGTTTAGGTGTGATTGAACAACTATAAAATTATCTTTTTTTTAAAAAGAAAATTCTGGAAGTTTGTTTCTCTTGCGGATATTTTTGAATGATGGAGATGTTAATAATGAAGATAGGGCAGATAAACAACTTACCACCTACATACGTGTGATTAAAACGAAAGATTTTAGAAAACTATTTTGAAATGCGGATTAAACAGCAAGCGGACAGTGTCAGTTGTAATGTTTATAGTTCCGATGGAACACGAAATATTTCAAGGGGTCGAACCCAAAGGAGATGGTGATTGAGTAATAAATAACGTGCACTTTAGAGTCTAAACGGCTATTAGTACGATTTTATAGTATAGTAAATCATAACAAGAAAATGTTGCGAGGAAATTAAATACGCTACTTTAGGGACCAAATTGTAAAGAGTACAAAATTATAAAATTAACCAATAAATTACTAACGATGGTCGTTGATTTCGATGTGGCTTGCTGATTTTGGAAGGAGGGACTTAAATCACTTAAATGACTAAAGTGACTCAATTTTAAATCTCGGTCTCAATTTTACCAAATTAGAACAAATTAGCATGGTTTATCTCTTGATTTCACCAAGTAATCTGAGATTAACGAATTGATACACAACAAGATTACCTCTCAGTCTCACTTGTCTAAATGTTCCCTTAGGGGTATCAATCCTAAGTTTTTCGGTTCATTCAAATTAATCCAATTTATTACGATTTGGTCCTTCATCCAAAAATTAGCTCACCACATCTTCATCAACCAACTCCCTTAAAAGTTTAGCTACTCATGCTAAAAATACAACTAGCAACCATGGAAATGAAAAGCAAAGAAGTCATTAAAGTAAAGATTAAAAAAAATTATAAAAGTTGAGGTTTCTATAAAAGAAAATGTAAAAGACATGTTCAAAAAAAAGCATTCAACAAGAAAATATAAAACAATAAGCATAAAAGGAGTAAACTTTAATAACTACAATGTAAAAGAAACTGAAATCCATTAAACTACATTTGAAAATGTCTTACAACCAAGCTAAAGGGACTAAAGTTGCAAATAACCCTAAGCTAAATGATAACTAACTTAACTAACTACAAGAACACTAAAAACAAGAAGAAAATATAGTAAAACAAACTCTAAAACTAAGAAATGATAAGAGAAAATATAAACCCTAAAAAATTTACAAAAAAAACTAATAAAAAACCTAGAGAAAACTAAACCTAAAAACTAAACTAATATGTTTCTCCTCTTTCCTCAACCAAATTAGTTGTTTTAGGCTGATGGTTGATGGATTTTTATTACCAAAATTGGCCCTACACAGGCCTTGTGTGATTCGTGCATCGAGTGGACAAAGACTACCTTTTTTGTCTAATTTCGTCCCTCTCATGATATAAGTATTGCAATACCCCAGTCAATTTTGAACTTGGGGGTCTTTTTGGTGGGTGTATATCACGATTCCACTAAAGGATGGTCTCCAATCTTCAAGTCTGTTGGTGGTATCGTGATTCCAAGGTTATGATATCACGATATCCTTGCCTTTGGTGTTGTTTTCGCTCATTTTCAATCTCCAACACGTCGCTACACCACTCAACAACTCGTTAAGGCCCCCAATGGCAATATTGGCCAAATTGAGTCACAAAATGAGTAAAAGTGATATGTTTATACTTATTAACTTAAAATCTAAAAATTATGAAAAACTACAAAAAAGACGCTACTTTTCTTGAGAATAAACTCCTTAAGAATATCGAGATAGCCTAATTTTCCATTACAAATTACAACAAATCAAACTCCCCCCCCCCACACTTAACTCTTTGCTTGTCCTTAAGCAAACACACCAAACATGCAAAACAAAATATGACACTTGGACTAAATCAGACAATTAAGTCACATAGTAGTAAAACATTGAACTCATACGATAACTACCTTACATGCAACTTAAAAGTGATATTTAGTTAAGTTGTTTATTCCTAATGCAAAAATAGTTAATTCACTAAGTTAAAATGCCAATAGATGTAGAGGAAATGGAACGAACATATGTACAAGTGTTATCCATCAAAATAAATTATGCAGTTCGCTCAATAGATATTTAAAAAGAACTAGTCATATTCATTCAAACAAATGCAAGCTATTTATGAATTATTGTGTTGGTGACTTATTCGGACCCCAAAGGTCTTCTAGGCTTGTAACGTTCTGAGGCTTAGGACGGTTTCAAATTCAAACAAAAGACACTCAAAATGGGTTCAAGCACTAGAAATGGTTAAGCACATGACATTGTTCTATACTCGCCCCCAATTTATTCACGAGCTCACCTACTTATTTCTCCTTCTTTTGCCTACCTTATTTCTGCAAAATGTTAGAAGGTATTGCACGAGATTAGTTCGTACAAAATTTTGTAAATGTGAATTGAAATATTTTAATTTTTAAGCTTAATTTTGATTTAGCTATCTTTTTCTTTATTTTGCGATCTTTCCTTCACCTCTTCTTTTAAAAAAAAACATACTAATTTAGTAATCTCTTCATTTTCTTTTCCTCACACAAAGCGACCATGATGTCTCTACCTAGCCCTCAATGTTTATGGCCCGACGTCCATTACATAGTGCATTTTAAAGAATGAGACCGAGAAGGATTGAGTGCTAGACTCGCTTAAGCTCAAGGATTTGATATTAAAGCTATAAGGAAAGGGTAATTGAGGCTCAAAGATATGGGAACTAGAGGTACATAGCAACAGGTAAGCTTTTCGGCTCTAAGCTATTTCAAACAATGCCTAAGGTATTTCCCAAATCAATCATCTAACACCAATTCTTTCAAGCATACATATATTTAAACAAACAATTAACAATTCAAATTATTTTTCTACAAGGATCTGTATACTTTATTCATTCTATGTTACACTATACATTTTCCTTTAGGTTATTGCTTCTAGTCTATTATACATATTAACTAATTGAATTAATTAGTCTACAATTAAGAATAGTAAATTATCTAGTAACATTCAAAATTTACAAGTTTGACAATTATATGTACTTATTCAATATATACAACTAATGACTTATTACTTAATTATAGTCCAAGCACCATGCAATTGCACTAAATGACTAAAAACGACAAATCTTTTTGGTATTTTTTATTTTTTTAAAAAGGTGAAAAATTAAAAATAAACACATAATATAACTTAAAAGCAAGAAAAATAAAACATATTAAATAATGTGCACCACCACATTTAGACTACACATTGTCCCCAAAGTGTTCCCAAAAAAGATAAGAGATTACCAGACTTCCCTAGAAGGAGCATCAAATTAGCTCTGGGACCCATCTCCTCGTTGAAGTTCACGACCTTAGTATAGTTTTTCAGGGTAATTCACTACACATAGAACAAAAACATGAAAATAAAACACAAAACAACCAAAATACAAAATCTAAAAAAAAATAAATCCAAAAGATAGTGTCGTTAATAGCTTACATGTGGCACAAATAAAAATAAAATGAAGTATTAAAACATGTAACTAAGCATTCGTCGTGTATTCCTCTGAGTTGGTTTCCTTAATTATCTGCCTATTTCTTCTCTTGGGACCGGTTCTCTTGGTTCATGTTCAGCGGATTAGCATGCTCTGCTCTCCGATGATAACACCCTCGATCGTTGGACATATAGGGGTGAATATGTCTTCAATGGTATCAGCATACAGTGTAACATCATCACCCTATGTCGCCTTGTCATCAGCTATTTTGCCTTCGTCACTCCTCTTCATATTGGTTTTCTCCTTGTCTTTATCATCCTAGGATGAATCACTTGACATGTCAGGTCATTGTATGGCCTCTGCTTCTTGACTCGCCATAAATGTATCCACAAATGGCTTCATTGCCTTTAGTATACGAGTGTTGTATCGCACGTCTCGGTCTAGCCTACGTTGCCACTTTGTAGGCTCACTGTCAGTCTTCTTTTTGTCGCTTAGTGTCTCTTCTCCTTGAGGCATGTCCCTTTTGTTTTTGCATCATTGATTCCACTCCTGAATTTTCTTCCTATAAAGCTCTTGTAATTGGTGGAGCAAGGAATCACCAATATTGTTATGAGTGCGACTGTGAGTCCACTCAATGGACACGATGTCTACTCTAACCCTACGGTAGAGATTAGTGACCAAATATGGGAATCAAATACCCATTTTGTTGCCCACAATGCAACACTTCAATTGTTGATTTATCCATGTACCTACACAAATTATTTTATGCTACAAAATAGAGTACAATAAGGCTGCTCTAAAAACATTAACGTTATTAATGTCGAGTGGTAGGCAAAGATGAGTACATACAAATTGCATCCAAATTTTTGCAACGGGGAATATTATTGTTTGTTTAAATGAGATAGGTAGCCTTAATGAAGCTTCTCAGATCCACTCGTATCTACCTTTTGTAAGGTAGTTCAAAATCGTGATTGTGTCTACGTTAGCAAAATGAGTTAAATCGAAGGATGACAAGTCATCCTCCTCGTAAATGTCGCCTAATCCGTAGGAGGGGATGGATTATCGTAATTTGTTTTAACCCGAGACATAAACAAAGACAATGATAATCTTTTATTCTAAAAAGAACTCCTGAAAGAAAAGAAACTAATCTTAAAGAAAGCGATAAAGAAATAAAAATAGAAGATCTGTTTTGACATGAAATGGATATATCCATATATCTCTGACTTATCTTTATGAAATGATAAAATATGGCAAAACCTATACCAAAAGTTGGTTCACGTAGGAATGGGCACAGTAGGACGGCATAATATTTGCAAATGGCCTTGAGGGAAAAGCAAATATCATCCCAAATTTCATTGTTAAATGAAGAGGCCGAATTAAAACCACATTCAGGGATAAACATCCGACCTTGTATCGTCTGATAGAAATTTGTAACCTCTTTTTGAGAAAATTTAACGCCATCGAAGTCCAATGGCGAACCCGAGGCGGTTACGATTGATACTGTTTTGTTGTCTCAGGAGATTTTTATAATTTTCACAATTTTAAACAAATAATATTAAACTAACCAACTAGCCATAAGCAATCAACCAACAAACTAAACTAAATTTAACAAAAGCAAAAATAGAAAGAACAATCAAAATAAAAATGCTAACAACAGTAAAAATAAATAAAGTGAAAATAGTAAAAACAAGTGCACAAAGATAAAAGAAAAGAAAACTTAAACTGAAGTAAAGGCAATTGTAACACCCTTAACCCCTATCCGTTGCCAGAACAAGGTCACAGAGCATTATCGCAGTTTACAGATCAATTATAGATAATTTATGTCATTTACTATCCATATTCAAAATCAATCATATCATCCCTTAATTGGGTCCTCAAGGCCCAAAATACACGTTAGAATCAAGTCGGGGCTAAATTGAAACTCATAAAATTTTTCACGAAATTTCAAAATTTTTCTTAGGTGCAGGGGACACATGCCCGTGTGGTCAGGCCGTGTGACTCACACAGCCAAGTGGCACGTCCGTGTCTTAGGCTGTGTGGGTATTCGATGTGAGGCACATGGCTGTGTCCCAGCCCGTGTTCAAATTAGGGTAGCTACTGAATTGGGTCACACGGCCAGCCATACGCCCGTGTGCTAGGCCGTATGGACAATTTAATTTTCAAAAATAGGAGCAGGATTCACATGGCCAAGACACACGCCCGTGTGTTGGGCCGTGTATTTTACATAGCTGATACACATGCCTGTGTCTCTACCCGTATGACCAATTTTGAGCATTCTGTTTCTCAATTTTTAAGATACAGAGGACACACGGCCAAACCACACGCCTGTGAGCATGGACATGTGTTACACACGATTGAAACACACGCCTGTATAGACAAAATAAGGCCATTTACAAGCCTTATTTCTTACCCAAATTTTGTCTTATACCTATTAATACTTGCATACAAATAGAAACCAATTCAAGACATTAAAACCGACCCAACATTAACATTATAGATGATATATCATCACATGTATTCAAACTCACCTTTTGTAAGACATATAAGTTTACCATAATTTAATCTAACCATATCAAGCACACATATATTAACCATATTATAACCTCATATATATGTTCACAAAACATATCATCACTAGCCATTCCAATGGCTATATTACAATCAACCATTTAAATGCCAACACTAACCAAGTTAGCCTATACATGCCATTATTCCAAAATAAGTTCGCTATTTATACCAAAACAAGCTGAAGGATAGTGTGATGGTGCTCTGACTGATTCCAACCTTCACGAGCTTCCGAGATCTATAAAATAGAGGAAAATAAAACAAAGTAAGCATTTAATGCTTAGTAAGTTCGCAAAACAGGAATTTAACTTACCGTTTATATTCAATATAAGTAATCATGTAAATAACATGCATCCCAACAAATTGACCAATTGCCTAATCACATACACCCAATCAAGCAAGTTAGTCATGAAATTATAAATACTTTTCAAGTAATAAAGATGAGCTCATCATGTAATAACTTTCATACACATATACTTTTCTTATCATTAGCATTTCCCATAAGTGCCTTCACCATTATCTCATACATTAGAATGGGTTAAAATTGGTCGATTTTGGACTTAATCCTTGGTCGAACTCATCTCCAATTGATGGAGCCTTTCAAGAACGTGTTGATACTTGTCCTCGCTACAACCACGTTCATGGTCAATTGTTTGGCTCTATATGTGAACCTCTCAGCTGGCCACATGTACGAATTTATTGTCATGTCCTCAATGAGTTGGTAAGCTTCGACGTATGTCTTCGACATGAATGCCCTCGTGGACGCTCTGTGAAGACTAGAGCACAAATTTCCATCAAGCCCATTAAAAAAAACTTGAAGTTGTAGCCAATCTTGCAAGCCATGATATGGACACTTACATAACATGAGTTTAAAGCGCTCTCATGCCTCGTATAATGATTCTTTATCCAATTCTGAAAATTCGTACTATACATATAAAAATTCATTATCTTACTTGGGGGAAAGTATTTCACCATGAATTTTCTCTCTAGCTCGTCCTAAGTCTTGATGGAATCTACTGGTCGTGAATCTAACCATATAAATATATCATTAGTAAGATAGAAATGAAATAATTGAAGACAAATAGCATCATTAGATACACCATTATATTTGAAAGTACCACAAATTGCTAGAAATCTCTTAAGATGTTGGTTTAGATCCTCATTCATTGACTCTCGAAGTTGAAGGTTTGCTTGTGTCATTTGGATCATTGTTGTTTGATTTCAAAGTTATTAGCATTGATCACTAGGTGATTAATGCTACCTCAAACAACATCGAGATTGGGCATTGTGTAGTCGAGCAAAGTACATTGCTCCATAGGCGGGTGTCGTGGTGGTTGAATATCTACTTGTAGATCTTCAACAAGCTGATCTATTTGTAGTGGTTGGGCATCTCTCGGATGTTGCACCCTCTTCGCGTGTGTGATGGTACACTATAGTTCCGACTCAAATGGTAAAACACCATTACCATTCTGAGTCATACAATGCCTCTTACAAGCACAAGAGAGTGAAATAAATTAACTAAAAATTACAAATGAAATAAAGGCAAAGAAAAACAAATTCGTATCTATAAATCCTACCTTTGCTACTTATCTCTACATAAAGGTACACAACATACAATTGCTCAATCTTGCACCGTCTTCCCAGCAGCAGTGCCAATAACTTTGACCACCGTGCGCATGCGGATTAAAACGAATGATTTTAGAAAACCATTTTGAAATACGGGCTTTAACTGTAAGGAGATAGTGTCAGTTGTAATATTTACTGTTATGATGGAACATGAAGTATTCCAAGGTGTAAAAGCCTGAACTTTGGCCTAGTCAGAACAGTAGTTTCAGGACCACAAATCCAATGAGGCAAAATTTAATTTTATTATATTTTTTATGGTCTACAATTTCACGGAGTGATTTTTGAAAATTTCGTTCGAAAATTTCAAAGTTTGGGTGCTCAATTTAGTCAAAAGAACTAAATTGTAAAAAGTGAAAAAGTTGAGTTCTACATGTTAGAGGTGTCCAATTGTTATGAAATTTTAAATTGGAGGTACTTAAATGGTAATTAGACCATTGGTTAATTTTTTGGAAAAAAATGGGCATGAAATAGGTGAAATAGAATATTTTTAAGTTCGGGGCATTTTAATCATTTAGTGATTAAATGATTAAATAAACAAAATTAAAAGCTAATTTTTGTCCATCTTCAACCCCATAGCCGAATTTCACAAGGGGAAACCATTGATAGGGTTTTTCAAGCTTCCAAGCTCGATTCTAAGTCCATTCTAGCCCCGTTTTTAATGATTTTTACGTTTTTAAAATCCTCATAACAAGATCTATTTATTTCTACCATGATGAATATGTGTGTATTTTTTTGTTTAATGGTAGAAAATGTGTAATATCCTAGATTAAGGGTTATGCAATTGGCGCATAATTCATGAATTAATAGGCTCAGTGTGTGGGTGAGTTGTTTAAGGGGTTTGGAGAACCTTAGGAGATGGGGAAAATGCATCGGAAAAATATTGGAATGTTATGTTTAAAAGAGGAAAGTGAACATTTTTGGAAACTTGGAAATGTAAGGAAATGTTTTAGAAATGTTAAGTTTAAAAGAGGAAAGTGAACATTTTTGGAAACTTGGAAATGTAAGGAAATGTTTTAGAAATGTTAAGTTTAAAAGAGGAAACTAAAACAAGGTGGTCTTAAGAAAATTAATAGAAGAAATTTGACACGAGAACGAGCTTGGAGAAGTGGCTAGGAGGCACCACTTAAAGCCCAGTAAGTGACGCCACAATCAAAAAGGGAAGGAGCCTAGGTTCGAGTCACGTGGGAAGCAAATAAAAGAGTTTTATTTTGCTGCAAGGAGCAAGGGAGTTGGACGGCACCAAGGCACTTGGGAAGAGTTTAATTCTCTTTAAAATTCGCAAATAGATGATAATGATGGACTATTATTATTATTTTATTAAGAGATAAGAGATAAATATTGGATTAAGTTTTACTAAATTGAATGGGTGATAATTAAAGTGATAAAGTTATCAAAATAGGAGTGATGGCCAAGTAAAGGATTTTAAGTTAGTAATTTCGGCTACTAAAGGAAAAGAGAGCCATTCATCATATCTTCTTTCAACTCTTCTCTCTACCGAATTTGCTAGAGCGTCTCTTCTTCTTCTTTTTGTTAGCCAAAGCCGAAAACTAAAATAAGCCTAGCCGAATTCTTCATAGCTTTTGTGATCTCCATTAAAACTGAATCCATAAACCCTCAAGATACCATCATTAGCCGATTTCTTTATACCAATCAAAAGCCGAAATTAAGATCCTTCTAGCTGAATATTGCTAAAGGTTTAAGCAAGGATTGCCGATCTCTAAAGTAAGGGTAAGATCTCATTCAGTTTCATCCTTTTTCTTTTAAGATTTATCGAAATCTAGGACTAACCCCATTAATGTCTTGTTGCCAAAACTTCGAAGAGATCTTTCGGGATTTATTAAGTGTCGACTACAAGGAAGGAGAAATTCTTTTCCCGAAGGTACACTATAGGCCGCATGTTCCCTAGTTATTTGGTGAGTTTCGGGATTTAAAATCCACAAGGTAAGTATCTATAGCATTCGGTCAAGGCCATGTTGAGTAAATAGATGTGTTTCATTAATATTTAAAAGCCGAAACTAATCTATTCAAGTAATCTAGTGATTGCCGATTTCAAGAAAGAAGGATACAAAGTTTTCGGCATTTGATTAGACATCAATCGGCAGTAAGGTAAGGATTTAAGTGTACTAATCCTACTAGGATTTGGATTTATGGTCAAATGGCTCTTTACTAAGTATTAAATGATTGATTAAATGTAGAGATTTAAGATCTAAGGCATTAGATCAAGCTTTTCGCGATTTCAGCGAATTTGTTAAGCGAATCAGGTGTGTACCCCACATTATCCTTTAATAATATTTATGGCAATATTAAATATATGCATGAATGTGAATATGGCTAAGTACCATGTTAAGGTACACAGTGTTAAGGTACGTTTCCTACTCCTACAAGGATTATGTTAAATATCTGTTACAACATACATATGACATTATAAGAATGTGAAATAAGAATTTGGCATGTTAATGCATGATATGTATGATATGGGGCATATAGGTTATATGAAAAGGGGAAGTGAATGTGGTGATCTAAGACCACGATATCCGAATGTGGTGACCTAAGACCACGATAAGCGAATGTGGTGACCTAAGACCACGATATCTCGAATGTGGTGACCTAAGACCATGATATCTCGAATGTGGTGACCTAAGACCACGAATTTTATAAGAGGCGATGAGCACGCCGACCGCAATGACGCCTTCGATGGTGTGTAGCGGATGGAGGTTGACTTAGTAGTCCCCACTGCAGTGTGATGGTACGGGTGATGTGTAGCGGATGGCATATAGGTTTGGGTTCGGGTTGCATCATTATTTTATATCCGCTATATGATTATGTATGTGATGTGATAATATGCCCGAATCTATTTGGACATAGTGTTTGTGTGCACATTGATCTGCTTTGACTCACCCGTTGCTGGGAACATTTTTCGTGTGATGATCAAGAATGGACCGGTCGTGATGGGCTTAAAGTTGGCCATGCACAAGAAGAAATTTTACGATTCGCTTTTATTTTTAATTAAGTACTTCCAATTATTTGGATTTATTTGATGTAATAAGGCCATAGTGAACTATTTTATTTTATTTTACTTTTAAAGTATTATGTTACGAAAATTTTTATGAATTAAAGACTAAATAAATTTATTTTAAATTAATTCCTAAGTGTTTTGTCGCCCAACCTAAAGGGTTTCCAATATAAAATAAACTTGTTTTTAACTCGAGCCCAACCCAAAAACAATCGTTCTTTCAAAAAACCAGATTTTCCAAAGCAACAAAAGAATTTGAAACGGTTTACACCAGGGAACATACCAGATTCGGTCAAGGCTCGTGGGCCAGGTTTGGGGTGTTTCAATTTGGTATCAGAGCCCAGTTTTAAACTCTCGGCCTTGGGTTTAAGGCCCAAAATGTTTTCAAAGTTAAGCCCAAAAAGAATTTTTGTGAATTAAGCAAGATTTTCTGGCATGGCCAACTAAGTCTCCGACCCGAAGTCCACTAGGTAAGTACTCTGATCTCTTTGGTGATTTATATTATGACTTGTAGAAGGGGTAGAAATGGAACGTAGAATAGAGATTTAGTACTTGAACCCTGGGTCTAGTTACCCCAACAATTACATAAGACTTAAATCCTAATCGAACAAACTTGTGGTTAAGTCGACGAGTTAGGGTGTGGCAACCATGGTGCGCATGTCTAGGATTGGTTTCGGTGGGAGCTTGGTATTTAAGCAGTCCGCGTGACTCACCTCCTCTCCACTCGAATCCTACCTGGTGCATAGCCTCGGTTCACCCTAACCAAGAGGACTTATACACGGGCTAAACCCCTAACTAAAACCTGAAAGGGACTAACCGTATTTTTTTATGGAAACCCTAGTTTTATAATCACCAAATTACCCCTTGAATAGTAGCAAAAATTTATTTTGGAAAATTTTCAAAATATGTCTGACTTATAAAAAATTACAAAAATGCCCTTGGTTTATGAAAATTTTCAAAATACCCACAGTTCTTATCAAAATTTCATTACTTTGCTTAAATGAACCCTAAATTTACAAAATATTAAAAATACCCTCGACTTTTGCTAAAATGTTTCTACTTTACAAAAATACCAAAAACTTTTGTTTTACAAATATCAAGATACCCTGATTTGGAGAATTTACGAAAATGCCCCTAACTTCCAAAATTACCGAAATAACCCCGATTTTTAAAATTTCTGCAACACCGCTGATTTGGAAAATAAATTTTCAAGATAACCTCGAGTTTTTGTAAATTTTGAAATACTTTTGATTTATAAAGATTATTTTCGAAGTGATCCCGATTTATTACCAAAATACCTTATAGGAAAAATGACGAAATTACCTATGGGGGGATGATCAGGAATGCCCAAAATAGTGAAGTGAATGTCGTGAATCAATGTGTCTCTTTTGAGATGGATGAATGTGAATGTGAATGTGAATGTGAATCTCTGAATTAGAATAGTGAACTTGAACTGAGACTTTGTTTGATCGAAAGAACCACTATTAAACTCCATTTCATAAAACTGTTCGTGGATAAAACAGTGGAACAAAAACTAATCTATAAAATTCTTTAATCAGATTAACGCAAGCGGAAGCATGAATTCAAGGGGACGTGGTCGTAATGTGCATGGCCATGGAAGAGGCCGAATGACTGTGTCTGAACCCGTTAGATCGGGTTAAAGATCTAAAAATGAAATGCCACCACCACCCCCAGCCGCTAATGTGGAATATCCGGACCAGACGGGGGATGACGCAGTGTCACAAGCGATTTTCGAGTCTTGGAAAAGGTAGCAGGAGCAGGTGGAGGCATGGGAGCTCAAAAGTCGGTACCTGAGCAACTCCGAGCCAACGGAGCAGAAGTGTTTCGTGGTGTATCAGGTGTAGCACCCAATACCGCTGAGTATTGGTTGGAGGTGACTGAGTGAATTATGGATGAGCTCGACTTAACTGATGAGGAAAAGCTAAAAGGATTGGTGTCGCTTCTCCGCGATGAGTCATATCAATGGTGGCTCACGGTGCGGGATGGTGCTACAGCTGAGGAACTCACGTGGGAGTATGCTAAAGCAGCATACCAGAAGAAGTATGTTGGCACTCATTATATTGATGCCCAGAGAAAGGCTTTCCTAGGACTGGTTCAAGGAAACAAGTCCGTAGCTGAGTACGAGGCTAAATTCCTAAGGCTGAGCTGTTATGCTCGAGGCGTAGTATCTACTGAGCGTGAGCGGTGTGTCCGGTTTGAAGATGGACTAAGAGATGACCTGAGGTTATTGATAGCCCCGCAACAAGAGCGAGAGTTTGCTGTGTTGGTGGAAAAGGCCAAAGTGGCCGAAGATATTAAGGAGTCCGTGAGGGAGAACTCCAATCGAAATAGGCAGAAGAGAGAATTTGGATCATCAAGGCCATCCAAGAATGAGCAAAAGAGGCCTAGAGTTAAAGGGCCGCGAGGTCAACAAGCTGCTATTGGAGGGCAGTACCCTACTTGTGAACAATGTGGGAAGAAGCACTTAGGTGATTGTTGGAAAAAGACGGGAGGATGTTTTAAGTGTGGGTCAAAGGACCATATGATTAAGGACTGTCCGATGAGACCAGATGGGAATCAACCAGTAGCTCAGAATGTTAATTAGGCTGGTAGAGGTGGACAGCAGCTTCAGCGAGGTCGTGGTCCAAACCATGGAGGAAATGGTTTCGGCCGTGGTCGTGGAGCATCAAGTAGAGGTGCTGAAGGTTCAGATGCAAGGCAACCAAGGTTGGTTTATGCAATCGGCCGTCGCGAGGAGAGTGATGTGCTAGATGTGACAACGAGTAAGTTTCTTATTTTCGAAAGGCCTTTATTGCCTTGTTTATTATAGAGCTAGTTCGTTCTTGTATTGCTAGTGAATGGTATGAAACCTTGGATGTGAACTTTGGAATTGTGCATAGGAAATGTGTTAGTTTTATTAAGATCAGAGTACGCAGCAATAGCATAGTGTGGTGAGTTAGATTATACGATTGTTCGTTAGTAAGTAATTTCGAGGACGAAATTATTTTTAAGGGGGTAGAACTGTAATATCCCAGATTAGGGGTTATGCATTTGGCGCATAATTCATAAATTAATAGGCTCAGTGTGTGGGTGAGTGTGTTTAAGGGGTTTGGAGAACCTTAGGAGATGGGGAAAATGCATCGAAAAAATATTGGAATGTTAAGTTTAAAAGAGGAAAGTGAACATTTTTGGAAACTTGGAAATGTAAGAAAATGTTTTAGAAATGTTAAGTTTAAAAGAGGAAAGTGAACATTTTTGGAAACTTGGAAATGTAAGGAAATGTTTTAGAAATGTTAAGTTTAAAAGAGGAAAGTGAACATTTTTGGAAACTTGGAAATGTAAGGAAATATTTTAGAAATGTTAAGTTTAAAAGAGGAAACTAAAACAAGGTGGTCTTAAGAAAATTAATAGAAGAAATTTGACACGAGAACGGGCTTGGAGAAGTGGCTAGGAGGCACCACTTAAAGCCCAGTAAGTGACGCCACAATCAAAGGGGGAAGGAGCCTAGGTTTGAGTCACGTGGGAAGTAAATAAAATAGTTTTATTTTGCTACAAGGAGCAAGGGAGTTGGACGGCACCAAGGCACTTGGGGAAGAGTTTAATTCTCTTTAAAATTCGACAAATAGATAGATAATGATGGACTATTATTATTATTTTTATTAAGAGATAAGAGATAAATATTGGATTAAGTTTTACTAAATTGAATGGGTGATAATTAAAATGATAAAGTTATCAAAATAGGAGTGATGGCCAAGTAAAGGATTTTAAATTAGTAATTTCGGCTACTAAAGGAAAAGAGAGCCATTCATCATATCTTCTTTCAACTCTTCTCTCTGCCAAATTTTCTAGAGCATCTCTTCTTCTTCTTTTTGTTAGCCAAAGCCGAAAACTAAAATAAGCCTAGCCGAATTATTCATAGCTTTTGTGATCTCCATTAAAACTGAATCCATAAACTCCTCAAGATACCATCATTAGTCGATTTCTTTATACCAATCAAAAGCCGAAATTAAGATCCTTCTAGACTACATAGCTGAATATTGCTAAAGGTTCAAGCAAGGATTGTCGATCTCTAAAGTAAGGGTAAGATCTCATTCAGTTTCACCCCTTTTCTTTTAAGATTTGCCGAAATCTAGGACTAACCCCCTTAATATCTTGTTGCCGAAACATTGAAGAGATCTTTCGGGATTTACTAAGTGTCGACTACAAGGAAGGAGAAATTCTTTTCCTGAAGGTATACCATAGGCCACGTGTTCCCTAGTTATTCGGTGAGTTTCGAGATTTAAAATCCACAAGGTAAGTATCTATAGCATTCGATCAAGGCCATGTTGAGTAAATAGATGTGTTTCATTAATATTTAAAAGCAAACTAATCTATTCAAGTAATCTAGTGATTGCCGATTTCAAGAAAGAAGGATACAAAGTTTCAAGATTTGATTAGACATCAATCGGCAAAGAAGGTAAGGATTTAAGTGTACTAATCCTACTAGGATTTGGATTTATGGCCAAATGGCTCTTTACTAAGTATTAAATGATTGATTAAATGTAGAGATTTAAGATCTAAGGCATTAGATCAAGCTTTTCATAATTTTCGTTGAATTTGTTGTTTAATCGTGTGTACCCACACTATCCTTTAATAATATTTATGGCAATATTAAATATATGCATGAATGTGAATATGGCTAAGTACCATGTTAAGGTACACAGTGTTAAGGTACGTTTCCTACTCCTACGAGGATTATGTTAAATATCTGTTACGACATACATATGACATTATAAGAATGTGAAATAAGAATTTGGCATGTTAATGCATGATATGTATGATATGGGGCATATGGGCTATATGAAAAGGGGAAGTGAATGTGGTGATCTAAGACCACAATATCTAAATGTGGTGACCTAAGACCACGATAACTGAATGTGGTGACCTAAGACCACGATATCTGAATGTGGTGACCTAAGACCATGATATCTAAATGTGGTGACCTAAGTTCACGAATTTTATAAGGGCGATGAGCACGTCAACTACAGCGACTGCCTTCGATGGTGTGTAGCGGATGGAGGGTTGACTTCGTAGTCCCCACTGTGTGCAGGATGGTACAGGTGATGTGTAGCGGATGGCATATAGGTTTGGGTTCGGGTTGCATCATTATTTTATATCTGCTATATGATTATGTATGTGATATGATAATATGCCTAAAACTATTTGGACATAGTGTTTGTGTACACATTGAGTCTGTTTGACACACCTCGTTGTGGGAACATTTTTCAGGTGATGATCAAGAATGGACCTGCCTGCGGAGCTTAAAGTTGGCCATGCACAAGAAGAAATTTTACGATTAGGACTTTTATTTTTAATTAAGTACTTCCAATTATTTGGATTTATTTGATGTAATAAGGCCATAGTGAACTATTTTATTTTATTTTACTTTTAAAGTATTATGTTACGAAAATTTTTATGAATTAAAGACTAAATAAATTTATTTTAAATTAATTCCTAAGTGTTTTTGTCACCCAACCTAAAGGGGTTTCCAATAAAAAATAATCTTGTTTTTAACTCGAGCCCAACCCAAAAATAATCGTTCTTTCAAAAACCCAGATTTTCCAAAGCAACAAAAGAATTTGAAACGGTTTACACCGGGGAACATACCAGATTCAGTCAAGGCTCGTGGGTTGGGTTTGGGGTGTTTTAATTTGGTATCAGAGCCTAATTTTAAACTCTCGGCCTTGGGTTTAAGGCCCAAAACATTTTCAAAGTTAAGCCCAAAAAGAATTTTTGTGAATTAAGGAGGATTTTCTGGCATGGCCCACTAAGTCTCCGACCCGTAGTCCACCAGGTAAGTACTCTGATCTCTTTGGTGATTTATATTATGACTTGTAGAAGGGGTAGAAATGGAACATAGAATAGAGATTTAGTACTTGAACCCTAGGACTAGTTACCCCAACAATTACATAAGACTTAAATGCCTAATCGAACAAACCTGTGGTTAAGTCGTCGAGTTAGGGTGTGGCAACCATGGTGCGCATGTCTAGGATTGGTTTCGGTGGGAGCTTGGTATTTAAACAGTCCGCATGACTCACCTCCTCTCCACTCGAATCCTACCTGGTGCATAGCCTCGGTTCACCCTAACCAAGAGGACTTATACACGGGCTAAACCCCTAACTAAAACCTGAAAGGGACTAGCCGTATTTTTTTTTTATGGAAACCCTAGTTTTATAATCACCAAATTACCCCTTGAATAGTAGCAAAAACTTATTTTGGAAAATTTTCAAAATATGTCTGACTTATAAAAAATTATAAAAATGCCCTTGGTTTATGAAAATTTTCAAAATACCCACAGTTCTTATCAAAATTTCATTACTTTGCTTAAATGAACCCTAAATTTACAAAATATCAAAAATACCCTCGACTTTTTCTAAAATGTTTCTACTTTACAAAAATACCAAAAACTTTTGTTTTACAAATATCAAGATACCTTGATTTGGAGAATTTACTCAAATGTCCCTAACTTCCAAAATTACTGAAATAACCTCGATTTCTAAAATTTTTGCAACATCGCTAATTTGGAAAATAAATTTTCAAGATAACCTCGAGTTTTTGTAAATTTTGAAATACTTTTCATTTATAAAGATTATTTTCGAAGTGACCCCGATTTATTACCAAAATACCTTATAGGAAAAATGACGAAATTACCCCTGGGGGGATGATCAGGAATGCCCAAAGTAGTAAAGTGAATGCCGTGACTCAATGTGTCTCTTTCGAGATGGATGAATGTGAATGTGAATGTGAATCTCTGAATTAGAATAGTGAACTTGAACTGAGACTTTGTTTGATCGAAAGAACCACTATTAAACTCCTTTTCATAAAATTGTTCGCGGATAAAACAGTGGAACAAAAACTAAACTATAAAATTCTTTAATCAGATTAACACAAGCGATAGTATGAATTCAAGGGGACGTGGTTGTAATGTGCATGGCCGTGGAAGAGGCCAAATGACTGTGTCTAAACCCGTTAGATCGGGTCAAAGATCTAAAAATGAAATGCCACCACCACCACCCCCAACCGCTAATGTGGAATATCAAGACCAGACGGGGGATGATGCAGTGTCACAAGCGATGCTGCGAGTCTTGGAAAGGGTAGCAGGAGCAGGTGGAGGCATGGGAGCTCGAAAGTCAGTACCTGAGTGACTCCGAGCCAACGGAGTAGAAGTGTTCCGCGGTGTATCAGGTGTAGCACCCAATACCGCTGAGTATTGGTTGGAGGCAACTGAGCGAATTATGGATGAGCTCGACTTAACTGACGAGGAAAAGCTGAAAGGATTGGTGTCGCTTCTCCTCGATGAGTCATATCAATGGTGGCTCACGGTGCGGGATGGTGCTACAGCTGAGGAACTCACATGGGAGTATGCTAAAGCAGCATACCAGAAGAAGTATGTTGGCACTCATTATATTGATGTCCAGAGAAAGGCTTTCCTAGGACTGGCTCAAGGAAACAAGTCCGTAGCTGAGTACGAGGCTGAATTCCTAAGGCTGAGCTGTTATGCTCGAGGCGTAGTATCTACTGAGCTTGAGCGGTGTGTCCGGTTTGAAGACGGACTAAGAGATGACCTGAGGTTATTGATAGCCCCGCAATAGGAGCGGGAATTTGCTGTGTTGGTGGAAAAGGCCAAAGTGGCCGAAGATATTAAGGAGTCCGTGAGGGAGAACTCCGATTGAAATAGGCAGAAGAGAGAATTTGGATCATCAAGGCCATCCAAGAATGAGCAAAAGAGGCCTAGAGTTAAAGGGCCGCGAGGTTAACAAGCTGCTACTAGAGGGCAGTACCCTACTTGTGAACAATGTAGGAAGAAGCACTTAGGTGATTGTTGGAAAAAGACGGGAGGATGTTTTAAGTGTGGGTCAAAGGACCATATGATTAAGGACTGTCCGATGAGACCAGATGGGAATCAACCAGTAGCTCAGAATGTTAATCAGGCTGGTAGAGGTGGACAGCAGCTTCAGCAAGGTCGTGGTCCAAACCATGGAGGAAATGGTTTCGGCCGTGGTCATGGAGCACCAAGCGGAGGTGCTGAAGGTTTAGATGGAAGGCAGCCAAGGTTGGTTTATGCAATTGACCGTCGCGAGGAGAGTGATGTGCCTGATGTGACAACGGGTAAGTTTCTTATTTTCGAAATGCCTTTATTGCCTTGTTTATTATAGAGCTAGTTCATTCTTGTATTGCTAGTGAATGGTATGAAACCTTGGATGTGAACTTTGGAATTGTGTATAGGAAATGTGTTAGTTTTATTAAGACCAGAGTGCGCAGCAATAGCATAGTGTGGTGAGTTAGATTGTATGATTGTTCATTAGTAAGTAATTTCGAGGACGAAATTATTTTTAAGGGGGTAGAACTGTAATATCCTATATTAGGGGTTATGCATTTGGCGCATAATTCATGAATTAATAGGCTCAGTGTGTGGGTGAGTGTGTTTAAGGGGTTTGGAGAACCTTAGGAGATGGGGAAAATGCATCGGAAAAATATTGGAATGTTAAGTTTAAAAGAGGAAAGTGAACATTTTTGGAAACTTGGAAATGTAAGGAAATGTTTTAGAAATGTTAAGTTTAAAAGAGGTAAGTGAACATTTTGGAAACTTGGAAATGTAAGGAAATATTTTAGACATGTTAAGTTTAAAAGAGGAAAGTGAACATTTTTGGAAACTTGGAAATGTAATGAAATGTTTTAGAAATGTTAAGTTTAAAATAGGAGACTAAAACAAAGTGGTCTTAAGAAAATTAATAGAAGAAATTTGACACGAGAACGGGCTTGGAGAAGTGGCTAGGAGGAACCACTTAAAGCCCAGTAAGTGACGCCACAATCAAAGGGGGAAGGAGCCTAGGTTTTGAGTCACGTGGGAAGCAAATAAAAGAGTTTTATTTTTCTGCAAGGAGCAAGGGAGCTGGACGGCACCAAAGCACTTGGCGAAGAGTTTAATTCTCTTTAAAATTCGGCAAATAGATAGATAATGATGGACTATTATTATTATTTTTATTTTTATTAAGAGATAAGAGATAAATATTGGATTAAGTTTTACTAAATTGAATGGGTGATAATTAAAGTGATAAAGTTATCAAAATAGGAGTGATGGCCAAGTAAAGGATTTTAAGTTAGTAATTTCGGCTACTAAAGGAAAAGAGAGCCATTCATCATATCTTCTTTCAACTCTTCTCTCTGCCGAATTTCCTAGAGCATCTCTTCTTCTTCTTTTTGTTAGCCAAAGCCGAAAACTAAAATAAGCCTAGCCGAATTCTTCATAGCTTTTGTGATCTCCATTAAAACTGAATCCATAAACTCCTCAAGATACCATCATTAGTCGATTTCTTTATACCAATCAAAAGCTGAAATTGAGATCCTTCTAGCCTACATAGCCGAATATTGCTAAAGGTTCAAGCAAGGATTGTCGATCTCTAAAGTAAGGGTAAGATCTCATTCAGTTTCATCCTTTTTCTTTTAAGATTTGCCGAAATCTAGGACTAACCCCATTAATATCTTGTTTCCGAAACTTTGAAGAGATCTTTCGGGATTTACTAAGTGTCGACTACAGGGAAGGAGAAATTCTTTTCCTGAAGGTACACCATAGGCCGAGTGTTCCCTAGTTATTCGGTGAGTTTCGAGATTTAAAATCCACAAGGTAAGTATCTATAGCATTCGGTCAAGGCCATGTTGAGTAAATAGATGTGTTTCATTAATATTTAAAAGCCGAAACTAATCTATTCAAGTAATCTAGTGATTGCCGATTTCAAGAAAGAAGGATACAAAGTTTCTGGCATTTAGACATCAATCGGCAGTAAGGTAAGGATTTAAGTGTACTAATCCTACTAGGATTTAGATTTATGGCCGAATGGCTCTTTACTAAGTATTAAATGATTGATTAAATGTAGAGATTTAAGATCTAAGGCAATAGATCAAGCTTTTTGGGATTTCAGCGAATTTGTTAAGCGAATCAGGTGTGTACCCCACACTATCCTTTAATAATATTTATGGCAATATTAAATATATGCATGAATGTGAATATGGCTAAGTACCATGTTAAGGTACACAGTGCTAAGGTACGTTTCCTACTCCTACGAGGATTATGTTAAATATCTGTTACGACATACATATGACATTATAAGAATGTGAAATAAGAATTTGGCATGTTAATGCATGATATGTATGATATGGGGCATATGGGTTATATGAAAAGGGAAGTGAATGTGGTGACCTAAGATCACAATATCTGAATGTGGTGACCTAAGACCACGATAACTGAATGTGGTGACCTAAGACCACGATATCTGAATGTGGTGACCTAAGACCACGATATCTCGAATGTGGTGACCTAAGACCACGAATTTTATAAGGCGATGAGCATGTCGATTGCAATGAACGCCTTCAATGGTGTGTAGCGGATGGAGGGTTGACTTAGTAGTCCCCACGGTGTGTAGGATGGTAAGGGTGATGTGTAGCGGATGGCATATAGGTTTGGGTTGGGTTGCATCATTATTTTATATCTGCTATATGATTATGTATGTGATGTGATAATATGCCCGAATCTATTTGGACATAGTGTTTGTGTACATAGTGAGTCTGTTTGACTCACCCGTTGTAGGGAACATTTTTCGTGTGATGATCAAGAATGGACCGGCCTCATGGAGCTTAAAGATGGCCATGCACAAGAAGAAATTTTACTGATTAGGACTTTTATTTTTAATTAAGTACTTCCAATTATTTGGTTTTATTTGATGTAATAAGGCCATCGTGAACTATTTTATTTTATTTTACTTTTAAAGTATTATGTTACGAAAATTTTTATGAATTAAAGACTAAATAAATTTATTTTAAATTAATTCCTAAGTGTTTTTGTCGCCCAACCTAAAGGGGTTTCCAATATAAAATAAACTTGTTTTTAACTCGAGCCCAACCCAAAAACAATTGTTCTTTCAAAAATCTAGATTTTCCAAAGCAACAAAAGAATTTGAAACGGTTTACACCGGGGAACATACCAGATTCGATCAAGGCTCATGGGCCGGGTTTGGGGTGTTTCAAAATGCATGTTTATGGTTAGAGAAATGACTTTTATTAAGTTATTTTCGGTGAAAATGCCTAAAAGGACTAATATGTAAAAGTTATAAAATGTTTCATAAAAGTGTGTTTTAATGGAAATTGTGGGCTTTTATAGTTATGAAAATGGTTAGGCTAGGCTTAATGTACAAATAAATTTAATGAATATCATTTTACGAGCCTAGGGACAAAAATTGTAAATATGTGAAACTTTAGGGGAAAACGTAATTTTTCCATAATATGATTTTTGGGTCACATTGAATAATGTGACTAATAAATAAATTAAATGTGATATTATAGATCAAGGAAAATGATGTTTGGAACTAGAACGAGGGAAAACGATATATTGACGAATAAGTCATTTTCACCGATTTTGCTACGGAGGTACGTTTGTATGTAAATAATGCATCATTTTTACTTATGTTTTCATATTTGGATAAATGGTATGAATTGTGGCTGAATATTTGATGTAATTGACAAAATATCGACAAGTGATAAATTTCCCAGTTGAACCTTAGGAATAAAAATAGATACGAGTGACATGTTCATTAGAAAACTATGTGAAATCTAAGTGAAATAAGTGATCTGGGTACTGGTCCGTACGTTCTACCGGTGCCTGAGTTATCCGGCATGTGTTACGGATACTCGACAGCTTGTGTAAGCAACACTGTGTAGTTTCGTCATGACCGACAGCTTGTGTGAGCAGACCCGAGATTGTGACCATGTGAAACGGGTGCAAGTATTATAAGTTCTTCCAGTGGTTGGGTAATCCGACATGCGTTGTGGATATCTGACAGCTTGTGTGAGCAGTACTAAGTAGTTACGTATGACCGACAGCTTGTGTGAGCAGACCTGTGAATGTGATTAGCTCGAAAGCAAGCCTATGTAAAAAGTGTGATATAAAGTATCTTTAGCTACAAGTGTGGCACTTATGTGCAAATTTTCGTGTATCTATTATTATTCCAATGCGTTCAATGGAAATGACTAAGTATAAACGAATATGACTAAGTGATGAATAAGTGCAGGTACGTGTATATATATTCATGAGCAATGTGCTCGATATGTGATCGAACTTTGGTAAGGTTGATATGGAGTAAGTGTTACAATGAATACCTATAAATAGTTGATTATGACTAGCTATTTGCATGGCTAACTATGGATATACTTTAGTGTTATATGTGTGTAAATGAGAATTAATACAAAGAAAACATGATAGAGTAAAATTAGCAATAAAATAGTTTGGATAGTAGCATTTATATTACTTTGAAAATTCACCAAAATGATGGAAATTGAATTAGAAGTTGAATAAGATATTAAATTAAATCTTATTGAGTCTATTTTCACATAAAAGAAAAAGTGTAAGAAAAATAATTTTATATTTTGAGATATTTGAATTTTTGTGAGATGATTTAGAATGATTTTAGAATCCCCTATTCTAACTTGGTAAAATCATTAAAAATTATACAAAAATAATTATGGGTTTTAATTTACATGATTGAAATACTTAATGAGTATATTTTCAAAAGAAATAAACGGGAATATCATTCGAATCCCGTATGAGGAGATAATTAATTTTTAGTGAAGAGGGGTTGGAACTATTAGACAGTGGAACAGGGGTGACTTTAATGAATAAATGTACTTATTGGCTAAATAAAAAATTCTTAATTTGGAGTTCCTTGACTCAAGATATAAATAATTTAGTGATTATGACTCAAGTAGACAGCTTGAGATGAACATGAGTAAATGTGGAACTATGTGCAATTATGATTGTATTATCTTGAGAACATATTGTGAAGACTTATAAAAGCCTGTTAATAAATTACTTATTATTTGCATACCTACTTACTAAGCTATAATGCTTACCCCTTTACTTTCCTTTTTCCTATAGTGTCACAGATGCTAGCTCGAGTTAGAGGTCGTCAGAGATTCTATCACACTAACAAGTTATTGATTGGTATCGTATCAACGATTTTCAAGTATTTTTAAGTCTATGGCATGTATAGGGACTTGATTATGTGTGTATATATTAATATGAGTTGGCCTAGAATGTTGGCCTATGTTATTAGAAGGTTATTGTTGTATAAGACCGTTTAATATGGATAATAATTGTTATGTTATAAGTCTATGATGATGCATTTCAAGAATGTGCATGCTTGCATGTGTTGGATGAGTAAATGTGTGATAATTATGAGTGGTAAATGTAATTGGTAGTTTAAGTTGCATGATGTGAATGGTTAAGTGTGTGTGTGTGATTATGCATGATGAATGTGGTTTGTAAATGGTATGTGGATGCCTTAGTGTGGGTGTTTGAATGCTTAATAATACATTGTATAAGTGTATAAGTGTTTTGGGGAGGCAAAGGGCTTGGTAAATAATCTTACTTGTGCCCACACGGGCAGCCACATGGCCATGTGCCCAGGGTGTGTGAAGTCTGCACTTGATTTTTGAAAATTCGATGTAACAGCCCGGTTTAGACCCCATTTGAAATAGTGGTTTCGAAACCACAAATCTGAGGTCGAAAAAATATTTTATATTATTTTTGGTGTTTACAGTATGTGATTGAGCATGTGTGAAAATTCTGTGAAAATTTTATCGTTTGTGCCGAATTATGAAAAATGACTTAATTGCATAAAATGCAAAAGTTGTGTTCTGATTGTTAAAGTGCCAAATTGGCATGGCTTTTTAAATGAGAGGTCCTTATGTTGTAAATGGACCATTAATGGCTTGTGTGGACAAAAATGGGCTAAGTTAATGGGATTTTAATGTTATAACAAAAAGGGTAAAATGTGTATTAAGGACTAATAAATAAAACAAAAGCATTATCATCTATAAATCTCTTCATCTAAATTGGATAACAAAATAAAATAAAGACAAAAGAAAGCATTTGGTTTCGACACACTTTTGATCTTTGATTGAGGTATGAAATTTGTTCGGTTCTTGATAATTTCTATGTTTTTGTGGTCGTTGCTTTATGTTCTATCAAACCCATGCTTTAATTTTAGAATTTGATGATGATTTTGAGAAGTTCCATTGATGATTATGTGAGCTTTGTGTTGTTAGTTAGTGGAATATGAATGCTTAATGTTGGGTTAACATAGTTTATATTTGGATTTTTGGTGAAATTGAGTAATTTGGGCTAAATTGTGAAAAAGGAAAAATTGGAGGACTAAAATGTAAAATAAATGAAATATGTGGACTTATATGAAGTATATGAATATTCGGCTAAGCATGGGATTAGTAAAATTTTGTGTATTTTGTGATTTTGTGAAATAGGGACTTAAATGTTAAAATGTAAAAATGTGAGGGCTAATTTGTAAATTTCCCTAAATATGTGTTTTTTGGATTGAATTGAATGATTTTGTGAATAAATGAGTTAAATTTGAATATGTATAGATCAAGAACCAAAGAAAATGGACTTAGACCGAGGATAGTCTAAAGTGATCAAATAGTCGAATCCGTTCGTCTATATCCGTACGAGGTAATTCCATATATGAATAAACATATTTAAGTTGAATTGTTCATGTTTATTTGATATTGAATTTTGATGAGTGGCTTTTGATGATATACGTGTGAAATTCGAGAAAGCATTGACAATGTGTCAAAATCTGAAAAGTCCCGTACGAACATTAGGAATAGATAGGATCCATATGTCATGACTTAGGGATTCCGATATGTGATATCATGTAAGACCACTTTTGGGACGTTGGCATTGATTTTATATTTACGTGTAAGCCCATGTAAGACCACGTCTGGGACAGTGGCATCGATATTTGATTCGTGTAAGACCCTGTTTGGGACAGTGGCATCGATATTTTATTACATGTAAGACCACGTCTGGGACGCTAGCATTGTACAAGTATTTTGAGTATCCAAGTATCCTATTTAATTTCGAATGGTTCTATGGGAAATTTCGAGAAATGAAAGACTATGTGAAATATGTAATCAATTTAGGTACGTTTGAGATGTATACTATGATTGAGTATGAAAGGTAAGTATATGTGATTATGCACAAGTGAGATATGTGGATAAATTAAATGAGACAAAATGTGATATATGTATGAAATGAGCAAAAAGGATACTTTGAGGTATGAATTATTGGTAAGCAATGGCTAAACAAATGAGCCAAAGAATAGTTGTGAATTTGCAATTGAGATATGTTAAAGTTCTTATACTTGAAATGGTTATTAATGTTATATGGTAAGTTTATTTGTATATGGCTTACTAAACTTTTGAAAGCTTACTCTGTGTGTGTTTGCATTGTTTTATAGATCGTTAAAGCTACGGAAAGCCTAGGGATTGTCAAGAATCGTCATCACACTATCAAATCATATTTTGGTACCTTTTGAATGTGTTTATAGCTAAGTATGGCATGTATAGTCTAGTTGAATTAGATGATGTTTTGAGTTGTATATATAATCTATGTGATATGGCTTGTAAATGGGATGTGAATATGGTAAATGTCAATTATGTTTTGTGATGCAAAGTTGGTATGTTTTGGTGAATGGTTAGTATATTGAATTGGTAAGTTATGTGGATGGATTTTGTTTAGAAATGCTTGTGATTAGAATGAGATACATGATTCATAAGTTGGTAAGTTTGATATGCATTGAATGGTTAGAAAAGATGGACATTATTGATATGGTTTGGTTGCATTTTGAGGGCATGGAATGTGTTTATTTGTGCTTGTAGGTTTGACCCTAAATGGGTGGCAAATTGGCCTTGTAAATGGCCTATATTTTTCTACACGGTTGACAACACGGGCGAGTGGCTCGACCGTGTCCCTTGAATTTATAATTTGGTACAAGTCAGGCTCGCACATAGGCTAAACACAAGAGCGTGTGACTGGCCGTGTGGTGCAAGTCAGTGTCAACCACGACTGAGGCACACGGGCATGTCTCAGACCGTGTGGATAAGTTAGTATGTATGCCCTGTTTTGCCACGGCATAGACACATGGGCATGTCTGAGGCTATGTGCCTGCCCACACGGGCTTGTGACCTCTGTAACTTTGAAAAATGTTAAATTTTTAGAAATTTTCGTACATGTTTAGTTTAGTACGACCCCTTCCTAATGCATGTTGAAGTCTTGTAGACCTTATTAAGGGACTATATGCTTGTATTTTGCTATGATATGACGATGATATACCTTGTGATGTGAAATGTTTGTAAAAGTTTTGATTTGTTGGATAATGCCTCTTAACCCTAAATCGGTGATGGTTAGGGGTGTTACATTTGAAACGCCACACGGCCTAACACACGGGCGTGTATCTCAGCTGTGTGAAGGACGTGGCCTTGGACACAGGCGTGTGCCCCTATTTTTTAAGAAATTTTTCAGTGCTTTCAAAAGTTCTCGATTTAGTCTCGGACCACTTCCAAGGTATGTATTGGGCCTCGTAGGACCTATTTAGGGACTCAAAGATAAAAATTTAAAAAGTTTTAATTTGGATGAAATTTTATGACTCGCTTAATACATTTACAAGTGTATGTGTTTCGATAATGCCTCATACCCTATTTCGGCATCAGATACGGGTAAGTGGTGTTACACAAGGGGTTGAACCCAAAGGAGATGGAGAATGAGAAATAAATAACGTGTAGTTTAGAGTCTAAGCGACTACTAATACATTTTTATAGTACGAAAAATCATAACAAGAAAATGTTGCAAGGAAATTAAATATGCTACTCTACAGACCAATTTGTACAGAGTACAATCATAACGGTGGTCGATGACTCCGATGTGGTTTGTAAATTTTTTGAAGGAGGGACTTAAATCGCTTAAATGACTAAAGTGACTAAAGCTAAAAACAAAAATACTATGTGTCTCCTCTCTCCTCAGCCAAAATTGGTTGTTTTAGGCTGATGGCTGATGAAATTTTGTTACTAAAATTACCCCTACACGAGATTTATGTGATTAGTGAGTGATCGTGTCAAACAGTCGAGTTTTAATATATATAAAGAATGATCGAACCTGTAGACTAACTATGACAACGATTGAGGGAAGTGCACCTATCGAACAATAGTATAGTTTAGGCAAGATTATTTTATCGAACCCAAAGGAACCTAAAAGTACTACTACTCACTTTCTTTCTATTATTTAGCCTAAAATACGGAGTGATTTATTAATTTAAAACTAATGAAAAACTAAACTGGATGCAAAGACAAAAGAATGAAACTTTGGAAAAAGACTGTGGAAAAACTCAGATGATTACGATGATACCCTCAGGAAGAATCCACCTATGACTTCTTTTGTTATCTAACTTTTAATTCATATGACTTCTTTACTTAGCTTGATCCGTGAGACTCCCTAACCTATATTAAACCCTCTCTCGAGGAGAATAATATCTAACCTTAGGTTAATTAGTGGAACTCTCGTTCTCTTATAATAACGCCCTAAGGAAGCAGTAAATCGATCAATGGACTCCCATATTAGGTTTCATCCTAATCTGGAAAAATCTAATCACCCTATCTCTAGGCGTGCGATCAACTCCGCTTAATTATGCTAGATCTAATCTTAGGCAGGGTCTATTCCTCCTCCACCTAAGCACATCAGATTAAATTAAGTAACATAATTAAGAACAAGCTAAGTACTTATCATATAATTTAGAAATCAAATAACAAAATCCATCACAGGTTTCATCCCCTTCAGGTATCTGAAGGGTTTAGTTCATAACAAAATAAGAAAACATCTCAAGAGAAAAGATAAAACAAAACATAAGAAATCCCTAAAACCCCCTAAAGGAAATGAAGAGGAGATCCTCTGTCTTGAGTAGAACTCCGGCTTCTTGAGATGGATCAACTGGCTATCTTCGAGTAATTCGCTGAATAAAAGCTTTGGCAGAAAACTCTACCCCTTGTTTCGGCTTCTGCCGAACTCTCCTTTTTAGTTGCTTGGGTGTTTATATAGGCTTTGATATGCTTTACTTGGCTCCTAAGTATCCTAATTCAAGTAGAATTCCTCCTAGGATGTTTAAGTAGACTTAGGAATGTGTTTCTTTGCCTCCAAGTATCCAAATCCGAGTGAAATTGCTCTTTCTCGCGGTAGGGGCACGGCCATGGTACACGTCCATGTAAATCGTCTTCAGGTCATGTCTCGATTTTGTCGATTGGGGCATGGCCGTGTAAATTGTGGCTGAAATACCCCAAACCCGACCCAAAAAGCCTGACCAGATTTGATAAGTTCTTCGAGTAAAACTTTAGCAAATTCTCGCTTTGTTTAAGAAAAACTTGATGATTTTGAATAAAACAGATTAACTTAAAGATTGGGTTGAAATCAAATTGTAAAGTAAATTTGTATCTTCTTAAAACATTATTTTTAAGAGAAATTAATAAGTTAAAAGAAAACCAAATTTAATGAAAAACTTATTAATATTGTGGAAATATATTTTGTTTTCAAAAATAGTTTAAATTATTTATCAAAAACCATTTAGTTATTTAATTAATAATTGTTCATTGCGAATAAAAATAAATCCAAACACAAAAATTAAAAACAGTTCATAGTGGCCTTATTACATAAAAATAGCAAAAACCCATAATAAATTCTAAGTAGTAAAAATAAGCTTAATAAGTTTAATTAGGAAAATCTCCAAAATACTTTGTTTGAGCATTGGCCACCACGTAGTCCTCGCTAACCCGATCCATCGCGTTAAGAGTTATCTGAAAAATTATCCCACAAAAGGGGTGAGCCATAAACTCAATGTGTAACACATACATTAAAAAGCCCATTTGATCATAGCCTTTAAGCCCATTAATATCACATATAGCCATAGGCCCATTTAAGTCATATTTAGCCAAAAGCCCATTTCTATAGCAAATCAAATAAAAATTATTTAGAAATCACATGGATATTTATATAATGAAATGCAAACCCGAGCCCACCTAAATATTCATCCGCTACACACCACCCGTACCAACCAATCACACCGTGGGGATTACTAAATCGACCCTCCATCCACTACACACCATCGAAGGCAGTTGTTGCAGTCAACATGCTCATCGCCCTTATAATTTTGTGGCATGGCCTCCAGATAATTGTGATCGAAGTCACCGGATTTCAAATATGTGACCGAAGTCTCCAGATTCACATATGTGACCGAAGTCACCGGATTCAAAATATGTGACCGAAGTCACCGGATATTGTGGTAAAACCACCGGAATACTTCGCCTTTATCAATAACACCCATATGCCCATGCACATACATATTATTTAGTTTTCATGCCATTTACCCCAAAATCATAGCAAAAATCATATTTATCGCACATTTAGGCATATAGCAAAATTAGCAAAATATTGGGGTTAAACATACCTGAATATCGTATACCACAGAATGGTACTCGCAACCATTATTACACATGTTTTCATACAAATCACATTTAATATAGATCTATGAGATTTTAGTGTAATGTTACACACTTTATGACTGTGAGAACGATACCTTCCCGCTCGTCAACACCAAGTTAATTATCACACTTGATTACTAATAAAACTATACTATTGATGAGAGATCTAAATCCTTACCCTCGGATTCTCGAACAACCGTTACTTGTGGTTTTTCTCCGTTATATGAACCAAAACCCGATGACAACCCACTAACGAAAAGTGGTTCGGTTGTACGCACGACTTCAAATAAACAATCTTCGTTAGCAGAGGGTCCACAACCCGGTGGAAAATCTCGTATACCCGATACAGCACTTCGCTTGAAGTTTGAGGGTATAACAGAGCCTCCTCTCTTCCAAACACTCCGTACCGCTCTTTTCGAACCTATCTTGTTAGTCTCAAAATCACCCCTAAAATAAAGTTGATTAATAAACTATCTAAAAGAAACGATATATCCGAAAATGATAATCCTTACCTTGGATGATTTCGAAAGATCTCTCCTTAAATGTTGGTTTCAAAAAGGATCCTTAACAATCCCTTCCAAAGTTTCGGCCTAGGAGAAAAATGAGAGAATTAAGTTTCTAAATCGACTATTCTAAAAAGAAATAATGAAAACACTTAAAAAAAATCCTTACTTAACCACTTGAAGATTTAACCTTGTCAAAGTACAAGAAAAGAAATGATGCTTTTGGCTTGAATAAAAAGAAGAGAAAAATATGATGTTTTTGGTTATGGTGGTTTTTCGGGTTTTCAACAAAAGAAAAGAAATAAGAAGATGAAAATAGAGAATGGGAGTTTCGGCCTTAGCAAGGTAAATGAGAAGAGAAATTTGAGAGAAAGGGATGATTTGCTTTTTGGTAGAAAATGGTTTCGGTTGAAAGTGAACAAGGAGAAGATGATGATGATTAAAAGAAAAGAGATGAGGTAAGAGGCTTATGTGCATTCGGCCATGAGAGAAAAAGAAGAGAAAATAGGTCTTTGAAACTTTTGATACTTTCGGTTACAAAGTGAAGAGAGAGATGTTATGTTTAGGAGAAAGAAACTAGAAAGACTTCTCAAACCGAAATGGTAAATTGCAAAAGACCAAAAGAAGAGAAAAAGGCTTCTCTTTTGTGTAGATAAGCATTCGGCTATGAACAAGGTTTTGGAGAGAAACTTGGTTAAAAATTTTGGCCAACAACACCCTAATGCCTATGCAAAAATTCGGCCAACCTTACCAACATAATCCCCTTTTTCCTCCTCAATTCTTCCCCATCAATCCCTTGATTCCCAACACAATTAAACCTTCTCCCCTTAGCCCCTAAAGCCGACTAGGTTCATGGTCAAATGACCATGAAAAAGCTTCCAAAACACCATCCTTTCTTCAAGCCTTTTGTCCCCCTATCTTACCATATCTTCATGATTCCATGCCATAACTTCTAGCTTGCCTTTTTCATATGGTCTACTAACCAAAAATAAAAAGATGACCATCCATTCTAGAATAGTCTTGGCCGACACTATAGGAAAGAAAACAAAAAAATTAAAAATCCTTCCACTTGCTAACTAGGGGATTCGAACCTCTCTCCTCAAGCATTCATCCATGCGCCCTTACCACCTTGCCAATTGACTTATTATGCTTAAAACCTCTTGTCAATATTTCTTAAAGCCTATCTTGCTTAATTCCATCTTATTTATTAAAAATTTAATATTTCTCTAAGCATTCACTTACATAATGAAGTTTGAAAAACTTCCAAAACACACTCAATTATACTTAGACATGCAACAACATACAATTAAATAAAATGCATAACCCCTATTTTCAGGATGTTACAGTTCTACCCCCTTAAAATAATTTCGATCCCGAAATTACCTGGCTAGAACAAGTGAGGGTATTGCTGTTGCATCGCTTCCTCCGGTTCCCACGTAGCTTCTTTTGATCCATGGTTATGCCATAATACTTTGACGAGAGGAACCGATTTTCTCCGTAACACCTTTACATCCCGCTCTAGGATTTGAATTGGCTCCTCTTCATAGGACAAATATGGTCTTAATTCCACCTCCTCAACTGGCACTACATGAGATGGATTCGACCGGTAACGGCGTAACATTGAAACATGGAACACATTGTGCATTTGCTTCAACTCCAAAGGCAAATCTAACTGATATGCCACAGGTCTGACCCGCTTCAAAACCCGATAAGGTCCAATGAACCTGGGACTTAACTTCCCTTTGCGACCAAATCTCATCACCTTTTTCCAAGGTGAAACCTTTAGGAAAACTTGATCTCCCAAAGTAAACTCTATTTCTTTCCGCTTAAGATCTGCGTACGACTTTTGTCTGTCAGATGTTTCCTTTAACCGAGCCCAAATTACCTTAACCTTTTTTTCGAATTCAGGCACTATTTCTAGACCCAGAACTTGACGTTCTTCAAGTTCTGTCCAACACATATGAGTGCGACACTTCCGTCCATATAGTGCTTCATACGGTGCCATCCGAATACTGGCTTGGTAACTGTTGTTGTACGCAAATTCTGCTAACGGTAAGAACTCCTCCCAGCTTCCTCTGAAATCCATCACACATCCCCTTAACATATCCTCTAAGACTTGAATTACTCGCTCGATCGATGTCGATGTGGATGAAATGCCGCATCAAGTCCAATCTGGTGCCCAAAGCCTGATGCAATGTTTCCAAAACCGAGACGTAAACCTCAGATCTCTGTCCGAAATAATCGACACCGGCACTCCATGTAATCTCACAATCTCAGCTACATATAACTTCGCTAATTTCTTCAAAGAGTAATCAACCCGAACTGGGATAAAATGTGCAGAGTTCGTCAATTGGTCCACTATCACCCATACTGAGTCTTTCTTAGTACGCATAGGAGGAAGCCCACTAACAAAGTCCATGGTGATGCTCTCCCACTTCCACTGCGGAATCTTTATCGTCTGAAGCAATCCCGAAGGTACTTGATGTTCAGCCTTGACTTGTTGACACGTTAAACGCTTTCCTATGAATTTTGTAACTTCCCGCTTAAGACCAAGCCACCAAAATTGATCTCGCAAATCTCGGTATAACTTACTTCCTCCAGGATGCATAGCATATGGGCTACCATGCAACTCCTGAAGAATCTTTTGCCTCAACTCCTGATCCCTCGGCATACAGATTTTACCTTTGAAACACAATACCCCATCATTGTTAATACCATAATCTTCCAATTCCCCACTCTGCACCTGCCGAAGCTTAGTACTCAGATCATCATCTACCAACTGTCTCTTTTCACTTGTCTCAACCACGTCGGCTTTACTTGTAATTCTGCCAACAAGCTTCCGTCATCATAAAGACTAAGATGTGCAAACATCGCCCTTAGATCTGATACCACTTTTTGACTTAGAGCGTCTGCCACCACATTCGCCTTGCCCGGATGGTACTCAATAGAACAGTCGTAGTCTTTCAACAATTCTATCCACCTTCGCTGCCTCAAATTCAGTTCCTTCTGAGTCAGTAGATATTTCAGACTCTTGTGGTCCGTATATATCACTGACTTTTCCCCGTATAAATAATGTCTCCAAACATTAAGAGCAAAGACCACCGCTGCCAACTCCAAGTCATGCGTCGGGTAATTGACCTCATGTGACCTCAATTGTCGAGACGCATACGCAACTACTTTTTTGCCTTGCATCAGAACACATCCTAATCCTGTGTGAGAAGCGTCACAATATACCATGAAATCCTTTCCTGCCTCAGGCTGAATCAAAACTGGAGCTTCGGTCAAAACCCTCTTAAGCTTCTCAAAGCTCTCTTGCTGCTTATCAGCCACACGAAAGGTACTTCCTTCCTCAACAATTTCGTTAAAGGTGCAAACTATCGATTAGAATCCTTCGACAAATCTTACGTAGTAGCTGCTAATCCCAAGCTGCGAACCTCGCCATGAGACTTAGGTGGTTTCCAATCTAGCACAGCCTCAATCTTCTGAGGATCCACCCTTATCCCTTCTGCCGACACCACATGGCCTAAAAACGTGACTTCCTTAAGCCAAAATTCACATTTGCTGAATTTGGCATATAGCTTCTTCTCCCTTAAAACTTGCAACACAATCCGGAGATGCTTATCATGTTCCATTTCGAACTTAGAATACACCAGGATGTCGTCTATGAACACCACGACGAACTGATCCAAGTAGGGTTGGAAAATTCGGTTCATCATATCCATGAACGCAGATGGGGCGTTCGTCAATCCGAATGGCATTACCAAAAATTCATAATGCCCATATCTAGTTCGGAAAGCTGTCTTATGGATATCTGCTTCTTTCACTTTAAGCTGATGATACCGACCTTAGATCTATCTTTGGGAATACCGTAGCTCCTTTAAGCTGATCGAACAAGTCGTCGATCCTTAGCAAAGGATACTTGTTCTTGATGGTCAGCTTATTCAACTATCGGTAATCTATACACATCCTCATCGTTCCGTCCTTCTTTTTCACGAATAGGACCGGTGCTCCCCATGAGACACACTAGGTCGGATAAATCCACGATCAAGCAACTCCTGAATCTGAGCCTTAAGCTCAACTAACTCCTTCGGTGCCATTCTATATGGAGCAATAGAAACTGGCACCGTTCCAGGCAATAAGTCAATCTCGAATTCTACCTCTCGATCCGGAGGCAAATCTGGGAGTTCTTCCGGAAAAATATCTACAAATTCACTCACAGTCCTGACTTCTTCAACAGTTGCCTCCTTAGCCTCCAAGGCACTCACCAACATCAGAAAGGCTACACATCCCTTTCTAACCATCTTTTCTGCCTTAAGAACGGATACTACGTTTGATAAGTAGTTCCGTCTCTCGCCATCACTACAACTTCTTTGTCATCAATAGTTCTTAAGGGCATCCGCTTAGCAGCACAATCCACATTTGCATGATATTTCACTAGCCAATCCATGCCTAAGATCAGGTCGAATTCCCCAAATGGCAACTCCATTAAATCACCGAAATCAGATCCTTGAACTTCTAAAGGCACTTCCTTAAAAAGTTTGTCTATTACTACTGTCTGTCCTAAAGGACTAAGTACAGTCATCTTCCTAGGTACAGTCTCAGAAGTCACATGCAAAGTTTCAGATACTTCACTAGCGATGTAGGAGTGAGTTGACCCTATATCTATCAAAGCAATAAAGGGCAACCCGTAAATCGAAACGCGTCGTGATAACATCAAAAGGCCACTATCCTCTTTTGATTTAATCGCATATACCGGACTGGCTGTCTCGCCTCAGAGCTACCACTGCCTCTGCCTGAAGTTCCGCGACCTCTAGCAGAACCATTACTTCTTCCATTTGGACCACGGCCCCTTATCGGCTACTGTCCACCTCTGCCAGCCTGATTAACACCCTGACTTGCTGGGCGGTTCTTATCTGAATTCATTGGGCAATCCTTGATCATATGATCTTTAGACCTTCACTTGAAACATCCCCCGGTCTTTTTCCAACATTCTCCCAGATGCATCTTCCCACATTGAGCACACGCACGATGTTGTCCTCCCGTAGCAGTCTGCTGACTTCGCGGCCCATCATTTCTTGGTTTCTTTTGAAAATTCCCGGATGACCCTGAAGACCCAAAGCTCTTCTTATTCTTATTCTGGCCTCTGTCCCAGTTCTGTCTTTCAGTCCGCTTAACTTTTGGCTATCCTTGCCCTTTCTACTAAAATTGAAAAATCTCTTTCCCGGTGTGGAGCAATCAACACTCAGAGTTCATCTCTCAATTTATCCTCGAATCTGACACACCGCTCATAATCAGTAGTTACTATCCCTCTGGCATGTCGGCTAAGTCGCAAAAACTCTACTTCATATTCAGCTATCGACTTATTTTCTTGCACCAAACTCAGAAACGCCTTTCTCTGAGAGTCGATGTAGCTAGCTCCAACATATTTCCCTTCAAATTTAATCTTAAAATATCCCCAATCCACTCGATCCGCAGGGATACTCTCCTTGACAGTGAGCCACCACTGGTAGGCCTCATCACGAAGTAGTGAAACAGCACCTTTCAGCTTTTCTTCAGTAGTGCAGTCTAAATCATCCATGATTCTCTCGACTGCCTCCAACCAGTATTCAGCTACATTTGGAGCTACTCCAGATACTCCCCTAAAAACCTCAGCTCCATTTGATCTTAGTCTCTCAGCTATTGACTTTCGAGACCCATTTCCCGTACTAGCTTCTGCTACACGTTCCAAAACTCGCAGCACAGCTTGTGATACTGCGTCACCTCCTCCATTTTGCTCTTGAAATTCCACCCCAACAGCCGGTGGTGGAGCTTCATTTTTGGAACCTTGACCAGATCTAACTGGTTCCGACACAGTCATTCTTCCTCTACCACGTCCACGACGACCACGTCCCCTAGAACTCATGTCTACTACGCGTATTATCTGTTTTTACGAAAAAGTCTTATGCATTAGAGTCTTTTCACTTCTTATTAAAAGAAAGTTTTATGTAACAAATATTTATTCAGTGGTTTTTCCGTAGTAGTACACATATACCTAGGGTCCACGCCTCTAAAGTATAGTTTCCTTAGGCTTATCATACATTCATATCACTTTATCAATAAAAGTACTTACCTGATGGATCTGGGCCGAGAACTTCGGGTGCCATGCTTCTATAAAACCATTTAACTTAAGAAAACTTTCAAAAAGTCATTTGGGCTAAATTTTTTTGAAAATGTTGTGGGCTTCAAAAACCAAGGCCGAGAGTTTAAACTGGGCTCTAATACCAAGTTGAAACACCCCAAACCCGGCCCAAAAAGCCTGATCGGATTTGATATGTTCCTCGAGTAAAACTTTAGCAAATTCTCACTTTGTTTAAGAAAAACTTGATGATTTTGAATAAAACAGATTAACTTAAAGATTGGGTTGAAATCAAATTGTAAAGTAAATTTGTATCTTCTTAAAACATTATTTTTAAGAGAAATTAATAAGTTAAAAGAAAACCAAATTTAATGAAAATTTATTAATATTGTGGAAATATATTTTGTTTTCAAAATAGTTTAAATTATTTATCAAAAACCATTTAGTTATTTAATTAATAATTGTTCATGGCAGAACAAAAATAAATCCACACACAAAAATTAAAAACAGTTCATAGTGGCCTTATTACATAAAAATAGCAAAAACCCATAATAAATTCTAAGTAGTAAAAATAAGCTTAATAAGTTTAAATAGGAAAATCTCCAAAATACTTTGTTTGAGCATTGGCCACCACGTAGTCCTCGCTGACCCGATCCATCGCGCTAAGAGTTATCTGAAAAATTATCCCACAAAAGGGGTGAGTCATAAACTCAATGTGTAACACATACATTAAAAAGCCCATTTGATCATAGCCTTTAAGCCCATTAATAACACATATAGCCATAGGCCCATTTAAGTCATATTTAGCCAAAAGCCCATTTCTATAGCAAATCAAATAAAAATCATTTAGAAATCACATGGATATTTATATAATGAAATGAAAACCCGAGCCCACCTAAATATCCATCCGCTACACACCACCCGTACCAACCAATCACACCATGGGGATTACTAAATCGACCCTCCATCCGCTACACACCATCGAAGGCAGTTGCTGCAGTCAACATGCACATCGCCCTTATAATTTTGTGGCATGGCCACCAGATAATTGTGACCGAAGTCACCGGATTTCAAATATGTGACCGAAGTCACTAGATTCACATATGTGACCGAAGTCACCGGATTCAAAATATGTGACCGAGGTCACCGGATATTGTGGTAAAACCACCGGAATACTTCCCCTTTATCAATAACACCCATATGCCCATGCACATACATATTATTTAGTTTTCATGCCATTTACCCCAAAATCATAGCAAAAATCATATTTATCGCACATTTAGGCATATAGCAAAATTAGCAAAATATTGGGGTTAAACATACCTGAATATCGTATACCACTGAATGGTACTCGCAACCATTATTACACATATTTTCATACAAATCACATTTAATATAGATCTATGAGATTTTAGTGTAATGTTACACACTGTATGATTGTGAGAACGATACCTTCTCGCTCGTCAACACCTAGTTAATTATCACACTTGATTAGTATACACTATTACTAATAAAACTATACTATTGATGAGAGATCTAAATCCTTACCCTCGGATTCTCGAACAACCGTTATTTGTGGTTTTTCTCTGTTATATGGATCAAAACCCAATGACAACCCACTAACGAAAAGTGGTTCGGTTGTACGCACGACTTCAAATAAACGATCTTCATTAGCAGAGGGTTCACAACCCGGTGGAAAATCTCGTATACCCGATACAGCCCTTCGCTTGAAGTTTGAGGGTATAGCAGAGCCTCCTCTCTTCCAAACACTCCGTACCGCTCTTTTCGAACCTATCTTGTTAGTCTCAAAATCACCCCTAAAATAAAGTTGATTAATAAACTATCTAAAAGAAACGATATAATCGAAAATGATAATCCTTACCTTGGATGATTTCGAAAGATCTCTCCTTAAATGTTGGTTTCAAAAAGGATCCTTAACAATCCCTTCCAAAGTTTCGGCCTAGGAGAAAAATGAGAGAATTAAGTTTCTAAATCGGCTATTCTAAAAAGAAATAATGAAAACACTTAACAAAAATCCTTACTTAACCACTTGAAGATTCGGCCTTGTCAAAGTAGAAGAAAAGAAATGATGCTTTCGGCTTGAATAAAAAGAAGAGAAAAATATGATGTTTTTGGCTATGGTGGTTTTTCGGGTTTTCAACAAAAGAAAAGAAAGAAGAAGATGAAAATAAAGAATGGGAGTTTCGTAAGAAGAGAAATTTGAGAGAAAGGGATGATCTGCTTTTTGGTAGAAAATGGTTTCGGTTGAAAGTGAAAAAGGAGAAGATGATGATGATGATTAAAAGAAAAGAGATGAGGTAAGAGGCTTATGTGCATTCGGCCATGAGAGAAAAAGAAGAGAAAATAGGTCTTTGGAATTTTTGATACTTTCGGTTACAAAGTGAAAAGAGAGATGTTATGTTTAGGAGAAAAGAAACTAGAAAGACTTCTCAAACCGAAATGGTAAATTGCAAAAGACCAAAAGAAGAGAAAAAGGCTTCTCTTTTGTGTAGATAAGCATTCGGCTATGAACAAGGTTTGGAGAGAAAATTGGTTAAAAATTTTGGCCAACTAACACCCTTATGCCTATGCAAAAATTCGGCCAACCTTACCAACATAATCCCCTTTTTCCTCTTTAATTCTTCCCCATCAATCCCTTGATTCCCAACACAATCAAACCTTTTCCCTTAGCCCCTAAAGCCAACTAGGTTCATGGTCAAATGGCCATGAAAATGCTTCTAAAACACCATCCTTTCTTCAAGCCTTTTGTCCCCCTATCTTACCATATCTTCATGATTCCATGCCATTACTTCTAGCTTGCCTTTTTCATATGGTCTACTAACCAAAAATAAAAAGATGACCATCCATTCTAGAATAGTCTTGGCCGACACTATAGAAAAGAAAACAAAAAAAAATTAAAAATCCTTCCACTTGCTAACTAGGGGATTCGAACCTCTCTCCTCAAGCATTCATCCATGCGCCCTTACCACCTTGCCAATTGACTTATTATGCTTGAAACCTCTTGTCAATATTTCTTAAAGCCTATCTTACTTAGCTCCATCTTATTTATTAAAAACTTAATATTTCTCTAAGCATTCACTTACATAATGAAGTTTGAAAAACTTTCAAAACACACTCAATTATACTTAGACATGCAACAATATACAATTAAATAAAATGCATAACCCCTATTCTCAGGATGTTACAGTGGCATGGCCGTGTGAAGTAATTTAACGAGGCACGACCGTGTGGCTTGAAGTCCAGGCTGTGTCGATTTCCTCTTTGGCCCAAATTGGCCCATTTTAAGCCCGTTTCTCGTTCTTTTTATCCTTAGGTGCTTTCCTGAGTATAAGACATGAAAAGAAAGGATTAAGAGCACCTTTTTACATAAATCAGGGATAAATCATCCAAAAGCATATTAAATGTGGGATTAAAATATGTTACTTTTACGGTTTATCAAATACCCCCACACTTAAGCTTTTGCTTGTCTTCAAGAAAAATTCTCAACTTACAATTAAAATGAACTTTCCATAATTCATAATTCCTATCGGCAATGTCTCATCATAATTCATAGATAATTTATACATGGATAATTCAACTCAAAGTGTCCTAAAGATTTAATCACGATAAGTCATACCTTTGTAGTACGAAAACATAGGTGTCTCCCATTATCTAAATAATTACCTTTAATTCAAAACTGACAAGGATTGACATCCTCACTAAATGTTTACTCAAATCACTCAAAGTGTTTAAGGTTCAAGAATAAGCACTCATAAGTCGAACCTAAAAAGTTAATCCCATAGGGTTGCCTGAAAATTAAATCTCCACCACTGTATATGCGATGATACACAGATCAAAAGGTCTTTATCAGGGTTGTAACGGGGCTAAGGTTAAGGGTGTGGATACAGGCTGGATTAGAAGGTTAAAATCGAGATCGAATTGACAAGTTACCTAAAAAACAATGAACTAGAAAATAAATGATTACATCAATTGAAACTTTAAACTAATAAGAATACGAGCTTTTTTTCTTTGATAATTGAAAATTTAAATGCACAAGCTCACTTTCTATACTACTACTACTGAATATACTTTGATTTTTCGATTTTTTTAAAACAAACTAAAGTAAATACATAATAAAGAAAGACTTTATCAACTAAAATAAACCAATTAGGTAATTGATCAAATAAATTCTCGATGGAAGGGTAGTCAAAAGAATGATAACAAATTCAAAGGGTTTTTTGGAGTTAATATTAGCGGGTAAATCAATAAAAAGGGTTGTTAGGATTAAAAAGGGTTCACTAGGGGTTAATTATGTAGGTAGGATTTTAGTGGTGTGAATTGGTTAAAACCTAGGTGCCTTTATCATCTCAGTATATCAAATCATAGATGTGGTCTCAACATGTATAAACGAGGCAAGTTCTAGAATAACAATTCAAAGTTGACACACTCATAATCAATAAAGTGAGCACAAAAAAGAATATATGCTCTATAAGGCTCAAAATCTCACAAAAATTATGGGTGTTTTTGACATCAATCCTTATAAATTCCAAATTTCAAGGTAATACTCAAATTCAGTTCAACGACCCATCAATTTTAATTTTTAGAAAGTAGACTTACCATGCCTGATTCTCTAGTATCCTTCAAATTTAATTATCAATGTACAATTAACTATGACTTACTCTAAAACATGTCAATACAAATCATAAATCAACAGAAATTTCATCCTAATTAGTAATATGAGAAAAATACTTGAAAACAAGACTAAATTCAGGATTTGAGAATAATGCAAAAAGTCAGGTACTTTTACCCCCCACACATAAGATGTACATTGCCCTCAATGTACAAAAATAGATAAATAATTATGTAATAATAAAATCAAAAGAGAAGGGGAGAAGCAACACTTCCTGAATTTTTGGATGAAGTCTATGAAAATAAACCAGATAAGATTGGAGGTGAACGTGGGGAAGCGTCTCGAACCGTTTGAAATTGAATCCTTAAAGTAGCCGGCTTGATTTTATTGTATCCTAAGCTAAATCTAAATTCCATTGAGAAAAAGGAGAAAATAATAAAGGAAGTAAAAATAAAAATAAAAATAAAAATAAAAATAAAAATAAAAATAAAAATATGAATAAAAGTAAATAATTAAATAGAGATAAGGTCCACGCTCATGTTCCTAGTCGTGGTGTCCACACGGCCACGGCCACTGCCGTGTGGGTATGGAAACCTATGAAAAGAAATAAAACCACACTAATAAGTACGGTTAGTACTCGGGTTGCCTCCCGAGAAGTGCTCGTTTAAAGTCTTGAGCTAGACTTACCTGTTGTACGCACAATCATGGTGGTTTGAGGAGGTGGAAATCCTTTCTTATGCAATCAACTCGGTTATGGATATAAAGTTTAAGTCGAGTAATGTTTACCTCAAAAGTGTTGAATTTAGGATTGCTTACCTCGACTGAGCCGTATAGAAAGACATTAAGTACCTCAAAAGTGATTTCTTTGTTTGCCTTGAGTTCTGAATTGGTGATTCGAGGGTCTTCCATATTCAACAATACATGATCCTCTATTTCGATGTGATTTGTTGTTCCTATCAGCTCGTCTGGGGTTTCCTTCGGTTTCACTTCGTGTGGTTCTGGTTCCTCATGTAATTCTTCTTTATTAGCACGAGGTCTATGATCTGGCTCAGGTTTGTAGCTTTGTGGTGTTTCCTGTAATGAAGGTTGAACAAGTTGGTTATCAACTGAATTTACTTTCTCACCTTTATCACTTAATATTCTGGTCGAGTCAAGAGCTTGAAGAGTGACTATCTCTTCGCCTACATGAAGTATGAGTTTTCCTGCATAGATATCAATTTTACCTCTGGCAATTGCTAAAAAGGGTCTTCCTAAAATTAAAAGGATCATGTTGTCCTCATCCATGTCTAAAACGATAAAGTCTACTGGGAATACGAATTTATCAATTTTTATTAGAAAATTTTCTATTATACCCCTAGGAATTCTTATAGTTTTATCAGTTAATTGAATGCTCATCCAAGTTTGTCTGGGTTTCCCTAGACCTAGTTGTTTAAACATTTTGTAAGGCATAACATTGATGCTTGCCCCTAAATACGTTAATGCATTATCAATAGATAAACTACCAAATAAACATGGAATTGTAAAACTCCCTGGATCTTTTAATTTTCATGGTAGTTTATTTTGTAGAATTGCTGATCACATTGCGTTTAGCTCCACGTGGTGCTCTTCGCCTAATTTGCGTTTGTTGGTCAAGAGTCGTCTTAAAAATTTCCTCGAGTTCGGTATCGAAAAGAGCTTCAAGAAGGGGTAAGTTAATATGTAATTTCTTTAAGAGTTTAAGAAACTTACCGAACTGTTCTTCTGAATCATCTCTTTTTATCGCTTCGGGATAAGGTATGCGATGTTGGTACTCCTTGATTACTGGTTTTGGCTTTTCTTGTGTTACCTCTACCTTACCTTCATCTACCTTATTTTCTTGTATTGGAATGGGTTCCTCTAACCCTTTACTGTCATTAGCTGAGATGGCTTGAATTTTTTCCTTTGGGTTGATCTCCGAAATTACTTGGTAGATGTCCTTGTGGTCATTCTGACAGTAGCTTTGGAAGTTGTTCGACTGCATTAGTTGCTTCCTTTACTGTCTTCGTAAGTTCCCCCATTCGGTTCTCGTTACCTGTAATTGTTTTCTCAGTTTTGGAACCGATTTTCTGTGTTTTCCATAAATTTTGTCAGCATCTCTTCAAGATTCGACTCCTCTTCTTGTTGGTGAGGTGGTCATTGAAAATCTAGAGGAAGTTTCGATCTTTGGCTATTTTGATCATCTCACGAGAAATTAGGATGGTACTTCCGACCTGCATTATAAGTGTCACTATAAAAATTATTTTGATATCTAGAATAGTCACCTGTATAGTGAGCTTGCTCGTTTTTCATGCCATATCTGTAGGGTGGGTACTCAGGATTCGTCACGCCTCCTAGATTCAAATCATATTGTATTTCTAGATGTACCTGCGAGGGACTATACCAATCATCAATCTTTTTATTCATCATCTCTAACTGATTAGATAACCTGGTGACCACGTCGAGGTTGAAAACACTGGTTGCTTTAGTAGGAATTGCCTCTATGCCTTGCCACTAATAATTATTCAGTGCCATCTTTTCCATAGACTAAATTTTTTTGCCAAAAGCAAAATAGAGGAAAAAATTAGCAAAGTGAAAAAAATAATAATAAAAAAATACAAAAAATAAAAAATTGTAATAATAATAATAAATTGGCTAAAGTAATAAAAATTAAGCTTTCTTAATATTTTAGTGTTCCCCGGCAACAGCGCCAAAAACTTGATTGTGTCAAACAGTCGAGTTTTAACATTTAGGAAGAACGATCGAACCTGTAGACTAACTATGACAACGATTGAGGCAAGTGCACCTATCAAACAATAGTATAGTTTAGGCAAGATTATTTTATCGAACCCAAAAGAACCTAAAAGCACTACTACTCACTTTCTTTCTATTATTTAGCCTAAAATACGGAGTGATTTATTAATCTAAAACTAATGAAAAACTAAATTAGATGCAAACACAAAAGAATGAAACTTTGGAAAATGGCTGTGGAAAAACTCAGTTGATTACGACGATACCCTCAGGAAGAATCCACCTATGACTTCTCTTGTTGTCTAACTTTTAATTCCTATGACTTCTTTACTTAGCTTGATCCGTGAGACTCTCTAACCTATATTAAACCCTCTCTCGAGGTGAATAACATCTAACCTTAAGTTAATTAATGGAACTCTCGTTCTCTTATAATAATCCCCTAAGGAAGCAGTAAATAGATCAATAAACTCCCATATTAGGTTTCATCCTAATCCAACAAAATCTCGTCACCCTATCTCTAGGTGTACGATCAACTCCACTTAATTATGCTAGATCTACTCTTAGGCAGGGTCTATTCCTCCTCCACCTAAGCACATCAGATTAAATTAAGCAACAAAATTAAGAACAAACTAAGTACTTATCATATAATTTTGAAATCAAATAACAAAATCCATCATAGGTTTCATCCCCTTCAGGTATCTGAAGGGTTTAGTTCATAACAAAATAAGAAAACATCTCAAGAGAAAAGATAAAACAAAACATAAGAAATCCCTAAAACCCCCTAAAGGAATTGAGAGGAGATCCTCTGTCTTGAGTAGAACTCTGGCTTCTTGAGATGGATCAACTGGCTATCTTCGAGTAATTCCCTGAATAAAAGCTCGCGTAAAACTCGCTTCTGCTTCGACTTTTGCCGAACTCTCCTTTTTAGTTGCTACCTTGGGTGTTTATATAAGCTTTGAGATGCTTTACTTGGCTCCTAAGTATCCTAATTCAAGTAGAATTCCTCATAGGATGCTTAATTAGACTTAGGAATGTGTTTCTTTGCCTCCAAGTATCCAATTCCGAGTAAAATTACTCTTTCCCACGGCAGGGGCACGGCCATGTAAATCGTGGCATGGCCATGTGGCTTGAAGTCTAGGCCGTGTCGATTTCCTCTTTGGCCCAAATTGGCCCGTTTTAAGCTTGTTTCTCGTTCTTTTTATCCTTAGGTGCTTTCTTGAGTACAAGACATGAAAAGAAATGATTAAGAGAACCTTTTTTTACATAAATCAGGTATAAATCATCCAAAAGCATACTAAATGTGGGATTAAAATATGTTACTTTTACGGTTTATCACTGGGTCGAGTGGACAAAAACTACCCTTTTTGTCCAATTTTGTCTCTCTCACGATATCGGTATCGCAATATCAAATAAGAGGATATCGTGATACCCCTGTCAATTTTGAACGTGAGGGCCTTCTTGGAGGGTGGATATCGCGATACCATTGAAGGGGGTCTCCAATCTTCAAGTCTGTTAGAGGTATCACGATTCCAAGGTTTGGATATTGATACCCTTTCCTTTGGTGTCATTTTCGCTTGTTTTTAACCTCCAACACATCTCTACACCACTTAACCACACGTTAGAGCCCCAAATGACACTATTGTCCAATTTGAGTCTTAAAATGAGTAAAAATGACACATTTACATTTATTAACTTAAAATAATAAAAAATTACAAAAAAAATGTCACTTTGCTTGAGAATAAGCTCCTTAAGTATACTAGGAAAGACTAATTTTCCATATCAAATTACACTAGTTCAACAAATTGTCTCTCAGGATTTCAAGGATATATAAAAATTTTGGGCTCAAGTTTAAGGCCGATAGTTCTAGCCACTCAAAAGGGAAATCTACTGCAGGCTTGCCTTAGGCTCGAGTATGGACTAAAGTCAATGAGAAAATGGGTGGTACAGTGGTCCATCGTTCTAAATTATTGCTTGTAAGGCATGATAGTAAAAGGACTCATTTTAATAAAAGATTTTTTGGGCCCACAAAAATTCTTAATTGGTCAAAACACTTAGTGGTTGTAATTGATAGCATGTTTATTTTACATATTTTACGTGTTCAAATCAATTAATTCTTCAATTAATTCCTGCTAAATTGGTAATTTCATGTTTAAGTTCTGTCAGAAAAATAATTCGGATGCTTTAATTCAAAAACACGAAGAAAAAGACTCAATTGGAGCACAAGGAAAAAAAGAAAGGGTCAAATAAAAAATATGGAGAGATTTAGGGGCTGATCAGATTTTTGACTTTGTAAAAGCCTTATTTAGAAAAAAAATCTGATATGAATGTGATTTCATGTTTGGTTGTTAGGTGAGTTAGGCTAATTTTAGTATATGATATGTATATAAATAGGTTATGTGGTGGCCTTTGAAAAACACACTTGAACATACTTGGAAATTGAATAAATTTCATTCCTTTCTTTTCTTTCACGCGTTAGTGCTAAGTTGTCGGCATTCTGCCATTCTTTCCCCATTTTACTATTTTGGCAAAATTGTTTCCTAATTCCCTTTTCATATACTAACTAGCATGATTAATCTCATGCTTAACTAATTCCATTTTAGCTTTGACCCGGTTATCGCTCCAATAATATAATCGTGAGATATGAACTCGCACTAAAAACTTTTCAACACAATATTCGCTTTCTCTCCGATATATGGGATAATACAAATTCGTCCCTTAAAGTCAATTCAACTTCAATTTAAAAAGCGTGTGTTGGGTTGGAGTTGTTTTGTGTATAGTTGGGAAGTCAAGTTGGTCGTGATGTATCTGAATTCCCACGAACAAATTGGCGTGTTCATGTGGAAAAAGCCTATTGAATTTCGTCAAGGGATATAGTGATTGAATTTAAACAACCTACGTGGTTGAGGCCATTGATTTGAGTGGGTTCTTCAGAACGCAAGGCTGCCAAGGTCTTAAATTGCGAATGCGTGTTTTGCAGTTCGATAATCGATAAGGGTTGGTTTGTAGGTAGTACCAGAATCAACCACAAAAGGAAGAATTGGTGGTTGGGATGTTCTTGATTGCTATAACCAACTTATCGCTTGGAAGGGAAAATCTATTTTTCAAGGATCGATTCAAGTTCAGAGTGAACTGAGGATAAGGCTAAGCTTAAATATATTTAATTTATTAATTTAATTTAATTCACTTTTTTTTGCAAACATAATTTTGCTTCTATTTTATTATATTATATATTTGTTTATTTTATTTTCTTTATAAATTAAATTTCCCCTTGTTTATTTATTTTATAGATCGTACATTCAAGTCGATGGTACGACAGCTGCCTAGACTTAGAAACCTAGTCACAAAAATAGGAAAATTAGGAGTCCCAATCCTTGTGGGATCAAACCCAATATTCTATACTACTATTTAGTATTATTTTGTTGTAGGAATTTATATTTGGTGGTTTTGACGCCCATCAAATATTGGCATCATTATCGAGGATTGGAAATATTTTTTCTAATTTTTGTTGTTTTCCTTATGACCAGGTCAGAACCGGGGACTATAAAATTTGAACCAAAAATAGAGAAGTTGCCCCGAAAATTGTGAAGAGAAGCTATTCGACGTGGTAAATGACTACATGTTGAGTTCGAAACAAGATCTTATACTGAGGACATTTTTTCATTCAGCGAACAGGATAAAATGGCAGATCAAACTAGACGGCAACTCGCAACAACACCAGATAAACTACAGCCACGATGCATAACTTATCTGGTAGGAAGGATGCCATTCGAGTTTAAATCGAGCTTAATTCATCTCTTGCCCACCTTCTACGGATTGCAAAATGAAAATCTACATATCTATCTTGAAGAATTTCACATGTTTGCACCAGCATGGAAACTCAAGGAGTGAGTGAAGATCAAATTAAAGTTCGTGTTTTTCCTTTCTCATTAGCCTACTCTACTAGATAGTAGTTATTTTATTTACCTCTTAGTTCGGTTAATACATGGTCTGATATGTCTCATTTATTTTTTGAAAGATTTTTTCCAATAGCTCGGGCAGCCGAATTAAGACGAGAAGTTGTAGAAATTCAAAAAAAAAAAAAAGAGATTGAATCGCTCTACGATTACTGGGAGTGGTACAAAAAGTTGTGTGCAAGTTGACCACAACATGGCCTGACTAAACTATCACTTTTGCAGTATTTCTATAGGGGTTACTCCTAATGGAAATGAAGATGATATATGCTTCTAGTGGAGGGGCACTTATAAATATGAAACCTTAGAGAGCAAGTGAGTTGATTTTGACCATGACTGTAAATTCACAACAATTTCGACTGCTTACAGAACCCACGAGACGGGTTCATGGGTTAAGTTCTCTATATTTTGAAGATAAAATTAATAAGCTTACTAATGTTGTTCAAAATTTTCTTACAGATAAAACAAGCCCAGCATGGTTGTGTGGAATTTGTGCTATGCCAAATCATCCAACGGATTCATGTCCTATTTTACATGAGGGTTCGACAAGACAAGCGAATGTTGTCAGAAACTTTCCAGGGTGGAGTGGAAATATCATCCAAATCTAAGTTATGGGTCAAATCCTCGATTCAATTAGCCATACCAACAAATTCCACTTTCGAATAAACAATTACAACCTCCAAAATCATCTTTGGAAGCCATAGTGGAAATGCTAGCCAATAGTAATAAAAAGTTTCAATAAAAAATTGACATGCATTTGCAAGAATTAGATAAGCAAGTGACCAAACTTGCACTCACAGTAAGTCTCTTACAATCCCAAGGTAAGTTGTCATTTCAAACTAAACCTAATCCTCGACATAATGTACGTCCTATGACATTGAGAAGCAGAACACTTTTGGAGTCAGCTTCTGACACGAATCATTACTGTAACCTAGAGCAAGAAAAAAGGAAGCCCAATCCAGCGTCCACTATAGATTCAACTCCTCAGAAGTCGTTTGTAGTACCTCCCCTCTTTCCTGGAAAACTCGTCCAATATAAAAGAAGCAAGAACAAAAAGAGATCCTTGACACTTTTTGAAAGGTAGAAATAAACATTCCTTTTCTTGATGCGATTAATCAAACTCCACGATATGAAAAATTCTTAAAAGAATTATGCACAAGTAAGAAAAAACTCCTGGGTAATGAAAAGGTGAGTGACAGAGAAAACGTCTCCACTATTTTACGAAAGAAAATCCAGCCTAAGTGTAAGGACCAATGTATGTTTTCTATATCTTGCAAAATAGGCAATATTGGAATTAAAAAAGCCATGTGCGATTATAAACTACTAAACACGGGTCCTTTGAAAGAAACAGGTGTAGTTATTCAGCTTGAAGATAGGTCTGTAGTATATCTGGAAGTAGTATTGGAAGACGTCATCGTCAAGGCAAATGAACTAAATTTTCCTACAAATTTTTACATCATCGACATGAAGGACGAAAACTTAAAAAGTTCTTCCGATATTCTACTCGAGAGACCATTTTTAAGCACTACACGTTCAAAAATTAATGTTCAAATTAGAACTCTTACTATGGAATTCGATGGTGAAGTGGTGAAATTTAATGTTTATCAGTCAATGGGCCAACCCAGTACAACGTCGAATGTCTCTAATGTTGATATCATTGAACCACTAACAAAATTATATTTTGAATATCATAAAGAGGATGAGATACAAACTATGCTTTGCAAGAGTTTAGACCTCGATATTATGGATAAACTGGAGGAATTAATGATGTTCGAAAAGCCAATTCGTGAAATCGTTATTCTTATGGAGACTCCACAAGTTCCTAGAAGTCAAGGTAAATATTTTGAACTGTCTCCTTCTAATACTAAACTCGTGCCTTCTATTTTGCAGGCTTTAGAACTGAAACTCAAACTGTTACCGAAACACTTAAAGTATGCCTTCTTGGGTGATGAGAAGACTTTACCAGTGATGGTATCCAGTAAACTTTCAAGACTAGAAGAGGAGAATTTAGTTTGAGTCTTAAGGGACTACAAAGGGGAAATTGGGTGGACAATTGTCGATATTAAAGGTTTAAGTCCTTCAACTTGTATGCACAAAATTTCGATAGAAGAGAAAATGAGCCCAAAAAGAGAAGCTCAAAGACGCCTCAATCCACTAATTATTGAGGTCGTGAAAAAAGAAATTCAAAAGTTACTAGATTCCGGAATGATCTATCCCATTCTCAAAAGTAACTAGGTGAGCCCAGTCCATGTGGTACCCAAGAAAATCGGTGTAACCGTAATACAAAATTTAGCAAGTGAATTAGTTCCCACTAAAGTCCAAAACAAGTGGAGAGTCTGCATAGATTATAGAAAGTTGAATTCTTTAACTCGAAAAGACCACTTTCCACTTCCTTTTATTAACCGAATGTTAGAAAGTTTAGCTGGAAAATCTCACTATTACTGTATTGATGGATATTCAAGTTTTCTCCAGATTCCAGTGGCACCGAAGGACCAAGAAAAGATTACATTTAAGTGACCCTTTGGTACATTCGCCTATAGATGAATGTCATTTGGACTTTGCAATGTGCCAGCCACATTTCAGAGGTGTACGGTAAGTGTATTTTTTGACTATGTCGAGAAAATAATTGAGGCATTTATGGACAATTTCATGGTTTATGGTAATTCATTCGATGAATGTCTATCAAATCTCACTAAAATTTAGAAAGATGCCTAATCTCATTCTAAATTACAAAAAATGTCATTTTATGGTAGATAAGGGATTAATTTTAAGACATATTGTCTCAGCTGAAGGGATCGCGGTTGATAAGGTTAAAACTGATATTATCAACTCATTTTCGTACCCAACAACTGTGAGGGAAATTTGCTCTTTTCTTGCTCATGCAGTTTTTACAATCGCTTTATAAAAGATTTTTCGAAGATTTTGCAACCTCTACAACCTCTTGCAAAAGGACAAAGAGTTCAAATTCGATCAAATATGTAAGGACATATTTGACACACTCAAGCATGAGCTTGTTTCAGCTACCATAGTACAACCACTGAATTGGGATTATCCCTTCAAACTCGTGTGCAATGCTAGTGACCATAGTGTGAGAGCCATTGATCATTGTTTTGTCGAATTTTAAAATTTATAAAGAATATGATCAAACCTGGAAACTAACTCTGACAATGATTATAGGCAAGTGTACCTATCGAACAGTAGTATAGCTTAGGCAAGACCAGGTTGTCGAACCCAAAGGAACTAAAAGTACTAATACTAACTTTCTTTTTATTATTTAGCCTAAAATAAGTGAAGTAGCTTTTAATCTAAATTAATGACTACTAAACTAAAGACGCAAAGACAAAAAGAACGAATTGGGAAATAACTTGAAGGAAAACTCAGTTGATCATGACGATACCCTCAAGAAGAATCCACCTAGACTTCACTTGTTATTTAACACTGAACCATACGATTTATTCACTTAGTTTGAGCCGTAAGACTCCCTAACGTATATTAAACCCTCTCTCGAGGTGAATAACATCTAACCCTAGATTAATTAGTGGAACTCTTGTTCTCTTATAATAACCCCCTAGAATAGCAGTCAATCGATCTATGGATTCCCATAATAGGTTTCACCCTAATCTGGCAAAATCTCGTCACCCTATCTTTAGGCGTGCGATCAACTCCGCTTAATTATGGTAGATCTACTCTTAAGAAGGGTTTATTCCTCTTCCACCTAAGCACATCATATTTGGATTAAGCATGCATAATTAAGAACAAACTAAGTATTTATCATATAATTCAGAAAACAATAACAAGATTCATCTAGGTTTCATCCCCTTTAGGCATCTGAAGGGTTTAGTTCATAACAAATAAAGAAAACATCTCAAGAGAAAAGATAAAACAAAACATAAGAAATCCCTAAAACCCCCTGAAGGAATTGAAGGAGAAATCTGCCTTCTTGAGTAGAATTTTGGCTCCTTGAGATGGATCAATTGGCTATCTTCGAGTAATTTCCTGAATTGAACTGCTCTGGCTTCGGCTCTTTGGCCTCGCTGAACGCCCCCTTCAAGATACACTTAGGGTGTTTATATAGACTTTTAGAATGCTTTACTTGGTCCCTAAGTGTCCTAATTTAAGTATACTTCCTACTCAGTGTTTCAATAAGCTTTGGAAATTGTTTCTTTGCCTCAAAGTATCCAAATCCGAGTGAAATTGCTCTCTCTGCGGCAGAGGCACGACCAGGGCACATTCCCATGTAAATCGTGGTTGGGTCGTGTTTCGATTCTTTTGTTTGAGGCACAACTGTGTAAATAGGGGTCATGCCATGTGAAGTATTTTGACGATGCACGGTCGTGTGGCTTGATGTCCAGGCCGTGTCAATTTCCTCTTTGGCCCAAATTGGTCCGTTTTAAGCTCGTTTCATGTTCTTTTCATTCTTGGGTGCTTTCCTAAGTATAAACATGAAAAGAAAGGATTAAAAGCACCTTTTTACATAAATTAAGGGCTAAATCATCCAAAAGCATACTAAATGTAGGTCTAAAATATGTTACTTTTACGGTTTATCAAATACCCCCACACTTAAGCTTTTGCTTATCCTCAAGCTAAATTCTCAACTTATAATTAAAACGAACTTTCCATAATTCATAATTCTTATCAACAATGCCTCATCATAATTCATAGATAATTCATATATGGATAATTTATCTCAAACACTCATAAAGATTCAAAAAGTCTTAAGTCATAAATTTGTAGCACGAAAAACATAGGTGTCTCCCCTCTTTTAAATAATTACCTTTGATTCAAAACCGACAAGGATTGACATCCTCACTAAAGATTCACTCAAATCACTCAAAGGTGTTTAAGGTTCACAATTAATGTACTCAACAGTCGAACATAGGCTTGCCTAAAAATCAAATCTCCACCACTATAATATGAGATGATATACAAATCAAAAGGTCTATGTTAGGGTTGTAATGGGGCTTGGGTTAAAGGTGTGGATAAAGGCTGAATTAGAAGGTTAAAATTGAGATCGAATTGACAAATTACCTAACTAAAAATAATGAAATAGAAAATAAATGATTACATCAATTGAAACTTTAAACTAATACGAGATTTTTCTTTGATAATTGGAAATTAAATGTTCAAGCTCACTTTCTACACTACTAATACTGAATATACTTCAATTTTTTTGATTTTTTATTTTTTTCAGAATAAACTAAAGCAAATGCATAATAAAGAAAGACCTTATCAACTGAAATAAACTAATTAGGTAACTGATAAAATCAATTCTCGATAGAAGGGTAGTCACAAGAATGATAACAAATTCAAAGGGCTTTTTGGGTTAATATTAGCGGGTAAATCAATAAAAAGGGTTGTTAGGATGAAAAAGGGTTCACTAGGGGTTAATTTTGTGGGTAGGCTTTTTAGTGGTGTGAATGGGTTAAAACCTAGGTGCCTTTATCATCTTAGTATATCAAATCATAGATGTGGTCTCAACATGTATAATCGAGGCAAGTACTAGAATAACAGCTCAAAGTTGACATACTCATAATCAAAAAAAGTGAGCACGAAAAAGAATATATGCTCTATAAGGCTCAAAATCTCACAAAAATTATGGGTATTTGACATCAATCCTGTAAATTTCAAACTTCAAGGTAATATTCAAATTCAGTTCAACAACCTAAAAAAAATTTTATTCTTGAAAAATAGACTTATCATGCTTGATTCTCTAGTATCTTAAAGTTTAAATCATCAATGCACAATTATCAATGACTTAATCCAAAACATATCAATAAAAATCATAAATCATTAGAAATGTCATCCTAATTAATAATATGAGAAAAATACTTAAAAACAAGATTAAATTTAGGATTTTTAGAATCATGCAAAAAGTTAGGCACTTAATCCCCCCCACACTTAAGATGTACATTACCCTCAATGTACAAAGATAGATAACTAATAATGCAATCAAAAGAGAAGGGGAGAAGTAACACTTCCTGAATTTTGGATGACTCCGGGAGTTAGAAGAGGTCATGGTGGCATTTTCTATGGGCCCGGTGGGGTGGCTACTGATGAGCTTTGTGCTAGATGAAGGAATTGGGTAGCCTGCAAAGATATAGCCAAAAATTCTAAAGAAACATTAATAATATACTAATAATATAATTAAAGAGAAATAAAATAAAGAGAATGAGACTAAGAAGAAAACTGAAATTAAAAGAAAAGACTAATGGACTAAGGAGTCCTTATTGTTGAATGGTTCGCGAGGTGGGGTGACCTCTAAGGTTGTGGTGCGTGATTCCCAAGAAGCCTTTAGAACCTGACACTAAGAAACTAAAAGAGAAAAATATATTAAGTAGAAGAGAAGTATAAATAAGTAGGATAAAGGGGAAAATAAAAGAAAAAATTAAATGGTCTAAAAAACCATTGGCTTGGTGATTAGCTGAAGCTGCTAACATGAAGTGAATCGGTCTCGTTTGAGGAGACTGTGGTTGGCCTCTTACGCTTCTTCGGCATTTTCTTGGTGTAGCTCAAGAGTCTGGACACTTTTCTAAAGAAATAAGAGAAAAAATTTTTGAACGAAAAAGAAGGAGGAAAGAAGATGGGGAGAATTGAGAAGGGCTATGGGGAATGATGGTGGGTAAGAAAGGGGGAAGAGTGGGTTTAAATAGAATTTTGGTTTCTGGCACCTTCCCACGCCAGTGTATTTAGGGCGTGTTGTTTTACACGGCCGCCTCGCACGGCCGTGTTTAAGAGTGTATTGTGTTTTTAATGCCCGTGTTCATATTGCCACGCCCGTGGATGATAAGTCAGTGTCTTCACATGGTTGCATCGCATGGCCATGTGCTAGGCTTGTTGGTATGCCACGCCCGTTGCTCCATTGCCATTGCCATTCCTAAAATGGCAGTATCGGCCCACGGCCACCACGCATTATCGTGGAGGGGTAGGTATGCCCGTGACTTTCAAAAGTTTGTTGGGGTAGGATTTGTACCGTCTCTGCTATGTCAGTACAGTGATTCAGAGTACCCACACGGTCACGGCCACGACCGTGTGGTCTGGGAATCTACACTTTCAATTTATTGAAATTCTAAAAAATAAAATAAAATAAAGGAAAACAAAAACCACAAAATAAAAATTTATGTTAGTGTTCTGGTTGCCTCCCGAGAAGCGCTCGTTTAAAGTCTTAAGATAGACTTTTCTTTACATTTGAAAAATATTAGGGAGGTTTACCTCATACTTATAGTTTTATTTTCTTGACAATGTTCAAGTCGAGAAGCTTTTACCTTAAAGGTGTCAAATGTTGGGTTGCTTACCTCGACTGTTCCATATGGAAAGATATTGTGTACCTTAAGATGGATTTCTTCCTTTGGCTTCAAGTCTGTTGCGATGATGTGCGGATCTGCTTTGTCTAACAGTACCTGGTCTCCTATTTTGTAGTGATTAGATGTTCCTTCGAGCTCTTCTGGTGGTTCATCTGGTTTCACTTCGTGTGGTTCTTCTTTGACGTATGTTTTCTGCTATTCTAGTATGTCGACCTTAAGATTTTGATCCTTCTTTTTGTCGGTTTGGGTTCTATGATTTGGCTCAAGTTTGTCTTCGTGTAGTGTTTCTTGCGATAAAAGTAGTACAAATTGATTATCAGCAAAATTGTCTTTCTTACCTTCATTGATTGTTGTCCTGGCCAAGTCAAGAGCTTGAAGACTGATTGATTCGTCACCTACACGAAGTATGAGTTCTCCTGTGGCAACGTCAATTTTAGTCTTAGCAGTTGCTAAGAAGGGTGTCCCTAAAATTAAGGGGATTGTATTATCCTCATCCATATCTAAGACAACAAAATCTACTGGGAAAACAAATTTATCGATTTTGACAAGAACATCTTCAATAATGCCCCTAGGAATTCTAATAGTTTTATCAAGTAATTGTATACTCATCCTAGTTTGTTTGGGTTTCCCTAGACCTAGTCGTTTAAATAATGTATACGGCATGGCATTTATGCTTGCCCCTAAATCAGCTAACGCATTATCAATAGTTAGACTACCACTTAAACATGGAATTGTAAAACTCCCTGGATCTTTTAGCTTTTATGGTAGTCTATTCGGTAACATTGTTGAGCATGCTGCGTTCAATTCCACTTGGTGCTCTTCATCTAATTTGCATTTGTTAGTCAAGAGCTGTCTTAAAAATTTCCTCAAGTCTGGCATCTAAAAAAGAGCTTCAAGAAGAGGTAAGTTAATATGTAATTTCTTTAAGAGTTTAAGAAACTCACCGAATTGTTCCTCTGAATCGTCTCTTTTCATCACTTTGGGATAAGGTATGCGAGGTTGGTACTCCTTGATTACCGGTTTTGGCTTTCCTCGTGTTATCTCTATCTTACCTTTGTGTCCCTCATTTTATTGTACTAAGTTGGATTCATCTTCTCTTTTATTGTCATCAGCTGTGATGGATTGGATTTGTTCTTTCGGATTAAACTTAGTGTTACTTGGTAGCCATCCTTGCGGTCGTTTTGACATTACATTTGCGAGTTGTTCAACTGCATTGGTGGCTATCTTGACTGACTTAGTAAGTTCCCCGATTCAGCTCTCGTTGCTTTTAATTGTTTTCTCAGTTTCTTGGAAGTGATTTTCTGTGTTTGCCATGAATTTTTTCAACATTTCTTCGAGGTTTGGCTTCTTCTCTTGCGGGTATGGCTGATTTTGGAAATTTGGAGGAGGTTGTTGTCTTTGGTTTCCTTGAATTCCTTGGCCTCCCTATGAAAAATTTGGGTGGTTCCTCCAACCTAGATTATATTTGTTACTATAAGGATTATTATTGGATATGAAATTATTACCTATATAGTTCATCTATTTGCTCTCTGCATCCGGTTAGTAGGGTGGGTAGTTAGGATTCGCCACAGTTCCAGTGGTGTTGCACTGCATGACTGGATGTACCTGCGAAGAACACAAACTATCAAGCTTTTCATTCATCATCTCTACCTATGTTGATAGCATGGTCACTGCATTAAGGTTGTAAACTCCAGCTAATTTTGTCAGTTTTGTCCTTGTAACTTGCCACTGATAGTTATTCAGTGACATCTTTTCAATGAACTCGTAGGCTGCTTCAGGAGTTTTGTTGTTCAGGGTTCCACCGGTGGCTAAATTGATTAGTTGCCTCGTTTAGGGGTTTACACCGTTATAGAAAGTTTAGACTTGTAGCCACAAGGTTAGACCATGGTGTGGACACCTCCTCAAGAGATCCTTGTATCTCTCCCATGCGTCATATAATGTTTCTAAATCCATCTGCACAAAAGAAGGGATATCATTCCATAATTTGGCCGTTTTGGCCGGTGGAAAATATTTTAATAAAAAAATTTCGGTCATCTGCTCCCATGTAGTGATTGACCCTCGTGGTAATGAGTTTAACCACTGTTTGGCTTTATTCCTTAATGAAAAGGGAAATAACCGAAGACGTATGGCATCATCAGAAATGCCATTTATTATGAAGGCATCATAGAATTCTAAGAAATTAGCTATATGAGTGTTTGGATCTTCGTCCTGCAAACCATCAAATTGAATAAACTGTTAAATCATTTGTATTGTGTTAGGCTTTAATTCAAAATTATTGGCGGCTATATTAGGCCTAACAATACTCGATTTCGCTCCTGTCAAATGCGGTTTAGCATAATCAAACATTGTGCGTGGAGCATTATTTTCTCGCACATCTGGTGCTAGTGGGTTATTCTCGTCCATCCCTTCAGTAGGATTGGATCTGTCTTCTTGATATTCCTCTGTGTAATTTAGGGCTCATCTAATTTCTCTACGGTTCCTACGAGCAGTAGGTTCAATTATGCTATCATATACTAGTGGTCCTCTCGGGTTCCTCCTAGTCATAAACTAGAGGTACCTGCTAGGAAAAGAAACAAAGAAAATTTAGAAAGTAAAATAAAATAAATTGCAAAATTTAATATAAAAATAATGGCTAAAGTAATAAAAATAGAGCTTTCTTAATATTTTAGTTCCCCGGAAATGGTGCCAAAAACTTGATTGTTATTTTGTCGAGTTTTAAAATTTACAAAGAATATGATCAAACCTGAAAACTAACTCTGACAATGATTATAAGCAAGTGTACCTATCGAACAGTAGTATAGCTTAGGCAAGACCGGATTGTCGAGCCCAAAGGAACTAAAAGTACTAATACTAACTTTCTTTTTATTATTTAGCCTAAAATGAGTGAAGTTGCTTTTAACCTAAATTAACGACTATTAAACTAAACTTAGTTGATCACGATGGTACCCTCAGGAAGAATCCACCTAGACTTCACTTGTTATTTAACACTGAATCATACGATTTATTCACTTAGTTTGATCCGTAAGACTCCCTAACGTATATTAAACCCTCTCTCGAGGTGAATAACATCTAACCCTAGGTTAATTAGTGGAACTCTCGTTCTCTTATAATAACCCCCTAGAATAGCAGTAAATCGATCTATGTATCCCCATGTTAGGTTTCACCCTAATTCGGCAAAATCTCGTCACCCTATCTCTAGGCATGCGATCAACTCCGCTTAATTATGCTAGATCTACTCTTAAGCAGGGTTTATTCCTCCTCCACCTAAGCACATCAGATTTGGATTAAGCATGCATAATTAAGAACAAACTAAGAGTATTTATCATATAATTTAGAAAACAATAACAAGATTCACCTAGGTTTCATCCCCTTCAAGTATCTGAAGGGTTTAGTTCATAACAAATAAAGAAAACATTTCAAGAGAAAAGATAAAGCAAAACATAAGAAATGCATAAAACCCCCTAAAGGAATTGAAAGAGAAATCCACCGTCTTGAGTAGAATTTTGGCTCCTTGAGATCGATCAACTGGCTATCTTCGAGTAATTTCTTGAATTGAACTGCTCTGGCTTTGGCTCTTTGGCCTCGCTGAACGACCCCCTCAGGATACACTTAGGGTGTTTATATAGACTTTTAGAATGCTTTAATTGGTCCCGAAATGTCCTAATTTAAGTATACTTCCTACTTGGTGTTTGAATAAGCTTTGGAAAGTGTTTCTTTGCCTTAAAGTATCCAAATTCAAGTGAAACTACTCTCTCCTGTGGCAGAGGCACGGCCAGGGCACACACCCGTGTAAATCGTGGTTGGGCCGTGTTTCAATTCTGTTGTTTGAGGCAAGGCCGTGTAAATCAGAGGTCAGGCCGTGTGAAGTTTTTTGACGATGCACAGTCGTGTGGCTTGATGTCCAGGCCGTGTCAATTTCCTCTTTGGCCCAGATTGGCCCGTTTTAAGCCCGTTTCTTGTTCTTTTCGTTCTCGGGTGCTTTCCTATATATAAACATGAAAAGAAAGGATTAAAAGCACCTTTTTACATAAATTAAGGGCTAAATCATCCAAAAAGCATACTAAATGCGGGTCTAAAATATGTTACTTTATGGTTTATCAGCCGTCTGTGGGCAAAGAATTGGGAAGGAACCCCACGTCATATCTTATGCCTCTAAAACATTAGATGCTGCCCAAAGAAACTACTCAACTATTGAAAAAGAACTATTAGCTATTGTCTTTGCTTTGGAAAAATTTAGATCATATTTGATAGGTACTAAAATTATTATTTTTTTCTGATCATACAACATTAAAATATTTGATCGGGAAGAATGAGGCGAAACTATGGTTAATATGATGGATTCTACTATTACAAGAATTCAATCTCGAGATTAAAGATAAGAAAGGATGTTAGAACTTGGTAGCTGACCATTTAAGTTGAATACCCTAACCAAAAGACGCCACTCCTCTTAAGGATGATTTCCTAGATGAAAATTTACTATCAGCCCAAGCAATTTAGCCATGGTATGCAGATAAGGTGAATTACCTCGCTACAAGTATTATTTCTTCTGACATATCATGTTCTAAAAAGGAAAGAATAAAGCGAGACTTGCGATATAATATTTGGGATGATCCATACTTATGGAAACACTATTTCGATGAAGTAATTTGACGATATGTCATAGAAACTGAGGTACAATCTATCCTAAATTTTTGCCATTTTTACGCTTAAGGAGGTCATTTCGGCCCTAAACGTACTGCCTACAAAGTACTTGAATGTAGATTTTTTTGGCCACATATTTTTCGTGATGCTTCCTTATTTTGTACAACTTGTGAGAGATGCCAAAAAGTGGGTAATTTAAGCCAATTGAATGAAATGTCCCTAACTCCTATACATGTATGCGAAATTTTTTATGTATGGGGCATTAATTTCATGGGTCTATTTGTTTCATCTTTTGGTAATATTTATATTATACTTGCTATAGATTATGTGTTTAAGTGCTTAGAGGCTAAAGCTACATGTCGTGCTGATGCTAAAATTATATTGGATTTTCTAAAGAATTCTATTTGTAATGCCTCAAATTCTGGGCCTAGAAGAAATGGGCTTCGTGTGCCAGAGGAATTGGAATTTAGTTGTGCATGTGAATAACCTAAAAGTATGTCTACTTTAGTGGTTAAGGGTCCTGAGAAGTATTGAAGAAGTCTTGGGTTCAAACCTGGGCTTTAGGAAAATTTTGGTTTTAGGTGAATAAAACCCTGGATGTAAGTGAGTAGGCTTTAAGAATATTGTTGGGGAAAATATGACACAAGGAAGCATGTGGTCTAGTGGTTGTGGCGTCATTAAGGGTGCAAGGGAGCCTGGGTTCAAGTCTTGGCTCTTGCAATTTATTTTGGTTTTTCTTTTAAAGGAACCTGGACCTTGGCCTTTAGACCTCTTAATTAATCAAAGGTAAAATGTGACACAAAGAACCTGTTAGTGCAATGGTGGTGGTGCTACATGTGTGGCAAGGAGTCTAAGGTTCGAGGCTTGGCGTGCACAATTGTATGTTTATTTTGTTGCTTGTGCTGGGGAGGTGTTGGAACTGGACTTGAACTCTGTGGTTGAATTTGTCATAAGAATTTGAATTGAATTTGAATAGCGAGTTGGAATAAATCAAGGAGTGAGTTGTGGGGAGAATCAAGCAAATTCAAAGATGGGTGTGTTGTAGCCGAACAAGGAGTCATGTGCATGCAATTTCGGCAATGGGGATTTTTGAGTGCTTTTCTCTGCACTTGATCTGCTTTGGGAACATTTTGGGGTTGCCGAAATTCCTTACTGAAGAGTTTTCTTTCATTTCTCTCTAAGTGCCGAAATAGCAAGTATCACTGGGGCATTTTTTTGCTTGAGTTTTTCACCTTTTTCTTCAAGCTTTTGTTGGCAGAATATTTGCTCCCCTCTCCCTCTTCCAATCTAAGCCCAATATACTTCCTCTCCCTCCCTTTCCGTTCATTTTCTTTCTCTTTTTTCGTCTTTCTTTTTCCCTATTCTCCCTTTCTTCTCCTAAGCCGTATCATCCCTCCTTTTTTTTTCGATTTCCTATTAGCTTGTGAACCAAATCCTTTGTTCTTGATTAGTTCGGTGGTGATCAAATTCTCCGTTTCCTTTTTCCTCTCTGTTTCAATTCTGCAATGGCTCTATTAATCGGTAAGTCTCTAGGTTCCTTCCAGTACTCTCTTTTACTGTTTAAGCCAAATGGTACGATCCCTTGTAACCACTTCCTCTCCTGTGTATGTCCTTTCGGGTTCTAGAACTTCCGATGGGTGAAGAAGGTGCTAGTAATAAAGCGATGGCAGAGTTACCATCTGAGGTTGAGCTTGTAGCCTCTACTCCCAAGTTTAAGAGGCGTGCGGTGTCGGCTATTCGGGATTTTTCGACAGGATATGGAAGGGTGACTACATCAAACTTTGAATAAACTAGGCAAATCACAGTCGATGATCTAGTCAAGGCATGTGGTATCGATCTTTAGGTTAGGTGGTTGCTAAGAGTTTTTCTTAACATTATTTGTTTAGTGATAAATTGAATGTTATGTTTGAATATAGGTTCTGGCGATCGTGAATTATTAGTACTCTATGTGATCAGGTGTGTACACATACCACCCAAACCATAGATCGGCAAATGCCGAAATGCTGAAAAGCCAAAAGTATGACAAAATGATTGCCACACGAGCGTGCGATCATGCGTGTGGTGAACTGAGCCCACAAACATGGGCGTTAGTCAATAGAGGCCACCGCGAGCGCTATCGTGGTCTTGGGCTATTTTGGGCCTCGTTGGGCCGAAATGGGCTGTGTGGGCCAATGTATGTGATGTGGTAAGTGTTGTTTGGACTGTGACAGTTGCATAATTGTGGCTATTTCTGAGCTAAATAGGCCACACGAGTATGTGACCCACTTGGGCCGAGTAATGGGCCTTAGGCCCATTTACACCGTTGTGACTGTTTAGGTTATTTAAGTCGCTCGAGGCGACATTGGACCTTTTGTTGGGTCGCTGAAACCCCGATTTACAAAATTATTGAAATACCCCCGATTTGTAAAATTATCGAAATGCCCTCAATTTTCAAAAATACTGAAATACCTCGAGTTTGCAAAATTACTGAAATACCCTCAGTTTGTGAAATTATCGAAATGCCCTGATTTGTAAAATTATCAAAATACCTCCATTTTACAAAATTATTGAAATACTCTCGATTTACAAAATTACCGAAATACCCTAATTTGTAAAATTACTAAAATACCCTCAGTTTGCAAAAATTACCAAAATACCCTTGTAGGGTAGAATTATCGAAATACCCCTGAAGGGTAGGATTACCGAAATACTCTTATAGGGTAAAATGACTATTTTGCCTTTGTGGGTAAATGATTGACTTAGACTATGAATTTGACTGATTTGGCTGTGATCGTATGATTACGTTTTAACTGACTTGACTGTGGTCGTGTGACTGATGTGCTTTTAATATATGTTTAAATAACAGTTATTAAACATGGCCATTTTGCATACTCGTGTAATGATTGAGCATGACATACACGACATATTGCATGAGGTTGGGACAATGATACGGAGGAAGTTCTGATAAGGTCACACGGGTCACATGAGACGAATGTGGATCCAGCATTGATCTATTAAGGTCGTACTGGTTGCATGAGACGACTATGGATCGACAGACAGCTTAAAGCCGCGAAATCTAATTATGGCTCTGTGCCAATCTAAATATGGATCTGTGCCATCTTGATTATGGCTTTGTGCCAAACGTATTTACCCGTGGCTTTGTGCCTATCATATATATTGATGACTCTGTGTCGATCATAATTACTCGTGGCTGTGTGCCAATTATATTACCGCTACTGGTGGCTATGTGTCAAACTTATTATAGTTACCGATAACTTTTTGCCATCTTGATTATGTCTCTGTGCCATCCTGGTTATGGTTTATAACCATTCAGTTTATGGCTTTTAGCAGTTCTGTTCACTGGCAACATTGTTGTGATATTTATGGCTTTTAGCCGTTCTGTTGACTTAGTGCCACAACCTGTTCTAAGCTTAGTGTGTTGGCTGGGTGGGTCGATTTTATCCCACAGGAGTGTAGGGTTGGTAGGGGTGGTGGGTTGGCTGGATCGGAGTGGGATGCATCCTTATACTGTTGCATATATGTTTATGAGATCTATCACTGTACTGAGCTTAGGCCCACTCATTTTGTTATGGGTTTGGGCTAGGCCCAATTGATTCTGTTATGGGCTGTGACCCAAATTATATTGTAGTGGGTTTTGGCCCATATATGCTCTGAACTGGACTATACTATTACTGTTAAAGGGCTTTGGCCCAGACTGTTTCGATTTTTGTATCTGTATACTAACTGTTACTCTAGTAAGGGGATTACACACTAAGTTTTCGTAAACTCACCCCGTTTTTAACTGTGCAGGTAATCCTCAGATTGGGAGGATCGGTGCTGCGAGGGACACGGAGGTGACCACACAACTGCGACAGTTATGCTTTGGACTTTATATATGTTTTAAATTCCATTTTGGGTTTTAATTTCTGTAATAAGGCCTCTTTGGATTTAATTCTGATTTTGGGATTTTGTTACGTTTTATAGCTGTTAGACGTATACGGGTTTTCAACCCAATTATTTCTTTTAAAAAAATATGGTTTAATCTTCTTTACCTTAAAATTAGCTTCCGTAACTAAAAGAGATTTTCAACGAAGTTAATAATGTTTTTAAAATTGATTAACTTTTCAATGAACCACATTTTGAAATTGAATGAACACAAACTAAGGCTTTACTTTTCAAATATTAAGGAGGGTTTTCAATAAAAACATGGTTTTCGAAAAACACTTCAATGTGGCACGCCAAATTCGGGCCTAACTTCATGGCTGAGTTTGGGGTGTTACATATTTTTTCCCAGATTTGGCACACCACTAGCATTGATCTTCGATCTAGGAACACATTTCTACAACAAGGTAATCAGTGCACTATAAAAAAAGTATTAGGTAACACATAACATGGCCACGACTTATCACTCACAAACAAACGGACAAGCAGAAGTCTCAAACCGTGAAATAAAGTCAATTCTGGAGAAGACTATGAAACCAGATCGGAAGGATTGGAGCCTATCGCACTACTTACAAGGGAACCATAGGCATGTCCCCTTACCGACTTATATTCGGTAAATTGTGTCAACTTCCAGTAGAGCTGGAACACAAGGCATTTTAGGCTGTAAAGCAATTTAACATGGAGTTGGACATTGTAGGGGATTATTGGAGATTAAACATTCAAGAGCTTGAAGAAATCCAGCATGATGCATATGAAAATGCCCAAGTCTATAAAGACAAAAACAAGGTGTTCCATGACTAGAAAATATCCCGCAAACAATTTTCAATTGATTAGAAAGTGTTACTTTACGATCCTATGCTAAGAATTTTTAAGGTAAACTTCGAACCAAATGGCTTGGTCCTTTTGTTATAAATCAATTGTTTCCTCATGGTCTAGTTGAAATTATATGCGAAGAGTCTGGAAAATGTTTGAAAGTCAATGGAAAATGGTTAAAACCCTTTTACGAAAATTTCTATGGACATGTGGTGGAGGAATTATTTTTTGAGGTACCAGTTGAATAAACTTTTAAGTCGTCGAGCTAACAATGTTAAACAAAAGCGCTTTTTTGGAGGCAACCCATATGCATTTTAATTTATTTAAAATTGAATTTCAATTTAATTTATATTGAAAATAAAAAAATAATAAGATTATTATTTGATCTATTTGTTGTTTTCCAGGAATTTCTTTTGTGGCATGGGCACACCTTGTGAAATTTCAGTGCTGTCATTAGTTGAAACATACATCCAGGACCGAACCAACCAAAACCAACCCGATCTGCCCAAACCACCCTCTATCAAATTAAACATATACAGGGAGTATACTTGACCCTTCTCTTTCTTATTTATTCTTTTATTATTACACATTGAAGGTAATGTGGGTTAAGTAGGGGGTGTAGTATTAGTAAATATGCATGATCGTTTCTCTTTTGCATTTGTTAATTATTATGCTATGACACAAAGATTATACTTGACCCTTCTCTTTCTTATTTATTCTTTTATTATTACACATTGTGTAACAGTATGATTTAGACCCTAGTCAGAACAGTGGTTTCGGGACCACAAGTTTGAGGTTGAAAAAATATTTTAATATTATTTGTAGTATTTATAGTATCTGATTAAGCATGTGTAAAAATTCTATCGATTGTGTGTCGATTTGTGAAAAAGGACTTAATCGCTTAAAATACAAAAGCTGTGTGCTAATTGTTAAAGTGCTTAATTGCCATGGCTTATTAAATGAAAGGTCCTTATGTTGGTATTAGATCATTGATAGTGGAATTTGACATAAATGGTCATTAAATGAATGAAATATTAATGTTTTATTAAAGAATATTTTAGTAATTTATGAAATAATATGTTTAATTAATAAAAATATATGAAAATAAAGCCATTATCATTTGTTCATATCGAAAGTTCAAAGGAAAAAGAAAAGAAAAAGTGTTCTAGGTTTCAGCTAGAATATAACTTGATTGAGGTATGTTTTGAGCTCGGTGATTTTTACGTTTTTATGATTGTTGCTTCGTGCTTTAGCTAGCCCATGTCCTAATTTTTTAGTTTGTTGGTGATTTTGTAAAATGCCATTGATGAACGCTTGAGCTTTGTGATACTTGATGATGAAACATAAAAGATATGTGATAGATTATCATATTTTGTCTTTGAAATTTTGATGAATTTGAGTATTATGGGCTAAATTATGAAAATGAGAAATTGAAGGACTAAAATGTGAAATAAATGAAATATGTGGGGTTGTATGAGCTAGGGGAAAATTCAGCTAAGCTTGTATAAAATGAAATTATGTGTATTTGGTGATTTTATGAAATAGGGACTTAAATGTTAAAATATGAAAATGTGAGGGCTACTTTGTAAAATGCCCTAAATATTTATATTTGGATTGAATTGAATGAGTTGTTGAATGAATGAGATAAATTTGAATATGTATAGATCAAGAAAAGAGAAATTCAGACTTAGATCGAGGCAAGAACAAAGTGCTCGATTGATCGACTTGAATCGTTATTTCTACGTCCAAGGTAAGTTCGTGTCTAATACAAATTGTTTAAACAATATTCACCTGTTATGAAATGAATGGAAATGTGATTTTTGAGGTAGTAATGCGATATGTGAGTTCGAAGGTATGTGGCACTAAGTGTGCGTAAATAAAATAGTTACTGCGATGAATTGCACTAAGTGTGCGAGATAAAGAAATGCATCAGCTATATTAGTTGGCACTATGTGTACGATATTGAGACACCTTCGGTTTAATGTGATGGCATTAAGTGTGCGATACAATTGTAGCTTCGGTTAATTAAATAGCACTGAGTGTGTGAGCTCATCAAATGTTTAAAAAGGATCAGATAAATTATGGCATTGAGCATTGGGTGGTAAATGTGATAGTTAAATACGTGATGATACAGGTATGTACAGAACCTATGTGGTTGATGATATTATGTAAGAGGTAAATGAAAGATTTTGTGTATGAATGTTAAAAAGGGTTGGTTTGAGTAGCATTATAAATGCATGTTCATGAAACTATAGACAAGGTGTGGAAATGAGCAATAGTCATGGATGAGATTGAATAGTGATGTGAATTGAACTAAGTGTTAGTTAATTTTTTCATATTGAACTTGAATTGTTGAGTTAATTGTGTTATATTACGAACTTACTAAGCTTTAAAGCTTATTGTGTGAAGTCTTACTCTATTTTATAGTGTTGTTAAAGCTAACTCAGATTCGGGGATTGTCAGTGACTCTATCACACTATCGGGCATCTATTTTGGTACCTTTTTGGAAGTTGTATATATGGTTTATGGAATGTATAGGCTAGTAAGGTTGTAGAATGATTTTGATATATGTTTTGATATGAATAAATGGTGTTTGTGAAGTGTAAATGTGGTCATGTGAGAATGGTTTATGTGGTATGTTTTGGTGAAATAGGAATGGTATGTTTCATGCTTGATTTAGTAGTTGAGATGGTGAATGGTTGTATGTTAAATGACGTTGGATTTGAGCATATAAGGATGACCCAATTTGGGTGAAAATTTGGCCTTGTAAATGGCCTATAATTTTCCACACGAGTGAGTACAGGCGTGTGTCTTTCCTGTGTCTATCACTGTCCTTTTTCGATGCAGGTTAGACTTGCACACGGACTAGACACACGGACGTGTGACAGGTCGTGTGATTCAAGTCAGGGTTGCACACGGGCCAGACACACAGGCGTGTGACAGGCTGTGTGAATATACTCAGAGTTGAACACAGGGTAAGACATGGTCTGAAGCATGGCCATGTGAGGCACACGGTCTAGCCACACGGGTGTGTGCCTTGTTTAAGATGAAAATTTTTTTAAGTTTTGTAATGTTTCCAAATGAGATTGGTTTAGTCCCGAAACTTCTTTATAGTATGTTTAAGGTCTCGTAGACCTATTTAAGAGACTTTGTGCTATTGATTACTATAATGTGTTGATATTTGAGCCATGATGGTATGATATTATGATTTGATCGGTAATACCTCATAACCCCAGTCAGGTGATGGATACGGGTTATGGGTATTACATTTTATTGGTAACAGAGCTACAGTTTAGTCGATTCTAGGACAACGTAGTGTGTGAGAGTCTAGCTATACATGCCATATATATATTTACGATAGTGTGATGATTCCTGACATTTAAAAATGTGTTTTCGTATAGTAAATGGATCCCGTCAAGCAATTGTTGATGATGTTAAGAGTATGCACCTGCTACCACTCAAGGGACAGCGCCGGTTGAATCTAGGCCGATTGCTAGTAGTCATGAGGGAGAGGCAAAACAAGCCTTCTTCCAAATGATGAGTGAGTGGATTACGGAGTTTGTTCGATCGAACCTGACTGCTCAACAACCTCTACCCCCAAAAGTTCCTGTAGCGCCACAAGTTACAAACTCGATCCGATTGAGTAAACCTCTTGTGGATAAAATTCGAAAGTACGGGGCTGAAGAGTTCAGGGCCACAGTTGATGATGATGCTGAGTGAGCTGAATTTTGGCTTGAGAATAACATTAGAGTGTTTGATGGATTATCATGTACTCCTGATTAATGCCTAAAATGTGTTGTTTCATTGTTAAGAGATACGGCATATCATTGGTGGAAAACATTGATATCTGTGGTTCCGAGAGAAAGAATCACCTGGGATTTCTTTCAAGCTGAATTTCGGAAGAAATATATCAGTCAACGATTCATAGATCAGAAATGTAAAGAATTCCTTGAGCTAAAACAGGGTCATATGTCTGTTACGGAATATGAGCGGGAATTTATAAGATTGATCCAGTATGCAACGAGAATGTGTTTCGACAGAAACTACTATGTGTAAATGATTCATTAAAGGATCGGATGAAGATATCAAACTTCTTGTTGGAATTCTTGATTTGAATGAGTTTTTGGTATTGGTTGAAAGAGTTTGTAAAACCGAGGAGCTTAGTAAAGAAAAGAAGAAAGCAGATTCGGAAGCTAGACACGAGAGAGAAAGGTCGATGAGTAAGTCATATCACTCGTATTCAAAGAGATTCAGAGATGCAAAAAATAGCTCAAACGTTTCGTTTGGACATCCAAGTAAAGATCGTGTGAAATAAAATACTGGTCCTAGAACTCAAACTCCATTGGAATCAATTGTTGGAAGTGTCAGAAGCAATAAGCCTGAGTGTAGACAGTGTTGGAGACGTCATATCGGAGAATGCTAGGGCAAATATAATAATAGAGTTTGCTATAAATGTGGATCACGAGATCACTTTATTTGGGATTGCCCGGAGTTAGCTGAGAAAGATAATATTTAGAGTGCAAGACTGAGTAATAGGACAACTAGGGGTAGGCCACTCAGAAACACAAGAAATGTAAGCAGTAGTCAGAAAGGAACAACAGATACAGCTGTAAGATCTAAACCGAGAGCACTTGCCCGAGCCTACTCTATTCGTGCTCGAGAAGAAGCATCATCTCCAGACGTCATTATTGGTACATTTACTTTTTTTTATACTAATGTGATTACATTGATAGATCTAGGATCTACTCATTCATATGTGTGTGAACCTAGTATCTAGTAAGACTCTACCTGTTGGGTGTATTGAGTTTGAAATTAGAGTATCGAACCCCTTAGGCATGTGTGTTCTGGTTGATAAAGTGTACAAGAATTATCCGTTGATGCTTCGGGATATTTGTTTTTTGGCTAATCTGATGATGTTACCTTTTGATGAATTTGATATAATTCTGGATATGGATATGCTAACTTTGTATAATGCTATTGTGAATTGCAAATTGAAGAGTATTGATTTGAGAAGTCAGAATGGTAAGATAATTCGAATTGAATCCGATGATTTGAATGGGCTACCGGCTGTAATATCTTCAATGAAAGCTTTGAATACTGTGAAAAAGGGATGTGAAGTTTATTTTCCATATGTGATAGATAAAAAAGTGAGAGAAAAGAAAGTTGAATCTGTGCATGTGTTTTGTAAGTTCCCTAATGTGTTTCCTGAAGAATTACCGGGATTACCACCAATACGAGAAGTTCAGTTTGGCATTGAGTTTGTGCTAGGGATGAATCCTATCTCAATAGCATCGTCTAGAATGGCACCGACAGAATTGAAAGATTTGAAGTCTCAATTGCAAGAGTTGACCTATAGAGGATTTGGTCGACCAAGTTTCTCACCCTGGCGTGCTTCTGTGTTGTTTGTGAAAAACAAAGATGGTACTATGAGGATGTGTATTAATAACCGACAGTTGAATAAAGTGACGATAAAGAATAAATATCCTCTACCACGAATTGATGATTTTTTTGATCAATTAAAAGGAGCTACAATGTTTTCAAAAATTGATTTGAGATTGGGATATTATCAGTTGAGAGTCAAAGAATCAGATGTGTCGAAAACTGCTTTCAGAATGAGGTACGGACATTATGAATTCTTAGTTATGCCTTTCAGACTAACAAACGCTCCTGTAGTATTTATGGATTTGATGAACCAGATATTTAGACCATATTTGGGTTGATTTGTCGTTGTGTTTATTGACAATATTTTGATTTATTCTTACGATGAGACACAACATGCTGACCATTTGAGAATCGTATTACAGACTCTGCGTGAGAAGAAATTATATGCAAAGTTTAGTAAAGGTGAGTTCTGGTTGTGCGAGGTTGGTTTTTTGGGGCATATAGTATTAGCTGCAGGAATACAAGTTGATCCGAACAAGATTTCAGCAATTTTAGATTGGAAATCTCCGAGAAATGTGTTTAAAGTCTGTGGTTTTCTGTGACTAGCGGGATATTATAGACAGTTAGTGAAAGGCTTTTCAATGATTGCAGCTCTGTTGACGAAATTGCTACAGAAAGATGTTAAATTTGAGTGTTCAGAAAGGTGTCAGCAATGTTTTGAATAGTTGAAAGTATTGTTGACAGAAGCACCAGTGTTAGTTCAACCTGAATCGGGTAAAGAATTCATAGTTTACAATGATGCATCATTGAATGGTTTAGGTTGTGTGTTGATGCAAGAAGGCAGAGTTATAGCCTATGCTTCAAGACAGTTAAAATCGCATGAAAAGAACTACCCGACACACGATCTTGAATTAGCAGCTATTGTATTTGCTTTGAAGATTTGGCGTCACTATTTATTTGCTGAAAAGTGTCACATTTATACTGATCACAAGAACTTGAAATATCTGATGACTCGGAAAGAATTAAATTTACAACAGTGAATATGGTTGGAATTGCTAAAAGACTATGAATTAGTAATTGATTATCATCCGGGGAAAGCTAATGCCGTTGTTGATGCTTTGAGCTGAAAGTCTTTATCTGCTTTACGAGCAATGAGTACTCAGACAGATTTGTGTGATGATGGTTCTGTTTTGGCTGATTTGAAAGTGAGGCCAATGTTTATATGTCAGATTTGTGATGCCCAGAAAATTGATGCTGAGATGATTGTAAAACGAGCTCAGTGTGGTTTGAATTCTAATTCAGACTTTTGAGTTGATAATGATGGTTGTTTGAGATTCTGAGGTCGAATTTGTATTCCGAGAAATTCAGAGTTGATTTAGTTGATTTTGAATGAGGCTTATAGTAGTCGTTTATCTGTTCATATGGGAAGTACGAAAATATACAATGATCTGAAACAGTTTTATTGGTTGTATGGTATGAAATAAGATATCTCAGAGTTTGTTTCGAGATGTTTGGTTTGTCAACAAGTCAAAGCTGAACACCAGGTTCCATCCGGTTTGTTACAATCGATCATGATTCCTGAGTGGAAATGGGAGAGAATCACAATGGACTTTGTGTCGGGGTTGCCCTTAACTCTGAGAAAAAAAGATGCAATCTGGGTGATAGTTGACAGATTAAGGAAATCAGCTCATTTTATTTTGATGAGAACAGATTTTTTGCTTGATAAGTTAGCTGAATTGTATATTTCTGAGGTTGTGAGATTGCATGGGGCACCATTATCCATTGTGTCTAATAGAGATCCGGGGTTTACTTCGCGATTTTGGAAGAAATTGCAAGAGGCGTTAGGTACGAAGCTGTATTTCAGTACTGCATTTCATCCGCAAAGGGATGGTCAATCTGAGCGGATCATTCAGATTCTCGGGGATATGTTGAGATGTTGTATTCTTTGACATGGGAAAAGCATCTGTGGTTGATTGAATTTGAGTATAATGATAATTTTCATTCAAGCATTAAAATGGCACCATATAAAGCTCTTTAGGGTCGTAAATGCATAACTCGATTGTATTGGACTGAGCTTAGTGAGAACAAGATTCACAGAGTTGACTTGATAAAAGAGACTGAACAGAAAATGAAAGTGATCCGTGACAGTTTGAAAGCAGCTTCAGATCGTCAGAAGTCTTATGCATATTTGAAATGAAAAGATATTGAATTTGAGATCGGTGATAAAGTTTTTGGCTAAGCTTGTATAAAATGAAATTATGTGTATTTGGTGATTTTATGAAATAGGGACTTAAATGTCAAAATGTGAAAACGTGAGGGCTACTTTGTAAAATGCCCTAAATATGTATATTTGGATTAAATTGAATGAATTCATGAATGAATGAGCTAAATTTGAATATGTATAGATCAAGAAAAGAGAAATTAGGACTTAGATCAAGGCAAGAACAAAGTGCTCGATTGATCGACTTGAATTGTTATTTCTACGTCCGAGGTAAGTTCGTGTATAATACAAATTGTTTAAACAATGTTCACTTGTTATGAAATGAATGGAAATGTGATTGTTGAGGTAGTAAGGCGGTATGTGAGTTCGAAGGTATGTGGCACTAAGTGTGCGTAAATAGAATAGTTACTGCGATGAAATGCACTAAGTGTGCGAGATAAAGAAATGCATCAGCTATATTAGTTGGCACTGTATGTGCGATACTGAGACACCTTCAGTTTAATGTGATGGCACTAAGTGTGCTATACAATTGTAGCTTCGGCTAATTAAATAGCACTGACTATGCGAGCTCATCGAATGTTTAAAAAGGATCAGGCGAATTATGGCATTGAGTATTGAGTGGTAAATATGATAGTTAAATACGTGATGATAGAGGTATGTACAGAACCTATGTGGTTGATGATATTATGTAAGAGGTAAATGAAAGATTTTGTGTATGAATTTAAAAAGTGTTGGTTTGAGTAGCATTATAAATGCTTGTTCATGAAACTATAGACATGGTGTAGAAGTGAGCAATAGTCATTTAACACCCCTTACCCGTGTCTAACACCGAGACCGGAATACGAGGCATTACCATGCTTAATCTTACTTAATACTTCGAAACGGGCTACAAAATTTCATTTAAATGTATCTCTCAAACTTGGCCTACGAGGCCTTAAACATACTTCCAAGAAGTATATAAATCTTTTCGGGAACTTTTACACGTTCGAGAAACTTTTTAACAAAGCAGGGGCCACACGCCCATGTAAGTCTTGGGACACGCCCGTGTATCTCTAAGGCATGATAGTTTCTTGTGCCGTGGTCGACACTGACTAATATCACACAGCCATGGCATGCTTGTGGCCCTAGCCCATGCGTGAAACCTTAGCATTCTGACTTAACCACGCGACCTATGCACACACCCGTGTATCTTGGCCGTGGGAAATTTACCATTTTATAAGCAAGGTGCAGACTTCACACAGCCTAGGTACACGCCCATGTTTTAGTCGTGCCTCCCACACGGTTTAGACACGTCCGTGTGTCTACCCATGTAGACAATTATCAGGCTATCTACCAAGCCTTTTGCTGCCCACATTTGCATACATTCATACCTTATCACATAACTACACATAACATTAATATAACTCTTAAATTAAAGACATTTGATTATAAAAGAAATAAGCTTTTCATCCCATACACTAAGGAGGACTATTTCCCGTATAAATACAAACAACTGAGGCCATCATCTATGGCTATACACAAACAAAACATAAGTTCTCTTAGGCCAACACAATTTGGCTACATCAACAATAACTTAATCAACCTTGAGTACTAGCCCTATATATGCCATAACTCATGGGGAATTGATACCTCATACCGAGTGCCTGTTCGATAGTGTGAAAACATCTCCAGCAATCTCCAACCCGAGCTATCTAAAATAACCTATAAGAGATGAGAAAAGAAGAGGAGTAAGCAATAATTCTTAGTAAGTTCATCTGCATAATCTGACCATTATTAATATTCACTGAATATAGATAACCACAAAGTATTATACCGAGTTTTTCCCTATAACTTATGGCTACTTACTCAACCACTCTTAAAGCCTACTCATTCTATCTCTTACCACATTCTTACCATGCCACAAGCCAATTGCTCATTTAATTAGTACACAATCCTGCACTGATCACCAGAAGATCATATAAAACAACACATCAAGCATTTTCAATAAGTCTCTCATACTACTAATCTCTCGGTGGTTACGCACTTAACTCGCCATTGAATCTCTTATAAGGTGGTATCACACACACCCCACCAATCATTTATAACTATGGTGATTTTGCACTTAGCTCACCAATCATTTATAAGCGATGGTATCGCACACAGCCCATCGATTACTAACTAATTAGGTGGTAACGCACACAGCCCACCGATTTTAATATAGTTGATGGTATCGCACACAGTCCATCAATTAATAACATAACAGGTGGCAACGCACACAGCCCACCGATTTTAATATAGTTGATGGTATCGTACACAGCCCATCAAGTAATAATATATTAGGTGGTAACGCACACAGCCCACTGATATTATGCATTCACAAATATCTATCCTCATACATTTCTCTAATTCAAATGTTCATCCGTAAACATTATCACTCACTATCATTCTTACTTAATTTCTACTATTCTCATTCGCACTCACACAGTGCATTAACAAATCTCTCTCATACACTATGGTGTATTGATTACACTTATCCCCTTAGAGGTCCAACATACACTGAATTCATCTACAACTGTTAAATAACACTATTAAGTCTCATACACATATTGTCACATTAACATCATACCCTTGATAGGGTTATACATGAATTAACATATTGATGCCATGTCCCCGACAAGGGCTTATACAAAGTATCACATCATTGCCATGTCCTTGACATGGTCTTATTTAATATCTCTCACCGAAGCCATATTCTAATATGGTCTTACACGGAACCTTAATTATCATCATTTCATACTAGTTACGTTTCTTACCATTCTTAGGTTCAATTCTCTTAACAACTCATCAAAAGACATTTCAAACATTCATTAAGTAATTATACGTTCCATACAACATTAGAATATTAAAATAACTCATACGCAATTACAACATTTGCACATGAACTTACCTCGATGTCGAAAGGGCCGAAAGAGACCTTTTTGCCCATATTTCTCTTTTAACCCGTTCTAGGTCCAAAACTCATTTTCTTTGATCTAGAACCATGTAATTTACTGATTTAATCACTTGTAAAGAATAATATATCATAATCTACACTTTAGGAGAAAATGACTATTTTGCCCCTACACTTTGGTAAAATTACGATTTTGTCCCTAGGCTCGTAAATAAATTTTCATCACATTTTCTCGTTAAACAAGCCTAGCTAAACATTTAATCCTCTTATAACTATTCACAATTCCATCAATTTCATGCCTTAATGAATAAATCACAACTTTTGCATTTTAATCCCAATTATGTGTTTTCATGACAACACCTTTCACAAAAGTTGTTTCTCATCATCCTATCATTCATTTTCTTCCACAAAAATTCAGCAACCAGCATAAACTCTCTCATGGAAATTCCCTAGACTCTTAACCATGTTACAAATTAGTCCCCTCATTAGCTAGTTTAAGCTTTGGGGACTCCAAAAGTACAAAAGTTATCAAGAACAGTCATCAAAATCACTTACTTGTGAGGAGAAAGGCTTGCTGAAATTTTGAGCTTCAAAAACCCCATTCTTGCTGCTCATTTTCAGTGGATGAAGAGAAGAAATAAAAAAGATCATAGCTTTTTGCTTATTTCATCTTATTTTATTCTTTTTAATCACCTAACATGACCAACATTTAATGCCCTTGTCCCCTAACTTTCCTTGACCGGCCAACTCACTTAACTAGGCCAAATTTCACATTTAGGACCTCCAATTTATAATTCATAGCTATTTGGCACCTCTAGCAAATAAAATAAAACTTTCACACTTTATGCGATTTAGTCCTTTTTCACAATTTAGCTAGAAATTGCTAAAATTAAGGCACCAAAATTTTCTTGCACCCTTATAAACATGTTATAACGCATAAAATAACATGAAAATAATTTTCTCTATCCTTGGTTTAGTTTTTTCGAGATCATTGCTCTAACTAGCCCCTAAATCGGACTGTTACAATTCTCCCCCTTAGGGATTTTCCTCCCCGAAAATCTTTTCAGGTGAAGCTGCTATTATCATTCTTAAAACGTTTCCATCAACTATTCCAAATTACAAATCAACTTGTCCTCAAGTTTCTCTCACCAACAACCTTTAAGCTATAGTACACAAGGTCGAAGCACAACTTGAGACCTAAATTACTCTCCCTCCCGGGCGTATATTCAACAGTCTACTAATTGGGAACTCTGTACATGTCCAGAATGATCATTCAAATCTGTATCGCATAATTCACTACAATTTAGATGACATCCCTCTTTGGGAATCAGGTTAAATCAAATTCAAAATCTATTTTGTGCTTTGGAAACTCAGCTCTTAGTTGTCGACTACTTCTGACCATAAACTCAATCATATCATAAAATGTACTTTATTGATAAAATAATTATGCACCTATTTGTACTTCCTTATTCTTACATAAGTAAATATGCTACTACTAAATCTCATACCAAAATTTCTGTATAAGTTCTGGATTCATCATCATTCCAAATTCTGTCTCAATTAAGAAATATCAATAATGGAAATCTTATCCAACCTGAATTTTTACTAACTTAAATAAACTCATTCAGAGCTTATTTAAAAATACAATTTACTAACTCACTTCTGAACCCTTTTGTTCTGAAAAAAAGACTCGCTCTAGTCATTAACCTCGCTGAAACTAGCATATTACCAACTAAGATCAACCGAGTAACTAATTTGCATTGCTTAACATGGATCTTTCATTTAAACACCGCATTTATGTCTCATCGTTCGAGAAGTATTACGATAACTATACCCACCATGGTAATAGCTCAAGTCGTTTCCACTATCTCATTTTCATAAGATGCTCTCACTCATTAAAAAAAATTCAGAAAATACACATCAATATTTCCCATAGATCATTACAACATCTAACTCTCAACACAGACACAAAAGTGATCATCTCTATATCACCAATCTAACAACTCCTTTTTCTCAATTCAGACTGAACTCAGTTCTAGAACTTTCAATTAATAGTTCCTTCTATAGCTTTCAACTCAATCATCATGGTTGAATATTTTGATGAGTATACCTTTGTATCATGCTCCCTATTCACGTTCACACAAAATTTTATTCTCTTCACTGATTCATGTACAAATATACACAGAACTTGGATCATATCTCAATACATTAATCTACTCTCTCCTCCACCCCAAGAACATATTTCAAGCACACTCTCATAAAAGTTTCTCTTGCTATGTTAATCTAAAACCTTTCTTATCGTCATATCTCACGATAGCGGGGACATCTTGATCGAATTCATTAACTTTATTCAGTTTGTCTGAAAACTCATCACACAATGTGAAACACATGATTCCACTCCTTATACTAGAATCATCACTAACCTCCTCCTCAAACTACCCGAATTGTAATATCCTTAAATCAGAGCCTCTGCATTTTGCATGTGTTTGCATGTGGCGATATGCTTACTGTGTTAGTTTAGCATGTTTTGGGGTCTAGGCATGACCTCGAGTTAGGCCTGGGTCATGGCCAAAAATTTTGTTTTAGTGCTTAGGAAGAGGGAGCTAGAAGAGTTAGGGATTAAAAGAATTTATTGGAGGGTTGTGGCACAAACAACCTAGTGGCAAAGTGGCAAAAGAGGCGTCACTAAGGTGCTTGGATGGTGATGCCTCATGCAGGGAAGGAGTGCTTGGGTTTGAGCTGCAGAAATCCCTTTCTACTTATTCTTTTTCACGCCACAAGCAAGGAAGAGGTGTGCTCATGTGGGACTCTCTTGAATGGATGAAGTGTAGGTTGGGTCAACAGCTCAAAGATTTGGCTAAGTAGGAGGAAAAAAGGGGATTTGGATGAGAGAGGAAGAGTTGGTCGAATGGAGGGGTCTTGGTGTGGCATTTTCGGCCAAGGAGGAGAGTGTTTGTGTTAGGGCCTTTAGATGCCGAAATAAGGAAAGTGGGAGGCCATTTTCTCTTTTTTCTTTTCATTTGTGTTTCTGCTGAAATTCTTTTCTTCTCTTTTAACCAAAAACGAAAAGAGCCAATCGTGTATCTTTTCTTCTTCCTATTTTGTTCAAAGCCGAAACCAACACCCATTCTTAGTCGACATCTTTTTCTTCTTTCAAGTCTTTTGTGCCGAAAGTTCTTTCCTTCTCTTTGACGAACCCTTTCTTTTCCATTTCATTTTCTTCCTCCATCTTTACCCTCTTCAAAAGCCAAACCATGTGAGTTTTCTTCTTCTTCTCTTCTTTCAAGTGTTTGGCCGAATATCCTTGGCCTTATTTTTTTCTCTTCTCACGAGATCTAGTCTCCATTGAAGTGCCAAATCTATCTCTTTCTTTTTGAGGCATAGCCGAATCTCTTGGTAAGTGGCTTCTCTTCTATCTTCCCTTCTATTAAAGATCTGTATATTAAACTTCATTCTTGTTTCATGTTGGTAGCCGAAACCTCTAAGATTATTTAGGGGTGCCGACCGTTGGTGCTTGGTGGCTGAAATTGTCAGTAAGGTAAGATGGTAACTATCTCTTTTGGTTTCGGGATTCATGATAGGACCGAATGGTTCTTGGGATTCTTAATGTCGTGTTTAAGCCGATTGTAGGGAGGAGTGTTCTCGAATACTGTAGATCTTTAGAATTTGGCCAAGCAATCTAGGTAAGGGTTCTAGTGTTTCGGATCTGTCTCTCATTCATTCAAAAGCCGAAGGCTAATCGTTTATGTGTATTAGGGCTTGGTCGATTGCAAGGAAGGTTCATCACATAGCTTCAGGATTTGGTTGAAAATCAAATCGGCATTAAGGTAAGGATTATGGTTGTGCGTTAACCTTTCGGGATTTGCTTGTCTGCCGAATGGCCTCTTTGCTAATGATCTTAGTGTTGGCCGAATGTAGGAAAGGGGATCTAGTGCATTAGATCGGGATTTTTGGGATTTGATAATCGCGTTAGTAACCAAGTGTGTAACCTCACACTGAATTCCCGATAGATTAATAGTAATAATGTTAAGCATGTGTTAATAAAGTGACGAATAAACATGGCTAAGGGTACCATTCAATGGTACAGTCCATTCAGGTATGTTACCCCTTAATACTCGTTAATAATGGTTATAAACATTGATATGAAAGTATGTGAAATTTTGTTATGGCCATGGGGTAAGGTATATTGCATGATATCGGAATAATATGTATGTTGCATGGGCATATGGGTGATGTTGATTAAGGGGAGGTGTTCTGGTGGTTTTTACCACATTATCCGGTGACTTATGTCACATATTATGAATCCGGCGACTTTGTCACATTATCTAGTGGCTATGCCACGATTATAAGGGCGATGTGTAGTCGACTGTAGCAACTGCCTTCGATGGTGTGTAGCAGATGGAGGGTCGATTTATTAATCCCCACTGTGTGATTGGCAGGTACGGGTGATGTGTAGATGTTGGATATCTAGGTGGGTTAGGGTTGCATCATTGCTTATATTTGTTATATGTGATTTGATATGCCTTAATTGTTTGGGAGTCTGTGTTGGTTGTTACACACTGAGTCTGTTGACTCACCCTTCGTGGACTAACATTTTGCAGGTGATACTCAGTAAATGGACCGGGTCGACAGGGACTTAGTGGTGGCCATGCTCAGCTCAGCATTTTTGGGTTTGATGATAATTAGACTTATCACGTTTTTCTCATTTACGGGATTTATTTCGGGTTTTGTTTTGTTGTAATAAGGCCATTACTATTTAACTATTTTATTTATGAAGTTTAATTTTTATTCTGATACGATCAACATCAAACAAATGGTTTAACAATTTTTCGTAAAATAACTTGAAATGTTTTGACACTTAAACACCTACAATTTTCAACTTAATGATAAACACTAAAATTCGGCATTTCTTTTAACTTGTAATTTTTGAAACATGGAAATAACGTTTCAATACCAACTTTAATGACAACACGGTTTTCAAAATTTATCATAACACAAATTTATTTTCTCCAAAACCACCAGTTTTTCCAACATGACAAAACGAGATTCAACTACGTTTTACTTAAGGAGCATGCCAGATCCGGTCAAGGCTTGTGGGCCGAGTTTGGGGTGTTTCAATTTGGTATCAGAGCCCAGTTCAAAACTCGACCTTGAGGGCTTTTGGGCCCAAAACATTCTTTTTGAAATTGAGTTTTACTAATAGATGAGCAAGTTTTCTGGCATGGCACCTGAGTCTCCGGCCCAAAGTCCACCAGGTAAGTACCTCTAATTCTTGTGTGATTTGTATGTGGGTATTACGAGATCGTAGATTAGTAGATTAGGAGCTATTGAACTCTAGGATTAGCTTACTCCCACACAAAATTTCATAAAATTTAAAGATTAATCGAACAAACCTGTGAGTAAGTCATTGAGTTAAGGGTGTGGCAACAATTATGCGCATGTCTAGGATTGGATTCAGGGGGAGCTTGGTATTTAAGCAGTCCTAGTGACTCACCTCCTCTTCGCTCGAATCCTACCTGGTGCGTAGTGACGGTTCACCTTAACCAAGAAGACTTACCCACAGGCTAAATTGAATAATTAAAACTCGAAAGGGACTAGCTATGTTGTTTTATAAAAAACCCTAGTTTTACAATCATCAAATTACCCCCTGATTTGCAAAAACCGCCTTAGATCTGGAAAATCATCGAAGTACCCCGATTTGTGAAAATTACCCAAAATACCTTCAGTTATATAATTACCATATTACCCTCAATTTTTACCAAAATATTCCAATTTTCCAAAAATACCAAAAACCCCTATTTTACAAAATTTCAAGATACCCTGATTTGGAAAATTACCAAAATACCCCTATAGGATAAATTACAAAAATACCCCTGGGTTGGGAACAGACGAAAGTGCTCAAATCAGTGAACGTGTATAGTAGATACTATTGAATGAATGTGATTCTCTGAATTAGAGTAGGAGATTACAATGAAAACTTTGAAATGATCGAAAGAACTACTACTAAACTTCGTTACATAAAAATTATTCCTGGATAATTAGTGGAACGGGAAGCTAATACATAAAATTTCTTAAATCAGATTAAATCGCGATCATAGACATGAGTTCTAGGGGACGTGGTCGTAATGTGCGTGGCCGTGGTAAAGGCAGGATGACCGTGATCGTAACCGCTTAGGTCGGTCAAGGGTCTGAGAATGAGATGCCACCACCACCATTCGGTGTTGAATATCGTGATCGATGCAATATCGCAGCGGCGTCATGAAAGTGCTTGAGAGGGTGGCTAGAGCAGGTGGAGGCATGGGAGCTCGAAAATCTTTACCTGAGCGACTCGAGCCAATAGGGCTGAGGTATTCCAAGGTGTATCTGGTGTGGCACCCAACACGGCTGAGTATTGTTTGGAGGCGACAGAGTGAATCATGGATGATTTGGATCTGAATGCTGAGGAGAAACTAAAAGGAGTGGTATCGCTTCTTTGGGATGAGTCATACCAGTGGTGGCTTACGGTTTGGGATAGTGCTGCAGCGGATGATCTCACTTGGGAGTATTTTAAGGTTGCGTAATCAGAAGAAGTATATTGGGACTAGCTATATTGATGCACAGAGGAAGGCGTTTTGAGGCTGGTTTAGGGGAGTAAGTCCTGTAGCGGAGTACGAGGTAAAATTCTTGAGGTTGAGCCGGTATGCTTGAGGTATCGTGGCTACGGAGCATGGACGATGTGTCCGATTTGAGGATGGACTGAGGGGATGACCTGAGATTGCTGATTGCTCCACAGCAGGAGCGGGATTTTACCGTGTTGGTAGAGATGGCTAAGGTAGCCGAAGGGGTTAAGGAATCTATGAGACAGAATTTGGATAGGAATAGACAAAAGAAAGGTTTTGGATCATCAGGGTCATCCGGGAATGTTCAAAAGAGACCTAGAGTTGAGGGGCCGCGAGGTCAGCAGGTTGTTATGGGAGGATAGTACCGTACTTGTGCTCAGTGTTGAAAGATGCACCTGGGAGAGTGTTGGAAGAAGACAGTGGGATGTTTTAAGTGTGGGTCCAAAGAACACATGATTAAGGACTGTCCTGTGGAAACAGGCAGGAGCCGACCAGTAAGTCAGAGTTTTAGTTAGGCTAGCAGAGATGGATAGCAACCACCACGGGGTCGTGGTTCGGTTGGTAGAGGTAACGGTTCTGGAAGAGGTCGGGGGACATCGGGCAGAGGTGTTGGTAACACAGAGGCGAGACAGCTGGGTCTAGTGTATGCAGTTCGTCGGAGGGAGGATGGTGATGCACCTGATGTCATAACGGGTACGTTCCTTATTTCTGGATTACCCTTTATTACTTTGATAGATATAGGGTCAACTCATTCATACATCGCTAGTGAGGTATCTGGAACTCTGCATGTGAACTCTGAGATTGTACCTACGAAGATGACTGTACTTAGTCCTTTAGGGCAATTAGTAGTAGTAGACAAACTCTTTAGGGCAGTGCCTTTAGAAGTTCAGAGGGCGCAGTTTCCAGCTGACTTAATAGAGTTGCCATTCGGGGAATTTGATCTAATCTTAGGCATGGACTGGCTAGTGAAGTACAGTGCGAATATGGATTGTGCCGCTAAGCGCATGTCATTGAGGACTTCTGACGACAATGAGGTTGTGGTGATGGGCGAGAGACGGAATTACTTGTCGAATGTAGTATCTGCCCTTAAGGCAGAAAAGATGGTAAGAAAGGGATGTGTAGCTTTTCTGATATTGGTCAGTGCCTTAGAGGCTAAGGAAGCAGTTGTAGGAGGGGTCAAGATGGTAAGAGAATTTGGGGATGTCTTCCCATAGAGTCGCCTGGTTACCCCTGCATGTGGAGGTAGAGTTTGGAATTGATTTATCGCAGTCTGCCTCCCGTGTCAATTGCTCCAGATAGGATGGCGCCAAAGGAGTTGGTAGAGCTCAAGGGCCAGATCCAAGAGTTACTCGATCGTGGGTTTATTCGACCCAGTGTGTCCCCATGGGGAGCACTAGTCCTATTCGTGAAGAAGAAGGATGGGACTATGGGCATGTGCATAGATTATTGGCAGTTGAATAAGCTGACCATCAAGAACAAGTATCCATTATCGAGGATAGATGACTTGTTCGATCAGCTTAAGGGGGCCGCGGTATTTTCAAAAATAGATCTACAGTCGAGATATCATCAGCTTAGGGTGAAAGAAGCAGATATCCATAAGACAACTTTTCAGACAAGATATGGGCATTATGAGTTCTTAGTAATGCCGTTCGAATTGACGAACGCCCCAGCTGCGTTCATGGATATGATGAACCAAATTTTCCAACCCTACTTGGATCAGTTTGTCATTGTGTTCATAGACGACATCCTAGTGTATTCCAAATCGGAGGGAGAACATGATGAGCATCTCCGGGTTGTATTGCAAGTGTTAAGGGAAAAGAAGCTATATGCCAAGTTCAAGAAGTGCAATTTTGGTGAAGGAAGTTATGTTCTTAGGGCATGTGGTGTCTGTGGAAGGAATAAGGTGGATCCTCGAGAAGATTGAGGCAAGATAGACCGAAACCACCTAAGTGCGTGGCGGAGGTTCGTAGTTTCTTGGGGTTAGCAAAGCTACTACAGAGATTTGTTGAAGGGTTCTCGTCAATAGCAAGACCTCTAATGAAGTTGCTAAGAAAAGAGGTACCTTTCGTATGGGCGGATAAGCAGAGGAGAGTTTTGAGAAGCTTAAGAAAGTATTGACTGAGGCTCCAGTTTTGATTCAACCGAAAGTAGGGAAAGACTTTGCGGTGTATTGTGATGCTTCCCATACAGAATTGGGATGTGTTCTAATGCAGGATGGGAAAGTGGTTGCTTATGCGTCTCGGCAATTAAGGCCACATGAGGTTAACTATCTGGCGCATGATCTGGAATTGGCCGCGATAGTATTCGCCCTAAAAGTGTGGAGGCACTATTTGTACGGAGAAAAGTCAGTGATCTACACGGACCACAAGAGTCTGAAATATTTGTTGACTCAGAAGGAGCTGAATTTGAGACAGCAAAGGTGGGTGGAGTTGTTGAAGGATTACGATTGCTCAATAGAGTATCACCCGGGCAAGGCAAATGTAGTGGCAGATGCCCTAAGTCGGAAAGTGGTGTCGGATCTGAGGGCGATGTTTGCACATCTTAGCCTTTATGATGATGGAAGTTTGCTACCAGAGTTGTAAGTGAAGCCGACATGGTTAAGTTAGGTGAGAGAAAAATAGTTGGTAGATAGGGAACTAAGTGCTAAGCTGCTGCAAGTGAAGAATGGGAATTGAAGACTATGGTGTAAACAAAGAATGGAGTGCTATATTTTGGGGCAAGGTCTCAGATGCCAAAGGATGAGGAATTAAGGCGAAAATTCTTCAGGAATCGTATAGTAGCCCTTATGCTATGCATCCTAGAGGAAGTAAGTTATACAGGGATTTACAGGATCAGTTTTGGTGGCCTGGTCTTAAGCGGGAAGTTACAAAATTTGTAGGGAAGTGTTTAACGTGTCAGCAGGTTAAAGCTGAACACCAAGTACCGACAGGATTAATTCAGCCGATAAAGATTCTGTAATGGAAGTGGGAGAGAATTACCATAGACTTCTTTAGTGGGCTTCCCCTTACGCCTACTAAGAAGGACTCGGTATGGGTGATAGTAGATCGGTTGTTAAGTCTCGCACATTTCATACCCAAAGGGTTGACTATTCTTTGCAGAGGTTAGCGAAGTTGTATGTGGCAAAATTGTGAGGTCGCACGAGGTGCCGGTAGTTAATTATCTCGGATAGGGATCCGAGGTTTACGCCTCGATTTTGAAAGCACTACATCAAAAGCCGGGCACCGAGTTGACTTTAGTACTAAGATTTCATCCGCAATGATGGCCAACTGAGCGAGTAATTCAAGTGTTAGAGGATATGTTAAGGGGTTGCGTGATAGACTTTAGAGGAAGCTGGGAGGAGTTCTTGCCTTTAGCGGAGTTTACGCACAATAACAGCTATTAAGCAAGTATTCAGATGGCACCGTACGAAGTGTTGTATGGGCGGAAGTGTCACACTCCTACGTGTTGGACAGAATTGGAGGAACGTCAAGTTTTGGGTCCGAAGATTGTGGCAGAATCCGAAGAAAAGGTTAAGGTAATTCAGACACGGTTGAAGGAGGCATCTGACAGGCAAAAGTCATATGCAGATCTTAAGCGGAAGGAGATAGAGTTTGTTGTGGGGATCAGGTGTTTCTAAAAGTTTTGTCGTAGAAGAAGGTGATGAGATTTCGTCGCAAGGGAAAGTTGAGTCCAAGGTTTATAGGACCTTATCAGGTTTTGAAGTGGGTTGGACCAGTGGCATATCAGTTGGAGTTGCCTTCGAAATTGAAGCAGATGCACGATGTGTTCCACGTTTCGATGCTACGTCGTCACCGATCGGATCCATCTCATGTAATATCGGTTGAGGAGGTAGAGCTAAGACCTGATTTGTCTTACGAAGAAGAATCGATTCAAATCTTGGAACGGGATGTGAAGGTGCTACGGAGGAAATCAATTCCTCTAGTCAAAGTGTTATGGCTAACCATGGATCAAAGGAAGTTTCGTGGAAGCCAGAGGAAACAATGCGACAGCAATACCCTCACTTATTTTAGCTAGGTAATTTTGAGGTCGAAATTATTTTAAAGGGGTTGAACTGTAATATCCTTAAATCAAGGCCTCTGCATTTTACATGTGTTTGCATGTGGCGATATGCTTACTGTGTTAGTTTAGCATGTTTTGGGGTCTAGGCATGACCTCGGGTTAGGCCTGGGTCATGGCCAAAAATTTTGTTTTAGTGCTTAGGAAGAGGGAGCTAGGAGAGTTAGAGGTTAAAAGAATTTATTGGAAGGTTGTGGCACAAACAACCTAGTGGCAAAGTGGCAAAAGAGGCGCCACTAAGGTGCTTGCATGGTGACGCCTCATGCAGGGAAGGAGTTCTTGGGTTCGAGCTATAGAAATCCCTTTCTGCTTATTCTTTTTCATGCCACAAGCAATGCTCATGTGGGACTCTCTTGAATGGATGAAGTGTAGATTGGGTCAACAGCTCAAAGATTCGACTAAGTAGGAGGAAAAAAAGGGGATTTGGATGAGAGAGGAAGAGTTGGCCGAATGGAGGGGTCTTGGTGTGGCATTTTCGGCCAAGGAGGAGAGTGTTTGTGTTAGGGGCTTTAGATGCCGAAACAAGAAAAGTGGGAGGCCATTTTCTCTTTTTTCTTTTCATTTGTGTTTCTGCCGAAATTTTTTCTTCTCTTTTGACCAAAAACCGAAAAGAACCAATTGTGCATATTCTCTTCTTCCTATTTTGTTCAAAGTCGAAACCAACACCTATTCTTAGTTGACATATTTTTCTTCTTTCAAGTCTCTTGTGCCGAAAGTTCTTTCCTTATCTTTACCGAACCCTTTCTTTTCCATTTTATTTTCTTCCTCCATCTTTACCCTCTTCAAAAGCCAAACCCTATGAGTTCTCTTCTTCTTCTCTTCTTTCAATTGTTTGGCCGAATATCCTTGGCCTTGTTTCTTTCTCTTCTCACGAGATCTAGTCTCCATTGAAGTGCCGAATCTATATCTTTCTTTTTGATGCATAGCCGAATCTCTTGGTAAGTGGCTTCTCTTCTATCTTCCCTTCTATTAAAGATATGTATATTAAACTTCATTCTTGTTTCATGTTGGTAGCCGAAACCTCTAAGATCACTTAGGGGTGCCGAACGTTGGTGCTTGGTGGCTGGAACTATCAGTAAGGTAAGATGGTAACTATCTCTTTTGGTTTCGGGATTCATGATAGGACCGAATGGTTCTTGGGATTCTTAATGTCGTGTTTAAGCCGATTGTAGGGAGGAATGTTGCCAAATACTGTAGATCTTCGAAATTTGGCCAAGCGATCTAGGTAAGGGTTCTAGTGTTTCAGATCTGTCTCTCATTCATTCAAAAGCCGAAGGCTAATCGTTTGTGTGTATTAGGGCTTGGCTGATTGCAAGGAAGGTTCATCACATAGATTCGGGATTTGGTTGGAAACCAAATCGGCGTTCAGGTAAGGATTATGGTTGTGCGTTAACCTTTCGGGATTTGTTTGTATAGCCGAATGGCCTCTTTGCTAATGATCTTAGTGTTGGCCGAACGTTGGAAAGGGGATCTAGTGCGTTAGATCGAGATTTTCGGGATTTGGTAATCGCGTTAGTAACCAGGTGTGTAACCTCACACTGAATTCTCGATAGATTAATAGTAATAATGTTAAGCATGTGTTAATAAAGTGACGAATAAACATGGCTAAGGGTACCATTCAATGGTACAGTCCATTCAGGTATGTTACCCCTTAATACTCGTTAATAATGGTTATAAACATTGATATGAAAGTATGTGAAATTTTGTTATGGCCATGGGGTAAGGTATATTGCATGATATCGAATAATATGTATGTTGCATGGGCATATGGGTGATGTTGATTAAGGAAGTGTTCCGTGGTTTTACCACATTATCCGTGACTTATGTCACATATTATGAATCCAAAGGACTCATCACATTATCTCGGTGGCTATGCCACGATTATAGGCGATGTGCGCTTGATCGCAAAGAATCGCCTTCGATGGTGTGTAGCGGATGGAGGGTCGATTTAGTAATCCCCACGATGTGATTGGCAGGTACGGGTGATGTGTAGATGTTGGATATCTAGGTGGGTTTGGGTTGCATCATTGCTTATATTTGTTATATGTGATTTGATATGCCTTAATTGTTTGGGAGTCTGTGTTGGTTGTTACAAATTGAGTCTGTTTTCTCACCCTTCGTGGGCTAACATTTTGCAGGTGATTCTCAGTAAATGGACCGGGTCGGCAGGGACTTAGTGGTGGCCATGCTCAGCTTAGCATTTTCGGGTTTTCTGATCATTAGACTTATCACTTTTTTCTCATTTTCGGGATTTATTTTGGGTTTTGTTTTGTTGTAATAAGGCCATTACTATTTAACTATTTTATTTATGTGGTTTAATTTTTATTCTGACACGATCAACATCAAACAAATGGTTTAACAATTTTTCGTAAAATAACTTCCAATGTTTTGACACCTAAACACCTACGATTTTTTAACTTAATGATAAGCACTAAAATTCGGCATTTCTTTTAACTTGTAATTTTTGAAACATGGAAATAACGTTTCAATACCAACTTTAATAACAATATGATTTTCAAAATTTATCATAACACAAATCTATTTTCTCCAAAACCACCAGTTTTTCCAACATGACAAAACGAGATTCAGCTACGTTTTACTCAAGGAGCATGCCAGATCCGGTCAGGGCTTGTGGACCGGGTTTGGGGTGTTTCACGAATAAGGTTATGATGAGGTAAATGGATGTCAATTCCAATTACTAAATCGAAAATCGTTTATTTTGATTTCACAATCAGCTAACATTCTTACACGATCTCGATTCATGAGATAAACAACTACATTGCCCCTAAAAGGCAAAAGTTATTAACACATAATACTTAAAGAGATCATTATGATCCATACAACTATGGTTATAGTTGAACACTCTCACAGTTCAAACATTGTTTCTTTAACCATTTCGTCCTCAAACTCCTTAACAATTCCTTTCATTAATGAACATCAATTTAAGAATATCTCGATAAACATACATCTCAGGCTTCCTACTCACTTGAGTCAAATAGCCTAGGCTAACTTTCTCTTCGTTTTTAACATTGTATAATCATACAATCGTTAAAGCATTCAGACATACTTACTTACAATCAACTTTCTTAAGCACATATCGTGCCACACTCTATACTCATTTGCTTGCGACTCGTTCACGAGTGCCGATTTTCACTCATTCACATGACTTTAGTACAATTCTCATTTCTACCTCTAAACTCATCTATCTGTCCCATTGATCACTAGTGAGAGTTAAAGACGCATATTCATCATCATCAAGTATCGATGCCATATTTTGAACATGGTCTTACACGATTCTCCTATTCCTTACCGAGGCCATATCCCAAATATGGTCTTATACGGGACCTTATCTATTTTATATCTCACTGATAACCTTTTCATTTTAGTCCTCTAGGACTTCAACCTCATGTTCAACAACAATTACCCTATCTGGTAGAGTATAATGTATCAATGTGATACAAGGCATTTTGAATTGTGCTATCATAATATTGTATTATTCACACATATCAGCATACTTTGATATGGTAAACATAATCTCAACTTCATCATTCATAACATGCATAATACTCTTAGTCAACTCTAACTAGCACAACTTAATAACAGCTTTACTCACTTGACTTCTCTACTTTCTCATTCAATCTTCACTCTTTTGCCCGATGAATTACTATGTATAACCGAGGATACTGAATCTCATCTCACATTCGGTGCCAATGCTATATCCTAGGTATAGTCTTACATGGGATCTCTTAACTCGCCCTGACGCCATGTCTTGACATGGACTTACTTCGTATTTTTGCCTGTTTGCCAATGCCATGCCTTAGCTTGGTCTTATACAGACTCTCCCGTCTCATGTGAGTGATTGAGTATCCTAAGTAATTCAACTTCAATCGAGACTTTCTCATACTCATGTTGTACATTAACATCTACTCAAGTACTCAACATTTCACTCTAATTTCTCTCACTATTACTAATCAATTAAAGAATGTCTTACGGGTTTGAGTACGTCGTTTACTTGATTGCCATAGTCCAACTATGGTCTTACTCGTATCACAACATCATAGCCCAGCTATTACTTTACATGTCGTCACGATGCCATAGCCTCACTATGGTCTTACACGAAATCTCATATCAATAGCATGCCATATCCCAGATACGGTATTACATGGGAATTCATGTTGATGTCGATGCCATATCCCAGATATGGTCTTACACGGGATCACGTATTGTCACCAATGCCATGTCCCAGACATGGTCTTATATGGGATCACATGTATCCCCATGGTCCAACCATGGTCTTATTCATCATCTCATCACTCATCCCCTGCATTCTACTTAGTCAAACTTCCCAGTTTAACTCTCACACCAAAATACTCGTAATTTCATACAGAGTCACGAAATAAAACATTGTACATCACCTACTTTAACCGTCGTACATGAGATTCAACTACGTGGACATATTAATCATACATCATTCAAACAATCATACATACACATATACCCCATTCTCTGGGTAAATTTACTCACTATATGCACCTAGCCCAATAGGTTGAGTATATAACACCTTATACACATCCAGCCAGTACAGATAAGCTGATCATTTTATAACTCTCATTTGATGCATTATCACACACATGTCAAATACTTTTATTCATACGTCTTCGAATCTCATCAATGCATAAGAGCATTTCAATTACCTCATTATCACTTACAATATTATTGGATTTAGCTCGGTTGGGAACCATCCCTGTCTTAACAAAACAATTTCGCTAGAGCCGGGAGATATCACACTATCACAGTCCACCAATGGCATGTATAGCTAGACTCTTACTTGTTTAGTCTGAGAACCAACTAAATCATGCTTTGATACCACTAAATGTAACACCCCTTATCCGTGTCTAACACCGAGACCAGAATATGAGGCATTACTATGTTTAATATTACTTAATACTTCAAAACGGGCTATAAAATTTCATTTAAACGTATCTCTTACTCAAACTTGGCCTATGAGGCCTTAAACATACTTCCAAGAAGTATATAAATCTTTTCGGGAACTTTCACACGTTCGAGAAACTTTTTAACAAAATAGGGGCCACACGCCCTTGTAAGTCTTGGGACACGCCCGTGTACCTCTAAGGCATGCCCGTGTCTTGTGTCCGTGGTCGACACTGACTAATATCACACGGCCATGGCATGGCTGTAGCCCTAGCCCGTGTGTAAAACCTTAGCATTCTAACTTAACCACACGACCTATGCACACACCCGTGTATCTTGGCCGTGGGAAATTTACCATTTTATAAGCAAGGTGACGACTTCACACGGCCTGGGTACACGCCCATGTTCTAGTCGTGCCTCCCACATGGTTTAGACACGCACCCGTGTGTCTACCCATGTAGACAATTATCAGGCTATCTACCAAGACTTTTGCCACCCACATTTGCATACATTCATACCTTATCACATAGCTACACATAACATTAATATAACTCTTAAATTAAAGACATTTGATTATAAAAGAAATAAGGTTTTCATCCCTTACACTAGGGAGGACTATTTCCCGTATAAATACAAACAACTTAGGCCATCATCTATGGCTATACACAAACAAAACATAAGTTCTCTTAGGCCAACACAATTTAGCTACATCAACAATATCTTAATCAACCTTAAGTACTAACCCTATACATGCCATAACTCATGGGGACTTGATTCCTCAGACCGAGTGTATGTTCGATAGTGTGAAAACATCTCCAGCGATCTCCAACCCGAGCTAGCTAAAATAACCTATAAGTTTTGAGAAAAGAATAGGAGTAAGCAATAATGCTTAGTAAGTTCATCTGCATAATCTGACCATTATTAATATTCACTGAATATAGATAACCACAAAGTATTATACCGAGTTTTTCCCTTTAACTTATGGCTACTTACTCAACCACTCTTAAAGCCTACTCATTCTATCTTTTACCACATTCTTACCATTCCACAAGCCAATTGCTCGTTTAATTAGTACACAATCCTGCACTGATCACCAGAAGATCATATAAAACAACACATCAAGCATTTTCAATAAGTCTCTAATCTCTCGGTGGTTACGCACTTAGCCCACCATTGAATCTCTTATACGGTGGTATCACACATAGCATTTATAACTATGGTGATTTTGCACTTAGCTCACCAATCATTTATAAGTGATGGTATCGCAAACAGCCCATCGATTACTAACTAATCAGGTGGTAACACACACAGCCCACCGATTTTAATATAGTTGATGGTATCGCACACAGTCCATCAATTAATAATATATCAGGTGGTAACGCACATAGCCCACCGATTTTAATATTGTTGATGGTATCGTACACAGCCCATCAAGTAATAATATATCAGGTGGTAACGCACACAGCCCACCGATATTATGCATTCACAAATATCTATCCTTGTACATTTCTCTAATTCAAATGTTCATCCGTAAACATCATCACTCACTATCATTCTTACTTAACTTTCTACGATTCTCATTCGCACTAACACAGTGCATTAACAAACCTCTCTCATACACTAAGGTGTATTGATTACACTTATCCCCTTATAGGTCCATCATACACTATTAAGTCTCATACACATATTGTCACATTGACATCATACCCCTGATAGGGTCATACATGAATTAACATATTGATGCCATGTCCCCGACAAGGTCTTAAACGAAGTGTCACATCGTTGTCATGTCTTTGACATGGTCTTATTTAATATCTCTCACCGAAGCCATACTCCAATATGGTCTTACACGGAACCTTAACTATCATCATTTCATACTATTTACGTTTCTTACGATTCTTAGGTTCAATTCTTTTAACAACTCATCAAATGACATTTCAAACATTCATCGAGTAATTATACATTCCATACAACATTGGAATATTAAAATAACTCATACGTAATTACAACATTTGCACAAGAACTTACCTCGATGTCGAAAAGGCCAAAAGGGACCTTTGCCCACATTTCTCTTTTCACCCGTTCTAGGTCCAAAACTCATTTTCTTTGATCTAGAACAATGTAATTTATTGATTTAATCACTTATAAATCATAATATATCATAATCTACACTTTAGGCAAAAAATGATTATTTTGCCCTACACTTTGACAAAATTATGATTTTGCCCCTAGGCTCATAAATAAATTTTCATCACATTTTCTCGTTAAACAAGCCTAGCTGAACATTTAATCCTCTTACAACTATTCACAATTCCATCAATTTCATGCCTTAATGAACAAATCACAACTTTTGCAATTTAGTCCCAATTAGGTGTCTTAATGACAACACCTTTCACAAAAGTTGTTTCTAATCATCCTATCATTCATTTTCTTCCATAAAAATTCAGCAATCAGCATAAACTCTCTCATGGAAAGTCTTTAGACTCTCAACCATGTTACAAATTAGTCCCTTCATTAGCTAGTTTAAGCTTTGGGGACTCTAAAAGTACAAAAATTATCAAGAAAAGTCATCAAAATCACTTACTTGTGAGGAGAAAGGCTTGCTGAAATTTTGAGCTTCAAAAACCCCATTCTTGCTGCTCATTTTTGGTGGATGAAGAGAAGAAATAAAAAAGATGATAGCTTTTTGCTTATTTCATCTTATTTTATTCTTTTTAATCACCTAACATGACCAACATTTAATGCCCTTGTCCCCTAACTTTCCTTGACCGGCCAACTCACTTAACAAGGCCAAATTGCACATTTGGGACCTCCAATTTATAATCCATAGCTATTTGGCACCTCTAACAAATAAAATAAAACTTTCACACTTTATGTGATTTAGTCCTTTTTTCACAATTTAGCTAGAAATTGCTAAAATTAAGGCACCAAAATTTTCATGAACCCTTATAAACATGTTATAACACATAAAATAACATGAAAATAATTTTCTCTATCCTCGGTTTAGTGATTCCAAGATCACTATTCTGACTAGCCCCTAAATCAGACTGTTACAAATCATTGATGAGATTGAATAGTGATGTGAATTGAACTAAGTGTTAGTTAATTTTTGTATATTGAATTTGAATTGTTGAGTTAATTGTGTTATATTATGAACTTACTAAGCTTTAAAGCTTACTGTGTGAAGTCTTACTCTGTTTTACAGCATCGTTAAAGCTATCTCAGATCCGGGGATTGTAACATCCCTTACCCGTAATACTTGCAGGATTCGAGCCCAAGGAGTTACTGCATTAAATCCACATGATCGTCACTTAGGCTCATCGTGGCTACTCTCTTAAGTCACCTTAACAACCTCAATCTCGACTTACGATGCCTCATTCAAACTCACAAGGGCTCTCGAGACCCTATCAGAAACTTCTACGATTTTAAAAATCTTCCACCTAAACAGGGACTACACGCCCGTGGAGGTCTCACATGCCCATGCCCCCAACCCATGCTTGAAAACACAAGCATTCTGCTAATGCCCCACGGCTAGGTCACACACCCGTGCTCACCACCCGTGGTGAACACTGACTACACCACACAGCCTGAAGTTTAGACACACGCCCGTGTGGCTAGCCCATGGCCTAAACTACTTGAAACTGTCGAAGAGACACGGCCAAGGCACATGCCCGTGGGCTGGCCGTGTGTCACACATGGCCTAGACACATGCCCGTGTGTCTATCCACATGGACAAGAACAAAGCTATATGCTAAGCTCTTCTCACCCCTCAAGTTCTTACAACATATACTCAAACAACACATCCATATTCAACTCAAATTCAAACACAATCTCACATGGATAACTACATCTTTTCATATAATAAAGTAGTCATCAACCATGGCATTACACAAAATAAAGTATCCATCTATAGGCTAACACATCTTAGCCATTTACAACAAAATTAAGTAACTTGTCTAGCCCCTATACATGCCATATACAAAACATTTAGTCTAATGTCTTGGAATGAACTGATAGTGTGGGCGATCTTCCGATTAATCCACGTATCTCGATTCAACCCTCTTTCTCTATAAGACAAGGGAAAAGAAAAGGAGTAAGCCTTGAGCTTAGTAAGTTTACACATAAACAATTTAAGCATTCAAGTATAAACTAAACAACAATTAGCATTATACTACCAAATAAATTCACATCCACAATTATGCTTACTCTTTCTATCCATTACCCCATTTCCAAAACATTATGAGTCATATACTCATAATCACTAAGATGCACCCCTGCACCCAATACCATATTTACTCAAAAATACAAAACATCATTTTATCACACTAATACATCCACACAGCTAAATTACTCGGTGGTTTCGCACTCAGCCCACCACAATCAGGCAATAAGGTAGTATCACACATAGCCTACCAAGAGGAACTCATAGTGGTTTCGCACATAGCCCACTAAATAATATACTTAACTATGGTATCGCACACAACCCATAGTTGTTAAGTATTAAGGTGGTATCGCACTTAGCCCACATCAACTATTATCACTACACATCCACATATCTACTTACTCATTCATTCATTCATGATATCTGCCACATTCATTCCACTTGAACCACATAGGTTCTCAATCATTCCCATTCATTCTCATTCATTCTCATTCATACTCATTCATTCTCATTCCTACTATACACTAGCTAATATTAAGAACGTATAAGTATAACACATTGATTATGCATAAACTTACCTTGGTACTCAAAAAGTATAAAGATGTGCAATTTAGTCCACTACCTTGCTCTTGCCTCGGTTTCGATCCAGGCTTCATCTTTCTTGATCTATAATGAATAAATCAACTTATTCAATACACACATTGACTAAATTGACCCTTATCTCGTATTGTAGCAAAATTATCATTTTGCCCTAAAGCTTTCTCATATTTACACATTTGGCCCAAGGCTCGTAAAGTGATTTTCATTCAACTTTCTAGCCTTTCATGCATAGCTGAACCATTTACTCAACTAAGGCAATCATCAATTCTCACTAAATCATACATGTATTACCAATTTCAAGACTTTCACAAACTAGTCCCTACATGCATTTTTCATGGAATTCACTTAGCAAAAGATGTTTCTACAACATCAAGCTTTCTTTTTCCATAAAACATCAAAATACATGCATGTCATACATGGATACATTTTTGAACATCCATCTTAGCTCAACATATAGCTAAAAATAGCTTACTCATGCTACTAGGACTTCAAAAATACGAAGAATATTAAAAACGGAGCTAGAATACACTTACTAGCTAGCTTAAAAAGTTGAAGAGCCCTAACAATGGCTTCTTTCAATTTTCGGCAGCCTTGGGGAAGAAGATGAATGAAAATTCTATCATACTTTTCCCATTTTAATCATTCAATTGACAAATGACCAAAATGCCCTTTTTGCCAAACTTTCAAATTTTAACCCATTCATGCCCAAATTTGTCCAAAAATTAGAATTTGGGAAAATTACTATTTAAAGACCTCTAATTGATAATCCAAAGCTATTTCACACAAATAACTTCTAGAATCTCACATTTTACAACTTTTGCAATTTAGTCCTTTTGGACAATTCAATCACAATTTGACAAAATTGCTTCATGAAACTTTCACACTAATATGCAAACATGGCATAAACCTCAAAAACTTATACATATACCTCAGATTTGTGGTCCCGCACCACTATTCCGACTAGGCCCTAAATTGGGATGTTACAACTCTCCCCCCTTTAGAGATTTTCACCCCTAAAAATCTTACCAGTAAAGAGGTTTGGATGTTGCTCTCTCATAGCTTTTTTCGTTTCCTATGTAGCCTCTTCCACACAGTGTTTTTGCCACAACACTTTCACTATGGCTATGTTCTTATTCCTCAGCTGTTTCACTTCTCGAGCCAAATCTTAATCGGCTCCTCTTCATAAGACATATTCGGTCTTATCTTAATTTTCATTGAAAGAATCACATGCGAAGGATCAGAGCGATATCGTTGCAACAGCGACACATGAAACACATTATAAACCTTTTCTAATTCATCGGCAAGGCTAAACGATAAGCCACTGGTCCAATTCTGTTGGTAATTTCATACGGCCCTATGAATCTTGGACTCAATTTCCCTTTTCTTCCAAATCTCATGATCTTCTTCCATGGGGATACTTTCAGAAACACTTTGTCACCCACATTAAACTCAATTTCTTTTCTTTTCCAAATTCGCATACGACTTTTGTCGGTCTGAAGCAGCTTTCAAACCATCACGGATCACTTTCACTTTCTCTTAAGTTTCTTTCACTAGATCGACCCCAAGGATTTGCTTCTCACTAAGCTTGGTCCAATACAAAGGAGTCTGACACTTACAACCATACAAGGCCTCATACGAACCCATCTGTATACTCGACTGATAACTATTGTTGTAAGCAAATTTGACCAAAGGTAGATATCTTTCCCAACTACCTTCAAATTCTAACACACAGCATCGAAGCATGTATTCAATAACTTGAATTACTCTTTCAGACTGACCATTAGTTTGCAGATGGAATGCAGTACTAAAATTTAACATCGTACCCATGGCTTCTTGCAACTTCTTCTAGAACCTCGAAGTAAACCTTGTATCTCTATCTGATATTATAGACACAGGCACACCATGCAATCTTACTATTTCTGCCACATACAATTCAGCTAACTTATCCAGTGAATAATTAACACGTACTGGAATAAAGTGAGACGACTTCGTCAACCTATCCACAACAACCCACACAACATCTTTCTTTTTCGGAGTCATCATCAACCCCGTCACAGAATCCATAGTAACCCGATCCCATTTCCATTCGGGAACCATCTCTGATTGAAGCAACCTCGAAGGCACTTGATGCTCAGCTTTCACCTGCTAACAAATCAAACATTTTGTCACAAACTCTGAAATGTCTCTTTTCATTCTCGGCCACCAATAAAATTTTCTCAAGTCATTGTACATTTTTGTACTGCCTGGTGCACTGACAAATAGCCACTATGTGCCTCATGCAAAACCTCTCAAATCAACTTCTCATCTCTTGGTACACAAATTCTGTCATGGTACATCAAATAATCATCCGAATCTACTCGAAAATTAGAATCACTTCTCGATCCACACTTAGCTGTCTTAGCTTACATCTCACTGTCATTTCTCTGAGCCTCAATTATCTATTGAACAAATAGTTGCCTAGCTCTCAACTCAGCCAATATAGTCCCATCATCAAACAATGCTAAACTCGTGCTCATAACTCTTAGAGCACACAAGGATTTCCTACTCAGGGCATCTGCAACCACATTTGCTTTTTTCGGGTGGTAATCAATGACTAACTCATAGTCTTTCAATAATTCAAGCCACCACCTCTGTCTCAAATTCAGATCCTTTTGATCTATTAAATACTTCAAACTCTGCTGATCCGTAAAGATTCGACACTTTTCCCCATACAAGTAATGTAGTCAAATCTTTAACGCGAAAACAATCGCAGCCAACTCCAAATCGTGAGTCGGATAATTCTTCTCGTGTGGTTTTAATTGCCTCGAGGCGTAAGCGGCTACCTTACCCTCTTCCATCAACACACATTCGAGACCATTAAACGACGCATCACTATAAACCACGAACTCTTTTCTTGATTTTGGTTGAACCAAAATTGGTGCCTCAGCCAACAAAATTTTCAACCTCTTGAAACTCTGTTGACATGTCTCAGTCCAAACAAACTTTACATCCTTATGTAACAGTTTTGTCATCGGGGTAGCAATCACAGAAAATCTCTTTACGAAATGTCTATAATATCCCGCTAAACCTAGAAAGCTTCTAACTTCTGATACGTTCCTCAGCTATTTCAAATCCACAATAGCTGAAATCTTGCTCGGATCAACTCGGATACCATCATCCGACACAATGTGTCCTAGAAATCTGACCTCTCGGAGCCAAAACTCACTCTTGCTAAACTTAGCATACAACTGCTTTCTCTCAAAGTTTGGAGGACAATTGACAAATGTTCTTCGTGATCGTTCTCATTGCGAGAATAGATCAATATGTCGTCAATGAAGACAACCACAAACTTTTCCACATATGGTCTGAAGACACGATTCATCAGATCCATAAAAATCGTAGGTGCATTCGTTAAACCAAACGGCATGACTAGAAACTCACAATGGTCATACCTCATCCTAAACGCAGTTTTTAACACATCTTGCTCCTTCACTCTCAATTGGTAATAACCAGACCTCAAATCTATCTTGGAGAACACCGAAGCTCCCTTCATTTGATCAAAAAGATCATCAATCCTTGGTAAAAGATACTTATTCTTCACTGTCACCTTGTTGAGTTGTCTGTAGTCTATGCACAATCTCATCGACCCATCTTTCTTCTTCACAAACAATACCGGAGCACCCCACGGTGAGTAGATCGGTCTCATAAAACCTTTATCCATCAATTCTTGCAACTGGACCTTTAGTTCTTTCAACTCTAAGGGTGCCATCCTATACAAAATAATTGAAATAGGTGTCATTCCCGAAATTAACTCAATCCCAAACTCAACTTCTCTCACAGGAGGTAATCCAGGTAATTCCTCTGGGAATACATCCGGATACTCACATACCACCGACACTGATTCAATATTCACCTCAGACTCTTGAGTATTCAATCAAACGCGAGATAGGACTCACATCCCTTTCTCAAGCATTTCTCAGCCACTAAGGAAGAAATCATCACTGGTAGACTATCTGATCCACCTGATTCAACCCAAATAACATCTCCACCCTCACATTTCAGCTCGATAAACTTACTACCACAGTTTACTAAGACACTATGTGCAGTCAACCAATCCATGCCAAGGATTAAATCAAACTCATCAAACGGCAACAACATCAGATTTGCAAGAAAACAATGACTCTTAATCATGAAAGGATAGTTCTTACACACTTTGTCCACTAACATATGCTTACCTAACAAGTTGGACACCTTAACCACAATGTCCATAGACTCAACGGTCATACTCAAACTAGATGCCAATCTCATGCAAATATAGGAATGGGTAGACCCTGGGTCAATTAAAGTAATAACAAAGGTGTCATAAAGAGAAAAGGTACCCGTTATCACATTTGGGAGGATGCCTCTTCGCGAGCGCGAATGGCATATGTCCTTGTAAGCGCTCGACCCTTTGGTCTCGCAACAGAACCTCGTGATGCACCTGTACCACTAGTTCCCCCTCTCGGTTTCTTTGGTGGCCTACCCCTCATAGGTACATTACTAGATCTTATATCTTACTTTCTCTTCCTTGTCATCCCTCTCAGGGTAATTTCAGATAAAATGGTCAGGCGAACCACACTTATAACAGTTTTGACTGTTACCCAACACTCTCCAGTGTGATATCTACCACAACTTGGACACTCCGGTTTGTTCTTCGGATTGCCCATACTTTCCATCGAGGTGGCTTGGACTCTTGAACTCGAAAGAGTGTTGCCTTGATCTCGAGGTGAATATCCAACTGATGTAGTGGTCTGAGGATTCGCCTCCTTTGATCTTTTTCAATTGAGCTTGGTATGATTTGCCCATCGGCCATTTTCTTGCATCACGAGCCTCATTCACCGCTCTTCTTTTTTTCTTACTCAATTCTTCGGCCTTACTTGCCCTATCAACCAACACTACAAACTCTTTCAGTTCGAAAATACCAACCAGGAGTTTGATATCCTTATTCAGTCCATCTTCAAACCTTTTACATAAAACAGCCTTCGTCGACACACATTCTTGAGCGTATTTGCTAAGCCTAACAAATTCGAGCTCATATTCTACTATTGACATTCTCCCTTGCTTCAACTCAAGGAATTCCTTCCTTTTCTGATCAGTAAATCTCTAGCTTATATACTTCTTCCGGAACTCTTCCAGGAAGAAATCCCACATCATCTGTCCTCTTGGGACTACCGACGTCAATGTCTTCCACCAATGGTATGCCGAGTCTCTTAGAAAAGATACGGCGCACTTCAGGTTCTCTTCAGGTGTACATGAGAGTTCATCAAACACTTTCATCGAGTTCTCCAACCAAAACTCTGCCCTCTCAAGGTCATCATCTACCTTAGCTCTAAACTCCTCAGCCTAGTGTTTCCTAATCTTATCCACTGGGGGTTTTGTTACTCTCACTACTTTTATACCTTGAGGAGCCACTAGAACTGGATGAAGTATAGGAGGAGGTTGAGCATTAGGGTTTGATCGAATGTACTCCGAGTGCCAGTTACTCATCATTTGGAGAAAGGCTTCCTGAGCCTCGTCTCCTTGACCCTCATTCTCAGGTTCACTCTGCAAAGGCGCGGTCCCTTGCACGGGAGCCTACACATTACTAGTTGCGTCATCAGGAGCTGATTGATCAGGATCCATACACTATATAAAAACAAGTTTAAAAACATCAGAAGCCACCACACTATCATTATACGCTTATGGCTGGTATAGCTAGACTCTTCCACCTGCTATGGCAGTCCTGGAATCGACTAAACTATAGCTCTAATACCAAAAAATGTAACACCCCTTACTCGTAATACTTGTCGAACCAGGCCCGAAGCGTTATTGTATTAAAACCACATGATCATCACTTAGGCTCATCGTGACTACTCCCTTAAGTCACCTCAATAACCTCAATCTTGACTTACGAGGCCTTGCTCAAACTCACGAGGGCTCTCGAGACCCTATCAGAAACTTCTACGATTTTAAAAATCTTTCACCTAAACAGGGACTACACGCCCGTGTAAGGTGAGACATGCCCGTAGAGGTCTCAAATACCCATGCCCCCAACCCATGCTAAAAAACCAAGCATTCTGCCAATGCCCCATCGCTAGGGCACACGACCGTGCTGACCACCCGTGGTGAACACCAACTACACCACACAGCCTGAAGTCTAGACACACGCCCGTATGGCTAGCCCATGGCCTAAACTACTTGAAACTATCGAAGAGACACAGCCAAGGCACACGCATGTGGGCTGGCCGTGTGTCACACATGGCCTAGACACATGCCCGTGTGTCTATCCATATGGACAAGAACAAAGCTATATGCTAAGCTCTTCTAACCCTTTAAGTTCTTACAACATATACTCAAACAACACATCCATAATCAACTCAAATTCAAACACAATCTCACATGGATAACTACATCTTTTCATATAATAAAGTAGGTAAAAACTATGGCATTATACAAAATAAAGTATCCATCTATAGGCTAACACATCTTAGCCATTTACAACGAAATTCACTAACTTGTATAGCCCCTATACATGCCAAATACAAAACATTTAGTCTAATATACCGGAATGAGCTGATAGTGTGGGCGATCTTCCGATTAATCCACGTATCTCGATTCAACCCTCTTTCTCTATAAGACAAGGGAAAAGAAAAGGAGTAAGCCTTGAGCTTAGTAAGTTTACACATAAACAATTTAAGCATTCAAATATAAACTAAACAACAATTAGCATTATACTACCAAATAAATTCACATCCACAATTATGCTTACTCTTTCTATCCCTTAATAAATTCACATCCACATTTATGCTTACTCTTTCTATCCCTTACCCCATTTCCAAAACATTATGAGTCACATACTCATAATCACTGACATGCACCCCTGCACCCAATACAACATTTACTCGAAAATACAACACATCATTTTATCACACTAATACATCCACACAGCTAAATTACTCGGTGGTTTCGCACTCAGCCCACCACAATCAAGTAATAAGGTAGTATCGCACATAGCCTACCAAGAGGTACTCATAGTGGTTTCGCACATAGCCCACTAAATAATATACTCAACTATGGTATCGCACATAGCCCATAGTTGTTAAGTATTAAGGTGGTATCGCACCTAGCCCACATCGAGTATTATCACTACACATCCACATATCTACTTACTCATTCATTCATTCATGATATCTATCACATTCATTCCACTTGAACGACATAGGTTCTCAATCATTCCCATTCATTCTCATTCATTCTCATTCATTCTCATTCATTCTCATTCCGCTATACACTAGCAAACATTAAGAAACGTATAAGTATAACGCATTGATTACGCATAAACTTACCTCAGTACTCAAAAAGTATAAATATGTGCAATTTAGTCTACCACCTTGCTCTTGCCTCGGTTTCGATCCGGGCTTTATCTTTCTCGATATATAATGAATAAATCAACTTATTAAATACACACATTGACTAAATTGACCCTTATCTCATACTTTAGCAAAATTACCATTTTTCCCTAAAACTTTCTCATATCTACACATTTGGCCCAAGGCTCGTAAAGTGATTTTCATTCAACTTTCTAGCCTTTCATGCATAGCCGAACCATTTACTCAACTAAGGCAATCATCAATTCTCACTAAATCATACATGCATGACCAATCTCAAGACTTTCACAAACTAGTCCCTACATGCATTTTTTCATGGAATTCACTTAGCAAAAGATGTTTCTACTACATCAAGCTTTCATATGTTTTCATAAAACATCAAAATTCATGCATGTCATACATGGGTACATTTTTTAACATCCATCTTATCTTAACATATAGCTAAAATAGCTTACTCATGCTACTAGGACTCCAAAAATACGAAGAATATTAAAAACGGAGCTAGAATACACTTACTAGCTAGCTTGAAAAGTTAAAGAGCCCTAACAATGGCTTCTCTCAATTTTCGGTAGCCTTGGGGAAAAAGATAGATGAAAATTCTATCATCTTTTTCCCATTTTAATCATTTAATTGATAAATGACCAAAATGCCCTTTTTGTCAAACTTTCAAATTTTAACCCATTCATGCCTAAATTTGTCCAAAAATTAGAATTTGGGAAAATTACTACTTAAGGACCTCTAGTTGATAATCCAAATCTATTTCACACAAATAGCTTCTAGAATCTCATATTTTGCAACTTTTGCAATTTAGTTCTTTTGGACAATTCAATCACAATTTGACAAAATTGCTTCATGAAACTTTTACACTAACATGCAAACATGGCATAAACCTCAAAATCTCATACATATACATCAGATTTGTCGTCTCGCACCACTATTCTAACTAGGCCCTAAATCGAGATGTTACAAGGATCATGTAACACCCCAAACCCGGCCCAAACACCATGATCGGATCTAGCATGTCACTGGAAAAGCATTTAAAAAGTTTTACAAGCTTCAGAAGATTTTAAGACATTTTGCTTTAAAAACCCCTAGTTTCGTGGTTTAGTTGAAAACCCATGATTAATTTAGTTAGCCAAGCCTTGCTATTAGGTGACATTTGAAAACATTTTTGATTAATCGTCTATAAGGTTATTAGCAAAATCCCTTTTTATAAGAAATGTTGTTTGTCAGGTTGTAAAAAAATTTCAGTTTGTATTTTATAAAAACATCCCATCGAGTAGTTTGTAACTAATGTGTCCAAAAATTAAAATCCAAAAGATAATTACCAAATTTGAAGTGGCCTTATTACATATTAAAAATTCCCAAAATAAAGAAAAATAGCAAATGATAATTAAAATAAAGTTTTAATAGAATAACCCATGCATGACCACCTCGAGTCCATTCCAGCCCAGTCCAAAGAACTATGAGTTACCTGCAAGTTGTTTAAGAAAATAGAGTGAGTCACCGGACTCAGTGTGCAATTAGTCCACAACATTCACAAGTGGGCCGGAGCCCCAAAACATCATCGGTCGAAGCCCAATCATTACAGCATGATCAAATAATCAATATGATAACCCAACCCAGTCTAATATTCCATCCTCTACACTCTGCTCCATATGTCCATCCTCAACACACCTGTGGGGATTTCTACAATCAACCCTCCATCCTCTACACACCTATTTAACAGTCATGCTGACAGACACACTGCTCAAAGTCAATATAACGTGGTCTAGCCACCGATAAACACGTGATCAAATCATCGATACGATAATGAGGCACCAAGCCATCATTTTATGTGACAGTGTCACCGATATACACTTCCCCTTTCATATCATTAGCATCCCAATATCCCATGCACATGTAACATAGCATAATAAACAGGTCATATGATGTCATACATGCAGTATTTAGTATACACACACAATCATGCTATCAAAAATATTTATAAGACTTAACTAAAATATACTGACCTGGGGTTTCGATTTTACCCAACATGGGTGACTCAATCACCATTGCCGCGATTTTCGGCTTTCAAACATAACACATACACATTTATTCAATTAAGGAATAGTGTGGTAATTACACACCTGTAAACCCAAAGAACTAAACTATCAATCTTGCTAACGTCCTCACTCGCAGGGATCACAATGATCTGCTTATCCCTTTTTGAAGCCAGCCCACTACCCGGTGGCCAGTCTCGAACTGCCGATACCGCTTGTCGCTTAAACTTAAGGGCTGGGACTATGGGTCCAACCCCCTCCTTCCCTTGACTGGCATTCAAATCCATGACAAATCTTGATCAGAAACCCAAGTTAACGCAATGAAAGAGGACGAAAGGATAAGTACTCATATTAAAGAAATCGCTTACCTAAATTAACAGAAGTCGAACGCCAACTGATTGGCCTAAGAAATCGCTTGGGTCCCTAAAACATTACTTATGTTAGAATCGATTCTCCCACATGGATAGAAAAGAATGGTCTTTGGCCAAACACGTAGATATGAATCCCTTACCACCTGTTCGACCAAACCTTACTTACCAAGATCCCTTTGAAGACAGGCCGCACGAACACGAGATGTTAGAACCACCACCCTTTACAATCGGCCATAGCCCCAAAAATGCAAGTTAACACTTCGATTTAATCAGACTAGAAGAGTACGGATGATATATGGAAAAAAAAGAGGAAAAAACTCTTTACTGAACTAATAGCTTGGCAAGTGAAGAGACTATAGTCGGCTTCTAACAATCGATAGGAAAAGTTGCCTACCTTGACGCAAAGCAAGATTTCGGCTTCCTCAGAATTATAACATAAAGAAGAAAAAGAAACAATAAGAACAAGAATGAATTTTGGCTAACAAGGAACAGAAAGAAATAAAACTAAGGAGATTCGGCTAGAGAATAATAAAAGAAATGGATGGATGTAGGAAGTGTTTTGATCAGAAAGAAAAAGAAAAAATAGAGGAGTCAGAATGTTGAGGAAGATTCGGCTAAAAAGGAAAGAAATAGACTAAGTGGTTATTCGGCCAACAATCACAAGAAGAACTAAAAGAAAGAAAACGGAGTGGTCTTAGAACAAAAAATGGGAAATGTCGAAAAGAAGAAAAGAAGAACAAATGGAAAATGCACTAAAAGAAAAAGCTTAACACACCAAACTAGTTCGGTTGCTCTCCTATTTCCCTAAGTGCCGAAAATCCCTTGCTAAATTCCCCCCTTTTTGTCAAAATACACACCCCAACACTCCCACAACCGGCCAACTCTCTTCCTTCACTCCCACTCCCATATTTTTCTCCTACAATCACTCTCATCCCCCTATTTGAATTAGTTTGAACAAGTCAAACCCCACCTTTCTCTCATGGCCCATCAATCAAAATATTTGAATGATTTCACACCCATACATCAAGGTTCCTAGCCGAATCCATCACCCCCTTATTGACGCCAAAAAGTTTCCCCAGAAATGCAATTTGCTCGACTCGAACCTGCTCCCTTACTGTTCCTTATGGCGTCACCCATCTGCCTCTCAAATGGCACCTCCTTGCCACTTTACTAAAGCACTTCTTGTGACATCAAACCAAAACTATAGTACTTAAAACCTGGCTCAGCTAGCTCTCCCCTAAAGTGCCCAAAATTGAAACTTTGGCCAAGGCTTCGGCTTAACCCCGAGCCTACCCTGGACCCCCAAACACACCAATTTAACACACATAGCATAACATACCCACACAATACACATTAAATGCATAACCCCAAAAATTCAGGATGTTACAATTCTACCCCCTTAAAGAAATTTCAACCTCGAAATTACCTGGTCAAAAGAGATGAGGGTATTGCTGACGCATAACATCCTCTGGCTTCCAAGTGGCCTCCTCAGAACCGTGGTTCCGCCACAAAACCTTGACCAACGAAATTGATTTCTTCCTTAACACCTTAACGTCTAGATTTAAGATTTGCACTGGTTCCTCTTGAAGGATAGGTCTGGTCTTACCTCAATTTCTTCCATCGGTACAATGTGACACGGATCAGAACAGTAATGCCTCAACATCGAGACATGGAACACATCATGAATCTGTCTCAATTTTGGAGGTAACTCGAGCTGATATGCCACTGGTCCCACACGTTTCAAAACCCGATAAGGTCCGATAAACCTGGGACTTAGCTTACCCTTCCGTCCAAACCTCATCACCTTTTTTCACGGTGAAACTTTTAAGAAAACCTGATCACCCACTGCAAACTCTATCTCCTTCTGCTTCAGATCTGCATATGATTTTTGTCTATCGGACGCTTCCTTCAATCAAGTTCGAATTAACTTAACCTTCACCTCTATCTCTGTAATCAATTCTGGAACCAACATCTGACGCTCACCCAATTCTGTCCAACAAGTAGGAGTACGACACCTCCGCCCATACAATGTTTCATAAGGAGCCATCCGAATACTAGACAGGTAACTGTTGTTATATGCGAATTCTGCCAACGGTAGAAACTCTTCCCAACTACCCTTGAAATCTATGATGCACCCTCTCAACATATCCTCTAAGATCTGAATTACTCTTTTAGACTGACCATCAGTCTGTGGATGAAACGCTGTGCTGAAGTCTAGTCTTGTACCCAATACCTGATGCAATGCCCTCCAGAATCGCGACGTAAACCTAGGGTCTCTATCTGATATAATCGATACTGGTACTCCTTGCAACCTCACAATTTCTGCCACATACAGCTTAGCCAACCTCTGAAGAGAATAGTCGACACGCACAGGTATGAAATGAGCGGACTTCGTCAACCAATCCATAATCACCTACACCGAATCTTCATCGGCTATAATAACCCTGAAGGTAACTGATGCTCGGCTTTTACCTGCTGACACATTAAACACTTTCCCACAAACTCCATAATTTGCCGCTTCAATCCAGGCCACCAAAACTATTCACGCAGATCTCGGTACATCTTACTCCCTCCAGGATGCATAGCGTAAGGGCTACTATGCGCCTCTTGAAGAATCATCTGTCTTAACTCTACATCCCTTGGCACGCAACTCTTTTATGGAAGCACAAAACCCCATCACTATTTAGACTATAATCCTCTACCGTACCATCTTGTACTTGCTGAAGTCGAGCACTCAAGACATCATCCGATAATTGTTTCTCTTTAATCTAACTTACCCATGTTGGTTTCTCTTGGAGTTCAGCTAACAAACTTCCATCATCATACAGACTGAGGTGAGCAAACATTGCCCTTAAATCTGCTATTACTTTCTGACTTAACGCGTCTGCCACCACGTTAGCTTTTCCCGGATGGTATTCTATTGAGCAATCATAGTCCTTCAATAGCTCAACCCACCTTCGCTGCCTTAAGTTCAACTCCTTCTGAGTTAGAAGATATTTCAAACTCTTGTGATCGGTGTAGATAACGGACTTCTCTCCATATAGATAATGTCTCTAGATCTTCAGAGCGAAAACTACTGTAGCCAGCTCCAAATCATGCGTGGGGTAGTTTATCTCATGCGATCTCAACTGCCGAGAAGCATGCGCAACAACCTTTCCATCCTGCATTAACACACACCTTAACCCCGTGTGTGAAGCATCACAATAAACTACGAACTCTTTTTCGGCTTCAGTCAATTAAAATCAGAGCCTCTGTCAAAATCCTCTTCAGCTTTTCAAAGCTTTCCTGCTGGTTGTCCGTCTACACAAATGGTACCCATTTCCTCAACAACTTAGTTAAGGGTGCCGCAATTAAGGAGAAACCCTCAACAAACCTTCTATAATAACCTGCCAATCCCAATAAACTTCGGATCTCCGTCACGGACTTAGGCGATTTCTAGTCCAACACAGCTTCAATCTTCCGGGATCGACCCTAATCTCCTCTGCAGATACCACATGACCTAGAAAGATAACTTCTTTCAACCAAAACTCGCACTTGCAAAATTTAGCGTACAGCTGTTTCTCCCTTAAAATCTGCAAAACCACCTGAAGATGCGAATCGTGCTTCTGTCTTGGAATATACCAAAATGTCGTCTATGAACACTACAATGAACCGGTCCAGATAGGGTTGGAAAACTCGGTTCATCATATCCATAAACGTAGCTGGTGCATTTGTCAACCCAAATGGCATCACTAGGAACTTGTAGTGGCCATAGCGAGTCCGAAAAGCCGTCTTGCAAATATCCACTTCCCTGACCTTAAGCTGATGATATCCTGACCTCAAATCTATCTTTGAAAAGACCGAAGCCCCTTTGAGCTGATCAAACAGATCATCTATCCTTGGCAATGGGTATTTGTTCTTAATCGTCAACTTATTCAACTGGTGGTAGTCAATGGACATTCGCATGGACCCGTCTTTCTTCTTCACAAATAGCACCGGCGCTCCCACGGAGATACACTGGGTTGAATAAAACCACAATCTAACAACTCTTGGATCCGAGCTTTAAGTTCCACCAGCTCCTTCGGCGCCATCCTATAAGGAGCGATGGACACCGGAGCCGTACCTGAAAGTAGCTCAATCCCACACTCCACCTCACGATCCGGAGGCAACCTTGAAAGCTCTTCAGGAAAGACATCCACAAATTCCTTTACTGTTCTAACCTCACTCACGGTCACTTCCTTTACATCCAATGCACTGACAAAAGTTTAGAAAGCCATGCAACCTTTTCTCGCCATTCTTTCCGCCTTGAGAGGGCAGACACCACATTAGACAAGTAGTATTTCCTTTCGCCTATCACTAAAATTTCATCATCCTCGGGAGTCCTTAACACCATGCGCTTAGCAGTACAATCCAAGTTGGCTCGATACCTTACCAACCAATCCATGCCTAAGATCAAAACGAACTCCCCAAATAGTAGTTCCATCAAATCTGGCGGGAAAACCAACCCTTGAACTTCTAGAGGCATACTTCTAAAAAGTTTATTTACCACTACCGGTTGTCCTAAAGGGATAAGTACAGTTATCTACCTAGAAGCAGTTTCAGAATTCATGTTCAAAGTTTCAGACACCACACTAGCAACATAGGAATGCGTCGACCCAATATCAATTAATGCAGTAAAGGGTAAACTGAAAATGAGGAACGTACCCGTTATAACGTCTGGTGCATCCCCCTCTTCTCGGTGTCTGGCTGCATAAACTAACCCGGGCTGTCTTACTTTTGTATTCCTAGTATCTCTGCCCGATGCTCCACGACCCCGACCAGAACCATTCCCTCCTCTGTTCGGACCACGACCTCTCGGCATCTACTGTCCACCCCTTCCGGCTGCACATACCCCTGACCTACCATCCGAGCTCTAGTCATTTCCAGTGGACAATTCCTTATCAAATGATCCCTTAATCCACACTTGAAACATTCCCAACTCTTCCCCAGCATTCTCCTACATGCGACCTTTCACACTGAGCACACTGTCGAAATTGGCCAACAGCAGCTAGTGTTGCAGCACGACTTGGTCCATCAACCCTAAGCCTCTTCTGGAAACCCCCAGATGACCCTGACGGTCCATAACTCCTCTTATTTTTGCCTCTATCCTTGTCCCTATTTTGCTTCTCAGTTCGCTTTACCTCCTCGGCTATCTTAGCCTTTTCCACCAGGATAGCAAAATCTCTCTCCCACTGTAGAGCTATCAATACTCACATCTCATCTCGCAGCCCATCTTTGAATCGCATGCAATGCTCATTATCGGTCACAACTATCCCTTAGGCATACCGGCTCAATCGCAGGAATTTTGCCTCGTACTAAGCTACCGATTTACTTCATTGAACTAAATTCAAGAATGATTTCCTCTGAGAATCCACATAACTGGCCCCAATGTACTTCCCCTGAAACATCATCTTAAAGAAATCCCAATCAATTCGATCCGCTGGAATAACCTCTCTCACGGTGAGCCACTACAGATATGCCTCATCCTAAAGTAGAGACACCGCACCCTTTAGTTTCTCCTCTGTCGTGCAGTCCAAATTATCCATAATCCTCTCGACTGCCTCTAGCCAATACTTAGCCACGTTTGGAGCTACCCTAGAAATACCCCTAAACATTTCAGCTCCATTAGCTCGAAGCCGCTCAGGGATGGACATCCGAGTTGCTGTTCCATTGCCTGCCCCAGCCACTCGCTCCAACACATGCAATATTGCTTGAGATAGGGCATCATCCCCACCAGTTCTGTCTTGCGATCCCACTCCCGCCACAGGAGACACTGGCGCTTAGCCCTCAAGCTCATTTCTCGCTTTCGAGAGTTCAACCTCAGCACCTCGGCCTCTCCCACGGCCACGTGTAATATGTCCACGTCCTCTACCACTCATTTCTATCGCTCCATCTTACTCTGATTACAAATTTTATGCATCAGTATTTCTTTCCACTATTTATTAACGAGTAGTTTTATGAAGATAGAATTATAAGTAGTTTTTTCGCAAGCACATGTATACCTAAAGGTTTTCATCTCTACAGTAGAGTTTCTAAATCCTATCATCCATAGCGATATATCCACAACATATAGCTACCTCATGCAAATTACCCAACAATCAAAAAACTCACCTGGCAGACTTGGGCCGGAGACTCGGGTGCCACCTTTCCAGAAAACAGGTTCATATGTATTTTTCTTTTTAAACCATCTTATATACAAAATTTGGAAAACGTTTTAAACCCAAAACCCAAGGCCGAGTTTTTTAAACCAGGCTCTGATACCAAATTTTAACACCCCAAACTCGGCCCAAACACCACGATCAGATCTGGCATGTCATTAGAAAAGCATTTAAAAAGTTTTACAAGCTTCAGAAGATTTTAAGACATTTTGTTTTAAAACCCCTAGTTTCATGGTTCAGTTGAAAACTCATGATTCATTTAGTTAGCCAAGCCTTGCGATTAGGTGACATTTGAAAACATTTTCAATTAATCGTCTATAAGGTTATTAGCAAAATCACTTTTTATAAGAAATGTTGTTTGTCAGGTTGTAAAAAAATTTTATTTTGTATTTTATAAAAAACGTCCCATCGAGTATTTTGTAACTAATGTGTCCAAAAATTAAAATCCAAAAGATAATTACCAAATTTGAAGTGGCCTTATTACATATTAAAAATTCCCAAAATAAAGAAAAATAGCAAATGATAATTAAAATGAAGTTTTAATAGAATAACCCATGCATGGCCACCTCGAGTCCATTCCAGCCCAGTCCAAAGAACTATGAGTTACCTGCAAGTTGTTTAAGAAAATAGAGTGAGTCACTAGACTAAGTGTACAATTACTCCACAAAATTCACAAGTGGGCCAGAGTCCCAAAACATCATCGGCCGAAGCCCAGTCATTACAGCATGATCAAATAATCAATATGATAACCCAACCCAGCCTAACATTCCGTCCTCTACACTCCACTCCATATGTCCATCCTCAACACACTTGTGGGATTTCTACAATCAACCCTCCATCCTCTACACACCTCTTTGGCAGTCATGCTGACAGACACACTGCTCAAAGTAATATAATGTGGTCTAGTCACCGATAAACATGTGATCAAATCACCAATACGATAATGAGGCACCAAGCCATCATTTTATGTGACAGTGTCACCGATATACACTTCCCCTTCATATCATTAACATCCCAATATCCCATGCACATGCAACATAGCATAATAAACAGGTCATATGATGTCATACATGTAGTATTTAGTATACACACAATCATGCTATCAACAATACTTATAAGACTTAATTAAAATATACTGACCTGGGGTTTCGATTTTACCCAACAATGGGTGACTCAATCACCATTGACGCGATTTTCGGCTTTCAAACATAACATATACACATTTATTCAATTAAGGAATAGTGTGGTAATTACACACCTGTAAACCCGAAGAACTAAACTATCGATCTTGCTAACGTCCTCACTCGCAATGATCACAATGATCTGCTTATCCCTTTTTGAAGCCGACCCACAACCTGGTGGCGGGCCTCGAATCGAATTCTATCGCTCGTCGCTTAAACTTAAGGGCTGGGACTATGGGTCCAACCCCCTCCTTCCCTTGACTGGCATTCGAATCCATGACAAATCTTGATCAGAGACCCAAGTTAACGCAATGAAAGAGGACGAAAGGATAAGTACTCATATTAAAGAAATCGCTTACCTAAATTAACAGAAGCCGAACGCCAACTGATTGGCCTAAGAAATCACTTGGGTCCGAAAAACATTACTTATGTTAGAATCGGTTCTCCCACATGGATAGAAAAGAATGGTCTTTCGGCCAAATAGGTAGATACGAATCCCTTACCACCCTTTCGGCCAAACCTTACTTACCAAGATCCCTTTGAAGACAAGTCGCACGACCACGACATGTTAGAACCACTGCCCTCTACAATCGGCCATAGCCCCAAAAATGTAAGGTAACACTTCGATTTAATCAGACTAGAAGAGTAAGGATGATGTATGGAAAAAGAAGAAGAGGAGAAAACTTATTACCAAACTAACAGCTTGGCGAGTGAAGAGACTATAGTCAACTTCTAACAATCCGATAGGAAAAGTTGCCTACCTTGATGCAAAGAGAGATTTCAGCTTCCTCAGAATTATAACATAAAGAAGAAAAAGAAATAATAAGAACAAGAATGGATTTCGGCTAACAAGGAACAGAAAGAAACAAAACTAATGAGATTCGGCTAGAGTATAATAAAAGAAATGGATGGATGTAAGAAGTGTTCTGATCAGAAAGAAAAAGAAGAAATGGAGGAGTCAAAATGTTGAGGAAGATTCGACTGAAAAGGAAAGAAATAGACTAAGTGGTGATTCGAAAAACACTCACAAGAATAACTAAATGAGAGAAAAAGGAGTGGTCTCAGAACAGAAAGTGGGAAATACTGAAAAGAAGAAATGAAGAACAAATGGAAAATGCACTAAAAGAAAAAGTTTAACACACCAAACTAGTTCAGTTGCTCTCCTATTTCCCCAAGTGCCGAAAATCCCTTGCTAAATTTCCCCTTTTGCCGCAATATACACCCCAACACTCCCACAACCGGCCAACTCTCTTCTTTCACTCCCACTCCCATATTTTTCTCCTACAATCACTCTCATCCCCCTATTTAAATTAGTTTGAACAAGTCAAACCCCACCTTTCTCTCATGGCCCATCATTCAAAATATTTGAATGATTCCACATCCATACATCAAGGTTCCTAGCCAAATCCATCACCCCCTTATTGACGCCAAAAAGTATTCCCAAGAACTGTAATTTGTGCGACTTGAACCTGCTCCCTCACTGTTCCTTGTGGCGTCACCCATCTGCCTCTCAAGTGGCGCCTCCTTGCCAGTTTACTAAAGCACTTCTTGTGACATCTAACCAAAACTATAGTACTTAAAACCTACCTCAACTAGCTCTCCCCTAAAGTGCCCAAATTAAAACTTTGGCCAAGGATTCAGCTTAACCCTGAGCCTTCCTTGGACCCCTAAACACACCAATTTAACACACAGAGCATAACATACCCACACAATACACATTAAATGCATAACCCCAAAAATTCATGATGTTACAAATCATCAGCGACTCTATCACATTATCAGACATCTATTTTGGTACCTTTTTGGAATTTATATATATGGTATATGCCATGTACAGGCTAGTAAGGTTGTGGAATAATTTTGGTATATGTTTTGATATGTATAAATGGTGTTTGTGAAGTGTAAATGTGGTCATGTGAGAATGATTTATATGGTATGTTTTGGTGAAAAAGGAATGGTATGCTTCATGCTTGATTTAGTAGTTGAGATGGTGAATGGTTGTATGTTAAATGATGTTGGATTTGAGCATGTAAGGATGACCCAATTTGGGTGGCAATTTGGCCTTGTAAATGGCCTATAATTTTCCACATGGGTGTGTGTCTTGCCTGTGTCCATCACTGTCCTTTTTCGATGCAGGTTAGACTTGCACATGGACCAGACACACGAACGTGTGACAGGCCATGTGATTCAAGTCAGGGTTGCACACGGGCCAGACACACGGGTATGTGATAGGCCGTGTGAATATACTCAGAGTTGAACACGGGGTAAGACATGGTCTAAAGCATGGACGTGTAAGGCACGCGGTCTAGCCACACGGGCATGTGCCCTATTTAAGATGAAAAATTTTCTAAGTTTTGTAATGTTTCTGAATAAGATTGGTTTAGTCCCTAAACTTCTTTAAAGTATGTTTATGGTCTCGTAGACCTATTTAAGGGACTTTGTGCTTTTGATTACTATAATGTGTTGATATTTGAGCCATGATGGTTTGATGTTATGATTTGATCGGTAATACCTCGTAACCCTAGTCAGGTGATGGATACGAGTTATGGTTGTTAGACATTGAGGGTGATATGGGTTAAATAGGACGTGTTAAATGAGTTAGTATGCATGATTGTTTCTCTTTCACATTTGTTAATTCTTATGCTAGGTTTATTCGTTAATTTGTTTGACATTGAGCCTATAATTCCAATGCTTAGATAATTTAGATAATTGGGTGGTTCTTGAATTAAAGTGTTCATTATCTAGTTTAATCGACGTGTGTGTTAAAAACTTGAAATATTATAATTAGATTGTTTCATAAAAATTGATTCTTTATAAATTTGCTTGGTAAGTATATCATTCTTAGTTATTTGATTTTAAATATATTTAAAAAAGAAACTAAAAAAAAGAATAATTAATTCTACTCCACTAATGGTTTAAGTTATGAGTGAAGATTTCGAGAATGTGACCAAATTTAGTAACCAGGATGAGGAGTTTGGGTTGTCATCTCATTTTGTGTAAAAAAGTTCAAGTGACGGACCGGAAACTTACAAACACTCCACTAACCGAGCTACCATGAGTAGGGAAAAATAGTCCATTTTGAGACATGTCAAATTGAGTAATCGGGATAAGGTGTTTGGGTTGTCATCTCACTTCGCATAAAAAGGTTTGATTATGTCCCAATTTTACAGCATAATTAATTGAAAATAAATACATTGCAAATTTTGGTTCAATTTTAATTTAGTGAAATGATTGAATTTACATGTTTGAATTTTATGGACAATTGTTGATTGAATTGAGTATTTCAACACTTATTCGTTTTCACCTAAATTATTTGCATTGGTCATGGTTGCAGAAGAGAGGCTTGATTTTTGATAAATTATTGGATAGATTCTAATATAGGAACATACAATATGCTTGAGGACAAGCATAGGCTAACCATGGGGGATTCGATAGCATGTTTATTTTTCATATTTTACATGTTCAATTCAAATTAATCTTGAATTACTTCCTACTTTATGTTTAAATTCTATCAAGAACAAAATTCAGATGCTTTAATTCAAAAACAAGCAGAAAAGGACTAAATTGGAGCACAATGAATAAAAGAAGGGCTCAAATAACAAATTTGGAGACATTTAAGGGCTGATCAGATTTTTAACTTTGTAAAAGCCATATTTAGAAAAAAAAAATCTGATATGAGTGTGATTTCATGTAATTGGTTGTTAGGTGAGTTAGGCTAATTTTAGTATATGATATGTATGTAAATAGGGTGTGTGATGGCCTTTGAAAAACACACTTGAACACACTTGGAAATTGAATAAAATTAATTCCTTTCTTTTCTTTCACGCATCAGTGCTAAGTTGCCAGCATTTTGCCATTTTTCCCCATTTTACTATTTTGGGAAAACTGCTTCCTAATTCCCTTTCCACTTTCCACCATTTTCATTTAAAATCATTCTCATACGCCAACTAGCATGATTAATCTCATGCTTAACTAATTCTATTTTAGCTTTGGCCTGGTTATTGCTCAGATAATACTGTAACGCCCTAAATTATTTAACTTTATTTCTGTGAATTATGTTATAAATGAGTATCTGTTTCAGTGGTTAAGTGATGTTGGTATGTGTCTAAGGTCTTGGGTTCAAGTTGTGACGTGTGCAGCAAGGGATTTATTTTTGCAAGTTTTGGATTAAGTGTGTTGGGGTGGAATTGGTTTTGAAATTAAATTCTGGGTAGTTATCTGAGAGAAGGATAAAGTGGTTAGTTATTTGGGGGATATATTTGATTTGATTTTTATTGATTTACTTTTATTGATTTATTTTTATTTTTATTTTTATTTTTTCTTCTTTCCTAAAAAGTAGCCTCTACTTTTCATGTTTCATATTTTTTCTGTCTTTCTTTTTCTTTCTTGGGTTTTGCCTTATGTTTCTATTTCCTTTCTAATTCAAACAAAAATTCAAGCTTTGTTTGGGAATCTCTATCTTTGAGTTCGATTGTTTTCATTTGGTAAGTGTGTGGTTTGGTTTAAGTTTCATTATGGAATTGATGATTGATTGGAGGTTTTGATGGTGTTGAAGGGTTTTTCTTGTTAACTGTTTTCTTTGGTTTGTGTTTACTGAATAACTTGGAGAGAATTGTGTGTCAATAGGTGCTCTTCTAGCTGAGTGATTGTATGGACCGCTGTCTCAAGGTTGCTGGGACTTTCATCGTTTAAGTTGCTACGAAAATCAAATCAGGTGTGTAATGGAAACACGAGAAAATGAGGTTCAACAAAGGTTCAAAAAGTGGCCCATCGACGCCACACGGGTGTGTGCCCAGCCGTGTGATAAGCCGTGTGCGACACACAACCGTGTGACGGGAGTGTGTGTGGCCGTGTGAATCACATAGGCTAGGCCGATTTGGGTATTTGGGCCCATACAGCATGCCACACGGGTGTGTGGGCCACACGGGCAAGGCCAATTTGGGCGTGTGGGCCACAAGGGCATGTGGGCCCAAAATTCTAAAATTTTCCCAAGGGTCATACACCGTTTTGATCAAATGTGGGCCTTCCGTAGGGTCGTTAAGGGCAAAATAAACCCTAATGCATGATATTAGTTAATCTAATAGACTGGTTTGAGCATTTAGAAAGTGATATGTATGTTTTGACTAATTCCTAATAACATGTATGTTATCTATATATGAGCATGTGAGACATGTTAACTCTATTATATTTGTATATCTATATTACGTACTTGTATATGGGGTGGGATTTGTATATGTGGAGGAAGTGTTTTGTGAGGAGACATTTCACCGATATATTGGCAGCTTGGCTGCAAACTATTCTGAAAAGTGTCGTAAAGACACTATGTGGTGTGTAGAGATGGGTGGGTGTTTTATACCCCACATGGTGTGTTGGGATGGTCAATGATGGTGTGTAGAGGATGGGGGTAGGACTTTGCATATCTTTATGTTTCTGATAATCTGATTATGATATGATCTGATTCTATTAAGGACTAATGTCTGCTTCTGTTCTGATATACTGAGAAATCTGAGTTTATGTCTATGTATGACTCTATTTCGTTACACACTGAGTTTATGAAAACTCACATCTATTTGTTTATTCTGTCCAGATAATCCTCAAACATAGGTAAGTCGGTGCGACAGAGTCTCAGCGGTGACCACAAGTTCGCGAACTGGTTTAATTTACAGTTTTATTTAAATTCTGGATTATTTTGAGAGTTTTGTAATTTATGGACTCTCTGGACTGTTTGTTTATAATTTGGGGTTTTGGATGCGTTTTGAGTTTTAAACTACAATGTTATACAAATAACGGTTTTACACTAACAAATATTTTTTGAAAACACAAGCTGGATTTTCAACTATAACAACTTACAAACTTTCGCTACAAATTTTACGTTCTACTTAAAAGGGCCATAAATGACGGTTTAATCTTTAATAGTCAAATCATATTTCGAAATTCTCAACAATATTAAATTTATTTAGTTTTTTCGAAAATGTGGACTCTTTTAAAAACAACTAATACGAGAAATTTTGACAAAATAAGATTGATTTCAAAACCCTTCTTCATACCATTCCGAATTCAGCCATAAAGCCTATGCCTGGTTTGGGGTGTTACAAATACAATCGTGAGATATGAACTGTAACACCCCTTACCCGTATCCGACACCGGAATAGAGTACGAGGCATTACCGGGCTTATTCACAAGCAAACATTCAAAACTGAGACATGAATTTCCACTCAAATTTAAAACCTTTCAAAAACATTTATATCATCCCTATTACAAGCCTACGAGGCCCAAAACATGCATCGGAAGTGGTTTAGGACTAAACTAATAACTTTGGAAACTTTTAGGAAACTTAGAAAATTTTTCAAGAAAAAGGGGCCACATGCCCATATAGATTCGGGACACGCCCGTGTGACCCTATGACACGCCCGTGCTTCAGGCCGTGTCCAAATTAGGGAGCATTTTGTTTATGACGTCATCATCAATTTGAGGTCACACGGCCAAGTCACATGCCCGTGTGCTTGGAAATAGCCTTTTTGCCACCCTTCCATGCACCAATCTACACAACAAAACATAGCACCAATCCAAGCATATTCATGCAACCAATTCAACCACAAGCAAGATATCAATATATCTTTCACATGCTATTTCCAATCACATACAACATCTCAAACTTATCATCTCAAACCATGCAAAGTCCAAATCCATGAGAGACATCATCATTTGCATATATACTTAACCAATATTAGCCAATTTCAATGGCCATTTACAAAATGAATTATCAATTAACATAAACCAACACCTTTGGCCAAATCAACTATGACACATAAAAAAAGACCAAGTCCCTATACATGCCATAACTCAAAATATTGAAATCATAAGTACCCAAAATGATAATTTGATAGTGTGAATGAATCTCCAGCTGTCTTTGATCCCCGAGCTGGCTTGGTGATACTATAAGACAAGAGAAAGAGAAAGGGAGTAAGCTTTAAAGCTTAGTAAGTTCCTATGCAAATAATAAGCATCATACACACTTTAACATATATTTAACATAAAGTAAATTTACATAAATTTCATTGTGGATTCATAATCAAGCTTAGCATAGTTGTTATTAAAATCTTAACATAATAACTTACTTAATCGAACCAATCTGACATTTCATCACATACCGAGCTCATTGAGCATGAGTTTTATGTACATACCTATACCAACTTGCAACTTACCATAATCTTTCAAATCATACCATAGTCTTTCACAACTTAAACTTTGCCGTTAATTTTCCCGTTAAACCACTTGAAATACTAAAGGATACTTGGGAAATTTCACACACATAATAATATACCAATGCTATATCCTAGATATGGTCTTACATGGGATTTCATATCAATGCCAATAGCCCAGCTATGGTCTTACACAAAATCTCATATCGAATCCATATCCCAGATATGGTCTTACACGTAATCTCAACTAACCCTAATGTCATGACATTTGTATCCTAACTATTCCTAAGGTTCAACAGGGATTTTCTCGCTTGTCAAACTTTGTCGAATTCATTCAAAGAGTAAATTACAATTCATACAATAATAACACAATTAAAGCATAAATAATAATGCATTATTTACATACGAACTTACCTCGGTATAAAAAAAGTAGGAATGGGACCTAATCGTCAAATACTTTGTTTTTCCCCCGATCTAGGTCCGAACCTCATTTCTCTTTATCTATAATAGCAAATTTAACTCATTTATTATTCACATTATTCAATTTAGTCCAAAAATCACATTATAAAAAATTACATTTTGCCCCTAAACTTTAATATATTTACATTTTGCCCTAGGCTCGTAAAATGAAACGTGTACAATTTCTTTAATGTACAAGCCTAGCCGAACCATTTTTATAACTATAACAGCCCATAATTTCCATTAAAACACACTTTTACTACATATTTTATAACTTTTATAAATAGGTCCTTTTTATCATTTTCATCAAAAATCACTTAGTAAAAGTTGTTTATCTAACACCAAACCTTCATTTTCTACCATTAGACATCAAAATACAAAAATTTATAACATGATTCAAACCCTAGACCTTGATTATTCCTTAAATTAATGGTAGAAATAGATACATTGGATGATAACGACTTTAAAAATGTAAAGAGCATTAAAAATGGGGTTAGGATGAACTTACAAGCAAACTTGAAAGTTGAAGGAAACCCTAGCTATGGTGTCTTATAAAATTTGGCACTTGAGGGAGAAGATGGACAAGATTTTAGCTTGATTTTCCCTTTTTATTCTTTTATTTACCAAATGACCAAAATGCCCTTCACTTAAAACTTTGAAATTTTATCTCACCATGTCCATTTTTGTCCACTATCTTAACAAATGGTCTAATTACCATCTAAGAACCTTAAATTTACAATTTCATAGAAATTAGACACCTTTAGCATGTAGAACTCAGCTTTTGCACTTTTTACAATTTAGTCCTTTTAACTAAATTGAGTGCGCAAACGTCAAAATTTTTTAACAAAATTTTCACAAAATCATTCCGTGAAACTATAGACCATAAAAATATAATAAAAATGAACTTTGCTGTGTCAAATTTGTGGTCCCGAAACCACTATTCTGACTAGGCCCAAAATCGGGTTGTTACATGAACTCGCACTAAAAACTTTTCAACACGATATTCGATATCTCTTCGGTATATGGGATAGTACAAATTCATCACTTCAAGTCAATTTAACTTTAATTCAAAAGCGCACATTGGGTTGGAGTTGTTTGGCGTATATTGGGAACTCGAGTCGACCATGTTGTATTCGAATTCCCACAAACAAATTGGTGTGTTCAGTTGGAAATAGCCAATTGGATTTTGTTAAGGGAGATAGTGATTGGATTTAAACAACCCACGCAGTTGATGCCATTGATTTGAGTTGGGTTCTTCAAAATGGAAGGCTGTCGGGGTCTTGAATTGCGAATGTGTGTTTCGCAATTAGACAATCGGTAAGGGCTGGTTTGCAAGTCGTATCGGAATCAACCACTAAAGGAAGAATCGGTGGTTAGGACGTTCTTGATCGCTATAACCAACTTATCGCTTGGAAGGGAAATCCCATTTTTCAAGGATCGATTCAAGTTCGGAGTGTACCAAGGCTGAGGCTAGGCTTAAATATATTTAATTTACCGATTTAATTTAATTCACTTTATTTTGCAAACATAATTCTTTTTTATTTTCTTTTATTATATATTTGTTTATTTTATTTTCTTTATCAACTAAATTTCCCCCTTCCTTATTTATTTTATAGTTTCGCACATTCAAGTCGAAGGCATGACAACTGCCTAGACTTAGAAATCTGGTCAAAAAATAAGAAAATTAGGAGTTCCAATCCTTGTGGCATCGACCCTACTCCTCTTTACTACTATTTAGTATTATTTTGTCGTAGGATTTTATATTTGGTGGTTTCAATGGCCATCAGTAATTGATGAGGGAAATGGCTCTCGTCAACTATTCTAATTAACAATTCGCATAATGGCTTTACAAGTGAAAGGGGGAAAACGATTGGGGAATTTGAGCCCCCTGATAAAGATAGGGGGTAGAATCAATATTAATGAACTTATGTGAAAGGAAGAGATAGACACAGTCATAAATACGGGTTAAGGAGTTCGGGTAATTGACTCAATGAAAGCATTTTTGGTATATTCAACACTAATGGAAATTTCAGATTCAAGGATGCCAATGGGAAAGTAGTAGTAGTGGAGCCGATTAAAAAGGGACTCACGAGCCTTGATAATTTAAATTTTAGGTAAGTGCCTATTTTTTGCATTTTTCTATGGATTTAAGCCTATTTGTATGGAATTTTCAAGATTACGAGTACCCAAAATTTAGTAAAGTGGTTAAAGAGTATGTGTGTGAACTGTAACGCCCCGAATTTGAGCCTAGTAGAATTGGGCCCATTAGGCCTTGGGAATAGAAGCATTTAAAAATTTTGAGTATATGAGAACGGCATTAATGCAAGTTGGACTTACAAGGTACGTGATTTTGGAGTGTTTAGAGGGTACTATGAAGTCCCGGTTCAAGTTAGGCCATAAGGAAAATTTTGGTTTTTGGGCACTTTATGGGAGAGGACCGTTGGAAGTAAGGCTTAAGAGAATTGGTTGGTATTTTGTTAACACAAGCGGCCATGTGGTGGAGTGGTGATGGTGTCAATATGGAAGCAAGGGGAGTGGGTTTGAATCCCACAAGCAGCATTTGGGGAGTTTTATTTTATGCTATGGGAGGAGAAGAGGTGGAGTTGGATTAGAACTCTGCAGGAGAGAGAGAGAGACTTGGTCAAATGATTTGAATGGGTGGTAGAGAGCATGTTGGAGAGGAAAAAGGGGGAGAGAATCAAGGGATTAGGGTGAGAGGTTGTAGTGGCCAAATGTGGGAGTGTTGAGGGGAAAGGAAAATCGGATAAGGGGGTGGTGTTTAGGCACTTTCGACTAGTGTAGAGGAGGTGATGAATTTTCCTTAGTCTCTCTAGGCTTTCTTTTGCATTTTTTTTGGCATCTTCTACGTAAGCGTTTGGGTTTTTTCTTTTTGGCACATTTTCTCTTCTTCTTTTCGTACACTTTCCATCTTCTTGTTTTCTCTCTTTGGACTTGGCTGAAACTCTCCCTACCATCTTCTTCACATGTTCTTTTCTCTCATATTTTCCTTTTGTATTTCTCCATTGCCGAAATCTCAATTCCTTTACTCTCTTCTTTTCATTTGTTAGTCGAATACATATCCTCTCTTCTACATCTTTTTGTGGTAGGCATTTAGTGAAGTTAAGTCTCTTTCTTTCATCTTCTTCTCTGCGTTCCATCTTTATTTGCTACCCTTTGCTTCTGAATCTTTCCCTCCTATTCGGTTTTCTCTGGTTGCAAGGTAACACTTTCATTTCCCTTTGTTTTCTTTTCTTTCTTTGCTTTTTTCTATTAAGTCGTTTCACTCAGGTTAACTCTTGATTGTTAGGCCAAATCTATTCACTCTTCTCCAACTCAAGTCACTTGTGTTTTGTTTGGTGAGGGCCGAAACTCTTTGGGTAGAAATTTTCGATTGGTGATACTCTGGTAAGGGTAAGGAAATTCAAATGCGTTCTTATTTTGTTCTAGTAAAGACTCTCGTGACTGCTTGGGTAGGAATTCGGTCTCTCTTTTTCTCTGTGGGGACTGAATGTTGGATGTTGTTTAACACGCTTCTATTCATCAAAACTACGTTAGGGTCTTGATTTCCGTAGTCAAGGGATTATGCCAAGGACTTGGCACACTGAAGAAGATCGCATCGCGATAAGAGGAGTTAGTTTAGTAAGTGTTCTAGTTACGTTTATCAAGTGGTGACTAACCTATTATCAACTATCACTATAGGTGTTGGAATCGGTGGATAGCACAACTCATAATCAAGTATGTAATCTCACACCCCTCTGAATGATTGCACATGATGTTATGCGAATCGGCCAAAGCCGAAAAGTCAAAAAATTAGCATCTGTGACCACTCGAGCGTGCGAGCGCTCGTAGTGGTAAATCAAAATGCTAATAATGACGGTAGGTCGTCGAGAGTGTCACGAGCACTCTCACGAAACTGAGGCTGTAAGGGGCATGATCGAGCTGAAATAGGCCAAATAGGCCCAATGGGCTATCAAGCCCACTGGGGCAAATTTGTTGGAAAACTATCAAATGATAGGTTCGATTGCGAAATCTGCAAATCTGAAATCAGAACCATACGTTCTGGGCCACACGATTGTGTGGACCAGTTTGAGCCTGAAATGGGTTTTAGGCCCAATAGTTCTGTAGAGACCCAAAAAGGGTCCTGTGTCGCTCGAGGCGATAGTAGGCCTTCGAAAAGGCCGTTAAATGTGAAATTATCAAAATAACCCTGGAGGGTAAATTATCAAAATACCCCTAAAGGTAAATTACCAAAATACCCTTGGTAGGTAAATTATCGTTATACCCTTAGGGGTTAATTAGTACGATTGTGTGTATTATGTTTAACTGTTCATGATGGTAATTTATTTCATACATCTTTTTGATATGTGCTTTGCATACATGACATTTTGCATGGGTTTAGGATATTGATGATCGGAGGAAGTGTATTCTGGTGGCTCTGCCACATTCTGTCTGGTGGCTATGCCACATAAATATTCCGTTATTCTGGTGGCTTTGCCACAAATTCTGTATTTAGCAGCTTGTCTACAATATTGGTGTGTTTTAGCAGGGTGGGCTGACTTGGTCCCCACAGGTGTGTTGGGCTGGTACAGCGGTGTGTAGCGGATGGATTATTAGGTTGGGTTGCATATTCTATTACATTATCATGCTTATAGGGCTAAGTCCCAGATTGTTTTTGAATAGGGCTTCAGCCCAATCTGCTTCTGTATGGGCTCAGGCTCAGTTAATGACCGATTAAGGGATTACACACTGAGTTCTCGTAACTCACCCCTCTACTTTAACCTTGCAGGTGATCCCCATCATTGAGGATTTGGAGCTGCGGAGGACTCTGTGGTGGCCATACATTGGAGTACTTCTCCCCAAACTTTAGTAAATTTAGATTTTGCTTCATTTTAAGATTTATTTTTAATTTGGGTTTAATATTTTGTAATAAGGCCATTGGACTTTAATTTTTCTTTTAAGCTTTCATTTTAATTATATTCAAACTATAAACGTTTAAACTCTGGATTTTCTTAAAATGATAATAACTGTTTTCAAAATATCACATTTTCGCAATTCACTGAATCTGATTTCTGCTACCAACAAAGTTTTTGAAAATAATAATAATAACGTTTTTACAAGAAAATCATAAAAGCAAATCTGAATTTCACAAACAACAAAGCTCGGAGTTTCAAAAAGAATACGAAGTTTTTAAATGAATGTGCGGTTTTTAAACAACCCTTTTATGTGACATGCCAGATCCGGTCTTAACGTCTAGGCCGGGTTTTGGGTGTTACATGAACATAGGCCTAATGTTTTAACCTTTTTTTTTTGAAAAGAGAGTTAGTGGGTATAAAGTTGATAAAGTTATTTCAGAGTTAGGCATTTCATTTTCATATTGAGTTAAAGCTCAAGGTTTCTCTTGGGGGAATTTGGGTGTGTTGGCAGAAGCTTGTGTCAATTGAGGTCTTAGTTAGTCACTTTTAGTTTATTCATTACAAGATCCATGTTCCTTGTAACACCCGTTACCCGTATTCAACAACTGAACTGGGTACGAGGCATTACCGTACTTGCTTAATCATACAACATCAACTCATAAAATTTCATCTCAAATTAAAAACTTTTCATTCAAGATCTTAGTGTCTTTAATATAGGTCTACGAGACCCTAAACTTGTACCCAAAATGATTCGAGACTAATCCGTAAATTTTTAAACACTTAGACAATTTTAACATGAAACAGGGCCACACGCCCGTGTAAAGGTAGGAACACGCCCGTGTGGCACATCACATGCCCGTGTTCCACACCCATGTGGATTTATTTTCCACTCCGAACCTACAAGGGTTTTCACACGACCTAACACACACCCGTGTCCATAGCCCGTGTCCCTCACACGGCCATGACACGCCCATGTCTTCGCCCGTGTGTGAAAACCTTGACATTCTATTTATGACGTCATAATCTCAATAAGGTCACACGGCCAAGGCACACGCCCATGTCCTTAGACTGTGTGTTGAATTAAATTCCTAATTTTAGGTGCAGACTTCACACGGCCTGGGCACATGCCTGTGTCTTAGGCTGTGTCTCCCACATGGTTGAGACACACGGCCATGTCCCAGCCCGTGTGTTTACCACTGAGCATACTGACTTGCCAACCTATCATGCATGGGGACACACGGCCTATCAACAAGCCCATGGGGCTGACCGTGTGTCACACACAGCTTAGACACACACCCGTAAGTCTAACCGTGTGGACTTTTGTAAGGCTATCTGCCAATCCAAAGGCCACCCTACAAAGTAACCCTATTTATACCAATTCAACTCAACATATATCATGACCATAAGGCACTTCTAAGAACTCATAATCAAGACATCTACACAAGCATACACTTCATGTATTTCATCATCATTGAATATATAAACTTGTCAAGTATTGGCCCATTTCCAATGACAACTTACAAAATGAATTTCACAACATTAATTGCAAACACTTTGGCCAACAAATATGACATAACAAAATGACCAAGTCCTATACAAGCCATGCTCAAAATAAATGTAACTTTGCTATACCAAAGAGAAGTTGACAGTGTGATTTCTGAACTCCGACGTTCCATAAATTCCCGAGCTAGCTTGGCAATACTACAAGGAAAAGGGAAATGAGAGGGGTAAGCTAAAGCTTAATAAGTTTGCATGAAATAAATACCAATGATAAGGCTCACAATTTCATCCATCCATTGCATTGAGTAAAAACACAAAGTCTCAAACACATTGCCATGGCTTACTTATGCTTACTCTTACCAAATACATGTCATGTTACATATAGTAAACATTTCTCGTGAATTACTCACATGTACCTGTACCACTTCATCACATAGCTTTAGCATTAATTTCATCTCTAACATAAGCTTAACTACTTATCTCGATGAATCACTTAGAATATCCGAGAATACACAATCGTCATCATACACATAAACACGACGCCAATGCCATATCCCCAATATGGTCTTATACACATCTTGATGCCGATGCCATATCCGAGATATGGTCTTATACAACTTTCATATTCAATGCCGATGTCATATCCAATATATGGTCTTATATGGGATCTCAACTCGGTGCCGAGGCCACGTCCCAAACATGGTCTTATACGAGACCTTACCAATCTCGCGTCTCGATGATGATATCCTTTCACATCTTGAAGTCCAACTGGGACTTCAACATCACAAATTTTTATCATTTTCTCATTCAACATCATTACCCAATTTCATAGAAATAATATACAACATCACTAATATCAAAAATTTAAAAACTTAATAACATGATGTTGAATTTATTACACACAAACTTAACTCAATTTCAAAATAGGCCAAATTGCCGATCTAGTCTGATACCTTGCCTTTTCCTTGGTCAAGGTTAATTCCTCGTTCTTCTTGATCTATAATAGCAATTTAGCTCATTTAATTATCACATTAATCAATAATCATACTTTGGCAAAATTACCATTTTGCCCTTAGACTTTCACAAAATGACGATTTTACCCCTAGGCTCGTAAATCGATTCTAATAGAATTTCCTCCTTTTACAAGCCTAGATGAACATTTATTACTCTTATGGAAATCCTCAATACTCATTATTTCACACATTTAACACCTATTTTATAACATTTACAAAAAGGTCCTTTTAGATGTTTTCATGGTAACATCTTTCACAAAAGTTGTTTATTTAACAACTAAGACTCATTTTCTTCCATAAAAAAGCAGCAAACAACATAAATGCTCACATGGAAAAACTCTAAACTTTCAACCATTTTGCAAATTAGTCCCCTCTTTAGCTAACTTAAGCTTTAGGGGTTCCAAAAGTACAAATATTATCAAGAAAGACCTCTAAAATCACTTCTTGTAAGGAGAAAAGCCTACTGAAATTTTTGAGCTTTCAAACCCCTATTTTGCTGCTAATTTTTGGTGGACAAGAAGAGTTCTTTATTTTATTATATAACATCAATTTAGTCCACCTAATTTCAACAACCTTGACCAATTTGACATTGTTTGTCCCTCATGGCCAGCCACCCTATATATAAGGGTCTAATTGCACATTAAGGGCCTCAATTTTATATTCTATGGCTTTTAGACACCTTTAGCTTATAAAATGGAACTTTTGCACTTTATGTGATTTAGTCTTTTTTTTGCAATTAAACATGCAATCGCTAACATTGAAGCACCAAAATTTTCATGCACCTATATAATCATGCTATAACCCATAAAATAATATAAAAATGATTTTCTCCTACCTCGATTTAGTGGTTCAAAACCACTATTCTGACTAGCCCTTAAATTGGGCTGTTACAATTCTCCCCCTTAAAGATTTTCGTCCCCAAAAATCATACCGGTAAAAAGGTTGGGATATTGGTTTTTCATAATCTCCTCGAGATCTCATGTAGCCTCTTCTACCCCATGCCTTTGCCATAGTTCTTTCACAAGGGCTATACTTTTGTTTCTCAATTTTTTGACTTCTTGTGCCAAAATCTTAACCGATCCTTCGCAATAAGTCATATCCGGTTGAATTTCTACCGCTGATGGTACAATCACATGCGAAGGGTCTGATCTGTAACGACGTAACATAGACACATAGAAGACATCATGAATCTTTTCCAACTCGGGTAGCAAATCCAAATGATAAGCTACCGGCCTTTTCCTCTCGGTAATCTCATATGGTCCAATAAAGCACGGACTCAATTTGCCTTTCCAGCCAAATCTGAGGACCTTCTTCCATGGTGACACTTTTAGAAACACTTTATCACCCACTTGAAACTCAATCTCTTTCCATTTCAAGTCCACATAGGACTTTTGTCTATCTGAGGCAGCCCTTAGACATTCACGTATCACTTTTACCTTCTCTTCGATTTCTCTGACTAAATTAACCCCGTGAATCTAGTTTTCTTTGAGTTCTATCCAATATAAGGGCGTTCGACACTTATGCCCATACAATGCCTCATAAGGCGTCATCTTCAAACTTGACTGAAAGTTGATATTGTAGGCGAATTCTACCAACGGTCTGTATTTCTCCCAATTACCTTGGAACTTTAAAATGCAACATCGAAGCATGTCTTTAAGTATCAGTATTACTCTCTCCAACTGTCCATCAGTTTGCAGATGGAAAGCTATACTAAAGCTCAATTTTATGCCTAAGGCCCCTTGCAACTTTTTTCCAAAATGGTGACTTAAATCTCGGATCTCTATCCGAAATAACCGACAATGTTACTCCATGAAGTCTTACTATTTTTGTCACATACAAATCGGCCAACTTATCAAGCGAGTAGCCAACCCGTACTGGTATGAAATGGGCTAACTTTGTTAGTTTATCTACCACAACCCATACGGCATCCTTCTTTTTCGGTGACAATGGAAAACCCATCACGAAATCCATAGTAATACAATCCCATTTCCACTCTGGAACCATAATAAGCTGAAGTAAACCCAAAGTTACTTGACGTTCAGCCTTCACTTGTTGACAAATTAGACATCTCGATACAAACTCAGAAATGTCTTTCTTCATACTCGGCCACCAATACCATTTCCTCAAGTCATTATACATCTTTGTGCTACCTAGATGTACAGAAAAACATCCACTATGTGCTTCATGCAGAGTCTTCCAAATAAGCTCATCATCTTTGGGTACACAGACCCTATCTCAGAACATCAAACATCCATCAGGACTTATCCAAAAGTCTGACTCAACATTTGACTCACACTGAACTCTTTTAGCTTGCAAATCATTGTCGTTTTTCTGAGCTTCACAGATCTCTTGAAGAAACATTGGTCTAGCCCTCAACTTGGCTAGAATAGAACCATTGTTTGACAAAGCTATCCATGTATTCATGGCTCCAAGGAAAATAAGGATTTCCTACTCAAGGCATCGGCAACCACGTTCGCCTTTCCCGGATGGTAGTTAATTTCTAACTCATAATCCTTTATTAGCTCTAACCATCTTCTCTGCCTTAGATTCAACTCCTTTTGAGTCATCAAGTACTTTAAGCTCTTATGATCCGTGAACACCCGACATCTCTCACATATAAATTGTGTCTCTAAATCTTTAGTGCAGAAACAATTGTAGCTAACTCCAAATTGTGATTCGGGTAATTCTTCTCGTGCTGCTTTAATTGTCTAGAGGCATATGCTATCACCTTGCCCTCTTGCATAAGTACACATCCTAATTCGATCAAGGATGCATTGCAATAGACTACGAATTCCTTTCCCAACTTAGGTTGCACTAAAACTGGAGCCTCAGTCAGCAATGCCTTCAATCTCTCAAAACTCTGTTGGCACTTTTCTGACCACTCAAACTTCACATCTTTTTGCAATAGCCTAGTAATCGGATTAACTATCATGGAGAATCCCTTGATGAATAGTCTATAGTAGCCAGCTAGGCCCAGAAAACTCCTAACCTCGGTTACATTCCTTGGTGGTTTCCAATCCACAATTGCTGAGATCTTACTCGGGTCAACTAGAATACCATCTCCCGAGACAATGTGCCCCAAAAATCCAACTTCATTAAGCCAAAATTCACTTTTACTAAACTTGGCATACAATTGTTTATATCTTAAATTGTAGAACCATCCTCAAATGCTTAGCATACTCATTCTCATCCTGAGAGTAGATCAATATACCATCGATAAAGACTTCCACAAATTTATCCAAATACGGCCGAAATATACAATCCATCAAATCCATGAAAACTGCAGGGCCATTTGTTAAACCAAAAGGCATGACCAAAAATTCATAGTGGCTATACCTTGTCCGAAATGTGATTTTCGACACATACGAGTCCTTGACTCTCAACTGATAATATCTCGACCTCAATTCTATCTTGGAAAATACAGTGGCTCCCTTCAATTGATCTAATAAATCATCAATTCTTGGCAACGGGTACTTAATCTTCACAGTTACCTTATTGAGTTACCGATAATCTATACATAACCTCATAGAACTATCCTTTTTCTTATGGGAGCACCCCACGGAGAATAATTCGGCCTTGCAAAGCCTTTATCCGTTAACTCTTGTAATTGTTCCTTAAGTTCTTTTAGCTCGGTTGGAGTCATTTTGCAGGGAGCAATCGAAATGGGGGCAGTACTAGGAGCTAACTCAATCCCAAATTCAATCTCTGTAACCAGAGGCAACCCTGGCAGCTCTTCTAGAAGGACATCTAGATATTCACATACTATGGGCATTGATTCAATTCTTAACTCAGTCTCTCTAGCATTCATTACAAAGGCAGGGTAAGCTTTGTATCCATTTCTTAGATATTTTTAAGTCAACAAGGAAGATATCACTACTGGCAATCTGTCTTGCTCATCTGATTCAACACGAATAAGATCCCCACTTTCACATTTTAGCTCAATAAACTTCTTTCCACAATTCACTATCACACCATGAGCAATTAACCAATCCATCCCAAGGATGACGTCGAATTCATCAAACGGCAATAACATGAGATTAGCCAAAAATTAATGATCTCTAATCATCAAAGGACAATCTTTGCATACTTTATTGACTAACACACATTTGCCTAGGGAATTAGACACTCTTATTACAAATTCGGTAGATTCTACAAGCATGTTCATGCTAGAGACTAATCTCATGCAAATATATGAGTGGGTAGATCCCAGATCAATTAAATCTATAACATGAGTATCATAGAGAGAAAATGTACCCATGATCACATCAAGGGAGGACGCCTCTTCGCGAGCGCGAATGGCATATGTTCTCACCGGTGCTCTACCTTCAGCTCTTGTAGTCTGCTCTTTAGATGGATTCTTACTACTCATTTCATTTTTTGGGTTTCTCTGTGGTCTTCCTCTAGCAGTACTCCGCGGTCTTGCATTCTGAGGTTTCTCTTACTCACCCGCCTCGAGGAAATCTCTGATAAAATGGCCTAGGGATCCATACTTGAAACAAGCTTTCTTGTTTGCTCGATACTCCCCGAGATGATGTCTACCACACTACGGACATTCCGATCTACTTGGTCCAGTGTTGGCAACACTAGCAACCGAAGTGGTTTGAGCTTTAGACCCCGACTACTGTCTACCCTTACTTCTACTTGAAAATCCAGCTGATGTGGCTGATCGAGTAGTGAAATCTCTTGACTTCTTGGATGAAGATTGGAATGACTTGCCTAACTACCTCTTCTTCGAGTCACAAGACTCGATTTTAGCCTTCCTTTTCTCTTTGACCAGTTCCTCGACCTTACAGGCTCTATCTACCAGCACCACAAATTCTTTTAGTTCTAGGACACCAACAAACAAACGGACATCTTCATTTAACCCGTCCTCAAACCTTTTACACATAATAGCCTCGGTGGACACACACTCATGGGCATATTTACTAAGCCTTACGAACTTACGTTCATAATCTGTCACCATCATTTTACCTTACTTTAGCTCTAAGAACTCTTTTCTTTCTTGGTAATTGAACCTTAGACTAATGTACTTCTTCTGGAACTCCTCTTGGAAGAATTCCCAATTAACTCTCTCCCTTGGTACCACCGACACAAAGGTGTTCCACCATTGATAGGCTGAATCTCTCAAGAGAGATACCACACACTTCATGCACTCATCAGGTGTGCATGACAACTCGTCGAATACTCTGATGGTATTCTCAAGCCAAAATTTTACCCTCTCCAGATCATCATCTTTAATAGCTTAGAATTCCTCAGCTCCTTGTTTCCGGATCTTACAGACCAGAGGCCTTTCTCTTCTTACTACCTCTACCACTTGGGGAGCTACAAGGGTAGGCTAAGGAATAGGTGGGGGTGGAGGGGGTTGAGCAGTAGGGTTTCCTCGAATAAACTTAGTGTACCAATTGCTCATCATATGGAGAAAAGCTTCTCGAGCCTCTTCTCCCTGACCTAAAATCTCGGGTCTATATTCTACTAGCGTGGTCCCTTGTACGGGAGCTGACGCATTACTTGCAACATCATGGCTGCAGCTTGATCGGGATCCATTTACTATATAAAAACACAATTCAAATCATCAGGAGTCATCACACTATCATTATGTAAATACTCATACGTATAGAATGTATAGCTAGACTCATACTTACGCTACATTAGTTCAAGAATTGACTAAACAGTAGCTCTGATACCACTAAATGTAACACCCCTTACCCATATTCGATAACCGAACTTGGTACGAGGCATTACCGTACTTAACTTGCTTAATCATACAACATCGACTCATAAAATTTCATCTCAAATTAAAAAAATTTTATTCAAGATCTTAGTGTCCTTAATATAGGTCGACGAGACCCTAAACTTGTACCCAAAATGAGTCAAGACTAATCCGTAAACTTTTAAACACTTAGACAATTTTGACATCAAACAGGGCCACACACCCGTGTGAAGGAGGAACACGCCCGTGTGGCACATCACATGCCCATGAAGGTAGGAACACGCCCGTGTTCCACACCTGTGTGATTTCATTTTCCACTTCGAACCTATAGGGGTTTTCACACGACCTGACACACGCCTGTGTCCATAGCCCGTGGCCCTCACACGGCCATGACACGCTCGTGTCTTCGCCCGTGTGTGAAAACCTTGACATTCTATTTATAACGCCATCATTTCAATAAGGTTACACGGCCAAGGCACACGCTCGTGTCCTTAGACCGTGTGTCAAACTAAATTTCTAATTTTAGGTGCAAACTTCACACGACCTTGGCACATGCCCGTGACTTAGGCTGTGTCTCCCACACGGTTGAGACAAACGACCGTGTCTCAGCCTGTGTTTACTACTGAGCATACTGACTTGCCAACCTATCATGCATGGGGACACACGGCCTATCAACACGCCCATGGGGCTGACCGTGTGTCACACACGACCTAGACACACGCCCGTAAGTCTACCCGTATAGACTTTTGTAAGGCTATCTATCAAGCCAAATGCCACCCTACAAAGCAACCCTACTTATACCAATTCAATTCAACATATATCATGACCATAATGCACTTTTAAGAACTCATAATCAAGACATCCACACAAGCATACACTTCATGTATTTCATCATCACTGAATATATAAACTTGTCAAGTATTGGCCCGTTTCCAATGACCACTTACAAAATGAATTTCACAACATTAATAGCCAACACTTTGGCTAAAAAAATGACATAATAAAATGACCAAGTCCTATACATGCCATACTCAAAATAAATCTAACTTTGCTATCCAAAGAGAAGTTGATAGTGTGATTTCCGAACTCGACATTCCACGAATTCCTGAGCTAGCTTGGAAATACTACAAGGAAAAGGGAAATGAGGGGGTAAGCATAAAGCTTAGTAAGCTTGCATGAAAAAAATAGCAACAATAAGGCTCATAATGTCTTCCATCCATTGCATTGAGTAAAATCACAAAGTCTCAAACACATTTCCATGACTTACTTATGCTTACTCTTACCAAATACATGTCATGTTACATATTGTAAACATTTCTCGTGAATTACTCACATGTACCTATACCACTTCATCACATAGCTTTAACATTAATTTCATCTCTAACATAAGCTTAACTACTTATCTCGATGAATCACTTAGAATATCTGAGAATACACAATCGGCATCATACACAAAAACACGACGCCAATGCCATATCCCTGATATGGTCTTACATGAGGTCACATCTTGATGCCGATGTCATATCCCATATATGGTCTTATATGAGATCTCGTATCAATGTCGATGCCATATCCCAGATATGGTCTTCTACAATTTTCATATTTAATGTCGATCCCATATCCCAGATATGGTCTTATACGGGATCTCAATTCGATGCTGAGGCCACATCCCAGACATGGTCTTATACGGGACCTTACCAATCTCGCGTCTCGATGATGATATCCTTTCAAATCTTAAAGTCCAACCAGGACTTCAACATCATAAATTTTCATCATTTTCTCATTCAACATCATTACTTGATTTCATAGATGTAATATACAACATCACTAATATCAAACATTTAAAAACTTAATAACATGATGTTGAATTTATTACACACAAACTTACCTCAATTTCAAAATAGGCTAAATTACCGATCTAGTTTGATACCTTGCCTTTTCATTGGCCAAGGTTAATTCCTCATTCTTCTTGATCTATAATAGCAAATTAACTCATTTGATTATCACATTAATCAATAATCATACTTTGGCAAAATTACCATTTTTCCCTTAGACTTTCACAAAATAAAGATTTTACCCCTAGGCTCGTAAATCGATTCTAATGAAATTTCCTCCTTTTACAAGCCTAGATGAACATTTATTACTCTTATGGAAACCCTCAATCTCATTATTTCACACATTTAACACCTATTTTATAACCTTTACAAAAAGGTCCTTTTAGGTGTTTTCATGGTAACACTTTTCACAAAAGTTGTTTATTTAACAACTAAGACTTATTTTCTTCCATAAAAATGCAGCAAAAGATATAAATGCTCACATGGAAAAACTCTAAACTTTCAACCATTTTTCAAATTAGTCCCCTCTTTAGCTAGCTTAAGCTTTAGTGGTTCTAAAAGTACAAATATTATCAAGAAAGACCACTAAAATCACTTACTTGTAAGGAGAAAAGGTTGCTAAAATTTTTGAGCTCTCAAACCCCTATATTGCTGCTAATTTTTTATGGAGAAGAAGTGAAGAAAATATGATATTTTTCCTTTCTTTATTTTATTATAAAACATCAATTTAGTCCACCTAATTTCAACAACCTTGACCAATTTGACATTGTTTGTCCCCATGGTCGGCCACCCTATATCTAAGGGTCTAATTGCACATTAAGGGCCTCAATTTAATATTCTATGGCTTTTAGGCACCTTTAGCTTATAAAATGGAACTTTTTCACTCTATGCGATTTAGTCCTTTTTTCCCAATTAAACATGCAATCGCTAACATTAAAGCACCAAAATTTTCATGCACCTATATAATAATTCTATAACCCATAAAATAATATAAAAATTATTTTCTCTGACATCGGTTTAGTGGTTTCAAAACCACAGTTTTGACTAGCCCCTAAATTGGGCTGTTACATTCCTAGTTCATTTAGCCCTATTTTTGTTACTTTTGTTTATGGAAGTCCGAATAAGTCTAAGAGACAAGCTCTTTGGGATAATCTAAGTAATATTTTTGTTTCATAATTGGTTTGTAGACTTTGTTACGTGATGTTAATGCCATTTTATCTTTTGAAGATAGACAAGGATGTTCAAGCTCTATGAGACCTTGTAGAGATTTTCAAGATTTTATGTTTAATTGGGGGCTAATGGATATGGGATATAGTGGACCAACATTTAATTTGAACAATGGGAAAGATTTTATTTGATTGGATCATGGAATATGCAATAGTCCAAAAGTTCATCATTTGTTAAAGATAAGATCCGATCATCGACCACTACTAATTAAAACTTGTAGTGAAGTGATGGCTCCTAGAAAGCGTAGATTTAGATATTTTTCAGGTTGGCTGGATCAAGAGGAGTTGTCGACTATTGTTAAAAGTAATTGGAAGTTTTGTTCAAATATTACAGAGACGGTCTGATGTTTCTCTTCTACGGCTGAATCATGGAATGATAAAATTTTTGGTATCATTGGATGAAGGAAAAAGTGATGATGGCAAGGCTAGAAGGAATTCAAAAAGTGAGGGAAAGACATGACAGTACACTTTTAAATCACTTGGAGGCTGAACTCTATATATAATTACAAAAGACGTTGGACCATGAAAAACTAATTTGGAACAAAAGTCAAAAGTTGATTAAGTATTGAAAGGGGATATAAATACTAAATATTTTCATAATAAAGCTAGAGTGAGGTAGAAACACAATCAAATATCTACTCTTCGACTAGCTGATGGGGAATGGTGTTTTGACATGAAGTTCTAATGAGAAAGGCAGGTTGTTTTTCAGTACTCTTTACAAGAATGAGGGCAGGAGTTGTGACAAATTTCCTATTGTTTGGTAAATTTCTTGAGTTGCGAAGTAAAGTTTTATAAACATTGGGTTCAATTCCTTTTGATGAGGATATTACCAAGGTTATGTTTGACATAGCTCCTTTGAAAATGCCGAGTTTAGATAGTCTACATGTATAATTCTTTTTAAAGTAAATAAGGAATTGTTGGGGAGTCAATTTGTCGAATGGTACGAGATGCCTATATAGGTGGTGCCATTGAGCCAAAAATAAATAGAGCATTACTAGTATTGATTCCTAAAGTCACCAAGCCGTAGAATTTTACTCAATTTAGACCAATTAGTTTGTGCTCAGTGTTATATAAAGTTATCACCAAAGTAATTGTACGAAGGTTGAAATGGATTATGCCCTATCTGATCGCGCAGAATCAAAATAATTTTATTACAAAGCGTAATATTACTGAAAACATTCTTATTACAAAGCCTATTCACATGAACAAGAAATAGGCTATTTGCCTATTCTCTTTTCACCCCTTATGCATATATAACATATACTCATCCAACACATCCATAAACAATTTATTTTGAAACATAAACTCACAAGGATATCTACCTCTTTTCATATAATAAAGTAGCCAACAACTATTACATTATACAAAATAGATTATCCATCTATAGGCTAACACCTCTTAGCCATTTACAACAAAATTCACTAACTTGTCTAGCCCCTATACATGCCATATTCAAAACATTAAGTCCATTGTACCAAAGTGAGCTGATAGTGTGGGCGATCTTCCGATTAATCCACGTATCTCGGTTAAACCCTCTTTCTCTATAAAACAAGGGAAAAGAAAAGGAGTAAGCTTTGAGCTTTGTAAGTTTATATGTAAACAATATAACATTATAGCATGTACTAATCATTTATATAACATTTCATACTAAACAAGAAAACAATCTATGTCCATAATCATGCTTACACATTTCCTCCTTTTCTATATCCCAACCATATCGACAGCTTAATGTGTACATTCATTATCATGTTCCCTACACTTATCATCACAATATCACATAAAACCACACGTCACAACCTCTTAATCAATTACTCATAGTCAAATTATTCGGTGGTTTCGCACTTAGCCCACCATCAGTCTTTATTAGGGTGGTATCGCACATAGCCCACCAAAAGGTTAGTTACAGTGGTATCGTACATAGCCCACCAAGTGATAAATAAATGATGGTATCGCACTTAGCCCATCTTAATCAAGCAACAAGGTGGTATCGCACTTAGCCCACCATCAAATGCCGTCATAACATGTTCATATGACTATTTCATTATTCATCCACTAATTATTCAATGACTACCACATTCGATCTACTTAAACCACACATGTTTTCCATCATGCCATACACCAATTAACAACATAATGTATATAAAGAAAGTGCACTGTTTACACATAAACTTACCTCGGTGCAAAACGTTGTAACTAACGGTTTAATCCGTCACCTTGCCTTTTCCACGGTCAAGGTTGATTCCGCACTCTTCTTGATCTATAACAATGAAATTCAATCATTTAGACCATCCTATGATCACCATACATCAATTTCTACACTTGGGCAAAAATGACCATTTTGCCCTTGTATAATGGCAAAATTAATATTTTGCTCCTAAGCTCGTAAATTATTTTTCAACACATTTTCTCAATAAATAAGCCTAGCTAAACATTTAATTCTCTTGAAACTACTCTTAAATCTAACTATTTCATGCATTTATTAAACATTTTCAATCATTGAATTTGAGTCCTACTTAGGTGTTTTCCTACAAACACCTTTCACAAAAGTTGTTTCTCATCTCCCTAACATTCATTTTCTTCCCTAAAAACCCAGCTAACAACATAAATACTCTCATGGAAAGTCCTTATACTTTCAACCATATCACAAATTGGTCCCCTCATTAGCTAGCTTAAGCTTTGAGGACTCCAAAAGTGCAAAAATTATCAAACAACACTATCATAATCACCTACTTGCAAGGGAGATAGCTTGGCTGAAAGTTTAAAACCCCAAAGCTCTATTTCTTCTTCAAATTTTTGGTGGATATGAAGAGTGATTAGTGAAAGATGATAGCTTTTCTTTTTACTATATTTTATTCATCTTTTCTCACCTAATTTCATTCAATTTTGACTATAATTAATGCTCTTGTCCCCTTTACTATCTATGGCCGGCCAACACATTCTCTAGGGCCTAATTGCACTTTAAGGACCTCCAATTTAGTGATCGATGGCTATTAGACACCTTTACCTTGAAAAATAGAACTTTTGCACTTTATGCGGTTTAGTCCTTTTTTACAATTAAACATGCTATTGCTCAAATTTAAGCACCAAAATTTTCACATAGCCATATATGAATACTATAACACATAAAATAACATCAAAATAATTTTCCTTATCCTCGGTTTAGTGGTCTAAAATCGGGCTGTTACACTTAGTGAAAACACCAGATTCATTTCCAAATGTTACTCAATTCTCTAACCTTATCATTTCTATTCATCTAATTCAACATACAATTCATTTCTAGTTTTAACGAGCTAGCGGAGGGACCAATTCAACATATATGATTAAGGCTCAAATGATTTATAATTATGTTTAACCTTTTAGCCTATTAATTATAAAGTTATTTAGTCACAAAGTCATTCCATTATAGTATCGTGACTGAGCTCTCCCTAATGACATACAATTATGAAATCTTCTTGACCAGTGCTTGTCCAATGACCTTATTATAAGTGTGTTATCCTCATAGAATATCCTTAATCTCTTTGAGATAAATTAGTTCTCCCAATATGATCCTATTTTATCTCATGGTAACCATTACATCTTTCTTCATTAAAAGTCAACTACTATCAAATAGTAATTAAGTCATTTATCATAAAGACAAATTACTCATGGTCACGTTTACTTTTCATCTATCATGTAATGCTAATGAGAGGATATCATTTACCCATGCCTTAGACTATGAATTCCACTATTGTGAATGATGCTACATACTATAGAAGTCGTATGTCCAACGCACCAACTTTAAATTCCTTATCTATTTGAACTCAGACTTTTACTTACATCAAAGTATACGAGTCACTCATACATAATCTATTATCCATTCAGGATTAAGGTATGTCACACTATGAATGTCACGAGTGAGTAAGTCCCTAAACGAATTTAAGATCTATTCTACTTGGGTCTTGTTCAATGTACTGTCAGTCTAGTTAGTCACATTTATGTCTCTATCTTTTGGGAGTCGTCCACTCCGATATAACAGCCCGATTTTAGGTCTAGTCAAAATAGTGGTTTTGGTACCACGAATCTGATGCGGAAAAATTCATTTTTATTATATTTTTATGGTCTATAGTTTTATGGGACAATCTCGTGAAAATTTCATTCAAAAATTTTGATGTTTGGGCACTCAATTTAGTCAAAAGGACTAAATTGCAAAAAGTGTAAAAGTTGAATTCTATGTGTTTAAGGTGTCCAAGTGCTATGATATTTTAAATTAGAGGTCCTTAAATGGTAATAGACCATTGGTTAAGTTGGTGGACAAAAATGGACATGGTTTGGTATGATTCTAAAGTTTTTCATTAAGGGCATTTTGGTAATTTAGTAATTAAAATGAATTAAAAAGCAAAAATAAAAGCAAAATTTGTCCATATTCTTCTTCCTTGGCCAAATTTTACATGAATATTCAAGCTCGATTGTAAGTCTATTTTAGCCCCGTTTTTAATGATTTTTATGTTTTTTAAATTCCTTGTAACATGGTCTATCCATTTCTACCACTAATTTGAAGAGATGTCAAAGTCTAAAATTTTACCCATGATATATGTTTGTGTATTTTGATGTATAATGGTAGAAAATGCATGTTTGGTGTATGATAAACGACTTTTGTTAAGTGATTTCGGTGAAAATGCCTAAAAGGACTTATTTGTAAAAGTTATAAAATATGATGTAAAAATGTAAATAAATGAAAATTATGGGTTATTATAAGCATGTATAAGGTTCAGATAAGCATAGGTATTGAAGAAATTGAGTACATTTCATTTTACGAGCCTAAGGACTAAATTATAAAAATATCAAACTTTAAGGGCAAAATTGTAATTTTCCATTATGTGATTTTAGGCTAATTTGATTAGTTTAATGATTGAATAAGTTAAATTTGATATTATAGATCAAGAAAAATGAGTTTTAGACCTAGAACGAGGAAAAACAAGTATTGGACGATTTAGTCATTTTCGCCATTTTTATGTCGAGGTAAGTTCGTATGTAAATAATGCAATGTTATAATTGTATGTTAATGTTTTGATATTGCATGAAATGTATGATTGATTCTATGAGCATATTCGACGAAGTTCTGGCAAGAGAGAAATTTCGGTTAAACCTTAAGAATAGGTAGGATACAAATGTCATGACATTAAGGTTATTTGAGATTACGTGTAAAACCATATCTAAGATATGGCATCGATATGAGACTTTGTGTAAGACCATATGTAACGCCCCTTACCTGTATCCTATGCCGGAACCAGATACGAGGCATTATCATACTTAATCAACAACTTTAATCTATAAACTTTCAGTCCCAACTTGACATGTCTCTATCATCATCACAATAACCTCATTAAGGACCTACGAGGCCTTAAAACATACTTACGAGGGGTTCAGAATCTAACTGAAAACTTTTACGATCTTAAAAATTTTCACCTAAATAGGGGCCACATGCCCGTATGAAATAGGACACCCCCGTGTGGTCACACACGCCCATGTCCCTACCCCGTGTGGGATTTATTTTTATTTTACACCTACAGGGGTTTTCACGCGGTTGGACACACGCCCATGTGCTTGGCCTGTGTGCTCCACACGGCCTACACACGCCCGTGTCCTTTCCCATGTAAAAACTTTAGTATTTTATTTGTGATGTCAGCAACCTTATAAAGGTCACACAGCCTAGCCATACGTCCGTGTGGCTAGCCCGTGGTCGACACTGACTTACAAAACCAACATGCAGAGGATACACGGCCCAGTCACACACCCATGGGACTGATTGTGTGTCACACACAGCCTATACACGTGCCTGTGTGTCTACCCATGTGGACAAGAACAAGGCTATTTGCCAAGCTCTTTTCATCCCTCTAACTCACACAATATGAATCCATTCAACATATCACTAAACAACTACTATTTTGCAATATAAACTTCCATGAATAACTTCATATTTTCATATAAATAACAAAGAGCCAACAACTATGGCTATATACACAAAAGTTTCTCAACAAAGGGGCCAACACACTCTTGGCCAAAATAACAAAACAATATACCTAGTCTAGCCCCTATACATGCCATACTCAAATGTACTAAGTTTAGATATACCGATGTGAGCTGATAGTGTGGGTGATCTTCCAATTATCTTTGTATCCCGACCTAGCTCCTTAACTCTATAAGACAAGGGGAAAGAAAAGGGAGTAAGCTTTAATCTTAGTAAGTTTACATGTAAACAAATAACATCATAGTATGTGCTAAACAAAAAATAACATTACATACTAAACAAGAACAATCCACATTCATGGTCATGCTTACTCATTTTCTCTCTTACCACATTCCAACCATATCACGAGCTTAATGCTCACATTCATTAACATACATCCCTGCACTTAGCACCACAAAATCACATAATACCTCACGACATAATTTCTCAATAAGCCATTCAACTACCAATCACTCGGTGGTTTCACACTTAGCCCACCATCAATCTCTAATAGGGTGGTATCGCACATAGCCCACCAAAAAGAATAATTATAGTGGTATCGCACATAGCCCACTAAATGATTAATAGGCGATGGTATCGCACACAGCCCATCGTAATTTAGTAATAAGGTGGTATCGTACTTAACCCAACAAAAAGGGTAGTAACGGTGGTAACGCACATAGCCCACCAAATAATAAACAGACGATGGTATCGCAGTTAGTCCACCATTGAAAATTGATATCTCACAATTACATAGCTATTTCATCATCCATACGAAAACTATTCAATAACTTCCACATTCAATCCACTTGAATCATACATGCTCTCAATCATGACATGCACTAATTAGCAACAACAATGTGTATATAAAATGCATCGTTTACACATAAACTTACCTCGGTGCAAAACGCTTCAATTCGAGGTTTATTCCGTAACCTTACCTTTCCCCTGGTCAAGGTTAATTCCGCACTCTTCTTGATCTACAACAATAAAATTCACTCATTTAGATCATTCTATGATCATAATGCATCAAAATCAACACTTAGGCAAAAATGACTATTTTACCCTTATACTATGGCAAAATTACAATTTTGCCCCTAGGCTCGTAAATCATTTTTCAAGTCACTTTCTCATTAAACAATCCAAGCTGAACATTTATTTCGCTTACAACTACTTACAAATTCAACTATTCATGCATTTATGACACCATTTCAATCTTTGCATTCTAGTCCTATTTAGGTATTTTCATGCAACCACCTTTCACAAAAGTTGTTTCCCATCTCCCTAACATTCATTTTCTTCCATAAAAACTCATCTAAAAACATAAATACTCTCATGGAAAGTCCCTAGACTTTCAACCATATCACAAACTAGTCCCCTCATTAGCTAGCTTAAGCTTTGGGGACTCCAAAAACACAAAAATCATCAATTAAAACCACCTAAATTACTTACTTGAATGAGAATTGAGTGGCTGAAAGTTTGAACCCCAAAGACCTCTATTTTCTCTTTAATTTTCGATGGAAAGAGATGGGTGAATAGTAAAAGATGATAGTTTTTCTTTTTTACCATTTTTACTTTATCTTTTCTCACCTAATTCACTTAACTTTTGACCAAAAATTAAATGCTCTTGTCCCCTATGTCACATGGCCGGCCAACACATTGTAGATGGTTTAATTGCACTTTAAATACCTCCAAATTACCTTCTATAGCTATTAGGTACCTCTACCTTGAAAAATAGAACTTTTGCTCTTTATGCGATTTAGTCCTTTTTCACAATTAAGCATGCTATTGCTAAAATTAAAGCACCAAAATTTCCACATAGTCTTATAATAATGCTATAACACATAAAATAACATCAAAATAATTTTCCCTAACCTCGATTTAGTGGTATCAAAACCACTGTTCCGACTAGCCCCAAAATCATGATGTTACAACTCTCTCCCCTTTTAGAGATTTTCACCCTCGAAAACCTTATCGGTAAAGAGGTTTGGATATTGCTCTCTCATGGCTTCTTCAGGTTCCTTGTAGCTTCTTCTACACCATTTTTTTCCATAACACTTTTACTAAGGCTATGTCATTGTTCCTCAACTGTTTCACCTCTCGAGCCAAGATTTTAATCGGACCTCTTCATATGTCATATCTAGTCGTATCTTAATTTTTTTTGGTGGAATCACATACGAAGGATCAGAATGACAATGCCTTAACATCGATACATGGAAAACATTGTGTATTTTCTCTAACTCTACCAGCAAATCCAACCGGTATGTAACAGCCTGGTTTAGACCCTAGTCGAAATAGTGGTTTTGAGACCACAAATCTGAGGCCAAAAAATTATTTTAATATTATTTTCTGAGTTTATAGTATGTGGTTTAGTCTGTGTGAAATTTCTATGTGAAGATTTTATTGATTATGTGTTTAATTTGCGAAAAGGACTTAATCGCATAAAGTGTAAAATGTTGTGTACTGATTGTAAAGTGCTTAATTGTTATTGTCTTTATAATGTGGAGGCCTTATGAGGCAATTAAACCACTTTACAAGTTAGTGGATGGATAAAGGACATTAATGCCCTTAATGTATATTTGTATATATGTTTAGTAAAAGGTTAATATAGTAAATAGATTATTAATATGATTATTAATCAAACAAAAGGCTAAAATAAGATGAATATGCTTATCTTTGTCCACTGAAAACACAAAAGAAAAGAAGGAAGAAAAGCTTGTTACATTCGACTATTACAAGCCTTAATTTAATGTATGTTTTGACTTTGGTTTTTGATGATTTTTATGTTTTTGAGATTGTTGCTTAGTCTACTATCAAGCCCATGTTGTAATTTGAGGAATTAATGATGTTTATGAGATGTGCCATTGATGAAATGGTGAGTTTTGTGATGAGTATTGGTGTTAAATGAAAGATATGTGTTTAATGAATATGTTTTGTTCTTGAATCCTTGGTGAATTTAGCTAATTAGGGCTAAATTGTGATAATAATATTTTAAAAGACTAAATTGTGGAATAATTGAAATGTGTGGGCTTGTTTTAGCATGGGCAGAATTCGGCTAAACATATGTGATATGAAATTGTGTGCATTTGATAATTTTATGAAATAGGGACTAAAGTGTCAAAATGTAAAAATGTGACGGCTATTTTGTAAAATGCCCTAAATATGTGTGTGAGGACTAAATTGAATGAATTGGTGATTGAATGAGTTAAATTTAAATGTGTATAGACTAAGAAAAGAGGGTTCGAATCGAGATCGAGGCAAAGACAAAGTGCTTGATTAATCGACCATTTCAGTATTTCGATGTCTGAGGTAAGTTCAGATATAATACTAGTTGTAAATTATATCTATGTGATGTGAATTGAATGATTATATATATAACTAAGAGATTAGAAATTCTATGTGCGGATTTGAATTAGAGGGCACTAAGTGTGCGAAATTAGAATCGAGACAGAGATCATTAGCACTGTGTGTGCAAAAAGATAGAAGCTTTGGCTTATCGAACTGGCACTGTGTTTGTGATACTGATATAAGTTTGGTTTAACATATAGGCACTAAGTGTATGGTGACGATTATGTTTCGATTATGAAATTGGCACTAAGTGTGCGAATAAATCAAAGGAATAGCAAAGGTTGAACGAAAGGTAATATCAAGCAATTGAGTAGCATGAATGGTGGGTAACTATGTGTTGATCAAGGTATGTTTGAACCTATGTGGTTGATGATAGATTAAAGAGTTGAATGAATGGATAATTGAGTATGTGGTTGAGATTGATAATGTGCCTAGTTGTTTCTTTATCTATGTAATGGTATAAATATATATTGATGTGGTATTATTGAGTAGTATGTATTGTATTTCGAACTTACTAAGCTTTGAAAGCTTACTATGTGATTTGTTTCTCTGTTTTACCATGTCAGTAAAGCTAGCTCGGATCTGGGGATCGTAGCATCTTTATCACACTATCGGTAATCTATTTTGGGTACTTTTGAAAGATGTGAATATTTGAATATGGCATGTATAGGCTAGTCAATATGGTACATTTTGAGTTGTATAAACCTTGCCATGTGATATGGCTTAGTAGTTGAGTGTTGTTGGTATATATATGTGATGCTATGAAAATTATGAATGTGGTATGAAATCATGAGTATGAAAATGGTATGTTTTATATTGATTTGGTTGATGAGAATGATGGATTAAATGTGAATTGTGGTAAGAATTACATGATGCTCAACTTGTATACTTTAGGTTCTACAAATTATATTTGGGTGGACTTATTTGTGTTAATTTTGAGTAAGGAAATAGATGATGTTGTTTATGGTTATTTGGTGTATATGATGGAATGTTTTGGTTGCCAATTGATGTTTAAATACACGAGATTTGTGCTTGTAGAGATGACCCTTATGTGGGTGGCAAATTGGCCTTGCAAATGGCCTATTTTGCATACACGGTCAAGGGACACTGGCGTGTGTCTCAGCCGTGTGGCTCAAGGGCTACTTTGAAGTGTGCCTAGGCAGGTTACACGGTCGTGGCACATGGGCATGCCTGGCGGTCGTGGCACACTGGCATGCCTGGCGGCCGTGTGCCCAAGTCAGTAGCTAGCTTAATTTCACACGGCCATGGCAAACGGGAGTGCCTAGTGGCCGTGGGAACAAGTTAGTATATATGCTGTGTTTTGGCACGGCCTGGATACATAGGCATGTCTGGTAGCCGTGTGAGGCACACGGCCTGACCGTACGAGCGTGTGACCTCTGCAGTTTTGAAATATGTTTAAATTTTTGAAAACTTTTGTAAGTGTTAGGTTTAGTCCCAACCTCTTTCTAACATGTGTTTAAGGTCTCGTAGACCTCGATAAGGGACTATATGCTCATTTTTGAATATGTTTGATTGATATTGACTTTGTGTTGTGAAATGGATATGAAATGTTTTGATTGTTCGGTAATGCCTTTTAACCCTATTCTGGCGACAGTTTCTGGTTAGGGGTGTTACACGGTATGCCACCAGCCCAATCCTTTTGGTAATCTCATACGGCCCTATGAATCTCAAACTCAATTTACCCTTTCGACAAAATCTCAATATTTTCTTCCACGGGGACAATTTCAGAAATACCTTGTCACCTACTTGAAACTCAATTTCTTTTCTTTTCAAATCCGCGTATGACTTTTTTTGGTCCGAAGCAGCCTTCAGACTATCCCGGATCAATTTCACTTTCTCCTTAGTCTCTTTAACTAAATCAACCCCATGAATTTGCTTCTCGCTCAGCTCGGTCCAATACAAGGGAGTTCGACACTTACGACCATACAAGGCTTCATACGGTGCCATGTAATAGCTCGGTGTAGACCTTATTCAGAACAATAGTTTTGAGACCACAAATTCGAGGTCGGAATAATATTTTAATATTATTCATGGTGTTGATTATATGTGATATAGTCTATGTGAAAATTCTGTTTGGTAATTTTATCGACTATGTGTCAAATTAAGAGAAAGGACCTAATCGTATAAAGTGTAAAAGCTGTGTGTTGATTTATAAGTGCTTAATTGTTGTTGTCTTTATAAAGTGGAGGATTAATGTTGTAATTCGCCAAATATATATGTGGTGGACGGCATTAAATGTTGATGTGTGTTTATATATATGTTTATATATATATTAACTTTATAAGTTAAAGTTAATATTATATATATTATAAACTATAATAAAACAAAGGAAAGGAGTTAGTGGATTGTTCATCTATCTCCACCAAAAAACAAAGAAAAGAAAAGAAAGTTTAAGGTATGTTTTGGTTTTGGTTTTTAATAATTTCTACGTTTTCGAAATCGTTGCTTCGTGCTCTAGCTAACCCACATTGTAATTTTGTGAATTGATGATGTTTTTGTGATGAGCCATTGATGAATGGTTGAGTTATGTGCTAGTTGATAGTGAAATATGAAAACTTGGTGTTGAGTTAACATAGTTGTATTGGGATTTTTAGTGAAATTGAGCATTTTAGGCTTAATTGAAAAATGAGAAATTAAAGGATTAAATTATGAAATAAATGAAATGTGTGGATTTGTATGAGTATAATGAGAATTCGGCCAGGCAAGGGTGCAAGAAAATTGTGTGTATTTGATGAATTTATGAATTAGGGACAAAAGTGTCAAAATGTGAAAAAGTGAGGGCTATTTTATAAAATGCCCAAAATATGTGTGTTTCGACTAAAATGAATGAATTGGTGATTGAAAGGATTGAATTTGAATGTGTATAGACCAAGAGAGGAGAGGTTCGGATCAAGATCGAGGCAAAGATAAAGTGCTCGATTAATCGACCGTTTTGGTATTTCGACTTCCGAGATAAGTTTGGATAAACTAGTATCTATGTGATGAATAATGAATGAATGTATATTAATAGGGTAGAATATGTTATGTATGAGTTCGAGTATTGAGGCACTAAGTGTGCTAAATTGAGTTGATACAGAGTTGATTAGCATTGTGTGTGTGAAACGATAGAAGCTATGGCTTTAATAATTAGCACTGTGTGTGCGAAAAGATAGAAGCTTCGGCTTATTGAATTGGCACTATGTGTGCGATACCTATATAAGTTCGGTTTACTATATTGGCACTAAGTGTGCGATGACAATTATGTTTCGTTTATTAAATTGGCACTAAGTGTGTGAATTTATCAGAGGAATAGCAATGGTCGAACGAGAAGTAATATCGAGAAATTTAGTAGCATGAATGGTGAGTAACTATGTGTTGATCAAGGTACATTTGAACCTAAGTGGTTGATGATAGATTTAAAAGTTGTATGAATAGATATTTGAGTATGTGATTGAGATGGATAATGTGCTAATTGTGTCTTTATCTATGTGATGGTTGGATAGTATGGATAGTGAGTAACTAAGTGTTGGGAAAGGTATGTATGATAACTATGTGTTTTTGAATATATGTATGATATTTATGTGTTGGAGAATTTGAAAGTAGATGGATGAAATGTTATGTGAACATTGAGCATACTTGAGTTGAGGTATTATTGGTAAATTAATCTAAGTGATGGCTTAATTTTGTATATTAACTTGAATTGTTGATTTACATGTATTATATTACGGACTTACTAAGCTTTGAAAGCTTAATGTGTGATTTGTTTCTCTGCGTTGCAGTGTCAGTAAAGCTAGCTCGGATCCGGGATCGTCGGCATCTCAATCACACTATCGGTGATCTATTTTGGTACTTTTGGAAAGATGTATATAGGTTAAATATGGTATGTATAGGCTAGATGTTATGATATGTTTTGAAAGGCTAATCCTTGCCATGTGATTTGGCTTGGAAATTGAATGTTGTAGAATTGATAAATGAGATATGAAAGTGGTATATGTCATGACTTAGTTGATTGTGAAAGATGTGGTTTGAAGATGAACTTTGATATGGATTACATGATGTTTGAATTACATAGGTTTGGAGATGTACATTTTTCAATTTGAATGGTTTAGTTGGTGATTGAATAATGCATGAAATAGAATGATTAAATGCATTTGAAAGCATGAATTTGTATTGTATTGATGCTTGTAGGTATGATCCTATTGTGGATGGCAATTTGGCCTTGCACATGGCCTGTTTTGCCTACACGGTTATAGCACATGGGCGTGCCTATTGACCGTGGGGTAAAGTCAGTAGCTAGCTTAAGAGCACACGGCCATGGTACACGGGCGTGCCTAGTAGCCGTGTGAATAAGTCAGTATAATTGCCAAAGAGTACACGACCATAGCACACGGGCGTGCCTAATGGCCGTGTGAAGAAGTCAGTATACATGCCCTGTTTAACATGGCCTAGACACATGGGTGTGTCTTGTAACCGTGGGAGGCACATGGTCTGGTTATACGGGCATGTGACCTCAACAGTGTTGAATAATGCTTGAAATTTTGAAAACTTTTGTAAGTGTTCGGTTTAGTCCCGACCCCTTTCTAACATTTGTTTAAGGTCTCGAAGACCTAGATGAGGGACCGTATGTTTGTATTTGAGCATGTATGATTAATGATAGACTATGTGTCGTGGAATGGATGTATGTTATTATGGTTGTTCGGTAATGCCTCTTAACCCTATTTTGGCAACGATCTCGGGTTGGGGGTGTTACATGCCATCCGTATACTCGACTGATAACTGTTGTTGTATGAAAATTCGACTAAAGGTAGGTATCTCTCCCAATTACCTTCAAATTCTAACACACAGCATCGGAGCATATCTTCGAGAACTTGAATTACTCTTTCAGATTGGTCGCCAGTTTGAGGATAGAATGTAGTACTAAAATTCAACCTTGTGTTGGAATACCGGTACCCCCATGGTGCAGCAAAAAAAATAATTCCAGCAATCCAAACCATGGATCCATGTGCGAGGAACGAATCAGGGTGAAATAATGGTTTCGAAACTACAGAAACTTCAATCTGAGTAGACAGCGATGCCTCGGCAACGAGAATTCTGATCTACTATCGAATCAAGTCGCAACCTTTTATGATTTCGACCTCTACATAATCCACCCAGTTTGACGATGAACGGAAGAAATCTCCAAAACTGTTTTGGAGGTTTCTTTGCTTGACAGCTGCTAGACCTCACAAGCAAAGTTTTAGTTTTTTTAGGGTTTTTTTAGGGTTTCTTAAAAAAACCTCTCTCACTCTCACCTTTTATAATTGGTATATATATAATGAATCATAATTCATAAAATTTTATCCGAACATAATAATCATAATTAAAAATAAATAAATAAATGTAATAATGTTTTAACCTAAAATTATAATTATATTAATTATAACAAGGATTTCGGTAAACTATATTTATTTAAATTTATATACAAACCAAATTCATATATTAATAGAACTATGTTCTCATTATGTGTACAACATCTTGTACATAAAATATGTTCAATATTTGATTGCCCAATTAACTTAATTCTATAATTTATTTAATTCATATGACGACCAAATGTAATACCAACTATGTTTTATTCCGTTCATTTCAACCATAGGGTGTGACCCTGAAGGTTCTTGTAACGTTAGCAGTAATATTAGAACGACTCTAATGTTACAAATAATGAGTGCATCTAGCAATGCATCATTGCTACGTAAGTTACAAGAAGTCATGATTCGACATAACCTTTTGTGATTAACCTTTCATGTAACGCCCCTAACCCGAGGCCGTCGCCGGAATAGGGTTTAGAGGCATTACCGAACCATATGATCATTTTACATCGCATTCACGACACAAAGTCAATCATCATCAAACACATTGATATACAATCATGTGTCCCTTAAATGAGTCATCGAGACTCTAAGCATGCTTATAAACCGAGTCGGTACTAAACCGGAACACGTATAAAATTTCATGAAAAATGGAAACTTTTCTAAAATATGGGAGACACGCCTGGGTAGGTAGTGCCTCTCCCACGGCTACATGACACACCCGTGTGACCTCCCCGTGGTTACATACTGCCAAAATCAACACGGCTAAAAAGCACGCCCGTGTACTTGAGTTATCTGCCCGTGTGACATACGCACATAGGAATGGGTTGATCCCTGATATATTTATGCAATCACATCAGTATTGAATAGAGTTACAGTACCGGTCATGACGTCTGGAGATGATTCTTCCTCTCTTGCTCGTATAGCGTAAGCTCGGGCAGATGCTCTTGCCTCTGATCTCACAGCTGTATCAATTGTCCCTCTTTGACTTCCACTAATGTTCCCGACATTTTCAGTTGGTCTACCCCTAGCCGTCACATTGCTCGATCTCACATTCTGAATATTTTCTTCCTCAGTCATCTTTGGGCAGTCTCTAATAAAATGATCTCATGATCCACATTTATAGCAAACTCTATTGTTATATTTGCCCCAACATTCTCCCACATGTCCTCTTCCACACTGTCTACACTCAGGTTTGTTACTTTTGGCACTATCAACATTAGATTCATTTGGTGCTTGAATTCGTAAACCAGTACTTTGTCTCGAACGATCTCTACTTGGGTGTTCAAATGAATCATTTGTATGGTTGCTTACATCTCTGTATCTCTTTGAAAAAGGCTGAGAAAATTTATTCATCGATCTCTTTCTTTCATCTCGAGCCTCAGAATCGGCTTTCTTCTTTTCTTTGCTGAGTTCCTCAGCTTTGCATGCTCTCTCCACAAGTACAACAAATTCATTTATATCTAGTATCCCAACCAACAACTTTATGTCTTCATTCAATCCCTCTACGAAACGTTTGCACATAGTAGCTTCAGTAGAAACACACACTCTAGCATATTGACTCAATCGCACGAATTCTCGTTCATACTCAACAACAGACAAACGGCCTTGTTTCAACTCTAAAAACTCCTTACTTTTCTGATCAATGAAACGTTGGCTGATATACTTCTTTCTAAACTCGACTTGAAAGAAATCCCAGGTGATTCTCTCTCTCGGAACCACAAATATCAATGTTTTCCACCAATTGTAAGCCGTGTCTCTCAACAAGGAAACTGCACACTTAATGCACTCATCAGGGTTCAGCGACATCTCATCAAATACTCGAAGGGTATTCTCGAGCCAAAACTCAGCTCACTCAGCATCATCATCAGCTGTGGCCCTAAACTCTTTGGCCCCATACTTACGAATATTATCCATAGGAGGTTTATTCAATCTAGTCGAATCTACAACTTGTGGCACAATAGGTACTTGTGGGGGTGCAGGTTGTGGGGCAGTCGAATTTGTTCTAACAAATTCTGAAAACCATTCACTCATCATATGGAAGAAGGCTTGTTTAGCCTCACCTTCCTCACCACTATCATTTGGCCTTGATGTGGCCGGCGCTGTCCCTTGAGCGGGAGCAGGCGTATTACTCTCTACATCATCAGCAACTACTCGATCGGGATCCATTACTATATTAAAACACATTTCAACTGTCAGATTTCATCACACTATCACAATTTTACAATATGGCATGTATAGCTAGACTCACACACGCTACGTTAGTCCGAGAATTGACTAAATCATAGCTCTGATACCAATAAAATGTAACACCCCTAACCCGAGACCGTCACCAGAATAGGGTTTAGAGGCATTACCAAACAATAGGATCATTTTACATCGCATTCACGACACAAAGTCAATCATCATCAAACACATTGATATACAATCATAGTGTCCCTTAAATGAGTCATCGAGACTCTAAGCATGCTTATAAACCGAGTCAGGACTAAACTGGAACACTTATAAAATTTCATGAAAAATGGAAACTTTTCTAAAATACAGGGGAGACATGCCCGTAGGGGTAGGTCGTGCCTCTCCCACGGCTACATGACACACCCGTGTGACCTCCCCGTGGTTACATACTACCAAAATCAACACGACTAACAAGCACGCCCGTGTGCTAAGGCCGTGTCCTATAAGGTCATCTACTGCCATTTCTCGCACGACCTGTAGGCACGCCCGTGCCATGGCCGTGTGCAGTTTAAACCACATTCTGCCAATTTACCCACGGTCTGAGGCACGCCCATGTGCCCCAACCGTGTGACATTATAGGCCATTTTTGCAAAGTCAAAATACCACCCATAAGGGTCCAACCTACAAGCCATACAACCACAACATCTCATGCTCATATTATCACCATAACATACCAATATTGTCATTCAACTCATGCATTCAACTCTATTCATACTAAATTCAATACCAATACTTATTCTATCACAAACATAATTCATTCCTAATTTCACTAACCCCTATTAGCTTTTATCAACACAAAGTTACCTCTTGATAGCAAATTTATCAATCCACAAATCATGCCAAAAGGTGCATCACACATATCACATTCATTCATGTCAAACCTATCATATATCTAGCCACATCTCATGGCTAATTACAATCTCGAACATAATTCAATTTACTAGCCTATACATGCCATATTCTTACTAAATACACCTTTTTCAAAAGTACCAAAAGCAGAAATGGTCAGAGTGAGATTGAGAAGTCGACGATCCCAGATCCGAGCTAGCTTTTATCGACCTTCGCAAGGCAGAGAAACAAATCACACAGTAAGCTTTCCAAAGCTTAGTAAGTTCAAATTATAAAACAATTAACTCAATGAACCAAGTCAATATACACATTTAACCATCACATAGATATTTTATCAATGGTACACAAGTTCAACTTTATTCAATACTCACATAGCATTCCATTCTTTCACTTCAAATTTCACCAATCACATATGTATCATACTTACCTTGCCAATACTTAGTTAATCACTAATCATACTATCCAACCATCACATAGATTATGACAAAACCAAGCACAATATCACTCTCAACCACATGCTTAATTAACTATTCATTCAACTCTTAAATCTATCATCAACCACATAGATTTAAGCATACATTGATCAACACGAAGTTACTCACCATTCATACAACTCAATTCCTTGATTTTACCTCTACTTCAACCTCTGCTATTACTCAAATGAATTTGGACACTTAGTGCTAATTTGACAACCGAAGCCTACTTGTCATCGCACACTTAGTGCCGATAGGTTAAACAGAACTTATATCGGTATCGCACACACAGTGCCATTTTGATGAGCCAAAACTTCTATTGTTTCACACACACAGTGCTATTCATTAAAGCCGTAGCTTCTATTGTTTCGCACACAAAGTGCTAGTCGTTAATTATAATCGCACACTTAGTGTCTATCCTTTTATTCGACTTGCCTCGATGTCGCACACACAATGCCAATTCAATAAGCCGAAGCTTTCGTATCATTGCACACACAGTTCTATTCTTTTTTATAATCGCACACTCAGTGACTTAATACAAAACAGAACTCGATTTGATATCGCACACACAGTGCCAATCACAAAGCCGAAACTTCAATTATTTCACACACAAAGTGCTAATCTACTCGGTTACCCTCCCAAATACGCACACTTAGTGCCACATAGATTCATTTTTCACATAACATTTATAAATCAATAATATCATAACCATTCATTTCACAACATTTGAACACAGCTAAGTATACGTATTATAACCGAACTTACCTCGGATGTCAAAAATACCGAAACGGTCGACTAATCGAGCATTTTATCTTTGCCTCGATCTCGATCCGAACCTCTCCTCTCTTGGTCTATACACATTCAAATTCAATCCATTCAATCACTAACTCATTCAATTTAGTCCACATACACACATTTAGGGCATTTTACAAATTAGCCCTCACATTTTCACATTTCGACACTTTAGTCCCTATCTTACAAAAATATCAAATTCACCAAATTCCACCTAGCACAAGCTTAGTCGAATTTTACTAATGTCCATTTTCATTTATTTCACATTTTAGTCCCTCAATTTACACTTTTCACAATTTAGCCCAAATTACTCAATTTCACCAAAATTTCAAATACAAACTATGTTAACCCAACATCAAGCTTTCATATTTCACCAACTAACATCACAAAGCTCAAGTGTTCATCAATGGCTCATCACAAAAATATCATCAATTCGCAAAATTACAACATGGGTTAGCTAGAGCTCGAAGCAGCGATTACAAAAACGTAGAAATTATCGAAAATCGACCAAAAACATACCTTGAATTTAGCTTGTAAGTGTCGAATACCTAGATCAATTCTTTCTTTTCTTTCTTTAGTTACATTCGGCCAAAGAAGATGATAAAAATGGCCATTTCATTTCTTTTTGTTTTTGTCATAATAATATTAACACATAGTTTACCATTTTGCCCTTCCATTAAACATATAAAACAAATATAATCTAAGGCTAATTTGTCTTTTAACCATCCACTAACCTGAAAATGGTTTATTAACAACATAAGACCTCCTCCTTAAAAAGCCAACAACATCTAAGTACTCACAAATCAGCACACAGCATTTTACTCTCTATGCAATTAAGTCCTTTCTCTTAATTCGACACTAAAACGATCAAATCATCAGACAGAATTTTCACACAGACTATGTCACATATCATTCACACAGAAATTATCATTATAATATTTTTACGATCTCAAATTTGTGGTCTCGAACCACTGTTCTGACTAGAGTCTAAACCGGGCTATTACATTTCATGCATTAATCCTTAAGTCCTTTATCTCTGGAATGGACACAAGTTATGGAATAGTCACACTTGCATAGTCCATCCCATGTTTCTTGATATCTTGAGTAGACTATGATATACAAATAAGTATGACATCTCATATCAACTTATTTGAGCATGGCCATGTATTTCTAGTCTCACTCAATCAAGTGGCCTAAGATATTACTCCTATTATGTAGGAGGGACTTATCCTATATTGATCAACCATATCCCTCTACATAGATTGTGGTATATCCAACATCAGCCTTTATAGAATAACCAGTTACATATTAATCACTATGAGTAATTTGTGACAATTACATAATAATCCAAGAAACATACTCATAGCGAGTCAGTCCAATATGTTGTTCTCTAACACACATATTCATACATTGATTTTGACACTCAATATCAATGAAAACTCTTTATCATCAATCAACTACATGTTAGTCTTAATGCATTATTGTTGTCCTAGTCAACAATAATACTTGACTAAGGATCTTTTAATAATAATCATATTATTCTCAGGACATTATTATAAAACAGTTTATTTGTACACACAAAAAAAACTGAAATAATAATGACAACACCTTATATTAATAAACATGGTAAATCAAGTATGTTATTACAACCATCTCATGATTTATCTTTGGGCATACTCTTACACCTTGTACCCAAGGCCTCCTGTAACTTCTTCCAAAACCTCGAAGTGAATCTCAGATCTCTATCTGAGATAATAGATACAGGAAATCCATGTAATTTCACTACCTCAGCAATATATAACTCGGCCAACTTATCCAGTGAATAATCAACACGCACTGGTATAAAGTGAGTCGACTTTGTTAGTCTATCTACGACAACCCACATAGCATCTTTCTTTTTCGGAGTCATAGGTAACCCCGTCACAAAATCCATAGTGATCCGATCCCACTTCCACTCGAGAACTATCACTAGCTGAAGCAAGCCCGAAGGTACCAGATTCTCAGCTTTCACTTGTTGACAAATCAGACATCTTGTTACAAACTCAGAGATGTCTCTTTTCATACCCGGCCACCAATAAAATTTCTTCAGATCATTGAACATTTTCGTACTGCTTGGATGTACGGACAAATAACCACTATGTGCTTCATTTAATATCTTTCGAATCAATTCATCATTCTTAGGTACACAAATCCTACCATGAAACATCAAACGACCATCCGAACTCATCTGAAAATCAGAATCATCTCTCGATTCACACTTAGCTCTCTTAGCTTGCATCTCATCATCATTCTTTTGAGCTTTACATATCTGTTGAATAAATAGTGGCCTAGCCCTCAACTCAGCTAATATAGCACCATCATCAGACAATGCTAAGCTCATGCTTATAGCTTTCAAAGCATACAGGTATTTTCTACTCAATGCATCTGCAACCACATTCACTTTTCCCAGATGGTAATCGATTATTAGTTCATAGTCCTTTAATAATTTGAGCCACCATCGTTTCCGAAAATTTAAATCCTTTTGATCCATCAAATACTTCAAACTCTTATGATCCGTGAAGATTTGAAACTTCTCACCATATAAGTAATGTCGCCAAGTCTTTAACGTGAAAACAATTGCGGCCAACTCCAAGTCATGAGTTGGATAATTCTTCTCATGCGATTTTAGCTATCTTGAGGCGTAAGCGACTACCTTACCCTCTTGCATCAACACACAACCGAGACCATTTAATGACGTGTCACTGTAGACCACAAACTATTTCCCCGATTTTGGTTGAACCAAAATCAGTTCCTCAGTCAATAATGTTTTCAATCTCTCAAAACTCTGTTGACATTTCTCAGTCCATTCAAACTTAATATCTTTGTGCAATAGTTTCATACTCGGGGTAGCAATCATGCAGAACTTTCACAAACCGTCTGTAGTACCCCACTAAACCCAAGAAGCTTCTGACTTCCAATACTTTTCTCGATGGTTTCCACTCCACAATAGCCAAGATCTTTCTCAGATCAACTCTAATACCATCACCCGACACAATGTGTCCTAGGAATCTGACCTCTCGGAGCCAAAACTCACTCTTACTAAATTTAGCATACAACTGCTTGTCTCTTAAAGTCTGTAAGACAATTCTCAGATGCTCCGCATGATCACTCTCATCCCGAGAATAAATCAACATGTCATCAATAAAGACAACCACAAACTTGTCCAAATACGGTCGAAAGACACGGTTCATTAAATCCATAAAAATCGCAGAAGCATTAGTTAAATTGAATAGCATGACTAGAAACTCATAATGGCCATACCTCGTCCAAAATGTAGTTTTTGGCACATCTTACTCCTTAACCCTCAACTGGTAATAGTTAGACCTCAAGTCTACCTTGGAGAACACCGTAGCTCCCTTCAGTTGATCAAATAGATTATCTATCCTTGGTAAAGGATACTTATTTTTCATCGTCACCTTGTTGAGTTATCTGTAGTCTATGCACAATCTCATTGATCCATCTTTCTTCTTCACAAATAGTACCGGAGCACCCCACGGTAAATAGCTCAGTCTTGCAAAGCCCTTATTCGTCAACTCTTGTAACTGAACCTTCAGTTCTTTCAAGTATAATGGTGCCATCCTATACGGAGCAACCAAAATAGGTATCGTTCCCAGAACTAACTCAATCCCAAACTCAACCTCTCTAACTGGAGGCAATCCAGGTAACTCTTCCAGGAATACATCCGGATACTCACATACAACAGGCACTGTTTCAATCTTTACTTCAGACTCTTGAGTATTCAGTACAAAAGCGAGATAGGACTCACATCCTTTTCTCAGATATTTCTCAGCCACCAAGGAAGAGATCATCATTGGTAAACTATCTGACCCACCTAATTCAACCTAAATAACATCTCCATTTTCACATTTCAATTCAATAAATTTACTACCACAATTCACTAAAACACTATGGGTAGTCAACCAATCCATACCAAGAATCAAATCAAATTCATCAAACGGCAACAACATAAGATTTGTCAAAAATAATGACCCCTAATTATCAAAAGACAACCCTACACACCTTGTCGACTAACACATGTTTACCTAACGGGTTTGACATATTTACTACAAATTTCATAGACTCAACAGTAATACTCAAACTAGATGCCAATCTCATACAAATATAAGAATGGGTAGACCCCGGATCAATCAAATCAATAACAAATGTGTCATGAAGAGAAAAAGTACACGTTATTACATCTGGAGATGATGCCTTTTCGTGAACGCGAATGGCATAAGTCCTTGTAGGTGCCCTACTCTCCGACCTCACAGTAGAGTCTCGTGACACACCTCTACCACTAGTCTCACTCCCCGGGTTCTTTTGTGGCCTACCCCTTGAAGATACATTGCTTGATCTTGTCTCTTGCTTCCTTTCCTTGTCGTCCCTCTCAGGGCAATTTCGGATGAAATGATCTGGTGAACCACACTTGTAACAGTTTCTATTATTCCCCCAACACTCCCCCGTGTGTTGTCTTCCACAATTTAGACACTCCGGTTTGGACTTTGGATTGCCCACACTTGCCATCGAGGTGGCTTGAACTCTTGAATTCGAGTATGTATTGCCTCACTCTCTTTACAAAAATCCAACTGATACAGCCATCTGAGGGTTCACTTCCTTGGACTTCTTCAATTGAGCTTGGTAGGATTTACTCATCAGCCTTTTTCTTGCATTTCAAGCCTTACTCATGGCCTTCCTCTTTTCCTTACTCAATTCTTTAGCCTTACTGGCCCTATCCACCAATACTATAAATTCTTTTAGTTCTAAAATCCCGACTAAAAGTCTGACATCCTCATTCAATCCATCTTCAAACCTCTTGCATAAAATAGCTTTTGTTGACACACATTCTTGCGCATACTTACTAAGCCTAACAAATTCGCACTCATATTCCACCACAGTCATTTTTCTTGCTTTAACTCAAGGAATTCTTTCCGTTTCTAGTCCACAAACCTCTGATTTATAAACTTCTTTCGGAACTCTTCCAAAAAGAAGTCCCACGTCAAACTCTTCTTTGAAACCACTGATGTTAACGTTTTCCACCAATGTTTGCTAAGTCTCTCAGCAAAGGCACGGCGCATTTTAAGCTCTCCTCAGGTGTACAGGAGAGTTCGTCAAATACTCTCATCGAGTTCTCAAGCTAGAACTCTTCCCTCTCATGATCATCATCTATATTAGCTCTAAACTCCTCAGCCCCTTGCTTTTGAATCTTGTCTACCTGAGGCTTCGTTATTCTCACTACATATATACCTTGAGGAGCCACAGGAACTAGCTGAGGTATAGGAGGGGGTGGAGGAGGTTAAGCATTGGGATTTTCTCGTACATACTCTGTGTACCAGTTACTCATCATTTGGAGAAAAGCTTCCCTAGCATCTTCTACTTGACCCCAATCTCGGATTCACTCTGTACAGGTACGGTCCCTTGCGTGGGAGCCAGCGCATTACTAGCTACATCATCAGTAGCCGATTGATCGGGATCTATATACTATATAAAAACAAAGATTAAAATTATTAGAAGTCGCCACACTATCATTATACGCTTATGGCATGTATAACTAGACTCTTACACAAGCTACGGTAGTCAAGAACTGACTAAACAATAACTCTGATACCACTAAATGTAACACCCCTTACCCGTATCCTATTTCAAAACTAGATACGAGGCATTACCGTACTTAATCAACAACTTTAATCTATAAACTTTCAGTCCCAACTTGACATGTCTCTATCATCATCACAACAACCTCATTAAGGACCTATGTGGCCTTAAAACATACTTACGAGGGGTTCGAAATCCAACCAAAAACTTTTGCAATCTTAAAAATTTTTCACCTAAATAGAGGCCACACGCCCGTGTGAAATGGGACACGCCCATTTGGGCAGGCCGTGTGGTCACACGCGCCCATGTCCCTACCCCGTGTGGGATTATTTTAGTTTCACACCTATAGGGGTTTTCACACGCCCAAACACACGCCCGTGTGCTTGGCCCGTGTGTCCACACGACCTAGACACGCCCGTGTCCTTGCCCGTGTGTAAAAACTTGAGTATTCTGTTTGTGATGTTAGCAAACTTATAAAGGTCACACGGCCTAGGAACACGCCCGTGTGGCTAGCCCTTGGTCGATCACTGACTTACAACACCAACATGAAGGGGACATACGGCCCAATCACACACCTATGGAACTGACCGTGTGTTACACACGACCTAGACACACGCCCATGTGTCTACCCATGTGGATAAGAACAAGGCTATTTTCCAAGCTCTTTTCATCCCTCTAGCTCACACAACATGAATCCATTCAACATATCACTAAACAACTCATATTTTGCAATATAAACTTCCATGAATAACTTCATATTTTCATATATATAACAAAGAGCCAACAACTATGGCTATATACACAAGAGTTTCTCAACAAAGGGGAAATTCCATGTAAGACCATATCTAGGATATGGAATTGGTATAGTATTATATGTGCGAGATTCTCGAGTATCCTTTAGTATTCCAAGTGCTTCAACTGGAAATTCAACGAGTATGTCAAAGTTGTGAAAAGTTATGATTATGTTGCGAGTTGGTATAGGTATGTACTTAAAACTCATTTACTAATGAGCTCGATATGTGATAAATCCCTCGGTAAGGTTATGAATGAGTAAGTTGTGCTTATGAAGCTTAAATGACATTTATGTTGATATGTGCTATGTAATTCATATGATGAGCTATTAGTATATGAAAATTATGTTGATATGTGTTATGTTGTTATTAAATGACATTTATGTTCATATGACATTTATGAAGTTTTAATGACATTCATGTTTATATATGTTATGTTATTCTTCCGATGAGTTATAAGCAAGAATGTGTTGAGTAAATTATACTCATGAAGTTTAATGACGTTCATGTTGAAATATGTTATGTTATTTATATGATGAGTTGTTTGTAAGATTGGGATTGAGTAAGTTGTGTTTATGAATTTTTAATGCCATTTATGTTAATATTTGTTAAGGTATTTGTATGTCAAATGTATGAATAATGTTTTGTATTATTTTCACATGAACTTACTAAGCTAAATAGCTTACCCCTCTTCCTTTCCAATGTCTCGTAGGGTCATTGAGCTAGCTTGGATTGGAGTTCGCCGAAGATCCTATCACACTATCAAGCTATTATTTTGGGTATAAATGAATTCAAGTATTTTAAGTCTATGGCATGTATAGGGACTTAGTCATTTGTTAAATGTGTCATTGTAATTGTAGCCAATGTGTTGGCTTATGATTGTCAATTGCTTGTTTTGATAATTGGCCATGTAGATTGGTTTATTTGGGCTATCATGGTTGTAAGCCTAAGAATATATATGTGTGTGTGCTAACGACTTTGGTGATATAGTCATGGTACGCTTGGTGAATGATAGAAATGTTATTTATGACATGAATGTGAGATGTTTGAAAATGTGGTCTATTGATGAAATGATAAAGTGGTGTACAATTAGGTATCTTGAAAGTAGTCAATTGTGACTTAGTAAATGTTGTGAGTTTGATAGATGGATATTGTGTTGGTCATAATTGTGGATGATTTGGTTACCTAAGTATGTTATGTATGTGCCTTGCATTGGTGTAAGTGTATGTGTGTACAAAGGTGTCAAATGGCTTGGTAAATAGCCTTTAATTTGTCTACATGAGTAGACACACTGGCATGTGTCTAAGTTGTGTATGACACACGATCTGACCCATGGGCATGTGTTCTGACCGTGTGTCCCCTGCACCTTAACTATTGCAAAATAAAATGTCCAGAATTGAGCACACGGGCAGAGACACGGGCATGTGTCCCAGCCATGTGTGCTACACGGCCTAGCACACGGGCATGTGGCACGGTCGTGTGGCACAAGCCAGAGATCACCCTAAATTGAACACGGCCTATAGCACGGGCGTGGCTAAGGTCACAGGTCCCTTGGACCACTCGGACTTGTGAGCCCTATAACATGAAAATTTTTCCAACTTTTGTAAAAAATTCTAAAGTTATCGGTTTAGTCCCGAACTACTTCCAATACACATTATGATTGAATATAGATGGTTATAATTTGGACACAAATTTTGTAACACCTCATACCCGAGTCTAACATCGAGACCGGATACAAGGCACTACCATGCTTAATCTTACTTAACACTTTAAAACAGGCTATAAAATTTCGTTTAAGCTTATCACTTACTCAATCTCGGCCTATGAGGCCTTAAACATACTTCCGAGAGGTTTTGGAACTAATCTCGAAACTTTTACGAACTCAAGAAACTTTTCATCAAAACAGGGGCCACACGCCCGTGTTGTCTAGGGACAAGCCCGTATTCCCCTAAGACATGCCCGTGTCTTCCACTCATGGTCGACATGACTAAACCACATGACCTTGACACGCCCCTGGCACTGGCCCGTGTGCCAAACCTTGATATTCTGACTTATCCACATGGCTTGGGCACACGACTGTGTGCTAACCGTGCCTTCTACACGGTCTAAACACACGCCCGTGTGTATACCTATCTGGACAATTAGCAGGCTATCTACCAAGCCTTTTTCCACTCTCATTTGCATACATTCATACATCATCACATAATTTCACATAACATCAATATAACTCTTGAATTATCTCCTTTAATCATAAAAGAAATAAAGCCTTCATCCCATACACTAAGGAGAACTATAACCAATATGATTACAAACAACTTAAGCCATCATCTATGGCCATACACAACCAAACTATAAGTTCTCTTAGGCCAACACAATTTGGCTACATCAATTAGAACTTAATCAACTTTAAAAGAATCCCTATACATGCCATGACTCATAAGAACTTAAGACATCATACCAAGCATCTACTCGATAGTGTGAAAACATCCCCGGCGGCCTCCAAACCAAACTAATTAAAATAACCTATAAAAGATGGAAAAGGGAAAGGAGTGAGTAATAATGCTTAGTAAGTTCATCTGCATATAACTGACAATTACTCATATTCATTGAATATACACAACCACATACACTATGTTTGGTTGGGGAATAGGGATGCATTCCCCCCCAATTCGGTGGGCCCACCACCAAACATTAGTTTGGTTGGCTGCAATGACATTACAGCCTGATTCCATTCTGTCTCTATTATACTACGGGGACATAATAGCTATTCATAGGCTTGGGGTCTGATTAGTTATTCAATGCCATCAGTTAAAAACATTTTTCCCTATTTGGACCAAAAAAATCCCGTCTCTCATCTTCCTTCCATCTCTCATCTTCCTGGTTTTCACTTTCACAGACAATTTCGTCCCAAAGTAAACCCTAAAGAAATTAACTCATTAATCGATGACAAATCAAGCATTCATTCACCACATTCATCTTCCTTCCCATTGAAGCTCCTTATTTATGGTAAGTGATGGCCTTTGATTCCTTTTTTTTCCTCTAATTTTCTTAGATATAGAAGTTTAGTTGAAAAGCCATAGGTGTTCTTTCTGTGAAAGCTTGCCAAACCTAGAAATAAATGGGGCACGCTAGGCGCTCACACTTTTTGTCTTGCTAGTGAGACATGCCCTCTTTCTTTCCGCTCTTTCTATTAGCCAGTTCCAGTAGCAAGCAGTTCATGATTGGCATTCCGGTTGGCTAGTTTTAGGTTGCCATCAGCAATGGCATCAACAATTCAACATTCAATATCATCTCTTTTCTTTTCCCCTTTAACTTTGTTTTCGTAGGAAGAATAACTCCTCTTCTCTTTCTTTCTTCTTTTCAACACTGTTGTTGATATGGTGAAGGCTTGTAACAAAAATCAGTGAGTTTAAAAACTGCAAATGATCCGCCATATCTATGAGATCTAAGGGTTTATCATGATTTTATTATCTGCCATTATCATGATGTGCTGTTGCAAACTGCATTTCCTTTGCATATGAGATTTTCTTTTATGTTACTCTGATTTAAGTGTGAGTGTTACTTTGATTAGTATATTTATATTTTGGTTCTTTAATTTTAAAAAGTTACAAAATGATTATTGAATTATTTGAAAATTTTTATTCTTGTGCCCTTGTCGTGGAAGAGCTAAAACCTATCTGCTTATTTATTGACTGTCTTTTTTATGCAAAATTTTGAGTTGGTTTTTTAGGCTTGCAAATGGATTGTGTTTCATGGTTTATGCATGAACAAAAATAGGTTATGAATTTAAACCACCAGTTTGTGGTATGGTTCTGAATGCGTGAGGATGGGATCTGCCTCTTCATTTGTGGTAGCTGCTGCAACAATAGCAGAAGTATATTCCATTATCAGTCCTGTGAAGGAGTATGAAAGTAACTCTTAAATCGACATTGAATCAGAGGATCCTATATACTTAATGATAGAGCTAATTATTCCAGCCAGCAAAGTAAACCATTAGAGAAAATATTTTCTTTTGTAAAAAGATCTGAACAGAGGAAATTTTAGTATGCACCTGTTTAGAGATGGCTTTTGTATGCCTTTCTGGACGACATTAGTGTAGCTTATCTGTTTGTTTTCTATTTATTTTGTGTTTTTGCTTGTAACACCTATAGGCTTTGCGTCAGGAACATTTATATTCATATTAAGTTGTCTTTTAAGGTCCATAAATGTACCCAATGCACTTAGTCCTACCTTCGTGTTGAAATTTGTTTGTTCTTCATTTAATATGGTTGTTTTTTATCTGCAATAGCTACATGATCATCTTAGTCCTATTAATGTGATATATACTATAGTTAGCTTGATCAAACTTCTTGTATTTCTAAAGAAACAGTGCTGATGTGATAAGCCAATTTAGTTGGATTTCTATGACATCTTACAGCTAAGTTTTTTATTTGTTTGTTTTATATATCACTAAAAGTAGTAACTTGTATAAGTTTTAAGAACTATACTTAAGTGAATTGTGGAATACTGCCTTTTAAATTATGTTCCAGACCAGTAGTGATTTGCATTCTATTTCCTGTTACCTGTATTGGATCAATCTGCATTCCAAGTAATACTTGGCATGATACAATGCATTTTTGTTCTGTAATTTGGCTTCTAAAATCATCCTCTTGATGATTTGATTTCATTATTATGATGCAGTTGCAATAACAATTAAGGTTCGTGTCTGGCATCGAAGAGAACGGGATCCAAAGGGAAGTGGATGCATGAATGCTGTAAAAACTCGACTACCGGTAAAGTGAACTTTTCGATTCTATAATCGTTACAAAAGATGTAAATCATGCAGTTCAGATTATAACTGTGTTTCCACCATTCTTTTTGCCTAATGCCCTTATCAGATACATGATATGGTGAAATTCTTTAGGGCCCTGATTGATATCGTCTGATACAGTAGGGAAGCAATTATATATACATACATATATATACAATGATGAATAAGAAGATATTGTGGAATAGGACTTTTATTTTTATTTTTTACTATATTGGATCTTTGGTAATTGATACATATTGGTTATGAATCTTGTTTCTTTGGAGAAAAATAAGTTGTGCAGTCTTTTATAAAATTATATTGCTTTTGAAATAATGATCTCACTTGAATTGATCTTTCCCTTAAGTTATTATACTTTAAAGCTTTTTAAGGTTAATTTCCGATGTTTTATCTAATGAAAATATTAGCCCATTACAACTAATTATGGAAATGCAAAAGTTTAGAGCTCGTCTTAAAGCATGATTAGCATCTTAAAGGCAATAGGGGTGAGCATCATTATGTCTATAGGCTTCGTACACGGTTTTAAATTGTTATAAATTAATAATACAATTATTAATACTCAAACCCCTATTGGTCCTTGTTGCGAATTTTTCCATCACAAGGGTAGGGTTGAGACCATTTAACCTGAACACTATACATTCCCATTTCTTAGCAATATTCTCAATCACCTTTGGCTTTTGGTAATTTAGGGTTATTTCTATGGTTTGATGCGTGGCGTAGAACCTTTGCTAATTTGATTGATTATGTTAATAATGACAATAATTATAACTTCAAAGTGCATTTACTCCCTTGTTAACTTGCAAGTAAGTTGTGCATACCTTTTCAATTATGAATTCATCTACATTTACTTATACGATGAATTCTTGATTTAAAGAGTTTTTAGTTGTGAGATATCTTGTTTTAGTATTCCTAATATGTTTACATAATTTTGGTTGCATGTTAAACATATTTAGAAACAAATAGAGGCATGATATTATGACTTGAAAAATATTTTGCATTTTTAGGTTCATGCTCAAGACCTCAAGAAGATGACTTGAGATATTAAGAATATTTTGTGAATATTCATGCATTTTCAGATGCATATCTCGATACATTAGGCATATTGTCTGAAGAAAATGGAGCACATAAAACATTGAAGTTAAATGTTCAAATATTGAGTGTAATGTTCTGAGACATGGTCCATTGTTTTGAGACATAGATATGAAAATCTTGAGACACAAACCTTATATTTTGCTTGTTTGATTCAAGAATTGTAACTTAATATTGTGCTTGGTCGTCTTTAATATCGGTTTAATGTAAATGGGACAATTTAAATTTATTTAATACTTGCAATTGTGTAATTGTTTTTGAATTATTCCAAAAACGAATATGAAATCTTATATTCAATTGTGTTCCAAAGCCAGAATGTCGAATACGTAGCAAAGGAGTAGGTTGCTTATTTTAGGCCACGTGGTTGTGATGGTGTTTACACCAGAATTGGTTTCATAATGGTTCAAAACGGTGCTAGTTATTATCTTGAACGTTGGATATAACATATACTCATTGTTGTAAGCCTAATATAAAACCTCGTTAAAGGATTTTTGGTTTAAATAGTCTCTATAAATGGGAAACATCTAGCTTCGTATTACTAATAAATATATTTAATATTTTTTAATCTTTAACTTTTAGCCCTTTAAAGCCCTTTTTGGATGAACAAGAAGATTGATTCTAATGAGATTAACAATAATTGTGACAATAGTTTTACTCAAGCAAATACTTTCCTTGTGACTGGTTATGTAAAGTTTAATAAAGTGAATTAGCTTAAATTAAGGATAATTAGGAGAAAATGATTAAATTGAATAAAGTGTAAAAGTTTAGTTGTAGATTAAAAGAAAATAAAAGGACTAAAATGATAATTAAGCCAATTTCATAGATGTGGCGGCAAACTTAGATAAAATCTTAATTATTGGATTTTTTATGTTTAAGGTTTTAAATTAATTATATTAATTATTATTAAATAAATAAAAGAAAGACAAGTGTATGGTAAAAATAAAATACATGTGTAATAAATATTGTACATACATGTGTAATACATGTATGCATTTACTTATTATTTAAGTAAATATTTAATGTATTTATTATTATTAAATTGATATTATGTGATGAATAAATTAAATTAAGACAAATGTATGGTGCATATGGTGATATGTGTGATACTAATATACATATATTTGTAAAATACATGTATATTTACTTATTATATAAGTATATTATTAAATTATATATTATTATTAAGTAAAAGATATTAAGTAAAAGTATATATTATATTTTGGTATCTTTTTGTGTTTGTAATATTTGGATGGTATAATGACATGATAGAATGTCATTACAATGTTGTAACTTTTTGATGTTGTAAAATTTTAAAGCATATAGATTATGACATATAAACTAATGAAATCATGTAACTTTTATTAATATATGAATATTATGCTTGGATGTAAAATATAATTCTCAAGTTAATTAATTACTTCTAATTTTTTAAAGTAATTAAATTATTTGTTTCAATAATGATATTTTAGAACATATATGTATTGCGTTTAAAAATAATAAATTAAATTAATATATTTTTATAGTATTATATATTAAAATTTTAAATTCATATAATAATAATTATATTAAGCATGTTATTAAATTATATTTTTATTAAATTATATTTAATAATAATTATGTTAAAATATGATTAAATTATTTATTATTTTATTAAATTATTTTCAATAATAACCTTATTAAAATTTAATAACAATAACAATAATCATATACCTAAAAAAATTACGCTAAGGATATTACGGTCATTTTGTTTTTTCCTTATTCTATTACAACATCATTCCATTCAACCAAACACAAGAATTCTATTACAGCTCTATTCCATTCCATTCAACCAAACAGTTGAATTACTTATTACAGCTCTATTCCACTCCATTCAACCAAACAGTTGAATTACTTATTACAGCTCTATTCCATTACACCTCTATTCCATTACACCTCTATTCAATTACAGCTCTATTCCATTACATCGAACCAAACGTGATGATAGTATTATAATGAGTTTTACTCATTAACTCATGGTTACTTACTCAACCATTCTTGAAACTTACTCATTCTATCTCTTACCACATTCTAGCCATGTCGCAAGCCAATTGCTCGTGTTAATTTCTAATACCCCATGCCCGAGTTCGAGGTTAAAATCGGATGAGACATTACCATGCTTGAACGTTCTTAAACATGTACTTACGGGCTATAAAAAAAAGTTTTTGTTCGAATTGAAAACTTCTTTTTGTTAATCAATTCATACATTTCATGGGTCTACGAAGCTGTAAACTTACATCCGAAAACTTTCAGAACTCAACTAGAGACTTTTCTCTCAAAACAGGGTCACACGTCCATGTGGTTTGGGACACGTCTGTGTACCCATGAGACATGCCCGTGTCCTTCACCCGTGGTCGACACTGACTAATTACACACGACCTTGACACACCCGTGCCCTTAGACCGTGTTCCATACCTTGACATACTGGCCTATTCACACGACTTGGAACACATGCCCATGTGCTAACCGTGTGCCACAGACGGCCTATACAAATGACCGTGGGGTTAGCCCGTGGTCTATTCTGACTTAAGACACTAACATGCAGGGACCACACGGCCTAGACACACGCCTGTATGTTTATCCGTGTGGGCACTTAGAGGCTATTTACCAAGCCAATTACCACCCTGAAATCAAGATCAATCTCAAGCCACATTCAACAATTCAAATACTTGGTCTAATATTAACAAAGATGCATATTAATTGATATAAATATTCATACATATCTAGTCACACATAGCCAATCTCTTTAGCCATATACAAAAGAATAATAAACTTGATAGCCCACACTTTGGCCCTTCATAAGACATATTTCAAATGAAATGCTTTCTATACATGCTATACTTAATATAAACAACATGGGTATACCAAAATAGTAATTGATAGTGAGCTTCGAGCTCCGACTTCAATGATCCACAAGTTAGTTTGGCGGGACTACATAGAAAGAAAGAATTAAAGACGTAAGCATTTAGCTTAGTAAGTTTGCATGTAATGCACATAGCAATATAATTGCTTAATCAAAATTCATTCATCATAAACAAAGGCATTGCCTAACTCATGTGTTTGAGCTTACTTACTCTTGAAGATTCTTACATAACTCATGATACTTACTAGTCTCATGCTTATGAGGTAAACAAGGTTCCTGTATCATTTGATCACATTGATCAGCATACTTTACTATGATAAATATATTCTCAACTTCATAATGCATCACGTATAATATTCTCAATTAACTTTAACTAGCATGACTTGATGATAGCTTTACTTACTTAACTTCTTGCTTTCTCATTCAATCTTTACTCTTATGCCCAATGAATTATTATGAATAACCGATATACTAAATCTCATCCCACATGTTTCTGGATGCCAATGCTATATCCTCGATATAGTCTTACAATGGGATCTCTTACTTGATATCGATGCCATGTCTTGACATGGACTTACACCAGGTCTTCCTTGTGGGTTCCCTTGGGAACTTACCATTGCTATGTCTTGACATAGTCTTACTTGGTATCTTTACTTTGTCAATGCCGAGCCTTGGCTTGGACTTACATGAAATCTTCCTTGATACTCACCAATGCGAGCTTTGGCTTGGACTTACATGGAATATTTATCTCATGATAACTTTACAATGCCAAGACTTGTCTTGGACTTACATGACTTCTTTGCTTGGAGACTCACCAATGCCATACCTTGGCTTGGGCTTACATGGGTCTTCATCTCATAATAACTCTTCAATGCCAAGACTTGTCTTAGACTTACATGATAACTTGCTTGATTTTCGATGCCATGCCTTCGCTTGGTCTTATACGGGCTTTCTCATCTCATGTGGTAGATCGAGTATCCTAAGTAATTCAACTTCAATCAAGACTTCCTCATGCTTAATCTCATTAGTTTTTTTGTTTAATATACCATTAAACAATCTCATGGAATTAAAATATATTTAACATCATACTAAGAAATTTAATGATATTTATCATAAAGCTTAAAAACCATACAAACTTACCTCAATATACAAAATGTATGTAGATATTACAATTTAGTCCTCGACTTTGTTCTTGCCTCGGTTTCGATCCGGGCTTCATTTCTCCTGATCTATAATAATAATTTAACTCATTTAATACTCATATTAACTAAATTGACTCATAACTCATACTTTGGCAAAATTTTCATTTTACCCCTAAACTTTCTCATAATTACACTTTAGCCCATAGGCTCATAAAGTGATTTTCATTCAACTTTCTTAAACTTCATGCTTAGCTGATTCATTTTCTCTACTATAACAATCATCAATTCTCAATATTTCTATCATGAATGACCAATTTCATAACTATTACAAACATTTTTCATGAAATTCACTTAGGAAAAGATGTTTATCTAACATCAAACTCTCATAATCTTCCATAAAACATCATTTTACAAGTATGTCATACATGGGAAGTTTTATGGACATGAATTCTAGCTCAACTTATAGCTATAAATAGCTAATTCATAGTACGAGAACTCTAAAAATACGAAGATTATTAAAAACAGGGTTAAGATACACTTACTAGCAAGCTTTAAAAATTGAAGAACCCTAGCTATGGGGTCTCTCAAATTTTTTGCACAAGGAGGAAGAAGATGAATAAGATTTTTATCATATTTTTCCTTTTTAATCATTTAATTGATTAAATGACCAAAATGCCCTCCTCACTAAATTTTCACAATTTACTAACTCATGTCCATTTTTGTCCAAAAATTATAATTTTGGAAAATTGCTATTTAAGGACTTCTAATTAATAATCCAAAGCTATTTCATACAAAAAGCTTCTAGAATTTTATATTTTACAGCTTTTGCAATTTAGTCCTAATGGACCCCTTTAATGCCAATTTCATAAAATCTCTACATAAAACTTTCATAATATCATACAAACATCTCAAATACCTTAAAAACTCATTTTACTAGCTTGGATTTGTGATTTCGCACCACTATTTCGACTAGGCCCTAAATTGGGCTGTTACAATTCTCCCCCTCTTAAGGATTTTCGTCCTCGAAAATCTTACCAGCAAAGAGGTTTGGGTACTAGTTTCTCATGATTTCTTCTGGTTCTCACGTAGCTTCCTCTACCCCATGTCTTTTCCATAATATTTTAACAAGAGAGATATTCTTATTTCTCAACCGCTTGACTTCTTGAGCAAAAATCTTAACTGGTTCTTCACCATAAGTCATGTCGAGTTGAATCTCTACATCTGTCAGTGTAATAACATACAAAGGGTCTGATCGGTAGCATCGCAACATGGACACATGAAACACATCTTGTTTCTTTTCTAATTCAGACGGCAAAGCCAATCGATAAGCTACTGGCCAACTCTCTCAGTAATCTCATATGGTCTGATGAAACGTGGACTCAACTTGCCTTTTCGGCCGAATCTGAGAACTTTTCTCCATGGTGACACATTCAAAAAAACTTTATCCCTGACTTGATACTCTATTTCTTTTCTTCTTAAATCCGAGTAGGATTTTTGTCTGTCAAAAGTAGCCTTTAAACTTTCTCAAATTACTTTCACCTTCTATTTGGTTTCTCTAACCAAATCAACCTCGTGAATCTGGTTTTATTTAAGTTCAGTCCAATATAGAGACGTCCAGAACTTATGCCCATATAGAGCCTCATAAAGCGCCATCTTCAAGCTTGACTGAAAACTATTAATGTAGGCAAATTCTACCAGTGGGAGAAACTTTTCCCAACTGCCTTGAAATTCGAGAATACAACATCTGAGCATATCCTCGAGTACTTGAATTAACCTCTCCAACTGACTGTCAATTTGAAGATGAAAAGCTGTGCTAAAACTCAATTTTGTACCCTTGTAACTTCTTCCAAAATCTAGATGTGAATCTCGGATCTCTATCTAATATGATTGACAACAGAACTCCGTGAAGCCTTACTATTTCTGAAACGTACAAGTTTGTCAACTTGTCAGTGAGTAGTCAATTCGTACAGGTATAAAATGGGCTAACTTTGTGAGTCTATCAACCACAACCCATACAGCATCTTTCTTGCTCGGAGACAATGACAATCCCGTTACAAAATTCATAGTGATATTGTAACAGACCGAATTTGACCCTAATCGAAACATTGGTTTTGGGACCACGAATTCGAGTCTGAGAAATATTTTAATTTTATATTTTGTGTTTATTATATGTGAATTAATATGTGTGAAAGTCTCGTAGAAAAATTTTATCATTTGTGTGTTTAATTTAGAAAAAGGACTTAATCGAATAAAAAGTAAAAGTAGCAAACTATAGTGAAAAGTGCCTATTTGATGATGGCTTTTTAAAGTGGGGTATTAAAAGAGTAAATAGTCCAATTCTAGATGTAGTGGGTTAATCTACCCTTAAGTTATATGTTATGAAATTTTATGACATAAGGTTAAATAAGTAATTATTTAAATAACATGTTATATGTTAAAATAACATAAAAAAATAAGCCATCATCTTTATGTTCTTTCATGGTCGAATGTAGCTAAGAAAAAGGGGTTGAAGAAGCTTTGAAATTTTGACAACTATGTGGATCGTCGGATCATTTTATTCGAGAGTGCCCGATGTTAGCCGAGCAAAATGCAACTCAAAACACTAGACCGACCAGTGCGCCAGCACGAGGTAGACCACTCAGACATTCAGGCAATGTAGATGGCAGTTAGAGAGGGACAAAGGACACCGCAATACAATCAGAGGCTAGAGCTCCAGCTAGAGTTTATGCTACACGAGCCAGAGAGGATGCTTCCTCCCCCGATGTCATTACCGGTACTTTCACCCTTTATGATACTAATGTGATTGCATTGATTGATCCTGGTTTAACTCATTCATATGTGTGTGAAACTTTAGTATTCGGTAAGACTCTGCCATTTGAGTCTACTGAGTTTGTGATTCGTGTGTCCAACCCTTTGGGTAGATGTGTATTTGTTAATAAAGTGTGTAGAGATTGCCCGTTGATGATTTGGGATTCTTGCTTCCCAGCCGATTTAGTGTTGTTGCCCTTCGATGAGTTCGACATAATTTTGGGAATGGACTGGTTAACTTCACATGATGCAGTGGTGAATTGCAAAAGAAAGCTTATTGATTTGAGATGTCAGAATGGTGAGATCATCAGAATTGGATCCAGTGATTTAAATGAGTTTCCTACCGTAATATCCTCATTGTTAGCCCAAAAGTATGTGAGAAAAGGGTGCGAAGCTTATTTGGCCTATGTACTGGATAATAAAATGTCTCAAAAGCATATTGAATCTGTACCGGTTGTGTGTGAATACCCAGATGTGTTTCCTGAAGAATTACCAGGTTTACCACTAGTACGAGAGATTGAGTTCGGCATTGAACTAGCACCGAGAATGACTCCAATCTCGATAGCTCCGTATCGGATGGCACCTACTGAGTTAAAAGAGTTGAAGGCACATTGCAAGAGTTAACAGATAGGGGCTTTGCACTAACCGAAGTTTCTCTCCTTGGGTGCACCAGTTCTTTTGTGAAGAAGAAAGATAGAACGATGCGAATGTGTATTGATTATCGGCAACTGAATAATGTAACTATAAAGAATAAGTACCCGTTACCTTGGATTGATGATTTGTTTGATCAGTTGAAAGGAGCTTGATATTTTCGAAAATAGATTTGAGATCGAGTTATTATCGATTCTTGAGTCGAGATACAGATGTGCCAAAGCGCATTAGGACTGTGTACGGACATTTTGAGTTTCTGGTTATGCCTTTTAGACTCACTAATGCACCTGCTATTTTTATGGATCTAATGAATCGGGTCTTCAGACAGTTTTTTGATTGGTTTGTAGTAGTGTTTATTAATGATATACTAATCTACTCCAAAAATGAAATCAAGCATGCCGAGTATTTGAGATTAGTGCTACAAACTTTGCGAGATCAACAGTTTATGCAAAGTTTAGTAAGTGTGAGTTCTGGATGAATGAAGTCAGCTTCTTGGGTCATGTTGTTTCAGCATCCGGTATTCGGGTAGATCCAAACAAAATAGCAGCTATACTTGATTGGAAACCACCAAAGAGTGTTTCCGAGATTGAAGCTTTTTAGGCCTTGCGGGATACTACAGATGGTTTGTAAAAGGTTTTTCTATGATAGCTACACCTTTGACAAGGCTACTATAGAAATATGTCAAGTTTGAGTGGTCGAAAAAGTGTTAGAAAAGTTTCGAACAGCTGAAAGCTCTTTTGACCGAAGCTCTAGTGTTAGCTCAGCCTGAATCGGGTAAAGAATTTATCGTTTTTAGTGATGCTTCTTTGAATGGGTTGGATTACGTTTTGATGCAGAAAGGAAAAGTTATAGCCTACGCTTTGAGACAATTGAAGCCGCATGAAAGAAATTATCCGACTCACGATCTGGAATTAGCAGCCATTATTTTCGCATTGAAAATTTGGCGTCATTACTTATTCGACGAGAAATGTCACGTTTATTCGGATCATAAAAGTCTAAAGTATTTGATGACTCAGAAATATTTGAACTTGAGACAACGCAGATGGTTAGAATTGTTGAAAGACTATGAGTTCCGGGAAAAGCCAATGTTGTTACAGATGCGTTAAGTCAAAAATCATTATTTGCTCTTCGTGCGATGAACGCATAGATGGTTATGTCTAGTGATGGTTCGATCATAGCCGAGTTACAAGCAAGATCGATTTTTATTCAGCAAATTTATGATGCACAGAAAGTTGACAAAGTTTTGATTGCTAGACGAATTCAGTGCGAAAAAGATACAGAATCAGAGTTTCAAATTGATGCAAATGACTGTTTGAACTTTAAAAGCCGAATGTGTGTTCGAAGAACTCGGATTTGATTCAGATGATTCTGAGTGAGGCTCATAGTGATCGATTATCGATACATCCGGGTAGCACAAAAATGTATAATGATTTGAAACAGTTTTTTTGGTGGCCTGGCATGAAATGGGATATATCTGAATTTGTGTCAAAGTGCTTAATTTGTCAGTAAGTAAAAGCCGAGCATCAAGTGCCTTCTGGGTTGCTTCAACCGATCATGATACCTGAACGGAAATGGGATAGAATCACTATGCGTTTTGTATCTGGGTTGCCTATGACATCAAGCAAGAAAGATGTAGTCTGGGTTATAGTAGATAGACTGACCAAATCAGCTCATTTTGTACCGGTTCGTATGGACTTTTCACTCGATAAACTTGCTGAGTTGTATATATCTCAAATCGTGAGATTACATGGTGTGCTGAGTTCTATTATCTCAGACAGAGACCTGAGATTCACATCGCGATTGTGGAAGAAGTTACAGGATGCTTTAGGTACTAAACTTCATTTTAGCACCGCCTTTCACCCACAGACAGACGATCAATCTGAGCGAACCATTCAAACACTTGAGGACATGTTGAGATGTTGCGTTCTCGAGTTTGAAGGTACGTGGGAAAAGTACTTACCTTTGATTGACTTTTCTTATAATAACAATTTTCAATCAAGTATCAAAATGGCACCATATGAAGCTCTATATGGCCGCAAGTGTAAATGCGCCATTGTCTTTGGACCGAGATCGGTGAGAACAAGATACAAGGGTTGATTTGATTAAAGAGACTGAATAGAAAGTGGCTATAATCAGAGATAGTTTGAAAGCTACATCAGATCGTCAAAAGTCTTACGCTGATTTGAAACGTAAAGATGTAGAATTTCAAGTCGGAGATCGCGTATTTTTGAAAGTTTCCCTGTGGAAAAAAGTACTACGATTTGGATGAAGGCAAACCGAGTCCAAGATTTATCGGCCGTATGAAATCATCGAGCGTATTGGGCCTATTGCTTATAGGTTGAAATTACCCTCGAATTAGAAAAGATACGATGTATTTCACATTTCTATGCTCGTGAATCTGATCGGATCATCACATGTGATTGTTCTATCGAGATTAAAATCTGACCCGATATGACGTATAAGGAAGAACTGATCCGTATCTTAGCTCGGGAAGTGAAAGAGTTAAGAAACAAAAGGATTCCATTAGTGAAAGTACTATGGAATCGGCATGGAGTTGAAGAGGCTACGTGGGAGCACGAGGACTCAATGAGGCAACAATATCCGACGTTGTTTAACGGTAAGATTTTGGGACGAAAATCCTTAAGGGAGAGTTGTAATGAATCGAATTTGACCCTAATCGGAACGATGGTTTCAAGACCACGAATCTGAGCCCGAGAAATATTTTAATTTTATATTTTATGTTTATTATATGTGAATTAATGTGTGTGAAAGTCTCGTAGAAAAATTTTATCGTTTGTGTGTTTAATTTAGAAAAAGGACTTAATCGCGTAAAAAGTAAAAGTAGCAAACTATAGTGAAAAGTGCCTATTTGATGATGGCTTTTTAAAGTGGGGTATTAAAAGAGTAAATAGTCCAATTCTATATGTAGTGGGTTAATCTACCCTTAAGTTATATGTTATGAAATTTTATGACATAAGGTTAAATAAGTAATTATTTAAATAACATGTTATATGTTAAAATAACATAAAAAAATAAGCCATCATCTTTATGCTCTTTCATGGACGAATGTAGCTAAGAAAAAGGGGTTGAAGAAGCTTTGAAATTTCGGCAACTATTTGGTTCAATTAGGTAAGAATTTTAGCTCGGTTTTTGTTGATTTTTACGTTTCTGAGATCGTTGCTTAGAGTATTAGCTGACCCATGTTGAAATTTTTGAATCTAAGCATGTGTGATATTCGGCCATTGATGTGTTCATGTGGTTTTTGATGTTAAATGATTTTAGATGAAAGATATGTTAAAGATTAGTATGTTTTGTATTGGAAGTTCTGATGAAATTGAGTATTTAGGGCTAATTTGTAAAAAAATAATTTTTTATAGGGACTTATTTGCAAAATAAATGGATTTGTAAGGTCCCTAGGAAGATTCGGCTCTTGAATAGCATGGGGAAATTTTGTGTATTTTCATTTTATGCAAATAGGACTAAATTGTAAAAATGTGAAATATTAGGGGTAAAGTGGTAAATTGCTCATTTATGTGTTTTGGGACTAAATTGAGATGAAATGTACTTGAATGAGCTGAATTTTAATGTGTCTAGATCAACAACAAAGAAAAGCAATTTGGATCGGGGAAAGACGAAGGTTATCGAATAGTCGGTTTACACGATCAAAATCGACGATCGAGGTAAGTTCTTAAGTTAAAGTATATTAAAGAGATAAATATGAATATGTTCAATGATATTATTTGATTAATTTGAGTAAGGAAATAGGTGATAGCTGAATGTAAATGTTCTATATTGGATTGGATATCTTTGAAATGCAATGTGAATTAGTACATTTGATATGATATGTGAATGTGGTTTATGTATATGAATTGATAGTGATGTAAGTGTTAAGGAATATAAGTTGATGAATTGATTTGATAAATATTTCGGGCTTATTGCCTAGCGTGCTTAGTCTTAGGTGACATATTTAGGCTTCGTGCCTAAGAGCTTAGTCTTAGGTGACATATTCGAGCTTCGTGCCTAGCGAGCTTAGTCTTGGGTGATATATTCGGGCTTTGTGCTGGTAGGCTTAGTCTTGGGTGATATATTCGGGCTTTGTGCCTAGCGTGCTTAGTGTCGATGATATATTCGAACCCGTGCCTAGTAGGCTTAGTCTCGGTGATATATTCGGGCTTCGTGCCTAGCAGGCTTAATGCCGGTGATACTTTAAAATGAAGAAACCATAAATTGATCGAGGTGTAACATAGTGAATCTATTGAGTTAAAAACTCAAGTAAGCTTAAATCTCATTGAATTCATCAGAAGTAAGGTAAGTTGTGATTAATGTTACTTGAGTTGAAATATTATGTTAAGAATGGTGTTATGTGTGATTGAGCTTATTGATCGATGTGTATGAATGGTATAAGATAGAATTTGAGCTTAAATGTACTATTTTGGGAGGTTCTGTTACAAGTAGAAATGCTAAGAGTGAAAAGACTTTGAATGTGATAATATAGTTGATATGAATGTTGTACCTATGTAACTTGGAGCATGTGATTCATGTAATATATGTTTATACTATGATTCCATGAGTTACAGAATTATGGTAATGAAGTGTAAATGCTTAGGTTAATGAACTGTTAGTATTCGGCCCTTCATAAATTTATTTATGGAAATATTTATATTCAATGTCATAAGTTTAAAGAATAAAATGTTTAAGTGTTTGAGTGTTACATTATTATTTGCTTGAGACTTATTAAGCTAGTAAGCTTATTCTGTGTGGTTCAATGTTTTGTTTTATAGATTTTGGTCTCGCTACGGGCTCGGGAAATCATCAGCAAAGTCAACCACACTATCGACTTCATATTGGTACTTTTAAAGTTTGGACGTAAAAACTTAAGGCATGTATAGGCTAGCTTAATGCTTGAATGAAAATTTGAATTGTATAAATAAGCCATGCGAAAATGGCTTGGATTTATTACTAATGATCTAATGTTTGAGTTATTCTAGTTATAGAATGTGTGTATGTTCTACTTGGTCATGGGTTTGATAGCGATATAAAGTCATGTTAGGTTTATATATATTGTAATTAGTCTTTTTGGTAAGATGATAGTTGTAGTGTTTGAATATGCTTGGGTTATGGTTGATAAATACTTATTAATGAAATGCATAATTTACTATGCAAATCAACTTAGAAATTATTTTAAATCTTGGATTGTATATTCGCTAAGTGATGAAATTATAGGTATAGTATTTGGATTGACACTTTCGAACATGGTTTACATATGTGTATGTATATTTAGTTTAAATATAGATGTTTTGGTCTATAGAAGGCATAATTGGTATTTAGGTTTGATTATGTTCTTCTAATTGATTTGTTCTATATTATGTTTGGAATGGATACTATTGGTATATTATGAATTGAATAAGCAAAACTCTTAATAAACATATATATATAAATATATATATATTTATATGTTTAGCTTTTGATATTTGCTAAATTGCTTAGTAGGTTAATAAAGAACATGTGTATATTCGGTCAATGTGATTTAATGACCAATTGAATAGTAACATTCATTATTGGTTATGTAATGCTTATAAATGAATTTGGATAATGGTTTTTAAGATATGTATGATGTTGTTTAAACATGCCATGGAAGTGTATTAATCATGTTGTATTCAGATAGGACTGTATGAACAGAAAACAATTGTTATGACCTGTGCTATGTTCGGTAATGCCTTGTAACCCTAATTCAGCGACGGTTACGGGTTAGGGGTGTTATAGATATTGTCCCATTTCCACCCAGGAATCATAATTGATTGAAGCAAACCTGAAGGTACTTCGTGTTCAGCATTTACTTGTTGACAAATCAAGCATCTTAAAACGAACTCTGAAATATCTTTATTCATTCTCGGCCACCAATACCGTTGCTTCAAATCATTATACATCTTGGTACTACCCAGATGTACAGATAAACATCCGTTATGTGCCTTATGCAAAATTCTCTGAGTAAGCTCTTCCTTTCTCGGTACGCAAACTCTATCTTTAAACATCAGACTTCCATTGGAGCTAATCTGAAAATCAGACTCAATATCTGGCTAGCACTGAGTTCTTTTGGCTTGCAATTCGCTATCTTCTTTTTGAGCCTCAATGATCTCTTGGAGGAACAATAGTCTAGCTCTCGACTCAGCTAGAATAGAACCAAGTCATCCGTGAATTCAATGCCCTTAATGCAAACAGGGACTTTCTACTCAAGGCATCGGCGACCACATTCGCCTTTTCGGGATGGTAGTCAATGATTAGCTCATAGTCTTTTATCAACTCTAACCATCTCCATTGCCTTAAATTCAACTCTTTCTGCATCATCAAGTACTTCAGACTTTTATGATCGGTGAAAATCCAATATCTTTCACCATATAGATGGTGTCTCCAAATCTTCAATGCGAAGACTATTGCAGCCAACTCTAAATCTTGCGTCGGATAATTTTTCTCATGAGGCTTCAACTGTCTTGAGATATAAGCAATTACTTTGCCTTCTTGCATAAGTACACAGCCTAATCCGTTTAAGGATGTATCGCTGTGTATTATGAACTGTTTCCCTGACTCGAGTTGTACTAAAACTAGAGCTTCAATCAACAATGCTTTCAGTTTCTCGAAACTTTGTTGGCATCTTTCTATCCACTCAAACTTCACATTTTCCTGTAGCAATTTCGTCATCGAAGTTGCAATCATGGAAAACCCTTTGACAAATCGCCTATAATAACCAGCTAGGCCTAGAAAACTTCTGATCTCAGAGACATTCCTCGGTGGTGTCCAATCCGTTATAGCCGAAATCTTACTTGGATCCACTCGTACTCCATCTCCGGAGACAATATGTCCCAGAAATCCCACTTCCTTGAGCCAAAATTGGCTTTTACTGAACTTGGCATACAACTGATTTTCTCGTAGAATATGCAAAATTGTCCGTAGGTGCTCAATATGCTCAGGCTCATTACAGGAATAAATCAATATGTCATCAATAAAAGTGACTACAAACTTTTCGAGGTATGGCCTAAAAATGCGGTTCATTAGATCCATGAATATTACAAGGGCATTGGCCAAACCAAAGGGCATGACTAAAAATTCATAATGCCCATACCTCATTCGGAAAGTGGTCTTCGACACATCTGAGTCTCTTACTCTTAATTGGTAGTACCCCGATCTCAAGTATATTTTGGAGAACACAGTGGCTCCCTTCAATTGATCAAACAAATCATCGATTCTAGGCAATGGGTACTTGTTATTCACTGTTACTTTATTAAGCTGATGGTAATCTATGCACAGTCTCATGGTGCCATCCTTCTTTTTCACAAATAAAACTAGAGCACCCTAGGGAGAACAACTTGATCTTGGAAAGCCTTTATCTGTCAACTCTTGCAACTATAACTTCAACTCTCTCAACTCCGTTGGAGCCATTCTATAAGGAGTAATAGATATTGGTACATTATCGGGAGCTAGATCAATGCTAAACTCAACCTCTCTAACTGGTGGTAGTCCTGGTAATTCCTCGGGAAAAACATCCAAGTACTCACATAATATCGATACTGACTCAATCTTTAGCTCTGTTTCTCTAGTATTTATCACAAAGGCAGGATATGCGTCATACCCTTTCTTATAAATCTTTGTGTCGTCGTATGAGAAATCATTATTTGCGATCTACCCGGTTCATCTGATTCTACATGAAGAGTGTCCCCATTCTCACATCTCATCTCAATGTATTTTTCCCACAATTAACTATTACATCGTGGGTGGTCAACCAATCCATACCAAGAATGATGTCAAACTCATCAAATGGTAACAACATAAGGTTTGATTTAAAATAATGACCTCTAATCATCAATAGACAGTCTTTACATACTTCATGAACTAAAACACTTTTGCCTAAAGGATTAGACACCTTAATCATAAATTTTGTAGACTCTATAGGCACACCCATATTGGATACTAGTTTCATGCAAATATAAGAGTGTGTGGATCTGGGATCTATTAAAGCAATAACTTTAATATCATGAAGAGAAAAGGTACCCGTAATAACATTAGGAGAAGATGCCTCTTCGCGAGCACGAATGGCATAAGTCCTCGCAGGTACCCTACCCTCTGGTTTCGCAGCATGTTCTCTAGGGTTACCTCTACCACCTGTCCCACTTCCAGGTTTCTTCTACGGTCTACCTCTGACCATACCCCCAGATTTAGGGTTCTAAGTTATCTCTTCTTTCATCATCTCAAGATAATCTTTTATAAAGTGATCCTGGGAACCACATCTAAAACAAACATTTTCATGCACTCGGTATTCACCGAGATGACGTCTACCACACTGTGGGCATTCAGGTCTATCAGATCGAATATTCCCCACACTAGTGACCGAAGTAGTTTATGTCTTATTTCTCGAATACTGCTTACCCTTATCCTTCCTTGAAAACCCAGTGGAAGTAGCCGATCGGGTGGAAAAATCTCTTGACTTCTTGGAAGAGGATTGGAATGACTTATTCCACTGTCTCTTTTTCGAGTCACGAGACTCCATTTTAGATTTTCTTTTCTCTTTTACTAACTCTTCGGCTTTACAAGCCCTCTCCACTAACACCGTAAATTCTTTTAATTCTAGGACAGCAATAAACAATTTGATGTCGCCGTTTAGTCCATCTTCGAATCTCTTGCTCATGATGGCCTCGGTGGATACACACTCTCGAGCGTATTTGCTGAGTCATACAAACTCGCGCTCATAATCAGTCACGGACATCTTGCCTTGCTTCAGTTCTAAGAATTCCTTTCTTTTTTGATCCACAAACATTTGGCTGATATACTTTTTCTTAAACTATTCTTGGAAGAATTCCCATGTGATCTTTTCTCTGGATACAACCAACACCAAGGTGTTCCACCATTAATAGGCAGAATCTCTTAAAAGAGAAACCACACACTTCAAGCATTCCTCAGATGTGCATGACAACTCATTAAATACCCTGATGGTATTTTCTAACCAGAACTAAGTCTTTTCTGGATCATCATCCCTTTTAGCCCAGAATTCTTCAACCCCATGTTTCCTGATCCTATCAACTGGAAGTTTGTCTCTTCTTACCACTTCTACTACTTGAGGGGCTACTAGGGTAGGTTGAGGAATAGGTGGGGGTGGAGGGGGTTGTGCATTCGGGTTCATACGAATGAACTCTGTATACCATGTGTTCATCATATGGAGGAAGGCTTCTCTAGCCTCTTCTCCTCCTCTCTGACTCACCGTAGTGGGTCTATTCTCATCCTCATCAGGCACCGTCCCTTCAGCGGGAGTCGACGTATTGCTTACAACATCATCCGCCACTACTCTATCAGGATCCATTTACTATATGTATAAACATAATTTAAATCATCAGGAGTCGTCACACTATCATTATAAAAACATTCTTACGTATGCCATGTATAGTTAGACTCGTGCTTATGCTACATTAGTCCTAAAATTGACTAAACCGTAGCTCTGATACCACTAAATATAATACCCCAGGCCTGAGTTCGAGGTTAAAACCGGATATGAGACATTACCATGCTTGAACCTTCTTAAACATGTAATTACGGGCTAGAAAATTTTTTTTGTTCGAATTGAAAACTTCCCATTCTTAATCAATTCATACATTTCATGGGCCACCAAAGCATTAAACTTACGTCCAAAAACTTTCAGAACTCAACTAGAGACTTTTCTCTCAAAATAGGGGTCACACGCCCGTGTACCCATGAGACATGCCCGTGTCCTTCACCCGTGGTCGATACTGACTAATTACACACGACCTTGACACACCGGTGGCCCTAGACCGTGTGTCAACCTTGACATACTGACTTAGTCACACGACTTGGAGCATCGCCCATGTGCTAACCGTGTGCCATACACGGCCTATACAAACGACCGTGGGGTTAGCCCGTGGTCTATTCTGACTTAAGACACTAACATGCAGGGAACACACGACCTAGACACATGCCCATGTGTCTATCCGTGTGGGCACTTAGAGGCTATTTACCAAGCCAATTACCACCCTAAAATCAAGATCAATCTCAAGCCAAATTCAACAATTCAAATACTTGGTCTAATATTGACAAAGATGCATACTTAATTGATATAAATATACATACATATCTAGTCACACATAGCCAATCTCTTTAGCCATATACAAAAGAATAATAAACTTGATAGCCCACACTTGGCCCTTCATAAGACATATTTCAAATGAAATGCTTCCTATACATGCCATACTTAATATAAACAACATGGGTATACCAAAATAGTAATTGATAGTGTGCTTTGAGCTCCGACTTCAATGATCCACAAGTTAGCTTGGCGGGACTACATAGAAAGAAAGAATTAAAGACGTAAGCATTTGTCCTAGTAAGTTTGCATGTAATGCATATAGCAATATAATTGCTTAATCAAAATTCATTCATCATAAACAAAGGCATTGCCTAACTCATGTGTTTGAGCTTACTCTTGAAGATTCTTACATAACTCATGATACTTACTAGTCTCATGCTTATGAGGTAAACATGGTTCCTGTATCACTTGATCACATTGATCAGCATACTTTACTATGATAAGTATATTTTCAACTTCATCATGCATCACGTATAATATTCTCAATTAACTTTAACTAGCATGACTTGATGATAGCTTTACTTACTTAACTTCATGCTTTCTCATTCAATCTTTACTCTTATGCCCAATGAATTATTATGAAGAACTCTGGATACTAAATCTCATCCCACATATATCTGGATGCCAATGCTATATCCTCGATATAGTCTTACAATGGGATCTCTTACTTGATATCGACACCATGTCTTGACATGAACTTACACGAGGTCTTCCTTGTGGGTTCCTTTGGGAACTTACCATTGCTATGTCTTGACATAGTCTTACTTGGTATATTTACTTTGTCAATGCCGAGCCTTAGCTTGGACTTACATGAAATCTTCCTTTATACTCACCAATGCCAAGCTTTGGCTTGGACTTACATGGAATATTTATCTCATGAGAACTTTACAATGCCAAGACTTGTCTTGGACTTATATGACGTCTTTGCTTGCAGACTCACCAATGACATACCTTGGCTTGGGCTTACATGGGTCTTTATCTCATAATAACTCTTCAATTCCAAGACTTGTCTTAGACTTACATGATAACTTGCTTGATTTTCGATGCCATGCCTTGGCTTGGACTTATACGGGCTTTCTCATCTCATGTGGTAGATCGAGTATTCTAAGTAATTCAACTTCAATCGAGATTTTCTCATGCTTAATCTCATTAATTTCTTTGTTTAACATACCATTAAACAATCCCATGGAATTAAAATATATTCAACATCATACTAAGCAATATACTGATATTTCTCATAAAGCTTAGAAATCATACAAACTTACCTCAATATACAAAATGTATGTAGATATTGCAATTTAGTCCTTGACTTTGTTCTTGCCTCGGTTTCGATCGGGCTTCTTTTCTCCTAATCTATAATAATAATTTAACTCATTTAATACTCATATTGACTAAATTGACTCATAACTCATACTTTGGCAAAATTTTCATTTTGTCCCTAAACTTTCTCATAATTACACTTTAGCCCCTAGGCTCATAAAGTGATTTTCATTCAACTTTCTTAAACTTCATGCTTAGCTGATTCATTTTCTCTACTATAACAATCATCAATTCTCAATATTTCTATCATGAATGACCAATTTCATAACTATTACAAACATTTTTCGTGAAATTCACTTAGGAAAAGATGTTTATCTAACATCAAACTCTCATAATCTTCCATAAAACATCATTTTACAAGTATGTCATACATGGGTATTTTTATGGACATGAATTCTAGCTCAACTTATAGCTATAAATAGCTAATTCATAATACGAGAACTCAAAAAATACGAAGGATATTAAAAACAGGGCTAAAATGCACTTACTAGCAAGCTTCAAAAATTGAAGAAACCTAGCTATGGAGTCTCTCAAATTTTCGGCACAAGAAGGAAGAAGGTGAATAAGATTTTTGTCATCTTTTTCCTTTTTAATCATTTAATTGATAAATGACCAAAATGCCTCCTCACTAAATTTTCACAATTTACTAACTCATGTCCATTTTTGTCCAAAAATTATAATTTTGGAAAATGCTATTTAAGGACTTCTAATTAATAATCCAAAGCTATTTCATACAAAGAGCTTCTAGAATTTCATATTTTGCAACTTTTACAATTTAGTCCTAATGGACCCCTTTAATGCCAATTTCATAAAATCTCTACATAAAACTTTCATAATATCATGCAAACATCTCAAATACCTTAAAAACTCATTTTACTAGCTCGAATTTGTGATTTTGCACCACTATTTTGACTAGGCCCTAAATCGAGCTGTTACATAATTAGCCTACATCCCTACACTGATCGCCACATGATCATACTAAACGACACATCAAGCATTTTCAATAAGCCGCTCATAATACTAACCTCTCGGTGGTTTTGCACTTAGCCCACCATCGATCTCAAATAGGATGGTAACACACATAACTCACCAATTATTTATACTTATGGTGGTTTCGCACTTAGCCCACCAAATGATTTTTATAAGCGATGGTATCGCACACAGCCCATCGATTAACAAATAATCAGGTGGTAATGCACATAGCCCACCGTTAAAATATAGTTGATGGTATCGCACACAGCCCATCACTACCATCAATAAGGTGATATCGCACATAGCTCAACATTATTATACATTCATGGATAGTTATTCACATGTATTTCTCTATTTTTAATGTTCACCCGAGAACATCCTCACGCACCACTGTTCTTACTTAACTTTCTACGATATTTGTTAACATTCACACAATGCATCAATAAATCTATCTCATGCACTAAGTTACATTGATTATACATAACCCACCAAGGGTTCATCCTCTACTTAATTCATCTCAATTCGATTCTAATACATACTTGTGCTTCTCATGGTACCATCAAATACTTTCTCTCTTTCGACATACTCATTGAATCACTCAAATTGTTAAATAACACTTTGAGTATCATACACCTAATGTCATATTGACATCATACCCCAATAGGGTCTTACATGTATTACCATATTGATGCCATGTCCCCAACATGATCTTATACAAATTCTTATACCGAAGTCATATTCCAATATGGTCTTACAGGGGACCTTAATTATTATCATATCATACCATATGCATTAGCCATTTTTCTTAGATTGAATTCTCTTGACATCTCATCGAAAGATATTTCATACGTTCATAAAGTAAATATACACTCCATACAACATTGGAATATTAAATTAACTAAATGCGTAATTGCAACATTTGCACATGAACTTACCTCGATGTCGAAAAGTAGAAAGGGACTTTTTGCTCACATTTCTCTTTTCACTCGTTCTAGGTCCGAAACTCATTTTCTTTGATCTAGAACAATGGAATTTACTCATTTAATCACTTATAAATCATAATACACCATAATCTATACTTAGGCAAAAATGACTAATTTGCCCTTATACTTTGGCAAAACTACGATTTTGCCCCTTGGCTCGTAAATGAATTTTTATCACATTTTCTTATTAAAAAAGCCCAGCTGAACATTTAATCCTTTTACAACTATTCACAATTCCAACTATTTCATGCCATAATAAACAAATTACAACTTTGCATTTTAACCCCAATTAGGTGTTTTCACAATAACACATTTCACAAAAGTTGTTTATCAACATCCTATCATTCATTTTCTTTCATAAAAACTCATCAAACAACATAAACTCTCTCATGGAAAGTCCCTAGACTTTCAACCATGTTGCAAATTAGTCCCCTCATTAGCTAGCTTAAGCTTTGGGGACTCCAAAAATATAATTTTTATCAAGAAAGATCATCAAAATCACTTAGTTGTGTGGAGAAATGTTTGTTGAAATTTTTAAGCTCCATAACCCTTATTTCTCTTTAATTTTCGGTGGATGAAGGTGGAGGAATAGTGAAAAGATGATAACATCTTTATTCATCTTATTTTATTCATTTTAATCACCTAATTTCCACCAAATTAGACCCACATTTAATATCTTGTCCCCTATGGCCGACCATCACTCTTCCAATGGCCTATTTTCACTTTAAGGACCTTTAATAATATTCCTCATTCAATTGGCACCTCTAGCAAATAAAATAGAACTTTCCCACTTTATGCGATTTAGTCATTTTTCACAATTTAGCTATAAATCACTAAAATTAAGGCACCAAAATTTTCATCCATCCTTAAAAACATGTTATAACACATAACATAACATGAAAATAATTTTCTCTAACCTCGAATTAGTGATTTCGATATCACTATTCTAACTAGCCCCTATATCGGGCTGTTACAACTCTCCCCCCTTAGGGATTTTCATCCCCGAAAATCTTATCAGGAGAAGTTTGCTACCAACATTCTTAAAACATTTCCATCAACTCTTCAAAATCACAAATCTACTAATCCTCAAGTTTCTCTTGCCAACAACCTTTAAGATGTGATACCAATTTTGGCACTCTATACATGTCCAATGATCGTTCGGATCTTTATGGGTTGATTCACTACAATTCGAATGGCATCCTCCTCCTTGGGAATTGTGTCAAACCAGTATTGAAATCTAGAAGGTTTTGTCTCACTGTCTCATTAAAGCATTCACCTACTGTAATAGTCTTGACTTGTACTCTTTGAAAACTCAGCTTTTAGTGGTCAACTACTTCTGACCATAAACTCAATTATATCATGAAATGTACTCTATTGTCAAAACATTTATGCACATAATTGTACTTCCTTATTCTTGCATTAGTAGATATGCTACTACTAAATCTCATACCAAAACTTCTGTATAAGTTCTGGATTCATCATCATTCAAATTCTATCTCAAGGAAACATCAACAATGGAAATCTTATCCAATCTGTATTTTATCACCTTAAATAAACTCATTCAGAGCTTATTTAAAATACCATTTACTATATCACTTCTGAACTCCTTTGTTTTGAAAGGAAGACTCGCTATAGTCATTAACCTCACTGAAACTAGGATATTATCAACTAAGGTCAACTGAGTAGCTAACTCGCATTGCTTAACATGGATCTTTCATCCAGACATCTGTACTATGTCTACTATCTGAGAAGTATTACAATAACTATACACACCATTGTAATAGTTCAAGTCGTTTCCACTATTTCATTTTCAAAATCTTCTGTAGCATAAGATAATCTCACTCATTAAAATTTAGAAAATACACATCGATTTTTCCATTGATCATTTCATAACATCTAACTCACAACACAGACACAAAAGTGATCACCTCTGGATCACCAACCTATCAACTCTTTTTCTCAATTCAGACTGAACTCAGTACTAGAACTTTCAATTAATAGTTCCTTCTATAGCTTTCAACTCAACCATCAAGGTCTGAAAATTTTGATGAGCATATCCTTTTATCATGCTCCCTACTCACGTATACACAGAATTTTATTCTCTTTATTGATTCATGCGTGAATATACACAGAACTTGAATCATATCTCAATACATTAATCTACACTTTTCTCCATACTGAGAACATATTTTAAGCACACTATCATCTGAGTTTCTCTTGCTATGCTAATCTAACACCTTTACTATCGTCATATCTCACGATAGCAGAGACATCTCGATCGAATTTCATTAACTCTATTTAGCTTACTCGAAAACCCATCACACATCGTGAAACTTGTGATTTCACTTCTTATACTAGAATCATCACCAACTTCCTCCTCAAAGTACCTGAATAGGGTTACGAGGAGATAAAGGAATGTCGATTTCAATTAACTAAATCGACAACCATTTTTTCTGAATTTTACTATCAGCTAAATTCTCACACAATCACTTTTTATAAAAAGAACAACTACATCAGCCCTGAAAAGCAACAGATATTTATACATAACACTCAAGGAGATTATTATAATCCATCCATGACATCAACTAACCATGCATAAACTACAATCTTCGAGCCAACTTACTCATACTTGCCATTTATTTAGCATATCTAGTGCCACACATTGTACTCGTTTCTTCTTGACTCGCTCACGAGTGCCTGTATTTACCCATTCACATGGCTTTAGTACAATTCTCATTTCTACCTCTAGACTCATCTATCTGTCCCATTGATCACTAGGGATAATCAAAGACGCATATTCATCGTCATTCATGTAGGTACGAAACCGATGCCATATCCCCGAGGTGGTCTTATATGGAGTCACCCCTATATGCCAATGCCATATCCCAGATAAGGTCTTCTATGGACTTCTACATCAAATATCGATGCCATATTTCTAATATGGTCTTACACGATTCTCATATTCATTACCGAAGCCATATCTCGGATATGGTCTTATACGGGATCTCAAATTGGTGCCGAGGCCATGTCCAGAATATGGTCTTATACGGGACTTTATCTATTTCATATCTTAATGATAGCTTTTTCATTATAGTCCTCTAAGACTTCAACCTCATGTTCAGCAACAATTACTCTATTTAGTAGAGTATCATGTATCAATGTGATACACAGCATTCTCAATTATGCTAACATAAATATTACACCATTCACATACAAACATACTCAACTTGACTCTCATAACATCTCATCATAATTCAACAGTGGTAAGGGGGTGAGGTTGTAGAGCCCCTTAACTTGACTCTCGTGACTACATACATATAATTTAATGTTCATCATCAATAAAATATCATCGTAGTCACACAACTCGCTCCAAGTGAGTGTTCACATTTATCATGCTACAATCATTTCTATTACTCATATGCTACAATCATTTCTATTACTCATACTTTCGAACAGTCATTTCACTTACTCAAGTTCCACATTAATATCTACTCGAGTACTCAACATTTAACTCTATTTTCTCTTAGTATTACTTATTAATCTAGAGAATGTCTTACGAGTTTGAGTACGTCGTTTACTTGATTGCCATAGTCCAACTATGGTCTTATTCGTATCACACATCATAGTCCAGCTATTTTCTTACATTCATCCTAGACTCTCTATGGGCTTACACGAAATCTCACATCAATACCAATGCCAAATCCCTGATACGGTCTTACATGGAACTCATGTTGATGCCGATGCCATATCCCGGATATGGTCTTATACGAGATCTTATAACTCGATGTCGATGCCATATCCCAGATATGGTCTTATACGAAATCATACATAGATGTCGATGCCATGTCCCGGACATGGTCTTACACGGGATCGTGTATCGTTGCCAATGCCATCTCCTAGACATGGTCTTATATGGAATCACATGTATGGCCATGGTCCAACCATGGTCTTATTCATCAATTTATCATTGAGACCGTACTCATCTCCTACATTCTACTAAATCAAACTTTCCAGTTTTACTCCCACACTATAATATGTGTGGCTTTATAACAGAGTCACAAAATAAAACATTATACATTTTCTTCTTTAGCAGTCACACATAAGATGTAACCATATGGACATATTTATCCAACATCATTCAAACAATTGTACATAAACACATATCCCGTTCTCTGGATAAATTTACTCACTATATGTACTTAACCCAATAAGTTGAGTATATAACACTATACGCATGTCAAATCAATATAAGTAAGCTCATCACTTCATAACTCTCATTTCATTCCTCAACTTGGAATTATATCATTCCATACCTTATCATACACATGTCATAAACTTCTATTCATAGTTCTCTAAATTTCAACAATGCAAAAGCACATTTCAATTACCTCAATGTCACAACCTTATTGAAATTAGCTTGGTTGGGAATCATCTCTGTCTTAACAAAATAATTTCATTAGAATAGAGAGACATCACACTATCACGGTTCCGTATATGGCATGTATAGCTATACTCTTACTCATGCTAGGTTAGTCTGAGAATCGACTAAACCATAGCTCTGATACCACTAAATGTAACACCTCATACCTGAGTCTAACACCGAGACCGGATACAAGGCATTACCATGCTTAATCTTACTTAACACTTCAAAATGGGCTATAAAATTTCGTTTAAGCTTATCACTTACTCAATCTCAGCCTACGAGGCCTTAAACATACTTCCGAGAGTTTTGAAACTAATCCTGCAACTTTTCTGTACTCAAGAAACTTTTCATCAAAATAGGGGCCACACGTCCGTGTTGGTCTAGGGAAACGCCCGTGTGCCCCTAAGACATGCTCGTGTCTTCCACCCGTGGTCGACACTGACTAAACCACACGGCCTTGACACGCCCGTGGCACTGGCCCGTGTGCCAAACTTGATATCCACACGGCTTGAGCACATGACCATGTGCTAACCGTGCCTCCTACACGGTCTAGACACACGCCCGTGTGTCTACCTATGTGGACAATTAGCAAGCTATCTACTAAGTCTTTTGCCACTCTCATTTGCATACATTCATACATCATCACATAATTTCACATAACATCAATATAACTCTTGAATTATCTCTTTTAATCATAAAAGAAACAAAGTCTTCATCCCATACACTAAGGAGAACTATTACCAATATGATTACAAACAACTTAAGCCATCATCTATGGCCATACACAACCAAACTATAAGTTCTCTTAAGCCAACACAATTTGGCTACATCAATTAGAACTTAATCAACTTTAAGAGAATCCCTATACATGCCATGACTTATAAGAACTTGAGACATCATACCAAGCATCTACTCGATAGTGTGAAAACATCCCCAACGGCCTCCAACCTGAACTAGTTAAAATAACCTATAAAAGATGGAAAAGGAAAAGAAGTAAGCAATAATGCTTAATAAGTTCATTTGCATATAACTGAAAAATACTGATATTCATTGAATATACACAACCACAAGGTGTTATAATGAGTTTTACTCATTAACTCATGGTTACTAACTCAACCATTCTTGAATCTTATTCATTCTATCTCTTACCACATTCTAACCATGCCGCAAGCCAATTGCTCATGTTAATTAGCCTACATCCCTGCACTGATCGCCACATGATCATACAAAACGACACATCAAACATTTTCAATAAGTCGCTCATACTACTAACCTCTCGGTGGTTTCGCACTTATCCCACCATTGATCTCAAATAGGATGGTAACACATATAGCTCACCAATTATTTATACTTATGGTGGTTTCGTACTTAACCCACCAAATGATTTTTCTAAGCGATGGTATCGTACACAGCCCATCGATTAACAATTAATCAGGTGGTAACGCACACAGCCCACCATTAAAATATAGTTGATAGTATCGCATACAGCCCATCACTACCATCAATAAGGTGATATCGCACATAGCTCACCATTATTATACATTCATGGATAGTGATCGACATGTATTTCTCTATTTCTAATGCTCACCCGATAACATCCTCACACACCACTGTTCTTACCGATAACATCCTCACGCACCACTTTTCTTACTTAACTTTCTACGATATTTGTTCGCATTCACACAATGCATCAATAAATCTATCTCATGCACTAAGGTACATTAATTATACATAACCCACTAGGGGTTCATCCTCTACTTAATTCATCTCAATTCGATTTTAACACACACTTGTGCTTCTCATGATACCATCACATACTTTCTCTCTTTCGACATAATCATTGAATCACTCAAATTGTTAAATAACACTTTTGAGTATCATACACCTAATGTCATATTGACATCATACCCCAATAGGGTCTTACATGTATTAACATATCGATGCCATGTCCCCGACATGGTCTTATACGAATTCTTATACCAAAGCCATATTCCAATATGGTCTTACATGGGACCTTAATTATCATTATATCATACCATATGCATTAGCCATTATTCTTAGATTGAATTCTCTTGACATCTCATCGAAAGATATTTCATACGTTCATAAAGTAAATATACACTCCATACAACATTGGAATATTAAATTAACTAGTACGTAATTGCAACATTTGCACATGAACTTACCTCGATGTCGAAAGGGCTGAAAGGGACTTTTTGCCCACATTTCTCTTTTCACTCGTTCTAGGTTCGAAACTCGTTTTCTTTGATCTAGAACAATGGAATTTACTCATTTAATCACTTATAAATCATAATACACCATAATCAATACTTAGGAAAAAATGACTAATTTGCCCTTATAATTTGGCAAAATTATGATTTTGCCCCTTGGCTCATAAATGAATTTTTATAACATTTTCTTATTAAAAAAGTCTAGCTGAGCATTTAATCCTCTTACAACTGTTCACAATTCCAACTATTTCATGCCATAATAAACAAATTACAACTTTTGCATTTTAGCCCTAATTAAGTGTTTTCACAACAACACCTTTCACAAAAGTTGTTTATCAACATCCTATCATTCATTTTCTTCCATAAAAACTCATAAAACAACATAAACTCTCTCATGTAAAGTCCCTAGACTTTCAAACATGTTGCAAATTAGTCCCCTCATTAACTAGCTTAAGCTTTGGGGACTCCAAAAATACAATTTTTATGAAGAAAGATCATCAAAATCACTTACTTGTGTGGAGAAATGTTTGCTGAAATTTTTGAGCTCCATAACCCTTATTTCTATTCAATTTTTGGTGGATGAAGGTGAAGGAATAGTGAAAAGATGATAACATCTTTATTCATCTTATTTTATTCATTTTTACCACCTAATTTCCACCAAATTAGACCAACATTTAATATCTTGTCCCCTATGGCCGGCCATCACTCTTCAAATGGCCTATTTGCACTTTAAGGACCTCAAATAATATTCCTTAGTCAATTGGCACCTCTAGCAAATAAAATAGAACTTTCACACTTTATGCGATTTAGTACTTTTTCACAATTTAGCTAGAAATCGCTAAAATTAAGGCACCAAAATTTTCACAATTTAGCTAGAAATCGCTAAAATTAAGGCACCAAAATTTTCATGCATCCTTAAAAACATGTTATAACACATAACATAACATGAAAATAATTTTCTCTAACCTCAAATTAGTGATTCCGAGATCACTGTTCCGACTAGCCCCTAAATCGGGCTGTTACAAATTTTATGAATCAGAATTGTGTGATTGCTTGTGTTATAAGTCCGGTAATGCCTCGGGCCCTGTTCCGGTGTTGAATATAGGCAAGGGGTGTTACATCCGATGCCCATGACTAAGCATCTCCCCAATTGGATTTGATAGAAGCAATATTAGTCTTTCAATCGGCTTGCTCATTTCCAATTAAACTAAGGACATGTTTAGGTTTTCTACTAATGAAAATTGTCCTTTTGTATTACGATCAGACCACGTAATATAGCTTAGTATTAGTTAAACATTAGACAACTAGTTAGCTAATATTTACTTCTTTTTTGCTTTACATGCAAAAATCACATGAGTATATTATAAAAAGGATATTAATGTAATTCATAAATAATTTTATTAATCAATCTATTTTAAAAAATTATATGTGTTCAAACAAATATATTGCACTTAGGGCATAAGATCCAACACACCGTACCTATTTTTTTTTTTTTACGTATGGAGAGGTTGGGTCATAGCATAGATGAAGAAGTGGATAAGGGTATATGGGAGTTGTTTCGATTAGTTCGAAATGGTAATTCAATTTCACATTTGTTCTTCGTGGATGATCTTATTCTTTTTGCCCACTTACAAATGGAGGTTGTTGCTAAGGTGTTGAATAAATTTGGTAATTGCTCTGGACATGAGTAAATGCAGCTGAAATACAAATTTCTTCTCACCAAATATTGATGCTAGTCTTGTGGATATGAATTATCAACAACTTGGATTTCAAAGAGTTGAAACTTTGGGGACGTATCTTCGTACGCCTATTATTCATGGTCGAAAGTTGAGTAGTATGAACCATTTCATAATTGATAAGTTGAGTAATAAGCTGATTAGGTGGTTTTCGAAAACTCTATCCAAGACAGGACGGGTATTACTTGCCAAGACGGTGCTTTCAGTGATTCCTCAATATTTCATGCAAACTGTCATACTCCTTGTTAGCATATGTTCTGAAATATAAAAAATTATTTGCAAATTTATTTGGAGGTCAAGGTGAGATGAGTAAAAAGATCCTATTGGTGAAGTGGGAGACTATATGCCAACCTTTGAATAATGTGGGCCTAGGGTTACAAAAAATACGGGGGGAAATGAAGCGTTCTTGCTTAAGCTTAGAATGACTCTTGTTAACGAGACTGAAGTCCTTTAGGTGAAATTGTTAAGACAAAAGTATGAAGTTATGGAGAGGTTCCCATTATCCATTAAACGATGGAATTGTTTGACCTTTTGGAATAGTGTCTCAAGTGTTTCGGGTAAACTCAGACAAAATGTGATACGGTCAATAGGTGATAGTGCATCCGTCCACTTGTGGGAAGATTGTTGGATTCCTCGACTAGAGCCATTGCGCAACTATTTCGTTGGAGAGGATGTTCCTAATCCACAGATACGCCAACGATAGGTGGTTTTGGACAAAACTAGAAAAGTGTGCTTGAGGCATGAAATCCTATTACACATTGTTAATATCATGGCTCCAAATTCGGAGTATGGGGTAAATCATTGCATGTAGAAAAATGATGAGAAGGGCTCATTCTCTATTAAAAAGGCTTATAATGCCTTGATACAGGATGCTTGGGAAGCCGAAGATAGTAGATAGAGTTTGGCATAGAAACTTCCTGGATCGCAACAGGTTAGTTAGTTTATTTGACTGCAATGAGATGAAAATTGCTCACTAAATATTGAATGGTGTAGGCATGAGTTGACTAATGACCCAACTTGTTCAATTTGTGGTAATACAATAGAATCAATCTTGCGTATTTTACGTGACTACCCATCAATTGTAGAAATGAGGAGGTTTTTGCCCAGCAATAAACACCATACTTCTTTAATCCGGATAGAATTACATGGTTCATTATGAACTTAGGAGATGATCAGGTTTGTCTTGTTAATAATATTCCTTGGAATCTGTTTTTTTCCAAATCTCTGTCGACATGTGTGGAAAAGCAGGAATGGAGCTATATTTTAGTGAGAATTTCTCAGTATAGAAGCTATAATTCAGAGAAGTAATGGCCTGTCAAAATATGCGATGTTAAATAAAAGGATGGGTGGTCTAAATAGCCAACTAATGATTAGAGAAATCAGATGGGAAAAGCCACCAATTAGATGGATTAACTAAACAAAAACAGGGTTGTAGCTGCTGCGAATGGGTTGGGAGCAGTAGGAGGAGTATTTCGGGATGCTCAAGGTGAGTGGATTGTTGAGTACTTTAGAGTCATTGGATTTTCTTCGACTCTGCAAGCCGAGTTATGGGTAGTCGTTGATGGACTTGGGGTTCAATGTGATATGGGATTTCGGCAGATTCTTGTTGAGATAGATAGTGCTGATGTTATTAATCACATTAATTCAACACAAGCAAAGGAAAGCAACCTAACGTTGGTGCGTGTTATAAGCAGACTTAGGGAGTGGCCGTGGCAAGTTCGGTTTCATCATCGATTGTGTGAAGTCAACAATGTGGCTAATAGTTTAGTAAAGAAATGACTTGAGGCTTCTTCCACGATTTAGATGCTAAAAGATTTAGGGGTGTTCAATCGGTTAACTAATCCAAACTACCATTAATTAAATTAACCGACCCTTTTAAACCTTTAACCGTTAATCGAACCAAAATTTTTTCAAAAAAAATTAACCGAACAGAACTTTTTCGGTTAATCCAGTCGGTTAACCGAATTAACCGAAATTTATATTTTTTTTATTTTTGGTTAAAACAAGTATAAAACATATAAAAAAATTAACCGATTTAACCGACCGATTAATTTATATTTTCAAAAATTTAACCGAACCGACCGAATATTTATATATTATAATATTATTTATTAAACTCGGTTAACCGACCGATTTCGAATCGAATTAACCGTTAACCAAACTTTTAAAAAATTATTAACCGACCCCGACCTAATTAATTCGGTTAACTGACCGATTAACCGAATTAGGTCGGTTAACCAAATAATTCAATTTTACCCGAAATTTACACACCTCTAATAAAATTTACCAGACAAACTAAGAGACAGTCTTGAACGGGATCGCATTGGACCCCTCTTTTATTGATTTGCTTATGTTTAATTAGTTTATGTTTGTTGTTTTCCTGTTTATTCAAAAAAAAAATCAAAACTTAAACAAATGATAATTAATTAAAATAACCAAACGTAAACAAAATTTCTTTGTAGGATTTCGGTATTCTTCTAAGAAATAATTTATGTTTTTCTATTCTTTTTTATAGATTTTTTTTTTTAATTTGGGAGGTTCTTTGAGATTTCGTACTTTTTTTTTAATTTAAATTTTGCCTAATTTTTATTTAAAATTTGAAAAGAAATGTTATTATAGCCCTATAAACTTGATAAAGGGACGGCACGCTAAAATTGTTAAAAGGGTAGAAACCCTAATTTTGCCTTATGATTGGATTTAGAGACGGGCCAGGTCTGCATCAAACTTTGAAAACAGGCCAAAATGGTCCATTATCAACTAAAAGGGCCAAAACTAGACCATTTTCAGACGTTAAATCAGCCTTTAAAAATGAGCTTCAAAATCTAAATTGGGCACATTGGACCTTATGGAAAATATTAAAATTGAGTTTTTGCACCGGGTCAAATGATGATAATTAAAAATTAATTTTAAAACAAAATTGATTTTATTTTTAAAATAACAATTTCTAACTATCTCTTTTATTTAAAATCCACACTTCCCTGTCAAATTCTCATTAACATAATAATTGATTAAATATTTTACCGGACCCAACATGAATTTAGACCGAATAAAATAAATTCAAATCAAATCGAATAATATTACCAATTAAAATTAATTGAAATTTTAATTTAACTTTAAATCAAAATTTAATTTTATCCAAAGTTAAACTAAAAATTCAATTTGGTCCTTTAAATTTCATTTTAAAATCTAAAATTAGAATAACATTCAACTTAGTGTTGACTTCAACTTGTCTAAAGCTAATTAATTACATAATTTGGGTCAAACGGCTCAGACAAAATTAGGTGCTTACAATTATGTATATTTGTGGGTTTAACTTAGAGATGGTGCTATTTTATTATGTGAGTAAAAGATATAAAAATAATACAAAAATATTTAGATAATAATTATTGATACACTAACAAAATGTAAACAATTTTGATTAATTAGATTGTGGTTATGTTGGTAAAGTTTAGATTTTAAAACTCATATATAACTAGTTCAGATCTTTATGAGAATTTTTTTTTAAATAAGTTAAATTACTTATATAATCTTTTTAATACATTATTTGTTTTTAAATTTTGATCATTCAGTAATTTTTCAATTTAGTTATTTCCGATTAATTTGTAACTTCAACTTAATCAAGAGTTTAAATAATAGTATAAAAATTTTAACTTTAAACGCTAAAAAGTTATGTCGATAAGGACTTGACATTGTTAGCAAAAGTCAGGCCTACAGGCCCTTAAATACCTAGTTTTTGGCCCACCATGCAAAATTGTCGCATGTTTTTTTGTTCATTTGTGTTTTTGTCAAGGTAGACGATACCATATTAGTGGATATACCCTTTTTCTATTGGTATGTAAGTTATTGATCTGTTTTGATGTATCATTTCAGGTTTATCCTTATTTTAAAAATATATATGATATATGTATATAAAAATATTTATAAATATCAAATAATAAGGTTAAATAAATCTCAAACGTAAAATACTCGTCAAAAATAAAATTTTGGTTGAAGTGATAAAGAAAATATTTTAAAAAGTTAGTGCCATGGGTTCAAATCTCACCATACTTAAATTTAAAGATTAAAAAGACTAGTTACTTATATAAAATATTCTTTAATAAACTTCGCTAATGTAATCCATCAACGCATATTGTGTATAAAACAATTCATAATTCAATAAATTCAAAATAAAATTTTAAATTATCTTTTGGCACTACAAGTAAATAATAAAATGAAATTTTAAATTTTAAATATATTTTAAAATTATTTTTCAAATAAATAATAAATAATAAAAACTTAAATTTAAAATTAAAATATTTTTTATTTTTTGGTATCGGCCAGTACACCATATTCCAGCTAATATGGGTGAAATCAATTAGTACACACTATTATAATGAATATCGACTAGAATTTACATCGGAACAGAACATAAAGTTAATTTTTATGATTTACTACTAGAACATAGTGTTTCGGCCATATGGGCAAGACCGGGACGATACCGACTATTAGGGTTTCTATATTGGTTTGATTCTTTAATCATGCGTTTATAATTATATTATATTGCATTTGTATTTATAAACTCTAAAAATACTAAAACAATATTATTGGATTTTAAACATTTTAATAATAGTTCATTATTATATTATTAATAAATAAAACATTTTAAAAATAAAATCACGAATATGACAACAAAAAAATTTTAAAATAAGTATAATTTATTAAATTAAAAAAATAATTTTCCATTTCTGTTTTTTCTCTAGAAATTATATAAATTCCTTCATGATTTAATTTCAATCTCTTTAATAACTTTCTATTAAATAAATGAGATGTTACACTTGAACTATCTAAATCAAGCAGTTGACCTACGAACAATACAAATAGATCCCTCGAAAGGACCCCACACAAAGATCCCCTTTGCCGAGACAACAGCCAAATGTATCCCACTCATTAACTGTCGCCTCAGACTCCTATCACAACATCCCATCTAAAGTTTCACAAGCTAGATCATAGCAGCACCCTAACTAGACTTAATTTATCAGACTACTTGACCACTTAACTCTGACCCACTAATAATAGCTTGACAATAAGTACGAAGGGATAAGGAACTAAGAGTATATAAGGTCCAAATGGCAAAAGGATCTCTCCTTCACCACTCACTCAAACTCTTTCTCTCTCTCTTCTCCTCATTATTCTCATCTTTGGCCACCATGCCCAACAGTTCTCCACCTTGTACAAAACAAGGTGAACTGTGCATCTCTACCACCTTCTCCACTTTACCCTCATTACCGTCAACAATTGATATGGAGAGTGTGGACTCACTTTCGCCGTGATACCACTACAAAAAAAATAGACTTTTTGCGGCGTTTTTTTTTTTTGCCTTTAGCGGCAAATCGCCGCTTAAACTATTTGCGACGCTTTCACAAGCGCCACAAAAGATGCCGCTATAGATAATGCCGCTAAAATTTGCGACGTTTTTTAAATAAACGCCACTAAAGATCATGACTTTTAGCGGCGCTTTTATAGAAAACGCCCTAAAGATCGTAATTTTTAATGGCGCTTTTACGAAAAACACCGCTAAAGGTCAAGGTCTCTAGTGGCATTTTTACGAAAAACACCGCTAAAAGTAATTGTCTTTAGCGCGCTTTTTTTACAAACGCCACTAATTTGGTCATGAAAAATAAAAATAAAATTTAAAATATTTTTCTTCATATCAAAAAATTAAAAAAATAAAAATTTTGGATTACTATTGGATCTATTATTTGTTTGGTACCGAAACACCACATTCTATGTCACATCAATCTACATTTTTTCCTTCAATAAATGACAAAAAAAAAGGAAAAAAATTACAAAAGGAAATGATATATTGCAGTTTATCAATATTCAACGGTGGAATCGAATGAATTAGTTATTTCCAGAAACATACGCAAAGAGAGTCAAACTGTAACTTTGAAGCTGCTGAGTACAATTCCGCAAGCAAATGTAGACACTAGAATCACAAGAAAGAAGACATGGGAATCGGATTCTATTTACATGATATTCCTTGCACTTTCACATAAACTTCCTCTAGTGTTCCAAGTAAACTAGAAAAAAGATATTCCAAGCATTAATACGCACGTTATGGGAATCCAAGATGTGTATGGGTGGTATTTGTTGTAAGTAACTTTGTCCAGCTTGTAAATACATTCATACCACATATAGCCAACCTGTAGAATTTAAGAAATAAAAAAAAAAAAAAGCCTCCATCAAAAACCAAATAAGCATAATGGCAATATAGAGATCTAGAGATCAGGCAACTTACAAATAAAGCAATTGCAACAACACTTGCTTTGATTGAAAATTTTCTCTTGGTTTCACATTCCTCCAATTTTTTCATCCATTTCTCAACCTAAGATTTAAAACATTTCAATGAGAAAGTTAATTGTGCACAAAGAGAGCTAGACTGATGATTGAAATTTTTTATTTACATTTGGATGATAGTAGGCATACATCATTCCAATTAAAATCCAGTTCCACGTATAAATACGGTGCTTTTCCCTCATCCTGTGAATGAAAGAAAACAAAAAGCACAATTAAACTTGTTAATATTCAGGCTTCCATAAGTTAAATCAAATTTTTCAAGAACTACACAAAATATGCAGCAAAAATACAAGGGAACATGCATTTTCTCTAGATAATTATTGAAAAATAAACAAAGCAGATAACTAATGCCAGCAAATAGAAACATAAAACTTAAGTTACAAGTGTTCAACACAAGTTGAACAGTAAAGGTAGAAATTTCATAAGTCTGTATTATGTTATGAGTTTATCCAACTCATAAGAAAAATCAGGCACCTGCAACTGAAAATAGGTGGTGCCAAATCCAGCACCAAGTGATAGTATCTACCTCTTTGTTTTACCCTTTTCACTATTAGATTCCTCACAATCAAGAAACTGATATAGAAGCTTCCCGAAAGCAGCCCAGCGTGCAAAATAGCCTAAAATACACAGCCAAATAGAACAAAAAGAAAGAATAACAATCCATTAGATTAAATTCATTAAAAAATTAATAATTTGTTAGATTAAATTCATTAAAAAAAACAATTCATTAGATTAAATTCATTAAAAAAAGAATAACAATCCATAAAGATTAAATTCGTTAAAAAATCGCAAAGAAATTCAAATGAATCAAAACTTACCACGGTTAATAAAAGGAGACCTCCTTACGGGTCTTCTAACAAACAAATGGATGTAGTCATCTTTCATGTATCCCTTTTTAACGCATGACCTTTAAATACACAGTGTGGAAGAAGTGAGAAATAAAATGCCAAGTGATATCCCTCAGTTTTTTGAATGAGTTTATAGGATTAATATACGATTTCAAAAACCAATAGTTGGATTTCCAAATATAATTGGACTCATCATGCAAGTAAAATTTCAAATCTATCCTACATCTCTATCACATCAATCCAGAATATGATTTTTCATTATTAAACTTTTTTGCATCCAATCAATTATACATCCTAAAATCATTCAAAACTAACATAAAATAAAATAGCCTATTAAACAAATATAAACCATACATGCAAAACTAATTTAGTCTTACACTAGTATATGTGATAGCCTATTATCCATAGGCAGGATTTTGTAGCATCCAACATCTATGCAGCTTAAACGTTTAATGAAATGGCAGAATTGAATTACACAACTAATTATAAAGCATTGAACATGAAACATAGCACACCAATATTATAATTATATATAGGTGGTTGGAATACATAATCCGGATAGGCTTTCGATTCAGAGGAGTGAAATTCAGAAGTTCCAATGCCCTTGCAGCTGTAAGTAAACATAGTTGAGGATTCAGTGATTAAGATAATGAAAAATGAAGAGATCTTATCTAAAGTCAAATCAATTAACAGCTGCAAAAAATTAAAATAAAAGTCCTCTCTGTAAAGAACGCATACCATCTCTTCTTACAAAATCACCACCCTACACAACAAACATAAGATGCTAGTCCACAAGAAAAAAGACATTTATGTGAGAAAAAATTGGGTTGGACACAGCGAAGTTTAGTACAATTTTGAGGATTCACAACATGGTAAATACAACCTTAAAAACTACATCACAAGAAAAGCAGTCGTGACCATTAGCCCTGTTTCCTACAGCATAAACAATAGTAACTGACTAAACGACATTCCACTTCTAAGCCATGTTCTACAAGAAACAGCTAGTGGAAAATCCCGATTAGAAGTAAGATAAAACAACAAACTTGGGCCAGGGAACGTTTCATGACTCAATGGAAAAAGGAACCCTTGTAGCGCAATGGCTTTCCAGTTTTAGGACCAATGCCCTTTTCTCCTGTAGACCAAGACATATTTTAAGAAAGCAGAAAAATACAAACACGTGAATATATATGCGCATAAATGTATGCAATGGTGATCTATACTAACTTGAAATCCGTGACTCACTGAGTTTGGTGTTACAAGTGAAGTGGACACCAACTCAGTTGGGGGAAAGACAAATAAAACAAATTTACAAGAGAAAATTAGTACATCAATAAGATCAAATAAGAAATTTAGTCTTTAAAAAAAACTAGAAGTCACTCCTAGTTTTCACATGCAGTTTTAAAACCATTTTCACTTTAATTTCTCTTTCATTAATAATAATTAGTTTTTTCAAAGAAAAAAAGAACATTAGTTGAGTAATTTTTATACTTTTATTTTTTCACCCACATGGTGAGTGTGTATTGACCTAGCATATAGTAAACAATTACAACCCAGAAACTACCTTGCCCCTGACCACAAATGCTTCTTCAAACGTGAAAAAGATCATATACAACAAAAACTTAAAGAGTTAAGAAGAGGAATTATTCTTAATACAGTAATTTAAAAAATTCTGGAGAATAAAAGAACATCATAACAATGGGAAATAAGAATATCAGAACCTGTACAAAGGGCACGGAAATTTTTTGCAGTCTTGGGAGAAACATTAGGAAAGAGCTGAAGAATCAAAGAAAACTGATAAATATAAGCAAAAACATAAGCTCCAATATACACATATATAAACCCAATGCATAGTAATTCAAAACAAGAGTACATGGGCAAAGGACAATACAAAAATGTAAAATTTTGTTGACTTGCTTCCGTAGCTAAAACGATACCTCAAAAACCATTCTTTCAGCAGGATCACCACCTATTGACACATCCATAAAAACTAGGGGATTCTTCTTCTTTGCCATCTTTGTTCACCAGATTCACAACTCAAGCCAGCATAACCAGCAATCTAATCAAATAACAAGCAGCTAGAATCAGCAGATTAAAATTAATATTAGCTAACAAAGAAAAAAAAACCTAAAACCACTTCATCATTAAAGCATTCCCAAGCTCACCAATCTTCATTAACGAATATAGCAAAGCAGACGGGACCTTTTTTCCCTTTATATGCGTCATTTCTTTCATTCATTTAACTGTTTCAAGATACTAGTGAAGGTTTTGCAGAACATGGAGCGTATAAAAATAGATTTTCTTATACATAGTATATATCGAGAATAGGAAGAAGAAAATGGAAAGCATTGCAGGTAGCTATGAAACCTGAAAAATATTCCTTGTCCTATTTCAGCTTTGTGCAAATTACTAGTAACATTTCTCTATCAATGGGAAAAGAAAAAGAGAAACCCAATGCATTTCAAGCAAATCAAAGAAACATTAACAAAATAAATAAATTCAAACTTCAACATTAAAAAGTTATTAAGATGGCCCAAAAATCCCATTTTAATGAAGAAAAATATGAACTCATTAATCTCTGATAATAAAAAAGCATAAAACATTCATTTCTAATGAGAACCGACATTACCCATCAAAAATCAAAACCCAAAAGGAAACAGATATAATAAAGCCATAAAATTCAGAAAACAAAGGAACAATAATTATTAAAAGGACAAGCATAACCCATTAAAAAAAAAAGAACAATTTAGCATAAATTATATATAAAAAAAAAATTTACTTCTTCAATACGAGAGAGATTAAGCTGAAGCCTGTTATTGATCCATGTTAAAATCTCATTTCTTCCAACGAAGTAAGCACTATCCATCAGTCCTATATTAGACACCATTTTCCTCTGCTCCTATGTTCTCTTTATTATTATTATTATTATTATAGCTTCTCAAATTCAAAAGGAAAAAACAAAAACCCCTCGTAATAGGAAACGAAAGAAACAAAAAGAAAAAAGAAAACCCAAAATAGAGTCAGAGAAACAGAGAAAATGTGGGTATTAAGAAGGAAAGATTAAGGCGCAATGCAAGGGCTAAGAAACAAAAACCAGAACACTCACGCCATGGAACAAACATCATTTTGCTCAAAACTATTCCACAAACAAGGGTAAGAAAACAAAAAATACAAAATTGAAGAAACTCACGCAATAATGCAGTAGGAAATGTTGGGCAGATGCTCCTTTGGTGGATGTGACTGTGGGGGATCAAGAAATTGGGGATTCAAAATTAGCAGTTAGGGATTACAAAATGGGGAGTCGGCTGAGGAGGGAAAGAAAAGAATGGGGAGGGAATGGCTTAATATAAAACGGTGACGTTTAGGTTAGTTGAATTTGTTGCGTTTATCAAAAGCGTCCCTAGCACAGTTAAAGGAAACTTAAAACGGCACCGTTTGTATAATGTCTAAAATATATTTGTATAAAAAACGTTAGTATAGCATATTCTTTTGTGGCGTTTTAGTATAAACGCCACTAAAGTCCTGGATAAAACGGTGTCATTCTGTTGTCTTTGAAAATATATTTGTGACGTTTTTTTAAAAAAAAACGCTATTAAAACCATATAAAAACGGTGCCGTTTTGCGAAGTCTTAAAATAAAGGGACAGGGTGAAAATAAAACGGTGATGTTTCGATGGAAAGGTTTTGCGGCATTTTTACAAAAATGCCATTGTTTCTCAATTTTAAATTTTTTTCATTTTTAACATATTTTTTGCTTTTAAAATCTTTGTGCTGAGAGATTATCATTTTTTAGAATTTTTATTTTTTAAAAATTCTAAATACTAATCGTTTTAACTGAAATATGGACTAAAATATTAAAATTTTAAGTTTTAAGTATTCAATTTTTAATTTTTAATTTTACATTTTAAATTTTTTGAAGATTTTAATAATTTTAAATTAACATATAAAAATAACATTTAATTATATGTATACACCTAAATTTTAATAGCGATACATCTCAAAATTATATATATGAATTTCGGTTTAATGTGTAATTGTAGACGAGAAATTCTATTTGTGGTTTAAATGTATAGTTGAAACTTTAATTTTGATTTAATCATACACAATTTTAAAAATAAATACATCATATATATTTATATATTGAATAAATATAAATATTATGCAATATATAAATATAAAATGATGTTATATCAATAATTGTGTTAATAATTTACAAGAAGCTGGATCAATTGCACACTAAACCATTGTTGGTCATGTATGCTTTTGGGATTTAACCCATTTTGATTTATATTTTTTAAAATAATAATTTATATTTATCTTATTTAGATTTATATTATAAAAAAATCCAAGATACACAAGTAGTTTACCATATTTACCCCTAAACCCTAAAAATTAAATCTTAACCTCCAAACCCCAAACTATAAAGCCCAAACCTCAAACACTAAACTATGAACCTTAAACCATAAACCCTGAATCATAGACACTAATAAATCAAAAAATGGTTTCGACACCTAAAATAAATTAATTTTTTTATCATTTTATCAAAAACCCTAACCCTTAAACTGTACTAGCCTAACCCTTAAGACCACGAATAGCACTAAAACCCTAACTATAAAATAATAAAACCCAAACCATAAACCCTAAACTCAAAACTCTAATAAAAAATAATAAACTCAATTTATAGTGACGTTTTTATAAAAGCGTCGCTAATACTCAATAGAAGCGCGTTCGATCTGTTACGACGTTTTTTACCTAAGCGCCGCTAAAAACCAGTTTTGTACCTCTCTGACTGCAAACCCAGAAACCACCATTCTTACCAATCAAGTTAACCACCCAAAATATCAACTAGACATAACCAAACCAAAACTTTGGAACATACTACTACGACCTTTACAACCAATACGCTCCACGATACACATACCAATAGAGATATTATGAAACTTATCCCAACTACTAATATCCAAATCAAACCTACACAACTCAAAACCAAAATTTAGTTCCTAACAGTTCTCTGAGTTACAAAAACATTTATGAAATATGCAAGAGTCGTTTAGATAGTCACAGGAATCTCAACAGCAACAACAACAACAACAACTGGCTTTTCAACGGCAGCAGGAGCTACTACAAGACAGTATGAAAGAGCTGTTGGATGCTTTGCACTAGGAAAGAAGACAACACTGATGAGGAAGAGAGCTTCCTCCATTCGCCAAGAGCAGGATTACAACTTGAACTGTGAAGTCCTACAACATGGGGACTTAGCAAGAAACCTTGTAGAAAATAGGGGAGCACCATAGAAAAGAGTCCTAGAATATGTTTATCAACGTGTTTCAACATGGGAGGCAGCATGGAAAAGTGAAGTAAAAATCCTTCGGTAAGGGTTATAAGAGCTATAAACTGCGTAGCTTGGTTACACTGAATAGATGCTTGATGCCAACATCCCTTTGGCGCCTCATATCACTAATAAATTGTATACAACCAATTTCAAGCTCCCAAAAGAAATGTCCAAAGAGAGAAAGGACTCAATGGATCTACCTTTTACAATTTAAAAGCTACATGGAAATTTTAGGCCATCAGAAGAGTTCAAATGCAAGGTATTCCCGTTAACGTTCTGAAACAACACGAAGAATCGGTACAACTCTCTGTAACTAGGGTCAATTACCAATTTTGAGGAGCTTTCTAAACTCTACATGGGTTACTCCTGGCCAACAAAACTGCGTTGAAATCAAAGTAGGGCCTGTTGGCAGTGAAGCATTAACTGGAGAGCCTCTTAGGGAGTTTACTCGAAGGTTTAGTCAGGTAACCTTAGAGATAAAAGACCTCATTTGATGATTGGGCCAAATCGGTATTCATTGCTGGCCTTTATCACCAATTCTTAAAATATGCTTTAGCAGTCAACATGCGAGAGAAGTTGTTTCAGTTGTATGACATGACTGGAAAGTGTATTGAAATTGAAGATGTTGACAATGCTACAAGCTCGAGGTATAGCTTTAACCCTTCGTCCCAAGAGTATGATCAAGGTTGGAAGAAAAAATAGGGTAAATATAGGGAAATAATGCACCAGTCATTGTGAGTACACAAAAGGGGGACAATCATCTCCTCACTCTCCATCGCTTCAAAGATGGCGTACAAAAGGGTGTTCTTGAGAGGAACTCATAGGCATTCTACAAATAGATGAATAAGTTTAGCCCTATACTACTAAAAAAAAATCAAATAATGTCAAATTTTAATAGAGTTAATCTTTTACTGTTTTAAAATATAATTTATTATTTAACAAAATTATATTTGAATTTTTTTATTGTTTTACTAATGAATTTTTTTAAGTTGAACCACAAATGGGCAAAAAATCATGTAATTTTTAAACAATAAATGTGAACTTTGTCCATTTTTTTTTAATAACACATGAACTATATTGATTCATTTGACATTAAAGAGACTCATTTAATTTGGTCTCTATAATAAGGAGACTTCGCAATACTTTCATCTTTATTCTTTAATACATTTTCAAATTAAGGAGATTTTTGATTTGAATTTAAATTTTAATTTTCATGTTCCATAAAATTCTTATCATTGAATCTAGTGGTGGAGCCGGTCCCTTAAAATAGAAAATTTTCCATTTAAGCTGTTAATAATTTATAAAATTTTAAATTAGTAATAATAAAATTATACTTTAACCCTTAAAAATAATAAAAAATTAATTTAATTTTTCAAAATTATAAATATATATTATTAAAATGATAAATTTCTCTTTAAAAATATTCTGACTCCGTCACTGATTGAATAAAAAATTTCGACTTAAATTTTTGTTTTGTTTTTATTTTGCTCTATAAAGAAGGGAACTATTTTGTATCCATACTCCAAGTTGAAGATAAACCACACAATAATACAAAAATTCCTTCGTGGATTTTTTTTTTTTTTAAATATCCTACACGATTTTAATAATGCAATAATAAAATAAAGACAAGAAAAAAAAAACATAATCTTTAATGGTAAGGAAAAAACCAATCAAAACCTAACACTCAACAAGTCATAAGTCACCCTTACACGCGTTATTACCGTAACCAAATCAAACACGTGTTATTACCGTAAGCCAAATTAGGCTTTTAAGGTTAAAAGAAATTTAAGTTCGTAATTAATAATATTTTCGATGAACGCTTTGGTTTTGTCCGATGAGGGAGGCTGTGGCGACATTGTTAATGATGATTGTAATACAAAAAAAAGAGGTCAGATTTGAGGAAATGGGAGAGGATCTTGATAGAAATATGTCTGTTGATTCGGCCTCGGTGCCTGGATCTTCCTAGAAGGACAAGCTGTTAAAAAGAGGATCCATCGGGTCGATGATATTTTCTTTGGGCTCCGATATCTTAGACAGAGAAGATTTTGAATTTACAGAAGGAGACGTTGTGCAATCTAATGTTAATGGTATCCCAACCATTGACTTCTTCGAGCGAATTCGACACCTTTTGGTTAAGGATATGGTACCATTGTGGTAGTGAAATTATTAGGGAGAAGTATTTGATATTCTACACTTCTCAATCAAATTTCTAATCTTTGGATACCCTTTAAACTGGTTTTACTCGGTTTCGAAATCTTTTGTGTGTCTCATTAGTAGTGAACCTAGGTGCATGATAGAATATCACTTACCTTCACTTACCTTAGTCAATAGAGCTAGCCAAAGAATTGTTTTCAGTCAGTTACGCGCGGTTCATTCAATAGGCAGATGGTGCTCTTTTTTCAAATCCGATCGCGACTGTGTTTTCGCGTCAAGATCTTCTTCTTGCGTCGTGGTTGTTGTCCACGGTCCATAGTTTGTTTCTATCTTCTTTTACAGATGCTAGGTCCTCGACGGACGTTTGGCATACAGCGACTAGTTTGTTTACTGCGAATACCGGTGCTAAATAATCAAAGCTCCGACATGAGCTTCATTCTCTCAAGAAGGGAGATCTGTCCATCAAAGATTATGTGCATAGAATCAAACATCTCTGTGATCTACTAGCGGCTTCCGGAGCACATGTATCGGAGGCGGAGAAGACGGAGGTCATGCTTGAGGGGTTACCACCGGAGTTTGAAGCCATTGTCTCCTTGGCGTCTTTGTCATCGGAACAAATACCGTTCAAGTGGTTAGTTGATACGATGATCGAATGTGAACAGCGTTACTTGCGGACTGTTCAGGAACTTTCTATGCAGGCTAATCTTGTTGCAACACTGCCGTTGCAAGATCAACAAGGGTCAGTCCGCAGTGGTCGTGGTGGTCGTCCTCCATCCGGCGGTCGTGGGTGAGGTTTTGGGCCACGTATTCAATGCCAAATATGCAGTCGGTATGGTCATGTCGCACAGAGATGCTTTTATCGGTTCAATCGCAAGTTTGATGGGCCGCGATCTAATCTGTCGCCCGCTGAAATGGCTCAGCCGTCACCGGTGTTGAAGTCTTCTTTTGAACCTAAGTTTGGTGTGCCTTCTGGAGGAAATGGTGAAGGCACTGAATGGCCTTCTCAAAGGCTGCGGTATACTAATGGTCAAAATTGGAGTACACCAAATGGTCAAAATTGGAGTGCACCTGGTCAAAATCAAGGCGTGTTATGGCCTCCAGCTGTAAATAACATTCGGCCTCATTATGTTTCTGGACAAAATGTGGACGATGGGCCCACAAATCTTTTTTTGAGTGGATATGCTCCTTATGCGCTTGGGATGAATGTGGGTGGCCCTATGCATTATTCAAATAGGCCAGATTTTACGCGTTACTCAAGTGGGACTAGGCCGAATGTTGCCTCACGGCCTAATAGTGTTGGAGTTGATAATAGGCCTGGTAATTTTAACAATATAGGCCCAACTGCAAATTACATTCAGTATGGGCCTGAGCCCGTCTCTCCTGTTCCTTGGCAAACTAAGCCGAGAGCCCGTGTTTACTCCAGTTCTGATCCTTGTATAGGGCTCCCTCGTGTTGGTGATTTATCTGGTTACTCTAATTCGTCAGCCTCGCATGTTAATACATCCCAGTATGATTCGAATGATGGGGGAAATGATTCATATATACCGATGCCAGTGGGCTCGGTGTCGTGGTACCCTGATTCTGGTGCAAGCAACCACGTTTATCGCGACAAGTCGGCACTACAGTACACCACTCCGTATCTAGGTAAGTCCTCTCTTTTGATGGGTGACGGGACATCTGCCCCGATCTCTTCTATTGGTCATGGCATTTTACCTACACATTCAAAATTACTTCGTTTGTCAGATGTTTTATGTGTGCCACGAATTCAAAAAAATTTGTTATCTGTATCACAGTTTGCTAACAACAACAGTGTGTTTTTTGAATTTCACCCCACGTATTATGTTATCAAGGACCTAATGACCTAGGAAACACTGCTGAAGGGCCACATACATGATGGGTTGTACCAGTTCTCTCTGCGACTCTATCTGCTCAGACTGTTGAAGTTTCGGTTATTAGTTCTACTTTACATCAAAATAAAACTGATGATTGTAATGTGTTGAAGTTGTGGCATAATAGGCTTGGTCATCCTTCTAGTACTATTGTCAAAAGTGTTTTGAATAAGTGTAATGTTGTCATTCAGTTTGATACATGTATTGATAGTATTTGTTTTGCCTGTCAAAGAGGGAAGTCTCATAAACTTCCATTTCCTACGTCTACTACTGAATATACAAGCCCGTTTGATTTAGTTGTATCTGATCTTTGGGGTCTGACTTCTGTTTCTTGCGAAAATAATTGGTACTATATTTTCTTTGTTGATATGTGTATGCGGTTTACGTGGGTTTATCTTCTCCGGTAGAAATCTCAGGCTGTGCAGTGTTTTGTTCAGTTTCAACAATTGGTCAAAACTCAGTTTAGGAAGAACATCAAACAGTTTCAAAGTGATTGGGGCGGCGAATATAGAGTGTTTACACCTCTTTTGGCATTCTAGGGGATTATTCATCATTTGACGTGTCCTCATACGTCTGAGCAGAATGGTGTTGTAGAACGAAAACATCGTCATATTGTTGACATGGGCATCACGATGTTGGCTCAAGCACGTTTACCCATGTGGTTCTGGGGCTATGCTTTTTGTTGTGCTGTACATCTCATAAATCGTCTCCCTACTCCGATTCTAAAGGGACAATCTCAGTTTAAAGCTCTTTATGGGACTGATCCATCATATGATCATCTGCGTGTTTTTAGCTGTTGTTGCTATCCCTATCTATGGCCGTTTTTAACCACAAGCTAGATTTTTGGTCTCAACCTTCCACTTTCTTAGGATACAGTTCTAAACATAAGGGGTATTTGTGTCTATTACCGATTGGCAAGATCGTTGTTTCGCGTCATGCGGTGTTTGATGAGAATAAGTTTCTCTCAACCCCGGAGCCGTCATTGCCGATTACAAATCAGCCTATTTCGACATTTATTCCTGTGGTTCGATCCGGTGTGTCCGGTTCTGCAGAGCCATCGGTTGCTGGTTTTTCTCCTATATGCCCCCAACAAGGTGCTTGTTCATTTTCGTCTTTTCTAGTCCCTGCTCAACCTGAGGTTGGGTCTGATCGCGACTCTCATAGCTCCTCTCAGCCTGATCCTCAGCCTGATCTTCCATTTGAAGGAGGTCTTAGTTTTTTTCGACACTCAAACACTGCCTTTACCTAAGGACAATATCCACCCAATGGTGACTAGGCCTAAGGCTGGAGTCTTCAAATCGAAAGCATTGTCTGTCGAGGCCGTTGAACCTTCTACAATAGAAGAAGCTTTGAATTCCTCTGAATGGCGGGCTGCCGCTCAGGCAGAATATGATGCGTTTATTCGAAGTTCTACTTGAGAGCTTGTTCAACGACCGCAAAATCGCAAGGTTATTGGGTGTAAGTGGCTATTCAAGATTAAAAGAAATCCAGATGGTACTGTGGCTCATCAGAAAGCTCGTCTAGTAGCAAAAGGTTGTTCTCAGCTTCCTGGGTATGATTTTAAAGAAACGTTTAGTCATGTGGTAAAACCTGCTACTGTGTGTGTTGTTTTGACCGTTGCTTTCTCGAGAGGGTGGCAGTTGAGGCAAGTCGACATCAACAACGCTTTTTTGAATGGTGAACTTGACACTGAGGTTTTCATGCATCAGCCTCCTGGATATGAGTAGTGTGGCTCCGATGGACAACCTCTTGTGTGTCGTCTGAAGAAAGCCTTGTACGGTCTTAGACAGGCCCCTCGCACCTAGTTTGAGAAGCTCAGAAAGTTTCTCGTCTCACTGGGATTTACAGTTTCCAAGTTGATTCATCGTTGTTTGTGCAAATAATAAATGACTCCACCCTCTATGTTCTTGTTTATGTAGATGACATTATAGTCACTGGCAACTTGTCCACGTCTATAGACTGGTTTGTTCGATTACTGAATAGTGAGTTTTCGCTTAAGGATTTGGGTGACCTTCATTATTTTCTTGGGCTCGAGGTCACTCGTGCGATAGACTGTCTCCATTTATGCCAACGAAGTATATTCGTGAAATACTTGGACGGTACTCAATGCTCAATGGAAAGGGAGTTCATACTCCGATGATCAGTTCGTCAACCATGTCTAAGTCTGATGGTGAACCTCTGGAAGATCCAACTGAGTACAGAAGTCTTGCTAGTACTCTTCAGTACATTGTTCTGACTAGGCCAGACATTGCGTATGCTGTTAATAGAATCTGTCAGTTCATGCATCGTCCTACCACGACTCATATGGTGGCTCTAAAGCGAATATTACGGTATTTGTCTGGCACCCTGGATTTTGGCTTAGTCTTTCGGACATCTAGTCGTTTGTCTTTGGTTGGTTATGCCGATGCGAACTGGGGACTTGACTTTGACGACCGACGCTCTACCTCTGCCATCTGTGTCTCACTTCGCATGGACCTCGGTTTCATGGGGTCTAAGCGACAAGTAGTTTCTCGATCCACAGCTGAAGCTGAGTATCGAAGTCTTGCTGTGGCAACAAGTGAGATGACGTGGTTACTCTCGTTACTTAGAGAATTGCGAGCTGTGTCTGATGATACTCCTGCTCTCTGGTGTGATAGTTCAAGTGCGGTAGCAGTTGCAGCAAATCCTGTCTTACACTCCAAGTTTAAACATGTCAAATTAGATTTGTTTTTGTCTGTGAAAAGGTTGCCGATGGGTCTCTTCTGGTAGGAGAAGTTCTTGCGTGTGATCAGGTCGCCGATATCTTTACGAAACCATTGACTGTAATGGGTTTTACTCGGTTTTGAAATCTTTTGTGCATCTCACGAGTAGTGAAGCTAGGTGCATGATAGAATATCACTTACCTTCACTTACCTTAGTCAATAGAGCTAGCCAAAGAATTGTTTTCAGTCGGTTAGGCTGTTATGAGTTTGTTAGAAAAGCAGTTGATTCAACTCTTTATAAAAGACAATGAATGGATGAATGAGGTAGATTATTCATATCAGATTCAAACACAAAAATAGAAAAAAATCTCTGGTTCATTTTCTTTAGAAATCTCTCGTTTTACTCTTTATCGTTTCTAATTACACTTTCTAGCACCTTTCAACCGTTTTATCTAATGGACATAGAGAATGGGTATTTTTTAGTTAGATTCCAAATATAAAATGGTGTTGACTTAGAGACTATGAAAGGGTGGTGTTTGGGCACTACCTCATTGTCCAGCCATGGCTTGTGGACTTCAACCCGTCAAAAGCCTTCCCAAGTGTAGTGTTGACATGGATTCGATTCTCTGGTTTGCTAGGCTTTTTGTATAAGCGAAGGGTTCTGGAACAGATTGGAAGTTTGGTTGGTAAGGTGGCTCGGTTAGATCTAAAAATGGACAATAGAACTAGTGGTAGATTTACAAGGATGGTTGTGTTTGTGGATCTAGATAAACAGCTCATCTCACAGGTCTTGGTCAACGAAAAATTTCAGATAATAGAATTCGAAGCCTTATCGGCGGTTTGTTTCGCCTAAGGCCGATATGGCCATGTTAAGGGATTCGTGCCATTTTGAGATGGTTGACTTAAACCTCCCTAGCAAGGAAGACAAAACCATCCCCTTGACGGAGAATGTTGACGGTGGCGGAGGCTCCCTACGACCCTTGGATGATTGTCGAAAGGAGGTCTAGGCTGAATGAAAGGGATGTTAGTGGAAGAAAGGCAATAATTAAGGCTAGAAGATTTGATCCGTTAACTCGAGGATTATGGCCCATTTGAGGGTGTTAAAGGCCAATAGAAACGGGTCGAGACAAGATAATGTGGGTGAGGTGCCTGGTGAATCAAAATTAACAAATTAGCTTGGTTCAAATGGGTCGCATGTCTCAATTCGTGAATAAGGGGACAAACGATTGGAGTTTTGGGCTAGCATTTAGAAAGTCTATTGGACAGAGTTTGATTGTTTCTGGGTTGTCTCCTTCTCATCTTCATGGGCCACTCCCTTCCAATTCTTTACATCGGGCGTTGGAATTGACAAAAAAGGTGGGTACCTCCAAGCCTAATAACTAGGGGTGAGTAAAATCCGATTCGATTCGAAAAACTTGATAAAAATTTCAAATTTTGAATTAAATAGTTCGAGTTATTTGAGTTAATCAAGTTATTCGGATCTACCCGAATAAAAAATTAAGTTTTTCAGTTTAACTCGAATATGAATTTTACAATTCGAGTTATTCGAAAATTCGAATAAGAAAAGACAAAACTACGTCGTTTTGATAAATGTTTACTTTTTTAAAAGTTAAAATTCAAAATAATTAAGTTAAAAGGCAAAACTACATCGTTTTGATAAATGTTTACCCATTAAGTTAAGGCAAAATCATTATATTGTTCATGTAGTTAAATAATCTTGTACTTCGTCTACTAGTTAAATAATCGGTCCATCTAATCGCAACATTAATTATAAATAATAGGATTCGTTAACTCAACTCGATTTGACTCAAAATTTTTTGACTCGATTCGATTCGATTCGAAAAAAATTCAAATTGAGTTTGGTTGCTAAAATAGGATTTGTTAACTCGACTAACTTAAAAATTTTTTACTCGATTCAACTCGACTCGATCGAATACTCACCCCTACTAATAACAGTGAGTTATTAATTAACACCCTCCAGCGCAAGAAATTTTTACTACTAATACTGGCTCGTTAGAGGTCGTGGGTAACAATCCCACGGTGATTGGGACTCCTAATATCGTTTTTAAGTGACCAGATTTAAAAGTCGTGGCAGCTGTTGTGTCCACGACTTCTCGCGTGCTGGACTGAAAAATAAATAAAAGGGGATTTTAGTTGATAAAGGTTAAAATATTAAAATGAATAGAATGAAATAATAACAGAATGATAATTGCAAAATAAAATTAAATAATTGAAATTAAAATGGTAAATCAAATAAGCAAATTCTTAGCCTTAGACTCGATAATTTCATTCTGAAATTGATCCTTGAAAGTGGGTTTTTTCTTCCAAACGATAAGCTGGTTATAGCGACCAAGGACGCCTCAACCGTCAACTTCTCCTTATGTAGTTGATTCTGGTACAACCTGCAAACCAATACTTACTGACTATCTAACCACGAAACATGTGTCCGTAATTTAAGATCTCGGCAGACTTGCGATCTAGAAGAGTCTGTTGGAAAATATGGACATCAAATATATAATAAGGGTAATTACATATTATTATTTATTATCATGATATGTTAGCCCAAATTAAAAGTGATCTAATTTGGTTAAAATTTTATTGGGCTTTAATTATTAAATAAATTATGGGTCAAATATGTGTAGATACTCTAGTAATTGAGTTCTAATAAAATTCTAATTAATGATGGGCTAATTAGAATTTGATTAGAACTAATATGCCAAGGTTATAAATATTAGGGTAATTGTCTCCAAATTATACACAAAATATCTTTTCTAATATCCCATTATTAGGGAAGAGAGAGGGGAGATATTCTCTAAATTTCTTGTGTGCTAATTTAGAAGATAAAATCTCCAAAATCCTGTAAAACTTTAAGGAATTCATGGATACAAGTACGCTTCCGTATCTAGTTTTATTCTTGATTTATTCTTGATGATTTGACATGATAGATTCTGGTTTATTCAGTTTTATTTTAGATTTATTTTACAAATCTAACAACTGGCATCCGAGCTTTATCATGTTGAATAATTGAGAATGAATTGATTCTTTATTATTTTTGGATTGATTCATTTTTCTTTTTAAATTTTATGGATTTGATATTTTAATTATATATTATGTTAAATCTTTGAGATTTCGATAAATTTTTGAGTTTTGATTCTTTAAATAAAGTTTTGAGTTTTATAAATATAATCTAATTTAATAGTTGCATATGCTATTCGAAAGATGAAAGTTTATTTATTTATTTGATAAAATTAATTTGTGAGATTTTTTATCTTCTTTTCACACAATTATTTTATAAATTTTGGTTAAATTCATTATTAAATTAAAGTTATAGACTTGCAACTTTTTGCAATTGAAGAATTCCAATTGGGTTGTATAATTAGTTTTGAAAGTTAATTCACTTGATAATCGAATAAATAAATGTTGGTAAGATTTTTTTTTGCACTATTTGTTTTAAAATTTCTGTTTGTGGTTGAATATATATTGAATAATCATCTTTTGTCTTTATTCATAATGAATTATATTCACCATTATATACGAATGATTACTTTTGGTTTCTATTATAATTATTTTATATAAGTTTTAGTCCTTATGGAACTTGACTAAAATTAAAATATTTGGGATTTTTTAAATATGTTGGCTATGAATTTTCATAAGTAGTTAGCATATAAAGACTTTTATATAATTTGAGATTCTTTTTATATTTAGTGGTTATGGATTTTTTAAGTATTTGTGCGTATAAAAGAAGTTTTATGATAATGTCTTTAATCATGAATATAAATTTGAGTTTACATGAAATATGTAAGGCAAGTCAAGATTATTTTATATTATTATAATTGTGTGTATATATTATGTGTATATATATTATATGCATATCAATGATTTTGAGGATTAATGCATGATTATAGTTTGTGTGAATAGGTGTTTATAACCATTATTCAATAAGATATTTTTATAGTTTAATTGGTGAAATTAAGTCTTGATAGATATCAATTGAAGTTATTTTTTTTTGTTATGGTTATATATTCAATTTTATGAGTGTTTTGGTGCAAATTCATGTCAACTATATACATATTTAGATATTTTGGTTTTAAGTTTGGTTCTATAACTTAGGTTTTGGCAACTTATGGTTCCAAATATTTGGTTAAATTATGATGATATGTTTTATTGTATGAATTGTGATATATGCCAACTATTATGATTTAGGTTTTGAGATTAATTGGCTTGAAAATATTTTCAAGTATTCATGTGAATATCTATTTAATCATAAATACAACTTTGGATTTACATGGTAAATTCAGGTAAGTTTTTCTATTTGATTATGAATACATGTATATCGTAAATTACTTTGGTATTTTTATCCATGCCAAAATTATGAATACATGTGCTTGTTAATTATTTAGCTTTGAACCACTATATTATTTATGTTTGGTTTTGATATATATGATTTTGGAACAAAAAGAAAAGAAAAAAAAAAACAACCTTATTTTGGGTTATTTCGAATCTATAAAGCAATAAAAATATTTTTGACATTTGACTATTGGGGAAATTTTAAATTTGAATATTGATATGTTTATATATATTTTAAAATAACTTAATTGAAGTAATAAGTCACTAAAGTGATTTTTTTGTATAAATTATTTTGTTTTAAAATATAAAAGGTTGTGTACATGTAACTTAAGTTATGTTAATATTGATCGACCCAAATAAAACTTAATAATATAACATGTGCAACTATGGTAGTAAACATGTGACAATTATTCGATTTTACATGTAAGCAATAAATTGATCCAAAGAAAGATTTATGGTTTGACATGTTCTTATTGTCAATATTTGATTATTACACCAATATATCACTTACAAATTAATATTATAACACCCCTAACCCGTATCCATAGTCGAATTAAGGTTATGAGGCATTACCCATAAAACACATCTTTTAAGCAATCATTAAATCACAAATTCTTTTCACCATTAAAATTATAACACAATTTCAAATTTGAATTAAACATATATTATTTAATAAACCAAATTCACTAAAACATATTTTAAAGTTTAACTGAGTACATAACAAATATAAATAAAATCACATAATTCAAAACAAAATAATCACTTAAGTTTAAATTACTACATAAACTTACGCACATAAATTTTATGCCATCATTTAGCATAAAATTACAAAGACATAATATAAATTATTATTCACTATCATAAATATTTGCAAAATTAATACTTCTTTATAAACTTTCATCACACAAGCTTGCGTATATAACACATTATTTCAAGTTAACTTAAGTATAAAAGATAACTAAAATATATCTATTTACATGCCAAATTAATTTAATAAAGCACATATACATAACCAAATAGTTAACTACCCATTCGGTCATATCATATTACTTATAAATCTTTCATAATTAAACTATATCAGCACATGTCCTTTATCACATTTAAACCTTTATTACCGAATCTTAATATCAATTGTTACCTCTTATATACATATCACAAGATTCAATACAATTTATAAACACTTACCTAACATATTCAACCATATATCACATATATTATAATAAAATCAAATAATAATCAAAATCATATAAACTTAACCTTTGCACATTATGACCGAACACAAATACCAAACCAAAATAGAAATCCAACAACACATACACATATTTACCATGGAATATACTTTCTACTCATATTTATATCATGACCAAATATGCACAAGCATTAACATTAAATTCAAATCAAGCCATATAACCAAATTACACACATACATATACTATGGAATAAAGAACTTATTAACAAATCTATGACATAACCAAAAACACATATAGACATTAATATAAAAAATTAAGCCATTTTCACATGGCTCAACATATTTACAATTTCAAAATAAACCAAAAACATATGCTAGCCTATACATGCCATAAATTCTTAATTCAAGTTTTAAAATACCAAAATAACGATCGATAGTGTGATGGACTTTCTTGACGATCCCTGAGCTCATAACTAGCTTTCCAAAAATCTATAAAATAACGAACAAACACATACAGAGTAAGCTTAAATAGCATAGTAAATCATAAGCACAAAAATAATTCAATGTTAATAATAATTTAACTTTACCAACCAACTTATAATACCAAAAACCAATTTTTTTTGTTTCCAAAGTCATAATCTCAAATATAAATAATAAGCATCCATATACCAATCCAATAATGGCCAAATATACACAAATTTATATTCATATGTTCATGAATCAAAATATAAATTTTTGACTTCAAAATCATAAGGCCGAATATACTTTCCATAATTACATACACTCTCAATTGCGTCATGTAACATTGTATCGCATATCTTTCAATCAATTTACCTTCCTTCCAAATAAGTAAACCACTTTCACGTACCTGTCACTTTAGCTCATTTAACACATCTGATTTCTTTTATCTTTGCTCACATATAATTTGCTAGGCATATAACATAATATAATAGACAGTACAGAGCCTGATAGGCATAAAGCCCAATATCTTTCACCGGCACAAAGCCTGCTGGGCATTTAACCTGATATTATACTCCGGCACATAACCTACTAGGCATAAAGCCCGATATCTTTCACCGGCACAAAGCCTGCTAGGCTCAAAGCCCGATTATCATTATTATGAAGCTGTCTCATAATCCATTCATATATCAAACTTTTCATATACTCCATATACTTCATACGGACTTTCAAATGCTATAGCTCAATCGAATTAACTTTGAACACATTATTTCTATATTTATTCACATTCGACTAATTCAAAATTAATTCCACAAATTCCAAATCAGCATATTACTAAGCTACATTTCAAATTAACGATGTTTAATTGCTTAAAAACTTACCTCGGACGATGAAAAACTGGTACGGATCGGCTAGTCGACAACTTTACTTTTCCCCCGATCTAAATTCGTTTCTTTTGTTCTTGATCTATATAATTCCAAAATAACCTCATTTAAATACAATTTCATTCAATTTAGTCCAAAAACACATAAATGAGAAAATTACATTTTTACCCCTAATATTTCACAGTTTCACAATTTAGTCCCTATTGCACAAAACACAAAATATTCAAAATTTGAATACACTATAGTTGGGCCGAATTTTATCCATATTCATACAAGTCCATACATGTCATTTATTTTTCATTTTAATCCCTCAATTTATTATTTTTGCAATTAAGCCCTAATTACTCAAAATCACCAAAAATCTCAATACAAAACATGTTAATCTAAAACATATATTTCATATTTCATCAACTAACAACAAAAATCAGAACTAATCATCAATGGCATATCTCAAAATCTTCATCAAATTCTAAAATTAGGGTATGGGCTTGATAGTATACTAAGCAACGATCTCAAAAACGTAAAAATTATCGAAAACCGAACAAAATCACTTACCCAATTAAGTCTCCAAAGTGCCGAACCTTAGATAAATTTTCTTCTTTTATTTTCCTTTTATTTTTGGCAAAGATGAACATATAATGGCTTTGTTTTATGTTTGTTTTATTAATATTAACATAAATTATTAAATACCATTTTTAACCTTAATTAAAACATTAAAAATTTACATATATCAAGGCCATTATTGTCCACTACCGTCCACTACCCTTTAAAATGGGTAAATTACATTTTAAATACTCCCATTTAAAAGGCAACAACAATTCAGTCCTTGCACATTAAACAATCAAATTTTCATTTTACGCGATTAAGCCCATTTTAATAATTCGCCACCCAAACGATAAAATTTTAAAACGAAAATTTAATACACACAAATTCACACATTATAAACACCAAAAATAATTTTAAAATATTTTTCTAACTCAAATTCGTGGTCTCGAAACAACCATTCCGATTAGGGTCTAAATCGGAATGTTACAAATATTTTGTCTAAAGATAAAATATTAATGGAGTCTCTAATATCTTGAGATGATGTTTACCTTTATTCAAATTACTTTGGTTTAAATTTGAAGTCGTATGTGAGGTTGTTTATGGTTTATGATTTATTCAACTATTATTATATTTGCCAACATTATTTTATATTGTTTTGGGATAAATATATATACATATATATACTATTATCTTTTAATTTGATTGAAAGATAAGAAATATTTTAAACAAATGAATTTAGATTTTGGATTTAGGTTTTAATTAAGGATGTCTAATATTTTAAATAGATTAGTTGAAACAAAATGCCACCAAAGTGACCTCTTTTGTGTAGATTAGTTTATTTAAAATATCAAGATGATTATATGTTTTTGTAATTCATGCGTTTATTAATTGACCCAAAGGTAAGTTAATATTTGATAGAATTTCAACGACATCTGTGACGATAAATGTGTGACAATTATAAGATACTTTATGTGAACAATAAGTCAATCCAAAGATTAATTCATTGTTTGGCATAATTTATTGTCAATGTTTGATTGCTATAACAAGAGTACCACTTACTGTTAATATTACTGTCCAAAGACTTGATATTAATGTTGTGTTTGGTATCTTGAGATGGTATTAGCCATTATCTTAAATTTATTGTTTACTTATGAATATTGATGTGAGGTTATTTATTTTTTATTCTATATTCAGCTAATTCATCTTCTACTGCCACAATATCTGCTAATATAAATTTTATACCCATGCTTAATGAGACTAATTTCAATGAATGGAAAAGACACTTACTTATAATGTTTGGTTGTATGAACATAGACATTGCACTAAGGGGAGAACAACTGCTACCTCTCACTGTGGAAAACACCCTTTATGTTAAAAGGGATTTTGAGAGGTGGGATCATTCAAATTGCATGAGTCTAATGATCATGAAGTACAACATTTCAGAAGCCTTTAGGGGCAAAGAATCTAAAAAGATTACTCAGGCAAAGTTTCTTTGATGAAATTGAGAAACATTTTGCTTAAAACGATAAGGGTCAAGAAAATTCTAAGTGATCTAAAGGCTATAAATTTTATGATCCCATAATAAGGAATATTTTTGAGATGGGAACTGCAACATTTTTTGAGGATGATGAGTTTGGGGAGAGAAATAAGGTTAGAGACATTGCTTTTGAGGAGGAATTAGATTCTAACTCAATCCTACATCACTTTTGATGATGTTTAGGTTCTCATACCTATTATTGATTAAGAAGTGAATCTAGAACCTCAATAAGATAATGTTGAACAACTCCTTATTCAAGATGAGGTAATTGTTTCAGAAGAACAAACTCAACAACCTCAAGAATGAATGTCATTAAAAAGGTCCACTAGAGATATGGTTATAATGGCTTTAGTGGAATATTTTAACATTAAGCTACATCAGATGAATATTAAGTTAATGGTTTCTCAATGGTAACATTGATCATACATTTATATGGTGCAATTAGAAAGATTTGTGTCTAATGATGCAAAGTTAATGATTTGCAAAGAACCTCATCTATGGGCTTAAGCAAACTTCTCGTCAATAATATTAAAAATTTTACAAAATGATTATCTTATTCAGTTTAGAGGTGAATTTTATTGATAATCATATATGCTAGGGGTGAGCATTCGATTGAATCGAATCGAATCTAAAATTTTCGAGTTAATCGAGTTTTCGAATCGTATTTTATCATCCTAACTTAATTTGAAATTTTCTCGAATCGAGTCGAGTGAGACGAAATTCGAATCGAATCGAATCGAATCGAATCGTTCGAGTTAAATTTTAAAAAAATGACTTTAGTGTTGTTTATTTTATGTAATTTTTCAAAAAATAATTTTTTTAAAATTTTAAACATGATCATACAACAAAAATTGGAGTAAATAAGTGAATAAATAAAAGCAACACAACATCAACCTAAATAAACAATATGGGTCCAAATAAACAACAAAACAATACAACAAGATTATAATAAAGAACATAAGTAAAAATCCAAGTAAATAATATGAGTCCAAGTAAACAACAACAACATTATAATAAAAAAAACATAAGTAAAAATTCAAGTAAACAACATGAGTCGATGTAAACAACAACATTATAATAAAAAAAAGATATAAATAAAAGTCCAAAATGTAATAGAAACCTACACCAGTCCAAACAAACAAAAAAAAGAACACAATAAAAATCCAATTAACCAACAACAACAACAAACCAAACCAAACTAATAACAATAACACATCAGTTCAAAAACCATTATAGAATAGTTTAAGTTTCTTCTTGTGCTTCAAACACCGTTGGCATTGATAATCTTGAAACATCTAGTAAATGTATTGAATGAGTTAGTTAAATGATAAAAATGTTCGCAAAAAAAATTAAATAAACATTTAATTTTATAAACTAATCCTAAGTATATTACATTCTTGATCTTCAGGTATTTTTAACAAGTCTAGCAAATTTAAAAACAAAAATGTTAGTTAAATTATGCTTACTAATATAAATAACACAAAAGCTTATTTTATAAATTAAAATTTATATATTACCATCTTCCATGATTTGAAGTTCATCAACATAATCTTCAAGATTGATGGCATCATTAGATTTCCGAAGCCAATCTTGTGTGCAAACCAAAGCCTCGACCATGAGATGAGTTAGAGAACTTCTAAAACTATCGAGAACACGTCCACTAGTGCTAAATGCACTTTCTGAGGCAACTGTTGAAATAGGAGTAGCAAGAATATCTCGAGCCATTTGTGAAAGAATAGGGAATCTAGGACTGTTCATTTTCCACCACAACAGTAAATCAAATGAACTTGAATTGTTTACTTCTTCATCCTCACCCAAATATCTATCCAACTCAGATTTACTTTCTAATCTAACATGTTTCTTCTTCTGAAGGTATTTTTGTTTGGCCAAGCCTATTTTCATTTCTGACTGATCTATTTCCATTGAACTACAAAGATTTGTCGAAGAACTAGATCTACCTTCAAACTGTTGAATTCTCCCGGCATTAGAGGAATACTCGTTGAACAAGCAATGCAATTCTCTATCAATCATTTTCATAATGTCATTGGCAACATTAGGAAAAAGCAAGTTGACCCCAAAGTCCAAAAAACTCATTTTACATCGTGGATCAAAGATGACCGCCAAGTAAACTAGCATGTTGATCTTGTTTCCTCCACCCCAATACTTATTATATTTATCTCTCATTTTGGAAGTCATAGAAACTATGTCTAGATCTCCACAACTTTGCCACCCATCAAAAAGACAATGCACATCCGTCAATACTTCAAAAAATGAATGAGAGGTAACATGCAAAGATCCGGACACCTTCAGTGTAAGATGATAAAAAGGCTCTAATGCTTTTATAACTCTTCGAACAATTTCCCAATCATCAAATGTAGGAACTCCATCTCCAGCAGTAAGGTCAAGAAAAAAATTATGGTCATCACGTACATATGATTCAAATGCACGCTCATATTTTTCGGCCACCTTTAACATCATATATGTTGAGTTCCATCTAGTAGGCACATCTAAACACAATTGAGCCTTACTATCTATCATTTCTTCTTTTACCCGTTGGTTGAATTTTATCAACCTCGATGGTGATGCTCTTATATACCTCATAGCACCTCTAACTCGATCCACAGACACAGAAACATCCTTAATACCGTATTGCACAATGAGATTAAGAATGTGTGCAACACATCTCATATGAATAAATTTTCCATTTGCAACAGAAGCATTTCGATGATTCAATTTCTTTCTCAAATATTCAATGGCAACACTATTGACGCATGCATTATCAACAGTAATGGTGAAGACCCTCTCAATCCCCCAATCTCGAAGACATTTTTCAATAGCTTGACCTATGCTTTCACCTCTATGAGCAGATATTGGGCAAAAATTTATAATTCTTTTTGCAACCTCCACTCATCATCCACCCAATGTCTTTCGTTAAAACCATGTAAGATATCCTCTGCAATGAAGTCCAAGTGTCCGTAGTCAAACAAACTCTACTTATATCTTTTCAAAATAATTCTTCATCACACTCTTCATGGAGTTAAATAAATCAAGACAATCCTTCTAATTGTCCAACGAGATGGAAGACTAAAACGTGGGCATGCTATAGAAAGAAAGTATTTAAAACCCTCTCCTCTACAATTTTAAAAGGAAGTTCATCCACAATTATCATACTGAACCAATGCTTTTCTAATAGCATCTTTATCAAACACCCAAGTTGATAAATCCGTTGTTTCTTGGCTAACATTCACAAATGTTAATTCGATTGCTTTGGATCAAGTATTACCTCGAGGTCTTTTAGGCATGTTTTCAAATGGTTATTCAAATTTGTTGTAGAACCCAAGTTGTTTCCATGGTGTAAGTAACATCACATGCATTGCACCTTGCTCTCTTCTCCCCTCTTTAGTCACATACTTGGTGAAATGGTTCCAACAAGTCGCCTTGGAGTAATCTTTTTCAAACATTTTCCTTGGTTGTTGTTTGATCATCTCTACTTGGGGAAGAATTTTGTGAACTTTGAGTTGAACCATCTCGCTTTGGATCACTCATCTACAAGTAAACATTTGTTGCAATCACTAATGATGACCAATAATTGATTTAAAATCAAACTTAATAACATTTATGCTTTAATTTATTTTTTGAACCAAAGTTTTCATTCAACTAATTCACCAGAAATGGAAAGCAAGTTAACTCCAACTAATAGAGGTAGCTTTAAATGAGTGGTCAAACCTCAAAAGTAATAAAGTTTAAAAGTTAAAAGTCGATAAAACTTGTATTCAATTTAAAAGTAAAACTATTGCACGCTTATATGACAAGATGAAGCACATAGTTTTTATCACTTTTAACTTTTAAGGAGTTTTCAATTTAAAATTTGTATTCAATCTTTTATATCTTTTTATTTTTTATTTATAGGGTGGATCCTCACGCTTTCAATTTTCTTTTCATCCTACCGAGTAAAACACTCTTCTTTTGCAAATTTAGAGTAAGTTTGAGATTATCTACGATATATAAAACTTTTGATTTAAGGAAAGAGAAATTGATTTTGATCCTTTTTTTAATCTTGATTTTATTTCTACTCAAATTATTTGAAAGAAAAAAAGGAAAAATTGGGTTACTCAAAACCAATTTCGAGGGTAGATATCTAGTGACAAAGAACGTCAAGAATCTATGCCATATCCAGTAGGAATCTTTGAAATCAATTTGGCCAAAATTTTATGCACTTGTTAACATATTTGGTTGGCATTGATATGCCCACTTTCTAATCTATCTAGACTTTAACGTTTTAGAGATACATGGCACAACCCTCACTTTTAATGTGATTTGTGTTCCTACTCGCATTAAATTTGTAATCCTGATAATTACCCAACCTAGTTTAGTTAAAAACATTTTTCTTGCCAACCTAGTTAATAGCACTACCTTCATTTGATGATAAGAATTCCAATATAAGAAAAAAGTAATCAGAGAATATTGCCTAAAAACAAACTGGAAATACACATCATTTCTCAAGTAAAAGGAACTGACCTTGTTAACACTAGGAACAAGTTCTTGCAATGCCCGGATTCTTTCGGCAATCCTCTACCTGTGCAACTGTACCATTTAAAAATAAAAAAAAAGCTCCTCCAATAAAAATAAACAAAAAGCAAGTCAACTCCAACCATTCAACTAATTCAACAGAAATAATTTTCCTCCAAAATCATTAGCTTCAAATTAAGTAATTTATATCACTCAAAGATAATTATGTTATACTATACTATAAGGCTGCATGTATAATAGAAACAGTACATTGCTAGTGTACCAAAGACTAAAAATATGGTAAATTATTTGCATTTGAAATTTTAATGAAATAAAAGACATATCCATATAATAATTACTAAAGAATAAATTTAAAATTTTTAAAAATAAAATGAATAGATTTAAATAAGTTTAAGTTATGCATTTATTATAAATATACCAAAATTTAATGTTTATATTTTAATAACGTGGAATTTAAACAATCAAAAATAGTAGTAATGATATGAAAGAAATGTAGAAGGTGAGGTATATATTTATAAAACAGTAGGCAAAAGATGGAACATCTTTTTTACATGTTCTATCCAAAAGATTCCATTAATAGAAATCAATAGCTGCACATGAAACAATGGCCATGCTTGAAGAAGGCAAATGATAGAAGGTTTTGACATGTAAAAAAGAAATATTATTAATCCAGGTGGTTGTCCTTCTAGAACATCCTTTCTAATTAATGTTGTAATGAAAGTAGAATACAAGGTAGGGGGTGTTTGAGATCCGACATTTGTGTTTTTGATATTCATCTTATAAAATTGTAAAGAGGTTCATATATTAATTTATAATTCTATTATTTTTGAAGAAATTAAATAGAATTTTTCATATTTATGAAAATTAAAATGTAATTATAATATTATTTTTTAAAGGGACTGAATTAAAAAAAATTATTTTAGGGAGCTCCTTTCTCTTAGCATCGAATTTGCTCACCCAAAAGATTTGTTGCAAAGGAAAAGCATTCAGTCAGCAAGACTAGAATATGCTTGGTTTGGTTAACTCAGAATAAGCACCGTAGGAGTCAAAAGGAAGTGACTGCCCTGGTCATATACCCGCCGAAAGGTTAAAAGTAAAAGATCTTCCCAGCTTTATTTTTCCTACTTGCTACTATCCATGGATAACAACGAATTTCAGCTTTGCAAATAATCATATAATAAACTACTGTTTTTTTTTTCTTGGGTTCTATCTAAAAAAACAGTGAATAAGCTCTCTCAAGCTCTCTTTTTTTCTTATATACATCCATCATACATAACATACATAAGCATCATCTACATGTTCTATGTATGTATAATCAAACATTTACATTTTTTTAGAAGTACCCAAAGCTCGTACTCTGTTTTTTTTTCCTTCTTGGGCTCTATTCAAAATAGAAAATAAGTTCTGCTTCTTCCTTTTTATACATACATACATAAGCATCATCATTCATCCACTTATGTATGTATTTTAGAAGTACCCAAGCATGTAATTTGTTTTTTTGGGGGGGTTATGAATATATATATACATACACCGAAAGTAAGTAGGAACTAGGAACTAGGAAGAAGAGAAACGTAAGAAAAATGGAAATGAAGAGTAGAAAAAGAGATTAGATAACTTACTAGAGAAAGGCGCAGCTGAGAGCCTGAGGGCTGAGAGTTAGAACAGAGAAGAAGAAAATTAATTTGGGGTTTGGATTTGTTACCTAGAGGCTAGATAGAGACGATGGAATTTGGGGGTTTAGGGTTTCTTTTTCATTTTTATTTTGGGGTTTCATTTTTATCGTGCCTTTAGGAAATTTCATTTGGGGGAGGAATTGGGTTGGGTTTGGGAAAATAAATATTTGGGTTTGGGCTTGAGGAAATTGGGTTAAAATAAATTAAGTAAAAACTTAAAATTTAAAAAATAAAAAAGTATATATTCGGTTTATTCGAATTATTCGAGTTATTCGAATTTGAAAATTCAACTCGATTCGAACTCGAAATTCGAAACTCAAAATTCGAGTTGATTCGATTAATTCGATTAACTCGATTAACTCGATTTGAATAATTCAAAATTCGAATTTTTTTTCAATTTTTTCGAATCGAATCGAGTTTTGCTCACCCCTAATATATGCCATAAGTTTAGTGGGAGTGAGTTTCTATATTTGGTTTAATAAGTTAATGACATACTGATTGTCAATAATAAGTATAGCCTCAATCAATGCCCTATGAATGATTTTGAGATTACAAAAAAATGCATTAGATTTTTTACATTTTAGTTGTAGAAAGTCTAATGTATGTTCAGGATTGTCTACATTGGAATATTGTGTGCACTATTAGGATGTTAGACAGATATTTTAAGCAACCCTGGTTTGGACCATTGGATAGCATCCTAGAGGGTTATAAGGTATTTTTAGAGAATAAAAGATTACATGCTCATATATCGGAGGTCTAATCAGTTAGAGATCACCAAGTATATACACTCTGATTTTGATGGAATATGGATACAAGATTTTATCACTAAGGTGCAAATTGTGAAAACAAATTGCAGTCTTTTATTCCAATAGCAACAGGAGCACATCAAAGTAAAAACACATAAACTTTAAGTTCTTGGTTGTTAAAGTAAAAGTTCAGAGTGGTTAGGTGCTTGTAAACACTACACCAAAACAGACTTTTAGTGGCGTTTTTTAGGCTTTTAACGGCGCTTATAAGTGCCACTAATAGTATTTTGCTTTCGAAAGTGCTGCAAAAAAAGGCCGCTAAAACAAACGCCGCAAACTTTAGCGGCGTTTATGAGAAAAAAAACGCCACTAAAATAAACGCCGCAAACTTTAGCGGCGTTTATGAGAAAAAAGCACCGCTAAAGGTCCTGACTTTTAGCGGCGCTTTTCCCACAAACGCCGCTAAAGGTCATGACTTTTAGCGGCGCTTTTCCCACAAGCGCCGCTAAAGGTCATGACTTTTACCGGTGCTTTTACCACAGATGCCGCTAAAGATCCTGACTTTTAGTGGCACTTTTCCCACAAACGCCGCTAAAGGTCCTTGTAACACCCCAAACCCGGCCTAGAAGTTAGGCCCGAATCTTGCGTGTCACATTGAAGGAAGTTGAAAAGCTAAGCAATTGTTTAGAAAAGTTTTATCAGATTTTTGAACTCTGAGTTTGTTGTTTGTTTGAGAAAAACGCGATTTGCTAAATGACCATTTAAAAGTTATTATTCTGAAAAACTATTTTGTTATGAAAGTTGAACTTACATCGTTGCGTAAGCATGATATTTTAGAAAATGATTGCTAATGTTTTAAGAACCCCGTATTTATAAGTTTAACAGTTATAAATAAAAACTCAAAAAAAATAAACCAATGGCCTTTTTACAAAATATTAACCCAAAATAAATAATCTTAAACCAAAGTAAAAATCGAAATTACTAAAGTTCACGAGTAGTATCTCCGATGTATAGCCACCCCCGAGTCCTCCACGGCTCCCAATCCTTCATCGCTGGGAATTACCTGAAACATTTAATAAAAAGAGGGGGTGAGTTTATGAAAACTCAGTGTGTACAACTCTCATCGGTAAGAACATGCATCACAACAATTTGAGCCGAAGCCCATTACAGTAAAGGTGGCAATTGGGCCTTAGCCCAAAATAGCCTCGGTTAAGCCTTAACCCATATCATATGTCACAATAGATAATGTATGCAATGTGATGCAAACCCATACCAACCTAATTTTCCATCCTTTACACGCCACCCGTACCAGCCCAGCACACCGTGGGGATTTCTACAATCAACCCTCTATCCGCTACACTATGTGACCTTATAATCAAGTGTGGCTTAGCCACCGATCACTATGTGACCTTATAATCAAGCACTTCCCCTTAAATATTATATCCATATCCCATGCATAACATACATGTCATAATGAATGCAACATGCTATCAACAAGCCAAAGATTACCACATACATCCGTGCACGCAAGGAAAACGATACAGTCACGTACCTGGCATCCCTAATCTTACCCAAAAGGGTATCACGACTGTCCACACAGCCTTTTTCGGCTTTTCAACCCATATAATTAGTGATACAAATAAAATAAAGTGGGTGAAGTTTTTACACACAATCACGCTAATCAACCCCTAAGGGTATAACGGTAATTTTACCTACCGAGGGTATTTCAGTAATTTACCTACCAAGGGTAATTTGCTAATTTTACAAAATAGGGGTATTTCGGTAATTTTGCAAACTAGAGGTATTTCGGTAATTTTGCAAACTAAGGGTATTTCGGTAATTTTACAAACCAGGGGTATTTTAGTAATTTTACAAACTAGGGGTATTTTGGTAATTTCACAAACCAGAGGTATTTCAATAATTTCACAAACCAGGGGTATTTCGATAATTTTACAAACTAGGGGTATTTCGATAATTTTACAAACCAAGGGTATTTTGGTAATTTCACAAACTAGGGGTATTTCGGTAATTTTACAAACCAGGGGTATTTCACAAACCAGGGGTATTTCGATAATTTTACAAACCAGGGGTATTTCGATAAGTTTACAAACCAAGGGTATTTTGGTAATTTCACAAACCAGGGGTATTTTGGTAATTTCACAAACCAGGGTTAATTCGATAATTTCGCAAACTAGGGATAATTCGGTAATTTCACAAATCAAGGTGTTAACGACCCAACAGAAGGTCCACTGTCGCCTCGAGCGACTTAAGTATTATACACAGAGATAATGATACGAATGGGCCTAAGGCCCATTCTCGGCCCAAGTCGGCCCACACCCTCGTGTGGCCCATTCAGCCCAAACCTAACCACATATATGAGATTCACACAGTCTAGTTCACTATCTACTACTCAATCATACAATTTACTCATATGGCCCCCGAGCCCATTGGGCCCACTTGGCCCCTTTGGGCTATCATGGCCCAACAGACCACACCTACAAGAATACTCATGGTGGCCTCGACTATCGCGTCGAAGCTTCCACAGGTGTGCTCGCACGCTCATGTGGCTACCATCGTCGTGTGACCGGCATTTTGGCATTTTCCACTCTACAGCTAGAGTAGAGAGAAGTACACACCTGATAGGAATCTGAAGCCGCAAAATCGCGCTCCGAGCACTCCTACGCCCAACGCCAACAAGGTATGCTCCTTCTCCTCCTAGGCAGCTCTATATATAGCCAGCTTCTCACCTTCCTTCTTTGTATCTTTTCGATGTGGGATCCGTCTGTCAGTAGAGTTTAAATCCAAATCAAACTCTTTCCGTCCAATCTGCAAAATAAATACTCCATTACTTTCCATGAGATTCGAACCCAAGCTCCCTTGTAGCATAATCCACGCCGCTAACCACTTGGCCACAAGCTCCTCTTGTGACTAAAACCATGCGCAACTAAATATAAATCTATGGCCAAATTCTAAAGTCCATATAAAAAGAAAACCAAAATGCAAGAGCCAAGACTTGAACCTTGGACCTCATTCCTTCCTTTTTGGCGTCACCCCCTTGTCTCTTATGTGGCGTCACTTTGCCACTACACCATACACTCCACTTATGTAATTTTCTCCACATTTTATTCTTAAAGCCTATTACTAACTTCTAGGGTTTTTTTTCACCTAAAATCGAAATTTCCCTAAAGCCAAAGTTTGAACCCGGGACTTCATAGAAGCCCCTTAACCTTCCAAAATCACTCACCTGCTAGATCTAACTTGCATTAAAGCCGTTCTCTTATTCCCAAAATTTTAAACGCTCCTACGCCTAAGGCCCAATGGGCCAATCCTACTAGGCCCAACTTTTGGATGTTACAGTCCTGACTTTTAGCGGCACTTTTCTTACAAACACCGCTAAAGGTCCTGACTTTTAGTGGCGCTTTTCCCACAAACGCCGCTAATTTGTACAGATTTGCAATACACAATTTTTTCAATATCATACCCTTCCTACATTAAACCCAACCAAAAATAGCAAATGTAGCATAAAAATCTCACCAAAAGCATTAATTCTAAATGACACTTCAAATTCAATAAAAGATATATGATATAAATTAATAAATGAATTTTTATAATAATGTTAAATGTAATAATGTTAAAAATGATCTTAGAACGAGAAAATAAATGTCTAAGATGACGGCCTCTGCGACTGCTGAAACGTCTTCATCATAGCCTGAAGCTGTAGCTAGAGTTCATCATACTTTCTATTCTACTCTGGCTCCCTCGCTGCTGCCTTCACTCTAGGTTGAGAAATTTGCTCAACCATGCTCGCTTGCATCTGAGCTATTTGGTCTTTCAACCTCTGAACTTCAGTTCGAGATTGACTCCCGGAAGGCATGTATTGCTGGGATCCGGATCCAAAATATTGGGTCGAGGTAACACCATCTCCTTGAAATCGAACCCGACCATACCTTTTAGGACCCAAAACATCAGTAATAAAAAACAGCAAATGTAGCATATAATTCCAGCCAAAAAACAACAAATGTAGCATAAAAATTCCGACCATACCTTTCAGGACCCAAAACATCAGTAATAATTCTGTTATCGATATCCTCAAGATTAACAGAACTATTAGTTGAAGCAGCCGCTTCATACTCTGTCTTCTTCTCTTTTAGTTTCTCCTAATAAATCAATTAAAGAGTTAGAAATGAAATATACAATAAGAAAGAATGCAACATAACTTAACATTATTAATTTAAAACTAGTAACGAAGAATTAAACTATTATAATTAAACATTATAAATATTTATAGTAAATCAAATTTTATTAAGTAAATATACCTGTAAGGCCCAATTTTTTAAAAAAAGAAACACGGGCCCAATAAAACAAAAAACACAGGCCCAAAACCCAAAATAAAAAACACAGGCCCAAAACCCAAAATCTAAAAACAACAAGGGAAACCCTAGTAGGTCGTTTAACGCCGCCGCCGCCAGCAGACCCTCTTTCCGCAACGTGCGCCGGATGCCACCCCCGAGACGTGCGCCACTCCACCACGCAGCGTTAGAAACGTGCTTGAACACGTACCTGCAAAATAGAAACGAATAAGTTGTAAAACAAAGGCTATAAAAGCCATAACAGAAATCAAGTCAGGGGGCAGTTAGGGTTTTCTGGGGAGAGAAAAAAGAGAAAAGAAAACACTGTAACAGAAAGGAGTTCAGAGAAATACAAAAAAAAACAAAGGTTTCGTTTTTGTTTTTCCTTTGCTGTTTTCATTTTTATTTTTTTTCTGTTCGGAATTTATTTTTTGGGTTTTCTCTCTTTTAAAAAAAAGAAAAAACATATAAGAGTTAAAAAAAAAAACCCTTACTTTTTGATTTTCTACCACTGCACTGTGCAGTGTGGCATGCAATGAGTTAGGCGGTCCGACGACCGGACGTTGGCCGGCGTCCATCGAAAAGAGAGAGCTTTGAGAGGTTTTTTGATTTTTTTTTTGAACAAGGGATGAAATGAAGGTTTTTTAAAAGGATTTGGGTATTTATAGTACATGCAAAAGCAGGCATTGTTTTGGCTTTGGTCGAGGCCAAACGACGTCGTTTTGGTCCTCGACCATGACCCGACCAAGCACAGGGCTAGGATCCGCGCTTTTTGCTTGAGGGCTAATTGCGCGCTTAGCCCTCCGCTTTTCTTGGTTTTAAAATCAGGTTTTTATTTTCCTTCGATTTGACCCCAAAAGTTTCTTTTGTTTTCAATTAAGTCCACAGTTGAGCGCTGCGTTTTACAGAGTGGGGTTTATTGCCCTTCTGGTCCCCCTAAGTTGCGCGCGTATTGCAATTTACTCCTTCGTCGTTATTTGTTTTTAAATTCGGCCCTAAATATTCTGTTTTTAACCCAATTTGGTCCCTTTTCGATTATTTTGTTATTTTACCATCAAATTACTTTTTTTTCCCTCTTATCATCGGCTTATATGTATATATCCTTGTTTACTTTAATTTTTATATATTCGATTATATTTATTATTTTATTGTTATCTAATATTTTTTTACTGTTTTATTAATACTATTATTATCTTATTTTCTTATTATTTATTATTCATTATTATTATCATTATTATTATTATCATATACATATTATTATGACTATGGTTATATTTATTATTAGTATTATATTTGTTATTATCAAGTACCTATTTTGCATATATTACTATTATTATTAAAATCGTTTTTCTATCTTATTGTATGTGTAGTACATCTATTATTATTTTCCCATATAATTATTATTTTATTTCCTTTACTATCACTATTCTTTGTTCTTTTACTATTACTTTTATATTCCTAGGTTATTTTTTTTTCCTTGTTATTACCGTGGTCACATTTCAAGATTTTTATTTTTGTTTTTTAAAGGAAATGCATAAAAATGGGCTTTTACGAAGGTAATATTTCGTATTTAGAAGTCCGAGAAATCGTGCCCAATCGTGCTGGGTTTCGATTTTTCGTTTGTCTGGATCACTAAATATCCCTTAAAGATTTTAATCATGTTTCATAAAGGTAATTTTGTGTGTGTGAAAGTTCGGGAAATCGTGCCCAATCGTGCTGGGCTTCGATTTTTTCGTTCGTCCAGATCACTAAATGTCCTTTAAAGATTTCAATCATATTTTTTTAAAATAAGGCAATATTTCGTGTTTGGAAGTTCAAGAAATTCGTGCCCAATCGTGCTGGGTTTCGATTTTCTATTCATCTAAATAACTAGATATCCTTCACAGATTTTTGTATCGTATTTCTTAAATAAGGGCAATATTTCATGATTGGAAATCCAAGGAATCGTACCCAATCGTGCTGGGTTTCGGTTTTTAGTTTAGCCAAGTAGTGAAATATCCCTTTTCAAATTGTACTACATGTATTCTGGAAATCATAAAATGATCTTGGTATCGAGAGTTTGAAGCATCGTGTCCTATCGTCTTTGGACGTGATATTTGACTTTTCAAACGAGAGTTTTGATATCCAATACGAAGTCATCCAAATATTTTTCCATACTTTAAAATATTATTTAATTTTCGATATTAAGGACATTAATCAATCAATACGGTACCAATTTTGGGCGTTATGAGGTGCTAATCCTTCCTCGTGCGTGTCGACTCCGGACCCATTTTCTTAAAATTGTGAGACCTAAATTTTTCAAAAGTGGCCCAATCGCACTTCAAAAAGATTGGTGGCGACTCGTTTTCTTTTTAAAGTCGGCCCGCTTTCCAAACAAGAAAATGGTTCCACGACTTGGCGACTCTAATCGGGGACATAAGAGAGTCAAGTCAGTAAAATTGGTTGATTAATGTTCTTTTATCAAATTTTTTTTCTTTTCCGTTTTCCATTTGCATGAGTTTGTGTCGCGTCAAATATTTGTTTTGGTTTTGAAACGCATAAGATACCTTTGCATTTATGTTACATGACCGCTGTGGTCACATCCTTTAAGTGGGAGTGAGAAACTATGCCTTCGTGAGGTTTTCACCTCCGCATGGGCTAGGGGACCGCTTCCGGGGTACATCCGTACTTATGGTTCCGTGAGGTTTTCACCTCCGCATGGCCATAGGGAAATGTATTCCCCTGAACCGAACTCGATCTATATGAGCCTATAATGGGCGAGGATTGAGGAATCTGCCGGTTCAGGTACCCTTTTCTTTCTTTAGAACCAAACCACATATAGTGAACCTTAAGAGCCCACCCTAGGTATAGCCATGCTAAACCTTAGTGGTTACCTATGTAATGGTTAGAAATTTTTCCACTTGCTTTGGTTACTTTTATGTGATACTAACTCGCTTTATTTTGGTCATATTTACATGTCATTTCATACTTAAAAGGCGTCGATTCCTATTTTAATTACTAAGTTAGAATACTTGTTATGGGGGATGGATTCCTTGATAAAGTAGAGGATAATGCGGCCGTGCGTGATATGGTCGAGAAGACACGACTTGAGAAGGGGATAGCCTAATCAAGGCTACACATCGAATTATTGGACTTCACTCGTGTCGGTGTGACACAAAATGAGCTACAAGAACTAAGAGATATATGGGCTGGTTGGGACGAAGCAACTAGGCAACTGTTCTACACTAATTATGGTGATCTACCTTACTTACTAGACATCAGAGTGGACAAACACTTGTTTCGGGATATGACTCAATATTGGAATCTCGCTTATAGCTGTTTTACATTTGGGGAAGTAGACTTGGTGAGGAATATACAGCTTTGCTTCGCAGTCAAAGGGCTCAGGTCGACAAAATTTACTTTAGGGCCGCTAATGCACCTTCTTTTGTAAAGAAGCTGATGAGCATCACTGGGATGAGCGAACAGTGGGCCATGGCACGAATTCAGCAGAAGGGTGAAGGGAAATGCATCCCTTGGGTAAGCTTGAGGGACTGATGACGCACACCGAATATGAAGAGGAAAGTCGACATTTTGCCTTAAGTATCTATGGTTTGGTGATTTTCCCAAGGCTTTGAGGCATGTAGACGAGGCGCTTATTGATTTGTTCGACCGTCTTGACAAAGGGGTTACGCCGGTACCAGCAATTCTCACCAAACATTTAGATCTTTGAGCTCTCGTCGAAGAAGCGGTGAGGAAGATTCATGGGATGCGCTGGCTATTCTTTCGGGTGGTTCCATAGCCATTTCGGAAAGTAGATAGAAATTTTGTCGGGTCTTTTTGCGAATTACTCCCATTAAAGGAGTTGGCCGCACCTAGGAGAGAGGACATATCGAAGAGAATCGGATCGCTTCTTGAGAATCTTCGTGAAAAGGATATGGAATGGAGAGCTCCTTGGTTCGTTCCCGATGAAATCCTCTACCGGTATGGGAGTTATGATTGGGTTCCTCTGTTAGGGATCTGGGGAGCCGTCGGGTATGCTCCTTTGCTCGTGCTAAGGCAATACCAATCAAGACAGTTTATACCAGTAACGCATGGGTTAGCTCAGTTCGAATTCTCGTATAGTGGGAATAATTATAAGAAAAGAGTTCGAGAAGTTTCTGATGTATGGAAGCAGATTCATCGAATGAAAAGAGTTGCTATAAATCCAATGGTAACCCTCGAATATAGCACATGGCGGGGCAGGAGGGTGAATGACAATATCCCCATGCCGACACAGGATGCTGCTCGATCGATAGAAGAATACTTACAAGTAGTCCCTTCTGAGTTGGAGATCATGAAGCAAGACTTTGAAAGTAAAAATTTAGAGTTAGGGAAAAAGATAGAACAACTGGAAGGGGAGAAACTGGATCTGATGTTAGATATTGATATCCGTAAATCGAGGTCGGAAGTCGAGGAAAGGAAAAGGAAGGTCAAGAAGATTTGGATAGCTTGAAAACCGACTACAAGAAGTTGCATCTATCAATGAGGACTGCTGGGTTGGGTAAAACCTCGGAACAATGGCGTCAAGAACTTCAGGAGGAGAAGACCAAGGTTGACCAGTGGAAGAAGAGATTTCAGGGGGTTCAAGCACAAAAGGATGCCCTGAAAAAGACGGCGGGGGAGAGCCAAAGCGAAAATAAGATGCTAAGGGCCCGAGTAGCAGAATTAGAGAAGGCATTGGGTCAAAGTCACAACTCTACGGTGAATTTGAAATCAAGCCTAGGCCAGATTGAAGAATTGAAAGGAAAGGTGGTGGAACTCAAAGCAAGTCTTTGCAAAGCAGTGAGCTCGGATCCAATTAGAGGCAGATAACCGTGAGGAAAGAACAACTTCAACGATCTCGTAACCAAGTCAGAGAAAGAGACTACCTTATGGGTGAAGCTGTGGTTCAGATACGAGAGGTGGCCGATCATCTACGAACCCTAGCAATTCAGGCTGATGTATTAAGTATATTTTATGAGTCAAAGTCTGACCAGGGTCGAGAGCTAGCCTCACTTCTTGAGAAAGTTAAAACTTTGGGCATAAGGGCTAGGTCGTATATGTGACTCTGTTTTATGTAAAGGATTTTGTCTTTTTCAATGAGTATTTTAAAAGAAATTGAATCAGAATCGACTCTTTTATTTTTGCATTCATTCATTTGCATTATATTTCATGCATTGGCACTGCATCACTACATTTGCATTAAATATTATAAGACAACCCAATGAACTAGAGGTCATACTATAGTTATCCTGGAACACCGCTATTACACTCGGAAAAAGACGAGAGCAATGGATCAAAGGATAGAAAAGTTGGAGCAGATGCAAAAAGAGATGCAAGACCAACTGCAGGCTCAAATGCAAGAATAGTTAGCCAAGATCCAACAGGATATGAGGGATCAAATGCTGGAATCCCAGAGAAGCATGATGAGCCAGCTAACACAGTTGTTGACTGGAGGGCCAGGAAACGGAAAAAGGCCTATGGTCGATACCGGAGAAGATAATGAGGATTTTACTTGCCCTCCTGCCCTGGCCCGAAACAAGTTCCCAAGTGCAACCACCAAGAGTGTCGGTCAATATCAAGCCTCAAGACCAATCCAGATTCGACACTAGTAAATTTCCTGGCTCGAGCTCTAACCCCGAGGTCAATCTGGTAAAACCAATGGTCCTGCACTTCATGAGGCGGCGAAGGGAGAAAGTAAAATCCAAACTTCCAAAAGAGTTCGAGGATCGATGCAAGTGGTGGAAAGAAGTTTGAGCATTGGAAAGTCTTGATCACCAATGCGAAGTGGATGCTAAGAAGTTGAGTCTAGTCCCATTTAGTACTTCCTCCAAAGTTCAAGATGCCGAGTTCAAAAGTACAACGGACTAGCGCCTGAGGCCCATATTACGATGTTCACGGAGAATGATAGGATATGTCAACAATGACCGATTGTTGATCCATTGCTTTCGAGGATAGTCGATTGGGGTTGAAGAAATGGTACAACCGGTTGAGTTGTACCCAAATCAAATCGTGGAGAGATTTGGCGCGAGCTTTCATCAAGCATTACGGCCATGTGACCGATATAGCTTTGACAGATCACATTGCAAAACATGGAGAAAAGCCAAGTGAAAGCTTCGAAAATACGCCCAAAGATGGAGGGAGGTCGCCACGCAGTCCACCACCATTGCTAGAAAAGGAAATGACCATGCTTTTCATCAATACCTCAAGGCACTGCTCATTAACCACATGTTAGGAAGCACGACTAAGAGTTTCAGCGGACATGGTGATGTCGAAGCAAGATGATAGAGAACATAATCGGTGTGGGAAGATAGAGGCCGGAGAGAGCACAAGAAGAGCCGCTACCAAGAAAAGGGAAGTCAAGTGGGAATATAAGCTCGGGTTATCCTAAACCCACATTATCACCCAATCGAAAATCAGCGTATGGCTGTGGGCAGTTCACCAAGACAAGAGCCCAATACGAGACGGAGGATGAGAGATTCCAATTCACTCCTATCTGGGTGACGATAAGGAGTTATATAAGACTTTATTCGATGCGCATGTCGTGTCCCCATTTTACTTGAAGTCATTGCAACCTCCATATCCTAAGTGGTATGACACAAACGCCGGTGTGAGTACCATGCGGATGTAGTAGGTCACTCGACAGAGAAGCGTACCTCATTCAAAAGACTAGTCGAGCGACTTATCAAGGCGGGGTCGAGACTTCAAAGACCCACCGATAGAGAAAATCCGCTACCAGTCATGCCGATAATGGGTAAACGCGATAGTTGAAAACAGAGGAGGAGGTTCAAACAGAGATTGCCGAGGTCGAACCCGTTGAGAATGGTTTGGAAAGAAATGCGAAGGTTGGACTAGTTTCGCAAGAGAATGTGAGCAGGTCTTGAGATACAAGGAACTACTGTGAGTTCCATGACAAGGAAGGTTATGAAATCCAAAGAATGTATCTAATTTAGAGCCCTAGTACAAGGGCTAATGGATAATAAAGAGTGGAGTTCTTTGACTTGGTGGAAAGAGAGGATGTATGTTCCACGTAAGGAGGTCGCAGAAAGGATCCTTAAAGTCAATCACCCACGATGATTATCACGCGGCCGTGGGTCGACGAGGCCGAAGGTGAAGGTGGCACCGAGGGTCGTCGAATCGTAAAAAACTGTAATTTTGCTCTTAAGAATGATCCGAAGATCGTAATTCAGAAACCCGTGACTTTTCCTTATAAAGATGACAAGAGGGTACCTTGGAATTACGATTGTACTATGACAGTTTTTGGGAAAAAGAATTCGGCCAGTATACCCGACCCAGAAGCTGAGTCCTCTATGACGAGAAGGGGAGACGAGAAGACAGGACTGCTTATTAATAAACCAGTAACAGAGGATGAGGCCGGGGAGTTCTTGAAGTTCCTGAAGCACGATGAAAGTACAAGTGTGGTGGAATAGTTACATAACGACCAACACGCACATTGGTATTGACCTTATCGCTAAACTCGAAGGACACCAGTAGTGCGTTAATGAAAGCATTGAACCAGATTTATGTTGCTGGTGACATTTCAGTAAATAAGTTGGACCGTCTTGTAAATAACATGAGCGCAGATAATTTCATCTCGTTCAGTGATGATGAAATACCGCCGGGGGGCAGGGGATCTACCAAGGCCTTGCACATCACTACCCGATGCAAAGGGTATACACTGCCAGGGGTATTAATTGACAATGGCTCAAGATCGAATGTTTTGCCCTCGTCTACACACTAGACAAAGTTACTCAGAGACGACTCTCACATGAAAACGTACAAAATATAGTGAGAGCATTCGATGGCACCGAGAGAGAGGTAATGGGGAGGATTGAGATACCCCTCCTAATTGGGCCAAATACGTACGAGGTAGATTTCCTTGTGATGAGCATCAAGCCCTCTTATAATTGCTTATTGGGGAGGCCGTGGATCCACTCAGCATGAGTTGTACCATCGTCATTGCACCAAAAGTGAAATTAGTAATGAGGGGGTTGATAACTATAAATGCAGAGGAGGATATCATCGCGTCCGTTACTAGTGATGCACCATACATAGAGAATGATGCGGAGGCCATAGAGTGCTCTTTCAGGTCGTTAGAATTTGTAAATGCGACTTTTATAAGTGAAGGAAGCAAGATCCCGGTGCCCAAACTCTCAAGCAACGAGGATGGGCTGCAGTTGATAATGGGAAAAGGAGCAATGCCGGGAGGGACTTGGAAAATATCTCCGTGGTCCGGTCAGAGTGCGTGGTTGGTTGAAAAGCAGGATCGCTTTGGTCTAGGTATAGACCGGATACTGCACGAGAGAAAAAGGAGCTAGAGAGGAAGCGTGAAAGACGAAGGGCACGATTGAATGGAGCTGAGATTGAGTGGGGTTCAATGACCTTTCCCCATATATCTAATTCATTCGTGTCAGGAGGGATTATTCATTCAGGACAGGAGGTCATGAATGAGGAAATAGCTGAAGACATGATGCGGAGTTTGAACATCAACGCTGTGTCTGAAGAAAGTTCGAGGAGAGGAAACTTGACGGGTATTCGCCCTTACAAGCCTGGAAGTGTTCTGGACAACTGGACTGCAGAAGAAATTCCTGTAGTTTTTAGGAATAAAATAGAGTAATGTTCAAAACACACTTATTGTTTCAAGCCTAGGAACAATAAGAAATTTTTTGTGAAATAGGCATGTTCACGCATCATTATTTTCAATAAGAAGTGCATTTTTCTTTCCATTTCGTGCAATAATTCTTCTACTTCTGTTCTACTCCATTCATAATCATAACGCATAAATAAGTCGTCCTTAAATTCATTTTCATTGAATATTCTTTTATACCTACCATAGGTCCCCAGATATCGACGTCATGAGTGACGCTGCTATGAACTCAGAATTCCCTTATGAGCGAGACACGTGCCCAGAGGGATCTCAGGACTTTACAGATGTCGAAGATTATGATTTATCCCCGGATTTGTTAAGGATGGTAGAGCGGGAGGAGAAGCCGATTCTACCTCATGAAGAGATAATTGAAAATGTGCTTCTAGAGGATGGGAAAGAAGTAAAAATCGGTACCGGCATAACCCATGAAACAAGGCGGGACCTCATTAGACTTCTTTGGAGTTCAAAGATGTCTTCGTGGTCGTATCAAGATATGCCAGGTTGAGTCTTGATATTACGGTATCAGTATCCCCATAAAAGAGAATGCAAGCCGTCCAATGAAGCTTCAAGGATGAGACCGATGTCACAAAGAAAGATAAGGGAAGAAGTTAAGAAGCAATTTGATCTCGGGTTCTTACGAGTAGTAAATTACTCGAATGGGTAGCCAATGTGGTTTCGTCCCCAAAAGGATGGAAAAGTCCGAATGTGTGTCGATTAGAGACCTAAATAAGGCCACCGAAAGACAACTTCCCACTACCTCACATTGACACCTTAGTGGATAACACAATGGGTTTTCATTTTCTCCTTCATGGATGGTTTCTGGAATACAATCAAATAAAGATGCATCCCGAGGACATGGTAAAGACCACCTTCATAACTTTATGGGGGACTTTTTGTTACCAAGTGATGCCATTTGGGTTAAAGAATGCGGGAGCCACATACCAAAGGGCTATGGTAACCTTGTTCCATGACACGATGCATAAGGAGATTGAGGTCTACGTCGACGACATGATCGCAAAGTCTCGAACGGAAGGGGAGCATGTGCAAGTATTGAGGAAGCTGTTCCTGAGATTGAGAAAATTTCAGCTGAAGCTCAATCCAGCCAAATGTACTTTCGGGGTTTGATCAGGGAAGCTATTGGGTTTCGTGGTTAGTGCAAAAGGAATTGAAGTAGATCCGGATAAAGTCAAGGCCGTACAAAAATTGCCTCCGCCGCGCACTCAGAAGGAAGTCCGTGGTTTTCTAGGGAGATTGAATTACATCGCTCGGTTTATCTCACAACCGATCGAGAAATGTGATCCAATATTCCGCCTTCTTAAGCACAATCCAGCATCAGGATGATGAATGCCGAGGCGTTTGACAAGATTAAATAATATTTGTCCAACACCCGGTGTTAATGCCTCCCGATCTGATAGACCCTTGATTTTGTATCGGCGTTGTTCGATAACTCAATGGGATGTGTGCTAGGCCAACACGATGAGACAGGGGAGGAAAGAAAGGGCGATATATTACCTCAGTAAGAAATTCACCGAGTGTGAAATGAGATACTCGCCAATTGAGAAATTGTGTTGTGCATTAGTCTGGACAACTCGGAGGTTGAGGCAGTACATGTTGTACCACACGACTTGGTTAATCTCGAAATTGGACCCTCTGAAGTACATGATGGAGTCGATGGCCCTAAATGGAAGAATGGCCCGATGGCAAATTTTGCTCTCTGAGTTCGACATTGTCTATGTGAACCGTATAGGCGGTGAAGGGAGTGCAATAGCGATTTCTTAGCAGCCAGGCACTAGATGATTATGAGCCCCTTAATTTCGATTTTCCTAATGAAGATCTGATGTTTGTAGCTACAATTGAAGAAGATATCTTAGAAGATCGTCCCTAGAAGATGAACTTTGACGGAGCATCAAATGCCGTTGGTAATGGAATTGGGGCAGTCTTGGTATCCCCAAATGGAGAACACTATCCATTCACTTGCAAGTTGGACTTCGATTGCACAAACAACATGGCAGAATATGAAGCGTGTATCATGGGGATCCGAGCAGCCATAGACCACAAGGTTAAGGTGCTAGAGGTATACGGAGACTCTGCTCTGGTCATATATCAGCTCAAAGGAGAATGGGAAACAAGAGATCCCAAACTGATCAGCTATCGAAAGTTAGTCTTGGAACTGATTGAGGAGTTTGATGATATTACATTCTTCTACCTCCCGCGGGATGAAAACCAGATGGCTGATGCTTTGGCCACTCTAGCTTCTATGATCAAAGTGAATGAGCAGGAGGGTATGAAGCCTATCCAATCGAGTATTTATGGGCTCACTCATTGTTTCAATATTGACGAAGAGGAAGAGAGAGATGATCATCCTTGGTACTATGATATTCTGCAATATGTGAAGAGCCGTGAATATCCCGATCAAGCGACTGAAAATGATAAGAAGACATTGAGAAGACTTGCCAGCGACTATGTCCTAGATGGAGAGATCCCAGATAAAAGAGGAGGGATCAAGTGTTGCTCAGATGTGTGGATGCTGTGGAAGCTAGGAAAATCCTAGAAGAAGTCCATGAGGGTGTCTGTGGAACACATGCCAATGGGTTTACGATGGCTAGGCAAATCATGAGATTTGGGTATTACTGGTCCACGATGGAAGGAGACTGCATCCGTTATGCCAAGAAGTGCCATAAGTGTCAGGTTTATGGAGACAAGATCCATGTGCCTCCTTCACCTCTTCATGTTATGACTTCTCCATGGCCTTTCTCAATGTGGGGCATGGATGTCATTGGGCCAATCTCACCGAAAGCTTCTAATGGACATCGCTTCATCTTCATGGTCATTGATTACTTCACCAAATGGGTAGAGGCAGCTTCATATGCTAATATCACGAAGACGGCAGTTAGCAAGTTTTTGAAGAAGGAGATTATTTATCGCTACGGTATGCCGTAAAGGATCGTGGTCTCGACAATGCACTAAACTTGAACAATAAAGCGATAGTAGAAGTCTGCGATCGGTTTAACATTAAGCACCATAACTCGCCGCCATATCGCCCAAGATGAATGGAGCGATTGAGGCGGCTAATAAAAATATCAAGAAAATTGTGGGAAAATGGTTGAGACCTACAAGGATCGGCATGAAAAGTTACCTCTTGCCTCTATGCCTATCGAACATCGGTTAGAACTTCACCGGGCAACTCCTTTCTCGTTGGTTTATGGGATGGAAGCGGTTTTGCCTATTGAAGTTGAGATCCCTTCACTCCGGTATTGTCGAGTGAAGTTGGACGAAGCGAATGGGTTCAATCTCGATATGATCAGCTGAATCTAATTGAGGAAAAGAGGCTAAGAGCTATTCGCCATGGTCAATTGTACCAGAAGCGGATGATGCGAGCTTACAATAAGAAAGTCCGCCCCAGAATATTCCATGAAGGAGACTTGGTGTTGAAATAGATCCTCCCTATGCAAAAGGACTTCAGGGGAAAGTGGATGCCCAATTGGGAAGGACCCTACGTTGTAAAGAAGGCCTTTTCTGGAGGAGCTTTGATACTAGCCGAGATGGACGGCAAAAGTCTGCCAGGTCCGATTAACGCAGACTCAGTCAAGAAGTACTTCGCCTGAAAGTGGACCAAGATGAAAACGCACTGGGGGCGTCTTGAGTTCACAAAAAAAAAAAATTGAGAGGCCAAAGCGAAAACCGCAAAGGCGCTTTGAGACCAAAGGGCTTTGAGTTGAAAACCCAAAAAGGCGGCTCAAAGTATGATACACTCGTGAGGGGCATCTGAGTTTCGCTATACTTGAATCAACAATGAGGAGATATGTTACGTCTTGGGGCATCTACAAAGTACTAGGGATCTTCTAGACACATGTTGAACTCAGAGTGGTCTTCAAGAAGTACATACAGAAAAGCTCAGACTGTGATATCTGGGGCATCAATACCATTCTTAATGGAATTTGTTTTCCTTGTTCAACCCATTTTTCACGGGTTTTTATCCCGAATAAATTTCAGTTTTATTCATTTCTACAGTCTTGTTTCAAGCATTTTTCTTGGAAATAATGATTATTAAACCAATAATACTTTCACAAAAGAAGTTTTATGCACTACTCTGAAAGTTTTTAAAAAATACAAGAATCCGAAACAGGACAATTGTTTAGAACTAACCAGGTTTAAAAGGGCTCAGAGACTTGAGATAAGGGTTTAAGCGGTGACGACATCTTCAGATTAGTTGTTAAAAGTATCAGCTGAACAGAGAAGACATACGTCAGGGGTCACCGAAATAAACGGCAAGCAATAACAGCCCAAATATTAAAAATGGATCATTCTCATGACATTTTGCATCCATTCATAACATTCATGATACATATGGTTAGGAGCATCTTTCATGACATCCTAATCATTTGACATATGCATAGACCCCATGAAATCACTTCTACAGGTAGGCTCCTCAGAGGACAATGTACCAAGGTTAATGGGAGTTACAGAAGAGTGCAGATCTTATCTCTACTGAGCAGGAGTATAGCAGATCGAAAGACAAATCCTATCTCCACTGAGCAGGAGTGGAGCGGATTGAAGCAGCAGATCTTATCTCTACTGAGCAGGAGTAGAGTAGATCGAAGAAGCCTTATCTCCACTGATCAGGAGTGGAGCAGGCTAAAGATAGTAAATCCTATCTCCACTGAGCAGGAGTGGAGCGGATTGAAGATAGCAGATCTTATCTCTACTGAGCAGGAGTAGAGCAGATCGAAGAAGCCTTATCTCCACTGATCAGGAGTGGAGCAGGCTAAAGATAGTAGATCCTATCTCCACCGAAAGGTGAGTGGAGCGGATTGAAGACAACAGATCTTATCTCTACCGAAAGCGGAGTAGAGCAGATCAAAAGACAAATCCTATCTCCACCGAAAGGAGTGGAGCGGATTGAAGATAGCAGATCTTATCTCTGGAAAGGAGAGTAGAGCAGATCGAAGAAGCCTTATCTCCACTAATCGAGGAGGAGCGAGCTAAAGATAGTAGATCCTATCTCCACCGAAAGAAGTGGAGCGGATTGAAGACAACAGATCTTATCTCTACTGAGCAGGAGTAGAGCAGATCAAAAGACAAATCCTATCTCCACTGAGCAGGAGTGGAGCGGATTGAAGATAGCAGATCTTATCTCTACTGAGCAGGAGTAGAGCAGATCGAAGAAGCCTTATCTCCACCGATCGAGTGGAGCAGCTAAAGATAGTAGATCCTATCTCCACCGAAAGGAGTGGAGCGGATTGAAGACAATGATCTTATCTCTCTGAGCGAAGTAGAGCAGATCAAAAGACAAATCCTATCTCCACCGAAAGGGAGTGGAGCGGATTGAAGATAGCAGATCTTATCTCTACCGGCAGAGTAGAGCAGATCGAAGAATCCTTATCTCCACCGATCGAGTGGAGCAGGCTAAAATAGTAGATCCTATCTCCACGGAAAGGAGTGGAGCGGATTGAAGATAATAGATCTTATCTCTCTTGGCGAGTAGAGCAGATCGAAGATTCGACCTTATCTCCACCGAAAGCAGAGTGGAGCGAGTTAAAGACAAGAGATCCTATCTCCACTTGGCGGGAGTGGAGCGGATTGAAGATAACAAATCTTATCTCTCTGAAAGGTGAGTAGAGCAGATCGAAGATTCCAGCCTTATCTCCACTGAGCAGGAGTGGAGCAGGTTAAAGATAGTAGATCCTATCTCCACTGAGCAGGAGTGGAGTGGATTAAAGATGACGGATCTTATCTCTACCGAAAGGGAGTAGAGCAGATCAGCAGAGATCTTATCTCCACCGGCGGAGTGGAGCGGATCGAAGATTGAAGCCTTATCTCCACCGAGCGAGAGTGGAGCAGTCAAGATACGTATCTTATCTCCACCGAGCGAGTGGAGCAGATCAAAAGTTGCGTGTCTTATCTCCACGACGGCAATGGAGTAGATCGAAGAATGCGATCTTATCCCCACTAGCGGAGGGGAACGGATCGAAGATAGCAAGCCTTATCTCCACTGAGCAGGAGTGGAGCAGGCTAAAGATAGCAGAACGAAACAAAACTTCCACACCTCTGGAATGCAGTGGGTGGAATAAAGCTATCTGGAAAAAGGAAGCATCAAGAAGTCAAGATCGAGCAAGTAGGGGCAAAATTGGTCCTTTTAAAGTCTTTGCTCTATTCTCGTTGCACGACAATGAACAAAGAGGGGCAGCTGTAAGGCCCAATTTTTTAAAAAAAGAAACATGGGCCCAATAAAATAAAAAACACAGGCCCAAAACCCAAAATAAAAAACACAGGCCCAAAACCCAAAATCTAAAAACAACAAGGGAAACCCTAGCAGGTCGTTTAACGCCGCCGCCGCCAGCAGACCCTCTTTCCGCAACGTGTGCCGGACGCCACCCCCGAGACGTGCGCCACTCCACCACGCAGCGTTAGAAACGTGCTTGAACACGTACCTGCAAAATAGAAACGAATAAGTTGTAAAACAAAGGCTATAAAAGCCATAATGTAAATCAAGTCGAGGCGATTAGGGTTTTACGGGAGAGAAAAAAGAAAAGAAAACACCGTAATGTAAAGGAGTTCAGAGAAATACAAAAAAACAAAGGTTTCGCTTTTGTTTTTCCTTTCTTTGCTTTCATTTTATTTTTTTCGTTCGAATTTATTTTTTGGTTTTCTCTTTTAAAAAAAAGGAAAAACATATAAGAGTTAAAAAAAAAACCCTTACTTTTTCGGATTTTCGGCCACCGTGCACGGTGGTGGCGGGCATGAGTTAGGGCGGTCCGACGACCGGACGTTGGCCGGCGTCCATCGGAAAGAGAGAGCTTTGAGAGGTTTTTTGATTTTTTTTTTGAAGAAGGGATGAAATGAAGGTTTTTTAAAAGGATTTGGGTATTTATAGTACATGCAAAACGGTATTGTTTTGGCTTTTGGTCGAGGCCAAACGATGTCGCTTTGGTCCTCGACCATGACCCGACCAGCATGTGGGCTAGGATCCGCGCCTTTTTGCTTGAGGGGCTAATTGCGCGTTTAGCCCCTCCGCTTTTTACTGGTTTTAAAATCAGGTTTTTATTTTCCTTCCGATTTGACCCCAAAAGTTTCTTTTGTTTTCAATTAAGTCCACAGTTGAGTATTGCGTTTACTGAGTGGGGTTTATTGCCCTTCGGTCCCCCTAAGTTTGCTACAGATTGCAATTTACTCCTTCGTCGTTATTTGTTTTAAATTCGCCCTAAATATTGCTTTTTAACCTAATTTGGTCCTTTTCGATTATTTTGTTATTTTACCATCAAATTACTTTTTTTCCCTCTTATCATCGGTTTATATGTATATATCCTTGTTTACTTTAATTTTTATATATTCGATTATATTTATTATTTTATTGTTATCTAATATTTTTTTACTTGTTTTATTAATACTATTATTATCTTATTTTCTTATTATTTATTATTCATTATTATTATCATTATTATTATTATCATATACATATTATTATGACTATGGTTATATTTATTATTAGTATTATATTTGTTATTATCGATTACCTATTTTGCATATATTACTATTATTATTATTAAAATCTTTTTCTATCTTATTGTATGTGTAGTACATCTATTATTATTTTCCCATATAATTATTATTTTATTTCCTTTACTATCACTATTCTTTGTTCTTTTACTATTACTTTTATATTCCTAGGTTATTTTTTTTCCTTGTTATTACCGTGGTCACATTTCAAGATTTTTATTTTGTTTTTAAAGGAAATGCATAAAAATGGGCTTTTACGAAGGTAATATTTCGTATTTAGAAGTCCGAGAAATCGTGCCCAATCGTGATGGGTTTCGATTTTTCGTTCGTCTGGATCACTAAATATCCCTTAAAGATTTTAATCATGTTTCATAAAGGTAATTTTGTGTGTGTGGAAGTTCGGGAAATCGTGCCCAATCGTGCTGGGCTTCGATTTTTTCGTTCGTCCAGATCACTAAATGTCCTTTAAAGATTTCAATCATATTTTTTTAAAATAAGGCAATATTTCGTGTTTGGAAGTTCAAGAAATTCGTGCCCAATTGTGCTGGGTTTCGATTTTCTGTTCATCTAAATAACTAGATATCCTTCACAGATTTTTGTATCGTATTTCTTAAATAAGGGCAATATTTCATGATTGGAAATCCAAGGAATCGTACCCAATCGTGCTGGGTTTCAGTTTTTAGTTTAGCCAAGTAGTGAAATACCCCTTTTCAAATTGTACTACATGTATTCTGGAAATCATAAAATGATCTTGATATCGAGAGTTTGAAGCATCGTGTCCTATCGTGCTGGACGTGATATTTCAGCTTTTCGAAACGAGAGAGTTTTGATATCCAATACGAGTCATCCAAATATTTTTTCCATACTTTAAAATATTATTTAATTTTCGATATTAAGGACATTAATCAATCAATACGGTACCAATTTTGGGCGTTGCGAGGGTGCTAATCCTTCCTCGTGCGTAACCGACTCCCGGACCCATTTTCTTAAAATTTGTAGACCTAAATTTTTCAAAAGTGGCCCAATCGCACTTCAAAAAAGATTGGTGGTGACTCCATTTTCTTTTTAAAGTCGGCCCGTTTTCCAAACAAGAAAAATGGTTCGACAATAATCTCTTCAGCTTCGGATGTCATCGAAGACCCATCCTTCTTCCTATGCGTAATGTCAAAAAGCTGAACGCGTCTAACTTTTTTACCAGATGAGGCTTCCTACAGTGTAGTAGTAAAAATATAATTTAATAGTATGAAGTCATTAATATTTGATAGAATTAATAAATTATAATACCTCGGGCTCAGCTACAGAAGCAAAACTTCTCGACCCTGCCATGTGTTTGAATTTTTGTTTCTGCCTGCTGCTCGTTCCAACACGCTCACGGTCCTACATAATAAAATTATTATTGCGTATATAGTAAATACTATAAACCGAAAAATTTATAAGAGTTTAGAACTAGGTAATACCTCTCATTTCTTTGAGTTCCAAAATCTAATCGCATCTTCCCATTGATATCCCAACATTCCCGACGGTACATTTCACAATTTATCCTCGAGGCTTATGTCTTTCTTAAAATATACTTTTTTCAATGTGCTTTTATGGTCTCTCCATTTTTTCCTAATGTCTTCTTTATATAGTCATTGGAGACCTCCAAAGCAAATCTCTCCTAAAAAAACATAAGTTTAGAAAATAAATATAAATGAAACTTCAACCAAAGTATTATAAATTACATTCACGTTTTGTTACCTTAATGTTCTCGAGAGCTTGATTTTTGTTTCCATCAGGCATGTGATGCCATGACTCGTAATTGATGGGCAACATATTTGCATTTCATGCAATAATGCCCAAATAGCCTGCTAGAAGTCGAGCTTCAGGGCAAACAGGCTGGCCATGACTTTTTTTCCTTACTTTCACACGCTCGACAGGATTTAATTCGTATAAATCTCTAAACAGCGTATGTCCGCGACCTCTGTGCGTCCCACCACTCTCAACTGAACAATGATATATTATTATTATATTAAAATTGAAAAATGAATCAATAATAAAAGTCAACATGCATGTAAAATAAACTTAACATTACTTTGTAATTCTGCAGGCTCATCATCTATGTCAGGCACATTCGAGGATCCAACAACATTTCTTTGTTCACTATTGCCCTCTTAGAATTTACGATGATTTTGTACAATATTTAAATCTCGTAATCTTCTTCTACTCATTTTTCATGTAATATACATAAAATAGTTGAAATTTTAGTAACAAATAACAACAATAATAGTACATATAAAATAGTTAAATTATATAAAATGACCAAGATTAAAATTATAATATTATTTATAAATAAAAAATCGTAAAATCTTACTACATCATAATTCGTAAATATCTTCGTCCATGTCCTAACGAACCCATTGAAATTGTGTACTAGTACTAGGGATATTTTTATCTAAGTTTTGTTCTGGAAAAGGCAAAGTTTCTGATCTTTCGACGATGTCATCTCTACTTCCATTGCCCATGTCGAACAAGTCTCTGGGGGTGTTTTGAAGTACAATGTACCAACCTTCATCAGTTGGATCTTTCGAGTAAAAAACTTGTTTCACCTGAAAAGAAAATACATACGACTCGTCTATCAGTTGTTCTCCAATGTGAATCAATCGAGAGAAATTCACCATTGTAAAACCATATTGATCGTTTTTAATTCCGCGAGCCGTATTCACATCAGCCCAATCATTTCAAAATAAGACAACTTTCCATTTGCCGTAATAATCCAACTCAATTATGTCAGTAAGAAGTCCGTAATACTCCAGATTCCCCTGGACAGGATTACTGTTCCTAGCACTAGCATAACTTGTAATTGAAGAATTAACAACAATTCCACAATTTTGGGTTCTCCTCAATCTCTCGCGATACCTTGTATGAAATCTGTATCCATTGATGAGGAAGGCACTATATCTTTTCACTATTTTATTTGGACCTTGTGAAAGGCATTTAACTTTGTCATTTACTTCATTCCGACTCCAAACCTATTGAATCGAAAGTAAATTGAGTAATTATAAATGTTATGAGAAAACATTATTACTTGTCAATGAAAAATTCAATTGCATACCGTTTGGCTTAACCATTTATGAAATGATTCTGTGAACAACTTATTATTTTCTCGTAGATGTAACCTTCGGGACCGTGAACGAGCTCTCAATATTTATTTGTACTCACTATGTTAAAAAAAGGTTTACTTTGTTAGAAGACAAACAAATTATAATTGATGAATTTATCAAATTCTAGAACTTACTTGTGTAATGGTTCAATTAAATCATGATGAAAAAGAACTTTGATTTTGAAATAAATAAGTTTAGGCCAAGTTATGATCTGTGAGCCAGCATTTCTACTTGGTCTGTTCATTCTTGTTTCAACATCTTCCAAATACCTTGAACAGAAAGTCATACATTCCTCTGCCAAGTAGCCTTCGGCAATTGATCCTTCCGGATAACGTTTATTGCGGCAGTAAGAGTTCAATTTGGATAGGAACCTAAACACAATATACAACATTATCAAAAGTTGCAACTAAAGGCATTGAGGTAAATGAAGGAATAATTTGCAAATAAAGTAAGACCTTTCTATGGGATACATCCATCGATAGAAAATGGGTCCACCAAGTATTACTTCACGAGGGAGATGAATTAACAAGTGCACCATAATGGTGAAGAAGGAAGGCGAGAAGATCTTCTTCAGATTGAATAAAGTCAATGCGACTCGATCTTGTAGTGTCTCAAGTTCTTGAACATCCAAAACTTTGCCACAAAAACCTTTCATTATATTGGACAGTTCAATTACACAAGACGTCACCTTTTTCGACATACAACACCGCATAGCAACTGGCAGTAAGTCTTGCATCAAGATGTGATAGTCATAAGATTTTAAGCCATATAGTCTTTAATCTTTAAGACTCACACATCGAGATATATTTGATGCATATGCATCTGGGACTTTTATATTCTTCAACACCATACAGAACACTTCTTTCTCTGTCTTTTACATTGAGAAAATAGCAGGTGGCAACCGATATTTCATATTCGGAAGTGCTTGGGGATGAAGCTCACGCCGAATTCCCATGTGGACTAAATCAAGTCGACTCTAAAGATTGTCTTTCGATTTTCCATTGACATTCAAAATAGTCCCAATGATGTTCTCGCAGACATTTTTCTCAATGTGCATGACATCAAGATTATGTCGTAAATCAATGCTCCCAATAAGCCAACTAAAAAAATCTTCTTTTTTCCACAATTCTGCCTCATTAGGATCGTCCTCTTCATCAGATTCATTATCAGATTCATCCATTGATCTTCTATTTCTTTGCATGTTGGGCGGTTGATTCATTTTCCCATAAATGAAATTCATATCTCGCAACATGAACAATATTTCAGATCCACCGATCTGCGAAGGAGCTTCTCTGAACTCTTCAGTACCATCAAATTGAGTACTCTGAAATCTAAATCTATGATTTTCTGGTAACCACCGACGATGCCCCATGTAAGAGAACTTCTTCCCACTATATAACCATTGTGAACATGTTTGCGCAGCACAACAAGGACAAGCATAACGTCCCTTGGTACTCCAACCAGATAAATTGGCATAGGCCGGGAAGTCATTAATAGTCCACATTAAAGCCGCACGTAAATTGAAGTTCTCCTTTCTCAGTACATCGTATGTCTCAACACTAGCCCATAATTGTTTTAACTCTTCAATAAGTGCCTGCAAATATATGTCAATATCATTTCTGGGCCCTTTCTCTCTAGGGATAATCGTAGATAAGATAAAGGATGATTGTTTCATGCAAACCCATGGAGGCAAATTGTAAGGAACAAGTACCACAGGCCAAGTACTGTACGTAGTGCTCATGATTTTGTAAGGGTTAAATCCATCAGATGCTAGCCCCAGCCTCACACTCCGAGGATCGCTTGCAAAGCTTGGAAATTTGGAGTCAAATGATTTTCAAGCTAAAGAATCTACAGGATGCCTTAACAATCCATCATCGGTTCGTCCATCATGGTGCTATGTCATTGACTCGGCTGTCTTCGACGACATGAAAAGCCTTTGAAGCCTTAGTATTAGCGAAAAATACCACAAAATCTTAATTGGCTGCTTCCTTGATTGTGTATCGTTTTCATCCTCGTTACCATCCTCTGTATTTCTATTCATCCAATGGGATTGACCGTATACATGACAGCACTGTTGGTTTTTCCGGTCGCCCCAATACAACATGCAAACATTTGGGCAACTATGAATTTTTTGTAGCCAAGGCCCAAATCTTTGATCAGTTTCTTCATGTCTTTGGAAGATTGAGGGATTTTCGCAAACGAGAACATTTCTCTCAAAAACTCTAACAACATTGTCAAAGAGTTTCGGTCCACCCTCCCAAACATTTTAAGTGAAAAAGACGAATACAGAAAGATAGTTTTGAAAATTTAGATCCCTCATACAGTTCTTCGTTCATTTCACCAAGTAACGTGTAGAACTTCGCCGTTTCTTCATTTGACTAATCATCAGGTACACTTCTTCCCCTTTCGGTGAAAGTATTTCCACCAAAATTATAATCATCGGTTGCACCCAATTCAGGTGGAAATGATTGCAAACCATCACCGCGCATATTAAATGCATCCCACAACATGCCATCCATGTCATCTTCTCTAACATTCTGATTGTAAACACTATGAGGATAACCCAGATTCATAGATAAAGAGGCTCCACTAGATGTATACTCTCCATGGAAAATTCATTTTTATACCCCCGAACAAAGCCATCAACAACTAGATTTTCGTAGACAACTTCACGATAATGCCAATTGATATTGCAACACTTCTTACACGGGCAAAGAATCATATTCTCTTGGCTTGCATTTTGAAATGCAAAATTTAGAAAAGTTTCTACTCCATATCGATAGCCGTTGCTTACCCTTGACAAATTCATCCAAGTTCTATCCATTTCGTAGTTGTTGAAGTCTAAAGTTGACGATAAATTACAGTGTAAGTTGTTTATCTATACATGTATTATGTAAGTTATGTAAATTATGTAAGTTATGAAGTTTGATCTTAAAATTATGTAAGTTATGTATTATGTAAGTTAAATAATTTGATGAAAGCTACTGAAATTTGATTTTTAACCTATGTATTATGTATTATAATTATTTAAGAAATTTTACATTTTACATGCAAAGTAAGGGTGTGGTTAGAAGTGTTCATAGGTTGGATAATTATTTGAATTATCACTTAGAGGTATTAATTACACTAATTCATATAATAAATATGGAATTAAAATAGTGTTTTACAAAGTATTTTAATCTTGTTAAAATTGTATTTTTAGAACAATTAAAAGAATATTTATAAATTGTTTTACAAACAATATTTAAACACTAAACTATAGTTGATAGCCAAAATCATAATATTTGTTTGAGTACAAGTCGTTGGATATTTTAATATAAAACCTTGATGTTATCAATTTCAACATTTGCTTGAGAAGATTTTTAATTTTAACATTATATATGACTTGAAATATTGCTCTTAATAAAAGAAAATGTGAAAATTACTTTGAGATAATGCCTAAAAATAACATCCATAGTAAACTTTATTTATTAATTATAGCTATAAGTGTTAGTTAGTTTTTTTTGAATCAAGTATTATTATTTATACTAAAAATATACATATTTTCAAGCTAGTCAAAATTTTAAAATAATAAAAGTAAAAATATATTTTAAATCTTTTAAAAATAATAAAAAATATTTAATTTTTAAAAGTATAAAGATATAGACTATCAAAATAGTGAAATTATATTTTTACTATCATAAAAATTATAATTTAATTTTAACTCCTACGTACTTTTCTAGATCTGATGAAAGAAATAAGAAAATAAAATGTAAGTAGATGAAAAATGTTTGAAGAAAATTATTAATAATATGTGTGTGAATATGCATCCACTAGTGTTGGATTTAGTACATAGGTGACATTATATGAGTAGTGTGGAGTGAGGTCCACTGACCGTTAGGCATTAATTAGCGTTGAAAATCTACCGTTAATAGTATTATTGTTGTTCTTTATTTGGAAGGAGCATGTGATTGAAGGTTTGTCGTTACGGAATTATTGGTGCTTTTGGAACGATGTCAAGTCGGCAATTCAACATAGTGTTTTACAAAGTATTTTAATACTGTTAAAATTATATTTTTAGAACAATTAAAAGAATATTTATAAATTGTTTTACAAACAATATTAAAATAGTATTTTAAAATTAAAAACAATATTATTGTAAATAGTATTTGTTAAGCAAGTATTTTAAATATAAAAAATTAATTTAAATATGCTTGCAAAATTTGTTTAAATTAATTTTATAATAAATTAAATATTTTTATTAACATTTTTTAATCGATTATGTATAAATTAATTTATTAATCATATTTACAATATAATTTCTAAATCTAGAACTACTTAAAAGCAACTAAATAAAGGATACCAAATATGTCATAAGCAACTAATTAATTATATGGTCAAACATTATTAATATAAAATCAAACATTATTAATATAAAAATGGATCCATTAAGCAGAATATAATAAACATAATATAATAAACAACATTTTAGATAGCAATTTGGACAGAAATTTTTTAAGATTATCATACGTGGCATTGTTATACCTGGGGAGGATCCGTTATATATTACAATGAGATATAAGTCAACCCGTTAGGTTTCCAGCCTATATACTTTGAATCTTTTTTTTTTTGGACAGCACTATAATAAACAACATATATACCAACCAAGTAGGATAATAAACAGAAATTTGGATAGCAATTTGGATAGAAATTTTTTAAGATTCATCATACGTGGCATTGTTACACCTGGGGAGGATCCGTTATATCTTATAATGAGATATAAGGCAACCCGTTAGGTTTCCAGCCTATATATTTTGAATCTTTTTTTTTGGACAGCAGTATAATAAACAGCATATATACCAATCAAGCAAGATAATAAACAGTAATTTGGACAGTAATTTGGAAAAATTCATCATGATATAACTGTTACTAATCAGAATTTTGAACTAGAGCATACCTTAATAATTTCAAGAAGATGGTCTACTCCCTCTCACCAAGAAACAGGGGCTGCAGTCAGAAATACAAACAACATTAACTCACTAATACTTAAAAAAAAATAGAAAAAAAAAACATTAACATGAATGATGAAAAATTATAAATAACTATACTGGATACCAACAATACATACATATCTCGGATTAAATATTGGTGCAAGTGTAAAAATTAAAAACAAATATAAAGAAAAGCATTGTTAAGAAGCAATATATTTTTCCAGATCTTAATTATCATAAACCGAAAGAAAATATAATTATATTTAATCAAACTTTTGCATGTTAATGCAATAAAAGGGTACTTGGAAATATTGAAGGTGAATCACAAAAGATTAATAATCTTGACTAACAATTGGATATCTAATGTTTTTCTATCAAATGAATATAAATCAGCAAAATGAATATAAATAAGAATAATAATGATTTTATACCTATTAAGTTATTACCACCAAATCCAATCCAACAGTTGCAGGAGCAATAGGAAGCAGTAACTGAAATACAAATAACATATGAATTAACAAATGCTATTGATTAATTACGAAATGCTATTTACTAAAAACTAATACTCACATTCTTTGACTGAAAGAAAAATAGTCAATTCAGTAGTCGATCTAAGTCCTCTTCAATTGTACTCACTTTCAAAGTACGGATATCTTTCTCAATACAAATCTGTAACAAATACATATGAATATATACAAGGTTACTTGTTAAACATAAATTGAAAACACTAATATGAAATTTCATACAACTATATGTATATGTGTTACACATATATTCAAATTAGTATTCTTATTTTATATCACTTTTTTTAAATACATTACTTTTATTATACATACAAATATGTATCTTGTGTTCATATTTTGGTTTTATTATATATGTTACTAACTATTTTTACTTTTTTTTATAATTTTATAGTATTTACAATTTTTAATTTATATTTATAATATTCGAATCATATATAGAAGAAACTTGGTACATACAAACATCCACATTGAGTCAAACTTAGACGATCACATGTCTAGATTTATTTTATATGTAATTTTTTTAAAAATAATCTTTTAAGGATTTTAACTTTTTTATAAATATATGTTAATAGGGCATGCGGTGTCAATATATTTATTTTCGTGGTGTCATGTGTTAGTTTATCATTATTTATGTTAACTACATCAACATCTATTAATGATCAAATTAGTCAACAATGATTTTCACGTTCTTGAAAAATATAATTAATTTTCATGAAACTAAAAATTAGTTCGATAATCTATGAAAATGAAAATGAAGTTGTTTCATGAAACCAAAAGGAGATTAAGTTTATATAAATACATTTATAAAATGAAGTACTCATCAAACAATATTTTGTAAACTATACATGTTTAATCTTCAAGTAGTAATGATTGAAAATTGATAAAATATATATATCATTATATAGTAACTATAGTGGCTGCAATATCTGTACTCATTGTGTAAATTGAGAGAAAATATATGGCTTGAAATAAAGAAAAAATAGAAACATAGAATCTTAAATATGCCTTTTGGTATGTTACCTTCTTCCTAAGACGGGCAGCTTCTCTGTTTTGAGCTAAACGCCTCAATTGTTTTCACGTTCAGACTTAACGAACTAATCTAAACAAAAAAAAAAGTTACAATCCCAAAAACTATAACCAAAATAAGGATAAAAAATATATCGTTTGAAAAACACTTCACAACATCACTCGTTTGAAAAACACTTCACAACTACTAATCTACTAATCAATTTACTGCAGTTTATAAAATTTAAATTTAAAACCTGATGAAATAGCAAATGAACAAATATCGATAAGGGAAAAAAACAAACTTTTATAAATAACATAATAGGATTAGTATTAGATACGAAACCTGAGTTATATATTGGCTAAAAATCAAATTAAGTAATACCCAAACCTGCAAACAATCTTCTTGAAATATTGAAGTTGTCAATACTCAATTTTAAGAGACGTTACCTGAAAAGAACTCCACCCAACAGTGTAACCTGCATCAAATCATATAGCAACTTGTTAAAGATGTCACAATGTTTAAAACCCTAAAGTATCAAGCCCTGTAAAATCCTAAAAGCCTATGAACTTAAATTTTGTTCAAGTTTGTTTATATTTATAAATGATTAATCGAAGTTCATTTTAGATTCGTCTATATTATATTTTTAAAAAATAAAAAATATGAGCCTTTTTCGATTGTTTTGATCAACGTGTAGATGATTTGAATGATGTTATAGCTAAGTACCAAGCGGATAAGACATTTGGTAAAATTTTGAATTATTAATAATTTTTTTCTGTTTCAAGTTAATAGATGGATAATAATTCTTCCATCACAACCTTCAACACCAGAATCAAAGGAACCTTCTTCCAATAAGTTTGCTTTAAACAACTTGAGCCTTTCCTCAGCACCCTCAAGTGCAAGTAAGTGTTGTGTCTTTCTTGGATCACCTATTCATGAATAATAACTTATTACTATGATTGAAATAATTTAGAAACGTCTAGGTAACACTTATAAGAACAGCAAAGAGTTAATGCAAAAGATTATGCATCTAAACAAATAATACAATATGCTAGAAACAGGAAGTTGTGTCCCTATAAACAACAGATGCTCGTATATAATTTGTTCTACTATGCATGGTTGGTAGGAGAGAATATTGGAAAAGTGTGGGTTGCCAAAAAAAAAAGTGAACTAACATAACAAAAAAATCTTATCCTCGTTAAAATATTCAATCAGAGCACATAAGAATGTTACAATGTCAGAGATATGGCAGTTTCATGTTTTGCATTCACGAGTGCAAATCACAAGAATGCAAGAATTAACATGAAAAAAATCAGATATAAAACAAAATAAAATGAAACAAAGCGATTGAAATCCGAGAAAGAAGATGAACAAAGGATGTGTTAGAGTTGTGTGACCCAAATTCTAAGATATTGCTTGCAAGTCAAGTTAAACAAAATATATCTTCTTTCTAGAAGATTTAGTATTTATGAGTATAATATATTTAGCATAATATATTTTTACTTTGATTAGAATTGGGTTTTACAAGCCTATAAATAGACATAGTCTATTCCTCTTGTAAGTGATTCGAATTCGACATAGTGAATTTTCTTCTCCTCTGCCCGTGGTTTTTTTCCCGAAAGGGTTTCCACGTAAAATCTGTGTGTTCTTTATTCTCTTTTTCTTTTCTTTGCGATATATATTGTCATTACCGACTTTATATTTTTCACAAATTGGTATCAGAGCTTCCGGGTTTTCATCTCGATCACGGTAATGGTGTCATTAAAGTATGAAATTCCGCTGTTGGATCGTAACACCAGATTCGCATTGTGGCAAATAAAGATGCAGGCAGTTCTTGCACAGATGGATTTAGAAGAAGCTCTGCTAGGGGTAGATAAGATGCCTTCAACATTGACGGAGGAAAATAAGAAGCGCAAGGATCGAAAGGCACTAACACAGTTACATCTGCATTTGTCTAATGAAATTTTGCAGGATGTGATGAAGGAGAAGATCGCGCATGACATTATGGAAGAGGCTAGAACAAATATGTATGTCGAAAACTTTAACTAGCAAGTTGCATATGAAGCAACGTCTTTATGCTCATCGTTTGGAGGAAGGTGCGTCTGTGCACGAACATTTAACAGTGTTTAAAGAAATTCTCTCAAACTTGGAGGCCATGGAGGTTCAATTTGATAAGGAAGATCTAGGGTTGATTCTACTTTGTTCGTTGCCCCCGTCTTATTCAACCTTTAGAGACACGATTTTATATAGCCGCGAGTCTCTCACAGTTGATGAGGTTTATGATCCTTTGACCTCGTATGATAAGATGAAGCATCTTGTGGTTAAACTCGACTCCCAGGGAGAGGGTCTTATTGTTCGTGGTAGACAAGATCGAAATGCTGATGATGATCGTGGAAGGACACAGGATCGGAATCCTTGCGGTAAAACTAAGGGTAGATCAAAGTCTTCAAACAGAGGTAAAACTTGTAACTTCTGCAAGAAGAAAGGGCACATTAAATCTGAGTGCTATAAGCTACAGAACAAGATTAAAAGGGAGGCTACGAATCAAAAAGGAAAGCAACCAGAAAATTTCGGTGAAGCTGATGTTGTAGAAGACTACAGCGATGGTGAACTTCTAGTCGCTTCGGTCAACAATTCAAAAGTGAGCGAGGAGTGGATACTTGATTTGGGTTGCACCTTCCACATGATTCCCAATCGGGATTAGTTTACAAATTACAAAGCAAAGGTTCGAAGGTGTTGTTTTGATGGGAAATAATGCTTCGTGTAAAATCGCGGTGTTGGAACAATTAAAGTTAAGATGTTTGATGGAGTTGTCAGAACACTTAGTGACGTACGGCATGTTCCAGAATTGAAGAGAAATTTAATTTTGTTGAGTACTCTTGATTCAAAAGGGTATAAATACACAGCTGAAAGTGGGATGCTTAAGATTTCAAAGGTTCCCTCATTGTGATGAAAGGGCGAGAAAGACTACCAAGTTATATGTTTTGCGGTGGTTCTCTTGTTATTGGTGATGCAATTGCCGCTTCCTCTTCTTTGTCGATGATGATATTACTAAACTTTGGCATATCGCCTAGGGCATATGAGTGAGAATGGCATGGCGAATTGAGCAAAGAGGACTTCTTGATGGGCAAGGAATTTGCAAGCTGAAGTTCTGTGAGCTTGTGTTTTGGGAAGCAAAGAGAGTTCGATTCACGGAGGAATCCATAACACGAAAGAAACGTTGGAGTATATTCATTCTGATCTGTGGGGACCATCAAGGGTACCTTCGAGAGGTGGAGCTAATTATATGCTAACTTTTATTGATGATTTTTCCAGGAAAGTTTGGGCATTCTTCCTCAAGTAGAAAAGCGATGTGTTTTCCGCATTTAAGTCTTGGAAAACTATGATTGAAAAACATACGGAAAACAAATAAAATACCTCCGCATGCACAATGGCTTAGAGTTTTGTTCGATGAGTTTAATAAAGCATGCAAGTCGAAGGATTGTGAGACACTTGACGATTCGTCATACTCCACAAAAAATGGCGTTGCGAGCGAATGAGCAGAATGATCATGGAAAAGGTTTGATGTATGTTGTCAAATGCCAACTTACCAAAGTCGTTTTGGGCAAAAGTAGCCTCTCTTGCATGTTTTTAATCAACCGATCTCCATCTTGCCATTGAGAAAAAGACTCCACAAGAGGTATGGTCCGTAATCCCGCTAATTATTACGATTTAAAGATCTTTGGGTGTCTGCGTATGCTCATGTTAATAATGGAAAATTGGAACCAAGATCCATTAAATGTGTTTTCTTGGTTATAAATTTGGTGTAAAAGGGTATAAGTTATGGTGTCCGAAAATAGAAAAGTTGTGATTAACAGAGATGTTGTTTTTGATGAAACGCTATGCTACCTAACTTATCTCTTAAAGACTCTTCCAATAAAGAAAATAAAAAGCGGTGGAGCATCGATTAATACTGAGTCAACTCCTCAAGCCAAGACAAAATTGAGAATAGAGTTGCTTCTTCACCACAATACTCTATCGCCAAAAATAGAACTAGAAGAGAAATTAAACCTCCAAAGAAGTATCTTTGAGGTGACCTAGTTGCTTATGCTTTAAATGTGGTGAAGATATAGATGCAAACCAAGAGCCGTCTAATTATTCGAGGCGGTTAGTGTGAAAACTCGAGAAGGTGGATGTTTGCTATGCAAGAGGAAATAGAATCACTCCACAAAAACAAAACATGGGATCTTGTGAAACTTCCTAAAGGTAAAAAGGTTGTTCATTTGTAAATGGGTGTTTAAAAGAAAGAAGGGACTATAGGAGTTGAAGAACCCGGATATAAAGCAAGGCTTGTTGCAAAAGGTTACTGATCAAATTCGAGTGGACTTTACAGATGTGTTCTCCCGGTTGTGAAGCATAGTTCGATTCGAGCTTTGCTTGGTATTGTGGCCACACAAGATTTGGAGCTTGAGCGATTAGATGTAAAAGCGCATTTTGCATGGACGACTTGAGGAAGATATTTACATGCAACAACGGAGGGTTTCTGATCTTAGAAAAAGAGGACTATGTTTGCTTTTTGAAAAAGTCTCTTTACGGTTTGAAACAGATCACCAAGACAATTGGTACAAGAGGTTTGATTCCTTTATGACTTCTCATAATTTTAAAAGAAGTAGCTTTGATAGTGTGTTTACTTTAAGAAAAAGCAGTGATGGTTCTTTTGTGTATCTACTTCTTTATGTTGATGATATGTTGATAGCGAAGAAAAGATAAAGTAGAGATAAGAAAGGTCAAAGCCCAACTAAGTGAAGAATTTGAGATGAAAGATTTGGGACCAACAAAGAAGATACTTGGTATGGAGATTCTCGAGATAGAAAAACAAGTAAGTTGTACCTAAGTCGGAAGGGTACATTGAGAAAGTTCTTTGCGAGTTCAATATGCAGAGTGCTAAGCTGTTAGTACTCCTTTAGCGACCCATTTCGGACTTTCATCGGCTTTGTCTCCACAATCGGATGATGAGATTGAGTACATGTCACATGTTCCATACTGAGTGCGATGGGATCTCTCATGTATGCTATGGTTTGTTCACGGCCGATTTATCATATGCGATCGGTGCGCTTAGCGATACATGGCGAATCCCGAAAGAACATTGGAAAGCGATTCGATGGATTTTAAGATACTTACGAGGTACTACTGATGTTTGCTTATAGTTTGGAAGAACTAGAGATGGAGTCATTGGGTATGTTGATGCTGATTTTCTTGGAGACCTTGATAGAAGAAGATCTCTCTTGGTTATGTCTTTACAATAGGATGTTGTGCAATCGGTTGAAAGCCACTTTGCAAACTACTGATCGCTTTGTCTACCACTGAAGGTGAGTATATGGCGATTCTTGAAGCTTGTAAAGAAGCTATTTGGTTGAAGGGACTCTTTAGTGAGCTCAATGAAGACCTTCAAATCAATCTGATATTTTGTGACGATCAAAGTGCCATCTTCCTTACAAAAGATCAAATGTTTCATGAGAGAACAAAACACATTGATGTTCGATATCATTTTTTTCGTGATATTATTGCTCGTGGTGATATAGTTGTGAGCAAAATTAGTACTTATGAAAATCCTACAAATATGATGACTAAGTCACTTCCTATAACCAAGTTTGAGCATTGCTTAGACTTGGTTGGTGTTTATTGTTGAAGTTAAACCCTTAAGGGGTTTTATGGAAGAGATGGAGAACTTGTTTGTTGAGAATTCGTGTCAAGGTGGAGATTGTTAGAGTTGTGTGACCCAAATTCTAAGATATTGCTTGCAAGTCAAGTTAAACAAAATATATCTTCTTTCTAGAAGATTTAGTATTTATGAGTATAATATATTTAGCATAATATATTTTTACTTTGATTAGAATTGGGTTTTACAAGCCTATAAATAGGCATAGTCTATTCCTCTTGTAAGTGATTCGAATTCGACATAGTGAATTTTCTTCTCCTCTGCCCGTGATTTTTTTCCCGAAAGGGTTTCCACATAAAATCTGTGTGTTCTTTATTCTCTTTTTCTTTTCTTTACGATATATATTGTCATTGCCGACTTTATATTTTTCACAGGATGAAGATGCGAGAGCATGAAAAGAAAAACAACATTAATTTAAGTTAACATTTTACCAATGCAAAACCAAATATCCTTGCCTTGTATGAGTGTTCAGAATGAAAAACAGTAGATGGAAGACCATGTATCAACTCAACCAAAACTGGAATAGAAACCCATGCCCAAAACCAAATAAATAAAATTTGTGGGAAGTAATAAATTGCTAAAAAAAAAGAAATAAATACCTGATGGGGGAAGCAATCAATTTGGGGAAGTATTTCGCACCAGAATCGAAGAAATTAGGGATTGGGAGGGGAATGCAAAAGGGGATGAAGAACTTAGGGAATTCAGGAAATAGAAAAAATAGGGAACAGGCTTTTAGGAGAAAACTTTTAGGAGAAAACACTTAGGGATTTCGGGGATGGAGGAGGGATAAAACTGAGCACAGCAAAACGACGACGTTTTGCTCAAAGTCAATTTATGTTTTGCGGCGTTTCTAAAATAGCGCCACTATTTGTTGAGAAAACGATGTCGTCCACCTTACTGTACATTATATTGTTGATAAAACGACGTCATGAAGCTTAATGTCCATATATATTTGCAGCGTTTTCAAGACTAGCGCCACTAATACTTGACAGATATTTGTGGCATTTTACCAGAAGCGCCACTAACAATAAGCTTTAAACGATGACGTTTTATTCAAAAACGCCACTAATTCATACAACAAAGTATCAAACGACGCCGTCTTCGAATCTATTGATGGATTTTGTGGCGTTTTTGTAAAAAACGCCGGTAATTTTTAATATCATTTATTCTATATATTTTTATACTATTATTAATTAATCCAATACCTTAATATTATTAACACTAATTAATCTAAATCAACCCTAAACCATTAAAACTTAAAACTTTAAAATTATTTTAAATATAAAATATATCAATCATATACCCATAAATCTTTAAAATTATTTTAAATAATAGTATTTTATTTTTTTTCATTTTTAACATATATTTTTCTATGTTATAATTTGTTTCAAATTTTTCTATGTGTTATTAATTTTTCTAAATAATTTAAATATTAAATTAAAAAATTACATTTTAGTTAATATAATTAAACTAGTTAAATAATAAGAAGAGGATGAAAGAGTGTTTGACTTTTATTACAATTTTATATTTAATTATTATATAATCCATATCAATTTTAAATAAATAATTTTGAAACTTTAAGTAATATTTAAAAGAATTAGATACATGAAATAGTTTTTATATATTTTTTATGTAAGAAAAGAAAGCGTAAAATTTCAAAATATGAAATGAAAAAGGTTTAAAAACTATAATGATAATTTTATATAAAGAATTTCATAATATCTCTTTTACGATTATATAATAAATTATTTAATATATAAATTAAAAACTTAACCCCAAACCCCAAATCCAAACTTCAAACTTTAATCTCTAACACATAACCCCAAACCTCAAACCCCAAACTATATAATGATAATTTTAATATTAAAATTCATATTATCTATTTTACAATTATATAATAAATTATTTAATATATAAATTAAGGATAAAAATTTGAACCTATTTTAAAGAAATAAACATTAGGGTAATGGATACATATACCATTCGGGGTTATGGGAAGATAGTTTCACAATAAAAGGATGGATTGATAAACGATGGTTGGATCCAACAGCTTCAGGGTTATAGGATTCTAGGGATTTTGGGGATTTCAATTAGGGGAAACTGATTTGAAGGATTTTGGTTTTTTCGAGATTTTGGCTTATATAGCCAAAACCCTAAACTCTAGACCCTAAACACTAAACATTAAACCATAAACCCTAAAGTATAACCCTTAACCCCTAAACCCTTAACATTAACCCTTAAACTCTTAAACCCTTAACCTTAACCCTTAACGACTACCACTTAAACCTTAATATCGTTAAACACTAAGATCTTAAACCCTAAACAATAAATCCCAAATAACAAACTTTAAAACACTAAACCCATATCCCAAAATAACAAACCCTAAACCATAAAATTAACATACTAAACATTAAACCCTAAATCAATTTTAATAGCTAAATTTGTAACTTAAATAAAAACTTCTAAATTGTTTAGTTAGAAATTTGTAACTTTTCATAATTAAGTAACTAAAATGAAACTTTCTCATTGCTTATAATTAGTGAATGTATCAAAATAAAATATAATTCAAAGCAAGAATAATAAAAAAATATGAAAATTAAATCGGATCAAATCGAAACGAGTCCCTACACAAAAATGGCTACTCAACTTTTAGCGGCATTTTTTGTAAAAACGCTGCTATTGCTCAGTTTATTAGCGGCGTTTGTATAAAACTGCCGCTATTGCTCAGCTCATTAGCGGCATTTTTGTTGCTCAGTTTATTAGCGGCCTCGTTTTTGTAAAAACGCCGCTATTGCTCAGTTTATTAGCAGCGTTTGAACAAAAACGCCGCTTTTGCTCAATCTATTAGCAGTGTTTGTACAAAAACGCCGCTATTGCTCAGTCTATTAGCGCCGTTTGTACAAAAATGCCGCTATTACTCAGTTTATTAGCACCGCTGTTGCTAGTTTTTTACGGTGTTTGTATAAAAACACCGCTATTGCTCAGTTTATTAGTGGTGTTTACCTAAAAACACCGCTATTGCTAGTTTTTTGCGGTGTTTTTAGGTAAAATGCCGCTATTGCTCAGTTTTTAGCGGCATTTTCTTGCAAACGCTGCTAATGTATAATCTTAGTGGCGTTTTTTGTCCAAACGCCACTAAAAACGCCGCTAAAATCCTGTTTTGCTGTAGTGAAAGCATATTAAGACAAACTCCATGATTGCAGATCCACTTACTAAGGAACTACACCTAAGGTTTTACAAGCGCACACTACTCATAAGGGTGTAATGTCATTTAAAGGATATTTGATTTCAGTGGGAGTTTGTATTTTTAAATGCTTTTATGTTATAGGCATATTTTCAGTTATTTCAGTTTAAAGATATTAAGTTTATTTTCTACAGAAATAAAGTTCATTTGGTTTTTTCACACTCTGATTTTGGTAAGGTTTGATCTCACTAAGGAGGACCAGTTGGAAATAGACATGTTTAGATCATATTGCATGTAATTTCCATGCTACACATCCATACGTGATCTATGTCATTTGGTTGTGTTAATATACGTGATCATGGATGGATTTAGTTACGATATATGTAACGAAAGTCACCTTGGTTCTATGTTAACATAATTAATGAACGAGATTATTCGGAATACCTTTTGGATATGATAGTAAAATTTTGAGCTCATAAGGTTATATAATGACATGTAATTATAGAGTAATTAGTATATACATGTGGTCCAAGTGGGAGATTGTTGGAAAATATGGACATCACATATATAATAAGGGTAATTACATATAATTATTTATTATCATGATATGTTGCCCAAATTAAAAGTGATCTAATTTGGTTAAAGTTTTATTGGGCTTTAATTATTAAATAAAGTATGGGTCAAATATGTGTAGAGACTAGTAATTGAGTTCTAATCAAATTCTAATTAATGATGGGCTAATTAGAATTTGATTAGAATTAATATGCCAAGGTTATAAATATTAGGGTTTTGGTCCCCAAATTATACACAAAATATCTTTTCTAATATCCCATCATTAGGGAAGAGAGAGAGAGTAAATATTCTCTAAATTTCTTGTGTGCTAATTTGGAAGATCAAATCCCCAAAATCCGATAAAACTTTAAGGAATTCATGGATACAGATACGCTTTTGTATCATGTTTTATTCTTGATTTATTCTTGATGATTTGACATGGTAGATCATGGTTTATTCAGTTGTATTTTAGATTTAGTTTACAAATCTAATAGAGTCCAACTTGAATTAACGGCCTCAGCCGCGTGGGTCGTTTAAATTTGATCACTATCTCCTTTTACGGAGGTCCAATTGGCCCTTACCTACCTGGACACGCCAATTTGTTCACGGGAACTCGAACGCAGCAGACAGCCGGCTCGTTTTCTCAACTGTACGCCAAACTACTCCGACCTAACGTGCACTTTTTGAGTTGAAATAGAATTAACTTTGAGGGACGATTGTGACTATCCCATATTCCGAAAAGATAATGAATATCGTGTTATATGGTTTTAGGGCGGGTTCATATCTTACGATTTTCAATCGGAATGATAACCGACCTAAGGCTAAATGGGGATTAGTTGAGCATGAAATTAATCATACTCGATTGGGGTTTAAGAGTAGAAAGTCAATTGTACCAAAATATAAAAAGAAGAAAGAAATTACAGGAAGGTTGAATAAGAATATGCTTTGTTGCTTCTTAATTCAAGTGTAAAATCAAGTACGTTTTCAAGTCACAATTACAAGCCTTTATATAGGCTTCTCAAAGAGTTAATTTAGCATGTTTTTATGCTAAAATCATGTTTAACAACCAACACAAAATCAAATATTTTTTCTAAATATAGGATTTAACCAAGTAAAAAAAAATCTAATTTTTTTATTAGCCCAAAAATAATCTTGCAATTTTCAATCCAGCCCCTTGTCTTGCTTTTTATTCCAATTTAGCCTAATTTTTCTTGTTTTTTAACTTTGGCACTCTAATTGCATCCCTGATAAAATTTAAACAAGAAATCACAAGCTTAGTAGAATTCTATTAAAAAATTACCAAAAATAGGTACATTAAACACACGAAATTAGTTTACTATCAATGAGCTTTAACCATTCACCCAAAATATGATGCTCCTACACATATGAGCTTAAATTGTTTATATATAATTGAAATAAATTAAATTAATTAAGAGATAAATGAAGAAATTAAATCATTTTATAACTCTTTTATGTAAAAAATATATTTTTAACAATTATTTATCTCTAATTTGTTTAAATTAATATTTTTGGTAGAACCTAGATTATTCTTAGAGAAGGTGAACACCTGACTAATAACACACAACCTGGGGTTCTAATTTAAATTAATATGAGATAAACAATAAATAAAAGATTTTAATTCTTGTAGAACACTAAAAATAAAGAACATTCTTTGACTTACTTATTGGCACTATAAAAAGGACCACCTCTAAGCAATTCAACACAACTTTACAAGTTCGAAAGTCCAAAAGTTCAAAAATCGTAACTTGAAGACCTTTGAAGCTTTACCAATCAAATTGTATCAACATAAAGAAGATAAAACCGATTATTGAACATCAAGTTTAGAATACCATTAAAGCTGACTTTAACCATCGAAGATGAAATTTTAAAGATTCTTGGATTCAAACTGTAACATCCTAAATTTTTGGGCCTATGCGTTTAATGGGTGAATATGTGGAATGAGTTAATTTAAGTGTTAGGGGCCCAAATTTTAAGTTTTAAGGAGCCCAAATCTTCTAATTTAAGTTAGTTAAATTTGGCATTAGGGATTAGGGAAGTGGATGGCACAAGGCTATTTTTTGGGGAATTTTATTATATTTATTCTATGTGGATAATAAGCGAGATAAAGGCTATTATTTAGGGATTTAGTCTTTAAGGATAATAAGCGAGATAAAGACTATTTTGAGGAGATAATAAATTAAGATAAGGGAAAAGGGATAGGAGTTATCATGTGTGGCGGTGTTGGTGAAAATCAATCTCTGCTAAAGGGAGGAATCGGTTTTCTATATAAAGAGGGGTGTCGAAATTTTGGAAGCCTTTCTTTTATTTTCTTTTCTCATCTTCTTCCTCTCAAAAGCGAAAACCACCATTTTCTTCACCCTTTCTTCCTCTCTAAAATTTCTGGTTGGTAGAATCTTTTAACCTCTATTGTTATTTTTCTTCTAATCCTAAAAGCGAAATCACATCTCTATTAGTCTATTCTTCTCCTTAATATTCATTGGTCAAATCTCTCTTAGCCATCTCTTCAATTCTTAAATCTTCTAAAAACCGAAATTCTTAGATCTCATCTCCCGAAGTTGCGAATTTTCTTGATAAAGTGCCTTGTGCGAATCTGAAGAAAACAATAGGTATGTGTCAATTTTGAGTTTCCAATATTTCTCCGGCTTTTCAAAGTCCCTAGCTGAATGGCTATTTAGTGACTAATCAAGGGTTTTTCTTATTTTCGGCATTTCGGGATCTGAAGAGGAGTCCAACGCTTAGATCTCTAAGTCAAAGATCAGTAACACTCAAGTCGTGTTATTTTCGGGATTTCAAGGTAAAGAGATTGGTTTATTTATAAATATATGAAATCGGGTAGAACACTAACCATGGCCGAATATAGGAGAGGCTCTATTTTCACATCTTTCTGGCTTTTTGAGCAAAGTTGTAGATCGGGATAACAAGGATATCGACTAAGAATATTGGATTTTGCGATATCAGGTGTGTAACACTTTCCCACCATTTAGATCTGTTTGATTAATATATGATTATAAGTCTTATATGTTTTGATAAATGCCGAAATCCGGGCATAATAGAGGAAACCCAAAGAGGGTAAAAACAAATCATCGAGTTAGTGAATTTTTGATTAAGCGATATAAGTATATTGATTTTATGTGATTGCATGGGTTGGGTTTGATGAAAGGAGGAAGTTATATGTTGTAGCGGTTTCTCCGTGATCATTATAGCGGTTTTCTGGTGATCTGTTATAGCGATTTTTATCATGATCATTGTAGCGGCTTTTGCCGTGATCATTGTAGTGGCTACGACCATGATCGATGATGAGCGACGATTGCCATCAAGGCGTGTAGCGATGTGGGTTGATTGTAGAAATCCCCAATGGTGTGAATGGTGATGCAGGCGTGTAGCGGATGGAAACCTAGGATTTGGGTTGGGCTTGTATATTATTTTTATTATGTATATTAATTACGATTATTTTAGTTGTATGGGGCTAAGGCCCAAATCTAATGGTGCATGAGGGTTGCTACTTGAGTCTCACGACTCAACCAATTAATTAACATTTCAAGTAGCATTTAGTGCATCGGACCAATTGGAGAGGAGCGCAAGGTGGCAATGCAAAAGAACATTTGGATCCAAGAAAAGACTCTAGTTATTATTTTATTCTTATTTAATGAATTTTAAATCTCGTTGTAATAAGGCCATGGGCCACCGGTTTATATTTTGTTTTATTACGGGCTTTTATTAATTTTAGTTATTTAAATTTTTATTTTTAATTGAACTAAGGCATGTATTTAAATTTGAGTTTTTAATTCATAAAGGCATATTTTATTTAAAACTATAAATTATAAATTTTTCCCAAATAAAAGGTTAAACTTTACCAAAATATTTTTCTGAAAATGCGATATGTTTTACAAAATTTCCTTAGTGACATACCAGGTCCGGTTGTGGTGTTTAGGCCGGGTTTGAGGTGTTACACAAACTATCTCCACACTCATTATCAAGATTTAATCTTGACGATTCTTAAAATGAACTTCAGTAATTCAAGATCAAAGTCTAGAAGACCCTTGAATTCAAACTAAATAAAATTCTCAAGCAAACAACTTTTCAAACTCGTGTTCAAGATAAAGTTCCAACGATCCTTAAAGAGAACAATATCCATTCAAATGTAGTCTATACGACTTTTAAATCAAAACTTCATTAACGAGTCTAGAAATTTTAACTCAAAATTCATAAATAAATTTGTTTCCTATTGTTTTTAATTTTGTAAATATTATTTTCGAGGCATAATTTGCATATATAAATACTATTTAATATATTTAAATAATAAAAAGAATCAGTGGGTAATAAAAATGATTTTCCATTTATTTAAATTTGATTCCAACTGAAACAGAAACGGTTTTACACAACCATAACATGTGGAAAAATTAAACTAAAAAGAAAAGGAAAATAAAAGAAAAGAGAAACAAAGGGTTTTGTCGGTCGTGAAATGAAGGGAATCTGGAAAAGCAAAAAAAGAAAAAGAAAAAGGAAAACCAATGAATTGTCTTTTATTTCTGGAAGACACCATTCCTTGGTAACGGACGGGTATGAACAAAAGAATCTTTACCCCGCATTAAACGTTCCTGATTCTTATTCTATTTTATATAATTAATAACAAACCAAATTAAATTGCATTGTCAAAAGAATCTTTCACATGCCTGGCCTGCCACACCTTTTTTTTTAATACTAAAAAAAGAAGAAAAAATTTTACTAGACAAAAAAAGAAGCCACTTTTTTCTTACTTGGCAACTGTTGTTTAGTATTAGAAAACCCATCATCTCATTTTGCTTTATAATGACAACTTCGTTGGTGTAAGGTTAGAAAAATTTATGTTTAAATGACAAAAACGTTTGTAGAAAGATTCACAAAATCAATGATTTCCCAGTCAAGCATCTTATCTCATAACTTTGAATACGACGTAGTGTTCAATGAATGTTTGGGTTAAAAGTTAAACAAGTTATGAAAGACGAGGTGGAGGGTACTGTTGATTAGATCTCTTAATTTAGAAGGAGAGGGAAAAGACAGAATTACCGTGTGTAAAAATGAAATGGGGAAAGCATCCCAAAGACGTGGGTCAACTGTTTTATTTTCTGCTCTATTTTTAATAAGGGTTGAGACATTCAATCCACAGTCCACACCTAACCTAAGAATCTTTTCACACTGTAATTTCATTTCCAATAATTAAAATAAAAGGGCTCAATTTTTTCAACAATTCTCCGCGTGCTTTGTACGGAACCTAAAACAACTCGCCGAGTGAAACAACCGAGTCACCGAGTTTATAACTTTAATATACGCGACGACCCGTTTGGGGGCGAATCTTGAATCTTTCTTACATTTCTATATAAAAAAAACATGACTTGCTGTTCTTTGTCATGTTTATCCTGGAAATGATAGAAAAAGAGAGGAAAACAGGAAAATAGAAGAATAAAGGAAAATAATGGAGTTGAGCTTGGATTTGAGTTTGGTTTATGTACCGAAAACTATATCTGAGTTTCTGAAAGAGGTTTCGAAGATCAAAAATGGGTTTCAAAGGTTATCCAAGATTACGGATTATCTTCAAAGATTGGAAGATGAGATGAAGAAAATTGATGCCTTTAAACGTGAACTTCCTCTTTGCATGCTTCTTCTCAAAGATGGTATTTTTAAATATATATATATATATATATATATTGTTTTAATTCTGAGTTTCACTTTTTTGTGGGATTTAATTTGATTTTCTTTTTTGATTTGATTATAGGGATTGAGAGATTAAAGGAGGAAGAAATACAGTGTAAGGAAATGAATGATGGATCAGTGACCGAGGAAAACGGAAGGGAAACTATGGATAACGATGGCGGTGATAAGAAAAACTGGATGAGTTCAGTTCAGCTATGGAACTCTAATTTTAACAACGTTGATCCCCACAACAAACCCAACACAGTTCCAGAACTGAAACTGGTAATGTCCAAACTAACTGTTTTCTTCTTCTTCTTTTTTCTTTCTTCTTTTGAATCTTATTTTAAGGGGAAAATAGTTTAAATGTTTCCGGATTTGGAATTTGGCAGACAAGTGAAGAAGGAGAAGATGGGTCTGAGAGTGAGAACTCAGTTGAAATTTGTAATAAGCAAAGAAAGGGAGGGGCTTTTGTTCCATTTAAGGAACAAGCTGATAAGAAAGTTTCAGGGTTTTCCCTTATGACCCCAAGTTCTGAATTGGCTTCATGTATCTTGAAGAACAATGGCGGCTGCCGAATTGGTTCAGGCTCTTCTTTATATGCACAACAAAATCAAATTAAGCTTCAGACAAAGTCACAAATCCGACATGAGGAACAACCTCAGCAGCAGAATTCTAGGAAACAAAGGCGGTGCTGGTCGCCTGAGCTCCATAGACGATTTGTTGAGGCACTTCAACAGCTTGGAGGCTCTCAAGGTTAGGCCTTTTTGATGTGTTTATTTACTTTTTTTCTTTTTCTTTTTTAAGTAGTAGTGGCATTTAAGTTGAATTGAAAAACCCTTTTTGTTGTCTTTTATGAACAAAGGATTGGAATCTGGTTCTTTTTGAGAAAATACATGAATCAAGATCTTTTTTCTGAAAATATTCTGATTTGAGTTCTTTTGGAATCTTTAGTTTTTAAATATGTCTGATTGGTTTGTTGTGTTCGACAGTGGCCACTCCTAAGCAGATTAGAGAACTGATGCAAGTTGATGGTCTCACCAATGATGAAGTGAAAAGCCATTTGCAGGTTAGTCTTTAGCATATGGAATCTGCTCATCTTATCATCTTTAGTTTCTCCTTTCTGGTTTACTGATTTTGTTTGTGTGTGAATTTGGGTTTTATGTACAGAAATACAGACTTCATATCCGGAAACTTCCAGCTTCTTCTTCCGGGCAAGGGAATGAGCTGTGTTCAGCTCAAAATCAGTGCAATGTGAAGATGAAAGCAAGCATGTCACAGTCTGGTTCCCCACAAGGTCCCCTCCTTGGTAGTGCTTCAGCTAAAGATATGTCGAGTACCGGGGGCGACAGCATGGACACCGAAGATGAAAAATCCGATGGGCATAGTTGGAGAAGTGGGATTAAAAAGCCTGGAGAGGTTGATGTATAGTCGGATAACACCTATTCCCCATGAATTTTGCAGAAACATGGGGAGAAAAACATATTGACTTACTGAGAATAATTTAGTAAAACATCTAGAGGAATTTGAAATCAGTATTCTGTTTGAGGCACTAAGGGATTTCTAAGACATTATGCCGATATCATGGACTGGTTTAGTTTGTCTCCATGATTCAACTTCCTTCTCTGAATATGAAAGTTCGTCTAATTCCTGATATGATGGATTTGTAGGAACCAAAATGACAATTTTTAAGAGTTCTTTCATTCAATGTTTAGACTTAACCCTCTTTAATTTACAACTGATGTACTTTATAATATATGTGATATTTGTGGTTTGATTTGCCTGGTTGTCATACCTTTGTGGGATATCTCCAGTGGGAAGATTAGTGAGAAGCTCAGGCATTCTTTATGCTCATAATGCTCTCAAGTGCAGATATCATATGATCTAATGCTCAACCACTGATGCCATGTAAAATGCCGATTTTGAGTCTTGTGGAACGTTTTGCCTCTTGTTCTGATTTGGCTCAATTTCGAAGTGATTTCGAAAAATTTGATTATCTTTTATTTTTTTAGATAAGTTATAAAATAAAATATATATTTAAATGATATTAAAATTCATTAATGAGGATAAAAAAGTAAAATCCTGAAGGTTAAAATAAATTTAGCCTTTCTGCTTAGGTTACTTTTGCTCGGGATCATGGTTAGAGGTAAACAAAACATAATGGAAAAGAAAAAGTTAAAGCAGTGACAAAATCTTCATTTTTGATGCACAAATTATATTGAATTGCTTGTGATTAGGCGTTTTGTCCTGGTAGTTTGAAGTAACTTTTTCTTACTTGCTCACCAAGAAGGCATCAATCAGATGAGATGGGCGAAAAGAATGGCATCCATTCCTCCTACTTTTTTCTTCTCAAAAAAATACGGCAAAAGTGGGAATTCAGGCCTTTAAAACATCAATAATTTCAGACCAATCAATTGGACATCAGCTTTGCATCTGCATATGTTCTTTGTATGTTATTTGTTTATCATATCAGTCCATGTATAATTTGATCTTCAACAAGAATCAGCTTTTAGAGTCCGTTAAAAAAAGGTGTGGGATAACTAAGGTTAAATGGTTCTCATTGTTTAGATTATCCATTTTACACAATCAGTCAAACACTAAAATGAAATAGAGAGATAGAAAAGGACAAAGCAATCGCATTCAGCATAAAAATACAACGAAGTTAATGAATGAGGGCAAAAGGATATGGTGAGCCCACGTGAAGATTTTGGTTTGAAATTTGAATTAATAATAAATAGCCCATAAACGCCACATTTTCTTGGAAATTCCCATTCTTTCTTCTATTCTCTTCCTTTTCACTCAATAATATATCAAACTTGTTCATCCATTTCTTCATAACATTTTGTTATTATTATTATTAGTGACGGTGATGGGCAAATTACACAGTGATCGTAAGTGTCGAAACCATTTTAAAATCGAGTTTTAAAAAATGGGGATCGACTTTAAAAACTAAAAATGAGAGTCGCTACTAATCCCTTTTTACTTAGGTGTGATTGGATCACCTTATAAAACGTTTATTTTAAAACATTTAATTTTTGGTCTACGAAAAGCAAGAAAACGGGTTCGAGAGTCGGTTACGTATGAAGAAGGGTTAGCACCCTCATAACGCCCAAAAATTGGTACCAAATTGATAAAATTATGTCCAAAGGTTTAAAATTTAAAAGCATTTAAAAATATGATTTTCAGAAGACTTCGAACTATTTGATTTAAAATATGAGAGTTCCTCGATATGAAAGATTATAAACATCACATCCAGCACGATTGGACACGATGTTTTTTAAACCTTTATATCAAAGATCATCTCATAATTTTATAAGAACTCTGAGAAATTTTATTTTAAAATTTGAGATTTCTTCGATCCGAAAGAATATAAACATCACATCCAGCACGATTGGACATGACATTTTTAAACCCTCGTCACTAGGATTATCTCATAATTTTATAAAACTTATCAAAAGGATATTTAGTTATTTAGCCAAACGGAAAATCGCAACCTATCACGATTGGGCACTATTTCCTGAATTTCTAAATATCAAAACATTGTCTTCTTTTGAAAACTTTTAAGTAAAATATTGATTTTGTAAAAATGTATTTTTTGTTTTAAACCATAACCATGTGGCAATATTACATTTGATCATAAAAAAAAAAAACTATAACATGCTAATATTTGAGATAGGCAATAATAATCTGAAATACAACAAATAATAATTCCTATACTAAAGTAATTGCAGATATATGATGAGGTATAAACAATAAAATTAGCTATGAACATATTTTATGCAAATTAAAATAGATAAAAGGAACAACAATATAAACAATGTGTTAAAAATATAATGATTTTAAAGGAGAAAGAAAGAAAGAAAGAATTTAAAATGAATACATTATTAAAAATTATAATATTATGTAATATACAACTTTTTTTAAATATAATGTAATGTCTAATGTATATAAATACTAAAATAATATGTAATAAAAAATAATAATAAGACAAAATAATAGATATTTAAAATTTAATAAGTTAGTATAGATATAAAATATTTAATATAACACATTTTAATAGCCAATTTTTAAATTTTTTTTAAAAAAAGGATTAAATTGAAATATAAACAGACTTCTAGGGTTATTTTTTTAAAAAAGAATTAATTAATAGGACGTAATTAAATTTAGTAAAATAGCGGAGGGATTAAAAGGGTAATTTTCTCATTTTCCAAAAACACGCGGACCCTGGTTCGGGTCTGGATCAACACGCGGGTCATGCGTAGTCAAAACGGCGTCGTTTGCCTTCGTCTATAAAAATTAGGTTTTTGAAAAAAAATCATTAGTTTTAGGGTTTTTTTTAAAAACATAGAATCCTTTGAAAGAAATGGGAGAAAAGCTGCATCCTTTCATCTGCGTTCGTTTGGGCCACTCGCACGCACACCTCCGTGGCTGGAGGTCTGGGTCGACGGTTTTCGCGTTTTCGAGAGGGTAAACTCCTTCCTTTTACTCTTTCAACAATGGTTATATGTGCAACTAAAAAAAATAAAAATAAAACAAATAATAAAATAAAATATTCAGAAGAATCACCTCGGTGAAATAGGTCTTTTATTCCTCTGAGTATTCTGACAGGATTTTGTAATCACTAGCCTCGTACAAATTTGTGCTTTCGTGTATTTGAATCTTTTTTTGTATTTCTGCTTTTTTTTTTTTTGTGTCCCCCCCTTTTTTTTTTTACAGATTTTACAAGGTTTTATACCCAAAAACAAAATAAAAAAAGGAAAAGATATATTTCCATATCTTTCCATATCTGTGCCTTTTCTTCGCTGCGATTTGTTTCCTTTTTCTGCTTCGGTGTTTTCCTTTTTTTTGCAGGTTGAAGATCTCGTGATGATGGGCATGAATCATAGCACGATTGAGATGAGACTATGGCGCGACGATTGGTCTCAAGTGAACCAAAGTATTGTCATATTGGCATTGCGGCGCGACAATTGAGTGGCCTACCTTATGACACATTGTTAGCTGGCTGGGACATTTGCGGTGCCTAGGGTTTCCAAAACCCTTGGCTTCTGCTGAGGCTAGTTAATGTTGGGCCAAATGGGCTGCGTAGCTTTTGGGTCTCGGTGGGATTTAGTCTGGGTGTAATAGGTATTTTGGGTTTTGTAATTGGGCCAGAGTGTAGCTGTTTGGGTAGGCTGTTTTGGGCTTTGGTTGTATTTGGGCTGTAAAAGGACTTGGACATTATTTTATTTTATTTTTGTTTTAATTCTAAGCCCGATCAAAATTAGGCTCTTACAGTTGCCCCTCTTTGCTCATTGTTGTGTAACGAGAATAGAGCAAAGACTATAAAAGGACCAATTTTGAGCGATCTTGGCCGAGCCTCGACTTCTTGATCCTCACTTTCTTCATATGGCTTCCAACTCTACTGCAATTTGCATGTATTGGAACTTTGTCTTGATTTCAATAAGTTTGATAGCTTCAATTTCATGAAGGCAGTATCCACTATCTTTTGATCTACTCCACTGCAAACTCAGTGAAACAAGATCTGCTATTTTCTGTAACAGCCCGATTTAGGGCCTAGTGAGGATAGTGGTGCGAGGCCACGAACCCGAGGTGAAATTATGAGTTTTTCAAGTTTATGCCATGTTTGCACGTTAGTATGAAAGTTTTGTAAAGCAATTTTATTAAGTTAAGGTCAATTGGTCCAAAAAGGACTAAATTGCAAAAGTTGCAATATATGAGTTTGTAGAAGCTTTTTGCATGAAATAGCTTTAGAATAATAATTATGAGCCCTTAAATAGCAATTTGCCAAAAATTTAATTTTTGGACAAAATTGGCCTTAAGAGACTATTATGGAAATTTTTAAGAGGAAGGGCATTTTGGTTATTTGGCCTCATTAGTGATTAAAATAGGATAAAGATGAGAAAAATTCACTCATCTTCTTCCTTGTTGCTGCCGAAAATTGGGAGACACCATAGCTAGGGTTCTTCATTTTTTTCAAGCTCATAGTAAGTTCATCTTAGCCCCGTTTTTAATATTCTTCGTATTTTTGAAGTTCCCGTATTATGAATTAGCTAATTTTTGCTATAAAATGAGCTAAGATGCATGTTCAAAAATCTACCCTTGAATGCCATGCTTGTTAAATGATGTTTTATGGAAGTTTAAGAGAGTTTGATGTTAGATAAACATCTTTTCCTTAATGAATTTCATGAAAAATGGTAGTAGGGACCATTTTGTATGATTATAAAATTGGTCATACCTACTAGAAATAGTGAGAATTGATGATTTTTATAGAAGAGAAAATGATTCAGTTGAGCATGAAGTTTAAGAAAGTTGCATGAAAATCATTTTACGAGAATTGGGGCAAAAGTGTAAATATTAGAAAGTATAAAGGCAAAATAATAATTTTTCCAAAGTATGAGTTATGAGTCAATTTAGTCAATATGGTTTTTAAATGATCTATTTATGATTATAGATCAAGAAAAACAAAGCCCGAATCTAAACCGAGGTAAGAACAAAGTTGAGGACTAAATTGCACATTTACATACATTTTGTATATTGAGGTAAGTTTGTATGATTTCTAAGCTTTATGATTATTATTATTATTAAATCGCTTAATATAATGTACAATATTTGTATGAAATGATCAAGATATCATGTAAGTCCAAGGCAAGCTTAGCATTGATCAAGTTAGCAAGCAAGTTATCATGTAAGTCCAAGGCAAGCTTGGCATTGATCAAGATATCATGTAAGTCAAGTTAGAATTGATCAAGTTATCATGTCATGTAAGTCCAAGGCAAGCTTGGCATTGATCAAGATATCATGTAAGTCCAAGGCAAGCTTGGCATTAATCAAGTTAGCAAGCAAGTTATCATGTAAGTCCAAGGCAAGCTTGGCATTGATCAAGATATCATGTAAGTCCAAGGCAAGCTTGGAATTGATCAAGTTAGCAAGCAAGTTATCATGTAAGTCCAAGGACTCAAGCTTGGCATTAAGTATGTTATCAAGAGCAAGACTTCATATAAGTCCATGTCAAGACATGGCCGTGAAACCAAGATGAGATAACCCATGTAAGACCATGTCTAGGATATGGCGTTGGCATCATATTATGTGGGAAGAGATTTAGTATCCTCGGTTATTCATAGAAATTCATCGGGCAAATGAGTAAGCTAAAAGAAGATAGCAAGAAAGCTAAGAAAGTAAAGTTAGTATCAAGATGAAGTTAGATGAAGTTGAGTATTATTTATGTTGTGAATGAGAAAGTAGATATCATGATTATTGTTATTATAGTATACTGATCAATGTGATCAAGTGATACATGTATCATGGTTACCTTACAAGTATGATAATAGTAAGTGCCATGAGACATGTAAGAATCTTTATGACTAAGTAAGCTCTTTAGCTGAAATTCATGATACCATTATTTATGTGAAATGGTTTATATTAAGCAATGATGATGCTATGAGTTGTTACATGTAAACTTACTAAGCTATACGCTTACGTTATGATTCTTTCTTTCTATGCGATCCATAAGCTAACTCGTGGATCATTAAAGTCGGAGCTCGCAACACACTATCAACTCTTATTTTGGTATAGCCAAGTTACTTTACTAAGTATGGCATGTATAGGAAACATTCATTTTGTGGACATGTTTTAAGAAGGGCCTTTGTAAAGCTATCAAGATTATTATTCTTTTGTATATGGCTAAGTGATTGGCCAAATTTGACTAAGCATGTATGTTTATTGAGATCAATGAAGCATGTAGCATTATTCATAAAATTGGGTTGTTATTGCATCGTTGAATTGTGTATGGATATGATCTTCATTTTAGGGTGGCTAACGGCTTGGTAAATAGCCTGTAAGTGCCCACACGATTGGACACATGGGCGTGTGTCAAGACCGTGTTAACCCTGCACCTTAGTATTATTAATCATAATAGGCCACGGGCAAATCCCACGGCCGTGTGTGTATATCGTGTAAGACACACGGTTTGGACATGGGCATGTGCCCATACCATGTTAATTTAGTTAGTATATCAAGGATTAGCACACAGTCTAAGCCCATGGGCGTGTCATGGCCGTGTGAAATTAGTCAATAACCTCCACGGTTGGTAGACATGGGCGTGTCTAAGCCATGTGGAAATAGTCGATGAGTTCTACGGTTTGAGGGCATAAGCGTGCTTAAGGGTACAGGCGTGTTCCAAGTCACTGCAGGCGTGTGAACCACGCTTAAAAATGAGTTATTTGATTTTAATTCGAAAGTTTTTGACATGAGTTAAAGGGCTCGTAGGCCCTTGTTATATGTGTTGACTAAGAAAGTGAAGTTTTTAAGTTAGAACAAAATTTTATAGCCCGTAAGTACATGTTTCAGTGAGTTCAAGCATAGTAATGTCTCGTATTCAGACCCAGTATCGGTCTTGGGTGCGGGGTGTTACATTTTCAATCTGATCCCTGCAAACTCAAGGATCACCAGACTGATATCTTCGATCTGCTTCTTACAACTTCAAGAATTTCAAATCTGCTATCTTTAATCTGATCCCTGAAGCTCAGGGATCACCAGACTGATGTCTTCGATCTACTTCCTGCAACTTCAGGAAGATCAAATCCGCTATCTTCAATCTGATCTCTGCAAACTCAGGGATCACCAGACTGATGTCTTCGATCTGCTTCCTACAACTTCAGGAAGATCAAATCTGCTATCTTTAATTTGATCCCTGCAAACTCAGGGATCACCAGATTGATGTCCTCGATCTACTTCCTGCAACTTCAGGCAGATCAAATCTACTATCTTCAATCGACCCCTTCAAACCCAGGGATCACCAGACTGATGTCTTCGATCTGCTTCCTGCAACTTCAGGAAGATCAAATCTACTATCTTCAATCTGATCCCTGCAAATTCAGGGAACACCAGACTGATGTTTTCGATTTGCTTCCTACAATTTCAGGAAGATCAAATCTGCTATCTTCAATCTGATCCCTGCAAATTTAGGGATCACCAGACTGATGTTTTCGATTTGCTTCTTACAGCTTTAGGAAGATAAGATCTGAAAATTCACCGATATTGCTATACCGTCTACTGAAGGACATGTCCTGTAGACTCGCTTTCATGTATTATGAGTGACATGAGTGCAACATGTCATGAAAATGATTCCTCTTAAGGGATTAGGATTAAAATGTAATGACCGGAATGAATCAAATGCACCTAATGAAATTTACTATGATACAAAAATGTTATGAGTATGATTCCTATTCTAGGTGTTATCACTCATTTGTTCTTCATTTTTGTTCATCAACCATGTTTTGCTTAATAAGTCTTGTCCCCGTGTATTTTTTGAGTCAACTTTGCTTGAATCATACAAACACAAGGCTTGTACAATCTTTACCACAATGAGAATCAAAAACTCTTTCAATCCGACCCATCCGAGAATTTAGGGTATAGGGTTTATTTCAAATTCAACCCATTCCTCCACAATTCGGGGTTTTTTAATTCGTCGCCTCACCCCCAAGTGTTATGATTAGATGATATCACGTCCACTTATCAATTGGATAAAGAATTTAGAGAAATAATCTCTATCCAGACTCTTCTTTCTCAAATATGAAAATTCTAAACAATTGTCTTGTTTTGGCTCCTTGTCTTATTTAGAAATTTCCAAAGTAATATGTAAAACTTCTATTTTGTGAAATTATTAGTTTGTCAATCATTATTTCAATATAGCACATTTATGAATAATGAGTAATAAATAAATTGATCTCAAAAGAAGGATTTAAAAAAAAAAATACAAAGAACTGGAACATATCCTTGAGAAGAAAAAGAATCCAAAGATAGTAAAATGAATAGGACAAAAAAATTAGATGCCCTAGATATCGCCAATTGAGCTCCCATATACAAACTTTATGAAGACTGCCTTGAGTTCAACATGTGTTTAGAAGACCTAAAATATTTTGTTGATGCCCGAATTTGCGACATTCTTCCTTTCATTGTCGTTTTAAATGTAGTGAGATGCCTGTGTGTCCATTCAGAATTTGAGTCGCCCTTTTAGGGTTTTCAACTCAAAACCCCTTTGGTCTCAAGGTGCCCTTTGCGGGTTTTCACCTTGGCCTCTCCTTTTTTTTGAAAACTCAAAGCGCCCGTTTCGGGTTTTCACTTTAGCTTCATCTCCTTTTCAAGCAAAGTATTTTTTTACTGAATCCGAGTTCACAGGATTGGGTAAACTTTTCCCATCCATTTCGGTCAAGACCAATGCTCCTCCAGAGAAAACCTTCTTCACCACATATGGTCCTTCCTAATTCGGCATCCATTTTCCTCTGAAATCTTTTTGTATTGGAAGGATCTGTTTCAGCACAAGGTCCCCCTCATGAAACTCCCTTGGGAGAACTTTCTTATTATAAGCCCGCATCATTCGTTTTTGGTACATCTATCCATGACTACTAGCCCTTAGCCTCTTTTCTTCAATTAAATTCAACTGATCATACCTAGCATGAATTCGTTCAGCTTCATCCAGCTTTATTTCTGACAAAACTCGAAGAGATGGAATTTCCACTTCAATGGGTAGGACAGCCTCCATTCCATAAACCAACGAGAAAGGCGTTGCCCTAGTAGAGGTTTTGAAAGACGCCCGATAAGCATAGAGTGCAAACGATAGCTTATCGTGCCAATCCTTATAAGTCTCAGTCATCTTCCCCACTATCTTCTTGATATTTTTGTTAGTCGCTTCCACGGCCCCATTCATTTTTGGTCGATATGGAGACGAATTGTGGTGTTTGATCCCAAATTGGCTACAAATTTCTGCTATCGAGTTATTGTTCAAGTTCAGTGCATTGTCTGATATGATCCTCTCAGGCATTTCATATCGACAAATAATCTCCTTCTTCAAGAATCGACTAACTATTGACTTAGTGACACTGGCATATGAATGAGCTTCTACCCATTTCGTGAAGTAGTCAATTACTACAAAGATAAACCGATGTCCATTTGATGCTTTCGATAAGATTGGTCCAATAACATCCATGCCCCACATAGAAGGGCCATGGAGAAGTCATAACGTGCAAAGGTGACGGAGGCATATGAATCTTGTCTCTGTAAATCTGGCACTTGTGACATCTCTTAGCATAACTGATACAGTCACCTTCCATAGTAGACCAATAATATCCAAATCTCATTATCTGTCTGGCTATTGTGAATCCATTTGCATGTGTTCCACAAACGCCCTCATGAACTTCTTCGAGGATTTTCTTGGCTTCAACAGCATCCACACATCTTAATAGTACTTGATCTTTCCTCTTTTTGTATAAGATATCCCCATCTAAGACATAGTCAGAGGCCATTCTTCTTAAAGTCCTTTTCTCATTTTCAGTGGCATTATCCGGGTACTCACAATTTTTCACATATCGTAATACATCCTGATACCAAGGGTGATCGTCTCTTTCTTCTTCTTCTATGTCATAACAATGAGCTGGAACCTCAAAGATGCTCATTTGAATAGGTTTTATATCCTCTGGTCTATTTACTTTGATCATAGAAGCTAGAGTCGCCAAAGCATCCACCATCTGATTTTCATTACGTAGAAGATAATTGAAGGTAACGTCGTCGAACTCCACAATCAATCCCAGAACTATTTTTCGATAATTAATTAGTTTGGGATCTCTTGTCTCCCATTCTCCTTTAAGCTGGTAGATTACTAGGGCTGAATCTCCATATACTTCTAGCACTCTGATCTTGTGTTCTAAGGCTGCTCAAAGTCCCATGATCCATGCTTCATATTCTACCATATTATTTGTGTAGTCAAAATCCAATCTACATGTGAATGGATAATAATCACCATCCGGAGACATCAAGACTGCCCTAATTCCATTTCCCATAGTATTCGATGCTCTATCAAAATTCAGTTTCCACCGAAAATCTTCAATATTTGCCTCATACATCAGTTCCTCATTTGGGAAATCAAAGTTCAAGGGCTCATAATCTTCCAAAGCTCTACCAGCCAAGAATTCTGCTACTGCACTCCCTTTTATAGCTTTTTGGTTCATATAGACTATATCGAATTTAGATAACAAAATTTGCCATCTAGCCATTCTTCCATTTAAAGCAGTAGACTCCATAATGTACTTTAACGGATCAAGCTTGGAAATCAACCAAGTTGTATGATATAGCATATACTGTCTCAATCTCCGAGTTGTCCAAATCAAAGCGCAACATAATTTTTCGATTGATGAATACCTCATTTCACAATCAGTGAACTTTTTACTAAGATAGTATATCGCCTTTTCCTTTCTTCCTGTTTCATCGTGTTGTCCTAGCACACATCCCATGGAGTTATTGAATACTAACAAATATAGTATCAATGGTTTATCTAGATTAGGCAGAGATAATATTGGTGCATTTGACAGATACATTTTGACTTTGTCAAAAGCTCTCTAACATTCATCATCCCAAACACCTGGATTGTGTTTCTTGAGAAGACAAAATATGGGATCACATTTCTCAGTTAATTGTGAAATAAATCGAGCAATGTAATTCAGCCTTCCAAGAAAACCTCAGACTTCTTTCTGAGTGCGCGGTAGAGGTAATTCTTGTATCACTTTGACCTTGCTTGAATTAACTCCGATTCCTTTCTCACTGACCACAAATCCCTATAACTTTTCTGATCGAGCTCCGAAAGTACACTTTGCCGGATTGAGTTTCAATTGAAATTTCCTCAATCTCAAAAATAACTTCCTCAAGAATCCAATGTGTTCTTTTTCTGTTCGAGATTTGGCAATCATATCATCGACGTACACCTTAATCTCCTTATTCATCATGTCGTGGAACAAGGTTACCATGGCCCTTTGATATGTTGCCCCAGTATTCTTTAGTTTGAAAGGCATTACTTTATAGCAAAAGGTACCCTACAGTGTTATAAAGGTAGTTTTCTCCATATCCTCAGTATGCATCTTGATCTGATTGTATCCTGAAAAGCCATCCATGAAGGAAAACAATGAAAATCCTGCTGTATTATCCACTAAAGTATCAATGTGCGACAAAGGGAAACTGTCCTTTAGGCTAGCTTTGTTTAGATCCCTGTAATCTACGCACATTCGGACCTTTCCATCTTTCTTAGGGACTGGAACAATGTTGGCAACCCATTCTGAGTACTTGACCACTTGTAGAAAACCAGCATCAAACTATTTCTAGACTTCTTCTTTTATTTTCAATAGTATATCAGGCCTCATTCTCCGTAGCTTTTGCTAAACTGGCTTGCATTTTTCTTTGATGGGAAGGCGATGTACCACAATATCAGTACTTAACCCAGTAATATCTTGGTATGACCACGCAAAGACATTTTTGAACTCTCGCAATAATTCAATAAGATCTTGTTTTGTCTCTTCGGCTATGTGCTTCCCAATTTTCACAACCTTTCCTTCTTCCAAGGTTATATTCTCTATTTCTTCTTCATGGGGTAAGATCCGTTTCTCCTCTTGCTTTACCATTCTTAACAAATCTGGAGATAAATTAAAATCTCGGTTATCTTCAAAATCCTGAGATTGCTCTAGACATATGTCCTGCTCAAACTGGACTTCTGGATCCGTAATATCGTTGCTCGTGTCATTGATATCTAGGGACCTGTGATGGGTACGACATAATGTACAAAGAATAAATGAATTTGAGGACAAATATTCACATGGTATGAATGAAAGAATATACAATTTGGGAAGAAATTAGAAAGTTAAAAGAATGAAAGAATATTTACTCAAGTTAATTATTCAAAATGTATTTTATTGAAATAATAATTTCTGAACATAAGCCTATTTCACAAAAGAAATCTTATTGTTCCTAGGCTAAAAAAATAAGAAGAACGTTCTGAATATTACTCTGTATTATTTCTAAAAATTATAGGAAGTTCCTCTGCAGTCCAATTGTCTAGAACGCTTCTAGGTTCATAAGGGCGAATGCCCATCAGGTTTCTTTGTTCCATTCCTTCCTCATGTACGGCATTGATGTGAGGATTTTCCAATAACCCTCTCTCAGGGTGAATTATCCCTCCTGATATAAAAGTCTGGGATATGTGAGGGAATATCATTGGTTCCCACTGGACATCTTCTTCATTCAAACGTGCCCTTCTTCTCTCCTACTTCTTCTCTATACCCTTCCTCCTTTGTTTAACGTCTGACCTGAAACCCAACCCAAAACAATCTCTCTTCTCCTTTAGCATCGGTACTTGGAGTTCCCCTTGGAGGTATTGCCCAATCCTTTTCCTGGCAAGGCTCCTTTCCCCACCGTCATTTGTAAACCCATCCTCGTAGACTTGGATATCTTAGGCATTGGGACTTTGCTTCCTTCCGAGATGAATGTTGCGTTGACGAACTCTAAAGACAGGAAAGAACATTCCATGGCGTCCTCATTCGCCTCTACATATGGCGTATTATTGGTAACAGTTGCTATAATGTCTTCCTCTGCATTTATAGTGACTAGCCGACCATCTATTACCAGTTTCAGCTTTTGGTGCAAGGATAAGGGCACCGCCCCTGCTGCATGAATCCAAGGCCTTCCCGGCAAACAGTTGTATGAGGGTTTTATATCCATCACTAGAAAGTCCACTTCATATGTACGGCCCAATCTGCAACGGTATGTCAATTCTCCCCATCACCCTTCTCTCAGTACCATCAAATGCTCTCACTACGTTCTGGCATGTCTTCATCTGAGAACTATCGATTGGCAACCTCTTTAATGTCGACAATGGCAAGATGTTCAAGGCTGATCCATTGTCAATTAGTACACTTGGCAGAGTATATCCTTTGCAACTAGTGGTAATGTGCAAAGCTTTGGCTGATCCCATACCCCTAGGTGGAATTTCATCATCATTGAAGGAAATAAAGTTATCAGCACTTATGTTACTAACTAATCGGTTAAGCTTATTAACAGATATGTCCTTAGTAACATAAGTCTCGTTCAACACCTTCATCGAGTGCTTCACGATTAACATCCAAACTTAAAAGTAAGGCTAGCACTAAAATACGAGCTAGTTGTTTGCACAATTGCTCTACCACACTGTATTCACTGTGCTTTTGGAATTTTAGAAATTCCTTAGCCTCCTCCTCCTTTACAGGTACATTGATAAGAGTATCGAGTTCTTTCTCTGGCTCAACAGGTATATCCTTTGATTTTACTGGTTCAGTTCTAATTTTTACCGAGTCGTAACTCCTCCTATTTCGCGTATAGAATCCCTCTCTTTGGTCCTCCTTGAAAGTGCTAGCTGCAATTACTACTTTCGGCGTAGTTATGTTACAATTGTAATTCCATGGTATGACTTTGTTATCCTTGTAAGAAAAGGACACAGGTCTCTGAACTATCACTTTAAGCGCAATTTAGGCCCCTCTTTCTGCATTCTTCGGTCGGGAAATAATGACTCTTGGATAATTGACCTTTTGATTTGTCAACTGAAACACCCCAAACCCGGCCCACAAGCCCTGACCGGATCTGGCATGCTTCTAAGGAAAAACTATTCAAAACTTATTTAAACTTTTCCAAAATTTTTGTGTGTTTTTGAAAAAACAATTGATTTGTGTTGGGTTCAAATTTTAAACGGTGTTGATTAGGTGTCAAAACATTTAACATTTATTTTCAATAAAAGTTACTTAAACTTTAAAGTGATAAAAATCGTATTCTACTAGAATAATTTAAATGCATGCGTAGATAGTTTCATAATAGTGGCCTTATTACATCAAAGAAAACCCGAAATAAATTCAAAACTTGAATATTAAAAACTAATAAAAATAAGACAATCTCTGAGTTGAGCATGGCCACCACTGAGCTCCTGCCGACCCGGTCCATCACTGAGTGTCACCTGAAAAATATCCCACAACGGGGTGAGTCAAATAGACTCAGTGTGTAATGACCAACACAAGTCTCAATCAATTTAGGCATGTCAAATCATACATAATAAACATATATAATAAATGATGCAAACCCAAACCCAAACCTAGATAACCATCCGCTACACATCACCCGTACCAACCATCACACCATAGGGACTACTAAGTCAACCCTCCATCTGCTACACATCATCGAAGGCAGTCGCTGCAGACGACATGCTCATCGCCCTTATATATATTGTGGCATAGCCACCAGATAATTATTTGTGACATAAGTCACCACATTCGATTTTGTGACATGAGTCACTACATTCGAGATATTGTGGTATAAACCACGGATCACTTCCCTTTAAAATAATTTCCGTATGCCCCATGTCATACAAATCATGCAAAGATTATGCCACATTCTTTATTTCACATTCTTACCAATATTCACATATGTGTCATAACGGTATTAAGTAACATTGTAAACATAGTTTTAGAGAATAACGTACCTGAATCTGTCGTACCATTGAATGGTACCTTAAGCCATATCTTTCACATTCTTATTAACACATTTATCAAAACATAACCATAAATCTATTAAGGCTTAGTGTGGGGTACACACCTGGTATTAATGCTTTACTTGAAATCCGAAAACCCGATCTAATGCTTTAGACCCTTAATTCCTACATTCGGTCAACACTACACATTTTAGCTAAAGGCCATTCGACCAAATAATCAAATCCCGAAGGATTTATCACGACTTAAATCTTACCTTGTTGCCGATTTGATTACTAATCAAATCCCAAAACTTTGTTGTGTTTCCTTCTTTCAATTGGCTAGCACTAAATCACTTCACATATTAGTTTTCGGCTTGTGAATAGATAAGAAATAGATCTAAGTCACTAAATAGGCCTTGGCTGAATGTACATAGTCACTTACCTTGTGGATCTGAATTCCAAAATTGCTACTAGATTGGGTATCTGTCGAAATCACTATGGCATGTGTTAGATCCAATTCCAACATTTAATCAATACCATAAATGGCCTTTGGCCTGAAATTACACTTTACCTACCTTAGATCCCAAAATCCTGAAAGATCTCCTCCTTTAGTCGACAACAATCGAATCCCGAAATCTCCTTCTTAGATTCGGCCAAAGAACAGTAAAAGGGGTTAGATTCCAACTTTCGGCTATGAGAAATAAAAAGAAGGAAATCGAATAACGTTAGAGCTTACCCTTACTATAGAAATCGACTACACCCTTGCTTGCACCCATAGAGAGATTCGGCTATAGGCTATGTGTTTGATTAATCAGGTTTCGGCTTTTGGTGTTTGGTGAACAATCGACTATGGCTAGGAAAAGTCTTACTTTCGGTTTTTGGTGAGTTGTGGAAAGAAGAAGAGAAGGAAAGAAATATTTAGCCTTAACAAATGGAAGAAAAGATGAGAAAGAAAGATGGTAGATTCGGCTTTAAGGATCACAAGAAAAGAAAGGAGAAGTATGAGGCTTAAGGAGAATCGGCAATGATGGAACTTAGAGAGGGATATTCGATTTTAACAATGGAAGAAAAGATGAGAGAAAAGGGTGAAGAAAAGGGGCTAAATTTCGGCAAAGGTGAGAAAAAGAAACCATAAAACCCTTTTTCCAAATTGGCTACCCTCCCCTACTACTTGGCGAAAGTCACCTCATGAGAGTCCCTAGGCAGGCCACCTCTTTTCCTCTCTACCTTATCCTTGATCCCTCCTCCCCAGCAGAATCCTCAACACTCCAACCCAATCTATACTTTCTTCCTCCGAGTCCATATATCGTCCCTCTTGCTCATCCTTCTTTGCAAAATAAAACTTTTATTTGCTTCCCTTGTGACTCGAACCTAAGCCCTTTCCCCTTGCTTGTGGCGTCACACTCTAAGGCCATAAGTGGCGCCTCCAAGCCACTTAAACAAGCCCATTTTTATGTCATATTTCCCTACTAATTTTCTTAAGGCCTCTTAGGCTTAACTCCCTCTTTTAAACTTAAAATAGAATAATTTCTAAGGAATTTACTACACTTTAAAGTTTCCAAAATTCATGCCACACAATTTAGAACACATAGACATGCTTTCACACATACTTAAGCAAAAATGCATAAGCCATAAATCTCAGATATTACAGTTCTACCCCCTTAAAATAATTTCGACCTCGAAATTACCTGGCTAGAATAGGTGGGGGTATTGCTGTCTCAGGTTCAACTCCTTCTGAGTCAGCAGATATTTGAGACTTTTGTGGTCTGTGTAGATTACAGACTTCTCTCCATATAAGTAGTGCCTCCATACCTTACGAGCAAAGACCACTGCCGCCAATTCCAGCTCATGCGTCGGGTAGTTAACCTCGTGTGGCCTTAATTGTCGAGACGCATAAGCAACTACCTTTCCGTCTTGCATAAGGACACCTCCCAATCCTGTATGGGAAGCATCACAGTATACTACAAAATCCTTCCCTGCCTCAGGCTGAATCAAAACTAGAGCTTCAGTCAAGACTCTCTTAAGCTTTTCAAAGCTCTCCTGTTGCTTATCGGTCCATATGAAAGGTACCTCCTTCCTCAGCAGCTTGGTCAAGGGTGCTGCGATCGACGAGAACCCCTCTACAAACCTTCTATAATAGCTGGCCAATCCCAAGAAACTACGAACCTCAGCCACTGACCTAGGTGGTTTCCAATCTAGCACTGCCTCAATCTTCCGAGGATCTACCCTTATTCCTTCAGCAGACACCACATGTCCTAAAAACGTAACTTCCTTCAGCCAAAATTCGCACTTGCTGAACTTGGCATATAGTTGTTTCTCCCTTAATACTTGCAACACAACTCGAAGGTGCTCATCATGTTCTTCCTCTGACTTTGAATACAACAAAATATCGTCTATGAACACAACAACGAATCGGTCCAGATAGGGTTGGAAAATTCGGTTCATCATGTCCATGAACGCGGCTGGGGCATTTGTCAATCCGAACGGCATTACCAAGAACTCATAATGCCCGTACCTTGTTCGAAAAACTATCTTATGGATATCTGCTTCCTTCACCTTAAGCTAATGATATCCAGACCTTAAATCTATCTTCGAAAATACCGTGGCCCCCTTAAGCTGATCGAACAAGTCATCTATTCTTGGTAAAAGGGTACTTGTTCTTGATGGTCAACTTATTCAACTGACGATAATCTATGCACATGTGCATAGTTCCGTCCTTCTTCTTCACGAACAAGACCGATGCTCCCCATGGAGACACACTGGGTTGGATAAACCCACGGTCAAGTAATTCTTGGATCTGAGCCTTGAGCTTAACCAACTCCTTTGGTGCCATTTCATGACGGGCAATTGACACAAGAGTCATTCTGGCAAAGCAAGTCAATTCGAACTCCACCTCCCTGTCCGGGGGTATTCTTGGCAATTCCTCCGGAAAGACATCCACAAACTCCCTTACGGTTCTAACTCCACTAACTCCCCCTTCTTTCACATCCAAAGCACTAACGAAAGCCAAAAATGCCTTACACCCCTTCCGAACCATCTTATCAGCCTTTAAGGCTAAAACTACGTTAGACAAAAAATGATAAAGTTCATAACGAACTTAAAATCATCGTGTATATCAAAATGACTAGTATTATTATTCTTGATCGGTAAAATTCACATTCAAAAAGGGAAATTTTTGGTTTTATGGTAAAAATTCATTCATCTCGATTATTTTCAAGAAAAAAAAGAAGAAAATAGGGGGTCTGTTGAATTTCAAATAGTTAGTTTCACCAATAAGATACGAAGACTTACTTCACATTTGGAATTGCCTCTCCTGTTGCTTATCGGTCCATATGAAAGGTACCTCCTTCCTCAGCAGCTTGGTCAGGGGTGCTGCGATCGACGAGAACCCCTCTACAAACCTTCTATAATAGATGGCCAATCCCAAGAAACTACGAACCTCAGCCACTGACCTAGGTGGTTTCCAATCTAGCACTGCCTCAATCTTCCAAGGATCCACCCTTATTCCTTCAGCAGACACCACATGTCCTAAAAACGTAACTTCCTTCAGCCAAAATTCGCACTTGCTGAACTTGGCATATAGCTGTTTCTCCCTTAATACTTGCAACACAACTCGAAGGTGCTCATCATGTTCTTCCTCTGACTTCGAATACACCAAAATATCGTCTATGAACACAACAACGAACCGGTCCAGATAGGGTTGGAAAACTCGGTTCATCATGTCCATGAATGCGGCTGGGGCATTTGTCAATCCGAACGGCATTACCAATAACTCATAATGCCCGTACCTTGTTCGAAAAATCGTCTTATGGATATCTGCTTCCTTCACCTTAAGCTGATGATATCCAGACCTTAAATCTATCTTCAAAAATACCGCGGCCCCCTTAAGCTGATCGAACAAGTCATCTATTCTTGGCAAAAGGGTACTTGTTCTTGATGGTCAACTTATTCAACTGACGATAATCTATGCACATGTGCATAGTTTCGTCCTTCTTCTTCACGAACAAGACCGATGCTCCCCATGGAGACACACTGGGTCGGATAAACCCACGGTCAAGTAATTCTTGGATCTGAGCCTTGAGCTCAACCAACTCCTTTGGTGCCATTACATGCGGAAATTGACACAAGAGGCATTCTGGCAGCAAGTCAATTCGAACTCCACCTCCCTGTCCGGGGGTATTCTTGGCAATTCCTTCGAAAAGACATCCACAAACTCCCTTACGGTTCTAACTCCATTAACTCTCCCTTCTTTCACATCCAAAGCACTAACGAAAGCCAAAAATGCCTTACACCCCTTCCGAACCATCTTATCAGCCTTTAAGGCTGAAACTACGTTAGACAAGTAGTTTCTTCTTTCCCCTATCATAATTACCGCCTCATCCTCTAGGGTCCTTAACTCCATTCATTTAGCTGCACAATCTAATATAGCCCGATGCTTCACTAGCCAGTCCATGCCAAGAATAAGATCGAATTCTCCGAAGGGTAGTTCCATTAAGTCGACAGAAAATACCACCCCCTGAATCTCTAGAGGTACTTTTGAAACATCTTATTCACCACTACAGTTTGACCTAATGGGCTTACTACAGTCATCTCCCTATTAGAAAGTTCAGAGGCTATTCCTAGAGTTTCAACTGCTCTACATGCAACATAAGAGTGGGTAGAGCTAACATCAATCAAAGCAAAGTAAGGCTTGCCAAATATAAGGAACGTACCGGTTATGACGTCCGGTGCGTCTCCCTCCTCCCTTCGATGAACTCAATACACTAAACCCGGTTGTCTTGCCTTCGTGTTACCAATATCTTGGCCCGGTGTTTCTCGTCCCCTTCCAGTACCGTTACCTCTGCTAGCCGAACCGCGGCCTGGCGGTGGCTGCTGTCCCCCTCTTCTAGCTTGGTTAGGACCTTGGCTTATGGGTCAACCCCCTTCTGTTCTCATAGGACAATCCTTAATCATGTGGTCCTTGGATCCACACTTAAAGCATCCTCCCGTCTTTTTCTAACACTCCTCCAAGTGCATCTTTACACACTGGGCACATGTACGATACTGCCCTCCAATAGCTGCTTGCTGACCTCGCAGCCCATTAACTCTAGGCCTCTTTTGCTCATTCCTTGAAGGCCTTGATGATCCAAAGCCTCTTTTCTGCCTATTCTGGTCCGTATTTTGTCTTACCGAGTCCTTAATCCCTTCAGCCACCTTAGCCTTCTCCACCAACAAGGCAAACTCCTGCTCCTACTGTGGAGCTATTAGCAACCTCAGGTCATCTCTTAGTCCGTCCTTAAATCAGACACACCGCTCATGCTCCGTCGACATAATACCTCGAGCGTAACGGCTCAGCCTTAGGAATTTTGCCTCGTATTCCGCTACAGATTTATTTCCTTGAACCAGTCTCAGGAATGCCTTCCTCTGCGTATCAACATAGCTAGTTCCAATGTACTTCTTCTGACATGCCACTTTGAAATATTCCCAAGTAAGATCGTCTGCGGCAGAACCTTCCCGAACTGTGAGCCACCATTGGTATGACTCATCATGGAGTAGCGACACTACCCCTTTTAATTTCTCCTCAGCGGTCAAGTTGAAGTCGTCCATAATCCGTTCTGTTGCCTCTAACCAATACTCAGCCGTATTGGGTGCCACACCAGATACTCCTCAAAAAAACTCAGCTCCATTAGCTCGAAGTCGCTCAGGTACCGACTTTCGAGCTCCCATGCCTCCGCCTGCTCTAGCCACCCTTTCCAAAACTCGCAGCATCGCTGTGATACTACATCATCCCGTCGATCACGATATTCCACATCGGTGGTGGTGGTGGCATCTCATTTTTGGACCCTTGTCCGGACCTAACGGGCTCCGACACGGTCATTCGGCCTCTACCACGGCCTCGCACGTTACGACCACGTCCCCTAGAGTTCATGCTTAGAATCGCGTTTATCGATTAAAGAATTTTATGAATTAATTTTGTTCCCTTGATTTATCATGAGCAGGTCTTATGTTCAATAGTTCTAGGGAGTAGTTCTTTCGATTTCATACACATACAGTCTCAATTCATTCATTCAATCACACTCATGAACTTGCGTTCATTACCGAAAAATGTTGTAGTTGTCATTGTTTGTTGTTTTCCACTACCCAGGGGTATTTTCGTAATTTTATCCTATAGGGGTATTTTGGTAATTTTTTTCCAAATTAGGGTATTTGAAAATTTCACAAAAAAATTTTTTTTATATAGTTTTTTTTTTCAAAATTAAAATACTTGGTAAGTAAATTTCAAGGGTAAAATGGTAATTTACACAGAGGTATTTTGTAATTTTTCAAACCGAGGTCATTTGGTAATTTTTGCAAAATATGGTTCTGGTGACTTTTCAAAACAAGGGTATTTTTAGAAATTTTAAATTGAGGGCACTTCGGTAACTTTCCACACTGAGGGTATTTTGGTCATTTGTATAGGTTAGGGGTAATTAGGTCAAGTTGCAAATCAGGGGCAATTTCGTAAATCGAGAGTATTTTGGAAAATTTCAAAATAGTTTTCCTACACATCAAAGGAGTGATTTGGTGATTTTTAAAACTAGGGTTTTTATAAAAATATGGCTAGTCCCTTTCGGGTTTTAATTATTGGGTTTAGCCTATGTTTGAGTCCTCTTGGCCAAGGTGAACCGTCACTACGCACTAGGTAGGATTCGAACGGTGAGGAGGTGAGTTACTAGGACTGCTTAAATACCAAGCTCCCACTGAATCCAATCCTAGACATGCGCACAACGGTTGCCACACCTTTGACTCGGTGACTCAGACACAGGTTTGTTTGGTTGACTTAAAGTTTTATGTAACTTGGTGTTGAAGTAGACTAATCCTAGGGTTTAATATTTCCTAATCTACTAATCTACGTCCCTATATTTCCCACATACAAATCATAGAAAAGTTAGAGGTACTTACCTGGTGGACTTCGGGTCGGAGACTTAGGTGCCATGCCAGAAAACCTGCTTATTTCTTAGAAAAATCCCATTTCAAAAGAAAGAAAATGTTTTGGGCCCTAAAGCCCTCAAGGCCAAGTTTTGAATCGGGCTCTGATACCAAACTGAAACACCCCAAACTTGGCCCACAAGCCCTGATCGGATCTGGCATGCTTCTGGGGAAAAACTATTCAAAACTTATTTGAACTTTGCCAAAATTTTTGTGTGTTTTTGAAAAAAACAATTGATTTGTGTTGGGTTCAAATTTTAAGCAGTCTTGATTAGGTGTCAAAACATTTAACATTTATTTTAATAAAAGTTACTTAAACTTTAAAGTGATAAAATCGTATTCTACTAGAATAATTTAAATGCATCGTAGATAGTTTCATAATAGTGGCCTTATTACATCAAAGAAAACCGAAATAAATTCAAAACTTGAATATTAAAACTAATAAAAATAAGACAATCTCTGAGTTGAGCATGGCCACCACTGAGCTCCTACCGACCCGGTCCATCACTGAGTGTCACCTGAAAAATATCCCACAACGGGGTGAGTCAAATAGACTCAGTGTGTAATGACCAACACAAGTCTCAATCAATTTAGGCATGTCAAATCATACATAATAAACATATATAATCAATGATGCAAACTCGAACCCAAACCTAGATAACCATCCGCTACACATTACCCGTACCAACCATCACACCATGGGGACTACTAAGTCAACCCTCCATCCGCTACACATCATCGAAGGCAGTCGCTGCAGACGACATGCTCATCGCCCTTATATATATATTGTGGCATAGCCACCAGATAATTATTTGTGACATAAGTCACCACATTCGGATTTTGTGACATGAGTCACCACATTCAGATATTGTGGTATAAACCACCAGATCACTTCCCCTTTAAAATAATTTCCCGTATGCCCCATGTCATACAAATCATGCAAAGATTATGCCACATTCTTTATTTCACATTCTTACCAATATTCACATATGTGTCATAACATGTATTCGTAACATTGTAAACATAGTTTTAGAGAATAACGTACCTGAATCTGCCGTACCATTGAATGGTACCTTAAGCCATATCTTTCACATTCTTATTAACACATTTATCAAAACATAACCATAAATCTATTAAGGCTTAGTGTGGGGTACACACCTGGTATTAACGCTTTACTGAAATCCCGAAAACCCAATCTAATGCTTTAGACCCTTAATTCCTACATTCGACCAACACTACACATTTTAGCTAAAGTCCATTCGGCCAAATAATCAAATCCCGAAGGATTTATCACAACTTAAATCTTACCTTGTTGCCGATTTGATTACTAATCAAATCTTGAAACTTTGTTGTGTTTCCTTCTTTCAATCGGCTAGCACTAAATCACTTCACAGATTGGTTTTCAGCTTTTGAATAGATAAGAAATAGATCTAAGTCACTAAATAGGCCTTGGCTGAATGTACATAGTCACTTACCTTATGGATTTGAATCCCGAAATTGCTACTAGATTGGTTATCTGTCGAAATCACTATGGCATGTGTTAGATCCAATTCCAACATTTAATTAATACCATAAATGGCCTTTGGCCTGAAATTACACTTTACCTACCTTAGATCCCAAAATCCCGAAAGATCTCCTCCTTTAGTCGACAACAACCGAATCCCAAAATCTCCTACTTAAATTCGGCCAAAGAACAGTAAAAGGGGTTAGATTCTAACTTTCGGCTATGAGAAATAAAAAGAAGGAAATCGAATAACGTTAGAGCTTACCCTTACTATAGAAATCGACTACATCCTTGCTTGTACCCACAAAGAGATTCGGCTATAGGCTGTGTGTTTGATTAATCAGGTTTCGACTTTTGGTGTTTGGTGAACAATCGGCTATGGCTAGGAAAAGTCTTACTTTCGGCTTTTGGTGAGTTGTGGAAAGAAGAAGAGAAGAAAAGAGATATTCGGCCTTAACAAATGGAAGAAAAGATGAGAAAGAAAGATGGTAGATTTGACTTTAAGGATCACAAGAAAAAAAAGGAGAAGTATGAGGCTTAAGGAGAATCGGCAATGATGGAACTTAGAGAGAGATATTCGATTTTAACAATGGAAGAAAAGATGAGAGAAAAGAGTGAAGAGAGGGGGCTAAATTTCGAAAAAGGTGAGAAAAAGAAACCATAAAACCCTTTTTCCAAATTCGGCTACCCCTCCCCTACTACTTGGCCGAAAGTCACCTCAAGAGAGTCCCTAGGCCGGCCACCTCTTTTCCCTCTCTACCTTATCCCTTGATCCCCTTCTCCTTAGCCGAATCCTCAACACTCCAACCCAATCTATACTTCCTTCTCCAGAGTCCATATGCCGTCCACTACTGCTCATCCTTGCTGCAAAATAAAACTTTTATTTGCTTCCTTTATGACTTGAACCTAAGCCCTTTCTCCTTGCTTGTGGCGTCACACTCTAAGGCCCTAAGTGGCGCCTCCAAGCCACTTAAACAATCCTATTTTTGTGTCATATTTCCCCTACTAATTTTCTTAAGGCCTCTTAGGCTTAGCTCACTCTTTTAAACTTAAAATTGAATAATTTCTAAGGCATTTACTACACTTTAAAGTTTCCAAAATTCATGCCACACAATTCAGAGCACATATACATGCTTTCACACATACTTAAGCAAAAATGCATAAGCCATAAATCCCGGATATTACATCAACTCTCCCTCGGTTATATTTCCTCCCTCTGAACCTTTTTCATAGAACTCCAGCTCCTTATTATCCATAAGGCTCTGTACCGATGCCCTAAGCTCAGCACAATCTTGAATCTCGTGTCCATCCACTTTGTGGAACTCACAGTAGTTCCTTATTTTTTTACTTCTTTCTTCGAGATTTGCTTTCATTAGTCCCCTTCTTGCCATCTCTCTCAAATTATTCTCAACGGGGTCTTCACCTCCGAAATATCTCCCTTGGTCTTTCTTATAAAATCTCCCCCAATCGCATTTACCCCATTGTCTCCATGATTGGGTAATGGGTTTGCCACACTAGGTATGTCCTCAAGCTTGACAACTCCCAATTTAAGAAGCCTCTTAACTACCATTTTGAAGGTAGTACAGTTTTTTATAGAATGCCCTACTGCTCCTGCATGGTAATCACACTGGGCATTTTAGTCATACCATTTAGGATATGGAGGTTGCATTGGCTATAAATAGTATGGGGACACTATGCATTCCTCAAGTAAAGTATTATACAGCTCTTTATACGTCATAAGAATTGGCGTGAATTAGACTTTGTCAGTATTTTATCTGGGACCCAATTCTTGTCTTGTTGACCCTTGTTGCCCGACAGTAACCACTTTCGGTTGATTAATAGTAACAGCTTTTGAGTACCTTTAGTTGTACGTACTTGCGTTGTTCACCTCACTATCCTTTTTCTTAGGAGCAGATCTCCTAATGGTTTCTCTCACTTCGATCTTGCCACCTCTTATGGCATTTTCTATCATTTCACCTGCCATGACTATATCAGCGAAGCTTTTAGTAGTGCTTCCTATCATATGGTTAATAAATGGCACCTTTAGAGTGTTGGTGAACAACATAGTGGTTTCCTTTTCCAGGAGAGGCGGTTGAACTTGGATAGCGATTTCCCTCTATCTCTACGCATATTGCCTGAAACTCTCGTTTGATTTCTTTTCCATGTTTTGCAACATGATTCGGTCAGGCGTTATATCCGTGACATGATTGTACTTCCTCATGAAGGCTTGGGCCAAGTCCCTCTAGGAGCTAACGTTAGCACGACTGAGTTGATTGTACCACCTAGAAGCTGCTCCTGTCAAACTATCCTGGAAACAATGAATCAGAAGTTGATCATTGTTCATATAGCCCGTCATACGTCTACAGAACATCGTGATGTGGGCTTCAAGGCAAGAAGTTCCATTGTACTTCTCAAATTCTGGCATATTGAATTTGTGAGGAAGCACCAAATCTGGGACAAGACTCAAGTCTTTGGCGTCAATACCGTGATGATTGTCAACATTCTCCAAAGCCTTAAATTTTTCCTCTAACCACCTACAGTGATCCTCCAACTATTTTGAAGACCCAGATCCTTCTACTATGTCTAAGTCAGGAACAACAGGATTAGTGGGGTTATCCCCTGGGTTAGATCCAGAGCCGACTTAGAAGTTCATGGGTGGCCTAGTATTCGCCTGTCCTTGTTGAGGCCTTATTGTGACAGATGGCCTCTGGGGATACTCTTCATGTTGTGTTTGCACATGTGGTGGAGTGAATCCCCTAGGCAAATCCTCATTATCTTCAACATTAACCAAAGGACTTTTTGCTTTGTCCATAATCCCACTCATCATTTGGGCCATTTGGGCCATCATGTTCTTTTGGGCTTCCAACATCTGGTCCCTCATCTCTTGTTGGAGCTTTGCCATATGCTCTTGCATCTGATCCTGAATATCTCTCTAGAATTGCTCCATTCTTTGGTCCATTTTGCTTGACTTAGCCGTGCACCGTAAGGGTGTTCAGCTTCTAGATTTTCTTTCTCTCTCTCTCCTATAATTTAAACTAATAGACTCTCTCTATAGATTTGAATGCATATGATGTTATGTAATGCAAATAAATGAATGCAAAGAGGCATCGATTCTGATCAACTTCATTGTAGAAAGCTTTATTAGAAAACAAATTCTTTTACATAAAATAGATTACAAATAAGCTTTCGCCCTACGTCCTAAAGTCTTAATTTTCCCTAATAACAAAACTAGCTCTTGACTATGATTTGACTGTAGCTCATACTTTATGCTCAATATGTCAGCCTGCACTGCCAAAGTCTGTAGGTGATCAGCTACCTCTCGAATCTGAACTATGGCTTCCCCCATGAGATAATCCCAGTTTCTAACTTGAACATGTAAATGATGGAGTTCTTCCTTCAAATGCCATTCTCTTGTTTCAAGACACTCGATCCGAAGTTCACAACTGTGCAGTGCTGATTCTAACTCTTCAAATATACCCTTCATTTCTTCAATCTTGTTCAGGCTTACCTTTAACTTGATCACGGAATTACGACTCCGATGATGATAAAGAGACCGTCCAAGTTCAGCCACTCTAGCTTGTAATTCTCCCTTTTCATTTAAAATTTCTGCCAAGTTCTGCTCTAAGGCCTCATTTCACGATTGCATCTCTCAAAACTTTTTCTCCCAATAGTCAGCTTTGGCCTTTTCTTCTTGGACCTCTTGTCGCCATTGTTCCGGAGTTTTCCCCAATCCAGCATTCTTCATAGATAGACGCATCTTCTTATATTCAGTCTTTAAGCTATCTTGATCTTCTTCAATTTTTCTCTTCTCTTTTTTTCTTTCTCGGCTTTCAATTTTTGAGCGTCCATATCTAGCTTCAGGTACATTTTCTCTTCTTCTAGCTTCTCTATCCTCTTTTCGAAATCTAAACTCTGCCTTTCGAAGTCGTGCTTTATAATCTCTAACTCCGATGGGATGATTTGTAAACACTCCTTTAGTGGTCGAGCACCCCCCACACTTGGCTCAGAAATGTTACCATTGATCCTTTTTCTAAACCACTCTTTATATTCTAGGGTTTCCATCAGTCTTCGAATCAATATCTTCATATAGCGAGCCTGCTTCCATGCCTCAGAAATCTCTCAAATCCTCTTCTTATAGTTTTCCTCCTTATGTGAGAATTCGCTTTGAGCTAACCCATGCGTTGTCGGTATGAACTGTCTTGCTCTATATTGCCTTAGTACGAGCAAAGACACATATCCCATAACTCCCCATACTCTAGGCAAAGGTACCCAATCGAAATTTCCACACCGATAAAAGACTTCATCAGGAATCAACCAATTGGCTCTCAACTCAACATCTTGCTCTCGAAGGTTTTGAAGAATTTCCATCCAACTTTCCTCTAACAGATCGTCTCTCCTTTTCATAGTTGCAGTGTAACACCCCAAACCCGGCCCATACGTCATGACCGGATCTGGTATGCTACGGGTTAAAACTTGAAAACTTTTCCTTGAAGGGTTTTAAAAATCTTAGTTTATTATAGCCGGTCAATCAAATAATTGTGAAATTTTTGAAGCAACTTTAAGCGTTCGCATTGTTTGTGTTTGAAAAGCCCATTTACCATTTCATTTTATAATTAAGACTTTAAGGAAAAAAAACATAAGTTTATAAAAACTTAACATAAAAAAAAATAAATCGAAAACCTAAGTAATGGAGGCCTTATTACAAAAATATTCCCGAAAATTAAAATTCAAATGAAAATATGAAAACAGTCTATGTAGACAATAATCTTGATGGCCCCTCGAGTTCGCCTCGGCTCACCAAGACTCAGTGTGCAAATCCCGAAAACACATAAAATCTTTGGGCCCACAAACACATTATGGGCCTTGGCCCATACATAATGGCAACAGAATATTTCATGCAACATGGCCCATCCCAAACCTAAGTGTCCATCCTCTACACACCCCCGTACCAACCTTCACACCTTGGGGATTTCTACAATCAACCCTCCATTCGCTACACACCATATCGATCACTATGTGACCTTTGTGGCAAAGCCACCGATCATTATCGTATGACCTCAATAATACATTATAGTATTCGACTATCTTTTTCATCATATAGACCGATCACTATGTGACCTATGTGGCAAAGCCATCGATCGTCTCGTGACCTGCTCCCCTTCAGTAAATCAATCAATCTCATCCCATGCATACATACATACAATAATCAATCTCGTGACTTTCTCATACTTCGATACACCTAGAGGAATTTCTATGATTACGTACCTAGCATCCCTTGCCTACCCTTTCTGGGGATATGACTGTTCATACAGCCTCTCTTTCTGGCTTTTAGCCCACAACATACACATAATACAAATTAATGAGTGTGATAGAGATCTACACACACTTGGTTACCGTTAAGATGACACTCTCTATGTCGACACTATCAGAAGCAGATACAACTGCTATTTGCCTAAGATGCTGTTCAGAAGCCGATCCACAACCCGATGGCCAATCTCGAACAGTAGACACTGCTCGTTTCTTAAACTTAGGGATTGGGTTTACGGACCTAATCCTCTCCTTTGCCTGATCCATATTTGATTCCATCAAAAGTCCTTGTCAGAACTACTATAACGAAATAGGGTTGTTAAACCATATCATATGATTAAGATCTTAAGTACGATAACGAATCTAACGAAAATCTAATGAAACCCCTTACCTTGAAATCTCGAAATAGATAGGATACTTGGAGACTAACGGATTCCAGCTTTTAGAATGTAGATAATTCGATCTACTCGATTTCCTGAGGTGTCGCCCCATGATGTGAACACAAGAACAATCCAATCGTTATTCAAAAGATAACCTTACCATGCCTATAAGCTTTTCGACTTTGGCCTCCAAAAATTGAAAGTAAAGAAAAGAACAGAAGAGATTGACACCTACCTTAACAGAGAATTCGGCAACTCCCAAAGAATTTTTGGCTTTTGAGAAGATCAAAAAGAGAGAAGAAGATAGGAAGAAATCTATGCGGATTCAGCTTTTAGTGGAGAAATCGATAAAAGAGAATAGGAGGTATTCGAATATGGAGATGAGAAGAAGGTTCAGAGTTTTGGCTTTTGAATGAAAGTGAAGATGAGAGAATAGGCTTAGAGATTTAGGCTTTATGGAGAAATCGACACAAGAGGAAAAGAATGGAAAAACAAAGTGAAGTGAGAGGTTTCGGCTTTTGAAGAATTCAAAAGAAAAGAAATTACAGAGAATGACTGAGAGTTTCGGCACAAAGAATAAGGAAAAGAATAGGGTTCAAATGCTGGAATTGAAGAGATACCACCCCTATTCATAGAGAATTTTGGCACTTACTTATCAAAACCCGAAAGTGCCCTCCTGATAACTAACAATTAATAAAATAATAGGAGAAATTTTGGCACCCCTTTGCCATAAAGAAATCGATTTCTTTCCCCCTCTAGGAGATGGAATTTTGGCCAACACTACTCTCAGCAGATAGCTCCTATCTTTTCTCCTTTATCTTAATCTATTCATACCTTTAGAAGAGGCCTAAATAACACCACCTCCCTACTATTATCAGCACAATATCTACATTATCCCAATCATTAAATCCCTCCTAAAATTAAGCCTCATTGTCGTCCCCCTCCTTGCTCCTTTTAAGTGCCGAAAATGGCCCAAAGACATGGGCTCCTTGTGGCAAAAACTTGGGCCTCACCTCCTGCTATTGGCGCCAACCTATAACTCCTCTGCAACACCACATACTACTGGGCCACAAGCCCATTTATGTCTTAATTTTATAGATAATATCTTTTAGTCCTCATTCTAACAGGCTTTCCTTTAAAGTGCCCAAGCAGAAAATTAAACTAAGACCTCGGCCCAATTCTTGAGCCCATCCTGGACCCCTAACACTTATACTAACATAACCACACATTAAACGTACAGGCCCATTAATTCAGGATGTTACATGCAGCCTCCTTTAAAAGGGGAATAACTTTCAGAGAACACTCGGTAAGAAACTCTGTTGACCTTCCAAAAATGGCTGTGAAACCAAACCATTAGCAACTGTGCGCAACCAATGAATCTACCCTCACCAGCTCTCCGACACACATTCAAAGATCTAAATATCTCAGCTAAAATCGCAGGTACAGATGTGACTTCTTTGTTAAGTCGATCGAACAAATCAGTAATCGCTTCATTTATATGTCGTAGCGCTTTGGGAAAGATTACCAATCCATAGATACATAAAGTAAAGACGTCAATCTTTTTTTTTTTCATCTGGATGTGTCAGAATCAAGTCCCTCAAACTCACCTAAGATATGCATTTACCTTCACCTTTTTCTTGAATCCTAGACGTAACCTACTGCTCACTCATCCCTGTGACACCATTAATCTTTTCACAAAAGTCGTAACATTGGTAGCCCTAAAATAAACCCTATCAACTTGGAACCTCGAGCAGCGAAGCAAGGTCGTATATTCCTCCAATGTGGGCACTAAATCTATCTCCCCAAAAGTGAAACAACTATAAGTAGAGTTCCAAAACTGAGTCATAGCCCGAAATAGATGTTTATCTACCTTGATCCAACAAGTAAGGTAGATCACCATAATCACGATAAAACAGCTGTTTTGCCCCATCGCCCCATTGAGTCCATATATCTTTCAACTCTCTAAACTCATTTTGTGTAATACTAATACGAGTAAAATCCCAAAGTTTAGATACATACCTGTTAATTAAGCTATTCCCTTTCTCTAATTGCGTTTGCTCCGACCAAGTGCGAAAAGCTGCATGTTTCCCACTTTATCAAGGAATCCATTCTCCATAACCAGCTTTCTAACTTTAGAAACTGACCGTGAATCGATACCTCTAGAAAGATGAGATGATATGCACAAAAATAAAACACCATGAGATACTATCGCATCATTAAATGTAAGGCAAGTGAAATAAACACACCTATCTGGGTAATTACTAAAATTAGGATTGCTCTATCTAAAGTGGGTTGTTAGGGTTTACTATATGCAGTTTAGATCTAAAGTTGAGGTACCCGAACCAGCAGATTCCTCGAACTTCACCCATTATAGGCTCATATAGATCAAGTTCGGTTCAGGGGAATACATTTCCCTATGGCCATGCGGAAGTGAAAACTTCACGGAGACATAGGTACAGATATATTCTAAAAGCAATCCACTAGCCCATGCGGAGGTGAAAACCTCACGAAGGCATAGCTTCTCGCTCCCACTTAAAAGGTACGACTGCGATGGTCATGTAGTGTAATGCAAAAACATTTTATAAAATCACATGCAAAACAAAATCATGGCTTTTCAAATCAGACTTTCAAATTTTTAACATTTGGACAATAACTAATCAATTTTCGGCTTGACTCTCGAAAAAAAAATTCCCCAGTGGAGTCGCCAAGCTGTCGAAACCATTTTAAAATCGAGTTTTAAAAAATGGGGATCGACTTTGAAAACCAAAAATGGGAGTCGCCACCAATCCCTTTTTACTTACGTGTGATTGGATCACCTTACAAAACGTTTATTTTAAAACATTTAATTTTTGGTCTACGAAAAACAAGAAAACGGGTTCGGGAGTCGGTTACGTATGAGGAAGGGTTAGCACCATCATAACGCCCAAAAATTGGTACCAAATTGATAAAATTATGTCCAAATGTTTAAAATTTAAAAGCATTTAAAAATATGATATTCAGAAGACTTCGAACTATTTGATTTAAAATATAAGAGTTCCTCGTCTGAAACATTATAAACATCACATCCAGCACGATTGGACACGATGTTTTTTAAACCTTCATATCTAAGATCATCTCATAATTTTATAAGAACTTTGAGAAATTTTGTTTTAAAATTTGAGATTTCTTCGATCCGAAAGAATATAAACATCACATCCAGCACGATTGGACATGACATTTTTAAACCCTCATCACTAGGATTATCTCATAATTTTATAAAACTTATCAAAAGGATATTTAGTTATTTAGCCAAACGGAAAATCGCAACCCAACACGATTGGGCACTATTTCCCGAATTTCTAAATATCAAAACATTGCCTTCTTTTGAAAACTTTTAAGTAAAATATTGATTTTGTACAAATGTATTTTTTGTTTTAAACCATAACCATGTGGCAATATTACATTTGATCATAAAAAAAAAAAAACTATAACATGCTAATATTTGAGATAGGCAATAATAATCTGAAATACAATAAATAATAATTCCTATACTAAAGTAATTGCAGATATATGATGAGGTATAAACAATAAAATTAGCTATGAACATATTTTATGCAAATTAAAATAGATAAAAGGAACAACAATATAAACAATGTGTTAAAAATATAATGATTTTAAAGGAGAAAGAAAGAAAGAAAAATTAAAATGAATACATTATAAAAATTATAATATTATGTAATATCTGACTTTTTTAAAAAATATAATGTAATGTCTAATGTATATAAATACTAAAATAATATGTAATAATAATAATAAGACAAAATAATAGATATTTAAAATTTAATAAGTTAGTATAGATATAAAATATTTAATATAACACATATTTTAATAACCAATTTAAATTTTTTTTAAAAAAGGATTAAATTGAAATATAAACAGATTTCTGGGGTTAATTTTTTAAAAAAAGAATTAATTAATAGGACGTAATTAAATTTAATAAAATAGCGGAGGGATTAAAAGGGTAATTTTCTCATTTTCCAAAAACACGCGGACCTTGGTTCGGGTCCGGATCAACGCACGGGTCATGCGTAGTCAAAACGGCGTCGTTTGCTTTCGTCTATAAAAATTAGTTTTCTAAAAAAAAAAACATTAGTTTTAGGGTTTTTTTAGAAAAAACTAAGAATCCTCTGAAAGAAAAGGGAGAAAAGCTGCGTCCTTTAAATGCTGCGTTCGTTCGGGCCCTCGTGACGCAAGACCTTCGTGGCGGTGGCGAGGTGCAGGTCGATGGTTTCAGCGTTTTCGAGAGGTAAACTCCTTCCTTTTACTCTTTCAACAATGGTTATATGCACAAATAAAAAAATAAAAAAACAAATAATAAAATAAAATATTCAGAAGAATCACCTCGGTGATATAGGTCTTTTATTCCTCTGAGTATTCTGACAGGATTTTGTAATCACTAGCCTCGTACAAATTTGTGCTTTCGTGTATTTGAATCTTTTTTTTGTATTTCTACTTTTTTTTTTTTTTGTGTCCCCTTTTCTTTTACAGATTTTACAAGGTTTTATACCCAAAAAAAAAAAAGGAAAAGATATATTTCTGTGCCTTTTCTTCGATGCGATTTGTTTCCTTTTTCTGCTTCGATGTTTTCCTTTTTTTTTTGCAGGTTGAAGATCTCGTGACGATGGGCATGAATCATGGCACGATTGAAGGGCCAGACGAGACTATGGCGAGATGATTGGTCTCTGGCTGAAGCGGCGCGACTGTTGGCCTGGGATTGTAGCGCGACGATTGGAGTGGCCCTGCATGCGGCGCGACTGTTGGCCTGGCTGGGACATTTGCGGCGCCTAGGGTTTCCAGAAACCCTAGGCTTCTACTGAGGCTGGTTAATGTCGGGCCAAATGGGCTATGTAGCTTTTGGGTCTCGGTGGGATTTAGTCTGGGTGTAATAGGTATTTTGGATTTTGTAATTGGGCCAGAGTGTAGCTGTTTGGGTAGGCTGTTTGGGCTTTGGTTGTATTTGGGCTGTAAAAGGACTTAGACATTATTTTATTTTATTTTTTTTGTTTTATTTCTAAGCCTGGTCAAAATTGGGCTCTTACAGTAAGTTTTTATTTTAGGTATAAAATTTTTTGCATTTTAAGCATTACTATTCATTTTTCATTTATGTCACCTTCCATTAATTCAACCTTCATTTTAATCATCTAATTTTAATAAATTTTCATTTTTGTATTTCATTTTATCTTTTTATTTTTAAGAAATAATTTTAATTTTTCAATTAAAAGTAAAAAAGTTTGGGGTTCTGAGAATTACCTTATTTTTATGGGGAAAAAACTTGAGTTTTTTTTAAATCACTATCTTTTTAATTTCCTTTCTTTTTCTTTTTAAATTAATTTTAGTTTGAAAGTACATGAGGTTTAATAGAAATTTTTTATTATCATTTTAATTTTTCATTTTTAGAATTAATTTTAGTTTTTCTCTCAATCTGGGTTTTATAAGAAAAATGGGCTTTTATAAGAAAAAATTAAAATTTTACAGGAGAAAGCATTTTATTTTTAATTTATTTTCTTTAATTTTAATTTTAAGTTTTAGAATTAATATTATTTTTCAATAAAATTAATATTAATTTTAAGTTTATAAATTAGCCACTCAATTTTAAAAAGTTACGAGTTACTAATTGATCTATTATTAGTATAGAAGTTTACAGTTGTGTCACTCAATCTTTACACCATTACTCCCTAACACGATAATCCAAGCAGTATCAATAACAACTCAAGCGCCAAACTAGCAAATACACTATTAACCCTATGTCTCACCTCTAACCCAACCAACTTAGCAACCTTTCATTCTTCACCCATTCACCATTTCCCCTTCAATCAAAACCATAACTCAAAAAAATCCACAATCAAGCTATTCACACACTATTATCTCGAATCAACAACCAAATATCACTACAACCACAATAAAAACAAATAAAAATGCAAAAGAAATGGAAATAAGAAAAAAAAGTCTACTATTTCAACGAGCCCCAAATAGGACATAGTGAAGCAAAGGGCCAAAATCAAATAAGAAAACAAAGAATTAAAATATCAAATAAAGGAGACTCAAACGTATCAAATTCAATCAAGAGTTAGTCAAAGACCTCCATGGGACAAAGGCTCAATCCAAAAGGTTAATGAGAAAGTCTTGTTGAGAAAATGAATGTAACGCCCCAAAAATTTGAATGTCTGATTGTTAAATTTTGTTATAATTAAGTCTTTGTATTTGTAAATAAGTGCTCTGTTTATGTGTTTAAGATTGGGGGTTTGAGTCTTCCTTCATAAATTTTACTATTTATTTTGGTTTAACCCCTATCCTTGAATTCTCAACTTAAGTTTATTTCTACGTTAATCTATGTTAAGAATGAGCCTGCTGGTTCAATGGTTAAGCTTTTGTATACCTTCTGGTTCTATTTTCGAGTTTCTACGTATTGTAACACCCCTTGCCCGTATTCGAGCCGAAATAGGGTTTGAGGCATTACATAGCTAATCTTGCTTAAACATCTAGAATAGGGTTAAAAAACTTAGGGGACAAAGGCTCAATCCAAAAGGTTAATGAGAAAGTCTTGTTGAGAAAAGGAATGTAACGCCCCAAAAATTTGAATGTCTGATTGTTAAATTTTGTTACAATTAAGTCTTTGTATTTGTAAATAAGTGCTCTGTTTATGTGTTTAAGATTGGGGGTTTGAGTCTTCCTTCATAGATTTTACTATTTATTTTGGTTTAACCCCTATCCTTGAATTCTCAACTTAAGTTTATTTCTACGTTAATCTATGTCAAGAATGAGCCTGCTGGTTCAATGGTTAAGCTTTTGTATACCTTCTGGTTCTATTTTTGAGTCTCTACGTATTGTAACACCCCTTGCCCGTATTCTAGCTGGAACAGGGTTTGAGGCATTACATAGCTAATCTTGCTTAAACATCTAGAATAGGGTTATAAAACTTCGTTTAACCCCATTGCTCGCACATACTCAGCCTAGGAGGCCCTAAACATACTTCTGAAAAGTATCGAAATCTTTCGGGGAACTTTCACGAGTTTGAGAAATTTTTAACAAAATAGAGGCCACACGCCCGTGTAGGCCTAGGGACACGCCCGATCATGCCCGTGTCTTCCACCCATGGTCGACACTGGCAAAATTCACACGGCCATGGCACTTCCATGGCCCTGGCCCGTGTGCCAAACCTTGGCATTCTAACTTATCTACATGGCCTATACACATGCCCGTGTACCCCAGCCGTGTGGTGATTAAAATCCCAAGTGCAAGGTGCAGACTTTACACGGCCTGGGCACACGCCCATGTGCTAGCTGTGACTCCCACACGGTCTAGACACATGCCCGTGTGTCTACTCATGTGGACAATTAGTAGGCTATATACCAAGCCATTGCCACCCTACGATGCACACATACATACTTCCACTCAAAACAATACAACTTCTATCCCATAAGCAAGTCTAAGAACTCATTCCAACATAAAGAATAAAGGGACATACACTTCATGAATTTCATCTTTATTGAGCAAAATAGTTTGTCAAGTATTTGCCTAACTCAAAGGGGCCATTTACAAAATGACTTTTACGAACTTACATAGCCGACACTTTGACTAACAATTAAAACTTAACAAAATACTTGAGCCCTATACATGCCATAATTGAAATAACTCTAAATTGTTATACCTAAAGTGATGTCGATAGTGTGATGTCCAAAATCTTACGTCCAAAATCCTCGACTTATCTTAGCAATACTACAAGGAAAAGGGGCAATGAAAGGGGTAAGCATAAAGATTAGTAAGTTTGCATGGTAATAAATAGCAACAATGAACTCATAATATAATTCATCCATGGCATTGACTAACGGTACACAGGTCATAGGCTTCTTGCCATACTTACTTACAATTTCCCTTATTCAGCACATACCGTGCCATATATTCAAATTGTTTCTTCGTGACTTATTCACGAGTACCTGTACTTGCTCATTCACATGGCTTTAGCAAAATTTTCATTTTTACTTCTAAACTCATCTACTTATCCCATTATTCACTAGGGATAATCAAAGACGTATATACATCGTCATTCATGTAGGTACAAAGTCAATGCCACATCCTCGATGTGGTCTCACATGAATTCACGCCTAAGTACCAATGCCATATCCCGGATATGGTCTTATATAGACTTTCACATCAAGTATCGATGCCATATCTCGAATATAGTCTTATATGATTTTTATATTCATTACCGAAGCCATATCCAGGATATGGTCTTATATGGGATCTCAAATCGGTGCCGAGGCCATGTACCAGACATGGTCTTATACGGGACCTTATCTATTTCATATCTCGATAATAGAATTATCATATTCAATATGTTCCACTAGGACTGCATCATCCTATTCAACATTAATTTCTTAATTTAGTAAAGCGTTTATGCATCAATATAATGCCAAGCATTCTCAAACATGCTAACATAAATGTTGAATCTATTACAATACAAACTTACCTCGATTTCAAAATGAGATAACTCATCGGTTTAGTCCAGGACTTTGTTCTTTCCCCGATCGAGGCGAATTCTTGGTTCTTCTTGCTCTATAATAAAAATTTAACTCATTTTAATCACCATATTAATAAAAGCATTTCAATAGTCATGTTTAGGCAAAATTACTATTTTGCCCTTAGACTTTGGCAAAATGACCATTTTGCCCCTAGGCTCGGAAATGACTTCTAATCATATTTATACCTTCCATAAGCCTAGATGAATATTTAATACTCTTGTAGCTATCATACTCAACATTTTACATACTTACTACAAATTGTAACCTTTTTATCAAGGTCAAATTAGGTGTTTCCAAGACAACACCTTTCACAAAAGTTGTTCATCTAACAACTAAGGCTCAATTTCTTCCATAAAAATGCAGCAAATAACTAAGATAGCTCTCATGGAAAACTTTAGACTCTTTACCATATTGCACGATAGTCCCCTCAATTGAAAGCTTAAGCTTTAGGGGTCTTAAAAGTACAATAATTTTCAAGAAAAAGATCACTAGATCACTTACTTGAATGGATGAGAGCTTGCTGAAATTTTGAGCTTCCAAAAATCCCTATTTCCTTGCTATTTTTGGTGGAGAAGGATGAGAAAAAAGAAGGACATCATCTTTTCTTTATTCTAATATTAAACTCACAATTTAGTCCAACAACCACCACCAACTTTGGCCAACTTGGTCAATCCTTGTCCCCCTTTGAAATCTATGGCCGGCCAAGCCAATTTTGAGGGGTCTAATTGCTCCTTGAAGACCCCAAATAGTCCATCTATGGTTATTTGGTACCTTTAGCTTATAGAATGGAGCTTTCGCACTTTATGCGATTTAGTCCTTTTTCACGATTAAACATGAAATTGCTAAAATTTAGGTACAAATTTCTTATGCACATATACTATCATGCTCTAACTCATAATGTAACATGGAAATAAATCTCTTAAATCTCAGATTAGTGATCCCAAGATCACTATTCTGACTAGCCCCTAAATCGGGCTATTACAATTCTCCCCCTTAAGAATTTTCGTCCCCGAAAATCTTATCGGTGAAAAGGCTGGGATATTGGTTCTTCATCATTTCCTCGGGCTCCCATGTAGCCTCTTCTATTCCATGCCTTTGCCATAGAACTTTCACTAGGGTTATGCTCTTATTCCTTAATTGCTTGACCTCTCTCGTCAAGATTCTAACCGGCTCTTCACCATAAGTCAAGTCCGGTTGCATCTCTACTTCTGTTGGCACTATAATATTGGAAGGGTCTAAACGGTAACTGCGTAACATGGATACGTGAAAGATGTCATGTATCTTTTCTAGCTCACGTGGTAAAGCCAACCGATAAGCTACTGGTCTTATCTTCTTGGTAACTTCATAAGGTCCAATAAAGCGCGGACTTAATTTGCCCTTCCGACCAAATCTGAGGACTTTTCTCCAAGGTGATACTTTCAAGAACACTTTATCACCAACTTTGAATTCTATCTCCTTCCTTTTTTAAATTTGAATAGGACTTCTATCTATCTGAGGCGACTTTCAGACAGTATTTCTCCCAATTACCGTGGAATTCCAAAACACAACATCGAAGCATGTCTTTTAGTATCTGAATTACCCTTTCCAACTACCCATCAGTTTGTGGATGAAAGGTTGTACTAAAACTCAATTTCGTGCCCAATGCCTCTTGCAGCTTTTTCCAAAACCGTGACGTGAATCTCGGATCTCTATCTGAAATGATTGACAACTGTACACCATGAAGTCTTACTATCTCAGACATGTACAAATTTGCCAATTTATTGAGTGAATAGTCAACTTGCACTGGTATAAAGTGGGCTAACTTAGTGAGTCTATTAACCATTACCCATACTGCATCTTTCCTCTTGGGAGTCAACAGTAAGCCCGTCACGAAGTTCATAGTAATACGGTCCCACTTCCAATCAGGAACCATAATAGGCTGAAGTAAACTAGAAGGTACTTGATGATCAGCCTTCACTTGCTAGCAAATCAGGCATTTTGATACAAACTCGAAAATATCTTTATTCATACCCAACCACCAATACCATTTCTTCAAATCATTGTACATCTTCGTGCTGTCGAGTGTACATTCAAAGATCCACTATGCGCTTCATGCAAGATTTTGTGAATAAGCTCATCATTCCTGGGTACACAGACTCGATCTCGAAATGTTAGACATCCATCGAGATTTACTCAAAAGTCTGTCTCAACGCTCGACTCACATAAAACTCTCTTGGCTTGTAAGCTGTTATCATCTTCCGAGCTTCACGAATATCTTGGAGAAACAATTGTTTAGCCCTCAACTCGGCTAAAACGGAGCCATCATCTAACAAGGTCATCTGAGTACTCATGGCTTTTAGTGTGAATAATGATTTTCTGCTCAAAGCGTCGGTGACTACATTCGCCTTTCCCGGATGGTAGTCAATTACCAACTCATAATCCTTAATCAACTCTATCCACCTTCGTTGCCTCAAATTCAATTCTTTTTGAGTCATCAAATATTTTAGGCTTTTATGGTCGGTGAAAATCTGACACCTTTCACCATATAAATGATGCCTCCAAGTTTTCAACGCAAACACGATTGTGGCCAACTCTAAATCATGAGTCGGGTAGTTCTTCTCATGCGACTTCAACTGCCTAGAGGCGTATGCAATCACTTTACCCTCTTGCATAAGTACACAACCCAATCCGTTTCAAGGACGCATCACTGTAAACCACAAATTCTCTTTTCGGCTCAGGTTGCACCAGAACATGAGCCTCAGTCAACAGTGTCTTCAGTTTCTCCAAACTCTGTTTACATTTCTCTGTCCAAACGAACTTCACATCTTTTTTCAAAAGTCTCATCATTGGGGTAGCTATCATGGAAAAACTCTTGACAAAGCGCCTATAATAGCCGGCTAGGCCTAGAAAACTCCTTACTTCAGTTATGTTCCTCGGCGATTTCCATTCAACAATTGCTGAAATCTTACTTGGGTCTACTCTAATCCCGTCTCCCGAGACAATGTGCCTAAAAAATCCTACTTCCTTGAACCAAAATTCACTCTTACTAAATTTGACATACAATTGTCTTTCTCTCAGAATTTGCAGAATCATACCTAAATGTTCGGCATGTTCATTCTCATCTCGAAAGTAGATCAGTATGTCGTCAATGAAGACCATGACAAATTTATCCAAGTTTGGTCAAAAAATGCAATTCATCAAACCCATGAAGATCGTAGGGGCATTAGTTAGACCAAAAGGCATGACCAAAAATTCATAGTGGCCATACCTAGTCCTAAATGCAGTTTTTGACAAATTCGAGTCCTTAACTCTCAACTGATAGTACCTTGACCTCAAATCTATCTTGAAAATTATCGTGGCTCACTTCAATTGATCAAATAGATTGTCGATTCTCGGCAACGGACACTTGTTCTTCATAGTTACCTTATTGAGTTGTCGATAATCTATACATAGTCTCATGGAACCATCTTTCTTATTCACGAACAAAACGGGAGCACCCCACGGAGAAAAACTCAGCCTCGCGAAACCCTTATCCGTTAATTCTTGCAGCTGTGCTTTTAACTCTTTCAGTTCAGTTGGGGCTATTCTATATGGAGCAATCGAAATAGGGACAGTACTCGAAACTAACTCAATCCCAAATACAATCTCTCTAGCTAGAGGTAGCACTGGAAACTCTTTCGGGAAAATATTTAGGTACTCGCATACTATAAGTACCGACTCAATTCTCAATTTCGTCTCTTTAGTGTTCAACACAAAAGCAAGGTAAGCCTCGTACCCCTTCCTCAAATAACTCTGAGTCAACAAGGTTTATATCACTAATGGGGATCTATCTTGGTTATTTGATTCAACACGAATAAGATTACCATCTTTATCTCTCAACTCAATATGCTTCTCCCCATAATTCACAATTACCCTATGAGTTACTAACTAATCCATCCCAAGGATGACATCGAACTCATCAAATGGCAATAGCATAATATCAGCCGGGAAATAATGACCCTTCATCATTAAAGGGCACCTCTTGCAAACTCTATAAACTAACACATACTTGCCTAGGGGATTAGACACTTTTATTATAATTTCAGTAGACTCTATGGGCATGTTCATGCTAGAGACGACTTTTATGCATATGTATGAATGGGTAGATCCTGGATCAATTAAAGCTATAACATGAGTATTATGAAGAGAAAAGGTACCCGTGATTACGTCAGGGAGGATGCCTCTTCTCGTGCACGAATAGCATATGTCATCGCCGGTGCTCTACCCTCGACTCTAGTAGTCTGCTCTCTAGATGGGTTCTTGCTACTCATCTCATTTCCTAGGTTTCTCAGTGGTCTTCCCTTGGCAGTACTTCCCGGCCTTGTATTCTGGGGTTTTTCTTTCTCGCCCACCTTGGGGTAGTCTCTGATAAAGTGGTCTAAGGACCCACATCTAAAATAAGCTGTCTCTGATAAAGTGGTCTAAGGACCCACATCTGAAACAAGCTTTCTCATTAGCTCGACACTTTCACTCGAATGGCGCTTTGCCATCTTGGGGCATTCAGGTCTACTTGGTGGGGACGTTGCCCACACTAGCTCTTGATGTGGTGCGCCTTTTGACCCCGAAAATTGTTTGCCCTTACTTTGGGTTGAAAACTCTGCTGATGTGACTGATCGAGTAGAAAAATATCTCGACTTTTTAAATGAAGACTGATGAAACTTAGTCAGTTGCCTCTTCTTTGAGTCATGAGACTCATTCTCAGCTCTTCTCTTTTCTTTGGCCAACTCTTCGGCTTTACTAGCTCTATCTACCAGCACTACAAACTCTTTTAGTTCGAGGACTCCAACATATAAACGGAGGTCCTCATTCAGATCGTCCTCGAACCTCTTGTACATGACTGCCTCGGTAGACATGCATTCTCGAGCATATTTACTAAGCCTTACGAACTCCCGTTTGTAATCAGTCACTGGCATACGGCCTTGCTTTAGTTCTAAGAACTCCTTCCTCTTGTGGTTGATAAACCTCTGACTGACATACTTCCTCCGAAATTCTTCTTGGAAGACTTCCCAACTAACCCTCTCCCTCGGCACTACCGACAATAGGGTGTTCCACCATCAGTAGGCTGAATCTCTCAGGAGAGATACATCACACTTTAAGCATTCATCATGTGTGCAGGATAACTCATCGAATACTCTAATAGTATTCTTGAGCCAAAATTTTACTCTCTCCGGGTCATCGTCCTTATTTGCCCAAAATTCTTCGGCTCATTTCTTTTGAATTTTATCTACCGGAGGCCTTTCTCTTCTCACCACCTCAACCACTTGAGGAGCTACTAGAGTGGGTTGAGTGACAGGTGAGGGTGGAAGGGGTTGAGCATTAGGTTTTGCTCTGGTATACTCGGTATACCAGTTACTCATTATGCGAAGAAAGGCCTCTTGGGTCTCTTCCCCTGTCCCAAAGTTTTAGGTCCACTATTAGCTGGCGTGGTCCCTTGAGCGGGAGCTGGCGCATTACTCACAGCATCTCGGCTGCAGTTTGGTCTGGATCAAAATCCATATACTACACAAACACAATTTTTATACGTTAGGAGCCATCACTCTATCATTACTCAGACATTTTTACATATGGCATTTATACATAGACTCATACTTGCGCTACGTTAGTCCTAAGATCGACTAAATCGTAGCTCTGATACCAACAAATGTAACACCTCTTGCCTGTATTCGAGCTGGAATAAGGTTTGAGGCATTACATAGATAATCTTGTTTAAACATCTAGAATAGGGTTATAAAACTTCGTTTAACCCCATCGCTCGCACATACTCGGCCTAAGAGGCCCTAAACATACTTCTGAGAAGTATCAAAATCTTTTCGGGAACTTTCAAGAGTTCGAGAAACTTTTTAACAAAACAGAAGCCACACGCCCGTGTGCCCTAAAGCATGCCCGTGTCTTCCACCTGTGGTCGACACTGACTAAATTCACATGGCCATGGCACGCCCGTGGCCCTGGCCCGTGTGCCAAACCTTGGCATTCTAACTTATCCATATGGCTTATACACACGCTCGTGTATCCTAGTCGTGTGGTGATTCAAATCCCAAATGCAAGGTGCAGACTTTACACGGCCTGGGCACACGCCCATGTGCTAGCCGTGCCTCCCACACTATAACAGCCCGATTTAGGGCCTAGTCAGAATAGTAGTTCGAGGCCACAAATTCGAGGTGAATTTATGAGCTTTTAAGGTTTATGAAATGTTTGCATGCTAGTGTAAAAGTTTCATGAAGCAATTTTGTTAAATTGAGGTTGAATGGTCCAAAAGGACTAAATTGAAAAAGTTGCAAAATATGAGTTTCTAGAAGCTTTTGTATGAAATAGCTTTATAATATCAATTAGAAGTCCTTAAGTAGCAATTTTCCCAAATTATAATTTTTGGATAAAATCGGACATGAGATAGTAAATTGTAAAAATTTAGAGAGAAGGGCATTTTGGTCTTTTATCAATTTAAATGATTAAAATGGGCAAAAGATGAAAAAAATCTATTCATCTTCTTCCTCACATTGCCGAAAATTTGGAAACTCTATAGCTAGGGTTCTTCATTTTTTTCAAGCTTGCTAGTAAGTTCATCTTAGCCTTGTTTTTAATATTCTTCGTATTTTTGAAGTTCTCGTATTATGAATTAGCTATTTTTAGCTATAAAATGAGTGAAGATGCATGTTCAAAAATTTACCCATGAATGAAATGCATGTTAAATGATGTTTTATAGAAGTTTATGAGAGTTTGATGTTTGAAAAACATATTTTGCTGAGTGAATTTTATGAAAAATGATAGTATGGACTAATTTGTAATAGTTATGAAAATTGGTCATACATACTAGAAATAGTGAGAATTGATGATTGTTATAGTAGAGAAAATGAATCAACTAAGCATGAAGTTTAAGAAAATTTAATGAGAATTATTTTACGAGCCTTTGGGCCAAAGTACAAATATGAGAAAGTTTAGGGGCAAAATAGTAATTTTGCTAAAGCATGTGTTAAGGGCCAATTTAGTCAATTTGATTATTAAACGAGTTGAATTATTATTATAGATCAAGAAAAATGAAGCCCGGATTAAAACTGAGGCAATAACAAAGTCGAGGACTAAATTGCATATCTACATACATTTTGTATATTGAGGTAAGTTTGTATGATTTCTAAGCTTTATGATTTCTATCATTGAATTGCTTAGTATAATGCACATTATTATCATGGAATGCTTATTGTTTTGTTAAACAAAAAATCAATGAGATTAAGTATGAGCAAGTCCCGATTGAAGATGAATTTCCCAGGATACTCGATCTACCACATGAGATAAGAAAGTCCGTATAAGACCAAGCCAAGGCATGTCATCGGCAATCAAGCACAGATATCATGTAAGTCCAAGGCAAGCTTGGCATTGAACATATATCATGTAAGTCCAAGGTAAGCTTGGCATTGAAAAGCTATCAAGAGAAAGAGATCCCATGTAAGCCCAAGTCAAGGCATGACATTGGTGAGAACAAGAAAGACTTCATATAAGTCCATGTCAAGACATGACCTTGAAACCAAGATGAGATATTCCATGTAAGACCGTATCTAGGATATGGCTTTGGCATCAAGATATGTGGGATGAGATTTAGTATCCTCGGTTATTCGCAGAAATTCATCAGGCAAATGAGTAAAGTTAAAATGAGTTAACAAGAAAGCTAGGTAAGCAAAGCTATTACCAAGTTGAAATTGGGTATCATTTATGTTATGAATGATGAAGGAAAGATTATGATTATCATGTTAAAGCATACTATTCAATGTGATCAAGTAATACAGGTACCTTATTTATCCCACGGGGATGAGACTAGTAAGTATCATGAGATATGTAAGAATCAGTATGAGTAAGTAAGCTTTATAGCTGAAATCCATGATACCATTGTTTATGTCAAATGGTTTATATTAATCAAGTATGTTGCTAAGTGCATTATATGCAAACTTACTAAGCTAAATGCTTATGTCTTTTATTCTTTCTTTCTATGTAGTTCCGCCAAGCCAATCTCGTGGATCATCGTCATCGAAGCTCGGAGCACACTATCAATCTCTATTTTGGAATAGCCAAGTTATTTTACTAAGTATGACATGTATAGAAAGCATTTCATTTTGAGAATATGTTCTAAGAAGAGCCAAAGTGTTGGCTATTAAGTTTATTATTCTTTTGTATATGGCTAAGTGTTTGGCCAAAATTGACTAAATATGTATGTTTATTGAGATCAATGAAGTATGTAGTAATGTTTATGAAAAATGTATTGAATTGAGCATAACTTGTCTTGATTTCAGGGTGGCAATTGGCTTGGTAAATAGCCTCTAAGTGCCCACACAGTTAGATACACAAGCGTATTTCTAGGTCGTGCGTACCCTGCACCTTAGTGTTTTAATTTAGAATCGGCCACGGGCAAATCCCATGGTCGTTTATTTAGGCCGTGTGTGATACACAGTCAGAACATGGGCGTGTGCCCCAAACTGTGTGAATAAGTCAGTATATCAAGGAATAGCACACGGTTTACATCCATGGGCGTGTCAAGGCTGTGTGTAATTAGTCAGTGTCGAACACGGGTGGAAGACACGGGCATGTGTTAAGGGTACATGGGCATGTCCCAAGTCACATGGGCGTGTCCCAAGTCACATAGGCATATGACCCCTGTTTTAAGGAAAAGTTTTCAGTTGAGTTCCGAAAGTTTCCTGATACGTGTTTAAGGCCTCGTAGGCCCATGAAATGTATGACTAGACTAAGAAAGAGAAGTTTTTAATTTAGAACAAAATTTTATAGCCCGTAAGTACATGTTTTAAGTGAGTTCAAGCATGGTAATGTCTCGTATCCAGTCTTAGTATTGGACTCGGGTATAGGGTGTTACACACACGGTCTGGACACATGCCCGCGTGTCTACCCATGTGGACAATTAGTAGGCCATATACCAAGCCATTGCCACCCTACGATGCACACATACATACTTCCACTCAAAACAATATAACTTCTATCCCATAAGCAAGTCTAAGAACTCATTCCAACATACAGAATGATTAAAGGGACATACACTTCATGAATTTCATCTTCATTGAGCAAAATAGTTTGTCAAGTATTTTCCTAACCCAAAGGGGCCATTTACAAAATGACTTTTACGAACTTACATAGCCAACACTTTGACTAACAATTACAACTTAACAAAATACTTGAGCCCTATACATGCCATAATCAAAATAATTCTAAATTGTTATTCCCAAAGTGATATCGATAGTGTGATGTCCAAATTCCTACGTCCAAAATCCTCGAGTTATCTTGGCAATACTACAATGAAAAAGGGTAATGAAAGGGGTAAGCATAAAGCTTAGTAAGTTTGCATGGTAATAAATAGCAACAATGAACTCATAATATAATTCATCCATGGCATTGACTAACGGTACACAGGTCATAGGCTTCTTGCCATACTTACTTACAATTGCCCTTATTCAACACGTACCGTGCCACATATCGAAATCGTTTCTTCGTGACTTATTCATGAATACCTGTACTCGCTCATTCACATGGCTTTAGCAAAATTTTCATTTCTACTACTAAACTCATCTACTTATCTCATTATTCACTAGGGATAATCAAAGACATATATACATCGTCATTCATGTAGGTACAAAGCCAATGCCACATCCTCGATGTGGTCTCACATGGATTCACTTTTAAATACGGGATCTCAACTCGGTGCTGAGGCCATGTCTCGGACAAGGTCTTATACAGGACCTTATCTATTACATATCTCGATAATAGCATTATCATATTCAATATGGTCCACTAGGACTATAGCATCCCATTCAACATTAATTTCTCAATTTAGTAAAGCATTTATGCATCAATATAATGCCAAGCATTCTCAAACATGCTAACATAAATGTTGAATCTATTATAATACAAACTTACCTCGATTTCAAAATAAGCTAGCTCGTCGGTTTAGTTTAGGACTTTGTTCTTTCCCTGATCGAGGCAAATTATCGGTTCTTCTTACTCTATAATAAAAATTTAGCTCATTTTAATCACCACATTAATAAAAGCATTTCAATAGTCATGCTTAGGCAAAATTACTATTTTGCCCCTAGACTTTGGCAAAATGACCATTTTGCCCCTAGGCTCGGAAATGACTTCTAATCATATTTATACCTTCCATAAGCCTAGATGAACATTTAATACTCTTGTAGCTATTATTAAAACTTAACATTTCACATACTTACTACAAAATGTAACCTTTTTGTCAAGGTCAAATTAGGTGTTTCCAAGACAACACCTTTCACAAAAGTTGTTCATCTAACAACTAAGACTCAATTTCTTCCATAAAAATGCAGAAAATAACTAAGATAGCTCTCATGGGAAAACTTTAAACTCTTTACCATATTTCACAATAGTCCCCTCATTTGATAGCTTAAGCCTTAGGGATCTCAAAAGTACAATAATTTTCAAGAAAAGATCACTGGATCACTTACTTGAATGGATGAGAGCTTGCTGAAATTTTGAGCTTCCAAAAATCCCCATTTTCTTGCTATTTTTGGTGGAGAAGGATGGGCAAAAAGATGGACATCATCTTTTCTTTATTCTAATATTAAACTCACAATTTAGTCCAACAACCACCACCAACTTTGACCAACTTGGTCAATCCTTGTCCCCCTTTGAAATCTATGGCCGGCCAAGCCAATTTTGCGGGGTCTAATTGCCCCTTAAAGCCCCCCAATAGTCCATCTATGGTTATTTGGTACCTTTAGCTTATAGAATGGAACTTTCACACTTTATGCGATTTAGTCCCTTTTCGCTATTAAATATGAAATTGCTAAAATTTAAGTACCAAATTTCTTATGCACATGTACTATCATGATCTAAATCATAATATAGCATGGAAATAAATCTCTTAAATCTCAGACTAGTGATCCCGAGATCACTATTCTGACTAGCCCCTAAATCGGGCTATTACACGTATACAATAAGGAAATATATTTTTATGCTACTTCGTAAATATTTTTATTTATCTTTTTCTTTAGTTAATTAAATTAAAACTTTTTTCCTTTCTTTCTCTACCCTTTTTTCCTCTTCTTTCTTTTTCTTTTTCTTCTTTTCCTTTTTGCCTCCTATCATTCTTCTTTGTCCTTTAATTTTTGTTATCTTTCCGTTAAATCTTGTTGTTGTTTTGTTGAGAAGCTGCGTTATTCGTTGTCCTTTAACTGAAAGAGTAATTGTGTAAGTTTGTAGTTAAATTTTTGTTAACGTTTGCTATCGTTCATTCTCTTGTTGAAATCAATTCTGCTTATCTCTTCTCGAATTCTTTGCTTAATCGTTCGATTCGTCTTCTTTTAGGTGAAGATCGTGAGGATAACAATTCCTCATTGCTTTAGGTCTGTGAATTTTCTATATCATGTGAAGGTAAATGTGATTTTTGAATTTGGGATTTTTGTGTTGAAGCTTTTCGATGTAACTCGGTTTCGTGTGCTAAGTCGAGTGTATCATTTGGGGAAATCATAATTGGTTATCATTTTTAGGTTTTGGGATCACCTTTGCTGCTTCTACGTCAAACCCATACCAAGTGTGTAATGAAAACCTGAAAACTTGCGAACGATAGGGGCCGAAAAACATGGTTGTCGATGCCACACCATCGTGTAACTCACTATTTTAGAATTAAAGCCACACATGCAAGAGACATGGGTGTACATTCAGATCATGTAACTTATGTTTTGGAATTAGAGACACATGAGCCAGAGACACAAGCATGTGTCCAGACCGTGTGAGATATATTTTAGATCTTGAGTCATACGATCGTGTGCGAGGCCATGTGATAGACCATGTATTTAACACCCCTTACCCGTATTCAACGTCGGAATAGGGTTACAGAGCATTACCGAACATATTATACAATTGCACTTACATTTTACATACATTTACAAGTTCCAAAATATCATCATTCAACAACATGCATATCGTCCCTAGTATAAGCCTACGAGGCCTAAAACATGCATTCGGGGTGGTTCGAGACTAAACTGGTAACTTAGGAAACTTTTGAATCACTTAGAAAATTTTGCAAAATACAGAGGACACACACCTGTGTGGCCCGGCCGTGTGAAACCCGACCGTGTGTCTCACACGCCCAAAAACATGCCCGTGTCAAAGGACGTGTGGACGTTCGAAATGGGATTACATGGCCATGTCCTAGCCTGTGTCCAACCCTGTGTAACTCTCTTACTTGGGTCACATGGCCAACACACATGCCCGTGTGCCCTAAAAATGGCCACACACCCCGTGTGCCAGGTTGTATACTAGGCCGTGCCAAACCCCACACGGCCTATCACACGCCCGCGTGCTGGGCCGTGTGGATCATACTAACTTGATTTTTAATTCAACACCAGGGGACGCATGACCGTGTAACCTAACCATCTCTCACAAATGGTTGACACATACGCCCGTGTCTCTGCCTGTGTGGACAAAAATAGACTATTTACCAAACCATTTTTCCACCCAAATTGCATATACCTACACCAAACCCAAATAGCACAATTCATGGCACAAAAATAGGCATTCTATTAACCTCATTCAAGAATAATTCATACCATTTCAATACCAACCAATAAAAAATACATCAATACCACAATATGCCATTCAATTTCATACCAAAACCCATAATCTCAAATCATCAATATGACATTTCAAATTTTGCATCATTTAGCCTAATCTCACAAACATATCAAATTCAATTCTTAACCATTTAGCACCCCTAATTACTAAATATCAACAAGCATAACATAACAATCATTAAACACATATCCAAAGCCATATGCACATATGTATACACAACCAAATCAACCAAATTAAGCCAACTCTCATGGCTATTTACAAAACCAAAACATTTAACATTTACAAGCCATTTCAAATGACTAATTTCATTAACAAACCATAACCAAAATGACCAAAGTTCCTATACATGCCATATATCCCAAAAACATAGATTCAAAAGTACCAGTAGTTGGATAGTGTGATGAAGTCTCTGACGATTACCGAATCGGAGCTAGCTTTGATTTTACTATAAAAAATGGAAAAAACAAACAAAGTAAGCTATATATAGCTTAGTAAGCTCGTATGATAATAAACACAACTTAAAAATATACCAATCAACAATTGAACATATCTATATACAATTCATATAAATATACAAACCTATCACATTTTAAATCGTAAGGTTAGAGTTGAACTTCACAAGTTTCTTCAATTCAAAGCTTATACGGTTCATGTACATACCTGTACCATTTCGTATCAATCTCATACTCATCCTTATCTTTGATATACCCGTTGAACCATTCGGAATACTATCGGATACTCAGGAATTTTGCACCCTAAGTGCCTACATACATAGCCAAAGCTATCTCAATCTCCTATCACATATAATGCTCACTCTTGAGCTATCAACGGGTCTGCTCACACAAGCTGACGGTCATGAAGAAGCTACATGGTGCTGCTCATACAAGCTGGCGAGAATCTGCAACATATGCCGGATAACTCAGCCACCGGTAGGACGAACGGACTAGCACCCAAATCACATAACCCCTAATGATAGGGCATTTGTATCCTAATCTACTCTTAAGGTTCAACCGTGATTTCTCACTTCTCGAATAATTGTCGAACATGTCCGTAGAGTCGTACTCACAATTTATGCAAAATAAAAGTATTTAAAATACAATTATAACAAAGCTTATTACATACGAACTTACCTCGAATGCAAAAACAACATAATAATTCAATTAGTCTGAAACCTTGTTCTTTCCCCGATCTAAATCTGTATTTCGCCTTTCTTGATCTAAATGTAATCAAAATTAACTTATTTAATAATCTCTCTATTCAATTTAGTCAAAAATACACATTAAGGCAATTTACACTTTTTCCCCTAATATTTCAACATTTTTACAATTTAGTCCTTATTTCATAAAATTAAAAATTCATGCAATTCAATTAAAACCCATACTTTTTGAATTTCAATTAGGTACTTAGCAGTCCATATTTTTCATTTATTCATAATTTAACCATAAAATTTACGCATTTCACAATTTAACCCCTAATTGACAATTTTTTCAAAAATCACTTTACAAATGTTGTTTATCTAACAACAAGCATGCATTTTCTATCATCAAACAAAAAAAAAATACATAGATTCATCAATGGAAAAACTCTAAACTTTTGAAAATTTTGCAAATTAGTCCCTGGGCTGCTAAACTGAGCTGTAACGATCTCAAAAACATAGAAATTATTAAAAACGAAACAAAAATGGACTTACATGCACAAGTGTTAGTGGCCGAACATCCAAAAGCTCAACAATGGTTTATTTCCTTCTAATTTCGATAAAAAACAAGGCATGGAGAAGATACATTTTTTATGCCTTTTAATTTGAAGTTGATATTATTATTTTTCCATTTTAACCTTAATGATAAACCATTAAAAATCACTTAAACCATGTATATATGTAACAGCCCGATTTAGGGCCAAGTCAGAAAAGTGTTGCGAGACCACAAATCCGAAGTAGTAATATGAGTTTATAAGGTATTTGGGATGCTTGCATAATATTATGAAAGTTTTTTGTAGGAATTTTATGAAAATTTCCATTAAAGGGTCCATTAGGACTAAATTGCAAAAGTTGCAAAATATGAGTTTCTAGAAGCTTTTTGCATGAAATAGCTTTAGAATAGTAATTAGAAGTCCTTAAATAGTAATTTGCCCAAATTATAATTTTTGGAAAAAAATGGACATGAGATAATAATTTGTAAAAATTTATAGAGAAGGGCATTTTGGTCATTTAATCTATTAAATGATTAAAATAGGAAAAAGATGATAAAAATCATTCTCATCTTCTTCCCCCAAGTTCCAAAAATTTGAAGGAAGCCATAGCTAGGGTTCTTCAATTTTTCAAGCTTGCTAGTAAGTTCATCTTAGCCCTGTTTTTAATATTCTTCGTATTTTTGAAGTTCTCGTATTATGAATTAGCTATTTTTAGCAATAAAATGAGCTAAGATGCATGTTAAAAAATATACCTATGAATAATATGTTTGTAAAATGATGTTTTATGGAAGTTTATGAGAGTTTGATGTTAGATAAACATCTTATCCTAAATGAATTTCATGAAAAATGCTAGTAAGGACTAAGTTTGTAATAGTTGTGAAATTTTTCATACATGGTAGAAATAGTGAGAATTTGCTATTGTTATAGTAGAGAAAATGAATCAGCTAAGCATGAAGTTTAAGAAAGTTGAATGAGAATCACTTTACGAGCTCAGGGGCAAAATAATAATTATTAGAAAGTTTAGGGGCAAAATAGTAATTTTTCCAAAGTATGAGTTAAAAGTCAATTTAGACAATGTGAATATTGATTTGAATTATTATTATAGACCAAGAAAAACAAAGCCCGAATTGAAACCGAGGCAAGAATAAAGTCGAGGACTAAATTGCATATCTACGTACATTTTGTACATTGAGGTAAGTTTGTATGATTTCTAAGCTTTATGATTTATATCATTGAATTGCTTAGTGTAATGTATAATAGTATCATGAAAATGTTTAATGTTATGTTAAACAAAGAAATCAATGAAATTAAGTATGAAAAAGTCCCGATTGAAGATGAATTACCTAGGATACTCAATCTACCACATGAAATGAGAAAGTCCGAATAAGACCAAGCCAAGGCATGGCATCGAAAATCAAGCAAGTTATCATGTAAGTCCAAGACAAGTCTTGGCATTGAAAAGTTATTATGAGATAAAGACCCATGTAAGCCCAAGCCAAGGCATGACATTGGTGAGTCTCCAAGCAAAGATGTCATGTAAGTCCAAGACAAGTCTTGGCATTGAAAAGTTATCATGTAAGTCCAAGAAAAGTCTTGGTATTGAAAAGCTAGCAAGATATAAATATTCCATGTAAGTCCAAGCCAAGGCATGCCATTGGTGAGAATCAAGGAAGATTTCATGTAAGTCCAAGCTAAGGCTCGGCATTGACCAGTTCATGAGTAAAGATACCAAATAAGACCATGTCAAGACATGGCAATGGTAAGTTCCCAAGGGAATACACGAGAAAGACATCGTATAAGCCCATGTCAAGACATAGCCTCGACACCAAGATGAGAAATTCCATGTAAGACCGTATCTAGGATATGGCTTTGGCATCAAGTTATATGTGGGTCGGGATCTAGTATCCTCGGTTATTCACATAAATTCATCGGGCAAACGAGTAAAGCTCAAATGAGATAATAAGAAAGCTAAGTAAGTAAAGCTGCTATTAAGTTGGAAATGAGTATTGCCATGTTATGAATGATGAATGAAAGATTATGATTATCATGTTAAAGTATACTGATCAATGTGATTAAGTGATACATGTACCTTTTTTATCTCACAAGTATGAGACTATTAAGTATCATAAGATATGAAAGAATCAGTATGAGTAAGTAAGCTTTATAGCTGAAATTTACGATACCATTGTTTATGTCAAATGGTTTATATTAATCAAGAATGTTGCTATGTGTATCATATGAAAACTTACTAAGCTAAATGCTTACGTCTTTAATTCTTTCTTTCTATGTAGTCTCGCCAAGCTAATCTCGTGGATCATCGTCATCGGAGCTCGAATCACACTATCAATCGCTATTTTGGTATAGACAAGTTATTTTACTAAGTATGTCATTTATAGGAAACATTTCATTTTGAGAATATGATTTAAAAAGAGCAACAAGTATGGGCTATCAAGTTTATTATTCTTTTGTATATGGCTAAGTGAAAGTTGAATAAGTATGTATGTTTATTGTTATAAATGAAGCATGTAGTATTATTGATGTCAGATGTAATAATTTGAGTTGTTGAATGGAGTATGAGTTTGATCTTGATTTCAGGGTGGCAATTGAATTGGTAAATAACCTTCAAGTGCCCACATGGATAGGCACACGGGCGTGTGTCTAGGCCGTGCGTTCTCTGCACTATAGTGTTTTAAGTCAGGATAGGCCACGGGTAAATCCCACGGCCATTTGTGTAAGTCATGTATGATACACGATCAGAACATGGACATGTGCCCCAGGCCGTGTGAATAAGTCAATATATCAAGGTATAGCACACAGTTTAAGGCCACGAAAGTGTCAAGGCCGTGTGTAGTTAGTCAGTGTCGACCACGGGTAAAAGACACGGGCATGTCTACGAGTACACGGGCGTGTTCCAAGTCACGTGGGCGTGTGACCCCTATTTTAAGGAAAAGTTTTCATTTGAGTTTTGAAAGTTTTCAGATACGTGTTTAACGCTTCGTAGGCCCACGAAAGGTATGATTTGACTAAACAAGAAAAGTTTTAATTCGGAACAAAATTTTATAGGCCGTAAGTACATGTTTTAAGTGAGTTCGAGTATTGTAATGTCTCGTATCCAGTTTTAGCATCAGGCTCGGGTATGGGGTGTTACAATATAAATGTCCACTAACATTAACAATGGTCTAATTACAACATAAGGACCTCTACTATTTAATTTCATAGCCATTAAACCCCTTTAGCATATAGAACTCCAGTTTTGCACTTTACGCGATGTTGTCCTTTTTTTTCAAATTAAACCTCAAACGATAAAATTTCTTAACGAAACTTTCACACAATCATACTATCATGCTGTAAACATTAAAATAATAGTAAAATAATTATTTCAACCTCAAATTTATGGTCCTGAAACCATTGTTCCAATTTAACTAAAAACGGGCTATTACAACTCTCCCTCCTTAGGGATTTTCGTCCCCGAAAATCTTACCAGAAAAGTGGTTAAGGTACTGTTTTCTCATAGCTTCTTCAGGTTCCCACGTAGCTTCTTCAACCTCGTGACGTTGCCACAAAACTCACCATAGCTATGCGTTTATTTCTTAATTCTTTAACCTGTCGAGCTAAAATTCTGATCGGTTCTTCATTATAAGTCATATCAAGTTGAATTTCAATCTTTGCTGGAGAAATTACATGTGATGAATTTGATCGATACCATCGTATCATCAATACATGAAATACATTATGGATCTTTTCTAACTCTGACGGTAAAGCTAGCCGACATGCCACTGGCCCTATTCGTTCAATAATTTCATATGACCCGATGAAAAGCAGACTCAGTTTGCCTTTGCAACCAAATTTAAGAATTTTATTCCACGGAGATACTTTCAAAAATACTCTGTCACTGATCTGAAATTCAATGTCTTTTCGTTTTAAATCTGTGTATGATTTCTGTCAATCCGAAGCTGCTTTCAAGCTATTGCGAATTACTTTCACTTTTTCTTCGGTCTTTCTAATCAAATCAACCCCTTGAATCTTTTCTCACTAAGCTCAGTCTAGTATAATGGAGTTCGGCATTTTCGACCATACAATGTTTCATACGGTGCCATCTTTATGCTCGATTGGAAGCTGTTGTTATACGCGAATTCAACCAATGGCAAATATTTCTCCCAGTTGCCTTCAAATTCTAAAACAAAACAACGAAGCATATCTTCGAGAATTTGGATCACTTTCTCAAATTGACCATCGATTTGCAGATGAAATGAGGTACTAAAGTTTAACCTTGTACCCAGAGCTTCTTGTAATTTCTTCCAAAATTGCGACGTAAATCTCAGATCTCTATCCAAAATAATAGAAATTGACACCCGTGGAATCTAACAATCTTAGAAATGTACAATTCAGCCAATTTATCAGGAAAATAGTCTGTACATACCGGAATGAAATGTGCTGATTTCTCAATCGATCAATGACAACCCAAATAACCTTTCTTTTTCAGAGACAGGGGCAAACCTGATACAAAATCCATCTTAACTCTACCCATTTCCACTCTGGTATCATCACAGGCTATAGTAATCCTGATGGCTTTTGATGTTCGGCTTTAACTTGTTGACAAACCAAACATCTCGACACAAACTCTGAAATGTCTCGTTTCATACCCAACCACCAATATAACTGCTTCAGATCATTATACATTTTAGTACTTCCCGGGTGAACAGATAAACTACTACTGTGTTCTTCGTGTAGAATTTTTTGAATAAGCTCAGAATTCTTTGGTACGCAAATTCTACTTCAGAACTTTAAACAATCATTAGATGCGATCTGATAATCTGAATTAGTAGTCGACTCATATTGCACTCTTTTAGCTTGCAATTTATTATGACACTTCTGAGCTTCACAAATTTGTTGAAGAAATACCGGTTTAGCTTTTAACTTTGCTAGAGCCGAACCATCATCAAACAAAGATAACTGTGTATTCATCGCTTGCAAAGATAATAATGATTTTCTACTTAGTGCATCCGCGACTACGTTCGTTTTACCGGGATGATAATCAATCACTAACTCATAGTCTTTCAACAACTCGAGCCATCTTCATTGTCGCAAATTCAAATCCTTTTGAGTCATTATATACTTTAAGCTTTTATGATCAGTAAATATATGACATTTTTCACTGTATAAATGATGTCGCCAAATTTTCAATGCAAATACAATAGCGGCCAACTCTAAATCATATGTCAGATAATTCTTTTCATGTGGTTTCAACTATTTGGAAGCATAAGTATCACTTTACCTTCTTGCATCAAAACACAACCCAAACCGTTCAATGACGCGTTGCTGAAAATAAAAAATTCTTTACTCGACTCAGGTTAAACTAAAACTGGTGCCTCAGTTAACAATGCTTTCAACTGCTCAAAACTCTGTTGAAATTTCTTGGGACACTTGAATTTCACATCTTTTTGTAGCAATCTAGTTATCGGTGTAGAAATCATCGAGAATTCTTTAACAAAATACCGATAATAACCAGCTAATCCTAGAAAGCTTCGAACTTCAGACACATTTCTTGGTGGTTTCCAATCAACAACTGCGGAAACCTTTCTTGGATCAACTCGAATACCTTCCGCTGAAACAATATGCCCCAAAAATCTAACCTCTCAGAAGCAAAACTTGCATTTTATGAATTTAGCAAACAATTGCTTACCTCTAAAGGTTTGTAACACGATTCTCAAATGTTCGGCATGCTCAGATTCATCTCGAGAATAGATCAAAATGTCATCAATGAATACAACAACAAATCTATCTAAATATGGTCTAAAGATTCGATTCATCAAATCCATAAAAACTTCAAGAGAATTAGTTAATCCGAAAGGCATAACAAGAAATTCATAATGCCCATACCTTGTTCTGAACGCAGTTTTCGGCACATTTGAATCTTTAACTCGCAACTGGTAATAGTCAGATCTCAAATCAATCTTCTAAAATATTGTTGCTCCTTTCAACTGATCAAATAAATCATCAATTCTCGGGAAAGGATTCTTATTCTTAATCGCAATCTTGTTGAGCTGGCGATAGTCAATACACAGTCTCATCGATCCATCTTTGTTCTTTACAAATGGAACTGGTGCACCCCAGGGCGTAAAACTAGGTCGTGCAAAACCTCTATTTGTTAACTCTTGCAACTGAGATTTCAATTCTTTTGGAGCCATTCGATACAGAGCTATCGATATCGGCGATGTTCCCGATACTAATTCAATAGCAAATTCAACCTCTCTGATTGGTGGCAACCCAGGTAACTCTTCTAGAAACACATCAGGATATTCACAAACCATTGGCACTGTTTCAATCTTCGATTAAGAAATTTTGGTATCCAAAACATACGCTAGGTAAGTATCACAACCTTTTCTCACATACCTTTAAGCTGACATCGACGATATCACAACAGGTAATCCACTCGATTCATCAGATTCAATCCAAAGGATTTCATTATTTTGACATTTCAATTCAATAGCCTTTCGTCTACAATTCATAATAGCATCATGCAGAAATAACCAATCCATACCTAGTATCACATAATATTCATCAAATGGCAAAAGCATCTCAGCCGAAAAATAGTAACCCTGAATCATTAGAGACAATTCTTGCAAACTTTATCAACTAGAACATAAATGTCTAAGGGGTTCGACACTTTAACCACAAACTCGGTAGACTCAATAAGTAAACTCTTACTAGACATTAAATTTATACAAATATATGAATGGGTTGATCCAGGATCAATCAATGCAATTACATTAGTGTAATAAAGAGAAAATGTACCAGTGATAACATCTGGTGATGACGCATCTTTGCGAGCGCAAATAGCGTAAGCTCTGGCAGGTGCTCTAGCCTCGGATCTCATAGCTGAATCTTTTGTCGCACCTTTACTACTGGTTACATTCCCCGTATTTCTAAGTGGCCTCTCTCTAGTAGCTGTGTTGCTCGGTCTTGCATTATGAAATTTATCTTTCTCCGTTAACTCCGGGCAATCATGAATGAAATAATCTTGCGAGCCACATTTAAAACAACCTCTATTATTCATCCAGCACTCACCAAAATATCATCGACCACACTGTTGACACTCGGGTGTATTATTTCTCACGCTGCCAAAACTCGATACTGATGTAGCTTGAGTTTTAGGACCTGAGTATTGCTTCCCATGATCTCTGCTTGGATACCCTATTGAAGCATTTGTACGAGTGTATGAATCTCTTTATTTCTTTGACGAAGACTGATATGGTTTATTCATCGATATTTTTCTCAAATCTCTAACTTCGAATTCATCTTTTCTTTTTTCTTTACCCAATTCCTCAGCTTTTTAACCGTGACCAAGTAGTACCACAAATTCTTTCAACTCTAGAATCCCAACTAACAATATGATATCTTCATTCAATCCATCTTCGAATCTTTTACACATAAATGCTTTGGTTGAAACATATTCCCAAGCATACTTACTGAGTCTCACAACCTCTCGCTCATAATTAGTCACAAACATATGACCTTGTTTCAACTCTAGAAACTCTTTGCGTTTTTGGTCGATAAACATCTAGCTAATGTATTTCTTTCTGAATTCAGCTTGAAAGAATTCCCAGGTGACTTTTTCTCTCGGTACCACAGATACTAAAGTATTCCACCATTGATACACATTGTCCCTCAGAAGTGATATGACACATTTTAAACATGCATCTGGTTTGCAGGATAGTTCATCAAATACTCTGATAGTATTTTTAAACAAAAACTCTACTCTCTCAGGATCATCATTAACGACAGCTCTAAACTCTTCAGCCCTATATTTTTGAATTTTATCAATAGGTGGCTTGTTCAATCGTAGAATTTCCACACCTTGAAGAACTACGGGAACCGGTTGGGGATTATGTGGGGGTGGAGTTGCTGAGCAGCCAAATTTGTTCGAACAAACTCCGTAAACCACTCATTCATCATCTGTAAGAAGGCCTCCTTAGCCTCTCCTCCTTGGCTACTCGATATGGGTCTCGACTCACATTGTGCTACTCTATGAACAGAGGCAGGCGCATTACTATCAACATCATTAGCTACAGCTCGATTGGGATCCATTTACTACACAAAAACATGATTTAAACTGTCAGGAGATATCACACTATCACAGGTTATTTATGGCATGTATAGCTAGATTCTCACATATGCTACGTTAGCCCGAGAATCGACTAAATCGTAGCTCTGATACCAATAAATGTAACACTCCTCACCGTATCCAATGCTGGAATAGGGTTACGGAGCATTACCAAACATATTATATAATTACACTTACATTTCATATGCATTTATAAGTTCCAAATAATCATCATTCAACAACATACATATCGTCCCTAGTATAAGCCTACGAGGCCTAAAACATGCATTCGGGGTGGTTCAAGACTAAACCAATAACTTAGGAAACTTTTGAAACACTTAGAAAATTTTGCAAAATATAGGGGACACACGTCCATGTGGCCCAGCCGTGTGTCTCACACGGCCAAAGACACGCCTGTGTCACAAGCTATGTGGACGCTCGAAATGGGATCACATGGCCTTGTCCCAGCCCGTGTTTGGCCCAATGTAGCGCTCTGACTTGGGTCATACGGCCAACACACACGTTTGTGTACTAGGCCGTGCCAAACTTGTAGGGTATACTGAATTAGGCCACACGACCAATCACACGCCCCTATGCTGGGCCGTGTAGAGCATACTGACTTGATTTTTAATTCAACACCAAGGGACACACGACCGTGTAACGTAACCCTGTGTCACAAATGGCTGAAACACACGTCCCGTGTCTCTGCCGTGTTGACAAAAATAGACTATTTGCCAAGTCATTTTGCCACCCAATTTGCATATACCTACACCAAACCCAAATAGCACAATTCATGGAATAAAAATAGGCATTCTATTAACCTCATTCAAGCATAATTCATACCATTTCAATACCAACCAATAAAAAACACATAAATACCACAATATGCCATTCAATTTCATACCAAAACTCTTAATCTCAAATAATCAATATGACATTTCAAATTTTGCATCATTTTGCCTAATCTCACAAACATATCAAATTCAATTCTCAACCATTTAGCACCCCTAATTACCAAATATCAACAAGCATAACATAACCATCATTAAACACATATCCAAAGCCATATGCACATATGTATACACAACCAAATCAACCAAATTAAGCCAACTCTCATGGCTATTTACAAAACCAAAACATTTAACATTTACAAGCCATTTCAAATGACTAATTTCATTAACAAACCATAACCAAAATGACCAAAGTTCCTATACATGCCATATATCCTAAAAACATAGATTCAAAAGTACCAAAGTGATAGTTGGATAGTGTGATGAAGTCTTCGACGATTCTTGAATCAAAGCTAGCTTTGATTTCACTATAAAACACGGAAAAACAAACAAAGTAAGCTATATATAGCTTTGTAAGCTCGTATGATAATAAACACAACTTAAAAAATATACCAATCAACAATTGAACATATCTATATATAATTCATATAAATATACAAACCTATCACATTTTAAATCACAAGGTTAGAATTGAACTTCACAAGTTTCTTTGATTCAAAGCTTATACGATTCATGTACATACCTGTACCGTTTTGTATCAATCTTATACTCATCCTTATCTTTGATATACCCGTTGAACCATTCGAAATACTATCAGATACTCGGGAATCTCGCCCTAAGTGCCACATACATAGCCGATGCTATCTCAATCTAGTACCACATATAATGCTCAGTCTTGAGCTATCAATGGGTCTGCTCACACAAGCTGACGATCATGATGAAGCTATGCTGTGCTGCTCACCCAAGCTGAGGAGAATCTGCAACACATGCCGAATAACTCAGCCACCGGTAGGACGTACTGACCAGTACCCAAGTTATATAACCCCTAATGACATGTCATTTGTATCCTAATCTATTTCTAAGGTTCAACCGGGATTTCTCACTTGCCGAATCATTGTCGAACATGTTCATAGAGTCATACTCACAATTTATGTAATATCAAATTATTTAAAATACAATTATAACAAAGCTTATTACATACGAACTTACCTCGAATGCAAAAATGACATAATAAGTCGATTAGTTAGAAACCTTGTTCTTTCCCTGATCTAAATCTGTATTTCACTTTTCTTGATCTAAATGCAATAAAAATTAACTTATATAGTAATATCTCTATTCACTTTAGTCCAAAATACACATTAAGGAAAATTTACACTTTTGCCCTGAAGCACCCCAAACCCGGCCCACAAGCCTTGACCGGATCTGGTTTGTTCCTCGCGTAAACCATTTCAGAAACTTGTTTGTTACTTTGGAAAATTTGGGTGGTTTTGAAGAAAAATTGATTTGTGTTGAGTTTGAAGGGAAAACGGTGTTTGTCTTGAAGACTAGATTTTATTAAAACCTTGTTATTATATTTCAAAACAATATGTTAAAAGAAATACCGAGTTGTTTTAGGGTTTACCTTTAACTTGAAAATCATTGATGTTCAAGTATCGAAACATTTAGAATTTATTATTATTATTTTTAGAAAAGTTACTTAAACTTTGATTGGATAAGAATTGTATCATACTAAAACAAATAAACTGCATGCATAAGCAGTTTAATAGTAATGGCCTTATTACATCAAAGCAAAACCCGAAATAAATCCAAAATACTTAAATATAAAAATTCCAAATAAAATAACACTGAGCTGAGCATGGCCACCACTAAGCTCCTGCCGACCCGGTCCATTTACTAAGTGTCACTTGAAAAGATATCCCACAACGGGGTGAGTCAACAGACTCAATGTGTAACAACCAACACCAACTTCCAACGATTCAGGCATACAAATCATATATAAAACATATATAAACAATGATGCAATCCGAACCCAAACCTAGATAACCATCCTCTACACATCACCCGTACCTGCCATCACACCGTGGGGATTACTAAATCGACCCTTCATCCGCTACACACCATTGAAGGCAGTCGTTGCAGACGACTTGCACATCGCCCTTATAATTTTGGCATAGCCACCTGATAATGTGACAGAGTCACCAGATATTAATATGTGACATAAGTCACCACATTCAGATTATGTGACATGAGTCACCAGATATTGTGGTAACAACCACCAAATCACTTCCCCTTTTCATTATCACCCATATGCCCCATGTGTCATACAAATCATGCGAATATCATGCCATATGCCTTATTCATATTCGTAACCCATTCTCATATATGTCACATTCAATGTTTATAATACTATTAATAGGTCTTTAGAGAATAACGTACCTGAATATGTCGTACCATTGAATGGTACCTTTAGCCATATCTTTCATATTCTTATTAACACACATATTAAATCAATACCATAAATCTATCAAGAATTAGTGTGGGGCTACACACCTGATAATCGTAAGTATGATACTATCGATATCGACACTCTCGCTAGCAGGGATAACAGTGAATTGCTTATCCCTTTTCGACGCTGGCCCACACCCCGGTGGTCAATCTTGAACAGCAGAAACTGAACATTTCTTGAACTTAGGGGTAGGCACTACCCCTTTCTCCCTTCCACTGGTATTTGCATCCATCGAATCAACACTTAATCAGGAAACACGATTAACTAACAAGCAAGATCTAAACGAATGTAGTTTTAACTTAAAACACCTTACCGAAAATATCTAAACCCGAGACCTCTCTTAATCCTTGTCGATCTACCTCTAAAAGACCTCAGTTAGTTTCGGCCAACCTTATTAGACAACATGGCCTTTGGCCGAATCCTCCAATATCACTTACCTTGCTCGTCTAAACCCGAAATCGCTACTTGACTATGGAGATGTCAAAATCCCTACAAGCTTTATGTTAGATTTAATTCTAACATTTAATTGAACCAAAGCAAATGGCCTTCGGCCTAGTATCACACTTCTCTTACCTTAGCTAATCAAATCCCAGATGATCTCCCTTATAGGCGGCTACAAACAAAACCCGAAACTCACCTTCAAAGTTTCAGCCAAAGAGAGGGAAAGGAATTAGATTCCTAATTTCGGCTAAATCAAAAGGAAAAGATAGGAAAATTAAATGCCAAGAATCCCTTACCAACTCAATCGAATGTCTTTGCTTGAAATAGAGAGATTCGGCTCTTGATTAAATGATCAAATCGGCTCCAAAAGGGTAGAGGAGCATTCGGCTTTGGCCACCAAATAGGGAATTCGACTTAGGCAAGAAGTGAACAATCGGTTATCGCTAGGAAAAGACTTACTTTCGGCTTTTGGAAGAAGAGAAGAAAAGAGATATTCGGCCTTAATAAATGGAAGAAAAGAGATGAAGAGAGGTTCGACAATGGTGGTGTTTGACTTAAAAATTTTGGCACACTACTAAAGGAAGAAAAGAGAACCGAAAATAACATCTAAACCCCCTTTTGAAATTCGGCTATTCCCCCACTTACATGACCGAAAATAACCACTAAAAGAATCCCTTGGTCAGCCAACACTCATCCCTTTATCAGCTTCCTTCTTTATCTCCTATTTCCTCTCTTCTTTACTCATTCAAAATTTATCTAAATAAATCAACCATTATCCTTTGCCCTTAGCTGAATTTTAAAAGGAATTTGACCACATCTAAAACTCATTCTCTTAAAGTCCCTGTGCCGTCCACTACCTCTCCTCCTTGCTACAAAATAAAACTCCCCTTTGCTTCCCTTGCTGCTCGAACCTAGGCCCTATTACACAGCTTGTGGCGTCACTTACTAAGGCTTTAAGTGGCGCCTCCTTGCCACTTTAACTAGCCCATTTCCATGTCCAATTTCCCTTATAATTTTTCTTAAGGCCTTATTTGCCTAGCTCCTCCTTTATGGCTTAAAATCTAATATTTTCTAAGGCACTTACCTACACTCTAAAGTTCTCAAAATTTCATACAATACATTCAAACACACATAGGCATGCTTCTTCATACAATTAAGCAAAAATGCACAACCCTTAAATCCCGGATGTTACAGTTCTACCCCCCTTAAAATAATTTCGACCTCGAAATTACCTGGCTAGAATAGGTGGGGGCATTGCTTCTTCTGGCTCCCAGGAAGCTTCCTCCGATCCATGATTACGCCATAACACTTTGACCAAATGAACGGATTTCCTCCGTAGTACCTTTACATCCCGTTCCAAAATCTGAATCGGCTCCTCCTCGTAGGACAAATCTGGTCTCAGCTCTACCTCTTCAACTGGCACTACATGAGATGGATCCGATCGATAACGACGTAGCATAGAAACATGGAATACATCGTGCATCTGCTTCAACTCCAGAGGCAACTCCAACTGGTATGCCACTGGTCCAACTCGCTTCAGTACTCGATAAGGTCCTATAAACCTGGGACTTAACTTCCCTTTGCGACCAAATCTCATTACCTTTTTCCAAGGCAAAACTTTAAGAAACACATAATCTCCCACAGCAAACTCAATCTCCTTTCGGTTAAGATCTGCGTATGACTTTTTCCTGTCAGATGCCTCCTTCAACCATGTCCGAATCACCTTAACCTTTTCTTCCAATTCTACCATAATTTTCGGACCCAAAATCTAACGTTCCCCCAATTTCGTCCAACATGTAGGAGTGCGACACTTCCGTCCATATAGCGCTTCGTACAGTGCCATCCGAATACTTGCCTGATAGCTGTTGTTATACGCAAATTTCACTAAAGGCAAATATTCTTCGCAACTTCCTCTGAAGTCTATCACACAGCCCTTCAACATATCCTCTAACACTTGGATCACTCGCTCAGATTCACCATCTGACTGCGGATGGAATACCGTACTGAAATCCAACCTGGTGCCTAAAGCTTGATGTAGCACCTTCCAAAACTGAGACGTAAACCTCGAATCCCTATCCGAGATAATCGACACCGACACTCCATGCAACCTCACAATTTCCACCACATATAACTTTGCCAACTTTTGCAACGAGTAGTCAACCTGCACTGGGATAAAATGTGCAGATTTTGTCAGCCGATCCACTATCACCCATATCGAGTCCTTCTTAGTAGGCGTAAGGGGAAGCCCACTAATGAAGTCCATGGTAATTCTCTCCCACTTCCATTGCGAAATCTTTATTGGCTGAAGCAATCCTGACGGAACTTGGTGTTCAACCTTAACTTGCTGACACGTTAAGCACTTTCCTACAAATTCGGTAACTTCCCGCTTAAGAACAGGCCACCAGAACTGTTCCCGTAAATCCTTGTACAACTTACTACCTCCAGGATGCATAGCGTAAGGGCTACTATGCAATTTCCGAAGAATTCTCTGTCTTAACTCCTCATCCTTCGGCATACAAACCTTACCATGAAAACACAGCACTCCGTCGCCATTTACACCAAAATTTTCCAATTCTCCACACTGCACTTGCTGCAACTTAGCACTTAGATCCTCATCTGCCAACTGTCCTTTTTTCACCTCATTCAGCCATGACGGCTTAACCTGCAATTCTGCCAGAAAACTTCCATCATCATAGAGGCTCAAATGTGCAAACATTGCCCTTAACTCCGTCACTACTTTTCGACTTAGGGCATCTGCCACCATATTCGCCTTGCCCGGGTGATACTCTATAGAACAATCGTAGTCCTTCAATAATTCCACCCACCTTCGCTGTCTCAGGTTCAACTCTTTCTGAGTCAGCATATGCTTAAGGCTCTTGTGGTCTGTGTAAATCACTGACTTTTCTCCATATAAATAGTGCCTCCATACCTTAAGAGCAAAGACCATTGCCGCTAATTCCAAGTCATGCGTCGGGTAGTTAACTTCATGTGGCCTTAATTGTTGAGACGCATAAGCGACTACCTTCCCGTTTTGTATGAGAACACATCCCAATCCCGTATGGGAAGCGTCACAATACACCATGTAATCTTTTCCTGCCTCAGGCTAAATCAAAATCGGAGGTTCAGTTAAAACCCTTTTAAGCTTCTCAAAGCTCTCCTGTTGCTTATCGATCCATACGAAAGGTACCTCCTTTCTCAACAACTTCGTCAAAGGTGCGGCTATTGAGGAGAACCCTTCAACAAATCTCCTGTAGTAGCCTGCTAATCTAAAAGAAACTACGAACTCTGCCATAGACTTAGGTGGTTTCCAATCCAATACCGCCTCGATCTTCTGAGGATCCACCCTTATCCCTTCAAGCAGACACCACGTGCCCTAAAAACGTAACTTCCTTCAGCCAAAATTCACACTTGCTAAATTTGGCATATAGCTTTTTCTCTCTTAACACTTGCAACACTATCCGGAGATGCTCATCATGCTCTTCCTCAAACTTAGAATACACCAATATATCGTCTATGAACACAACAATGAACCGGTCCAGATAAGGTTGGACAACTCGGTTCACCATGTCCATGAACGCGGCTGGGGCGTTTGTCAATCCAAACGGCATTACCAAGAACTCATAATGCCTAACCTTGTCCAGAAAGCTGTCTTATGGATATCAGCCTCCTTCACTTTAAGCTGATGATATCCAGACCTTAGATCTATCTTTGAGAATACTGCGGCCCCATTAAGCTGATCGAACAGGTCGTCCATCCTTGGCAATGGGTACTTGTTCTTGATGATCAGCTTATTCAACTGACGATAATCTATGCACATATGCATAGTTCCATCCTTCTTTTTCACAAATAGGACCGGTGCTCCCCATGGAGACACACTAGGTCGAATAAACCCACGATCGAGTAACTCTTGGATCTGGGCCTTGAGCTCAACCAACTCCTTTGGTGCTATTCTGTACGGAGCAATTGACACAGGAGCTGTACTCGGCAGCAAGTCAATTCTGAACTCCACTTCCCTATTCGGGGGTATTCCAGGTCACTCCTCCCGAAAAACATCCACGAATTCTCTTACTGTTCTAACTCCATTAACTCCCCCTTCTTTCGCATCCAACGCACTAACGAAAGCCAAAAAAGCCTTGCACCCTTTTCGAACCATCTTAACAACCTTTAAAGCAGAGGCTACGTTAGACAAGTAGTTTCTTCTTTCTCCTATCATAATTATCGCCTCATCTTCCGGGGTCCTTAACTCCATTCGCTTAGCTGCGCAATCCAATATAGCCCGATGTTCCACTAGCCAATCCATGCCAAGAATGAGATCAAATTCTCTGAAGGGTAGTTCCATCAAGTCGGCAGGAAATACCACTCCCTGAATCTTTAGAGGTACACTCTGAAATATCTTATTCACGACTACAATTTGACCTAATGGGCTCACTGCAGTCATCTTCCTATTAGACAGTTCAGAGGCTATGCCTAGTGTTTCAACTACTCTACATGCAACATAAGAGTGGGTAGAGCCAACATCAATTAAAGCAAAGTAAGGCTTGTTAGCTATAAGGAACGTACTGGTTATGACGTCCGGTGCATCTCCATCCTCCCTCCGGTGAACTGCATACACCAGACTCGACAGTCTTGCCTCCGTATTACCAACACCTTTGCTCGATGTTCCCCGTCCTCTTCCGGAACCATTACCTCTACCATTCGGACCACAACCCGCAGTGGCTGCTGTCCACCTCTTCGAGCCTGATTATAACCCTGACCTATTGGTCAGCTCCCATCTATTTTCGTAGGACAGTCCTTAATCATGTGGTCCTTGGACCCACACTTGAAACATCCCCCTGTCTTCTTCCAACACTCTCCTAGATGCATCTTTCCACACTTAGCACAAGTACGATACTGCCCTCCAATTGCACCCTGCTGACCTCGTGGCCCATCAACTCTAGGCCTCTTTACACATTCTCGGATGACCCTGATGATCTAAAACCTCTCTTTTGCCTATTTCGGTCCTTATTCTGTTTCACAGATTCTTTAATCCCTTCGGCTACCTTAGCCTTCTCTACCAGCATGGTAGATTCTCGCTCCTACTGTGGAGCTATCAATAATCTCAGGTCATCCCTCAGTCCGTCCTCAAATCGAACACAACGCTCATGCCCCGTAGCCACGATTCCTCGAGCATAACGGCTCAACCTTAGAAATTTTGCCTCATACTCTGCTACAGACTTATTTCCTTAAACCAGCCTCAAAAATGCCTTCCTCTGCGCATCAACATAACTAGTTCCAATGTACTTCTTCTGATATGCCGCCTTAAAGCACTCCCAAGTGAGATCATCTGCGGCAGCACCATCCTGAACCGTGAGCCACCATTGATATGACTCATCGCGGAGTAGCGACACTACCCCTTTCAGTTTCTCCTCGGTAGTTAGGTCCAAATCATCCATAATTCGCTCCGTCGCTTCCAACCAATACTCAGCCGTATCGGGCGCCACACCAGATATACCATAGAAAAACTCAGCTCCATTAGCTCGGAGTCGCTCAGGTACAGACTTTTGAGCTCTCATGCCTCCACCTACTCCAGCCAGCCTTTTTAGAACTCATGAGATCGCTTTGTAATCGCATCATCCCCCGTCTGATCCTGATATTCCACATCAGTGGCTGGTGGTGGTGGCATTTCATTTTCGGACCCTTGACCAGACCTAACGGGTTTCGACACGGTCATTCGGCCTCTACCACGGCCACGCACACTACGACCACGTCCCCTAGAATTCATGCTTCTGAATCGCGTTTATCTGATTAAATAATTTTATGAATTAGCTTTTGTTCCATTGATTTATCGCGAACAGTCTTATGTCCAATAGTTCTAAAGAGTAGTTCTTTCGAATACACACACACAGTCTCAAATTCATTCATTCATTCCTCACATTCATGAACTTGCGTTCATTACAGAAAAGTGTTGTAGTTGTCATTATTGTTGTTTTCCACTACCTAGGGGCATTTTCGTAATTTTATCCTATAGGGGTATTTTGGTATTTTTTCAAATTAGGGTATTTGAAAATTTTGCAAAGTAGAGATTTTTGGTATTTTTACAAAATTGAAATACTTGGTAAGAAGATTCAAAGGTAATTTGGTAATTTTATAATCTGGGGGTATTTTTGTAATTTTACAAGCCAGGGGCATTTTGGTAATTTTTTTGTAAAATATGGTTCCCGATGACTTTCCAAAATAAGGGTATTTTTGGAAATTTTTAATTGGGTACTTGACAACTTTCCATCTTGAGGGTATTTTAGTAATTTATGCAAAGTTAGGGGTAATTTGGGCAACTTGCAAACCAGGGTATTTTGGTCATTTTAAATCAAGGAACTTTGGAATTTTATAATCATGGTTTGACTTTAGAATTTCACAAAACAAGGTGACTGGTCCCTTCGGGTTTTAATTATTGAATTTAGCAGTGATTGAGTCCTCTTGGTTAGGGTGAACTGTTACTACGCACTGGGTAGGATTCGGCGAGAGGAGGTGAGTCACTAGGACTGCTTAAATACCAAGCTCCCCGAATCCAATCCTAGACATGCGCACAATGGTTGCCACACCTTAACCCGGTGACTCGACCATGAGTTTGTTTGGTTAGACTTTAAATTTTATGTATTTCGGTGTTGGAGTAGACTAATCCTAGGGTTCAATAATTCCTAATCTACTAATCTACGTCCCTATAATTTCCCACATACAAATCACAAAAGGGTTAGGAGTACTTACCTGGTGGACTTCGGGTCGGAGACTCAGGTGCCATGCCAGAAAACCTGCTCATTCCTTAGTAAAATCCAATTTCAAAAGAAAGAAAATGTTTTGGGCCCAAAAAGCCCTCAAGGCCGAGTTTTGAACCGGGCTCTGATACCAAACTGAAACACCCCAAACCCAACCCACAAGCCTTGACCGAATTTGGTTTGTTCCTCGCGTAAACCATTTCAGAAACTTGTTTGTTACTTTGGAAAATTTGGGTGGTTTGAAGAAAAATTGATTTGTGTTGAGTTCGAAGGGAAAACGGTGTTTGTCTTGAAGACCAGATTTTATTAAAACCTTGTTATTATATTTCAAAACTATATGTTAAAAGAAATACCGAGTTGTTTTAGGGTTTACCTTTAACTTGAAAATCGTTGATGTTTAAGTATCAAAACATTTAGAATTTATTATTATTATTTTTTAGAAAAGTTACTTAAACTTTGATTGGATAAGAATCGTATCATACTAAAACAAATAAAATGCATGCATAAACAGTTTAATAGTAATGGCCTTATTACATCAAAGCAAAACCCAAAATAAATCCAAAATACTTAAATATAAGAATTCCAAATAAAATAACACTGAGCTGAGCATGGCCACCACTAAGCTCCTGCCGACCCGGTCCATTTACTGAGTGTCACCTGAGAAGATATCCCACAACGGGGTGAGTCAACAGACTCAATGTGTAACAACCAACACCAACTCCCAACGATCCAGGCATACAAATCATATATAAAACATATATAAACAATAATGCAATCCCGAACCCAAACCTAGATAACCATCCTCTACACATCACCCGTACCTGCCATCACACCGTGGGGATTACTAAATCGACCCTCCATCCGCTACACACCATCGAAGGCAGTCGTTGCAGACGACTTGCACATCACCCTTATAATTGTGGCATAGCCACTAGATAATGTGACAGAGTCACCAGATATTAATATGTGACATAAGTCACCACATTCAGATTATGTGACATGAGTCACAAGATATTGTGGTAATAACCACCAAATCACTTCCCCTTTTCATTATCACCCATATGCCCCATGTGTCATACAAATCATGCGAATATCATGCCATATGCCTTATTCATATTCGTAACCAATTCTCATATATGTCACATTCAATGTTTATAATACTATTAATAGGTCTTTAGAGAATAACGTACCTGAATATGTCGTACCATTGAATGGTACCTTTAGCCACATCTTCATATTCTTATTAACACACATATTAAATCAATACCATAAATCTATCAAGAATTAGTGTGGGGCTACACACCTGATAACTGTAAGTATGATACTATCGATATCGACACTCTCGCTAGCAGGGATAACAGTGAATTGCTTATCCCTTTCCGACGCTAGCCCACACCCCGGTGGCCAATCCCGAACAGTAGAAACTAAACATTTCTTGAACTTAGGGGTAGGCACTACCCCTTTCTCCCTTCCACTGGTATTTGCATCCATCGAATCAACACTTAATCAGGAAACATGATTAACTAACAAGCAAGATCTAAACGAATGTAGTTTTAACTTAAAACACCTTACCGAAAAGATCTGAACCCGAGACCTCTCCTAATCCTTGTCGATCTGCCCCTAAAAGACCTCAGTTAGTTTCACCAACCTTATTAGACAACATGGCCTTTGGCCGAATACTCCAATATCACTTACCTTGCTCGTCTAGACCCAAAATCGCTACTTGACTATGGAGATGTCGAAATCCCTACAAGCTTTATGTTAGATTTAATTCTAACATTTAATTGAACCAAAGCAAATGGCCTTCGGCCTAGTATCACACTTCTCTTACCTTAGCTAATCAAATCCCGGATGATCTCCCTTATAGGCGGCTACAAACAAAACTCGAAACTCACCTTCAAAGTTTCAGCCAAAGAGAGGGAAAGGAATTAGATTCCTAATTTTGGCTAAATCAAAAGGAAGAGATAGGAAAATTAAATGCCAAGAATCCCTTACCAACTCAATCGAATGTCCTTGCTTGAAACAGAGAGATTCAGCTCCTGATTAAATGATCAAATCGGCTCCAAAAGGGTGGAGGAGCATTCGGCTTTGGCCACCAAATAGGGAATTTGGCTTAGGCAAGAAGTGAACAATTGGTTATGGCTAGTAAAAGACTTACTTTCGGCTTTTGGAAGAAGAGACGAAAAGAGATATTTGGCCTTAACAAATGGAAGAAAAGAGATGAAGAAAGGTTCGGCAATGGTGGTGTTTGACTTAAGAAATTTTGGCACACTACTAAAGGAAGAAAAGAGAACCAAAAATAACATCTAAACCCCCTTTTGAAATTCGGCTATTCCCCCACTTACATGACCGAAAATAATCACCAAAAGAATCCCTTGGTTGGCCAACACTCATCCCTTTATCAGCTTCCTTCTTTATCTCCTATTTCCTCTCTTCTTTACTCATTCAAAATTTATCTAAATAAATCAACCATTATCCTTTGCCCTTAGCCAAATTTTAAAAAGAATTTGACCACATCTAAAGCTCATTCTCTTAAAGTCCCTGTGCCGTCCACTACCCCTCCTTGCTGCAAAATAAAACTCCCCTTTGCTTCCCTTGCTGCTTTAACCTAGGCCCTATTACATAGCTTGTGGCGTCACTTACTAAGGCTTTAAGTGGCGCCTCCTTGCCACTTTAACAAGCCCATTTCCATGTCCAATTTCCCTTACAATTTTTCTTAAGGCCTTATTTGCCTAGCTCCCCTTTAAGGCTTAAAATCTAATATTTTCTAAGGCACTTACCTACACTCTAAAGTTCTCAAAATTTCATACAGCACATTCAAACACACATAGGCATGCTTCTTCATACAATTAAGCAAAAATGCCCAACCCCTAAATCCTGGATGTTACATGCCCTAACATTTCAACATTTTTACAATTTTTAGTCCTTATTTCATAAAATTTAAAATTCATGCAATTTAATTAAAGCCCATGCTTGCCAAATTTCAATTAGGTCCCTAGCAGTCCATATTCTTCATTTATTCACAATTTAACCAAAAAATTTACACATTTCACAATTTAACCCTTAATTGACAATTTTGTCAAAAATCACTTTACAAATGTTGTTTATCTTACAACAAGCATGCATTTTCTATCATCAAACATTAAAACATACATAGATTCATCAATGGAAAAACTATAACCTTTAACTTTTTTGCAAAATAGTCCCTGGGCTAGCTAAACTAAGCTGCAACGATCTCAAAAATATAGAAATCATTAAAAATGAAACAAAAATGGACTTACATGCACAAGTGTTAATGGCCAAACATCCAAAAGCTCAAAAATGGTTTCTTTCCTTCTAATTTTGATAAAAAAATAAAGCATGGAGAAGATGATACATATTTTATGTCTTTTAATTTTAAGTTGATATTATTATTTTACCATTTTAACCTTAATGATAAACCATTAAAAATCACTTAAACCATGGACAGAAATGTCCACTAACATTAACAAAGGTCTAATTACAGCATAAGGACATCTAGTATTTAATTTCATAGCCATTAAACCCCTATAGCATAGAAAACTCTAGTTTTGCACTTTATGCGATTTAATCCTTTTTAACAAATTAAACACTTAAACAATAAAATTTCTTAACGAAACTTTCACACAATCATACTATCATGTTGTAAACATTAAAATAATAAAAAAATAATTATTTTGACCTCAAATTTGTTGTCCCAAAACCACTGTTTCGATTTAACTAAAAATGGGCTGTTACAATGTAACTCACTATTTTGAGCTACACGGTCGTATGCTAGGCTGTGTGCGAAATTAAGGTGGGCTACACTTGTGTGTTCTTAGCCGTGTGGACCACACAGGCCAACCGCCCAGGCTGTGTGAATCCTCACAGGCATGTGGGCCAAAATCAAGTTTTTTACCTAGGACCGTAATCGTCGTTCGAATTGAACGTAGGCCTACAGTAGGGTTCATATGATATAAATTAGACAATGAAACCGTTATCTGACAATCTATTCCTAGATGATCTGTTATTTCCATATAAATTTTTTATATGAAATCTAATAAACAAGTGTGATGGCAAAACATGAGCGTGATCTGAATTTGTATTACTGTATACGCATATATGATATCGTTAAATCTGCATTTGCATTGGGTTGGGAATTGTGAAAAGGAGCTAACAATCTGTCGAATTTGGTGGCTAAGCCATAAACATATATCTGACTCTGACGATTTGTCGTACTTTGATTTGGTAGCCAGACTACAGTTATTTTGGAACGTGACACACAGTCACTATGTGGTGTGTAGGGATGAATGGGTACTTGATACCTTTTATGGTGTGTAGGGATGGACAGAGATGGTGTGTAGCGGTTGGGGGTAGGAATCTGCATCTGTATCTGAAATGTTCTGCAATTGTATTTGATAACCTCTATTTCTGTTGCTATATTTGTTTCTGCGAAATTATTGATTAATGGAAAATCAAAATCATATTTGTTAAGTTACTGATTAATTGATAATGTAAGTTACACAATGAGTTGTACAGTCATTTAGTCTGTTTGTTTGGATTACAGGCAATCCACAAACTTAGGCGGGTCAGAATGGCAGGAGCTCAGTCAGCTCTCTTTTAGTTGTTTTACTATTTTATTTAGACTTATACTATTATGTGTTTCATATCAGATTACAATTTAAAATTTTGGATTTCCACATTTGGTTAAACTTTAAATTGTTAAAGGTTGGACTTTTCTGAAATGATTTGATGTAGCTCTCCAGACTTTGTTTTAACGTCTAGGCTGGGTATGGGGTGTTACAAGGAACATATAGGAGCTATATGGACATTTGACGATAGTACATAAAGATCAGAGATGTAACACCCCTTACCCGTGTTCAACGCTGGAATAGGGTACGAGGCATTACGGACAATAACACTTGCAACTGAACAAATTCAAGGCATAAATTTTCGTTTAAAATTTAAAACTTTTATTTTATATCATCAAGTCCCTAAAACGGGCCTACGAGGCCCAAAACTTACTTTGGGAGCGATTCGGGACTAAACTAAGAACTTTTAAAACTATTGGAACATTTAAAAAATTTCCTTGTTTTGGAGAGTCACACGCCCGTGTGGGCAGGTTGTGTCCTCCACATGGCCGTGTCTTTGCCTGTGTGGCCAAGGAGTTGGCTATTTTCCAAGCCAATTTCTATCCTATCAAGCTCATACTTGAGTATAACTTGAATGACACATTTCATGACATATTAAAGCTACCAAAACATCCACCACACACACGTAACAAGTCATAGCATACAATTTACTCAACCATGGAATACATCATCACAAGTTTATAGCATAACCAATTTATTGGCCACATTAAATGGCCTTATACAACAATGAACTCCAAATATCATGGGTCATTATTCTAGGAAAACTCATAGTAACATATAAACATGACCAAGTTACTTAGACATGCCATAACCTTAAGTATAAAATCATCAATACCTAAATTGTAAGCTTGATAGTGTGATAGGTTCTCCGGCGGCTTCCAATGAGTACATTATAAACACAGAAAACAACAGAGTAAGCTATAAAGTTTAGTAAGTATGTATGTAAATAATAAACAATTTATTATCATGCTTTTAACAATCCTCATTATAAGCTCTCAAGATAATATCATCATTATTGCATAAAATTTCACAATTCATTTATATTCATCTTGAGCCGTTTACTTGAGTTATAGTCATTAAATTATTTTATCTGGAGTTACAGAACTCCAAATTAAGATATGCTAATTTTCCCTGAAACTAGACTCACATATCTTATTACCATAAAATTTGTAGAATTTTTGGTTCAACCAATTAGTACAGTTTATTCTTTAAAGTCTCCCCTGTTTCGCTGTCTGACAATTCTGACCCCTCTTCACTAAAAATTAATTATCTCATAGTACAAAACTCGAATGATGTTCTTGTTTATCTTGAAAATAGACTCATTAATAAATTCAAGCATATAAATTTTATCCCATGATTATTATTTTACAACTTTTAATGAATTTCCCAAGTCAGAATAGGGGATTTTGAAATCATTCTGACCCTATCTCACTAAATCCAAATATCTCACCATATGAAATTATTTTGCTTATTCTGTTTCTTTTATGTAGAAATAGACTCAATAAGATTTAATTTCATATCTCATTCAACCTCTAATTCAATTTTCACCATTTTTTGGTGATTTTTCAAAGTCACACAACTGTTGCTACCCAAACTGGTTTATTGCTAATTTTACTCTTCCATGTTTCCTTTCTATTAATTTTCATTTATACACATATAACACCAAAGTATATCCATGGTTAGCCATTCCAATAACTAGTCATTATCAAATATTTAGAAGCCATTCATTGGCCAATTTAACCTATACATCAACAACAATGACTTGAACATATCATTACTCAATTTAATTTGGCCTAAAAGCCTCACACATGATCATCAATCACATTTGCCACATATTCATACACCATAAGCATGGACTTATAATAACAAGGTGATTCTCATAGGTATAACTTACTTGTTTACATTCTTACCAAAATTCGATCACATACTGAGCACATTGCTCATGAGTGTATACATACATATGCCTGCACTTGATCGTCACATATTCACATTCATTTACACTTTAGTCACTTTCCCTTTGAACACACCGGAATATTAACAGATACTCGGAATGCTTGTGCATACGTACGACATATATGTAGCTGAAGCTACCTCTTATCACATTTTACATATATGCTCATTCTCAAGCTATTCACATTTACATTCTCGGGTCTGCTCACACAAGTTGTCGGTCATACATAACTACTCAGTGCTGCTCAGACAAGCTGTCAGGTATCCGCAACACATGCCAAATTACCAGCCACTGGTAGAACTTATAAGACCAGCACCCAAATCGCTTAACATTCATGGGTCATCTCACACAAGCTGATAGTCAAACGTAGCTACACAGTGCTGCTCACACAAGCTGTCAGGTATCCGTAACATATGTAGGACTACCTAGCCACTGGTACACGTACAAGACCAGCACTTGGACATCACATAATCACATAACACACATAGGCTCATTCTTGATATATTCACATTTACATTCTCTGGTCTGCTCACACAAGTTGTTGGTAATACATAATTACTCAGTGCTGCTCACACAAGCTGTTAGGTATCCACAATATAGTAGAATACCTAGCCACTGGTAGGACGTACTAGACTAGCACCCAGATTCACTTAGTCGTAATTCACATAGTTTTTACATTGTCACACTATGCCATGGTTCGTCCATGGTCTTTTCCGTCAAATTATCATTTAGCACTGAACAAAATAGTTCAACCCTGTGTTTACATGTTCGAACATTAGTTTCCAATATTCAACAAATAATACGAGTAATTTCATAAATTATTTGTCAATCTCACAAATAAAAATTAATGTTTACCATACGAACTTACCTCGACTTCAAATGGCGAAAGGGACCGAGTCGTCTAATATTCGTCTTTCCCCCGTTCTAAGTCCGAAACTCATTTTTCTTTATAATCGAGCTTGGAAGCTTGAAAAACCCTAGCCATGGTTTCCCCTTGTGAAATTCGGCCATGGGGTTGAAGATGGAAAAAATTGGCTTTTAATTTTGTTTTTAATTCATTTTAATTACTAAATGACCAAAATGCCCCTAACTTAAAAATATTCTATTTCACCTACTTCATGTCCATTTTTTTTCCAAAAAATTAACTAATGGTCTAATTACCATTTAAGGACCTCCAATTTAAAATTTCATAGCAATTTGACACCTCTAGTTTCTAGAACTCAAGTTTTGCACTTTTTACAATTTAGTCCTTTTGACTAAATTGAGTGTCGAAATGTTGAAATTTTCGAACAAAATTTTCATGGAATCGTTCTATGAAATAGTATACCATAAAAATATAATAAAAATAAATTTTATTACGTCAAATTTGTGGTCTCGAAACCACTGTTCTGACTAGGCCCAAAATCGGGCTGTTACAACTCTCTCCCTTTAGGGATTTTCGTCCTTGAAAATCTTACCAGAAGAAGTTGCTTTCAACTTTTTATCATAATCACAATTTAATTTAGTTTTGTGCTCAGAGTTTCCTGTAGCTTTTTCCATAATTGGGATATAACCCTCGAATCTCAATCCGAATAATGGAGACTAATACTTCGCATAATAGAATAATCCTAGAAACATCTTACTCGACTGGTTTGTTAAACAAGAAATCTTTACACGAACGATCAATCACATTCCGATAACATCTTCCTTTACAGAGATCAAGATAATTTAGATACGAAATCTGTAGTGTTTCCATCTTATTTTCTTTCTAGAATCATCACTGACTATAATAGTCCTGAATACTCTTGAAATTTGGCTTTTACTTGTTGACAAATCGACATTTGAACACAAGCTAAAAAATAGCATGTAACATATGCAATTACCAGAACATCAACTTCATATGACTGCACATTTTATTATTCTCTGGATGAACAGACAAGCCACTACTGTGAACTTCGTATAAAATTTCTGCATAAGCCCCGGATTCTTCGGTACGTAAATTCCATTTTGGAATAATAATAAAATGAATCAGGTCCAACCTGAAGTTCAGAATCAAAATTCGATCCTCATTGTACTCATTTAGCTTATCACTCACTAACACATTTCTGAGTTTCTCAAACTTGCAAAGAAAACATTACTTTAGCTTTTTATTTAGCTAAAATCAGACCATCATCAAATAAGATCAATCGAGTAACCAACTCGCACAAAATAAATGAGGATTTTCCATAAAAGCATCTGTAACTACAGTTGCCTCCCCACAGGTCAATTAGTAATTACTCACAATTTTTCAATAGCTCAAGTCATCAACACTGTCTTAAACTCAGATCTTTCTGTGCCATTAGATACATTAAACTCTTGAGATCAGGCAACATATGGCAATCTTTGTCGAACAAACAATGTCATCAAATTCTCATTACACACATAATAGTGACCGTCTATAAATTACTAGTCGAACTGTTCTTTTTAATGTGACATTAACCGTCTGAAAACATGAACCATCACTTTATATTCTAGCATTAAAACTCATTCTAATCTGTTTACTAGTGCATCACTGAAAATTCATAAATTCATTACTCAATTCCAACTGAACTCAAAACCAGAGCTTTGGTTAATAATACCTTCAATTGCTTTAACTTTGCTAGCATGCCCAGACCATTCAAACTTTCAAAATTGGGATAACTTTATTAACGGAATAATTTTAATTCAGAATAACATCACCCATTTAAAACAAATCTAATAGGTATTTTTCTATATCATGCTTTCAAGAATATCAATTCTTCATTCAGACTGCTTGTCTATACACTCGTGAATGCACAAAATTCATTCTCTTAGCTGGGGACATACTTAAATACATATAACTCAAATCACATCCCAACAAATCATCTCATTCTAATAAAAACGGCTGAGTCTATCTCAACTATAAAATAACACATCTCAAAATACTTCTTTCTTTGTGCTATTAAAACATCTCAAGCACACAATCTTTCAAAATTCTCTTATCATGCTAATCAAAGGCCTTTACAATCGCATTAGCTCAAAGAAACAAAGACATCTCGATTGAATGCATTGTCTTTAATCAACTTACTTGAGAAAGAAATCCATCATACGATTTGAGTTTGTGCTTCCATCATTTATACCATTGCCAAAATCAATTCCTGACACGAAAATTAGAGAAATCTAGATACTTGGGTCACCATGTTCATATGATCAAACCTGAAATACAACCATAGTAGACATATTTATCACAAGTCGAAGAACACTATTTCAAGATGAGCCATGGTCAATAATTCACAAAATAAGAATGATAGGAAAATCGAGATAAAGAAATCCAAGATACGATACCATATTAGAAGTCCGAGAACATAACTCATAAGAAAATAACAGAGATCCGGATGATTTCTCAGAGAAACCCGTAGAAAAATAATACTTACCGACTCTGGACTTCCATCATAACAGAGATAATATATTTTTCGTATATATAAAACAAAACCATAATCAGTAGAAACATAAGAATAGTCTCACATAAATTTTTACCATCGACTTCTTTCCAACATATTTGAATAGAATTTCGAAGAGATAAAGAAATACCGATCATAAATCGACTAGACCAATAGGGCTTTCGTCTAACATCATAGTTAGCTTCTCACAACATAAGAACTCCATCAGAAACTGAACAATCACACACATATCTCTGAGGATAAAAGAATATATAGAATACCCAGAAAAGATCATCATATTCATTTCAACTGTAACTGTCACACACAAAGACATCTTTACTACTCAAATATCATTTCTTTGACTAATTCTGTCATCATGAACCCTGTACTATTCCACTCACTAACGAAAATCAATTCTGGAAAAAAATTTCAGCAAGCACATACTTTAGACATCATATCTGAATAAGTCGATTAGCGGAGACTAACTTCTCCTTTATCCGTGACATTGCATAATTTGTATAATCTTTAAAACATTATGATATCCTTCTAAAATTGTTTCCACTTTCCAAACTATTCTTATCTTTGTATGCATTACTAATTATTTCACCACTAAACTCTTTAGTTTCACATTTATGGACTTATTCCACATGGTTCTCGTGAATTTTCATTATAAAGCAACACTGGTAAGGGGGTGAGGTCGTAAAGCCTCTACTTTGACTCTCATAAGTATACACATATGACTTACCATTCATCACCAACATCATATCATCACAATTACATAATTCACTTCAAGCTAATTAACATTCATAGTCATGTTACACGAACTTTTTTGATTATCTTATTCAAACAAGTGTGCATAAACACACATTCCGTCAAATTGAGTAAATTTACTTATCATATTCACTTAATCAAATATGTTGGGCACATAACATCATATGCATGTGAAAAAAACATGGATAGGCTTATCACCATATAAACTTTCATTTCATTTCACTTTTCACATTTCTCAACTTGTGGTTATCTCATCTCGTACATTATCACATACATATCGTGAACTTCTATTCATACCTTTCCAAATTTTGACACATCGTAAGCACATTTCAATCATTTCAATATCATTATCAGCATTACCGAAAAATAGCTTGGTTGGAAGCCACCTCTGTCTTAACAAAACAATTTCGTCAGAGTCGGGAGATATCACACTATCACGAGTAGTAATATGACATGTATAGCTAGACTCACATACGTTATGTTAGTCCAAGAATCGACTAAACCATAGCTATGATACCACTAAATGTAACACCTCTTACTCGTGTTCAACGATTGAACAGGGTACAAGGCGTTACTGGACAATAACACTTGCAACTGAACAAATTCAAGGCATAATTTTTTTTTTTAAATTTAAAACTTTTATCTTATATCATCAAGTCCCTAAAACGGGCCTACGAGGCCCAAAACTTACTTTGGGAGCGATTCGAGACTAAACCAAGAACTTTTAAAACTATTGGAACATTTAGAAAATTTCCTTGTTTTGGAGAGTCACCTTTCGTGTGGGGTGCCGTGTCCTCCACATCTTTGAGACACTGCACAGTGTCACTTCCTGTGTGGCCAAGGAGTTAGCTATTTTCCAAGCCAATTTCTACCCTATCATGCCCATACTTGAGTATAACTTGAATGACACATTTCATGACATATTAAAGCTACCAAAACATCCACCACACACACGTAACAAGTCATAGCATACAATTTACTCAACCATGGAATGCATCTTCATGAGTTTATAGCATATCCAATTTATTGGCCACACTAAATGGCCTTATACAACAATGAAGTCCGAATATCATGGGTCATTATTCTAGGAAAACTCATAGTAACATATACACATGACCAAGTTCCCTATATATGCCATAACCTTAAGTATAAAATTATCGATACCTAAATTGTACGCTTGATGTGTGGTAGGTTCTCCGGCGACTTCCAACCCGAGCTAACCTGAGTACATTATAAACATAGAAAACAACGGAGTAAGCTATAAGCTTAGTAAGTACGTATGTAAATAATAAAAAATTGATTACCATGCCTTTAACAATCCTCATTATAAGCTCTCAAGATAATACCATCATTATTGCATAAAATTTCACAATTCAATTATGTTCATCTTGAGCTGTTTACTCGAGTTACAGTCACTAAATTATTTTTATTTGGAGTTACGAAACTCCAAATTAAGATCCGCTAATTTTCATTGAAACTAGACTCACATATATTCTTATCATAAAATTTCTAGAATTTTTTGTTCAACCAATCAGTACAGTTTATTCTTTAATATCTCCCCTATTTCGCTGTCTGACAGTTCCTACACCTCTTCACTAAAAATTAATTATCTCGTTGTACAGAACTCGAATGATGTTATCGTTTGTTTATCTTGAAAATATACTCATTAATAAATTCAGGAATATAAATTTTATCCCATGATTTTTTTTACAATGTTTAATGAAATTCACAAGTCAGAACAGGGGATTTCAAAGTCATTTTGACCCTATCTCACTAAAATCCAAATATCTCACCATATGATATTCTTTTTCTTATTATGTTTCTTTTATGTAGAAATAGACTCAATAATATTTAATTTCATATCTCATTCAACATCTAATTCAATTTACACCATTTTTTGGTGATTTTGCAAAGTCACACAACTACTGCTGTTCAAACTGTTTTATTGCTAATTTTACTCTTCCATGTTTCCTTTATATTAATTTTCATTTACACACATATAACACCAAAGTATATCCATGGTTAGCCATTCCAATAACTAGTCATTATCAAATATTTAAAAGCCATTCAATGGCCAATTTAACCTATACATCAACAACAAAGACTTGAACATATCTTTATTCAATTTAATTTGGCCTAAAAGCCTCACACATGATCATCAATCACATTTGCCACATATTCATACATCATAAGCATGGACTTATAATCACAAGGTCATCATCATAGGTATAACTTACTCATTTACATTCTTACCAAAATTCAATCACATACCGAGCACATTGCTCATGAGTGTATACATACATATACCTGCACTTGATCGTCACATATTCACATTCATTTACACTTTAGTCATTTTCCCTTTGAACACATCGGAATATTAACAGATACTCAGAATGCTTGCACATACGTGCCACATATATGTAGCCGAAGCTACTTCTTATCACATTTCACATATATGCTCCCGAGCTATTCATATTTACATTCTCGAGTCTGCTCATACAAGCTGTCGGTCATACGTAACTACTCAGTGCTGCTCACATAAGCTGTCAGGTATCTGCAACACATGCCGGATTACCCAGCCACTGGTAGAACTTATAAGACCAGCACCCGAATCACTTAACATTCACGGATCTGCTCACACAAGCTGTCAGTTAGACGTAGCTAAACAGTGCTGCTCACACAAACTGTTAGGTATCCGTAACATATGCAGGACTACCTAGCCACTGGTAGACGTACAAGACTAGCACCCGAACATCACACAATCACATAACACACATAGGCTCGTTCTCAAGCTATTCACATTTACATTCTCGGGTCTGCTCACACAAGCTGTCGGTCATACATAACTACTCAGTGCTGCTCACACAAGCTGTCAGGTATCCGCAATATACCGAAATACCCAACCACTGGTAGGACGTACTAGACCAGCACCCGGATTCAATTAGTCGCAATTTCACATAGTTTTCACATTGTCACACAATGCCATGGTTCGTCAATGGTCTTTTCCGTCAAATTATCATTTAGCACTGAACAGAATGGTTCAACCCTGCATTTACTTGTTCGAACATTAGTTTTTCAACAAATAATACGAGTAATTTCATAAATTATTCGTCAATCTAACAAATAAACATTGATGTTTACCATACAAACTTACCTCGACTTAAAATGGCGAAAGGGACCGAGTCATCCAATATTCATCTTTCCCCCGTTCCAAGTCCGAAACTCAATTTTCTTTATAATTGAGCTTGGAAGCTTGAAAAACCCTAGCCATGGTTTCCCCTTGTGAAATTCGGTAATGGGGTTGAAGATGGACAAAAATTGACTTTTAATTTTGTTTTTAATTCATTTTAATTACTAAATGACCAAAATGCCCCTAATTTAAAAATATTCTATTTCACCTATTTCATGTCCATTTTTGTCCAAAAAATTAACCAATGGTCTAATTACCATTTGATGACCTCCAATTTAAAATTTCATAGCAATTTGACACCTCTATCTTCTAGAACTCAAGTTTTGCACTTTTTACAATTTAGTTCTTTTGACTAAATTGAGTGCCCAAACGTTGAAATTTTCGAACAAAATTTTTTGGATTTGTAGACCATAAAAATATAATAAAAATATAATAAAATTAAATTTTTTTTACATTGGATTTGTGGTCTCGAAACTACTATTCTGATTAGGCCCAAAATCGGGCTGCTACAGGAGAACTTGTCCATTATGTCTTTGGGAAGTAGAGTTTCAAGCCAATTCAAGGAAAATTAAACCACAGAGTTGAAAGAGAAGGGAAAAATTCTTGCTAGATGTGTTTCTTTGTCAAAAGAGGAGGTCAGATACAATTATTTTGATGGTAACAATTATTCAATTTTGGTATGACTAAATTATCGACACTAAAATTGTAATTAATTAGGGATGAAATTAAATGGTCACAATTATTCAATTTTCTTGGGTCAAAATTATTGACACTAAAATCATAAGCACTTGTGTTAAAATTAAATGGTCACAATTATTCAAAAAAAATTGGTACGATGCAAATTTGAATTAGTCTATTCTTGAGGAAGATGAACATTACACCAATATGCCAAAACTTTGGGTTCCACAATTATTTATGATCAAACTTTTTTACACTGAAGTAATAAACATTAGTGGCAAAATTAGATGGTCACACCAATCACTTTTTATGCCAAAATTAAATGGTCACAATATCTTTTTCTTTTGAGGCTAATATTTTCGACTCTAAAGAAAATTGTACTAAAATGAAAGTCGTCACATAAATTAATTCTCTAATGACGGAATATCATTAACAACAATTACAAATGTCTTGACTAATGTGTATAATATTTCATAAGTTGCATTACAAAAGTTAAAGTTATTTTATAATAATTGTTTTAAGAAATAGATTAATTTGTTTTATATATTTAATTTTTATCTTAAAATAATACCATTGGTGAATAATTTGAAAAAATGTAACCAAAATTTGTTAGGCTATTATGACTTTCAAAAATAAAGATCTACTTAAAAATATAAACTAGTAATAGCAACAAGTAGAGGTGTATCCACAATGATCGGTGATAAATCTATTTCTAAAATAAAAACAATTGTAATATAAAGTGAAATATAAGAGAATTTTTGGAAAATAATTTACTAAATTTAAATTAAAACTTAATGAAGAAAGCAACAATTAAAAGTTTTGGAAAATCAATAGGAAAAACTCTAGTTAAAGGTAAAAACTCCGTTTGATTCATAAGTTCAATCATCGATGCAAGGATATCTTCAACGCCTTTAATAAATTATTACAGTTGTTAACTCAATACAGGATAACCAATCTCTCCTTACCTGTTCGGTAACCAAGAGGCAGCGCATTTGGAATTATTTCTCTAACCAATAAATAACCTTGTAACTCAACGCACAAGATTTTAACTTACCAGCAACATTAAGAACAAGAGAGACCTAATTCTAACAATCAAACTTACAACATGGTTTATTTAAACTAGATAACACATCCATACCATATAATCATAAACTAAGACAAAAACAATTTTGCAGTTCGTCACTAGTATTAAAATGAATTAAACAATTACGGATTTAATTATTCTAATTGACAAGCTAATCTTTCTAAGTTATCAAATACTGACTACATATTTAACGAATTGTAATTCAACCAGAAGATCCGCGAATACTAAAGAACAAAGAAGAATTAAGCACAAATTAAGTTTAAAAATTTTTGAATCAAACTTCGATAATCATTTGACTTGAAAAGTGAGTTTAGAGATTCATAGAGAAAATAAAATGCAATATATATATACACTAAGGTTGTTATTTAGGTATATCCTTGGTCTTTATCTCACAATGTCTATTTATAGGGGAAACAATATAATGGAGAAAATATAAAAGTTCCTTAATTAAATAATACAAAAAAAATTTAGGTTTTTTTTTTTGGCAATTTTCGCATCAAACTTTCAAGCCATTTTTGGGCACTTTCCTGAGGATTTTTTGGGCTCAAGTTGTGAAATAACTCTGGCTAGATCTTTTAATTCTCTTCAAATAGATATGTTATGGGCCAAAAAAAGTTATGTAGATCACGTTATGGCCAAAATGCTGAAGTTGTGCCGTGTTGAAAGTCCAATCCGCAAAAACTTGTTAAAATAAACTTTTAGTGTGACCCCCCACATCCAACCATCAGATCCAAATGTGTGATGGCACATTACGTTGTCGAGCAGCTTAAACTATCTTAGTCCAATTATGGAATATTTAAGCTTATAGACATTGAATAATTGAAAATAACTATAACGTTCCATAATATAACATTCAATGTATTATACCTTAACCTGGCTAATTAAGTGATTTAATACCTATGAACATACATACTAGTTGATACAGATGAGTGTTTACAGTATTGCAAGTTTGTCCCAGTCACAAATTTGCCTTAGGGCTTTAGATGTTCGGAAAGAAACTTGGAATTTGACACAATCTTAAACGCAAACAAATCCAGGCCAGATAAAAAAAATTAAAGAAAACTATTAAAATAAATAACTAAGATAAATAAAATAGAACAATAAATCAAAGATTAGAACAATAAAGAAGAAAATAAAGAAGATAGATGGAAAAGATGGAACGTGGTATGTAGAAGTCCTAAGGAGCCTTAGAAATAAGAAGAATCCACAACCTCCTTCAAACGACTCTAATTTCCTTTCTAAGAAAGAAAACTTGACAAGAAAAAGTTTGAAGATGATCCCCACAATCTGAAAAATTGTTAGAAACTCTTCTAAAAGAAAACCTAAGAAAATTTCTTGAAAAGAAAAACTCAAAGAGAAATTTATTAAGTCAAACGAAAAGTTGTTGAATAATAATGAATTGATTGTTTTGTATACAATGAAAAGATCTTTATATAGGCTAGCTAAATAAATTTAAATAAAACTCTCAAGTATACTAGAACTATAATTAACCTAAACAAGAAGTAATTTTAAACTAAACTTTCTTGTTAACATAAAACTCCTAAATAACTTAAAATACTTAATAATTATCAAATTTTTGAAATAAAATAGTAATAAAATAATAAGGGCTGATAAAAACAATATTGGACCATATATAATAAAAATTAAGCCTAAAACCTGAACCTAATATGATTTAAACTAAAATTAAAAGCCCAAAACTCGTAATTTCGGTAATAATCCCGTCCAGAGATTCTACTCGTGCAGTCTTTGTAACACCCCAAATCTGACCTAAACGTTATGGCCAAATCTGGAGGAATTACATCAACTTGTTTAAAAACTTTTATCTTAGTTAAACTTAGGGTGTGTTTCAAAATACGTAAAATTTGGCAACACACTCTTACAAATGATTAAAAATACTTAAGTATGAAATCACTTGTTTCAAACCCAAAATATGAATGCAAAGCTGGGTTTTGAAAGTAATTATTTTTCGCAAAACCCTTTCTAGCTTGAAGGCAAACCAACGTTAAAACTATTTGATTATTTTTAGAAAAACACTTAAAAGGTCACTTAATTTTTTAGCGAAAAATTTACAGAGTTTTAATTTTGAAAACCAAATTTTTAGTTATTAACCCATGTGGTTTCGTAGTTTCATGTTAAAACAGACGAAGACAAACAATAGAACAAAAACCAAAAACAAAAGTCTGAACAAGTTTCCAAACTAAAATAATTAAAATGTAAACCTTCAAATAAATAAACCGAAAACAATTCGAGCTCTCGCATGCCGTCCGATGCTAAATTTTACTGATGACCTAGAATGTTAGAAATAAAACAAAGGGGTGAGCTACAGAGCACAATGTATAACGAAACTTGAATATGAAACACGCAATCACAATATACAAACCAGAGTATCACAGAGAATTTCATATCAATCAATTAAACAGAACCGATGATGCATGAATATGCTAATGTGGTATTTTTCAAAAAACATAATACAAATTTTCCAGAAAACTTCCTACCCAACTTTGCTACACACCAAAATAGAGTTCCCCAGAACTCGTCCATCCAAAATCACACTAACAGATAGTCGTGGACAATGCCACTAGAAATTGCAATTAAAACTGCAAGATCATATACGTGGTCAAGCCACTATGTTGCAGCCTAGTTGCCAGAACAAAAATGTGGATAAACCACCAGATAATGCAAATCATTAAACTGCCAGAACTTCCTTCGTACCATAATATCTCAACCCCAGGCAATGTAACATGGCATGCATAAACTGAACAGAATGATAAACATATTGAACATGTTTTCATATTCTTAACAGAAACCACTAAGCATGTCATTTCATGCTTTGCAGGCAGATGTATTAGAAATAAAAATCACCATAACCAGAACCGCCACAATGTCAAATGCATGGTTATATACCGATTCAAAAATACTAAATAACACAATCGCATATCATACACACATATACATACATAGTGAATCAAAACATACCATCAGAACTAATAGTATCAGATCATGCAAATATATTTCACATATTTTAAAAACATCATACACAGAACTAGATTAATAGATACCTTATTTTCAAGCCTTAATTAAGCAATATGGGCCTTATAGAAAGTTTAATTATGGATTTCAGAGTCAAACGAGCCTAGGTGAAATTTTTCAAAAAATAGGCCTACACGCTCGTGTGGCCGACACAGCCCAATCGGCCAGCCCGTGTTGCCCACACGGCCTACACATGCCTGTGTGGCGCCAACAGCCTTAACTTTTAGCTTTTGTCGATCATTATTTTCGTTGGTTTTCATTACACACCTTACTAATTCTTAAACTCGATGATGTGATACACCTCTAGACCCTAAAATAGAAATTAAAATGAACCAATTAGCTTTAAACACCAACAATCAATTTATCGATTGATCAAAATCATCAAATAGGAGATCCTAACACTATGACTCAGCCCCCTTCAAGGTACTCAATTACTCACCCAAACGGAACAACAAATCGCTAAACTTGTCAAGAAACGTTGAATGCCCCACAAACTTGTCCAATAAAAGAACAAAAATTAGAGAAAGAGTTGGCAATAGATGGAATAAGCAACCATAGTACCTTACAAAAGACATCTTCAAAGAGAATGGAAATGGACTATTTGAGAGAAGAATCAGGAAATAGAACAAACAAGAAAAGAGTACAACAGAGAAAAAAAGTGGTAGAAAATTTCACAGTTGCCACAACAAGAAAAACTAAAGTGAAAAGAAAGAAAGAAACAAACAAAAAAAAAAGGGAAAATGGGACAAAAGAAACAAGTAAATGATAAATGAGACAGAAGGAGAGAGAGTGGGAGACGTGTGAGGAAAATGGGGAGGAAATCCCTCATCACTAACTGTAACAACCCTTACCCGTAATTCCCGTTGGAATTGGGCACGAGGCGTTACCGTATAAAACTACTTGATCGCCACTTAAGCTCAACGCGACTACTCCCCTTGAGTCACTATAACAACTTTTTTTCGTCCTACGAGACCTCACTCATACATACCAGGGCTCTCGAGACTATATCGGGAACTCTTACGATCCGTAAAATTTCTTTCCCATCTAAACAGGGAGTACACGCCGTGTTAGATGACTCACACGCCCGTGTACTCAAGCCGTGCCTAAAAACCCCAGCATTCTGCCAAAGTCCCAAAACTAGGGCCTACGCCCATGTGGAATGGGACACGCGCGTGTAATCTCAAAGCATACCCGTGTCTTCCACCCATGGTCGACACTGACTAATTTCACACGGCCTGAACACACCCGTGTGGATAGTCTGTGGTCTATCCTGACTTAAAATGCTGACATGTAGAGGACACACGGCCAAGTCGCACGCTCGTGGTCTGGCCGTGTGTCACACATGGCCTATACACACGCCCGTGTGTCTATCCACATGGACAAGAGCAAAGCCATATGAAAAGTTCTATTCACTCCACTAGCATGACATATGCACTCATACAACACATCCGTAATCAACTCATATTGGAGTGCAATCACAAATAGGTAACTACATCTTTTTATATAATAAAATAGCCAACAACCATGGCAAATTTACAAGATAATTATCTTAACAAGAGCCAATACACTTATGGCCAAAATAACAAAATAATCTAACTAGTCTTGCTCCTATACATGCCATACACAAACTCACTAAGTCTAAATATACCGAAGTGAGTAGATAGTGTAGGCAGTCTCCTAGTTTTCAGCGTATCCTGGCTCGACTCTTAAGCTTTATAAAACAAGGGAAAGAAAGGGGGTAAGCTTTAAGCTTAGTAAGATTACACGTAAACAATATAACATTTTAACATGTATTCAACAATTTCATAACTTTATATACTAAACAAGAAGTAATCTACATTCATGATCATGCTTACTCATTTCCTCCATTCACATATTCCAACCATATCACTAGCATAATGCATACATTCATTAACAGGTTCCCCTGCACCTAGCATCACAATGTTACAATATACAACACATTACAATCTCTTAGTCAATTACTTAGAGTCAATTTACTTGATGGTTCCGCACTTAGCCCACCATTAGTCTTTATTAGGGTGGTAACGCACTTAGCCCACCAAAAAGGTTGGTTACGGTGGTATCGCACATAGTCCACCAAATGATAAGTAGACAATAGTATCGCACAAAGCCCATCGTAATTAAGCAAGAAGGTGGTATCGCACTTAGCCCACCAAAAGATAAATAGAAGATGGTATCGCACAAAGGCTATTGTAATTAAAGAATAAGGTGGTGTCGCATTTAGCCCACCAAAAGATAAATAGACAATGGTATCGCACAAAGCCTATTGTAATTAAACAATAATTTTTTAATGTCTACCACAATCAATCCACTTGAATCACATATGTTCTCAATCATGTCATACACTAATTAGCAGGACAATGTATTTAAATAAAATTGTATTGTTTACACATAAACTTACCTCGATGCAAAACGTGTTAACTAGCGATTTACTCAATCACTTTGCCTTTCCCGCGGTCAATGTTGATTCCGCGCTCTTCTTGATCTATAACAATGAAATTCATTCGTTTAGATCATTCTATGATCATAATACATCAAATTCTACACTTGGGAGAAAAAGACCATTTTGCCCTTGTACATTGGCAAAATTACGATTTTGCCCCTAGGCTCGTAATTTATTTTTCAACACATTCCCCCAATAATTAAGCCTAGCTGAACATTTATTTCTCTTACAACTACTCACCATTCTCACCATTTCATGCATTTATGACACAATTTCATTCTTTGCATTTAAGTCCTATTTAGGTGTTTTCATGCAAACACCTTTCACAAAAGTTATTCCTCATCTCCCTAACATTCATTTTATTCCATAAAAAATCATCTCAAAACACAATTACTCTCATGGAAAGTCCCTAGACTTCCCACCATAATGAAAATTAGTCCCCTCATTAGCTAACTTAAGCTTTGGGGGGGTTCCAAAAACATAAAAATCACCAAGAAAGACCTCTAAAATCACTTACTTGCAAGGATGAGATGTAGCTGAAATTTTCAAGCTTTCAAACCCTTAAACTTGCTGAAATTTTAGGTAGTAGGGGGATATGAATAGTGAAAGATTATAGCTCCCTTTATTCATCTTATTTTATCATATTTTAGTCAATTTGTCACTAACTATCACCTAGTTTGGCTAAATTTAATGCTTTTGTTCCCTAAGCACCCTATGGCCGACCATTACACTCCAAAATGGCCCGATTGCATTTTAAAATCCTCCAAATTACATTCTATAGCTATTAGGTACCCCTACCTTATAAAATAGAACTTTCGCATCTTATGCGATTTAGTCTTCTTTTTTACAATTAAGCATGCTATTGCTAAAATTAAAGCACCAAAATTTCCATATAGATATATATTAATACCATAACACATAAAATAATACTCAAATAATTTTCCTCAACCTCAGATTAGTGGTCCGAGACCACTATTTTGACTAGCCCTAAAATTGGGCAGTTACAACTCTCCCCCTTTAGGGATTTTCATCCTCGAAAATCTTATCGGTAAAGAGGTTTGGATATTGCTCTCTCATGGCTTCTTTCGGTTCCTACGTAGCCTCTTCTACACCGTGTCTTTGCCACAACACTTTTACTAAGGCTATATCTTTATTCCTCAATTGTTTCACTTCTCAAGCTAAGATTTTAATTGGCTCTTCCTCATATGTCATACCTGGTTGTATCTCAATTTTTGTTGGAGGAATTACATACGAAGAATCGGAGCGATAACGCCTTAACATTTATACATGGAACACGTTGTGGATTTTCTCTAACTCTACCGGTAAAGCCAACCGATATGCCACTGGCCCAATCCTTTCGGTAATCTCATACGACCCTATGAACCTCGGACTCAATTTACCCTTTGACTAAATCTCAATATTTTCTTCCACGGGGACACTTTTAGAAATACCTTGTCGCCCACTTGAAACTCAATTTCTTTTCTTTTCAAATCCGCGTAAGACTTTTGTCGGTCTGAAGCAGCTTTCAGACTATCCCAAATAACTTTCTCTTTCCCTTCAGTCTCTTTAACTAAATCAACCCCATGAATTCGTTTCTCACTGAGCCCAGTCCAATACAAGGGAGTCCGACACTTACGTCCATATAAAGCTTCATACACTACCATCCGTATGCTCGACTGATAACTGTTGTTGTAAGCAAATTCAACTAAGGGTAGGTATCTTTCCCAACTACCTTCGAACTCTAATACACAGCATCAGAGCATATCCTCAAGAACTTGGATCACTCTCTCAGACTGACCATCAGTCTGAGGATGGAATGCAATGCTAAAGTTCAATCTTGTACCCAAGGCCTGCTGCAACTTCTTCCAAAACCTCGAACTAAATCTCGGGTCTCTGTTCGAGATAATAGATTTTGGCACTCCATGTAACCTTACTACCTCCGCAATATACAACTCAGCTAACCTTTCCAGCGAATAATCAATACGAACCGGCATAAAGTGAGCTGACTTCATTAATCTATCAACGATAACCCACACAACATCTTTCTTTTTCAGAGTCATACGTAAGCCTGTAATAAAATCCATAGTAATTCGATCCCATTTCCACTCGGGAACCATCACTGGTTGAAGTAATCCCGAAGGCACTTGATGTTCAGCTTTCATTTGTTGACAAATCAGACATCTTGTTACATACTCTGAGATATCTCTTTTTATTCCCGGCCACCAATAAAATTTCTTCATATTGTTATACATTTTCATACTGCTCGGGTGTACCGACAAGTAACTACTATGTGCTTCTTTTAAAATTTCTCGGATCAACTCGCCATCTCTGGGTACACAAATTCTATCATGGAACATTAACCAACCATCTGAACTTACACGAAATTCAGAATCAGCTCCTGATTCACACTTAGATCTTTTAGCTAGTATCTCACTATCATTCCTTTGAGCTTCACATATTTGTTGAACGAATAGTGGCCTAGCTTTTAACTCAGCTAGTATGGCACCATCATCAGACATGACAAACTTGTGCTCATGGCTCTCAAAACATACAAGGATTTTCTACTTAGGGCATCCGCAACCACATTCATTTTTCCCAGATGGTAATTGATTACTAGTTCATAGTCCTTCAATAATTCGAGCCATCGTCGTTGTCATAAATTTAAATCTTTTTGACCCATCAAATACTTTAAACTCTTATGATCCGTGAACACTCAGCACTTCTCACCATATAAGTAATGTCGCCAAATATTTAACGCGAAAACAATCGCGGCCAATTCCAAATCATAAGTCGGGTAATTCTTCTCATGTGGTTTTAATTGCCTCGAGGCGTAAGCGACTACCTTACCCTCTTGCATCAACACACACCCGAGACCATTTGACGACGCGTCACTATAAACCACAAACTCTTTGCCTGACTCAGGTTGCACTAAAATTGGTGCCTTCGTCAATAATGTTTTCAATCTCTCAAAACTCTGTTGGCATTTTTCAGTCCATTCAAACTTAACATCCTTGTGCAATAGTTTCGTCATCGGGGTAGCAATCATAGGGAATCCCTTCACAAACCGCCTATAGTACCTCGCTAAACCCAAAAGGCTTCTAACCTCTGACACGTTCCTCTGCGGTTTCCACTCCACAATAGCCGAAATCTTTCCTGGACCAACTCTAATACCCTTGCCTGGCACAATGTGTCCTCGAAATTTGACCTCTCGGAGCCAAAACTCGCTTTTGTTGAATTTAGCATATAACTGCTTGTCTCTCAAAATTTGTAAGATAATCTTTAGATGCTCCGTATGATCACTCTCATCTTGGGAATAAATCAATATGTCATCAATAAAGACAACCACAAACTTGTCTAAATACGATCGGAAGACACGGTTCATTAAGTCCATAAAAACCACAGGAGCATTCGTTAAAATGAACGACATGACAAGAAACTCATAATGGCCATACCTAGTCCTGAATGCTATTTTCGGCACATCTTGTTCCTTAACCCTTAACTGGTAATAACCGGACCTCAGGTCAATCTTAGCGAACACCGTAACTCCCTTTAGTTGATCAAATAAGTCATCTATCCTCGGTAAAGGATACTTATTTTTCACTGTCACCTTGTTAAGTTGTTTGTATTCTATACACAATCTCATCGATCCATCTTTCTTTTTCATAAATAGTACCGGAGCACCCCACGGTGAATAGCTCGGTCTTGCAAAACCCTTATCCGTCAACTCTTGCAACTGAACCTTCAGTTCTTTCAAATCTAGTGGGGGCCATCCTATACGGAGCAACGAAAATAGCTGTTGTTCCTAGAACCAACTCAATTCAAAACTCGACCTCTCTAACTAGAGGCAATCCAGGTAACTCTTTCGGGAATACATCCGGATACTGACATACAACTGGCACTGTTTCAATCTTCGTTTCAGACTCTTGGGTGTTCAGTACAAAAGCGAGATATGATTCACATCCTTTTCTCAAATATTTCTCAACCACCAAGGAAGAGATCATCATCGGTAAATTATCTGACTCACCTGATTCAACCCGAATAACATCTCAATTTTCACATTTATTATCTGACTCACCTGATTCAACCCGAATAACATCTCCATTTTCACATTTCAATTCAATGAATTTACTACCACAATTCACTAAAACACTATGGGTATTCAACCAATCCATACCAAGAATCAAATCAAAATCATCAAACGAAAACAACATAAGGTTTGCTGGAAAATAATGACCCCTAATTGTCAAGGGACAGTTCCTACACACCTTTTCCACTAACACATGTTTTCCTAATGGGTTGGACACCTTTACCACAAATTTAGTAGACTCAATAGTCATATTCAAACTAGATGCCAATCTCATAAAAATATAAGAATGGGTTAACCCCGAGTCAATCAAAGCAATAACAAAGGTGTCATGAAGAGAAAAAGTACCCGTTATTACATCTGGCGATGATGCCTCTTCTCGAGTGCGAATAGCATAGGTTCTTGCTGGCACCCGGCCCTCTGACCTCACAGTAGAGTCTCGTGATACACCTCTACCACTAGTCCCACCTCCCGGGTTCTTTTGTGGCCTACCTCTAGAGGATACATTGCTTGATCTCACCCCTTGCTTTTTCTCTTTATCATCTCTTTCAGGGCAGTTTCGGATGAAATGGTTGGGGGAACCACATTTGTAACAATTTCAATTGTTTCCCCAACACTCCCCAGTGTGATGTCTGCCACAACTTGGGCACCCCAGTCTAGATTTTGGATTGCCCACACTTGCATCGGGGTGGCCTAAACTCTTGAACCCGAATACGTGTTGCCTCGCTCTCTTTGCGGATACCCGACTGACATAGTCATCCGAGGGTTCAGTTCCTTGGACCTCTTCGATTGAGCTTGGTAGGATTTACTCATCGGCCTCTTTCTTGCATCCCAGGCCTCACTCACGGCCTTCTTCTTTTCCTTACTCAACTCCTCAGCCTTACTAGCCCTATCCACCAATACCACGAATTCTTTTAGTTCTAAAATCCCGACTAAGAGTCTGACATCTTCATTCAACCCATCTTCAAATCTCTTGCATAAGATAGCTTCCGTGGACACACATTCTTGTGCGTACTTACTGAGCCGAGCAAATTTACGCTCGTATTTTGGTAGTCATTTTTCCTTACTTTAACTCAAAGAACTCATTTCATTTTTGGTCTACAAACCTCTGACTTATATACTTCTTTTAGAACTCTTCCAAAAAGAAGTCCCACGTTACCCTCTCCTTAGGAACCACTGAGGTCAACGTTTTCCACCAATGGTATGCCGAGTCCCTCAGCAAAGACACAACGCACTTTAAGCTTTCCTCAGGTGTATAGGAGAGTTCATCAAAAACCCTCATTGAGTTCTCAAGCCAGAACTCTGCCCGGTCAGGGTCATCATCTATATTAGCTCAAAAATATTCATCCCTTTGCTTCTGAATTTTGTCTACCGGGGGCTTAGTTGTCCTCGCCATTTCTATACCTTGGGGAGCCCTAGGAACTGGCTGAGGTATAGGAGGAGGTGAAGGAGGTTGAGCATTGGCGTTTGCCCATACATACTCAGTGTGCCAGTTACTCATCATTTGAAGAAAGACTTCCCGAGCCTCTTCTCCTTGACCCTTAGTCTCGGGTCCACTCTGCATAGGCACGGTCCCTTGAACGGGAGCCGGCACATTACAAGCTGCGTCATCAGTAGCCAACTGATCGAGATCCATATACTATATAGAAAAAGTTTAAAATCATCAAAAGCCACCACACTATCATTATACGCTTATGGCATGTATAGCTAGACTTTTACACACGCTATGGTAGTCCTAAAATCGACTAAACCATAGCTTTGATACCACTAAATGTAACACCCCTTACCCGTAATCCCCGTCAGAATCAGGCACGAGGCATTACCGTATAAAACTACTTGTTCGCCACTTAGGCTCAACATGGCTACTCCCTTTGAGTCACTGCAACAACTTTTTTTCGTCCTACGAGACCTCACTCATACATACCAAGGCTCTCGAGACTATATCGGGAACTCTTACGATTTGTAAAATTTATTTCCCATCTAAACAGGGAGTACACGCCCGTGTTAAATAACTCACATGCCTGTGTACTCAAGTCGTGCCTAAAAACCCCAGCATTTTGCCAAAGTCCCACAACTAGGGCACATGCCCATGTCGAATGGGACACGCCTGTGTAACCTCAAGGCATGCCCATGTCTTCCACCTGTGGTCGACACTAACTAATTTCACACAGCCTGAACACACCCGTGTGGATAGTCCGTGGTCTATCTTGACTTAAAATGCTAACATGCAGGGGACACACGGCCAAGTCACACGCCTGTGGTCTGGCCGTGTGTCATACATGGCCTAGACACATGCCCGTGTGTCTATCCATATGAACAAGAACAAAGCCATATGACAAGTTCTATTCACTCCACTAGTATGACATATGCACTCATACAACACATCCGTAATCAACTTATATTGGAGTGCAATCACACATAGGTAACTGCATCTTTTTATATAATAAAATAGCCAACAACCATGACAAATTTACAAGATAATTATCTTAACAAGAGCCAATACACTTATGGCCAAAATAACAAAATAATCTAACTAGTCTAGCTCCTATACATGCCATACACAAAATCATTAAGTCTAAATATACCGAAGTGAGTAGATAGTGTAAGCAGTCTCCTGGTTTTCAGCGTATCCCGGCTCGGCTCTTAAGCTCTATAAAACAAGGGAAAGAAAGGGGGGTAAGCTTTAAGCTTAGTAAGATTACATGTAAACAATATAAAATTTTAACATGTATTCAACAATTTCATAACTTTACATATGAAGCAAGAATTAATCTACATTCATGATCATGCTTACTCATTTCCTCCATTCACACATCCCAACCATATCACTAGCACAATGCATACATTCATTAACAGGTTCCCCTGCACCTAGCATCACAATGTTATAATATACAACACATTACAATCTCTTAGTCAATTACTTAGAGTCAATTTACTTGATGGTTTCGCACTTAGCCCACCATTAGTCTTTATTACGGTGGTAACTCACTTAGCCCACCAAAAAGGTTGGTTATGGTGGTATCGCACATAGCCCACCAAATGATAAGTAGACGATGGTATCGCACAAATTAAGTAATAAGGTGGTATCGCACTTAGCCCACCAAAAGATAAATAGACGATGGTATAGCCCAAAGCCTATCATAATTAAAGAATAAGGTGGTATCGCACTTAGCCCACCAAAAGATAAATAGACGATGGTATCGCACAAAGCCCATTGTAATTAAAAAATAATTATTCAATGTCTACCACATTCAATCCACTTGAATCACATATGTTCTCAATCATATCATACACCAATTAGCAGCACAATGTATTTAAATAACATTATATTCTTTACACATAAACTTACCTCGATGCAAAACGTGTTAACTAGCAATTTACTCAATCACCTTGCCTTTCTCACGGTCAAGGTTGATTCCAAGCTCTTCTTGATCTATAACAATGAAATTCATTTGTTTAGATCATTCTATGATCATAATACATCAAATTCTACACTTGGGCAAAAATGACCATTTTACCCTTGTACATTGGCAAAATTATGATTTTGCCCCTAGGTTTGTAATTTATTTTTCAACACATTTCCTAAATAATTAAGCCTAGATGAACATTTATTTCTCTTACAACTACTCACCATTCTCACCATTTCATGCATTTATGACACAATTTCATTCTTTGCATTTAAGTCCTATTTAGGTGTTTTCATGCAAACACCTTTCACAAAAGTTATTCCTCATCTCCTTAACATTCATTTTCTTCCATAAAAACTCATCTAACAACATAATTACTCTCATGGAATGTCCTTAGACTTCCCACCATAATGAAAATTAGTCCTCTCATTAGCTAACTTAAGCTTTATGGGGTTCCAAAAACATAAAAATCACTAAGAAAAACCTCTAAAATCACTTACTTGCAAGGATGAGATGTAGCTGAAATTTTCAAGCTTTCAAACCCTTAAACTTGCTAAAATTTTCGGTAGTAGGGGAGACAAATAGTGAAAGATGATAGCTCCTTTAGTCATCTTATTTTATCATATTTTAGTCAATTTGTCACCAACTATCACCTAGTTTGACTAAATTTAATGCTTTTGTTCCCTAAGCACCCTATGGCCGACCATTACACTCTAAAATTGCCTAATTGCATTTTAAAATGCTCCAAATTACATTCTATAGCTATTAGGTGCCCCTGCCTGTGTGTTTACTATTGAGCATACTGACTTGTAAGCCTAGCATGCATGGGGACACACAGCCAATCAACACGCTCATGGGGCTGACCGTGTGTCACACATGGCCTAGACACACGCCTGTGTGTCTACCCATGTGGACATTTAAAAGGCTATCTACTAATCCATATGCCACTCTGTACAACAACCATACTTGCACCGATCCAATCCAACACATATCAGGACTATAAAGTTCTTCTAAGGACTCAAAATCAATATATCCACACAATCCTACACTTCATGAAATTCATCATCATTGAATAGATATAAACCTTTCAAGCATTGGCCCAAATCTAAAGGCCTCTTTCAAAATGAATTTAGAAACATTAATAGCCAACACTTTGGCTAGCAAATGTGACATAACAAAAGAGATTAAGCCTATACATGCCATACTCAAAATGAATCTAACTTGGCTATACCGAAGAGTAGTTAATAGTGTGATTTTGTACTCTGACATTCCACAAAATCTCAAGCTAACTTGGAAATACTACAAGGAAAAGAGAAATGAGAGGGGTAAGCATAAAGCTTAGTAAGTTTGCATGAAATAAATAGCAACATAAAAATAATAATGTCATTCATCCGTTTCATTGAATAAAACAAAATTCTTAAGCTCATTTCCACAACTTAATCATATTTACTCTTACCAATTACACAACATGCCACATATCGTGAACCATTCTCATGAATTACTCACATATACCTATGTCACCTCATCACTTAGTATTAGTGTAACAGCTCAATTTTGACCCTAATCGAAACAGTGGTTTTGGGACTACAAATTTGCGAAAATAGAATATTTTTATATTATATTTGGTGTCTATGATCTATGAGTGAGCATGTGCAAAAATTTCATGAATTAATTTGCCCGTTTGTGTGTTTAATTTAAGGAAAAGGACTAAATCGCATAAGTGGTAAAAGTAGTCTTTTATTTAATTAAGTGGTTTAATTGATTTGTCTTCTTTAATATGTGGAATTAGTTGTAAATTAACCAATTAGCATGTTAGTGGATAGCATTTGGCTTTAATTTTATATTAATATGTTTTTATATACATAAAATATAAGTTAAAATGTTATATTATAATAAGTTAATAATATTAAAATAAAGAAACATGTTTTTCTTCATCATTTTTATTTCATCATCACTGAAACTAAAGAAGAAAGAAAGAGCTTAAGGTCTCAAAACATTCGGCCCTTTGCATGCTTGATTAAGGTATGTAATTGACTTCGGTTTTTGAAAATTTTTACGTTTTTGAGATCATTGCTTCGAATATTATCCGACCCATGTTAGAATTTTTGATTTTGATGCATGTGTGGTGTTCAACCATTGATGAAAACTTGTGTTTTGTGATTATATATTAAAGATATGTTTTAGATTAACATGTTTTATATTGAAAATTTTAATGATTTTGAGTAATTAGAACTAAATTGTGAAATTTGTAAAATTGAAGGGTCAAAATGTGAAATAAATGGACTTTTATGGACATGAGTAACATTCGGCCCTAAAGGAGTGTATTCAATTTTTTCATATTTTGTGTTTTATGCAATAGGGACTAAATTGTAAAAATTGTAAATGCCAAGGTAAAAGCGTAAATTTGCTAGATTATGTGTTTTTGGACTAAATTGAATGAAAATATGTTGAATGAGTTTAATTTGAAATTTATTAGATCAAGAACAAAAAGGATCAGGATTGGATCGGGGAAAGGAAAAGAGAATCGAATAGTCGAAAAACAAAGTCCGTCGATACTCGAGGTAAGTTTTTAAGCAATTGGGTTGAATTGAATTTTAATCTATATTAAGGTGCATATGTTAAATAGAAGTAAGCATGTTAAATTACTTAATGCCGAATGTGACATTGAATAATTTATGTGCTAGCCGAATATAAGGTTGGTATTTATATAAGCTTTGATTTTTTTGACTTGAATGATTATATATAACTTGAGAGGTAGTTAAATGTGGAATTGTAATGGGTGATGATTGTATTGATTAGGTGAGTATACATGTTTATTGACTATGGCCGAATGTGATGGTGTTTTATAGGAAGAATGGGTTGGCTTTAACATATACATATATGGGTGTTTATATGTTTTAAATGTAATTATATATGTCTATATGAATGAGGAGGAGATTGGGTTAATGAGCACTATGTGTACGAACTTATACACCGAGCACTAAGTGTGAGAAATTGATCATTTGACACTAAGTGTGCAGAATATAATGTAATGGCACTAAGTGTACGATACATTACACGAAATTTGCACTATGTGTGCGCTTTATCAAAGTAATGGCACTAAGTGTGTGATACGTTACATGGTTTTGCACTAAGTGTGTGGGTTTTCAGATTCTTTAAGGATATCATCTAGTGAATTGTGATAAACGAAATGAAATAAACAGGTATGAGATTCATGATAGTTGGATAATTTGCTATTAATAAGGTAAGTTATACTTGCATGTGAAACCAAGGAGAATGAGAGGTGGTTATTAGTTTTGAGTTTATATTGATATGGAATAATGATGCATAGTTTAAAATGAAATCTAATAAGGTATGCATGAGTATTTAATTTTGAGACTACTAAATACGGTAGTTAATGAATGGTGATATGATCTATACTTATGTTTATGAGTTTCGTAGATGATCATGTTAATTTAATTTAAATTATATAAAATCAAATTGTATAGTTTAACATTGCTTATAACTTACTAAGCTACGTTAGCTTACTGTATTTGTGCATTTGACTATTTTATAGATTTTGAAGTCTAAGTTCGAGCTCAGGGATCATCGTCAATGTCAATCACATTATCAACTATCTTTGGTACCCTCTTTATAAGTTGAACTTTTGGAACTATGGCATGTATAGGCTTTATTACTCTTTTGAGTTTTTTTGAATATGATGTATAATAAAAAAATGCCATGCGGAAATGGCTTTACATCTATGTTTGGGGTTTGAGTTGGTTATAAATATCTGACCATGATGATAATGTTTGCGTATATTCGGTTTTGTTGTAAGTTTATTTTGGAAGTTATTCCCTGATATTTCATATATGTCATATATGTGAATGCATGAATAAGGTTTTGAGTAAGACATATAGTATATTAAGTTAGGTGGATGAACTTATGCACAATTATATGTATGTACCGCAATGTCAAGTTATGAAATGGCTATGTCATACTCTATATGTATGAGCTAACTTTTGTTTGGTTTGTTTTAAAGTTGTATATATATTAAGCCATACGAAAGTGGCTAGACCATTATGTTTAATCTTAATTTATTATGTTTTTGGTTAAATGATTGAGTACTTGGTTTTGATGATTCGGCTTGGTATATATATATTTTTTGGTATGGAGTATAACTTGTATGATTGGTATCTTGATCATATGTTTTGTTTGGTTTTACCGTAAATGACTTATGATTTAGTTCATAATAGTATATGCGCATATATCATAATGGCTAATGTAATGAGTTGGTCAAATAAAGACAAGTTGATATGTTATTTGGAATTGCTGTTATGTTAATAAACTAGGTGTACTATGAGTTTATTAATCATAACTGAAAATGATAATTGGCATAATAGTATGATAATATGGTCATTTGCGAATGATCTTGTAAGTAGAGAATAGGTATGTTTAGTCTTTAATAAATATGTTATGTATGTTTGCTCATATTAACAATATTTAACACCGTATATGGTACTGGCTATTAAACTCATGTTTTATATATATGTATTATAAGATATTCGGCACGGCTTTGAAATATGTACATTAACTTGTAAATATGGTTTATGTTTGAAATGAATTCGATTGAACTTTGAGATATGATTTCTATATTTAGATAACAAAATGTTATTTATATAGATATTTGCAAATGAGATTTATGTGATTATGTGAACGTATGAAAGCTGTGTTTCCTTTAGTAATACCTCGTAACCCTAATCCGGCGATGGATACGGGTTAGGATACGGGTTAGGGGTGTTACAATTAGATTAATCTCATCTCTAGCAAAAGCTTAACTATTTTCCACATGGAAATTACTTGAGATATTCAATGATATATAATCATCGTCATTCACATAATTACGACACCAATGCCACATCCCAGATGTGGTCTTACGTGGGGTCACTTCAAGATGCCGATGCCATATCCTTGATAAGGTCTTATACGGGATCTCGTGTCGATTGTCGATGCCATATCCCGGATATGGTCTTATACGATTCTCATATTCGATGCCGATGCCATATTCCAGATATGGTCTTATACGGGATCTCCATTCGGTGCCGAGGCCATATCCCAGACATGGTATTATACGGGACCTTACCATTCTTATGATTTGATATTAGTATACTCACCTTCACTATAGTCCACTTGGGACTTCAACTTCACTATTTTCATCATTTTTCTCATTCAACATCATAACTCGAATTCATAGAAATATTGTACAACATTGCTAATATTAATAATTTAGAAACTTAATAACATGATGTTGAATTTATTGCACACAAACTTACCTCGATTTCAAAATAGGCCAAATGGTTGATCTAGTTCGATACTTTACCCTTTCCTCGATCAAGGTTAATTCTTTGTTCATCTTGATCTTTAATAGCAAATTAGCTCATTTAATAATCTCATGAACAATTGCATTTCAATAATCATGCTTTGGCAAATTTATTATTTTGCCTTTAGACTTTTGCAAAATGAACATTTTGCCCTCAGGCTTGGAAATCAATTCTAATCAAATTTCTTTCTTACAAAAAGGTCCTTTTAGGTGTTTTCATGGTAACACCTTTCACAAAAGTTGTTTATCTAACAATTAAGACTCATTTTCTTTCATAAAAATTCAGCAAACAACTTAAAAGCTCACATGGTAAAACTCTAAACTTTCTACCATTTTGCAAAATAGTCCCCTCATTAACTAGCTTAAGCTTTAGGGGTTCCAAAAGTACAATTTTTATCAAGAAATGATCATCAAATAACTTACTTGTAAAGAGAGAAGCTTGCTGAAATTTTTGAGCTCTCAACCCCTATTTTTGTTGCTAATTTTCAGTGGAAGGAAGGAGAAGAAAAGATGATATCTTTTCTTTCTTTATTTTATTACATTTCATCAATTTAATCCACCTAGTACACCCACTTTGACTAATTTTGACTTCTTTGTCCCCCTATGGCCGGGCACCTCTTAAAATAAGGCCTAATTTCACATTTGGTACATCCAATTAACATTCTATGGCTATTAGGAACCTTTAGCTTGTAAAATAGAACTTTCGCACTTTATGCGATTTAGTTATTTTTCGCGATTAAGCATGAAATCGCTAAAATTAAAACATCAAAATTTTCATGCACCTATATAATCATACTCTAACTCATAAAATAACATAAAAAATAATTTTCTCTGACCTCAGATTAGTGATTTCAAAATCACTATTCCGACTAGCCCCTAAATCGGGCTGTTACAAACCGAACCAGCTGAGTCATTCTTATCATAAGTTGAGCGAAAATATTACGTATGCCAGATGTTCAGGAATAGAAGTTAAGACAAAAATACCAAAAAAATTCCAAGAGTGAGATTTGAACCTATGACCTCGAACATACACATGCAAAACACTAAACCACTAAAGCAGATGTAACACTCCTAACCCGTATTCATTACTGGAATTGGGTTACGAAGTATTACCGATCAATACATAGCACATAACTTACATTTATCAACCTCGAACAATCATTCTCATACATCATTCAATACAATCACGTTGTCCCTTATGAGGGCCTACGAGGACTTAAACATGCTTTAGAAGTGGTTCGGGACTAAACCGATAACATACGAACATTTCGGAAAACTCAAAAATTTTCAATCATACAAGGGTCACACGCCCGTGTCTTAGGTCATGTGGAAATAGGGCATATATACTAACTTGCATCACAAGGCCGAGGACACGCCTCTGTGCCAGGCTGTGTGAAAACTAGAGAGTATACTGACTTCGGTCACATGGCCAACCACACGCTCGTGTGTCCAGCCCGTGTTCCCTTCGAAATGGCCACACACGCCTATATGCTAGGCCGTGTGCCATTTAGGGGGTATACTTGTAACACCCCAAACCCGGCCCACAAGCCCTGACCGGATCTGGTATGTCACTACGGAAAAACGAAAAAAAAATCTATTTTTGACTTAGAATATAACTTTAAAATCTACGATCTTTTGGAAACCATGTCCGATTAAAATTTAGGAAATAACATAAGCTTGATATAAAATATCCGAATTAAAACTTTATTATATGTTTTAAGATATAGTGTGCCGAAAATAAACTGATTTCGGAATAATAATTTAATCGCCATTTTGCTTTAGCATAATATAAATACTCAAATAATTTAATTGGGCCTTATTACAATAAAAACTTATTCAAATACTTAAATTACTGAAAATGATAAATTCTATTTAAATAAGGAAAAACAACTTCTGTATGGAAATCTGCTTCTGCATGGCCACCTTTGCATCCACTCCAACCCGGTCCAAAATCACGAATCACCTGCGATGGTTAAAAAGTTGGGTGAGTCACACAGACTCAATGTGTAATTAACCTTGAATTCCACCCACATGCTAACCACATAATAACCCATGCCTCGATATCATATATCATGTTCAGATCATATCACATTCTGGGCTTGGCCCATACTCATAACATTTATCAAGTAACCGGGTAATTAGCCACATACCCTCCACATTCTGGGCTTAGCCCATTTCTTATTTTAAGTCCACAATCACATGTATTCACATACCACAATTATGCAATAATGAAACCCGACCCAAGCCTAAGGTCCATCCTCTACACACCCCCTTATCCAACCTACCACACACCAAGGGATTTAAATCACCCTCTCCTTTTAACTCCACAAAGGCATTCAATGCCATCCACGTGCAATTAAGCACAAAATCCACAACGCGACCTTAGTCAGCGCCAATCCACGATGTAGCCGTAGCTAACACCAAAATCACGATGGGACACATAGTCACTCATCAGTCCATGATATGGCACATAGCCAATATCAACCACGATGAGGCACATAGCTACTCATCAACCACGTACTGGAAGTACACCCGTACCTTCTTTCATAGCCCACCCATTCACATGCAACATAAAATAGTGCCATGATAACGCATGCACATGTTATTCATAACCATAAGCATATTCACATACAAGCCAATGATCATATTTCAACAGCTTTGATACTAACCTGGTCATCGTCATACCCTTGAAGGGTATCAATATCACACTTATCACTGCACTTGTTAGTAAACACATAATACATGCAAATATGAATCCCAAAAATAGTAGGCTAGCTACACACCTTATAACCTGAAGCTCAAGACCCTCGATCCCGACGCTATCGTTTAGCGAGACTACAGCTATCTGCCTATAGTTTTCTCCCGCTGCTGGCCCACACCCTGGTGGCCAATCTCGAACTGCCGAGATAGCTCTTTTCTTAAACTTCCAGATAGGGACTTTCCTTTGTCCTCCTTGACTGGTATTGGCCTCCATCAAAACGCTTAATCAGATAAACTGGTTAAACCCCGAGTTATAAGTCTAAACACCGAACTAATTTAAATATTTCTACCAAAATATCTCGAATCCCGGTTACTCCTCCAACTCGGACGAAATCCTAAAATAGTACCACATTAGATTCGGCTTTGACTTAAAGACATAACCTAAAGACATAATATTTTGAAACCCTTGGCCGAATACCTACCACTTCCTTACCTTGATGAATCGAACCTAAAAGCCCCCATTACTGCTCCTCCCCGCTGGCTATACACAAAGAAACACAATATTAAAGGCCTAAGAATATTCGGCCAACAAAGAGATTAACACCAAGGCCATTCGGCCAACCCAAACAACTCGAGGGTTAACACTTGGAACCCGAGACCTTACCTATCGCCCCTTGAACACAAGCCACCACATGTTATGTGCTCCCGCTTCACTTCCCTACAATCGGCAGTCATCAAAATCTATAACAATAGCCTTCGGCTTTGCACACTAAAAAGAAATAGACTACTATAATAAATCCTTACCACCTATTACCGATCAACAGAGAAAGAAGGCTACGCTTGATTACTTTCCAAGTCTCGGAGACCCTATAATAAAATGGTTCCAAAACAATCGATTAACACACTTCCAAACCAAAGCCGAAATCAACTCTTACCTTTGTAAAAGTCGACGGAGAACAGAGAGCAGAACATAAGGCATTCGGCCTTGAACACCAACCTTCTTCTAAAAACCCGATTGAAGAAAAAGAGAAGAGACCACCCTTGCTTGAACTTTCGGCCAACACTAAATAAAAGGAAGAAGAGGGTTCGGCCAAAGTGAACAAGTGAAAAGGAGGGACGTTATTGATGTTGGTAGAGTATGGAAAGAAAATAAATGATGAAGGTTTAGAAGTAAAGAGCTAAAATTCGGCTAAAGGAAGAGCACACCCCTACTTATAGAATTCGGCCACTCCTCCCACATGAAGAAACCAAGATTCGGCCATCATTCATGGCCACTAATTCAAACCAATTTGAATTAGCCAAATCCCTTACTTTACTCCTCCCAATCCATTCAAATAAATAAAAATAAAAACCCCACTATTATCCAATATCACCTCTTCAATTTAAAAATACAAAATAAAATACTAAAAGACCACCCTTCCAGCCGAATTTAAGCACCACCAACTACCTTTGGCCGGCCACTATTTCTTCACTCCTCAAATCCCCCATTTATCTCCTATTTTTCCTCATATTTTATCTCCTGATCATATTCCAATAGCAACCATTATCTCCTATTTACTAATTTTAAACTAAATAAAATAATCCTACAATTATCTAAAATAAATAAAATAACATAACCCTTATCACTTACCTCCCAGCCGAATTCAAAAAGGATTAAACAAAATCAGCTTAATCTTATCTATTGAAGCTCCCATGTGCCGTCCACCACCTTCAAATCACGCCAAAAGAATAAAAAATAAACTCCAAACGCAACTCTCTTGGTTCGAACTCGAACCTCACCGCCGCACACCTCTCCTCCAACGCCTGTGCCACTCTACCACATTGAATTTCATGACATACAGCCCCCAACATTTAATTATAAAACCTTCCTATCTAAGCCCATCATCGCATATAAAAATACAACACGCAAAATGCTGCTCCAGCCACTCGAACCAGCGCCCATCTTCACCTCCAACTCCTAAGTGGCGCATGGGAACCACTTTGCCAAGGTGCTGCTTGTGTCATAGACTCGCCCCAGTTCCTTTTAAGGCCTCCTTCCTTTTAACGCCAAAACCCAAAAATTAAAACCACTTTGCTGCCTCCTTGCTTCGAACATGAGACCTTAAGGCGTCACCTTCCCAAAGCCCCAAGTAGCGCCTCCATGCCACTCCACCAAAGACATTCTTGTGTCAAAACCTTCCCAAATATTCTCTTAAACCCCAAAAGCCAAGCTCCCTCCTTTTAACCACCAAAAACTAAAAATTTTCTAAGCCATCCCTTACCTTCTAGGGTTTTCCAAACCCCTTAAAATTCATCCAACATGACCATAAGCCTGCTAAACACTCGAGTTATGCTCCAAGTGCATAACCCCTAAACCAGGGTGTTATAATTCTACCCTCCTTAAAATAATTTCGTCCTCGAAATTACTTACTACCAGACGATCATAACTCGTGACTCTACACCTCTGCTGCGCACTCTGATCTTAGCAAATCTATCCTGCCTTCTAGACACAGTCTTAAGGTTCACATCCCAAGTTCCTACTCTTCACTAGCCACACAAGCATGAGCTAACCTCGCAACAACAAAACCATAAATGGTGCCCCAAAATAAAGAACGTACCTGATATCAAGTCCTTGGCTGACTCGCATCCGATCCTTTAGCACCTCTGCCGGTACCATTTCCTCCATGGCTCAAACCTCGACCTCTCGTTGTCTGAGGACAGTTCCTAACCAAATGGGCCTTCGACCCACACCAGAAACATTTCTTACTATTTCCCCAACATTCTCCTGAATGAGTTCTCCCACACTTAACACAGGAATGATTCCGACTCACATCAACTGGTGTACATACAGGATTCTAGATTCTTGGTCTTTTCTGGGCATTACCCAACAATGCTGTCGGTCTAAAACTTCTCTTATTCTCGTTTCTATTCTTCTCTCGGTTCTCTCTTATAGTCTTCTTAACCTCTTCAGCGATCTGAGCTTTCTCCACCAGAATGGTGAAATCCCTTTCTCTCTGCGGAGCGATCAACTCCCGCAACTCATCTCGTAGCCCATCTTCAAATCGAACACACCTTTCGTAATCAGTAGCCACGATTCCTTTGGCGTACTGACTTAGTCGCACAAACTCAACTTCATATTCCGCTACTGACTTATTCCCTTGTACTAGAATTAGAAACGCTTTCCTTTGCGAGTCCAAATAACTGGCTCCTACGTACTTTCCTTCAAACTTAGCCTTAAAGTAATCCCAATCCAGTCGATCTGCTCTGTACACCTTGTTTGACAGTGAACCACCAACGATAAGCTTCGTCGCGAAGTAATGAAACAACACCCTTCAACTTTTCTTCATTGGTACAGTCCAAATCGTCCATGATTCTTTCGACAGCTTCTAGCCAATACTTCGCTACGTTCGGAGCTACTCCTGACACTTCTCTAAAGATATCAGCTCCGTTAGATCTAAGCCTTTTCGATACTGACTTTCGAGTTTCATTTCCCTTACTAACTCCTGCTACTCGTTCTAGCACTCACAACATGGCCCGCGATACTGCGTCATCTTCTCCGGTCTGATCTTGCTCCTCCACGTCCACTGCTGGTGGTGGTACTTCACTTTCTGACCCATGGCCAGACCCTACCGGTTCGATGCTGCCATTCTACCTCTACCGCGTCCCCCATAACTCATCTCTATCATCGCGATTTAATCTGATTAAGAAGTTTTATGCATTAGTATGTGTTCCACTATTTTAACCGCGAACAATTTTATGAAAAGAGATTCTAGAAGTGGTTCTTTCGATCACACCAAGGTTCGGTTCAAGTTTGCTACCTTAATACAGGGAGTCACATTCATGTTCATAAACAGAGACACATTCATTCATCAACATATTTATTCAGTGGTATCTATCACACATATTCACTATTCAGACTTTTTTTTGCCCGTTTCTACCCCAAGGGTATTTTGGTAATTTGTCAATCAGGGTAATTTTGTAAATTTCCAAAGTCAGGGTATTATTATGAAATACAAAAAATTGGATACTTTTGCAAAGTAAGAGAATTTTATTAAAATTGGGGTTAAACCAGAAATTTTGAAAGTCAATGGCATTTTAGTAATTTTCAACACAGGGGTATTTTCGTAAATTTTCCCCCAAATCAGAGTAACTTGATACTTTGAAAACTAAAGATTTTGGTATTTTGCAAAGTAAAATCATTTTAACAAAAGTTAAGGGTAATGCAGAAATTTTACAATACAGGGGCATTTTTGAAATTTTGCCACTAGGGGCATTTTGGTAAATTTTGTAAATCGGAGATACTTTAGAAAAATTTTCACAAGAAGCTTTTACTACAGTAAAAAGGGTAATTTAAGGATTTTAAAACTAGGAATTTTATGAAACTGCACGGCTAGTCCCTTTCGGGTTTTAATAATTGGTTTAGCCTACGAACAAGTCCTCTTGGTTAAGGTGAACCGTAGCTACGCACCAGGTAGGATTCCTACGAAGAGGAGGTGAGTCACGAGGACTGCTTAAGTACCAAGCTCTTCCAGATCCAATCCTAGACATGCGCACCAAGGTTACCACACCTTAACTCGGCGACTTGCTTCGCAGGTTTGTTTAATAATCAATTAAAGTATTATGCATATGTTTAAGTAGACTAATCCTAAGGTCCAATAATCATAATATTCTAATCTACGAGCCCAAACTAAACCTATAATAATTCACATAAACAAATCAAGTCTGAAGTACTTACCTGGTGGACTTCGGGCCGGAGGTACAGGTGCCATGCCAGAATAACCTGAAAACTTTTTATAAAAGCCCACATTTCGAAAAGCCCATTTTGAAAATGTTTTTGGGCCCAAAACCCTCAAAGCCGAGTTTTAAACCTGGCTCTGATACCAAACTGTAACACCCCAAACCCAGCCCACAAGCCCTGACCGGATCTGGTATGTCACTACGGAAAAACGATAAAAAAATCTGTTTTTGACTTAGAATATAACTTTAAAATCTACGATCTTTTGGAAACCATGTCCGATTAAAATTTAGGAAATAACATAAGCTAGATATAAAATATCCGAATTAAAACTTTATTATATGTTTTAAGATATAGTGTCTTAGAAAATAAACCGATTTGAATAATAATTTAATCGCCATTTTGCTTTAGCATAATATAAATACTCAAATAATTTAATTGGGCCTTATTACAATAAAAACTTATTCAAATACTTAAATTACTGAAAATGATAAATTCTATTTAAATAAGGAAAAACAACTTCTGTATGGAAATCTGCTTCTGCATGGTCACCTTTGCATCCACTCCAACCCGGTCCAAAATCACGAATCACCTGCGATGGTTAAAAAGTTGGGTGAGTCACACAGACTCAGTGTGTAATTAACCACTGAATTCCACCCACATGCTAACCACATAATAACCCATGCCTCAGATATCATATATCATGTTCAGATCATATCACATTCTGGGCTTGGCCCATACTCATAACATTTATCAAATAACCGGGTAATTAGCCACATACCCTCCACATTCTGGGCTTAGCCCATTTCTTATTTTAAGTCCACAATCACATGTATTCACATACCACAATTATGCAATAATGAAACTCGACCCAAGCCTAAGGTCCATCCTCTACACACCCCCTTATCCAGCCTACCACACACCAGGGGATTTAAATCACCCTCTCCTTTTAACTCCACAAAGGCATTCAATGCCATCCACGTGCAATTAAGCACAAAATCCACAACGCGACCTCAGTCAGCGCCAATCCACGATGTAGCCGTAGCTAACACCAAAATCACGATGGGACACATAGTCACTCATCAGTCCACGATATGGCACATGGCCGATATCAACCACGAAGAGGCACACAGCTACTCATCAACCACGTACTCGAAGTACACCCGTACCTTCTTTCATAGCCCACCCATGCACATGCAACATAAAATAGTGCCATGATGACGCATGCACATGTTATTCATAACCATAAGCATATTCACATACAAGCCAATGATCATATTTCAATGACTTTGATACTAACTCGGTCATCGTCATACCCTTGAAGGGTATCAATATCACACTTATCACCGCACTTGTTAGTAAACACATTACACATGCAAATATGAATCCGGAAAGCGAGGGCTAGCTACACACCTTATAACCTAAAGCTCTAGACCTCGATCCCGACACTATCATTTAGCGAGACTACGATTATCCGCCTATAGTTTTCTCCCTTTGGCCCACACCACGGTGGCCAATCCCGGCTCGCCGAGATGACTCTTTTCTTAAACTTCGGTAAGGACTTTCCTTGTCCTCCTTGGTCGGTATTGGCCTCCATCAAAACGCTTAATCAGATAAACTGGTTTAATCCCGAGTTATAAGTCTAAACACCGAACTAATTTAAATATTTCTTACCAAAATATCTCGAATCTCGATTACTCCTCCAACCCGGTCGAAATCCTAAAATAGTACCACATTAGATTCGGCTTTGACTTAAAGACATAACCTAAAGACATAATATTTTGAAACCCTTGGCCGAATACCTACCACTTCCTTACCTTGATGAATCGAACCTAAAAGCCCCCATTACTGCTCCTCCCCGCTGGCTATACACAAAGAAACACAATATTAAGGGCCTAAGAATATTCAGCCAACAAAGAGATTAACACCAAGGCCATTCGGCCAACCCAAACAACTCGAGGGTTAACACTTGGAACCCGAGACCTTACCTATCGCCCCTTGAACACAAGCCACCACACGTTATGTGCTCCCGCTTCACTTCCCTACAATTGGCAGTCATCAAAATCTATAACAATAGCCTTCGGCTTTGCACACTAAAAAGAAATAGACTACTATAATAAATCCTTACCACCTATTACCGATCAACAGAGAAAGAAGGCTACGCTTGATTACTTTTCAAGTCTCGGAGACCCTATAATAAAATGGTTCCAAAACAATCAAACCAAAGCCGAAATCAACTCTTACCTTTGTAAAAGTCGACGGAGAACAGATAGCAGAACATAAGTCATTCGACCTTGAACACCAACCTTCTTCTAAAATCCCGATTGAAGAAAAAGAGAAGAGTCCACCATTGCTTGAACTTTTGGCCAACACTAAATAAAAGGAAGAAGAGGGTTCGGCCAAAGTGAACAAGTGAAAAGGAGGGACGTTATTGATGTTGGTAGAGTATGGAAAGAAAATAAATGATGAAGGTTTAGAAGTAAAGAGCTAAAATTCGGCTAAAGGAAGAGCACACCCCTACTTATAGAATTCGGCCACTCCTCCCACATGAAGAAACCAAGATTCGACCATCATTCATAGCCACTAATTCAAACCAATTTGAATTAGCCAAATCCTTTACTTTACTCCTCCCAATCCATTCAAATAAATAAAAATAAAAACCCCACTATTATCCAATATCACCTCTTCAATTTAAAAATACAAAATAAAATACTAAAAGACCACCCTTCCAGCCGAATTTAAGCACCACCAACTACCTTTGGCCGGCCACTATTTCTTCACTCCTCAAATCCCCCATTTATCTCCTATTTTTCCTCATATTTTATCTCTTGATCATATTCCAATAGCAACCATTTTCTCCTATTTACTAATTTTAAACTAAATAAAATAATCCTACAATTATCTAAAATAAATAAAATAACATAACCCTTATCACTTACCTCCCAGCCGAATTCAAAAAGGATTAAACAAAATCAGCTTAATCTTATCTATTGAAGCTCCCATGTGCCGTCCACCACCTTCAAATCTGCTGCCAAAAAGAATAAAAAAATAAACTCCAAACGCAACTCTCTTGGTTCAAACTGGAACCTCACTGCTGCACACCTCTCCTCCAACGCCCCAGGCCACTCGGCCACATTGAATTTCATGAGATATAGCCTACAACATTTAATTATAAAACCTTCCTATCTAAGCCCATCATCGCATATAAAAATACAACACGCAAAATGCTGCTCCAGCCACTCGAACCAGCGTCCATCTTCATCTCCAACTCCTAAGTGGTGCATGGGAACCACTTTGCCAAGGTGCTGCTTATGTCATAGACTCGCCCCAGTTCCTTTTAAGGCCTCCTTCCTTTTAACGCCAAAACCCAAAAATTAAAACCACTTTGCTGCCTCCTTGCTTTGAACATGAGACCTTAAGGCGTCACCTTCCCAAAGCCCCAAGTAGCGCCTCCATGCCACTCCACCAAAGACATTCTTGTGTCAAAACCTTCCCAAATATTCTCTTAAACCCCAAAAGCCAAGCTCCCCCCTTTTAACCACCAAAAACTAAAAATTTTCTAAGCCATCCCTTACCTTCTAGGGTTCTCCAAACCCTTTAAAATTCATCCAACATGACCATAAGCCTGCTAAACACTCGGGTTATGCTCCAAGCGCATAACCCCTAAACCAGGGTGTTACAATACTGACTTATACCACACGGCCAGTCACACGCCCGTGTGTGAGACCATATGGAGCATACTGACTTCAATTCAATTTTGACACGAGGGGACACACGGCTGTGTAACGTAACTGTGTGTCGCACATGGCTGAGACACAAGTCTGTGTCTTGCCCATGTGGACCAGAATAGGCCATTTGCAAAGCCAATTTGCCACCCTTTTGTACATACCTACACAAGCTCATACGATATCATTTTAAGACACAATTATACAACCAAAAGTCATCAACCAATACATAATTATACCAAATCCATTTCACCCATTTCAATACTCAATTCAATGCTATTCACCTATCCAAACACTAATCAACTTAACTTACTTTACTAAGCATAATTCACATATATAATTTATCTAACTAAACCAATTCAAATATACATAATCACTCCAACTCCATTCATTCAAGATAGGTCTATTTTCAAACATTAAAAGTGAAACTATTTGCATATTCATAAACATCATCAAGTTTATCATTTTATGGCAACACAAATGGCCAAAATACATATCCATCAAATAATCCATTTTGACACAAGCCTATACATGCCATATACCATATATACATAGCTTCAAAAGTACCAAAATAGATGATCGATGGTACGATGAAGTCTCTAACGATTCCTGGATCCGAGCTAGCTTCGTAGATCTATAAAACATAGAAACAATTAAATAGAGTAAGCTTGAAGCTTAGTAAGTTTGTATGTGAACATGAAATAATTTATGTGAACATGAAATAATCACAACATTATCTAGCAATTCAAAATGGATTATATCATAAACATTTAAAGCATCAATTCATGACATTTAAAGCATCAATTCATGAGCTATCATAGAATTTATCCATATCATCATTCATAAGTTATCAACTTCATATATCTCGATACTTGAATAATCTTTTGTACGTACCTGTATCGATACATATCTATTTCTTGTCAATACACTTATCAAACCCTTTCGGTTTACAAATTCTTTCGATACAAATTCATCGATTTTTCTGATGCCATAGTCCAACTATGGTCTTACACATACTTTGGCAAGGCCTTGCCGTGGTCTTTCATTGACATGCTATAACTTGGTTATGGTCTTATTATTCGATTGCCATAGCCCAGCTATGGTCTTATTCGGCAACTCGCCTTACTCAATCCGTACATTTCATTTCATAACTCAACATTTAATCAATAGAATAAATACTATATCAATTTCATTCATCAAATAGATAGGTACACATTTAAGTTCAATTATACGAACTTATCTCGTATTCGGAATTGTTGTATCGGATCGACTACTCGTTAACTTTACTTTTTCCTCGATCTAAATCCGAATTCTTTCTTTCTTGATCTATATGAATTCAAAATTGACTTATTCAATCATATATTCTTTCAATTTAGTCCAAAGCATACATTTAGGCATATTTGCACTTTAGCCCCTTAACTCTCACACTTTTAACAATTTAGTCCCTATTTCACAAAATTCACAAAATTTCATTATAATCTAGCTGAGCCAAATTACATATAGGTCCCTAGCAACCATAACTTTCATTTATTTCACATGTCAACCCCTCAATTTACAAATTTTACAATTTAATCCCTTTTTGACATTTTTGTCAAAAATCACTTTACAAAACATGTAAAACTATCATCAAGCTTTCATATTCTATCATCAATCATCAAATTACTCAAGTATTCAACATTGGAAACTCTCAAAATCTTTAAAAAATTCAAAATCTAAGGTACGGGCTAGCTATATTTCAAAGCAACGATCTAAAAAAAACATAAAAATCATCAAAATCGAGCTCAAATCGTACCTTAATCAAGCCTAATGTGTGTCGAACCCTAAGTGTTCATCAATGGATTCTTTTCTTCTTCAATGTTCGGCTAGAAGATGATAATGAAGCTAAATTTTTATTATGTTCTATTAATAATAACCTTATTAACTAATTTACTAATGTAACCTTAATGACTAAACATTAAAAACATATAATGGTTGTCCATAATAGTCCACTATCATTTAAAATGGTATAATTACCATTTAAGGCCATCATATTTAAAATAAAATGCCAATTGACACCCTTAACAAGTAAAATGCAACTTTTATATTTTGTGCGATTTAGTCCTTTTTCTCAATTTGACTAATTAAACGATAAAATTACTTCACGAAAATTTCACACTTTCATAATTTCATACTATAAACACATAAAATAATATTAAAAAATAATTTTTTGACATTGAATTTGTGGGTTCAAAACCACGGTTCTGATTTAGCTAAAACTGAACTGCTACAACTCTCTCCCCTTAGGGATTTTCGTCCCCGAAAATCTTACCAGTGAATAGGTTTGGGTATTGGTTTCTCATAGTATCCTCGGGTTTCCATGTAGCTTCTTCAACCCCGTGTCGATGCCATAAAACTTTCACTAATGCAATTTTCTTATTTCTTAGCTCTTTGATCTCACAAGCTAAAATTCGGATCGGTACTTCAGCATATGACATATCAGACTGAATTTCAACCTCTGTCGGGGAAATGAAATGTGAAGGGTCAGATCGGTATCGTCGAAGCATCGACACATCATACACATTATGTATTTTCTCTAACCTAGATGGTAAAGATAGTTGATAAGCAACTGGCCCGACTCGCTCGATAATTTCATACGGTCTGATGAATCGCGGACTCAATTTCCATTTTCGACCAAATCGCAATATCTTTTTCCACGGTGGCACTTTTAGAAGCACTCTATCCCTTATTTGAAACTCAATATCTTTCCGTTTCAAGTCTACGTATGATTTCTGTCGATCCAAAGCTACTTTTAGACTATCGCGAATTACTTTCACTTTTTCTTCTGTCTCTCTGATCAGATCAATCCCATGAATCTTATTTTCGCTAAGCTCACTCCAATACAACGGTGTTTGACATTTATGATCATATAGAGCTTTGTATGGTGCCACATTTATACTTGATTGAAAGCTATTATTGTAAGCAAATTTAATCAATGGTAGGTATTTCTCCTAGTTACCTTCAAACTCAGGAATACAACATCTCAACATATCTTCAAGTATTTGAATAACTCGCTCGGATTGACCATCCGTTTGTGGGTGAAACGTAGTGCTAAAATACAACTTTGTACCTAAAGTTTCTTGCAATTTCTTCCAAAAGCGCGATGTGAACCTCGGATCTCTGTCCGAAACAATAGATAGTGGCACCCCGTGCAATCTAACAATCTCTAAAATATACAACTCAGCTAATTTATCAAGTGAATAATTCGTACGTACAGCAATGAAATGAGTCAATTTCGTCAATCTATCAATAGCAACCAAGATTGCATCTTTCTTTCTCGGAGATAAAGGCAATCCCGATACAAAATCCATTGTTACTCTATCCCACTTCCACTCAAGAATCATCATAGGCTATAATAAACCTAACGGCACTTGATGCTCAGCTTTGACTTGTTGGCAAACCAAACATTTCGAAACGAATTCTAAGATATCTCTTTTCATTCCATGCCACCAATAAAACTGTTTCAAATCATTATACATTTTCGTTCTTCCCGGAAGTACTAATAAACGACTATTGTGTGTTTTGTTTAGAATCTTCGAATGAGCTCGAAATTTCTTGGTACACAAATTCTATCACGAAGCATCAAACAGTTATCAAGCCCTATCCAAAATTTTGTATCAAAAGTCGACTCACACTGAATTCGTTTTGGTTGCAATTCATTATCAAACTTTTGAGCCTCACAAATCCATTGTAGAAATAACGGTCTCGCTTTCAAATCGGCTACTATTGAACCATCGTCAGACAATGCTAATTGTGTGTTCAAAGCATGTAAAGAAAATAAGGACTTTCGGCTCAACGTATTAGCAACTAAATGTGCTTTCCCTGGATGATAGTCAATCACTAATTCATAGTCTTTTAGAAATTCTAACCATCTTCACTATCAAAAATTCAATTTTGTCTGAGTCATCAGATATTTCAAACTTTTTGGGTCGGCATAAATATGGCATTTCTCACCAAACAAGCAATGACTCCAAATTTTCAATGCGAGCACTATCGCGGCTAACTCTAGATCGTGTGTCAGATAATTCTTTTCGTGCGGCTTCAATTGTCTCGAAGCATAAGCTACAACTTTGCCTTCCTACATCAAAACATAACCCAGACCAATTAACGATGCATCACTGAAAACTACAAATTCTTTACTTGACTAAGGCTGCACTAACACTGGTGCTTTATTTAATAATGCTTTCAACAGCTCGAAGCTCTGCTGACACTTTTCTGACCATTCCAATTTAACATCTTTTTGAAGCAATCTTGTCATTGGAGTCGTAATCATCGAAAAACCTTTCACAAATCTTCTATAATAGCTGACTAGTCCCAGAAAACTACGGACTTTGGTTGCTTTTCTCGAAGGCTTCCAATCTATAATCACAAAAATTTTGCTCGGGTTAACTCGGATACCCACGATTAAAACTATATGTCCTAGAAAGATAACCTCTTGTAACCAAAACTCACATTTTTGAACTTTGCAAATAACTATTTATCTCTCAAAGGTTGTAGCATGATTCTTAATGCTCGGCATGTTCGGATTCATCACAAGAGTAAGTCAAAATATCATCAATAAACAAAACAAAAAATCGGTCTAAATATGGCCTAAAAATCAGGTTCATCAAGTCCATAAAAACAGCAGGTGCATTTGTTAGTCCAAAAGGAATAACAAGAAATTCGTAGTGTCCGCACCTTGTTATAAATGTAGTCTTTGGCACATCAAATTCTTTAACTCGTAGTTGGTAATAACCCGATCTCAAATCAATTTTTAAAAACATTGTTGCCCCTTTCAACTAATCAAACAAATCACCAATCTGCAGTAGAGGGTATTTGTTCTTTATCGTCACTTTGTTGAGTTGTCGATAATCTATACATATTCTCATCGTTTGAAACGAATGAAAAACAAAACAATTCCACACACTGAGTTGAGGACCAAATCTTCAAATGCTTTCAGAATCACGATCAAATCACACCCACAGCTACCTACGTATGGAAAATAAACAATTCTACACGTTAAGCAAAGAAGCTCATTGGTGCTAATCATAATTTAATTTCATTGCATAAGCACATTTAATACATAAGTATGATATTAATTAATTATAATATATTACCATGAGAAATTCGCAAAGTAAAAACCAATATTCCATAGTCTCATTTTCTTAAATAATCAGAAGATTATCATTGTTCATGTTTCATAAATTATCTTATTAATTCACCCAGTGGGCTTTTCATTTCAATTTCACATATCAAATTATTTAATTCGTATTCACAATATCATAGATCCCTTAGGGCCTTTAATTCTTAATATGCATGGTCTTTCACATACGTATCGAATATACCTCATATGGTCACATTTCAATTTTCCTAGGGCTTTTAACTTATAATCTTACATGGCCTTTCAAATACTATTCTAGTTTTATAAACAATATCATAAATCAAATTAATTGTATTCCATTTTCATAGTTTATTCATATTTCTTTTCCATATTTTATATCATATCATAGTTATACTATTGCCTCTATAATTTGGATACAGACTTAAGATTGGATACACTAATTAAACCACCAACACACCAATATAAAATGCACCCAGTGCTCATTGGTAAGTTCAAAGTAATATGCGCCCAGCATTCATCGTTATAAATCAGAAACATATGCACATCACTCATTGGTATGTCCGAAGTAATACATATTGAAATAGCACAATCCCATATCTAAAAAATACAAGGTTGTGGAGAGTTTGTACTACTATAATAGGGGTTGTTTCTCCGCCTTTGAACCATCCCAAAATTTGTCATTTTTTTTCATAAGGCAATTTTTCTCTTCTTATTTGTTATTTTTCACTTGTTTCTTTTGTAGTGAAATATATTTGGTAGTGTCCGACATCGGCATAATTTGTCGAACCTCGTTATTTTTTGGTTTTTTTATTGTTTTCATTTATCTTTGAATATTTTGTAGGGTATAATTGTAGTGAGATATTGTGCTATTAAATTAAATTGTAGTGAGATTTTGTCTAGGAGGTTGGGTTTTAAGTAGGATCGTTTATGACTCCTCTAATATTTCCTAGGAATTAAATTTAATGTGGTTTTCTAGTACAATAATGTACTCTTTTTTAGTATATTCACACAACAAGTGGTATCAGATTCAAAGGTTATTTCAAGTATGCTCTATGGTTGTAGTTTAAACTGATCTTCCACATCAAAAAAGATTTCCTTAGGCATACTGAAAGATTATGGCTAAAATGGTAGATAATCCAAGAGGATTCACGCATCTACAACATCATCCCTGTGGGTGAGACTGACAGTGGCAAATAAGAGATTGGTATGGAGATATTTAATGACACAAGTCATTTTGGTATGTGGAAAAGTGAGGTTCAAAATGTTTTATTTCAGCAAGGTCTAGAATTGCCATTGATAAAAAGAAATCAGATGATGTGAAAGAGAATGATTGGACGATTATCAATCGTTTGACTTGTGTTACAATTTGATTATGCCTTTCTCGAGAGTAGAGGTATGCTTTCTCAAAGGAGACTTTTGCAAAAAAGTTGTGGGCATTAGAAGAATTTCTTTTTGAAGAAAAACAGTCAGAATAAGCTTCAAATGAAGAAAAGAATGTTTCGCTTCACTTATGTTTTAGGTACCACTATGAATGATCACATCGCTAGTGTTAATCAATTAGTCACTGATTTGGTGAATATGGATGAGACTTTCAAAGATGAAGATTTGACCTTGATGTTGTTAGGGTCATCTCTTATGAAGTTTAAGCTCCTTCAAATTACTCTACTTGACAGGAAGGCTGATGTATCTCTTAGTGAAGTGTGTGCAGCTTTATACAATTATGAACTGAGAAAGAAGGAAAAATATGGAAATTCAATTAGAGATACAGAAGCTTTGGTAGTCCAGGATCATTCAGACATTTGGAGTAGAGTACAAAAGAGGAAATCCAAGTCAAGGGGAAAGTAAGTAAATATGAGAGTGCTTTTTGTCAAGTAAAAGGACACTAGAAGAAAGATTTCCAAAAGTTGAAAAATAAGGGTAAATTTGATAAAGGGAAAGCTGTAGTAGAATCAAATATAACTACGTGTGATGATGAAGATTCATATCTCTCACTTGTTACATCTATAACTAGCCATCATGATGCGTGGATGTTGGATTAAGCTGATAGATATTATATGTGTAATCATTTAGAGTGGTTCTTTGATTTTAAAGAACTAAAGAGTGGATATGTTTATACAAAAAAAACAATACTCTTCTTAGCACATATAAGATTGGTTCTATTTAATTGAGAAATCATGATGAATCAATTATAATTTTACATGATGTTTGTTATTTTCCAGATTAGATGAAGAATCTAATTTCTATGGGAACCTAGGAGTTAAAAGGTTTTAGAGTGAGAGCTAAAGATGGTGTAATGAAAATTATTTCTAGTGCACACGTGGTAATGAAGCGGGTTTGCATGAATAATAACTTGTACCACTATCTGGGTAGTACAACTAATGGGACAGTAGCTATGACATCAACTAAAAATTGGGAGTTAGAATCACTTAAGCTATGACATATGGGCTTGGGGCATACAAGTGAAAAATCCTTGAACTTATAAATCAATGATTATTGAAAGGAGTAAGAACCTATAAATTAGATTTTTGTGAGCATTGCTTAAAAGGGAAGCAAACAAGGGTAAAGTTTGGGACTGCATTCCATGATACTAAAGGCATCTTGCATTATGTTCACTCAAATTTTTGTGTAACACCCCAAACCCGGCCCATTCACTATGACCGAATTTGAAATGCCACTACAAAAAACGTTTGAAAAATAATTTGACTTACGGTAAAACATAAAATTTTGTATGCCTTTAATAAAATATTGGGTATGTAAAATTCCAAAATAAAATTAAGTTATTAAATTTAAAACTTTAAAATAATTTATCAAAGTATAAATTTACTCTTTAAAAGAAACATTCCCGAATATTAACTTAATCATCAATCCACCTTAAAACATAATAATAAAAATTAAACACTTATAGTGGCCTTATTACAATAATTAAATATTCCAAGTAATGAATTATAAAATAACTTAAAACAAGTAAAACTTCTTCCAGACGGCCACCTCGTTTCCACTCCAACCCGGTCCAAGCTTTATGCATCACTGCGATGTTGGAAAATTTGGGTGAGTTAAACTGACTCAGTGCATAGTTATTTCACATGTTTCCCATATGGGCTTGGCCATATCCACACAGTCCATATAAATTATGCAATTATGTAGCCCAACCCAACCTAGTGTCCATCCATTACACCTACCTCGGCAAACCCACGCCCAAGGTCGTATTAATCTACGATCAACCAAGTGATCCACATATCTTACCTTGGCGCATTCTGCAGACAAGGTCAGTGGCTAAGCTACCGATCACATAAGTGATCCCACATATCAATCACCCATAGTGATGCACACACTATCAACCGCCGAGATGTGGCACCTAGCCAACACCTCCTTGATGAGGCACATAGCCAACATCAAGCGCCAATGTAGCACAAGGCTAACATTAGACCACGTACATAAAGTACACCCTTTCCTTCGATAGTCACATCCCAAGTCCCATGCATACATTTATATCATGGCAACATATCACTTGAACAATTATACATCACATGCCATCACATTTCATACATATATCAAATGTAAATCAACGCCATAAAATCGACTGGTTGAACGATTACACATCATGGGTATCCACCATTTTAGCCCTTACTTCGACTACCATTCACATCATATCACATATACATAAATATAACACATACACACAACAAGAGAACAGTGCGATAACTACGCACCTGTTTGGCACAATCGATCAAATCTCGAAACTCTACGTCTAAACGATTTGCACCCAACCTTGTCGAATCCTCCTACACAACCTTTTGTCAAAATCGACTAACACTAAAACCAAATATGGCCTATAGCCGAAAGTCACTACTGCCTTACCTTACGGATCTAAATCCCGAAAACCACCACTTGCCTTAAAAGTTGTCGAAATCCCTATATGCCACATGTTAGATTCGGCTATACACAATAAATCCATATAAAATGGCCCTTGGCTGAATAGCACATACCACTTACCTTGATCACTGCAAATCCCGTAAACCTCCTTCACACTAGTTGCACAACCACGAGACTAAAGCTTAATGAACATTCGGCCATCCACACAGATCAAGGCCTAATCCCTTGTTTTGGCACCCCAAAGGAAGAGAAGGAAAAATCGATTGATAATGAAAGAACACTTACCACTACACACGTTGCTTTGAAGAGAAAGAATCACAATACCGCTTTCGGCTTTTTAAGACTTGCGACAAGAAATACTAATAAGGCTATCTTTAGTTTCGGCTATGGCTTTTCAGAAGTGAGTTGAAATATTCGGCTAACACCAAAATAAAGAAGGAGCTTGGGAAAGGGATATAGGTTCAGCCAAAATAGAGAAAGAAGAAAAGAAGAGTTTGAAGAACTTTGGCAACGGTGACAAGGGGAGAATTCGGCTTCAAAAGAAAAGGGAGGAAAAAGAGAATTCTCTTGACTTAGATTTCGGCAATAGAGATTAAAAGATGAACAAATAATTTTGGCACTTAATCCCCCCACTACATAGCCGAAAATACCCACCTACAAAGTCCCTTGGCCGGCCACCATGTGCTTACTTATCAAATCCCAAATTAATATCCCATTATCACTTCATTTAAAATTAATAGAAGTAAGCCACCATTATCTCTTCTATATTTATCTCACACACTCAAAATAAATAAAATAAATCCCTCACTTTATCCCTTATCTTCTCTTATCTTACCTATTAAAATAATAAAAGAAAAATAAAATATAATCACCACTATCCTAGCTACAATTAAAAAATAAAACAAGCCTTATCTCATCCTTCCCAAGGTCTATGTGTCAGTCAACACTTCCCTTCCTCACGACGCTAAAAGCCAAAAATAAAACCACCTCCTTGCGGCCAAGAAGGTTCGAACCTCTTCCCTCCTGAAGCCCCTTTGACGCAAACGCCCCAAGCCACCTTGCTGCTGGTTCCTTTGTGTCATTAACTCCCCATAATTTCTTTTAAAGCCTCCTTAACCGAGCTTCCCTTCTTGACGTAAAGAGCAAAATTAAAAACACACTTATGCTGCCATCACGATTCGAACCCAGGCCCTTCTCCCCTGCTCATGGCGTCATTCACCAAGGCCCTAAGTGGCGCCTTGCAGCCACCTTACCAAGCCCTCTTTCATGTCCAAAAGTGCCCATAAATTTTCTTAAGGCCTCCGTAGCCCAATTCCCCTTTTTAACGCCAAGAATAAAAGCTTTCAAGTGCCATTTCTGCAGCTCGAACCTCCTCCCCTTGGCACTCCATGTGACGCAACCTTCCATGCCCTCTAGGGTAGCGTCCCAAGCCACTTTACCACATGAATTCCTTGTGTCATAAATCCCACGCAAATATCCTTAAGGCCTCTTTGCCTAGTTTCTTCTTTTTACTTAAAATTCCAATTTTTTCCAAGCATTTCCCCTTCACCTAGAGTTCTCAAAAACTCCTAAAACACACCCAAACATACACTAAGCTCACTAACACTTGAATTATGCCACAAATGCATAACCCCTAATCTGGGATATTACAACTCTACCCTCCTTAAAAATAAATTCGTCCTCGAAATTACTTAGCTAATTACGCTCCTACTCACCACACCATGCTTACGCTGCGCACTTTAATCTTATAAAAATATCATACTTCCTATGCACAATCTCTAAGTTCACATGCAAGGCTTCGAACACTTTCACTAGCGATACGAGAAAACTATACAACAATCAAAGCAATTAAGGGTATTCCAGAAATAAGGAACGTACCTGTTGTCACATCTGGCACATCACTCTCCTCACGACGGCCGACTGCATAAACGAACCTTGGCTGCCTCGTGTCTACACCTTCAGCATCTCTACTTGGTGCTCCATGGCCTCGGCCTGAACCATTTTCTCCATGGTTCAGACCACGTCCCCTCATCGCTTGTTGACCATTCCTACCTAGCTGCTCATAACCCTGACCTGCTGTCCGAGCCCTATTCAAATCTTGAGGACAATCTTTAATCAGATGAGACTTAGACTTACATCTAAAACATTCCAGTTTCCAGTTCCAACACTTGCCAATGTGATACCTTCCACACCGAGCACACGGAAGGTCCGGATTTCCAGTAGCTGGCTTAATAACACGAGTAGAATTCTCAACCCTCAGTTTTTTCGAAACTCTCCAGATGACTCTGACGGTCCATAACTCCTCTTATCCCGATTCCTATCCTTATCTCTGTTCTGTCTCACAGAGTCCTTAATCCCTTCAGCTACCTTAGCCTTCTCTACTAATACGACGAACTCTCACTCTTGTTACGGAGCTATTAACAACCTCAAGTCATCCCTTAGTCCGTCCTCAAACCGGACACATCGCTCATGCTCCGTAGCCACTACTCCTAGAGCATACCGGCTCAACCTTGAATTGACCTCATACTCGCTATAGACTTGTTCCCTCGAACCAAATTTTAAATGCCTTCCTTTATGCATCAATATAACGAGTACCAATATACTTCTTTGATGACGCCTTAACATAATCCCAAGTAAGATCCTCACTATGGCACCATCCCGAATCAGTAAGCCACCATCGATACTCTTCATCGCAGAAAGCGCCACCATTCCTTTCACTTTCTCCTCAGAGGTCAGATCGAGCTCATCCATAATTTGCTCAGTCGCCTCCAACCAATGTTCAGCTATACTGGGTGCCACACCAGATACTCCACGGAACACCTCAGCCCCATTGGCTCGAAGCCGCTCGGGTACAGATTTCCTAGCTCTCATATTTCCACCCGCTCCAGCCACCATTTCAAGAACTCGTAGCACTGCCTGCGATACAGCATCATCCCCCGTCTGATCTTGTTGCTCAACACCAAAAGTTGGTGGTGGTGCTAGCGGTACCTCATTCTCAGATCCTTGACCCGACCTAGCGGGTTCCGATACAGCCATTCTGCCTCTACCGCGTCCACGATGACCACGTCCCCTAGAACTAATTTCTAACGTCATGATTTAATCTGTTTAAGAAGTTTTACGCATTAAAAATTTTGTTCCACTATTTATCCATGAGCAAATTTTATGAAAGAAGTTTTCAGAAGTAGTTCTTTCAATCAAAATTTCAGGCTCAAGTTCACTATTCTAATTCAGAGAATCACATTCACATTCACATTTATCCACAACATTCACTTCACTACTTTGGGCATTTCTGATCATTCCTTACCCAAGGGGTAATTTTGTCATTTTTCCTATAGGGGTATTTCAGTAATAAATCGGGGTCAATTTGAAAATCACAAAAGTCATTTAAAAAATTTTCAAACTCATGGGTATTTTGAAAGAAAGATTTTCCAAATCAAGGTATTGCAGAAATTTCAAAAATCGGGGTTATTTTGGTAATTTCATAAACCAGGGGTAATTTGGTAGATTTTCCCCAATTAGGGTATTTTAAATTTTTGCAAAATAGGGTTTTTGGATACTTTTACAAAGTAAGAAAATTTTATTGAAATCGAGGGTAGTATGGTAATTTTAGAAACCATGGGCATTTTAGTAATTTTACCACTAGGGGTATTTTAGTAAATTTATAAATCAAAATATTTCAGAAAAATTTATAAAAGTAGTCTTTACAAATCAAGAAGGTAATTTTAAGTGTTTTAAAACTAGAGTTTTTATAAAAATTACGGCTAGTTCCCTTCCGGGTTTTAGTTATTGGGTTTAGCCCGTGAATAAGTCCTCTTGGTTAGGGTGAACCGTAACTACGCACCAGGTAGGAATCCAGCGAAGAGGAGGTGAGTCACGAGGACTGCTTAAGTACCAAGCTCTTTCGGATCCAATCCTAGACATGCATACAGTGGTTGCCACACCCTAACTCGGCGACTTACTTCACAGGTTTGTTTGGTTGTTCTTAAGTCTTATGCATGTGTTTGAGTGCACTAGCCCTAGGGTTCAATAGCCCTAATCTTCTAATCTACGAGCCCAAATATGCCCATATTTCACATACAAATCACTTCAACAATTAGAAATGCTTACCTGGGGGACTTCGGGTCGGAGGTACAGGTGCCATGCCAGAATAACCTGAAAAGTTTCACGAAAATCCATATTTTTGAAAAGCCCATTTTAGAAAAATGTTTTTGGGCCCAAATCCCTCAAAGCCAAGTTTTGAATCGGGCTCTGATACCAAAATGTAACACCCCAAACCCGGCCCATTCACTACGACCAAATTTGAAATGCCACTGTGAAAAACGTTTGAAAAATATTTTGACTTACGGTAAAACATAAAATTTTGTATGCCTTTAATAAAATATTGGGTATGTAAAATTCCAAAATAAAATTAAGTTATTAAATTTAAAACTTTAAAATAATTTATCAAAGTATAAATTTACTCTTTAAAAGAAACATTCTCGAATATTAACTTAATCATCAATCCACCTTAAAACATAATAATAAAATTAAACACTTATAGTGGCCTTATTACAATAATTAAATATTCCAAGTAATCAATTATAAAATAACTTAAAACAAGTAAAACTTCTTCGCATGGGCCACCTCATATCCATTCCAACCCTGGCCCAAGCTTTATGCATCACCGAGATGTTGAAAATTTGGGTGAGTCAAAGCAGACTCAAGGCATAGTTATTTCACATGTTTCCCCATCCGGCTTGGCCCATATCCACAAATCCATATAAATTATGCAATTATGTAGCCCAACCCAACCTAGTGTCCATCCATTACACCTACCTCAGTAAACCCGCACCCAAGGCCGTGGCTAATCCACCGATCAACCAAGTGATCCACATATCTTACCTTGGCGCACTCACAGACAAGGTCGTGGTCGAGCCACCGATCACATAAGTGATCCCACATATCAATCACCCACGGTGATGCACATACTATCAACCGCCGAGATGTGGCACCTAGCTAACACCTCCCTTGATGAGGCACATAGCCAACATCAAGCGCCAATGTAGCACAAGGCTAACATTAGACCACGTACATAAAATACACCCTTTCCTTCGATAGTCACATCCCAAGTCCCATGCATACATATATATCATGGCAACATATCACTTGAACAATTATACATCACATGCCATCACATTTCATGCATATATCAAATGTAAATCAAGGTCATAAAATACTGACCTGGTTGAACGATTACCCATCATGGGTATCCACTATTTTAGCCCTTACTTCGGCTACCATTCACATCATATCACATATACATAAATATAACACATATACACAATAAGAGAACAGTGCGATAACTACGCACCTGTTTGGCACAATCGATCAAATCTCGAAACTCTATGTCTAAACGATTTGCACCCAACCTTGTCGAATCCTCCTACACAACCTTTTGTCAAAATCGACTAACACTAAAACCAAATATGGCCTATATCCAAAATTCACTACTGCCTTACCTTACGGATCTAAATCCCGAAAACCACCACTTGCCTTAAAAGTTGTCGAAATCCCTATATGCCACATGTTAGATTCAGCTATACACAATAAATCCATATAAAATGGCCCTTGGCCGAATAGTACATACCACTTACCTTGATCACTGCAAATCCCGTAAACCTCCTTCACGCTAGTTGCACAACCACGAGACTAAAGCTTAATGAACATTCGGCCATCCACACAGATCAAGGCCTAATCCCTTGTTTCGGCACACCAAAGGAAGAGAAGGAAAAATCGATTGATAATGAAAGAACACTTACCACTACACACGTTGCTTTGAAGAGAAAGAATCACACTACCGCTTTCGGCTTTTTAAGACTTGCGACAAGAAATACTAATAAGGCTATCTTTAGTTTCGGCTATGGCTTTTTAGAAGTGAGTTGAAATATTCGGCTAACACCAAAATAAAGAAGGAGCTTGGGAAAGGGATATAGGTTCGGCCAAAATAGAGAAAGAAGAAAAGAAGAGTTTGAAGAACATTGGCAACGGTGACAAGGGGAGAATTCGACTTCAAAAGAAAAGGGAGGAAAAAGAGAATTCTCTTGACTTAGATTTTGGCAATAGAGATTAAAAGATGAACAGATAATTTTGGCACTTAATCCCCCCACTACATAGCCGAAAATACCCACTTACAAAGTCCCTTGGCCGGCCACTATGTGCTCACTTATCAAATCCCAAATTAATCTCCCATTATCACTTTATTTAAAATTAATAGAAGTAAGCCACCATTATCTCTTCTATATTTATCTCACACACTCAAAATAAATAAAATAAATCCCTCACTTTATCCCTTATCTTCTCTTATCTTACCTATTAAAATAGTAAAAGAAAAATAAAATATAATCACCACTATCCTAGCCACAATTAAAAAAATAAAACAAGCCTTATCTCATCCTTCCCAAGGTCTATGTGCCGTCCAACACTTCCCTTCCTCACGACGCCTAAAAGCCAAAAATAAAACCACCTCCTTGCGGCCAAGAAGGTTCGAACCTCTTCCTCCCGAAGCCCCTTTGACGAAATGCCCTAAACCACCTTGTCTTTGGTTCCTTTGTGTCATCAACTCCCCATAATTTCTTTTAAAGCCTCCTTAGCCCAAACTTCCCTTCTTCGACGAAAGAGTAAAATTAAAAACATACTTATGCTGCCATCACGACTCGAACCTAGGCCCTTCTCCCCTGCTCATGGCGTCATTCACCAAGGCCCTAAGTGGCACCTTGCAGCCACCTTACCAAGCCCTCTTTCATGTCCAAAAGCGCCCATAATTTTTCTTAAGGCCTCCGTAGCCTAATTCCCCTTTTTAACGCCAAGAATAAAAGCTTCCAAGTGCCATTTCTGTATCTTGAACCTTCTCCCCTTGGCACTCCATGTGACGCAACCTTCCATGCCCCCTAGGGTAGGCCCCAAGCCACTTTACCACATGACTTCCTTGTGTCATAAATCCCACATAAATATCCTTAAGGCCTCTTTGCCTAGTTTCCTCTTTTCACTTAAAATTCCAATATTTTCCAAGCATTTCCTTCACCTAAAGTTCTCAAAACTCCTAAAACACATCCAAACATACACTAAGCTCACCAACACTTGAATTATGCCACAAATGCATAACCCCTAACTGGATATTACAGCTTCTACCCTCCTTAAAAATAATTTCGTCCTCGAAATTACTTAGCTAATTACACTCCTACTCACCACACCATGCTTATGTCAAGACTCTAATCTTATAAAATATCATACTTCCTATGCACAATCTCTAAGTTCACATGCAAGGCTTCGAACACTTTCACTAACGATACGAGAAAACTGTACAACAATCAAAGCAATTAAGGGTATTTCAGAAATAAGGAACGTACCCGCTGTCACATCTGGCTCCTCGCGACGGCCGACTGCATAAACCAACCTTGGCTGCCTCGCGTCTGCACCTTCAGCATCTCAGCTTGGTGCTCCACGACCTTGGCCTGAACCATTTCCTCTATGGTTCGGACTACGGCCCCTCATCGCTTGTTGACCATTCCTACTCGGCTGCTCATAACCCTGACCTGCTGTCTGAGCCCTATTCGGATCCTGAGGAAAATCTTTAATCAGATGAGACTTAAACTTACATCTAAAACATTCCCGTTCCCGATTCCAGCACTCGCCAATGTGATACCTTCCATACCGAGCACACGGACGGTCCAAATTTCCAGTAGCTGGCTTAATAACACGAGCAGAATTCTCAACCCTCGGTCTTTTCTGAAACTCTCTAGATGACTCTGACGGTCCATAACTCCTCTTATCCCATTTCCTATCCTTATCTCTGTTCTGTCTCACAGAGTCCTTAATCCCTTCAGCTACCTTAGCCTTCTCTACTAACACGACGAACTCTCACTCTTGTTGCGGAGCTATTAACAACCTTAAGTCATCCCTTAGTCCGTCCTCAAATCGAACACATCGCTCATGCTTCGCAGCCACTACTCCTAGAGCATGCCTACCAACCTTAGAATTCACCTCAGACTTCACTACTTAACTTGTTCCTTGAACCAGCCCTTAAACGCCTTCATTTGCGCATCAATATAACGAGTACCAATATACTTCTTTTGGTACGTCGCCTTAACATAATCCCAAGTAAGATCCTCAGCTTGCTACCCTTACATGTGTTTGGCTCCTCTGCATACTATCATGTTAAGGAATTAAATTTGGATCCAAGAGAAAAGAAAGCAATGTTCTTAAGGATCACTTCTGGCATAAAAGGGTATTTTTCCTATGGTGTCTAGAAAGAAAGAAATTTGTATTCGATAGGGATGACAACTTTGGTGAATCTACCATGTTTTCAAAGATAAAAAAGGAGCAGTCAAATGATACTCATAAGCAAGTGGAGTTCGAAAGAGTGAAAATTCTAGCAAATAGAGAAGTTAATGATTCTCCTATGATAGAATGGGACTTTAGTAGGGAGGATCCAGTGGAAGAAAGAGACTCGAGTGAATAGAAGGTTCAGACATAAGAACTTTCACATCAACTTGAATAAATTTCAACTAATAAACAAGGAGAATAATTAGAAAGTTCGCTCGCTTTGCTGATTTGTTGACTTATGCATTCTCAGTAGTTGTTGATGACATTCCTACCACTTTTAATGAAGAAATTTAGAGTTCAAAAGAAGAAAAGTGGAGGATTTCCATGAATGAAAATATGCAGTCCCTTCATAAAAATTAGACTTGGAAACTAGTTAGTCTACCAAAGGGAAAGAATACAATTGGACACAAATGGGTGTTTGCAAAAAAAGAAAGATTTCCTGGCCAAGATAATGTTCGCTACAAAGTAAGATTGATGGCAAAAGGCTATGCTCAGAAGGAAGGAATTGATTAAAATGAGGTATTTTCTCTAGTTGTGAAGCATTCCTCCATTAGAAATTTATTGGCTTTGGTGGCATAGTTGCATTTGGAACTAGTTCAGTTGGATGTAAAAACTATTTTTTTTTTCAGATGAAGACTTGGAAAAGGAAATCTATATGACTCAAATAGAAGGATTCAAGGTTGTTGGAAAATAAAATTTAGTGGTAAACTTAAAAAATTGTTGTACAAATTAATCTATGAGGCAGTGGTATAAGCGATTTGACAAGTTTATGACAGTACATAAGTTGCAACACCGCTAACCCGTATCTGTTGCCAGATTAGGGCTATAGAGTATTACCGATCAACTGGAAACCATGCAACATAAATCGTTTAGTAACTTAATTATCAGAAACCATTCATAAGCATACGTATTGTCCCTAAGTCAAGCCCTTGAGACTCAACAAAATTATCTTATAAGAAAATTAGGACCAATTGGAAACAATTTGAAAAGTTTAGGAAAAAGATACAAAAATTGAAAACAAGGGTCACACGGCCGTGTAACCTTCGAACTAGGGACACACAGCGGTGTCCCAGCTCGTGTCCTCACCCGTGTAACTTACTGATTTGCACCTTAAGCATTCAACAGGTGACACACAGCCGTGTTTCCAAGCCGTGTGTCTTACACAACTGAGTCACACACCCGTGTCTCTGGCCGTGTGAACCTAAAATGTACCTTAAACAACAAGTTTAACATTTCAAGCTTACTTGGGCCTTAAGTAATTCAAATACCAATCATTTAACCTATTCAAAATATGGTGAAACATACTCAAAACATGCCAAAACAATAATCCTAAGTGCCTAACCAATGTACCCTAATTGGTACCACATTTTATGTCATCAAAACACATTAACAATACATCACCCAAATCAAAGTTTAAAGTATGCCAAAATCACTCAATTTAGCCTAACATAAAGCTACTTAAGACATCAAGCTTAAGTTTTATAAAAATATCAAGACTTTGGTCAAAACACATACTAACATTTAGCTTCAAAAATAAACATATACTTATAACTCAATTTACATCACATTAACAAAACAACTAACAACTAAAGACATCCTAGGTACATGCCATTACAAAATTAAACATCACCACAGTTGAGATCGAGATTTCTATCGGATGTTGAGTCAACAGTTAATAGAGAGTACTTAACCTGCGCACAGAAATCAAAACCGTACGCTGAGTAAAACTCAGTGATATTTCTATAATCCGAACATTTTAAGACATGATATGATACATGAATGCTCAAATTGAATTATATCATCATACTACTATCTAAACATACAATTACAAGATATGACAATTTCAATTTCATGCATTTTATCACATTACTTCATGTTATATTCAATTTTCACAAGTATTCACATTTAGTTGGTTTGAACATAATCTCAATTCATATCATTTGCTATATAAATAGCTTTGCACAGATCAATCAACAATTTACTTATATTATGGCAGAAACCAATCCACATTAAGCAAATTTCACTTATTCGAATAACCACAAGTATATCTAAAGCATTTGAATTTATTTCACAAATTTAATAATCTAACTCAAGAATATATCATATCTTCTAATGAATAAATGTATATACATGATTAAATATAATATTCTTTAGTAATACCTATAACTATCCTTCATAGATGATTTATAAAACCTTACTATATAGTCCAGTTGATACACGACACCTAGTGCCTAGCGAATAATCTACGAAAGAGTTTGCGCCCAGCACTAGTCGGATAAACAGACAAAATAATTAGTGAGCCCAGCTCTAGTTGGATAAACCAACAGTATTTGCACCCAACGCTAGTCGGATAAACCGATGAATGTGTTCCCAGCACTAGTCAGATAAATTGACAAAAGTTGCGCCCAGCGCTAGTCGGATAAACTGATGAATGTGTGCCCAGCATTAGTCAGATAAACTGACGAAAGTTGCGCCCAGTGCTAGTCGAATAAACTGATGAATGTGCGCCCAGCACTAGTCAGATAAACTGACGAAAGTTGCACCCAGCGTTAGCCGGATAAAACGACGAAATAATTTGTGAGCCCTACTCTAGTTGGACAAACCAACAGATTTGGCCAGTGCTAGTCGAACGAATTGACGCTGTCAATTACTCATTTGCAAGTTCAAAATTTTACTTTTCAAAACTCAATATCACATTTCATAATTTAATAACACTTCTAATCCAATTATCTAGTAATCATACATTAATTTATTCCATAATGCAGCATTCCATAAATCTCTATTCAATTGGATTAAAAAATACATTAAATATATAATAAGACATCAAGTAGTAATTATGTCAATTAAAATAATTTATAAAGTTCGAGTTCGGGGACTACGAACTTACCTAAAACCGAAGGCGATTATTTTGCAACCTTCTATTTTCCCCGATTTACAGTCGATCTATTCATTTCACGATCAAAACATAATAATTAATCTATTGACTAATTCAAACACCATATCGAGTTCAAATTCAAACCATTCTACCATTTAGTTACACTTTTACTTATTTGCACTGAACATTTACCCTCAATAGAATTAAATCCTCAATTATAAATCATGTTATTTAATTAAAATCAAGAAAATCCCATTTCAACCAATTATTCCACAATGTCCAAAACAACTCATACTTTCAATTAATTCACAATTTAATCCTTGAATTTACCGATTCGATAATTAACCAAATATACATATAATTTATTAACAATCCCTAAATTCTTGAATTTTATAACTTAACACCATGCTAATTTAATTTATAGCATTGAACTCCTTGAAAGCCAATACTAACAAAACTCATCAAATTAATGGACTATTTATTTAAATAGTTCCTTATTCTAATCTCACTTTGAAATTTAATACTAATAACTAATTTATCACCCACTTAATTTAGTTTAATAATTCAACCCCAAGAATATTTATACTCAAAATTTTAGCCCTTTAAACAAATTTCACATCTTTGCATTCAATATATATATAAACTATTTTCCAAAGATTCCTTTAATCACTATAAATCACAGACTTAAACCATGTTATTTTGAATTTACAATATTTAAGTCCATAGAAATTATTATCAACAAAAATTATTACACAATTTGACCAATTTTGCCTAGAAGGCTTATACTTTAATCATCACTTCAAGAACATTTAACATTAAACAAAATAACACAATACTTTGAATTTCTCATCCATGATAATTTCAAAGAATTATCATTCACTCTCAAAATTTCAATATGGGAAACCTAACTCATAACATTAAAACATCAAAAATGTAACACCCTAAAAATTTGAGTATTTAAATTTGCATAATTTTGGTGTTTAGATTTTAAAGGAAAATCTTTTATTTTAATTTGATGTTTATTGAAATCTTGAGAGGGTAAAGCATAATTTGGAGAAGAAATAAAATTTATTAAAGTGAGATTTATGGAAGTGAAACAAAGGTGATTAAGACTTAAGCTAAATTAAGTGCTAAAAGTGTCATAAAATGAGCATATGGCATGGTGGAGATTGGCGCATGGGTTCAAGTAAGAGGGAAGAGGTTCGAATCCCTTGTATAGCACCTAGATAAAATTTTTGTTTTAATTTTCTGCTCATGGCTATGAAGTGTCGGCAAGGGGACATATAAGGAAGGTGTTGACCATGTATTTTTGGTTAGTGTATCAAGGGATTAAGGTAACAACTAACATATGGTATGAAATCAAAAGTTTAAGGAAAGATAGGGGGGACATAAGGCACTTATCAAGGGGAAAATTTGGAAAGAAATAATGGCCAATTGACCATAGGCTGGACGGCAATATTGGTAGGGGGAGGAGAGCCAAAATTTTGTTAGTTTGGCAAAAATCTCATTCTTTTCTCTTTGGTTAACCTTTGCACTTTGTGCAGAATTTTTATTCCTCTCCTTTCAATATCCCTTTTTGGCCGAATTTTGCACTTGGTTAAGCCAATATCTCTTGACCATTTGGTCACTTTTATTCATTTTGTTAACTTTCTTTTGTATTCTCCTTGTGCCGAAATCACCTATACCAAAATCAATCTCTTTCTTTTCTTTGCCATGGCCGAATATACCAAACACCTAAGTTCATATTTTTCTTTTCTTTTCTTCTAATCTCCTTGAAATCAAAACATCATCACCATCATCCTTTCGTTCTTATACTATTTCTTTTCAATCGAAAATTTTCTCCATCTTCACTCTCTTGGCGAATGTTATTGTGCCTATAAGCCAAAAATTATTTTTCCATTCTTAATCATTTATAGCCAATCTTTCATCAATTTAGACACCATTCTCCATCCTTTTCTTTTCGATTGTGGATCATAGGTAAGGGTTTTTCTTTTCCATTTTTCGCTTTAATAAGTGATATTATGGCCGAATGTCATTAGATTATTGAAGGTCTTTTTGGATTGATATGGCATTCATATTAATAACGTTTTTCGTTATTATTTAGTGCAATAACGAGATCGAACTCAAGAGATCGGGAGAAACGTTGGAGACGTTTTATTTTGGTAAGGAAATCAAATCTCTTTAAATCTCTAGTATTATTGATATTATTTTAGATCTAACTAAATTCTTTTGGATCTTGAAGACATCAAGATAGGGAAGAAAAGGCGGTGTTTAGTTATCGTAAGAGGGTGGATCTGTAAATCCCCATTCAAACGAAGAGCGGTTTCGCAATCGGGATTTTCCACCGGGTTGTGGGCCATCTTCCAAAGAAGTCCATTATTCAAGTAGTACGAACCTCGAGCCGTTATCGTTGGTGGATTCTCGTGACTAGTGAATCGATAAACGAAGGAAAACCGAAAATCAAGTGATTCAAAATCAAGAGGGTAAGATTTTGGATCCATTAACAAATAAGATTATTTTTGCGAATTAGTTGTCTAACTAATCGAAATATATTTTAGGTGCCGAGGAGCGAGAAGGATAATACTCACGGTATCGAGGTGTGTAATTTCACCCTCATTATTTTTGGGTTGTATGTCAAATTTCGGTATGGTAGAAAAATCGTAAAATGACTAGATCGGTAAAAGCACAAAAATTGATATTTTGACGAAATACGTAAAACGACTAAATCATGAAAATTACGAAACGCCTCAAGAAATTAATTGTTATTATGAAAATTTGATGTTTCGTGAAAATGGGCCGTAAATACTCTAGTTCGTGAAAATGGGTAAATACTCTAGTTCGTGAAAATGGGCAGTAAATACTCTAGTTCGTGAAAATGGGCCGTAAATACTCTAGTTCGTGAAAATGGGCCGTAAATACTCTAGTTCGTGAAAATGGGTAGTAAATACTCTAGTTCGATAAATTGGGCCATAAATACTCTAGTTCGTTAAAATTTAGCCAAACGCTCTAGTTTGGTAAATGGGCCAAAGCCCACTAAATTGCTAAATGGATAAATTGCTATAATTATGGGCCAAATGAAATGTCATTGATAAACCCACCATGTTATGTATTGATAATAAATTTTATATTTTTAAAGTACATGTATAATTGCATGGGTGGGATTTATGAAGAAGAATGGCCATTGTTACAATATCGCTTATTGCCTCTAGTTCGGTGGCTTTACCACAATATCTACTTATTGCCTCTAGTTCGGTGGTTTCGCCACAATATCGACTTATTGCCTCTAGTTCGATGGTTTCGCCACAATATCGGCTTATTGCCTCTAGTTCGGTGGCTATGCCACGATTATAAAAAGGCTTAATGCCACGATTGGTGTGATGGCGGGGTGGGTTGACTTGATCCCCACGGTGTGATGGTTGGTACGGGGTGTTAGCGGATGGATATTAGGTTTGGGTTGGGAATTACATTTTTTTATGCATTATTAATTATTTTAAATTCATGATATATTATTGAATTCAATTGGGCTCAAGCCCAAAGATAATATCTTGACAACTCCGCCCAATAATGGTGGTAAGTGAGTTACACACCGAGTTCTAAGTAACTCACCCTTTAATTTCTTTCCATCTCGTAATGGAAACCGATGTGGACTTTGGTGAGGATGACTTCGTGGAGGCCATCTTCGCTAAATAAGGGTTATTTAAATTCGAACTTTTAATTATTATTTTTACTATTTTGGGATGTTGTAATAAATGGCCTCTATAAATAACTTATGGATTTTATGTGTGTTGAATTTAAACTTTATTTGGGCTTTTAAATCATGGGTGTGATTTATGATGCTTTACTAAAATGAACTTGGGTTTTCAAAGTATATGGAATTCTTTTATAAATAATTCTTTTTTGTTAACTCTTTAACAAATTTCCTAACGGTTTTAGATAATACAATGATTTTCAACTAAATGTTTTTAAATATTTATCAAAATCTAATACTCTACAAATTTTAAAATCCGTAAACAATATTGTAGTTTTCAACTCATTAAGGATTTAAGAATAGTTCGAATCATGTAACAAACCAAATCTAGTCTCAACGCATAGACCGGGTTTGGGGTGTTACATTTAGTGGTATCGAGCTGTGTTTCAAAAACTCTACTGTGGTTTGGGTTCAAAAATAATTTCGGTATGAAAACGCTCAATGATATTTTAAAGATCAAGATGGCACCACAAGCATCCCGCAACAAGTCAAGTAAGTATTATTGCTTAATGATTACTATGATATGATCATAGGAACACTCTAGAACTTCTAGTTTTAGATGTGAAAAAGCTGAGAGATTGAGACTATAGGACACGCTATAAAAACAACTTTATATCTCAAATCTCATAAAATATCGTTAATAAACACAAAACAAAATTACGATTCATAAAACTTGTAATCGATAAACGAACAAGCAATCATGAGTACAAGAGGACGTGGTCGTGGACGCCAGTAGACGTGGCGTGGTAGAGGCCGAGGTGCTACTACCAAGCACCAAATCATATGCGAAGTGGGACTTTTGCGTCAATAGAAAGTGAGACCGGATCACGCGATCACATGGAAGAAGATCATGCATTGACTCAAGCAATGCTACGAGTCTTGGAAAGGGTCATTGGAACTAGAATTGGGCCAACAACTCGTGGGTCAATTTCGAGCGACTTAAGGCGAATAATGCGTAAGTTTTCGAGGAGTCTCGTGTAGCTCCAAATGTGGCGAATCATCGCTCAAGTCGTGGAACGGATTATGGATGATATGGAATGCACGGTGAGCAAAAACCGAGAGGGTCAGATCCTTATTGAGAGATGAGGCGTCGGTGGTGGCTCACTGCTCGAGAAGGCATCAAGCCGCATCGATTAATCGGGAATTCTTTAAAGCGCCTTCCAAGGAAAATACGTCGAACGAGCTATGTAGATGCCCGAAGGAAGGAATTTCAATCTTGTCCAAGGAAGTAAGACCGTGGCAAGATATGAAGCCGAAGTTTTACGCCCGAGCCGTTATGCTCGGACAATTGTAGCAACAGATCATGAACGTTGTATGCGTTTGAGGATGGACTTAATGATGAGTGAGGGTTACGATTGCTCCATGAGAAGTTAGAAATTTTTCGACTCTTGTGGAGAAGGCCAAAATAGCCAAGAGGCTAAGAACTCGAACAGCGAACCGAGAAAGATCCCGAAACAAAGAGAGACACAGCAGATCTGGTTCTTCCAAGAGATTCGAAGAAACCCAAATGATGAATCGTTCAAGGCGTAACCCCGTAGCAAATAATCAAGTCGAGATTGCACCGAGTGTGGGAAAAGGCATTTTGGGGAATCTTTGGAGGAAAACGGTGCATGCTACAAATGCGGTTCAATGGAACATCATTACAAAAGTTGTCCTCGACGAATGGATACGACTCAAGAAGTCCGTAATAATGATGCACAATGGCCCGGGTGTCAAGCACCACCGAGAGGTCGTGGACCGGTCGTGGTGGTAATGGGGCTGGTCGTGGTCAAGGTGCACCGGTCGAGGCAATGGTAATAGAGGAAATGCGATGCAAGACGACTGGATCGGTTTATGCGGTTAGACGCCAAGACGGTAATGCACGATGTGATAACAGACGTTCTTCATTTTGATGTACTGTTATTGCCTTAATAGATATTGGCTTTACTCATTCATATGTATCTAGTGCCATATCTGGAAATCAATTTAGAATCAAATTATCGAAAATGAGATGACAAGAATCAGTCCTTTAGAACCAAGAATCTTATTAATAAAATATTTAAAGACGTGCCCTTAAAAATCCAAGAGGAAGTATTCTTAGCAAATTTGATGGAACTACCTTTCGCGAGTTCGATCTCATTCAGGCATGGTTGGTTGGTTAACCATCTAAGCGCAATTGGATTGTCTGAAAAATGAATGTCAAGAAGGACCCGGATGATAAGGAAATCATAATGATTGGTGAACGAAAGAACTATCGGCAAATGTGGTATCCGCATTAAAAGCGGAGAAGTTGGTGCGGAAAGGGCACGGGCATTCCTAGCCTTTATCGTGCTTTGGATGCCAAAGAATTATCCGTGAATGATGTGAGGACGGTGAAGGAATTTCCGATGTATTTCTGAAGAACTTCCGGTATACCTCGGATCGAGAAGTAGAATTTGGCATTGAGCTTTTGCAGGGACGGCTCCGGTGTCCATTGCTCCCTATAGAATGGCAAGAAGGAGTTGGGTGAGCTCAAAGCTCAAATTCAAGAATTGCCGGATCGGGATTCATTCGACCAAGTGTGTCTCCGTGGGGAGCACCGGTTTTGTTAAATCAAGAAGAAGGATGGATCGATGCGTATGTGCATTGACTATGTGCGTTGAATAAATTGACGATCAAGAATCGGTATCCTCTGCCGAGAATTGACGACTGCTTGATCAATTGAAGGAGCTTGATTTTCTCCAAAATTGATTTAAGGTCGGGTTATCACCACTTAAGGTAAAAGAAGCGGACATTTATAAGACGGCATTTTGGACCGCTATTTTACACTATGAGTTTGTAGTGATGCCGTTTGATTAACCAATGCACCAATGCATTTATGGACATGATGAACCCAGTCTTCCAACCATATTTAGACCGGTTTGTGGTAGTGTTCATAGATGATATATTGGTTTATTCGAGAAATGAGGAGGAACATGACCAAGCATTTACGGATAGTATTACAATTACTTCGTGATAAGCAATTGTATGCCAAATTTGGTAAATGCAATTTTGGCTAAAGGAGGTGACTTTCCTTGGTCATGTAGTATCGGTAGAAGGAATAAGGTGGATCCTCGGAAAATTGAGGCTATTCGGATTGGAAGCCACCAACATCGATGGTGAAATTTGAGTTTCTTAGGCTTGGTCGGATACTATAGACGCTATGTAGAGGGTTTTCATTGATTGTTGCACCCTAACTAAGCTGTTGCGAAAGGAGCTCCGTACATCTGGACTGAAAAGCAGCAAGAGAGTTTTGAAAAATTGAAGAAGATCCTGACAGAAGCTCCAGTTTTAATTCAACCCGAGGCTGGAAAAGAATTCACTGTTTATTGTGATGCGTCTCACACGGGTCTGGGTTGTGTGTTGATGCAAAATGGAAAGGTGGTGGCCTATGCTTTCGTCAATTGAGACCACACAAGTAAACTACCCTACTCATGATTTGGAGTTAGCTGCCGTTGTCTTTGCTCTAAAGATTTGGAGGCACTATCTCTATGGTGAGAAGTCCATAATCTACACGGATCACAAGAGTCTTAAATACCTCCTTACCCAGAAGGAGTTGAATTTAAGACAAAGAAGATGGGTAGAATTGTTAAAAGATTATGATTTCTCCATCGAATACCATCCCGGAAAGGCTAACGTGGTAGCCGAGCGTTAAGTCGTAAGGCGGATTCGAATTAAGAGCTCTATTTGCCCATTTGAGTGCATGACGAGGATGGCGGTTTGTTAGCGTAACTTGGTGAAGCCATTGTGGTTGGAACAAATCAAGGAAAAATGTACATCGATGAGAAGTTGGGACCTTTCTATGCGACAAGTTGAAAATGGCGAAATTGAGGATTTTGGAATAAACACGGAGGTGTGTTGTGCTTTCGAGGAAGAGTATGCATGCCTAAGGATTTAGATCTCGAGGCAACCGATTCTACGGAGGCGATAGTAGCCCTTACGCTATGCATCCGGAGGAAATAAGATGTATCGAGATCTCCGTGAGCGATATTGGTGGCGGTGGTTGAAGCGTGAGATTACAGAGTTCGTGGGAAAATGTTTGACTTGTCGCAAGTGAAGGCGAACACCAATTACCGTCTGGATTGTTACAACCGATAAAGATTCCTCTTTGGAAATGGGAGAGGATAACTATGGATTTTGTTAGTGGGTTACCGTTAACACCTACTAAGAAAAATTCCGTTTGGGTAATTGTTGATCTACCGACGAAGACCGCTCATTTCTTGCCACCAGACGGATTATTCTTTGCGAAATTGGCGAAACTTTACGATCCGAAATTGTGAGGTTACATGGGGTACTGTATCTATTATATCGGATAGGGACCCTAGGTTTACATCACGATTCGAAAGCTCGCATGAAGCCTTGGGAACAAAGTTGAATTTCAAGACGGCTTTTCATCCTCGGTCGATGGTCATCGGAGAGTAATTCGAGATATTGGAAGATATGTTAAGAGGATGTGTAATCGACTTGTGGGTAGTTGGGAGGATTATCTACCACCGCGTAATTTGCGATATAACAACGCCTATCGGCCTAGCATTCGATGGCACCTTACGAGGCATTGTATGGTCGTAAGTGTCGCTCTCCTATTTGTTGGACCGAGTTGGGCGAAAGATGATGTTAGGTCCGAGATGATATCCGAGACCGAGGATAAGGTAAAAGTTATTCGAGCACGGTTGAAAGAAGCCTCGGATAGAGCGTAAGTCGACGCAGATCTGAAGCGGAGGGACATCGAGTATAGTGTGGGAGATCGGGTTTTCTTGAAGGTATCTCCTTGGAAAAAGATCTTCAGATTCGGAAGGAAGGGCAAGCTAAGTCCTAGATATATTGGACCTTATCGTGTCAAGCGTGTTGGTCCAAATGGCATATCGATTGAGTTACCTCAGGAGTTAGATCAAATTCATAATGTCTTTCATGTTTCCATGTTGAGGCGTTATAGATCGGATCCTTTGCACATTATACCCGGTAGAAGAATTGAGCTGAATCCAGATTTGTCCTTTGAAGAAGAACCAGTGGAAATCCTAGACCGAGATGTCAAGGTATTAAGGAAGAAAAGCTGCACTGCTGGTCAAAGTTCTATGGCGTAACCACGAGTGGAAGAAGCTACGTGGGAGCCAGAGGATGCAATTCGGCAGACAATACCCTCACCTTTTTCAACTGTGTAAATTTCGAGGACGAAATTTTCTTTAAGGAGGGTAGAGTTGTAACACCCTAAAATTTGAGTATTTAAATTTGCATAATTTTGGTGTTTAGATTTTAAAGGAAAAATCTTTTATTTTAATTTGGTGTTTATTGAAATCTTGAGAGGGTAAAGCATAATTTGGAGAAGAAATAAAATTTATTAAAGTGAGATTTATGGAAGTGAAACAAAGGTGATTAAGACTTAAGCTAAATTAAGTGCTAAAAGTGTCATAAAATGAGCATATGGCATGGTGGAGATTGGCGCATGGGTTCAAGTAAGAGGGAAGAGGTTCGAATCCTTGTATAGCACCTAGATAAAATTTTTGTTTTAATTTTACGCTCATGGCTATGAAGTGTCGGCAAGGGACATATAAGGAAGGTGTTGACCATGTATTTTTGGTTAGTGTATCAAGGGATTAAGGTAACAACTAACATATGGTATGAAATCAAAAGTTTAAGGAAAGATAGGGGGGACATAAGGCACTTATCAAGGGGAAAATTTGGAAAGAAATAATGGCCAATTGACCATAGGCTGGACGGCAATATTGGTAGGGGGAGGAGAGCCAAAATTTTGTTAGTTTGGCAAAAATCTCATTCTTTTCTCTTTGGTTAACCTTTGCACTTTGTGCAGAATTTTATTCCTCTCCTTTCAATATCCCTTTTTGGCCGAATTTTGCACTTGGTTAAGCCAATATCTCTTGACCATTTGGTCACTTTTATTCATTTTGTTAACTTTCTTTTGTATTCTCCTTGTCTTGAAATCACCTATACCAAAATCAATCTCTTTCTTTTTCTTTGCCATGGCGAATATACCAAACACCTAAGTTCATATTTTTCTTTTCTTTTCTTCTAATCTCCTTGAAATCAAAACATCATCACCATCATCCTTTCGTTCTTATACTATTTCTTTTCAATGAAAATTTTCTCCATCTTCACTCTCTTGGCGAATGTTATTGTGCCTATAAGCCAAAAATTATTTTTCCATTCTTAATCATTTATAGTAGAATCTTTCATCAATTTAGACACCATTCTCCATCCTTTTCTTTTCGATTGTGGATCATAGGTAAGGGGTTTTCTTTTCCATTTTCGTTTTAATAAGTGATATTATGGCCGAATGTCATTAGATTATTGAAGGTCTTTTGGATTGATATGGCATTCATATTAATAACGTTTTTCGTTATTATTTAGTGCAATAACGAGATCGGAACTCAAGAGATCGGGAGAAACGTTGGAGACGTTTTATTTTGGTAAGGAAATCAAATCTCTTTAAATCTCTAGTATTATTGATATTATTTTAGATCTAACTAAATTCTTTTGGATCTTGAAGATATCAAGATAGGGAAGAAAAGGCGGTGTTTAGTTATCGTAAGAGGGTGGATCTGTAAATCCCCATTCAAACGAAGAGCGGTTTCGCAATCGGATTTTCCACTTGGGTTGTGGGCCATCTTCCAAAGAAGTCCATTATTCAAGTAGTACGAACCTCTGAGCCGTTATCGTTGGTGGATTCTCGTGGCTAGTGAATCGATAAACGAAGGAAAACCAAAAATCAAGTGATTCAAAATCAAGAGGGTAAGATTTTGGATCCATTAACAAATAAGATTATTTTTGCGAATTAGTTGTCTAACGAATCGAAATATATTTTAGGTGCCGAGAGCGAGAAGGATAATACTCACGGATCGAGGTGTGTAATTTCACCCTCATTATTTTTGGGTTGTATGTCAAATTTCGGTATGGTAGAAAATCGTAAAAACGACTAGATCGGTAAAAGCACAAAATTGATATTTTGACGAAATACGTAAAACGACTAAATCGTGAAAATTACTTAAACGCCTCAAGAAATTAATTGTTATTATGAAAATTTGATGTTTCGTGAAAATGGGCCGTAAATACTCTAGTTCGTGAAAATGGGCCGTAAATACTCTAGTTCGTGAAAATGGGTAGTAAATACTCTAGTTCGTGAAAATGGGCCGTAAATACTCTAGTTCGTGAAAATGGTAGTAAATACTCTAGTTCGTGAAAATGGGTAGTAAATACTCTAGTTCGATAAATTGGGCCATAAATACTCTAGTTCGTTAAAATTTAGCCAAAACGCTCTAGTTTGGTAAATGGGCCAAAGCCCACTAAATTGCTAAATGGATAAATTGCTATAATTATGGGCCAAATGAAATGTCATTGATAAACCCACCATGTTATGTATTGATAATAAATTTTATATTTTTAAAGTACATGTATAATTGCATGGGTGGGATTTATGAAGAGAAGAATGGCCGATTGCCACAATATCGGCTTATTGCCTCTAGTTCTATGGTTTCGCCACAATATCGCTTATTGCCTCTAGTTCGGTGGCTTTCGCCACAATATCGACTTATTGCCTCTAGTTCGGTGGTTTCGCCACAATATCGCTTATTGCCTCTAGTTCGGTGGCTATGCCACGATTATAAAAAGGCTTAATGCCTACGATTGGTGTGATGGCGGGGTGGGTTGACTTGATCCCCACGGTGTGATGGTTGGTGCGGGGTGTTAGCGGATGGATATTAGGTTTGGGTTGGGAATTACATTTTTTTTATGCATTATTAATTATTTTAAATTCATGATATATTATTGAATTTCGAATTGGGCTCAAGCCCAAAGATAATATCTTGACAACTGGCCCAATAATGGTGGTAAGTGAGTTACACATCGAGTTCTAAGTAACTCACCCTTTAATTTCTTTCCATCTCGTAATGGAAACCGATGTGAAATTAATGAGGATGACTTCGTGGAGGCCATCTTCGCTAAATAAGGGTTATTTAAATTCGAACTTTTAATTATTATTTTTACTATTTTGGGATGTTGTAATAAATGGCCTCTATAAATAACTTATGGATTTTATGTGTGTTGGAATTTAAACTTTATTTGGGCTTTTAAATCATGGGTGTGATTTATGATGCTTTACTAAAATGAACTTGGGTTTTCAAAGTATATGGAATTCTTTTATAAATAATTCTTTTTGTTAACTCTTTAACAAATTTCCTAACGGTTTTAGATAATACAATGATTTTCAACTAAATGTTTTAAATATTTATCAAAATCTAATACTCTACAAATTTTAAAATCCGTAAACAATATTGTAGTTTTCAACTCATTAAGGATTTAAGAATAGTTCGAATCATGTAACAAACCAAATCTAGTCTCAACGCATAGACCGGGTTTGGGGTGTTACAAAAAACATAAATTTCATACAAAAATAATCAAACTTTACTTACCAATCTAAACATGCAATAAAGCTTCTTAACAACCCCTTCTCCCTATCCTTATGGTTTCGAAAAGAAGAAAAAAGGAATAAAGATACTCTTTCTTGGTTTTTCTTCTCCTCACTAACTATATTTCTCCTCCTTTTATTATTAATACATTAAAACCTTTTATATTAATTTTTTTAAACTTAATTAATATACTAACATAACACATATAATACTTATAATATTTACTAAAACCTTCCACCATCACACACTTATATAAATAATGGCTTATTTATTTAATAAGTCCCTTAATTTAGATCCACCTTATAATTTAATTTAATTTCCCACTTTTATCACTTATTTGATTTAGTCGTCATACTTTAATTAAACACTTAATACTTAGATTTATCTAACTATCATACAATTCCTTCCTAAGACAAATTCATTAAATATTTAATGAAAATAATTATAAACCCGATTCATGAAAATGAGATCCCAGAAGTACGTTTCCCGATACCTTTGACTTTTAGGTTGTTATAGAAGTACACAAGAATAAAATATGATCATTGTGTGTATTTTTTGCAAGCTTCAAAATGATTCTTTCATATATCTTCTTTATGTTGATGATATGTTGATAGCTTTCAAAATTCAAATAGAGATTGAGAAGCTAAAGACATAGTTGAAAAAGGAGTTTGAGATGAAGGATCTAGAAGAAGCAAAGAAGATTCTTGGCATGGAGATAGATAGAGATAGAAGTTTGTAGAGGCTTTTTTTGACTTAGAAACAAGATCTGAGATCTTTACAAAAGCGTTTTGGCATGAATGAAAAGTCAAAGCCTGTTAGCACTCCTCATGCTCCTCATTTTGAGCGTAATGCCTCTATGTTGCCAAAGAATGATGTAGAACGAGAATATATGTAAAAGATATGTTGTTGGAAAATTAATGTATGTTATGGTATGGTATGTAAAGTACTTGGCATTTCCCAAGCAGTGGGGGTTGTAAGTAGGTGTATGCATGATCTAGGAAAAGAGAATTGGCAAGCTGTGAAATTGATTTTGCGATATATCTAGAGTACAATGGATATTAGATTGATATTTTGAGCAAGAAGATAATCAGGGTGTGGTTGGATATTGTGATTCAGACTATGCTTGGGATGTGGACAAACGACGATCAAATACTAGTTATGTGTTTACTCTTGCAAAGACACTAGTTAGTTGGAAGTCTACTTTACAGTCAATAGTTGCTTTATCTACTACAGACGCGGGTATACGAAAATCACAGAGGCTGTAAAAGAGGCAATTTGGCTTTAAGATAGAAATTAAGAAGAAGTATGTCAAAGTACATTGTGATAGTCATAGTGTTATTTAGTTAGCAAAGAATCAAGTTTATCATGCAAGGACGAAACACATTGATGTCTGGTACCATTTTGTACGAGAGATTCTGGAAGAATGTGGACTAAAGATCTAGAAAATTCCAACTACTAAAAATCTTGCTAATATGATGACTAGGGTTGTGACTGCGATCAAGTTCCTACTATGTTTGGACTTGATCAATGTTAAAACTTGGCAGTTGAAATTTGAAAACACTATCAAATGTTGTTTTAGTAATGAGAGGTGGAAATTTGCTAAGGTGGAGATTTGTTAAAATAGCACAACCCCACAACTAAAAAATACAAGGTCATGGATAGTTTGTACTACTATAAATAGGGGTTGTTTCTCCACCTTTGAATCATATCAAAATTTTCTTCAAAATTTTCTTCATAAGGCAAATTTTCACTTTTCATATTTGTAATTTTTCACTTGTATCTTTTGCAATGAAATATGCTTGGTAGTGTCTGAGGACGTAGGCATAATTTGTTGAACCTCGTTAAAATTTTGGTGTTCTTTATTATTTTATTTATCTTTCAATATTTTTTAAGATATAATTTTAGTAATATATTGTGATGTTAAATTAAATTGTAGGGATATTCTGTTTGGGAGGTTGGGTTTTAAGCAGGACTGTTTTTGATGCCTCTAATCTTTCCTGGGAATTAAATCTAATGTGATTTTCTAATACAATAATTTACTCCTTTTTACCCTATTCACACAATAATACACACACAACGCTCATTTGTGTAAACCGAAGTACCTTCGTATAATGAACCCTATGGCATGCCAACTATACCCTAACTCTATTTGAGACTGTTTAATAAGGAATCTATACTATCATTAAACATGAATTCACATATCATTCAATCATTTCATTATAATTCCATATCCATACCATTTCACAACATAAACATACATATATATATATATATGTGTGTGTGTGTGTGTGTGTGTGCGTGTGTGTATGTGTATTCAATAATTCAACAAATTATCAAGTCACGAGTTTAACTCACATTGTATGAAGTCAACCACAATCATTATTCCATTCTTGTTATTACAGTTTCATAGTCTCTATCACATTTTGAATACATGCATTTATGTGTTAAAAAAGTACTTTTATTGTAAACTAAATTTAGCATATTACAACTTATTTTATTTTAAGATACTAATATAAGTCAATACATTATGTTATAATGAAATTGATTTATGCTTAATTTACCAATTCATCTTATATATATAAACAATTATATTTACTTGTTTACTAATTTTATCAAATATCATAATCTAGGAATAGCTACACATGCTTTCGTTAATCCATTATCAATTAATATTAATCCATCATTCATGTTCAAATTCATCAAAACATAACTATCTTTATTATCAATTTCTTTTTTATAACTACTTAGTCAATATAGGTAAAGAAAGCAAATTATATTAGCACAAACTAATTTTTGCTATCTGTCATCTGCTATCGCCTTAGTCCCTCAATATTTCAACTTTTTCTTTAGCTATGTTCATCTTTTTCTATACAACAACAATATCAGTTTCTCATCAATAATCATATAACTTACACTTAAAACATATTTTGCACTCTTTTCACTTTAGTCCCTTATAATCTTAATATCCAAAATTCACATAACTCGTAATCCTTTCATTTGAATTTAATTCTAGTTTATAATTTACGAACCCTTAACTATAAAAAATTATTCTTAAATATTCTATCTTAATTTCAACACATATAAATTTCCCATTCACACAAAATGCATAACTTTCTTAGTATTTTTCTATTGAAATTTTACAACTATAAGAATGAGCTGACACTAATCATTTGTAGTTGTAACATAAATCTAATTCATCTCACCTATCTCAAATGCTAATCGAATGAGCCAAAGTCTTACTAAAGCTATTCCTTTAGTAATATTTAGTTACATAGGCATGAGTTTTTAAAATCAACCATTTATCTATCTTTTCATTAATTGAAGCTATTAACTCTTGTTTAAAGGATAAGGGCTTACGATTTGATGGGTAGAAATCTCCCTTTCTTGTAACAGCTCGATTTTGGACCTAGTCAAAATAGTAGTTTCGGGACCACAAATCTGACGTAGTAAAATTCATTTTTATTACATTTATATGGTCTATAGTTTGACAAAATGATTTCACAAAAATTTCGTTTGAAAATTTTGACATTTGGGCACTCAATATAGTAAAAAGGACTAAATTGTAAAAAGTGCAAAAGTTGAGTTATACATGCTAGAGGTGTCTAATTTCTATGAAATTTTAAATTGAAGGTCTTTAGATTGTAATTAGACCACTTGTTAAGTTAGTTGACAAAAATGGACAGGGTGAGATAAAATTTCAAAGTTTTAAGTGAAGGGTATTTTGGTCATTTGATAAATAAAAGAATAAAAAGGGAAAATAAAGCCAAAGAGTAACATCCTGAAATTGGGCCTAGTAGGATTGGGCCTTGAGCTTTAGGAAATTAGAATAGTTTTTAGTATGGTTTATTTAATGAAGTGGATTAAGTGAGCTTAGCACTTAAGTTAATTTAAGTGTTAAATTAAAGCACAAGAGGAATAAGTGGCAAGATGGTTAAGGCTCTTGAAAGGTGGCTTGAGGTTAGAGGTTCGAGTAGTATATTTAGCATTTTGAAACTTTATTTTGTATTTTAACATTAATGGCGGTCAACCTATGTTTATGATAGGTTGGACTTCATCTTTAGTAAGTTGAATTTTGCTTAAGGAAAGCTTGAAGATAGGGATAAGAATCTTGAGTTTATGGTATTATGAGGGACAAGGGCATGAAAGGTGGAGAATGTTTTCCTAGGCCTTAATGGTTGAATGTGGACTGCATGTGTGGAAAAGGGGATGGTAGAATGTGATAGGTAGCTTGGGGGATGTAACACCTAAAAATCGAGTATTTAAATTGGCATGATTTTGGTGTTTAGATGTTAAAGGAAATTTTTTTTTTTTTTTTATTTCTTTTATTTTAGTGTTTATTAAAGTCCTAGAGAGGGTAAAGCATAAATTGGAGAAGAATAAAATTTATTATTGGGAATTTATTGAAGTGAAACAAAGGTGATTAAGACTTAAGCTAAATTATGTGCTTAAAGTGTCATAAAATGAGCATATGGCATGGTGGAGAATGGCGCATGGGTTCAAGTAAGAGGGAAGAGGTTCGAATCCCTTGTATAGCACCTAGATAAAATTTTTGTTTTAATTTTCTGCTCATGGCTATGAAGTGTCGGCAAGGGGACATATAAGGAAGGTGTTGACCATGTATTTTTGGTTAGTGTATCAAGAGATTAAGGTAACAACTAACATATGGTATGGAATCAAAAGTTTAAGGAAAGATAGGGGGACATAAGGCACTTATCTAGGGAAAATTTGGAAAGAAATAATGGCCAATTGACCATAGGCTGGACGGCAATATTGGTAGGGGAGGAGAGCCAAAATTTTGTTAGTTGGCAAAAATCTCATTCTTTTCTCTTTGGTTAACCTTTGCACTTTGTGCGAAATTTTATTCCTCTCCTTTCAATATCCCTATTTGGCGAATTTTTGCACTTGGTTAAGCCAAAGTTTTGTGACCATTTGGTCATTCCTTTTCTTATCTTGATAACCAATTCTTGTGCCTCTTTCTTCTTGTGCCAAATCACCTATACCAAAATCAATTTCTTTTCTTTTTTCTTTGCCATGGCCAGAATATACCAAACACCTAAAGTTCTTATTTTTCTTTTCTTTTCTTCTAATCTCCTTGAAATCAAAACATCATCACCATCATCCTTTCGTTCTTATACTATTTCTTTTCAATCGAAAATTCTCTCCATCTTCACTCTCTTGGCGAATGTTATTGTGCCTATAAGCCAAAAATTATTTTTCCATTCTTAATCATTTATAGCGAATCTTCCATCAATTAAACATCATTCTTAATCTTGCTTTTCGTCCGTGGGAAGTAGGTAAGGGTTTCTCTCCATTTTTGATTTATTGATTAGTGATATTATGGCCGAATATCATAGGATTTTTGAGAGTCTTTTGGATTGATATAGCATTCATACTAATAACGTTTATTTCGTTATTATTTAGTGCAATAACGGAGATTGGAATTCAAGTGATCGGAGAATCGTGGAAGCGTAGGAAGCGTTTCATTTTGGTAAGGAAATCCTACTTTTAAATCTCTAGTATTATTGATATTATTTTAGAACTAACTAAATTCTTTTGGATCTTGAAGATGTCAAGATAGGGAAGAAAAAGGCGGTGTTTAGTTATCGTAAGAGGGTGGATCTGTAAATCCCCATTCAAACGAAGAGCGGTTTCGCATCAGGGATTTTCCACCGGGTTGTGGGCCATCTTAGAAAGAAGTCCATTATTTGAAGTAGTACGAACCTCGGAGCCGTTATCGTTGGTGGATTCTCGTGACTAGTGAATCGATAAACGAAGGAAAACCGAAAATCAAGTGATTCAAAATCAAGAAGGTAAGATTTTGGATCCATTAACAAATAAGATTATTTTGCGAATTAGTTGTCTAACGAATCGAAATATATTTTAGGTGCCGAGGAGCGAGAAGGGATAATACTCACGGTATCGAGGTGTGTAATTTCACCTCATTATTTTAGGGTTGTATGTCAAATTTGGTATGGTAGAAAAATCGTAAAAGCGACTAGATCGGTAAAAGCACAAAATTGATATTTTGACGAAATCGTAAAAGCGACTAAATCGTGAAAATTTCAAAACGCCCCAAGAAATTAATTGTTATTATGAAAATTTGATGTTTCGTGAAAATGGGCGTAAATACTCTAGTTCGTGAAAATGGGCCGTAAATACTCTAGTTCGTGAAAATGGTAGTAAATACTCTAGTTCGTGAAAATGGGCCGTAAATACTCTAGTTCGTGAAAATGGGCCAGTAAATACTCTAGTTCGATAAATTGGGCCATAAATACTCTAGTTCGTTAAAATTTAGCCAAAACGCTCTAGTTTGGTAAATGGGCCAAAGCCCACTAAATTGCTAAATGGATAAATTGCTATAATTATGGGCCAAATGAAATGTCATTGATAAAACCCACCATGTTATGTATTGATAATAAATTTTATATTTTTAAAGTACATGTATAATTGCATGGGTGGGATTTATGAAGAGAAGAATGGCCGATTGCCACAATATCGGCTTATTGCCTCTAGTTCGGTGGGCTCGCCACAATATCGACTTATTGCCTCTAGTTGGTGGCTCGCCACAATATCGACTTATTGCCTCTAGTTAATTGGCTCTCGCCACAATATCGACTTATTGCCTCTAGTTCGGTGGCTATGCCACAATTATAAAAGGCTTAATGCCTACGATTGGTGTGATGGCGGGGTGGGTTGACTTGATCCCCAGGTGTGATGGTTGGTGCAGGGGTGTTAGCGGATGGTTATTAGGTTTGGGTTGGGAATTTCATTTTCATGCATTATTAATTATTTTAAATTCATGTTATATTGTTGAATTACGGATTGGGCTCAAGCCCAACATAATATCTTGACAATCGGCCCAATAATGGTGGTAAGTGAGTTACACTTTGAGTTCTAAGTAACTCACCCTTTAATTTCTTTCCATCTCGGGTAATGGAAACCGATGTGGACTTAATGAGGATGACTTCGTGGAGGCCATCTTTGCTAAATAAGGGTTATTTAAATTACGAACTTTTAATTATTATTTTACTATTTTGGGATGTTGTAATAAATGGCCTCTATAAATAACTTATGGATTTTATGTGTGTTGGAATTTAAACTTTATTTGGGCTTTTAAATCATGGGTGTGATTTATGATGCTTTACTAAAATGAACTTGGGTTTTCAAAGTATAAGGAATTCTTTATAAATAATTCTTTTCTTGCTAACTCTTTAACAAATTTCCTAACGGTTTTAGATAATACAATGATTTTCAACTAATGTTTTAAATATTTATCAAAATCTAATACTCTACAAATTTTAAACTCAGTAAACAATATTGTAGTTTTCAACTCATTAAGGATTTAAGAATAGTTGAATCATGTAACAAACCAAATCTAGTCTCAACGCATAGACCGGGTTTGGGGTGTTACATTTAGTAATATCGAGCCAGTTTCAAAAACTCGGCTGTGGTTTGGGTTCAAAAATAATTTCTGTATGAAAATGCTCAATGGTATTTTAAAGATCAGTATGGCACCACAAGCATCCGGCAACAAGTCAAGTAAGTATTTACTGCTTAAATGATTACTATGATATGATCATAGGAATACTCTAGAACTTCTAGTTTTAGATGTGAAAAACTGTAGAGATTGAGACTATAGGACACGTTGCGAAAAACAACTTTATATCTCAAATCTCATAAAATATCGTTAATAAACACCGAAACAAAATTTCTGATTCATAAAACTTGTAATCAGATAAACGAACAAGCAAACATGAGTACAAGAGGGCGTGGTCGTGGGCCAGCGTAGGCGTGGCCGTGGTAGAGGCCGAGGTGCTACTGGTGAAGCACCAAATCATATGCGAAGTGGGCCTTTTGCGTCAATAGAAAGTGAGACCGGATCACGCGATCACATGGAAGAAGATCATGCATTGACTCAAGCAATGCTACGAGTCTTGGAAAGGGTCATTTGGAACTAGAATTGGGCCAACAACTCGTGGGTCAATTTCAGAGCGACTTAAGCGAATAATGCGAAGTTTTTGAGGAGTCTACGGTGTAGCTCCAAATGTGGCGAATCTTGGCTCAAGGCGTGGAGCGGATTATGGATGATATGGAATGCAGGTACCGAGCAAAAAGCGAGAGGGCTGTATCCTTATTGAGAGATGAGGCGTGTCGGTGGTGGCTCTTTGCTCGAGAGGCAACTGAAGCCGCAGCGATTAAGCGGGAATTCTTTAAAGCGCCTTCCAAGGAAAATACGTCGGACGAGCTATGTAGATGCCGAAGGAAGGAATTTCTGAATCTTGTCCAAGGAAGTAAGGCCAGTGGCGACATATGAAGTGAGTTTTACGTCCGAGCCGTTATGCGGACAATTGTAGCAAGATCATGAGCGTTGTATGCGTTTGAGGATGGACTTAATGATGAGTGAGGGTTACGATTGCTCATGACAAGTTAGAAATTTTTCGACTCTTGTGGAGAAGGCCAAAATAGCCGAAGAGGCTAAGAACTCGAAGCAGCGAGCGAGAAAGATCCGAAACAAGAGAGACACAACGATCTGGTTCTTCCAAGAGATTCGGAAGAAACCCGAAATGATGAATCGGTTCAAGGCGTAACCCGTAGCAAATAATCGAAGTCGAGATTGTCTTGAGTGTGGGAAAAGGCATTTTGGGAATCTTTGGAGGAAAGCGGTGCATGCTACAAATGCGGTTCAATGGAACATCGGTACAAAAGTTGTCCTCGACGAATGGATCGACTCAAGAAGTCCGTAATAATGATGCCACACCGGCCGGGGGTAATCGGCAGACCACCGAGAGGTCGTGGACCAGGTCGTGGTGGTAATGGGGCTGGTCGTGGTCAAGGTGCACCGGTCGAGGCAATGGTAATAGAGAAATGCGGATGCAAGGCGACTGATGCGGTCTATGCGGTTAGGCGCCATGAGGCGGCAATGCACTGATGTGATAAGCTGATACGTTCTTCATTTTGATGTACTGTTATTGCCTTAATAGATATTGGCTCTACTCATTCATATGTATCTAGTGCCATATCCGAAATCAATTTAGAATCAAATTACGAAAATGAGATGACGATGTCAGTCCTTTTAGACGATCGATGATTATTAATAAAATATTTAAAGGCGTACCCTTAAAATCCAAGAGGAAGTATTCTTAGCAAATTTGATGGAACTACCTTTGGTGAGTTCGATCTCATTCAGGCATGGATGGTTGGTTAACCATCGAGCGCAATTGAATTTGTCTTTGAAAACGAATGATGAAGGACCCGGATGATAAGGAAATCATAATGATTGGTGAGCGAAAGAACTATCGGCAAATGTGGTATACGCATTAAAAGCGGAGAAGTTGGTGCGGAAAGTGCGAGCATTCCTAGCCTTTATCATGCTTTGGATGCCAAGGAATTATCCGTGAATGATGTGAGGACGGTGAAGGAATTTCCGATGTATTTCGAAGAACTTCGGCATACCTCGGATCGGGAAGTAGAATTTGGCATTGAGCTTTTGCAGGGCGGCTCGAGTCCATTGCTCCTATAGAATGGCAATCAAGGAGTTGGTGAGCTCAAAGCTCAAATTCAAGAATTGCTGGATCGAGGATTCATTCGACCAAGTGTGTCTCCGTGGGAGCACCGGTTTTGTTCGTCAAGAAGAAGGATGGATCGATGCGTATGTGCATTGACTACTGAGCGATTGAATAAATTGACGATCAAGAATCGGTATCCTCTGCGAAATTGACGACTGTTCGATCAATTGAAGGGAGCTTGATTTTCTCAAAATTGATTTAAGGTCGGGTTATCACCGACTTAAGGTGAAAAAGCGGACATCTATAAGACGACATTTCGGACACGTTACGGACACTATGAGTTTGTAGTGATGCGTTTGGATTAACCAATGCACCAAATTTGCATTTATGGACATGATGAACCAAGTCTTCCAACCATATTTAGACCGGTTTGTGGTAGTGTTCATAGATGATATATTGGTTTATTCGAGAAATGAGGAGGAACATGACCAGACATTTGCGGATAGTATTACAACTACTTCGTGATAAGCAATTGTATGCCAAATTTGGTAAATGCGAATTTTGGCTAAAGGAGGTGACTTTTCTTGGTCATGTAGTATCAATTTGAAGGAATAAGGGTAGATCCTCGGAAAATTGAGGCTATTACGGATTGGAAACCACCAACATCAATAGCTGAAATTCGGAGTTTCTTAGGCTTGGTGGATACTATAGGCGCTTTGTAGAGGGTTTTCGTTGATTCTTTGCACCTAACTAAATTGTTGCGTAAAGGAGTTAGTATATCCGACCGAAAAGCAAGAGAGTTTCGAGAAATTGAAGAAGATCTGATGAAGCTCCGCTTTTGATTCAAAGTAGAGGCGGAAAAGAATTCACTGTTTATTGTGATCGTCTCACAGGTGCAGGTTGTGTGTTGATGCAAAATGGAAAGGTGGTGGCTTATGCTTCTCGTCAATTGAGGCCACACGAAGTAAACTACCCTACTCATGATTTGGAGTTAGCTGCGTTGTCTTTGCTCTAAAGATTTGGAGGCACTATCTCTATGGTGAGAAGTCCATAATCTACACGGATCACAAGAGTCTTAAATACCTCCTTACCCAGAAGGAGTTGAATTTAAGACAAAGAAGATGGGTAGAATTGTTAAAAGATTATGATTTCTCCATCGAATACCATCCTGGAAAGGCTAACGTGGTAGCTGACGCGTTAAGTCGGAAGGCGGTATCTGAATTAAGAGCTCTATTTGCCCATTTGAGTCTGTACGAGGATGGCAGTTTGTTAGCAGAACTACAGGTGAAGCCTCTGTGGCTGGAACAAATCAAGGAAAAACAGACATCAGATGAGAAGTTGGGACCCTTACTTCGGCAAGTTGAAAATGGTGAAATTGAAGATTTTGGAATAAACACTGAGGGTGTGTTGTGCTTTCGAGGGAGAGTATGCATGCCTAAGGATCTAGATTTGAGGCAACTGATTCTACGGGAGGCGCATAGTAGCCCTTATGCTATGCATCCCGGAGGAAATAAGATGTATCGAGATCTCCGTGAACAGTATTGGTGGCGGGGTTGAAGCGTGAGATTACGAGTTTGTGGGAAAATGTTTGACTTGTCGACAAGTGAAGGCGAACACCAATTACCGTGCGGATTGTTACAACCGATAAAGATTCCTCTTTGGAAATGGGAGAGGATAACTATGGATTTTGTTAGTGGGTTACCGTTAACACCTACTAAGAAAAATTCCGTTTGGGTAATTGTTGATCGGTTGTGAAGACCGCTCATTTCTTGCCGGTTAAATGCGGATTATTCTTTGCGAAGTTGGCGAAACTTTACGTATCCGAAATTGTGAGGTTGCATGGGTACCAGTATCTATTATATCGGATAGGGACCCTAGGTTTACATCACGATTCTGGAAAGCTCTGCATGAAGCCTTGGGAACAAAGTTGAATTTCAGTACGGCTTTTCATCCTCGATCGATGGTCGATCGGAAGAGTAATTCAGATATTGGAAGATATGTTAAGAGGATGTGTAATCGACTTGAGGGTAGTTGGGAGGATTATCTACCTTTGGCGAATTTAATATAACAACAGCCTATCGATCTAGCATTGAGATGGCACCTTACGAGGCATTGTATGGTCGTAAGTGTCGCTCTCCTATTTGTTGGTGAGTTAGGCGAAAAACGAGATGTTAGGTCCCGAGATGATATCCGAGACCGAGGATAAGGTAAAAGTTATTCGAGCACGGTTGAAAGAAGCCTCGGATAGAGCAGTAAGTCGACGCAGATCTGAAGCGGAGGGACATCGAGTATAGTGTGGGAGATCGGGTTTTCTTGAAGGTATCTCCTTGGAAAAGATCTTGATTCGGAAGGAAGGGCAAGCTAAGTCCTAGATATATTGGACCTTATCGTGTCTTTGAAGCGTGTTGGTCGATGGCATATCGATTGAGTTACCTCCGGAGTTAAATCAAATTCACAATGTCTTTCATGTTTCCATGTTGAGCGTTATAGGTCGGATCCTTTGCACATTATACGGTAGAAGAATTGGAGTGAATTGATTTGTCCTTTGAAGAAGAACGTTGGAAATCCTAGACCGAGATGTCAAGGTACTAAGGAAGAAAACCGTGCAGTTAGTTAAAGTTCTATGGCGTAACCACGAAGTGGAAGAAGCTACGTGGGAGCCAGAGGATGCAATTGACAACAATACCTCACCTTTTTCAACGGGTAAATTTCGAGGACGAAATTTTCTTTAAGGAGGGTAGAGTTGTAACACCTAAAAATCGAGTATTTAAATTGGCATGATTTTGGTGTTTAGATGTTAAAGGAAAATTTTTTTTTTTTTATTTCTTTTATTTTAGTGTTTATTAAAGTCCTAGAGAGGGTAAAGCATAAATTGGAGAAGAATAAAATTTATTATTGGGAATTTATTGAAGTGAAACAAAGGTGATTAAGACTTAAGCTAAATTATGTGCTTAAAGTGTCATAAAATGAGCATATGGCATGGTGGAGAATGGCGCATGGGTTCAAGTAAGAGGGAAGAGGTTGAATCCTTGTATAGCACCTAGATAAAATTTTTGTTTTAATTTTACGCTCATGGCTATGAAGTGTCAAGCAAGGGACATATAAGGAAGGTGTTGACCATGTATTTTTGGTTAGTGTATCAAGAGATTAAGGTAACAACTAACATATGGTATGGAATCAAAAGTTTAAGGAAAGATAGGGGGACATAAGGCACTTATCTAGGGAAAATTTGGAAAGAAATAATGGCCAATTGACCATAGGCTGGGCGGCAATATTGGTAGGGGAGGAGAGCCAAAATTTTGTTAGTTGGCAAAAATCTCATTCTTTTCTCTTTGGTTAACCTTTGCACTTTGTGCAGAAATTTTATTCCTCTCCTTTCAATATCCCTATTTGGCGAATTTTTGCACTTGGTTAAGCCAAAGTTTTGTGACCATTTGGTCATTCCTTTTCTTATCTTGATAACCAATTCTTGTGCCTCTTTCTTCTTGTCTTGAAATCACCTATACCAAAATCAATTTCTTTTCTTTTTTCTTTGCCATGGCGAATATACCAAGCACCTAAAGTTCTTATTTTTCTTTTCTTTTCTTCTAATCTCCTTGAAATCAAAACATCATCACCATCATCCTTTCGTTCTTATACTATTTCTTTTCAATCGAAAATTCTCTCCATCTTCACTCTCTTGGCGAATGTTATTGTGCCTATAAGCCAAAAATTATTTTTCCATTCTTAATCATTTATAGCAGAATCTTCCATCAATTAAACATCATTCTTAATCTTGCTTTTCGTCAGTGGGAAGTAGGTAAGGTTTCTCTCCATTTTTTGATTTATTGATTAGTGATATTATGGTAGAATATCATAGGATTTTTGAGAGTCTTTTGGATTGATATAGCATTCATACTAATAACGTTTATTTCGTTATTATTTAGTGCAATAACGGAGATTGGAATTCAAGTGATCGGAGAATCGTGGAAGCGTAGGAAGCGTTTCATTTTGGTAAGGAAATCCTACTTTTAAATCTCTAGTATTATTGATATTATTTTAGAACTAACTAAATTCTTTTGGATCTTGAAGATGTCAAGATAGGGAAGAAAAGGCGGTGTTTAGTTATCGTAAGAGGGTGGATCTGTAAATCCCCATTCAAGCGAAGAAGCGGTTTCGCGATCAGGATTTTCCAGGGTTGTGGGCCATCTTCGAAAGAAGTCCATTATTTGAAGTAATACGAACCTCGGAGCCGTTATCGTTGGTGGATTCTCGTGACTAGTGAATCGATAAGCGAAGGAAAACCGAAAATCAAGTGATTCAAAATCAAGAAGGTAAGATTTTGGATCCATTAACAAATAAGATTATTTTGCGAATTAGTTGTCTAACGAATGAAATATATTTTAGGTGCCGAGGCGAGAAGGGATAATACTCACGGTATCGAGGTGTGTAATTTCACCCTCATTATTTTAGGGTTGTATGTCAAATTTGGTATGGTAGAAAAATCGTAAAACGACTAGATCGGTAAAAGCACAAAATTGATATTTTGTGAAATACGTAAAAGCGACTAAATCGTGAAAATTTTAAAACGCCTCAAGAAATTAATTGTTATTATGAAAATTTGATGTTTCGTGAAAATGGGCCGTAAATACTCTAGTTCGTGAAAATGGGCGTAAATACTCTAGTTCGTGAAAATGGGCCGTAAATACTCTAGTTAAGTGAAAATGGGCGTAAATACTCTAGTTCGTGAAAATGGGCCGTAAATACTCTAGTTCGATAAATTGGGCCATAAATACTCTAGTTCGTTAAAATTTAGCCAAAACGCTCTAGTTTGGTAAATGGGCCAAAGCCCACTAAATTGCTAAATGGATAAATTGCTATAATTATGGGCCAAATGAAATGTCATTGATAAAACCCACCATGTTATGTATTGATAATAAATTTTATATTTTTAAAGTACATGTATAATTGCATGGGTGGGATTTATGAAGAGAAGAATGGCCATTGCCACAATATCGACTTATTGCCTCTAGTTCGGTGGCTACGCCACAATATCGACTTATTGCCTCTAGTTCGGTGGCTTCGCCACAATATCGGCTTATTGCCTCTAGTTAGGTGGCTCGCCACAATATCGACTTATTGCCTCTAGTTCGGTGGCTATGCCACAATTATAAAAGGCTTAATGCCTACGATTGGTGTGATGGCGGGGTGGGTTGACTTGATCCCCAGGTGTGATGGTTGGTGCGGGGTGTTAGCGGATGGTTATTAGGTTTGGGTTGGGAATTTCATTTTCATGCATTATTAATTATTTTAAATTCATGTTATATTGTTGAATTGGATTGGGCTCAAGCCCAACATAATATCTTGACAATCGGCCCAATAATGGTGGTAAGTGAGTTACACTTTGAGTTCTAAGTAACTCACCCTTTAATTTCTTTCCATCTCGGGTAATGGAAACCTGATGTGGACTTAATGAGGATGACTTCGTGGAGGCCATCTTTGCTAAATAAGGGTTATTTAAATTCTGAACTTTTAATTATTATTTTTACTATTTTGGGATGTTGTAATAAATGGCCTCTATAAATAACTTATGGATTTTATGTGTTGGAATTTAAACTTTATTTGGGCTTTTAAATCATGGGTGTGATTTATGATGCTTTACTAAAATGAACTTGGGTTTTCAAAGTATAAGGAATTCTTTTATAAATAATTCTTTTTCTTGCTAACTCTTTAACAAATTTCCTAACGGTTTTAGATAATACAATGATTTTCAACTAATGTTTTAAATATTTATCAAAATCTAATACTCTACAAATTTTAAACTCCGTAAACAATATTGTAGTTTTTCAACTCATTAAGGATTTAAGAATAGTTCGAATCATGTAACAAACCAAATCTAGTCTCAACGCATAGACCGGGTTTGGGGTGTTACTACGAGGATGTTGGCCAAACTTTTGTTTTGTGTATCATTTTGTGTTTGTTTTCCTCTCCAAAAAGCTCTCATCTTTGGCCGAATGTCTAGGGTGTTTTTAGTGCAAAATTTCTTTTGAAGACAACTTCATTTTGTTGAAAACAAAATACCACTTTCTTCCTCTCATTTGTCTTTTGAACCGAACTACATTTTCTTTTGCATCTTGTGCATTTTCTTCTTTGGTAAACTTGTGGTGACCGAATATCATTTCTTCTATCTCTCTCTTTCTTCCATTGATCAATTCTTTTCCATTCTCTTTTCAACCTTTATCAAAAACCAAAAACCATTCTTTCTTTTTCTAAACTTTGGCCGAATCTCCTACACCATTCTCATTCATCTACTACTTTTCTTTTCTTTTCAAAACCGAATCCCTTATTTCTCTTTTCTTCTCAAAAATTTCTTTATTGGCCAAATATACTCTTTTGGGTGTGCCGAAACTCTCTTCTTCCAATTAGAAGTATCTTGGCCGAATATTGAAGGTGGTAAGGATTTATTTTAAGGGATTATTCTTTTGATTATTCTAAAGCCGAAGGCTATTATTTATTTTAATGGTTGCCGATTGTAGGGAAGTGAAGCAGATTTGCGTACCGGTTGCTGTAGTTAGTACTCGAAGGCGATTAGGTGAGGTTTCGGGTTTATATGATAACCCCGTAGAATTATTTGGTTTGGCCGAATGGTCCATGTCCCTAACTCATCTTATGTTTGGCCAATTATAGGAGCAAGAAATCTTGTGTGGCCAATTGATTCTTTGAGGATTAGGACTATCGTTGGTGAAAGGTGTGTACATACACACCTTATAACTATTTAATATGCTAAGCGTTATATGTATGTTTAATCGGTTTGTGTAGATACGGATGTAATACCATCATGGTATAAACAAGGATTTGGGTAAGTCTTTGTTGCTATGAGATTACTATTTGATGCTTTTGGGAAGCATGATACATTTGGTATGTGGCTTATAATATATGGCTCATGATAGATCTGTTGGATATTGATTAATAAATCCATTGGCATGACAATTGTTAATTAAATATTATTGATTCATGTGGGATCTAATGAGTGGAGGGGGCAGTGATATTCGTGTCGACGGACACCAGTGTTTTGGTAACACAATGTGACTACGGTCACCAGAGGTTTAGTACTTCCAGAGGTTTGGCACCTCATAGCCTCTCGTCCCTGTGGCTTAACACCACCGTGGGTTGGCCCCACTTTGAGATATGGGATTGACACCAGTGATTTGGTATCACACGATGGGTTGGCCCCATCATTCGATTTGTGTCCTCGGACACCAGAGATTTGGTATCTCCAGTGATTTGGTATCACATTTGTGACTATATGTCACCAGTGGTTTGGCACCACCAGTGGTTTGGTACCACACGGGGTAGAGAAAGGCGTTTGGATGGTTAGGATGGGTGCATCTTAAACTTATGCATATTAATTGGTTATGATTTGTGTATGTTGTTGCACTAAATCGGGGAAGGGTTACACATTGAGTCTTGGTGACTCACCTTCTCCTTTAATTTTTCAGGTGACTCGTAGATTGCGGATGAGGAACCGGATGGACTCGAGGTGGCCATGTAGTAGACATTTGATATAAATGAACTTTAAATTACAATTATTTTTCTGTTGGTTTGTTTTATTTAAGATGTAATAAGGCCTCCTAGAATTATTTTTGTTATTGTTGCATGTTTTGAATGTTTTGTTTAAACTATTTGATGATGTTAAAACGGATGCACATGTTTTCTCAAATTAAACGTAAAATGTTTTAAAGTGCCATCGGTTACATTTGAAGTCTGTAAACAATTCGACTCAATAAATATTTTTAAACAAATTAAGTATGGTTTTTAACAAAGAGAATTGAATAAGAAAGGCATTTCAACAAAATTTTGAATCGGTTTTAAAATGGCTTTCAAAATGTTTTCTCTGTAGCAAACCAAATTCGGTCGTAATGTTTGGCCCGGGTTTGGGGTGTTACAAATTGGTATCAGAGCCCAGTTCAAAGCTCGGTTGTGGGGGCCCAAGGCCCAAAAATGTTTTTAGTAGGCCTATTTGAAATATTTTGGTTTTGAATAAGCATGGCACCGAGTCTCCGGCACCAATCCGCCCAGGTAAGTACTCCTAACTTCTATATGATTTATTTTCTGTAGAAGGGTAGGAAGCATGGAATGTAGATAGTGATAAGTACTTTAAACTTTAGGACTAGTTACCCCAAACAAAGACATAAGACTTTAAGAGCCTAATTAAACAAACCTACGACCTAGTCGCAGAGTTAGGGTGTGGTAACCACAGTGCGCATGTCTAGGATTAGATCAGGAAGAACTTGGTATTTAAGCGGTCCTCGTGACTCACCTCCTCTTGCAGAATCCTACAGTGCGTAGCTTCGGTTCACCCTAACCAAGAGGACTCTATCATAAAGTAAACAATAAATAAAACCGAAAGGGATTAGCCATGTTTTCATGAAAACTCGAGTTTTAAAATTGTTTAAGTACTCTCTAGATATTAGGAAAAATTTATTTTGGAAAAAAAAGAAATCTTCAAAATATTCTCGGTTTACCAAAATTACCAAAATGCCCCTAGTGGCAAAATTACAAAAATGCCCTTGGTTCTAGAATTACCGAATTACCTCGATTTCAATAAAATCTTCTTACTTTGCAAAAGTAGCTGAAAATCTTGTATTTCAAAATATATACACTAACTTTTGGAATTTACAAAATTACCCTGATTAACAAAATTACCAAAATACCCCTGGTTTCCAAAATTTTGCCATACCTTTAATTTGAGAAATTTCTGAAAAGAACCCACTAGTTTTGGAAATTTCAAAATGTTCTGAATTATGAAAGTTTAAAAAAAATTTCTCTGATTTATTACGAAAATACCCTTGTAAGAAAATGACGAAAATACCCCTGGGATAGAAACAGGACAGAAATGTCCAAAGAGTGAATAAGTATGGAAGGTATTAGGGAATGGATGTTCTTCTCTGTGTGAACTAGGATAGAGAACTTAAAACCTTGATTGATCGAAAGAATCCCTATTGAGCTTTCCATAAAACTTCTTCGCGAATAACCAAGTGAAACAAATTACTAATCCATAAAATTTTTCTAATCTGATTAAAAGCGCGATAGTTAGAATGAGCTCTAGAGGACGTGGCCGTCATGGACGCGGAAGGGGAAGGATGACCGTGTCTGAACCCGTTAGGTCGGGTCAAGGTTCTGAGAATGAAGTACCACCGCCACCACCACCTCCAACTTTTGGAGCTGAGAAGCAGGATCAGACCGGAGGTGAGGCAGTGTTGCAAGCTGTGTTGCGAGTCCTTGAGTTGGTGGCTGGGGCTAGTGAAAATTTAGAAGCTCAAAAATCTATTCCCGAGCGACTCCGATCTAACGGAGCTGAGGTATTTCGGGGTGTGTCGGGAGTGGCACCCAGTGCAGCGGAATATTGGCTAGAATCAACGGAAAGGATTATGGACGATCTTGACCTGACTAATGAGGAGAAGTTAAAAGGAGCAGTGTCGCTTCTGAAGGATGAAGCGTATCAGTGGTTGCTCACGGTCCGAGATGGTGCCATGGCAGATGATCTTATATGGGATTACTTCAAAGCTGCTTTTCAGAAGAAATATGTGGGCACCAGCTACACTAATGCTCAGAGGAAAGCTTTTTTGGGGTTAGTACAAGGAAATAAGTCGATTCGGAATATGAGGCGAATTTTTAAAATTTGAGCCGCTATGCTCGGGAATTGTGTCAATGGAGCACGAACGCTGTGTCCGCTTTGAGGACGGACTTAGGGATGATCTAAGGTTACTGATTGCTCCACAACAAGAGCGTGAGTTTTCAGTCCTAGTGGAAAAGGCTAAGGTAGCCGAAGGGATCAAGGAGTCCGTAAGAGCGAGAATCACGAAAAGAATAAGCAGAAGAGGTTTTGGATCGCTGGATCGGGCAGTAATGTAGAGAAGAGGGCTAGATTTGGGGAATCAGAAAGAGCCATAAAGCCTACTCAGTGGCCACCTCAGTGTGCTAGATGCGGGAAATCCCACTCGGGAGAATGTTTGGCGGAAGTAGAGGTGCTTTGAATGTGGATCGTTGGATCACCGTGTAAAGGATTGTCCTCGAAGTTAGCTAAGAATCACCGGAGGTCGAAAGTGCTCGGGTTAGAAATGAAGAACCACCACGGAGGGTCGAGTGCGACTAGAAGAAATGGTAGCAGGCGTGGCGAGGTCTTGAAGGTACAGAGGCGAGGCAACCAAGGTTGGTTTATGCGGTTGGCCATCGTAAGGAGGAAGATGTGCGATATGACAACGGGTAAGTTTCTTATTTCAAATACCTCAATTGTCTTGTTTGTGGTTACGTTAGTTCGCTCTTATATAGCTAGTAAAGTGTATGGGACTTGGATTATGGACGTAGGGAATGTTTCTAGAAAGTATGATAGATCTTTAAGATCAGAGTGCGCAACAGTAGCGTAGGGTGATGAGTTAAGGATACACGATTAGACGATAGTAAGTAATTTTGAGGACGAAATTATTTTAAGGGGGTAGAACTGTAACATCCTAAAATTGAGCCTAGTAGGATTGGGCCTTGAGCTTTAGGAAATTAGAATAGTTTTTAGTATGGTTTATTTAAATGAAGTGGATTAAGTGAGCTTAGCACTTAAGTTAATTTAAGTGTTAAATTAAAGCACAAGAGGAATAAGTGGCAAGATGGTTAAGGCTCTTGAAAGGTGGCTTGAGGTTAGAGGTTCAAGTAGTATATTTAGCATTTTGAAACTTTATTTTTGTATTTTAACATTAATGGCCGGTCAACCTATGTTTATGATAGGTTGGACTTCATCTTTTGGTAAGTTGAATTTTTGCTTAAGGAAAGCTTGAAGATAGGGATAAGAATCTTGAGTTTATGGTATTATGAGGGACAAGGGCATGAAAGGTGGAGAATGTTTTCCTAGGCCTTAATGGTTGAATGTGGACGGCATGTGTGGAAAGGGGATGGTAGAATGTGATAGGTAGCTTGGGGGATGTTGGCCAAACTTTTGTTTTGTGTATCATTTTGTGTTTGTTTTCCTCTCAAAAGCTCTCATCTTTGGCGAATGTCTAGGGTGTTTTAGTGCAAAATTTCTTTTGAAGACAACTTCATTTTGTTGAAAACAAAATACCACTTTCTTTCTCTCATTTGTCTTTTGAACCAAACTACAGTTTCTTTTGCATCTTGTGCATTTTCTTCTTTAGTAAAGTTGTGGTGACCGAATATCATTTCTTCTATCTCTCTCTTTCTTCCATTGATCAATTCTTTTCCATTCTCTTTTCAACCTTTATCAAAAACCAAAAACCATTCTTTCTTTTTCTAAACTTTGGCCGAATCTCCTACACCATTCTCTTTCATCTACTACTTTTCTTTTCTTTTCAAAACCGAATCCCTTATTTCTCTTTTCCTCTCAAAAATTTCTTTATTGGCCAAATATACTCTTTTGGGTGTGCCGAAACTCTCTTCTTCCAATTAGAAGTATCTTGGCCGAATATTGAAGGTGGTAATGATTTATTTTAAAGGATTATTCTTTTGATTATTCTAAAGCCGAAGGCTATTATTTATTTTAATGGTTGCCGATTATAGGGAAGTGAAGCAGATTTGCGTACCGGTTGCTGTAGTTAGTACTCGAAAGGCGATTAGGTGAGGTTTCGAGTTTATATGATAACCAGTAGAATTATTTGGTTTTGCGAATGGTCCATGTCCTAACTCATCTTATGTTTGGCCAATTATAGGAGCAAGAAATCTTGTGTGGCCAATTGATTCTTTGAGGATTAGGACTATCGTTGGTGAAAGGTGTGTACATACACACCTTATAACTATTTAATATGCTAAGTGTTATATGTATGTTTAATCGGTTTGTGTAGATACGGATGTAATACCATCATGGTATAAACAAGGATTTGGGTAAGTCTTTGTTGCTATGAGATTACTATTTGATGCTTTTGGGAAGCATGATACATTTGGTATGTGGCTTATAATATATGGCTCATGATAGATCTGTTGGATATTGATTAATAAATCCATTGGCATGACAATTGTTAATTAAATATTATTGATTCATGTGGGATCTAATGAGTGGAGGGGGCAGTGATATTCGTGTCGACGACACACGGTGTTTTGGTAACACAATGTGACTACGGTCACGGAGGTTTGGTACCTCGGAGGTTTGGCACCTCATAGCGTCTCGTCCTGTGGCTTAGCACCACCGTGGGTTGGCCCCACTTTGAGATATGGGATTGGCGCGGTGATTTGGTATCACACGATGGGTTGGCCCCATCATTCGATTTGTGTCCTCGGACACCGAGATTTAGTATCTCCGGTGATTTGGTATCACATTTGTGACTATATGTCACGGTGGTTTGGCACCACCGGTGGTTTGGTACCACGGGGTAGAGGAAGGCGTTTGGATGGTTAGGATGGGTGCATCTTAAACTTATGCATATTAATTGGTTATGATTTGTGTATGTTGTTGCACTAAATCGGGAAGGGTTACACATTGAGTCTTGGTGACTCACCTTCTCCTTTAATTTTTCGGTGACTCGTAGAGTGCGGATGAGGAACCGAATGGACTCGAGGTGGCTATGCATGAGACATTTGATATAAATGAACTTTAAATTATAATTATTTTTACATTGGTTTGTTTTATTTAAGATGTAATAAGGCCTCCTAGAATTATTTTTGTTATTGTTGCATGTTTTGAATGTTTTGTTTAAACTATTTGATGATGTTAAAAGCGGATGCACATGTTTTCTCAAATTAAGCGTAAAATGTTTTAAAGTGCCATCGGTACATTTGAAGTCTGTAAACAATTCGACTCAATAAATATTTTTAAACAAATTAAGTATGGTTTTTAACAAAGAGAATTGAATAAGAAAGGCATTTCAACAAAATTTTGAATCGGTTTTAAAATGGTTTTCAAAATGTTTTCTCTGTAGCAAACCAAATTCGGTCGTAATGTTACACAAAGTTTGCTCATCTTTCTTCAACCTTGGCTGAAATTTGGGAGAACACCATAGCTAGGGTATTCTCATCTTTCAAGCTTGATTGTAAGTACATCTTAATCCCGTTTTTAATGCTCCTTATGTTTTTGAAGTCATTATCATCCGAACTACCTATTTCTACCATTAATTTAAGATGGGGTTGATGTGTAGGGTTTGAACCATGTTAAACATATGTGTATTTTGATGTTTAATGGTAGATTATACATGTTTGATGTGTGATAAACAACTTTTACTAGGTTATTTTTGATGAAAATGTGTAAAAAGGACCTAATAGTAAAAAGTTATAAAATGGGTAGTAAAAATCTAATTTAATGGAAAAGGTGGACTACTATAAGCATGAAAATGGTTCAGCTAGGCTTGGGTTACCCAGAAATTGAACATATTTCATTTTACGAGCCTAGGGACTAAAATGTAAAATGTCAAAAGTTAGGAACAAAATAGTAATTTTGTATAGGATGCAATTTAATGTAAATGTATGTGTAAAATGATGAATTGATAGTCAAATTTACTTATATAGACCCCGAACGACCGATTACAAAACTAGATCGAGGAAAATGAAAAGTTTCAGATTTGTTGAGTTTCAAATACGAACCATTCTCAAGGTAAGTTTGTGTAACCTAAACAAGCATGTAATTATGTTAATTGAGTGTGTATTGTATGTAATGTAATTTATATTAATGTGTATTATTTAATTTTTACATGAAAAATTAAATACATCCTTGAAATGGTGAAAAGAGGTTAAGTCCCGATTGAATATTGAATTTTGATGGGTGGATGTGCCTTCTCGAAATGAATAGGGTCCTGCACTTGTTTTGGACGGGATTTAGCTCAGACAAGTAATCCTATTGATCTTTTCATATAACGGATTTAGCCCGGACGGGTAATCCTGACACGAAACCTATAACACCCCAAACCCGGTCTAAACGCTACAACCGGATTTGACGTGCCACGGAAATGAAAAAAAAAAGCTTTAAAACCGATTCGTTGATTTTTGAAAAGGGAAAGTCGTTGTAAAACTAATAATTTTTTTTCAGAAAACGTCGAGGAGTTTTGGAAAGGTGTAAAACATTTTGATATTCCGTATTATTTACTTAGGCATTATATATATAAAAACAAGTACTTATTTAGTTTTTTCAAACATTCAATTCCTAGTTTAATTGACATAGTGAATATGAACTTTAGAGTCTACTAAATAAAAACAAACCCAAAATAAAGTTTAGGCGGCCTTATTACATAACTGTGAACCAAAATTAAACAAAATACGAAGTTCGAATGGAAATTTTGTGATAAACCAAATGTTGTGCATGGCCACCTCGAGTCCTCTCCGGCTCCATATCCACGATCTAGGCCTGATCTGCAAAATGTAATGGAAAGGGGTGAGTCACCGAGACTCAGTGTATAAATCCCCATCCCAAAGAAATTATGCCCTTACACAAATTCATACATTAATATGCAAGTCATGCAACCCATCCAACCTAGAATCCATCCGAGTCTCCCAAATCTACCCCTTGTGGTACCAAACCACTGGTGTTGCCAAACCACTGGTAACCGAAGTTACAAAAGAGATACATATGTGGTACCAAACCACTGGTGGTGCCAAACCACTAAGACTTAGTCACAATTTTAAACATATGTGGGGCCAACCCACTGTGTGATACCAAATCACTAGTGACAGTCTGATAGATCATACTTCCCTCCTCTCATCACCCATAACACATATTTATGGTAACAACATCAGTATGATCATGTTTAACATACTAAATTATGCATACAAGATAACATGCTTTCATAGATCACATACAATGCGAGTAATCATAACAACTTACCCGGCATCCATGCTTTTACTCAAAAGGGTATTTTAATAACCATAGCCATCATTCCGACTTTTAAACAACACACAACATTAACACATATTAAGTAAGAAAGTGTGTAAGAGTTACACACCTAGTTTTCGTACTACTGCTTCTACGCTACTTTGGCGTTGGGTTTACCGATCCAACCGCTCCTATTGCTAGTCTGTTATTATTGTCCATAATAACCCCTTGGTTACTAACAGAATGTAAATGGTGAGATCTAATTAATTACTTACTTATAGTTCTAAATCGCAACCTTACCTAAACTGTCGGATCCCGAAAGTCTTCAAGAAGATGTCTCCACCAACCTCCCTACATTCGGCCAGCACCCAAGTATTAAACCAATCCTTTATACGCAATCAAATGAGTACCAATCACATTCGGCCAAAGTCAAAAGAACAACAACAAAACCATTCGACCGAACCAACCTTTACCTACCTTCGGCTTTCTCACCAAATTGGCACAGAGGACCTTTAATGAGACAGATTCGGCTACTAGAAGCAGAGAGGGAAAATCGACAGACCTTAAACAAGTGTTTTGGGTTAGATCATAATGAAAAAAATGAAATCGCATAGAATAAAATCCTGAAACTCACCAGATTATTAAGGAGTATGCGGCTTATGGTCCACCTTCGGGAAACAGAAACCTCCCTAGTAGATTCAGTTATGGAGGAGGAATATGAGTAAGAAGAATTTGGCTTTCAGGAAGATATTGGAGAAGAGAAGAAGGCTAGGGAATTTCGGCTAGAAGAGAGAAAAGAATTTTGGCTTGAGAGAAAAGATGAGAAAGTGGGAAAAACAAATGGAAAAGATGATAATTCTCCTTCCAAATTTTGGCTATACACAGGCACACACTCAGAGTTGGAGTTTGACAAACTCTCTCTCCTCCGATAGCTCTTATCTTGCATGATAACCCAATCCTATCTCATCTTAGAAGAGGCCAAATTAGAACCAACTCTTCCTCTTAATTATCATCATTTTAATCATAAAATAAAAGAAATAAACCCCTAAATTGTAGCTAGGTGCCGTCCATTCTCTCCCCCCTTGAAGTGCCAAATTTTGGCTCATTAACTTGGGCCCCAAGCGGCCACATTGGCCCAAACTCCTCCCCTAAGTTACGCCACCCACATGTCCTCCTATAACACCTCTAAAATTTGGGCCATAAGCCCATCTTGCTACTAAACATAATAATTTAAATTAAAGATACTGCTAACTCTCTTTTTAAACATTTTAACTCAGATTTAAGCCCAAACCTGAGCCCAATCCAAACCTCAAAGCCTTTACCTACTAATTTAGCCATGCAACGTATCAAATGCACAGGCCCATAGGATCAGGATATTACAAAACCTCTCGAGTAAATGTTATGAATTGAGTTTAGCCTAGACTGGTAACCCTAATTAAGCTCTTATGAGCACACATTATATAGAGGATTTAGCCTGGACTGGTAATCCTGTTGCACGATATGTAACTTTAGGGTGTGTCCAATGACTAAGTGCCCTAAGGGGTATCCTTGAATGAGAATTGACGGATTAATGAATCGTACACCTCGAGTGTACTACTTGAGCATCCATCGAAATTTCAATAATTCAATGGACATAGAACTCTTGACATGATATGGAAATTGTGTGATCAAATGGTAATGACTTGAAAGAATATTGCATGATAAGCTCATCTATGTTTACTTGATTGATATGTAGACTTTGATGACTAACTTGTTTAATGAGTGAATGTATTTAGGTAACTTGTCAAAATATTGATGGAATGAATACATATATAAGCTTATTTGAATAATTATAATCGGTAAGTTTCTTTCTATTACTAAGCATGAAAATGCTTACCCCGTTTTACTTTTCCCTTTTTTATAGTGCTTGTAAGGCTCACGAAGGTTGGAGGATTTGGTTGGAGCAAGATCACACTATCCAAAAATCTCCTTTTGGTATAACTAAATGATTCATTTTGGTATAATGGCGTGTATTAGCTACTTGGCTTAGATGAAGGCATGTAAGTAATATTTTGTGACTTAGCCATTGGAATGGTTAAGGATGTTCAATTGGTGTAAATATGATGTTAATGTATGTCCAATTCTCAAGTGTTAAGTATGGTGGATAATTCATTTTTGTAAGTGGTCATTAGAATAGGCAAATATTGGTTTAGTTATATTTGCATATGATGATGTCTTTAATGGAAGTGAGAATTTGCATGGGTTGAGTTGGCAAGTATGTGAATGATGTAGCTGATTTGGTTGAGTATATGTGTTTGGATTGGTGTTATGTTTTGTTGTGTAGGTATGTGCATGGAAGGGTGACAAAATGGCTTGGTAAATAGCCTGTTTTTTATCCATAATGGCGTGTGTCTAGGCCGTGTTTGACACACGGTCTGCCCCACGGGCATGTGTTCTGGCCGTGTGTCCCCTGCACCTTAGTTGATACAAAACAGAATGTCCAGAATATAGCACACGGGCAGAGACACGGGCGTGTGTCTCAGCCGTGTGTGCTACACGTCCTTGAACACGAGCGTGTGCCCTAGCCGTGTGAAGTTTGCACCTATTTTATGAAAATTATGAAAATTTAGTCGATCACACGGCCTAAGCACACGGGCGTGTGACTTGGCCGTGTGACCTCAATTTATGATGACGTCAAAAACAGAAAGCTCCCTATTTTGAACACGGCCTGAAGCACGGGCGTGTCCCGAACCCACACGGGTGTGTGACCACTTTTTCATGAAAAATTTTCTAAGTTTTCCAAAAGTTTCCAAAGTTCTCGATTTAGTCCCAAACCACTTCCGATGCATGTTTTGGGCCTCGTAAGCTCATTTTAGGGACGATATGAATGTTTTTGAAAATGTTTAAATTTGAGTGGAAATTCATGTCTCGATTTTGAATGTTTGCTTATGGATAAGTTCGGTAATGCTTCGTACCCTATTTCGACGTCGGAAACAGGTAAGGGGTGTTACACTTCTTCCTTGTCTCACCACTGCTTGAAGGAGAAGAACAAATTTAAATATTTTTCTTTTCTTTTCCCTTTGTGCACCGTTTGAAAAAGAAGAGATAATGACCATAGTATTTTTTATATTAATATTATTACTTAATTTTAAATAATTATAGTAAATCTAGTGGTCATGATTTCATCTTGAATTAATAGTAGAAGTTTATGGCTCATAAAAAAGTGATCCACTAACTTAATTCAAATGATGGTCAGATTGTTTTTAGGGGCATCATTTAACCACTCATCCAATCCCTTTAATTGAGTTATTTTATAATTTAGTCCTTATGCATTAATTATTAATTTCTCAAGTAGTTTACTTACAAATTACATTTTTTAACGACTCAATCTAAATTTCTCAGACTAGCTTGATTTAAGGAATTCGGTCTTGAAACTTAATTTACCAATACTAGAAAAAAGAAGATTGTTACATTAAGCTCCTTTTTCTCACATTATTCAATAATAAAATATAAATAAAATAATTCTAGAGAAGAAATATCACAAATTAATTAAAAAGTATGCACTTATCAAATTCCCCAAACTTGAATCCTGCTTGTCCTCAAACATGAAACACTAATGCAAATGAAACACCCCAAACTTGGCCCACAAGCCCTGACCGGATCTGGCATGCTTCTAAAGAAAATCCATTCAAATCATGTTTGGAAACTTTGCTAAAGACTTGTGTATTTTTGAAAAGACTTGATTTGGGTTGAGTTTGAAATTTAATTCCGTTTTGATCAGGTGTCAAAACATTTGATATTTATACTTAAGAAAATTTACTTTTAATCTTTAATATGACAATAATTATATCGTACTAAGTACTTTAATAGCATGCATAAGCAGTTTAATCTTGATGGCCTTATTACATCAAATAAACCGAAATAATTCAAAACTTGGAAAGTTTTAAACTATTAAAACAAAATATAATAATCGTTGAATTGAGCATGGCCACCTTTGAGCTTCACAGGCAGGTCCATTCTTGATCATCACACGAAAAATAGTCCTCAAGGGTGAGTCAAGCAGACTCAATGTGTAACCAAAACACTAAGTCACAATAGATATGGCATAACAAATAATACATATTCACATAACATTTAAAAAATGATGCAATCCCGAACCCAAACCTAAATGCCATCCGCTACACATCGCCCGTACCAACCATCACACCGTGGGGACTACTAAGTCAACCCTCCATCCGCTATACACCATCGAAGGCAGTCGCTGTAGTCGACGTGCTCATCGCCCTTATGATTTCGTGGCATAGCCACCAAATATAAATTCGTGACATAAGTCACCACATACTTATATTGTGACAAAAGTCACCACATTTTGATATTGTGACATAGGTCACCACATACTTATATTGGGGTATAAAACCACCAATTCACTTCCCCTTTACATATCACCCATATGCCCATGTCATACAATTATGCATTAACCATATCATATTCCTTATTCACATTCTTATAATTTCATGTATATGCCATAGCAAAACTTATCATACTCATAGTAGGAGTAGGGAAACGTACCTGAGCACTTTGTACCATTACATGGTAACTTAGCCATAATCTTACACTTTTATATTAGCACATATAATAAATTAAAGCCGTAAATCTATCAAGATTTAGTGTGGGGTACACACCTGATATACTTAGCAAATTTACTCCAAATCCCGAAAACTCGATCTACTGATTCAGATCTCAATTCCTACATTTGATCAATCACCTTGATGTTTAGCAAAAGTCTATTCGGCTATGTGATTAAATCCTGAAGGATCATTGCGACAAAAATCTTACCTTGATTATCGATTTGAGTACTTCTCAAATCCCAAAATTTGTGATCTTGCCCCCTAGCAATCGGCCAACACTAGGTTACCTCAATAATTAGTTTCCGGCTTTTGAATGAACAAGAAATAGATTGGACTACCAAATTTAGCTTTGGCCGATTAAAATATTCACTTACCTTTGTGAATCTAAAATCCCAAAAACTTGTCACTTGGCTTAAGAAGATGCTGAAATACCTTAGATCTGAAATCCGGATGATCTCCCTAGAAATCGGCTAATATGGAAGATCCGAAATTTACTTTCAAGTTTGACCATCAAGATTAGGAGAGATTAGATTTGATTTCAACAATTAGGAGAAGAAATAAAGAAAGTAGATTGATATAGGTGATATTCCTTACCAATTTAATCAAATGTCTTTCCTTGAAGTGGAGAAATTCGGTTCCTAGAGGATAGGGGAGTATTCGGCTATGGCCACTAATATGTGAGATTCGGCTTTAACAAGGAAAAGAAAAGAGAGAGTGTGGGGTTTTGAGAGGAGGGTATTTGGCTAGACTTTGCTTGAGTTTTCAGCTTTTGAAAAGTTTGCAAAAAGGAAGAAGAGAAAGGTGAAGAAATCAGCAATGGTTACTTGTGTTTTCTGGCTTTTAAAAAAAAATAAAGAGAGAAGGAGAAAAGTGGCTAGAGAATTTGGTAGAGACTTCAAAGGAGAAAAGAATAATAGCCTTACTTTTCCTCCTCCTGTCGAAATTACACCAAGAGAGTCCCTTGGTCGGCCACCTCTTCCTCTCACTTATCAAATTCCTTAATTCACTCTTCCTTACCCCTTTTCCTACCTTAGCCGAAATTCCTAGGAGAATTAGACATCATCTCAAACTCCTCTCATAGACTCCTTTTTGTCATCCACCTCTCTTCTCTTTGTAGCAAAATAAAAATTCTTTTATTTTCTTCCCTAACGACTCGAACCTTGGCCCATTTACCCTGCTAGCGGCGTCATTCCCAGAGGTTTTAAGTGGTGTCTCCGGGCCACTTTTCCAAGCCCAATTATATGTCATATTTCCCTTATTTATTTTCTTAAGGCCTTATCAAGCTTAACTCCCCTTTTAAATTTAAAATCCAATAATTTCTAAAGTATTTAATTACACACTAGGGTTCAAAAAATCCATAATGCACATTCACAACACACATAAGCATCCTATTTCATATAATTTAGCAATAGTGCATAGGCCCTAATCCGAGATATTACAGTTCTACCCTCTTAAAATAATTTTGTCCTCGAAATTACCTGGCTAGAATTGGTGGGGGTATTGCTATCGTATTGCTTCTTCCAACTCCCACGAGGCTTCCTCCGATCCATGATTTCGTCACAACACCTTGACCAAAGGGACCGCTTTCCTTCGTAGCACTTTCACATCTCGTTCCAGAATCTGAATCGGCTCTTCCTCGTAGGACAAGTCTGGCCTTAACTCCACCTCTTCAACCGGAACTACGTGAGATGGATCTGATCGGTATCGATGTAGCATGGAAACATGGAATACGTCGTGCATCTGCTTTAATTTCGGAGGCCACTCTAACTGATATGCCACTGGTCCAATTCGCTTCAAAACCTTATAAGGTCCTATAAACCTTGGACTTAACTTCCCTTTCCGACCAATTCTCATTACCTTTTTCCAAGGCGAAACCTTAAGAAACACTTGATCTCCCACATCAAATTCTATTTCCTTCCGTTTGAGATCTGCGTACGACTTCTGTCCATCAGATGCTTCCTTCAACTGAGCCCGAATTACACTAACCTTCTCTTCGGACTCTGCCACAATTTCTGGACCCAAAATCTAACGTTCTCCCAATTCCGTCCAACATGTAGGAGTCTGACACTTCCGACCATACAGTGCTTCATACGGTGCCATCGAATCTTGGCACGATAGGCATTGTTGTAGGCAAATTCCGCTAGAGGCAAATATTCCTCCCAACTTCCTTTGAAATCCATCACACAGCCCCTCATCATATCCTCTAACACTTGATTACCCGTTCAAACTGCCCGTCCGACTGTGGATGAAAAGCCGTAGTAAAATCCAACTTAGTGCCTAAAGCCTGATGCAACGCTTTCCAGAATCGAGAAGTAAACCTTGGGTCCCTATCTGAGATAATCGACACCGGCACTCCATGCAACCTTACGACTTTCGCCACATACAACTTTGCCAACTTCTGCAAAGAATAATCAACTCTCACCGGAATAAAGTGCGCGGACTTGGTCAAACGGTCTACTATTACCCATACCGAGTCCTTCTTAGTAGGCGTAAGGGGAAGCCCACTAACGAAGTCCATGGTAATTCTCTGTAACAGACCAAATCTGACCCTAATCGGAAAGGTGGTTTCAGGACCACGAATCTGAGCTCGATAAATATTTAATATTTATATTTTGAGTTTATTATATATGAATTTATGTGTGTGAAAGTTTCGTAGAAAAATTTTATCGTTTGAGTATCGAATTTGACAAAAAGGACTTAATCGCGTAAAAGGTAAAAGTGGCATACTAGAGTGTAAAGTGCCTATTTGAGCATGGCTTCTTAATATGAAGCATTAAAAGGGTAAATAACCCATTTTTAGAGTTAGTGGGTGGCTTATGTCAAAAATAACCTTAGTATATATGTTAGTTTTATTTTATATTAAAGGTTATATTAGTAATTTAATAATTTCTTTATTATATGTTAAAATAACATAAACAAAAGCCATGATATTATTCATTCTCTCAAGGCCAAATGTTGAGAAAGAAAAAAAGGGGTTGTGTTCTTTAAATTTCGGCAATTTGAGGCTTGATTTCAAGATCAAGAGCAAAGAAAAACGGATTTAGATCGGGGAAAGACGAAGGTTCTCGAATAGCCGATTTGCACGGTCTATCGACAACCGAGGTAAGTCCTTAAGCAAGTATAGGTTATCGAATTATTTATGAATGTGTTAAATGATAGTATTCAATATAATTTTGTATAAAATCTTGTGTTAGCCGAATGTGAAAGTATTGGTATGGATTGGTTGGAATTTTATTCAAAGTGATGTGAATAAGTGTTTTGGTTTGTTATTCGATATAATACGTGAATTATAAGTAATAGTGAATTTGAAATGAAATGTCGATACATTTTAACCGAGTTGGTATGTTAAAGTGATTTGAATAATGTGTGATTTATGTTATTTTGGGCAGCATTCTTTGTAATGTGTATGAGATGATAATAATTTGAAATGAAATGTCGTTACATCTTTAAGCGAGTTGGTATGTTAAAGTGATTTGAATAATGTGTGATTTATGTTATTTTGGGCAGCATTACTTGTAATGTGTATGAGATGATAATAATATTGTATCGGGCTTTGAGCCTAGCGGGCTTAGTCTTGGTGACATATTCGGGCTTGGTGCCTAGCGGGCTTAGTCTTAGGTGACATATTGAGCTTCGTGCCTAGCATGAGCTTAGTGCCTAGCGAGGCTTAGTGCGGTGATATATTCGAACCGTGCCTAGCGTGCCTTGTGCAGTGATTTATTTCGGCTTTAATGCCTAGCGGGCTTTATGCGGTGATGTGTTTTACAAAGGAGAACCAAATTGTTGTTCAAGGTAAATCGTAGCTAATGTGTCTAGTTAAAGGCTCAAGTAAGTAAGTAAGGTATGATATTTTTAATGTTACTAGAGTTTCACTAATATTACGAGTACAGTGTTATGTACATTTGAGATTACGATTGATGTGCACAAGTATTATATGGCTGAGTTTGAGCTTGAATGTACTATCATGGAGATTCGGTTTTCAAATAGTAGTGCTAAAGGTGAAAGAAATTTTAATATGATAACATGGTTGAGTTGAATGGTTTAAATGTTTAAGTAATTGAATGTAGTATTATTATGAGCTTGGGACTTACTAAGTTAGTAAACTTATTTGTGTGTAATGTTCTCCTCTGTTTTATAGATGAGGTAAAAGCTACCTGCTCAACGGGATCGTCAAGACAGTCAACCACACTATCGATCTAATGTTGGTACTCTTTCATTTTGGTTTTTGGATAGAGGCATGTATAGGAAAGACTTTGTCTTTGTTTGATGAAAACTTTTGGTTCATGTATATAATAGCCATGCGAATATGGCTAAATTTTTAGTTAAGTATGCTTTTGTGCTTTTGATACAATGTCGGTTTATGTTGGTAATGTTCGTGCATTTTTAGTCAAAGTTTAATCGTTTTTGGTAAGGAAGTGTATGTTTATGAAATGAACCTTTGAATTAGGATATTATGTGAATGTTTTAGGTATAAGTTAATTTGCATAAAGGATTTAAAATGCATGGACAGTATGAGTTGTATGTGGGTATGTTCGATTATAAACTAGTAAATCATATTTTGCAATGAAATAGTTTTTAGTTAGCAGCAGAGATGTTATTTTGAAAAATCACCAAAAATAGGATAAATTGAATTAGAAAGTGAATAAAATATAGAATTAAATCTTATTGTGTCTATTTTTATATGAAAGAAACAGAGTAGGCAAAGGAATTATATATTATGAGATATTTAAGTTTTAGTGAGACTTGTCCTGAATGAATTCGTGAGTCCCTGTTCTGTCTTGGAAAAATTGTTAAAAATTGTACAAAAATAATTATGGAGCATAGTTTAAATGTTTAGAATCCTTAATGAGTCTATTTTTGATTGGAATAAACGAAAACATTATTGAAATTTTGTAAAATGAAATAACTGAGTTTTTGTAAAGATCGGTCAGAATTCTCAAACAGTGAAATAGGGGTAACTTTGATGAATAAACTGTACTAATTGGCCACATGAAAAATTCTGGAAAAATTCTGGTAAAAGTTTATATGAGTCTATTTTCAAGAAAAATTTACGAATCTAAATTTTGAGTTTTGTAACTCGAGTTATGGTCAATTTAGTCAGCATGACACAGTTGGACAGCTTTAAATTTTTATGCCCCAGATTAGTAGTCAAGTCTAGTAATGCCACATACTCGACTCCGGCAAAGGTTTCGGGTAAGGGGTGTTACATTTGATTGGTATCAGAGCCACGGTTTAGTCGGTTCTAGGACTACCGTAGTACGTAAGAGTCTAGCTATACATGCCTCTGAATTTTATATGTGATAGTGTGGTGACTTCTGACGATTTCAATTGTATTTAATATAGTAAATGGATTACGATCCCGATAGAGCCAGTGGTGATGATGTGGAGAGTATTGCGCCTGGTCTCGCACATGGATCAGCACCATTAGACTCTCAACCAGTTACGGGTAACCAAGAGGGAGAGGCTAAACAAGCCTTCTACCAAATGATGAATGAATGGTTTACCCAGTTTATTCAGAATAATCCAACTGTACAACAACCTCCACCCCCGAATAATCCAACTCCGGTACCTTCAGTACCCCCGATGATAGATCCAATGAGATCTAGTAGGCCCCCTGTTGATAAAATCAAGAAATTTGGGGCCGAGGAATTCAAGGCTAATGATGATGATGATGCAGAGCGAGCTGAAATGTGGCTTGATAACACTATTCGGGTACTTGATGAGCTATCCTGCACTCCAGACGAAAGTTTGAAATGTGCTATATCCTTACTTCGGGACACTGCCTATCACTGGTGGAATACACTAGTATCAGTGGTTCCAAAAGAAAAAGTGACATGGGATTTCTTCCAGAATGAATTCCGCAAGAAATATATCAGTCAGAGGTTCATCGACCAGAAACAAAAAGAATTTCTTGAATTGAAACAGGGGAAAATGACCGTGACTGAATATGAGCAAAAATTTGTCAGATTGAGCCGATATGCTCGGGAGTGTGTATCAACTGAAGCCATTATGTGCAAAAGGTTTGAAGACGGTTGGAATGAAGATTTAAAGTTGCTAGTTGGCATTCTTGAGATCAAAGAGTTTGTGACACTAGTCGGCGAGCTTGCAAAGCCAAGAGCTTGGGAAAGAGAAAAGAAAGGTGAGATGAAGCTAGAGACACTCGTAAAAGACCGTCGGGTAGGAATTTCCATTCCACATTTAAGAAGTTTAGAGATGACTTCACCGACATAAAACTACTTGATTCACCTAGACGATCGACCCTCCGTGGGCTCCGAGCTACCTCGATGGCTAGTGTTGATAACGTTCCACAGAATCATGTTGAATGCAAACATTGTGGAAAATGGCATTCAGGAGTTGTAGAGTTCGTGATCGGTCTGTTTTAAATGTGGATCTTGAGACCATTTTATTCGAGAGTGCGATGTTAGCGAGAAGAATCTGTATGAGAACTCTAGACCGAAAGCGATGCATCGATCTGAGGCGGACCACCCGGGCATTACGGCAATGTAGGTGGTAGTCGAGAGGGACGAAGAACACAGTGATTCGATCGAGGCTAGAGCTCCGGCTAGATCTTATGTTACTCGAGCTAGGAGGATGCCGCTTCTCCATATGTCATTACCGGTACTTTCACCCTTTATGATACTCTGTGATTGCATTGATTGATCTGGTTCGACCCATTCATATGTATGTGAAACTACGGTATTGAAGAAGACTCGCAGATTGAGTCTCTCGAGTTTGTGATTCGTGTATCCAACCCTTTGGGTAGATGTGTGTTTGTTAATAAAGTGTGTAAAAGTTTCCCATTGATGATTGGGATTTTGCTTCCCGATCGATTTAATCTTGTTGCCTTTCGATGAGTTTGATATAATTTTGGGAATGGGTGGTTAACCGCATGATGCGGTGGTGAATTGTAAAAGAAAGCTTATTGATTTGAGACATCGAGCGGTGAGATCGTTAGAATAGAATCCGATGATTTAGGTGGGTTTCCTACGATTATATCCTCGATGTTAGCCCAGTATGTGAGAAAAGGTGCGAAGCTTATTTGGCTTATGTATTGGATAATAAATTATCGAGAAAGCAGTTGAATCCGTCTGATTGTATGTGAATACCGGATGTGTTTCTGAAGAACTACTGGGTTCACCCCGATCTGAGAGATTGAGTTTGGCATTGAATTAGTTAGGAATGACTCGATCTCAATAGCTCCATATCGGATGGCACCTCTTGAGCTAAAAGAGTTGAAAGCACGATTGCAAGAGTTAACAGATAGGGGCTTTGCACGACCAAGTTTCTCTCCTTGGGTGCACAGTTCTTTTGTGAGAAAGAAAGATGGAGCGATGCGAATGTGTATTGATTATCGGCAATTGAATAAGGTAACTATAAAGAATAAGTACCGTTACCTCGGATTGATGATTTGTTTGATTAGTTGAAAGGGCTTCATATTTTCAAAAATAGATTTGAGATCGGGTTATTATCGATTCTGAGTCGAGATCTGAGATGTGCCAAAGCGTATTTGGACGAGGTACGGACATTTTGAGTTTTTGGTTATGCCTTTTGGGCTTACTAATGCACTGTTATTTTTATGGATTTGATGAATCGGGTTTTAGGCGGTTTTGGATCGATTTGTGGTGGTGTTTATTGATGACATATTGATCTACTCCAAAGATGAAATTGAACACCTGAACATTTGAGGTTAGTGCTACAAACTTTGCGAGATCATCAGTTGTATGCGAAGTTTAGTAAGTGTGAGTTCTGGATGAAAGAGGTCAGCTTTTTGGGACATGTTGTTTCAGCATCAGGCATTCGAGTTGATCCGAACAAAATCTCGGCTATACTTGATTGGAAGCCACTGAAAAATGTTTCCGAGATTCGAAGTTTTCTGGGACTTGCGGGTTACTATCGACGATTTGTGAAAGATTTTTCTATGATAGCTAACCCGTTGACAAAGGTATTACAGAAAGATGCCAGGTTCGAGTGGTCAGAAAAGTGTTAGAAAAGTTTTGATCAGCTGAAAGCCCTTTTGACAGAAGCTCCAGTATTAGTTCAGCCTGAATCGGGTAAAGAATTTGTTGTTTATTCTGATGCTTCTTTAAATGGTTTGGGCTGTGTTTTGATGCAGGAAGGCAAAGTTGTAGCCTACGCTTCAAGACAATTGAAGCCGCATGAAAGAAATTACCCGACGCATGATTTAGAGCTTGCAGCCATTGTGTTCGCACTGAAGATTTGGCGTCATTACTTATTTGGCGAGAAATGCCATGTTTACTCGGATCACAAAAGTCTGAAGTATCTAATGACTCAGAAAGACCTGAATTTGAGACAACGCAGGTGGCTAGAACTGTTGAAAGACTATGAATTGGTGATTGACTATGACCCGGGAAAAGCTAATGTTGTTGCGGATGCGTTAAGTCAGAAATCATTATTTGCTCTTCGTGCAATGAATGCACGGATGGCTATGTCTAGTGATGGTTCGATCATAGCCGAGTTACGAGCAAGACCGATGTTTATTCAGCAAATTTGTGATGCACAGAAAGTTGATGAAGATTTGATTGCTAGTCGAATTCAGTGTGAAAAGGGTACAGAATCAGATTTTCAGATTGATGCAAATGATTGTTTGAATTTTAAAAGCTGAATGTGTGTTCCTAAGAACTCAGATTTGATACAGATGATTTTGAGTGAGGCTCATAGTGGTCGACTATCGATACATTCGGGTAGTACGAAGATGTATAACGATTTGAAACAGTTCTATTGGTGGCCTAGCATGAAACGGGATATATCCAAATTTGTTTCAAAATGCTTAATTTGTCAGCAAGTAAAAGCTGAACATCAAGTGCCATCTGGATTACTTCAGCCAATCCTGATACCTGAATGGAAATGGGATAGAATTACAATGAATTTTGTATCCGGTCTTCCTATGACACTGAGTAAGAAAGATGCCGTCTGGGTTATAGTTGATAGACTTACTAAATCAACTCATTTTGTGCCGGTTCGTACAGACTTTTCACTCGATAAACTTGCTGAATTGTATGTCTCGCAAATTGTGAGATTGCATGGTGTATCGAGTTCCATTGTTTCAAACAGAGACCCGAGATTTACATCATGGTTTTGGAAGAAGTTGCAAGATGCCTTAGGTACTAAACTACATTTTAGTACAGACTTTTCATCCATGACAGACCAGTCGGTCTGAGCGAACTATTCGAGATACTTGAGGACATGTTGAGATGTTGCATTCTCGAGTTTGAAGGTGCGTGGGAGCGATACCTACCTTTGATTGAATTTGCTTATAATAACAGTTTTCAATCTAGTATCAAGATGGCACCCTATGAAGCCTTGTGCGGTGAAAGTGTCGAACACCATTATCTTCGGGTGAGCTCGGTGAGAATAAGATACAGGGTTGATTTGATTAAAGAAACCGAATAGAAAGTAGCTATTATTAGAGACAATTTGAAAGTCGCCGGATCGTCAAAAGTCTTATGCTGATTTGAAGCGTAAAGATATTGAATTTTGATTGGAGATCGAGTATTTTTAAAGGTTTCTCCGTGGAAGAAAGTGCTCCGTTTTGGCCGGAAAGGCAAGTTGAGCTCGAGGTTCATTGGACCGTATGAAATCATTGAGCGTGTTGGGCTGTTGCTTATAGATTGAAGCTACCCTCCGAATTAGAAAAGATACATGATGTATTTCATGTTTCTATGCTCGTGAATCTGGATCGGATCCGTCACATGTGATTGCTCGTCCGAGATTGAGATACAATCTGATATGACGTATGAGGAAAAGCCGATCCGTATTTTAGCTCGGGAAATGAAAGAGTTAAGAAACGAAAAGATTTCCTTAGTGAAAGTGTTATGAAACCGACACGGAGTTGAAGAGGCAACGTGGGAGCCTGAAGATTCAATGAGGCAACAATATCCGACGTTGTTTAATGGTAAGATTTTCGAGGACGAAAATCCTTAAGGGGGGAGAGTTGTAACAGACCAAATCTGACCCTAATCGGAAAGGTGGTTTCGGGACCACGAATTTGAGCCCGATAAATATTTAATATTTATATTTTGAGTTTATTATATATGAATTTATGAGTGTAAAAGTTTCGTAGAAAAATTTTATCGTTTGAGTATCGAATTTGACAAAAAGGACTTAATCGCGTAAAAGGTAAAAGTGGCATACTAGAGTGTAAAGTGCCTATTTGAGCATGGCTTCTTAATATGAAGCATTAAAAGGGTAAATAACCCATTTTTAGAGTTAGTGGGTGGCTTATGTCAAAAATAACCTTAGTATATATGTTAGTTTTATTTTATATTAAAGGTTATATTAGTAATTTAATAATTTCTTTATTATATGTTAAAATAACATAAACAAAAGCCATGATATTATTCATTCTCTCAAGGCCGAATGTTGAGAAAGAAAAAAAGGGGTTGTGTTCGTTAAATTTCAACAATTTGAGGCTTGATTTCAAGATCAAGAGCAAAGAAAAAGCAGTTTAGATCGGGAAAGGCGAAGGTTCTCGAATAGCCGATTTGTACGGTCTATCGACAACCGAGGTAAGTCCTTAAGCAAGTATAGGTTATCGAATTATTTATGAATGTGTTAAATGATAGTATTCAATAGAATTTTGTATAAAACCTTGTGTTAGCGAATGTGAAAGTATTGGTATGGATTGGTTGGAATTTTATTCAAAGTGATGTGAATAAGTGTTTTGGTTTGTTATTCGATATAATACGTGAATTATAAGTGATAGTGAATTTGAAATGAAATGTCGATACATCTTTAACCGAGTTGGTATGTTAAAGTGATTTGAATAATGTGTGATTTATGTTATTTTGGGCAGCATTCTTGTAATGTGTATGAGATGATAATAATTTGAGATGAAATGTCGTTACATCTTTAACCGAGTTGGTATGTTAAAGTGATTTGAATAATGTGTGATTTATGTTATTTTGGGCAGCATTCTTGTAATGTGTATGAGATGATAATAATATTGTATCGGGCTTTGAGCCTAGCGGGCTTAGTCTTAGGTGACATATTCGGGCTTGGTGCCTAGCGAGGCTTAGTCTTAGGTGACATATTCGGGCTTCGTGCCTAGCGTGCTTAGTGCCTAGCGAGGCTTAGTGCCGATGATATATTCAAGCTTCGTGCCTAGCAGGCCTTGTGCGGTGATTTATTTGGGCTTTAATGCCTAGCGGGCTTTATCTTGGGTGATGTGTTTTACAAAGGAGAACCGAATTGTTGTTCAAAGTAAATCGTAGCTAATGTGTCTAGTTAAAGGCTCAGGTAAGTAAGTAAGGTATGATATGTTTAATGTTACTAGAGTTTCACTAATATTACGAGTACAGTGTTATGTACATTTGAGATTACGATTGATGTGCACAAGTATTATATGACTGAGTTTGAGCTTGAATGTACTATCATGGAGATTCGGTTTTCAAATAGTAGTGCTAAAGGTGAAAGAAATTTTAATATGATAACATGGTTGAGTTGAATGATTTAAATGTTTAAGTAATTGAATGTAGAATTATTATGAGCTTGGGACTTACTAAGTTAGTAAACTTATTTGTGTGTAATGTTCTCCTCTGTTTTATAGATGAGGTAAAAGCTACCTGCTCAACGGGATCGTCAAGACAGTCAACCACACTATCGATCTAATGTTGGTACTCTTTCATTTTGGTTTTTGGATAGAGGCATGTATAGGAAAGACTTTGTCTTTGTTTGATGAAAACTTTTGGTTCATGTATATAATAGCCATGTGAATATGGCTAAAGTTTTAGTTAAGTATGCTTTTGTGCTTTTGATACAATGTCGGTTTATGTTGGTAATGTTCGTGCATTTTTAGTCGAAGTTTAATCGTTTTTGGTAAGGAAGTGTATGTTTACGAAATGAACCTTTGAATTAGGATATTATGTGAATGTTTTAGGTATAAGTTAATTTGCATAAAGGATTTAAAATGCATGGACAGTATGAGTTGTATGTGGGTATGTTCGATTATAAACTAGTAAATCATATTTTGCAATGAAATAGTTTTTAGTTAGCAGCAGAGATGTTATTTTGAAAAATCACCAAAAATAGGATAAATTTAATTAGAAAGTGAATAGAACATAGAATTAAATCTTATTGTGTCTATTTTTATATGAAAGAAACAGAGTAGGAAAAGGAATTATATATTATGAGATATTTAAGTTTTAGTGAGACTTGTCCTGAATGAATTCGTGAGTCCCTGTTCTGTCTTGGAAAAATTGTTAAAAATTGTACAAAAATAATTATGGAGCATAGTTTACATGTTTAGAATCCTTAATGAGTCTATTTTTTATTGGAATAAACAATAACATTATTGAAATTTTGTACAATAAAATAACTGAGTTTTTGTAAAGATAGGTCAGAATTCTCAAACAGTGAAATAGGGGTAACTTTGATGAATAAACTGTACTAATTGGCCACATGAAAAATTCTGGAAAAATTATGGTAAAGATTTATATGGGTCTAGTTTCAAGAAAAATTTACAGATCTAAAATTAGAGTTTTGTAACTCGAGTTATGGTCAATTTAGTCAGCATGATGCAGTTGGACAGCTTTAAATTTTTATGGCCCAGATTAGTAGTCAAGTCTAGTAATGCCACATACTCGACTCCGGCAAAGGTTTCGGGTAAGGGGTGTTACATTCTCTCCCACTTCCATTACGGATTCATGATTGGCTGAAGCAATACTAACAAAACTTGGTGTTCATCCTTAACTTGCTAACACGTCAGACACTTGCCAACGTATTCAGTCACTTCCCGTTTAAGATTAGGCCACCAAAATTGTTCCCTTAAGTCCCTGTACATCTTACTACCTCCGGGATGCATAGCATAAGGGCTACTATGCGATTCCCAAAGAATTCTTTGCCTAAGTTCCATATCCTTCGGCATACAGACCTTACCCTTGAAGCACAATACTCTTTCGTCATTAACACCATAACCTTCCAACTCTCCATTCTGCGCTTGTCGCAACTTAACACTTAGATCTTCATCCACCAACTGTCCTTCTTTTACTTCATTCAGCCACATCGGCTTGACTTGCAACCCCGCTAAAAAACTTCCATCGTCATAGAGACTTAGATGTGCGAACATCACCCTCAAATCCATCACCACCTTCCGACTTAGGGCATCCGCCACTACATTTGCTTTGCCCGGGTGATACTCTATCGAACAATCATAGTCCTTCAATAATTCCACCCACCTTCGCTGTCTCAGATTCAACTCCTTCTAAGTCAGCAGATACTTAAGGCTTTTGTGGTCTGTGTAGATCACCGACTTTTCTCCATAAAGATAATGCCTCCACACCGTAAGGGCAAAGACTACTGCCGCCAATTCCAAGTCGTGCGTCGAGTAGTTAACCCCATGTGGCCTTAGTTGCCGAGACGCGTAAGCGACTACTTTTCCATCTTGCATAAGTACACCTCCCAATCCTATATGGGAAGCATCACAATACACTACAAAATCCTTCCCCGCCTCCAGCTGAATCAAAACCGGAGCTTTAGTCAAGACCTTCTTAAGCTTTTCAAAGCTCTTATGTTGCTTATCAGTCCATAAGAAAGGTACTTCCTTTCTCAACAACTTTGTCAAAGGCGTAGCTATTGACGAGAACCCTTCCACAAACCGTCTATAATAGCCTGCCAATCCTAAGAAACTCTGAAATTCTGTCACCGACTTAGGAGGTTTCCAATCCAAAACTGCCTCAATCTTCCGAGGATCCACCCTTATTCCTTCAGCGGATACTACATGTCCTAAAAATGTAACCTCCTTAAGCCAAAATTCACACTTGTTGAATTTGGCGTAAAGCTTCTTCTCCTCAACACTTGCAACACAACTCGGAGGTGCTTATCGTGTTCTTCTTCTAACTTTGAATATACCAAGATATCGTCTATGAACACGACAACGAACCGATCCAGGTAGGGTTGGAAAACTCGGTTTATCATGTCCATAAATGCGGCTGGGGCATTTGTCAAACCGAACGGCATTACTAAAAACTCATAATGCCCGTACCTCGTTCGGAAAGTCATCTTATGGATATCAACCTCCTTCACCTTAAGCTGATGATATCCAGACCTTAGATCGATCTTCGAGAATACTGCGGCCCCTTAAGCTGATCGAACAAGTCATCTATCCTTGGCAATGGATACTTGTTCTTGATGGTCAGCTTATTCAACTGACGATAATCTATGCACATGCGCATAGTTCCGTCCTTTTTCTTCACAAATAAGACCGGTGCTCCCCATGGAGACACACTGGGTCGGATAAACCCATGGTCAAGCAATTCTTGAATCTGAGCCTTAAGCTCAACCAACTCCTTTGGTGCCATTACATGCAGGGGCAATGGACACGATGTGCACATGCCAGCGTGATCAATTCTAAACTCCACCTCCCTGTCCGGGTGTATTCTAGGTAATTCCTCCAGAAAGACATCCTCATATTCCCTTACAGTTCTTACTTCACTAATTCCCCCTTCTTTTGTATCCAAAGCACTAATGAAGGCCATAAATGCCTTACACTCCTTCCGAACCATCTTATCAGCCTTTAAAGCCGAAACTACGTTAGACAAGTAGTTTCATCTTTCTCCTATCATAACTATCACTTCATCCTCTAGGGTCTTTAACTCTATTCGTTTGGCTACACAATCCAACACAGCCCGATGCTCCACTAGCCAATCCATTCCAAGTATGAGATCGAATTCTCCAAAAGGTAATTCCATTAAATCGGCTGGAAATACCGCTCCTTGAAGTTCCAAAGGTACTCTTCGAAACATCTTATTCACCACTACAGTTTGACCTAGTGGGCTTACTACGGTCATTTCCCTACTAGAAAGTTCAGAGGCTATTTCTAGAGTTTTAATTATCCTACATGCTGTTGGAACGCCGGCACCCCCAAGGCGCAGCGAAATAAAATTAATCCCGGCGATCCAAACCATGAATCCATGTGTGAGGAAAGAATCGGGGTGAAATAAAGGTTTCGAAATTACCAAAGTTTCAATCTGAGTAGACAATGACGCCTCGGCGACAAGATATCGATCCTTTGTCGAACCAAGCCACAACCTTTACGATGTCGGCCTCTACGTAATCCACCGGTTTGACTATGAGCGGCGAGATATCTCCAAAACTATTTTTAGAGAGGTGTTTTGCTTGACGGTGCTAGACCTTTTTAAGCAAAATTCTTAGGGTTTTCATCACTTATTACCCTTTTATAATCAGTATTAAATAAATATAATAATGTTTTAACGAAAATTATAATTACATTAATTATACCCAAAAGTTATAATTACATTAATTATAACATGGATTTCGATAAACTATATTTATTTAAATTTATATAGAACCAAATTCATATATTAATTCTCATTATGTGTACAACATCCTTGTACATATAATATATTCAATATTTGATTGCGAATTAAATTAATTCTTTAATTAATTTAATTCATGTGACAATCAAACACAATACCAACTATGTTTCATTAGTTCATTTCAACCATAGGGTGTGACCGAGAGGTTCTTATAACGTTAGTAGTAATACTAGAACGATTCTAATGTCACAAACAATGAGTGGCATCTAGCAATGCATCATTGCTACCTAAGATACAAGAAGTCATGATTCGACATAACTTTTGTGATTAACTTTTCATGCATTAATCCTTAAGTCCTTTATCTCGGAATAGATACAAGTCATGGAATAGTCACACTTGTATAGTCCATCCCATGTTTCTTGATATCTTGAGTAGACTATGATATACAAATTAGTATGACATCTCATGTCAACTTATTTGAGCATGGCCATGCATTTCTAGTCTCACTCAATCAAGTGGCCAAGATATTACTCCCATTATGTGGGAGGGACTTATCTATATTGATCAATAATATCCTCTACATTGATTGTGATATATCCAACATCACCTTTATAGAACAACCCGATTCACGATTATACGTTTGATGTATCAAAATATCGACTCACGATGTTGGGATAATGATTATCTCAAGTCTAAGGATCATATACATATTAATCACTATGAGTAATGTTGTGACAATTACATAATAATCCAAGAAACATACACCAATATGTTGTTCTCTAACACACATATTCATGCATTGATTTTGACACTCCATATCAATGATAACTCTTTATCATCAATCAACTACATGTTAGTCTTAATGCATTATTGTTGTCTGGTCAACAATAATACTTGACTAAGGATATTTTAAGAATAATCATATTATTCTCGGACATTATTATAAAAGCAGTTTATTTGTACACGGAAGGAAAAATTGAAATAATAATGACAACGCTTTATATTAATAAACATGGTAAATCAAGTATGTTATTACAACCATCTCATGATTGATCTTTGGGCATACTCTTACACATGCAACATAAGAATGGGTCGAGCCCACATCGATCAAAGCAAAATAAGGCTTGCCATAAATAAGAAACGTACCGGTTATGACGTCCGGTGCGTCACCATCCTCCCTACGGTGAACTGCATACACCAAGCCCGACTGTCTTGCCTCTGTATTACCACCACCTCGGCCCGGTGTTCCACGTCCTCTTCGGCACCATTTCCTCGTTATTGAACCATGACCCGGCGAGGTTCTTGTCCCCTTCTACCAACTGATTAACATTACGAGCTACGGTCGATTCCTTCTGGTCTCATCGGACAGTCCTTAATCATATGGTCCTTTGACCCACACTTGAAGCATCGCCCTGTCTTCTTCCAACATTCGCCTAAGTGCTTTTTCCCACATTGATCACAAGTGGTATCGCCCTCCAAATTGGCGACTTGCGACCTATGCCCTTCAAACCTAGGCCTCTTTTGCTCATTCCTAGATGGTCTGGACGATCCAAATCCTCTCTTCTACCTATTTCGATCAGAGTTCTGCCTTACGGACTCTTTGATACCCTCGGTCACTTTAGCCTTTTCCACCAACACAATAAATTCCCGCTCCTGTTACGGGGCTATTAATAATCTTAGGTCATCTCTTAGTCCATCTTCAAACCAGACACACCGCTCATGCTCAGTCGACACTATGCCTCGAGCATAACGGCTCAGCCTTAGGAATTCAGCCTCGTACTCAGCTATGGACTTGTTTTCTTGAACCAGTCCTAGGAAAGCCTTTCTCTGGGCATCAATATAATGAGTGCCAACATACTTCTTCTGGTATGCTGCTTTAGCATACTCCCACGTGAGTTCCTCAGCTGTAGCACCATCCCGCACCATGAGCCACCATTGATATGACTCATCGCGGAGAAGCGACACCAGTCCTTTCAACTTTTCCTCGTCAGTTAAGTCGAGCTCATCCATAATCCGCTCAGTCGCCTCCAACCAATACTCAGCGGTATTGGGTGCTACCCCTGATACACCACAAAACACTTCAGCTCCGTTGGCTCAGAGTCGCCCAGTACCAACTTTCGAGCTTCCATGCCTCCACCTGCTCCTGCTACCCTTTCCAGGACCCGTAGCATCACTTGTGACACTGCGTCATCCCCCGCCTGGTCTTGATATTCCACATCAGCGGCAGGGGGTGGTGGTAGTGGCATTTTATTTTCAAATCCTTGACCCGATCTAACGGGTTCAGACACAGTCATTCGGCCTCTACCACGGCCTCGCACGCTACGGCCACGTCCCCTTGAATTCATACTTGCGTTTATCTGGTTAAAGAGTTTTATACATTAGTTTGGTTCCACTGATTTATCACGAACAGTTTTATGTTTAATAGTTTTAAAAAGTTATTCTTTCGATTCATACACATACAGTCTCACATCATTCATTTAGTCACACACATGAACTTGCGTTCATTACAGAGAAATGTTGTAATTGTCGTTATTTGTTGTTCTCCACTACCCAGGGGTATTTTCGTAATTTTATCCTATAGGGGTATTTTGGTAATTTTCAAATTAGAGTATTTGAAAATGTTGTAAAATAGAGGTTGTTGATATTTTACAAAATTAAAATACTTGTTGGAAAAATTTCAAGGGTAAAATGGTAATTTATACACTAGGGGTATTTTTGTAATTTTACAAGTCAGGGTCATTTCGGTAATTTTTTGCAAAGATATGGTTCCTGGTGGCCTTCAAAACAAGGGCATTTTTGAAGATTTCTAATTTGAGGGCACTTCGTTGATTTTTCCTTACTGAGGGTATTTTGGTCATTTTGTAAGACAGGGGTAATTTCGTAAACTTTTTTTATTTTTTTTCAAATCACGGTGTCTTTGATATTTTGTGAAGTTTTTGGATATTTTGCAAAATCAAAAATTGTTATTGAAATCGGGGGTAGTATGGTAATTTTGGAAAATTAAGGGCATTTTAGTAATTTTTACCACTAAGGGTATTTAGGTACTTTGTAAATTAAAAATTCTTAGAAAGTTTTTCCAAAATAATAATTTTCATAATTTCAAAAGGGTAGTTTGTTGACTTTTTAAAACTAGGGTTTCCATAAAAATGTGGCTAGTCCCTTTCGGGTTTTAATTATTGGGTTTAGCCCGTGGCTAAGTCCTCTTGGTTAGGGTGAACCGAAGCTACGCACCAGGTAGGATTCGAGTGGAGAGGAGGTGAGTCACGCGGACTGCTTAAATACCAAGCTTCCACCGAAACCAATCCTAGACATGCGCACAATGGTTGCCACACCCTAACTCGGCGACTTAGACACATGTTTGTTTAATTGTGCCTTAGAGTTTTATGTAATTGTTGGGATAAACTAGTCCTAGGATTTAATTCCTAATCCACTAGTCTACGTCCCTATATATCCCTACATACAAGTCACAAAGAGGTTAGGAGTACTTACCTGGTGCACTTTAGGTCGGAGTCGCAGGTGCCTACTTACCTGGTGCACTTTAGGTCGGAGTCGCAGGTGCCATGCCAGAAAGCCTGTTTATTTCTTAGAAAAGTCTATTTTCAAAAGACAGAAAACATTTTGGGCCCTAAAAGCCCTCAAGGTCGAGTTTTGAACCGGGCTCTGATACCAAACTGAAACACCCCAAACCCGGCCCACAAGCCCTGATCGGATCTGGCATGCTTCTAAAGAAAATCCATTCAAATCATATTTGGAAACTTTGCTAAAGACTTGTGTATTTTTGAAAAGACTTGATTTGAGTTGAGTTTGAAATTTAATTCCGTTTTGATTAGGTGTCAAAACATTTGATATTTATACTTAAGAAAATTTACTTTTAATCTTTAATATGGCAATAATTATATCGTACTAAGTACTTTAATAGCATGCATAGACAGTTTAGTACTGATGGCCTTATTACATTAAATAAACCCGAAATAATTCAAAACTTGGAAAGTTTTAAACTATTAAAACAAAATATAATAATTGTCGAATTGAGCATGGCCACCACTGAGCTTCTCCCGACCTGGTCCATTACTGATCATCACCTGAAAAATAGTCCCACAAGGGGTGAGTCAAACAGACTCAATGTGTAACCACAACACTAAGTCACAATAGATATGGCATAACAAATCATACATATTCATATAACATTTAAAAAATGATGCAATCCCGAACCCAAACCTAAATGCCATTCGCTACACATCACCCGTACCAACCATCACACCGTGGGGACTACTAAGTCAACCCTCCATCCGCTACACACCATCGAAGTCAGTCGCTGCAGTCGACGTGCTCATCGCCCTTATGATTTCGTGGCATAGCCACCATATATAAATTTGTGACATAAGTCACCACATACTTATATTGTGACAAAAGTCACCACATTCTTATATTGTGACATAAGTCACCACATACTTATATTGGGGTATAAAACCACCAATTCACTTCCCCTTTACATATCACCCATATGCCCATGTCATACAATTATGCATTAACCATATCATATTCCTTATTCACATTCTTATAATTTCATGTATATTCCATAGCAAAACTTATCATACTCATAGTAGGAGTAGGAAACGCACTGAGTACTTTGTACCATTACATGGTAACTTAGCCATAATCTTACACTTTTATATTAGCACATAAAATAAATTAAAGTCAGAATCTATCAAGATTTAGTGTGGGTTACACACCTGATATACTTAGCAAATTTACTCCAAATCCTGAAAACTAGATCTACTGATTTAGATCTCAATTCCTACATTTGATCAATCACCTTGATGTTTAGCAAAAGTCTATTCGGCTATGTGATTAAATCCCGAAGGATCATTGCGACAAAAATCTTACCTTGCTTGCCGATTTGAGTACTTCTCAAATCTCAAAATTTGTGATCTTGGCCCTAGCAATCGGCCAACACTAGGTTACCTAAATAATTAGTTTCCAGCTTTTGAACGAACAAGAAATAGATTGGACTACCAAATTTAGCTTTGGTCGATTAAAATATTCACTTACCTTTGTGAATCTAAAATCCGAAAACTTGTCACTTGGCTTAAGAAGATGTCGAAATACCTTAGATCTGAAATCCCGAATGATCTCCCTAGAAATCTACTAATATGGAAGATCCCAAATTTACCTTCCAAGTTTCGGCCATCAAGATTAGGAGAGATTAGATTTCAATTTCAACAATTAGGAGGAGAAATAAAGAAAGTAGATTGATATAGGTGATATTCCTTAACAATTTAATCAAATGTCTTTCCTTGAAGTGGAGAAATTCGGTTCCTAGAGGATAGGGGAGTATTCGGCTATGGCCACTAATATGTGAGATTTGGCTTTAACAAGGAAAAGAAAATAGAGGGTGTAGGGTTTTGAGAGGAGGGTATTCGGCTAGACTTTGCTTGAGTTTTTAGCTTTTAAAAAGTTTGCAAAAAGGAAGAAGAGAAAGGTGAAGAAATCGGCAATGGTTACTTGTGTTTTCTAGCTTTTAAAAAAAATAAAGAGAGAAGGAGAAGAGTGGCTAGAGAATGGCCTTACTTTTCCTCCTCTTGCCGAAATTACACCAAGAGAGTCCCTTGGCCGGCCACCTCTTCCTCTCACTTATCAAATTCCTTAATTCACTCTTCCTTACCCCTTTTCCTACCTTAGCCAAAATTCCTAGGAGAATTAGACCTCATCTCAAACTCCTCTCATAGACTCCTTTTTGCCGTCCACCTCTTTTCTCCTCGTAGAAAAATAAAAATTCTTTTATTTTCTTCTCTAGCAACTCGAACCTTGGCCCATTTACCCTGCTAGTGGCGTCGTTTTAAGTGGTGTCTCCGGGCCACTTTTCCAAGCCCAATTATATGTCATATTTCCCTTATTTATTTTCTTAAGGCCTTATCAAGCTTAGCTCCCCTTTTAAATTTAAAATCCAATAATTTCTAAAGTATTTAATTACACACTAGGGTTCACAAAATCCATAATGCACATTCACAACACACATAAGCATGCTATTTCATATAATTTAGCAATAGTGCATAAGCCCTAATTCGGGATATTACAGCAAATGCAACTGTGTACGCAACCTAAAGTACTTAACTCAAATCAGCAACTGAAAATATCGTTATATACCAATAAGATAAGCAAACATGCTTTCATGAGCATAGTCAAAATCCAATATGCTAATCAAAATATAACAGTAACAATAATTCATACAATTATGAAAAATTAGAAACAATGGATCTTTGTTCTCGTATGTGACCATCCTTGTAATGATACTTTAGTTATGAAGTTGGTTGCTTTGGATTATTTTTTTCAACCATTCTCTGCTTCTTCAGAGGTTGATTTTCACAGCTTTTCAAGCTCTCCTTCATTTACGATGATTGCACATAATGCTTCTTTGCTTGCTCCTTTTACAAAGGGCGAGTTTAAGACAGCGATTATGGAAGTGCACCCTGTAAGTCTCCTGGGAAAAATGGGCTGAACCTGACTTTGTACCAACAATGTTGTCCTATTGTTGGTAGTGATGTTTTTTTCTCAATGTATTAGCTGGTTTTGTAGCACCCCTAACTCGAAACCATCGCCAGAATATGGTTAAGAGGCATTACGAATCATCTTAGAAAATTTAAATTCATTTCACAACACAAAGTCAAACCTCAATCAAACATATTCAAATATAAACATATAGTCCCTTAATGAGGTCTACGAGATCTTAAACATGCTTTAGGATAAGGTCGGGACTAAACCGAACACATACAAAAATTTTTGAAAATTAAACATATTTTTCTAAGTTACAGAGTTCACAAGCCCGTGTAGGTAGGCCGTGTGCCTCACACAGCCTCGAACATGCCCGTGCATCCAAGCTGTGGAAAAATAGGGCATACATACTGAATTGTTAACACGGTCTGAGACACGCCCGTGTGCCTCACCCGTGGTCGACACTGACTTGCACCACACGGCCAGTCACATGCCCGTGTGTCCAACCCGTGGTGAGCCTAACTTGTCTCAATTGGCAAACTTAAACAACACGATCGAGCCACACGCTTGTGTGCTCAACCGTGTGAGCAATTATAAGCCATTTTTCAAGGCCAAATTACCATCCACACTTAGAATCACATATAGCCATCAATCCAATACAAATTCACGCCTCAAATGCAATCACAACATACCAATACAAGTATAAACTAATCATCTACCACATTATTTATTTCCATACTTAATTTCTACTCAAATAAATCCATCCAAAATATCTTACAACTCAAATCATATAAACTAAGCATCATCTAATCATGCCACAAATTCACACTTAAAACACCATTCTCTTCAACTAATTCAAGCATAAAATATACCATTTCCAATCTCACTATTTCATACCACAATCATCATTTGCATAACTTCAAATATGAACCATCAACATTCATCTTCCAAGCCATATCACATGGCAAGGTCCAGACATTACAAAACATACCATAACCACTAGCCTATACATGCTATATACCAACTATATACATCTGTCAAAAGTATCGAAATAGATAGCTAATAGTGTGATTGAGTTGCTGATGATCCCCAGATCCGAGCTAGCTTTACTGACACTATAAAACAGAGAAACACATCATACGGTAAGCTTAAGAGTTTAGTAAGTTCGTAATATAATACATGCTACTCAATAATGTAACATCAATAAATAATTAAACCATCACATAGATAACTGCACAATTAGGCTCATTACCATCCTCAACCATATGCTCAAATATTCATTCATTCAACGTTTAAAACTATCATCAACCACATAGGTTCAAACATACCTTTGCCAACACCTAGTTATCAAACATTCTTACTATTTGATGCCCCATACATATCTCATTCACTGCTCGATATCTTTTCAACTCAATCGCACACTTAGTGCCCAAATCATAGGCGAAGCTTAATTAACATCGCACACTTAGTGCCTCGATGCAAAATTGAACTTAATTCGGTATCGCACACTCAGTTCCAATCAAAAAAGCCGAAGCTTCCATTACTTCGCACACACAGTGCTATTCAACTCTGTCTCAATTTCAATTACGCACACTTAGTGCCTTATTTCTCAAGCTCATACATATATCATTTCTAATTCGATAACTATCATTCAATTCACATCACATAGATATAAATTAACAACTTGTACTATATCTGAACTTACCTCGGACGTCAAAATATTAAAACTAGCTAATCAATCGAGTACTTTGTCTTTGCCTCGATCTCGATCCTATTCTCTCCTTTCTTGGTCTATAGATATTCAAATTTAACTCATTCAATCACCAGTTTATTCAATTTAATCCAAACACACATATTTAGGGCATTTTACAAAATAGCCCTCACATTTCACATTTCGACACTTTAGTCCCTATTTCATAAAATCATCAAATACACATAATTTCATTTCACCCATGCCTAGTCAAATTATTCTTATGCCCATACAAGCCCATATATTTCATTTATTTCACATTTTAGTCCCTCAAAGTATTATTTTCTCAATTAAGTCCAAATTACTCAAAATCACCAAAAACTCAAAGACAAACTATGTTAATCTAACACATATCTTCCATATTCCACCAACTAACAACACGAAGCTCACATAGTCATCAATGGCATATCTCAAAATCACCATCAATTTCTAAAATTTAAGCATGGGTTTGATAATACATTAATCAACGATCACAAAAACATAGAAATCATCAGAAACCAATCAAAAACTAACCTTGAACCAAGATGAATAAGTGCCGAATATAAAAGAGCTTCAAACCCTTCTTTATTTTCTTAGTTTCGGTGGAAAAAGATGAACAAATGCATGTTTTGGCTTTTTCTTTTAATTAATTATAACTTATTATTTATAACTTTAACCTTTATAAAATCATACATAAATAATGTAAAATATGGACATAAATGTCCAATAGCATTAACAAAGGTTTAATATCCACTTAAGGACTTTACCTTTAAAAAGCCATGTCAAATAAGTACTTCAACAATCAGCACACACCTTTTACATTTTATGTGATTAAGTCCTTTTTACTAATTAAGCACTCAATCGATAAAATATTCACAGAGAACTTTCACACATGATCAATCACGTATTATAAACACCAAAAATAATATTACAATATTTTTCTAACCTCAAATTTATGGTCTCAAAACCACTATTTCGACTAGGGTCTAAACTGGGCTGTTACAGGTTTAGTCAAAGCCAGTTCTCATTGAGGTTCAATAATGGTTTTTTCAAACATAATCTCCCTTATGCAGTCAATATTTGTGCCAGGAAGATTGATTACGGATAATGTTCTGATTGCGTTTGAGGTAATACATCATATGTGCAATAAGGATCGAGGGAAAGTATGGGATGTAGCTTTGAAAATTGATATAAGTAAGGCTTATGATTGAGTAGACTAAAATTTTTACAGTTTATTATGCGTAAGATGGGATTTAATGAATTTTGGATTAATTGGGTAATGCTTTGTGTGACGATTGTGACCTATTTGGTTTCTTTGAATTGAAGGGGAGGGTAGAAGGTAGGATCGATCCTTTCTAAGCGAGGGCCTTGTCAAGGTGATCTGATTTATACCTATTTATTTATTCTTTGTACTAAAGGGCTTAGCTTTTTACTTCGTAATACAGAAATGCAAGGAGCTATCCTAAGGGTTTTTGTTTATCATTGAGGACCAAGTGTGTCTCATCTACTATTTGGGGATGATAACTTTCTTTTCCTTTGGAATATTGTCCTTAAGTGCAATACTATTAAAAATGTTTTGGAGGATTATATGAGGCTGCCTCGGGTTAGGTTATAAATTTCCAAAAATCAGGTATTGCGTTGGGTTCTAACATGCTAGCATCTATTTGGGACACTGTTATAGGTTTGAGTGTCCAATCTAGTTGATAATGGATATTATTTCAGTCTCCCTTCCTTTTTTGGGCATAACAAACGTCAATTTCTTTTTTTCTAAATGATTTACTTGGTAATCGCTTGTTGACTTGGAAGAATAAATTGCTATCTAAGTAGGGTAAGGAGATTGTTATTAAAATTATAGTGCAAGCTCTACCAATCTATTGCATAAGTGTGTTTTTATTGCCTCCCACTTTCTATAGTGATCTGTAAAAGTTCATGAACTCATTTTGGTGGTATAGTGCTAGTAATGGAATAAGGGGATCAAGTGGGCCTCGTGGGAGCAGTTGTGTGTCTCTAAGAAATTTGGTGGCATGGGTTTTTGAGATCTACATGTTTTTAATCTTGCCATGTTGGGTAAACAGGTTGCCTCGATTTATGATGGATTTGTCCGTTTTTGTTTGTAGGCTCTTTAAAGAAAAATATTTTCTTAATGGATCTTTTCTTGATACTTTTGAGGGTGGTTATTTGTATAGTGTGGTACTTTAGCATCAAAACATGTGATTTCATGTAGTATGCGATGGCAAGTTGGGAATGATAATGATATTTCAGTATTTTGTGACCCATGGTTAGTTGATGACATGAAATTTTATGTTGAGCCATTTCTATTAGCAGATTTTGAGGATTTTTGGGTTTCTGATTTATTTAATGTTGATGGTTATGAATAGAACAGTGGATTAACAGAAGGTAATTTAGCTCCTAATGATGCAAATGTTGTTCTTCAGATCCCAGTTAGCTATTTTTCGACAATGGATCAACTGATATGGAATTTAGTTCAGATGAAAGATATAGTGTGAGGTCGTCATACTGTGTTGCTCTTAATGTGTTTGGATTGATCATTGTTGGATGAAAACACCGTTTGGGTCAAGCTATAGCGATGTAAGATTCGTCAAAGGTTAAGGACTTTGTTTAGCATTGTTCGAAGCACTTTTTATTGACACGGGTTTGTTAGAATGAGAAGGGTATTTCACTATCTCCCTCATATAGTTGATGTGGTGAGGCTAAGAGTATGGATCACATTTTACTGCTTTGTTTATATATCCAGACTATTTTGAGTGCTGCTAGTTTTTCATTCAGTTAGTAAAAAAAGATTGACATATTTTGCATGCTTCTTGACTCGACAACTCTTGAACATCTACAACAAGTATTGGTATTATGTTGGATGACATGGTCTAATTGTAATTATTTTGTTTAGAAAGGGGAAGATGTGATCACAACATCAATTGTTCGGGTTTTTGATATTTTTCGAACCTGATGGCAGTAGCCGATGGGGGTGTTTGTTGCGGCTGATGCGAGTGGTGTCTAGGATGAAGTTACTCGTGGTCAAGAAAAGGGCTGGTTAGGCACCTTTGGGAGGTGGTCTGCTAAAATGTAATGTAGATTCTACTTGTTTTGAGTAAGAGGAGGCTACTGGGTATGTGGCTATAGTTCGGGACTCTACGGGCTATGTTCTTAAAATTTTTTTCAATTTTATTAATCTCGTTTTAGTCCTTCCAATGCCGAAGCTTTTTTCATCAGGGAGGCCTTGTCATGGGCAAAATCTTTGGCCTTGGATAATGTTATAGTTGAGTCAAATCACTTGCTTGAAATTTTGGCTTTGTCATGCCCATTATCTGATCTTTTTGAACTAGGTGTGTTGTTACATTAATTTTTACCGATGAAGAAACAATTTCAACACCTATCCTTCTACTGGAATCGTCAGTGTGCCAACAAGGCCGCTCATTCCTTAGTTTGAATGACTTTATTATATGCAAACCACATAGAATGAGATGGCTTTCCCTTTGTTTCTTTTAATGAGAATGTTTAGTTTGTATGTCATATCCCAAAAACGGTGGATCCAAAAAGGTGCGTAAGTATATATGTAAAGTGTTTTGGCACTATGGCAGTATAATCTGCTGCCCTACTGACTTGCTGGTAAGTTAGAGTATTTGTGCATACTCGCATTAAAGTATACGTCTGTTAGCGATATCTAAGGATTTAATTATAGGGTATCTTAAAGTGAGGAAAGAGTACTCCTAAGAAAATGTAACAGCCTATTTTCAATGAAATCAGAACATTGGTTTCGGGACCACAAATTCGTGTCAAAAAGAAAATTTATTTTAATATTATTGCATGGTCTGCATTATGATATGAATAATGTAACATCCCAAAATTGGGCATAGTAGGATTGGGCGCAATGAGCCTTGGACGTAGGAATGTTTACAATAATTGAGAATAAGAGAATGGCGTTGTTACAAATTAGACTTATTAGTTAAGTGAATTTGGATGGTTACGAGGTTTCTATGAAGTCTCGGGTTCAAGTTAGGCCATAGGAAGAATTTTCATTTTTGGACTTTTAGTGGATATGGCTAATGGAAGTAGGACCTAGGAATAAATGGGTGCATTTAGGAGACACAAGAGGAGCTTATGGCTTAGTGGCAAGTGGTGTGAAATGGATGATGGGAGAGCTTGGGTTCGAATCTCATCGAAAGCAAGGGAGTTTTATTTTTTCCAAAAAGGAGAAGAGATGATAAGGGGACAAGTGGAGGGATTTTTATGAAGGAAATCATGGAGATGGAGAGGAGATTGAGGTGATGGAGAGGAGATTGAGGAAGAAAATAAGGGAAGGTGGCTAAGGAAATATGGCAAGGAAGAATGGATGGCAGGGAATCAAATGAAAAGGGCAAGTAAGGGGAACATGTGGCCTTTTTCAAGGGAAGTGTTATGGAAGGTATGGTTGGCAAACTTTTGACCATTATGGTCATGTATGTGGACGGTTTCGGGGGAAAGGGAGGTAGCTGAATTTTGCTTGGTCATTTGGTAGAATTTTGGTGTTGTTAGGCAAATATCACTTCTGCACTATTTTGTGTTTTTCTCCAAATTCCTTCTTTTGCTTTGTGCCGAATTTACAAGCCGTTAGTGAGCATATTTTCTTCACTTCTTCCTTGGGTGCCGAAACCTTAAGGAAGGAGTATATGAAAACCGTACAGTGAGATATTTGAAATTAAGGAAGGAGAGGCCAGAATCATTGGACAGTGAAACAAGGGAAACTTTAAGGAATAAACTGTACTAAATGGTTAAGCCAAAAATTTTGGAAAACCTTTAGTAAGAAGATATATGAGTCTAGTTTCAAGGAAAATTTATGGATTTAGATGTCGAGTTTCCTAACTCAAGTTATAGTCAATTTAGTTAGTACGACGCAGATGGACAGTTTAAATTTTTATGCCTAAATTAGTAGTTAAGTCTGGATTATGAAATTACCAAATTACCCTTAGTGGGTAATATTACCAAGTTACGAAAATACCCCTATGGGTCGAATTATCGAAATACCCTTAGTGGGTAAGATTATCGAATTACCAAAATGCCCCTGAAGGGTCGAAATACGATATTGCTTAATGGACTGAATTGACATTTTGCCTTATGGGCGATTGGACATATTGATTAATGGGCCAATATGATATTTTGCTATATGGGCCAATTTGATATTTTGCTATATGAGCCAATTTGATATGTGGCTAAATGAGCCAAATTGATATCTGACTAAATGGGCCGAATTGATATGTGACTAAATGGGCCAATTTGATATGTGACTAAATGGGCCGAATTAATATGTGATTAAATGGGCCAATTTGATATTATATTTGTAAATATCATGATTTGATATGTATGATGCATATACATGAATTGCATGGGATGGGATAATGATGAAGAGAAGTTTACGTAGCTTTGCTACATAATTTTGGTGGCTTTGCCACATCTTTGGTGACTCTGTCACAATCTGTCTGGTGGCTATGCCACGTAAATTCTGTTATTTTGGTGGCTTGTCCACAAATAATCTGTTATAAATGGCTTAATGCATGCGATTGGTGTGTTGGTGGGGTGGGTTGACTGATGATCACCCACAGGTGTGTTGATTGGTACAGGTGGTGTGTAGCGGATAGAATACAAGGCTTGGTTTGGGAATTGCATTTCATATTCATGTTATATTCATTACATTATTATTGTATGTGGGCTTAGGCTCAAATAATTGCTTAATAAGATTTTGGCCTAGTGAATAACGGTAAGGGGATTTCACACTGAGTTCTTGTAACTCACCCCCATTTTCTCCTAATCCTTGTAGGTAATGCTTAGTGACGTGGACTTGGGCCATGGATGACTCAGTGGAGGCCATACTTCGGAAATGGTTTTTATTGAACTTTAGTTTCCTGATTTCGTTCACTTTATTATTCTTACTATTTTGGGTTTATTTTGTGTTGTAATAAGGCATCTGGAAATTTCATTTTGCTTATGTTTTTGTCGTAGTTAGTATTTTGCTTGAATTGTTTTTAAACGGGGATTTTTCTAAAAATCTTAAATAAAGGTTTTCCAAAATAGATTAACAAATGATTTTCATAACAAACTTTTACAAATGATTGAACTCGGAAATTCTCTTTCAAATTATCGATGACATTGTCAAAAGTCACGGTTAAAGTTTACTACCTCGAATTTCGACTCATCAATTAACCTCTCAAAAATACTTGTATTTTATCTACGTTTCTGCAATGTTTTCAAAAGGTTTATTTCAAATATGTTTTCGCAACCATAAAGGTTTTTAAAGATAATTACGTTTTCAAGTAGATAACAATTGCTTAAGTGTTTTAGGTTTTAACAAAGAGGCTGTAATTCTCAAACAAGTTGTTAACAATCGCAAAGATAGTTTTGAAAAAAAAAAACACTTGCATGTGACACGCCAGATTCGGGCCTAACTTCTAGGCGAGTTTGGGGTGTTACATTTTATGGTATCGAGCCCGTTTCAAAACTAAAGCTATTTGTGGTTTGGGTTCAACCAAGCAAGTAAGTACATGTTATCATTTTCCAAAGCTATTTGAATTTTAATTTATAAATGCATGTTCTAAAGGAAACAAAATGCTCCATAAAACATTGTTTAATAAACATTGAATAGCATATTGATTCGATCGTTAAATCGACTTAGTGAACATGAGCGCTAGACGTGGGACGGATCTCATGATCAAGTTAAGGTTGATGAGTGGTGAGGCGGGATCTCATGATCGAGTTAAGGTTGATGAGCTGACTCAGATAGTTAAGAAAGTATTGGAGGAGGTTAAAGGAATTAGTGAGGCGCTTTGAGTTGGGTGTAATGACTATAAGAAGAAAAGAGATCGTGGTTCTTTAGGGTCGCAGTCTCGTTCTGTGAGGCATTTCAAGGCACATCCAAACTTTTCGGCTTGCGATTATTGTAGAAGGCGTCATCCGGGAGAATGCTGGAAGAGGTCAGGAGCATGTTTGAGATGTGAGTCTAAGGAGTATAAGGCTCGAGATTGTTTCATCACCATCAAGTCAGGTATGTTTTGGTTGGACATGATGATTGAATGTTGAAAGTTTTAGTTATAAGTGGTAGATAACTGCTTGCTTCTGTGGTTAGATGTTTGGTTGTGTGAAAGAGGATTCAAGATTATGTTAAAAGTACATTAGTGTTATTTAGATTAGAGTGCGTAGCGAAAGCATAGTGGTGTGTTTAGAGCGATGCATTTAGTAGTTGATTGGAAATTTTGAGGACGAAATTTCTTTAAGGAGGGTAGAATTGTAACATCCCAAAATTGGGCCTAGTAGGATTGGGCCCAATGAGCCTTGGGCGTAGGAATGTTTACATTAATTGAGAATAAGAGAATGGCGTTGTTACAAATTAGACTTATTAGTTAAGTGAATTTGGAAGGTTACGAGGTTTCTATGAAGTCTCGGGTTCAAGTTAGGCCATAGGAAGAATTTTCATTTTTGGACTTTTAGTGGATATGGCTGATGGAAGTAGGACTTAGGAATAAATGGGTGCATTTAGGAGACACAAGAGGAGCTTGTGGCTTAGTGGTAAGTGGTGTGAATTGGATGATGGGAGAGCTTGGGTTGAATCTCATCAAAAGTAAGGGAGTTTTATTTTTGCCAAAAAGGAGAAAAGATGATAAGGGGACAAGTGGAGGGATTCATGGAGGAAATCATGGAGATGGAGAGGAGATTGAGGTGATGGAGAGGAGATTAAGGAAGAAAATAAGGCAAGGTGGCTAAGGAAATATGGTAAGGAAGAATGGATGGAAAGGAATGAAAAGAAAATGGCAAGTAAGGGGAACATGTGGCCTTTTTCAAGGGAAGTGTTGTGGGAGGTATGGTTGGCCAACTTTTCACCATTATGGTCATGTACGTGGACAGTTTTGGGGGAAAAGGAGGTAGCTGAATTTTGCTTGGTCATTTGGTAGAATTTTGGTGTTGTTAGGCAAAAATCATTTTTGCACTATTTTGTGTTTTTCTCCAAACTCCTTCTTTTGCTTTGTGTCGAATTTACAAGCCATTAGTGAGCATATTTTCTTCACTTCTTCATTGGGTGCCAAAACCTTAATCCATCTTTCACCATTCTTCTTGTTGCCGAAATACTCACATTTCTCTTTGGTTCATATCTCTTTTGGTGTTGACCGAAACACACCAAACACCTTGATACATCTTCTCCTTTCTTTTAATCATTTATACTCATTTGTGTTGACACTCACTCATTTGATCAATCGAGTTATAGCAGAAGGCCGAAACTTTGACTCATCTGTAGCCATTGTACAATTGTTAGAAATCAGAACTAATATCGTTAAGGTAAGGGATTCATCATGGTTCTTTTTGGATCTTTTCGTTGACCGGTTATTTTGCTTAACGAGGTAGTGGTTGTGACTAATCGATTATATTTTTAGGGACTAAATCGCTCGATCTATCCCTCATAATAAGAGACTCGGATTGTTGGTAAGTGATATAGATTGTTAATCAATTGAAATATTTGGTTGAAGTGGTAAATTAGGTTTGGACTAACTGTTGACCGATTGTACTTTTAGGTGCCGCAAAGAGTATCGTGTTACGGATCCCGTAATAAGGTGTGTAATCCCGTACCTTCAGTATACATATCTGAAATGGTGTGTAATCTCACACTTCTCTAAAAGTTTGTATTAAATATTCTGTTAATCGGTCGAAATACCGAAGAAAACAAAAAAAATTGGCATCCGTAATCACTCGGGCGTGCGTATGATCGTAGTGGTAATTATATTTTGTAATAAAATAGTTTCGGTTAAAAACAGTGATGTGTTTTTGAAAAATCATGAAAAATAAGAGAAAGGGAATTAGAAAGTGAATGAGATATCAAATAAAATCTTACTGTGTCTATTTTGATAAGGAAGAAACGGAGAAGGAAAAGGAATTTTATATTCTGAGATATATTGATTTTAGTGAGACTGGTTCAGAATGATTTCGTGGTTCCCTGATCTGTCTTGGAAAAATCATTTAAAATTGTAAAAAGTGAATTATGGGATATAATTTATATGTATGAATTCCTTAGTGAGCCTCTTTTCAATAGAAACAAGTAGGAGCAGTATATGAAAACCGTACAGTGAGATATATGAAATTAAGAAAGGAAAGGTCAGAATCATTGGACAGTGAAACAAGGGAAACTTTAAGGAATAAAATGTACTAAATGGTTAAGCCAAAAATTCTGGAAAACTTTTAGTAAGAAGATATATGAGTCTAGTTTCAAGGAAAATTTACAGATTTAGATTTCGAGTTTCCTAACTTATGTTATGGTCAATTTAGTCAGTACGACGCAGATGGACAGTTTAAATTTTATGCCCAAATTAGTAGTTAAGTCTGGATTGCGAAATTACCAAATTACCCTTAGTGTGTAATATTACCAATTTACGAAAATGTCCCTATGGGCCGAATTATTTAAATACCGTTAGTGGGTAAGATTACTGAATTACCGAAATACGCCTAAAGGGCCGAAATACGATATTGCTTAATGGACTGACTTGACATTTTGCCTTATGGGCTGATTGGACATATTGATTAATGGGCCAATATGATATTTTGCTATATGGGCCGATTTGATATTTTGCTATATGAGCCAATTTGATATGTGACTAAATGAGCCAAATTGATATCTGACTAAATGGGCCAGATTGATATGTGACTAAATGGGCCAATTTGATATGTGACTAAATGGGCCGAATTGATATGTGATTAAATGGGCCGATTTGATATATTGCTCTAATGGGCCGATTTTGCAAAGTGTTATTGGGCCAATTTGTTTTTCATAAATTTTTAAATTTTTAATTATTGTTATTACATTTGTAGATATCATGATTTGATATGTATGATGCATATACATGAATTGCATGGGATGGGATAATGATGAAGAGAAGTTTTGGTAGCCTTGCTACATAATTTTGGTGGCTTTGCCACATATTTGGTGACTCTGTCACAATCTTTCTAGTGGCTATGCCATGTAAATTCTGTTATTCTGGTGGCTTGTCCACAAATAATCTGCTATAAATGGCTTAATGTCTGCGATTGCTGTGTTGGCGGGGTGGGTTGACTAATGATCACCCACCTGTGTGTTGGTTGGTACGGGTGGTGTGTAGCGGATGGAATACTAGGCTTGGTTTGGGAATCGCATTTCATATTCATGTTATATTCATTAAATTATTATTATTGTATGTGGGCTTAGGCCCAAATAATAGCTTAATGAGATTTTGGCCCGATGAACAACGAAGAAGGGATTTCACACCGAGTTCTTGTAACTCACCCTCCCCTTTTCTTTTAATCCTTGTAGGTAATGCTCATGGCGTGGACTTGGGCCATGGATGACTCGATGGAGGCCATACTTGAAATGGTTTTATTGAACTTTAGTTTCTGATTTCGTTCACTTTATTATTCTTACTATTTTGGGTTTATTTTGTGTTGTAATAAGGCCTCTGGAATATTTTATTTTGCTTATGTTTTTGTCGTACTTAGTATTATGCTTGAATTGTTTTTAAACGGGGATTTTTCTAAAAATCTTAAGTAAAGGTTTTCCAAAATAAATTAACAAATAATTTTCATAACAAACTTTTACAAATGATTTAACTCGGAAATTCTCTTTCAGATTATCGACGACATTTTTAAAAGTCACGGTTAAAGTTTACTACCTCGAATTTCGACTCATCAATTAACCTCTCAAAAATACTTGTATTTTATCTACGTTTCCGCAATGTTTTCAAAAGGTTTCTGCAACTCTATTTCCAAACGTCATATTTTCGTAAATCGTTTATTTCAAATATGTTTTTGCAACCAAAAAGGTTTTTAAAGATAATTTCATTTTTAAGTAGATAACAATTGCTTAAGTGTTTTGGGTTTTAACAAAGAGGCTGTAATTCTCAAACAAGTTTTTAACAATCGCAAAGATGGTTTTGAAGAGAAAATAAAACACTTGCATGTGACACGCCAGATTCGGGCCTAATTTCTAGGCCGGGTTTGTGGTGTTACAAATAACGTATGAAATTTCGATAAGAAAATTTTACCGATTTTATTTTTAATTATAGAAACGACCAAATTGCATGAAATGCAAAAGTTGAATTCTAGTAGCTAGAAGGATCAAATAGCTATGAAATTCAAAACTTGAGGTTCTTATATGGTAAATAGACCATTAAGAAAAGTTAGTAGATTTTTATGATGAATCATCCATGGAAAATTAGAAAAAGAAAATGACTAAATTGGAAAGAGAAAAAGAATATGATATCTTAATTAAATAGAAAATATCATCATTTTATATCATCTTCTTCCCCAAATTTTATGGAAACCCTAGGAAAGAGAAAGAAAATCAAGCAAGCCTAAATGGGTATGTAATTTAGTCCCGTTTTTAATAATTTTCATATTTTCAAGATCGTAATAACTTAATCTATCTATTTTGGGGATTAATTTGTAAAGATATTAAAGTATTGAAATTTTTCCATTAATAAATATGCTAAAATTTTGAAATTTGTGGTAGAAATTGAAAGATTGTTGATGGATAAACAACTTTTGTAAAGTGAATTTTCCTGAAATTGTGATTTAGGGACTAAATTGTGAATATGTAAAATTCATAGAAAATTTTTTATTTTTATGAAATATATGTGCTGCAAATGTTATATTTGAAAATTGGTTAGACTTAGAATAAGGATTAAATTGCACGAATTTCATTTTTCGAGCCTAGAAACGAAATCATCCTTTATGTAAAGTATTGAGGCAAAATGGTAATTTTGCCTAGGACGTGAATTGAATTAAATTGAGTATGAAATGGATTAAATTGATGTTGAATTCATTTATATAGATCCAGAAAAACCCAGTACTGATTTGGATCGAAGAAAACAAAAAGTGTCGAATTAGTAGATTCTTGAAACCAACAAGTATCGAGGTAAGTTCGTGTAACTAAATTGTATATATTTATATGCTTGAATTGAATGTGTTTAAGTGAATTGTATAAATTTCATAAATATATGAAATGATCACATATCCGACAATGCTCAAAAAATGTTAAATCCCGTTTGAATAAATAAAAGTCGATGGATACAGGATTTCCCATATTGGTTGTGGTTCAGCATATGTTGCGGACACACCATAGCTCTTATGAGCATCCTTTTATAAGCCCTCTCGAGCTTCCCATTACATGGTTCTTGTGAGCATCTTGATCGGTAGTAATCCTGCATGTGTTGCGGACTACAGTAGCTCTTTGTGAGCTTCCTGTTATATGATCGGTTGTGATCCTACATATATATATTGTGGACACAAACGCAGCTCTTTATGAGCGTCCTAATATAGGCTCTTTTTGAGCTTCTGATATGGCTCGCTTGAACATCCTATTATATGGCTATTCGGAGCTCCCTGATAATACCTCTTTGGAGTTACTTGTTAAGCAATGAGCTTCCTCTTTTAAACTCTTATGAGTTTCTTGATTTAGCCCGGATAAGTTTCCTGTTATATGGCTCACATGAGCAACCTGTTATATGGTTCGAGAGAGTGCTTCCTGATTATGTGCCCTAATAGGTACCCCTGGTTATAAATTGACAGGTTTTCAGTTTTGTACACTTTAAGTGTACTATATGAGCGTATCCATCTATATTTCAAATAAATTCAACGGGTAAAGTTCTGACATGGTCAAATTGAACTTGAAATGTTTTTTCATGGAAATGTACATGTAATATGGAAGTATGATATGGAAAGCATATGTATATGAAAATTACTATATGATGAGTTCATCTTTGATATTTGAAATTTATGTGGAATAGTGACTAACATGTTTGATGAAGTTGTGTGTTTTAGGCTATTAGCCAAATTGCTTGGATATATCTTTATATGCTTACCTTAAATTTAAATGTATGGTAAGTTAAATTCCCGTTATGCCAACTTACTAAGCATTGAATGCTTACTTTTGTTTTATTTTCCTCTGTTTTATAGTACTCGGAGGCTTGTGAAGGTTGGAACTTGGTCGGAGCTACATCACACTATCTCTTGGACTTCTCGGTATATAAAATAAATTAACTTTTGGTATAATGGCATGTATAGGTTAAAACAAGTCAAATGATGAAATATGTTGGTTGTAGCTAACCATTGGAATGGCTAGTGTTAAACATACTATGATATAATTATATAAGGTATTATCAAGTTTTAATGTGTGTTGAAATGGTTATACGGTGATGATGAATAGTTTCAAATTAATATAATTTATCAAGTATGCTTATAAGAATAAATGGGCTTTTGGTAAGTTTAAACACTTGAACATAAGTGATGATATGTCATGAATAATACTTGATTTTGGCTTGGTTTAGAATGCTTTGAATTGGTTGGTGAATATGCTTAAATGTTTTTGGAGGTGGAAAACAAAATGGGTGAGAAATATGGTCTAGAAAATGGCCTATTTTTGTCCACACGGGTAGACACACAAGCGTGTGTCTCAACTGTGTGTGACACAGTGCTATGTGCAGGGCATGTGGTTTGGCCGTGTGTCTCTTGTATCTTAAAAATTGAGGAACAGAATGCTTAAAATTGGTCACACAGGCAGAGACACGGGCGTGTGTCTTGGCCGTGTTAATCCTGCACCTAATTTTTTAAAATTAAATTGTCCACACGGCCTAGCACATGGGTGTGTGACTGGTCGTGTGAACTAAGTTAGAGAGTTACGTAGGTATGAACATGGGCTGGGACACGACCATGTGCCTTACATCTAATGCCCACACGACCTAGGACACGGGCGTGTCATTTGGTCGTGTGAGTCACACGGCCTACCCACTAGAATGTGTGACCCTTGTATTTTAATTTTTTTTAGAATTTCGCAAAAAATTCTCTAAGTTTCCACTATAGTCCTGACTTGTTTCTCATGTATAAATTGGACCTCGAGGGTTCATTTAAGGGACAATATGATTGAATATGATTGATTTCAGATATGAATAGTAAATAACATTAATTAATTGTATTTGTTCTGTAAACTCCAATAATGTTCTGTAACCTATTTTGGCGAAGGATATGGGTTAGAGGTGTTACAGAAAAAGTACACCCCAGAGTTTTGGTTAAGCACTAAGAGGCTATCAAGTGTATGAGATAGCTATAGGAGATTTGATTGTCTTTAAGACCATGCCATACGCGAGTCACCACCAAGGTATAGTACGCCCGATTTACACTAGCATTGTTCTGGTTGGTCTTCATAAGGAGATTAGTTGGGAGTCAATTGGATTGATTAGACCCTCTCCATGACTGATCAAATAGTAACGAATATCTTCGCCGGATTCTCTTTACCTTTCCTTGGATTTTTGTGGGAAAATCAAGAGATCTGGGTTGGGTAAGCATCGTCACTTGTAGTTTATATCCAGTGAAGGGGGAAGACCTTCCAGATAGTTCTCTTTCTACTTTACGTTTAGGTCCTTCTTTCTAACCTAAATGTTCTTTTCTTCTTTGTTAAGATAGAGCTAAGACCTCGTTTAATCAATAGATTACAACCTTCTGGTAAGTTTTATAGCCCTGTATGTTATAATTGTTGATGAGTAAGGAAGTTAAAATGTGTAAAAACAGTTGGGTGTGAGTGAAAGGCCCTGCATGGGTGGCGCATGTAGCTGAAACATTAATAAACTATTTCTAAATGAAGATTCTAATAGAAATTCCATGATCTTGTAAGTAGTTGTTACTAATGGATTGGGATGGATGATTGAAACAAAAGCTCTAGACCGAGTTAAAGTTAGGTCTATGTTGAGTCTCTAGACTCGTCACCTACACGTTATATTATAATGACTCTATGTATGATTGACGTCCACATAGATAAGCATATCTTCTTGAGGAGTTGTAGCATGTATGTATGTTTGTGTATTTCTTTGAAGAATCTGTATGTATGTACTAAAGTGTACGATGTGCTATATGGATTTGATGATGTGTGGTAAGTATGGAGGGGAAGTTATGTGTTAGTAAGTATGATTCTATTAAGAGTATAAGTGAATTCCATGTAAATGCGTCCATTATGTTATTTAAGTGATTCATGACAAAGTATGGTTGGCGATAAGGGGGTTCAGGCGGAGTGTCTGAAAAATATGTGATATGATAATGGACCTCGCAGTGGTGCTTGATGACGTCCACTGATATTGTAAACTTGAGATAAACAGCATTTGTCTACTGGGGTTTTTGCGTGTCCTAAGGACGATGGTGGGCAAACCTCAGGCAATGCTGAGTTTAGGCAAATTCATATCATCAAACAAGACAATTTATGTGGTGCCTTGGTGGCAAACCAAACCAAGGCTTTATGGCGAGTCACCTATGGCAATTTATTTGGGAAGCCTTTGTGCTAGGTTACATGTAAAGACTATTTGGCGTAATGTCTTGAAAGCTTGTCAAGCGAATTCTGTAACTCCTAATGGCAAGTTGTTAGTCTGCCATTATGGTGAGATCTGGGTGTGCCTTGGGGGCATTTTTTGAAAGAGTCCTCTACAGTGTACTTGACTGATGAATCCGCCATAGTAACTTGTTAGGTCAGAAAAAGAGCTTGGCATATATGTAATTAAGGGTGATGTAAGTGTCCGTTAAATTTGGAGGTTTTCCCATTTTGTATTGAATTTAACTAAATTTCAATTGGGTGATCTAAAATATTACCTTTATCGAACCAAGTTTGTTGTCTGGATTGACGTGAAGTTATGGCGTGACTAGTATTCTGATAATCGTCAAAGTTAGTATATGAATCTACTGAGAGTTGTGTCCGTAGGTATATCATTTTGGGAAATGTATGCAATTTCTATCTTCAAGCGATTGTGAGATGGGATCCGCTATAAGGTGGGAAGTCTATAATCCACCAATCGAGTGTAACGTGTACAAGGTGGTCGAGTTAGAGGTTGACGTATAGTTACCTACCAGGAATACAAAAAGTATTCTCCAAAATCTGAAAGGATGTCTAGAATTCTTAAGTCGAGGAATTCAACATCATCGTTTAAAGGTAACAATGGTTGAGATTTGCTAAGTTTTATTGAGCTTACAAGCATTTATTTGTAATGCATATTCTTGGAATTGAACCAGTGAGACAGGAGGGACCAAGCTAGGAATGCATCAGGGTGGCAGTTCGAAGAGCAGTATTATGCATACAGAGAGATACTCTTGGGAACGTGGCGAATAGACTTCTATGCCATGAATATGTCTGTCTCACTAAAGATTTAAGTTGTACTATTTTATATTACCTTTAAGAGCATGTTATAATTAATAAATGTTCCATTCAAATCTTTGACTTAGAAAACATTTTAAATAAATAAGAAGTACATCCAGTTTGATTTTCACTAGTGGTAAAAATTCTTGTTAAATATTTAAGTATTGTGACATTTTATAGTCGGATCCGATAAATTGAGTTGAGTATAGGGTGTTACACTGTAACTAAAGATAGTGTGATTGGGGAGTGTAGATGATAGGTTCGGGAGAATGGGATGAGCTTGCTGACTCGGGTTTTAGTTTGTCCACATCCTCAGTTTGCTTATTGTCTTAATGCTTTTTCTCATTAATGATTTTCAATTTTCTCTCAAAAAAAAAACTCTAAATATATTATATACTAAAACTATAAAACTTAATATAATAAAACTTTAAAACGTTATGTAATATAATAAAACTATAAAACTTGACTTAATATAATAAAAGTTTACGTAATATCTTAATATAATAATACTAAATTAAGAAAATACTCAACTAAGATATTATATCAAAATAGATTATAAAGAATAAAAATTTAATATATTATAATCTTTATCGTAATATATTATAAAATACATATCATAATAATATTCATTAAAAAAGTTTACCTGTATTAATTAATTAAGTTTACCATGTTATAATGTTTTTAATATCTTATAAAATACTTAATTAAGATAATATTCAATTAATATAGTATTATTCTCATATTATAATCTTAAAAATTTACGTAATATCGTAATATAATAAAACTTTTAACTTCACGTTATAATTTTAATAATTATGACCTCCAACATGATTAATAATTCCATCCTTAGAAACAAAAATGTTGAAGCAATAAACTCATAATAAATTGACATAAAAATATTATTTAAAAATAATAAATTGAATAATTAAAAAAACTCAAATTTACATCTTATCATTCTTTGAAAATATAATAAATTTGTTACTTGTTATAAAATCAAGAGAGATGGAGAGAATAAAAACAAATAAAATCAAAGCAATTGAGAACGTACTTTATTGATCAAAGGGATGATTTATAATGCTTCTCTATTTATAGGCATAAGAAGTATAAAAGAAGTAGAGATCTAATTCTAATAACTATTAGAATTTAAAGTATATCAAAACTTTATCTTTATCATGATGGACATCCACTTAATACGATATTCATAATACTCCCCCTTGGATGTCCATTGGTAGATAATGTGTCTCATTAAAACCTTATTAAGAAAAACCCAGTGGGATAAAAAACCTATTGAAGGAAAAAGAGTACACAATCTTCTATTACAAGTTGCCTCGTTAAAAATCTTTACCAGGAAAACCCAATGGGACAAAACATTGGTTAAAGGAAAAGAGTACAACTTATTTTTAGACTCCCCTTGATGGCAACATTACATTACATCTTTGAGTTGACGTATTCCAATCTTGTGTGGTAGTCTTTCAATGTTGAAGTTAGCAATGCCTTAGTAAAAAGATTTGCTAAATTATCACTAGAACGAATTTTTAAACATTTATATCACTTCTTTTCTCAAGATCATGGGTGAATAATAATTGTAACACCCCCTACCCGTATCCATTGTCGAAATAAAGTACGAGGCGTTATCGAGGAGTACGGAACACTTACAGAAAATTTAAACCATTTATCACTAAAATACCGAAATTGATTATAAAAGTTTCTTTAACGAACTCTTGAGGTCCAAATCACGCATTAGGATCGGGTCGGGACTATATCAGAATCGTATGAAATTTTTTGCAAAATCCCAAAATTTATCTCATTTACAAGGGTCCCGCGCCTGTGTGACTGGGGACACACCCGTGTGGCATGGCCCTGTGGCTCACATGGTTGTGTCTCCGAGGCGTGTAACTCTCTGACTTGCATCTATGGAGGAACTCGGGTCACACGACCTTAGTACACGCCCGTGTTGCTATACCGTGTGGTAAAGTTAATTTTCACAAATTAGGCTATTTTTCAAACGATATTTCTCACCCATTTGATCCTTATTCTTCACCCACATTTAATACATACAAAAACCAATTTAAGATATTCAACCGAGCCTTATACTTAATACCATTTGTTAGTCGTACACTTCATATAAATAACAAGAAACGTATATGAGCTCAATCCTCATTAAATTTCTCTTGAACTTATACTTTTTCACATTATGTATTCATATAGCGTATAGCAACCATATTTTTGTATTTTAAATACATTTTCATAACAACTTGTCTTAATTTCATACTATTTTATATTTGAGTTTTTCATACTATTTTATATTTGAGCTTTACTCATCAAAGTATTTGAAATATCATATTTATGCAAATAGTAACATGAGGTACATAATTCCATAATTATGAATGAACATATTTATTAAACATATTCCATGTTCATATATCATAGTCTCGTGTCTCCATATATCAATAACCATTATTTTCTTGTATTTTAGATAAATAATGGTAACCATACATAAGTACGTAATTCACTATTTCTTCCTGTCAATCACAATTTCAAATGACAAATTCTTGTGAATACGCTCACCAATTTCATAATTCCATGTATTTACCGTTTTCCATATTTATCCTGTTGAATTCATTGGAATTTTGATGGATTTCCTGTAGTACACTCATGGTGTATAGTCTCATTAACCATCAATTCGTACTCATATATACATAAGTCATTTTCAGAGATCACACTCCCACAAACCTCATTTCTTACAGCAAGATTACCAGTCCAGGCTAAATCCCCTGTAAGATAGCACACTCCCGCGAACCTCATTTCTTACAGCAGGATTACCAGTCCAGGCTAAATCCTCTGTAAGAGAGCACACTCCCACAAACCTCATTTCTTACAGCAGGATTACCAGTCCAGGCTAAATCCCCTGTAATATAAACTCATAGAGTATTGTCGCGATTACTAGTCCAGGCTAAATCCCCTACAACGACAATTACTCAAATGAGCTTGGATCTGAATTACCAGTCCAGGCTAAATTCAGACCCTAATTCGGATTACCCGTCTGGGCTAAATCCATTTTCCACATATTCTTCAGAAGGGCTATATCAGGATCACCCGTCTGGGCTAGATCCTTTTAACACATATTCTTCGAAATGGCTTATATTAGGATCACCCGTTCGGCTAGATCCTTTTCACACATGTTCTTCGGGAGGGCTATATCATGATAGGATCATCCGTCCGGGCTAGATCCTTTTTACTGTCAATTCTTTTACAGAGATCCATCGAATTTTCCTTTCATTCAACCGGGATTTATTTTCTATTTTCATCAAGAATATCAATACTTCATCAATTATCATATAATAAACATCCAAATCATATTCACATCAATAAAAATATATTTCAAGCATTTAAGAATATAATTCAAGTTACGAACTTACAATTCGATTTTTATACCATAACAATAATCTTAGTTTCATAATAAATATTTGAAATAAAACATTATATCATTTCTAATTCAATGTTTATCGATTATAATCAGGCATGTGATCAATTTATACATAAGTCATTCATATATTTTCCTCCTCCTCCTCTCCATTCCACATCCTTAGTATAAATAACACATTTGTAAGTAATATTATCTATAATATTTCACTATTTATTTATGCGAATTTTCAAGTTGTTCATCTATGTCACAGTTACTAAATTATTTTTATCTTGAGCTACAGAACTCCAAATTAAAATCTGCTAATTTTCCCTGAAACTAGACTCACATATCTTCTTACATAAAATTTCAGAATTTTTGGTTTAGCCAATAAGTACAGTTTTTTCTTTAAAGTCACCCCTATTCCGCTGTCCGACAGTTCCAACCCCTCTTCACTAAAAATTAATTATCTCATCGTACAGAATTTGGATAATGTTACAATTTGTTTCTTTTGAAAATGGACTCATTAAGGATTTTAAACATATAAATTATAACCCATAATTATTTTCCTCCATTTTTTGATGATTTTCCAAAGTCAGAACAGGAGAACCCAAAATCATTCTGACCTTGTCTAACAAAACCTATTATATCTCATGATTTACAATTCCATTGCTTACACCATTTCTTCTATAAGAAATTAGACTCAATAAGATTTAATTCCATATTTTATTCACCCACTAATTCAATTTCTAAAATTTCTGGTGATTTTTCAAAGTTAGACTACTGTTGCTGTCCAAAACTGTTTTAGTGCAAAGTGTTGATTTCCATTTTGCCCCAAATTTCACAATTCATACAATTCATCCTTGTCCAATTAACCCCTCAATTGAGATAATTTTTCTCAATTAATACTTTATTCTATCATTTTTAAAATACTCCATAACCCTTGAAAATCAGAACTTTAGCATTAAACCTTAATTCCAAACTCTTTTACAATTAGGTCCTAAAACCAATTTCCATCAATTTTACTTGATAAAATCATCATATATCAAAATTAAAGCTGCAATTCTATGTTTATTCATCATATGCTTCCAGCACTCATCCATAGAAACTTTAAAAATTAGCCATAGAATCAAAAACTAATGACATAGTAAGTTGGACCCAATTGTAAAAGTCCAAAAATATAGAAATTTCAAGTAGAAAGTAAGAATTAAACTTACATGAAGCTAGTGTATGAAAACCAGCTTGAACCCTCTTCCATGGTAGTTTTTCAGCTGATGAAAATGAAGAGAAATGAAGAGAATTCTAGATATTTCAATTTGGTCCCATTTTTATTTAGCTAATTTTGGCAATTTTCTAATTTTGCCCCTATTTCACCCATTTCCTGATTTTTTTCTCAGATATTGCCGCCCAGAATATCTCCTTTGGGCTTATTTTCCCTTTAGGTCCTTCCTCATTTGACAATTAAGCTATGTAATCCTTTTAGCAACTTTTACCTTTTTCAATTTAGTCCTTTTTATTTAATTAACCACCCAAACGTCAAAATTTTCTAACGAAATTTTAATACTACCTTATTGACATTCCATAAATATTCATAAAAATATTTATGACTCGATTTATAATACCGAGATCTCAATACCTCTTTTTCTCAATTTCTTGACTAAATAAATCTTTATAAAACACAATTTACCATTTCAAAAATCTTTTAAAAGCTACATTTGACTCATAAATATTAAATAATATAATCTACGAGTTCATTTTTTGGATTTGGTGGTCTCAAACCACTATTTCTGACATCGCTGAAATTTGGGCTATTACAATAATTTTGGTGAAATATGTTTCATTCTATCACCTTTGATGTAACCACCCTTCAATTGAGCTATACATGCTGCATTATCTTCATATAAAATAGTTGACATCTTTTCTTGTAAAGGCAAATTACATATCTTCTAGATATGTTGGGTCAAAAACCTTAGCCAAATACACTCTCGACTTATCTCATACATTGCAATTATTTTTGCATGATTGAAAAAGCGACAAGTAATGTTTGCTTTGTTGAATTCCATGATATGGCAATACCCCTACATGTAAATAAATATCTTGTTTGAGATCGACCTTTATGTGGATCTAATAAGTATCCAGCATCAGCATAGCCAACTAATAGGGATTTTGAATCATTTGAATAAAATAACCCCATATCAATGGTCCCTCTGAAATATCTAAATACATGTTTAATTTCATTCCAATGTCTACGTGTTTGAGAAGAACTAGATCTTGCTAACAAGTTTATAGCGAAAGCTATATCAGATTTTGTGTTGCTTGCAAGATACATCAATCCTCCTGTGGCACTTAGATATGGTACTTCAAGACCAAGAAACTCTTCATCATTCTTGCAAGGATGAAATTGATCTTTATTTACATCTAATGATCGTACAACCATCGGAGTACTTAATGGGTGTGTTTTATCCATGTAAAATTTCTTTAATATCTTTTCCATATAAGTTGATTAATGAACATAAATTTCATCTTTTAAATGCTCGATTTGTAATCCAAGATAAAGCTTTGTTTTTCCAATATCTTTCATCTCAAATTCTTTCTTTAAACAATTTATTGTATTTTGAAGCTCTTCAGGAGTTCCAATAATATTTAGATCATCAACAATTATCACAAAATCTTATCCAAACCTTTTTATAAAGACACATGATCAAATTGGATCATTTTTTGTAACCTTCTTTTTTAACAAGTATTCAATAAGACGATTGTATCACATACGTCTAGATTGTTTTAATCCATATAAATTTTTCTTTAATCTGATCGAGCAATTTTCTCAAGAAACTCTATATCCTTTTATGATTTTAAATCCTTCAGGGATTTTCATATAAATTTCACTATCAAATCTACCATATAAATAGGCTGTAACAACATCCATTAGATGCATGTCAAGTTTTTCACGTACTGCTAAACTAATAAGATACCTAAACGTGATTGCATCCACCACAAGATAATATGTCTCTTCATAATCAATTTGGGCCTCTACGAAAATCCTTGTGTTACAATTCCAGTTTTATATCTTAAGACTTCATCAATTTCATTGCATTTTGGTAAAAATACCATTTTATATCCTACTAGCTTTATACCTTTAGGCAGGTCCAAAAACTTCATGTTTAGAAAGTGAATTCAATTCTACTTGAATTGCATCTTTCCATTTTGGCCAATCTTTTCTATTTTTACATTCCTTAGTAGATTTAGGCTCAGGATTTTCGTTTTATTTTGTTATTTCAATAGCAACATTATAACTAAAATTGTTGTCGATAACTACATTTTTTTTCGGTTCCATCTTTTTCTTATATTGACATAACTTTTCGAGATCTTTTTATTTCCATCATTTCCATTTTCACTTTTAGGTACCTGAATCTCTTCTTTTCTTTCTTTATTTTCCTTTTTTTCAAGAAAGAGTATTTCTTGATTGAATCTGAATTCACAGGATTAGGCCAGCTCTTGCCATCCGTTTCGGTCAACATTGATGCCCCTCTAGAGAAGGCCTTCTTTACTACATAAGGTCCTTCCCAATTTGACATCCACTTTCTTCAGAAGTCTTTTTGTATGGGAAGGATCCTTTTCAAAACTAGGTCTCCTTCATGGAATTCTCTTGGGCGAACCTTTTTGTTGTAAGGTCGCATCATTCATTTCTAGTATATTTAACCATGACGGATAGCTCTCAACCTCTTCTCTTCGATAAAATTTAACTAATCATATCGAGATTGGATGTATTCTACTTCATCCTACTTCAGCTTGGACAAGACTCGAAGGGAGGGAATCTTAACTTCGATAGGTAAAATCGCATTAATTCCATAAGCCAAAGAGAAAGGTGTTGCCCCGGTGGAAGTCCCGATAGACGTTTGATATGCATAGAGGGCAATTGGTAACTTCTCGTGCCAATTTTCATAAGTCTCGATCATTTTTTCCATGATGATTTTTTTTACACCGTTTATTTTGGGCAATGTGATGTTCATCTTGAACGTAAACTTCTACTATTGTGCTGGTGTTTAACTTTAGTGCATTGTCAGATATGATCCTTTATACTTATGTGTGATCTCTTTTTTCAAGAATTTGCTGACTGTCAACTTTGTGACATCGGTATATGAAGCAGCTTCTGCACACTTGGTGAAATAATGGACATTTATAAAGATGAATCGATACCCACAAGAAGCCTTTGGTGAGACTCGCCCACTGACATTCATGCCCCCACATAGAGAAAGTCCACAGAGATGTCATGACGAGATGAAGGAGGCATAGGAAACTTGTCTCCATAAATTTGGCACTTATGGCCTTTCTTGGTATAACTGATGCAATCCCCTTCTATGGTGAACCAGTAGTACCCGAACCTCATGATTTGCCTGACTATTGTAAAACCATTAGCATGTGTTCTTAAGACACCCTTATGGACCTCTTCTAAGATTAGCCTTAACAACATCCATACGTCTTAGTAGCCCAGACATCTCTTAATACTATCATGCGAAAGCATCTTTGAATTTTTTGAATAACTTCAATGACGCCTCACGTTGTCTTTGTGGTGATACATACTCTAATCTTCACCTCTTTCTCTTCTCCTAGGCTCACAATGACTTTTTGTAAGGTAGGATCTGTTTTTCATCTTGTTCTATCACCCTTAACAAATTAAGAGATAGGTTACAATATTTATCTTCTTCAAAGTCCTGAGATCTTTCTAGACACATATCTTATTCAAAAATAGATTCTGAGTCAGTAGCAACGTCGCTCATGTTCTTGATATCTAGGGACCTATTGTGGGTATGAAAGAATATTCAAAGAACAAATGAATCTAAGAATAATTATTCATGTGGTATGAACATGAATGAAATAAAGGAATAAAAGAATATTTGCTCAAAGTGAGACACAAAAATGCATTTTTATTGAAATAAAGATGCTGGACATGAGCCTATTTCACAAAAGGATTCTTATTGCTTCTAGGCTTAAAGCAACAAGCGTGTTTTAAATATTACTCTAAATTAGCTCTAAAAAATACAGGGATCTCTTCCACAGTCCCATTGTTCAAAACACTCCCAGGCTCATAAGGGCGGATGCCTGATAAGTTTTCTCTTCTGATTCTTTCTTCGGATATAGCCTCGATGCTCTCATTTCTGTACATTCCATCTGGGCCTTCATTATATTCATAGAATTCTAGTTCCTTGTTATCCATTAGGCCTTGTACCAAGGCTCTAAATTCATTGTACTTTTGAATCACGTGACCCTCTTTATCATGGAACTCACAGTAGTTCCTTGCTTCTTCGGGTTTCTCCCCTAAATCCTGGTTGATTAATCTTTCTTCTACCATTTTCTTCCAAATCTCCCTCAATGGGCTTTTCACTTCTACTACATCTGTCTTGATTCGCCTCATTGTACTCTTGATTATCCCGTTTACCCCTTTATTAGAAGGTTGGGTAACAGATTTTCTGCATCGAATTTCACAGTACCCATGTTGATGAGTCTTTCAATTTTCTTTTTGAAAGTGGTACAGTTCTCAATCGAGTGTCCTGTGATTCCCGCGTGGTACTGCCATTGGGTGTTCGTGCTATACCATTTGGGAAAGGGAGGCTGTATAGGTTTTACGTAGAAAGGAGATACTATATGTGCATCAAACAAACTTTGGTACAACTGCCCATACGTGATCGGGAGGGGCATGAACTGGGGTTTTTCTAAGCTCGGTCTTGGATTAAGATCTTACCTTGGGTGGACCTGATGGCTAGTAGTTGTCATTCTTGGCTAGCTTACGATAATCAACCTTGAATAGCCTTTATTATACATTCTCGCATTATTCACTTCATTTTTCCTCTTCCTTGGGCCTTTAAAGTATTGATTTGGGAGCTCATCTCTTGCCTTTTATGTTTGTAATGATCTTTAAATTATTTTGGGATATCTGCTCTCGTCTTTTTTGTTTCGCTACAGGGTTGATTGGGTTATCCCTTGGACTAGAACCTGAATCTGTCGAAAAGTTTGCCAGTGTAGAGGTACCAGTCTGGTATTGGGGTCTGATGTTAATAGACACCCTTTGTGGATACGCGTTTGGTTGTGCAGGGGTGTTTGTTGAGGTAAAGCATGAATGATAAACGGAGTCCTCGTTATCATCCTTGGAATCAACCTAGGGCTTTTCCTTTTTCTAACCCTCCAGCTAGCATTTTGGTTAACTGGCTCATCATGTTTCTTTGAAATTCTAGCACCTAATCTTTTATATATTGTTGAAGTTTGGCTAATTGCTCTAGCATCTGTATTTGCATTTGCTCTAATCTCTCCAACATTTGGTCCATTTCTTTAGTCTTTTCTCGGGTACCGTAATGATGTTTAGTTGATATGTTTTTTGCTGGTTTCAAGATTAACTTTGAAATGATTTTAACCAATTAAGGGCTTTCCATGAAATTTAATGCACGTGATGTGATGTAATGTGAATGCATGAAATGAATGCAAAGAAGCTTCGATTTTGATTCAATTTCATTTGGAAAACTTTACTAGAAAATAAAATTCTTTACAAAAAATAGATTACACTGCCCTAATGCTCAAAGTTTTAGTTTTCCTAAGCAACGATGCCAACTCTTACTGATTCTAGCTCATACTTCACGCTTAGCACGTCGACCTGAATTACCAAGGTCTGTAAATGATCGGCTGCCTCTTGAATCTAAGCCACAGCCTCACCCATGATGTAATCTATGTTCCTAACTTGATTCTAAGAATGGTGAAGTTGTTCCTCGCAGTGTTCCTCACTTACTTCGAGAAGCTCTACAGCTCACAGCTTTGTAATGTAGACTCTAGTTCTTCTATCTTTCTTTTCATTCCTTCAATCTTGCTCAAACTTGCCCTCAATTCAACCTCAAAATTACGATTCCTATGCTAATGAAGTGATTTTTCAAGTTCTACTACTCTCGCCTTTAATTCTCTTTTGTCATTCTGAGTTTCTAACAAACTCCTTTATAGGGTCTCTTTCTATGCTTGAGCCTCTTAAAATTTTCTCTCCCATAAGAAGGTTTTGGTTCTTTCTTCTTGGATCTCCTGTCGCCATTGTTCGACGTTTTCCCCAACCCAGCGGTTCTCATCGATAGATGTAATTTCTTGTAATCCGTCTTCAAACTATCCAAGTCCTCTTCGACTTTATTCTTTCCTTTAATTTCTTGGCCTCTAACTTTTGAACATCAACATCTAACCTTAAATGCATCTTTTCTTCTTTCAATTGTTCTATCTTCTTTTCAAGTTTTGAATTCTTCCTCTCGAAGTCTTGCTTTATGATCTCTAGTTATGACGGGATCACTTGTAAGTACTCTACCATCCACTGTACTCAGGAGTCATCATCGAACCGACGGCCAACCTTTTCATTCGACGGGTTTGATTCCTAGCATTAGAAATCTCCTTTATCCTTTTATTGTAGTTATCTCCTCAGTATGAAAACTCACATTGAGCTAGCCCATGTGCCATCGGTATGAATTGTCTTGATATGTACTGCCTCAATACGAGCAAAGGAGCATATGCAATGGCTCCTCAAATCCCAAGCAAAGGGACCCAGTTAAACTCCCACATCAGTAAAGAATTTCATCAGGAATCAACCAAGGAGCTCTCCACTTGACATCTTCTTCCTGGAGATTTTAGAGGAGTGCTATCCAATTCTCCTCTGATATGTCATCCTATTTTGGCGTAGCCACTATTTTGGAGGAGCGCTATCCAATTCTCCTCTGATTTGTCGTCCCTTTTTGGCGTGGCCACTATCTCCTTTAACGGGGAGTAATTCCCATAGAAAACCCAATAAGAAACCTTATCCACCTTCTAGAAGTGACTATGGAACCAAGCTAACAACAATTGTGCGCATCCTATAAATCTGCCTTCACCGGACCTCCTATATGCATTTAAAGATCTGAATGTCTTGGCCAAGATTGTAGGAACAGGTGTGACCCTTTATCAAGTCGATCAAAGAGATTTGAACCACCTCATCTACATACCCTAATGCCTTAAGGAAGATCATTAATTCGTAGATGCTCAAAGTAAACACATCGACTCTCTTTTTCATATCAGGATACGCTAGAATCAAATCTTTCCAATTCTTTCATGGGATGCACTTACATTTTTCTTTTTGCTTGATCCTAGCCGTAATCCACTGTTTGCTCATTTCGATAATATTCATCAATTTCTTCCAAAAGGTCGGGACATAAGCGGCTCTGGAATAAGCTTTATCGACTTAAACCTTTGGACAACGCAGCAGGCTTATACTCTTCCACAGTGGGCACTAAATTGAACCTCCCAAAGATGAAGCAACTGTAAATAGGGTTCCAATACTGAGTGATGGCCTGGAATAAATGCTCGTCTACCTTGATGTCGAATAGATACAGCAAGTCCCTATAATTACAGTAGAACAACTCTTGTTCTCATCGTTTCACTGATCCCATATTTCTTTTAATTTCTGAAGGCTATTCTGCATCACACTGGTACGGGTATAGTCCCATAATTCTAACGTATACCCCTTGGCTAGACTATCTCCTTTCTCTAATTGGGTATTCTCTGACCAAATACGGACAGCCACGTTATCTTCCACTTTATCAAAAATTCGTTCTCCATGGTAAGCTCTCTAATTTAGTAATCGAACTTGAATCGAGACTCTTTTGAATATGAAATGGCATGCAAACATAGCAAAAACACAATAATTCAGTATGACATACAAAAGCAAAACACAAAGTAAATAAAAGAGAATCAAACACCTATCTGGGTAACCACTAGGGTTTCTCACAGTACTATCTAGGGTGGGCTCCTAGGGTCTTCTACATGTGATTAGGTTCTAAAGTTGAGGTACCCGAACCAAAAAATTCCTCGATCCTCACCAATTATAAGCTCATACAGACTGAGCTCAATTCAGAGGAATACATTTCCATATGGCTGCACAGAGATGAAAATCTCACAATGACATAGGTACGGATGTATCCCGAAAGTGATCCACTATCCTGTATGGAGGTGAAAACCTCACTGTAACATCCTGAACTAGGGACTGTTTGCAATTTAATTATTTTTCCCATGTGTGTGCTTGAAGAAATATGTATGCTCGAATGCTTGACATATTCTAGGGTCTAGTTATAACCCCGGGCTAGGTCTGACTTAGGGCTGAAATATCTTTTTAGTGCTTAAGAGGAGGGAGCTAGGTGAGATAGGGGTGAAGAGAAAATTTTGAGAGAAGCATCACACAAGGAGCTGGTTGGAAGAAGTGGCGTTGGGCAACCTTAAGGGCTGGAAGTGACGCTTGGCATAGGTATTGGGTTCGAGCTGCTGGAGTGGCGTTTGGAGTTTTAATTTTTGCATTAGGTTTAAGGTGATGGGCTAGGAAGGCCTTAAAAATAAAAAGGTGGGGATTTTGGACATGAAAGTCGGATTGGTAAAGTGGCACAGGGCCTTGGTGAATGCCGCCCAAGCAAGGGGGAGGAGGACTCGAGTTCGAGTCACGGTGATAGCATAGGGGTTTTTTTTTTTTTTTTGCAAGTTGGCGCCATAGAGAGGGAAGTGTTGGACGGCAATTGGGACTTTGGAAGGATAGGGATAAACATCATTTTTTTCTATTTTATTTGAAGAAGAGATTAGATAAAATTTATCAAAAGGGGTGAGAGTTGGCCGTATAGTGGATTGTGGGCAAGAGGGCTATCGGTTTTAGGGAGTTCCTAGTAGGGCCGAATCATTTGTTGATTGTTTTTCTTCTTTTCTCTCAAATAGCTAGCCAAAATTTCCATCACCTTCATCTCCCTCTTTTCCCTTTGAAGCTTTGAAGCTGAAATCATCACCCTCATCTTGTTTTTCTTCTCTCTTCTTCACCATATTTTGTGCCGAAACCTCCAAGCTTTCCTTTTGTCTTGCTTTGGCCGAATATCAAGAGAGCACAGATTCTTTTCGGGATTTCTTCTTCAAATCGGTCAGCAAGGGGTAAGTGGACATGGCCAAATGACTTTTGTTTGAATTATGGTTATGGCCGAATGGCCTATGACTCATATTAATGTGATTAAACCGATTGTAGGGGAGGCCATAGCTGATTGAAGGAAGCTTTCAGGATTTGATTCCCCAAGGTAAGGTGGTAAGTAATATTCGGCCATAGGCCTTGATTGAGTATATATGTGCAAGCTGATTCTAACAAATGCTGTGGTAGGGATCTCGACAAGTCAAGTGACAATTTCGAGATTTCGGTAAGTTTAGTAAGTGGTTAGTCATATTAGACCAAAGGCCATTTTTGGTATCTAAAGTATAACCGGTTATGTGTCATGGATTTAGGGGCTAATCGGCCAAGGTAACCAAAGGCTTCCGGGATTTCGTTTTGCTTTGGTAAGTGATGATAAGATTCGGCCTAGGGCCATATTTTGGTTATGAACGCGATTAGTCCTTCGGGATCATTAGTTTAGCCTAATGGCTATTAGATCTAAGAGTTTATGTGTTGGCCGATTGTAGGGGGAAGCAACCTCTCGGGATTTGCTAGTCTCATGAGTAGACAGGTGTGTAAAACTCTTTACACACTTTATTAGTTAGCATTGCTATTATGTTGCCTTTTAATCATTGTGGTAGTGATTTGCTTGTGGACATGAGCATGGATTCCGGGTAAGTCCCCTATTACGTGATCTATGATGTATGTTTGTTTATGCCATCATATGCTGTTGAATGCTATGCTATACATAAACGCATGATATATGGGATTATGATATTTGTTATGTAAGCATGATGATGGTGGAATTGATGAGAGGAGGGGGATGATCTCGTGGATTTGTCACCGTGGTTTTGACCACAAGATGGGTTGGCCCCATCAGATTAATTGTGACTTGGTCACCGGTGGTTTTGACCACACCGTTGATAAATTGTGACTAAGTCCCGGTGGTTTGGTACCACCGATGGTTTTGACCACATATTGATAAATTGTGACCTACGGTCATCGATGGTTTTGACCACACGATGGGTTGGCCCCATCACTTGATTTGTGACTCTAGTCACGATGGTTTTGACCACTAGTGGTTTTGACCACGGGGTAGTTTAAGGAGTATGGATGGTTAGGTTGGGTTGCATGTTGCATGTTATACTAATAATTTGTGTATGAGTTGCACTTAGGGTTGGGGATTTATACACTGAGTCTTGGTGATTCACCCTTCCCATATTATTTTCCAGATGAGTAGATCGCAGAGATGGAGCCGGAGAGGACTCGAGGCGGCCATGCTTGTTCCTTGGATTTGGAATTTTATTTGATTCAGTTCAAGTTTATTTATTTTCTAAATTTTTAATTTGGGTTGTAATAAGGCTGCTAGTTTATTATTTTGGATGTTTACGTAGTTGTTTTTACTTTACTTATACTATATTGCAAATGAAACTATAAAATGTTAAGTGAATCGGTTAAAAGTAACATTTTCAAAATTTAGTGACTTCTACGAGTTTTCAAAGATATTACCATCGGGTAGCAAAAAAAAAAATCCACCCAGTCAACCATAACTTTAAAGGTTCTAAATAAAAATAAATGATCAAATGTTTTCGAAGGTTTTCAACTCAAAATCAATCCCTCCCGAGTATTATCAAACACTGTTTTATAACCTTAACAATATTTTTAGTTTTCCCCAGAAAATCAAAATATTTCAAACATTTTATTTACTCCGTGACATACCAGATCCGGTCAGGGCTCATGGGCGGAGTTTGGGGTGTTACATTTTTAATATCGAGCAGGTTCAAAACTTCATTGTGGGGGCCCGAGGCCTAAAATGTTTTATAGGCCTTTGTGAATTATTATGGAAATGGTTTTCGATCGAACAACATGGCATCGAGTCTCAAACACCTATCTACCTGTAAGTATCTCGATTACGTGAATCTTGATAAGGGTAAAAGGGTAACTTAGGAGCGTAGAATAGGTGATAGGTACTTGAACACTAGGACTAGTCTCCCCAACTACTTCATAAGACTTAATTGCTTAATTAAAACAAACCTATGTCTAAGTCACCGAAGTTAGGGTGTGGTAACCACAGTGCGCATGTCTAGGATTGGTATTCGATTGGGAGCTTGGTATTTAAGCGGTCGCGTGACTCACCTCCTCTCCACTCGAATCCCACAGTGCGTAGCTTCGGTTCACCTAACCAAGAGGACTTATTCATGGGCTAAACCCTAACTAAAACCCGAAGGGAACTATAGTATTTTCATAAAAACCCTAGTTTTAAAACTCTTAAAATTTCTTTTTAATTTGTGAGAACTATTGTTATTACAACATTTTTACGAAAAATATTCGATTTGTGGAATTACTAAAATACCCTTAGTAGTAAAATTACAAAATGCCCTTGGTTTATGAAATTCCCAAAATATCCACAGTTTTAATCAAAATTTCCATTACATATAAAGTGCCCAAAAACCTTAATTTGCAAAATATCGAAAATATCATGATTTTGGAAAATTTAAATTGCCCCTAACCAACAAAATTACCAAAATGACCACGATTTTCAAAATTTTTGCAACACTATCAACTTGGAAAACAAATTCTCAAAAAGAACCCTCAAAGTTTTGCAACGTTTGGAAATACCGGAATCATCAAACTTTACAAAGTTACCCTAATTTATCACCAAAATACCCCGAATTTCAAAATTTTTCAAAATACCCCAAAAATTTACAAGTTCCAAAATACTTTTTGACAAAATCATTCAAGATCTTCTATTTTTGAAAATTTGCAAAAATACCTCTGTAGGTTAAAATTACAAAAATACCCCCGGGTAGTGAAATGACAAAAATGCTCCTACACGTTAGTTATGGTTTGTGAATGTTGTTTGTGTGATGGATGTACTTAGAACTAGGAGATAAGTCTGAAACTGGAACTATAGGTAGATTTGATTTCGAAAGAATTACTTCAAAAAAAAAATAATTCCCATAAAATTGCTCGTGGGTAAACAGTGAACAGTATTAATAATGCATAAAATTCCTAATCAGATAAATCGCGAACGAGAAGAATGAGTACAAGAGGTCGTGGACGTCCGTCGCGTGGGCATGGTAGGGGTAGGATGACCTTGTCGGAGCTAGCAGGGTCTGGTCATGGGTTTGGAAATGTGATGCCGGATCTACCGGTGGCGAAAACTGAGTTTCAAGATCAGACCGGTGGTAACGATGTAGTATCTCAAGCTATACTACGAGTGTTAGAACGAGTTGTCGAGACAGGCGCGGGTGCAGAAGCCCGTAAATCTATGGTTGAACGACTCTGAGCTAACGGAGCAGAAGTGTTTAGAGGAGTTTTTGGAGTGGCACCCAGTGCGGTGGAGTATTGGTTGGAATCAACTGAGAGGATCATGGATGACCTAGATTTTATCGCTGAGGAAAAGTTGAAGGGTATAATCTCTCTGCTTCGGGATGAGTCATATCAGTGGTGGCTCACCGTAAGGGATGGAGCGATGGCGGAGGATCTCACATGGGAGTTCTTTAAGGCTGCCTACCAAAAGAAATATATAGGAACTAGCTGCGTGGATCTTGTGACGAAACTCTTGAACTGGTTCGAGGTAATAAAACGATGGCGAGTATAAGGACGAATTTCTTGGTTGAGTTGGTATGCTCATGGTATTGTGGGTACCGAGCATGAGCAATGTGTCGATTCGAGGATGGGGTGAGAGATGAGTTGAGGATGATGATAGCTCCACAACAGGAACGGGAGTTCGCTGTCCTAGTGGAGAAATCGAAGGTTGCTGAAGGGGTAAGACAGTCGGTTAGGCGAAATCAGGATAGGAGTTGGAATAAGAGGAGCTCTGGATCTTCAAGGTTCTCTGGTAATCAGCAGAAGAGGACGAGGTTTGGTGGGTCAAATCAAGTCGCTAGGCTGCTTCTTCTTGCTAATCATAATAAGCGCACGGTGTGCTCGGTGTGGGAAGTCTCACACGGGAGTGTTGGAATGGTAATCGGGGATGTTTGAATGTGGATCCATGGAACATCGAGTTAGGGATTGTCCAAAAAGGCGGCTAATTTGAGGTCGGAGGTCGGGATCGTGCACGAATAGGAGGGATAACCAACGACCACCGAGAGGTCGTGGTACAGGAAGGGAGGTAATGGTGCCGGCAGAGGTCGTGGGGCACCGAGGGGAGGTACGGTGGTCTTGAGGCTAGGCAACTGGTTTGGTCTATGCCATGAGGCGTCGGGGAGGAGGCGGCCTTGCCAGACGTCATAACCGGTATGTTCTTGATCTTTGGAGTACCCTATAGTACCTTAATTGATATTGGCTTGACCCACTCATACATTGCTAGTAGCGTAGTGAAAACTCTACACTTAGACTCTGAGCTTACTTCTAGGAAGATGACTGTATTAAGCCCTCTGAGTCACTCTGTAGAAGTATGTAAACTCTATAGGAGCGTACCCCTAGAACTCCAAGGCGTCGTGTTCTTGGCTGACTTGATGGAACTACTGTTTCGGGAGTTCGATTTAATCATCGGGATAGATTGGCTAGTAAAGTATCAGGCTAGCCTGGATTGCGCAGCTAAGCACATGGTATTAAAGACCATGGAAGGTGATGAGGTGGTGATGATAGGTAAAAGGAGAGATTACCTATCTAATCTGGTTTCTGAGTTGAAGGCGAAAAAGATGGTTAGGAAAGGTTATGAAGCATATGTAGTGCATATACGTGCTTTAGAAGCTAAGGGTGTAGGCTGTGAGAGATGTCGGGCCGTGAGGATTACGTTGATGTGTTTCGGAGGAACTCCGGGTCTACCTTGGACCGTGAGGTAGAATTTGGTATAGATCTATTGCCGGGAACCGCGCCAGTATCTATAGCTCCGTGTCGGATGGCGTAGAAAGAATTGGTGGAGTTGAAGGCGCGAGATCTAGGAATTGTTGGATAGAGGGTTCATCCGACCAAGTGTATCGCCTTGGGGAGCTCCGATGCTTTTGTCAAGAAGAAGGATGGGACAATGAGAATGTGCATAGACTATCGATGGTGAACAAGTGACAATAAAGAATAGGTATCCTTTGCCGAGATTGATGATTTGTTCGATCAACTCAAGGGTGCATCGGTGTTCTCTAAGATTGACCTTAGGTCAGGGTACCATCAGCTTAAGGTGAAGGAGGCTGATATCCACAAGACGGCATTCCGTACTCGGTATGGGCACTATGAGTTTCTGGTAATGCCTTTTGGGTTGACGAATGCACCAGCCACGTTTATGGATATGATCAACCGGGTTTTTCAACCCTCTCTGGACCGGTTCGTTACGGTGTTCGTAGATAACATTTTGGTGTACTCGAAGTCAGAAGAGGAGCATGACGCACATCTCCACGTGGTTCTGCAAGTTCTAAGGGAGAAATAGTTGTACGCCAAATTCAGCAAGTGTGAGTTTTGGCTTAAGGAGGTAACTTTTCTAGGGCATGTTGTTTCAGCCGAGGGAATCAGGGTGGATCCCGTAAGATTGAGGCAGTATTGGAATGGAAACCACCAAAGTCAGTTACGAAAATTCAGAGTTTTCTGGGGTTGGCATGATATTATAGGAGATTCGTGGAAAATTTCTCCTTAATCGCAGCACCGTTAACTAAGCTGTTGAGGAAAGGAGTTCTATTTGTGTGGCCTGAGAAGCAGCAAGAGAGTTTCGATAAGCTAAAGAGGATCTTGACAGAAGCACTAGTTTTGATTCAGCCTGAGGCAGGAAAGGAATTCACTGTGTATTGTGATGCATCACATACTGGTTTAAGGTGTGTGCTGATGCAAGAAGGGAAGGTGGTCACTTATGCGTCATGGCAGTTGAGGCCTCACAAAGCTAACTATCCAACACATGATCTGGAATTGGCTACTGTGGTTTTTGCCTTGAAGATTTGGAGGCACTATCTGTATGGGGAGAAGTCGGTAGTGTACACAGATCACAAGAGTCTGAAGTACCTTTTGACTCAGAAAGATTTAAACCTGAGGCAGCAGAGGTGGATTGAGTTGCTGAAGGACTACGACTGCTCAATCGAATACCATCCGGGTAGGGCTAATGTGGTAGCTGATGCATTGAGTCGAAAGGGGGTAGCAGATTTGCTCACAATGTTTGCTCACCTAAGTCTCTATGAGGACGAGAGCCTTTTGGCAAAGTTGCAAGTGAAGCCGTCTTGGATTGATGAGGTCAAAGAAAGGCAGATGACCGATGAATTTTTGAGTACTCGGAGGTTACAAGTACAGAATGGTGAAGCCGAAGGGTTCAGCTTGGGTAGTGATGGAGTATTGTATTTTCAGGGGAGAGTATGCATGCCTAAGGATGATGATTTGAGGCAGCAAATCCTTAAAGAAGCTCATAGCAGTCCATACGCTATGCACCCGGGAAGCAACAAGATGTATCGGGATTTAAGGGAGAAGTTTTGGTGGAAGGGTCTTAAGCGGGAAGTAACCGAGTTAGTGTGCAAGTGTCTGACGTGCCAACAAGTTAAGGTTGAGCATCAATTGCCATCCGGTCACATTACGGTAGGTAAAGATCCCACATGGAAGTGGGAGGAGATTACTATGGATTTAAGTAAGTGGACTTCCCTTACACTCGATGAAGAAAGATGCGGTTTGGGTGATAGTGGACCGGTTGACCAAGTCGGCCCATTTCATACCAGTAAGGGTTGATTACTCGCTTCAAAGGTTAGGCAAGCTGTATATAGCAGAGATAGTGCGGTTGCATGGAGTACCGGTGTCCATTATCTCAGATCGGGATCCTCAGTTCACGTCGAGATTTTGGAAGGCTTTACATCAGGAGTTAGGCACGAAATTGAATTTTAGCACGGCTTTTCATCCGCAGTTCGATGGACAATCTGAGAGGGTAATCCAAGTGTTGGAAGACATGTTAAGGGGCTGTGTTTTGGACTTCAGTGGCAGTTGGGGGGAGTGCCTACCTTTAGTAGAATTCGCTTATAACAATAGTTATCAAGCGAGTATTCAGATGGCACCATATGAGGCACTGTATGGTTAGAAATACCGTACTCCTACGTGTTGGACAGAGCTGGGAGAACGTCGGATGTTGGGTCCGGAGTTAGTGACAGAGACGGAAGATAAGGTTAGAGTAATTCGGGCTCATCTTAAGGAGGCATCGGACAGGTAGAAGTCCTACACGGATCTTAAGCGCATAGAGGTTGAATATGCAGTGGGTGATAAGGTTTTCCTGAAGGTATCACCTTGGAAAAAGGTACTGAGGTTTGGCCGGAAGGGCAAGTTAAGACCTAGATTCATCGGACCGTACACGGTGTTGAAACGTGTGGGACCGACAGCTTACCAGCTTGAGTTGCCAGCAGAATTGAGCCAGATCCATGATGTTTTCCATGTTTTGAAGCTGAGGCGCTATCGATCAGATCCCTCACACGTAGTACCGGTTGCGAAAATTGGGGTGAACTTGGACTTGTCTTTCGAGGATGAGCCAGTACAAATTTTGGATCGAGATGTCAAGGTTTTGAGGAGGAAGTCAGTGCCTTTGGTAAAAGTGCTATGGCAAAACCATGGCACGGAGGAGGCCACATGGGAACCCGAGGATGTGATCTGTGACAATACCCCAACTCTTTTGATCCCGTAATTTTGAGGCGAAATTATTTTTAAGGGTAGAAGCGTAACATCTGAACTAGGGTGTTTGCAATTTAATTATTTTTCCCATGTGTGTGCTTGAAGAAATATGTATGCTTGAATGCTTGACATATTCTAGGGTCTAGTCATAACCTCGGGCTAGGTCTAACTTAGGGCTGAAATATCTTTTTAGTGCTTAAGAGGAGGGAGCTAGATGAGATAAGGGTGAAGAGAAAATTTCGGGAGAAGCATGACACAAGGAGTTGGTTGGAAGAAGTGGCGTTGGGCAACCTTAAGAGTGGAAGTGGCGCTTTGGCCTTGGTCTTGGGTTCAAGCTGCTGGAGTGGCGTTTGGAGTTTTAATTTTTGCGTTAGGTTTAAGGTGATGGGCTAGGAAGGCCTTAAAAATAAAAAGGTGGGGATTTTGGACATGAAAGTTGGATTGGTAAAGTGGCATAGGGCCTTGGTGAATGTCGCCCAAGCAAGGGGGAAGAGGACTCGAGTACGAGTCACGGTGATAGCATAGGGGTTTTCTTTTATTTTTGCAAGTTGGCGCCATGGAGAGGGAAGTGTTGGACGGCAATTGGGACTTTGGAAGGATAGGGATAAACATCATTTTTTTTCTATTTTATTTGAAGAAGAGATTAGATAAAATTTATCAAAAGGGGTGAGAGTTGGCCGTATAGTGGATTGTGGGCAAGAGGGCTATCAATTTTAGGGAGTTCTTAGTAGGGCTGAATGCCTTAGACTCATTTGTTGATTGTTTTTCTTCTTTTCTCTCAAATAGCTAGCCAAAATTTCCATCACCTTCATCTCCTCTTTTCCTTTGAAGCTTTGAAGCGAAATCACCACCCTCATCTTGTTTTCTTCTCTCCTCTTCACCATATTTTGTCTGAAACCTCAAGCTTTCCTTTTGTCTTGCTTTGGCGAATATCAAGAAACCTGATTCTTTTCGGATTTCTTCTTCAAATCGATCGATGAAGGGTAAGTGGAAATGGTCGAATGACTTTTGTTTGAATTATGGTTATGGCCGAATGGCCTATGACTCATATTAATGTGATTAAACCGATTGTAGGGGAGGCCATAGCCGATTGAAGGAAGCTTTCGGGATTTGATTCCCGAAGTTAAGGTGGTAACTAATATTCGACCATAGGCCTTGATTGAGCATATATGTGCAAGCCGATTCTAACAAATGTTGTGGTAGGGATCTTGGCAAGTCAAGTGACAATTTCGGGATTTTGTTAAGTTTGGTAAGTGGTTAGTCATATTCAGCCAAAGGCTATTTTTGGTATCTAAAGTATAACCGGTTATGTGTCGTGGATTTAGGGGCTAATCGGCCAAGGCAACCAAAGGCTTTCGGGATTTCGTTTTGCTTTGGTAAGTGATGATAAGATTAGGCCTAGGGCCATATTTTGGTTATGAACGCGATTAGTCCTTCGGGATCATTAGTTTAGCCGAATGGCTATTAGATCTAAGAGTTTATGTGTTGGCCGATTGTAGGGGGAAGCAACCTCTCGAGATTTCGCTAGTATATTCAGGATTTTCTAGTCTCACGAGTAGACAGGTGTGTAAAACTCTTTACACACTTTATTAGTTAGCATTGCTATTATGTTGCCTTTTAATCATTGTGGTAGTGATTTGCTTGTGGACATGAGCATGGATTCCGGGTAAGTCCCCTATTACGTGATCTATGATATATGTTTGTGTATGCCATCATATGCTGTTGAATGCTATGCTATACATAAACACATGATATATGGGATTATGATATTTGTTATGTAAGCATGATGATGGTGGGATTGATGAGAGGAGGGGGGTGATCTCTATGGACGGTCACGGTGGTTTTGACCACAAGATGGGTTGGCCCCATCAGATTAATTGTGACTTGGTCACGGTGGTTTTGACCACACCGTTGATAAATTGTGACTAAGTCCGGTGGTTTGGTACCACCGATGGTTTTGACCACATATTGATAAATTGTGACCTACGGTCATCGATGGTTTTGACCACATGATGGGTTGGCCCCATCACTTGATTTGTGACTCTAGTCACTAGTGGTTTTGACCACCAGTGGTTTTGACCACACGGGGTAGTTTAAGGAGTATGGATGGTTAGGTTGGTTTGCATGTTGCATGTTATACTAATAATTTGTGTATGAGTTGCACTTAGGGTTGGGGATTTATACACTGAGTCTTGGTGACTCACCCTTCCCATATTATTTTGCAGATGAGTAGATCGTGGAGATGGGCCGAGAGGACTCGGTGACCATGCTTATTCCTTGGATTTGGAATTTTATTTGATTGAGTTCAAGTTTATTTATTTTCTAAATTTTTAATTTGGGTTGTAATAAGGCCGCTAGTTTATTATTTTGGATGTTTACATAGTTGTTTTTACTTTACTTATACTATATTGCAAATGAAACTATAAAATGTTAAGTGAATCGGTTAAAAGTAACATTTTCAAAATTGATAACTTCTACGAGTTTTCAAAGATGTTACCATCGGGTAACAAAAAAAATCCACCAGTCAACCATAACTTTGAAGGTTCTAAATAAAATAAATGATCAAATGTTTTGAAGGTTTTCAACTCAAAATCAATCCCTCCAAAGTATTATCAAACCTTTGTTTTATAACCTTAACAATATTTTTGATTTTCCCAAAAATCAAAATATTTCAAACATTTTATTTACTCCGTGACATACCAGATCCGGTCAGGGCTCATGGGCCGGGTTTGGGGTGTTACACTCACGAAGGAGTAGCTTCTCACTCCCACTTAAAAGAGGTAAGACCGAATGGTCATTATGCAATATGATGCAAAAATATTTTACAAGACTTAAACCACAACAATCATACGAAATAATACAAACAAACGCAATAAAAGGATCGTAATTTTTCAAATCAAATTTTCAATTTTTCGACAACAAGACAGAAAATAATCAATTTTGCGGCTTGACTCTCTTATTATTCTCGAGTGGAGTTGCCAAGCTGTCGAAACCATTTTTTTGTTTTGAAAATAGGGTTGACTTTAAAACGAAAATGGAGTCGCCACCAATCTTTTTTTGAGGTGTGATCGGATCACCATGAGACTAATCTTTAAAACATTTTTGATTTATTAAAATAATGATTTTGGCCTACGAACTTTGAAAAAACAAGTTCGGGAGTCGGTTACGCGTGAGGAAGGATTAGCACCCTCATAATGACTAAAATTGGTACTGAATTGATTGATTAACGTCTTAATGTCAAAAATTTGAAAAGATTTTAAAATACGATCCTCTTTGTTTTGAAAAAGCTTGAATAAACTAAATCGGATGCTGAGACCCGCTTATTTCGAAGAAGAAAAATGTCATGCCCAGTGAGTTAGGATACAACATTTTAAATCCTCGAGACTAAGCTTATCTTTTAACTCTTGAAACTCATGCATTTAAAATTAAGAAAGGTATTTGGTTATTTGGGTCAAATGAAAAACCGAAACGCAGTAAGTTAGGGTACGATTTCTCAAGATTCCAAATACAAAATATTGCCTTTGTTTTTAGAAATCGTTATCTCGAGATAACAAAATGTCACATCCAGTATGTTAGGACACAACATTTTTGAACTCTCGAGAATAAGTTTTTATTTAACTTATACTTTGATTTTTTTTAAACAATAATTGGTTCTTTGGGCTTGACGAGAAAAATTGAAACCCAGTAAGTTAGGGTACGATTTCTCGAAGCTCCTAAATTCCGAGTATTGTCTCATTGTGAAAACATTTTGAACCATAATGTAGCAATAAAATGAAATGCATTTTTATTAAAAACGATGGTTTGTGAATAAAATCGTTACACCAATAAATTACAAGATACAAATACTAAAAAGAATATTTGAGAAAATTACATGACACACATCATTTAAATGCTAACATTAATATTCAAAGAAAATGAAGTAAATAATATAATAAACAATTTAAAGTAAATAATGATTTAAGATAAATAATTTATAAAAAAAGGAATCAAGATAAAATAATAATAAAATTAAAATAAACAAAATAAATTTTAAAATGAATAACATATAAAGCAGTTTAAACCAAGTAATTCATATAAAAATCTAAAATAGATAATATGTTCAAAAGCTTAAAAATAATAAATAATATGTATAAATTTAAAACAAATAATGTATAAAAAAGTTAAAAAATATGTATAAAAACATGTACAATAATAAAACAATTCAAAAATAAATAACAAGACAATTTTAGATAAATAATACATAAAAATTTAAAATAAATAATATATAAAAAATTTAAAACAAATAACATACAAAACAATTTAAAAGCGAATAATATAACAAAACGATTCAAAATAAGCAATGCAAATAATAGTTTAAAATATTGTAATATATGAAGCAATTCAAAGTAATAATATATGAAATAATTTGAAACAAATAATATTTAAAACAATCTAAAAAATAATATCTAATATTAATTAAAAAGGAATATAATTAGACAAATTAATAAGCAAATAATAGAATAAATTAATCAAAGGACTATATTGAAATTAGAATAAAATTAGGGGGCTAAAAAATCGCAATAAATTGAAAGATAAAGTCAAAAGAGGACTAAAAATTAACGCGTTTAAAGAAGGAGGGGTCACCGGGGAAATTATTCCCTTTCCCAAAACGGCGCTATTTGTTGCGAGACAAAATTAAAACAGAAGAAAATTTAGGGGCAAATTTAAAAATAAAAAACTGAATTAGAAAGGGTAAAAAAGTTGGAAGGACTATTCACACAAATAGCCCATCAAAACCAAAACATGCGGATCCTGGCTGCATTCGGGTTGGGTCGGACAGGTCAGCCTTAAACGGCGCCGTTCTGGCACTTAAATGGCCAAAGCAAAATGATGCCATTTTACTTCCACTATTAAAGTCAAGAAATTTTTTTAAAAAACTTCATTTTCTCACTTCTAAAAAAATAAAAATAAAAAAAGGCTCTCAAAACACTCCCCCTCCCCTCGATTTCCGGTCATCAATGATGGGCCCTTCTTGCTTTCAACCGTTGGTTCTTTGGTGCCACCGTCTTGTGTGGCCGTTGAAGATAAAAAGGGGGCTTTTCAATATCTTGACCCCCTGAGCCCAAATCCGACCTCAAAATGCCCGAAAAACAAACCGATGAGTTCTTTTTTCCCCTTTTCTTGTATTTGTATTTAAAAATATGAAAAAAAAAGATTTTAAATAGTAAAATAAATAGAAATGAAAGAACGAAAATCACCTTTCTATTAAAGAAACTATTCAATTTCTTTTGTATTTTGTATTCAATGTTTTCTATTTCTCTGATATGTATCTGTAAAAAAAAATACAAATTCTTTCTTGGCTTTTATAGCCGCAATTCAGAAAAAATAATACAATATTTATTTTATTCTCTCATTGTTATTTGTCTGTCTGGTCTGAGAACACTAGTGGCGGTGTCTGAGGCGGTGGTGGCGCGTGTGGGGGGACGTCTGAGGCTATTATTGGAGAGACTAGAGTTTCCTTTCTAATTTTTTGTGTTAGGGTTACACTATTGGGCTTAGTTGGGCTGTGTAATTTGGGTTTAGTTTGGTTGGTTTGGGTTTTAATTTATTTGGGTTTGTAAAAGAAACTGGACTTGTAATTATTTTGGTTTATTTGTGTTTATAGGCCCCGGGAAAAATAGGCCTATTACAAATAATTTACACTTTTACCCCTTTTTAATTTAACATGTAAAATCACTATAACATGCCCATAAATGTCCAAATATAAGTATATGGTATAATTACCATCTAAGGAAGGTTTAAATGCACATGTAACACCCCAAACCCGGCCCATGAGCCCTGACCGGATCTGGTATGTCACGGAGTAAAAACGTTTTGAAAGATTTTGATTTTCTGGTGAAAATTTGAAAATACTGTTAAGGTTATAAAACAGTGTTTGATAAAACTCGGGAGAGATTGTTTTTTTATAAACATGGTTGTGTTGAAACCCTTTGAAAATATTTGGTCATTTAAAATTTTAAAGTCATCGAGTTATTGTTAGCGAGGTGAATTTTGCTACCGATGGTAACATCTTTGAAAACTTCGTAAAAGTTACTTAATTTGAAAATGTTGCTTTTAACCGATTCACTTAACATTTTATAATTTCATTTGTAATATAGTATAAGTAAAGTGAAAACAACTATGTAAACATCCAAAATAATAAACTAATGACCTTATTACAACCCAAATTAAAAATTTAGAAAATAAATAAACTTGAACTGAATCAAATAAAATTCCAAATCCAAAGAACAAGCATGGCCGCCTCGAGTCCTCTCCGGCTCCATCTCTGCGATCTACTCATCTGCAAAATAATATGGGAAGGGGTGAGTCACCAAGACTCAGTGTATAAATCCCCAACCCGGAAGTGTAACTCATACACAAATCATTAGTAAACATGCAAACATGCAACCCAAACTAACCATCCGTACTCCTTTAACTACCCCGTGTGGTCAAAACCACTGGTGGTCAAAACCACTGGTGACTAGAGTCACAAATCAAGTGATGGGGCCAACCCATCGTGTGGTCAAAACCACTAACGACCATAGGTCACAATTATCAATGTGTGGTCAAAACCACTGGTGGTACCAAACCACTGGGACTTAGTCACAATTTATCAGCGGTGTGGTCAAAACCCTTTGGTGACCAAGTCACAATTAATCGATGGGGCCAACCCATCTTGTGGTCAAAACCACTGGTGACAGTCCATAGAGATCATCCCCCTCCTCTCATCAATCCCACCATCATCATGCTTACATAACAAATATCATAATCCCATATATCATGCATTTATGTATAGCATAGCATTCAATAGCATATGATGGCATACACAAACATACATCATAGATCACGTAATAGGGGACTTACCCGGAATCCATGCTCATGTCCACAAGCAAATCACTACCACAATGATTAAAAGGCAACGTAATAGCAATGCTAACTAATAAAGTGTGTAAAGAGTTTTACACACCTGTTACTAACACGAATCCTAGATCCCGAAGATCCGATCTACTGAATTAGATCCTTTGACCCTATATTCGGCCAACATCAAGGTTAGTGATATAGGCCTATTCGGCTATAACAACTAAATCCTGAAGGCTTATTTGTGGCACTTACCTTAAACTGATTTGGTTTCCAAACAAATCCCAAAGTCACACACACCACTTGTAATCGGCCACACCTTGAGATCACATAATAGTTAGCCTTCGGCTTTTCAATTATCTAATGGAAAGACTAAAGAGGATTCCTTACCCATAACTTACCAAGTCAATTGATAGAGAATGGAGGGCTAAGATCTACTACTTCCAATCCTAGAGGCTCTCTGCGTTAAGTTGTATTTCCCCTATAATCGGTTCCATCAATCCATTAGAGTCTAAAGGCCAATCGACCATAATCATAAACCTAAAAGAAGTTATCGCCCCTTACCTTGATGACTATTTCGACCCTTAAACACCACAAGTCGGCACCACTTGGTGATGTTAGGGGTTTCGACTACCTTTTAGGAATAAGAGTAGGTTTAACATATAGATCTATAATAGAAAGAAATATGAAAAGATCTACTTACCAAATGATTTGGCTAACCGAATGGAGAGTTAGATTTGACTCTTGATGTGATGATGAGAAAACACAAAAAGAAAAGAGAGGGTATTCGGCCAAAGTAGATCTAATGAAAGAGAAGATTTCGACAAAAGAGTGGAGTAGCTTCGGCTAAGGAACAAGAAGAAATTAATGAAAAGGGTGATAGGGGTTTGAAGAATTTTGAGGCAATGTGGCTAGAGAGAATTCGGCCAGCAACAATTGTAGAGAAAAAGAAAAGAAATTTAGAGGAATTTTGACACCTCCCTAATGTGATAAAATCGATTGTGAATGGCCCTAAGGAGTCCTACATTCGGCCATTGCTCCTTAATATGATAAATCCTATCTTTTGATTATCACCCTCCTTTATCACCTCTTCAAAATAAAATAAGAATAATACTTACTCTTATCTTCCCTTCTAAGCCGAAATTATCAAGAAAAAGAAAGGCTTATCCCATCCTTTCCAAGGTCCCAATTGCCGTCCAACTCTTCTCTCTTCATGGCGCCAATTTGCAAAAATAAAAGAGGAGAAAGAAAAAAAAACCTTATGCTATCATTGTGACTCGAACTTGAGTCCTCCTCCCCCTTGCTTGGGCGGCATTCACCAAGGCCCTATGCCACTTCACCAATCTGACTTTCATGTCCAACCTCACCCACAAAATCTTTTAAAGCCTCCTTAACTTAGCCCCCCTTCCTTTAATGCCAAAAAGCCCAAAAAAAAACACACCCCTTGAGCCTACCAAGATTGAACCTCTTCCTTGAAGCTCCCTTTGGCGCCACCTTCTAAGCCCTTAAGGTTCGTCCCTTGCCACCTTATCACATGATCTCTTGTGTCATGCTTCTCACCAAACAATTCTTAAAGCCTCATTCACCTAGCTTCCTCTTCTCAAGTGCCAAAAAAAATCTTCTAGCCTAAGTCGGGCCTAGCCCAAGGTTATTTCTAGACCCTAGAACATGCCTAGCAATCATAGCATTCATTTTTCAAGCAAGCACATGAAAATAATTAAATTGCAAACAACCCCCTAAATCAGGATGTTACAGTTCTACCCCCCTTAAAAATAATTTTGACCTCGAAATTACCTGGATCAGAAGAGTTGGAGGTATTACTGCCGCATCACATCCTCGGGTTCCTATATGGCCTCCTCCGTACCATGGTTTCGCCATAGTACTTTTACCAAAGGTACTGACTTCCTCCTCAAAACCTTGACATCTCGATCCAAAATCTGTACTGGCTCCTTCTCGAAAAATAAGTCCGAGTTCACTTCAATTTCTGCAACCGACACTACGTGTGATGGATCTGACCGATAGCGCCTTAGCATCGAAACATGGAAGACGTCATGGATCTGGCTCAATTCTACCAGCAACTCAAGCTGGTAAGCTATCGGTCCCACACGTTTCGACACTGTGTACGGCCCGATGAACCTAGGGCTTAGTTTGCCCTTCCGGCCAAACCTCAGTACCTTCTTCCAAGGTGATACCTTTAGGAAAACCTTATCACCCACTGCATACTCAACCTCTCTGCGTTTAAGATCGGCATAGGATTTCTGCCTGTCCGATGCCTCCTTAAGACGAGCCCGAATCACTCTAACCTTATCCTCCGTCTCTGCCACTAACTCTGGACCCAACATCTATTGCTCTCCTAGTTCCGTCCAACATGTGGGAGTACAACATTTTCGACCATACAGCGCCTCATACGGTGCCATATGAATACTCGCTTGATAACTATTGTTATAAGCGAACTCTGCCAAAAGTAGGTACTCCTCCCAACTACCACGGAAGTCCAAAACACAGCCCCTTAACATATCTTCCAACACTTGGATTACCCTCTCGATTGTGCATCGACGGGTGAAAAATCGTCTTTGAAATTCAACCGTGCCTAACTCGATGTAAAGCCTTCTAGAATCTTGGCGTGAACCGGGATCCGATCCGAGATAATGGACACCGGTACTTCATGCAACCGCACTATCTGCGATATACAACTTGGCTAACCTTTGAAGCGAGTAGTCAACCTTAGGTATGAAATGGGCCGACTTGGTCAACCGGTCCACTATCACCCAAGCGCATCTTTCTTCTTTGGGCGTGAGGGAAGCCCACTTACGAAATCCATAGTAATCCCTCCCACTTCCTTTGTGGGATCTTTCTGCATTTATGTGACCACGATGGCAATTAATGCTCAGCCTTAACTTGCGGCATGTCGGACACTTGCCCACTAACTTCGGTTACTTCCGCTTAAGACCACGGCCACCAAAGCGCTCCCTTAAATCTCGATACATCTTCTGCTTCGGGTGCATAAGCGTGACGGATCGCTATGAGCTTCTTTAAGGATTTTGCCTCAAATCATCATCCTTAGGCATACATACTCTCCCTTGAAAATACAACACTCCATCACTACCCAAGCTGAACCCTTCGGCCTCACCATTCTGTACTTGCAACCTCCAAGTACTCAAAGCTTCGTCGATCATTTGCCTTTCTTTGACCTCATCAATCCAAGATGGCTTCACTTGCAACTCTGCCAAAAGGCTCCCGTCCTCATAGAGACTTAGGTGAGCAAACATTGCTCGCAAATCGCTACCACCTTACGGCTCAATGCATCAGCTACCACATTAGCCTTACCCGGATGGTATTCGATTGAGCAGTCGTCATCCTTTAGCAACTCAATCCACCTCTGCTGCCTCAAATTTAAATCTTTCTGAGTCAATAGGTACTTTAGACTCTTATGATCTGTGTACACTACCGACTTCTCCCTATACAGATAGTGCCTCCAAATCTTCAAGGCAAAAACCACAGCAGCCAATTCCAAACCATGTGTCGGATAGTTGGCTTCGTGAGGCCTCAATCGCTAGTGGCGCATAAGCGACCACCTTCCCTTCTTGCATTAGCACACACCCTAAACCAGTATGCGATGCATCACAATACACCGTGAATCCTTTCACCTTGGTGAATCGGGATCGGTGCTTCTGTCAAGATCCTCTTCAGCTTATTAAAACTCTCTTGCTGCTTCTCAGACCACACAAACGGAACTCTTTTCCTCGGTGACTTAGTCAGCGGTCTTTGCGATTAAGGAGAAATTTTTCATGAATCTCCTATAATATCCTACCAACCCCAGAAAACTCTGAATTTCCATAATCGACTTTGGTGGTTTCCATTCCAAAACTGCCTCAATCTTACGGGGATCCACCCTGATTCCCTCGACTGAAACAACATGCCCTAGAAAAGTTACCTCCTTAAGCCAAAACTCACACTTGCTGAATTTGGCGTACAACTGTTTCTCCCTTAGAACTTGCAGAACCACGTAAAGATGTGCGTCATGCTCCTCTTCTGACTTCGAGTACACCAAAATGTCATCTATGAACACCACGACGAACCGGTCCAGATAGGGTTGGAAAACCCGGTTCATCATGTCCATAAACGTGATCGGTGCATTCGTCAAACCAAAAGGCATTACCAGAAACTCGTAGTGCCCATACCGAGTACGGAATGCCATCTTGTAGACATCAGCCTCCTTCACCTTAAGCTAATGGTACCCTGACCTAAGGTCAATCTTAGAGAACACCGATGTACCCTTGAGTTGATCGAACAAATCATCAATCCTGGGCAACGGATACCTATTCTTTATTGTCAGCTTGTTCAGCTGTCGATAGTCTATGCACATTCTCATTGTCCCATCCTTCTTCTTGACAAAAAGCACTGGAGCTCCCCAAGGCGATACACTTGGTCAGATGAACCCTCTATCCAACAATTCATGGATCTGCGCCTTCAACTCTACCAATTCTTTCGGTGCCATCCGATACGGAGCTATAGATACTGGCGCAAATCCGAGTAACAAGTCCATACCAAATTCAACCTCACGGTCCAGAGGTAGACTTGGAAGTTCCTCTAGAAACACATCAACATAATCCCGTATGGTCCGGACATCTCTCACAGCTGCACCCTTAGCTTCCAAAGCAAAGACATGCACTACATATGCTTCACAACCCTTCCTAACCATCTTTTTTGCCTTTAATGCCGAAACCAGATTAGATAGGTAATCTCTCCTTTTACCTATCATCACCACCTCATCACCTTCCACGGTCTTTATTACCATGCGCTTAGTCTGCAATCGAGCTAGCTCGATACTTTACTAGCCAATCCATCCGAGGATTAGATCGAACTCCAAAGCGATAGTTCCATCAAATCAGCCAAGAACACGACCCCTTGGAGTTCTAGGGGTACATTCCTATAGAGTTTTCTTACTTCTACAGAGTGACCTAGAGGGCTTAATACAGTCATCTTCTTAGAAGTAAGCTCAGAGTCTAAGTGCAGAGTTTTCACTAAGCTCAAAGTCTAAGTGCAGAGTTTTCACTACGCTACTAGCAATATACGAGTGAGTTGAGCCAATATCAATTAAGGTACTATAGGGTAATCCAAAGATCAAAAACATACCGGTTATGACGTTCAGTGCGTCGCCCTCCTCCTAACGCCTTGCGGCATAGACCAAACCAGGTTGCCTAACCTCAGTACCACCGGTACCTTCCCTCGGTGCCCCACGACCTCTGCCAGCACCATTACCTCCTCTTCCTACACCACGACCTCTCGGTGACTGTTGGTTATCCCTCCTATTCGATGCACGATCCTGACCCTCTGACCTCAGCCTAGCTACCTTTTTCGAACAATCTCTAACTCGATGTTCCATAGACCCACATTCAAAGCATCCCCGATCACCATTCCAACACTCCCCCGTGTAAGACTTCCCACACCAAGCACACCGTGGCGGCCATTGAGAATTAGCAGCAGCAGCGGGCCTAGTAGCTTGATCTGACCCACCATACCTCATCTTCTTCTGCTGATTACTAGAAAACTTTGAAGATCCAGAGCTCCTCTTATTCCAACTCCTATCCTGATTCCGCCTAACTGACTGTCTTACCCCTTCAGTAACCTTAGACTTCTCCACTAGGATAGCAACTCTCGTTCCTGTTGTAGAGCTATCATCATCCTCAGCTCATCTCTCAGCCCATCTTTGAATTTGACACAGTGTTCATGCTCGGTACCCACAATACCACGAGCATACCTGCTCAACCAAAGAAATTCAGCTTCTGCCACTGTCTTATTACCCTGAACCAGGTTCAAGAAAGCCTTCCGCTGCGCATCCACGTAGCTAGTTCCTATATATTTCTTTTCATAGGCAGCCTTAAAAAACTTCCATGTGAGATCCTCTGCCATCGCTCCATCCCTTACGGTGAGCCACCACTGATATGACTCATCCCGAAGCAGAGAGATTATACCTTTCAACTTTTCTTCAGCTGTAAAATCTAGGTCACCCATGATCCTCTCAGTTAATTCCAACCAATACTCCGCTGCACTGGGTGCCACTCCAGAAACTCCTCTAAACACTTCTGCTCCGTTAGCCTGGAGTCGTTCCACCACAGATTTACGAGCTCTTGCACCTGCGCCTGCCTCGACAACTTGTTCTAACACTCATAGTACAGCTTGGGATACTACATTGTTACCACCGGTCTGATCTTGAAACTCAGTTTCCACCGCCGACAGATCCGGCATCTCATTTCCAAACCCATGACCAGACCTTGCTGGCTCCGACAAGGTCATCCTACCCCTACCACGGCCACGCGGCGGACGTCCACGACCTCTTGAACTCATTCTCGTTCACAGTTTATCTGATTAAGAATTTTATGCATTATTAATACTGTTCACTGTTTACCCACGAGCAATTTTATGGGAATTAATTTTTTTGAAGTGATTCTTTCGAAATCGAATCTACCTATAGTTCCAGTTTCAGACTTATCTCCTAGTTCTAAGTACATCCATCACACAAACAACATTCACAGGCCATAACTAACGTGTAGGAGCATTTTCATCATTTCACTACTTGGGGGTATTTTCGTAATTTTAACTATAGGGGTATTTTTGTAAATTTTCAAAAATAGAAGTTCTTGAATGATTTTGTCAAAAAGTATTTTGGCACTTGTAAATTTCTGGGGTATTTTGAAAAATTTTGAAATTCGGGGTATTTTGGTGATTTTGAAGCTCAGAGGCATTTTGGTAATAAATCAGGGTAACTTTGTAAAGTTTGATGATTCCGAGGTATTTCCAAATGTTGCAAAACTTTGAGGGTTCTTATTGAGAATTTGTTTTCCAAGTTGATAGTGTTGCAAAAATTTTGAAAATCAGGGACATTTTGGTAATTTTGTTGGTTAGGGGCAATTTCGTAATTTTCCAAAATCATGATATTTTCGATATTTTGCAAATTAAGGTTTTTGGGCACTTTATATGTAATGGAAATTTTGATTAAAACTGTCAGTATTTTGGGAATTTCATAAACTAAAAGCGTTTTTGTAATTTTACCACTAAGGGTATTTTAGTAATTCCACAAATCGGATATTTTTCAGAAAAATATTGTAAAACAATAGTTCTCACAAATTAAAAAAGAAATTTTAAGAGTTTTAAAACTAGGGTTTTTTATGAAAATACGACTAGTTCCTTTCGAGTTTTAGTTAGGGTTTAGCCCATGAATAAGTCCTCCGGTCGTGGTGAATAAAGCTACGCACTGTAGGATTCGAGTGGAGGAGGTGAGTCACGTGGATTGCTTAAATACCAAGCTCCCACCGAATACCAATCCTAGACATGCGCACCGTGGTTACCACACCCTAACTCGGTGACTTAGACATAAGTTTGTTTTAATTAAGCAATTAAGTCTAATGAAGTAGTTGGGGTAGACTAGTCCTAGTGTTCAAGTACCTATCAGTCTATTCTACGTTCCCAAGTTACCCTTTTACCCTTATCAAGTATTCACAGAATAGTCAGAGATACTTACCTGGGTGGATAGGTGCCGGAGACTCGAAGCCATACTGTTCAGACTGAAAACCATTTCCATAATAATTCACAAAGGCCTACAAAAACATTTTGGGCCCTGGGCCCCCACAACCGAGTTTTGAACCTAGCTCTGATACCAAAAATGTAACACCCCAAACCCGGCCCATGTCCCTGACCGGATCTGGTATGTCACGGAGTAAAAATGTTTTGAAAGATTTTGATTTTCTGGTGAAAATTTGAAAATAATTTTAAGGTTATAAAACAGTGTTTGATAAAACTTAGGAGGGATTGTTTTTTTTTATAAACATGGTTGTGTTGAAACCCTTTGAAAATATTTGGTCATTTAAAATTTTAAAGTCATCAGAGTTATTGTTAACTGGGTGAATTTTGCTACCCGATGGTAACATCTTTGAAAACTCGTAAAAATTACTTAATTTGAAAATGCTGCTTTTAACCGATTCACTTAACATTTTATAATTTCATTTGTAATATAGTATAAGTAAAGGGAAAACAACTATGTAAACATCCAAAATAATAAACTAGCGGCCTTATTCCAACCCAAATTAAAAATTTAGAAAATAAAAAAACTTGAACTGAATCAAATAAAATTCCAAATCCAAAGAACAAGCATGGCCGCCTCAAGTCCTCTCCGGCTCTATCTCCGCAATCTACTCATCTACAAAATAATATGGGAAGGGGTGAGTCACCAAGACTCAGCGTATAAATCCCCAACCCGTAAGTGTAACTCATACACAAATCATTAGTAAACATGCAAACATGCAACCCAAACTAACCATCCGTACTCCTTTAACTACCCCATGTGGTCAAAACCACTGGTGGTCAAAACCACTGGTGACTAGAGTCACAAATCAAGTGATAGGGCCAACCCATCGTGTGGTCAAAACCACTGATGACCATAGGTCACAATTATCAATGTCTAGTCAAAACCACTGGTGGTACCAAACCACTGGGACTTAGTCACAATTTATCAACGGTGTGGTCAAAACCACTGGTGACCGAAGTCACAATTAATCTGATGGGGCCAACCCATCTTGTGGTCAAAACCACTGGTGACAGTCCATAGAGATCATCCCCCTCCTCTCATCAATCCCACCATCATCATGCTTACATAACAAATATCATAATCCCATATATCATGCATTTATGTATAGCATAGCATTCAACAGCATATGATGGCATACACAAACATACATCATAGATCACGTAATAGGGGACTTACCCGGAATCCATGCTCATGTCCACAAGCAAATCACTACCACAATGATTAAAAGGCAACGTAATAGCAATGCTAACTAGTAAAGTGTGTAAAGAGTTTTACACATCTGTTACTAACGCGAATCCTAGATCCCGAAGATCCGATCTACTGTGCTAGATCCTTTGACCCTATATTCGGCCAACATCAAGGTTAGTGATATAGGCCTATTCGGCTATAACAACTAAATCCTGAAGGCTTATTTGCGGCACTTACCTTAAACTGATTTGGTTTCCAAACAAATCCCGATGTCACACACACCACTTGTAATCGGCCACACCTTGAGATCACATAATAGTTAGCCTTCGGCTTTTCAATTATCTAATGGAAAGACGAAAAAGGATTCCTTACCAATAACTTACCAAGTCGATTGATAGAGAATGGAGGGCTAAGATCTACTACTTCCAATCCCAGAGGTTCTCTGTGTTAAGTTGTATTTCCCTCTATAATCGATTCCATCAATCCATTAGAGTCTAAAGGCCAATTGACCATAATCATAAACCTAAAAGAAGTTATCGCCCCTTACCTTGATGACTATTTTGGCCCTTAAACTCCACAAGTCGATACCACTTGGTGATGCTAGGGGTTTCGGCTACCTTTAAGGAATAAGAGTAGGTTTAACATATAGATCTATAATAGAAAGAAAGATGGAAAAGATCTACTTACCAAATGTTTTGGCTAACCCGAATGGAAAGTTAGATTTCGGCTCTTGATGTGATGATGAGAAAACACAAAAAGAAAAGAGAGGGTATTCGGCCAAAGTAGATCTAATGAAAGAGAAGATTTCGACAAAAGAGTGGAGTAGCTTTGGCTAAAGAACAAGAAGAAATTAATGTAAAGGGTGATAGGGGTTTAAAGAATTTTAAGGCAATGTGGCTAGAGAGAATTTGGCCAGCAACAATTGGAGAGAAAAAGAAAATAAATTTAGAGGAATTTCGACACCTCCCTAATGTGATAAAACCGATTGTGAATGGCCCTAAGGAGTCCTACATTCGGCCATTGCTCCTTAATATGATAAATCCTATCTTTTGATTATCACCCTCCTTTATCACCTCTTCAAAATAAAATAATAATAATACTTACTTTTATCTTCCCTTCTAATTCGAAATTATCAAGAAAAATAAAGGCTTATCCCATCCTTTCCAAGGTCCCAATTGCCGTCTAACTCTTCTCTCTTCATGGCGCCAATTTGTAAAAATAAAAGAAGAGAAAGAAAAAAAACTTATGCTATCATTGTGACTCGAACTTGAGTCCTCCTCCCCCTTGCTTAGGCGGCATTCACCAAGGCCCTATGCCACTTCACCAATCCGACTTTCATGTCCAACCTCACCCACAAAATCTTTTAAAGCCTCCTTAACTTAGCCCCCTTCCTTTAACGCCAAAAAGCCCAAAAAAATAAAACACATCCCCTTGAGCCTACCAAGATTCGAACTTCTTCCCTTGAAGCTCCCCTTTGACGCCACCTTTCAAGCCCTTAAGGTTGCGTCCCTTGCCACCTTATCACATGATCTCTTGTGTCATGCTTCACACCAAACAATTCTTAAAGCCTCATTCACCTAGCTTCCTCTTCTCAAGTGCCAAAAAAAAATCTTCTAGCCCTAAGTCAGGCCTAGCCCGAGGTTATTTCTAGACCCTAGAACATGCCTAGCAATCATAGCATTCATTTTTCAAGCAAGCACATGAAAATAATTAAATTGCAAACAACCCCCTAAATCAGGATGTTACAGTACAAGTGGTCCTTCAATTATTATTAATTATTAATTAATTAAGCTTTATTTCAATAACTAATTAGGACTAAATGAGTAAATAGCCCAAAAGTTAGTGGATTTAATCATACCACCACTGTAACTGCACGTTTTCAATGAAGTCGAAACAGTGGTTTCGGAACCACAAATCCAAGTCAGAAAAAAATAATTTAATAATATTGCATGGTCTGTATTATGATAGGAAAGACGAATAAAAATTTTGATAAAAAATTTTACCAATTTCATGTTTCAATATAGGAAGGACCAAATTGCATAAAATGTAAAAGTTGAATTCTAGTAGCTAAAAGGGCCAATTAGTTATGGAATTCAAAACTTGAGGTCCTTATATGACAATTAGACCATTAAATAAAGTTAGTAGATATTTATGATGAATCATCCACGAAAAATTAGAAAAAGAAAAGGACTAAATTGGAAATTAAAATAATTAAAGATGATAATAAGCTAATATCATCTATTTCATCTGCATCCCAAAATTAAAAATACATGGAAACCCTAGCCAAGAGAAAAGAGTTCAAGCAAGCTAAATTGGCTTAATTGGGTAAACATTCTTGTCTCGTTTTTAGTAATTTTTATATTTTCGAGATCGTAATAACCTAATCTATCTATTTTGGGGATTAATTTGCAAATTTATCAAAGTATCAAAAATTTTCCATGGATGAATATGCTAAAATTCTAAACTTTGTGGTAGAAATTGAAACGTTGTTGATAGATAAACAACTTTTGTAAAGTGAATTTTTATGAAATTATGATTTAGGGACTAAATTGTAAAGATATAAAATTCATGGAAAATTTCTAATTTCTTTGAAATATATGTGCTGTAAATGTTATATATAAAAATTGGTTAGGCTTGGAATAATGATTAAATTGCATGAATTTCATTTTCCAAGCCTAGAGATGAAATCGTTATTTATGAAAAGTATAGGGGCAAAATGTTAATTTTGCCTAGGATGTGAATTGAATTAAATTGACATTAAAGTCATTTATATAGATCCAAAAAGACTTAGTACTGAGTTGGATCGAGGAAAACAAAAAGTGTCGGATTAGTAGATCCTTGAAACGAACAAGTATTGAGGTAAATTAGTGTAACTAAATTGAGAATTTACATGTGTTAATTGAATTGTATGTATTTGTTTGTATAATTGCCATGTATAAGAAATTTATCACATATCCGAAAATGATCATCAAGTATTGAATCCCGTTTGAATACATGAAACTCAATTGGATTCTGGGCCCCTATATTGGTTGTGGTCTAGCATATGTTACAGACACACCATAGCTCGAAAGAGCATCTCGATATTAGCTCTCATGAGCTTCTTGTTTAATGGTTCTTATGAGCTTCCCGTTACTAGCTCTTCGGAGCATCCCAATAGGTTGTGATCCTACATGTGTTGTGGACACACCTTAGCTCTTATGAGCTTCTCGATTATGGCTTTTCATAAGCTTCCCGTTATTTGGCTCTTTGTGAGCTTCCCGATATGGCTCACTTGAACTTCTTGATATATGGCTATCCGGAGCTCCCTGATTAATGGCTCTACGGAGCTACCTGTTAGAGGCTCGTACGAGCTTCCAGAATATTGCTCTTATAAGCTTCTTGTTTTAGCCCGAATAAGCTTCCCGTTTATGTGCTTTATAACACCCCTGATTATAAGTTGACGGATTTACCGTGTTATACACCTTAAGTGTATTGCCCATGTATCCATGGAGTTTTCAAATGATTTAATAGGTAACAGTTCGGAAAGGGATAATATGAATTCAAAATGAATTACAATGAGATTTATTGACATGTAAAAATATGATATGTATATGTTCTGTAACATCCTAAATTAATGGGCCTATGCGTTTAATGTGTGTGGTTGTGCTTGTTATGCTTGATAGAATGTTTTAGGGGTCCAGAATGGGCTCGAAGTTGGGCCGAGGCCTTAGTCAAATTTTCTGTTTGGACACTTTAGTGGAAAGTAAGTTAGGACAGGGCTTAAAAGACATTACCTGTGAATTAAGACACAAAAATAAGCTTGTGGTGCAGTGGTCAGTGGCGATATGCAGGGGACTAGGAGTGGCGTGTCAAGCTGTTAAGGAGGTCCAAGGTTTGAGTCGCATTAAGCCCAATTCTTTTTAATTAAATTCAGCTAATTTTTAGCATTTAAGTGGGTAGAGTGGGACGACAATAAGGCTTGGAAATAGGAGGATTTATTTGAGTGGCTAATGTAGATAATATGGTAGATAAAGGGAGGAAGAGGTAGTGTTATCTAGGATTCTTTTGGAGGTGTGATCAGATAAAGATAAGGGAGGAAATTTAAGATTTATGTGCTGGTGATAGTGGTGGCCGAAATTCCAACACTGAAGGGAAGGAGAAATCGATTCTGATATGATCAAGGGGTGCCAAAATTTCCTTTGATTAATAGCTTACTTTTAGTTTTAAAAAGGGGCATTTTCGGTTTTAGGCAATAGGTGCCAAAATTTTGCTTAAGTAGGGGGGATATCTCTTCAATTCTGGCATTTGACCCTATTCTTTTTTTTTCTTTCCTCTCATCCCCACTTCTGTGCAAAAGCCAAAAATTTCATTGTTCTCTTCTCTCATCTTTTCCTCCAAAAGCCAAAACTCATAACTCTTCTCATCTCCATTCTTTTCCTATAACCGAATGATCATTGTTGTTTCTTTTATTCTCCCTTTTGTCGATTTCTTCACAGCTGAATCTTCATAGATCCTGTTACACTGTCTTTCTTTTGATCTTCTCAGAAGCTAAAATCTGTCAAGAGAAGCCGAACCTATTGGTAAGTGCCGATTTCTTTTGATCTTTTCTCTTTTGGTTTTGGGGGCCATAGTCGATTGGCTAATGGGTTGTAAGGACATCATTAATTCGATATTCTATTCACTGATCTTGTGTCCTATTTGGGCGGCATTCTGGGATTTAAAGGAGATCTAACTGCCTAGGTTTCTAGGACAAAAATTGGCAACTTCCCAATCCTATTGTCTTCTTTCGGGATTTCAAGGTAAGGATTTCAATTCTCCCTAAGTTGATCCATCAGTTTCCTTTCTTTATTGTGCCTTAACCTAATGCCTCGTTAAATAATCATTATAGTATCCTTTGACTAAGGTCATTCATGGACTCGAATGCCAGCAAATCGAAGGAGGGGGTTGGATCTATAGTTCCAGCCTCAAAGTTTAAGAAATGAGCGGTGTTAGCAGTACGGGATTGGCCGCCGGGTTATGGACCGGCTTCAGAACAAAACCTTAGAATGTTAGCAGTCGTATCGACTTCTGATAATGTCGATAGAGAAAGTACTATCCTATCGGTAATCAGGTGTGTAGATCTCTATCACACTAGTTAATCTGTATTATATGTATGTTATGGGCTAAAAGCCAAAAATGAGGTCAGATGAAGTAGTATTACCCAGAAAGGGTAGGCAAGGGATACCAGGTATGTAATCATAGAAACTTCTCTATGTGTATCGAAGTATGTAAAAGTCTGTGATCTGTTTAGATAGTATAATGTTCTGATTCTTGCATGTATGTATGTATGGGATGGGATTGATATGATGAAGGGGAAGAAGGCCGCATGGCGATCGGTGGCTTTGCTACATAGGTCACACAATGATCGGTCTTTATGATAGGCAGCACAGCTGTCGAAATACTAAAATGTATTATTAAGGTCGCATGGCGATCGGTGGCTTTGCCACATAGGTCACATAGTGATCGGTCTTTATGACAGACAGCACAGCTGTCGATATGGTGTGTAGCAGATGGAGGGTTGATTGTAGAAATCCCCACGGTGTGATGGTTGGTATGGGGGTGTGTAGAGGATGGACTCTTAGGTTTGGGATGGGCCATGTTGCATGTAAATATATATTCTGTTGCCATTGTGTATGGGCCCAGAGCCCATAATGTGTTTGTGGGCCTCAAGGCTTTTATGTGTTTTCGGGATTTTCACACTGAGTCTTGGTGGCTCACCCTTTTATTTCTCTTAACTTTTCAGAAGAGCAGTAGATCGTGGACATGGGAGCCAAGGCGGACTCGAGGGGCCATCAAGTATTTTATCTTCATAGACTATTTTCAGTTTTTCTTTAAGTTTCAATTTTGGGATTATTTTTGTAATAAGGCCTCTATAACATAGGTTATCGAACTATTTTTTTTTATGTTACATCTTATAAACTTATGTTTTCAAAGTCTTAATTATAAAGTGAAAGGAAAATGAGTTTTCCAGCATGTTCAACGAAATGTTAAAGTTTCTTAAAAAATATCACAATTAATGATTAATCGGTTAAAATAAACTGAGATTTTCAAAACCCTTCAAAGTAAAGTTTTCAACATTCAACCCGTAGCATACCAGATCTGGTCATGACATATGGGCCGGGTTTGGGGTGTTACATCTTTGGTATCAGAGCCCAATTTAAAACTTGGGCTGTGAAATGGGTCCAGTAGTGATTTGTAGAAGTGATGTAAGTTTGAGAAAAGTTCGGTTGAGATATGGCCTTCGAGTCTACCGGCACCCGATCCACGCAGGTAAGTATTCTAAACTCATTATGTGATATGCATGTTGGGCTTGATGGGCTCTATAGGGGCGTAGGCTAGTATGCTAGAGTTTATGGACTTTAGGTTTAGTATAAACAATTCTTCAAATCTCATAAGACTTAATTTCTAATTAAACATGTCTGTGAACAAGTCACAGGGTTAGGGTGTGGTAATAGGCATACGCATGTCTAGGATTGGATCCAAGGAGAGCTTGGTATTTAAGCGGCCCTATCGGCTCACCTCCTCTTCACTAGAATCCTACTTGGTTCGTAGTGACTATTCATCGTAGCCACGGGGACTTGTTGACGGGCCAAAATTTATAACTAAAACCCGAAAGGGACCAGCCACCCTATTTCACAAAATTACTAAAATACCCTAGTTATGTAAAATTTTTGAAATACCCTCGATTTGTGAAAATTTCCCAAAATACCCTTGGTTTGCAAAATTACCAAAATACCCCTAGATTGCAAAATTACCAAAATACCCCTATTTTGTAAAATCACCAAGATACCCTATTTTGGAAAATTACGAGAATACCCCTAGGTAGTAAAATGATAAAAATACCCTTATGTGATGGATGTGAGTTCATGGATGCTACTTGTATGTTGATGAATGATGGTTGAATGTATGTGGATTCTAAAGCAAGGAAATACAGACCTGAGAACTGAACCTTGTAGATAGAGGTCGAATTCGAAAGAACTACTGTTAAAACTACTCTCCATAAGATTGTTCGTTATTAATCAGTGGAAGAAATTAATAATTCATAAAATTCCTAATCAGATAAATGCGAATCATTAGAATGAGCACTAGAGGACGTGGTGTGCATGGTCGAGGTAGAGGCAGGATTGCTGCGTCGAAACCGGTAGGGTCTAGTCACGAGTCGGGAATGAGGTACCATTGCCACTAGTTGTGGAGGCGAATCAGGATCAGACGGCCGGAGATAATGCGGTATCTCAGGCAATGTTGAGGGTTTTGGAGAGGGTTGCTGGGGCAGGCATGGGCACAGGAGCCCGAAAATCTGTGTCAGAGTGACTTAGAGCTAATGGGGCAGAAGTGTTTAGGAGAATTTCTGGGATAGCCCCGAGTACAGCTGAGTATTGGTTGGAGGGGTCGAACGCATAATGGATGATCTAAATTTCACGGAAGAAGAGAAGCTGAAAGGAGTAGTGTCCCTTCTCCGGGACGATTATCAATGGTGGGTTACGGTTAAGGATGGTACAGTGGCTGACCGTATCACCTGGGATTACTTCAGAACGGCGTTCCAGAGTAAATACATTGGAACGAGTTATGTGGATGCGCAGCATAGAGCATTTTTGAATCTAGTTTAGGGAAGTAGGTCGGTGGCAGCGTATGAAGCGAAATTCTTATGCTTGAGCCATTATGCTCGAGGGATGGTGGCCACAGAACATGAACGGTGTGTTCGATTTGGAGATGGCCTGAAGGATGATTTACGTGTTTTGATAGCTCCACAGCGGGAGAGAGAATTTGCTATGCTTATGGAGAAGGCTAAGATAACTGAGGAGGTAAAGCAAACGAAAAAGCTAAATCGGGATAAAGATAGAAGTGGAAGTAGAAGGAATTTTAGATCGTCAGGAGCAGCTGGACGTACTCAGAAAAGACCTAGGTCGGATGGGCCGAACTGGGTGGAGAGACCTGCTACTAACCAGATAAGGAGGTGTGTTCGCTGTAGTAAATTTCATGTAGGTAAGAAAAGGATGCGAGGCAGTTTTAATGTTTGTTCGGGCTCTAGAAGCCAAGGACCTAACTGTTGGGGACGTTAGGACGGTGAAGGAGTTTCCTGATGATTTCCCAGAAGAGCTTTCAGACTACCCCGGATTGTGAAGTGGAGTTTGGTATCGATCTTTTTTCGGGAATAATTCCGGTGTTATTTGTCAAGAAGGAAAATGGATCAATGCGTATGTGCATTGACTATCATCAGTTGAATAAGCTAACGATCAAGAACAAATACCCATTGCCGAGGATCGATGACTTGTTCGATCAGTTGGAGAGAGCCTCAGTCTTTTCAAAGATAGATATGAGGTCAGGATACCATCAGCTTAAGGTCAAGGAGGCAGATATTCATAAGATGGCTTTTAGGACTCGCTATGATCATTACGAGTTCATGGTAATGCCATTCGGATTGACCAATTCGCCAGCAGCATTTATGGACATGATGAATCAAATATTCCAACCCTACTTGGATCGGTTTTTCGTGGTATTCATAGATGATATCCTGGTTTATTCAAGATCGGAGGAGGAACATGACTCACACCTTCGAGTGGTTTTGCAAATCTTGAGGGAGAAGCAGCTGTATGCCAATTCAGTAAGTGTGAATTTTGGCTAAGGGAAGTTACGTTTTTAGGCCATGTTGTGTCGGTAGAGGGGATTAGGGTTGACCCTCGAAAAATTGAAGCGGTATTGGATTGGAAGCTGCCTAAGCCCGTGCAGAGTTTTCTTGGACTGGCCGGGTACTATCGAAGGTTTGTGGAAGGATCTTCTTCAATAGTGGCACCATTGACTAAGTTTGTTGCCGGTTATCGTTATCGAAGGTTTATTGAAGGCTTGCATCTGAGGGTCGAAGTGAGAAGGCAAAAGAAGCCTTATTTCAAATGATGAATGAATGGTTTACTAAATATCTAAGAACAAATATTGTTGTACAACAACCTCCCTCTCCTGTTCCTCAACTGGTTTCCAATATGCCACAAGGTGTTGAATCTGGTAGAATTGGTAAGCCTCCGGTAGATAAAATTCAAAAATATGTGGCAGAAGAATGTAGGGTTATTGCTAACGATGATCTGAAAAGGGCTGAATTTTGGCTAGAAAATACAATCAGGGTTTTGGATGAATTGTCTTGCACACCTGAAGAATGTTTGAAATATGTTGTATCTCTGCTAAAAGACTCAGCCTACCAATGGTGGAATACAATAATTTCTGTTATACTAAGGGAAAATGTTACATGGGAATTTTTCCAAATAGAATTCAAAAAGAAGTATATTAGCCAGAGATTCCTTGATCAGAAAAAGAAAGAATTTTTAGAGCTCAAATTGGGGAATATGACTGTATCTGAATACGAGAGGGAATTTTTCAGATTAAGCAAATATGCTAGACAGTGTATCCCGACTAAAGTTGTCATGTGTAAATAGTTTGAAAAGGGACTAAATGAAGACATTAAGTTGTTAGTTAGGATTTTGGAATTAAAAGAATTTGTTGTACTGGTTGACCGAGCACATAAAGCCGACGAACTGAATAAAGAACAGAGGCAGTCAAAAATAGAAGCCTGAAATTCAAGTAAAAGATTTATAGGGAAATCACAATCGTCGGCTTCAAAGAAATCAAAGAAATACCATGATTGTTTTACCACATCTGTGGGATATTTTGGGAGAGACTGAGGCTCTCAACGTTCTAATCTGAGATCTCTGGCTCCATCTACAGCCAGGGTAGGAATGTCAGTAACCCAAACCTAAATGCAAATATTGTGACAAACAACATTTCGTGGAATGCTGTATGAGAAGTGGAGCATGTTTTAGATGTGGTTCTCTCGATCATTTTCTCAGAGACTGCTCGAAAAAGTCTGAAAAAGATACTGTTCAAACTTCTAGGTCGAGCAACCCTGCCTCGAGAGGTAGACCACCTCGTCACCCCGACAATTTCAGTGGTAGCTAGGTGTGACAAAAGATTCAAGTCAAATCTGAAGCACGAGCACCGACAAGGGCATATGGTATTTGTGCAAGAGAGGATGCCTCTACACCAGATGTCATTACTGGTACTTTTTTCTCTTCTTGATACTTATATTACTACTTTGATTGATCCTGGTTCAACACATTCATATATATGCACAAATTTAGTGTCTGTTAAAAATTTATCTATTGAGTCCATTGAACTCGTGGTTAAAGTTTCAAATCCCCTGAGCCAGTTTGTGATGGTAGATAAAATATGTAAAAATTGTCCGTTAATGGTACGCGGTTATTATTTCTTGGCTGATTTGATGTTACTACCATTTGATGAATTTGATGTGATTTTAGGTATGGACTGGCTAACTTAGCATGATGTAGTGGTAAATTGTAAAAAAAATATATATTGTGTTAAAATGTCAGAATAGTGAATTGCTCCATATTTAATCTAATAAACTAGATGGGTTGTCTAATGTTGATATCAGCACAAAAATATATCAAAAAAGGTATGATGCCTATCTTGCATATGTGTTGGACACTAAAGTATCTGAGCCGAAGATTAAGTCAATACCGGTTGTTTGTGAGTTTCCTGATGTGTTTCCGAAGGAATTACCCGGATTATCATCGGCCTGAGAGGTAGACTTTTCCATAGATCTTGTTCTTAAAACAACACCTATATCTATAGCACCTTACAAAATGGCTCCTACTGAATTAAAGGAATTGAAAGCGTAGTTCCAAGAATTAACCGACAGAGGTTTTGCTTGACCCAACTTATCACCTTAGGGTGCTCTGCTCTAATTGTTAAAAAGAAAGATGGATCTTTGAGATTATATATTGACTACCGACATCTCAACATAGTTACAATCAAGAATAAGTATCCACTTCCCAACACTGATGATTTTTTTGATCAGTTGAAAAGTGCCATTGTGTTTTCAAAGATTGAACTCTGTTCTGGCTATTATTAGTTACGGGTAAATGATTCAGATGTACTGAAGATAGCCTTCAAAACCAGGTACAGGCACTATGAGTTTCTTGTGATGTCATTTGGCTTGACTAATGCACCTTCAGTGTTTATAGATTTAATGAATAGAATTTTCAGACCGAATCTAGACAGATTTGTGGTGGTATTAATTGATGATATCCTGGTATATTCTCGAGATGAAAATTAGCATGCTGATCATTTGAGAATTGTGTTGCAAACTTTGCGTGAAAAATAACTATATGACAAATTTAGTAAATGTGAATTTTGGCTTCAGGAAGTTGGTTTTCTTGGACATATAGTATCTGCTGAAGGCATCAGAGTTGACTCGAATAAAATTTCAAAAATTGTTAACTAGAAACCACCGAAAAATGTGTCTGAAGTTTGAAGTTTTTTATGACTAGCTAGATATTATTGGAGATTTGTAAAAGGATTTTCTATGATAGCTTCTCCGATGACTCGTTTGCTGCAGAAAGATGTGACATTTGAATGGACTGATAAATGCCAACATATTTTTGACAGATTGAAAGCCTTGTTGACTGAAGCACCTGTACTAGTTCAGCCTGTGTAATAGCCTATTTTCGGTAAAATTAGAATAGTGGTTTCACGACCACAAATTCGATTTCGAAAGAAAATTTATTTTTTTATTATTTTATGGTTTATAGTATGATAGTAATGTCGTATAAAAAAATTTGTAAAGAAATTTTACCAATTACATGTTTAATTTGATAAAGGACCAAATTGCACAATGTGCAAAAGTTGAGTTCTAATAGCTAAAGGGATTAAATAGCTATATAACTTTAAAGTGGAGGTCCTTATATGGTAAATAGGCCATTTAAAAATGCTTAGTGGTTAAGGATGATGATTCATCCATGGAAAATAAAATAAAATAAAGGATGATATTGGAAAGTGAAAAATAAAAGATGATAATTAATTAAATAATGAAAATATTGTCTTTTTTCATCATCTTTCCCAAATTATTTCCATGGAAACCTTAGCTAAGAGAAAGTATCTCAAGCAAGCTTACTTTGATCAATTAGGTATGTTTTCTTATTCTGTTTTTAATGATTTTTATGTTTTCGAGATCGTAATAGCTTAATCTATCTATCTCAGGGACTAATTTGTAAAGTTATCAAAGAACTAGGGTTTTTCCATGGATGAACATAAATGAATTATGAAGTTTTATGGTAGAAAATGAAAGGTTGTTAATAGATAAACAACTTTTGTAAATTGAATTTTGATGAAATTATGATTTAATGACTAAATTGATAAGATGTAAAATTCATGGAAAAATTTTGAATTTTATAAAATACATGGGCTGTAAATTTTGCATGTAAAAATTGGCTAGGCTTGGAATAAGGATTAAATTGCATGAATTTTATTTTTCGAGTCTAGGGATGAAATCGTCATGAATTAAAAGTTTAGGGGAAAAATGGTAATTTTGCCTAAGATGTGAATTGAATTGAAATGAACATGAATTAATGTTAAATTCATTCATATAGATTTGGATAGACCAAATTAGAAGTTAGAACGAGAAAAAGAGAAAATGTTGGATTAGTAGATTTTACATACACGAACATTTGTCGAGGTAAGTTCGTGTAACTAAATTGTGTATATTTATATGTTTGGACTTGAATGTTGAATATGTGTGAATTGTATAAATGTTTAATGTATAAAATTAATTACATGTCGGATATTGCTAGATAAGTATAAGTCCCGTTTGCATAGATGGAATTCGATGGATACAGGATTTCCCAATGGGTTGTGGTCTTGCATATGTTACGGACACACCTTAGCTCGAAAGAGCATCCTGTTATAAGCCTTCTTAAGCTTCCCGTTATATGGTTCCTGCAAGCATCCTGATCGGTAGTGATCTTGCATGTGTTTGGACTACCGCAGCTCTTTGTGAGCGTCCTATTATATGATCGGTTGTGATCCTGCATATATTGCCGACACAAACACAGCTCTTTATAAGTGTCCTAATATGGCTCACTTGAACTTCCCGATATATGGCTATCCGGAGCTCCTGATTAAAGGCTCTTCGTGAGCTTCCTAATTAAAAGTTCTTTGTCAACTTCCTGATTATGGCTCTTATGAGTTTCATGTTATATAGGCCAAATAATTTTCCTAATAGGCTCTTTGTGAGCTTCCTGATTAATGGCTCTTTGTGAGCTTCCTACTATATGGCTCGAAAGAGGATTTCTCGATTATGTGCTTTAATAAGCACTCCCAAATATGAATTGATGGATTGCTAATTTGTACACTTCGAGTGTACTACTTGGGTATCCATTGATATTTCAAATAAAATTCAACGGGAAAAATTCTTATATGAAAAGATATGAACACGAAATGAATTATTACACGTATCTGCCTGAAATACATGAAAATGATGATACATGATATATGAAAATATGAGATAATGCTATATGAATATGGAATTTTTTTGATGAATATATTCATCTATGATTATATATTTGTACACCTCGACCGTACTACCCATGTAACCATCGACATTTTGATTGATTTAATGGGCAAAGTTTCGACATGAAATAGTCTAAACTCGAGAAGAATTATTATGAAAATGTACTTGAAATACATGGATATGATTTGTATATGTTATATAAATACATGATGTGGAAAGCATATTTATATGGAAATCTGATTACTGTTGAGCCTATACATATCTCTTGATATTTATATGAAATATATGACTAACAAGGGTGATGAGGATATGTGTTAGGGCTCGTTATCAAGTTGATTGAATGTGCCTTATATGTTTATATTGAATTTAAATGAGTGGTAAGTTAATTACCATGTTATACGAACTTACTAAGCATTTCATGCATACTCTGTTTTATTTTCCCTTGTTCTATAGTAATTCGGAGGCTCGTTGGATTGGAAGCTTGGAGGAGATCACTCACACTATCCATCAGCCCATTTCGGTATATATATGGTAAATCAATTATGGTTATAATGTCATGTATAGGTTAATTGGCCAATATTGGCATATAAATGCTTTAATTGTAACTAGCCATTGAAATGGCTTGTGATGGATATGTTTGGTATGTGTTTGAAATGGTTGATTGATAAAAATTATATTGGCATGTTGATGATTGAATTAAGTTAGCATATTTGAAAAGATATGCATATATGTTAACTGGTAATTTAAGAAAGTGTGTATACTTGATTATATGAGGTATTATATCATGTGTAGAACTTGACTTTGAGTTGGGTTAAATGGCCTATAATAGCTTGTGAATGTGTTAAAGTGTTGGTGTAGGAGGATGAAAAAATGGGGTTATAAATATGGCTTGGAAAATAGCCTATTTTCGTCCACACGGGCATAGACACGGGCGTGTGTCTCAACCATGTGTGACACATAGTCTAGCACATGGGCATGTGATCTGGCCGTGTGTCCCCTACATCTTTAAAATTTCAAAACAAAATGACAAGGTATTTACACACGGCCTAGCACACAGGCGTGTGGCTTGGCCGTGTGAACCACACGGCCTGACCACACGGGTATGTAACCCCTGCACCTAGGAAAAATTTTGAGATTTTTCGAAAAATTCTCTGAATACTCAGTAGTCCCGACTCATTTCTAATGTATGTTTTGGACCTCGAGGGTTCATATAAGGGACTTTATGTTTGATTCCTGACATGAATACTGTATAAAATGAAATATCTATTTACTTTATCTGTATATTTCTGTAATGCTCTGTAACCATGTTTCGACGACAGATACGGGTTAGGGGTGTTACAGCTTGAATCGATAAAGAATTCATAATTTACAGTGACGCGTCATTAAATGGTTTAGTTTACGTTTTGATGCAAGAAGGTAAAGTAATATTCTATGCTTCTAGACAGCTAAAACCACAAGAAAAGAACTACCTGATACATGATATAGAATTGGTAGCCATTGTATTTGCATTGAAAATTTGGCGACACTATCTGTTTGGTCAAAAGTGTCATATATTCACTAACCATAAAAGATTGAAGTATTTAGTGCCACAAAAAGACTTGAATCTGAGATAGCACAGGTGGCTTGAGTTATTAGAAGACTATGATTTGATTATTGATTATCATCTGGGAAAAGCCAATGTGGTTGCTGATGCTTTGAGTAGAAAATTTTTGTTTGCCTTACGAGAAATGAATACCCGGTTATCATTATCTGAAGATGATTCAATCACAACTGAGTTAAAAGCTAAACAAACATTTCTACAGCAGATCTGTGAAACTCAAAAAGGTGATAGTGAGTTAGAAGCTAAATGGGTACAATTTTAGTCAAATTCTGATTCAGAATTTCAGATTGGGTTTGATGATTGTTTATTATTCAGACACAAAATATGAGTACCGAAGAATTCAGAACTTGTACAGAAGATTTTGTATGAATCTCACAATGGTACAATGTCTGTGCATCCGGGTAGTAACAAAATGTACAATGATTTGAAAAAGATGTACTGGTGGCAAGGAATGAAATGGGATATTTCCGAATTTGTATCTAAATATTTGATATGTCAGTAAGTAAAAGCTTAACACCAGGTACCTTTGGGATTATTACAGTCAGTTACGATACTGGAATGGTAATAGGAAAGAGTTATTATGGACTTTGTATCAGGGTTACCCCTATCTCCGAAAAAGAAAGATGCCATTTGGGTAATCATTGACCGATTAACAAAGTCTGCACACTTTATTCTGATACATATGGATTTCTCCCTGGATAGATTGGCTGAATTATATGTATCTGAGATTGTCAGACTAAATGGAGTGCCAGTCTCTATTATTTCTAATAGAGATCCTCGGTTTACATCCCGATTCTGGAACAAGTTACAAGAAGCTTTGGGTACACAGATATATTTCAGTACCGCATTCCTTCCTCAAACTGATGGACAATCTGAACGTGTTATATAGATTTTGAAAGATATGCTTCACTGTTGTATTTTGAAATTTGAAGGTAATTGGGAAAAGTATCTGCCTTTAGTTGAATTTGCATACAATAATAGTTACTAGTCCAACATTAAAATTGCACCGTATGAGGCTCTGTATGGTCGTAAATGTAGAACTCTATTGTATTAGACAAAGCTCAGTGAGAAAAAGATACACGGAGTTGATTTAATCCGTGAAACTAAAGAAAAGGTAAAAGTGATTCGGGATAGTTTGAAAGTGCCTCTGATTGTCAAAAGTCTTATGTTGATCTTAAACGAAAAGAAATAGTATTTCAAGTCATAGAAATGGTATTCTTGAAAGTATCACCTTGGAAGAAAGTTCTTCAATTTGGTCGTAAAGAAAAACCAAGCCCACGATTTATCAGACCATACGAAATCATTGAAAGAATCGAACCTGTTGCATATAGATTGGCATTACCGCCGAAGCTTGATAAAATTCACAAGGTTTTTCACGTGTCTATGGTGCAATGGTATCGATTAGATCTTTCACATGTTATTACACCGACAAAAGTTGAGATTCAGCCTGACATGACTTACAGTGAGGAACCAATCAGAATTCTAGCACAAAAGATGAAAGAGCTAAGAAAAAAAAGGTAGCTTTAGTGAAAGTTCTTTAGCAACGACACGGAATAGAAGAAGCTACCTGGGAACAGGAGGAAACAATGAGAAATCAATATCCAAACCTCTTTACTGGTAAGATTTTTTAGGACGAAAATTCTTTAAGGGGGGAGAGTGGTAACAACCCGTTTTCAGTGAAATCGGAACAATGATATCGGGACCACAAATCTGAGTCAGGAAGAAAATTTAATTTAAAAATATTGCATGGTCTGCATTATGATAGGAAAGACGTATAAAAGTTTTGATAAGAAAATTTTACCAATTTCATGTTTAATTATAGAAAGGACCAAATTGCATAAAATGTAAAAGTTGAATTCTAGCAGCTAGAGGATCGATTAGTTATGGAATTCAAAACTTGAGGTCCTTATATGGCAATTAGACCATTAAATAAAGTTTGTAGATATTTATGATGAATCATCCATGGAAAATTAGAAGAAAAAAAGGACTAAATTGGAAATTGAAATAATCAAATATGATAATAAACTAATATCATCTATTTCATCTTCATCCCCAAATTAAAAATACATGGAAACCCTAGCTAAGAGAAAAGAGTTCGAGCAAGCTAAATTGGCTAAATTGGGTAAGCATTCTTGTCCCATTTTTAGTAATTTTATATTTTCGAGATCGTAATAACCTAACCTATCTATTTTGGGGATTAATTTGCAAAGTTATCAAAGTATCAAAATTTTTCCATGGATGAATATGCTGAAATTCTAAAATTTGTGGTAGAAATTGAAAGGTTGTTGATAGATAAACAACTTTTGTAAGGTGAATTTTCATGAAATTGTGATTTAGGGACTAAATTATAAAAATGTAAAATTTATTAAAAATTTATGATTTTTTTAAGTATATGTGCTATAAATGTTATATGTAAAAGTCGGTTAGGCTTGGAATAAGGATTAAATTGTATGAATTTCATTTTTCGAGCCTAGGGACGAAATCATCATTTATGGAAAGTATAGGGGCAAAATGGTAATTTTTCTTAGGAAATGAATTGAATTAAATTGAGTATGAAATGGATTAAATTGACATTAAATTCATTTAGGTAGATCAGGAAGGACCTATCACTGAGTTGGATCGAGGAAAATAAAAAGTGTTGGATTAGTAGATACTTGAAACGAACAAGTATTGAGGTAAGTTTGTGTAACTAAATTAAGAATTTATATTTGTTAATTGAATTGAATGTATGTGTTTGTATAATTGCCATGTATAAGAAATTTATCACATGTCTGACAATGATCATCAAGTATTAAATCCCGTTTGAATACATGAAACTCGATTGGATTCTGGGCCCTTGTATTTGTTATGGTCTAGCATATGTTGCAGACACACCATAGCTCGAAAGAGCATCCCGATATTGACTCTCATGGGCTTCCTGTTTAACGGTTCTTGCAAGCTTCCCGTTAATAGCTCTTCAGAGCACCCGATAGGTTGTGATCCTACATGTGTTAGGGACACACCTTAGCTCTTATGAGCATCCCGATTACGGCTCTTCATGAGCTTCCCGATATGACTCGCTTGAATTTCCCGATACATGGCTGTCCGGAGCTCCTTGATTAATGGCTCTTCAGAGCTACCTATTATAGGCTCACACGAGCTTCTTGAATATTGTTCTTATGAGCTTCCTGTTTTAACCCAAATAAGCTTCTCGTGTATATGCTTTATAGCACCCCTGATTATGAGTTGACAGATTTACCGTATTGTACACTTTAAGTGTATTGCCCATGTATCCATCGAGTTTTCAAATGATTCAGTGGGTAACGGTTCGGAAAGGGATAATATGAATTCAAAATGATTTATAATGAGATTTCTTGACATGTAAAAATATGATATGTATATGTTCCTTGGAAACTTGAAATGACAAATACATGCATATGGAAATGGGACATTGATAAGCTCATCAATATTCTTGGCACTTATATGAATTATTTAACTAACATGCTTGATGAGAATTTATGTGCGACTAGGTTATTGATTTCATTGATTTGGATGTACTATGAATACTTGTTTTAAATGAAAATAATTGGTAAGTTAATTTCCTGTTATATGAACTTACTAAGCATTTGAAATGCTTACTCGGTTTTCTTTTCTCTATTTTATAGTGCTTGGAAGCTTATAAAGGTTGGAATCGTTCAAAGCACCATCACATTATCCTTCAGCTCGTTTTGGTATAAATAGCAAATTTATTTTGGCATAATGGCATGTATAGGCTAACTTGGCCAATGTTGGCATATAAATGGTTGTTTGTAATCTAGCCATTGGAATGGCTAGTGATGGTATGTTTAATGAATATATATAAGAGGTTATAACATGGTTAATATATGTTTTCTTGGTATGGTTAGATTGAATTATTTTCAAAATATATGTCTTACAAAAGGTAAGTTTGAATACATGTGATGATATATCATGTATAGTGTTAATGTTGGCTTGGTTTTAATGTTATGAATTGGTTGGTATATGTATGCAAGTATTGATGTAGGTTGAAGACAATATGGGTGAGAAAAGTTGTCATGAAAATGGCCTATTTTCGTCCACACGAGTAGACACACGGGCGTGTGTCTCAACCGTGTGTGACACACGGCCTTGCGCACGGGCATGTGGTTTGGCCGTGTGTCCCCTGTATCTTAAAAAATTGAGAAATAGAATGCTCAGAATTGGTCACATGGGTAGAGAAACTATAACACCCCTTACTCGTGTCCGACACTGGGACCGGGTACGAGGCATTATCGTACTTGTCCTTGCTTGAACATCTAATATCGGGCTATAAAATTTCGTTCCAACTTAAAACTTTTCTTTCTTAATCATAACATACATATCATGAGCCTACGAGGCCTTAAACACACATCCAGAAAGTTTTGGAATTCAATCAAAAAATTTTACATTCTTTAAAAAAAATTTTGCCTACACAGGGGTCACATGCCCGTGTGACTTGGGACAATCCGTGTGGGAAGGCCGTGTGGTCCCACACGTCCATGTCCCTAGCCTGTGTAGAATTTATTTTTATTTCGAACATTCAAGGGTTTCCACAAGGCCGGACACACGCCCGTGTCCTTCACATGGCCTGGACAAGCCCGTGTCCTCACCAGTGTGTGAAAACTAGGGGTATTCTGTTTATGACGTCAGCAACCCTTAAGAAGCACACGACCTAGGCACACGCCTGTGTGCTGGCCCTGTGACGATTCGAATTCTCATAATTAAAATGCAGGGGACACACGGCCTAATAACACACCCGTGGGGTTAACCTTGTGTCACACACAGCATAGACACACGTCCGTGTGTCTACCCGTGGGACACTTAGAGGCTATTTTCCAAGCCTTTTTGCCACCCTAAAACATAAACTCATTCATTTCATCACAAGTAGCACATAACATAGAAAAATTAAACTATTAAGAATCCTTAAATTATCATTCATTCCACCTATAGTTTAATCAATTACTTGCATGGACATTCATTTCATTAAACTCATCAACGTTATAACATAAACTTGACAATATTGGCCAATTCACCATGGCCCTTTACAAACTGAGTATAAAACATTAATAGCTAACCCTTTGGCCTTCAAATTTGACAAGACACAAAATGATTAAATCCCTACACATGCCATACTCAAAATGAATTAACTTTACTATACCAAAAGGGCAGTTGATACTGTGATCCAAGCTCCAACGTTCTATGATCCCCGAGTTAACTTGGTGAAACTACAAGGAAAGAGCAAAAAGAGAGGGGTAAACATATAGCTTAGTAAGTTTGCATGAAATTCTAAAACAACATAAGCGCTTTCATTAAATTCATCCATCTAATGGAACAATAGCAACCTAAGTCTCAAACGCTTAAACATACTCATCCATACTTACTCACACTTATTCTTACCCATCTCATGTTACATTATGAGTTTATAACTTGTATTTTCTCATGGTACCTGTATCACTTATCACATAACTTAGCACATATACTAACATGAGCACAAATTCAAATCTTCATCATTCTTAATCATAAAATAAGCTCAAAGTCATCCACAAATAGTTTTGGTTCTATGCCATTTTACATACTTAGCTCTTTTGCCCATGAACTAATCAGATTACGTAGGGTATTCAAACTCATCATGCATAAATTTTGATTCCAACACCATATCTGAGATATGGTCTTACATGGGATCACCTATTGATGCCGATGCCATATCCAAGATATGTTCTTACACGGGATCTCATAGCTCAATGTCGAAACTATGTCCCAGACCTGGTCTTATACGAGATCACACAGAGATGTCGATGCCATGTCCCAGACATGGTCTTATACGATATCCTCATTTGGTGCAGAGGCCATATCCCAGACATGGTCTTACATAGGACCTTCTTTATTCAATGCTATGACATGAGTATCCTCATTATTTCGTATCTTTATTTGGGATTTTACTTAGCTTATTTTCACCATTTCCTCATCGAGGCTATGTCACTTTATTTTCATAGCTATATCATACATTGTCATAATATTAATTAGTTTCAAAAATCGAAACATTATGAAACTTAAATTTATACAAACATACCTCGATTCTCAAAATGTGCATCGATGCTCGATTTAGTCCTTGATTTTGTACTTGCCTCAGTTTCAGTCTAAGCTTTATGTTTCTTGATCTATAATAATAATTTCACTTGTTAAATACACACATTGACTAAATCGACATCGTAATTCATGTTTTGGCAAAATTATGTTTTTCCCTAAACTTTTTCATAATTATGTTTTTGCCCCTAAGCTCGTAAAAAATGATTTTCATTTAACTTTCTTCCATTTCAAGCCTAGCCGAATCATATTCTCAACTATAACAACATTCAATTTTCACTATTTCCCTCATGTATGACCATTTCTATAACTTTTACAATTTAGTCCTTTTATGCATATTTCATGAAAATCACTTAGAAAAAAAGTTTATCATACATCAAACTTTCATATTCTTCCATAAAACATCACAATACATGCATGTCATGCATGGGTAAATTTTTGAACATAAATCATAGCTCAAAATATAGCTAGAAATAGCTAAACCGAGCTACGAGAGTCTCTAAAATATGAAGAACATTAAAAATGGGGCTAGGATGCACTTACTATCAAGCTTGAAAGTTGAAGAAACCCTAGCTATGGTTCCTTGAAAACTTTGGCACTAGAGGAAGAAGATGGAAAAGATTTTGGCTTGTTTTTCCCTTTTAATTCTTTAATTTACCAAATGACAAAAATGCCCTTAATGATCCTTTCTTAAGATTTTTCTTTCCCATGTCCATTTTTTTCCATCATCAAATAGAATGGTCTAATTGTTAAATACAGACCTCTAGAAATTTTTATAATTCTATTTCATACTTAAATCTTCTAGAATCTCATATTTTCTAATCTTGGCAATTTAGTCCTAATGGACAATTTAATCACTAATTAATAAATTTTCTTCATGAGATTTTTACACAATCATGAAATCACCTCATAAGTCTCATAGAAATCATAAAACTCATGTTTCTACTTCGAATTTGTGGTCTCGTACCACTATTCTAACTAGGCCGTAAGTAGGGCTATTACAATTCTCCCCCTTAGGGATTTTCGTCCCCGAAAATCTTACCAGTGAAAAGGTTTAGGTATTGGTTCCTCATAGCCTCCTCGGGATTCCATGTAGCCTCTTCTACCCTATGTCTTTGCCACAATACTTTAACAAGGGCTGTACTTTTATTTCTTAACTGTTTGACTTCTCGAGCTAGAATCTTGACCAGTTCTTCCCCATATGTCATATTAGGTTGAATCTCAACCTTTGTCGGCGTAATTATATGTGAAGGGTTTGATCGATACCGACGCAACTTAGACACGTGAAAAACATCATGAATCTTATCTAACTCAGATGGAAAAGCCAACTGATAGGCTACTAGCCCAATCCTCTCAATGATTCATATGGTCCGATAAAACACAGACTCAATTTGCCTTTCTGGCCAAATCTAAGAATTTTATTCCATGGTGACACTTTTAGGAATACTCTATCACTGACTTGATACTCAATATCTTTCCTTTTCAAATCTGAGTAGGATTTTTTTCTGTCAGAAATAGCCTTTAAACAATCTCGAAACTATAACAGTCCAATTTATACACTAGTCGGAACAGTGGTTTTGGGACCACAAATTATAGTCAATAAAATATTTTAATATTATTTTTTGTGCCTATGATATATGATTAAGCATGTGCTAAATTTTTGTGAATTAAATTCGTAAGTTTGTGTGCTTAAATTGAGCGAAGGACTAAATCGTGTAAAAGGTAAAAGTAGCTTTCTATTTGATTGAATGGCTAAATTGTTGTGTCTTCTTATATAGAAGGATTTATGTTGCAATTTGGCCAAAAGATATGATAGTGGACGGTTATGGTCCATAATAACCTTAGAAATTATGTTTTGTAAATTTATATTATAAGGTTAAATTTGGAAATAAATTATTAAGTCATATTATGATATAATAAAGCATGAAAATGGATATTATTTCATCCATTCTTCCACCAAAAAAAACAAAAGAAAATAGGGAAGAAGGGATTTGTTATATTCGGCCATTTGAGAGTTTAATTCAAGGCATGTTCTTGATCGATTTTGATAATTTCTACGTTTTCGTAATTGTTGCTTTGAGTGCTACTAAACCCATGTTTTGATTTTTAGAACTGATGATGATTTTGAAATGTGTTTTTGATGAGCATATGAGCTTTGGAACATTTTATGATGAAATATGGAATATAGGTGTTTGATTAGCATATTTTGTCTTTGGAGTTTTGTTAATTTTGAGTAATTTGGTTGTAATTGAGAAAATGATAATTTGGAGGACTAAATTGTAAATTTGATAAAAATATGGACTTTTTGGTCCCTAGAGATTTTCGGCTATGCATGTGTGTGAACAAATTTTTGTATATTTGATGTTTTGAGAAAAATAGACTAAATTGATAAAAGGTGAAAATGTGAGGGCTAATTTGTAAATTACCCTAAATATGTGTGTTTGGATTGGCATGTATAGCTAGATATGGCATGTATAGGCTAGTATATGGTATAAGTTTGTTATATGAATTTAACCATGTGATGTGGCTAATTATAAGTTGATATTTTGCCTTTATGAAGATGTTATATGATGTATGTTTTGGTATGGTTAGATGATATTTTAAATGGTCAAGTCTATGGTAAGTTTGGATGAAATATGCTTAGGTGTATTTGAATTTTTACTATATAAAATGGTATGAATGGAAATAGATTTGAATGTAAAGATTGAATGGTTATTTTGGTATGTTCATGGTTGTTAAATGTGCATGGATTGTATTGGTATTTGCCTGTAGGTTTGACCCTAATGTGGGTGGCATTTTTGGCCTTGTAAATGGCCTATTTTGCCACACGGTTGTGGCACACAGGCGTGCCTAGTGACCGTGGGGCTAAGTCAGTAGCTAGTTAAGAGTACATGGCCTTGGCACACGGATGTGCCTGGTAGCCGTGTTATTTAGTCAGGATCGACCACGGCCAAGGTATACGGGCGTGCTTGGTGGCCGTGGAGTGAAGTCAGTTTTGACCACGGGGAAGACACACAAAGGTGTCTAGCAGCTGTGGGACGCACACGGCTTTCCCACACAGGGTGTAACCCCTGAAATTTTGAAAAGTTTTAAAATTTTTGAGAATTTTTGTATGTATTTTGGTTTAGTCCCAACCCTGTTTCTAAGCATGTTTTAGGTCCCGTTGACCTACTAAGGGGACACTATGATTGTAATTGATGATTTACTTTACGAATTGTATGATAAAGTTTTCGATCTGTCAGGTAATGCCCTTAACCCTAATCTGGCGATGGATACGGGATAGGGGTGTTACAGAATCACCGTTACCTACTCTTCGATTTCTCTAACCAAATCAACCTCGTGGATCTGATTTTCCTTAAGTTCAGTCCAATATAAAGGCGTTCGGCACTTATGCCCATACAAAGCCTCATAAGGCGTCATTTTCAAGATTGACTGATAATTGTTATTATAGGCAAATTCCACCAAAGGTAAGTATTTTTCCCAACTGCCTTGAAACTCAAGAATACAACATCAGAGCATATCTTCAAGTATTTGTATTAACCTCTCCGATTGACTGTCGGTTTAGGGGTGAAAGGTCGTACTAAAATTCAACTTTGTGCCAAATGCCCTTTGCAACTTTTTCCAAAATCTGGACATAAATCTCGGATTTCTACCCGATATATAGATAATGCCACTCAATGAAGTCTCACAATCTCTGAGATATACAAGTTTGCCAACCTATCCAGTCAATAGTCGACACGCATAGGTATGAAATGGGCTGACTTCGTAAGTCTACCGACTACGACTCATACAACATCTTTCTTGCTTGGCGTCAACGGAAAACCTGTTACAAAATCCATAGTAATACGGTCTCATTTCCACTCAGGTACCATGATAGATTGAAGCAAACCCGAGGGTACTTGGTGTTCAACCTTTACTTGCTGACAAATCAAGTATCTTGAAACAAACTCAGAAATATCTTTTTTCATACTCGGCCACCAATACCATTTCTTTAAATCATTATACATTTTTGTGCTACCCGGATGTACAAATAGACATCCACTATGTGCCTCGTGCAAAAATTTGCAAATGATTTCATCGTTCTTTGGTACACATACTCTGTTTCTGAACATCAAACATCCGTCTGAATTTATCCAAAAATTAGACTCAACACCGACTTGCACTGAACTCTTTTGGCTAGCAACTCACTGTCATCTTTCTAAGCCTCATAGATCTCTTGAAGAAACATCATTCTAACCCTCATCTCAGCTAGAATGGAGCCATCATCGGACAAAGCCACCCATGTATTCATAGCCCTCAAAGTAAATAGGGATTTCCTACTCAAGGCATAGGTGACTACATTCGCCTTTCCCGGATGATAGTCAATAACTAAATCATAATATTTTATCAACTCTAACCATTTTTGTTGCCTTAAGTTAAATTCCTTTTGTGTCATCAAATACTTTAAACTTTTGTGATCGGTGAAAATCTGACATTTTTCACCATACAAATGGTGTCTCTAAATCTTCAATGCAAAAACAATGGCAGCCAATTCTAAATCATGTGTCGGATAGTTCTTCTCATGTGGATTCAACTTTCTAGAAGCATATGCTATCACCTTACCTTCTTGCTAGTACACAGCCTAATCCATTTAAGGATGCATCACTGTAGATCACAAATTCTTTTCCTGACTCAGGTTGAACTGGAATTGGAGCTTCTGTGAACAGTACTTTTAGTTTCTCGAAACTTTGTTGGCACTTTTCTGTCCACTCAAACTTCAAATCTTTTTGTAATAACCTCGTCATCAATGTAGCTATCATGGAAAATCCCTTGATGAATCGTCGGTAATAGCCAGCTAGGCCCAGGAAACTTCTAACCTCAGATACATTTTTTGACGGTTTCCAATCAACAATGGCCAAAATTTTACTTGGGTCTACTCTGACTCCATCTCCCGAACAATGTGTCCCAGAAATCTAACTTTCTTGAGCCAAACTTCACTTTTGCTAAATTTGGCATACAACTGATTATCTCGTAAAATCTGTAAAATGGTCCTCAAGTGCTCAGCATGCTCTTGCTCATCACAAGAATATATCAGTATGTCATCAATAAAGACAACCATAAACTTATCCAAATATGGCTAAAAAATGTGGTTCATTAAATCTATAAACACCACAGGGGCATTTGTTAAACCATAAGGGATAACTAAAAATTCATAGTGCCCATAACTCGTTCGAAAAGTCGTCTTTGGCACATCTGAATCTTTTACTCTCAACTAGTAATAATCAGACCTCAAGTCTATCTTGAAAAACACCGTGGATCCCTTCAATTGATCAAATAAATCATTGATCCTTGGCAATGGGTACTTATTCTTCGTAGTAACCTTATTAAGCTACCAGTAACCTATACATAATCTCATGGAACCGTCTTTCTTTTTCACAAATAGCACTGGAGCACCCCACGGAGAATAACTCGGTCTTGCAAAACCTTTTTTTCGTCAGCTCTTACAACTATGCTTTCAATTCCTTCAACTTAGTTGGAGCCATTCTATAAGGAGCAAAATATAGGTGCAGCACCAGGAGCTAACTTGATACCAAATTCAACCTCTCTAACCGGAGGCAACCCTGGTAATTCTTCTGGGAATACATCTGGGTACTCACATACTATCGGTACTGATTCAATCTTTAACTCAGTTTCTTTGGCATTCATCACAAAAGCAAGATACGTCTCATACCCTTTTCTTACATACTTCTGAGCCCACATGTGTGAAATCACTACTGGCGATCTATCTTCTTCATTTGATTCAACACGAAGAGTGTTCCTATTTTCACATCTCAACTCAATATATTTCTTTCCACAATTTACTGTCACATCATGAGTGGTTAACCAGTATATACCAAGAATTATATCAAATTCATCAAATGGAAATAGCATGAGATTTGCCTTAAAATAATGACGTCTAATCATCAATGGGCAATCTTTTCATACCTTATCAACTAGCACACTTTTGCCTAAAAAATAGACACCTTTATCAAAAATTTTGTACACTTTACGGGTATATTCATTTTAGATACTAATTTCATGCAAATGTATGAATGGGTAGATCCCGGATCTATTAAAGCAATAACTTTAGTATCATAGAGAGAAAATGTACTCGTAATCACATCAGGAGATGATGCCTCTTCGCGAGCGCGAATGGCATAGGTCCTCGCAGGCGTTCTACCCTAAGAACTCATAGCCTACTCTCTGGGCATATGCTTACTACTTGTTCCACTTCCTGTGTTTCTCTGTGGTCTTCCTCTAGTTTCGGGCCTTGCATCTTGAGGCTTTTCTTTCTCATTCACCTCAGGGCAATTTCTAATCAAATAATCTAAAGACCCACACCTGAAACAAGCCTTTTCATTTGCTTGCCATTCGTCGGTATGATGTTTGCCACATTGTGGGCACTCCGGTCTACTCGGTCGGGCTTTGCCAACACTAGTAACTGATATGGTCTGGGCTTTAGACCCTGGGTACTATTTGCTCTTCCTTTTTTTTGAAAACCTGGTTGAAGTAGATGATCGAGTAGGAAAATCTCTCGACTTCTTGGATAAGGACTGAAATGACTTACTCAATTGTCTCTTTCTTGAGTCACGAGACTCCATCTCAGGTTTTCTTTTCTCTTTCACTAATTCTTTGCCTTACAAGCCCGGTCCACTAACACAACAAATTCCTTTAACTCGAGGACACCAACAAATAATTTGATATCTTCATTTAGTCCGTCCTCAAACCTCTTACACATGATGGCTTCAGAGGACACACACTCTCGAGCGTACTTACTGAGTCTCACAAACTCGCGCTCGTATTCAGTCACTGTCATCTTGCCTTGTTTCAGTTCAAGGAATTCCTTTCTCTTCTGATTAATGAATCTTTGGCTTATGTATTTCTTCCGTAATTCTTCTTGGAAAAACTCCCATGTAATTCTTTCCCTTGGTACAACCGATACAAGTGTATTCCACCACTGATAAGCGGAATCTCTCAGAAGAGAAACCAAACACTTCATGCACTCTTCAGGTGTGCAAGATGATTCATCAAATACCCTGATGGTATTTTCAAGCCAAAATTTGGCCTTTCCAGATCATCACCTTTACTAGCCCGAAATTCATCGGCTCCTTATTTTCGGCGGAGGCTTTTCACTTCTTAGTACTTCTACCATTTGGGGAGCTATAGGGGTAGGTGGAGGAATAGGCGGGGGTGAAGGAGGTTGAGCATTAAGATTTGCTTGAAAGTACTCGGTGTACCAATTGCTCATCATATGGAGAAAGGCTTCTCGAACCTCTTATCCCTAACCCAAAGTCTCAGGTCTACTATCTACTGGCACGGTCCCTTACGTGGGAGCCGGTGTATTACTTGCAGCATCATCGGCTGCAACTCAACAAGGATCAAGATCCATTGACTATATCAAAACACAATTCAAATCGTTAGGAGTCAACACACTATCATTACACAAGTACTCTTACGTATGGCATGTATAATTAGACTCATACTTACGCTATGTTAGTCCGAGAATCAACTAAACCGTAGCTTTGATACCACTAAATGTAACACCCCTTACTCGAGTTTGACATCGGGACTAGGTATAAGGCATTACCATACTTATCCTTGCTTAAACATGTAATATTGAGCTATAAAATTTTGTTCCAACTTAAAACTTTTCTTTCTTAATCATAACAACATATCATAAGCCTACGAGGCCTTAAACATATATCCGAAAGGTTTCAGAGTTGAACCGAAAAATTTTACATTCTTTGATTTTTTTTTTTTTGCCTACACAAGGGTCACACGCCCGTGTGACTTGGGACACGCCCTTGTGGGAAGGCCATGTGATCTCACACGCCTATGTCCCTAGCCTATGTAGAATTTATTTTTATGTCAAACCTATAGGGGTTTTCACACGGTCGGACACACGCCCATTTCAATAGCCCATGTCCTTTACACAGCCTGGACACGCCCGTGTCCTCACCCATGTGTGAAAACTAGGGGTATTCTATTTATGACATCAGCAACCCCTTAAGAAGCACACGGCCTAGGCACACACCCGTGTGCTAGCCCTTGTGACGATTCGAATTCTTGTAATTAAAATGCAAGGGACACACGGCCTAATAACACATCCCGTAAGGTTAATCGTGTGTCACACACAGCCTAGACACACGCCGATGTGTCTACCCGTGTGGACACTAAGAGGTATTTTCCAAGCCTTTTTGCCACCCTGAAACATAAACTCATTCATTTCATCACAAGTAGCACATAACATAGCAATATTAAACTATTAAGAATCCTTAAATTATCATTCATCCCACCTATATTTTAATAAATTACTTGCATGTACATTTATTTCATTAAACTCATCAACGTTATAACATAAACTTGACAATATTGGCCAATTCACCATGGCCCTTTATAAAATGAGTATAAAACATTAATAGCCAACCCTTTGGCCTTCAAATATGACAAGACATAAAATGATTAAGTCCCCACACATGCCATACTCAAAATGAATTAACTTTACTATACCAAAAGACAGTTGATAGTGTGATCCAAGCTCCGACCTTCTATGATCCCCGAGCTAACTTGGCGAACCTACAAGGAAAGAGGAAAAAGTGAGGGGTAAGCATATAGCTTAGTAAGTTTGCATGAAATTCTAAAACAACATAAGTGTTGTAAAAGCCCATTTTCGCCCGGGGCTCAATTAACCAAACAAAAAATAAAACCAAAACAAAAACAAACAGAAATTAAAAAATAACCAATAAATAAATTCCATTTACAACAGCAAGCCCCATTATTAAATTAACCAAAAAATAGACCCAAACTACTAAACCTAGCCCAAATACACCTACCAGCACAAACCAATAAACCTAATTCCCAGGCCGAATGTCGGATTAGGCCCAAACAGGATTGAAGTTTCAAAAAACCCTAGAGGTTTCTAGAACTGGCTCAGCGCCGCAACCTCCCCCACTTGTGCGCCATGTGCCCGCTCCTCCACGTAGGCCCACCTCCGTACAGCCACGTACGTCTCTGTACCTGCTAAAATAACAAAAGACACAGTGCAGCAAGAAAAAAGAAAAGAATTGTATTTTTATTTTTATTTTTATTTTTGAATTCGGTTATAAAAACCGAAGCAAATAATTGTAAGCTTCTCCACGTTTTTTATGATTAAAAACAAACAAAAAAATCAAAGAATAGAGAGTTAATTAAAGGTATTCACTATATTTTAATCTATTTTTGCAAATATCAATGATAATAGAATAGTATAAACATTGTGGGGGAGATTTTTACCTTTGTTTTGCAATTGAAAAAGTCGAACACGAAGGATCACTGCCTTCATTTGGGGTTTCGGGGTGGGATTTGAGTATTCAGTTTTTAGATCTGTGTTTAGGACGTCTTTAGGGTTCGAAGCGGCTTTCTCTTGGGGTCTCCGACCACCGTTCACGACGACGGACAGTGGCGAAGCACGGTGGCCCGATGACAGAGTCAGGCGAATCTTAGGCTAGAACTCTGAGGTCGTACAGAGAGATTTTTTTGATTTTTTTTAGAATCGGTTTTAAAAATGATTTTGGCTGAAATTGTTTAGTATATAAAGCATATTCATACTACATCGTTTTGGAGTGAGATATTAAGACATAAAACAACATCGTTTCAGGGCCAGGATCTGCGCGTTGACCCGACCCGAGGAAAATCCGCGTGTTTTTGAAACTGGTATAATTACTAGTTTAGTCTTTCAACTTTTTTTATTTTTAAATTTAGTTTTATTTTATTTATAAATTTTCCCCTGTAATTTTATTTATGTTCTGCTTTGATCCCTCGATTTAGGCTTAAAACGCCGCATTTTGGAGGATTGAGAATATTTCCCATTTGGTCCCCCATGTCATTCACGCGTTACGATTTGGTCTTGCTTATTGTTTTTATTTTCGATTTTTACCCAAATTTTTGATTAAATTTCAATTTAATCCTTTTAATTATTTATTTATTATAATTTAGCCCCGTAATTTTATTTTAACCCCAATTTGATCCCTATAATTTTACTTTGATTATTTCTTTATGTTATTTTATTTAATCCATTTTTATTTTGTGTATTTTAATATTATCATTATTATTAATATTGTTATTGTTAGTATTACTACTTTTATTGTTGCTAATATTATTATTGTTATTTTTATTACTATTATTTTAATATTATTACTAATGTTATTATATTCTCTATTATTATTCACTCTATTACTATTATTATTTTTATTACTATTATTGTTATTATTATGATTATTATTACTCTTATTTATTTATTTTTACTATTATTTGTTCATTAATACTTCTTCGTTATAATTTATTATTATATATATTATTATTATTATTATTATTATTATTATTATTTTACTATCTTTAAATTATTGTCCATAGTATTAGTTTATTGATTTTCTATTAACTTTTATCTTTGTTATTATTTTTTTATTTTACTTATATGTTCATTTATTTACTATTTTTTATGAAGATTATTCACTTTAGCTTTTATTTTATTGTATTTCATTTTACTTTTATTATTGATATTTATATTTTATTGTCATCATCATTATTTTGTTATACAAATTAGCATTGTAATTCATTTTACATTTTATTATAAAATCATATTACATTTTATCCGATTTTTGAAATAAGCAATTACTTCGTGCTCTAATATTTGAAAGAAATCGTAACCTAACTTACTGGGTTTCGATTTTTCTCATCAAGTCTAAAGAATCAATTATTTTTAAAATTAAAACTTATAAGTTAAATAAAATACTTATTTTCAGGAATTCAAAATGTTGTGTCCTAACCCACTGGATGTGATATTATGTTATCTCGAAGTAAGGATTTCCAAAAATAAAGGTAATATTCTGTACTTAGAATTTTTAGAAATTGTGTCCGAACTTATTGGGTTCCGATTTTTCATTTGACCCAAATAACTAAATATCCTTCTTAATTTTAAATATACGAGTTTTAAATGGTAAAAGACAAGCTTAGTTTTGAGGATTCGAAATGTCGTATCCTAACTCACTGGGTATGATATTTTATTCCCTCGAAATAAGCGGGTCTCAGCATCCGGTTTGATTTATTCAAGTTTTCTTTAACAAAGAGGATCGTATTTTATAATCTTTTCCAATTTTTGACATTAAGACATTAATTAATCAATTCGGTACCAATTTTGGGCGTTATGAGGGTGCTAATCCTTCCTCGTACATAACCAAATCCTGAACCTATTTTCTCGAATTTCGTAGGCCAAAATTATCGTTTTAAATCAAAATGTTTTAACGATCAATCTCAAGGTGACCCAATCTGAAACACCCCAAACCCGGCCCACGAGCCTCGACCAGATCTGGTATGTTCCTCGAGTAAAAACGGTTCAAATCCGTGGGTTCCTAGAAAATCTTTAAGTGATTTTTGGGAGAAAACTCGATTTAAATTTGGGCTCAAGTTGGCAACCAATTTGTCTTTGTGAAATATAAGTTTTATAAAATTCTTTATTGAGTCCCAAAACTTTAAGTAAAAGATATGCCGATTTAATTTTAAAGATTTTGCCTTTGAAAACATTTGTATTTAGATGTCATAATATTTACGAGTTTATTTAAAAAATATTACTTAACTTTAATTTTGAAAACATTGAAACATAATATCGTGAATTTAAATGCATGCATAAATAGTTCATACTATGGCCTTATTACATCAAAATATACCCAAAATAAATTGAAAGTACTTAAATAAAAGTAAATGTCAAATCATAAAATTCCTTCTTGAGCATGGCCACCACTAAGCTCTTGCCTAGCCCGGTCCATTCATTGTCGTCACACGAAAAATGATCCCACAACGGGTGAGTCAAAGCAGACTCAATGTGTACACAAACACTAAGTCCAAATAGATTCGGGCATATCAAGTCATACACATTCATATCAAAATATACAATTAATGATGCATTCCCAAGCCCAAGCCTAGTTACCAACCGCTACACATCACCCGTACCAACTTTCGCACACCGTGGGGACTACTAAGTCAACCCTCCATCCACGCACACCATCGAAGGCGATCATCTGCGATCGGCGTGCTCATCGCCTTATAAATTCGTGGCACGACCACCAGATAATATTTTGTGTCATGAATAATGTGACCAAGTCACCACATTCAAATAATGTGACCAAGTCACCACATTCTTATATAGTGACATGAGTCACCACATTCACTTCCCCTTTTCATAATATCCCATATGCCCCCATCTATCATACACATTATGCAATATCATGCCTTAATTCACATTCTTATCATACTCACATTCATGGCATAACAAACCATATCATACTCATAGTAGGAGTAGGAAAAATGTACCTTAGTACTTTGTACCATTGTATGGTACCTTAGACATACTTTTCACATTCTTAATAACACATATATATATATATTAAACATTGCCATAAAACTTATTAAGAAATAGTGTGGGGTACACACCTGGTTAGCTTAGCAAATTCGCTCCAAATCCCGGAGACTCGATCTAGCATCCTAGACCCTTAGACTTCAAGTTCCTACATTCGGCCAACATGCAATATTTTAGCTAAAAGCCATTCGGCCCATGTAATCAAATCCCGAAACTTACCTTGTTGCCGATTGGATTTAAGATCAAATCCCGAAAATGTTGTGTTGGTTCTTCTTGCAATCGGCCTACACTAGATCCATTGATTTGTTAGTTTTCGGCTTTTTAAACAAATAAGAAATAGATTTAGACACCAAACTAGGCCTTGGCCGAATGTGTAAGTACACTTACCTTACGATTCTCAAATCCTGAAAACACCATTTGACTATAGAGATGTCGACACCCCTATACACGTATGTTAGATCCGATTCCAAACACTTAAACATGTTCAATGGCCTTTGATCGAATACATGACTTACCTTAAATCCTTGAAATCCTAAAGATCTTCCTTCTAAAAATCGACAATAGGCCAAAATCCCGAATGACCCTTCATAGTTTCGGCCATAAAATAATATGAGGGATTAGTTCCTAAATTTCGACAGGCCTAAAAGAACAGAATGAAAATCGAACTTGATCTTACCCCTATAGATGAAATCGACATCTCCTTTGACACCACAGAAGATTCGGCCTTGGCTTAGATGGTGGTCACTTGGTTTCGGCTTCAACAAAGATGAAAAGAGAGGGATTATGAGGCCTAGAAAGGATCGGCACCAATGAGATTTGGAAGAAGTTTCGGCGTTTTGGTCAAAGTAGGAGAGAAAGGGAAGAGTGGCTAGAGAATTCGGTTTAGAGGTTTCAAAAGAAAAGAAAGTATGGAGAATGGCCTTGTTCCTTTCTTTAGCCAAAAATACCATCCAAGGAGCCCTTCAATCGGCCAACTCTCCATATCTTGATAACTTTATCCTTTAATTATCACCTTATTCAAATTAATAAAAATTAATCCCCACAATTATCCCTTATCTAGCCGAATTTTAAAAAGAATCAAACTGCTCCCTTTAGTGCCTTAATGCCGTCCAACACTATCTACCTTGTAGCAAAAAAAATAAAACTTCTTTTTGCTTTCCTTGTGGCTTGAACACAAGCCCTTTTCCCCTAGCATATGGCATCACTTGCCCAAGCCTTAAGTGGCGCCTTGCAGCCACTTTACCAAGCCAACCCTTGTGTCATAAATCCCTCATGAATTTCCCTTAAAGCCTCCTTTGCCCAGTTCCCCTTTTTGGCACAAAAATAAAAGTCTCCAATGCTTCCCACGTTGCTCGAACCCTGGCCCAATTGCACCTGTATGTGGCGTCACGTGCTAGGCCCTTAAGTGGCACGTTGCAGCCATTTTTTCCAAGCCCAATTGTGTGTCATGTTTCACCTTTAAATTTTCTTAAGACCACCTTGCTTAGCTTCCTATTTTAGACTTAAAATCTAAAAATTTTCTAAGGCATTTCCTATTATTCTAAAGTTCACAACATTCATAAATACACATTCATACATACAAAGGCATGCTTTCACACTCAATTAAGCAATTATGCATAAGCCATAAATCTGGATATTATAGTTCTACCCCCTTAAAATAATTTCGTCCTCAAAATTACCTGACTGAAATAGGTAAGGGTATTGCTGTCGCATCGCTTCTTCTGGCTCCCACGAAGCTTCTTCTGATCCATGATTGCGCCATAACACCTTAACTAGAGGAACTGGCTTCCTCCTTAACACTTTCACATCACATTCTTGAATCTGCATCGGCTCTTTCTCGTAGGACAAATCTGGTCTTAGCTCCACCTCTTCAACCGGGACTACATGAGATGGATCTGATCGGTAATGGCGTAGCATGGACACATGGAATACGTCGTACATCTGCTTCAACTCAGGTGGCAATTCCAACTGATATGCCACTGGTCCAATTCGCTTCAAAACCTTATAGGGTCCTATAAACCTAGGACTTAACTTCCCTTTCCGACCAAATCTCATTACCTTTTTCTAAGGTGAGACTTTAAGAAACACTTGGTCTCCCACATCAAATTCTATTTCTTTCCTTTTGAGATCCGCATCGACTTCGCATCATCGATGCTTCCTTTAACCGTGCTCGAATTATCTCAACCTTTTATTCTGATTCTACCACTAACTCTAGACCCAAAACTTGACGTTCTCCCAATTTCGTCCAACATGTAGGAGTCGACACTTGACCATCACGAGTGCTTCAGACGGTGCCATCTCGAATCTTGGCTTGATAGTCATTGTTGTAGGCAAATTCGCTAGAGGCAAATATTCCTCCCAACTTCCTCTCAAATCCATCACATAGCCCTCAACATATCCTCCAACACTTGGATTACCCGCTCGATCGCCGTCCATTTGTGGATGAAAAGCCGTAGTAAAATCCAACTTAGTGCCTAAAGCCCGATGTAACGCTTTCGAACTGCCAAGTAAACCTTGGGTCCCTATTTGAGATAATCGACACCGGCACTCCATGCAACCTTACGACTTCCGCCACATACAACTTTGCCAACTTCTGCAAAGAATAATCGACTCTCACCGAAATAAAGTGCGCGGACTTGGTCAAACGATCCATTATTACCCATACCGTGTCTTTCTTAGTAGGCGTAAGGGGAAGCCCACTAACGAAGTCCATGGTAATTTCTCCCACTTCCATTGTGGAATCTTGATTGGTGAAGCAACCACGATGAACTTGGTGTTCAAATTTAACTTGTCGACACGTCAAACACTTGCCGATAAATTCTATAACTTCTTTTTTCAGACCAGGCCACCAAAACTGTTCTCTTAAGTCTCTGTACAACTTAGTGCCTCCAGGATGCATAGCATAAGGGCTACTATGCGATTCCTGAAGAATCTTTCGCCTAAGTTCCTTATCCTTAGGCATACAGACCTTGCTCTTGAAACACAACACTCATTCGCCATTAATGCCATAATCTTCCAACTCTCCATTCTGTACTTGTTGTAGCTTAGCACTTAGGTCTTCATCAGCCAACTGTCCCTCTTTCACCTCATTCAACCACGTTAGCTTGACTTGCAACTCTGCCAATAGGCTTCCATCATCATACAAACTCAAGTGTACGAGCATTGCCCTCAGATTCGACACAACTTTCCAGCTTAGGGCATCCGTCACTACATTTGCTTTGCCCGGGTGATAATCTATAGAACAGTCGTAATCCTTCAGTAATTCCACCCACCTTCGCTGCCTCAATTCAACTCCTTCTGAGTCAATGATACTTGAGACTCTTATGGTCTGTGTAGATCGTCGACTTTTTGCCATAAAGTTAGTGCCTCCATACCTTAAGAGCGAAGACCACTGCTGCTAATTCCAAGTCATGCGTCGGATAGTTCACCTCATGTGGCCTCAACTGTCGGGACGCATATGCGACTACCTTCCCATCTTGCATCAATACACAACCCAAACCTGTATGAGAAGCGTCACAATACACCGTAAAATCCTTTCCTGCCTCAGGCTGAATCAACACTAGAGCTTCCGTCAATACCCTCTTAAGCTTTTCAAATCTCTCATGTTGCTTATCCGTCCATACAAAGGGTACTTCCTTCCTCAACAACTTTGTCAAAGGCGTGGCTATTGACGAAAATCCTTTCATGAACCTTCTATAATAGCATGCCAATCCCAAGAAACTATGAATCTTCGCCAGAGACCTAGGTGGTTTCCAATCCAACACCGCTTCAATCTTTCTAGGATCCACCCTTATTCCTTCAGCAGACACCACATGCCCTAAGAAGGCAACTTCCCTAAGCCAAAATTCACACTTGCTGAATTTGGCATAAAGCTTATTCTCCCTCAATACTTGCAGCACAATTTGGAGATGCTCATCATGCTTCTCCTCAGTCTTGGAGTATACGAGGATGTCATCGATGAACACCACGACGAGCCTATCCAAGTAAGGTTGAAAAACCTGGTTCATCATATCCATGAATGTGGTGGGGCGTTTGTCAACCCGAACGGCATTACCATAAACTCATAGTGGCCGTATCTTGTCCTAAAGGCTATCTTATGGATATCCGCCTCCTTCACCTTCAATTGATGATATCCTGACCTTAAGTTAATCTTTGAGAACACCGCCGCCTTAAGCTAATCGAACAAGTCATCAATCCTTGGCAAATGATACTTGTTCTTGATGGTCAGCTTATTCAACTGACGATAGTCTATGCACATACACATACTTTCGTCCTTCTTCTTCACAAATAATACCGATGCCCCCATGGAGACACACTGGGTCGGATAAACCCACGATCAAGCGATTCTTGGATCTGAGCCTTGAGTTCTACCAACTCTTTTGGTGCCATTCTATAAGGGGCAATTGACACAGGAGCTGTTCCCGACAGCAAGTCAATCCCAAACTCCACCTCCCTGTCTAGAGGTATTCCTGGTAATTCCTCCAAAAACACATCTTTGAAATCCCTTACCGTTCTAACTCCACTAACACCTTCTTCCTTTCCATCTAACGCACTTATGAAGGCTAAAAATGCCTTGCACCCTTTACGAACCATCTTTTCAGCCTTTAGCGCCGAAACTACATTAGACAAGTAGTTTCTTATTTCTCCTATCATAATGACCACCTCATCCTTCGGGGTCCTTAACTCCATTTGCTTAGTTGCACAGTCCAACACAGCCCGATGGTCCACTAGCCAGTCCATTCCAAGAATGAGATCAAACTCTCTAAAGGGAAGTTCCATCAAGTCGGCAGAAAATACTACGCCTTGAATTTCTAAAGGTACACTTCGAAAGACCTTATTCACCACTATAGTTTGACCTAGTGGGCTTACTACAGTCATCTCCCTACTAGAAGGTTCAGAGGCTATGTCTAGAGTTTCAACTACTCTACATGCCACATAAGAATGGGTCAAGCCCACATCAATCAAAGTATAATAAGGCTTTCCAAATACAAGAAACGTACCAGTTATGACGTCCGGTGCGTCTCCATCCTCCCTACGGTGAACTACATAAACTAAACCCTGGCTACCTTGCCTCAGTATTAGTAGCACCTCGGCCCGATGTTCCACGTCCTCTACCAGTACCATTTCCTCTGTTATTCAGACCACGGCCCCGCTGAGGCTACTATCCACCTCTACCAGTCTGATTAGCATTCTGAGCTACTTGGTCGAATCCCATCTGGTCTTATTGGCAGTCCTTAATCATGTGGTCCTTTGACCCATATTTGAAACATCCACTTGTCTTCTTCTAGCATTCACCTAAGTGTTTCTTCCCACACTGCTCACAAGTACGATATTGCCCTCTAGTACCAGTTTGCTGACCTCGTGGCCCATTAACTCTAGGCCTTTTCTGAGCATTCCTAGATGATCCAGATGACCCAAATCCTCTCTTCTGCTTATTTCAGTCCGTGTTTTGCCTCACAGAGTCCTTAATTCCTTCCGCTATCTTAGCTTTCTCTACCGACTCAACCTCAAGAATTCAGCTTCATACTCTGCTACGGACTTGTTCCCTTGAACCAGCCCCAGAAATGCCTTCCTCTGCTCATCAATATATCTAGTTCCCACATACTTCTTCTGATACGCTATCTTAACATACTCCCAGGTTAGATCCTCAGCGGTGGCACCATCCCGAACTGTAAGCCACCATTGATACGCTTCATCGCATAGCAGCGCCACCATTCCTTTCAACTTCTCCTCAGGGGTCAGATCGAGCTCATCCATAATGCGTTCGGTTGCTTCCAACCAATATTCAGCCGTACTGGGTGCCACACTAGATACGCCACGAAACACTTCAGCTCCGTTGGCTCGAAGTCGCTCAGTCTGATTTTGAGCTCCCATATTCCCCAAAGACCGACCACCATTTCAAGAACTTCATGACCTGACTGTGATCAAACATCTTCTCCCGTCGATCTTCTTTGCTCAACACCAACAGCTGGGGGTGGTGGTGGCGGTGGTACCCCATTTTTAGATCCTCGACCCGATCTAACGGGTTCTGACACAGTCATTCTACCTCGACTGCATCCTCGTACATTGCAACCACATCCCCTGGAGCTCATTTCTACTACCGCGCTTTAATCTGATTAAGAAATTTTATGCATTAGCCTATGTTTCACTGATTATTCACGAGGAAGTTTTATGAGAAGAGTTTAGTAGCAGTTCTTTCGATCATTCAAAGTTTCAAGTTTTCTATCCTAATTCATAGAAAAGCACATCCATTCCATAGTATCTCCCATACACATTCACTCTTCGAACATTTCTGTCCGTTCCTATCCTAGGGCTATTTTCTTAATTTGTCCTACAGGGGTATTTTCATAATTTGTCAAAATAAGGTTCCTTGGTGATTTTGTCAATAAGGGTATTTTGGAATTTACAAAACTTGGGGGTTGTTTTTGAGAATTTGTTTTCCAAATCAGTGTTGTTGCAGAAATTTTAGAGATCAGGGGTCATTCTGGTAATTTTGTGACTCGGGGTATTTCGGTAATTTGCAGGTTAGGGGTAATTTCGTAATTTTTCCACAATCAAGGTATTTTGATATTTTGTAAATTTAGGGTGTTTAAACAAAGTAATGAAATTTTAATAAGAATTGTGGGTATTTTGGAAATTTCATAAACCAACGCATTTTTGTAATTTTACCACTAGGGGTATTTTAGTAATTTTGTAAATAAAAAAAATATTTTCGAAAAATTTTATAGAATAGTTCTTACAAATCAAAAGGGTAATTTAGTAATTTTAAAACTAGGGTTTCCATAAAAATACGGGTAGTCCCTTTCGGGTTTTAGTTAGGGGTTTAGCCCGTGAATAAGTCTTCTTGGTTAGGGTGAACTGAAGCTACGCACCAAGTAGGATTCGAGTGGAGAGAAGGTGAGTCACGCGGACTGCTTAAATACCAAGCTCCCACCGAAACCAATCCTAGACATGCGCACCATGGTTGCCACACCCTAAGTTGGTGACTTAACCACAGGTTTGTTTAGTTAGTCATTTAAGTTTTATGTATTTGTTGGGGCACACTAGTCCTAGGGTTCAAGTACTAATTCTCTATTCTACGTTCCATTTCTACCCTTCTATAAATCATAATATAAATCACACAAGAGATCGGAGTACTTACGGTGGACTTGAATTCGAGACTTAGTGTGCCATGCGGAAAAACCTACTTAATTCACAAAAATTCCTTTTGGGCTCAACTTTGAAAATGTTTTGGGCCTTAAACCCCAGGCCGAGAGTTTAAAACCTAGCTCTGATACCAAGCTGAAACACCCCAAACCTGGCCCACGAGCCTCGACCAGATCTAGTATGTTCCTCGAGTAAAAACGGTTCAAATTCGTGGGTTCTTAGAAAATCTTTAAGTGATTTTTGGGAGAAAACTTGATTTGGGTTGGGCTCAAGTTTGAAACCAGTTTGTCTTTGTGAAATATAAGTTTTTATAAAAATTCTTTATTGAGTCCCAAAACTTTAAGTAAAAGATATGCCGATTTAATTTTAAAGATTTTGCCTTTGAAAACATTTGTATTTAGATGTCATAATATTTACTAGTTTATTTAAAAAAAATTATTACTTAACTTTAATTTTAAAAACATTCGAAACATAATATCGTAAATTTAAATGCATGCATAAATAGTTCATACTATGGCCTTATTACATCAAAATATACCCAAAATAAATTGAAAGTACTTAAATAAAAGTAAATGTCAAATCATAAAATTCCTTGCTGAGCATGGCCACCACTAAGCTCTTGCACGTCAGGTCCATTCTCGTAAGGTCACACGAAAAGTGATCCCTAGCGGGTGAGTCAAGCAGACTCAATGTGTACACAAACACTAAGTCCAAATAGATTGGGCATATCAACTCATACACATTCATATCAAAATATACAATTAATGATGCATTCCCAAGCCCAAGCCTAGTTACCAACCGCTACACATCACGGTACCAACCAAAGACACCGTGGGGACTACTAAGTCAACCCTCCATCCGCTACACACCATCGAAGGCGTCATTGCGGTCGGCGTGCTCATCGCCTTATAAATTAGTAGCACGACCACCAGATAATATTTTGTGTCATGGGACACCACATTCGAATAATGTGACCAAGTCACCACATTCAGATAATGTGACCGAAGTCACCACATTCTTATATCATGACATGAGTCACCACATTCACTTCCCCTTTTCATAATATCCCATATGCCCCCATCTATCATACACATTATGCAATATCATGCCTTAATTCACATTCTTATCATACTCACATTCATGGCATAACAAACCATATCATACTCATAGTAGGAGTAGGAAAAACGTACCTTAGTACTTTGTACCATTGTATGGTACCTTAGCTATACTTTCCACATTCTTAATAACACACATACATATATATATATATTAAACATTGCCATAAAACTTATTAAGAAATAGTGTGGGGTACACACCTGGTTAACTTAGCAAATTCGCTCCAAATCTCGGAGACTCGATCTAGCGTCCTAAACCTTTAGACTTCAAGTTCCTACATTCGGCCAACATGCAATATTTTAGCTAAAAGCCATTCAGCCCATTTAATCAAATCATGAAACTTACCTTGTTGTCGATTGGATTTAAGATCAAATCCCGAAAATGTTGTGTTGGTTCTTCTTACAATCGGCCTACACTAGATCCATTGACTTGTTAGTTTTTGGATTTTTAAACAAATAAGAAATAGATATAGACACCAAACTAGGCCTTGCCCGAATGTGTAAGTACACTTACCTTACGATTCTCAAATCCCGAAAACACCACTTGACTATGGAGATGTCGACACCCTTATACACGTATGTTAGATCGGATTCCAAACACTTAAACATGTTCAATGGCCTTTGGTCGAATACATGACTTACCTTAAATCCTTGAAATCCTAAAGATCTTCCTCCTAAAAATCGACAATTGGCCAAAATCCCGAATGACCCTTCATAGTTTCGGCCATAAAACAATATGAGGGATTAGTTCCTGAATTTTGATAGGCCTAAAAGAACAGAATGAAAATCGGACTTGATCTTACCCCTATAGATGAAATCGACAGCTCCTTTGACACCACAGAAGATTCGGCCTTGGCTTAGATGGTGGTCTCTTGGTTTCGACTTTAACAAAGATGAAAAGAGAGGGATTATGAGGCCTATAAAGGATCGGCACCAATCAGATTTGGAAGAAGTTTCGGCGTTTTGGTCAAAATAGGAGAGAAAGGGAAGAGTGGCTAGAGAATTCGGTTTAGAGGTTTCAAAAGAAAAGAAAGTATGGAGAATGGCCTTGTTCCTTTCTTTAACTGAAAATACCATCCAAGGAGCCCCTCAATCGGCCAACTCTCCATATCTTGATAACCTTATCTTTTAATTATCACCTTATTCAAATTAATAAAAATTAATGCCAACAATTATCCCTTATCTAGCCAAATTTTAAAAAGAATCAAACTCCTCCCTTTAGTCCCTTAATGCCGTCCAACACTATCTACCTTGTAGCAAAAAAAATAAAACTTCTTTTTGCTTTCCTTGTGGCTCGAACACAAGCCCTTTCCCCCTAGCATATGGCGTCACTTGCCCAAGCCTTAAGTGGTTCCTTGCAGCCACTTTACCAAGCCAACCCTTGTGTCATAAATCCCTCATGAGTTTCCCTTAAAGCCTCCTTAGCCCAGTTCCCCTTTTTGGCGCAAAAATAAAAGTCTCCAATGCTTCCCACATTGCTCGAACCCTGGCCCAATTGCACCTGTATGTGGCGTCATGTGCTAGGCCCTTAAGTGGCACCTTGTAGCCATTTTTTCCAAGCCCAATTGTGTGTCATGTTTCACCTTTAAATTTTCTTAAGACCACCTTGCTTAGCTTCCTATTTTAGACTTAAAATCTAAAAATTTTCTAAGGCATTTCCTATTATTCTAAAGTTCACAGCATTTATAAATACACATTCATACATACAAATGCATGCTTTCACACTCAATTAAGCAATTATGCATAAGCCATAATTCGGGATATTACACAATCACACCTCAAAAAATATTGGTGGTGACTCCATTTTCATTTTTAAAGTCAACCCTGTTTTCCAAACAAAAAATGGTTTCAACATCTCTGCGACTCCACTGGGGATTAATTCAAGCCGTAAAATTGATTATTTTCTATCTTGTTGTCGAAAGTTGAAAGTCCGATTTGAAAAATTATGATCCTATTATTACATTTGTTCGTATTGTTATTTCATATGATTACTATGGTTTGAGTCTCGCATCATATTGCATAAGGACCGTTTTGGTCTTACCTTTTAAGTGGAAGTGAGAAGCTACTCCTTCATGAGGTTTTCACCTCCGTGCAGGATCGTGGATCGCTTTCGGGATACATTTGTACCTATGTTTTCGTGAGATTTTCATCTCTGTGTATCCATAGGGAAATGTATTCCCTTGAACTAAACTCGATCCGTATGAGCCTATAATGGGTGAGGATCGAGGAATCTGCTGGTTCGGGTACCTCAATTTTAGAACCAGACCGTATATAAAAACCCTAAGAGCCCACTCTAGATAGTTCCACGACAAACCCTAGTGGTTACCCGGATAGGCACTTTATTATTTCTTGCTTGCTTTAAATTCTTGCTTCATATACTGACTTGTTCATTTTTCTTTGATTACATGAAATTTTCATCAGAAAAGGGTGTTGATTAACATTCAGTTCCTAAGAAGACAACTTATCATGGAAAAGGGTTTTTTTGATAAAGTAGAGGATAATGCGACCGTTCGAATTTGGGCCGAGACAATACAACAAGAGAAAGGTGATAGCCTTACAGAAGGATACGTTTCAGAATTATTGAATTTCACTTGTATCAATATAACCCAAAATAATCTTCAAGAGATGACCTAAATGTGGGATCAATGGGATGACGAGACTAAGTAGCTATTCTACTACAATTATGGTGATCTGCCTTATCTGCTCGACGTCAAATTGGACAAACACATGTTCCGAGCTCTCGCCCAATATTGGAACCCTACTTATAGTTGTTTCACTTTTAAAAAGGTGGACTTGGTACCTATGATGGAAGAGAACACAACCCTACTTCGTTGCCCAAAGAGTCAAATTAACAAGACTTACTCCAGAGCGGCCAATGTCCCAACGTTCTTGAAAAGGTTGATAAACATCACGGGAATAAGTGAACAGTGGATTGCAACTCAAATCAAGCAGAAAAGAGACAGTAAGTGTATCCCTTGGAGAAGTTTGTAAGATTTGATCCTAGCACATCCCGATGTGAAGAAAAGGGTCAATGTCTTCACGTTAAGCATTTACGGATTGGTGATCTTCCCTAAGGCTTTGGGGCACATAGATGAGGCCGTCTCTGATTTATTTGACCAACTTGATAAAAGGGTTACACTCGTTCCTACAATTTTGGCCAAAACCTTCAGGTCCCTAAACTCATGCTTAAGAGCGGGTGAAGGGAGATTCATCGGGTGTGCACAACTTTTACTAGCATGGTTTCATAGCCATTTTTAGAAAGAAGAAAAGGTCTCGTACCGAATCTACTCCAAAAACTATTCCCCGCTAAAAAAGTTAGTGGCTACTTTGAGATGGGATAATATTATAAAAGAGAAATGGATGGCGATTCTTCAGAATCTACAAGAAGAAGACGTAGAGTGGAGAGCACCTTGGATGGTCCCCGACGAGATTTTATATCAGTGTGGTGATTTCGATTGGGTTCACTTACTTGGAATATGGGGAGCTGTTGGATATGCTCCATGACTCCTGTTAAGGTAATATAGATCAAGGCAATTCATACCAGCAATAGATTGGCTGGTGCAATGCGAGTTTTCATATAAGGAGGACAACTACAAGAGAAAAATTCGAGAAATGTCCAACGCTTGGAACCAAATTCGCCAAATGAAGAAATTTGCCGTAGGTCCGATGACAACCCCCGAATATAATGGATGGTGGAGTAAAATGGTCAATGATAATACCCCTAGCCCAAATCAAGAAGACGTTCGACCAATGGAGGAATATCTACGAGTGGTCCCATCAGAGTTAGAGATTATTAAGAAAGATTTTGAAAGAAAGAATTTAGAACTTGAGAAAAAGGTCGAGCAATTGGAGAAGGAGAAAATGCAGTTGGGATTAGATGTCGGTATCCAAAAACTAGAAGCTAAAAAACTGAGGAAAGGAAAGAATAAGGCTGAGGAGGATTTGGAAAATTTAAAGACGGACTACAAGAAGCTGCGCATGTCAATAAGAACCGCTAGTCTGTGTAAAACGTCTGAGCAATAGAAGCAAGAAATCCAGGAGGAAAAGACTAGAGCTAGTTAGTGGGAGAAAAAGTTTCATGATACTCGAGCCTAGAAAGACACCTTAAAAAAGATCTTGTTGGAGAGCCAAAATGAAAAGAAGAAGCTAAGAGCTCAAGTGGTAGAATTAGAAAAGTCGCTACACCAACATCGTAATCGCAACTCCGTGATTGAATTAGGAGCCAGCTTAGGCAAGATTAAGGAATTGAAAGGGAGAATAGAGGAATTTGAAACCGCGCTGCAAAACTATGAACTCCGAGTTGAAATGCTGAAAGCAAATGATGAGCGGTGGAAAGAGCGACTTCATCAATCTCAAGACTAGGCCAGGGAACGGGATTATATCATGGGCAAAGCTTTGGCTCAAGTACGAGAGGTGGCTAATCATATACAAACCTTGGCAATTCAGGCTGATGTACTGATTTTGAAATATGAGACAGAGTCAGATCGAGGCTGAGAGTTAGCTAGAATTCTTAAGCAAAGTCAAGACCTTAAGCTTTATGTAAAGAAATTTATTTTCTAGTAAAGTTGTTCTAATGGAATTGAATCAAAGTCCATGCCTCTATTTGAATTCATACATTCGCATTACATCGCATTATATGCATTAAGTTTCACAAAAAGACCCTAATTAAGTGAAATTATCTTAACTAATCTGGAAATCGACAAAAACTTACCAACCAAGTATCCTTATGATACCCAAGCAAGGACTAAGGAAATAGACCAAAGGGTGGAGAGATTAGAGCAAATACAAATAAAGATGCTAAAGAAATTAACCAAACTGTAATAAGAGATAAAGAATTACATGCTAGAATTTCAAAGAAACATGATCAGCCAACTAACCTAGATGTTAGTTGGAGGATTAGAAAAGAGGAAAATCCCTATGGTTAATTCTGAGGATGATAACGAGGACTTCATTTATCATTCAGGCTTTATCCCAACAAGCGCCCAAATACCACCAAACGCGTATCCATAAAGGTGTATATTAACGTCAGACTCCAATACTAGATCAGTACCTCGACGCCGGCAAGCTTCTCGACAGATTTAGGTTCTAGTCTAGGGGATAACCCAATTAACCCTGTAGCAAAACAAAAAAGGCGAGAGTAAAACTCCCAAAACAATCTGAAGATCACCACAAAAATGAAAAAGGCCAGAGAAAGAGCTCTCAAGTCAATACTTTCAAGGCCCCGAGGAAAGGGGAAAATGAAGGGAATAATACACATATGTATAACACATGCTATTCGAAGCCGATTACTGCCAGCCATCAAGGCCCCCAAGGCAAGATCCTAATCCAAGACCAAGCTCAAAAAAACCTCGGTTCACGCCTATCCCGATCATGTATGGGAAGTTGTACCAAAATTTATTTGATGCACATATAGTATTCTGTTTCTACCTAAAACCTATACAACCTCCCTTTTCCAAATGGTACGACGTGAACGCCCAATGCGAGTACCACGTGGGAATCATAGGACACTCGATTGAGAACTGCCTCCCTTTCAAAAAGATAATTGAAAGACTCATCAACATGGGTATTGTGAAATTTGATGTAGAAAATCTGTTACCAATAATTTGGATGAAAGGGGTAAACGCTATAATCGAGAGTGCAGGCAAGAGAATCAAGACATACATAGTAGAAGTGAAAACCCCATTGAGAGAGATTTGGAAGAAAATGGTAGAAGAAGGATTAATCACCCAAGATTTAGGGGAGAAACCTGAAGAAGAATGGAATTATTATGAGTTCCTTAATGATGAGGATCACGAGATTCAAAAGTGCAATGAATTCAGAGCCTTGGTGCAAGGCCTGATGGATAATAAGAAATTGGAATTACTGAATGCTCGGATGAAATGGTCAGAAGTGGGAGCATCAATGTTATATCCGAAGAAAGAATCAGAAGAGAAAACTTATCAGGCATTCGCCCTTATGAACATAGGAGTGTTCTGAATAATTAGACTGCGGAAGAAATTCCTATAGTTTTTAGAGCTTACTCAGAGTAATGTTACAAACATACTTGTTGCTTTAAGCCTGGAAACAAGAAGAATTTCCTTTTGTGAAATAGGATCATGTCCAATATCTTTTTTCAATAAAAAATGCATTTTTGTCTCACTTTGAACAAATATTCTTTCATTCCTTTATTTCATTCATGATTCATACCACATGAATAATCATTCTTAAATTCATTTGTTCTTTGAATATTCCTTCATACCCACAACAGGTCCCTAGATATCAATGATATGAGTGATGTTGGTATTGACTCAGAATCTACTTTTGAGCAAGATATGTGTCTAGAGGGATCTCAAGACTTTGAAGACGACAAAGATTGTAACATATCTCCTGATTTGTTAAGGATGGTAGAACAAGATGAACAACATATCCTACCTCACAAAAAGTCATTGTGAGCCTAGAAAAAGAGAAAGTGGTGAAGATTGGAGCCTGTATCATCACAGAGACAACGCGAGACGTCATTGAAGTTATTCAAAAAAATTCAAACATGTTTTCGCATGATCATTTTAAGTGATGGCTGGGCTACTAAGATGTGTGGATTCTGTTAAAGCTAAAGAATCTTAGGAGAGGTCCATAAGGGTGTTTGAAGAACACATGCTATTGGTTTTACAATGGCCAGGAAAATTATGAGTTTCGAATACTGCTAGTTCACCATGGAAGGGTATTGCATCAGTTATACCAAGAAATGCCATAAGTGCCAAATTTATGGAGACAAGATTCTTATGTCCCTTCAGCTCCGCATGACATCTCCGTGGATTTTCTCTATGTAGGGGCATGAATCTCACCAAAAGCTTCTAACGAGTATCGATTCATCTTCGTGGTCGTCGATTACTTTACCAAGTGGGTGGAAGCTGCTTCACATGTTGATGTCACAAAGTCAACAGTCAGCAAAATTTATGTCAGTATGGAATGCCAAAAAGGATTCTATCTGACGATACATTAAATTTGAATAACAGCATGATATTGGAAGTTTGTAGTTTATTCAAGATTAATATCACATCGCCCCAAAATGAACAGAAAAGTGGGGGAAACCTTTGAAAAAAAATTGTGAGGAAAATGATTGAGACTCAAAAAGATTGGCATGAGAAGTTATCATTTGCTCTCTATGCTTATCGAACGTCTATCAGAACTTCCACTGGGGCAATGTCGTTCTCATTGGTTTATGGAATGGAGGCGGTCTTACCCCTTTAAAGTAGAAGTACCTTCCCTTCGAGTTTTGTCAGAGCTAAAGTTAGATGAAGTAGAATGGATCCAGTCTCGGTATGATCAGCTAAACTTGATTGAGGAAAAGAGGCTAAGGGCTATCCGTCATGGTCAGATGTACCAAAAGCGAATGATGCGAGCTTATGAAAAAAAGGCTCACCCAAGAGAATTGTACGAGGGAGACCTGGTATTGAAAAAGATCCTCCCCATTCAAAAGGATTTCAGAGGGAAATGGATGCCAAATTGGGAAGGATCTTATGTGGTTAAAAAAAAAGGTTTTCTCCAGAGGAGCACTGATTTTGACCGAAATGGAAAAACTTGCCCAATCCTGTAAATTTGGATTCAGTCAAGAAATATTATAGTTGGAGAGGAAAAGAGGCCAAAGTGAAAACCCGCAAAGGGCGCTTTGAGACTTTCTCTAAAAAAATGGAGAGGCCAACGTAAAAACCCGCAAAGGGCTCCTTGAGACCAAAGGGATTTTGAGTCGAAAACCCAAAAAGGGCAGCTCAAATTGTGATAAAAAATGGGGCATGCAGTGATCTTTCTATATAAGAAAAAGAAGAGATGTTACATCTTGGGGCATCAACAGAGTACTCTTGATCTCTTAAAACACATATTGAGCTTAAAATGGTCTTCAGAAAGTCCGTACAGAGAAGCTCAGGCTGCGATATCTAGGGCACCTATCTTTTCCCCTCATTATTTTATATTCTAGCAATGTTTGTTTTCTTTAATTAACCTATTTTGTTTCTTATAAAGTCCATTTTTATCCATCAATATGATTATATTCAAGCATTTTGTATTGAAGTAATGATTAATGGACTAATAATACTTTTACAAAAGGAGTTTTTCATATTACTCTGAAAACTTCTAAATAGTACGAGAACTTGAAACAGGACTATTATTTAGAACTCACCAAGCCTAAGGGTTGAAAATATCTGAAAAAAAGAGTCTAAATTGTGTCAATCTCTTTGGATTTTCTGGTAAGGATATCAGTTGAATAAGAAGGCAGGATATTGCGTCAGTGATATAACCTTAATGAACAGCGAGCAATGACAACCTAAGCATTAGAAAAGGATCTTTCTCACAAAATGATATTCTGCATTCATGCAAATATTATAAGAAGCATTTGATTCCTCCTGATCATGATGTCCTAATCATTTAGCATAAGCATAGGCCCATGAAATAGATTTTACACGTCATGTCCCCTAGAGGACGGTGTAGCAAGATCAGTGAATCCACAAATCCCATATTGCTGAAGTTGCAATGGGATGGATTGAAGTGAAGCCAACAAATCTTATTTCCCTAAAGACGCAGTGGAACATATTAAAGCTACGGTAGATCTTATCTTCTTGAAGTTGTAGTGGAGCAGATTGAAGCCACAGCCTTGTTTCCCTGAAGTTGCAGCGAAACAGGCTAAAGACAACAAATCTTATTTCCCTAACGTTGTAGTGAAACAGATTAAAGCTACAGATTACGGCAGATCTTTTTTTCCTGAAGTTTCAGTGGAGCAGATTGAAGTCACTAGCCTTATTCCCCTGAAGTTACAGCGGAGAAGACTGAAGACAATAAATCTTATTTCCCTGGCGTTGCAGTGAAATAGATTAAAGCTACAGTAGATCTTATCTTTTTGAAGTTGTAGAAGAGCAGATTGAAGCCAAAGCCTTGTTTCCCTAAAGTTACAACGAAGTAGATTGAAGACAGCAAATCTTATTTCCCTGGCATTACGGTGAAACAGATTAAAGCTACAGATTACGGTGGATCTTATCTTCTTGAAGTTGCAGTGGAGCAGATTGAATCCACCAGCCTTATTCCCCTGAAGTTGTAGCGGAGAAGACTGAAGATAATAATCTCATTTCCCTGGCGTTGCAGTGAAACATATTAAAGCTACGGCAGATCTTATCTTCCTAAAGTTGTAGTGGAGCAGATTTAAGCCACAGCTTTGTTTCCCTAAAGTTGCAGCGGAGCAGACTAAAGATAGCAAATCTTATTTCCTTGGAGTTGCAGTGAAATAGATTAAAGCTACAAATTACGGCAGATCTTATCTTCCTGAAGTTGTAGCGGAGCAGATTGAAACCACCAGCCTTATTTCCCTGAAGTTGCAGCATAGAAGACTGAAGACAATAAATCTTATTTCCTGGCGTTGCAGTGGAGCAGATTGAAGCCACAGCCTTGTTTCCCTGAAGTTGCAGCAGAGCAGACTGAAGACAACAAATCTTATTTCCCTGGCGTTGTAGTGAAATAGATTAAAGTTACAAATTACGGCGGATCCTATCTTTCTAAAGTTGTAGTGAAGCAAATTGAAGCCACCAACCTTATTTCCTTGAAGTTGCAGCGGATAAGACTGAAGACAACAAATCTTATCTCCCTAAAGTCATAGTGGAGCAGATTGAATCCACGATTCTTCTCTACCTGAAGTTGTAGTGGAGCAGACTGAAGATAGCAAATCTTATCTCCCTAAAGTTGCGGCGGAGCAGATTGAAGCTACAAGTCTAAATTCCTTGAATTGGATCGAAGCGCTAGTTCTCATACCTCTGAGGATGCAGTGGGATGGAATGAAGCTACTTGACGAAGAAAAGCACATAAAGAAGTCAAAGATTCGAAGACCGAGCAAAAATGGTCCTTTTTAAAGTCTTTGCTCCATTTTCATTACACGACAATGAGAAAAGAGGGGCAGCTATAAAAGCCCATTTTTGCCCGGGGCCCAATTAACCAAACAAAAAAAACAAAAACAAAAACAAACAAAAATTTAAAAAAATCAATAAATAAGGTCCATTTACAGCAGCAAGCCCAATTATTAAATTAACCCAAAAATAGACCCAAAATACTAAACCTAGCCCAAATACCCCTACATGCCACAACCAATAAACCTAATCCCCAAGCCCAGTCTCGGATTAGGCCCAAACTGGATTAAAGTTTTAGAAAACCCTAGAGGTTTCTGGAACTGGCTCAGCGCCGCAGCAGCCTCCCCCATGTGTGCTATGCGCCCGCTCTTCCACGTATGCCCACCTTCATACAGCCATGCACGTCTCCGTACCTGCGAAAACAACAGACACAACGCAGCAAGAAAAAGGAAAGAATTGTATTTTGATTTTTATTTTAATTTTGAATTCGGTTATAAAAATCGAAGTAAACAATTGTAAGCTACTTCATGTTTTTTACGATTAAATACAAACAAAAAGGAATCAAAGAACAGAGAGTTGATTAAGGGTATTCACTATATTTTAATCTATTTCTGCAAATATCAATGATAGTAGAATAGTATAAACATTGTGGGGGAGGTTTTTACCTTTTTTCTGCAATCGAAAAAGTCGAACCCGAAAGGTCACTACCTTCGTTTGGGGTTTTGGGGTGAGATTTGAGTATTTAGTTTTTAGATATGTGTTTAGGATGTCTTTAGGGTTCGAAGAAGCTTTCTCTTGGGGTCTCCGACCACCGTGCATGACAGCAGACGATGGCAGAGCACGGTGGCCTGATGACAGAGTCAGGCCAATCTCAGGCCAGAACTCTAAGGGCATACAGAGAGATTTTTTTTTATTTTGTTTTAGAATCGATTTTAAAAATGATTTTGGCTGAAATTGTTTGGTATATAAATCATATTCATTCGTCGTCGTTTTGGAGTAAGATATTAAGACATAAAACAGTGTCGTTTCAAGGCCAGGATCTGCACGTTGACCCGACCCGAGAAAGATCCGCTTGTTTTTGAAACTGGTATAATTACCAGTTGAGTCCTTCCACGTTTTTTATTTTTAAATTTGGTTTTATTTTATTTATAAATTTACCCCTGTAATTTTATTTATGTTCCGCTCTGATCCTCTATTTAGGCTTAAAACGTAGCGTTTTGAAGTATTGGGAATATTTCCCATTTTGTCCCCCACGTCATTCGCATGTTATGATTTGGTCCTACTTATTGTTTTTATTTTTGATTTTTACCCAAATTTTTGATTAAATTTCAATTTAATCCTTTTAATTATTTATTTATTATAATTTAGCCCTGTAATTTTATTTTAATCCCAATTTGATCCCTATAATTTTACTTTGATTATTTATTATTATTTCTTTATGAACTAATCTGATTATCGTAGGGTATTTAAACTCATCATGCATAAATTTTGATGCCAACGCCATATCCCAAATATGGTCTTACATGGGATCACCTACTGATGCCGATGCCATATCCCAGATATGGTCTTAGACGGGATCTTATAGCTCGATGCCGAAGCCATGTCCCAAACCTGGTCTTATACGAGATCATGCATAGATGTCGATGCCATGTCCCAGACTTGGTCTTATACGAGATCATCATTTGGTGTCGAGGCCATATCCCAGACATGGACTTACACGGGACCTTTTTTATTTAATGCTATGACATGAGTATCCTCTTTATTTTGAATCTTTATCTGGGATTTTACATAGCTTATTTTCATCATTTCCTCATCGAGGCTATGTCACTCGATTTTCATAGCTATATCATACATTGTCATAATATTAAGTAGTTTCAAATATCGAAACATTATGAAACTTTAAATTCATACAAACTTACCTCGATTCTCAAAATGTGTATCGATGCTCGATTTAGTCCTCAATTTTGCTCTTGCCTCGGTTTCGGACCGTGCTTCGTGTTTCTTGATCTATAATAATAATTTCACTTGTTAAATACACACATTGACTAAATCGACATCGTAATTCATATTTTGGAAAAATTACAATTTTTTACCCTTACTTTTTTATAATTACTCTTTTGCCCCTAGGCTCGTAAAAATGATTTTCATTTAACTTGCTTCCATTTCGAGCCTAGCCGAATCATATTATCAACTATAACAACATTCAATTTTCACTATTTCCCTCATGTATGTCCTGTAACAGACCGAATTTGACCCAAATCGAAACGGTGGTTTCGGGACCACGAATCTGAGTCTGATAAATATTTAAATATTATATTTTGTGTTCGTTATATGTTAATTAATATGTGTAAAAGTTTCGTAGAGAAATTTTGTAACACCCCTAACCCATATCCGTCGCCGAATTAGGGTTACAAGGCATTTTTAAAGAAAATACAGCTTTCATACAATCACATAATCACATAGAACTTATCCTTATGTTCCATATTCGATTTGGCTAGCGAATGTAATACCATAAAAATTTCTTTCATAACCATATTTTACTCATCTACTAGAAACTATCCAAAAACAAACAAATATGTATGTATATATATAAGTACTCGCACAACATATATATATAGTCAGTCAAAACATACTTACTCATTGACCAAATGCACATGCAACCTTATTATTAACACGTTATGGCTGAACATATCCTATGTTCAATATGGCCTAATATATATATACATTATGCATAACTTTACCACGTTACTAAATCATGTATCAAAAACTATTCACTCTCGATCACTTAAACACCAAGTGAAACTAAATGGTTTTTACACTTTGTTCGATACATTCCATATACATGTAATGGCGCAATTTTCTATTTAACATATATCATTTTCTCATACAAATCATACACAAATATGCCATGTAATGCCTTATTGCTTACCATTATACACGAATCCATATAATTAAATATGCTAGTAATTCACCATTGTAAAACATGCATATATATATATATATAAATAAATGCATATACATCAAACAGTTGTACATATAAAAAAATGAAATATTATACAACTTGAATATATATAAATATAATTTAATTGAATATGCACCATCAAAACATTATTTAGACTCAAAATGCCATGAACTACAAACCAAACCATACCTATTATATACATATACAATGGTAGAATACATATACTAGCTAAAACCTTCACAACCATGCAAAATAATAGCATTAACATACCCAGTATCATTACCAGAACATAACTATTAGATTTAAACATTAACAATTGGACATGCCATTATACCTAACTCATAAGTAAAGTTTAACAAAAGAAATAGCCATATTCGCATGGCCATTATATACATGAATAAAAAGTTTTCATCAAAATAAAGTCAAAGTCCTTCCTATACATGCCTCTATCCGAAGACCAAAATGAAAGAGTACCAAATTAGATTGATAGTGTGGTCGACTTTCTTGACGATCTCGTTGAGCTTGTAGCCTGAACCTAATCTATAAAACAGAGGAGAACATTTCACACAAATAAGTTTACTAACTTAGGAAGTCCTAAGCTCTTGATAATATAACATACAAACACTTAAACATTTAAATCATTCAATTTATGACATTGCCCATATACATTTAAATATATTGATTTCTACAGGGCCGAATACTAATAGTTCATAAACCGAAGTAATTGTACTTCATTTCCATAAACCTATATCTCATCGAAGCACAAAGTAAGTATATTACAAGAATCCCATGCTCCAAATCGTATAATTACAACATTCATATCAACCATGTTATCGTACTAAAATTTCTTTCACTCTTAGCATTTCTATTTGAAAACCGAATCTCCATATTAGTACAATCAAGCTCAAATTCAATCATTTAATACTCATGCACATCAATCGTAATCTCAAATGTACATAACACTGTTCTCATAGTATTAACTCGACTCAAGTAACATTAAACATAACATACCTTACTTGCTTACTCGAGCCTTTAACTAGATCATTTCATTCATAAGCATAAGCTCGTATTAACAATCAACGGTATAGAACACCGCTAGACCAAAGGTCCTAGATTTAAACAAAGCACGAAGCACGCTAGGCATTAAAGCCCAAATAAATCACCAGATAAAGCTCGCTAGGCATTAAAGCGAAATAAATCAAGCAAGATGAGGCACGCTAGGCATTTAGCACGAAACATATCAAAAAGACGAGGCACGCTAGGCATTTAGCCCAAACATATCACCAAAGACGAGGCACGCTAGGCATTTAGCACAGAAACATATAAATATGGTCAATCAATCCACACATATTTCATAATTACATTACATATACTATTCAACTAAGTTTATTCATAACACATTATCAAAATATGCCATCAATCTAATTCACTTATTTACATTCGGCTAAGACATAAGTAGGTACTCAAATTTATCAAACTTTATCATTTAATATCTTCATAAATAACTCTTTGATGTGTTTCAGCTTAAGGACTTACCTCGGTTGTCGATAGACCGTGCAAATCGGCTATTCGAGAACCTTCATCTTTCCCCGATCTAAATCCGTTTTTCTTTGCTCTTGATCTAAAACACATTAAAATTTAGCTCATTCAAGTACATTTCATCTCAATTTGATCCTTAAACACATAATTTAATAAGTTACAAATTTACCCCTGACTTTTACGATGTTTACAAATAAGTCCTTATAGTTCAAAACACAAAATATCTAGAATTTGACCATATCAATTAAGGGCCGAATATTTATAGCCCTCCCATCAACTCAATTCTTCCCTTTTGTTGATATTTAGTCCTCCAATTTTTTTTTACAAAATCACCCTTATACCAAAATCTATCAAAAGTTCTAAAGGAAATCTTATTAATCTAACTTATATATAACATATACTATCATTAATCATACAAACACCCAAATTTCGGTCCATGGCAACACTTGAAACATACCACCAAAATAAAAATTGAATATGGGCTAGCAAATATACATGTCAACCACTTCAAAATGTTAAAATTTACAAAATTAAGCTTAATCACTAACCTTATTAGAACATGCAAGAATGCCAAATGTGGAGAGCTTGAATGCTTCCTTTCTCCTTTTATTTTCGGTGATATCAAAATGAAGATGATAATGTTTGCTTTCTTTTATTTTAATGATATTACTTTATTATTATATTATTTCATAATGCCTTTTCTTATCAAATAAAAAAATTAAACCTTTCCCACTAACTATTTTATATCATTCGTCCACTACTAAAGAAATGGGCTAATTGTCCTTTTAGGACATCCACTTTAAAGCCATAATCAAAAGGTACATTTCACTTTAGCATGCCACTTTTACTCTTTATGCGATCAAGTCCTTTTTATCAAATTGAGCACTTAAACAATAAAATTTTTCTCTGAAACTTTCACACCTTTTAATTCACATAATAAACACAAAATAAAATATTAAAATTTTTCTCGGACTCGGATTCGTGGTCTCAAAACCACCGTTCGACTAGGGTCAAATTCGATTCCATTATAACTCTCCCCTTTAGGATTTTTCGTCCCCGAAAATCTTACCGTTAAACAAAGTCGGATATTGTTGCCTCATTGAATCCTCAGGCTCCCACGTAGCCTCTTCAACTACATGCCGACTCCATAATACTTTCACTAAAGGAATTCTTTTATTTCTTAATTCTTTCATTTCCCGAGCTAAAATACAGATCGGTTCTTCCTTGTACGTCATATCTGGTCAGATTTCAATCTCAGACGAAGTGATCACATGCGACGGATCTGATCTATATCTACGAAGCATCGAAACGTGAAATACGTTATGTATCTTTTCTAACTCAGAAGGCAACTTCAATCTATAAGCAACAGGTCCAATACGTTCAACGATTTCATACTATCCGATAAGTCTCGGGCTCAACTTGCCTTCCGACCAAATCGAGTACTTTCTTCCACGGAGAAACTTTTAAGAATACACGATCTCGACCGAAACTCAATGTTTTACGTTTCAAATCAAGATAGGACTTTTGACGATCAAGTAGCTTTCAAAGCGCCTCTAATAATAGCTACCTTACATTGCTTTCTTTAATCAAATCAACCTCGTGTATCTTATTCTCGTGAGCTCGATCCAAAGATAATGGAGTTCGACATTTTGCCGTACAAGGCTTCATACTGGCGCCATTTTGATACTAGATTGGAAGCTATTATTATAAGCAAATTCAATTAAAGGTAGGTATCGTTCCCACGTACCTTCAAACACGAGAACGCAACATCTCAACATGTCCTCAAGTATCTGAATAGTTCGCTTAGACTGACCATCTATCTGCGGATGAAAGGCTATACTAAAATGCAGTTTAGTACCTAAGGCATCTTGCATCTTCTTCCAAAACTGCGATGTAAATCTCGGGTCTCTGTCTGAAACAATGGAACTCGGTACACCATGCAATCTCATAATCTGCGATACATACAATTCTGCAAGTTTATCGAGTGAAAAGTCTGTACGAACCGGTACAAAATGAGCTGATTTAGTCAGTCTATCAACTATAACCCAGACAGTATCTTTCTTACTCGGTGTCATAAGAAGACCGGATACAAAATCCATGGTAATTCTATCCCATTTCCATTCAGGTATCATGATTGGCTGAAGTAGTCCAGATGGCACTTGATGTTCAGCTTTTCTTGCTGACAAATTAAGCATTTCGAAACAAATTCAGATATATCCCGTTTCATGCCCGGCCACCAATAGAACTATTTCAAATCATTATACATCTTTGTGCTACATGGATGTATTGATAATCGACCACTATGAGCCTCACCCTGAATCATCTCATATCAAATCGAGTTCTTCGGAACACACATTCGGCTTTTAAAATTCAAAGTCATTTGCATCAAGTCAAAAATCGATTCGCACCTTTTTCACATTAGATTCGACTAGCAATCAAATCCTTGTCAACTTTTGTGCATCACAAATTTCTTTGGATAAACATCGATCTTGCTTGTAATTCGGCTATGATCGAACCATCACCGAACATAGCTATCTCGTATGCGTTCATTGCACGAAGAGCAAACAATGATTTTCAACTTAACGATCAAGAACAATGTTAGCTTTCCCCGGATGGTAGTCAATTACTAACTCATAGTCTTTCAACAGTTCTAACCATCTACGTTGTCCCAAATTTAACTCTTTCTGAGTCATCAAATACTTTAGGCTTTTATGATCCGAATAAACGTGACATTTCTCGCCAAATAAATAATGACGCTAAATTTTTAATGCGAACACAATAGCTGCAAGTTCTAAGTCATGTGTCGGGTAATTTCTTTCATGCGACTTCAATTGTCTTGAAGCGTAGGCTACAACTTTGCCTTCCTACATCAAAACGCAGCCCAAACCATTTAAAGAAGCATCAGAATAAACAACAAATTCTTTACCCGATTCAGGCTGAACTAACACTGGAGCTTCGGTCAAAAGGGCTTTCAGCTGATCAAAACTTTTCTGACATTTTTTGACCACTCGAACCTGACATCTTTCTGCAATAATTTTGTCAACGGGGTAGTTATCATAGAAAAACCTTTCACAAATCGTCGATACTAACCCGCAAGTCCCAGAAAGCTTCAAATCTCAAAAATATTTTTCGGTGGCTTCCAATCAAGTATAGTCGAGATTTTGTTCGGATCAACTCGAATGCCTGATGCTGAAACGACATGTCCCAAAAAGCTGACCTCTTTCATCCAGAACTCACACTTACTAAACTTCGCATCCAACTGCTGATTTCGCAAAGTTTGTAGCACTAATCTCAAATGCTCAGCATACTCGATTTCATCTTTGGAGTAGATCAATATATCATCAATAAACACTACCACAAATCGATCCAAAAACTGTCTAAAAACCCGATTCATCAAATCCATAAAAATAGCAGGTGCATTAGTAAGTCGAAAAGGCATCACCAAAAACTCAAAATGTTCGTACCTCGTCTGAAATGCAGTCTTTGGCATATCTGTATCTCTGAAAGCAACTGATAGTAACCCAATCTCAAATCTATCTTCGAAAATACTGAAGCTCCCTTCAACTGATCAAACAAATCATCAATCCGAGGTAACGGGTACTTATTCTTTATAGTTACCTTGTTCAGTTGCCGATAATCAATACACATTCTCATCGTTCCATCTTTCTTTCTCACAAAAAGAACTGGTGCACCCCAAGGAGAGAAACTTGGCGCGAAAGCCCTATCTGTTAACTCTTGTAATTGTGCTTTCAACTCTTTTAACTCAGTAGGTGCCATCCGATATGGAGCTATTGAGATCGGAGTCGTTCCCGGTGCTAATTCAATGCCAAACTCAATCTCTCGTACTGGAGGTAAACCCGGTAGTTCTTCAGGGAACACATCTGGGTATTCACATACAATCGAGCTGATTCAATCTTTCTCGGACAATTTATTATCTAGTACATAAGCCAAATAAGCTTCGCACCCTTTTCTCACATACTTCCGGGCTAACATCGAGGATATAACTGTAGGAAACCCACTTAAATCATTGGATTCAATTCTAATGATCTCACCGTTCTGATGTCTCAAATCAATAAGCTTTCTTTTGTAATTCACCACTGCGTCATGCGAAGTTAACCAGTCCATTCCCAAAATTATATCAAACTCATCGAAAGGCAACAGCATTAAATCGGTTGGGAAGCAAAAATCCCGAATCATCAATGGGCAACCTTTACACACTTTGTTAACAAACACACATCTACCCAAAGGGTTGGATACGTAAATCACAAACTCAGTAGACTCAACTGGCAGAGTCTTACTGAATACCAGAGTTTCACATACATATGAATGGGTCGATCCAGGATCAATCAATGCTATTACAGTAGTATCATAAAGGGTGAAAGTACCGATAATGACATCTGGAGAAGCAGCATCCTCTCTGGCTCGAGTAACATAAGCTCTAGCTGGAGCTCTAGCCTCAGATCGAACTGCCGTGTTCTTCATCCCTCTCTGACTACCACCTACATTGCCGAATGCACGGGTGGTGCGCCCGTCGATGCATCGCTTTCGATGCGGAGTTACGTCAGTATTCTACTCACTAACATCGGGCACTCTCGAATAAAATGGTCTGAAGATCCACATTTAAAGCAAGACCGATCACGAACTCTACAACTCCCAGAATGCCATTTTTCACAATGTTTGCATTCAACTCGATTCTGTGGAACATTATCAACACTGGCCATCGAGGTAGCTCGGGAGCTCACTGGAGGTCGATCACGTCTAGGTGAATCTGAAATAGCTTTATGTCGGATGAAGTCATCTCTAAACTTCTTGGATGTGGAATGGAAATTCTTACCCGACGATCTTTTACGAGTGTCTCTAGCTTCTGTCTCAGCCTTTCTTTTCTCCTTCCCAAGCTCTTCAGCTTTGCAAGCTCGTTCGACTAGTGTCACAAACTCTTTGATTTCGAGAATGCCAACAAGCAACTTTAAATCTTCATTCAAACCATCTTCAAACCTTTTGCACATAATGGCTTCGGTTGATACACACTCCGAGCATATCACTCAATCGACAAATTTTCGCTCATATTGACCACCGCCATTCGCCTGTTTTAGTTCAAGAAATTCTTTACGTTTCGGTCGATGAACCTCTGGTCGATATATTTCTTACTAATTCATTCGGAAGAAATCCCATGTCACTTTTTCTTTTGGAACCATCGATACTAGTGTATTCCACCGGTGATAGGCAATGTCCGAAGTAAAGATATAGCACATTTCAAACATTAAATGCGGAGTGCGGGATAGCTCATCAAGTACTCGAATAGTGTTATCAAGCCACATTTCACTCTCTGCATCATCATCATCATTAGCCTTGAATTCCTCACCCCAAATTTTACGATTTTATCAGCAGGAGGTCTACTAGATCTCATTGGATCTATCATAGAAGTCTTGAAGGTCTGGAGTTGGATTATTCGGGGTGGAGGTTGTTGTACAATTTGGATTATTTCGAACAAACTGGGTAAACCATTCATTCATCATTTGGTAGAAGGCTTGTTTAGCCTCTCCTCGTGGTTACCCGTGAATCGGTTGAGAGTCTAATGGTGCTTGATCCATGTGCGAGACTAGGTGCAACACTCTCCACGTCATCATTCTGACTCTATCGGGATCAAAATCCATTTACTATATAAAATACAATTGAAATTGTCAAGTCACCACACTATCATATATGCAATTCAAAGGCATGTATAGCTAGACTTTTACATACTACGGTAGTCCTAGAATCGACTAAACCGTAAGCTCTGATACCAATAAAATGTAACACCCCTAACCCATATCCGTCACCGAATTAGGGTTACGAGGCATTTTTAAAGAAAATACAGCTTTCATACAATCACATAATCATATAGAACTTATCCTTATGTTCCATATTCGATTTGGCTAGCGAATGTAATACCATAAAAATTTCTTTCATAACCATATTTTACTCATCTACTAGCAACTAACCAAAAACAAACAAATATGTATGTATATATATAAGTACTCGCACAACATATATATATAGTCAGCCAAAACATACTTACTCATTGACCAAATGCACATGCAACCTTATTATTAACACGTTATGGCTGAACATATCCTATGTTCAATATGGCCTAATATATATATACATTATGCATAACTTTACCACGTTACTAAATCATGTATCAAAATACTATTCACTCTCTGATCACTTAAACACCAAGTGAAACTAAATGGTTTTTTACACTTTGTTTGATACATTCCATATACATGTAATGGCTGCAATTTTCTATTTAACATATATCATTTTCGCATACAAATCATACACAAATATGTCATGTAATGCCTTATTGCTTACCACTATACACCGAATCCATATAATTAAATATGCTAGTAATTCACCATTGTAAAACATGCATATATATATATATAAATGCATATACATCAAACGGTTGTACATATAAAAAAAATGAAATATTATACAACTTGAATATATATATATAATTTAATCGAATATGCACCATCAAAACATTATTTAGACTCAAAATGCCATGAACTACAAACCAAACCATACCTATTATATACATATACAATGGCCGAATACATATACTAGCTAAAACCTTCACAACCATGCAAAATAATAGCATTAACATACCCAGTATCATTACCGAACATAACTATTAGATTTAAACATTAACAATTGGACATGCCATTATACCTAACTCATAAGTAAAGTTTAACAAAAGAAATAGCCATATTCGCATGGCCATTATATACATGAATAAAAAGTTTTCATCAAAATAAAGTCAAAGTCCTTCCTATACATGCCTCTATCCGAAGACCAAAATGAAAGAGTACCAAATTAGATTGATAGTGTGGTCAACTTTCTTGACGATCCTGTTGAGCTTGTAGCCTGAACCTAATCTATAAAACAGAGGAGAACATTTAACACAAATAAGTTTACTAACTTAGGAAGTCCTAAGCTCTTGATAATATAACATACAAACACTTAAACATTTAAATCATTCAACTTATGACATTGCCCATATACATTTAAATATATTGATTTCTCTGAGGGTAATACTAATAGTTCATAAACCAAGTAATTGTACTTCATTTCCATAAACCTGTATCTCATCGAAGCACAAAGTAAGTATATTACAAGAATCCCATGCTCCAAATCGTATAATTACAACATTCATATCAACCATGTTATCGTACTAATATTTCTTTCACTCTTAGCATTTCTATTTGAAAACCGAATCTCCATATTAGTACAATCAAGCTCAAATTCAATCATTTAATACTCATGCACATCAATCGTAATCTCAAATGTACATAACACTGTTCTCATAGTATTAACTCGACTCAAGTAACATTAAACATAACATACCTTACTTTCTTACCTGAGCCTTTAACTAGATCATTTCATTCATAAGCATAAGCTCGTATTAACAATCACGGTATAGAACACCTAGACCAAAGGTCCTAGATTTAAACAAGCATGAAGCACGCTAGGCATTAAAGCCGAAATAAATCACCAAAGATAAAGCACGCTAGGCATTAAAGCTCGAAATAAATCAAAGACGAGGCACTGCTAGGCATTTAGCCGAAACATATCAAACACGAGGCACGCTGCTAGGCATTTAGCCCGAAACATATAACCAAGACGAGGCACGCTAGGCATTTAGCCCAAACATATAAATATGGTCAATCAATCCACACATATTTCATAATTACATTACATATACTATTCAACTAAGCTTATTCATATCACATTATCAAAGTATGCCATCAATCTAATTCACTTATATACATTCAGCTAAGACATAAGTAGGTATTCAAATTTATCAAACTTTATCATTTAATATCTTCATAAATAATTCTTTGATGTGTTTCAGCTTAAGGACTTACCTCGGTTGTCGATAGACCATGCAAATCGGCTATTCGAGAACCTTCGTCTTTCCCCGATCTAAATCCGTTTTTCTTTGCTCTTGATCTAAAACACATTAAAATTTAGCTCATTCAAGTACATTTCATCTCAATTTGATCCTTAAACACATAATTTAATAAGTTACAAATTTACCCCTGACTTTTACGATGTTTACAAATAAGTCCTTATAGTTCAAAACACAAAATATCTAGAATTTGACCATATCAATTAAGGGCCGAATATTTATAGCCCTCCTATCAACTCAGTTCTTCCCTTTTTATTGATATTTAGTCCCTCCAAATTTTTTTTTTACAAAATCACCCTTATACCAAAATCTATCAAAAGTTCTAAAGGAAATCTTATTAATCTAACTTATATATAACATATACTATCATTAATCATACAAACACCCAAATTTCATCCATGGCAACACTTGAAACATACCACCAAAATAAAAATTCGAATATGGGCTAGCAAATATACATGTCAACCACTTCAAAAATGTTAAAATTTACAAAAATTAAGCTTAATCACTAACCTTATTAGAACATGCAAGAATGCCGAAATGTGGAGAGCTTGAATGCTTCCTTTCTCCTTTTATTTTCGGTGATATCAAAATGAAGATGATAATGTTTGCTTTCTTTTATTTTAATGATATTACTTTATTATTATATTATTTCATAATGCCTTTTCTTATCAAATAAAAAAAATTAAACCTTTCCCACTAACTATTTTATATCATTGCCGTCCACTACTAAAGAAATGGGCTAATTGTCCTTTTAGGACATCCACTTTAAAAGCCACAATCAAAAAGGTACATTTCACTTTAGCATGCCACTTTTACTCTTTATGCGATCAAGTCCTTTTTATCAAATTGAGAACTTAAACAATAAAATTTTTCTATGAAACTTTCACACCTTTTTAATTCACACATAATTAACACAAAAAAAATATTAAAATTTTTCTCGGACTCAGATTCGTGGTCCCGAAACCACCGTTCTGACTAGGGTCAAATTCGGTCTGTTACAAATTTAATCATTTGTGTGTTCAATTTAACAAAAAGGATTAAATCGCGTAAAGTGTAGAAGTTTCATGCTATAGTGTAAAGTGCTAGAATGATGATGGCTTCTTAATATGAGGTATTAAATGGGTAAATAACCCATTTATAAGTTAGTGGGTGGTATATGACATGTTTAACCTTAAGTTTTATAGTATATAATTTTATGATATAAGGTTAAAATAGTAAATAGGTTAAAACCTTATTATATGTTAATTAAAACATAAAAAAATTAATATGTTCATTCATCTCTCTTGGATGAATATTGAGAAAAAAAAGGGAGCTAGGTTCTTTGAATTTTCGGCAACATTCAAGCCAAATTCAAGGTAAATTCTTAGTCGGTTTTTGTAAATTTTTATGTTTTTGATATCGTTGTTTTAACGATGGTGACCCATGTTTGAATTTTTAAAACTAAGCATGTTTGATATTCAGCCATTGATGTGTTCATGTGGTTTTTGATGTTTGATGATTTTAGATTAAAGATATGTTAAAGATTAGTATGTTTTGTATTGAAAGTTTTGGTGAAATTGAGTATTTAGGGCTAATTTGTAAAAATAAATTTTTAGAGGGGCTTGTTTATGAAATAAATGGACTTGTATAGTCCCTAGGAGTATTCAGCCCTTGAGTGGTATTGAGAAATTTTGTGTATTTTGTGTTTTATGCAAATAGGACTAAATTGTAAAAATGTGAAATAGTAGGGGTAAAATGGTAATTTTCCTATTTATGTACTTAGGGACTAAATTGAGATGAAATGTACTTAATGAGATAAATTTTAATGTGTTTAGATCAAGAACAAAGAAAAATAGATTTGGACCAGCAAAGACGAAGGTTATCGAATAGCCGGTTTACACGGTCCGTCGACAATCGAGGTAAGTCCTTAAGCGAATATATGTTAAAGAATTATTTATGAATCTGATGAATGAAGAAATTTGAATATTTTTAGCATGAATCCATGAATTAACCGAAAGCAAGAGTACTAAATTGTATTGATTGTAATTTTATTTAATGTGATGTGAATAAATGTATTTGGTTTGATATGTGAATGTAATATGTGATATATGGATGGTTGGGAAGTTAGCATTATGAAATGTGAATTGAAGGATTAATCATACTGATATTCAAGCTTCGAGCCTAGCAGGCCTTATGCCGGTGATTTGTATCGAGTTTTATGGCTAGCAGGCCTCGTGCCGGTTACATATTTCAGGCTTATTGCCTAGCAGGCTTAATGCTGGTGTTTTGATTTTCGGACCTTGTGTCCAGCAGGCCTAGTGCTAGTGTGTGTGATTCGGGCTAATGCCTAGCAGGTTCTTTACTGGTGGACTGAAATTCAGAGCCAGAATATGTAACAACAAAGTTATTAAATGAATCAAGAAAGTTATGCTTTTGAAAAATGAATCATTACTGGTTTGGCCTTGAGGTATGTGATTTCATACTTATATGTTGTATATGATGTTAATAAGCAAATAATATGAGGAAGCATGTGAATTATACATTGATTACTTGGAAGTATACTAGAGATTGAAAAGGGTTATGTAAGTACTAGAGATTGAAAAGGGTTATGTAAGTACATCTATACTTATATATGTGTTGGTATATTTGATGAATGGTGTACTTTGGTTGGAAAAATGAAAGTTGTTAGGCTAAATGAAATAATGAAATTCAGCTATGGTGAATTTATAAGTTAGACTTTATATTTCAAATGTCTTGAATTGTATTATAAAAATGCTTGGGTGACTGAAGCTTTATTGAATTTGCTTAAGACTTACTAAGCTAGTAAGCTTACTTTGTTTGTGATCATTGTTTGTTTTATAGACTTTGGTTAAGCTATGGGCTCAGAGGATCATCGAAGAAGTCAACCACACTATCAACTCTTTTGGTACTCATAAACTTAGTTTTTGGTTTGAAAGGCATGTATAAGCTAGTCTAAGTTGTGAACCAATGGTATTTTAGTCTTGTATATAAGTATATCCTCACGAAAATGGCTAATACTTTTGGGTTAAGCTTTACTTATGTGTTTTGATATAATGGCTTGTACAATTGTTAATGGTTATATGTTTTAGTCATGTTCTAGGCTTAGATTGGAAGTATATATATCATGGCATATATGTTGAGATATTGAATTATGGTTTAGTGATGACTTTGGAAATGTTTATGTATATGTATATTGGATTGATCTTTGGAGTCTTATTTTTATTGAGGTCTGAATATGTGGTCAATGATTTGATTATAATTAGGTATTCAACTAGTTAGATGGCTCATGTGTTTGATAAGTTATAACGATATTTATGTATATAATTAGTTCATGTGGCTTTGAGTTGAATGAATGCAAAAATAGGAAAAACTTGATTTGTGCTATGTGATGAATTAGAAATTTGATAGATGAGAACTTGTATATTCGGTTATGTGGAAATAAGTTTCAAGTTATATGAAATTTGGTCTCATTAGGAAGTTATTATATATTGACATTTGAATTATGCTTATTTAGGTGTAACTTATATATGTGCACAAGTATGAAATGTTAAGTTGATGTTCAACTATTAAAATAGATGTATTGACACAATTTGCATATATATATATATATATATATATTATGTTTAATGTGTATGTACATTGTTCTTGAAAGATGAATAGAGTTTTAATGCATGTTTCATGATTATATGATTCAGCTTATTCCCAAATGTTATCAATAATATGCTTACGAAAATTTGTTAATCATGATTGATTATGGCTTTGTCTTTGAGAGATATGCGCATATTGCATTAGTATCATGAATATGTTCGGTTATACTATAGTGTATTGATGTCACATATGTGAACGAATATACAATAGAGTTTTAAGGATTTGTATGTCTTAATAGGCAAATTATATTTATAATGTGAATGATAAATGCTAGAACATGTATTAAATATTTGAATGACATATATTCGATGACTCAATGGTTTGAAATGTACAACCATGATTTTAAACGACTGCGATAATCTGAGTTGGGTTTGGTAATGCCTCATAACCCTAATTTGACAACGGACACGGGTTAGGGATGTTACATTTGATTAGTATCAGAGCTTACGGTTTAGTCGATTCTAGGACTACTGTAGAACGTGATAGTCTAGTTATACATGCCTTTAATGTATATTTGATAGTGTGGTGACTTCTGACATTTCGAACTGTGTTTATATAGTAAATGGATTCTGATCCTGACAGAGCCGTAGCTGATGATGTAGAGAGTGTAGCACTTGATCATGCACGCGGATCAGCGCCAGTAGACTCTCGACCAGTTTCGGGTAGCCATGAGGGGGAGGCTAAACAAGCCTTCTACCAGGTAATGAATGAATGGTTTACCCAGTTTGTTCAAAATAATTCGGCTGTATAACAACCTCCACCCCCAAATAATCCAACTCCGGTAGCTTCAGTACCCTCGATGATAAATCCGATGAGATCTAGTAGGCCTCCTGTTGATAAAATCAGAAAATATGGGGCCGAAGAATTTAAAGCTAATGATGATGATGACGCTGAGCGAGCCAAGGTGTGGCTTGATAATACCATTCGGGTACTTGATGAGTTATCCTGTACATCAGAGGAATGTCTAAAGTGTGTTATATCTCTACGGACTCGCCTACCATTGGTGGAAAACACTAGTATCGATGAGTTCCAAAGAAAAAGTGACTTGGGACTTCTTCCGATTGAGTTCGAAAGAAATATATCAGCTAGAGATTCATTGATCAAAAATGTAAAGAATTTCTTGAATTGAAATAGGGGCAAATGACCGTGACAGAATATGAGCGAAAATTTGTCAGACTCAGCAGATATGCTAGAGAGTGTGTTTCTTCTGAAGCCATTATGTGCATAAGATTTGAAGACGGTCTGAATGAAGACATAAAGTTACTTGTGGGCATTCTTGAGATTAAAGAGTTTGCGGTACTGGTCGAGCGAGCTTGCAAAGCTGAAGAGCTTGGAAAAGAGAAAAGAAAGGCTAAGACAGAAGCTAGAGACACTCGTAAAAGATCGTTGAGTAAAACTTTCTATTCAACATCTAAGAAGCTCAGAGATGACTTTAACCGACATAAGACTACTCCTGACCTGTCTAGACGAGATCGACCTCTAGTGAGTTCTCGAGCCACTTCGATGGCTAGTGTTGGCAATGTTCAACAGGATCAGATTGAGTGCAAGCATTGTGGAAAATGGATTCTGGGAGTTGTAGATTCCGTGATCGATCTTATTTTAAATGTGGATCATCAGATCATTTCATTCGAGAGTGTCCGATGCTAGCCAAGCAAAATACGACTCAGAACACTAAACCGAAAGCAACGAAACAAGACAGGCGCACTACCTTCGGATATTCGTGCAATGTAAGTGGCAGCCAGAGAGGGATGAAGGACATTGTAGTTCGATCAGAGGCTAGAGCTCCAGCTAGGGCTTATGCTATACGAGCCAGAGAGGATGCTTCTTCCCTAGATGTCATTACCGGTACTTTCACACTTTATGATACTACTGTGATTGCATTGATTGATCCTGGTTCGACTCATTCATATGTGTGTGAAACTCTAGTAACCAGTAAGACTTTACCTATCGAGTCTATTGAGTTTGTAATTCGTGTGTCCAATCTTTTGGGTAGATGTGTACTTGTTGATAAAATGTGTAAAGGTTGCCCATTGATGATTCGAGATTTGTGCTTTTCGGCCGATTTAATGTTGTTACCCTTCGATGAGTTTGATATGATTTTAGGAATGGATTGGTTAACTTTGCACGATGCAGTGGTGAATTGCAAAAGAAAGATCATTGATTTGAGATGTCAGAACGGTGAAACCATTCGAGTTGAATCTAGTGATTTAAATGGGTTACCTACAGTAATATCCTCAATGCTATCCCGTAAATATGTGAGAAAAGGATGTGAAGCTTACCTGGCTTATGTGCTGGATAATAAAGTGTTCAAAAAGCAGATTGAGTCCGTACCAGTTTTGCGTGAATACCATGAGGTGTTCCCTGATGAATTACCGGGTTTGCCGCCAATACAAGAGATTGAGTTCGGCATTGAATTAGTACCGGGGACGACTCCGATTTCGATAGCTCCGTATCGGATGGAACCTACTGAGTTGAAAGAGTTGAAAGCACGCTTGCAAGAGTTGTGAGATAGGGTTTTGCACGCACCGAAGTTTTTCTCCTTGGGTGCGCCAGTTCTATTTGTGAAAAAGAAAGATGGAACTATACGAATGTGTATCAATTATCGGCAGCTGAATAAGGTGACTATAAAGAATAAATACCCATTACCTCGAATTGATGATTTATTTGATCAGTTGAAAGGAGCTTCAGTGTTTTCGAAAATAGATTTGAGATCGGGTTACTATCAATTGCGAGTCAGAGATTCTGATGTGCCAAATACTGCATTTCGGACGAGGTACGGCCACTTTGAGTTTCTGGTTATGCCTTTTGTACTTACTAATGCATCTGTTGTATTTATGGATTTAATGAATCGGGTTTTCAGACAGTTTTTGGATTAGTTTGTAGTAGTGTTTATTGATGATATACTGATCTACTCTAAAGATGAAACCGAACACGCTGAGCACTTGAGATTAGTGTTACAGACTTTACAAGATCAACAGTTGTATGCAAAGTTCAGTAAGTGTGAGTTTTGGATGAAGGAAGTTAGCTTTTTGCATCATGTTGTTTCAGCTTCAGGTATTCGGGTTGATCTGAACAAAATATCGGCTATAATTGATTGGAAACCACCAAAGAATGTCTCCAAAATTTAGAGCTTTTTGGGACTTCCGGGATACTACAGACGATTCGTCAAAGGCTTTTCCATGATAGCTACACCTTTGACAAAGCTGCTACAAAAAGATGTTAAGTTCGAATGGTCGGAAAAGTGTCAAAAAATTTTGATCAGTTGAAAGCCCTTTTGACTGAAGCTCCAGTGTTAGCTCAGCCTGAATCGGGGAAAGAATTTATTGTTTATAGTGATGCTTCTTTGAATGGCTTGGGTTGCGTTTTGATGCAGGAAGGCAAAGTTATAGCCTACGCTTCGAGACAATTGAAGCCTCACGAAAGAAATTACCTGACTCATGATCTGGAATTAACAGCCATTGTTTTCGCATTGAAAATTTGGCGTCATTACTTATTTGGTGAAAAGTGTCATGTTTATTCAGATCACAAAAGTCTGAAGTATTTAATGACTCAGAAGGACCTGAATTTAAGACAACGTAGATGGTTGGAATTGTTAGAAGACTACGAATTGGTGATTGACTACCATCCAGGGAAAGCAACGTTGTTGCAGATGCCGTAAGCCGAAAATCTTTGTTCGCTCTTTGTGTGTTAAACGCACATATGGTTATGACTGGTGATGGTTCGATCATAGCCGAGTTGAAGGCTAGACCATTGTTTATTCAGCAAATTAGTGATGCACAGAAAATTGACAAAGATATGATTGCTAAACGAATTCAGTGTGAAAATGATACAGAGTCAGAGTTTCAAATTGACGCAAATGATTGTTTGAAATTTAAAGGCCGAATATGTGTTCCAAGGAATGTGGAATTGATTCAGATGTTATTAAATGAGGCCCATAATAGTCACCTATCGGTACATCAGGGTAGCACTAAAATGTATAATGATTTGAAATAGTTCTATTGGTGGTCTGGCATGAAACGAGATATATCTGAATTTGTTTCAAAGTGTTTAATTTGTCAGCAAGTAAAAGCCGAGAATCAAGTGCCTTCACGGTTACTTCAGCTGATTATGATACCTAAATGGAAATGGGATAGAATCACTATGGATTTTGTATCCGGTTTGCCTACAACACCGAGCAAGAAGGACACAGTCTGGGTTATTGTGGAAAGACTGACTAAATCAGCTCACTTTGTGCCAGTTCGTATAGACTATTCGCTCGATAAACTTGCTGAATTGTATGTGTCACAAATTGTGAGATTGCATGGTGTGCCAAGTTCCATTGTTTCAGACAGAGACCCGAGATTCACATCATGGTTTTCGAAGAAGTTGCAAGATGCTTTGGGTACTAAACTCCACTTTAGCACAGCCTTTCATCCGCAGACAGACGGTCAGTCTAAATGAACTATTCAGATACTTGAGGACATGTTGAGATGTTGTGTTCTCGAGTTTGAAGGTACGTGGGAACGATACATACCTTTGATTGAATTTGCTTACAATAATAGCTTTCAATCTAGTATCAAAATGGCGCCCTACGATGCTTTGTATGGTCGCAAGTGTCGAACACCATTATACTGGACTGAGCTCAGTGAGAACAAGATACACGGGGTCGATTTGATTAAAGAGACATAACAGAAAGTGGCTATAATCAGAGATAGTTTGAAAGCTGCATCAGACCGTCAAAAGTCTTACGCTGATTTGAAACATAAAGACATTGAATTTCAGGCCGGAGATCGAGTATTCTTCAAAGTTTCTCCGTGGAAGAAAGTACTCCAATTTAGTCGGAAAGGCAAATTGAGTCTGAGATTCATCGGACCATATGAAATCATCGAACATATTGGGCCTGTTGCTTATAGATTAAAGTTACCCTCTGAATTAGAAAAGATACATGACGTATTTCACATTTTGATGCTTCGTAAGTACAAATCAGATCCGTCACATGTGATCACTCCGTCAGAGGTTGAAATCCGATCCGATATGACATATGATGAAGAACCGATCCGTATCTTAGCTCTGGAAATAAAAGAGCTGAGAAACAAGAGGATTCCATTAGTGAAAGTACTATGGAATAGGCACGAAGTTGAAGAGGCTACGTGGGAGCATGAGGATTCAATGAGGCAACAATATCCGACTTTGTTTAACGGTAAGATTTTCGGGGACGAAAATCTTTAAGGGGGAGAGTTGTAACAGACCGAATTTGACCCTAATCGGAACGGTGGTTTTGGGACCATGAATCTGAGTCTGAGAAATTAATAAATATTATATTTTGGGTCTGTTATATGTGAATTAATGTGTGTGAAAGTTTCGTAGAGAAATTTAATCGTTTGTGTGTTCAATTTAACAAAAAGGATTAAATCTCGTAAAGTGTAAAAGTTTCATGCTATAGTGTAAAGTGCTAGTATGATGATGGCTTCTTAATATGAGGTGTTAAATGGGTAAATAACCCATTTTTAAGTTAGTTGGTGGTATATGACATGATTAACCTTAAGTTTTATATTATATAATTTTATGATATAAGGTTAAAATAGTAAATAGGTTAAAACCATATTATATGTTAACTAAAACATAAAAAAAATGAATATGTTCATTCATCTCTCTTGGCCGAATATTGAGAAAGAAAAGGGGAGCTAGGTTCTTTGAATTTTCAGCAACATTCAAGCCAAATTCAAGGTAAATTCTTAGTCGGTTTTTGTAAATTTTTATGTTTTTGAGATCATTGCTTCGAACAGTAGCTGACCCATGTTTGAATTTTTAAAACTAAGCATGTTTGATGTTCATCCATTGATGTGTTCATGTGGTTTTTGATGTTTGATGATTTTAGATTAAAGATATGTTAAAGATTAGTATGTTTTGTATTGAAAGTTTTGGGAAATTGAGTATTTAGGGCTAATTTGTAAAAATAAATTTTTAGAGGGGCTTATTTGTGAAATAAATGAAAGAAATGGACTTGTATAGTCCCTAGGAGTATTCAGCCCTTGAGTGGTATTGAAAATTTTGTGTATTTTGTGTTTTATGTAAATAGGACTAAATTGTAAAAATGTGAAATAGTAGGGGTAATATGGTAATTTGCCTATTTATATACTTAAGGACTAAATTGAGATGAAATGTACTTGAATGAGCTAAATTTTAATGTGTTTAGATCGAGAACAAAGAAAAATAGATTTGGATCGAGGAAAGACGAAGGTTATCGAATAATTGCTTTTACGATGGCATCAACAATGAGGTAAGTCCTGCTTAATATATGTTAAAGAATTATTTATGAATCTGATGAATGAAAAAATTCGAATATTTTTAGCATGAATCCATGAATTAGCCGAATGCAAGAGTACTAAATTGTATTGATTGTAATTTTATTTAATGTGATGTGAATAAATGTATTTGGTTTGATATGTGAATGTAATATGTGATTTATGGATGGTTGGGAAGTTAGCATTATGAAATGTGAATTGAAGGATTAACCATACTGATATTTGGGCTTCGAGCCTAGCAGGCCTTGTGCCAGTGATTTGTATCGGGTTTTATGGCTAGCATGCCTCGTGCCGGTGACATATTTCAGGCTTATTGCCTAGCAGTCTTAATGCCGTTGTTTTGATTTTCGGACCTTGAGTCTAAAGCAGTGCCTAGTGCTTGGGTGTGTGTGATTCGGCTAATGCCTAGCAGGTGTTCTTTGTCGGTGAACTGAAATTGAGCGTAATATGTAACAACAAAGTTATTAAATGAATCGAGAAAGTTATGCTTTTGAAAATGAATAATTATCGGTTCTACCTTGAGGTATGTGATTTCATACTCATATGTTGTATATGATGTTAATAAGCAAATAATATGAGGAAGCATGTGAATTATACATTGATTACTTGGAAGTATACTAGAGATTGAAAAGGGTTATGTAAGTACATCTATCTTGATATATGTGTTGGTATATTTGATGACCGTGTACTTTGGTTGGAAAAATGAAAGTTGTTAGGCTAAATGAAACAATGAAATTCAGCTATGGTGAATTTATAAGTTAGACTTTATATTTCAAATGTCTTGAATTGTATTATAAAATGCTTGGGTGATCAAGCTTTATTGAATTTGCTTAAGACTTACTAAGCTAGTGAGCTTACTTTGTTTGTGTTCATTGTTTGTTTTATAGACTTTGGTTAAGCTACAGGCTCAGAGGATCATCGAAAAAGTCAACCACACTATCAACTCTTTTGGTACTCATAAACTTACTTTTTTTTTTTTGAAAGGCATGTATAAGCTAGTCTAAGTTGTAAACCAATGGTATTTTAGTCTTGTATATAAGTATAGCCTTGCGAAAATGGCTAATACTTTTGGGTTAAGCTTTACTTATGTGTTTTGATATAATGGCTTGTACAATTGTTAATGGTTATGTGCTTTAGTCATGTTCTAGGCTTAGATTGGAAGTATATATATCATGGCATATATGTTGAGATATTGAATTATGGTTTGGTGATGACTTTGGAAATGTTTATGTATATGTATATTGGATTGATCTTTAGAGTCTTATTTTTATTGAGGTCCAAATATGTGGTCAATGATTTGATTATAATTAGGTATTCGGCTAGTTAGATGTTTCATGTGTTTGATAAGTTATAACGATATTTATGCATATAATTAGTTCATGTGGCTTTGAGTTGAATGAATGCAAAAATAGGCAAAACTTGATTTGTGCTATGTGATGAATTAGAAATTTGATAGATGAGAACTTGTATATTCGGTTATGTGGAAATAAGTTTCAAGTTATATGAAATTTGGTCTCATTAGGAAGTTATTATATATTGACATCCTAATTATGCTTATTTAGGTGTAACTTATATATGTGCACAAGTATGAAATGTTAAGTTGATGTTCAACTATTAAAATAGATGTATTGACATAATCTCAGTATATATATATATATATATATATATTATGTTTAACATGTATGTACATTGTTCTTGAAAGATGAATAGAGTTTTAATGCATGTTTCATGATTATATGATTCGGCTTATTCCCAAATGTTGTCAATAATATGCTTACAAAAATTTGTTAATCATGATTGATTATGGCTTTGTCTTTGAGAGATATGCACATATTGCATTAGTATCATGAACATGTTCGGTTATACTATAGTGTATTGATGTCACATATATGAACGAATATACAATAGAGTTCTAAGGATTTGTATGTCTTAATAGGCAAATTATATTTATAATGTGAATGATAAATATTTGAGTGACATATATTCGATGACTGAATGGTTTGAAATGTACAAACATGATTTTAAACGACTGCGATAATCTGATTTGGGTTTGGTAATGCCTCATAACCCTAATCTGACGACGAACACGGGTTAGGGGTGTTACATGTCCATTTCTACAACTTTTACAATTTAGTCCTTTTATACTTTTTTCATGAAAATCACTTAGAAAAAGATGTTTATCATATATCAAACTTTCATATTCTTCCATAAAACATCAAAATACATGCATGTCATACATGGGTAAATTTTTGAACATAAACCCTAGCTCAAAATATAGCTAGAAATAGCCAAACTGAGCTACGAGGGTCTCAAAAAAATGAAGAACATTAAAAACGGGGCTAAGATGCACTTACTATCAAGCTTGAAAGTTGAAGAAACCCTAGCTATGGCTATTTGCAAATTTCGGCACTAGAGGAAGAACATGGACAAGATTTTGGCTTGTTTTTCCCTTTTAATTCTTACCAAATGAAAAAAATGCCCTTAATGATCATTTCTTAAGATTTTTCCTTCCCATGTCCATTTTTTTCCATCATCAAATATAATGGTATAATTGTTAAATAAGGACCTCTAGAATTTTTTTAATTCTATTTCATACTTAAATCTTCTAGAATCTCATATTTTCTAATCTGTACAATTTAGTCCTAATGGACAATTTAATCACTAATTAATAAAATTTCTTCATAAGATTTTTACACAATCATGAAATCACCTCATAAGTCTCATAGAAATCATAAAACTCACGTTTTGCTTCGGATTTGTGGTCTAGCACCACTATTTCGACTAGGCCCTAAGTCGGGTTATTACAGACACGGGCGTGTGTCTCAGTAGTGTGAAACATATGGCCCAACACACGGGCGTGTGTATTGGCTGTGTGAATCTTGCACTTAATTTTTTAAAATTAAATTGACCACACGGCCTGGCACATGGGCGTGTGGCTGGCTGTGTGGCCCAAGTCAAAGAGTTACACGGATAAGAACACAGGAAAGGACACGACCGTTGTGCACCTATTTCGAATACCCACACGGATTAAGACACGGGCATGTCACTTGGCCGTGTGAGCCACATGGCCTGATCACACAAGCATGTGTCCCCTGCATATAAGGAAATTTTGAAAATTTCGCAAAAAATTCTCTAAGTTTCCCATTTAGTTCCGACTTGTTTCTAATGTATAAATTGGGCCTCGAGGGTCCAATTAAGGGACAATACGATTGAATGTGATTGGTTTCAGATATGAATAGTTAATGACATAAATTAACTGTATTTGTTCTATAAACTCCGGTAATGCTCTGTAACCTTGTTCCATCGATGGATATGGGTTAGAGGTGTTACAACCACTTGGACTTTTGACCATGGTTTAATCACCATTTTAGTCCCTTTAACATTTTAAATCTATAATAATTAACTTTTGTCTCTTTTATAATTTAATCCTTTTACCTATATTAAGCAATCAATCATCAAAATTACTATACTAAACTTCAATTCACCTATAATACAACTCTGTAAATATTTACTAAAAATATTTACGTTCTTAATTTATAGAAACGAGATCCTAATACCTCGTTTTCAATAACCACTTGACTTTGGATTGAACCACTTACACTAACCATTAATTCAATTAATCAAAATTCATGAAATCAAAATTCAAGATAAAATTTATTATTGACTCGTATAATTTAAATACTATTTATACAAACTCACTCGTTGGATTTGTGGTCTCAAAACCACTATTTTTGAAACCACTGAAAAACGAGCTGTTACAAACACAAAGAAGCCAGTGATAAAACTAGTGTTCTGTGTCCTCCAGGTCACCCCTCGCTATATAACATAAGATGATAGGCTATCATCATCGACAATTGTAACCTTCAACTTGTTCATCTAGTTAATTGGCAAGAAGAGTTGTCTAACCAACTTAACACTAATAAAGTTATGAGTGCTACCTAAATCCACCAATATGATAACCTTAGTAACCCTAATGCATGATGCAATCCTTATTGAATTGTGTCTCTGGGACCTCTAGATAGCATGCAATGACAAGATTGGTCCTTTAGCAGCATCCTCATCAGGTGTGATGTCCTCGAGTTGATCAAGGCATTCCTAAAAATTTTCTTCCTTCCTATCTGAACAGGGGCCCAGTAGCAATTGGTAGAGTTTAGACCACACACATTTGTGGCCTACACTGTACTTAGCTCCACACCAAAAACATAATTCTTTCCTTGTCTTGTCCTCAATCTCAGCTGAAGATAAGGTTGAGTTGGTCCATTAGTTGGAGCACTAGACCCAACGTTTCCACTAGCCTGTATAGTATGAGTTGTTGCCACATTAGCCTTGGCCATAAGAGAGTTTGAGGGTGTCAGTGATGGTGCCCTAGAAGAAGCTTATCGTCTTTCTAAGAGACTACATTTGGAGGAACTATTAAGTATGCTTTCCACCTTTCGTGCTATCAAGAACCCTTCCACCAATGATTTGGGTTTGAACATGTTCAAGTATTGACCAATCTCAACCTTCAATTTATTGATGAAAATACTCAAGGCATAAGTCTCTGAAAAATGAAGTCGGTTTAGTAAACTAACAAAAGTTTCATGGTACTAATCCACTGATCCTTTCTATTTCAAGGACATGAGATCAGCCATGGGATCCTAGAAGGAACTTGAACCAAAACATTCTCGCAGATTGTAGGAATAAGAGTCCCGAGTCAACATGTGAAACCCTCTCTACCTTTGAGTGTAAAAGTAAAGTCGATCCAAGGCCTTCCCCTCCAGATGTAACATTATCGCTCTGACTCTGGCATTAGTAGTAATGCCCTCAGCCTCAAAGTATTGTTCCAGCTTGGTCCACGATCCTCTAAAGTTTGTTCCATTAAATCGGGGCCACTCCAACTTATAAGATTGTTGTATTGGTTCCATGCTACCCAAACGGTGAGAAGTGTTCATTCTGCTTAGAGATAGAGTCTCCTTGGGAAGAAATCACAGTGGAGGACCGCCTACGTTCCCTTTCCCTTTGTTTGGAAACTGCCCAATAGAGGAAGGGCAAGTCTGAGTGCCTAAATACTACTCAAACAACCCTTGTAGGTCCAGCTTGAGATCCCCATGAAAATAATCTTCAACTCCTTCAAGCAGCCATCTAGCTTGGTGTCTCATTAAGAGAGTTCAACTTGAAGCTTGGAAACCTCTTGTTGAAGGTGGCCTACCTCCTTTTGTAGTTGAGTTGTAATACCATCTGCGACCATCGAGGATTGCCAAGGCCTAATACCCTTGATGTGGTTGCTTTCTAGAAGATTGAAGAAGAAAGAGTTGAGAGAAAAGAATAGAGAATAGAGGAAGAAAGGTAACAAGATTTTCACTCAATAACCAAACCCATAACTGTTTCTCCTCACTGCCTTCACTGCTAAAAGGCCAATAAAGACGTTACAAATTATTTGAAATTCGATTAAGGTTGTTATGTTAATAGTTGTGCTCATAAAATGCACCGTTTCACTTAAATGACTAATAGCACCACGATTAATAAAACACACTGTTTAATCCTTAACAAAAACTCACCGTTTAACTTAAACTTATAAACGTCGTGTTTAACTAACAAAATTAACAAAAAATAAAGCAGTCCATAACAACCTCTAATCTGTCAAAAGAATAGCACAAACGATCCTTATAGTCCCTTTTTACTATATCCATGGCGTCATTATCATCACAAATGAACAGCATGATGTTTCCAGAAATTATAAGTGCGATCCTTTGAATTCTAACTTATTCAACTCAATAGCCAATGCAAGTTTAATAAATTGTTTGCACAACCTGACAAAAAAGCGATGTAAAATATGTATTTTCTCTTCATCCATAACACCAACAACAATATAAAAAACCAAGAGTGCTCTCCATAAGAGTCCTAGAGAGAGTGGTAATTGCTGCTGCTTAGGATGGAGAAGGGTGGTGGCGATGAGAGGGACATTAGTGAGGAGATCTTACTATTAGCAGAAGAGCTCATTAAATTATCAATTAAAAAGTCAGTGGTGGTGTCGAATTCAAAGCTGACTCTTCTATGTTCAGTATGGACGAGGAAGTCTTTTAATCCAGAGAGTTTGAAAGGCACAATTGAAAAGTATATGGAAAACGAAGAAAAAGTTTGATATCCAAACGGCAGGGCAGAATCTCTTCTTAATTATCTTTGATTTGGAATAGGATTTGGAGATGATCATGGAGGGACGACCCTGGCTGTTCAGAAAATATTTTATTTTGTTTGAAAGGCTACACAACACGATTGACAGGGAACAAATTAAACTCACTACTTCACCGTTTTGGATCAAGGTCGGCCCAATTTTACCAGAATTTGATAAGAAAGACCTCATGCATGCTATTGGAAGTACATTCGGTGGAATTATCAGATCAAAAATTATTGATGATTACTGCAGAATTAGGGTTAATTTAGATATTCAAAATCCACTTAGAAGAGGTTTATTTGTGTCAACTGCGAGTTGTGTTAAATCATGGATTCCTTTTAAACATGAAAAACTAACAATTTTCTACTTTGGGTGTGGAAGAATGGATCATAGTCTTAACGATTCTATGCAAATAAACCCTGAAGAAAAAATAAAATTAGAGAAGATCCCCACTTTTCTATTACGTTGAGAGCAAAATCTAAAGTGATGGGGAAAGAAAGTTTGAAATTCAATGCTTATGCAAAGAAGATGGGAAAGCAACACACTTACATTGGAAATTATAATGGGCAATTTGGGTAGACAAGGAATCTGAATATGGTACGTTGAAAGAAATAATACATGGAGGAAGGATACTAGATAATTGGATGGAAGGATTTAAGGAACAGAAAGAAAACTACAAGTTACTGGAGACGAAAAACCTGATGGGAGACTACAATGAAACAGGAAAAGTTGTAGAAGTCACCAAAAAGTCGAAATGGAAATGGCTAGACGCAGTAAATCAAGATGGTCACAAGAAGCAATTAAGTATGATGGGTAAAAGGAAATTATCAGAAGAAGTTGACGTTTTAGATGGCACAAGGATGGAAAATAGAGGGGCTGCAAAAAAATTAAAAGGTAAAGATTTGGCCGATAATGGAGGGTAATGTATGGCAATTTCACATGGTGATGAGGAACAGTTTAGGTTTCAAAATAATATAGGATCGACGGCTGCCAATGGGCAAGCCGGCCGCTCGCAATGAAAACTATTTGTTGGAATGTCTGTGGGCTAGGGAACCCACGGGCGGTTCGAAGGCTACATTATCTAATTAAGTAGCATAACCCCAAATTGGTCTTCTTAATGGAGATGAAGTTAGATCGAAGGTGTATGGAAAAGGTTAAAAAGAGATGTGGTTTTCCTAATGGCATTGAAGTTGAGGCAGAAGGATCTAAAAGTGGGCTATGCTTAGCATGGAAGGAAAATATTATGATTTCTTTAAAAAGATTCTCAAAATGGCACATACATTGACACCATAGTGAAAGAAGGGGATATACACGAAGATTGGAGGTTCACGAGTTTCTATGGTTCACCATACATGAAGGATAAGAACGATGCTTGGGATTTACTTAGAAGACTTGGACAGGAGAGGAGACAACCATGGCTTGTAGCAGGAGATTTCAATGAAATTTTATATAGTTTTGAGAAAAAAGGGTGGAGCACAAAGAGAACAGTAGAGGATTGATGCATTTAGGGATACTTTAAAGGAATGCGAATTAACGAATATTGGGTATTCCAGAACATGGTTCACGTGGGAAAAAGGAAATCTTCCAGAAATGAACATTCGAGAGAGATTGGATAGAGGGGTTGTTAATGATAAATGGATAACGTTATTTCCAATGAGGAGGGGAGTGTTCAACATCTACCATACTCAATGTCAGATCACTGTCCTATTCTCATCAATACAATTCATGCAACTGAACACTTTGGTAATCAAAAATTTCATTTTGAATCTTGGTGGACATTGGAGGAATCTACTAAAAAAGTTATTAAGGAAGCATAGGAGTCAAGGTCGGGCCCATTAATGGAGAAAATAGGGATGTTGCAAAGAAAACTGACGACGTGGGCACATTCTAATAGAAACAAGAAGGAGGGTGAAAAGAGGCAGCTAACTAAAGAGCTTGAAAGTTTGTTAAATGATGAAAGAGATGATGAGACAATGGCAAAAATAATTGATACCAAAATTCATTTAAATTTAGAGATCGACAAAGACGAAATGTATTGGGAACAAAGAGCGAGAGCAAACTGGTTACGGCTTGGAGATAAGAATTCAGTGTTATTTCATAAGTATGCAATAGTACGTAGACGAGTTAATTCGATCACTAAGTTAATAACAGACGACGGGAAGGAGATCACCAATGGAGCCGAAATAAATGAGACAGCTACCGCTTTTTTTAAAGAATTATTCACATCGAAGGGAGTTACGAATCCAGATAAAGTGTTGGAAGGCATTGAAGCTAGCATTTTAAAGAGATTAACACAGATTTGTTAACGCCATTCAGAGAAGAGGAAATATAGACAGCATTGAAGGCGATGGGACCCATAAAGGCACCAGGACCAGATGGATTTCTTGCATTGTTCTATCAAAGATATTGGTATATAATAAGTAGGGAGGTTACGGAGTATTGTCTAGGAGTTTTAAATGGCGAAAAAGGGGTTGAAGCAGCTAATAGTACGGACATAGTGCTTATTCCAAAAGTTCAGAACCCCTCCACTCTGTTTAGTTTTAGGCCTATTAGCCTTTGTTCAGTTGTTTACAAAATTGTGGCGAAAGAAGTGGCAAATAGATTGTAGGAGATAATTGGAAACTGTATTGACAAAGCCCAAAGTACTTTTGTCCCAGGCAGATTGATATCAGATAATGTGCTTCTAGCATATGAAATTTTGCAAACACTCAAGCAAAAACGAACAGGAAAGAAAGGGTACATAGCGGTCAAGCTGGATATGAGCAAGGCCTATGATAGGGTGGAGTGGGATTTTATAAAAAACATAATACTGAAGATGGGGTTTGCAGAAAAATGGGTTAATTTAATCATGAAATGTGTTACTTCAACCTCTTATGCAGTTTTCATCAATGGAGGAAGAGGAAGAGTGTTCCAACCCATGAGGGGTCTTCCCAAGGTGATCCATTAAGCCCATTCCTGTTCTTTATATGTAGTGAAGGTTTTTCAGCACTGTTGAGAACAGCAAAGAGAAACGAACAGACGAAAGGAGTAAAAGCGAGCAGGAGGGGGCCAGAGATTTCTCACTTACTTTTCGCAGATGATTGCATAATGTTTAGGAAGGCATCGGAAAAGGGAGAAAAAATTATGAAGGATATTTTAAAGGAATATGAGAGTTGTTCAGGTCAATGTATTAACTTCAATAAATCCTCAATTTTTTATAGCTCGAACAAGAGTAGTGAGAAACGAGAAGAAGCTTCAACACTGCTAGGGGTGAGGAGCTCTACAAGCCTAGAGAAATATCTAGGACTACCAAATGTAGTAGGAAGACAGAAAAAAGAAGCTTTCCAGGTTTTAATTGGCAGAATAGTAAAGCGAATTGATGGGTGGAGCACCATATTGCTTTCTCAAGGGGGAAAGGAAATATTCATAAAATCAGTACTGCAGGCGATACCTACCTATGCTATGTCTTGCTTTCTGTTGCCAAAAGCATTATGTGAGATGATTGAAAACAAGATCGCTAAATATTTGTGGCAAAAAGGAGCTGACCAACGAGGAATTCACTGGTGTCAATGGAAGTTATTATGTAGGGCGAAAGAAGAAGGTGGATTGCAGTTTAGGAATATGGCACAATTTAATATCGCTCTGTTGGCAAAATAAGGGTGGAGGCTGATCAACCATCCAAACACACTAGTAGCAAATGTTTTTAAAGCCAAATATTATACAGAAGGTGATTTTTTTAATTCAGGCTTGGGAAATTCTTGCTCTTATGTTTGGCGCAGTATCTGGGCGACTAAGGCTACATTGGAGAAAGGTCTTTTCTGGAGAGTAGGTACGGGCGTGAATATCTTAGTCTATGACGATGCATGGATTCCAGGTTACGTTAACGTTAAATTAAGTTCTGGAGATGTTAATTCAAGTTCTGGTGGTGATAATTTGCGTCTTGATAAAGTCTCGAAATTAATTAACTGTCAAGATAGAAAGTGGGATAGAGGTTTGATAGTCAATACCTTCCACGTGGAAATAGCCGAACTGATACTTCGAATCACTTTGGCAATGAGTCTCCATGAGGATCTTCGAGTGTGGAATGGTGAATCGTCTAGAGAGTTTTCAGTTTGGAGCGCTTATAAACTATTACAAAAGATAGATCCTACAGCTTATGCTTTTCAAAATTTCTATAAGGAATTTTACAAAAAACTCTGGCGAATCGATCTACCTTCGAAGATTAAACTACGAATCTGGAAAATTTCTTGGAACTATCTACCTACACGGGTTAATTTATCAAGTAGGAAGGTAACTAATAATAGTTTGTGTCCCAGGTGCAGTGGGAAGGATGAAACCACGAACCACCTCTTTCGTGAATGCCCTACGTCACAAGCAGTTTGGAGGAAGTTGTCAGACCTAGTTTTTATTATGTTTCCAGAGGCAGAGTTTATCGAATGGCTTACCAAGGTCGTCTCTATTCTCCCTTTGGATAAATACCGAATCTACTGTGGAACGCTATGGGCCATTTGAGGGGGACAGAAACTTCCGTATTCATAATAAACAAAGCAGGTCAAGTCAAGAAATAGTAGATTTCGTCCATGGCTATCTAAAAGAACTTGATGGAATAAAAATAACAAATCAGAATATTATTTCAACGGGATGGAAATGGAGGCACCCACCTGGACAAACAACAAAAATAAACTTTGATTGGGCATTCGATGAAAGAAGAAATATGTTGGCTTTAGGGGTTGTAGTCGTGACGTGAACAGCTATGTTCTCCTCACGAGTACAGGATCGCATGGTGGTGTGGAGTTCGCTTTGTCAAGCCGCCTATCATCGAGTAACTCAAATTTCCCTCGAAATGAACAAGGAAGACGTTATTATAGAAGGAGACCCACTTTCAATCATAAAGAAATGCGAAAGATCAGATCCTGATAAATCAATGGTGGGTGCTTACATAAATGATATTCATAGAATGAAGTCAAAAATCAGACAAATAAGATTTGAGTATATCTCAAGATTAGCAAATAATATTGCCCATTTGTTAGCTACGGAATCACTGAGAAGAAGAGAAGAAATTTACCTAACGAATAGAGTGCCCAGGTATGCAGAGAAGCAGGCGGTAGATGAGAGCGTTAGGGAGCCGAATTGAGGAAGACAGAGATGAAATGAAAGAGAGGAGGATTCAAAATGAAAAACGAACAGTCTGATGAGTTTATTACTCCCCTTGGTATCAGTTTTTGCCATAAATGAAATGGAATGACCGATGTGACCAGACAGGGCAGGCGAAGCAGTTGATTTGTTTGGGCATAGGACGTGGCGGTTTAATTACTTTTCAGAGATTTCTTTTGCAAGCTTCGTTTTTTTAAAAAGTTTGGGCCTTAGTGTTAGTTTTTTTCATAGTGGACCATCATGTTTTGGCCTGGTTTTATTTTCTTCTTCTTTCAGATTTCATTTGTTTTATTATTAGTGTTATTTTATTCAATAAGAAACCCAATCTAATCTTTAATTTCAAAAAAAAAAAAAAAAAACTCCAACAACAATCTTACAGCTCCTTCACACTCGGTTTGAGACATCGCCAAATTGCCTGATTTTCGCTTTCCTCATTTGCCTATACGATAACCATCTTATTGGGTGACTTGGCAATTCCATCTCCTCCAACACGAGTTCCTCTCATAAAATGTGGCAAGGTTTTTCTTTAACATGGAAGCCAAAAAAGTGAAAGTCATATTGAATTTGTTTTTGTAGATCTTCTCTAAATACTTCATAATCCTTTTAACGTCGTCTTCACGTTTTTTATTTTTTAAATGAGTAAAGATTTCGAGTGTACCCTATTGAATTTCCTCTTGAATTATTTTTAGTGCGTTTGTTTATTTTTATTTTTGATAAAATATAACATAAAAGTAACAAAATGGTATATAATATAAAAATAAATATCATAATTTGAAAAATTCTTATTTTCTAATGAGAAAATAATAAATAACTTTTGATATTCTATCTTTCGGATTATTACTTCTCATAGTCATAAGATAGTTCAATAATTTGCGAATCTAAATTTTTATTCTCACTAATAATCGAAGTCCACTCCAAAATTTTGTTTTCTTTTCGTATTGCTCCTATTCCTCAAATAGTTCTTTACGAGTGTTGCTATGTCCTTTATGTAGAATTAAATTTGCTTTAACGTTGTAGGAATATGGCTTTTCATAAACATTTTAAATGATACATAAAAACAGAAATGGGTGTATGTATAGAATTAATTAAGTTATTATATAGGTTACCTGAATTTGATTCTGTTGGATGAAATATCAAGATTTACTCTCTCTTTTTTTCTGCCGAATTGGAGCGATTTAGGCTTCATATCATAAAAATTGCATTTTCCACCGCTAATGCTTTCTATCTCTGCAATATATGCCGAGGAAATTGTCCTATTTTTAGTGAATATTATGTAATTAAATATGAGAAATTGAGAAGATAATTTATATATATATATATATATATATATATTTAAAATTTCTGCTTTATCTGATTTTTGAATTTCTTATATTTATTTTTAAATTTATGGTTTATCTTGTTAAAATATGAAAATAGGTTAAATAAAATATCAAATTTTAATTTCGTTTAAGAAAAAGCTTAGAATACAGAGAAAATTTGATTATATATATATATATATATATATATATATATATATATAAGTATGCTTTATCTTATTGCAATATGAAACTAGTTGCAATTATGATTAATATACGAAATCAATAATATGAAAATAGCTTATGAGAATCCTAGTTCGTTTAAGAAAAATAGCTTAGAATACGAGAAGGTTATTATTATTATTATATATATATATATATATATATATAATTAAATCTATGGTGTATCAAAGATAGCTTAGAATACGTGGAAGCTTGAATTTTTATATTTATTTTAAATTTTTGGTTTATCTTATTAAAATATTAGTATATACTTGATGATATCATGTAGCCTGTGGAAGCAACAATTAGTATTTCTTAACAAGTTTGGAAACATGTTGACCTTGTCATCAGTTGTTACGTTTGTTTTTTTATTAATGTGTAGTGTCTATGACATGACCTGAGACGCAAGTGGCCTTATGACTTAGGGTTCAAATATATATAAATCATGACAAACTTTTTTGTTTGTAAACCTTTCCATCCTTTAGCTTCTAAAACAATAAAAAAATATATGAAAACAAATACATGTTATACCATAGAGCTCCGAGAAATTGGTGGGTGTCAAATCCACCACAAATAAATTTTATGTCTAAATCGAAAATAAATTAAACTTTTAATATAGAGAGTAAGATTAATATCATAGAGACTGAATTGATAAATTTTACGATTTCTTATGACTAAGATTAGACGAATATGCAAAATTAAAGAAAAGAAGATTAAATCTAATATAAAATAAATAATAAAAATTAAATTAAATAAACAAAATAAAAATAAGTAAAATGGAATTAAGCCTAAATAAAATAAATAAATGAAAATTCAACCTAAAGCACAATTTTGATTGTGGCTTCGAACTGATCTCGAACAATGAGTTTTATCTTTCATTTGATAAATCGATTATAGAGATCGAGGAATAGCTTTAAACCTCCTAATTCTTCCATAATAATAAATTAATTGCGAGAATAACCCGACAACTAACTCTTACCAAGCGAATAACCTTAAAAATAGATTCCACGATTTAATTCCTCAGCAACTTTTGTAACTAGAAAAACCCAACTCGATTCAATGGCTTCAACTACATGAATCATTTAAACTTAATCGTTAACTCTCTTAATAGATGTAACCATTCACTCAATTAATCATATCAATTTATTTTTCAACATATCGAATACAACAATTATGCATCATACCAAATTCACCTGACCTTATTCTCCTAAACTATATCTATATTTATCATAATAAAAATAAAATAAAAACCTTCAAACTATAAGGATGGCTGTGCGCCACTCCCTTCTTTTTATTCGCGCAGAGAAAAGATTGAATGAAACAATGACGACATGTCATCTGTATCTCTTTCCAATAGATTTATGCCACATCAGTATTTTTATCTCAATTTCAAAGATTTTATCCCAATTTTAGAATTTTAATTTAAATTTAATTTTTTCAAGAAAAAATGCTAAAATTCGGAAAAAATGCCGATGTAGATAAATCTATTGAAAGGGATATGATATGACATGCGCCACCGCTTCATATAATCCTTTCCCTATTCAAGCATATATATAATAACCTAAATTAATAAAACTTTAAAATAAAAAGAAAAAGCTTAAAATGCAAAAAAGGTTCAATTGAATAATAAAAAATAATGCAAAAAAGGTTCAATTGGAATAATAAAAAATAATCTTAAAATAATTTTCTTGTGTCAAATCTTTCGTAGAATCTATATATCCTTTCGTTTCCCGATACAATGGATAATAATTATACCTACATAAAAAATATCAACTAAATGTAAAATTGAGAAAAATCATGTCCAAAATTAATTAAAATAAATGATAAAATATATCGATTAAGCACATTATCAAATTTTCTCCACTTAGTCAATGTTTTCCCTCATGCATTTCATTCATTTATCAATCCAAGTATATTACGATGATCCAAGCTAGTTCAATCACCACGGTCTCAATTCAAACAACTAAATAGGCATTAATAAATTTATGATCTTACAATTGTCTCCCTTAAACTAACACGTAGATTTACAATTCAATTAAGCATACAACAATTATCAAATTATCTCATAATTAGTCTCCACAATATTAATTTATGCAAAATTGTTAAGACACCAAAATTAAACAATAATTTGCAATCGTCATTTTTCTTATTTCTTGAGTTAATTTTTTTTTCTTTTTTCTAATTAAAAAGCTTATCTAGAGTATTATAAAATCTTTTTACGCGAAGAAAAGTGACATCCTAAGTACCTCACCTTGATTACTCAATTCGTCACATTTGTAGACGACTACTAGCTTTACTCATAATTGTCAAGATCAGCGGAGCAAGTGAATCGCTTAGAGTGTCACTTGATCTTTTGAGGCGAACATATGACAGCTCAATCACCTGACCCCGATTATTCAATTGGTCACAACTCTAAAACTTTACTCATAATCTAAACAATAAACAAAGTATTTATTGAAAATTTTCTCTATTTTTTTTTAAAAAATTTCAATATTTTTAAATACAAGATAAAACAAAAGTTTATTTATGAAAAAAAATCATGCAAATAAGAGGCTAAATTAGCTGAATGGGATAATTTTTTTTAATTAGGCCTTTAGGCCGTTTTTAATTTTATTTAGGGGAATAGACCGTTTTTAGCATAAAGAAATAAAAAGCACATCCAGTTAGGTGTGCTTTTTGCATAGATGGTAGGAAAGCTCATCCAGCTGAACGCGCTTTCCTTTTTAACTTGTAAATTTTGATTTTTTTTAATATAATCAATTTCTTTAGTTAGATGGTTAAATGATGATAATTTTGTCCTTTGTGTCCTAAGCTTAATTCCCTCTCACTCACATTTATATTTTTATTTCATATAATTTTAAGCTTCTTCTTTTTTTTTAATGAATGTTTTAACATATTTACTTCCTTAGTTAAATAGTTAAATAATAATAATTTCACCTGTGGTTTCAAGTTTTTAAATTAATAAATATATTGTTTTCATTTTTTTATTTTATTTCATCTTTTAATTAATAACTCTTTTATTCATAAAATAAAGCTAATAAATATGTAATTAGATAATAAAATATATATTTTACATATATCATTATGTTAAAATATTTGAAACTAATAACTCCTTTATATATAATATAAACATCAACTAATTTTTTATATATTTTTCTTTATATAATATTTATATATAAAATATTTATTTTCTCCACGAATATTGTGGATATGGTGATTTTAATATTATAAAATGAAATAATTATTTCGAATATAATTATTATTTTTATATGTAAAATATTTCAAATATTATTGTTTTTTCATCTACATTGTGAGTATTGCCAAAACCATTTTTTTTTTATATTTAAAAAAATGGGGGTCGATTTTAAAAAAAAAGAAAATGGAGTCGCCACCAATCCCTTTTTGCTTAGGTGTGATTGGATCACCTTATAAAACGTTTTAATTCAGAACATTGATTTTGGCCTACGAATTTCAAGAAAACAGGCTCGGTAGTCGGTTACGCATGAGGAAGGGTTAGCACCCTCGTAACGCCAAAAAATTGGTACCTAATTGATAAATTCATGTCCTAGTGTCGAAAATTTAAAATACCATCCTTTTATTTGAAAGAAAGCTAAGATTCACATATTTCAAAGAAATAAAATGTCACATCCAATGAGTTAGGATGCATCATTTCATGACTTCGAAACTAAGCTTACCTTTATTTGTAAAAAATCCTTCCCTCGAGTCACAAGACATCATATCCAATAAGTTAGGATATAACATCTCGAATTCCCGGGAATAAGTTTTTTTTTAAATTTGTAATTTTTTATTTCAAAAAGGATACTTGGCTATGAAAATTCAACTAAGAAAATTGAAATCCAGTAAGTTATGGCACAATTTCTCGAGACATCCAAATGCCAAATATTATTTTATTTAAGTAAGTACTTTTGGATAAATAGTTGCAATTAAAATGAAATATATTTTCTAAAACAATGATTTAAATGAAATGTGGCATTAGTAACGTTACTAAGCATAAATTTCAAAGGGCATTTTACAAAGTAAAAACAATAATAATAACAAATAATGAAAATAATACAAACAATATAACAATTATACTAAGGTAAATAAAGATTACAAATTTATTCTTAAAATATGAATGATCAAATAAGAGATAGAAAGCGCATAATAAAAAAAATCTATTTTAACAAAAAAATTAAGGATTAAACATGAAAATTTTACACAAAATTAAATGTATATAAAAATAAGGTGAATAATGTAAAAAATAAAAAATAATATGGCAAATTCTAACAAAAGATAATATATATATTCATAAGAAAATAAGTAAGATACATTTTAAATAAATAAATAATATATAACTTTAAATAAAATATATTTTGTAATACAATAATTTAATACATATATGCATACAAACTACATATTTAAAATAAACAATATATGTTATACAATATACCAAATTTTATACGATATTAAGGATAAAACAATTTAAATGTTATATATAATATAATATAATAATATATAATATACAAAATTTTAAAAATATATAATATAATAACTAATATACAAATTCTAAAATGATATGTAATATATAAATAATATTAAACTTAATAAAATAACCTAGTATAAATAATAAATAGTAATAATTTAATACATATATAATACTAAAATAATTAAAATAAGAATAAAATAAAAATAAAAGATTTAAAAATCAAAATAATAATAAAAACTAAAATAAAATTGTAAAAAGGATGATGTTGGAACACGCGCCGAACTATAGGGACTTATTGGGCAATTATGCCCTCTCTCCCAAACTGTGTCGTTCCATCATCTGTCTTTAAAATGACCTTAGGGACCCAATTGAAACAGAGGCAAATTTTCAAGGCTGAATTAAAAATAAAAAAAATTGTAATTGAACTAAATTAAAAATAATAAAATTGCGGAAGGACCAAAGAGGCAAATTGCCCATTTTATAAAAACACGCGGATCCTCCCCGGGTATCAGGTCAACGCGCAGGTCTAGCCTTTAAACAATGACGTTTTGGCATTTAATGGTGATCCCCAAAACGGTGTCGTATGGATGACCTATAGAAGCTAAAATTAGTCTAAAAAAATCATTTTAAACACCCTTTAAAAAAATAAAATACAAGACCCGAAAAGCTCTCTTCTCCTCAGCCTGGACTGCAGTGATGGGCCACAGCACGCGCCACCTCAGATGGCGGTCAAAAAGCCAAATTTCTCCATTTTGAAGCCGAATAGAAGGTAGTCCTTTTTATTATTATTTTTAAACAGTATTTGTATATATATATATATATATAAAAAATGCATAGATCGAAAAGAAAAATAAAAAAGATTAATGAAATAGGATAAATGGAAATCACCTCTGCTATTAGGTTTTTTTTAATCTTTGTATTCTCTGTGTATATATGCGTGTCTATTGTACAGATTGTGCCAGGGTTTTTGTAGCCCCGAAAATAAATAAATACAAATATTTTGTCCATATTTGTTGCTTTTGATGTGTTCTTTTTTCCTTTTTTGCAGGCGAACGGCGAGAAGCATGGCGGCGATAAGGCGTGACTCAGGCTAATCGCTGCACGACTAGGGTCAGTCTTTGAGTGTTTATATGTGAGGAAACCTAGGGTTTCCTGATTCTGAAAACTATTTGGGCCACTGGGCTGGCTTAATTTGTTGGGTTAGGTTAAGATTGGTTTTGGGCTAATTGAGTTTGGGGTGTAATTTAGTTTAAGTTAATAGTGGGCTACGGGTAAATTTGTAAATTTGAGCCTGTAAATTGGACTGTAAAAAAGAACTAGACATTTGGTTTATTGTTTATTATTTTGATTTTTTGAATAATATGGGCCCGGGCAAAATGGGCTTATTACAACTATGATATTTCAAATATTTTATATATGAAATATTTAAATTAATTATTTGAAATTTCATTATGTTTATATGTGAAATATTTTAAATATATGTACACAAATATTTACTACACTCATGATATGGATTGAAAATAAATATTAAAAATATAAAATTATATTTATGAAAATAATCATATTTGTAATAATTATTTGATATTATGAATAAAAATTTATTAATTAAAAGATAAATTAAAATAAAAATTGAAAACAATATATTTATTAATTAAAATTTAAAAAAGTTAAAACAAGATGAAATAAAAATTACAAATGTGTTTAGAAAAGGAGGAATTGAACTGAGTCTCGATGATAAAATTATTATTATATTATCATTTAATTAAGAAAGCTAATATGTTAAAAATATTCATTAAAAAACAGAGAAAAAGCTTAAAACAATATGAAATAAAAAATATAAATGTGAGTGGGAAAAGAATCGAATCTAATACTCAAGGATAAAACAAAGAGAATTTAACCATCTGGCCAAAAAATTTGATTATATTAAAAAAGTCAAAAATTACAACTTAAAAGAGAAGTACATACAACTGGATGAACTTTCCTGTCAACTATGCAGAAAGCGAGCTCAATTAAATACGCTTTCATACACTAACTTAAAAAATAACATATTTCCCTAAATAAAATTAAAAACAATTTAAAAGACAAATTAAAAAAAAAACATATTCATCAAATTTAGCCCAAATAAAATGTCTAAACCAATTTAACACAAAATTAAATTCATACAACATTCAATTTCACAAACACATTTATTTAAAATAATTAAGAGAATCTAAGTGTTTTTTTTTTTTTAATCAAGTCATCATATCAAAATTTTCCCAATATCTAGACGCTTCAAAGAATTAGCAAAGTGAATTTTGAATTTTCCCGAATGAAAATAGCATGCATACTTTAGTGATCAAGCAAGCAACAACACATTTCACCACTAACAGTTAAAATATCTCAAATTATAATTCAATTCAATTCATACATTATCCTCAATGTATCACGACAAATCAAATGTACGAATTAAGAGGTAGGAGGACTTCCTTGAAAGCGGCAATGTTTGTAGTTCTCGAGTGTATTGAATCGATTGTTTAACCCTAACCTGCAAAGGAAAAATGAAATTAACTATTGAATTAAGAAGAAAACAAATAAAAGAAAAAAAAAAGGAACAAGAATGTCAAAAACAAAAATAAAGGAAACAATTAAAAATAAAACAAAAAAAATAGAAAATGAAAATGAAAAGGATAAAATAAAAAATATGTTTGGGGTTGTTGGGTTCGATGGTGGCCGGAGGGGCAGATCGGGCTGTTGGGAACCACTGATCGAGGTTCGAATAGAGGGGGGTGGTGCGGGATCGGCAACGGTGGCTGGTGAATGGGGAAGAAATGGAGGAGAAGAAATATGTTAGGGTTGTTCTTTTTTTGTCTGCGGGTTTTTGTCTATTTCCATTTTTCATTTTTTTCTAACAAATAAGACCTATTCCTCAAAATAAAATCAGCACAAGAATATTCTTAAAGTGTGGGCACGCCTATTGTGAAGTCTTCTGCTGATATTTATTTTTATTTTTATTTTAAGCATTGATTCTCCTTTTTTTTCCATAAGGCGACAGAAGAATGAGGGTGTCTAAAGCATTGATTCCCCTTCTTCTTTTAAGAATAGTCTAAAGCGTGGGCAAGTCTTAGTAAAACTCCTATGCTGAAACTTGAAACACAAATTTCCCTCCATCGATTCCGTCATAAGGCGTAGTGTACCTGATCTAAAGTTCACAACCACCATTTTGTTTTTTTCACAGCTCAATTTTAAATCACGATCACAGTTCAAAGAAGCTTGATCCTACACAAGAGAATTAAAATTAAAAATGGCTAAGAACAAAAATAAAAATAAAGGAAAATTACTAAAACAAATAGAAAAAGAAAAGAAAATAGAGTTGCCTCCTAACAAGTGCCTTTATTTAATGTCATCGGCTCGACATTTTTCATTGTTTATCTAATTCGAATTTCTTCCAAATCTTGAGATGAAAGTTTTCGATTGTCTCTTGATAATAGGTAGTTAAGGAGACTAAGAGAATCAAATAGAGGTTTTTGTTCCCACTTTAGTGCTTGAAAATAGATGACCAAAGCTCAAAATAAGCGTGGTGGTAATTTTGTGTTATTGGTGCCATCCTCTAGAAGCTTCAGTATCTCCGATTTGTGCAATGGATCCCACAATTTTTCTTCAACCACAAGATGTACTCCAAGTTGACTCAATTTTTTCTCGTTAACGTTTCTGCAAGACAATAGAATCATTTTAGTTTTATCGTGTAACTTTAAATAAATTTGCGTCACAGAATCAATTGTATCCTTTCTACATACCTCACACTATTTACTAGTGTCACGGGGCTAGAAATTTAGTCGAGCAAATCACGTGACCGTAGGTAGAAACTTAGCTTCAAATCTGCTTAAGTTAGCCTAACTTTCAAAATTGAGAATTCACAAAGGAAATTCTCTAAGGCACCGAAATAAAGTAGAAGCAAACTTTCAAACTAAAAAGCAAAAAAAAAAAAAAAAAAAAAAAAAGAAAAGAAAAGAAAACCACAAGAAAACTAAGCACACCAAAAGTTTGAATAAATGCTCTCAAAGTGTTTCTATTACTTTGGAGAATTACAACTGAATGGGATGATTACAAATGAGGGAAAAGACCACTATTTATAGTTGAGCTCTCTCAGATCCAACGATACAATTTAAATTACATTGACGGTCGAGATTAAAGCCTATCCACAAGATGAGAATCCTAAGGGATTTAAACTCTATACAATCTTATCCTTTAAGATTACAAATATTAGCCACGGTAACTCTAGTTTTTTTAGAGTGTTTCACTAGGTCACCAAGGCTTCAAGTAGATGGACTTCTCCATGTGTTCCACGAATCGGGTCAGTTCAAGTGGATTAAATGAGTCCCATTTGATAAATTAAACTCATATGCGATTTTGTGTACTTTGGCCACGGGCTTTGATCCGCGGCTTGTGACACTAGGATGTTCTAACGAATCATAAAAATTAAGTTCAACACCCTTACCATCAAACTCCATAGTAAGAGTACTGTTAATTTGGTTCATGTAGTGCTAATGATTTGTCGCCCTAATAGAATGTTGGATGTAACGACCTGAAATTCAATGGTGTTGAAAAATGTAGTTTTTGAACCATATGTTCGTAAATCGAGTTTGTAAATATTAAATAAAAATATTTACTGAGTTACTATGAAAATATATTGAGGTTCAGTTAAGTAATTTAGTCGAAATAGTAGTTAATTAAGGCTTAGGGACTAAATTGTAAAAGCCTAATTGCTTGAGTTTTAATTAAGAAAAGGCTTGAGAGCCTAGAAAGAAATTATCTAAAGGACCAAAATGATAAATAAACCAATTTAATGAAAATTATTAAGATTTAAAACTTAATTAAACTAATTAAATAAAGTTAATCAACATATAATTTTAGTATAAATGGTGATGTTAGTGGGATGTCACAAGTTGCCATCTTCCTCCAAGCCACCACCAAATATTGGAGAAACAAGAATGAAGAGAAAAACACCATTGAAGTTTCCATTCGGCCAAGCTAAAAAATATAAGGTAATTTAAGCCTTTTTCATTTAATTTTTATTGATTTATGGTCATGTGAGTTTGATTTAACTAACCCTTGTACCAATTTGATCAATTATTGAAGTTTTAGCTGTAACACCCTACATTTGACTCGATTATAACATCTCAAGTTCGGCGGACTACTTAATCCTTTATGGCGCTAACCCAAATTGTCAAACAACATATAAGTTCTATGTATAATTAAATAATGTTTAAACAAACGCTTGGCAAAAACCCTTTTTAATCCTTAAATGTAAGTAAAGATAAATATGCTAGATCTCATTTGAAGTTAAAAAAATTCATTGTTGGCTGACTATCATCATTAAAAATAGTACCTAGTCATACTGCTCATAAAAGTCCAAAGATACAAATCAACAGCTTGAATACAAGCCCTTGAATTCAAAACTGGCAGAATATAACAGTTATCCTATCCCTAACGATTACATGTTCCAAACATAAATAAAAGATGGCTCACGAAAGAGGCCCAGTTCTAGCTGAATCCCTTCTACAAATCTTCCAACCTAAACACCTGAAAATAAGAAAGAGAGACCAAGTAAGTTCATAAGAACTTAATGAGTTCCGCAGAAATACAACCAACACTTAAACCATTTAAAAGACACGCGCTTACAGTCGAATACATTTTATTTTTCAAAGTATTCGCTGGCGGATACTCTCTACAAGTGGATACAATCAATTGGCGGATACTATCTGCTATCATATACCGACATTTGACAGACACATGTCACGACAGCTCTATTAGTATGTTACATTATAGACTAACCTTTATAACCATTTCACGTATTTTTTTACACTTCATGTAGTTGTTCACACATCATTTAAACACATTTATGCACATTTCTACTATTACACTCCCTTCCTTATACTAGCTTCTGATCCTCATTTCAAAGACAAATATTCCTTTTGTTGGAAAAATACTTGGTTTGGAAACTATTTTCTTACATAGCGAAAATTTAAAAATTTAAAAAGGGACCCAATTTGTGATATTTATAACAATAAATCTTAACCGAATTCGTATATGTGTTTTTGGATAAGTGAATCCTCGATGTTTTCAACTTTCAACCAAATAATCTTCTCTACTATTCTTGTACCACAAACTACTTCGAGTGTGGGCTTGAACCAATTGAATCAAAACATAGAACTAGAAAAAGTTTTCCTTTTGAGGTGAAAATGAAAATTCTCTCCTCTTTAAAAGAAACAAGTAAAATTGTTATTCTGAAAAATGTGTTTACAAGTTGAGAATAAATTCACTCTATTTTTTGACAGAATAACAATCTCTCAAAAAGTTGTCTTAATGGCTCTACCGGTGCCATCTATTTATAGGAAGAAAAGGTAGAACCTTTTGTAGAGTTGTAGAAGTTTATTTCCACCAGATAAATGATATCCTGGTTTATTTAGGATATAGGGCGTGACAAACCTAGTAAATGATACTAGGGTTTTACCGTCCCACCTCCTTACATGAGGGGTTTTGGGCCTCTCTCACATCGAGTCCAATTACGAGTACTTCCTGGGCCTTTTTGACCTAGTGTAACACCCCAAATCTGACATCAATAATTCAACCTAAATTCTACATGCCATATTAGCCACCGAAGTGACTCTCCGTTAACTCTAAACCTAACCTCCAACAGACCACTTATTCATAGAACACAAACATAGTGTTAATGTTTAATAATGCAGTGAAAAGCACTCTTACTTAAAACACAAATCGCATGCACAAAACATCAGAGTACCAAATCATGTAAAACATAAAACTCAAACACTTAGAATTGTTTATAAGTTCGCACTTCACTTAAGCCTCGCACAAACATTCAAACATAACTCACATGCCATTATTAGCCTAAAAGGTAGCAGATTAGCAAGTAAACACAAGTCCGTGCATTAATATAGGTTCACATATAACATAGTTTCGTTAAACTTTGCAGTTTGCATATCACTTAAATTACACTAGCATCCTAATTTCACTGAGTAACTGATCTGCCATAATTCAATATAGCAAATTAGAGTAGTGTTTTCACATTTAAAGAGCTTGAATACAAGCATTTTTGTTATGTTTTAGTTATGTCTTCTTAGTTTTATTTACATTCAATAAAATGTGCAAATTAAGTCTTTTATTAACCTTAGGGGCCGAATGAGGCCTAAGGGAGAGCTAATGTTTGTGAGTGTGCAGGAGACCTTTGGAAGGTGTACTAAACCAATATCGGTTGCAATGTCACAACATAAGGAACAGAATGGAGAAAGCTTAAGACTGTCTTTGATGTCGCGAACACAGATTGAGGGTGTCGTGCCTAAGAGGAGTATATTGATTGCCATGTCATGACATAGGTCCTGGTGTGTCTATGATAGAAATTGAATACAAACCAGGGGCGTTTTGGTCTACACAATCAAACTTAAAGCTCAAGAACATCAGCTAACCTAGGATTAAGGATGACGACCACTTAGAATCTATAAATAGGCTCCTATAGCAAATGTGATGGACAACATTCACTTAGCCTAGATTTTTTTTAGCAAATTTAGTTTAGTTTTTCTTTTGGTTTTAGGTTTTAGAATTTATTTTAGTTGTTCTTCGTTGTTTTCAAGAGATCTGAATTGTGGAAGCATTCAAATTGTGAGGATTCATGATCAATCTCAACACAATCAGGCAATTTCATTTACTCTATCTTGTTGATTTAATTAACATGCTTTCCCTTTACATCGATTCTATATTGTCTATGAAAGCCATGAGGAACTAATCCCTCTATAGGGGATTAGTGAGTAGAGGTATTATTTGTTAACTGTGTTGTAGGGTTACTCAATGTATCAACTGTTTGGGAAAGGAAGAACGTAAACAAACCTTAGGCCTGACAACCCCAGGAAGTCATCAAGGTGGGAATTAACCAAAAATTGGCATGGCCCATTCGTGAACACCTTCACCCCAAGCCAATTTAGATTGTAAGGTCAGAAGATAAGTAGTTCTTGTTGACTTGTTATGTCAGTGGAAGATTGGAAGATCCTGCTAGGGTAGTAACTAGTTGATTGATGAGGAACTCGAAACGACAATTGATGGAAATTACTGAAGCGAGCTAATCATCCATAATCAAGATTTAATTTATTCTCCCTTTCTGTCTCTTAAACTCTATTTCTTTTATGTTATTTTGTCTTTATTATTATAGAAACCCTAAAAATCCTTTATTTTATATTTTTGTACTATAACTAATTTAAAAGTGCTAATTAGATCTTTTAGTGTTTAGGTTAGAATTGATCTGGCACTTACTTCCCTTGGGTACGATCCTCGGAGTACTCACCTACTTCATTGTAAAACTATATTACAACTCGACATGTATACCTCCAAAAACCGCCTTGTCTTTCTATAATTCATTGCAGTATTCACACTCTGGACGTTAGTACGTCTGAAGGCATTCAAGGTGTTGGCATCGTTGCTGGGAGGCAACGTCACTAGATTGATTTTAATTTTTGCATTTTAAAAGAATAATGAGGGAATTTGTAGGTTATAGTTACAACTTTCAATTTGTTTTTTTAATTAACACTTCTAACATTTGTTCATTTTTTTAGGAACCTTAGACACCATCAACTAATAATCAGTCAGTACAAATTCATGGATGACTTTTATTTTATGTTGTCCAATGAAGACTTATATTATGATGAAGATATCTATGAAGAAAGAGTCTATAAAGATTGGGAGATATAGAAGAACCAACGATTATTAATGCTTGCATTAAGTCAACTCCAGGGAGAAATCCTAGTTCTTCCCCAAGATGATAATGACCACAATTATATGCCATCAAAAAGATACCAAGAGGTGCTATGTCCGAACTTGAGCAGAGAGGAGAGTGTCATCATAAATGCTTGCAAAGAAGAAGAACTATCAAATTATTATCAATATCAATAGATAGAAGAATATTCAAACGAATCAAACGTAACTTTAGAAAGAGAAGAGATAGAGCTAGCGGTTGAAATGGACAATTAATCGAAAAATCAAATAGACAAGAAATTCATCGTCCTAGAAGTCTCGGGTAATGCTGAAGAAGCTAAGCTACAAGAATGGTGTAACATCGACCTACTAATAGAGACAGTGTTAGTTATGACTGAGTTAATAGAAGAATGTTTGTCGATTCAAAATTTTAAAGGACAAAAATATGAGAAACCAATAGTTTCAAAGGATAAACCTAAAATGACCATCCTTTTCACATCCTTAGTTCTAAACCAAGCCCTCCATAAGTTAATAGATCTAGGAATTTGCTAGATGTTGAAAAGAGTGGGAAAAATATATATTGATAGAACTACGATCATGTAATAGGTTTCAGTCAAATTGAACAAACGGTGTGTATAAGTGTAACAGCCCGGTTAGACCCTAGTCGGAACAGTAGTTTGAGCCCACAAATTCGAGGTTGTAAAAATATTTTAATGATATTTTCTGTGTGAATGATATGTGACATAGCCTGTGTGAAAATTCTGTGTGATGATTTGATCTTTTAGTGTCGAATTTAGAGTAAGGACCTAATTGCATAGAGAGTAAAATGCTGTGTGCTGATTTATGAGTACTTAAATGTTGATGGCTTCTTAAGGAGGAGGCCTTATGTTGCTAATGAACCATTTTTAAGTTAGTGGAGAGTTAAATGACAAATTAGTCTTAAAAAGTATTTGTTTTATATGCTTTATAAAGGGCAAAATTGAGATTTGATTAATAAGTTATTATTAATGAAAAACAAAACAATTTGATGGCCATTTTTATTTCATCTTCCTTCCACCGAAACTAGAGAAAAGAAATAACCATTGAAGCTTTGAGATTTTTGGCACTTACTTAGCTTAATTCAAGGTATGTTTTCGATTACTTTTTGATAATTTCTACGTTTTTGTGATCGTTGCTTTGTGCTTTACAAAACCCATGCTCAAATTCCATGTACTGATGATGTTGTTGTGATGAGCCATTGATGAATGTTGAGCTATGTGCTAGTTGATTTTGAAATATGAAAACTTAGTGTTGGGTTATCATGGTTTGTATTGAGATTTTTTTATGAAATTGAGTATTTTAGGCTAAATTGAGAAAATGGAAAGTTGAGGGACTAAATAGAAAATTTGATGAAATGTGTGGACTTCTATGTGACTAAGGAGAATTCGGCCTAAGCATAGTGTAATGAAATTTTGAGTATTTGATGGTTTTGTGAGATAGGGACTAAAGTGTCAAAATGTGAAAATGTGAGGGCTATTTTGTAAAATGTCCTAAATATGTGTGTTTGGATTAAAATGAATGAATTTATGATTGAATGGATTGAATTTAAATGTGTATAGACCAAGAACAGAGAGGTTCGATCGAGATCGAGGCAAAGATAAAGTGCTCGATTAATCGACCATTTCGGTATTTTGACATCCGAGGTAAGTTCGGATATAATACTAGTTGTAAGCTTTATCTATGTGATATAAATTGAATGGATGTATATGTATCTATGAGATTTGAAATGCTATGTGCTGAATTAAGATAAAGGGGCACTAAGTGTGCGAAATTTGAAACGAGAAAAAGATGATTGGCACTGTGTGTGCGAAAAGATAGAAGCTTCAGCTTATCGACTTGGCACTGTGTGTGTGATACCGATATAAGTTCGGTTTAATGTATTGGAACTAAGCGTGCGGTGATGATTATGTTTTAGTTATGAAATTGGCACTAAGTGTGCAAATAAACCAATGGAATAGCAAGGGTTGAACAAGAGGTAATATCGAACAATTGAGTAGCAGATGGTAAGTAACTATGTGTTGATCAAGGTACGAATGAACCTATGTGGTTGGAAATAGATAATTGAGTATGTGGTTGAGATTAATAATGTGAATAGTTGTGCCTTTATCTATGTGATGGTACATATATATACATATCGATGTTGTTGTATTGAGTATATGTATTATATTACAAACTTACTAAGCTTTGGAAAGCTTACTCTATGATTTGTTTCATTGCCTTGCAGTGTCAGTAAAGTTAGCTCAGATCTGGGATCGTCAGCTTCTCAATCACACTATCGGCATTCTATTTTGGTACTTTTGGAAAGATGTATATAGCTAGAATATGACATGTATAGGCTAGTTAATTGAATCAAGTTTGAGATTTGTAAGTAGCCATGAGATATGGCTAGATATGTGATAGGTTTGGCATGAATGAATGTGGTATATATATATGATGCATCTTTTGGCATGATTTGAAGATTGATAAATTTGCTATTGAGTGGTAACTTTGTGTTGATAAATGCTAGTAGGGGTAGTGAGATTTGGGAATGAATTATGCTTGTGATAGAAATAGTATTGGTATTGATTGCATGTTTTAAATTGCTAAATTGGTATGCTTTTAAATGGCAATATGTGCATAAGATGTTTGGTTGATTGGCTTGTAGGTTTGACCCTAAATGGGTGGCATGTTGGCCTTACAAAAATGGCCTATAATGTCGCACGGTTGGGGCGCACGGGTGTGTCTCAGACCGTAGGGAAATTGGCAGAATGTGGCTTAAATTGCACACAGCCATGGCACGGGTGTGCCTATAGGTCATGCGAGAAATGGCAGTATATGACCTTATAGGACACGGCCTTTGCACACGGGCGTGCTTGTTAGCCGTGTTGATTTTGGTAGTATGTAACCACGGGGAGGTCACACGGGTGTGTCATGTAGCCGTGGGAGAGGCACGGCCTACCCCTACGGGCGTGTCTCCCCTGTATTCTACAAAAGTTTCAATTTTTCATGAAATTTTATATGTGTTCCGCTTTGGTCCTGACTCAGTTGATAAGCATGCTTAGGATCTTGATGACTCGTTTAAGGGACACTATGATTGTATGTGAATTTGTTTGATGATGATTGACTTTGTGTCGTGAATGTAATGTGAGATGATCCTATGGTTCGGTAATGCCTCTAAACCATATTCTGGCAACAGTCTCGGGTTAGGGGTGTTACAATTTTATTGGTTTCATAGCTACGGTTTAGTCAATTCTCGGACTAACGTAGCGCGTGTGAGTCTTGTTATACATGCCATATTGTGAAATTGCGATAGTGTGATGAAATCTGACAGTTGAAATGTGTTTTAATATAGTAATGGATCCCGATCGAGTAGTTGCTGATGACGTAGAGAGTAATGTGCCTGCTCCCGCTCAAGGGACAGCGCCGGCCACCCCTAGGCCGAATGATAGTGGTGAAGGTGGTGAGGCTAAGCAAGCTTTCTTCCGCATGATGAGTGAATGGTTTTTGAAATTTGTTAGAACAAATTCGACCGCTCCACAACCTCCACCCTCACAAGTACCTATTGTGCCACAAGTTGTAGATCCGATCAGATTGAATAAACCTCCTGTGGATAAGATTCGCAAGTATGGGGCTGAAGAGTTTAGGGCCAAAGCTGATGATGATGCTGAGCGAGCTGAGTTTTAGCTCGAGAATACCCTTCGAGTATTTGATGAGATGTCGCTGAACCCTGATGAGTGCATTAAGTGTGCAGTTTCCTTGTTGAGAGACACGGCTTACAATTGGTGGAAAACATTGATATCTGTGGTTTCGAGAGAGAGAATCACCTGGAATTTCTTTCATGTCGAGTTTAGAAAGAAGTATATCAGCCAACACTTCATTGATCAGAAACGTAAGGAGTTTTTAGAGCTGAAGCAAGGCCGTTTGTCTGTTGTTGAGTATGAACGAGAATTTGTACGATTGAGTCAATATGCTAGAGAGTGTGTTTCTACTAAAGCTACTATGTTCAAACATTTCGTAGAGGGATTGAAAGAAGACATAAAGTTGTTGGTTGGGATACTAGATATAAATGAATTTGTTGTACTTGTAGAGAGAGCATGCAAAGCTGAGGAACTCAGCAAAGAAAAGAAGAAAGCCGATTCTGAGGCTCGAGATGAAAGAAAGAGATTTATGAATAAGTTCTCTCAATCTTCAACAAAGAAATATAAAGATGCAAGAAATCGTTCAAATGCCTCGTTTGGACATCCAAATAGAGACCATTCAAGACAGAGTACTAGTTTACAAATTCAAGCTCCGAATGAAACAAGTGTTGGCAGTGTTAAGAGTAATAAGCCCGAATGTAGACAATGTGGGAGAAAACATGTAGGAGAGTGCTGGGGCAAGTATAACAATAGAACATGCTATGAGTGTGGATCTCGAGATCATTTCATTCGAGAATGCCCAAAGTTAGTTGAAGAAGAAAATGTTCAGAATGAAAGACCAAGTAATGTGACGGCCAGAGGTAGACCACCCAGGTGCATAAAAAATGTTAATGAAAGTCAGAGAGGAACGACTGATACAGCTGTAAGGTCAGAAGCAAGAGCACCTGCCCGAGCCTATGCTATACGTGCAAGAGAGGAAGCATCATCTCCATACGTGATCACTGGTACTTTCACTTTATTTGATACTGATGTCATTGCATCGATAGATCCTGGATCAACTCATTCCTATGTGTGTATGAATTTAGTATCGAATAAGACTCTACCTGTTGAGTCTACTGAATTTATGATTAGAGTATCGAACCCCTTAGGCAAGTGTGTTTTGGTGGATAAGGTGTGCAAAAATTGCCCGTTGAAGTTTCGTGATTTATGTTTCCCGGTCAATTTGATGTTGTTACCATTTGATGAATTTGACATAATTCTGGGTATGGATTGGCTTACTTTGCATAATGCCATCGTGAATTGTAAGAGAAAGAATGTTGAATTGAAGAGTCAGAATGGTGAGATAGTTCGAATTGAGTCTAGTGATATGAAAGGAATACCAGCTGTTGTATATGTGATGAAAGCTATGAACTATGTGAGAAAAGGTTGTGAAGCTTATTTGGCATACGTGATTAATACAAAAGTGTCAGAAAGGAAAGTTGAATCTGTACCGGTGATATGTGAGTTTCCAGATATGTTTTCAGATGTGTTTCCAGAAGAGTTACCGGGGTTACCTCTAATTAGAGAAGTTGAATTTGGTATTGAGTTAGTGCCGGGAACTACTCCTATTTCGATAGCTCCATACAGATGGCACCAACAGAATCGAAAGAGTTGAAATCTCAGTTGTAAGGATTGACTGACAGAGGATTTGCATGACCTAGTTTTTCACCCTGGGGAGCTCCTGTATTATTTGTGAAAAAGAAAGATGGAACTATGAGAATATGTATTGATTATCGACAATTGAACAAAGTGATGATAAAGAACAAATATCCATTACCTCGGATCGATGATTTGTTTGATCAATTGAGAGGAGCTACAGTATTTTTTAAGATAGATTTGAGATCGGACTACTATCAGTTGAGAGTTAAAGAATCGATGTACCAAAAACTGCATTCAGAACGAGGTATGGCCATTATGAATTCTTAGTGATGCCTTTTGGACTAACAAATGCCCCTGCAGTGTTTATGGATCTGATGAATCGAATATTCAGACCATATTTGGATCGCTTCGTGGTGGTGTTCATTGATGATATTTTGATTTATTCGAGTGATGAGACACAACATGCCAAGCATTTGAGAATCGTGCTACAAACTTTGCGTGAGAAACAGTTGTATGCAAAGTTTAGTAAGTGTGAATTTTGGTTCCCTGAGGTTAATTTTTTGGGGCATATTGTATCCGCTGCTGGGATACAGTAGATCCGCATAAAATCTCTGCTATTTTGGAATGGAAGCCTCCAAGAAATGTTTCTGAAATCCATAGTTTTCTGGGACTAGCGGGATATTATAGACGATTTGTGAAAGGCTTCTCAATGATTGCGACTCCTTTGACAAAGTTGTTACAGAAGATGCTAGATTCGAGTGGTCAGAAAAGTGTCAACAGAGTTTTGAACAGTTGAAGGTGTTGTTAACAGAAGCACCAATGTTGATTGAACCCGAATCAGGCAAAGAGTTTATAGTTTATAGTGATGCATCGTTGAATGGTTTGGGCTGTGTGTTGATGCAAGAAGGAAAAGTCATCACTTATGCTTCGAGACAGTTAAAACCGCATGAAAAGAATTATCCAACGCATGATCTTGAATTGGCTGCGATTGTATTTGGATTAAACATTTGGCGTCACTATTTATTCGATGAAAAATGTCATATTTATACTGATCATAAGAATTTAAAGTATTTGATGACTCAGAAAGATTTGAACTTACGACAGAGAAGATGGTTAGAATTGTTGAAATACTACGAACTTGTGATAGATTACCACCCGGGAAAAGCTAATGTTGTAGCTGATGCCTTGAGTCAGAAATCATTATACACTTTGCGAGCTTTGAGTAATCAGAAAGATCTGTGTGATGCTAATGCAGTTGTAGCTGAATTGAAAGTAAAACTGTTGTTTATACAGTAGATATGTGAGACTCAGAAGATTGATAATGAGTTATTAGCAAAAAGAATTTGATGTAATTTGAATACGGAATCAGAATTTCGAGTTGATAGTAATGATTGTTTGAGATTCAGAGATCGGATTTGCATTCTGAGAAATTCAGAGTTGATTCAAATGATTTTTACTAGAGCTCACAATGGTCATTTGACTATACATCCGAGGAGTACGAAAATGTATAATGATTTGAAACAGTTCTATTGGTGGCATGGTATGAGGAGAGATATTTCTGTCTTTTTGTCGAAATGTTTAGCTTGTCAGCAAGTTAAGGCTGAACATCAAGTTCCGTCCAGTTTATTACAACCGATTATGATTCCTGAGTGGAAATGGGAGAGGATCACGATGGACTTTGTGTCGGGTTTGCCCTTATCTCCAAGTAAGAAAGATGCGATCTGGGTGATAGTTGATAGATTGACGAAATCAGCTCATTTCATTCCGGTGAGAACCGATTATTCTTTAGATAAGTTGGCTGAATTGTATATCGATAAGATTGTAAGATTGCACGGAGTACCGTTATTTATAGTGTCTGACAGAGATCCGAGATTTACCTCACGATTTTGGAAGAAATTACAAGATGCTTTAGGCACAAAATTACATTTCAGTACTACTTTTCATCCGCAAACAGATGGTCAATCCGAGTGAATCACTCAGATTCTTGAAGACATGCTAAGGTGTTGCATACTTGAATTTGAAAGTACGTGGGAAAGGCATTTATCGTTGATTGAGTTTGCGTATAACAACAGTTTTCAATCTAGCATTAAAATGGCACCATATGAGGCTCTTTACGATCGAAAGTGTCGAACTCCATTGTATTGGACCTAGCTGAGTGAAAACAAGATTCACGGGGTTGATCTTATAAAAGAGGCTGAGCAGAAAGTAAAAGTAATTCGTGACAGTTTGATAGCAGCCTCAGATCGTCAGAAGTCCTATACAGATTTGAAATGAAAGGATATTGAATTTGAAGTTGGGGATAAATTATTTTTGAAAGTATCTCCGTGGAAGAAGATACTTCGATTTGGCAGAAAGGGCAAGTTGAGTCTGAGGTTCATTGGACCATATGAGATCGTTGAACGAGTTGGACCGGTTGCTTATAGATTGAGATTGCCATCTGAATTAGAAAAGATCCATAATGTGTTTCATGTGTCAATGCTTCAACAGTACAGATCAGATCCATCTCATGTGATTGCTCCTACTGAGGTTGAGATTCAATCAGACTTGTCGTATAATGAAGAACCGATCTGAATTTTGGTACGAGAGACTAAAGAGTTGTGAAACAAAAGAATTTCCTTAGTGAAGGTATTGTGGCACAAACACGAAATTGAAGAGGTTACGTGGGAGCCTGAGAACGTTATGAGAGAGCAGCATCCAGAACTATTCAATGGTAAGATTTTCGGGGACAAAAATCCCTAAGGGGGGAGAGTTGTAACAGCCCGGTTAGACCCTAGTCAGAACAGTGGTTCGAGCCCACAAATTTGAGGTCATAAAAATATTTTAATGATATTTTCTGTGTGAATGATATGTGACATGGCCTGTGTGAAAATTCTGTGTGATAATTTGATCGTTTTAGTGTCAAATTTAGAGTAAAGACCTAATTGCATAGAGAGTAAAATGCTGTGTGCTAATTTATGAGTACTTAAATGTTGATGGCTTCTTAAGGAGGAGGCCTTATGTTGCTAATGAACCATTTTTAAGTTAGTGGAGTGTTAAATGACAAATTAGTCTTAAAGAGTATTTGTTTTATATGCTTTATAAAGGGAAAAATTGGGATTTGATTAATAAGTTATTATTAATGAAAAACAAAACAATTTGATGGCCATTTTTATTTCATCCTCCTTCCCCCAAAACTAGAGAAAAGAAATAACCATTAAAGCTTTGAGATTTTCAGCACTTACTTAGCTTAATTCAAGGTATGTTTTCGGTTAGTTTTTGATAATTTCTACGTTTTTGTGATTGTTTCTTTGTGCTTTACAAAACCCATGCTCAAATTCCATGTATTGATGATGTTGTTGTAATGAGCCATTGATGAATGTTGAGCTATGTGCTAGTTGATTTTGAAATATGAAAACTTAGTGTTGGATTATCATAGTTTGTACTGAGATTTTTTATGAAATTGAATATTTTGGGCTAAATTAAGAAAATGGAAAGTTGAGGGACTAAATAGAAAATTTGATGAAATGTGTGGACTCCTATGAGACTAAGGAGAATTCGGCCTAAGCATAGTGTAATGAAATTTTGAGTATTTGATGATTTTGTGAGATAGGGACTAAAGTGTCAAAATGTGAAAATGTGAGGGCTATTTTGTAAAATTCCCTAAATATGTGTGTTTGGATTAAAATGAATGAATTTATGATTGAATGGATTGAATTTAAATGTGTATAGACTAAAAATGGAGAGGTTTATATCGAGATCGAGGCAAAGACAAAGTGCTCGATTAATCGACCATTTCGGTATTTTGACATCAGAGGTAAGTTCGGATATAATACTAGTTGTAAACTTTATCTATGTGATATAAATTGAATGGATGTATATGTATCTATGAGATTTGAAATGCTATGTGCTGAATTATGATAAAGGGGCACTAAGTGTGCGAAATTTGAAACGAGAAAAAGATGATTGGCACTGTGTGTGCGAAAAGATAGAAGCTTCAGCTTATCGACTTGGCACTGTGTATGCGATACCGATATAAGTTCGGTTTAACGTATTGGCACTAAGTGTGCGGTGATGATTATGTTTTAGTTATGAAATTGGCACTAAGTGTGCGAATAAACCAATGGAATAGCAAGGGTTGAACGAGAGGTAATATCGAACAATTGAGTAGCATAGATGGTAAGTAACTATGTGTTGATCAAGGTACGTATGAACGTATGTGGTTGGAAATAGATAATTGAGTATGTGGTTGAGATTGATAATGTGCCTAGTTGTGCCTTTATCTATGTGATGGTACATATATAAAGATATACATATCGATGTTGTTGTATTGAGTAATATGTATTATATTACAAACTTACTAAGCTTTGGAAAGCTTACTGTGTGATTTGTTTCTTTTCCTTGCAATGTCAGTAAAGCTAGCTCGGATCTGGGATCGTCAGCTTCTCAATCACACTATAGGCATTCTATTTTGGTACTTTTGGAAAGATGTATATAGCTAGAATATGGCAGGTATAGGCTAGTTAATTGAATCAAGTTTGAGATATGTAAGTAGCCATGAGATGTGGCTAGATATGTTATAGGTTTGGCATGAATGAATGTGGTATATATATATATATATATATGATGCATCTTTTGGCATGATTTAAAGATTGATAAATTTGCTATTGAGTGGTAACTTTGTGTTGATAAATGCTAGTAGGGGTAGTAAGATTTGGGAATGAATTATGCTTGTGATAGAAATAGTATTGGTATTGATTGCATATTTTAAATTGCTAAATTGGTATGCTTTTAAATGGCAATATGTGCGTGAGATGTTTGGTTGATTGACTTGTAGGTTTGACCCTAAATGGGTGGCATGTTGGCTTGCAAAAATGTCCTATAATGTCGCACAGTTGGGGCACAGGAGCGTGTCTCAGACCGTAGGTAAATTGGCAGAATGTGGCTTAAATTGCACACGGCCATGGCACGGGCGTGCCTACAGGTCGTGCGAGAAATGGCAGTATATGACCTTATAGGACACGGCCTTAGCACACGGGCATGCTTGTTAGCCGTGTTGATTTTGGCAGTATGTAACCACGGGGAGGTCACACGGGGTGTCATGTAGCCGTGGGAGAGGCACGGCCTACCCCCACGGGCGTGTCTCCCTTGTATTCTAGAAAAGTTTCAATTTTTCATGAAATTTTATGTGTGTTCCGGTTTGGTCTCGACTCAGTTTATAAGCATGCTTAGGGTCTTGATGACTCATTTAAGGGACACTATGATTGTATGTGAATGTGTTTAATGATGATTGACTTTGTGTCGTGAATGTGATGTGAGATGATCTTATGGTTCGGTAATGCCTCTAAACCCTATTTCGGCGACAGTCTCGGGTTAGGGGTGTTACAATAAGCATTGAGTTATGGTTGTTATGGAGTGTTCGATTATTACAAGAACCATCTAAGGGAATTATCTACATGCCAATGGCTGAATTTAAAAACCCATAGAAGAAGAATTTTAGTAGCACAATACAATGTTTTCTCTCAATCCCTTTGCAAAACGCCTTAAAATTTACTCCTGAAAAGTCATATGTGATAAATGAGAAGGATAAAAGCACCATAAGCAATAATTTTGAACCACAACCCTTAACCTTTTTCGAAAGCATGAATGCTGAACACCAATTAAAGCTGTTGTGCAGGTATGTGGCTTTGCAAATCACTAATAGTTATGACATGCGAAAAGAGTTGTCAACCGTTGAAGCAAGTTGGAAAGGTAAATTTAGAGAAAGAGACAACCGTAGACGAATAGAATGGCATGATGAATGTTGGACTAATACAAATAGAAACAAATTACAAGGAGCACACCCATGTGCATATGTCACCTGACATCTTTCCATTGTTTGATTATGACTAACTGTTTATTCCACTTACCAAGTTGTTAACGTATTACAAGTAGGTCAAAGCTAGGTTTAATAGGTGCTTGAAGCATTCTGAAGAGAAAAAATTTGAAAAACAAGGTCAAACGTCGTGACATAGACAATTATATGTCGCAATATCGTGGACAGTAATGAAGAAGTTCAAAAATCAACTCGATGTCGCGACATCACTAACTTGTGCCGTGACATAGAAGATAGTTTCTCAAAATTTCAAAACTACAGGGTGTGTCGCGACATTGAACCCCGGTATCACGACATAAGTAGTCTGCTAGGGATGTCACGACATGGAACCCCTATGTCGCGACATCGCTGCAACATTTTGCAAGGTCGACCTGACCCATTCACGTAACCCGGTAGAAAAACCCTTATTATACTCGATTTTTAACCATAAAAATACTCTTTTAAAACATAAAAAACCCCTTAATATAATCTAACCTCATTCTAACACCCAACATCTTCTAAAACCCCTAAATCCCAAACCTCTTTATCAAATCTACATTTTCAATCCTTTATCCCTAATTCTAGAGGCTACATTGACGGAAGTCGTCATCAAATTAAAGAGGAAGCACATACGATATTGAGGTTAAGTGATCTCGACTTTATTTTACTGTTCATTTAACATCCTTGGTAAGAATTTTTTTAGATTGCCTCGTAGAAAAAACAAAAGAACCATGGTTCAAGAAATATTAAAGGTTTTGGACTCATCTCGATTTAATAATATGAATATGGAAAAATATTTTCTTGAGTTGCAAGGGAGATGTGTGTGAATATACTAAGCAAATTGTGAAAGTGTACACGTCGGTTCAAGTAATAAAATAACAAGTGAGATCGTCTCCATAGGGATCAGTTAGCTATAAACTGGTCAAGTTATTATAAAGGAACGTGTTTAATGCTATGGGGAAAAAATTATAAGAATGCAGAGATAATTAAGGAGTACTGATGTGTGTAATATGTGAATTACAACTAACAAATGAAAATTCTATGGCAAGACAAGAGTAAGCATTGGAAACACAAAAATATACACACTTTTTCATGCCCTTTTTAACATAAATTCATGTAGTTTTGATAAAATTCTTATCGAAAAATAATTAATTTTTATAAAATAATTAAATTGTACTTAAATTATGAACATGTTGAATTTTAAATAATTTTATAATTAATTTTGATTAACTTTTATCATTTTTCAATGATTTGCACAAAGGGCAAAAAATGACTTGGCGGACACTACTAAAATTTCAAAACCGAAAAGCAATTTAGCCCTCTTCAGATTTTGGGCCTAGTCCACTTTCTCTCTTCTTTTCCATTAGTACTTTTGAAAATGGGCCACAAATCCATTGAGGAAATCTTTTTATTATAGTGGTTTTATGGTGTATGATTTTATGGTCTAAGATTTCACAAGAAGATTTTTTTCGAAAATTTCGACGTTTGGGCACTCAATTTATTCAAAAGGACTAAATTGTAAATAATGCTAAAGTTGAGTTCTACATGCTAGAAGTGTCCAATTTATATGAAATTTTAAATTAGAGGTCCTTAAATGGCAATTAGACCAATTGTTAAATTTTTGGACAAAAAATGGACATTAGATAAGTGAAATAAGATATTTTTAAGTTAGGGGCATTTTGGTAATTTGGTAATTAAATGGACTAAAAGACGAAATAAAAGTTAAAAACCTTTGTCCATCTTCTTCCTTGGCTGAACTTAGCATGGGGGAAGCCATGGCTAGGGTTTTCAAGCTTTCAAGCCCAGTAGTAAGTGCATCCAATCCCCGTTTTTAATGTTATTTACATTTTTGAGATTCTCGTAACTCGGTTTAGCTATTTCTACCATAATTTTGAGCTAGGGTTTGTGTTCAAAAATTTACCCACGTATGACATGCATGTATTTTGATGATTTATGGAAGAATATGGAAGTTTGATGTATGATAAATATATGTTTTCTAAGTGATTTTCATGAAAAATGCATAAAAGGACAAAATTGTAAAAGTTATGAAATTGGTCATACATGAGTGAAATAGTGAAAATTAGGGGCTGCTGTAGTTAAGAAAATGATTCGGCTAGGCTTGAAATACAAGAAAGTTAAATGAAAATCATTTTACGAGCCTAGGGGAAAAAGTGTAATTATGTGAAAGTGTAGCGGCAAAATCGTAATTTTGTCAAAGTATGAATTATGAGGTAATTTAATTAATGTGAGTATTAAAAAATTAAAATTATTATTATAGATCAAGAAAAACGAAGCCCGGATCGAAACTGAGGCAAAGATATAGTGTTGGACTAAATCGAGCTTCTATACACATTTTGAGTACCGAGGTAAGTTTGTATGAATTTAAGGCTTCACATGTATTTTTTTATTAAATCATTTATTATGATGTATAATGTACATTATTTTCATGAAATTGAGGTTAATGATAACTTGACGAGAAAATGAATGAGAACATTTGAAGACTCGAAATAATGAGGATACTAATATCAAAGCATGAGACAAGGAAAGTCCGTGTAAGATCATGTCAAGACATGGCATCACCAGTAAGGCAAGGATATCATGTAAGTCCATGACAATTCATGGCTTTGAAATGTTATAATGAGGCAAAGGTTCCATGTAAGTCCATCCCAAGGCATGGCATTGGTGAATTCATAAGGCAAAGATGTCATGTAAGTCCATGTCAAGACATGGCAATGATAACATTCATAAGGACAGGATACCACGTAAGACCATGTCAAGACGTGGCAATGGTAAGTCTCCAAAGGCAACATATAAGGAAGGTCTCGTGTAAGACCATGTTTGGGACATGGCATCGACACCGAGTTAAGGGATCCCATATAAGATCATATCTAGGATATGGCAGTGGCATCATGAGGCGATCCCATGTAAGGCCATGTCTGGGACATGGCATTGGCATCAAGATCCATGTTTGATGAGACTGAGTAACTCAGTTATTCAGGGTAATTCATTAGGCGAAAGAGCCAAGTATGAAGGAGGTAACAAGAAAGCTAAGTAAGTAAAGATAGTAACAAGTTAAATTATTCATGAAGGATAAAGAGTTGTATCTAAGTTAAGGAAGATAAGGAATTGATATGCATATTACACTAGCAAAAGTGCTATGTGATTAAGTGTTGCAAGTACCATGAGTATAATACAAGTATGAAATTATTATGTAACATGTGATGAGTAAGAACAAGTATGAGTATGTAAGCCTAAGATTTTGAGACTTATATTGTTGTTGATGTGTGAGTTGAATGGGCCAATGAATAGCTTGTAAATATTTGATGATGACTAGCTATTGGCATGGCTAACTATGGATATGCTTTAGTATTATAAGTGTGTAAATGAGAATTAATACAAAGAAAACATGATAGAGTAAAGTTAGCAACAAAACAGTTTGTATCGTAAAACCTTTATGATTTTGAAAATTCACCAAAAATGGTGGAAAATGAATCAGAAGTTGAATAAGATATTAAATTAAAGCTTATTGAGTTTATCTTTGCACATGAGAAACATAATAAGCAAAATAATTCTATATGATAAGATATTTGGATTTTAGTGAGACAGGGTCAAAATGATTTCGGAATCCTTTTGTTCTGACTTGAGAAATTCATTAAAAATTATAAACAAATAATTATGGGGTAAAATTTATATTCTTGAATTTCTTAATGAGTCTATTTTGAATAGAAACAAACGATAACATCACTCGAGTCCTGTACCATGAGAAAATTTATTTTTGGTTAAGAGGGATCAAAATTGTCGGATAGTGAAATAGGGGAGACTTTAAAGAATAAAATGTACTAATTGCTAAACCAAAAATTCTGGAAATTTTATGGTGAGAATATATGTGAGTCTAGTTTCAAGGAAAATCTTAATTTGGAGTTCTGTAGCTCCAGATAAAAATAATTTAGTGACTATGACTCGAGCAGACAGCTCAAGATGAATTTAAGTGAATTGAGAATGTTTATGCAATAATGATGGCATTACCTTGAGAACTCAAAATAAGGATTGTTAAAAGCATGGTGATAAATCGTTTATTATTTACATACACGATTACTAAGCTTTATAGCTTACTCCCCTTCATTTTTCATTTTATATAGGGCTTTATACTAGATCGGGTTGGAGATCACGGAGATGCTATCACACTATCAAGCTATCATGTTAGGTATAAGTGAATGCAAAACCTTTTGAGTATATGGCATGTATAGGGACTTGGTCATTTTGTATATGGCCATTAGGAATTGGCCGATATTTATCAAGTTTCATATTTTAATGGTAATTAGTTTTATGAAGTGAAAGTTTATGCAAATGATGTTTAGTGATCCTTCATAGTGTATTATTGTCATGTTATGGGTTGCTTATGTTGGTATATGTGTGCTTATGTTCCAGAGTGGCTATTGGCATGGAGAATAGCCTTCTAATTGTCCACACGGGTAGACACACGGGCGTGTGTCTAGGCCGTGTGTCCCCTGTAAGTTAGTGATATAAGTCAATGTTGACCACGGGCTAGCCACACGGGCATGTGCCTAGTTTGACCCTTATGAGGTTGCTGATGTCACAAACAAAATACCTAGGTTTTTACACAAGGGCCAAGAACACGGGTGGGTGGCCCTGTTTTATGTCAAAATTTTCCAAGTGTTTAAAAGTTCTAGTTTGGTTCCTTAACATCCCAAGAATATGTAATGGGTCTCGTAAACCTATGATAGGGATGTTAGGATTGTAAATGAAAATTTTTTAATTGGAACGAATTTTATAGCCCAAGATTGTATGTTCAAGCAAGCTAAGTCCGGTAATACTTTGTACCCTATTCGATGTTGAATACGGGTAAGGGATGTTACATTTAGTGGCATCAGAGCTATGGTTTAGTCAGTTCTCGGACTAACCTAGCATAAGCAAGAGTCTAGCTATACATGCCATATGTAGACCGTGATAGTGTTATATCTCTCGGCTCTAATGAAATTATTTTGTTAAGATAGAGATGACTTCCAACCTAGCTATTTTTGATAATGAAAAAAAAAAAATGAGATTGAGGTAATTGAAATGTGTTTGTGATGAGACTAAACTTAGAAAGGTATGGATAGAAGTTCATGATATGTATATATTAATGTACGAAGGGAGATAACCATGAGTTCAAAAATGTGAAAACATGGAATAAAATGAAAGTTTATGTGGTGATAAGCCCATTCATATTTGCTTGGCATGCATATGATGATATGTGCCGAACCTATTTGATTAAGTGAATATGATAAGTACACTTACACAAATTGATGGAATCTGTGGCTATGTACACTTGTTTGAATAAGTTTAATCAATATATTAATGTGGACGAATTTTATGTTTACTTGTTAGATTATAGACAGTATGATGTTATGTTTTACGTCTTTGTTAACGAGGAAATGAGTGCGTTTGTTCAATAATAAATTGACGGATAAGACCAATGTTGGACCATGGCAGAGTATGGAATGTAAGACCATAGTTGGGCTATTGGATTTCAAAGAAAAGATCATATCTGGGTTATGGCATTGTGGACATAAGACCATGGTTGGACAATAGCAGTACATGTGTGTACGTGTAAGACAATAGTTGGACTATGGTATCAAGTAAACGATGTACTCCAACCCTTAAGACGTTCTCTAATTTGAAAAAAAATTGTAGTAAGTAAATTCATGATTTGAAATTGTGAATGACAGAAAACATTCGTAAAATGAATATGCATATTAAATTGTCTGAAGTGAATTATGTGATTATGATGATATTATGTTAATGATGAATGTTAAGTCATATGTTTGTATTTATGAGCATCAAGTTAGAGGCTTTATGACCTCACCCCCTTACTAGTGATGCTTTATGACAAAATTTTATGAGAACCATGTTGAATAAGTTCATAAGCGTGAAACTAAAGTGTTCAGTGATGAAAACAGAGATGAGAATAGTTGGAAAGTGAAAGTAGCTTTAGAAGAAATATCAGAATGTTTTAAAGATTACAAAGAATATGCAATGTCAAAGATAAAGAAGAAGCTAGCATTGGCTATTCGATTCAATTGAGTTATGTGTATTTAAAGTATCCTCAAGTATAGTAATGAAATTTGTGCATTCTCGAGTATATAGACGGATAGTCTAAATGAATAAATTATATTTGGAAGGTATGATACGGAGATATGCCTATTGGATTGTTCTAATCGAATGATGTTATTACGAGTTAAAGCTATATTGATTGATAAAGACATCACATTTATGAAAGTTCGAATGATCTATGCATGTTAGCAAAGTTCTAAATAGTTGAAAGTATTATTAATTGAAGCTCTGGTTCTGAGTTTAGTTTGAATTGAGTAAGGGAATTGCGATTGTTTTCAATAATGTACTATTGAACAGATCGGAATATGTTTCAATACATGTGAAGAAGTAGTTTGCACATGCAGACGGTTAAAGTCACATGAAAAAGAATTGCTCGACTAATGATTTAGATACGATCACTTTTATATCTGTGTTGTGAATTGGTTGATTCTGTATGTCCGATTAAAAATGGCATAAGCTTTCTAATCCTAATGGGTTAAAGTATTTAATGTCGCAGAAGGATCTGAAATTAAGACAACGTAAATGTTTTGAGATGTTAAAAGACTAAGAGTGATTATTAACTTACCTTTTGGAAAGCAAGTATGGTTATAGATGCTTGAATGGAAAATCTTTGTTTATTTTTGTGAGTACTGGTTACTCGATTTATCTTATTTGATGATGGACTAGTCCTAGCTAAGTTAAAAGCTTAAGCAATGCTTCTTTGTGAATTGAGAAGCTCATAAATGTGATAGAGAGTGGTGAACTAAACGAGTACAGGGTGAAACGACTTTCTATTTCAAATTTCAAGTTGGACCTGATTCATGTTATTATTATTGTTCTGAGATGGAATTCGAATACTGGGTAATCTAGAGTTTGTATAAAAGTTGAGTACGAGACTCAGTAGTAGTTCGTTGGTTCATCCAAGAGTAATAAATGGTGCAGTCATATAAAGTAGATGCGCTAATGATTGTGTATGTTACATGATATCTTGGATCTGTATTTAGATGATGATATGTTAATAGATAAAAGCCGAAAATCAAGTGTATTCAAGACTAATATAGTCAGTGGTTGTGCGAGAGTGATAATGAGATAAAGTTACCATAGATTTCATATCGGGATTGTCATTATCCCGGAAAAGGAATATGATAATTGGTTTATGGTTGATCAATTGAAAAAAAATATCCGTATGATTATTTCATTAAGTGCAGACTTCTTATTTGATAGATTAGCCGAGTAATATGGTTCTGAGATTATTCAATTATGGAGAGTGCCAGTTCCATTATGTCAGATAGAGATCCGAAGGTTACATCGCAATTATAGAATGAGCCATATGGAACTCTGAGTATATAGTTGCATTTTGGCACAGTAATTTGTTTTTATATCAATAATAAGTCTAAGAGGGTAGTTCAGATTTTGACGGTGTACTCCGACACTGTGTGCTAAAATTTTAAAGGATATTGGAAAGAGATATATGAGATTCAAATTGATTTGTAATTCTAAGAAGATTAGTGAAAGTGTTTCGGGAGAGTTGAAAGTAGCTTTTTTCTGGTAAGATTTTTGAGGACGAAAATCCCTAAAGAGGGGGAGAATTGTAATAGCCTGATTTTAGGCCTAGTCAAAATAGTGCTTTTGGGGCCACAAATTCGTTAAGGAAAATCTTTTTATTATATTTCTATGGTCTACAATTTTACAGAAAGATATCGTGAAAATTTTGTTCGAAAATTTCGACGTTTAGGCACTCAATTTAGTCAAAAGGACTAAATTGAAAATAGAGCAAAAGTTGAGTTCTATATGTTAGAAGTGTCCAATTTATATGAAATTTTAAATTGGAGGTCTTTAAATGGAAATTAGACCATTGGTTAAATTGTTGGACAAAAATGGACATTAGATAAGTGAAATAGGATATTTTTAAGTTAGGGGCATTTTGGTAATTTGGTAATTAAATGGACTAAAACACAAAATAAAAGCCAAAGCCCTTTGTCCATCTTCTTTCTTGGCCAAATTTAGCATAGGAGAAGCCATGGCTAGGGTTTTCAAGCTTTCAAGCTCAAAAGTAAGTGCATCCAAGCCCCATTTTAAATGTTATTTACATTTTTGAGATTCTCATAACTCGGTTTAGCTATTTCTACCATAATTTTGAGCTAGGGTTTGTGTTCAAAAATTTACCCATGTATGACATGCATGTATTTTGATGATTTATGGCAGAATATGAAAGTTTTATGTATGATTAACATCTTTTTCTAAGTGATTTTCATAAAAAGTGCATAAGAGGACCAAATTACAAAAGTTATGAAATTGATCATACATGAGTGAAATAGTGAAAATTAGGGGCTGCTGTAGTTAAGAAAATGATTCGGCTAGGCTTGAAATACAATAAAGTTGAATGAAAATCATTTTACGAGCCTAAGGGCAATAGTGTAATTATGTGAAAGTTTAGGGGCAAAATCGTAATTTTGTCAAGTATGAATTACGAGTCAATTTAATTAATGTGTGTGTCAAACAAGTAAAATTGTCATTATAGATCAAGAAAAATAAAGCCCGGACCGAAACTGAGGCAAGGATAAAGTGTTGGACTAAATCGAGCTTCCACACAAATTTTGGGTATCGAAGTAAGTTTGTATGAATTTAAGGCTTCACATGTATTTTTTTTGTTAAATCATTTATTATGATGTATAATGTACATTATTTTCATGAAATTAAGATTAATGATATCTTGATGAGAAAATGAATGAGAACATTTGAAGACTCGGAGTAATGAATGACTAATAAATAGATGAGAGGATACTAATATCATCAAGACATGAGACAAGGAAAGATATCATGTAAGACCATGTCAAGACATGGCATTGGAATTATAAAGGCAAGGATATCATGTAAGTCCATGAAAAGTCATGGCTTTGAAATGTTATAATGAGGCAAAGGTTCCATGTAAGTCCATGCCAAGGCATGGCATTGGTGAATTCATAAGGCAAAGATGTCATGTAAGTCCATGTCAAGACATGGCAATGATAACATTCATAAGGACAGGATACCACGTAAGACCATGTCAAGACATGGCAATGGTATGTCTCCAAAGGAAATATATAAGGAAGGTCTCGTGTAAGACCATGTCCAGGACATGGCATCGACACCGAGTTAAAGGATCCCATGTAAGACCATATCTGGGATATGACATTGGCATCATGAGGCGATCCCATGTAAGACCATGTCTGGGACATGGCATTGGCATCGAGATCCATGTTTGATGATATTGAGTAACCTCAGTTATTCCGAGTAATTAATCGGGTGAAAGAGCCAAGTATAAAAGAGGTAACAAGAAAGGCAAGTAAGTAAATATAGTAACAAGTTAAATTATTCATGAATGATAAAGAGTTGTATCTAAGTTAAGGAAGATAAGGAATTGATATGCATATTACACTAGAAAAAGTGCTAATCTATGTGATTAAGTGTTACTGGTACCATGAGTATAATACAAGTATGAAATTTTTATGTAACATGTGATGAGTAAGAATAAGTATGAGTAAGTAAGCCCAAGCATTTGAGACTTATATTTTTGTTGATGTGTGAGTTGAATGGGCCAATGAATGGCTTGTAAATATTTGATGATTACTAGCTATTGGCATGGCTAACTATGGATATGCTTTAGTATTATAAGTGTGTAAATGAGAATTAATACAAAGAAAACATGATAGAGTAAAGTTAGCAACAAAATAGTTTGTACAACAGCAGTTGAATCACTTTGAAAATTAACCAAAATGGTGAAAAATGAATTAGAAGTTGAATAAGATATTAAATTAAATCTTATTGAGTTTATCTTAGCACAAAAGAAACGGAATAAGCAAAAGAATTTAATATGATGAGATATTAGGATTTTAGTTAGACAGGGTCAAAATGATTTTAGAATCCCCTATTCTGAATTGAGAAATTCATTAAAAATTATAAAAATATAATTATGGGGTACAATTTATTTGCTTGAATTTATTAATGAGTCTATTTTCAATAGAAACAAACAAGAACATAATTCCAGTCCTCTAGCATGAAAAAATTTATTTTTGGTGAAGAGGGTTCAAAACTGTTAGACACTGAAACAGGGGATACTTTAAAGAATAAACTATACCAATTGGACAAACCAAAAATTCTGGAAATTTTATGGTTAGAAGATATCTGAGTCTAGTTTCAAGGAAAATTAGTGGATCTTAATTTAGAGTTCCGTAGCTGCAGATAAAAATAATTTAGTGACTATCATCCGAGCAGATAGCTCAAGATGAATATAAGTTAATTGAGAAAGTTTATGCAATAATGATGGCATTACCTTGAGAACTCAAAATAAGGATTGTTAACAGCATGGTGATAAATTTTTTATTATTTACATACATACTTACTAAGCTTTATAGCTTACTCCCCTTCCTTTCTCATATCATGTAGGGTTTTATACTAGCTCGGGTTGGAGATCGTCGGAGATGCTACCACACCATCAAGCTATCATGTTAGGTATAAGTGAATGCAAAGCCTTTTGAGTCTATGGTGTGTATAGGGACTTAGTCATTTTGCATATGGCCATTAGGAATTGGCCGATATTTATCAAGTTTCATATTTTAATGGTAACGAGTTTTACGAAGTGAAAGTTTATGCTAATGATATTTAGTGATCCTTCATAGTGCATTATTGTCATGTTATGGATTGCTTATGTTGGTATATGTGTGCTTATGTTCCAGAGTGGCTATTGGCATGGAGAATAGCCTTCTAATTGTTTACACGGGTAGACGTACAGGCATGTGTCTAGGCCGTGTGCATCACACGATCAGCCCCATAGGTGTGTTAATAGGCCGTGTATCCCTTGCAAGTTAGTGATATAAGTCAGTGCTGACCATGGGCTAGCCACACGGGCGTGTGTCTAGGCCGTGTGAACCTTATGAGGTTGCTAACGCCACAAACAGAATATCTAGGTTTTTACACACGAGCCAAGAACACGAGCGTGTGGCCCTGTATTATGTCAAAATTTTCCAAGTGTTTAAAAGTTTTGGTTTGGTCTCTTAACATCCTGAGAATATGTAACGGGTCTCGTAGACCCATGATAGGGAAGTTACGATTGTAAATGAAAAAGTTTTTAATTGGAACGAATTTAATAGCCCAAGGTTGTATGTTCAAGCAAATTAAGTGAGATGAATGGAATTTGTGCGTGAGTATGTTATTAGTTAGCAAATTACCGAGTTGCCGTGAATTTATTTGTAACAATATAAACATGAGTTTCATAATTCTATGTTAAGAAATGTAATTAATCTAACACAATTATGTCATCTTGATTAAAATCGTATTTTGAAATCGTGCATTTGAGATTTAATTATTTAGTTCTCTTAGTTTAAAATCTTAGTTTTTAATCACCCTCTTCAAACAAAATATTTTTCCAAAGTGTTTTAAATAGCATTCATAAATAATTCTATTCACAGTCCCTATGGGTACGATAACTCGACATTTACTTGTCACTTTATTACTTGTTACGATTGTGTACACTTGCACATTTCCATCGTTCCAAGTATGTAATTGAAATTACGAGAATGATTATAAGAATAATATGTAAACAAGTAACAACTAAAGATGTGAAAATAGAGATGCTACATCAAAGGTTAAAGGATCTACTGTAATAGTCCGGTTTAGACCCTAGTCAGAACAGTGGTTTCGGGACCACAAATATGAGTTTAAAAAATATTTTAATATTATTTTATGTGCCTTTGATATGTGATTGAGTATGTGTTAAAATTCTGTAAGGTAATTTGTCTGTCTGTGTGTTTAATTTGACAAAAGGACTAAATTGCATAAAAGATAAAAGTGGTAAGCTATTTGTTTAATTTTTAAATTGTCATGTTCTTTTAATATGAGGGCCTTAAAAGGAAATTTGGCCATATTGCAAGGGATGGACGGTCATAGGCTTATATTACACGGTTTTTATGATTTACTTATAAAAGATAATTTTGTAATTTGTATATAAATTTGTGTTATAATAAAACAAAAAAAAAGAAATAAATAGTGGAATGGTTCATTTATCTTAGCCGAATCTTGCATGAACAAAGAAAAGAAAACAAGGTTTTAAAGCTAGCTATATTCGGCCATTGTTTAAAGCTTAAATTCAAGGTATGTTTTTGATCGATTTTTGATAATTTCTACATTTTCGTAATCGTTATTTCGAATGCTTCAAAACCCATGCTTTAATTTTGTGAATTGATGATATTTTTAAAATGAGACTTTGATGAACACATGAGTTTTATGAGGTTTGATGGTGGATTATGAAAGCTATATGTTTGATTAATATAGTTTATTCTTGAATTTTTGATGAATTTAGCTAATTAGGGCTAAATTGTGAAAATAGCAATTTGAGGGACTAAATTGTAAATTTGATAAAATGTTTGGACTTGTATGAGATACATGAGCATTCAGCTAAGCATGGGTATATAGTGATTTTGTATAATTGATGTTTTGATAGAAATGGACTAAATTGATAAAATGTTCAAATCTGAGGGCTAAATTTCAAATTGCCCTAAATGTGTGTTCATGGATTGAATTGAATGAATTAGTGAATAAATATATTACATTTGAATATGTATAGATCAAGAGCCGAATAAAACAAACTTAGATTGCGAGAAAGCAAAAGTAATCGAGTAGCCGTATCCTTTTCTATTAAACCAAACTCGATGAAGTCAATATACAAATAAACGTGTTTGGATTGAATTATGTATGTTCATATGACTATTGATAATGATGAATGCACATGAGATGATGTACACGTGAATTTCGAGATAGAATCAACATAGTGTTAATGTCCGAGAAGTCCCATTTGAATCTAGGAATGGATAGGATTAACTATGTCATAGCATAGGTGTCTATTATGTGATATAATGTAAGACTACGTTTGGGACGTTGGCGTTGATTTGAGATTTCGTGTAATACCACGTCTGGGATGTTGGAATTGATATGAGATTTACGTGTAAGACCACGTCTGGAATGTTGGCATCGATATGAGATTTACGTGTAAGACAATGTCTGGGACATTGGCATCGTATTTGGTTCGTGTAAGACCCTGTCTGGGACAATGGCATCGATATTTGAGTACATGTAAGACCTCGTCTGGGATGTTGGAATTTTATGACTATTCCGAGCATTCTGAGTATCCTATTAGATTCCGTATGGTTCAACGGGCAAATCTGAGATACGAACTATTCTGTGATCTGTATATCCGTTTCAGGTACGTTTGATGTGTACACTAAGTGTGTATGAAAGGTAACTATCTATATGAACTTACTATGATGAATATGTGAAATGAAATGATGAAATGATATGTGAAGATATGTTTGAATATGTGATATTTGAGTTGATAAATGTGGTATGATATGGATAAGCATATGAGCCAAAGAATATGTGATGAATTTGTTATGGGAACTATAAATGTTAATGTATCAAAATAGTTATGTGCAATATATGCAAAGTTTATTTGTATATGGCTTACTAAGCTTTTGAAAGCTTACTCTATGTATATTTGCTCTGCTTTATAGATCGTCAAAGCTATTGAAGGCTCGGGACCGTCGAGGATCGTCATCACACTACCTAAGCTCATTTTGGTATCTTTTGGAAATGTATATAGCTAGATATGGCATGTATAGGCTAGTCACCTTGGATTATATTTGAAATGTGTATAATATAGCCATTAGATGTGGCTATATAAGTGTTGGTAATATGCATGAGTATAAATGATACATGATGCAAGTTTGGTATGGTTTGATAGCAAATGAAATGGTCAAACTATGGTAAGTATATGAATGCACTATGAGTATGCATGTTTGATCATAAGAATGTTCTATGAAGGATAAATGTGGTTAAACCATGCTTATTGATATATGTGATTTAGTTGTGCAAGTTGGTATGATTAGAAATGAGATTGAATGTGGAGAATTGTTGATCATTTGCTATGTTTTTGGTTGTTAATTGTACATGAAACGGATTGGTACATTGCTTGTAGGTATAACCCAAGTAAGGGTGGCACTTTGGCCTTACAAATGGCCTGTTTTGCTTACACGGTTATGGCACATGGACATGCCTAGTAGCCGTGTGATAAGGTCAGTAGCCAATACTAGTGTGCACGGCCATGGCACACGGGCGTGCTTGGTGGCCATGTAGATAAGTCAGTATACTTGCTTTGATTGGGCATGGCCAGGACAAATGGTTGTGTCTAGTAGCCGTGGGAGGCACACAGCCTGCCCATACTGGCATGTGACCTCTATAATATAGAAAAGTTTTAAATTTCCTAGAACTTTCATACATGTTCGGTTTAGTCCCGACCCTATTCTGAAGCATGATAAAGGTCTCATTAACCTATACAAAGGGACACTTAGTTGTGAATGATGATTTGTATTATAAAATGTCTGTAAAAGTTTTTGATCTGTTCGGTAATGCCTTTAACCCTATTCCGGTGATGGATACGGGTTAGGGGTGTTACATTTGGTTGGTATCAGAGCTACGGTTTAGTCGATTCTCAGACTAACGTAGCATGTCAGAGTCTAGCTATACATGCCATATATCTGAACTGTGATAGTGTGATGGATCCTGATGTGAAAAATGTGATTTTTGTATAGTAATGGATCCCGAAAGAGCTGTCGTTGACGAGTAAAAAGTAATGTGCCTGCTCCCGCGTAAGGGACAGTGCCTTCTGATATGAGACTAGCTACGAGCGGTCAGGAGGGAGAAGCTAAACAAGCTTTCTTCCAGATGATGAGTGAGTAGTTCACTCAATTTGTAAGAAATAACCCGACTGTTTTGCAACCTCCTCCTGGTTAATCCCCCTCAGACATCTGCTATGCCTTCGACTACAAATTTGAATTTGTGGAACAAGCCTCCGGTCGATAAAATTCGTAAGTATGGGGCTGAAGAGTTCAGGGCTACCTAGTGATGACGATGCCGAGAAAGTCGAGTTATGGTTAGAAAACACTATCTGGGTTTTTGATAAGATGCCCTTGACTCTGGAAGAAATTATTAAATGTGTTGTTTCACTGCTACGAGATGCTACTTACCAGTGGTGGAAAACTTTAATTTCTGTGGTTCCAAAGGAACGAGTCACTTGGGATTTATTCCAGTCTTAATTTCGAAAGAAATACATCAGTGAAAGATTCGTTGATTAGAAACGAAAGGAATTTCTAGAATTGAAACAGGGCCGTGTGACTATTACGTAATATAAACAAGAGTTCGTGAGACTTAGTCAGTTTGCTCGAGAATGTATATCATCTGAAGCAATAATGTGTAAAAGATTTGAAGACGAACTTAACAAAGATATTCGCTTGTTAGTTGAGATTTTAGAGATAAAAGAGTTTGCTGTACATGTTGACCGAGCGTGCAAAGCTGAGGCACTCGGGAAAGATAAAAGAAAAGCTGAGTCTAAAGCCCGAGATGTGAGAAAGAGATTTCTGAGCAAATCATTTCAGTATGTTCTGAAGAAATTCAGAGATGAACAAAGCCGAACAAGAGATAATGTGGGACATTTGAATAGAAATTGAGCTAGATCACAAATGAGCTCAAAACTCCAACGACTTCAGTAGCAAGTGTTGGAAATGTTCGATCTGAGAGACCTGAATGTAAGCATTGTGGAAAAAGGCATCCAGAAAGTTGTAGAATAAATGACAGAGCTTGCTTCAGATGTGGATCATTTGATCATTTTATTCGTGATTGCCCAGAGTCTGTTGAGCCAGAGACTGTTCAGAATCTGAGATCCAATAATGCACCTGTGAGAGGTAGACCTTCCCAAAATGTAAGAAATGTCAGTGGTAGTCAGAGAACTATTAGAGATACTGTTGCGAGATCCAAAGCTAGAGCGCCTGCCAGAGCATATGCTATTTAAGCTCTGGAGGAAGCTTCATCTCCAAACATTATAACGGGTACATTTACAATTAATGATACTTTTGTGATTGCATTATAGACCTTGGTTTTACTCATTCGTATATATGCATGAACTTAGTATCTAGTAAGACTTTGCCTGTAGAGTCTACTGAGTTTATTATAAAAGTATCGAACCCCTTAGGTAAAAGTGTCCTGGTTGACCAAGTATGCAAGAATTGTCCGTTAATGTTTTGAGATATCTGTTTCCCTGCTAATTTGATGCTATTGCCATTTGATGAGTTTGATATCATTCTAGGTATAGACTGGTTGATATTATATGATGTTATTGTGAATTGTAAAAGAAATACTATTGATTTGAGAAGTCCGAATGATGAAATAGTTCAAATTGAATCTAATGATTTGAATGGATTGCCTACTGTAATATCTATATTTAAAGCTTAGAGTTATGTGAAAAAGGGTTATGAAGCTTATTTTTCTTATGTGATTGATTCGAAAGTATCTAAAAGGAAAGTTGAATCAATGCCAGTTGTTTGTGAGTTTTCGATGTATTCCCTAAAGAATTGCCGGGATTGCCTCTGATACGTGAAGTTGAATTTGGTATTGATCTATTGCCTGGTACGACACCTATTTCGATAGCTCCGTATAGAATGACACCAACAGAATTAAAAGAGTTGAAATCACAGTTGCAAGAGTTAACTGATAGAGGGTTTGCTAGACCGAGTTTCTCACCTTGGGGTGCTCCTGTTCTATTTGTGAAAAAGAAAGATGGCACAATGAGGATGTGCATTGATTACCGTCAGTTGAACAAAATGACCATAAAGAATAAATATCCGTTGCCCAAGATTGACGATTTGTTTGATCATCTAAAAGGAGCCACTTTATTTTCTAAGATCGATCTTAGATCGAGATACTACCAATTGAGAGTGAAAGATTCAGACGTTCTGAAAACTACTTTCAAAATGAGGTACAGGCATTATGAATTTTTAGTTATGCCTTTCGGAATAACGAATAGTCTTGCTATTTTTATGGATTTGATAAATAGAATTTTTAGACCGTACCTAGATTGATTTGTTGTTGTTTTCATTGATGACATTTTGATTTATTCACATAATGAGACTGAGCATGATGGACATTTGAGGATTGTGTTGCAAACTCTAAGAGAAGAGAAATTATATGCAAAAGTCAATAAATGTGAATTCTGGTTGCATGGAGTCAGTTTTCTGGGACATATAGTATCAGCTTCTGGAATACGAGTCGATCAGAGCAAGATTTTTTCTATTCTGGATTGGAAACCTCCGAAGATTGTGTCTGAAGTCCGTAGCTTTCTGGGGCTAGCTGGTTATTATCGCCGATTTGTAAAAGGCTTTTCGATGATTGCAACCCAAATGACAAGATTTCTTCAGAAAAATGTGGGTTTTGAATGGTCCGATAAATGTCAGAAAAGCTTTGATCAGTTGAAAGTTTTATTGACTGAAGCTCTGATTTTATTACAGCCAGAATCTAGGAAAGAATTCGTGATATACAATGATGCTTCGTTAAATGGTCTGGGATGTGTTCTGATGCAAGAAGGCAAAGTCATAGCTTATGCTTCGAGACAATTGAAGCCGCATGAAAAGAATTATCCGACTCATGACCTCGAGCTTGCTGCGATTATGTTCGCATTAAAAATTTGGTGTCATTATTTGTTTGGTGAGAAATGCCATGTGTTTTCAGATCATAAAAGTTTGAAATAACTGATTACCTAGAAAGATTTGAATTTACGACAGAGAAGATGGTTAGAGCTATTGAAAGATTATGAACTTGTAATAGATTACCATCCGGGTAAAGCAAATGTCATTGCTGATGCACTTAGTAGGAAATCATTGTTTGCAATATGTGCTTTAAATGCTTAATTAGATTTGTCTGATGATAGTTCAGTGATAGCTGAATTGAAATCAAAATCGTTGTTTTTACAACAGATTTGTGATGCTCAAAACGTTGATAATGAAATAATAGTGAAATGAGCTCAGTGTGATTCGAATTCTGATTTTGAATTTTGAGTGGATGATAACGATTGTTTGAGATTTCGAGATTGAATTTGTGTTTCGAGAAATCCAGAATTGATTCAGTTGATTTTGAATGAAGCACATAGCAATCGTCTATCTGTTCATCCGGGAAGTACAAAGATGTACCATAATTTGAAACAACACTATTGGTGGTCTGGTATGTAGCGAGACATTTCTGATTTTGTTTCGAAATGTTTAGTCTGTCAGCAAGTTAAAGCTGAACATCAGGTTTCGTCTAGTTTGCTACAACCGATTTTGATTCCCGAATGGAAATGGGATAGAGTAACAATGGACATTGTTTCGAGATTGCCTCTGACTTCGAGAAAGAAAGATGTGATTTAGGTCATAGTTGATCGGTTGACGAAATATGTCCATTTTATTCTTGTATGATCCGATTATTCACTTGATAGATTAGATGAGCTTTATATTTCTGAGATTGTGAAATTGCATGAGGTGCCACTATCCATTGTATCAGATAGAGATATGAGATTTACATCAAGATTCTGGAAGAAATTGCAAGAAGCTTTAGGCACGAAACTGCATTTCAGTACAGCTTTTCATCTACAAAGAGATGGTCAGTCTGAATGGATTATTTAGATTCTTGAGGACATGTTGAGATGTTACATTCTTGAGTTTAATGGTTCGTGGGAACAATATTTGCCATTAATTGAATTTGCGTGTAATAATAATTTTCAATCAAGCATTAAAATGGCACCATATGAAGCTTGGTACAGATGTAAATGTCGTACACCTCTGTATTGGACCGAGCTCAGTGAAAATAAGCTATACGGGGTTGATCTGATAAAAGACTCTGAACAGAAAGTGAAAATAATTCATAATAGTTTGAAAGCAGCATCTGATCGTCAGAAGTTTTATGCGGATTTGAAAAGAAAAGATATTGAATTCGAGATTGGTGACAAAGTGTTTTTGAAAGTGTCTCCGTGGAAGAAAGTGCTCCGATTCAGACGTAAAGGCAAATTGAGTCCAAGGTTCATAGGACCTAATGAGATTATCGAGTGTGCTGGGCTAGTTGCATACAAATTGTTATTGCCATCTAAGCTTGAAAAGATTCATAATGTATTCCATGTAAATACCGATCCGATCCGTCACATGTGATTGCTCCGTCTGAAAGTGAAACCTAATCTGATATGACATACGAGGAAGAACCAATTCGTATCTTAGCTTGTGATTTGAAAGAGTTGAGAAATAAGAAAATACCATTAGTGAAAGTGTTGTGGAATCAACACGGAATAGAAGAGGCTACGTGGGAGCTTGAAAATTCAATGAGACAGAAATATCTGAATCCATTTAACGGTAAGATTTTCGGGGACGAACATCCCTAATGGGGATAATTGTAACAGTTCGATTTTGACCCTAGTCGAAACAGTGGTTTCGGGACAACAAATCCGAGTCTAAAAAATATTGTAATATTATTTTCTATGCCTTTGATATGTTATTAAGCATGTGTTAAAATTCTGTAAGTTAATTTGTCTATCTGTGTGTTTAATTTGAAAAAAGGACTAAATTGCATAAAAGATAAAAGTGGTAAGCTATTTGTTTAATTGCTAAATTGTCATGTTCTTTTAATTTGAGGGCCTTAAAAGGAAATTTGGCCATTTTACAAGGGATGGACGTTCATAGGCTTATATTATATGGTTTTATGATTTACTTATAAAGGATAATTTTGTAATTTGCATATTAATTTGTGTTATAATAAAAAAAAGAAATAGATAGTGGAATGGTTCATTTATCTTAGCCGAATCTTACATGAACAAAGAAAAGAAAACAAGGTTTTAAAGCTAGCTATATTCGACCATTGTTTAAAGCTTAAATTCAAAGTATGTTTTTGATCGGTTTTTGATAATTTCTACGTTTTCGTAATCGTTGTTTCGAATGCTTCAAAACTCATGCTTCAATTTTGTGAATTGATGATATTTTTGAAATGATACTTTGATGAACACATGAGTTTTATGAGGTTTGATGGTGGATTATGAAAGTTATATGTTTGATTAATATAATATGTTCTTGAATTTTTGATGAATTTAGCTAATTAGGGCTAAATTGTGAAAATAGCAATTTGAGGGACTAAATTATGAATTTAATGAAATGTTTGGACTTGTATGAGACATATGAGCATTCGGATAAGCATGGGTATATAGTGATTTTGTATAATTGATGTTTTGAGAGAAATGAACTAAATTGATAAAATGTGCAAATGTGAGGGCTAAATTGCAAATTTCCCTAAATGTGTGTTCATGGATTGAATTGAATGAATTAGTGAATAAATAGATTACATTTGAATATGTATAGATTAAGAGCCGAAGAAAATGGACTTAGGTCACGGGAAAGCAAAAGTAATCAAGTAGCCGTATCCGTTTCTATTAAACCAAACTCGATGAAGTCAATATACAAATAAACGTGTTTGAATTGAATTATGTATGTTCATATGACTATTGATAATGATGAATGCACATGAGATGATGTGCACGTGAATTTCGAGATAGAATATACATAGTGTTAATGTCCGAGAAGTCCCGTTTGAATCTAGGAATGGATAGGATTAACTAACTCATGACATAGGTGTCGTTATGTGATATCATGTAAGACCACGTCTGGGACGTTGGCGTTTATTTGAGATTTCGTGTAAGGCCACGTCTGGGACGTTGGCATCGATATGATATTTACGTGTAAGACCACGTCTGGGACGTTGGCATAGATATGAGATTTACGTGTGAGACAATGTCTGGGACATTGGCATCGTATTTGATTCGTTTAAGACCCTGTCTAGGACAGTGGCATCGATATTTTAGTACATGTAAGACCTCGTCTAGGATGTTGGCATTGTACGACTATTCTGAGCATTCTGAGTATCCTATTAGATTCCGTATGGTTCAACGGGTAAATCTGAGATACGAACGATTATGTGAACTGTATATCTGTTTCAGGTACGTTTGATATGTACATTAAGTGTGTATGAAAGGTGAGTATCTATATGAACTTACTATGATGAATATGTGAAATGAAATGATGAAATGATATGTGAAGATATGTTTGAATAAGTCATGTGTATATGTGGTATTTGAGTTGATAAATGTGGTATGATATGGCTAAGCATATGAGCCAAAGAATATGGGATGAATTTGTTATGAGAACTATAAATGTCAATGTATCAAAATAGTTATGTGCATTATATGCAAAGTTTATTTGTATATGACTTACTAAGGTTTTGAAAGCTTACTTTGTGTGTGTTTGCTCTATTTTATAGATCGTCAAAGCTATTGAAGGCTAGGGACCGTCGAGGATAGTTATCACACTGCCTAAGCTCATTTTGGTATCTTTTGGAAATGTATATAGCTAGATATGGCATGTATAGGCTAGTCACCTTGGATTATATTTGAAATGTGTATAATATAGCCATGAGATGTGGCTAGATATGAAACACCCCACACCCGGCCCACGAGAATGGACCGGATCTGGTATGTTCCTAAAGTAAACCGGTTTCAAATATTTTCGTTACTTAGAGAAAATTTGTAAATTTTTAGAAAAACTATTGTTTTGAGTTGGGCTTAGGTTGTAAACCCATTTATTTATACTTGTAAACCCATTTAATTAAATACATCCAAAATAGTTCTTAGCATAAAACTTAATAGTAAAGCAAAAATAAAGAGAAATCCTTTGGGCCTTATGGCCTTATTACATCAAGTAAAACCCAAAATAAAATAAAAGTAAAAAGTCCAAACTAAATAAAATCTCCGAATGTAGCATGGCCACCTCAACGTCTCTAGGCCCGGTCACATCCTTTGTTCATCACTGAAAATAGTTCCCTAGCAGGGTGAGTCAACAGACTCAATGTGCACACAATACTAACATTCAACAAATCGGCACTCATGTTCAAATCATCGGATCCATATAAAATGAAATTATGATGCAACCCAAACCCAATCCTAATGGTCCATCCGCTACACACCACCGTACACGCCATTCACAGTGGGGACTACTAAGTCAACCCTCCATCCGCTACACACCATATTCAAATATTTGTGACCGTAGTCACCATATAACGTTAGTGAGACCAAGTCAACACCTTCAAATATAACGTTGGTGAGACCGAAGTCAACACCTTCAAATATAACGTTGGAGAGACCGAAGTCAACACCTTCTTCCCCTTTCACATAAATCCCGAATGCCCCAAATATATATATATCATGCTTAACATTCAAATATTCACATGTTATAAAATAACATATTTCATAATCCTATCAGAAGTAGGAAGCGTACCTGAGTACTTTTGTACCACATTAGGGTACATAGCCATATTCATATTCTCACGTATAGTCATATAAATAAAATAATTGCCATATGAAATATCGAAGGTTAGTGTGCGTACACACCTGATTTGTTTAGCGATTCCTTGAGATTCTGAAAAGCTAGATCTAAAGTTTAGATCCTTAGTCCCTACATTTGATTCATCCTTTATTACTTAGCATAAATTCTATTTGGCTATGATATCCAAATCCTAGTAGGATTTGTAAAAAGACTTACCTTTGATGCCGATTTGGTGTTTATTCAAATGCCGAAAACTTGGTTTTCCTTCACTTGATATTCGGCCAACCTTGAGTCTCAATAGGGGTTAGTTTTCGGCTTTTTAATAATTAAAGAACTGATCTAGATAATCATACAAGCCTTGGCCGAATACTTTTAGGTGCTTACCTTGTGGATTTTAAATCCCGAAATTCACCGAATAACTAGGGAACACGTGGCCTATGGTGTACCTTCGGGAAAAGAACTTCTCCTTCCATGATTCGGCCAAGATTAATAATCAAAATTAGTCCCTAAAAAAAAATATAAAAGGATGGAAACTAAACTTGGATCTTACCCTTATTTAAAGGAATCGGTTGCACCTTCACTTCAACCTTCAGAGATTCGGCTTAGAGACTTGATGAACAATCGGCTATGATTCCCTTATGTATTTGGTTTCAAAGATGAAAGAAGAGAGGAATAATAGGCTTAGAAGGAAATCGGCTAGGAGGCTAAAAGAAAAGAAGAAAAAGAATGGATGCTCAAGAAGAAAATTTGGCAGAGGAAAAGAGAGGGAGAATGAATAATGAATGGCCCTAGTCCCCTCCTTTTATAGCCGAATTTACTAGGCCAAGAATCCTTTACTTGGCCACCACTCTTCCTTTATTTTCCTAATTAAAGAATAATTCTTCATTTATCCACCTATTTAGCCGAATTTTAAAGAGAATAAAACTCTTCTCCTAAGAGTCCCTATTGCCGTCCATTGCTTCCTCTCTAAGTAATTAAATAAAAAAATTACTTAAATCTTTAGCTAGGTGCCGTCAACCCTTGGGCTTCTAGAAGCAAAATAAAACTTATTTTATTTGCTTCTTATGTGACTTCGAACTCAAGCCCAACACCCTTGCATGTGGGCCATTTCCTAGGGCTTTAGGTGGCATCTTCAGGCCACATTTCCAAGTCCGTTATTGGGTCAAATTTTATGTTCTTTATATTTTTGGGGTTACTTGGCCCTAAGCTCCCCTTTGGGCTCTTAAATTTGACATTAAGGGTCATTTTAAGTTTCCTAAAATTTTCATGACTCTGTATTTTCCAAGTTTCCAAAATGTTTAGTTTCCTATTTTGGTTTGGTTTCCAAAATGTTTATTTTCCTATTTTGGCTTGGTTTCCAAAATGTTTAGTTTCCTCTTTGGCTTGGTTTCCAAAATGTTCACTCTCCTAATTTACTTGGTTTCCAAAATGGTCACTTTCCTATTTTAGTTTAGTTTCCAAAACTTAACATTTCTAAAGCATTTCCTTACATTTCCATACATCTCCTTACATTTCCATACATTTCCATACATTTCCATACATTTCCTTACATTTCCATATATTTCCATACATTTCCATACATTTCCATACATTTCCTTGCACTTCCTTTCATTTCCTTTCATTTCCTCTCATTTCCTTTCATTTCCTTACATTTTCTTTATATTTCCTTACATCTCCATACATTTCCATACATTTCCATGCATTTCCATACATTTCCTTACATTTCCATACATTTCCATACCTTTCCATACATTTCCTTACATTTCCTTACATTTTCATACATTTCCATACATTTCCTTACATTTCCTTTCATTTCCTTTCATTTCCTTTCATTTCCTTACATTTTCCTTATATTTCCTTACATTTCCCTACATTTCCTTACATTTCCTTACATTTCCTTACATTTCCTTACTTTTCCTTATATTTCCTTTCTTTTCCTTACATCTTAGGGTTCTTGGAACTCTTCAGAACACATCCAACACACCCACTGATCCCACTATCTCATGAATTATGCACAAACGCATAACCCCTAATCTAGGATGTTACAGTTCTACCCCCCTTAAAATAATTTCGTCCTCGAAATTACTTACTATCGTTCATCCGTACCGTCTAACTCACCACACTACGCTATTGCTGCGCACTCTGATCTTAAAGAACTATCATATTTTCTAGGCACATTCTCTAAGTTCACAATCGAGGTTCCATACACTTCATTAGCAACATAAGATCGAACTAATCTTATAGCGAGTAAAGTAATGAAGTATAATCTATAAATAAGAAACTTACTCGTTATCTCGTCTGCGCGTCACTATCCTCATGACTTACCGATCGCAGATAAACTAACCTTGGTCGTCTTGCTTCGAACCTTCAACGCCTCCACTTGGTGCTCCACGACCTTGGCCGGAACCATTACCTTTGTTATTCGAACCTCGACCTCGTTGAGGCTGCTGTCCTCCCCTACCGGCCTGATTAACATTCTGAGTTGCTGGCTGTCTATCATTTGATATCTTTGGACAGTCCTTGAGCATATGGTCCTTAGACCCACATTTAAGACATGCTCCTATCTTTTTCCAACACTCACCTGAGTGCTTCCTTCCACAATACTCACAAGGATGATACTGTCCTCTGGTATCAACTTGTCGACCTTTGACCCTCGTTACGGGCCTTTTACGCTCATTTCCCGACGATCCATAACCTCTCTTGGGTCTATTCCTGTCAGAATTCTGCCTAGTCGAGTCCTTGATTCCTTCAGCTACCTTAGCCTTTTCAACCAACGTGGAGAACTCCCTCTCCTGATGTGGAGCTATCAACAACCTTAGGTCATCCCTTAATCCGTCCTCAAACGGACACGGCGTTCATGTTCGGTCGCGACTACTCCTCGAGCATATCGACTTAACCTCGAAATTCAACCTCATGCCGCCATCGATTTGTTTCCCAAGTAGTCCTAGAAAAGCTTTTCATTTGCTCATCAATATTAGAAAGCCGAGCATACTTCTTTCGATATGCCTCTTTAGCATATTCCCATCGCCAGATCCTCTGCTGTGGCACCATCCTGAAGATTAGCCACCATTGGTATGCTTCATCACGTAATGAGGCTACCATTCCTTTCAACTTCTCCTCGGGGTCAAGTCGAGTTCATCCATAATACGCTCGGTTGCTTCCATCCAATACTACAGATCTTGGGTGCCACACCGGACACTCCACGAAACACCTCGGCCAGTTGATTCTGAGTCGCTCAGGCAGACTTTCGAGCTCTCGAATTTCCACCCGCCATGACCACCATTTCAATACTGCAACATGGCTCTGCGACACGCCTCATCCCCGTCCCCGAGCCTGGCCGCCGACATTAACAAATGGGGGTGGTGGTGGCGGTGGTAACTCATTGTCGAACCTTGACGATCTAACGGGTTCGACACGCTTATTCTTCCTCTATCATGCGACCTTGGCGACCACGTCCTCTAGAACTCATTTCCTAGTGTCGAGATCGATTAAGAAATTTTATGGATTAGTCTTTGTTCCACTTATTTATCGGCGAAGAAGTTTTATGGAAAGGTATTTAAGAGTGGTTCTTTCAGTATTCATACAAACACACGTCTTTTTCATTCATTCATTCATCCATCAAACAAGTATGAACTTTCGTTCATTCGGAGAAATGTTGTAGTTTTGTTGTTGTTGTTATTTTCCTCACCCGGGGTATTTTCGTAATTTTGTCCTCTGAGGCATTTTCGTTATTTTCGGAAGAAACACGTTCCTTGGTGTTTTTGTCAAAAATTATTTTGAAAAATTTTGAAGTCTAGGGTAATTTGGAAAAAGTTTTAAATCGGGGTTATTTGGTAGTTTTAACCTCGGGGTATTTTGGTAATTTTTCACAAATCGTGGTAAATTTGTAAAATTTAATATATCGATGGTATTTCAAAAGTTGTAAAACTCGAGGTTCTTTTCAAAATTGTTCCTTCAAAATGGGAATGTTACAAAAATTTTGAAATTTAGGGTCATTTTGGCAATTTTGTAAGTCGGGGCAATTTCGTAATTTTCCAAAATCAAGATGTTTTTGATAGTTTGCAAGTTCGGGTTTTTGAATATTTATAAAATAATAAAATTTTGGTAAAAGCTGTTGAGTAGTTGAAATTTTTTTTTTTTAAACCAAGGGCACTTTGGTAATTTTACCACTAAGGGCATTTTGAAATATTTTTTTTTTTTGAATCAAAGTTTTTCTAAAATAATTGTGTACAGAAATAGTTTTCGTGAATTAAGGATGAGAGAAAGAAAGTGATTTAAGATTTTTAATATTAAGTGTTAAAAAATGGCTAATTCCTTTCGGGTTTTAATTCTTGAGTTTAGCCTATGACCGAGCCTTCTTGGTCGGGGTGAATAAAGCTACGCACAGGCGTGATTCGAGTGGAGAGGAGGTGAGTCACGGACGCTTAAATACCAAGCTCCCATGAAACCATTCCTAGACATGCGTCTGTGGGTTACCACACCCACTAAGTCCTCTAGGTTAGGGTGAACCGAAGCTACGCACTGTAGGATTCAAGAAGAGGAGGTGAGTCACTAGGGCTGCTTAAATACCAAGCTCTTCAGATCCACTCCTAGACATGCGTACCATGGTTGCCACACCTAGCTTAATTGACTTAGCCATAGGTTGGTTTGGTGCCTTAAGTCTTATGTGTTTGTGTTTGAGTACACTAATCCTAGGGTTCAAGTTCCTATCATGCTATTCTACGTTCCATGCCTTTTCTACCCTTATAAAATTTCAGAATCACACATAGAGTTAGGGGTACTTACGGTGGATCATGAATTCGGAGACTTAGGGGCCATGTCTTTATACTGTCCATTTGTAAAATACTTTCATAAAACTCATTTGGCCTTGTTAAGAGAAAATGTTTTGGGCCTTAGGCCACGTGCCGAGAGTTTGAACTGGCTCGATACCAAATTGAAACACCCACACCCTACCACGAGAATGGACCAGGATCGGTATGTTCCTAAAGTAAACCGGTTTCAAATATTTTCGTTACTTAGAGAAAATTTGTAAATTTTAGAAAACTATTGTTTTGAGTTGGGCTTAGGTTGTAAACCCATTTATTTATACTTGTAAACCCATTTAATTAAATACATCCAAAATAGTTCTTAGCATAAAACTTAATAGTAAAGCAAAAATAAAGAGAAATCACTTGGGCCTTATGGCCTTATTACATCAAGTAAAACCCAAAATAAAATAAAAGTAAAAAGTCCAAACTAAATAAAATCTCGAATGTAGCATGGCCACCTCAACGTCTCACCGCCCGGTTCAGTCCTTTATTCATCACCGAAAATAGTTCCACAGCGGGTGAGTCAACAGACTCAATGTGCACACAATACTAACATTCAACAAATCAGGCACTCATGTTCAAATCATCGGATCCATATAAAAATGAAATTATGATGCAACCCAAACCCAATCCTAATGGTCCATCCGCTACACACCACCCGTACCTGCCATTCACACCGTGGGGACTACTAAGTCAACCCTCCATCCGCTACACACCATATTCAAATATTTGTGACCGTAGTCACCATATAACGTTGGTGAGACCGAAGTCAACACCTTCAAATATAACGTTGGTGAGACCGAAGTCAACACCTTCAAATATAACGTTGGTGAGACCGAAGTCAACACCTTCTTCCCCTTTCACATAAATCCCGAATGCCCCAAATATATATATATCATGCTTAACATTCAAATATTCACATGTTATAAAATAACATATTTCATAATCCTATCGTAAGTAGGCGTGCACGAGTACTTTTGTACCACATTAGGGTACATAGCCATATTCATATTCTCACGTATAGTCATATAAATAAAATAATTGCCATATGAAATATCGAAGGTTAGTGTGCGTACACACCTGATTTGTTTAGCGATTCCTTGAGATTCCGAAAAGCTAGATCTAAAGTTTAGATCCTTAGTCCCTACATTTGATTCATCCTTTATTACTTAGCATAAATTCTATTTGGCTATGATATCCAAATCCTAGTAGGATTTGTAAAAGACTTACCTTTGATGCCGATTTGGTGTTTATTCAAATGCGAAAACTTGGTTTTCCTTCACTTGATATTCGCCAACCTTGAGTCTCAATAGGGTTAGTTTTCGCTTTTTAATAATTAAAGAACTGATCTAGATAATCATACAAGCCTTGGCGAATACTTTTAGGTGCTTACCTTGTGGATTTTAAATCCGAAATTCACCGAATAACTAGGGAACACGTGGCCTATGGTGTACCTTCGAAAAGAACTTCTCCTTCCATGATTCGCCAAGATTAATAATCAAAATTAGTCCCTAAAAAAAATATAAAAGGATGGAAACTAAACTTGGATCTTACCCTTATTTAAAGGAATCGGTTGCACCTTCACTTCAACCTTCGGAGATTGGCTTAGAGACTTGATGAACAATGGCTATGATTCCCTTATGTATTTGGTTTCAAAGATGAAAGAAGAGAGGAATAATAGGCTTAGAAGGAAATCGGCTAGGAGGCTAAAAGAAAATAAGAAAAAGATTGGATGCTCAAGAAGAAAATTTGGCGAGGAAAAGAGAGGAGAATGAATAATGAATGGCCCTAGTCCCTCCTTTTATAGCCGAATTTACTAGGCCAAGAATCCTTTACTTGGCCACCACTCTTCCTTTATTTTCCTAATTAAAGAATAATTCTTCATTTATCCACCTATTTAGTCAATTTTAAAGAGAATAAAACTCTTCTCCTAAGAGTCCCTATTTAGTCCATTGCTTCCTCTCTAAGTAATTAAATAAAAAATTACTTAAATCTTTAGCTAGGTGCCGTCCAACCCTTGGGCTTCTAGAAGCAAAATAAAACTTATTTTATTTGCTTCTTATGTGACTCGAACTCAAGCCCAACACCCTTGCATGTGGGCCATTTCCTAGGGCTTTAGGTGGCATCTTCAGGCCACATTTCCAAGTCCGTTATTGGGTCAAATTTTATGTTCTTTATATTTTGGGGTTACTTGGCCCTAAGCTCCCTTTGGGCTCTTAAATTTGAAATTCGGGTCATTTTAAGTTTCCTAAAATTTTCATGGCTCAGTATTTTCCAAGTTTCCAAAATGTTTAGTTTCCTATTTTGGTTTGGTTTCCAAAATGTTTATTTTCCTATTTTGGCTTGGTTTCCAAAATGTTTAGTTTCCTCTTTGGCTTGGTTTCCAAAATGTTCACTCTCCTAATTTACTTGGTTTCCAAAATGGTCACTTTCCTATTTTAGTTTAGTTTCCAAAACTTAACATTTCTAAAGCATTTCCTTACATTTCCATACATCTCCTTACATTTCCATACATTTCCATACATTTCCATACATTTCCTTACATTTCCATATATTTCCATACATTTCCATACATTTCCATACATTTCCTTGCACTTCCTTTCATTTCCTTTCATTTCCTCTCATTTCCTTTCATTTCCTTACATTTTCTTTATATTTCCTTACATCTCCATACATTTCCATACATTTCCATGCATTTCCATACATTTCCTTACATTTCCATACATTTCCATACCTTTCCATACATTTCTTACATTTCCTTACATTTTCATACATTTCCATACATTTCCTTACATTTCCTTTCATTTCCTTTCATTTCCTTTCATTTCCTTACATTTTCCTTATATTTCCTTACATTTCCTACATTTCCTTACATTTCCTTACATTTCCTTACATTTCCTTACTTTTCCTTATATTTCCTTTCTTTTCCTTACATCTTAGGGTTCTTGGAACTCTTGAACACATCCAACACACCCACTGATCCCACTATCTCATGAATTATGCACGAACGCATAACCCCTAATCTAGGATGTTACAAGATAAGTGTTGGTAATATGCATGAGTATAAATGATACATGATGCAAGTTTAGTATGGTTTGATGGCAAATGAAATGGTCAAACTATGGTAAGTATATGAATGCACTATAAGTATGCATGTTTGATCATAAGAATGTTCTATGAAGGATAAATGTTAAATGTGGTTAAACCATGCTTATAGATATATGTGATTTATTTGTGCAAGTTGGCATGATTAGAAATGAGATTGAATGTGGAGAATTGTTGATCATTTGATATGTTTTTGGTTGTTAATTGTACAGGAAATAGATTGGTACATTGCTTGTAGGTATGACCCAAATAAGGGTGGCACTTTGGCCTTGTAAATGGCCTGTTTTGCTTACACGGCTGCATCACACGGGCGTGCCTAGTAGCCGTGTGATAAGGTCAGTAGCCAATACAAGTGTGCACGGCCATGGCACACAGACGTGCCAAGTAGCCGTGTGTGTAAGACAGTAGCTAGCCTATAGTTACATGGCCATGGCACACGGGAGTGCTTGGTGGCCATGTGGATAAGTCAGTATACTTGCTCTGATTTGGCACGACCAGGACACATGGTTGTGTCTAGTAGCCGTGGGAGGCACACGGCCTGCCCACACGGGCATGTGACCTCTGTAATATAGAATAGTTTTAAATTTTTGAGAAATTTCATATGTGTTCAGTTTAGTCCCGACCCTATTCTGAAGCATGATTAAGGTCTCGTTGACCTATAAAAAGGGACACTTGGTTGTGAATGATGATTTGTATTATAAAATATCTGTAAAAGTTTTCAATCTGTCCGATAATGCCTTTAACCCTATTCCAGCAATGGATATGGGTTAGGGGTGTTACATCTACGGTGTTGAATCTTAAGGTTGGGATTACCAAGAATCTACCCTTATTAACCAATAATTCCTCGACAAGTTTAGTCTTATTCTACTGCTCGTAATAGTTCTATTGTGTTCTACTTCTTTCGAGAGCTAGGCCTTGAGTTACCTCACCTAGGGCACTAAATGTCTATAGGTTTTCACTTTGGTTCCTACTACTATTCTTCTCCTTTCCATATAGAATGTTGCTCTATGCCTAGAGTATGCTACGGGTATTCTTTCGAGTACTCGCTCATATCATTGAATTTTGATCTAACTAACCTAACATTGTCAAAATTAGATTAATTTTATAAACATGCTGCATATTCACCTATGTCTAAAGATTACACACACGCTATTTAAAAATACCATTGAATGAAACAATAAATTAAAACTAATCTAAGCTGTGGCCAATTATGGAAATAAAAGTTTCATCAAGTAATCCCAACCCTATGAGATTTAGCTTATGGGTTGGTAAATAGAATCCAAATTCAAAATAGTAATCAACATAGTTTCCTTATATCGGATTACGGAATAGAAAATAAATAATTAATGGTAGTGTAATAGCCTATTTTTAGTAAAATCAGAACAGTGGTTTTGAGACCACAAATTCAATGTGAGAATAATTATTTTATTATTATTTTAATGTTTTGTAACATCCTAAAAATTTGAGTATCAATATGTTGCTAGAGGTTAGCTTGGGTTTACTTAGAATTTGAATAAAAATTAGTAAAGAGTACTTTAGTGTAAAGAAATCAGGTGACCTTGAAACTTAAGTTAATTAAGTACTAAAAGATGGTATAAGATGAGTAATTGGCAAAGTGGTGATGGTGCCATAAGTTGGACTTGAGGGGAGAGGTTCGAATCTCCTAGCATGCAATTTGGGAGTTTTTATTTTTTTGCTTTATCCTAGCATGTGTCAGCTATGGATAAGATTAGGATGAGTTGGATTAATTATTTTTTGGTAAGAAGAATAAGGGTTATGGAAAGCTTGAGTTAGGGGATAGAATGGCTTGAATTGGGGGATAATGTTTCTTAAACTTAAGGAAAAAGGAGGATGATATGGCTTGAGACTAGGATGTTGTTTTGGAAACTCTTTCATGGCCTTTTGACTATGTATGTGGACGGCATAGGGACTAGGGGGGATGGCCGGTTTTGTTTATTGGCTTGGTAGGCTTGTGTGTTGGAGAAACACATTCTTTTTGGTCATTTTTGGCGTTGGAAAAACGTATTTTCTCTCCATCTATTTTCTCTCTAGCCGAATTTGTCAACAACCTTGAGGAAACAATTGCATCTTTCTTTTTGACCATTTGGTCATTTCTTTGCTAATCATTTTAGTGTTTTATTTTTCCTAGTTCAAACTATCAACACACAAAAGAAAGAAGGCCATTCTTTTCTCATTTTTCTTCCACAAATCTTGAATGGACAATTATCTTAAACTCAATTCTTTTCCTTCTCTTTTCTTTTCTTTCTTTTCTTTTCTTTCTTTTTTCTCTCTTTTTCTTTCTCTTTTCTCCCTTGAAAATCGAATCATCATCATCTCCATCTTCCATTCTTTTACTTCTTTCTCAACTAAAGTTTTTTTCATATTTTCTCTCATGGCCGAATGCTAGTTTGCTCTTGTGCCGAATCATTTTCATTTTGTTTTTTAGTCATAACTGAATCTTCCATTAGACATAAGAATTCTTCTCACTCAATTCTTTTCAACCGTGGGCAATAGAGTGATTTTGGAGGGCAGAAGCTCAAAGTGTTCTTGAGTATCGTGGATCGTTGGAATCGATCTTAAGAGTTAAGGTAAGGAGTTTATTCAAGGATTTTCATATTATTCATCATATTGGTATAGTTGGTTATTTAATCGATTTCGTTATAGGGACGTAATCGCTCGATTGCTACCTCGTGGAACGAGGATAATTGTGGTAAGCCAATCTCATTTTTTAAAAATCATTAGTCTTATTTCGATTGTTATTAGTTTGACTAATGATTTTATGTCGTTAAAGACATTCAAGATAAAGCGTAAAAGGGCGGTGAATAGTCTTGAAAGAGGGTGGTTCCGCTAATCCCCTAAGTATAAACGAAGGTCGCTTTCAGAATCGAGATTTTCCACTGGGTTGCGGACCTCATCCGAGGAGAACCGTTGTTTGAAGTCATTCGTACTACCAAACCTTTGTTTGTTCGTGGATTCTCATCTGCAACGAATCAACAATCGGGGAAAAACCACAAATAGAAGTGGTTCGAAATTTTGAGGGTAAAGATTTAGATCGCTTATTAATAGTGTAGTATTATTAAATAATAGTGTTCTAATTTATCATCTTACGTTTAGGTATTGACTAGCGGGAAAGTCTAGTTCTCACAATAACCAGGTGTGTAACTTCACACTTATCTCGGGTTAGATGTTATACCGTAAGTATTGGGAAAAATCGTAAAATTGACAAAATTGGAAAAATGCGTAATAATTGGTATTTATGTGAAAATACATGAAAACTGTTAAAGTTGTGAAATTTACAAAAAACATCCTCAATGAGTATTTGATAAATTGTAAAAAAATATGCTAGATCATTAAATGGGCCGAAAAATCTGCTAGATCGTTAAATGGGCCGAAAAATATGCTAGATCGTTAAATAGGCCGAAAAATCTGCTAGATCGTTAAATGGGCCAAAGTCTTAGATTGCTAAATGGGCTAAATGTTATTTTGTATTATGGGCCTTAATAAAAACTTGAAATATTGATTCACATGTAAATTGGGCCTTTTGCTAAAATTATCATATGTATATAGACTGTTATGCATACATGTTTGCATGGGTTGGGATTTATGATGAAGAGAAGAAAGGCCTATTGCCAAAATTCTAGTTCGGTGGCTCTGCCACAAATATTTTAATGGCTTATTGCCTCTAGTTCGGTGGCTCTGCCACAAATATTTTAATGGCTTATTGCCTCTAGTTCGGTGGCTCTGCCACAAATATTTTAATGGCTTAATGCCTCTAGTTCGGTGACTTTGTCACAATCTAGTTCATTGGTTCACCACAACCAAATATAACAATGGCTTAATGCCTATGATCGGTGTGTTGGCGGGGTGGGTTGACTTGATCCCCACAGGTGTGATGGTTGGTACGGGTGGTGTGTAGCGAATGGATATTAGGTTGGTTGGGAAATTTCATTTTGCATACATTTCATTTATTATATTGCTAAATCTGTTTATGGGCTCAAGCCCAAAATAATGACTTGATGATCTGGCCCAGTGGATATAGTAAGTGAGTTATACACTGAGTTCTGAGTAATTCAATCCCTTAAATTTTCCATCACAGGTAATGGAAATTGACGTGGACTTGGGCCGAGAATGACTTCGTGGAGGCCATACTACAAACATGAGTTTTATAAACTTTGAACTTTTATTAAGTACTTTCTTTAAATTACTATTTTGGATATGATGTAATAAGGCCTCTATTAATATTTATGGATTTTTATGTGTGGATGGATTTAAATTTTATTTTGATGGGTTTATGCTAATCCTATAATGATTTTTTTTTTTAAAAAAATACTTTGAAACATATGAGATTCTTTAACTTATCTTATCTTCAAATTCTTTTGAACTCTTTAAAAAAAATACTTAAAGGATTTTGATATTTAAATACTAAATGATAAGACTTCAACTAATGTTTCTTAAAATTAACGAATTTAAATCATTTCTTTTGGTTTTATTAAACTTTATTTTCAAAAGGTTTTGTAGTACCGATTCACTTAAATCATTAGAAAGATTAAAAGAATGTTTGATCTATGTGACAAACCAAATCTCGTCTTGACGCATAGACCCGGTTTGGGGTGTTACATGTTTACAACAATTTAGTATTGTCGTATAAAAATTTCATTAAGAAATTTTACCGTTTATATGCTTAATTTGGTAAAAAGGATTAAATTGGAAAATGTGCAAAACTTGAATTCGATAAGTTAAAGGGATTTAATAGCTATGATATTAAATGGTTAGAGAGTTTTGTTGAAAATATACCATGGTTATAATGAGTGGACATTTATGGACATTATATATGTGTTTTAAAAGGTTTTAATTAAGGTTAATTTTGTAATTTAATAAATATATGATAGTAAAATGGTTAAAACAAAGTCATCATCTTTGTTTCTTCCTATCTACCACCAAAAATAGACTAAGTAAACTCCATTAAAGGAGCTTGAAGTTTTGACCAAGGTTGCTTTGTGCATGTAAGTGTGTTTTCATCCCGTTTTTAATGATTTCTATGTTTTTGAAGTCGTAGCTTAACCTAGCTAGCCTAGGGACTAATTTGCAAAACTGTTAAAAGATTAGGGTTTTTCCATGAATGTATTCATGTTGTTTTTTTATGTTTGATGGAAGAAAATGAATCTTTGTTGTTAGATAAACAACTTTTGTAACGTGAATTTTGTTGAAAATGTCAAATAGGGATTTATTTGGAAAAAAATGTGTAAAATATGTGATGAAATTGAGAAATAATGAAATGTATGAGTTGCTATGAGAATATATGAAATTTGGCTAGCTTGGGTTAGGGATGAATTTGCATGAATTTCACTTTACGAGCTTAAAGACTAAATTGTAAAGAAATCAAAACGATAGGAGCAAAATCTAATTTTGTAAAAATATGAATTTTGGATTGAATTGTATAGAATATATATTGAATGGATTGAATTTATTCGTTTAGATCAAGATAGACCTCGTACTTTCTTAGATCGGGATAAAGATAAAGCTTCGGATTAATCGACTCCGTTTCTACGTTTTTATCATAGAGGTAAGTTTGTGTAATTGCATAATATTATATGCTTTCTATCAAACTATGTAACACCCCAAACCCGGCCCAGAAGTTAGGCCCGAATCTGGTGTGTCACAATGAAGAAAACGTATAAAGGATTTGAAATTCGTACTAAAATAAGTTTTATTAAAATCAAGAAAAACAAGTTTGATTTGAGACATTTGATAAAATACTACTAACCTCGAAGATTGATTGATAAATCGTTAGATTTGAACTAATAATCTTATAAAACGTGACTTTTAAAAATGACATTGAAAATTCAAGAAGATTTTCAGATTAAAAATATTTGTAAAAATTTTATTATGAATTCCATTTGTTAATCGATTTTGGAAAACCTTTATTTTAGCTTTTAGAAAAATTCTCGTTTAAAACAATTAAAGCAAAATAATAAGTAAACCAACCATAAAGAAAATAATAAAATAGTTCAGATGCCTTATTACAACTTAAACCAAAATAATAAAATAACTGGAATAGAAATTTAAAATTTAATAACACTATTTTTGAAGTATGGCCTCCTCCGAGTCATCCATGGCCCAAGTCCACCTCACGGAGCATTACCTACAGGGTTAAGAAAGAAGGGGGTGAGTTACTTAGAACACAGTGTGTAACCCACTCACTGTTGTTCACTGGGCCAAAATCCATAAAGCAAATATTTGGGCCTAAGCCCATTTACAAATGTAACAATATAACAAATATAAAATGCATGTGATATGCAATTGCCAACCAAGCCTAAATTTCCATCCGCTACACACCACCCGTACCAACCAACACACCTGTGGGGATCAAGTCAACCCACCCTGCCAACACCCCAATAGCAGGCATCAAGCCAATTATAATATTTGTGGCAGAGCCACCGAACTAGATTTTGGCAACAGGCCTTTCTTCTTTTCGTCAATTATCTCAACCCATGCAGTCATATATATATATATATATAGATAATGCATAACAGTATATTCATAAGGTAAATTTCAACAAAAAGCCCATATTACAAGTTATCAATTTGGCCCATTAGTCAAAATAGAAATTTTGGCCCATTTAACGATCTAGCAAATTTTGCCCATTAAACATATTTTGGCCCTCATAACAAAATATATCAGACTGGCCCATAAAGTAATATGTCAATTCAGTTCATTAAGCAATTTTGTATTTCGGCCTATTAGGGGCAATTTCGTAATTTGGCCCATAAGGGCATTTTCGTAATTCGACCCATAAGGGTATTTTCGTAATTTTACTCGTCGAGGGTAATTCGGTAATCTCGCAACCCAGGGGTATTTCGGTAATTTACCCTCTAGGGGTATTATGGTAATTTCACAACCTAGGCTTAACTACTAATTTGGAGCATAAAATCGAAACTGTCCATCTGCGTCATACTGACTCAATTGACCATCACTCGAGTTAGAAAACTCAAAATCTAAATCCGTAAGTTTTCAATCTGTCCGGTAATGCCTTTAACCCTATTCCAGCAACGGATATGGGTTAGGGGTGTTACATCTACGGTGTTGAATCTTAAGGTTGGGATTACCAAGAATCTACCCTTATTAACCAATAATTCCTCGACAAGTTTAGTCTTATTCTACTGCTCGTAATAGTTCTATTGTGTTCTACTTCTTTCGAGAGCTAGGCCTTGAGTTACCTCACCTAGGGCACTAAATGTCTATAGGTTTTGACTTTGGTTCCTACTACTATTCTTCTCCTTTCCATATAGAATGTTGCTCTATGCCTAGAGTCTGCTACGGGTATTCTTTCGAGTACTCGCTCATATCATTGAATTTTGATCTAACTAACCTAACATTGTCAAAATTAGATTAATTTTATAAACATGCTACATATTCACCTATGTCTAAAGATTACACACACGCTATTCAAAAATACCATTGAATGAAACAATAAATTAAAACTAATCTAAGCTGTGGCCAATTATGGAAATAAAAGTTTCATCAAGTAATCCCAACCCTATGATATTTAGCTTATGGGTTGGTAAATAGAATCCAAATTCAAAATAGTAATCAACATAGTTTCCTTATATCGGATTACGGAATAGAAAATAAATAATTAATGGTAGTGTAATAGCCTATTTTTAGTAAAATCAGAACAGTGGTTTTGAGACCACAAATTCAATGTGAGAATAATTATCTTATTATTATTTTAATGTTTTGTAACATCCTAAAAATTTGAGTATCAATATGTTGCTAGAGGTTAGCTTGGGTTTACTTAGAATTTGAATAAAAATTAGTAAAGAGTACTTTAGTGTAAAGAAATCAGGTGACCTTGAAACTTAAGTTAATTAAGCACTAAAAGATGGCATAAGATGAGTAATTGGCAAAGTGGTGATGGCGCCATAAGTTGGACTTGAGGGGAGAGGTTCGAATCTCCTAGCATGCAATTTGGGAGTTTTTATTTTTTTTGCTTTATCCTAGCATGTGTCGGCTATGGATAAGATTAGGATGAGTTGGATTAATTATTTTTTGGTAAGAAGAATAAGGGTTATGGAAAGCTTGAGTTAGGGGATAGAATGGCTTGAATTGGGGGATAATATTTCTTAAACTTAAGGAAAAAGGAGGATGATATGGCTTGAGACTAGGATGATGTTTTGGCAACTCTTTCATGGCCTTTTGACTATGTATGTGGATGACATAGGAGCTAGGGGGGATGGCCGGTTTTGTTGATTGGCTTGGTAGGCTTGTGTGTTGGAGAAACACATTCTTTTGGTCATTTTGGCTTTGGCAAAACATATTTTCTCTCCATCTATTTTCTCTCTAGCAATTTGTCAACAACCTTGAGGAAACAATTTCATCTTTCTTTTGACCATTTGGTCATTTCTTTGCTAATCATTTTAGTGTTTTATTTTTCCTAGTGCCGAAACTATCAACACACAAAAAAAAGAAGGCCATTCTTTTCTCATTTTTCCTCCCCAAATGTCGAATGCACAATTCTCTTAAACTCAATTCTTTTCTTTTCTTTCTCTTTTTTTCTTTTCTTTTCTCTTTCTTTCTCTCTTTTTTCTTTCTTTTCTCTCTTGAAAACCGAATCATCATCATCTCCATCTTCCATTCTTTTACTTCTTTCTCAACTAAAGTTTCTTCAATATTTTCTCTCATGACCGAATGCTAGTTTGCTCTTGTGCCGAATCATTTTCATTTTCTTGTTTAGTCATAACCGAATCTTCTATTAGACATAAGTATTCCTTTCACTCAATTCTTTTCAACCGTGGGCAATAGAGTGATTTTGGAGGGCAGAAACTCAAAGTGTTCTTGAGTATCGTGGATCGTTGGAATCGATCTTAAGAGTTAAGGTAAGGAGTTTATTCAAGGATTTTCATATTATTCGTAATATTGGTATAGTTGGTTATTTAATCGATTTCATTATAGGGACATAATCACTCGGTTGCTACCTCGTGGAATGAGGATAATTGTGGTAAACCAATCTCATTTTTTAAAAATCGTTAGTCCTATTTCGATAGTTATTAGTTTGACTAATGATTTTATGTCATTAAAGACATTCAAGATAAGGCAGAAAAGGGCAGTGAATAGTCTTCGAAAGAGGGGTGGTTCCGCTAATCCCGCTAAGTATAAACGAAGGGCTATTTCGGGAATCTGAGATTTTCCACGGGTTGCGGACCCTCATCCGAGGAGAACCAGTTGTTTGAAGTCATTTGTACTACCGAACCTGTGTTTGTTCGTGGATTCTCATCGGGTAACGAATCAACAATTGGGGAGAAACCGCAAATAGAAGTAGTTCGAAATTCTGAGGGTAAAGATATAGATCGCTTATTAATAGTGTAGTATTTTTAAATAATAGTGTTCTAATTTATCGTGTTACATTTAGGTATTGACAAGCGGGAAAGTCTAGTTCTCACAATAACCAGGTGTGTAACTTCACACTTATCTCGGGTTAGATGTTATACCGTAAGTATTGGGAAAAATCGTAAAATTGACAAAATTGGAAAAATGCGTAAGAATTATTATTTATGTGAAAATACATGAAAACTGTTAAAGTTGTGAAATTTACAAAAACATCCTCAATGAGTATTTGATAAATTGTAAAAAAAATGCTAGATCGTTAAATGGGCCGAAAAATTTGCTAGATCGTTAAATGGGCCGAAAAATATGCTAGATCGTTAAATAGGCCGAAAAATCTGCTAGATCGTTAAATGGGCCAAAAAATCTGCTAGATCGTTAAATGGGCCAAAGTATTAGATTGCTAAATGGGCTAAATGTTATTTTGTATTATGGGCCTTAATAAAAACTTGAAATATTGATTCACATGGCCTTTTGCTAAAATTATCATATGTATATAGACTGTTATGCATACATGTTTGCATGGGTTGGGATTTATGATGAAGAGAAGAAAGGCCTGTTGCCAAAAATCTAGTTCGGTGGCTCTGCCACAAATATTTTAATGGCTTATTGCCTCTAGTTCGGTGGCTCTGCCACAAATATTTTAATGGCTTATTGCCTCTAGTTCGGTGGCTCTGCCACAAATATTTTAATGGTTTAATGCCTCTAGTTTGGTGACTTTGTCATAATCTAGTTCATTGGTTCACCACAACCAAATATAAAAATGGCTTAATGCCAACGATCGGTGTGTTGGCGGGGTGGGTTGACTTGATCCCCACAGGTGTGATGGTTGGTACGGGTGGTGTGTAGCGAATGGATATTATGTTGGTTGGGAAATTTCATTTTGCATGCAATTCATTTATTATATTGCTAAATCTATTTATGGGCTCAAGCCCAAAATAATGACTTGATGATCGGCCCGATGGATATAGTAAGTGAGTTATACTTTGAGTTCGAGTAATTCACTCCTTAAATTTTCCATCACGGTGTAATGGAAATTGACGTGGACTTGGGCGAGAATGACTTCGTGGAGGCCATACTGCAAACATGGGTTTTATAAACTTTGAACTTTTATTAAGTACTTTCTTTAAATTACTATTTTGGAAATGATGTAATAAGGCCTCTATTAATATTTATGGATTTTTATGTGTGGATGGGTTTAAATTTTATTTTGATGGGTTTATGCTAATCCTATAATGATTTTTTAAAAAAATACTTTGAAACATATGAGATTCTTTAACTTATCTTATCTTCAAATTCTTTTGAACTCTTTAAAAAAAAAAACTACTTAAAGGATTTTGATATTTAAATACTAAATGATAAGATCGCAACTAATGTTTCTTAAAATTAACGAATTTATATAATTTCTTTTGGTTTTTATTAAACTTTATTTTCAAAAGGTTTTGTAGTACCGATTCACTTAAATCATTAGAAAGATTAAAAGAATGTTTGATCTATGTGACAAACCAAATCTCGTCTTGACGCATAGACCTGATTTGGGGTGTTACATTTAATGGTATCAGAGCTAGTTTCAAAACTCGACTGTGGTTGGGTTCAACAAATAACCTTTGTATGAAATTGTTTCAATTATGTTTTAAAGATTAGTATGGCACCACAAGCATCTGGCACCAGGTCAAGTAAGTATTTATTATTGAATGATTATTATGATGATATGATCATAGGAACACTCTAGAACTTCTAGTTTTAGATGTTGAAAATCGTAAAGATTGAGGCTATAGGATATGTTTGCGAAAAACAACTTTATCTCTCAAATCTCATAAAACATCGTTAATAAACACTGAAATAGTTTTCTGATTCATAAAACTTGTAATCAGATTAAATCGAATTAGACATTATGAGCTTTAGAGGACGTGGTCGTGGACGCGATAGACATGGCCGTGGTAGAGGACGAGGTGCTGCGTCTGAAGCACCAAATCATATGCCAGAAATGGATGCAACTGCGTCACTTGAATATGAGACGGGAACACATAATCATATGAAAGAAGATAATGCTTTGACACAAGCAATGCTGCGAGTCCTTGAAAGGGTCACTGGAACTAGAGTTGGGCCAATAGCTCGTGGGTCGATATCGGAACGACTCAGGTTTAATGGTGCAGAAGTTTTTAGAGAAGTTTTGGTGTAGCTCGAATGTGGCAGAATATTGCTCGAAGCTGTGGAGCGGATTATGGATGATATGGAATGCACTGTCGAGCAGAAACTGAAAGGAGCCTTGTCCATACTAAGAGACGAGGCGTATCAATGGTGGCTTACTGTTCGAGAAGGCACCGAGGCTACATTGATTACTTGGGAATTCTTCAAAGCTGCCTTTCAAGGGAAATATGTAGGAACAAGTTATGTGGACGCCCGAAGGAAGGAATTATTGAATCTAATTCAAGGAAATAAGACAGTGGCCGCGTATGAGGCTGAGTTTTTACGGTTGAGTCGCTATGCTCGGACAATAGTGTCAACGGATCATGAGTATTGTGTATGCTTTGAGGATGGGTTGAATGATGAGTTGCGGGTTCTGATAGCCCCACAACAAGTTAGAACTTTTGCCACGCTCTTGGAAAAAGCCAAGATAGTCGAAGAGGTTAAGAACTCAGAACGTCAGAATTGAGAAAGATTTAGAGGCAAGAGGGATATAAAGCATTCAGGTTCTTCAAAAAGGTTTCTGAAGAGGCCTCGGAATGATGAACCAGCTCAAGGTAGAGCACCTGTGGCTAGTAATCAGAGTCGAGATTGTAATGAATGTGGGAAACGGTATTTCGAAGAGTGCTGGAGGAAAATGGGTGCTTGTTATAAATGTGGTTCAATGGATCATCAATATAGAAATTGACCTCGACGTATGTATACGACTCAGGAAGTTCATATTATAGATGCACAGCTGACAAGAGGAACTCAGTAGCCACCGAGAGGCCGTGGACCAGGTCGTGGTGGTAATAGGGCTGGACGTGGTCAAGGTGCACCGGGTCGAGGTAATGGTTCTAGAGGTAACACAGATGCAAGACAACCAGGATTGGTCTATGCAGTTAGACCCCGCGAGGATGGCAATGCACCTGATGTAATAACTGGTATGTTCTTCATCTTTGATGTACCTGTTATTGCCTTGATAGATATTGGTTCTACCTACTTGTATATTGCTAGTGCCATATCTAGAAACTTGAATCTGGAATCTGAAATTACTGATAGTGAAATGACAGTAATTAGTCCTTTAGGACAGTCGGTAATTGTAAATAAATTGTTTAGAGACGTGCCCTTAGAAATTCAAGAAGAAATATTTTTGGCAAATTTGATGGAATTGCCTTTCGACGAGTTCGATCTCATTCTGGGCATGGATTGGTTACCTAAGCACCGGTCGCATTTGGATTGTGCTGAAAAGTGTATGTCAATAAGAACTTTGAGTGATAAAGAAGTAATAATGATAGGTGAACGAAAGAATTACTTGGCAAATGTGGTATCTGCGTTAAAGGCAGAAAAGTTGGTGCAGAAAGGGTATGGAGCATTCATAGCCTTTATTTGTGCTTTGGATGCCAAAGAGTTATCTGTGGATGATGTGAGGACGGTGAAGGAATTTCCAGATGTATTTCCCGATGAACTTCCGGTATACCTCCGGATCGGAAGTAGAATTTGGTATTGAGCTTTTGCTCTAATGACTCCAAAGTGTCCATTGCTCCTTATAGAATGGCACCGAAGGAGTTGGCAGAGCTTAAAGCTCAAATTCAAGAATTGTTGGATCGGGGATTTATTTGACCGAGTGTGTCTTCGTGGGGAGCACTACTTTTGTTCGTTAAGAAGAAGGATGGATCGATGCATATGTGCATTGATTACAGGCAATTGAATAAATTGACGATCAAGAATAGGTATCCTTTGCCGAGAATTGATGACCTGTTTGATCAATTGAAAGGAGCTTCAGTTTTCTCCAAAATTGATTTGAGATCGGGTTATCACCAACTTAAGGTGAAAGAAGCAGATATTTATAAGACGGCGTTTCGAACTCGTTATGGACATTATGAGTTTTTGGTGATGCCGTTTGGGTTAACCAATGCACCAGCCGTATTTATGGACATGATGAACCGAGTCTTTCAACCATATTTAGACCGGTTTGTGGTAGTGTTCATAGATGACATTTTGGTTTATTCAAGAAATGATGAGGAGCATGACACGCATTTGCGTATAGTATTGCAGTTACTTCGTGATAAGTAACTTTATGCCAAATTTAGTAAATGTGAATTTTGGCTAAAGGAAGTGACTTTCTTAGGTCATGTGGTATCAGCTGAAGGAATAAGGGTGGATCCTCGGAAGATTGAGGCTGTACTAGATTGGAAACCACCAAAAATGGTAATTAAAATTTGGAGTTTCTTAGGTTTGGCTGGTTATTATAGACGCTTCATTGAGGGGTTTTCGTTGATTGCTACACCCCTAACTAAACTGTTGCGGAAGGGAGTACAGTATGTTTGGACTGAAAAATAATAAAAGAGTTTCGAGAAATTGAAGAAGATTCTGACGAAGCACCAATTTTGATTCAGCCGAGGCTGGAAAAGAATTTAATTTTTATTGTGATGCGTCTCACACGGGTTTGGGTTGTGTGCTGATGCAAAATGGAAAGATGGTGGCTTATGCTTCTCGACAGTTGAGACCGCACGAAGTAAACTATCCTACTCATGATTTGGAGTTAGCTGCAGTGGTATTTGCTTTAAAGATTTAGAGGCACTATCTCTACGGTGAGAAGTCTATCATCTACAAGGATCACAAGAGTCTTAAGTATCATCTTACTCAGAAGGAGTTAAATTTGAGACAAAGAAGATGGGTGGAATTATTAAAAGATTATGATTTCTCAATCGAGTATCATCTTGGAAAAGCTAATGTGGTAGCTGATGCGTTAAGCCGTAAGGTGGTATCTGATTTGAGAGCAATGTTTGCTCGTTTGAGTTTGTTTGAGGATGGTAGTCTGTTAGCAAAACTTCAGGTGAAGCCTCTGTGGTTAGAACAAATTTAGGAAAAGCAGATATCAGATAAAAAGTTGGGACCCTTATTTCAGCAAGTTGGAAGAAGTGAAATAGAGGACTTTGTTATAAACACGAATGGAGTGCTGTGTTTTCGAAGAAGGGTTTGTATGCCTAAAGACTCAGATTTGAGGCAAATGATTCTACGGGAGGCGCATATAGCCCTTATGCTATGCACCCTAGAGGAAATAAGATGTATTGGGATCTCCGTGAACAGTATTGGTGGCCAGGATTGAAGCGTGAGATTTCTGAGTTTGTAGGAAAATGTTTGACTTGTCAACAAGTAAAGGCGGAGCATCAATTGCCGTCGGGTTTATTACAATCCAAAGATTCCTCTTTGGAAATGGGAGCGAATAACAATGGATTTTGTTAGTGGGTTACCTTTAACACCTACTAAGAAAAACTTCGTATGGGTGGTAGTTGATCGATTGACGAAAACTGCTTATTTTCTTCCAGTTCGTACAGATTACTCATTATAAAAATTGGCTAAGTCAGATATATCCGAAATCGTAAGGTTGCATGGGGTACCAAAGGTTCATTATATCGCATGAGGATCCTAGATTTACGTTACGATTTTGGAAAGCTTTGCATGAAGCCTTGGGAACAAAGTTAAATTTCAGGACGGCTTTTCATCCTCAGACAGATGGTCAGTCGAAAAGAGTAATTCAGATATTGGAAGACATGTTAAGGGGATGTGTGATTGACTTCAGAGGTAGTTGGGAGGAATTTCTACCATTGGCAGAATTTGCGTATAACAATAGCTATCAGTCTAGCATTCAGATGGCACCCTACGAGGTATTGTATGGTTGTAGGTGCCGTACTCCTACTTGTTGGACTGAATTGGGCGAGCGACAGATGTTGGGTCCTGAATTAATATCTGAAACAGAGGAAAAGGTAAAAGTTATTTGAGTACAGTTAAAGGAAGCTTCGGATAGACAGAAGTCGTATGCAGACCTGAAGCGTAGGGATATCAAGTTTGCTGAGGGAGAGCAGGTCTTTCTGAAGGTCTTACCTTGGAATAAAATTTTCAGATTTGGAAAGAAGGGCAAGTTGAGCCCTAGGTTCATTGGGCCATATCGTGTGATGAAGCGTGTTGGTCCAGTGGCCTATCAGATTGAATTACCTCCAGAGTTGAGTCAAATTCATAATGTTTTTCATGTTTCCATACTGAGGTGCTATAGATCTGATCCATCTCACATAGTACCGGTAGAGGAAGTGGAATTGAAATCGACTTGTCTTTTGAGGAAAACCGGTGGAAATTTTAGATGAGATGTTAAAGTGCTAAGAAAGAAGACCGTGCCATTGGTCAAGGTTTTATGGCGTAATCACGGAGCGGAGGAAGCTACGTGGGAGCCTGAGGATGCAATTCGACAACAATATCCTCACCTCTTTTAATCAGGTAAATTTTGAGGACGAAATTTTTTTTAAGGGGGTAGAATTATAACATCCTAAAAATTTGAGTATCAATATGTTGCTAGAGGTTAGCTTGGGTTTACTTAGAATTTGAATAAAAATTAGTAAAGAGTACTTTAGTGTAAAGAAATCAGGTGACCTTGAAACTTAAGTTAATTAAGTACTAAAAGATGGTATAAGATGAGTAATTGGCAAAGTGGTGATGGTGCCATAAGTTGGACTTGAGGGGAGAGGTTGAATCTCCTAGAATGCAATTTGGGAGTTTTATTTTTTGCTTTATCCTAGCATGTGTCAGCTATGGATAAGATTAGGATGAGTTGGATTAATTATTTTTTTGGTAAGAAGAATAAGGGTTATGGAAAGCTTGAGTTAGGGGATAGAATGGCTTGAATTGGGGATAATGTTTCTTAAACTTAAGGAAAAGGAGGATGATATGGCTTGAGACTAGGATGATGTTTTGGAAACTCTTTCATGGCCTTTTGACTATGTATGTGGATGGCATAGGGGCTAGGGGATGGCGGTTTTGTTGATTGGCTTGGTAGTCTTGTGTGTTGGAGAAACACATTCTTTTGGTCATTTTGGCTTTGGAAAACGTATTTTCTCTCCATCTATTTTCTCTCTAGCCGAATTTGTCAACAACCTTGAGGAAACAATTGCATCTTTCTTTTTGACCATTTGGTCATTTCTTTGCTAATCATTTTAGTGTTTTATTTTTCCTAGTGCCGAAACTATCAACACACAAAAAGAAAGAAGGCCATTCTTTTTCTCATTTTTCTTCCACAAATGCTGAATGCACAATTATCTTAAACTCAATTCTTTTCCTTCTCTTTTCTTTCTCTTTTCTTTCTCTTTTCTTTCTCTTTTCTCTCTCTTTTTTCTTTCTCTTTTTCTCTCTTGAAAACCGAATCATCATCATCTCCATCTTCCATTCTTTTACTTCTTTCTCAACTAAAGTTTCTTCAATATTTTCTCTCATGGCCGAATGCTAGTTTGCTCTTGTGCCGAATCATTTTCATTTTGTTTTTTAGTCATAACTGAATCTTCCATTAGACATAAGTATTCTTCTCACTCAATTCTTTTCAACCGTGGGCAATAGAGTGATTTTGGAGGGCAGAAAGTCAAAGTGTTCTTGAGTATCGTGGATTGTTGGAATCGATCTTAAGAGTTAAGGTAAGGAGTTTATTCAAGGATTTTCATATTATTCGTCATATTGGTATAGTTGGTTATTTAATCGATTTCGTTATAGGGACGTAATCGCTCGATTTCTACCTCGTGGAACGAGGATAATTGTGGTAAGCCAATCTCATTTTTTAAAAATCATTAGTCCTATTTCGATAGTTATTAGTTTGACTAATGATTTTATGTCATTAAAGACATTCAAGATAGGGCAGAAAAGGGTAGTGAATAGTCTTCGAAAGAGGGGTGGTTCCGCTAATCCCCCTAAGTATAAACGAAGGGCTGTTTCAGGAATCCAAGATTTTCCACCGGGTTGCGGACCCTCATCCGAGGAGAGCCAGTTGTTTGAAGTCATTCGTACTACCAAACCTTTGTTTGTTCATGGATTCTCATCGGGTAACAAATCAACAATCGGGGAAAAACCACAAATAGAAGTGGTTCGAAATTTTGAGGGTAAAGATTTAGATCGCTTATTAATAGTGTAGTATTATTAAATAATAGTGTTCTAATTTATCGTCTTACGTTTAGGTATTGACTAGCGGGAATGTAACACCCTAAAAATCTGAGTATTTAAATTGGCATGATTTTGGTGTTTAGATTTTAAAGGAAAAATTTTTACTTTTATTTTAGTGTTTATTAAAGTCCTTGAGAGGGTAAAGCATAATTTGGAGAAGAATAAAATTTATTATTGGGAATTTATTGAAGTGAAACAAAGGTGATTAAGACTTAAGCTAAATTATGTGCTAAAAGTGTCATAAAATAAGCATATGGCATGGTGGAGATTGGCGCATGGGTTCAAGTAAGAGGAAGAGGTTCGAATCCCTTGTATAGCACCTAGATAAAATTTTTGTTTTAATTTTTCGCTCATGTCTAGGAAGTGTCGGCAAGGGACATATAAGGAAGGTGTTGACCATGTATTTTTGGTTAGTGTATCAATGGATTAAGGTAACAACTAACATATGGTATGGAATCAAAAGTTTAAGGAAAGATAGGGAGACATAAGGCACATATCAAGGGAAAATTTGGAAAGAATTAATGGCCATTTGACCATATGTCGGACGGCAATATTGGTAAGGGGAAGAGCCAAAATTTTGTTAGTTTGGCAAAATCTCATTCTTTTCTCTTTGGTTATTCTTTGCACATTGTGCAGATTTTTCTTTGTTTTCTCCTTTCAACACCCCTCTTGGTCGAATATTGCATTTGGCAAAGCCAAAATCTCTTGACCATTTGGTCACTTTCATCCACTTTGTTAATTTTCTTTGTATTCTCCTTGTCGAAATCACCTATACCAAAATCAATCTTTTTTTTTCTTTGCCATGGTCGAATATACCAGCACCTAAAGTTCATATTTTTCTTTTCTTTTCTTCTAATCTCCTTGAAATCAAAACAACATCACCATCATCCTTTTGTTCTTATACTATTTCTTTTTCAATCGAAAATTCTCTCCATCTTCACTCTCTTGGCCGAATGTTATTGTGCCTATAAGCAAAAAAATTATTTTTCCATTCTTAATCATTTATAGCCGAATCTTCCATCAATTAAACATCATTCTTAATCTTTCTTTTCGACCGTGGGAAGTAGTGCAATAACGGAGATTGGAATTCAAGTGATCGGGAGAATCGTGGAAACGTTGGAAACGTTTCATTTTGACTGTCAAGATAGGGAAGAAAAGGGCGGTGTTTAGTTATCGTAAGAGGGGTGGATCTGTAAATCCCCCATTCAAACGAAGAGCGGTTTCGCAATCGGGATTTTCCACGGGTTGTGGGCCATCTTCCAAAGAAGTCCATTATTCAAGTAGTACGAACCTCGAGCCGTATATCGTTGGTGGATTCTCGGCTAGTGAATCGATAAGCGAGGTAAAACCGAAAATCAAGTGATTCAAAATCAAGAGGTAAGATTTTGGATCCATTATCGATTAAGATTTATTTTACGAAGTTAGTTGACTAACGAATCAAAATATATTTTAGGTGCCGAGGAGCGAGAAGGGTTAATACTCACAGATCGAGGTGTGTAATTTTCACACTCATTATTGTCTCGGTTGGATGTCAAATTTTGATATGTTGGTAAATCGTAAAAACGATTAGATCAGAAAACGCATAAAAATGTTATTATGACAAAATACGTAAAATGACAAAATCGTAAAAATTACGAAAATGCCCTCGAGATATTAATTGTTATTATGAAAATTGGATGTTTCGTGAAAATGGGCCGTAAATACTCTAGTTCGTGAAAATGGGCCGTAAATACTCTAGTTCGTGAAAATGGGCCGAATACTCTAGTTCGTGAAAATGGGTAGTAAATACTCTAGTTCGTGAAAATGGGCCGTAAATACTCTAGTTCGTGAAAATGGGCCGTAAATACTCTAGTTCGTGAAAATGGGCCGTAAATACTCTAGTTCGTGAAAATGGGCCGTAAATACTCTAGTTCGTGAAAATGGGTAGTAAATACTCTAGTTCGTGAAAATGGGTCAGTAAATACTCTAGTTCGTGAAAATGGGCGAAAAATACTTAGTTCGATAAATCGGCCAAAACCTCTAGTTCGTTAAAATTTAGCCAAAATACTCTAGTTTGTTAAATGGGTCAAAGCCCACTAAATTGCTAAATAGACAAATTGCTATAATTATGGGCCAAATGAAATATTATTGTTAAACCCACCATGTTATGTATTGTTAATAAATTTTATATTTTAAAGTACATGTATAATTGCATGGGTGGGATATATGAAGAGAAGAATGGCATTGCCACAATATCGCTTATTGCCTCTAGTTCGGGGGGCTCGCCACAATATCGACTTATTGCCTCTAGTTCGGTGGTTTCACCACAATATCGCTTATTGCCTCTAGTTCGGTGGTTTCGCCACAATATCGCTTATTGCCTCTAGTTGGTGGCTATGCCACAATTATAAAAAGGCTTAATGCCTACGATTGGTGTGATGGCGGGGTGGGTTGACTTGATCCCCACAGGTGTGTGATGGTTGGTACGGGGTGTTAGCGGATGGATATTAGGTTTGGGTTGGGAATTACATTTTCATGCATTATTAATTATTTTAAATTCATGATATATTGTTGAATTTCGAATCGGGCTCAAGCCCAAGATAATATCGACGATAACTGCCCAATAATGGTGGTAAGTGAGTTACACATCGAGTTCTAAGTAACTCACCCTTTAATTTCTTTCCATCTCGTAATGGAAACCGATGCGGACTTAATGAGGATGACTTCGTGGAGGCCATATCGCTAAATATGGGTTATTTAAAACTCGAACTTTTAATAATTATTTTTACTATTTTGGGATGTTGTAATAAATGGCCTCTATAAATAACTTATGGATTTTATGTGTGTTTGGAATTTAAACTTTATTTTGGACTTTTAAATCATGGGCTATGATTATATGATGCTTTATAAAAATAAATTTGGGTTTTCAAGTATATGAAATTCTTTTATAAATAATTCTTTTTAGTGTTAACTCTTTAACAAATCTCTTAACGGTTTTAATAATACAATGATTTTCAACTAATGTTTCAAATATTTATCAAAATCAAATACTCTTCAAATTTTAAACCCTGTATAAAATGTAGTTTTCAACTCATTAAAGATTTAAGAATAGCTCGAATCATGTAACAAACCAAATCTAGTCTCGACGCATAGACCGGGTTTGGGGTGTTACATTTAGTGGTATCGAGCCGCTTCAAAAAACTACCGTGGTTTGGGTTCAAAATAATTTCGTATGAAAATGCTCAATGGTATTTTAAAGATCAAGATGGCACCACAAGCATCCAAGCAACAAGTCAAGTAAGTATTTATCGCTAAATGATTACTATGATATGATCATAGGAATACTCTAGAACTTCTAGTGTTAGATGAGAAAAACGTAGAGATTGAGACTATAGGACACGCTATGAAAAACAACTTTATATCTCAAATCTCATAAAATATCGTTAATAAACACCAAACAAAATTTCGATTCATAAAACTTGTAATCGATAAACGAACAAGCAATCATGAGTACAAGAGGACGTGGTCGTGGACGCGTAGACGTGGCGTGGTAGAGGCCGAGGTGCTACTACCAAGCACTAAATCATATGCTGAAGTGGACGACTTTTGCGTCAATAGAAAGTGAGACCGGATCACGCGATCACATGGAAGAAGATCATGCATTGACTCAAGCAATGCTACGAGTCTTGGAAAGGGTCGCTGGAACTAGAATTGGGCCAACAACTCGTGGGTCAATTTCAGAGCGACTTAAGGCAAATAATGCAGAAGTTTTCAGAGGAGTCTCTGGTGTAGCTCCGAATGTGGCGAATCATCGCTCAAGTCGTGGAACGGATCATGGATGATATGGAATGCACGGCTGAGCAAAAACTGAGAGGAGCTGTATCCTTATTGAGAGATGAGGCGTATCAGTGGTGGCTTACTGTTCGAGAAGGCACTGAAGCCGCACTGATTAACTGGGAATTCTTTAAAGCTGCCTTCCAAGGAAAATACGTCGGAACGAGCTATGTTGATGCTCGAAGGAAGGAATTTCTGAATCTTGTCCAAGGAAGTAAGACCGTGGCAGCATATGAAGCTGAGTTTTTACGTCTGAGCCGTTATGCCCGGACAATTGTAGCAATGATCATGAACGCTTGTACGCTTCGAGGATGGACTTAATGATGAGCTGAGGGTTCTGATTGCTCCGCAACAAGTTAGAAATTTTTCCACTCTGGTGGAGAAGGCTAAAATAGCCGAAGAGGCTAAGAACTCAGAACGGCAGAACCGAGAAAGATCCCGAAACAAGAGAGAGACACAGCAGTCTGGTTCTTCCAAGAGATTCGGAAGAAACCCGGAATGATGAATCGTTCAAGGCGTAACCGGTAGCAAATAATCAAGTCGAGATTGCATCGAGTGTGGGAAAAGGCATTTTGGGGAATGTTGGAGGAAAACAGTGCATGCTACAAATGCGGTTCAATGGAACATCAAGACAAAAGTTGTCCTCGACGAATGGATACGACTCAAGAAGTTCGTAATAATGATGCACACCGGCCAGGGTAATCAAGACCACCGAGAGGTCGTGGACCAGTCGTGGTGGTAATGGGGCTGGTCGTGGTCAAGGTGCACCGGTCGAGGCAATGGTAATAGAGGAAATGCGATGCAAGACGGCTGGATCGGTTTATGCGGTTAGACGCCAAGACGGCAATGCACTGATGTGATAACTGCACGTTCTTCATTTTGATGTACTGTTATTGCCTTAATAGATATTGGCTCTACTCATTCATATGTATCTAGTGCCATATCCGAAATCAATTTAGAATCAAATTATCGAAAATGAGATGACGAGAATCATCCTTTAGACAACAAGAATCGTTAATAAAATATTTAAAGACGTGCCTTAAAAATCCAAGAGGAAGTATTCTTAGCAAATTTGATGGAACTACCTTTCGCGAGTTCGATCTCATTCGGCATGGATTGGCTGGTCAAACATCTAAGCGCAATTGGATTGTCTTTGAAAACGAATGTCGATGAAGGACCTCGGATGATAAGGAAGTCATAATGATTGGTGAACGAAAGAACTATCGGCAAATGTGGTTTCGCATTAAAAGTCGAGAAGTTGGTGCGGAAAGGATACGGAGCATTCCTAGCCTTTATCTCGGCTGTGGATGCCAAGGAATTATCCGTGAATGATGTGAGGACGGTGAAGGAATTTCCGATGTATTTCGAAGAACTTCCGCATACCTCCAGATCGGGAAGTAGAATTTGGCATTGAGCTTTTGCTCGACGGCTCCAAAGGTCCATTGCTCCCTATAGAATGGCAATCAAGGAGTTGGTGAGCTCAAAGCTCAAATTCAAGAATTGCTGGATCGGGATTCATTCGACCAAGTGTGTCTCCGTGGGGAGCACCGCTTTGTTCGTCAAGAAGAAGGATGGATCGATGCGTATGTGCATTGACTACGACGATTGAATAAATTGACGATCAAGAATCGGTATCCTCTGCCGAGAATTGACGATCTGTTTGATCAATTGAAGGGAGCTTCAGTTTTCTCCAAAATTGATTTAAGGTCGGGTTATCATCAGCTTAAGGTGAAAGAAGCGGATATTTATAAGACAAAGATTTTGGACACGTTACGGACACTATGAGTTTGTAGTGATGCCGTTTGGATTAACCAATGCACCAGCTGCATTTATGGACATGATGAACCGAGTCTTTCAACCATATTTAGACCGGTTTGTGGTAGTGTTCATAGATGACATATTAGTTTATTCGAGAAATGAGGAGGAACATGACCAAAGATTTATGATAGTATTACAATTACTTCGTGATAAGCAATTGTATGCCAAATTTGGTAAATGCGAATTTTGGCTAAAGGAGGTGACTTTCCTTGGTCATGTAGTATCAGCCGAAGGAATAAGGGTGGATCCTCGGAAAATTGAGGCTATTCTGGATTGGAAACCACCAACATCAGTAGCTGAAATTCGGAGTTTCTTAGGCTTGGCTGGATACTATAGACGCTTTGTAGAGGGGTTTTCGTTGATTGCTGCACCCCTAACTAAATTGTTGCGTAAAGGAGTTCCGTATATCTGGACTGAAAAGCAGCAAGAGAGTTTCGAGAAATTGAAGAAGATCCTGACAGAAGCTCCAGTTTTGATTCAGCCGGAGGCCGGAAAAGAATTCACTGTTTATTGCGATGCGTCTCACACGGGTCTGGGTTGTGTGTTGATGCAAAATGGAAAGGTGGTGGCCTATGCTTCTCGTCAATTGAGACCACACGAAGTAAACTACCCTACTCATGATTTGGAGTTAGTGCCGTTGTCTTTGCTCTAAAGATTTGGAGGCACTATCTCTATGGTGAGAAGTCCATAATCTACACGGATCACAAGAGTCTTAAATACCTCCTTACCCAGAAGGAGTTGAATTTAAGACAAAGAAGATGGGTAGAATTGTTGAAAGATTACGATTTCTCCATTGAATACCATCCTGGAAAGGCTAACGTGGTAGCTGACGCGTTAAGTCGTAAGGCAGATCTCAATTAAGAGCTCGCTTGCCCATTTGAGTCTGTACGAGGATGGCAGTTTGTTAGCAGAACTTCAGGTGAAGCCGCTATGGCTGGAACAAATCAAGGAAAAACAGACATCAGATGAGAAGTTGGGACCTTTACTGCGACAAGTTGAAAATGGCGAAATTGAGGATTTTGGAATAAACACGGAGGGTGTGTTGTGCTTTCGAGGAAGAGTATGCATGCCTAAGGATTTAGATCTGAGGCAACTGATTCTACGGGAGGCGCATAGTAGCCCTTACGCTATGCATCCCGGAGGAAATAAGATGTATCGAGATCTCCGTGAGCGATATTGGTGGCTGTGGTTGAAGCGTGAGATTACGAGTTCGTGGGAAAATGTTTGACTTGTCGACAAGTGAAGGCGTAACACCACCACCGCCTGGATTGTTACAACCGATAAAGATTCCTCTTTGGAAATGGGAGAGGATAACTATGGATTTTGTTAGTGGGTTACCGTTAACACCGCTAAGAAAAATTCCGTTTGGGTAATTGTTGATCGGTTGACGAAGACCGCCATTTCTTGCCGATTCAGACGGATTATTCATTGCGTAAATTGGCTAAACTTTACGATCCGAAATTGTGAGGTTACATGGGGTACTGTATCTATTATATCGGATAGGGACCCTAGGTTTACATCACGATTCGAAAGCTCGCATGAAGCCTTGGGAACAAAGTTGAATTTCAAGACGGCTTTTCATCCTCGATCGATGGTCATCGGAGAGAGTAATTCAGATATTGGAAGATATGTTAAGAGGATGTGTAATCGACTTGAGGGTAGTTGGGAGGATTATCTACCACCGCGTAATTTATGATAACAACGACTATCGGCCTAGCATTCAGATGGCACCTTACGAGGCATTGTATGGTCGTAAGTGTCGCTCTCCTATTTGTTGGACCGAAAGGCTAAAGATGATGTTAGGTCCCGAGATGATATCCGAGACCGAGGATAAGGTAAAAGTTATTCGAGCACGGTTGAAAGAAGCCTCGATAGATGTAAGTCGACGCAGATCCAAGCGGAGGGACATCGAGTATAATGTGGGGATCAGTTTTCTTGAAGGTATCTCCTTGGAAAAGATCTTGATTCGGAAGGAAGGGCAAGCTAAGTCCTAGATATATTGGACCTTATCGTGTCTTTGAAGCGTGTTGGTCCAATGGCATATCGATTGAGTTACCTCCGAGTTGGATCAAATTCACAATGTCTTTCATGTTTCCATGTTGAGGCGTTATAGGTCGGATCCTTTGCACATTATACGGTAGAAGAATTGAGTGAATTGATTTGTCCTTTGAAGAAGAACCGGTGGAAATCCTAGACCGAGATGTCAAGGTACTAAGGAAGAAAAGCGTGCCGTTAGTCAAAGTTCTATGGCGTAACCACGGAGTGGAAGAAGCTACGTGGGAGCCAGAGGATGCAATTCGCAACAATACCTCACCTTTTTCAACTGTAAATTTCGAGGACTAAATTTTCTTTAAGGAGGGTAGAGTTGTAACACCTAAAAATCGAGTATTTAAATTGGCATGATTTTGGTGTTTAGATTTTAAAGGAAAAATTTTTACTTTTATTTTAGTGTTTATTAAAGTCCTAGAGAGGGTAAAGCATAATTTGGAGAAGAATAAAATTTATTATTGGGAATTTATTGAAGTGAAACAAAGGTGATTAAGACTTAAGCTAAATTATGTGCTAAAAGTGTCATAAAATAAGCATATGGCATGGTGGAGATTGGCGCATGGGTTCAAGTAAGAGGGAAGAGGTTCAATCCCTTGTATAGCACCTAGATAAAATTTTTGTTTTAATTTTCTGCTCATGTCTAGGAAGTGTCGGCAAGGGACATATAAGGAAGGTGTTGACCATGTATTTTGGTTAGTGTATCAATGGATTAAGGTAACAACTAACATATGGTATGGAATCAAAAGTTTAAGGAAAGATAGGGAGACATAAGGCACATATCAAGGGAAAATTTGGAAAGAATTAATGGCCATTTGACCATATTTGGACGGCAATATTGGTAAGGGGAAGAGCCAAAATTTTGTTAGTTTGGCAAAAATCTCATTCTTTTCTCTTTGGTTATTCTTTGCACATTGTGCAGATTTTTCTTTGTTTTCTCCTTTCAACACCCTCTTGGTCGAATATTGCATTTGGCAAAGCCAAAATCTCTTGACCATTTGGTCACTTTCATCCACTTTGTTAATTTTCTTTTGTATTCTCCTTCAGCCGAAATCACCTATACCAAAATCAATCTTTTTTTTTTTCTTTGCCATGGCGAATATACCAAAGACCTAAAGTTCATATTTTCTTTTCTTTTCTTCTAATCTCCTTGAAATCAAAACAACATCACCATCATCCTTTTGTTCTTATACTATTTCTTTTCAATCGAAAATTCTCTCCATCTTCACTCTCTTGGCGAATGTTATTGTGCCTATAAGCAAAAAAATTATTTTTCCATTCTTAATCATTTATAGTAATCTTCCATCAATTAAACATCATTCTTAATCTTTCTTTTCGATCGTGGGAAGTAGTGCAATAACGAGATTGGAATTCAAGTGATCGGAGAATCGTGGAAACGTTGGAAACGTTTCATTTTGACCGCCAAGATAGGGAAGAAAAGGCGGTGTTTAGTTATCGTAAGAGGGTGGATCTCAGAATCCCCATTCAAACGAAGAGCGGTTTCGCAAATCGGATTTTCCACGGGTTGTGGGCCATCTTCCAAAGAAGTCCATTATTCAAGTAGTACGAACCTCTGAGCCGTTATCGTTGGTGGATTCTCGTGAGCTAGTGAATCGATAAGTTTAGGCAAAATCGAAAATCAAGTGATTCAAAATCAAGAGGGTAAGATTTTGGATCCATTATCGATTAAGATTTATTTTACGAGTTAGTTGACTAACTAATCAAAATATATTTTAGGTGCCGAGGAGCGAGAAGGGTTAATACTCACGGTATCGAGGTGTGTAATTTTCACACTCATTATTGTCTCGGTTGGATGTCAAATTTCGATATGTTGGTAAATCGAAAACGATTAGATCGGTAAAACGCATAAAAATGTTATTATGACAAAATACGTAAAATGACAAAATCGTAAAAATTACGAAAATGCCTCGAGATATTAATTGTTATTATGAAAATTGGATGTTTCGTGAAAATGGGCCGTAAATACTCTAGTTCGTGAAAATGGGCCGTAAATACTCTAGTTCGTGAAAATGGGTAGTAAATACTCTAGTTCGTGAAAATGGGTAGTAAATACTCTAGTTCGTGAAAATGGGCCGTAAATACTCTAGTTCGTGAAAATGGGCCGTAAATACTCTAGTTCGTGAAAATGGGCCGTAAATACTCTAGTTCGTGAAAATGGGCCGTAAATACTCTAGTTCGTGAAAATGGGCCGTAAATACTCTAGTTCGTGAAAATGGGCCGTAAATACTCTAGTTCGTGAAAATGGGTAGTAAATACTCTAGTTCGTGAAAATGGGCGAAAAATACTCTAGTTCGATAAATCGGCCAAAACCTCTAGTTCGTTAAAATTTAGCCAAAATACTCTAGTTTGTTAAATGGGTCAAAGCCCACTAAATTGCTAAATAGACAAATTGCTATAATTATGGGCCAAATGAAATATTATTGTTAAACCCACCATGTTATGTATTGTTAATAAATTTTATATTTTAAAGTACATGTATAATTGCATGGGTGGGATATATGAAGAGAAGAATGGCATTGCCACAATATCGGCTTATTGCCTCTAGTTCGGTGGGTTTCGCCACAATATCGACTTATTGCCTCTAGTTCGGTGGTTTCGCCACAATATCGCTTATTGCTCTAGTTCGGTGGTTTCGCCACAATATCGACTTATTGCCTCTAGTTCTATGGCTATGCCACAATTATAAAAAGGCTTAATGCCTACGATTGGTGTGATGTATGGGTGGGTTGACTTGATCCCACAGTGTGATGGTTGGTACCGGGTGTTAGCGGATGGATATTAGGTTTGGGTTGGGAATTACATTTTCATGCATTATTAATTATTTTAAATTCATGATATATTGTTGAATTCGAATTGGGCTCAAGCCCAAAGATAATATCCCGATAACTGCCCAATAATGGTGGTAAGTGAGTTACACATCGAGTTCTAAGTAACTCACCCTTTAATTTCTTTCCATCTCGTAATGGAAACCGATGCGGACTTAATGAGGATGACTTCGTGGAGGCCATACTTGCTAAATATGGGTTATTTAAAACTCGAACTTTTAATAATTATTTTTACTATTTTGGGATGTTGTAATAAATGGCCTCTATAAATAACTTATGGATTTTATGTGTGTTTGGAATTTAAACTTTATTTTGGACTTTTAAATCATGGGCTATGATTATATGATGCTTTATAAAAATAAATTTGGGTTTTCAAGTATATGAAATTCTTTTATAAATAATTCTTTTTAGTGTTAACTCTTTAACAAATCTCTTAACGGTTTTTAATAATACAATGATTTTCAACTAATGTTTCAAATATTTATCAAAATCAAATACTCTTCAAATTTTAAACCTCGTATAAAATGTAGTTTTCAACTCATTAAAGATTTAAGAATAGCTCGAATCATGTAACAAACCAAATCTAGTCTCGACGCATAGACCGGGTTTGGGGTGTTACAGGGAAAGTCTAGTTCTCACAATAACCAGGTGTGTAACTTCACACTTATCTCGGGTTAGATGTTATACCGTAAGTATTGGGAAAAATCGTAAAATTGACAAAATTGGAAAAATACGTAATAATTGGTATTTATGTGAAAATACATGAAAATCAAAAGTTGTGAAATTTACAAAAAACGTCCTCAATGAGTATTTGATAAATTGTAAAAAAATATGCTAGATCGTTAAATGGGCGAAAAATCGCTAGATCGTTAAATGGGCGAAAAATATGCTAGATCGTTAAATAGGTCGAAAAATCGCTAGATCGTTAAATGGGCCAAAGTATTAGATTGCTAAATGGGCTAAATGTTATTTTGTATTATGGGCCTTAACAAAAACTTGAAATATTGATTCACATGTAAATTGGGCCTTTTGCTAAAATTATCATATGTATATAGACTGTTATGCATACATGTTTGCATGGGTTGGGATTTATGATGAAGAGAAGAAAGGCCTATTGCCAAAATTCTAGTTCGTGGCTCGCCACAAATATTTTAATGGCTTATTGCCTCTAGTTCGGTGGTTCGCCACAAATATTTTAATGGCTTATTGCCTCGCCACAAATATTTTAATGGCTTAATGCCTCTAGTTCGGTGACTTTGTCACAATCTAGTTCATTGGTTCACCACAACCAAATATAAAATGGCTTAATGCCTACGATCGGTGTGTTGGCGGGTGGGTTGACTTGATCCCCACAGGTGTGATGGTTGGTACGGGTGGTGTGTAGCGAATGGATATTAAGTTGGTTGGGAAATTTCATTTTGCATACATTTCATTTATTATATTGCTAAACTGCTTATGGGCTCAAGCCCAAAATAATGACTTGATGATCCGCCCATGGATATAGTAAGTGAGTTATACATTGAGTTCGAGTAATTCACTCCTTAAATTTTCCATCATGTAATGGAAATTGACGTGGACTTGGGCCGAGAATGACTTCGTGGAGGCCATATCGCAAACATGAGTTTTATAAACTTTGAACTTTTATTAAGTACTTTCTTTAAATTACTATTTTGGATATGATGTAATAAGGCCTCTATTAATATTTATGGATTTTATGTGTGGATGGATTTAAATTTTATTTTTATGGGTTTATGCTAATCCTATAATGATTTTTTTTAAAAAATACTTTGAAACATATGAGATTCTTTAACTTATCTTATCTTCAAATTCTTTTGAACTCTTTAAAAAAAAATACTTAAAGGATTTTGATATTTAAATACTAAATGATAAGACTTCAACTAATGTTTCTTAAAATTAACTAATTTAAATAATTTCTTTTGGTTTTATTAAACTTTATTTTCAAAAGGTTTTGTAGTACCGATTCACTTAAATCATTAGAAAGATTAAAAGAATGTTTGATCTATGTGACAAACCAAATCTCGTCTTGACGCATAGACCTGGTTTGGGGTGTTACATGTTTACAACATTTTAGTATTGTCGTATAAAAATTTCATTAAGAAATTTTACCGTTTATATGCTTAATTTGGTAAAAAGGATTAAATTGGAAAATGTGCAAAACTTGAATTCGATAAGTTAAAGGGATTTAATAGCTATGATATTAAATGGTTAGAGAGTTTTTGTTGAAAATATACCATGGTTATAATGAGTGGACATTTATGGACATTATATATGTGTTTTAAAAGGTTTTTAATTAAGGTTAATTTTGTAATTTAATAAATATATGATAGTAAAATGGTTAAAACAAAGTCATCATCTTTGTTTCTTCCTATCTACCACCAAAAATAGACTAAGTAAACTCCATTAAAGGAGCTTGAAGTTTTGGCCAAGGTTGCTTTGTGCATGTAAGTGTGTTTTCATCCCGTTTTTAATGATTTCTATGTTTTTGAAGTCGTAGCTTAATCTAGCTAGCCTAGGGACTAATTTGCAAAACTGTTAAAAGATTAGGGTTTTTCCATGAATGTATTCATGTTGTTTTTTTATGTTTGATGGAAGAAAATGAATCTTTGTTGTTAGATAAACAACTTTTGTAAAGTGAATTTTGTTGAAAATGTCAAATAGGGATTTATTTGGAAAAAATGTGTAAAATATGTGATGAAATTGAGAAATAATGAAATGTATGAGCTGCTATGAGAATATATGAAATTTGGCTAGCTTGGGTTAGGGATGAATTTGCATGAATTTCACTTTACGAGCTTAAAGACTAAATTGTAAAGAAATCAAAACGATAGGGGCAAAATCTAATTTTGTAAAAATATGAATTTTGGATTGAATTGTATAGAATATATATTGAATGGATTGAATTTATTCGTTTAGATCAAGATAGACCTCGTACTTTCTTAGATCGGGATAAAGATAAAGCTTCGGATTAATCGACTCCGTTTCTACGTTTTTATCATAGAGGTATGTTTGTGTAATTGCATAATATTATATGCTTTCTATCAAACTATGTAACACCCCAAACCCGGCCCAGAAGTTAGGCCCGAATCTGGCGTGTCACAATGAAGAAAACGTATAAAGGATTTGAAATTGTACTAAAATAAGTTTTGTTAAAATCAAGAAAAACAAGTTTGATTTGAGACATTTGATAAAATACTACTAACCTCAAGATTGATTGATAAATCGTTAGATTTGAACTAATAATCTTATAAACGTGACTTTTAAAAATGACATTGAAAATTCAAGAAGATTTCAGTATTAAAATATTTGTAAAAATTTTATTATGAATTCCATTTGTTAATCGATTTTGGAAAACCTTTATTTTAGCTTTTAGAAAAATTCTCGTTTAAAACAATTAAAGCAAAATAATAGGTAAACCAACTATAAAGCAAATAATAAAATAGTTCGATGCCTTATTACAACTTAGACCAAAATAATAAAATAACGGAATAGAAATTTAAAATTTAATAACACTATTTTTGAAGTATGGCCTCCTCGAGTCATCCATGGCCCAAGTCCACCTCACGGAGCATTACCCTGTGGTTAAGAAAGAAGGGGTGAGTTACTTAGAACTCGGTGTGTAACCCACTCACCGTTGTTCACTGGCCAAAATCCATAAATCAAATATTTGGGCCTAAGCCCATTTACAAATGTAACAATATAACAAATATAAAATGCATGTGATATGCAATTGCCAACCAAGCCTAAATTTCCATCCGCTACACACCACCGCACCAACCAACACACTGTGTGGGATCAAGTCAACCCACCCCCGCCAACACCCCAATAGGGCATCAAGCCAATTATAATATTTGTGGCGAGCCACCGAACTAGATTTTGGCAACAGGCCTTTCTTCTTTTCGTCAATTATCTCAACCCATGCAGTCATGTATATATATATATATATATAGATAATGCATGACAAGATATTCATAAGGTAAATTTCAACAAAAAGCCCATATTACAAGTTATCAATTTGGCCCATTAGTCAAAATAGAAATTTTGGCCCATTTAACGATCTAGCAAATTTTGCCCATTAAACATATTTTTGCCCTCATAACAAAATATATCAGACTGGCCCATAAAGTAATATGTCAATTCAGTTCATTAAGCAATTTTGTATTTCGGCCTATTAGGGGCAATTTCGTAATTCGGCCCATAAGGGCATTTTCGTAATTCGACCCATAAGGGTATTTTCGTAATTTTACTCGTCGAGGGTAATTCGGTAATCTCGCAACCTGTGGGTATTTTGGTAATTTACCTCTAGGGTATTATGGTAATTTCACAACCTAGGCTTAACTACTAATTTGGAGCATAAAATCGAAACTATCCATCTGCGTCATACTGACTCAATTGACCATCACTCGAGTTAGAAAACTCAAAATCTAAATCCGTAAGTTTTCCTTGAAAGTAGACACATATATCTTTCTCCTATAATTTTTCCAGAATTTTTAGCTTAACCATTTAGTACATTTTATTCCTTAAAGTTTCCCTTGTTTCACTATCCAATGATTCTGACATCTCTTACCCAAAATCCAAATATCTCATTGTACCGTTTTCATATACTGCTCCCACTTGTTTCCATCGGAAATAAGTTCAGAAAGGAATCCATACATATAAATTATGTCCCATAATTCACTTTGTACAATTTTATATGATTTTTCCAAAACAGAATAGAATACCCCAAAGTCATTCAGAACCAGTCTCACTAAAATTAACATATCTCAGAATATAGTATTCCCTTTTCTTCTCTGTTTCTTCCATATTAAAGTAGACACAGTAAGATTTAATCTAATATCTTACTCACTTTGTAATTCCTTTTATCCAATTTTTCGTTATTTTTCAAATACACATAACTGTTTCTGACCGAAACTATTTTATTACAAAATACGATTACCACTACGAATATACGCACTCCCGAGTGATCACAGATGCTGGTTATTGGTTTTATTCGGTATTTCTACCGAATCACAGAATATTTCATGTAAAATTTCAAAGAGATGTGAGACTTACTCACCATTTCAAACATATATTCAGAAGGGTACGGGATTACACACCTGGATTACGAGTTGTGCTTTATACCGATTTCAACACCACAATGGTGATCTCCCTCGATGCACCAAGAATCGATCCTTATCCTATTGGATCCAATTACCACCGTTTGACTTTAGCTAGAACAATACACGGTCTCCCACTTAAAGGACTACGAAAAGAGAGAGTGAATAAAACATGAAGAAGTGGAGGATAACACCATTTTCGGTTACGATCACGATTTACAACTGAATAGTGATAATTACTTATTCAGCGAAAGAGGAAAGAATATAATCATAGAAAAGAATTCACTTACCGATTGTACATAAATTACCACTCGAATGGAAAAGAGAGTTCAATAGAAGGGTGGAAGATTCGGCTATCCAAAAGGGAGATAGACAAGAGATGAAAATCTTGATCAAACAAAAGAGCAAGAAAGTGAACAAATGTGCTAGGGGAATTCGGCCAAAGTAAAAGAAAGAAGAAACATATGGTCACCAAGGCTTGTAATTTAGGCACAAAGAAAAGGAAAAAGAAAAGAATTTGAGAGGAAAACAATGCACTATTGCTCTACTATGTTTCAGCAAGTTGGGTTGCAAAATTGAGAGAAATGGCACAAAGTTGCCAAAAGGATTTCTGGCCAAAACAAAGCTACGATTTTACCAAAAGCCAAAATAAAATTTCAGCCACCTAACTACTCCAAAACTGTCCACATGCATCCCCCCTTAGGATTAGAGTTTGACCTCCTAAGCTTTCCAAAAGATCATCCATGGAATTAGCCTCAGGTCCCCCTTTCTTTCCTATTTCTCTTGATTCCTTTCCCCAACTTCAACCTTGCCTTATTCTTTTAGCCACCTTACCAAAATAATGAAATCCACCATTGCCATATTTATTCCTTGACCGACGCATAAGGAAGGGAAGCAAAAATAAAAGTCAATTGCATACAAAGTGATTTGAACTCCTTCCCTCAAGCTGCTACAAGTGGCGCCATATCCTCTCTACTAATAGCTCTTTTATGCTAGCTATTTAATCAATTATTTCCATATGCTTTAAGGTCACTTACTCCATCTCCTTAAAGTGCTAAAATACCAAATTTTTCCTAAGGTCGAATTAAACCCGAGACTTCATAGAAACCTCATAACCTTCCAAATTCACTTAACTAATAAGTCCAATTTACAATAATGCCATTCTCTTGTTCTCAGAATTTTAAACATTCTTATGTCCAAGGCCCATTGGGTCCAATCCTACTAAGCCCAATTTCGGGATGTTACAAACTATATATATTATGGATTGCTATGTAAATAATTGTTGCATATCCAACAATGATACGTCGACTATCAAGCCTCGTTTGAACCTTAGGAATTTGTAAGATACAAATGACATGTCATTAGGGTTTACATGTTTTGGGTGGGGTCTTGATGTCCTACTAGTGGCTGAGTTTCAACATTTATTTCGGATACTTGACAACTTGTGGAGTAGTACTGTATAGCTATGTTCGACCCACAGCTCGTGTGAGCAGGCCCATTTCACAACTTGTGTGAGCATACTCTTTTCACAACTCATGTGAGCATTTATGTAAAGGAAATGATAGACTACAGTAATATGTTTAACACACTTTGTGTGAGCCATCCTGCATATCCAATAGTATTCTATTCAGCTCAACGGGCATGAATTCACAAGGATATGGTAAGAGTTCTATATGAACCAAAACATGAATGTATGAAAGACTGTGCAATGGTGAGCTACATGGAAAATATGCTATGTTGAGATGGATGAAAAATCCAAATGAATCATGTTTAAGTTTAATGGCCATCCATGTTTAATTGCTTATGAATTATGTTCAAATATGCTAACATGTTTCTGTTGATGCTTAGGCTTTGGCCAAGCTATTGGTTTGATTATGCCATGCTACATATCAATGTTATATAATGAAATGGTAAGTTAAGTTTTATGTTGTACAAAATTACTAAGCATTATATGCTTACTTGTGTTATTTTCCATGTTTTATGGATTATCGAAAGCTCGTTCAGGTTAGAAGCTTGTCGGAGACCTATCACACTATCCATCGGCCATATCGATAGATTTTGATGTTTTTGAGTCATGGTTATAATGACATATAAAGATGTTTTGTGCTTGATGAAGTGGCCATTATGTTTGGCTTGTAAATATGGTATTTTGGTTGTTGAACTAGTTATCAAGTTGGCATGTATATATGTGGTTTTATTATTGATGATATTTTTGCATTTTGGTGCTTTTGTGGTTAATGTTGGAATGGTCAAGTTGATGTATGTTTTAGTGACTATTTTGGTATGTTTGAGTATGATTTTGGCATGTGGTCATGGTGGTATGTTTGGTAAGGAAATTAGATGAGAAATGTATGGTTCGGTAATGCTAGATTATGCAAATGTTTAAATATGTTTAGTTGTTTTGATTGAGGTGTCTTTTGGGCATAGTGGTTGTATGGAAAAATACCATATTGATCTAGCTTGATTATGCATGTTTTAGGTACATTTTGAAAGATTGAAATATGTGCAAATGGCTTGTAAGTTTGAGCATGTTTTGGGTGAAAGAAATGGGTTGAAAATGGCCTATTTCTTGTCCACACGGCTTAAGACACGGGCATGTACCTCAGCCATGTGTGACACATAGAAATGCAACACGGCCGTGTTGTAACACCCCTAACCTGTATCCATTGCCGATCTAGGGTTGAGAAGCATTACCGGACCTAACGAAACATTTACGTTCATTTCTCAAACATAAATACATCATCAGCACATCATAGCAAATCATATACATAGAGTCCCTTTAAAAGGTCTATGAGACCTTAAACTTACATTAGGAAGGGGTTGGGACTAAACCGAGCACATGCAAATTCTTTTCCAAAAATCAAACATTTTCAAATTTACAGAGGGCACACACCCGTATGGGTAGGTCGTGTGCCTCACACGGCATCAGACACACCCATTTATCCAAGCCGTGGCAAAATAGGGCATATATACTGACTTGTCCACACGGCCGAAGACACACCCATGTGCTTGACCCGTGGGATACACTGACTTAATTCACACGGATTGTCACACGCCCGTGTGTCTAGCCCGTGTGTAAGTCTGACTTAGTTCAAAATGCAACCTTAAGAGACATGGTCGAGACACACGCCCGTGTGCTCAACCGTGTAGGCAATTATAGGCTATTTGCAAGGCCAATTTGCCACCCAAATTTTAGGTCACACCTACAAGCATCAAGCAATTCTAAATTCATATCTCAAATGCATCCAAAACATACTAAAATATGCACCATATAACCTTCAACTATATCATTTATTTCCATATTCAATTCCAACTCAAACATACCAATCCAAAGTTTCAACTTCACATCAAAAACATGTATTCCATACATCATTTAATCCTTACCAATTTTTAGCATCTCTCATCATATCAATATCCCAAATCAACCATGAACTTATCAATATAGACCATCTCATTCAGCCATTTATGAGCAAATCAAAACAATCCAACTTATGCGTCATAAAACAAGAGCAAAACTCATCCATAAACACATTCATTAACAAGCCATATCACATGGCTATTTTTACATATCTCAAACATAACGTAAGTTCTCTAGCCTATACATGCCATATTTTAATATGTACATTTTCAAAAGGTACCCAAAATAGATGATCTATAGTGTGATTGAGTCGCTGACGATCCTTGAATCCTAACTAGCTTTAATGACACTGTAAAACAGAGAAAGACTTCACACAGTAAGCTTTAAAGCTTACTAAGTACGTAATATAACACATTTAGCTTAATAATTCAAATTCATTATACAAAGTTAACTATCACATGGTTCAATTCACATTAATACTCAATGTCATCCATAGTTAATACTCACATAAACATCCATTTATCCTACATACAATATCATCAACCACATAGGTTCCGTGCATACCTATACCATCACGTAATTATCAATCACATTTACCGTTCAGTGCTCAATACCATAATTCGTTCATTCCTTTTTCAACTTTTGATGAATTCACACACTCAGTGCCATTTAGTTAGCCGAAGCTACGATAGTATTGCACATGTAACACCCTTTACCCGTGTTCAATGCCGAAATAGGGTACAAGGCATTACTAGACTCATATGCAAGCAATTATGTAAAACCAAGGCATGACTTTCTGCTCAAAATTAAAAGTTTTCATAACACCTCTTAAACAAGCCTACGAGGCCTGAATCACACATTAGGAATGGTTCGGGATCAAATCGAACTCTTTTAAAGATCTTTAGAAAGACTTAGAAAATTTTCATGAAACAGTCCACACGCCAGTGTGGAGGAAAGGACACGCCCGTGTGGAACTTCACATGCCCATGTTCCACACCCGTGTTGATTTATTTCTCATTTCGAACCTATAGGGTTTTCACACTACCGGACACACGCCCGTGTCTCTGGCCCGTATCCCTCACACGGCCACGACATGCCCATGTCTTAGCCCGTGTGCAAAAACCTTGACATTCTGTTTCTAACGTCATCACCCCATAAATGTCATACGGCCAAAGCACACGCCCATGTCCTTTGATCGTGTGGCAAATTAAATTCCTAATTCAGGTGCAGACTTCATACGGCCTGGGCACACGCCCATGTACCATGGCCGTGTCTTCCACACGGTTGAGACACACGGCCGTGTCTCTACTCGTGTGGTTACTACTGAGCATACTGACTTGCCAACCTCGCATGCAGGGGGACACACGGCTTAACCGCACGCCCATGAGGCTGACCGTGTGTCACACACGGCCTAGACACATGCCCGTGTGTCTACCCGTGTGGACAAGAATAAGACTATTTGCCAAGCTCTTTATACCACCCCAACTCATACAAACATAAATCACACCAAACCATCAACTCATTCATGCATAATTAAACCAAGTAAATCAACCATGCAACTTTTGCATTCATGAATAACATCATCATTTCTTAGATTTATAAGAAAGAGCCATCAACTATGGCCTTATACAAAATCTTTGAATGAGCCAACACATTTGACCAAAACAATATGACATTTAACTAAGTCTAGTCCCTATACATGCCATACTCAAAATGCTAAATCTAACTATACCAAGATGTGCTGATAGTGTCGGTGATCTTCTGATTATCTCCGTATCCCGAGCTGGCTCTTCAACACTATAAAACAAGGGAAAAGAGAAGGGAGTAAGCTTTAAGCTTAGTAAGTCTATATGTAAACAATAAGCATCATACCACATACTTATTAATAAAAAAACATTACATACTATTTAAAAACCATTCATATCCTCATAATCATGCTTACTCATTTCAAAACTTACGACATCCCAAACACATATCATAAACATTGATCACATTTACTTGCACTTATACCCTGCACTTATCACCACAAAGCCACATGTAATTTCACTTAAACAAGTTTCTCGGTGAACACTTCGGAATAAAGTTGGATACTCGGTGGTTTTGCACACAGCTCACCATTTAATAATTAACAAGGTGGTATTGCATACAGCCCACCAATAATTACAAGTTTATGGTGGTAGCGCACACATCCCACCAACGATAATACATACGATGGTGTCGCACACAGTCTATTGTTAATAAACAACAAGTTGGTATCGCACATAGCCCACCAATAATTACATATTTACGGATATCTATCCGTACCCATATTTCTATCCCGAAGGTTCATCCGAGAATTTCCTCATTTTCTACCATTTTTAAATAAATCTTACCAATAAGCATTTACATCCACAAAATGCATTAATGAGTAAAAACATTCGTAATAAGGATATATCGTTTACACATAAACTTACATCGATACAAAATATGTCAGTTTTGCAATTTAGTCCGTAACCTTGCCTTTTCCCGGTCAAGGTTGATTCCACATTATTCTTGATCTATAATAATAAAATTTAATCATTCAATCACTACATAATCAAGACACGTCAAAATTTCTACTTTGGAAAAAATTACTGTTTTACCCTTATACTTTGAAAATTATGATATTGCCCCTAGGCTCGTAAATTGTTTTTCATCAAATTTTCTCATTTAACAAGCCTAACTGAACATTTATTACTCTTATAACAACTCACAATGCCAATCATTTCATGCATTTACTACTCAATTTACAACCTTTACAAAAATGTCCTTTTAGGTGTTTTCATGGAAACACCTTTCACAAAAGTTGTTTATTTAACAACCATAATTCATTTTCTTCCCTAAAAACTCAGCAAACAACATAATCACTCTCATGGAAAATCCTTAGACTTTCAACCATTTTATAAAATAGCCCCTCATTAGCTAGTTTGAGCTTTAGGGTTCTAAAAGTACAAAAATTATAAAAAATAACCATGAAGAACACATACTAGCAAGGATTAAAGATTGCTGAAATTTTCAAGCTCCCATAGCCCTTTCGTGAGTGTAAAAATCGGTGGAAGAAGAAAAGAAATGAAAAGATGATAGCCTTTTCTTTATTTTATCTTATTTTATTCATTCAGTCACCTAATATCACCAAACATTAACCAAATTTTAATTCTCTTGTCCCCTTGGCCGCCATCACTCTTATGAAGGCCTAATTGCACATTAAGGTCCTCCAATTTAAGGTCCTATAGCTATTTAGCGCCTATAGCTTGAAAAATAAAACTTTCGCACTTTATACGATTTAGTCATTTTTCAGAATTAATCATGCAATCGCTAAAATTAATGCACCAAAATTTTCATACACTCATATAATCATGCCATAACACATAAAATAATATTAAAACTAATTTATCTGGCCTCGAATTAGTGGTTTGAAACCACTATTTTGACTAGCCCCAAATTCGGGTTGTTATAGCACATTTAGTGCCATCACTTTAAATCGAAGATATCTCAATATCGCACACACAGTGCAAACTATTATAACCAATGCATTTCTTTATCTCACATACTTAGTGGAGTTCATCGTAGTAACCATTATATTTATGCACACATAGTGCTACATTTCTTTGATTTCACATTTCATATTTCTAGCTAAACAATCACATTTCTATTTATTTCATAATAGATAAACATTGTTTAAGCAGTTTGTATTATACACGAACTTACCTCAGACGTAGAAACACGATACAAGTCGATCAATCAAGCACCTTGTTCTTGCCTCGATCTAAGTCATAATTTCTCTTTTCTTGATCTATACATATTCAGCTCATTCATCAAATCATTCAATTCAATCCAATTACACATATTTAGGGCATTTTACAAAATAGCCCTCACATTTTCACATTTTGACATTTAAGTCCCTATTTCATAAAATAACCAAATACACATAATTTCATTATACACATGCATAGACGAATTTTCCCCTAGCTCATATAAGCCCACATATTTCATTTATTTCACACTTTAGTTCCTCAATTTTTATTTTCACAATTTAGCCCATAATAGTCAAATTCATAAAAAATTTAAAGACAAAATATGTTAATCTATCACATATGTAACAGCCCAAACCCGGCCCAAATGTTAGGACCGAATATGGGTCTTTACGAAGAAAAACTTTTTGAAACCCATGTTAAAATCCAATTTAAACTTTGTTGAAAACCGCTCGCTTTTTGGTTATCTTGTGAAATCAAACTTAGATTAAATTTGGAAATTTAATTGAAGTTGAGTTATTATACCAATTTTGAATGTGCCTTGTTGACACGATAAAACATTTTGTGTTGATTTAGGAAAACATGTGATCTTAATTTAATTTTAATGATGTAGCTTTAAACAAGTATCCCACATATGAGTAATAACAAAAAAATAAAGTTTATGGAGGCCTTATTACAACCCAAATAAAACAAACCAATAATAAAATAAAACAACTAAGTTTAAGTTCATTTAATTTAAATCCACCGCATAGCCACCTCGAGTCCCTCCGGCTCCATATCCATGAACTATGCATCACTGAAAAAATAATGGAGAAGGTGAGTCACCAAGACTCGAAGATGTAACCCTTCCCGCTTTTAAACATTTTCATACACAACACATAACCATTAATATGCGAATATTAAATTCCCATCCTATCCATCCAAACTCCACTGCTCTACCCGTTGTGGTACCAAACAACCTGGTGGTGCCAAACCACCGGTGACATATAGTCACAATGTGTTACCAAAACACCGTGTCCATAGACACAGATCATTTGATGGGGCCAACCCATCGTGTGATACCAAATCACCGCGAGACGATCCCATATCTCAAGTGGGGCCAACCCACGGTGGTGTTAACCACGGGGACAAGTCGCTATGAGGTGCCAAACCTCCTGAGGTACCAAACCTCTGGTGACCGTAGTCACGGTGTGTTACCAAAACTCTTGGTGCCCGTCGGCACAATAATCTGCGCCTCCACTCACTAACCCCACATCACCAATACACATATATGTTTCATGCCATCACATGCTTAAATCTCATGCATCAATACATTATGCTTACCAAAAGCATCAAATAGCATATTCAAACAGTGCTTACGAATTGCCAACGATACCAATATGGTATGATATTCAATGCTACAATAACCAAATTAACATTCACAATATTTAACACATTTAATGAGTTATACGTGTATGTACACACGACACCAACAAAGAGTCTAAATCCCAAAAGAAGAGAAATCGGCCTCCCAAGATCCACTTGTTCCTATATTTGGCCAATGTCAATGTTAGTACCCAAAGGCCTATTCGCCAAATCCAAAATTTAAGAGGGTTCTCTTATGGGTTCCAAAACCTTACCCGAATGTCTTGAGTACCACCTTTTGTTTCACCACCCTAAAATCGGCACTTAACTAAATTAGTAGCCTTCGCTTAAATGAATATCAAGAATAAAGAAAGTCGATCTTACCACCTTACCCCAAAACCGATTGCTATAGGTTTGGAGGATTCAACCCATCGCATGGAGATCCCAAGTCCTAGGTGAAATCGGCTTCAACTAACAAGATTAGCCCATCATTAGCTTATGCCAAATTTTGGCTTTTCCTTAAGTCCAAATCGATAGATCATAAGAGTGAACACTAAAACATTCGGTTAGTATCCCTTACCTTCTCAATCGATTGGAAAGATAGTCCCGAAAAGTCTTGTATCACCTTTGATATTCTACCAAAGTGCCTCCAAGTAAGAGAAAAGATTTTCGACCGCAAGGGGTGTATTCGCCTAGGGAAAAATAATGGAAGAAGGAGATGAAATTTGGCAATAAGGAGTGGATGTTCTACCAGAAGGAAAAGAAGAAGAGGACTTGAGAATGGGAATTGCAAAAGAGGGACAAGAATTGGAGTTTGGGGACCTTGGAACAAGTTGTAAAAGCACAAAATAACAAAGTTACTTCACCATAGAATTTGCTATGCACAATAGTGAAGAAAAGGAGATAAGATGATAGCTAAGAGCCTTAAATAGAATACGGCCTCCCCTAGTTGCCTTGCAGTCTATCTTTCCCTTGAGCAAGGAGTTCAAATTCCCCTCAGGTTCCTTGAATTACTCCAAGCCACTTAATCTAAAACCATTCAAATAATTTGAATACTCTAATAATAATCCAATAATAATTCTTTTAATCTTCATAAAATATCCCTTTTATCCGCTATTATCAAGATATCTAAATAATAATAATAACTAATTAATCCTTTTAATCCAAATAATCTTCTTGATTATCCTTAGAACTATCAAATAAAAATTTAATAGAAAAATACTAATATTATCCTCATCATTTATCCCTAGAATTAATAATAACAATTTTAAACACTCATATTATCCTTATTATTCCAAGAATTAAAATTGAGTAATTCTTTCTCTCTCTTGTCATCCAAATAAAGTGCCAAAAGAGGATTTCGTGACTCAACCAAAGCTCTCCCTTGCTTACTATGGCGTCACTACTAGGCTCTTAAGTGGCCCTCCTTTGCCACCTATTCTAGGCTCATTTTATGTCAAAAGTTCCTCCATTTATTCTTATAACCCCTAACTACTAAGGCTATCCACCTTTAAAGTAAATAATATATTTTTTCTACTATTCCGAGCCACTCAAGGCCTTTAATTAAGCTCTATTATTCCATAAATAATATCACACAGTTCATACATAAGAAAAATAATTAAATTCCAAATAGCCCCATTTTGGGATGTTACAGTTCTACCCCTTAAAATAAATTTCATCCGAAATTACTTAACTAAAATAGATGAGGGTATTGTCACAGATCACATCCTCGGGTTCCCACGTAGCTTCCTCAAAGACCATGGTTCCGCCATAGCACTTTCACTAAGGGCATCGACTTCCACACAGAACCTTCACATCCCTATCCAAGATCTGAACCGGTTCCTCCTCAAAAGATAAGTCTGCGTTAACCTCGATTTACATCACGGGCACCACATGTGATGGATCCGACCGATACCGCCTCAAAGATCGATACATGGAAGACATTATGAATTTGACTTAACTCGATTCGGCGATTCGAATGATAAGCTACGGTCCTATTCACTTCAACATCAGATATGGGCCAATGAATCTTGGGCTCGACTTCCCTTTCGTCCAAATCTTAACACCTTTTTCCAAGGCGAAACCTTTAGAAAGACCTTGTCTCCCACAAAGATACTCCATTTCCTTGCGTTTAAGATCGGCATAAGACTTACCTATCTCGATGCTTCCTTGAGACGAGACCGAATCACCTTGACTTTGTCTTGATCTCGCTACCAATTTCGACCTTTCCAACTACGACTCCTTAACTTCCAAAGCACGATTTGAACCAAAAACGCCTTACAACCCTTCTTGACCATCTTCTCAACCTTCAAAGCAGACACCACGTTGGATAGGTAATTCCTTCTATCACCTATCATAACCACTTCATCGTTTTCAGCCGTCTTAAGAACCATGCGCTTAGCCACGCATAATCCAAATTCACCGATACTTAACCACCAATCCATTCCAAGGATCAAATCGAACTCCCCAAGCGGTAGTTCCATTAGATCACCACAAATACTACCCTTGGAGTTCTAGGGTACGCCTCTATAAAGTTTGTCTACCACTACAGAGTGACCTAACGGACTAACTACAGTCATCTCCCTAGAAGCAGTTTCAGAGTTTAGGTCCAAAGTCTCTACCACACTACTCGCTACGTATGAATGTGTAGACCCCACATCGATTAATACATAATAAGGAAGACCAAAAATCAGAAACGTATCGGTTAGGACATCCGGTGCGTCACCCTCCTCGTGACGCCTCGTCGCATAGACTAAGCCAGGCTGCCTAGCCTCCGTGTTGCCTGAACCTCTGCCCTGAATTCCTCGACCTCGATTAGGACCGTTGCTTCCTCTGCCATTACCACGACCCCTCTGCGGTCCCATATTTCTATCCTGAGTGCGGTTCTGCCCCTCTGACTGATTCTGAGCTTGCTTCCGAGGACAATCTCTGACCCGATGCTCCAAAGACCCACACTTAAAACATCCTCTATCGCCGGTCGAACAACTTCCCCAATGGGTCTTCCCACAGCGGTTACACTGAGTCGGCCTCTGATTAGCAGTCATGGGCCTTGCCGCCTGATTTGGCCCACTTGGCCTAGCCTTTTTCTGGACACCACCACTTGATCCAGCTGACCCAAATCCTCTCTTTTATTATTCCTACTATAATTTTGTCTCACAGCCTCCTTGATCCCTCGACTACCTTAGCCTTTTCCACAAGAGATGAAAACTCATGAACTTGTCATGGGCAATCAAGAACCTCAAATCATCTTGAGTCCGTCCTCAAAGCGGACACAAGTGCTCGTGTTCAAGAGCCACGATGCCTCTAGCATACCTACTCGCCTTAAAACTCCACCTCATATTCCGCCATCGACTTAGTTCCTTGTACTAACCCCGTAAAGGCTTTCCTCCGAGCATCAGATAACTGGTGTCCACATACTTCTTCCGATAGGCGGTTTTGAAATAATCCCAAGTCAAATCATCGCCATAGCGCCATCTCGAATCGTCACCACCACCGACACGCTTCATCCTTTAGAAGCGTACGGCCCTTTCGCTTTTTTTCTCCTCGGTCAGTCAAGATCATCCATGATCCTTTCATTGACTCTAGCCAAGATTCGCTACTGGGTGCCACTCGACACACCCGAACACCTCGGCTCCGTTGGACCGAATTCGCTCGGGAATAGATTTCAAGCTCCTAAATTTCCACCACTTCACCACCAATTCGAGGACTGCAACACGACTTGCGAGCACGCCTCCTCCCGTCTCGATCTCGCCTCCTCTGCTCCAAAAGTCGGAGGTGGTGGTGGCGGTGGTACATCATTTTGAACCTTGTCCCGACTGACGGGTTCGACACGGTCATCCTACCCCTACTCGCGCCCACGGCGCCCACGTCCTCTAGAACTCATTCTATCTATCGCGCTTTTAATCGATTAAGAGAAATTTTATGTATTAGCGTTTGTTCCACTTCATTACTCATGAAGAAATTTTATGAAGAAATTTTAATTAGAGATTCTTCCATGCAAACAAGGTTTCAGTCTTCTATCTTAGTTCACACAAAGAAGTTCTTGCATCCATTCCTTAATACTCTCCATACCTATTCGCTCTTCGGACATTTCTGCCCATTTCTAACCCAGGGGTATTTTCGTCTTTTTCCTACAGGGGTATTTTTGTAATAAAAGAGATTTTAAAACTTTAGTAAAGTAGGTTGTTTTTGCAATTCCCAACACTGGAGGGTATTATTAAAAATTGATAAGGTTTGAAGTTATGGCATTATTTCGAAAACTAGGGGTATTTTGGTAATTTTGTCCATCAGGGGTAATTTTGTAATTTTTGTAAATCAAGGGTGTTTTAATAATTGTAAAACTCTGAGGGTCCCTTTTGAGAATTTTCCTTTCTTAAAACGGTGATGTTGCAAAAATTTTGTACTCAGGGTCGTTTTGGTAATTTTATAAGTTGAGGCGTTGCCGTAATTTTTCCAAAACCAAAGTGTTTCATTGATGATTTCCAAAGCTGAGTTGAATATTTGAGAAGTAGTTAAAATTTTTGGACAAATCATTGAGTTGATGTTTTATGAACCAAGGGTATTTTAGTAATTTTACCCCCTAAGGGCATTTTCGTAATTTTCCACAAATCGAACTTTTCGGGGAAAACATTATAAAAAGAGTTGTTCTCACGTTTGAAGGAGTGATTTTAAAAGTTTTAAAACCAAGTTTTGTTGTTTCATTCCTTTTTCGAAAATCAAGGCTAATTCCTTTCGGGTTTTAGTCATTATGTTTAGCCTATGACCGAGCCTTCTTGGTCGTGGTGAACCAAGCTACGCACCAGGCGTGTTTAGTGTGGAGAGGAGGTGAGTCACACGGACTGCTTAAATACCAAGCTCCCACCGAACCTTTCTAGACATGCGTCTGAGAGGTTACCACACCACCGAGCCCTCCGGGTTAGGGTGAACAGAAGCTACGCACTGTAGGATACTGCCAAGAGGTGGTGAGTCACTCTGACCGCTTAAATACCTGTGCTCTTGGATCCAATCCTAGACATGCGTCATGGGGTTACCACACCCTAGCTCAATGACCAAGTCATAGGTTGGTTTAGTTCTTTAAGTCTTATGTTCATTTGTGTGTTTGAGTAATCTAATCCTAGGGTTCAAGTTCCTATAAGTCTATCTACGTTCCATGCTTCCTACCCTTCTACAGAATATAATTCACAAAGAGGTTTAGATGTACTTACCGGCGGATCGGTGCGCCGGAGACTCGGGCCATGCTGCTTTAAAACCCAAAATCAATTAATAAGGCCTACTAAAACATTTTTGGGCCTTGGGCCCCACAAATGAAGTTTTGAACTGGCTCGATACCAATTTGTAATAATTTCAAACCCGCCCAAACGTTAGGACCGAATATGGGTCGTTACGAAGAAAAACTTTTTGAAACCCATGTTAAAATCCAATTTAAACTTTGTTGAAAACTGCTCGTTTTTGGTTATCTTGTTGAAATCAAACTTAGATTAAATTTGGAAATTTAATTGAAGTCGAGTTATTATACCAATTTTGAATGTGCCCGCTGACACGATAAAACATTTTTGTGTTGATTTAGGAAAAACATGTGATCTTAATTTAATTTTAATGATGTAGCTTTAAACAAGTATCCGACATATGAGTAATAACAAAAAAAAAAAAATAAAGTTTATGGAGGCCTTATTACAACCCAAATAAAAACAAACCAATAATAAAATAAAACAACTAAGTTTAAGTTCATTTAATTTAAATCCACCGCATGGCCACCTCGAGTCCCTCGGCTCCATATCCATGAACTATGCATCACTGAAAAAATAATGGAGAAGGTGAGTCACCAAGACTCAATATGTAACCCTTCCCGCTTTTAAACATTTTCATACACAACACATAACCATTAATATGCGAATATTAAATTCCCATCCTATCCATCCAAACTCCACTGCTCTACCCGTTGTGGTACCAAACCTTTGGTGGTGCCAAACCACCGGTGACATATAGTCACAATGTGTTACCAAAAAACTTGGTGTCCATAGACACAGATCATTTGATGGGGCCAACCCATCATGTGATACCAAATCACCGCGACGATCCCATATCTCAAGTGGGGCCAACCCACGGTGGTGTTAACCACGTGGACAAGTCGCTATGAGGTGCCAAACCTCTGGAGGTACCAAACCTCTGGTGACCGTAGTCACGGTGTGTTACCAAAACACTGGTGCCCGTCGGCACAATAATACTGCCCCCTCCACTCACTAACCCCACATCAGTCAATACACATATATGTTTCATGCCATCACATGCTTAAATCTCATGCATCAATACATTATGCTTACCAAAAGCATCAAATAGCATATTCAAACAGGTGCTTACCTGAATTGCCAACGATACCGATATGGTATGATATTCAATGCTACAATAACCAAATTAACATTCACAATATTTAACACATTTAATGAGTTATACGTGTGTATGTACACACCTGACACCAACAAAGAGTCTAAATCCCGGAAAGAAGAGAAATCGGCCTCCCAAGATCCACTTGTTCCTATATTTGGCCAACTGTCAATGTTAGTACCCAAAGGCCTATTCGGCCAAATCCAAAATTTAATAGGGTTCTCTTATGGGTTCCAAAACCTTACCCGAATGTCTTGAGTACCAGCCTTTTGTTTCACCACCCTAAAATCGGCACTTAACCAAATTAGTAGCCTTCGACTTAAATGAATAACAAGAATAAAGAAAGTCGATCTTACCACCTTACCCCAAAACCGATTGCTATAGGTTTGGAGGATTCAACCTCTTGCATGGAGATCCCAAGTCCTAGGTGAAATCGGCTTCAACCAACAAGATTAGCCCATCATTAGCTTATGCCAAATTTTGGCTTTTCCTTAAGTCCAAATCGATAGATCATAAGAGTGAACACTAAAACATTCGGTTAGTACCCCTTACCTTCTCAACCGATTGGAAAGATAGTCTCGAAAAGTCTTGTATCACCTTTGATATTTGGCCAAAGTGCCTCCAAGTAAGAGAAAAGATTTTCGACCTGCAAGGGGTGTATTCGCCTAGGGAAAAATAATGGAAGAAGGAGATGAAATTTGGCAATAAGGAGTGGATGTTCTACCAAGAAGGAAAAGAAGAAGAGGGACTTGAGAATGGGAATTGACAAAGAGGGACAAGAATTGGAGTTGGGGACCTTGGAACAAGTTGTAAAAGCACAAAAATAACAAAGTTACTTCACCATAGAATTGACTATGCACAATAGTGAAGAAAAGGGAGATAAGATGATAGCTAAGAGCCTTAAATAGATTGCCTCCCCTAGTTGCCTTGCCGTCTATCTTTCCCTTGAGCAAGGAGTTCAAATTCCCTCACTTCCTTGAATTACTCCAAGCCACTTAATCTAAAACCATTCAAATAATTTGAATACTCTAATAATAATAATCCAATAATAATTCTTTTAATCTTCATAAAATATCCCTTTTATCGCTATTATCAAGATATCTAAATAATAATAATAACTAATTAATCCTTTTAATCCAAATAATCTTCTTGATTATCCTTAGAATTATCAAATAAAATTTAATAGAAAATACTAATATTATCCTCATCATTTATCCTAGAATTAATAATAACAATTTTAAACACTCATATTATCCTTATTATTCCAAGAATTAAAATTGAGTAATTCTTTCTCTCTCTTGCCATTCAAATAAAGTGCCAAAAGAGGATTTCGTGACTCGAACCAAAGCTCTCCCTTGCTTACTATGGCGTCACTACTAGGCTCTTAAGTGGCCCTCCTTTGCCACCTATTCTAGGCTCATTTTATGTCAAAAGTTCCTCCATTTATTCTTATAACCCCTAACTACTAAGGCTATCCACCTTTAAAGCAAATAATATATTTTTTTCTACTATTCCGAGCCAGCTCAAGGCCTTTAATTAAGCTCTATTATTCCATAAATAATATCACAGCAGTTCATACATAAGAAAAATAATTAAATTCCAAATAGCCCCATTTTTGGGATGTTACAACATATCTTTTATATTTCATCATCAACTATCACAAAGCTCAAGCATTCATCAATGTCATTTTACAAAATCACCAACAAACTCAAAAATTAGGACATGGGCTAGCTAAAACACGAAGCAACGATCACAAAAATGTAGAAATCATCAAAAACCGAGTTAAAAACACAAACCAATTGTAGCTTGAGCTTGCCGAACCTAACTAGCTCTTTTTCTTTTCTTTTTATTTAAATTTCAGTGGAGGGTGATGTAAACCCTTACCCGTCTTCCACTCTGGAACCGGGTACGAGGCATTACCGGACTTAACTTGCTTGCACATACCACTTTGGGCTTTAAAAATTCATCCTAGCTAACTTAAAATTTCTCATTCATATTCATATCATCTTATCATAGGCCTATGAGGCCTGGAACATACATTCGGAAGGTCTCAGAATTAAACCGAAAACTTTTATGTACTTAGAAATTTTTTTGCCTAAACAAGGGCCACACGCTCGTGTGAAATGGAACACGCCTATGTGGGCAGGCCGTGTGGTCACACACGCCGATTTCCCTAGCCCGTGTGGAATTTATTTTCTAATTCAAACCTACAAGGGTTTTCACACGGCCGGACACTGGCCCGTGTCCCTGGCCCGTGTCCCTCACACGGCCTTGACATGCCCGTGTCTTAGCTTGTGTGCCAAAACCATGGTATTCTATTTATGATGTCATCACCTCACTATGGTCACACGGCCAAGGCACACGCCCATGTCCTTAGACCGTGTGTCGAATTAAATTCCTAATTTTAGGTGCAGACTTCACACGGCCTAGGCACACGCCCAAGTCCATGGCCGTGCCTCTCAAATGGCTGAGACACACAACTAATCAACATGCCCATGGGGCTGACCGTGTGGCACACAAGGCCTAGACACTCGCTCGTGTAACACCCCTTACCTGAGACCGTTACCAGAGTTGAGCACAAGGCATTACTATACTTAACTTAGTAGTTAGGGGCATAAAAATTGAAACTTTCCATATGCGTCATGTTCACTAAATTAACTATAACTCGAGTTACAAAACTTAAAATTTAGATCCGCAAATTTTCCATAAAACTAGACTCATATATCTTTTTACTATAAGTTTTCCAGAATTTTTGGTGTGGCCAATTAGTATAGTTTATAAGTTAAAGTCTCCCTTGTTACCCAGACTGACAGCTCTGACCTCTCTGCACTAAAAATCAATTATCTCATAATATACAACTCTTTTGCATGCACCATTTCTTTCATATAAAAATAGACTCACTAAGATTTAATTATATATCTCATAAACACCCTAATTCCATTTATACTATCCTTGGTGATTTTTCAAAATCACATCACTACTGCTATCCAAACTATTCCCTTGCATATAATTACATAATTTCTTTATAATAACTATCAACTAGGCATTACATAACATCCAAAACATGCTCTTAATTAGCCATTTTAATAGCTAATCATTATCAAGTAGTTACAAGCCAATCTTAAGCCATATCATAAGGTCATACACGCAAAATGGCTAAGTCCCTATACATGCCATAACTTAAAACGTTCGAGTGACAAAATACCAATATAATCCTTTGATAGTGTGTAACGATCTCCGACGTCCTTTCGATCCCTGAGTTGGCTTGTAATACTATAAAAAGAGAGAAAGTAATGGAGTAAGCATAAAGCTTAATAATTTTACATGTAAATAAATAACAACATTCATAATAAATTATCTTATTCTTTTCTTATCAAGATCACTTAAGCTTTTAACTCAATGTACTTAAAAATTTCATTCTTACCTGTACCTTTTGACATGAACTTGTCTTACCTTTCCTTTGGTATACTCATTGAATTTTTCATTGAACCACTTGGAATACTAAGGATACATGGGTACCTTTCCTTTTTAAACTTAACCATTTCCATGTATTGACATGGTCTTATGTGGCATCCTTGCCTTATGAACTCACCAATGCCATGCCTTGGCATGGTCTTACATGAGACTTTTGCATTATAGTAACTTATCAATGCTATGTCTTGACATGGTCTTACATGATTTCCTTAAACCCTAATATCATGACATTTGTATCTTACACATTCCTAAGGTTCAATTGTAACTTTCTGAGATTGCTTCTCCGTCAATTCATGCTTGAGTCTTTAAATGATAAATTTACAGAATAAATATGTAAATGCTGAAATTTAATAGAATCAAATGTAAAATAATAGAATATTGCATTTATTTACCGCAAACTTACTTCGAAACAAAATGCGATCAACTATAGTGATTTAGTCCACTATCTTTTTCTTTCCCTAGTCTAACTCTGGATTTCGTTCCTCTTGACCTATAATAGAAAATTTAGCTTATTTAATACTCACATTTATTAAAACAGTCCTTAACTCTAACTTTGGCAAAATTATGATTTTGCCCCTAAATTTTTACATATTTACACATTTGCCCCAAAGCTCAGAAATTAAACTTTATCCCTTACTTTTATGTTTTTTGACATGCCGATCATTTTTCCCTTCTATGACAACATCAAATTCTCACTCTAACATGTACTTATGAACATTAGATATTTTTACCGATTAAGCCATTTTATTTCACTAGCAAAAGTTGTTTAACATAATTTTATCGCTTAGCAAAAGTTGTTTAACATAATTTTAGACTTCATATTCTATCATAAAACATAAAAAATAAACACATTTCACCTATGGGTATTTTTCCAAATATGAACCCTAGGTTAAATTATTGCTAGCATAAGTTAAATCAAGTTACCAAGACTCCAAAAACATAAAGAACATTAAAAACGGGGCTTCAAATCGCTTACTATGGAGCTTGGAAGCTTGAAACAAACCCTAGCTATGAAGAACCGGACATAATTTGCCATCTTTTTCCTTTTCTTAATCTTTTAACTACTAGATGACTAAAACACCCTTCATTAAAAACTTTGGTTATTTCTATCTATGTATGTCCATTTTTGTCCATGAAAGCCTAATGGTATAATTACCATTTAAGGACCTATACTTCAATTATGCTCTTCAATTAAATCCTTTAACATCTAGAACTCATATTTATCGACTTTTTCAATTAAGTCCTAATAGGTAAATTAGACATGCAATTCATGAAATTTTCTACTGATATTCTAACACATGCATTTAATCACTCGGTAAATCATAATAATTAATCGTAATAAAATTTTATATCTCAGATTTATGATTTCGCAACCACTGTTTTGTTTAGGCCCTATTTCGAGATGTTACATTTCTCCCCCTTTAGGGATTTTCATCCCCAAAAATCTTACTTATGAAGAGATTTGGGTATTGTTTTCGCATAGCTTCTTCAGGCTCCCATGTAGCCTCGTCTATCCCATGCCTATTCCATAATACTTTCACAAGTGAAATACTTTTGTTCCTTAATTTCTTAACCTCTCGAGCTAGAATTTTTACTGGTTCCTCATCATAAGTCATGTCGGGCTGAATCTCAACCTCTGTCTACGAAATCACATGCGACGGATCTGAACGATAATGATGTAGCATAGACACATGAAACACATCATGAATATTCTCTAACTTAGTCAGCAAAGCCAATTGATATGCCAACGGCCGAACTCTCTCAATCACCTCAAACGGTCCAATAAAACATGAACTTAGTTTACCTTTCTTGCCAAATCTGAGAACTTTCTTCCACCGGGATACTTTTAAGAATACTCTATCACCAACTTGAAACTCAAGTTATTTTCTTTTCAAATCTACATAGGATTTCTGTCTCTCTGAAGCTGCTTTCAAGTAGTCTCTGATGACTTTTACTTTCTCTTCTGTTTCTTTGACTAGATCAACCCCATAAATCTGATTTTCCTTAAGCTCTGTCCAATATAAAGGTGTACGAAATTTACGTCCATACTAAGCTTCATAAGGTGCCATCTTCAAACTTGATTGATAACATTATTATAGGCAAACTCTATTAACGGCAAATATTTCTCCCAACTACCTTGAAATTCCAATACACAACACCTAAGCATATCTTCAAGTACCTGAATAACTCTCTCTAACTGACCATCAATCTAAGGATGGAAAGTTGTACTAAAACTCAACTTTGTACCTAAATCTTCCTGTAATTTCTTCCAAAACAGTGAAGTAAATCTCGGATCTCTATCTGAGATAATCGATAACGGTACCCCATGTAATCTAACTATCTCTGAAATATACAACTCAACCAACTTGTCAAGTGAATTATCCATACGAACTGGAATAAAACGAGTCTACTTCGTTAGCTTATCAATCACTACCCATACTGCATCTTTATGTTTTAGTGTCAAAGGCAATCCTGTCACAAAATCCATAGTAACTCGGTCCCATATCCACTCGGGAACTAATAAAGAATGCAATAAACCTGAAGGTACCAGATGTTCAACTTTTACCTATTGACAAATCAAACATCTAGAAACAAACTCTGAAATATCTTTTTTATTCTTGCCCACCAATACATTTTCTTTAGATCATTTTACATCTTTGCACTACCTGGGTGAATAGACAAAAAACTGCTATGTGCTTCCTGTAAGATCTTCCAAATAAGCTCATCACTCTTTGGTACACATACCCTGTCTCTAAACATCAAACAATCGTCATATCTAATCTGAAAATCAGACTCTACACCTGACTCGCACTGAACCCTTTTGGCTTGCAACTCACTGTCATCCTTCTGAGCTTCAAAATTTCTTTAAGAAACATCAGTTTAGCTCTCAACTCAGCTAAGATAGAACCATCATTTGATAAGGCCAAACTAGTGTGCAAATCTCTTAATGCAAATAAAGATTTTCTACACAAACTATCAGCAACGACATTTGCCTTACCTGGGTGATAATTGATTACTAGCTCATAATATTTAGTCAACTCTAGCCATCTTCTTTGCCTCAAGTTCAAATCTTTCTGTGTCATCAAATATTTCAAACTTTTATGATCAGTGAATATTCGGAATTTCTCTCCATAAAAGTGAGGTCTCCAGATTTTCAATGCAAATACAATAGCAGCTAGCTCTAAATCATGTGTCGAATAATTTTTCTCATGTGGCTTTAACTGTCTAGAGGCATAAGAAATTACACTTCCTTCCTAAATAAGTACATAGCCTAGTCCATTCAAGGATGCATCACTATAAATCACAAACTCTTTATCCGGTTCTGATTGTACTAAGGCAGGAGCTTCAGTCAACAATGCCTTTAACTTGTCGAAACTCTGCTGACACTTCTCAGTCCATTCAAACTTGTGGAGTAGCTATCATAGAAAATCCCTCTAGAAATTGTCTATAATAACAGGCAAGACCAAGAAAACTTCTGACTTCTGATACATTCATGGGAGGCTTCCAATCAACAATGGTTGAAATCTTGCTCGGATCAACTCTAATACCTTCACCTAAGAAAATATGTCCAAGAAAACAAACTTCTTGTAACTAGAACTCACTTTTGTTGAACTTGGCATAGAGCTGATTATCTCTCAAAATCTGTAAAATTGTTCTCAAATGCTTTGCATGCTTAGTCTCATCATAAAATAAATCAAGATGTCATCAATGAACACAACTACAAACTTGTCTATGTAAGGTATGAAATTTTGGTTCATTAAATCCATGAAAATGGTAGGAGAATTAGTTAAGCCAAATGGAATCTCAAGAAACTTATAGTGACCATACCTAGTTTGGAAAGCAGTCTTCGGAACATCTGACTCTTTAACTCGCAACTGATAGTATCGGAATCTCAAATCTATCTTAGAGAACACAGTGGATCCTTTCAACTGATCAAACAAATCATCTATTCTAGGCAGTGGATATTTGTTCTTGATAGTTACCTTGTTAAGCTACTTATAGCCCATACACAATCTCATGGAACCGTCCTTCTTTTTCACAAAGAACACTGATGCACCCCATGGTGAACAACTAGGTCTTACAAAGCCTTTATCAGTTAATTCCTGTAGCTGAGCTTTCAATTCTTTCAATTCTATCGAAGCCATTCTATAAGGAGCAATAGAAATAGGTGTGGTACCTGAAATCAATTCAATACCAAACTCAACTTCTTTGATAGGAGGCAAACCTGGTAGTTATTCCAGAAACACATCAGAAAACTCACTTACCACAAGCACTGATTCAATTTTCAACTCTGGATCTTTAGTATTCAATACAAAAGTAAGGTAAACTTCACATCCTTTCCTCAAACATTTCTGAGCAGACATAACAGAAATCATGGAAATTGAACTATCTGACTTATCTGAATTAACCTGAAGAATTTTACCATTTTCACATTTCAACTCAATGAATTTCTTTCCACAATTCACTATCACATCATGTGCAGTTAACCAATCCATACCAAGAATCACATCAAACTCATCAAATGGCAATAGCATGAGATTGGCCGAAAAATAGTAACCTCTAATCATCAAAGGGCAATTTTTACATACTTTGTTTACTAACACATACTGACCTAATAGATTCTATACTTTAATCACAAATTCCGTAAACTCTATGGGCATGTTCATACTAGGAATCAATTTCATACAAACATAGGAATGGGTTGAGCCTGGATCAATCAAAGCAATAACATTAACATCATGAAGAGAAAATGTACCCGTAATTACGTCGGGGGAGGATGCCTATTCACAAGCACACATAGCATAAGTCCTTGCAGGTGCTCTAACATTTGATCTCATTGTTGTATCTCTAAATGTACCTCTACCTGCCCCTACTCTCAGATTTCTCTGAGGTCTTCCTCTAACGGGGGCATTGCCTGATCTTGCACTCGGTATTACTTCTCTTTTAACCATCTCGAGACACTCCTAATTGAAATGATCTGGTGCACCACATCGGAAACATCCAGGCTTAGTAACTCGACATTGACCTGGATGATGTCGACCACATTGAGGACACTCGGCCTATCAGGCTGAATACTGCCAACACTAGTAATCGAAGTGGTTTGAGCTTTCGGATCCATAAATCTTCTACCTCTGTTTCAGCTAGAATACCCACCTGAGGAATTAGATCTCGTAGAGAACTCTCTAGGCCTCTTAGATGTAGACTGAAATGACTTGCACATTTGACTTTTCTTCGTATCTTACATCTTAATTTTAGCTTTACCCTTTCTTTTTAACAATTCCTCTACCTTATAGGCTAGGTCAACAACAACAACTAACTCTTTTATCTATAGAACACCAACTGACAATCGAATATCATCATTGAGCCCATCCTCAAATCTTTTGCACATGATAGCCTCTGTAGACACACACTCTCAAGCATAATTACTGAGTCTGACAAATTCGCGTTCATAATCTGTCACAGTCATCTTACCCTATTTTAACTCAAGGAACTCTTTTATTTTTTGGTCAATGAACTTTTGACTGATGTATTTTTTAGGGAACTCCTCCTGAAAGAAATCCCAGGTCACTCTTTCTTTCGGTACTACTAACACAAGTGTCTTCTATCACTGGTAGGCTGGATCTCTATGAAGTGACACTACACATTTAATACACTCTTCCGGTGTGCAGGATAACTCGTCAAAGACTCTAATAGTATTCTCGAGCCAAAATTCAACTTTCTCTACATCATCATCTTTGGTAGCCCGAAACTCTTCGACCCCTTATTTTCTAATCTTGTCAACGGGTGGCTTCTCTCTTCTGACTGTATCTGTGACTGGGAAAGCTACATGGGTAGTCTGAGGATCATGAGGTGTGGAGGTCTAACGGCTGAGTTCGTACGAACGAACTCAGCAAACCATTCATTCATAACTTGGAAGAAGGCTTCTCAAGTCCCTCCTCCCTGACTAACTGTAACGGGCCTTTCACTACTATCTGGTGGCACCGTCCCTTCTGTGGGAGTGGGTGCATTACTCTCTACATCATCTGCACTATCTCGTTTAGGATCCATAGCTATAAAAGAAAACCATTTTTAAAATCGTCAGGAGTCGTCACACTATCTAAATATAATTATGGCATGTATAGGTAGACTCTTACTCATACTGAATATTCTGAGAACCGACAAAACCTGGATCTAGTACCAATAAATGTAACCCCCTTACCCGATACCGTTATCGGAGTCGAGCACGAGGCATTACTAGACTTAACTTACTAGTTCGGGCATAAAAATTGAAACTATCCATCTATGTCATGTTCACTAAATTGACTATAACTCGAGTTACAAAACTTGAAATTTAGATCCGTAAATTTTCCCTGAAACTAGAGTCATATATCTTCTTACTATAATTATTCCAGAATTTTTAGTAGGGCCAATTAGTACATTTTATTATTTAAATTCTCCCCTATTACACAGACTGACAATTCTGACCTCTTTGCACTAAAAATTAATTATCTCATAATATAAAACTCTTTGACATGCACTATTTCTTTCATATAAAAATAGACTCAATAAGATTTAATTATATATCTCATACAAACACTAATTCCATTTATACTATCCTTGGTGACTTTTCAAAATCACATTACTGCTGCTGTCTAAACTATTCCCCTGCATATAATTACATAATTTCTTTATAATAACTATCAAGTAGGCATTACATAACATCGAAAACATGCTCTTAATTAGCCATTTTAATAGCTAATCATTATCAAGAATTTACAAGCTAATCTTAAGCCATATCATAAGGTCATACACACAAAATGGCTAACTCCATATACATGCCATACCATAAAACATTCGAGTCACAAAATACCAATATAATCCTTTGATAGTGTGTAACGATCTCCGACATCCTTTCGATCCCTGAGTTGGCTTATAATACTATAAAAGTAGAGAAAGCAATGGGAGTAAGCATAAAGCTTAGCAAGATCACTTAAGCTTTTAACTCAATGTACTTAAAAATTTCATTCTTACCTGTACCTTTTGACATGAACTTGTCTTACCTTTCCTTTGGTATACTCTTTGAATTTTTCGTTGATCCACTTGGAATACTAAGGATACATGGATACCTTTCCTTTTGAAACTTAACCATTTCCATGTCTTGACATGGTCTTACGTTGTATACTTGCCTTATGAACTCATAAATGCCATGCCTTGGCATGGTCTTACATGGGACCTTTGCCTTATAGTAACTTATCAATTCCATGTCTTGACATATCTTACACATTCCGAAGGTTTAATCGAAACTTTCTAAGATTGCTTCTTCGTCAATTCATGCTTGAGTCTTTAAATGATAAATTTACAGAATAAATATGTAAATTCTGGAATTTAATAGTATCAAATGTTGTAACATCCTGGAATTAGGGGTTCTACATTTTATGTGTTGATGTGTGTTTGGCACGCTCTATTTGTTAATTTGGTATGATTGGGGGTCTAGGGAAGGCTCGAGGTCAAGCTTGAGCCTTGGTGTAAATTCTATTTTTAGGCTCTTTAGGGGAGAGCTGGTTGAGGTAGGTCTTAAGGGTAATTTCTTGTGTTTGGTGACACAAGAAGTAGGGTGGTAGAGTGGCCAAGAGGACGCCACTTATGGTGCATGGAGTGGTGTCACAAGGGAGCTAGGAAGAGAAGGGAGTAGGTTTGAACCTTCTAGAGTGATTTTTAGAGGAATTATTTTTTGGGCAATGATGGAGAAGTAGTGGTTTCAGAAAGGACTCTTCATGGTGTTTGGTTGAAGGAGTCAAAGTGTTTGAATGGGTGGCCATGAGGTGATTGTGGAGTTTGAATGGGTCAACAAGTTGAATGGGTTAATGGGAGTGAAAGTAGGAGGGAATCGTGGGACTTAAGGTATGAGGTAGTGCTTAGCCGAATGTGGGGAGTGGGGAGGTGAAATGCGGCTAAGGCTTGTTGTTGTCATGGAATTGGGCGTTAGGTGAGTAGCAAAGGAAGAAAACCGAAACTTGCTTGGGTGTGTGCCGAAAATCTTTAGTGGTCTTAGCATTTTGACATTTTATGCTTTTTTTTGATCATTTGGGGTTCTTTGCTTTTGACGTTTTCTTCTTTTCTCTTGTGCACGTTCTTCTCTACTCTCCCCTCACTTGTTTTCTTTTGTGCTCTCCAAAACCAAAACCTCTTCTTCTTCATGGTGCTTCTGCTATTTTCTCCTTAAGCCGAACCTTCCTTTGCCATTCAAAGCTCATTCTTTTGTTTAGCCTCACTCTAGCCGAACCTCTCCCTCACCTTCTACTCACCATAACTGAAACATTTTTTTTATTTTCTCTACATCTTGGTTTAAGCCAAAACCTCCTGTCTCTTGCATATCGTTTCCATTTTCTTCTTTCTTTTGCATTTTCTTTATTGTTCTCTTGAGCCGAACCTTTTGTCATCTATACAACTTGTTTTATCCCTTCATCCTACTCTATTTTTCCAAACTCGAACCACCCTTTGTGGCAAACCAAACTTTTATCTCTTGTCTATTATTATCAACCATATATCAAGATCATCCCTTGGGCTACTGAGAGTCTCTGCTGCAATAAGGTTCTATTGTGCAAGGTAAGGGGGGACTCTCTTATTTCTTTCTCCACTTTCATTCTATTCTATTTGACCATAGCCGAACGGCTATGTTTCTCTTGATTTATGGTTTGTGACTAATCTCTTTTCCCTTCTTATTTTCTCATCTTGGGGCATTACTCCGGGAAACTCTTTTAGCCAAACGATTGGAGTTCAAAGTCTAGGGAACGGTTGATTTCTGAATCCTACTTTCCATTTGGGTCTAAGGTAAGGAGCCATCTTGTGACTTCTTTGTTATTTATTCCTTTCAATTGTGATATGCCTTAACCAAATTCTATTATTAGTCAATCTACGCTTCTCCTTATGTACTAATCAAAGACTCTTACCATGGATGCAAGTGCTGGTCAATCAAAAGAAGGGAGCGAACCCCTAGTCTCGATTCCTAAGTTTAAAAGGTGCGCGGTGTCAACAGTTTGAAAGTATTCGCCGGGTTGTGGTAGAGAGCCGACGTCTGCTTGGGATAGATAAATAGCCGTTGTCCCTGCTAGTGAAAGCGTCGACATAGAAAGTATAGTGTTATGCGTTATCAGGTATGTAGGTTCACACTTTACTTTAGTAATTTTCGTTATTAACTGTGTTGGTTGAAAGCTGAAATAACTGTTTAGATAGTTAAGATACCATCGTGGGTAAAGTTGGCGACACCGGGTAAGTACCTATACGATTCTACTTTTGATTATATGAGTGTATGATATAATTCACCATTGTGCTTTGGGAGCATGCTTGCATTCATATTATTATGTCAATATGTGCATGGGCTTGGGATATGATGTGAAAAGGGGAAGTGTGATTCTAAGACTGTCACCAGTGGTTTGGTACCACAGTGGGTTGGCCTTACATAATTTATCCAGTGACTATGTCTCAGTGGTTTGGCACCACATAGTTTATTTCTATGACTCATCCCAGTGGTTTGGTACCACAGTAGGTTGGCCCCACATATATATTATCAGGGATTATCACCAGTGGTTTGGTACCACAGTGGGTTAGCCCCACATATTTTATTTAGTGACTCTATCCCAGTGGTTTGGAACCACCAGTGGTTTGGTACCACAGTGGCTTGGTGCCACGAGGGTTTGGCTAATTTGGTGTTATAGAAGTTGGAAAAGTAGGATTGGGCTGGGCTACATTGCCTACATGCTTAATATATTGTATTATATGGGCCTAAAGGTGCATCTGTGGGCTTAGAGCCCAAGTATCGCTTATTGGGGATTTACACACTGAGTATCGGTGACTCACCCCTCTACTTAATTTTGCAGGTAATCACTAGACCGCGGAGTTGGAGCCATTGCGGACTCGACGTGGCCATGCAGTAGTTTCTATTAACTTTGTCTTCTTTATTTTAAATTTCACTATTTTGGGTTTTGGTGTTGTAATAAGGCCACTTTAACTTTAAATTGGGTTTTTTTTAAAAGTTGATATTACATGTCTAATAAACTATAGAGGATGGAGTTTTTCTAAGATTAAGAACGTTGATTAATTGATTTTCAAATGACTAACGAAAGATGGATAACGAGTAATAAATTTATTCGGAGTTTTCACCTAAAAATCGTAACATCATTTTCAACTGGAAAATTTAATGGAATTTTCTTAGATTTGACTTTCGACAAATGAACCCTATTTCATAACTTTAAATTTTCTCTAAAGGTACAATAATGAAACACAAAGTTTTACTAACTCATGATATTTAGTTAGTTCCCAAATTTCCTTTCTTGTAGCATACCAGATTCGATCGTAGCATTTTGATCGGGTTTGTGATGCTAGAATTGTAGTATCAGAGCCAGGTTCAAAAACTCGGCTGTGGGTATGAGGTTCAAAAATGCTTTCAAAAGTTGGTTTGAAAAATGGTTTAGGTAAAATACATGTTTTTTAGAAGCATGGCACCCGAGTCTTCGGCATCAATCCGCACTGGAAGTTTTTTTCGATCTCTATTTGAATTTTTATGAGATATGGTGATAGTTAGAATACAACTCTAAGAATAGAGACCTTTAGGGATATTTCTTGTGAAATTCTATTACTAGTGCTATTTCATAAGATTGATCCATAATAAATAGTGGAAGAAAAATACTAATTCATAAAACTTTTAATCAGATTAAGTCGCATCAGTAGTCATGAGAACTATAGGATGTGGACGTGGTATGCACGTCTGTGGTAGAGGCCGGGGTGTTGGGTCTAAACCTTCTGAATTAGGGCATGGGCTGGAAGGGAAAGTGTCAGCATCACCAGTTGCGGGAGCGAAATTTAGGGACCAAACTGGTGGAGACGATGCTGTGTCTCAGGCTATGTTACGCGTTTTGGAGAGAGTTCTTTGGAGCGGCGGATCGAGAGCTTAAAAATCTGTGTCAGAGCGACTCCGAGCCAATGGGGCTAAAATGTTTAGGGGCATTTCTGGTGTGGCTCCTAACGTAGTGAGTATTGGCTAGAAGCGGATGAGCGTATCATGGATGATCTTGACTGTACCACGGAAGAGATATTGAAGGGAGTCGTGTCTCTCTTCTGAGATGAGGCATATCAATGGTGGCTCATAGTCAAAGATGGTACAGCGGCTGACTGTATTACCTGTGACTTCTTTAAGTCAACGTTCCAGGGAAAGTATATTGGGTCAAGCTATGTGGACACTCAGCGAAAGGCATTCCTAAACTTGGTTCAGGGGAATAAGTCGGTGGTCGAGTATGAGGCAGAATTCCTACGTCTAAGCTGTTATGCTCGGGGTATTGTTACAACAGATCACAAGCGTTGTGTTTGATTTGAGAATGGTCTGAGGGATGAGTTACGAGTTCTGATAGCTTCGCAACAGGAAAGAGAATTTGCTATTTTAGTAGAGAAGGCTAAGATAGCCGAGGAGGTGAAGCGGTCTGAAAGGAAGAATCAAGATAGGGATAGAGGTAGGAATAAAAGGGATTTTGGGTCGTCGGGATCTACTGGAGGTTTCCAGAAGAGGCCTAGGTTAGATGGGCCAAGTCGTGTTGTGAAGCCTGTTACTGTTAGTTGGCCTTCGCAGTGTGCTCGATGTGGGAAATCTAATTTAGGAGAGTGTTGGGCAGGTAATAGAGGATGTTTCAGGTGTGGATCTATGGATCATCGGATAAGGGACTGTCCGCAAGAGCCAAACAGAGTGCGGCCAATGGGTCAGAATTATGTTCAGTCTAGAAGAGGTGGTTAGCAACCACAGAGAGGTCGTGGTCCGGCTAGGGGTGGAAATGGTTTTGACCGTGTAACATCCTGAATTGGGGGCTATGCATTTGATGTATTTTTTTGTCTATTCTTTGTTTAATGTTCTAGTTTAGGTGTGTGGGAGTCTAAGAAGGGCTCGGGGATAAGCCGAAGCCCTGGCTAAAATTATCATTTTAGGCACTTTAGTGGAAGAGCTAGCTGGAATAGGACCTAAGGGGTATTGTTTGTGTTTGGTTGACACAAGCAAGGTGTTGGTAAAGTGGCAAGGTGACGGCACATAAGGGTTAGAAGGTGACGCCACAAGGGAGCAGAGAAGGAGCATGTTCAAGTCACAAGAAGTTCATTTTGGGGATTATTTTTGGCGTCAAGGAGAACAAAAGCAGAATTCAACTGGGACACTTCAGGATGGGAGAGTGGTCTGAGTCAAATATTTGAATGAGTGGCTGAGAGGAAAAAGTGAAGTTTGAAGCATTCAAATTAATTCAAATGAGTGTTTAGGAGTGAATTGAGGAGAAAAGAAAGGGAAGGGCATGTGATCATGGTGTTGGCCGAATTTCAAACACTGGGTGTAGAGGGGGAATCAGTTTTGGCTTGTTTAGGATGTGCCAAATTTCAACATTGGTGATTGGCATTGCTTTTCTCAAAAGTGAATTTTTGGCTTTGGGAGTGGTAGGCGCCGAATTTTTGCCTTCTTACTAGTTGCCAAATCATTTAGCTTCATTCTTTTTTTTCTTCTTCTTTTTCACTTCTTTTCTCATCTATCAACTAGGGTGTTCTCCACTTTTCTTCTTAATACTTTCTTTGCTAGCCGAATTCCTTTCCCCTTCCTTGCATTTTCTTAAAGTACCATAACCTCATCCAGGGTAACCCATATACCCTTTCTTGCCAAGCCGGAATCTGTTTCTTATCTTTTCTCTCTTTTTATTTGTTCTATCTCAAAGCCAAAACCCCAAAACTCCCACTCTCTTCTCTATTTTCTACTAAAGCTGAATATTCCTTGTCTATTATTCTCTTCTCTAAATCTCCTTTATAGGCCAAATCTCCCTTGCCATTCTTTCCTACATTCTTTCTCTTTTGATTCTTTTAAAAGTCGAAACTCTGAAGCCTCCATTGAGGTTCTTTTATCTTCATTTTTAGTTCTTTCAACTTGTTTTCTTTTACCATTAGTCATTGTCAAATCTCCTCTACTGCTGTGCCAGTGCCGAATCCTCTTAAGTGCTATTGAATCCTCGATGTTTAGGTAAGAGGCAATTTTTTCTATTTTTTTATCTCTCCTTTTGGTTTTTGGAATCCAAAGCCGAATGGCTAATTGGCTTGGTGGATGCCATCGTTTGGAATTATATTTTTTTATTTTATCTTCTTATTTTCTTTGGGGGCGCCTATTTCGGGAATCTAAGCTAATCAAATCATTTGAATCTCAAGCCAAAAGTCGTTAATCTCTGAACCCTATCTCTCTTTTCGGGATTTCAAGGTAAGGGGTTTTCTCTTTAAATATTTGTTTAGGTGCACTTATCATTATTCGCCCTTATCCCTGTGTTGATTCCTTATAGTACCTTCTAACAAGATCTTTTGATGGAATCCAATACCAATCAGGCAAAGGAGGGGGTTGGACCCGTATACCAGCCTCTAAGTTTAAGGAACGTACGGTGTCAACAGTCCGAGATTGGCCACGGGTTGTAGACCGGCTTCAGAATAGAGTCGTAGGCACATTGCAGTCTTTTTTGCTATCGATAATGTTGACGTAGAGATTATTAGTTTACTGTTACCAGGTGTGTAAACCCTCACACACTTTATTTTAACTGTAATATTTATTGTATGGGGTGAAAGGCCAGAAAAGGCTATGTATACAGTCGAAATACCCTTGTGGGTAAGGCAAGGAGTGTCGGGTACATATCTATAATAACTTCTTGCTAGTTTGGATGTATGTGATAATCTATTGCCTAGATAATAACATGTTGCATTCATTATGACATATATGTTGTGCATGGGATATGGATATGATGATAAAGGGGAAGTGTTGATTATAAGGTCATTTAGTGATCGGTGGCTCTACCACATTTGATTATAAGGTCACATAGTGATCGGTGGCTCTACCACATTTGATTTTAAGGTCACATAGTGATCGACATTATAACTGACAGCATAACTGTCAAGACGTCATGTAGCGGATGGAGGGTTGATTGTAGAAATCCTCACGGTGTGATGGCTGGTACAGGATGGCGTGTAGAGGATGGAAAATACTAGGTTGGGCCGGGCTTGATGCATTCATGTAGTTGTATGATATCTTGTATGAGTTGTATATAAGATTGTGGGCCATGGGCCGTTTTGTGTGTTTTGATGGTTTTACACACTGAGTCTCTGTGACTCACCCTTTTTCTAACTTGTAATCAGTAGATTATGGATTTGGGAGCCGAGTCAGACTCGTGGAGGCCATAAAGTATTTTCTTTTCGTAAACTTTTTACTGCTTTAATTTAATTTTAAATTGGGGATTTTGATGTAATAAGGCCTTTCTAAATTAATATTTGGTTTTTATTTTATATTTATACCCGACGCAATGACTATTTAGTCGTGAAGTTAAAGATGAGGTTTTAGAAATATAAGTTCGCGGAATCAACATTTTTTTTTAAATTTCACTTAGTATAACAAATAACTGTTTATTTAAAATTTGGAATTTCTCTTAAACTAAAAATATAAACCTTAGTTTTTTTAAGCCATCACCTTAATCAGAAAGTTTTCAAAATTATGGTTTTTTCCCCAAAGACAAAGAAAAATCGTTTTAACTCAACCCTATAACATACTGGATTCAGTCGTAACATTTAGGCCGGGTTTAGGGTGTTACAATTTTGATATCAGAGCCCAGGTTGCAAACACTCAGGTTGTGAAATGGGTTCAACAGTGTTTTATAAAATCAATGTGAATTGGAGGAAATTTTTTTGATCAAAATATGGCATCCGAGTCTACCAGCACCTGATCCACCCAGGTAAGTGTTTCTTTAACTATTCGGTGATGTATGCCTGAAATGATTGATAGCATGAATAAGTATTTATTAGCTCTAAGAAACCCAAACTTTAGAGATTGAAACTTTTGATGTGTTTTGTGGAAACTATTCTCTAAGACTATTTCTCATAGAACTACTCAGTACTAAACAGTGAAAGAAATACTAACCCATAAAACTATTAATCAGATTAAGTCGCAAACGTTAGTCATGAGCGCTAAGGGCGTGGTCGTGGTAGAGGCAGGATTGCGGTGTCAAAACCAGTGGGATTTGGTCATGGGTCAGGAAACGAGATGCCAGTACCACCAGCTACAAAAGTAGAGTTTCAAGACCAAACAGGCGGAGATGATTCAGTGTCTCAGGCGATGTTACGGGTCTTAGAGAGAGTTGCTGGTGTAGGCGTGGGTACAGGAGCTTGAAAATCTATGCTGAAATGACTTCGAACTAATGGAGCAGAAGTGTTTATGGGTATTTCTGGTGTAGCCCCTAATGCAGCTGAGTATTGGTTGGAGGCGGTTGAGCGTATAATGGATGATCTCGACTTCACAGAGGAGGAAAAGTTGAAAGGGGTTGTATCTCTTATTCGGGACGAAGTGTATTAGTGGTGGCTTACGGTCAGGGATGGTACAGTGGCTGACCGTATTACTTAGGATCTCTTCAAGTCAGCAATCCAGAGTAAGTACATCGGATTGAGTTATGTGGATGCACAAAAGCAGGCATTTTGAATCGGTTGTGGTAGTAAATCGGTGGCTGAGTATGAGGCAGAATTATTATGCCTTAGTCGTTATGCTCGGGGAATAGTGGCCACAGACCATGACCGTTGTGTTCAGTTTGAAGATGGTCTAAAGGATGATCTGCGTGTGTTGATAGCTCCACAGCAAGAAAGGGAATTTACTGTTTTAGTAGAAAAGGCTAAGATAGCCGAGGAAGTGAAGCAGTCAGAAAAGAAAAATCAGGATAGAGATAGAGGTGGTAATAACAGGAATTCTATATCGTCAGGGTCAGCTGGGCGTTTTCAGAAAAGACCTGGGATGGATGGGCCAAGTCGGGTTGTGAGATCTGTTGTTGATAGGCAGCCTCAGTGGTGTACTCGGTGTGGTAAATTCCATTTGGGAGAGTGTTGGACAAGTAACAGAAAATGTTTCAGGTGTGGTTCTGCTGATCATTAGATTAGGGACTATCCATAGGAACAAAACGGTGCAAGGCCAGAGAGTCAGGGTTATGCTCAACCGAGTAGAGGAGGTCAGCAACTACAGAGAGGTCGTGGTTCGGCTAGAGGAGGTAATGGTTTTGGTCGGGGTCATGGAACGTCAGGCAGAGGTGCAAGAAACACCGATGCAAGACAGTCGGGGTTGGTCTATGCAGTTAGACGCAAAGAGGAGGGTGATGCACCGGACGTCATAACTGGTACGTTCTCAATATTTGGATTGCCTTTTTCTGCATTAATTGACATTGGATTGGCACATTCTTATGTTGGTAGTGTGGTATCTAGAACTTTAAGCATAAACTCTAAGATTGCTTCTAAGGAGATGACTGTAATTAGCCCGTTAGGACAATCGGTTGTGGTGAACAGACTTTATAGGGATGTACCTTTAGAAGTTCAAGGGGTGGTTTTTTCGGCTGATCTGATGGAACTACCATTCGGGGAGTTCGATTTGATCTTAGGGATGGACTGGTTAGTAAGGTATCAAGCAAATCTAGATTGTGCTGCTAAGCCCATGGTGGTCCGGACTCCTAAGGACGAGGAGGTGGTGGTAATAGGAGAAAGGAGGAACTATTTGTCTAACGTAGTGTCCACCTTAAAGGCTGAAAGAATGATGAGGAAAGGATGTGAGGCATTCATATCCTTGGTTTGAGCTTTGGGGGTCAAGGAATTGTCTGTGGGGGATGTTAAGACAGTGAAGGAGTTTCCTGATATTTTTCTAGAAGAGCTTCCAGGACTATCCTCGGATCATGAGGTGGAATTTGGAATTGATCTTCTTCAGGGATGGCGCCTGTATCTATCGCTCCTTATAGAATGGCGCCGAAGGAGTTAGTGGAATTGAAAGCCCAGATTCAAGAACTTTTAGATCGAGGTTTTATCCGATCGAGTGTATCACCATGGGGAGCGCCGGTGCTATTCGTTAAGAAGAAGGATGGATCAATGCGTATGTGCATTGACTATCGTCAGTTGAACAAGTTGACAATCAAGAACAAATACTTGTTGCCGAAAATTTATGACTTGTTCGATCAGTTGAAGGGGGCTTCAACCTTTTCAAATATAGATTTGCGGTCAGGGTATCATCAACTCAAGGTGAAGGAAGCGGATACTCATAAGATGGCGTTTTGTACACGCTATAGACATTATGAATTTTTGGTAATGCCGTTTGGGTTAACCAATGCACCAGCAGCGTTTATAGACATGATGAACCTGGTTTTCCAACCCTATCTGGACCGATTCGTCGTAGTATTTATAGACGATATACTGGTTTATTCAAATTCAGAGGAGGAGCATGATTCACATCTTAAGTGGTTTTACAAATCCTGAGGGAGAAGCAATTGTTCGCCAAATTCAGTAAGTACGAATTTAGGCTAAGCGAAGTTACTTTTCTGGGCCATATTGTGTCGGCAGAGGGGATTAGAGTTGATCATCAAAAAATTAAAGCTATTTTGGATTGGAAGCCACCTAAGTCTATGGCAGAAATCAGAAGTTTTCTTGGTCTAGTGGGATATTACCGAAGGTTCGTTGAAGGGTTTTCTTTGATTGCGGCACCATTGACCAAGTTGCTACGGAAAGGGGTTCTGTTTGTTTGGTCTGATAAACAACAAGAGAGTTTTGAAAGGCTAAAGAGGATTTCGACAGAGGCTCCGGTGTTGATTCAGCCAGAGGCCGGAAAGGAGGTCGTGGTTACTATGATGCTTTGCACACGGGTTTAGGATGTGTGTTAATGTAAGACAGAAAGGTTGTTGCGTATGCGTCTCAGCAGTTAAGACCGCATGAGTTAAACTATCCCACGCATGATTTGAAATTGGCGGCTATAGTGTTTTCTTTGAAAAGTTGGATGCATTATCTGTATGACGAGAAGTTTGTTATTTATACAGATCATAAGAGTCTAAAGTATCTCCTTACCTAGAAGGAATTGAATTTGAGACAGCGGCGGTGGATTGAGCTATTGAAGGATTACGATTTCTCGATTGAGTATCATCCGGGTAAAGCTAACTTGGTGGCAGATGCATTAAGTCGTAGGGTGATCTCTGATTTGAGAGTGATGTTTGCTCATCTCAACTTGTATGATGATGGAAGTTTTTTAGCTGAACTTCAAGTGAAACCCTCATGGGCTAGTCAGATTAAAGAGAAGCAGTTGTTGGATGATGCCTTGAGTACTCGACTACTTCAAGTACAGAATGATGGGGTTGAGGATTTTAGTTTGAACATTGATGGGGCTCTGTGTTTCCGTAAGAAGGTTTGCATGCCGAAGGATGATGAGTTAAGACAGTTGATACTTCAAGAAGCGCATAGTAGCCCGTATGCTATGTATCCTAGCGGAAGTAAGATGTATAGAGAATTACGAGAATAGTTTTGGTGGCCGGGTCTGAAGGGTGAAGTAAACAAATTTGTAAGTAAGTGTTTGACATGCCAGTAGGTAAAAGCAGAACATTAGTTGCCTTTGGGTTTATTGCAGCCGTTAAAGATTCCACAGTGGAAGTGGGAGAGGATCACGATGGATTTTGTTAGTGGGCTACCCCTTACACCTACTAAAAAGGATTCGGTATGGGTAATTTTTGACCGATTGACGAAGTCTGCTCATTTCATACCAGTTTGTGTTGACTACTATCTTCAGAAATTGGCTAAGTTGTATGTAGAAGAGATTGTAAGGTTGCATGGAGTATCAATGTCTATCATCTCAGATAGAGACCCAAGATTCACGTTAAGATTTTGGAAGGCATTGCATCAAGCATTGGGGACAAAGTTAGATTTCAGTACAACATTTCATCTGCAGTCTGATGGACAGTCAGAAAGGGTAATTCAGATCCTAGAGGATATGTTAAGGGTCGTGTCTTAGACTTCAGAGGAGTTGGGAAGAATTTCTACCGTTAACGAAATTTGAATATAACAATAGCTACCAATAGAAGTGTTGTACTCCTATGCATTGGACAGAATTGGGCGAGCGTCAGTTGTTGGGTCTAGAATTTGTTTTGGAAACGGTAGATAAGGTTAAGTTAATTCAAGCTCGATTAAAGGAAGCGTCAGACAGGCAGAAATCCTATGCTGATCTAAAGTGTAAGGATATAGAATTTGAGGTCGATGACCAGGTGTTCTTAAAGGTTTCACCGTGGAAGAAAGTGCTAAGGTTTGGACAGAAGGGTAAGCTAAGCCCTAGGTTCATTGGGCCTTATCGTGTGTTGAAATGTATGGGACCAATAGCTTATCAACTCGAGTTACCTGCAGAGTTAAGCAAGACTCATGATGTGTTTCATGTTTTGATGCTAAAACGCTATCGTTCGGAATCATCTCCCATGGTGCCAGTGCAAGAAATCGAAGTAAGGCCTGATCTATCCTTTAAAGAGGAACCAGTGCAGATTTTAGATCGTGATGTCAAAGCATTACGAAGGAAGACGGTTCCATTAGTAAAGGTTTTGTGGCGTAATCACGGTCCTAAGGAAGCTACGTGGGCACCAGAAGAAGCGATGCGACAGCAATACCCTCATCTCTTTTGACCAGGTAATTTCGAGGCCAAAATTTTTTTAAGGGGGTAGAACTGTAACATCCTGAATTGGGGGATATGCATTTGATGTATTTTTTTTGTGTATGCTTTTTTTAATGTGCTAGTTTAGGGTGTATGGGAGTCTAGGAAGAGCTCGGGGATAAGACGAAGCCCTGGCAAAAATTCTCTTTTTAGGCACTTTAGTGGAAGAGCTAGCTGGAATAGGACCTAAGGGGTATTGTTTGTGTTTGGTTGACACAAGCAAGGTGTTGGTAAAGTGGCAAGGTGACGCCATATTAGGGTTGGAAGGTGACGCCACAAGGGAGCAGAGAGGGAGCAGGTTCAAGTCACAAGAAGTTCAGTTTGGGGATTATTATTGGCGTCAAGGAGAACAGAACTAGAATTTGACTAGGACACTTGAGGATGAGAGAGTGGACTAAGTCAAATATTTCGAACGAGTGGCTGAGAGGAAAAAGTGGAGTTTGAAGTATTCAAATTAATTCAAATGAGTGTTCAAAAGTGAATTGAGAAGAAAAAAAGGGAAGGGCATGTGATCATGGTGTTGGCCGAATTTCAAACACTGGGTGTAGAGGGGGAATCAGTTTTGTCTTGTTTAGGATGTGCCGAATTTTAACATTGGTGATAGGCATTACTTTTCTCAAAAGTGCATTTTCGGCTTTAGGAGTGGTAGGTGCCGAATTTTTGCCTTCTTGTTAGTTGCCAAATCATTTAACTTCATTCCTTTTTTTTTCTTTTTCACTTCTTTTCTCATCTATCAACTAGGGTGTTCTTCGCTTTTCTTCTTATTACTTTCTTTGCTAGCCGGATTCCTTTCCCCTTCCTTGTGTTTTCTTAAAGAACCATAACCGTATCCAGGGTAACTCCTATACCCTTTCTTGCCAAGCCGAAATCTGTATCTCATCTTTTCTCTCTTCTTTATTTGTTCTATCTCAAAGCTGAAACCTTAAAACTCCCACTCTCTTCTCTATTTTCTGCTAAAGCCGAATATTCTCTTCTCTAAATCTCCTCTATAGGCCGAATCTCTCTAGCCATTCTTTCCTACATTCTTTCTCTTTTGATTCTTCTAAAAGTCGAAACTCTGAAGCCTCCATTGAGGTTCTTTTATCTTCATTTTTGATTCTTTCAACTTGTTCTCTTTTACCATTAGTCATTGCCGAATCTCCTCTACTACTGTGCCAGTGCCGAATCCTCTTAGGTGCTATTGAATCCTCGGTGTTTAGGTAAGAGGTGATTTCTTCTATTTCTTTATCTCCCCTTTCGGCTTTTGGAAGCCAAAGCCGAATGGCTAATTGGCTTGGTGGAGGCCATCATTTGGACTTATTGTTTTTTTATTTTATCTTTTTATTTTATTTGGGGGCGCCTATTCTAGGAATCTAAGCTAATCAAATCATCTAAATCTCAAGCCAGAAGTCGTTAATATCTGAACCCTATCTCTCTTTTCAAGATTTTAAGGTAAGGGGTTTTCTCTTTAGATATTTGTTTAGGTGCACTTATCGTTATTCGTCGTTATCCCTGTGTTGATCCCTTATAGTACCTTCTGATAAGATCTTTTGATGGAGTCCAATACCAATCAGGAAAAGGAGGGGTTTGGACCCGTAAACCCAGCCCTTAAGTTTAAGGAATGTGCGGTATCAATAGTCCGAGATTGGCCACCGAGTTGTGGGCCGACTTCAGAACAGATTCGTAGGCAGATTGCAGTCGTTTTTGCTATCGATAGTATTGACGTAAAGAGTATTATTTTGCATGTTACCAGTGTGTAAACCCTCATACACTTTATTTTAACTGTAATATTGATTGTATGGGCTGAAAGGCTAGAAAAGGCCGTGTATACAGTCGAAATACCCTTATGGGTAAGGCAAGGAGTGCCGGGTACATATCTATAATAACTTATTGCTAGTTTGGATGTATGTGATAATCTATTGCCTAGATAATAGCATGTTGCATTCATTATGACATATATGTTATGCACGGGATATGGATATGATGATAAAGGGGAAGTGTTGATTATAAGGTCACTTAGTGATCGGTGGCTCTGCCACATTTGATTATAAGGTCTAATGGTGATCGGTTGCTCTGTCACATTTGATTTTAAGGTCACATAGTGATGCATTATAACTGACAACATGACTGTTAAGACGGCGTGTAGCGGATTGAGGGTTGATTGTAGAAATCCCCACGGTGTGATAGTTGGTACGGGATGGCGTGTAGAGGATGGAAAATACTAGGTTGGGCCAGACTTGATGCATTCATGTAGTTGTATGATATCTTGTATGAGTTGTATATGAGATTGTGGGTCGTGGGCCGTTTTGTGTGTTTTGATGGTTTTACACACTGAGTCTCTGTGACTCACCCTTTTTCTAACTTTTTAGGTAATCAGTAGATTGTGGATTTGGGAGCCGGGCCAAACTCGTGGAGGCCATAAAGTCTTTTCTTTTTGTAAACTTTTTATTGCTTTATTTTAATTTTAAATTGGGGATTTTTGATATAAGAAGGTCTTTCTGAATTAATATTTGGTTTTTATTTTATATTTATACCCTACTTAGTCACGAATTTAAAGATGAGGTTTTAGAAATATGAGTTCGCAAAATCAACATTTTTTTTTAAAATTTCACTTAGTATAACAAATAATTGTTTATTTAAAATTTGAAATTTCTCCTAAACTAAAAATATAAACCTTAGTTTTTTTTAAGCCATCACCTTAACCGAAAAGTTTTCAAAATTATGGTTTTTTCCCAAATACAAAGAAAAATCATTTTAACTCAACCCTATAACATACCGAATTCGGTCGTAATGTTTAGGCCGGGTTTGGGGTATTACAGGCCAAGGGCGTGGAGCATCGGGCAGAGGTGCTGGGAATACAGATGTAATACATCCTGGGTTGGTCTATGCAGCTAGACACCGAGAGGAGGGTGATGCACTGGACGTCATAACCGGTACGTTCCTTATTTTTGGGTTGCCTTTTACTGCATTGATTGATATTGGGTCTACACATTCCTATGTAGCTAGTACCTTGTTTGGAACTCTGAACATAGAATCTGAGATTTCTTCTAGAGAGATGACTGTGCTTAGCCCTTTAGGACAATCTGTAGTGGTGAATAAACTCTTTAGGAACGTGCCATTAGAAGTACAAGGGATAGTCTTCCCGGCCAATTTGGTGGAACCACCGTTCGGCGAGTTCGATTTGATCTTGGGCATGGACTGGTTAGTGAAGTATCGAACGAACTTGGATTGTGCTGTTAAGTGCATGGTGTTAAAGACTCCCGAGGATAATGAGGTGTTAGTGATAGGTGAAAGAAGGAACTACTTGTCCAATATAGTGTCTACTCTTAAGGCTGAAAGGATGGTGAGAAAGGGATACGAGGTTTTCTTAGCTTTTGTCAGTGCGTGGGAAGCCAAGAAGTTGTCTGTATAGGATGCTAGAACAATGAAGGAATTCTCTGATGTTTTTCCAGAAGAGCTTCCAGGGCTACCTCTGGATCGTGAGGTGGAGTTCGGTATTGATCTTCCTCCTAGAATAGTGCCAGTATCCATTGCTCCGTATAGAATGGTGCCAAAGGAGTTGGTGGAACTTAAAGCCCAGATTCTGGAATTGTTGGACCTGGGTTTTATCCGACCAAGTGTGTCTTTATGGAGAGCACCGATGTTATTTATTAAGAAAAAGGATGGGTCGATGCGAATGTGCATTGACTGCAGGCAATTGAACAAGTTGATGATTAAGAATAAGTACCTGTTGCCAAGGATTGACGACTTGTTCGATCAACGGTGAGGCACTTCAGTCTTCTCAAAGATAGATTTGAGGTCAAGCTATCATCAGCTTAAGGTCAAGGAGGCAGATATTCATAAGACAACTTTCTGAACTCATTATGGTCACTACGAGTTCTTAGTGATGCCGTTCGGTTTGATAAATGCACCAGCTGCATTTATGGACATGATGAATCGGGTATTCCAACCATATCTGGATCGATTTTTCGTAGTGTTCATAGACGATATCTTGGTTTATTCAAGGACGGAAGAGGAGCATGATTTGCATCTTCGAGTGGTTCTGCAGATTCTGAGGGAAAAGCAGTTGTACGCCAAATTCAGTTAGTGTGAATTTTAGTTGAAAGAAGTTACTTGTTTGGGTCATGTCATGTCTGCTGAGGGGATTAGGGTTGATCCTTGAAAAATTGAAGTCATAATGGACTTGAAACTGCCTAAGTCTGTGGCAGAAATTTGAAGTTTCCTTGGTTTGGCTGGGTACTATAGAAGGTTTGTTGAGGGGTTTTCGTTAATAGCTGCACCGTTAACCAAGTTATTACGAAAAGGAGTGCTATTTGTTTGGTCAGATAAGCAGCAGAAAAGTTTTGAGAAGTTGAAGAGGATTTTGATAGAGGCACCAGTGTTGATTCAACCTGAGGCAAAGAAGGAGTTTGTCGTCTATTGCGATGCGTCGCACATAGGGTTAGGATGTGTGTTGATGCAAGAGGGGAAAATGGTAGCATATGTGTCTCGATAATTAAGACCACATGAGGTAAACTATCCTACGCATGATGTAGAGTTGGCTGCAGTAGTGTTCGCTCTAAAAATCTGGAGACACTACCTGTATGGGGAGAAGTCTATTATCTACACCGATCACAAGAGCCTGAAATATCTCCTTACCCAGAAGAAGTTGAATTTAAGGCAGCGGAGGTGGATTGAGTTGTTGAAGGACTATGACTGCTCGATCGAGTGCCACCCGGGTAAAGCTAACGTAGTGGTAGACGTATTGAGCCGTAAGGTGATATCGAACTTGAGAGCAATGTTTGCTCATCTCAGCTTGTACGATGATGGTAGCTTGCTAGTGGAACTTCAAGTGAAGCCTTCTTGGATCAGTCAGATTAAAGAGAAGCAGTTGTCAGATGAATCGCTAAGTTCTAAATTTTAGTTAGTGGTAGGGGGTGAGGAGGAAGATTTTAGTTTGAACAGAGATGGGGTTTTGTGCTTTCGGGGAAAAGCTTGTATGCCGAAGGATTCTGAGGTACGATGGAAGATTCAGCAGGAAGCGCATAGTAGCCCATACGCTATGCATCCTGGTGGGAGTAAGATGTATCGGGATCTACGAGAATAGTTTTGGTGGCCAATTCTGAAGCGAGAGGTTACCGAGTTTGTGGGGAGGTGTCTAACGTGTTAACAGGTGAAGGCGAAACACCAGTTGCCTTCAAGGTTGTTACAGCTAGTAAAGATTCCACTTTGGAAGTGGGAGAGGATAACGATGGACTTTTTTAGTGGGCTACCTCTTACGCCTACTAAGAAAGAGTCAGTGTGGGTAATTGTCAATCGGTTGACGAAGTCTACTCACTTCATACTGGTTCGTATTGACTACTCCTTACATTAGCCAAGCTGTATGTAGTAGATATAGTGAGGTTGCATGGGGTACCTATGTCGATCATATCAGATGGAGACCTTAGATTTACATCATAGTTTTGGAAGGCGTTGTAGCGTTGAGTACAAGACTGGACTTCAACACAACATTTCATCCATAGACTGATGGTCAGTCTAAGAGGGTAATTTAGATCTTAGAAGACATGTTGAGAGGTTGTGTTATCGATTTTGGGGTAGTTGGGAGGATTTTCTACCATTGATAGAATTCGCATACAACAATAGCTTCCAATCTAGTATTTAGATGGCACCCTATAAAGCGTTGTATGGTCGGAAGTGTCGCACTCCTACCTGCTGGACAGAGTTGGGTGAGCAACAGTTGTTGGGTCCAGAATTGGTTTTAGAGATAAACGAAAAGGTTAAGTTGATTGGGGCTTGGTTGAAGGAAGCTTCTAACAGGCAGAAATCTTATGCTGGCCTGAAGTGTAAGGATACATAATTTGCAGTGGGTGATCAGGTTTTTCTCAAAGTTTTGCCTTGGAAGAAGATTTTAAGATTTGGAAGGAAGGGCAAGTTGAGCCCCAAGTTCATCGGGCCTTATCGAGTGTTGAAGCATGTAGGACCAGTGGCATATCAGCTCGAGATACCTTCAAAATTGAGGCAGATACATGATGTATTCCACATCTCAATGTTAAGGCACTACCGTTCGGATCCATCTCACGTAGTGCCAGTGGAGAAAATCGAAGTGAAATCGGATTTATCTTTTGAAGAGGAACCAGTTCAGATCTTAGATCGAGATGTTAAGGTATTGTGAAGGAAGACGGTTCTGTTGGTTAAAGTTTTGTGGCGGAATCACGGTTCAGAGGAGGCCACATGGGAGCTGGAGGATGTGATGCGACAGCAATGCCCTCATCTCTTTTGACCGGGTAAATTTAAAGGCTGAAATTTCTTTAAGGGGGTAGAACTGTAACATCCTGAAATTAGGGGTTCTGCATTTTATGTGTTGCTGTTTGTTTGGCATGCTTTGTTTGTTAATTTGGTAAGATTGGGGGTCCCGGGAAGGCTCGGGGTCAAGCTTGAGCCTTGGTGTAAAATTTGTTTTTAGGCTCTTTAGGGGAGAGTTGGTTGAGGTAGGTCTTAAGGGTAATTTCTTGTGTTTGGTGACACAAGAAGTAGGGTGGTAGAGTGGCCAAGAGGACACCACTTATGGTGCAGGGAGTGGCATCACAAGGGAGCTAGGAAGAGAAGGGAGCAGGTTTGAACCTCACAGAGTGCTTTTTGGAGGAATTATTTTTGGGCAAGGATGGAAAAGTAGTGGTTTCAGCAAGGACTCTTCATGGTGGTTCGTTGAAGGAGTCAAAGTGTTTGAATGGGTGGCCATGAGGTGATTGTGGAGTTTGAATGGGTCAACATGTTTGAATGGGTGAAGGAGAGTGAAAGTAGGAGGGAATCATGGAACTTCAGGAATGAGGTAGTGCTTGGTCGAATGTGGGGTGTGGGGAGGTAAAATGCGACTAAGGCTTGTTGTTGGCATGCAATTGGGCGTTAGGTGAGTTGCAAAGGAAGAAAATTGAAACCTGCTTGGGTGTGTGCCGAAAATCTCTAGTGGTCTTAGCATTTTGACATTTTAGGCTTTTCTTTGGTCATTTGGGGCTCTTTACTTTTGACATTTTCTTCTTTTCTCTTGTGCACGTTCTTTTTTGCTCTCCCCTCACTTGTTTTCTTTTGTGCTGTCCAAAACCGAAACCTCTCTTCTTCTTCGTGGTGCTTCTGCTATTTTCTCCTTAAGTCGAACCTTCCTTTGCCATTCGAAGCTCATTCTTTTGTTTAGCCTCACTCTAGTCGAACCTCTCCCTCACCTTCTACTCACCATAACCGAAACATTTTCTTTATTTTCTACATCTTGCTTTAAGCCAAAACCTCCTGTCTTTGCATATCATTTCCATTTTCTTCTTTCTTTTACATTTTCTTTATTGTTCTCTTGAGCCGAACCTTTACTCATCTATACAACTTGTTTTATCCCTTCATCCTACTCCATTGTTCCAAACCCGAACCACCCTTTGTAGCAAACCAAACTTGTGTCTCTCGTCTATTATTAACAACCGTATATCAAGATCATCCCTGTGGGCTACCAAGAGTTTCGGCTGCAATAAGGTTCTGTCGTGCAAGGTAAGGGGGGACTCTCTTATTTCTTTCTCCACTTTCATTCGGTTCTACTTGACCATAGCCGAACAACTATGTTGCTCTTGATTTATGGTTTGCGACTAATCTCTTTCCCCTTCTTCTTTTCTCATATTGGGGCATTACTCTGGGAAACTCTTTTAGCCGAACGATTGGAGTTCAAAGTCTAGGGAATGGTTGATTTCTGAATCCTACTTTCCATTCGGGTCTAAGGTAAGGAGCCATCTTGTGACTTCTTGGTTATTTATTCCTTTCAATTGTGTTATGCCTTAACCAAATTTCGTTATTAGTCAATCTACGCTTCTCCTTGTGTACTGATCAAAGACTCTTACCATGGATGCAAGTGCCGGTCAATCAAAAGAAAGGAGCGAACCCCTAATCTCGGTTCCTAAGTTTAAAAGACGTGCGGTATCGACAGTTTAAAACTATCCGCTGGGTTGTGGTGACGTCTACTTTGGATAGACAAATAGCCATTGTCCCTGCTAGTGAAAGCATCGACATAGAAAGTATTGTGTTACGCATTATCAGGTGTATACGTTCACACTTTACTTTAGTTATTTTCGTTATTAACTGTGTTGGTTGAAAGCCGAAAGAACTGTTTAGATAGTTGAGATACCCTCACGGGTAAGGTTGGCGACACCGGGTAAGTACCTATACAGTTATACTTTTGATTATATGAATGTATGATATAATTCACCATTGTGCTTTGGGAGCATGCTTGCATTCATATTATTATGTCAATATGTGCATGGGCTTGGGATATGATGTGAAAAGCGGAAGTGTGATTCTAAGATTGTCACCGGTGGTTTGGTACCACAGTGGGTTGGCCCTACATAATTTATCCAGTGACTATGTCTCAGTGGTTTGGCACCACATAGTTTATTTCTGTGACTCATCCTAGTGATTTGGTACCACAGTGGGTTGGCCCCACATATATACTATCAGGGATTGTCCCTAGTGGTTTGGTACCACAGTGGCTTGGTGCCATGGGGGTTTGGCTGATTCGGTGTTATAGAGGTTGGAAAAGTAGGATTGGGCTGGGCTGCATTGCATACATGCTTAATATGTTGGATTACGTGGGCCTAAAGGTGCATCTGTGGGCTTAGAGCCCAAGTATCGCTTGTTGGGGATTTACACACTGAGTATCGGTGACTCACCCCTCCGCTTAATTTTGCAGGTAAGCACTAGACAGCGGAGTTTGAGCTGTGGCGGACTCGAGGTGGCCATGCAGTAGTTTCTAGTAACTTCGTATTCTTTATTTTAAATTCCACTATTTTGGGTTTTGGTATTGTAATAAGGCCACTTTAACTTTAAATTGGGTTTTTTTTAAAAGTTGATATTGCATGTCTAATAAACTATAGAGGATGGAGTTTTTCTAAGATTAAGAACTTTGAATAATTGATTTTCAAATGACTAATGAAAGATGGATAGTGAGTAATAAATTGATTTGGAGATTTCACTTGAAAACCCAACATCATTTTCAACTGGAAAATTTAATGGAATTTTCTTAAATTTGACTTTCGACAAATGAACCCGATTTCGTAATGCAGCCTAAGTTAAACAATTACTTTAAATTTTCTCTAAAGGTACAATAATGAAACACAAAGTTTTACCAACTCATGATATTTAGTTAGTTCCCAAATCTCTTTTCCTGTAGCATACCAGATTTGGTCGTAGCGTTTTGACTGGGTTTGGGGTGTTACAAATGTAAAATAAAAGAATATTGCATTTATTTACCGCAAACTTACCTCGAAACAAAATACGATCAACTATAGTGATTTAGTCCACTATCTTTTTCTTTCGCTGGTCTAACTTCGGATTTCGTTCCTCTTGATCTATAATAGGAAATTTTCCTTATTTAATACTCACATTTATTAAAATAGTCCTTAACTCTAACTTTGGCAAAATTACAATTTTACCCCTAAACTTTTACATATGTACACCTTTTCCCCAAAGTTCAAAAATTAAACTTTATCCCTTATTCTTATGTTTAATTGGCAGTTTATCTGTTAATAATGCTTTAGCTGGTTTAGGGGCAAGCATGAATGTTACGCCTTATAAAATGTTTAAACAGCTAGGCCTAGGAAAACCCAAACAAACTAGGATGAGCATTCAATTAGCTGATAAAACTATTAGAATTCCTAGGGGTATAATTGAGGATGTCCTAGTAAAAATTGAAAAACTCATATTCCCAGTAGACTTTGTCGTTTTAGACATGGATGAGGACAACAATGTTCCTTTAATTTTAGGAAGACCCTTTTTAGCAACTGCTAGAACTAAAATTGATGTTGGTACAGGTAAACTCAAACTTCGTGTAGGTTACGAAACGATCACTTTTCAGGCTCTTGACTCGGCCAGGACATCGAGTAATCAAGGTGAAAACATAAATTTTATTAATAACCATTTGGTTCAACCTTCTTTACAGGAAACACGGTGAAACTACACAATTGAGCCAGATCCTAGACCTCGTGCCAATAAAGAAGTAATTCATGAGGAACGAAGACTTCAGATCGATGAACTAGACGAGTGGAAGACACATTTCAAGGAGAAACTAAAAACACATGAAGCGAACCTGAGGCAACTCCATGAGGAGTTTAAAGGTGGAACAAATCACTTCAAGGTTGGGGACTAGGTGCTGTTAGATACAGCCGACACTCGAATAACCACTTTAGAGCTAAATACAAACTGTGTGACTCCTTTTATGATACTTAAGGTCTATCCATACAGAACGGTCGAGGTAACTCACTCTAAGTTCAGAACTTAAACCATATATTAATAGAATTAATAAAGAGAAGTTTCAATTCCGTGAACCACCATGAATATGCAAATGTGAGGAATGTCAAGCTAAGACTTTAAACGAGCGCTTCTCAGGAGGCAACTCGAGCACTAACCCCATTAATTTTTATATTTTTGAATTTTAGCATCTAACTAGGAACTAACCAGACTTTTAGGCGCAGGTTTTTATACCCACACAGCCTTGGACATGACCATGGCCGTGGCCGTGTTGCCACCACAGGTAGGTACAAGGGCGTGGGCAACCACCAGATTCCTGATCTCTATTTAAAATCCCTTTCTTCTGTTCACTTTCTGCCCCAAATCGTCTTCTTCTTTCCCCTTTCTTTTTGAACATATCCATTTTCCATTATTTACTTTTATTCTTATTCTTATTTTTACTTTTTTTATTATTTTCTTCTTATTCTTCATGCCATTTAGATTTAGCTTAGGATACAATAAGATCAGGCCCGCTGTTTCAAGGATTCAATTTCAAACGGTTCGAGGCGCTCCCCCACGTTCACTTCTCCCTAATCCTATCTGGTTTCTTTTCATTAACTCCATCCAAAATTTAGGAAGTTTCACTTCTCTCCCTATCTTTTGATTTTTTTCACTATATTGTCATTTTATCTATCTTTGTACATTGAGGACAATGTACATCTTAAGTGTTGGGGGGTGAATTTCAAAATTTCCTAACTTTTTGCATTATTCTCAAATCCCTGAATGATATCTTGTCTTAAGTAATTTTCTCATATTACTAATTAGAATGGAACTTCTTATTGATATGTTTTGAATTAAGTCATAGTTAATTGTGCATTAATAATTTAAACTTTAAGATATTAGAGAATCAGGCATGATAAGTCTATTTTCAGAATAAAATTTTCTAGGTTGTTTCCCTAAATTTGAATATTACTTTGAAATTTGAAATTTGCAAGGTTAACATCAAAAACCATAATTTTTGTGAGATTTTGAGCCTTTAGAGCATATACCTTTTCGTGCTCACTTGATTGATTATGAGTGTGTCAATACTGATTTGTTATTCTAGAACTTGCTTCGATTATACAGGTTGAGACCACACCTTTGATTTGATATACTGAGATGATAAAGACACCTAGGATTTAACCCACTTACTCCATAAAAAGCCTACCTTCATAATTAACCCCTAGTCCCTTTAATCCTAATAAACCGTTTTTTGACTTAACCATCAATAGTAACTCGAAACCCCATTATTAACTTGTTTATCCCATTTTCTTGACTCCCCTTTTGTCGAGATTTGATTTGATCGGTTGCCTAATTATAGTAGTCGAATTCATCTTTTATTATGTACTTATTCTTAAAAGAAAAAAAAAACGTTGGAAAATATATTCATCATTAGTTCTATGTTCCATAAGCTTAAATAGTTAAATTCACATCTTTAGAAGAAGCTTGTGTTATTAGAATTACAAGTTTTCAATTGATGTAATTATTCATTATCAGTTCATTGTTTCTAGTTAGGTAATTTGTCAATTCAATATCTATTCCAACCCTCTAATTTAGCCTTTATCCACACCTTTAACCCAAGCCCCATTACAACCCTTTAAAGACCTTTTGATTTGTGTATCATCTTATACTATAGTGGTGAAGATTTAATTTTCATGCAAGCCTATGGGATTAACTTTTCATATTTGACTTATGAGTGCTTATCTAGTACCTTAAACACTTTGAGTGGTTTGAGTGAATCCTTAGTGAGAATGTCAATCCTTGTTAGTTTTGAATCAGAGGTAATTATTTAGGTAAGGGGAAACACCTATGTTTTCGTGATATAAAAATTGATGACTTAGATTGTTTGAATCTTTAGGACTCTTTGAGTTAAATTATCCATGTATACATTATCTATGAATTATGATGAGACATTGTTGATAAGGATTATGAATTGAAGGAAATTAATTTTAATTGTGAGTTGAGAATTTTCTTGAGGACAAGCAAAACTTAAGTGTGGGGGTATTTGATAAACCATAATTTACACATATTTTAACCCCATATTTGGCTTAATTTTGGATGAATATTCATTAGGTTTGATAAATCCGATGCTCCTAACTCTTAACTTCATGTTTTATACTCAGGAGAGCATAAGAGGATGAAAAGAACGAGAAATGGGCCAAAAATAGAGAAATTGGGCCAAAGTGAGAAATAACATGGCCTGGAGTTCACCACACGGCCGTGCCACTTTACCAGACTCGAACACGGCCTAGGCTCGATTCACACAGGTGTGTCCTTGCCGCAGTAAAGAAGAGTTTCATTCAGATTAGGATACTTTCGGGCCAAGAAAGGTGTTCCAAAGTCTATATAAACACCCTAGGAGCAAACTTAAAAAGGTAGTTCGATAGGATGTATAATAGACACCGAGTAGAAGGAGAAAATACTCCAAGACAGCTGTTAGGAACAACTTAGGAGAAGGATTTCCATCAAGACTAAGGATCTCCCATCAAGTTCTTTAGAAGTTTTTGGGTTTTCTTATGTTTTGTTGTTTTTCCTCTTTTATGATGTCTTCCTTTTCTAGTATGAACTAAATCCCTTAGATACCTAAGGAGATGAAACCTATGACAGATTTTATTATTATTTGATTTATGAGATAAATACTTGTGCTTATTCTTAATTGTGAGTTTTATTCTTGTTTTGATAATTCAGGTTACTGATTCAAGTCGAATGTGCTTTTTCAGTGGAGAAAAATTCCCTGTTTAAGAGTAGATCAACACAATTAAGCGGAGTTGATTGCAACCCTAGAAATAGGGCGATGAAAATCTGCCAGATTAGGGTCAAACCTAATATGGGAATCCATAGATCAAATTAATGCGACAATAGGGGTTTTAATTAGAATGATATTTCAATTAATCAACCTGGAGTCAGTTTTTAGTAGCCTCGAAAGAGGTATTAATATAATTCAGGGATTTCTACGGATTAAGTCAAGTGAATAAATCACATGAATCAAAAGTAATAAGTGCAGTCTAGGCAGATTCTTCCTTAGGTGTCGTCCATCTCATATAAGTTGTCCAAAGTATTTTCCCAGTTTACTCCTTGTCAAGTTCATAAGTTAGTTAAATTAGTTAGTTGAATTTTAGATTAAAAGTAAATCCACTTTAATTATTAGGCTAGATAATAAAAAGAGAGTTATTACTAAGTACTCTTGGTCCTTGAGGATATGATATTCCGGACTCACCACAGCTATACTACTGTTCGATAGGTACACTCGCCTTTGTCGAAATAATAGTTGTTTCGAGCTTCCATCATTAGCCAATCCATACCCAGAATTATATCAAATTCATCAAAGGGTAGCAGCATCAGATTAGCCGAAAAAAATATCCCGAAACATCAACGGATAGTTCTTGTGTAACACCCCTTACCTGTAATACATGCCGAAATCGGGCCCGAGGCGTTACTGTATTGAAACCACATGATTGTCACTTATGCTCATCGTGACTACTCTCTTAAGTCACCTCAACAACCTCAATCTCGACTTACGAGGCCTCACTCAAACTCACGAGGGTTCTCGAGACCCTATCAGAAACTTCTGCAATTTTAAAAATTTTCCACCTAAATAGGGACTACATGCCCGTGTAAGGTGAGACATGCCCGTGCAAGGTCACACATGCCCATGCCATCAACCCGTGCATGAAAACCCAAGCATTCTGCCAATGCCCCACGGCTAGGACACACGCCCTTGCTCACCACCCGTGGTGAACACTGACTATACCACATGGCCTGAAGTATAGATACACGCCGTGTGCTATATTGCTCGAATCTATCAAAGAGACACGGCCAAGGCACACGCCCATGGGCTGGCCGTGTGTCGCACATGGCCTAAACACATGCCCGTGTGTCCATCCACATGGACAAGAACAAAGCTATGTGCTAAGCTCTTCTCACCCCTCAAGTTCTTATATCATATACTCAAACAACACATCAGTAATTAATTCAAATTCAAGCACAATCTAACATGGATAATTACATCTTTTCATATAATGAAGCAGCCAACAACTATGGCATTATACAAAATAGGTTATCCATCTATAGGCTAACACATCTTAGCCATTTACAACCAAATTCACTAACTTGTCTAGCCCCTATACATGCCATATACAAAACATTTAGTCGAATGTACCAGAGTGAGCTGATAGTGTGGGCGATCTTCTGATTAATCCACGTATCTCGATTCAACCCTCTTTCTCTGTAAGACAAGGGAAAAGAAAAAGAGTATGCCTTGAGCTTAGTAAGTTTACACATAAACAATTTAAGCATTCTAGTATAAATTAAGCAACAATTAGCATTATACTACCAAATAAATTCACATCCACAATTATGCTTACTCTTTCAATCCTTTACTGCATTTCCAAAACATTATGAGTCACATACTCATAATCATTAACATGCACCACTGCACTCAATACCACATTTACTCGAAAATATAACACATCATTTTATCACATTAATACATCCACATAGCTAAATTACTCGGTGGTTTCGCACTCAGCCCACCACTATCAAGTAATAAGTTAATATCATACATAGCCTACCAAGAGGTACTCATAGTGGTTTTGCACATAGCCTACTAAATAATATACTTAACAATGGTATCGCACACAACCCGTAATTGTTAAGTATTAAGGTGATATCGCACTCAGCCCACCATCAATTATTATCACTACAATTCCACATATCTACTTATTCATTCATTCATGATATCTACCACATTCATTCCACTTGAACCACATAGGTTCTCAATCATTCTCATTATTCTCATTCATGCTACACACTAGCTAGCATTAAGAACATATAAGTATAACGCATTGATTACGCATAAACTTACCTCGGTACTCAAAAAGTATAATGATGTGCAATTTAGTCCACCACCTTGCTCTTGCATCAGTTTCAATCTGAGCTTTGTCTTTCTTGATCTATAATGATAAATCAACTCATTCAATACACACATTGACTAAATTGACCATTATCTTATACTTTAGCAAAATTAAAAATTTCCCCTAAACTTTCTCATATTTACACAATTGGCCTAATGCTCGTTAAGTGATTTTCATTCAACTTTCTAGTCTTTCATGCATAGCCGAACCATTTACTCAACTAAAGAAATCATCAATTCTCACTAAATCCCACATGTATGACCATTCTCAAGACTTTCACAAACAAGTCCTTACATGAATTTTTAATGGAATTCTCTTAGCAAAAGATGTTTCTACTACATCAAGCTTTCATATTCTTCCATAAAACATCAAAATACATGCATGTCATACATGGGTACATTTTTGAACATCCATCTTAGCTCAACATATAGCTAAAAATAGCTTACTCATGCTACTAGGACTTCAAAAATACGAAGAATATAAAAAACGGAGCTAGAATACACTTACTAGCTAGCTTGAAAAGTTGAAGAGCCCTAACAATGGCTTCTCTCAATTTTCGGTAGCATTGGGGAAGAAGATGAGTGAAAATTCTATCATCTTTTTCCCATTTTAAACATTTAATTGACAAATGACCAAAATGTCCTTTTGTCAAACTTTCAAAATTTAACCCATTCATGACCAAATTTGTCCAAAAAATAGAATTTGGTAAAATTACTATTTAAAGACCTCTAATTGATAATCCAAAGCTATTTCACACAAATAGCTTCTAGAATCTCACATTTTGAAACTTTTTCAATTTAGTCCTTTTGGACAATTCAATCCCAATTTGACAAAATTGCTTCATGAAACTTTCACACTAACATGAAAACATGGCATAGACTTCAAAAACTCATAAATATATCTTTGATTTGTAGTCTCGCACCACCATGCCGACTAGGCTCTAAATTGGGATGTTACATCTTGCACACTTTATCAACCAGAACACACTTGCCTAAGGGTTCGAGACTCTAATTACAAACTCAGTAGACTCAACAGGTAGAGTCTTACTAGATACTCAATTCACACACACATATGAATGAGTAGATCCTGGATCTATCAATGCAATCACATCAGTATCGAAAAGAGTAAAAGTACCAGCAATGACGTCTGGAGATGATGCTTCTTCTCGAGCACGAGTAACGTAGGCTCGGGCAGGTGCTCTCGCTTTAGACCTTACAGGTGTATCTGTTGTTCCTCTCTGACTACCACTCACATTTCTAGTGTTTTTAGGTGGTCTACCCCTAGCTGTCGCGTTACTCGGCCTCGCACTCTAAAGTTTATCTTTCTCAACTAACTCTGGCAATCCCGGATAAAGTGATCTCATGATCCACATTTATAACAAGCACTATTATTATACTTGCCCCAGTATTCTCCGATATGACGTCTCCTACAATGTCTACACTGAGGCTTATTGCTTCTAACACTTCCAACACTTGATTCCATTGGATTTTGAACTTTAGGACAAGTATTTTGTTTCACACAATCTTTACTCGAATGTCCAAACGAAACATTTGAGCGATTGTTTGCATCTTTGAATCTCTTTGACGAAGAATGATATGACTTACTCATTGACCTTTTTCTTTCTTCTCTAGCTTCTGAATCTGCTTTCTTCTTTTCTTTACTAAGCTCTTCAGCTTTACATGCTCTTTTAACCAAAACCACAAATTCATTCAAATCAAGAATTCCAACCAGAAGTTTAATGTCTTCATTCAATCCTTCGATGAATTGTTTACACATAGTAGTTTCTGTCAAAACACATTCTCGCACATACTGACTCAATCTTAAAAATTGCTTGTATTTCGTAACAGGCATATGTCCTTGTTTCAACTCTAGGAACTCTTTACGTATCTGATCTATAAACCGTTGACTAATATATTTCTTTCGAAATTCAGCTTGAAAGAATTCCTAGGTGATTCTTTCTCTCGGAACCACAAATATTAATGTTTTCACCAATGTTATGACATATCTCTTAACAATGAAACAACACATTTTAGGCATTCATCAGGAGTACATGGTAATTCATCAAACACTCTAATGGTATTCTCAATCCAAAATTCAGCTCACTCAGCATCATCATCAACTATGGCCTTGAACTCTTTGGCCCTATACTTTCAAATTTTATCTACAGGAGGTTTACTCAATCGGATCTGGTCTAAAAATTGTAGCACTACAGGAACTTGCGGGGGTGGAGGTTGTTGAGCAGCCAGATTCGTTCGAACGAACTCCGTAAACCACTCACTCATCATTTGGAAGAAGGCTTATTTTGCCTCTCCCTCACGGCTGCTAGTAATTGGCCTATATTCAGTTGGCACTGTCCCTTAAGCGAGAGCAGGCGTATTACTCTCAACATTATCAGTAACTGCTGAACGAGATCCATTTACTATATAAAAACACATTTTTAACTGTCAAGAATAATCACACTATTTATCAGATGTATATGGCATGTATAGCTAGGCTCTCACATGCTACGTTAATCCTAGAATCGACTAAACCGTAGCTCCGATACCAATAAAAGGTAACACCCCTAACCCGTAACTATTGTCAATCTAGAGTTAAAAAGCATAACCGGACCTAACAGAACATTTATGATCATTTCTTAAACATAAATACATCATTAACATATCATAGCAAATAATATACATAAGAGTCCTTTAAAAGGTCTACGATACCTTAAACTTGCATTACGAATGGGTCAGGACTAAACCGAGCACATACAAATTTTTAACTGAAAATCAAACATTTTTCAAAGTTACAAAGGTCACACGCCTGTGTGGGTAGGCTGTGTGCCTCACATAGCATTAGACACACTCGTGTATCCAAGTCATGGCAAAATAAGGCATATATACTGACTTGTACACACGACCGAAGACACACCCATGTGCTTGACCCGTGGGCAACACTGACTTAATTTACACGCTTGTCACACACTCGTCTGTCTAGCCCATGTACGAGTTTGACTTATTTCAAAATGCAACCTTAAGAGACACGATCGAGACACACGCCCATGTGCTCAACCGTGTGGGCAAATATAGGCCATTTGCAAGGCCAATTTTCCACCCAAATTTTTGGTCACACCTACAAGCATCAAGCCATTCTATATTCATATCTCAAAACCATCCAAAACATACTAAAATATGCACAATTTAACCTTCGACTATATCATTTATTTCCATATTCAATTCCAACTTAAACATACCAATCCAAAGTATCAACCTCACATCAAAAACATGTATTCCGTACATCATTTAATCCTTACCAATTCTTAGCATCTCTCATCATATCAATATCCCAAATCAACCATGAACTTATCAATATAGACCATCTCATTTAGCCATTTATGAGCACATCAAAACAATCCAACTTATGCATCATAAAACAAGAGCAAAAATCACCCATAAACACATTCATTAACAAGCCATATCACATGGCTATTTTTACATATCTCAAACATAACTTAAGTCCTCTAGCCTATACATGCCATACTTTAATATGTACATTTTCAAAAGGTACCCAAAATAGATGATCGATAGAATGATTGAGTCACTAACGATCCTCGAATCCTAGCTAGCTTTAATTACACTGTAAAACAGAAAAATACTTCACACAGTATGTAACACCCCTAACCCGAGACCGTCCCCGGAATAAGGTTTAGAGGCATTACAGAACAATAGGATCATTTTACATGGCATTCACGACACAAAGTCAACCATCATCAAACACATTCATATACAATCATAGTGTCCCTTAAATGAGTCATCAAAACTCTAAGCATGCTTATAAATCGAGTCGGGACTAAACCGAACATGTATAAAATTTCACGAAAATTTAAAACTTTTCTACTGGGGACACATCGTGAGGTAGGTCGCCCCACCCACCCACTACTTGACACTCCCGTGTGTCCTCCCCATGGTAGTATACTGCCAAAATCAACACGGCTGTCGAACACGTCCGTGGGAGGGGACCGTGTGTCCTCCACGATTTCCAGACACCCCCGTGTGTCCTGTCCATGGTCCTATACTGCCATTCCTTGCATGACCTGAAGGCATGCCCGTGCCAAGACCGTGTATAATTTAAGCCACATTCTGCCAATTTACACACGGTCTTAGGCACGCCCGTGTGCCTCAACCGTGAGACATTATAGGACACTTTGCAAAGTCAAAATGCCACCTATAAGGGTCCAACCTACAAGCCATACAACCTAAACATCTAATGCTCATATTATCACCATAAACATACCAATATTGTCATTCCACTCATGCATTCAATTTCAACTCTATTAATACTAAATCCAATACCAGTACTTATTCTACCACAAGTATAATTCATTCCCAACTTGATAGAAATTTTATCAATCGACAAATCATGCCAAAGATGCATCACACATATCACATTCATTCATGCCAAACCTATCACATATCTAGCCACATCTCATGGCTAATTACAATCTCAAACATAATTCAATTTACTAGCCTATACATGCCATATTCCAGCTATATACATCTTTTCAGAAGTACCAAAATAGAATGCCGATAGTGTGTTCGAGCTAGCTTTATTGACACTGCAAGGCAGAGAAACAATTCACACAGTAAGCTTTCCAAAGCTTAGTAAGTTCGAATTATAAAACAATTAACTCAATGAACCAAGTCAATATACACATTTAACCATCACATAGATATTTTATCAATGGTACACAAGTTCAACTTTATTCAATACTCATATAGCATTCAATTCTTTCACCTCAAATTTCACCAATCACATAGGTATCATACTTACCTTGCCAACACTTAGTTAATCATTGATCATACTATCCAACCATCACATAGATAATGACACAACCAAGCACAATATCACTCTCAACCACATGCCTCATTAACTATTCATTCAACTCTTTAATCTATCATCAACCACCTAGATTCAAACATACCTTGATCAACACGTAGTTACTCACCATTCATACAACTCAATTCCTTGATTTTACCTCTATTTCAACCTCTGCTATTACTCAAATGAATTTGCACACTTAGTGCCAATTTGACAACCGAAGCCTATTTATCATCACACACTTAGTGCCGATATGTTAAACAGAACTTATATCGGTAACGCACACAGTGCCATTTCGATGAGCCAAAACTTTTATCATTTCACACACAGTGCTATTCATTAAAGCCGTAGCTTCTATTGTTTCACATACACAGTGCTAGTCGTTAATTATAATCGGACACTTAAAGTCTATTCTTTTATTCGACTTGCCTCGATGTCGCACACACAGTGCCAATTCAATAAGTCAAAACTTTCATATCATTGCACACACAGTGCTATTCATTTCTTATAATCGCACACTCAGTACCATAATACAAAACCGAACTCGATTCGATATTGCGCACATAGTACCAATCACAAAGCCAAAACTTCAATTATTTCACACACAAAGTGCTAATCTTCTTGGTTACCCTCCCAAATGCGCACACTTAGCGCCACATAGATTCATTTCTCACATAACATTTATAAATAAATAATATCATAACCATTCATTTCACAACATTTAAACACAGCTAAGTACACATATTATATCCAAACTTACCTTGGACGTCGAACTATCGATACGGTCGATTAATCGAGCACTTTATCTTTGCTTCGATCTCGATCCGAACCTCTCCTCTCTTGGTCTATACACATTCAAATTCAATCCATTCAATCATCAATTCATACATTTTAATTCAAACACAGATATTTAGTGTATTTTACAAAATAGCCCTCACATTTTCACATTTTGACACTTTAGTCCCTATCTCACAAAATCATCAAATACTCAAAATTTCATTACACTATGCTTAGGCCAAATTCTCCTTTGTCTCATATGAGTCCACACATTTCATTTACTTTACATTTTAGTCCCTCAATTTACACTTTTCAAAATTTAGCCCAAAATACTCAATTTCATCAAAAATCCAAAGACAAAACATGTTAATCCAACACCAAGTATTCATATATCCCTATCATCTGGCACATAGTTCACACATTCATCAATGGATCATCACAAAAACATCATCAATTCACAAAATTACAACATGGACTTGATAGTTGAAGAAGCAACGATTGTAAAAACGTAGAAATTATCAAAAACCTAGCTCAAACATACCTTGAATTAAGCCAAATTCTAGCCGAAAATTACAAAACTTCAAACCCTTATTCTTCCTCCAACTTTCAGCAATAAGAAAGATGATACATTCATCTTTTTCTTTCATTTACTTATTAATATTTAACATTTTACCTATTTGCCCTTTTTATTAAACATATAAAAAAAAAGTGCAATAAGGTTATTAAGTCATTTAAACATCCACTATCATAAAAATGGATCAATAACAACATAAGGCCTCCACCTTAAAAAGCCAACTACATTTAAGTACTCATAAATCAGCACACAGCATTTTACTCTCTATGCAATTAAGTCTTTTCTTTTAATTCAGCACACACACGATCAAATTATCATATAGAATTTTCACATAGGCTATGTCACATCTCATTCACACAGAAAATATCACTAAAATATTTTTATGACCTCGGATTTGTGGTCTCGAACCATTGTTTCGACTAAGGTCTAAATCGGGCTATTACAACTCTCCCCCTTAGGGATTTTCGTCCCCGAAAATCTTACCAGTGAATAGTTATGGATGTTGCTCTCTCATAACATTCTCTGGCTCCCACGTAGCCTCTTTAATTCTGCGTTTCTCACCATTTTAGTAATATGCCCCAATCAATCAAGTGAGTAATTTGTTCTCATCGGAATGAAATGAGCGATCTTCACCAATCTATCAACTATCACACAAATTGCATTCTTTCTTTCCCAGCGACAAAGGAAATCCCGACACAAAGTCTATAATAACAAATAAACTTGATGTTCAACTTTAATTTGCTGACAAACTAATCATTTCCACACATAGTTAGAGATGTCTCCTTTCATATCATGCTATCAATAAAATTGTTTCAGAACGTTATACACTTTCATACTCTTCGAATGCACAGTCAAACGATTATTATAAGCTTTATTCAATATTAACTGAATCATCTCTGAATTCATTGGAACATAGATCCGGTCTCTAAATCTCGAACAATCAGCACTATCAACTCAAACTCTAAATCTGAATTTAAATCGTATTAATTTCATTTTGCTATCATTTCATCATCACTTTTAAGAGCAATACTAATCTGACGTACAAACATTGACTTTACTTCCAATTCAGCTATAACTGCACTATCATCACACAGATCTATTTGAGTACTCATAACTCGTAAAGCATAAAATGATTTCTGACTCAAAGCATCAGCCACAATATTAGCTTTACCCGGGTGATAATCTATCACAAGTTCGTAATCTTTCAATAATTCTAACCATCTTCTCTGTAGCAAGTTCAAATCTTTCTGAGTCATCAAGTACTTCAAACTCTTATGATCAGTATAAACACGACATTTCTCGCTAAGTAAGTAACGGCGCCAAATTTTTAACACAAACACAATTGCAGCTAATTCAAGGTCGTGTGTCGGACAGTTCTTTTCATGCGTCTTTAACTGTCTCAGAGCAATAATAATGATTTTGCCTACTTGCATCAGCCCACACAGCCCAAACCATTTAACAATGCATCACTCTAAACTTTAATTCTTCTTTGCCTGATTCAGGCTGAACTAACATTGGCGCTTTCGTCAACAACACTTTCAATGGCTTAAAACATTGCTGACACTTTTCTGACCACTCAAATCTAACATATTTCTGCAACAACTTCGTTAATGGAGTCGCAATCATCGAGAAGCCTTTCACAAATCATCAATAATATCTTGCTAGTCTAAGAAAACTACAGACTTCAGATACGTTTCTCGGAGGCTCCCATTCCTATAATAGCAGAGATTTTACTCGGACCAACTCTTATTCCCGCAGCTGATACAACATGCTTCGAAACCAACCTCACGCAACCAAAACTCACATTTACTACACTTAGCATAAAGATGCTTCTCACGCAATGTCTGTAGCAAAATTCTCAAATGCTCAAAACATTGTGTCTTATCACAATGCTACAACAAAGCGATCCAAATACGGTCTGAATATCTGATTCATCAAATCCATAAGCACTGCAGGATCATTCATTAGTTCGAAAGACATTACAAAGAATTCATAATATCTATACCTCGTTCTGAAAATAATTTTGACACATCAAATTCATTAACTTTCTTTTCTGATACCTTTGTATCAATCACACATGCCAAATAGTTTTCGCAATCATTTGTCATATAACTCAAATTTCATCGAATGATAGCAATATCAAATTAGCCGGAAAGCAAACATCCTAAAAATCAACGGACAGTTCTTGCATATTTTATCCACTAAGACACACTTGCCTAAGGGGTTCATTACTCTAACCACAAATTCAGTAGACTCAACAGGTAGAGTCTTATTCGATACTAAATTCATACACACATAGGAATGGGTTGATCCCTGATATATTTATGCAATCACATCAGTATCGAATAGAGTTACAGTACCGATTATGATGTCTAGAGATGATTCTTCCTCTCTTGCTCGTATAGCGTAAGCTCGGGCAGGTGCTCTCACCTCTGATATCACAGCTGTATCAATGGTCCCTCTTTGACTTCCACTAATGTTCCCGACATTTCTGGTTGGTCTACCCCTAGCCGTCACATTACTCGATCTCACATTCTGAACATTTTCTTCCTCAGTCGTCTTTGGGAAGTCACTAATAAAATGATCTCGTGATCCACATTTATAGCAAACTCTATTGTTATACTTGCCCTAGCACTCTCCCACATGTCGTCTCCCACATTGTCTACATTCGGGCTTGTTACTCTTAACACTGCCAACACTTATTTCATTCGGAGCTTGAATTCGTAAATCAGTACTCTGTCTCGAACGATCTCTATTTGGATGTCCAAACTAGGCATTTGAACGATTGCTTGCATCTTTATACCTCTTTGCAGAAGATTGAGAGAACTTATTCATCAATCTCTTTCTTTCATCACGAGCCTCAGAATCAGCTTTCTTCTTTTCTTTACCGAGCTCTTCAGCTTGCCATGCTCTTTCAACTAATGCAACAAATTCATTTATATCCAGTATTCCAACCAACAACTTAATATCTTCATTCAATCCCTCTATAAAACGTTTGCACATAGTAGCTTCAGTAGAAACACACTCTCTAGCATATTGACTCAATCGTACAAATTCTCGCTTGTACTCAGTAACAGAAAAATGGCCCTGTTTTAGCTCTAAAAACTTTTTACGTTTCTAATCAATGAAGCGCTGACTGATATACTTCTTTCTAAACTCGACTTGAAAGAAATACCAGGTTATTCTCTCTCTCAAAACTATAGATATTAACGTTTTCCACCAATTGTAAGCCGTGTCTCTCAACAAGGAAACTGCACACTTAATGCACTCTTCAGGGTTCAGCGACATCTTAACAAATACTCTGATTGTATTTTTAAGCCAAGAATCGGCTTACTCAGCATCGTCATCAGCTGTGGCCCCAAACTTTTCAGCCCCATACTTGCGAATCTTATCTACAAGAGGTTTATTCAATCTGATCGAATCTACAACTTGTGGCACAAGAGGTACTTGTGAGGGTGGAGGTTGTGGGGCAGTCGGATTTGTTCTAAAAAATTCTGAAAACCATTCACTCATCATACGGGAGAAGGCTTGCTTAGCCTCACCTTCCTCATCACTATCATTTGGCCTTGATGTGGCCGGCACTATCCCTTGAGCGGGAGCAGGCGTATTACTCTCTACATCGTCAGCAACTACTCGATCGGGATCCATTACTATATTAAAACACATTTCAACTGTCAGATTTCATCACACTATCACAATTTTACAATATGGCATGTATAGCTAGAATCACACACGCTAACCCGTAGCACTGATACCAATAAAATGTAACACCCCTAACCCGAGACCATCACTAAAATAGGGTTTAGAGGCATTACAGAACAATAGGATCATTTTACATGGCATTCACGACACAAAGTCAATCATCATCAAACACATTCATATACAATCATAGTGTCCCTTAAATGAGTCATCAAAACTCTAAGCATGCTTATAAATCGATTCAAGAGTAAATCGAAACATGTATAAAATTTCACAAAAATTTGAAACTTTTTTAAAATACAAGGGACACACGGCCGTGGGGGTAGGCCGTGCCCTACCCACAGCTACTTGACACTCTTGTGTGTCCTCCCCGTGGTAGTATACTGCCAAAATCAACACGGCTATCGAACACGTCCGTGGGAGGGGACCGTGTGTCCTCCACGATTTCCAGACACCCCCGTGTGTCCTGTCCGTGGTCATATACTGCCATTTCTCGCATGACCTGAAGGCACGCCCGTGCCAAGACCGTGTATAATTTAAGCCACATTCTGCCAATTTACACACAGTCTTAGGCACACCCGTATGCCTCAACCGTGTGACATTCTAGGCCACTTTGCAAAGTCAAAATGCCACCCATAAGGGTCCAACCTACAAGCCATATAACCTAAACATCTCATGCTCATATTATCACCATAAACATACCAATATTGTCATTCCACTCATGCATTCAATTTTAACTCTATTAATACTAAATCCAATACCAATACTTATTCTACCACAAGTATAATTCATTCCTAATTTCACTAACCTCTATTAGCATTTATCAACACAAAGTTACCACTTGATAGAAATTTATCAATCGACAAATCATGCCAAAGATGCATCACACATATCACATTCATTCATGCCAAACCTATCACATATCTAGCCACATCTCATGGCTAATTATAATCTCAAACATAATTCAATTTGCTAGCCTATACATGCTATATTCCAGCTATATACATCTTTTCAAAAGTACCAAAATAGAATGACGATAGTGTGATTGAGAAGCTGACGATCCCAGATCCGAGCTAGCTTTACTAACACTGCAAGGCAGGGAAACAATTCACATAGTAAGCTTTCCAAAGCTTATTAAGTTTGAATTATAAAACAATTAACTCAATGAACCAAGTCAATATACACATTTAACCATCACATAGATATTTTATCAATGGTACACAAGTTCAACTTTATTCAATACTCACATAGCATTCCATTCTTTCACTTCAAATTTCACCAATCACATAGGTATCATACTTACCTTACCAACACTTAGTTAATCATTGATCATACTATCCAACCATCACATAGATAATGACACAACCAAGCACAATATCACTCTCAACCACATGCTTTATTAACTATTCATTCAACTCTTAAATCTATCATCAACCACCTAGATTCAAACATACCTTGATCAACACGTAGTTACTCACCATTCATACAACTCAATTCCTCGATTTTACCTCTATTTCAACCTTTGCTATTACTCAAATGAATTTGCACACTTAGCGCCAATTTGACAACCGAAGTCTATTTGTCATCTCACACTTCATGCCGATATGTTAAATAGAACTTATATCGGTAATGCAGGCACAGTGCCATTTCGATGAGCCAAAACTTCTATCGATTCACACACACAGTGCTATTCATTAAAGCCGTAGCTTCTATTGTTTCGCACACAGTGCTAGTCGTTAATTATAATCGCACACTTAGTGTCTATTCTTTTATTCGACTTGCCTCGATGTCGCACACACAGTGCCAATTCAATAAGCCGAAGCTTTCATATCATTGCACACACAGTGCTATTCATTTCTTATAATCGCACACTCAGTGCCTTAATACAAAATCAAACTCGATTCGATATCGCACACACAGTGCCAATCACAAAGCCGAAACTTCTATTATTTCGCACACAAAGTACTAATCTTCTCGGTTACCCTCCCAAATGCGCACACTTAGTGCCACATAGATTCATTTCTCACATAACATTTATAAATCAATAATATCATAACCATTCATTTCACAGCATTTAAACATAGCTAAGTACACATATTATATCCAAACTTACCTCAGACGTCGAACTATCGATACGGTCGATTAATCGAGCACTTTATCTTTGCTTCGATCTCGATTCGAACTTCTCCTCTCTTAGTCTATACACATTCAAATTTAATCCATTCAATCACCAATTCATTCATTTTAATCCAAACACACACATTTAGGGCATTTTACAAAATAGCCCTCACATTTTCACATTTTAACACTTTTGTCCCTATCTCACAAAATCATCAAATACTCAAAATTTCATTACACTATGCTTAGGCCGAATTCTCCTTAGTCTCATAGGAGTCCACACATTTCATTTATTTCATATTTTAGTCTCTCAATTTACACTTTCCACTATTTAGTCCAAAATACTCAATTTCATCAAAAATTCAAAGATAAAACATGTTAATCCAACACCAAGTATTCATATATCACTATCATCTAGCACATATCTCACACATTCATCAATGGATCATCACAAAAACATCATCAATTCACAAAATTACAACATAGGCTTGATAGTAGAAGAAGCAACGATTACAAAAACTTAGAAATTATCAAAAACCGAGCTCGAACATACCTTAAACTAAGCCAAATTCTAGCCGAAAATTACAAAACTTCAAAACCTTATTCTTCCTCCAACTTTTGGCAATAAGAAAGATGATACATTCATCTTTTTCTTTCATTTACTTATTAATATTTAACATTTTACCTATTTTCCTTTTTATTAAACATATAAAACAAAAGTGCAATAAGGTTATTAAGTCATTTAAACATCCACTATCATAAAAATGGATCAATAACAACATAAGGCCTCCACCTTATAAAGGCAACTACATTTAAGTACTCATAAATCAGCACACAGCATTTTACTCTCTATGCAATTAAGTCTTTTCTCTTAATTCGGCACACACACGATCAAATTATCACATAGAATTTTCACTATAGGCTATGTCACATCTCATTCACACGAAAAATATCATTAAAATATTTTTACGACCTCAAATTTGTGGTCTCGAACCACTGTTCCGACTAGGGTCTAAACTGGGCTGTTACATAGTAAGCTTTAAAGCTTAATAAGTTTGTAATATAACATATTTAGCTTAACAATTCAAATTCATCATACAAAGTTAACTATCACATGGTTCAATTCACATTAATACTCAATCTCATCCATAGTTAATACTCATATAAACATCCATTTATCCTATATACAATATCATCAACCACATAGGTTCCATGCATACCTATACCATCACGTAATTGTCAATCACATTTACCATTCAAAGTGCTCAATACCATAATTCGTTCAGTCCTCTTTCAACCTTTAATGAATTTTTACACTCAGTGCCATTTAATTAGCCGAAGCTACGATAGTATCGCACACTTAGTGTCATCATTTTAAATCGAAGATATCTCAATATCGCACACACAGTGCCAACTATTATAACCAATGCATTTCTTTATCTCGCACACTTAGTGCAATTCATCGTAGTAACCATTATATTTACGCACACATAGTGCTACATTTCCTTGATTTCACATTTCATATTTCTAGTTCAATAATCACATTTCTATTTATTTCATAACAGATAAACATTATTTAAGCAGTTTGTATCATACACGAGCTTACCTCGGACGTAGAAACATGATACAAGTCGATCAATTGAGCACCTTGTTCTTGCATCGATCTAAGTCTGAATTTCTCTTTTCTTGATCTATACATATTCAAATTTAACTCTTTCATTCATCAAATCATTCAATTCAATCAAATTACACATATTTAGGGCATTTTACAAAATAGCCCTCACATTTTCACATTTTAACATTTAAGTCCCTATTTCATAAAATCACCAAATACATATAATTTCATTATACACATGCTTAGCCAAATTTTCCCCTAGCTCATATAAGCCCATATATTTCATTTATTTGACACTTTAGTACCTCAATTTTTCTTTTTCACAATTTAGCCCATAAAAGTCAAATTCATTAAAAATTCAAAGATAAAATATGTTAATCTATCGCATATCTTTCATATTTCATCATCAACTATCACAAAGCTCAAGCATTCATCAATGGAATTTTAAAAAATCACCAAAAAACTCAAAAATTAGGACATGGGCTAGCTAAAACACGAAGCAACGATCACAAAAACGTAGAAATCATCAAAAATCGAGTTAAAAACACATACCAATTGAAGCTTGAGCTTACCGAACCTAACTAGCTCTTTTTCTTTTCTTTTTCTTTTAATTTTGGTGGAAGGTGATGAGAATAAGTATGAATTTGTCTTCATTTTCTTTAATTAAACTTATTATACTAATTATTATTTTGCCCTTTTATTAATTCATTTAAAATTTCACTAACTTAACCCATTTTTGTCCATCCAATCTATTAATGGTTTAATAACAACATAAGGGCTTCTCATTTAATAAGACATGGCAATTAAGCACTTAAACAATTAGCACACAGCTTTTGTATTTTATGCGATTAAGTCCTTTTTCACAAATTGACACACAAACGATAAAATTTCCACATAGAATTTTCACACATGCTTTATCACATACTGTAAACACTAAAAATAATATTAAATTGTTTATTTGACCTCAAATTTGTGGTCTCAAAACCACTATTCTAACTAGGGTTTAAACCAGGCTGTTACATGTGTGTTCCATGTAGGTTTCAAAGGGTTACAAGTCAGGCAGTTACACGACCTAGCACATGGCTTGGCACACGGGCATGTGAGGCCATTTCGAGAGTTACACTACCTGGGACATAAGCGTGTGGCTTAGCCGTGTGACCCAAGTCAATGAGTTACAAGGGCACGGACACAGGCTGGGACACGGTCGCATGTGTAATAGCACAATTTAAAGCCTAGTGAGAACAATGGTTGTGAGACCACAAATCCAAGGTAGAAATATGTGTTTTATGATTTTAAAGAGTCCTATAGCATGCTTGCATGACTGTGTGAAAATTTCATGAAGAAATTTTATAAGTTAGTGAACAATTTGTCTATTAGGACTAAATTACAAAGGTTGGAAAATATGAGATTCTAGAAGATTTAAGTATGAAATATCATTATAAAAATTGTTAGAAGTCCTTATTTAGTAATTAGACCAATATATGTCAAGATGGATAAAAATAGACATGGGAAGGAAAAATCTCAAGAAAAGGCCTTTAGGGCATTTTCGTCATTCAGTTAATAAAAGAATTGACAGGGGAAAAGAAGTCAAAATAGTGTCCATCTTCATCGTCCATAGCCAAAAATCACAAGGGCACCATAGCTCAGGTTTTTTCATCTTTCAATCTTGATTGTAAGTACCTCCTAGCCCCAGTTTTAATGTTCTTCATATTTTTGATATACTCATAGCTCGATTTAGCTATTTCTAGCTATACTCTGAGCTAGGGTTTATGTTCAAAATTTTACCCATGTATGAAATGCATGTATTTTGATGATTAATGGAGGAATATGAAAGTTTGATGTATGATAAACATCTTTTTCTAAGTGATTTCCATGAGAAATTTATAAAAAGGATTAAATTGTAAAAGTCATGGAAATGGTCATACATTAGGGAATTAGTGGAAATTAGGGGCTGTTTTGGTTGAGAAAATAATTTGGCCATGCTTAAAATGCAAACAAATGAAAAAAACATTTGACGAGCCTAGGGGCAAAAGTGTAATTATGTAAAAGTTTAGGGGCAAAATCATAATTTTGAAAAAAGTATGATTCATGGGTCAATTTAGTCAATGTGAGTATTAAACAAGTGAAATTGTTATTATAGATCAAGAAACACGAAACCCAAACTGAAACCGAGGCAAGAACAAGGTTGTGGACTAAATCAAACATCTACACACATTTTGAGTACCGAGGTAAGTTTGTGTGAAATTAAAGCTACATAATGTTTTTATATATTAAATTTGCTTGGTATTATGAGAATTGAATATTATTTCTATGAAATCGACTAACGACGTCTCAATGAGAGTATGATGAAAATATGTTAAGTTGAAGTCCCGGTTAAATATTCGGAATAGCAAGGATACTAATGTCATGACATGAGATAAGGAGGTCCCGTATAAGACCATGTCTAGGACATGGCATCGGCATCGAATATAGGTCCCGTATAAGACCATGTCTAAGACATGGCATCGGTGCTAAATGAAGGAGGTCTGTATAAGACCATGTTTGGGACATGGCATCGACATCGAGATATGAGATCCCGTGTAAGACCATATCTAGGATATGGCATCGGCATCGAGATGTGATCCCATTTAAGACCATACCTGGGATATGGCACTAGCATCGTGATACATGTATAATGAGTTTGAGTATCCTCTGATATTCTGAGTAGTGCAACGGGCAAAGAGAGTAAGTTTATGTTTAAGATATTAAAAGTTGTAAAGTTGTATGATGAAGTGCTACAAGTACCCATGAGTAATATACGAGATATAAATGTGAAATGTGATGTGTGAATAGGTAAGATTGTGCATGAGTAAGTTATGTTGATGTATTTGAGAACTTGTGTTGCTATTATTCCATGTGATGAATGAATGTCATTATAAGTCTTTATGATGCTATTTATTTCATGCAAACTTACTAAGCTTAATGCTTACCCCTCTCTTTTCCCTTTCCCTTATAGTATCACCAAGCTAGCTCGAGGATCGTAGGACATCAGAGCTCGGATCACACTATCGACCATTCTTTTGGTATAGTAAAGTTGATTTATTTTGGGTATGGCACGTATAGGAACTTGGTCATTTTGTTATGTCATATTTGTTAGCCAAAGTGTTGGCTATTATGGTTACTCATTCATTTTGCCATTGGGAATTGGCCAATACTTGTTATGTTACATGCATTCAATGATGATGAGTTTTATGAAGTGAAAGTTCATGCAGATGATTGAGTAAAATATGAAATGTATGCATAATGAATTAGTGATTATTCATAACTTATTATTGCTATGTCATATGTTGCTTAAAATGGTATAAGTGTGTTTACTTTACAGGGTGGCAAGTGGCTTGGAAAATAGCCTTATAATTCCCCACACGGGTAGACACACAGGCATGTGTCTAGGCCGTGTTAGACACACTGTCAGTCCCATGGGTGCGTTGATAGGCCGTGTGTCCCCTGCATAAAATTTGTGAGACTTCAATTCATCACATGGGCCATCAGACGGGCATGTGACTAGTCCGTGTGCCCTTAAGTGTTTGCTGACATTATAAAAAAAAATACTAAGGTTTTCACACATAGGTGAGGACACGAGCGTGCCTAGGCCGTGTGAAGGACACGAGCCATAAAAATGGGCTTGTGCCAGGCCGTTTAAAAACCCCTATAGGTTCAAAATGAAAAATAAAATCTACTCGAGCTAGGAACATGGTCGTGTGTGACCACATGGCCTGCCCACACGGGCTTGTAGCCCTATTTTAAGAAAAAATTTTCTAAGTGTGTGAAAGTTTCCGGTTTAGTCCCGAATCATTTCGTATGTATGTTTAGGGTCTCGTAGACCCATAATAGGGACGTTATGTTTATGAATGAAAAATTTTTAAGTTGGAACAAAATTTATGGCCCAATATTGTATGTTTGAGCAAGTTATGTTTGGTAATGCCTCGTACCCCGTTTTGGAGTTGAATACGGGTAAGGGGTGTTATAGAGTGTCCCTACTTTTAATGTCCAAACAACCTAAGCACAGTGTGTTTATTAGCCGTGTGAGTCACACGGCACAGCCACACTGACCATGTGACCTACAAGATGAAAAATTCTATCTTTTCCATGAAATTCCATATGTTTTCGATTTAGTGTGAAACCATTCCTAATGTGATAATAAGGCCTCGAGGGCTCAATTAAGAGATGATACGCATGTGTTTGAATGAAATATGATGCGTGTTTTTTTTATAATGGTTGTAATTGAATGCTTTAAGCTAAAAGTTTTTGGTAATGCTTCGTAACCCTATTTTGGTGACGGATTCGGGTTAGGGGTGGTATAGGTAGAACTTAGGAAGATAGCGTTCACCTGTCCAGCCCACAAATTTGGCTACAAATTGTCTTCTGGTGACTAGGAGTGACTGCCTTTGTCTTCCCCTTTGCGTCTCTGTCCTTGTCGCAACCACTACCCTCTATTTTGTTCTAAGGGATTTCTCCTTCCAAAAATGACTCTCTAATTGTATACCCCCTTTTCAGTTTTTATTTTTGGGTTTTATATCTCTTCTTTTAGGGTAGACCCATCATCCCATGATCCCATGATCTTTCTCTTCTTTTTTAGGCTAATTTTTTTGGTACATGTACAGTAGGGTTGATAATTGTTAACTGTTGACTAGGTCATTTCTTGGCATTGCCACGACAAACCTTCACTTCTTTACTTATTTTCCTCATTATACACCTTCCCCTTAACAAACAATTCCTTTCTGTAAACAATTAGAAGTAACATGTAATAACATTTAAGCACAATCGAAGGCTTTTAATGTAATTTTCTAAAACCACTAATAGAAAATCCTAAAATACAACTAAACTTTCCTAAGTACAGGCAATTAAACAAGTTTGAAGGCATTAAATATAACTTTTTTTCAAAAGTTATTAGGAAACCATTAATCTAGGAATGAGGGTTCAAACCCTCGGTGGCCCACTGTTAAGAAATCTGGACTTTGGTCTGTTACCATCAATGAGAGTAGTTCTGCGTTACTCCCATGAATAATGCAATCATACCTGTGGTTTAAGAATTTTAGCATCCCTTAAGGACCAAGTGATTAAAAGAGGCTATAATGCAGTGATAACTGATGTTGAAGTATGAGGGGAAGACATTCCAATCTCCCCTAATGATATATGTGAATTTTATAACATTCTATTTTATGAAAAAGATTTTATTGATTAGATTGATTTAGACAAATTTCAAAGCATTGATATGGAAGATGTTATAAAATATATAACACAAGGCAGAGGTAGTTGGAACTACATGCCAGACATAGAGCTTCCAACGAATTTCAATCATGCTATCATGTTTCCTATTATAAAGATGTGGATGCAATTCATTGGCATTAGAATTTTACCTTCATTGAATGTTTCTAATGTTAACACCTTTTGAGCTGTTCTATTATATGGTATTCTTTACGTAAACAGATATGTGTAGGGTGATGGATATTTTGAAAAAAATGAAACAGTGTGTATAGAGTTAGAAAGTTGGACTCTTCTTCCCCCATATGGTAATAGCATTATGTTGCCAGGAAGAAGTGCCAATGAGTGAGAACAAACAATTTATAAAGCCAACAAGAAGCATCATTGGAGACACACTATATACCCAGTACATTGAGCTTCAGCGAAAATAAATTATTGAATTAAATTAGAGGAGAAAGGAAAAAATGGATTTGTCGGCCTCACTCAAAAGAAGAGATCAATCAAAGAGAGCCCGCGAAACATAGAAGCGAAAATTGATGGGATAATTATATGGATACAGGAGATGGACTTATGCTTCAGGAATTTGTAAGAATGAATGGGTTGCGAGCACCTAACTATCCTCCAGATATGTTTAGTCTAACATTGACCCACAATGAGGGCGATAACGAAGGGATCGAGTCCGAAGAGGAAGGTGAGGCTCAAGAATATCCAGGGACAGAGGACGAGTATGGAGCGACATTTCAGCCACATTATTCCACATAAAAAGGTCCTGTTATTCGAAGCCCCACCTGGCAAACACATTTAAGGGGTAGAAGTTCCCACTAACAAATCTTGGGCAAAGGAGAGGCCCCTATTGAGCAAGGGCACTCCCATCCTTTAGATGATCCAGAGGAGGATTAAGTCTTCTTTTTATTTTGATTCTTTTAAAAGGCATGTATTAATTTTTGGATAATTTTAAACTTAAATTTATAGGGGTAGGATTAATAGTAGATTATTCATTATGTTGTTTTGCGTTTAAGTTTTCTATGTAGGAACCCAACATGAAGGAGACACAAACAATTCAAACTTTATACAAGTAAAGGAGGAAGCACTCACCAATAGAAGCTAGAGCGACCACGATCAATCGGATAAATTCTTTACTTATTTTTTAAGGCCTACACATTGAGGACAACGTGTCAACTGAAGTGTGGGGTAACATAGGAAATTTATTTTTTTTTCTTGTCTTTTTGTGTGCTTGAGCTTGTAGAAATACAACTGATTGGTTAAGAACATGAATATAGGTTGTTTGTGTTTACAAATAAATTTGGTATGATGGTAGGTGATTTTAAAATTTTTATTATTAGACTACTAAGTTTTAAATGTTACACTATAAAAAGGTATTAAGCAATCAATTGTACCAAATTATATAGAAAATACAAGGAAATGAGCATGCTAGTACGAATGATAAATGGTTGAATGTGTATTTGGTTGGTTGATTAAATTTGTGCATGTTGAGATATTTAAGGATGACCTAAGGCATTGTTTGGAACACATCAAGAGCCAAAAATCCAACCTATTAATGTTCACCTTTAGTACTAATTTATTGAGCCTATTGACACTTCTTGATATACCTCTTCACAAACCTTGAGCCTGAAAATATTAATTTGTATTTTCCCTATTTTTTGGTTCTACACTACACGCCTACAGACGTTTGGCTATATGTATTGGGGGTTAAGTAGATACATCACGGTGAAGTTTGTAAACGTAGAGTGAAATAGGAAAGATAGGCTTGATATAGGAACTATAAGTGAGCATAAGGTGAAAAAAAAAATCCAAAAAGAAAATTAGTATGAGTAGAAAAAGTCTTAAACCAGTAAGAAAGCATTCATGAATGAGATGTATTGCAAAAGATAAAAGTGGAAAAGTCACAAAAGAAAGAAAAACTTGTTCATTAGTGCACAAAAACTCGTAAGGCTAGCCATAGTTATTATGTGATGCTATGACTTCCAATATATTTAGAGACAAGGAAGGTGAGAGAATGAGAAATAAGGCGGTGAGCGGGTAAAGGCCACTAAGGGGGAAGAATAGGGATCGATGTGATGTGCCAAACTATTTTTGTGTTTCTAACTCTTTTAATGCTTACTATTTTTGAATTTCATACTTGTCCTAAGCCTCAAAATGTTACAAGCCAAAAATTTCTATGTGACCTAAATATCCATAAACATGACTAGACATCATACTAAGCATACACATAAACGACTATTCGTATTATGCTCGCATAATGAAAGCACTTGTACGATTTGTTGATGGACCCTTACAGGTGAGACCCTTAACACTTGTATATTTTGTAACATACGGAACTTAGATGTTTGTGATCAAATTGGGTAGGTAAGTCAATTACTCATCATGTAAAAATTGTTAGTAAGCATGAAATGCCTAATTCATATGCTCCAAAGTCAATGCTTGCATTATACTTGCTCAAGGGTCATTATCTTTTATATGTCACTTATGTTTATGTTGCTTGAGGATAAGCAATGACTTTCAGAGATACTTTCAGAAATACATTATCTCCCACCTAAAATTCAATTTCTTTCTTTTTAAATCTACGTATGACTTCTGCCGATGTGAAGTAGCTTTCAGACTATCACGAATCACTTTTACTTTCTCACTTATGTGTAGGAGAGTTTGATCTTTCATAATTTGATGTAGCAGATTAAACTAGTTTTCACATGTAAGGAGCTTGAATCCAAGCATTTTCGTTATGTTTTAGTTAAGTTTTCTTAGTTTTATTTACATTTAATAAAATGTGCAAATTGAGTCTTTTATTGACCTTAGGGGATGAATGAGGCCCAAGGGAGAGCTAAGGCACTTTGTGAGTGTGCAGAAGACCCTTAATAGGTGTACTAAACCAATGCCGATCACTATGTCACAACACAGGATGTTCAATGTCACAACATATGGAGTAGAATGGAGAAAGCTAAAGACTTCCTTTGATGTCACGACACAGATTGAGGGTGTCGCGACATACCCCTAAAGATAGCCAAAGAGGAGTATATTTATTTCCATATCGTGACATAGGTTCTAGTGTGTCTCGACATCGACTCTGTGATAGAAATTAAACACAAAGCAAGGGTGTTTTTGTCTAGACAACCGAACTTAAAGCTCGAGAACGTCAGCTAACCAAGGGTTAAGGACGACGACCCCTTAAAATCTATAACTAGGATCCTTTAGCACATATGATGGACAACATTCACTTAGCCTAGATTTTGTTTAGCAAATTTAGTTTTGTTTTTCTTTCAGTTTTAGGTTTGAATTGTGGAAGCATTCAAATTGTGAGGATTTGTGATTAATCTCAATACAATCAGGCTCTTTGATTTACTCTACCTTGTCGATTTAATTACATGCTTTCTCTTTACATTGATTATTTATTGTCAATGAAAGCCATAAAGAACTAATCCTTCTATGGGGATTAGCGAGTGTATATATGATTTGTTAACTATTTTGTAAGGTTACTCAGCAGATCAACTGTTTGAAAAAGGAAGAACGTGAAACAAACCCTAGGCCTGCCAACCCCGGGAAGTCATCAAGGTGAGAATTAACCCAAAGTTGGTATGGCCCATCCGTGAACACCTTCACCCCAAGCCAGTCTGGACTGTGAGCTTGAAAGATAAGTAGTTCTTGTTGACTCATTATGTTAGTGGAAGAGATCGAAAGATCCTGCTAAGGTAGCGACTAGTTGATTTACGAGGAACCCGAAATGACAGTGGATGGAAATTATCGAAGCGAGCTAATCACCCATAGTCAAGATTTGATTTATTCTCCCTTTCTATCTCTTGAAGTCTATCTCTTTTATGTTATTTTGTCTTTATTAGTATGGAAACCCTAAAAATACTTTCTTTTATATTTTCGTACTATAACTAATTTAAAAGTACTAATTAGACCTTTTAGTGTTTAGGTTAGAATTGATATGGCACTCGCCTCCCTTAGGTACGATCCTCGGAGTACTCACCTACTTTATTGTAAAACTATATTCCAACTCGACCCATATACTTGCGAAAACTGCCTTGTCTTTCTATATTTCATTGCAGTATTCACAATCTAGAGGTTAGTACGTTTGGAGGCGATCAGTAGAAAGTTCCACAAATAAAATAAACATTCATGCATAGGGTTCACACACATATAAGGGTTTTCATGACTAAGGATACATATGTAATTAAGATAAACATACTTAAGGTTTTGCATGCAATAAAACTAACTTAGTAGGGGCCACAAGTAATTTATGCAACATAAAGGGTTTGCAAGGCAATAAAATACACAAGTATGAATAACATTGATTTATTGATGAAAGAAATAGAAAATAATTTCCAAGACTTGATTCGCAGAAATAAAGTGAACTTAAAAGAAAAAAACATAACATAGTGTATTTTTAAGCTAAAGAGAATTATTCAATAATCAAATAAATGCTATAATTTATTGTTCTAAGAAACATAACATTAATCTATCAACCATCTTTATGGTTTGCTCATAGCAGTTAGGTGCCACACCACATCATCAACCTCGTCTATGCCATCCACGATCTACTTACTAGAGAAGAAGTAAGAGAGGAGTGAGTGAGTTTGGGGAGAACTCAGTGAATAATCAAGAACCATTAGGTTATGCTTAAAAATAATATTTGAAAATAGTAAAAAAAATAAGTTGAAAAATAGTTTGTGTGTCGAGTTCGCAGGTGATGATACATGCAATAGCCTGACTTAGGGTCTAGTCGGAATAGAGATAAAACCACAAATCCGAAGTAGAAATATGTGTTTAAATGATTTAACAAGGCTTATGAAGTATCTGCATAATTATGTGAAAATTTTATGAAGGAATTTTATTAATTAGTGAATAAATTGTCCATCAGGACTAAATTGCAAGAATTAGGAAATATGGGATTCTAGAAGATTTAAGTATGAAATAGCATCATAAAAACTAGTAGAGGTCCTTATTTAGCAATTAGGCCATTATTTGTTGAGATGGACAAAAATGGACATGGGAAGGAAAAATCTCAAAAAAGAGCATTAAGGGCATTTTGGTCATTTGGTTAATTAATGAATCAAAAAGGGAAAAACAAGTCAAAATCTTGTCCATCTTCTTCCTCTAAATGCCGAAATTTCAAGGAGCCATAGCTAGGGTTTTTCTCAACTTCCAAGCTCAATAGTAAGTGCATCCTAGCCCCGTTTTAATGTTCTTTGTATTTTTGAGACCCTCGTAGCTCGGTTTAGCTATTTCTAGCTATATTTTGAGCTAGGGTTTATGTTCAAAAATTTACCCATGTATGACATGCATGTATTTTGATGTTTAATGGAAGATTATGAAAGTTTGATGTTGGGTAAACATCTTTTTCTAAATGATTTTCATGAAAAATGCATGTAAGGACTAAATTGTAAAAGTTATGAAAATGGTTAGACATGAGTGGAATAATAGGTATTAAAGGTTGATATAGTTAAGAAAATGATTCCACTAGGCTTAAATTACAAGGAAGTTGAATGAAAATTATTTTACGAGCCTAAGGGTAAAAGTGTAATTATGAGAAAGTTTAGGGACAAAATTATAATTTTTGCCAAAGTATGAATTATGAGTCAATTTAGTTAATGTGAGTATTAAACAAGTTAAGTTGTCATTATAGATCAAGAAACGAGAAGCTCGGATCGAAATCGAGGCAAAAACAAAGTCGAGGACTAAACTGTAATAATTATACACATTTTGAATACCGAGGAAAGTTTGTATGAATTTAAAGTTTTATATGTATTTCAATTAAATTACTTATTATGTTATTTTAATATACATTATTTTCTTAATAAAGAATAATAATGCCTTGATAAGAAAATCTATAAGTACAAGCAAATGGAAGTTTCGAGTGAAATCTTGGAATAACAGGGATACCTATGTCATAACATGAGACAAGGAAAGTTCGTGTAAGACCATGTCTGGGACATGGAATTGGCATAAGGAATGTAGGTCCAGTGTAAGACCATGTCTGGAATATGGCATCGGCACCGAACGTAGATCCTGTGTAAGACCATGTCTGGGACATGGCTTCAGCATCGAATAAGGAAGGTCTCGTATAAGACCATGTCTAGGACATGGCATTGACACCATATGAGGAAGGTCCTGTGTAAGACCATGTCTGGGACATGACTTCAGCACCAAAGGATGATCTCGTGTAAGACCATGTCTGGGACATGGTATCGAAATTATGTTAAGGAATCCGGTGTAAAACCATATCTTGGATCATCGACATCATAAGGCTATTCCATGTAAGACAACATCTGGGATATGGCTTTGGTAACGAGGCACATGTTTGATATGATTGAGTATCCTCTATTATTTCGGGAAATTCAATTGGCAAAAGAACCAAATGTGAAAGAAGTAATAAAAGAGATAAGTTATTAAAGATAAGTAATGAGCTAAGCTATTCAAGGAAGATAAAGAGTTTTAAATTAAGTTAAGTAAGTTAAAGATTTGTATTTATGATTACTTTAGCAAAGGTGCTAAATTATGTGACTAAGTGATACAGGTACCGTAAATAAAAATACAAAGTATGAGATCATATTGTGAAATAAGAAGGGTAGTATGCTTTTGCATTTAATACTTATATTGTTCATGTGTTATGAGAAAGATGAGTCGTTTTGAGTATTTATGTTGATACATAAGTTTTCACGCAAACTTACTAAGCTATATACTTACCCTTCTCTTTCTCTCTTTCCTTGTAGTTTCGCCAAGCTAGTTCGGGGATCGAAGGACGTTGGAGCTCGGATCACACTATCAACCATTATTAGGGTATAGCAAATTTCATCATTTTGAGTATGGCATGTAACACCCCAAACCCGACCCATACATCATTATCGGATCTGGTATGCCACGGTTTGAAACTTGAAAACTTTGCCTTGAAGGGTTTTGAAAATCTTAGTTTATTATGGCCGTTTAATCAAATAATTGTGAAATTTGTGAAACAACTTTAAGCATTTGCATTGATTGTGTTTGAAAACCCATTTATCATTTCATTTTATAATTAAGACTTTGAAAGAGAAAACATAAGTTTATAAAGACTTAACATAAAAAATAAATCGAAAACCTAAGTTATGGAAGCCTTATTACAAAAATATTCCCAAAAATTAAAACTCAAATGAAAATCCGTAAATAGTCTATGTAGGTAATAATCTTGATGGCCCCTCGAGTCCGCCTCGGCTCCCTTGTCTAAGATCTACTGCTCATCTGTAAAGTGGGGAAAATAAAAGGGTGAGTCACAAAGACTCAATGTGCAAACCCCTAAAACACATAAAAGCCTTGGGCCCACAAATACATTATGGGCCTTGGCCCATACACAATGGCAACAGAACGTTTCCTGCAACATGGCCCATCCCAAACCTAAGAGTCCATCCTCTACACACCCCCGTACCAACCTTCACACCGTGGGGATTTCTACAATCAACCCTCCATCTGCTACACACCATATCGATCACTATATGACCTACATGGCAAAGCCACCAATCGCTATGCTACCTCTGTAATACATTATAGTATTCGATAGCTATGCTGCCTATCATATAGACCGGTCACTATGTGACCTATGTAGCAAAGCCACCGATCGCCTCTCGACCTGCTCCCCTTTCATAAATCAATCAATCCCATCCCATTCATACATACATACAATAATCGAAACATTAAATTATCTAAACAGATCGCAGACTTTCACATACTTCGATACACATAGAGGAGTTTCTATGATTACGTATCTGGTATCCCTTGCCTACCCTTTCTGGGCATACGACTGTTCATATAGCCTCTGTTTTCGACTTTTAGCCTACAACATACATATAATACAAATTAATGAGTGTGATAGAGATCTACACACCTGGTTACCATTAAGACGACACTCTCTATGTCGACACTATCAAAAGTCGATACGACTGCTATCTGCCTAAGATGCTGTTCAGAAGCCGATCCACAACCCGGTGGCCAATCTCGAACAGCAGACACCGCTCGTTTCTTAAACGTAAGGATTAGTTTACGAACCCAATCCTCTCCTTTGCCTGATTCATATTTGATTCCATCAAAGTCCTTGTCAGAACTACTATAACGAAATAGGGTTGTTAAACCATATCATGTGATTAAGATCTGAAGTACGATAACGAATCTAACGGAAATCCTGAAATAGATAGGATACTTAGAGACTAACGGATTTTGACTTTTGGAATCTAGATAATTTGATGTAATCTGATTTCCTGAGGTGTCGCCCCATGATGTGAACACAAGAACAATCCAAACGTTATTCAAAAGATAACCTTACCATGTCTATAAGCCTTTCGGCTTTGGCCTTCAAAAACCAAAAGTAAAGAAAGGAACAGAAGAGATCGTCACCTACCTTAATAGAGAATTCAGCCACTCCCAAAGAATTTCTGGCTTTTGAGAAGATCAAGAAGAGAGAAGATGATAGGAAGAAATCTATGCAGATTCGACTTTTAGTGGAGAAATCGACAAAAGAGAATAGAAGGTATTTGGCTATGGAGATGAGAAGAAAGTTCAAAGTTTCAGCTTGTGAATGAAAGTGAAGATGAGAGAATAGGCTTAGAGATTTCAGCTTTTGAAGAAATCAAAATCAAAAGAAAAAAATTGCAAAGAATGACTGAGAGTTTCAGCACAGAGAATGAGGAAAAGTATAGGGTTCAAATACCGAAATTGAAGATACCACCCCTATTTATAGAGAATTTCGACACTTACTTATCAAAACCCGAAAGTGCCCTTCCTGATAACTAACAATTAATCAAACAATAGGGGAAATTTTGGCACCCCTTCACCATAAAGAAACCGATTTCTTGCCCCCTCTAGGAGATGGAGTTTTGGCCAACGCTGCTCTCAGCAGATAGCTCCTATCTTTTCTCTTTTATCTTAATCTATTCATACCTTTAGAAGAGACATAAATAACACCACCTCTCCTTACTATTATCAGCACAATATCCACATTATCCTAATCATTAATTCCCTCCTAAAATTAAGCCTCATTGTCTTCCCCCCACCTTGCTCCTTTTAAGTGTCGAAAATGGCCTAAAGACATGGGCTCCTTGCTGCTAAAACTTGGGCCTCACCTCCTGCTATTGGCGCCAACCTATAACTCCTCTGCAACACCACATACTACTGGGCCACACGCCCATTTTGCAACCTAAATCACTGATACCATCTTTTAAACCCCATGGTACTAAAACAAGAATTTTAACCAAGGCTTCGGCCCAATCCTGGGCCCAATTTAAACCCCTAACACTCAAATTAACACATTAAACATATCCACCCACTAAACGAATAGGCCCATTAATTCAGGATGTTATAGTTCTACCCCCTAAAGAAAAATTTTGGCCTCAAAATTACTTGATCAGAAAAGATGAGGGTACTGCTTCCGCATTGCTTCCTTCGGTTCCCAAGTAGCCTCCTTAGAACCGTGATTCTGCCATAGAACTTTAACCAACGGTACCTTCTTCCTTCGCAACACTTTGACATCACGATCCAGGATTTCCACTAGTTCCTCTTCAAAGGTGAGGTTATGTATCACTTCAATTTCTTCCATAGGCACCACGTGAGACGGATCCGAACAGTATCGTCTCAGCATAGAGACATGAAACACATTGTGAATCTGGCTTAACTCTGAAGGTAGCTCAAGCTGATAGGCCACTGGTCTGGCTGGTTTCAACACCCGATATGGTCCGATAAATCTGGGACTTAATTTACCATTCCATCCAAACCTCAGCACTTTCTTCCATGGTGACACCTTCAAGAACACCTTGTCACCCACTGCAAACTCTATGTCCTTACGCTTCAAATCAGCATAGGACTTTTGTCTGTCTGAGGCTTCATTTAGTCGAGCTCGAATTAACTCAACCTTCTCCTCTGTCTCTACAACTAACTCTGGACCCAAAATCCTATATTCCCCTAATTCCGTCCAACAAGAAGGAGTACGACACTTTTGCCCGTACAATGCTTCATAGAGTGCCATCTGAATACTAGACTGGTAGCTGTTGTTGTAAGTAAATTCTGCGAACGGTAAAAACTCCTCCCAACTACCCCTGACATCAATGACATATCCCCTTAACATATCCTCTAAGACCTGAATCACCCTCTCAGACTATCCATCGGTCTGAGGATGGAATGCCGTACTAAAATCCAACTTCGTACCTAGCGCTTGATGCAACGCCTTCCAAAATCGCGACGTGAACCTAGGGTCCCTGTCTGATATGATCGATACTGGAACTCCATGTAACCTTACTACCTCCGCTATGTATAGCTTAGCCAATTTCTGCAGAGAGTAATTGACTCGTACCGGTATGAAATGAGCAGACTTCGTCAAGCGATCTACAATCACCCAGACTGAATCAATCAAAACTTAAAGTTCCAGACACACTAGTAGCAACATATGAGTGTGTCGATCCAATATCAATTAATGTAGTATAAGGCAATCCAAAAACTAAAAACGTACCGGTTATAACATCCGATGCATCAGCCTCCTCTCGACGTCTGGCAGCATAGACCAACCCCTACCGCCTCGCCTCAAGATTTCACCCTCGACCGGTGCCCCTACTTGACCAAAACCGTTACCACCTCTGGCTGGACCACGACCCCTCTGCGGCTGCTGACCTCCTCTACCCAGCTGAGCATTTCCCTGCCCTATGAGTCCTACCTCATCCTATGGCTGAGGACAGTCTCTTATCTTATGATCCTTAGATCCACACCTAAAGCACTTCCCACTACCTGCCCAACACTCACCTACATGGAACTTAGCACATCGAGCACACTTCCGTGTTCGGCTAGCAGCAACAGGTCTCTCAGCCCGTCTCAGTTCATTCGATCTAGGTCTTTTCTGAGTATGCACAGCTGTCTCTGATGATCCAAAATTTCTCTTACCTCCACCCCTATCTCTATCCTGGTTCAGCTTTTCTGTCCGTTTCACCTCCTCAGTAATCTTAGCTTTCTCTACGAGCACAGCAAATTCCCTCTCTCGTTGTGGAGCTATCAACACACGTAGATCATCCTTTAGGCCATCCTCAAAACAAACACACCGCTCATGCTCTGTGGCCACTATCCCTCGAGCATAATGACTAAGGCATAAGGATTCTGCTTCATACGCCGCCATCGACCTACTTTCCTGAACCAGATTCAGGAACGCTCTACGCTGCGTATCCACATAGCTTGTTCCAATGTATTTACTCTGGAACGCCGTTATGAAGTAATCCCAGGTGATACGGTTAGCTACGGTACAATCCTTAACCGTAAGCCACCATTGATACGCTTTATCCTGGAGGAGGGACACTACTCCCTTCAGCTTCTCCTCTTCCGTGAAGTCAAGATCATCCATTATACGCTCCATTGCTTCCAACCAATACTCCACTGTGCTAGGAGCTACACCAGAAATTCCCTTAAACACCTCTGCCCCATTGGCTCTAAGTCGCTCCAGAACGGACTTCTAGGCTCCTGTGCCCATGCCTGCCCCAGCAACCCTCTCTAACACCCTCAACGTCGCCTGAGATACCGTATCATCTCTGGCCGTCTAATCTTGAAATTCTGCCTCCACTGCTGGTGGCACTGGTACCTCATTTCCTGACTCGTGACCAGACCCTACGGGTTCTGACACAGCAATCCTACCTCTACCTCGGCCACGCACACCACGTCCCCTCGTGCTCATTCTATCGTTCGCGATTTATTTGATTAGAAATTTTATGAATTATTAATACTCTCTTCCACTGATTAATAATGGACAGTCTTATGGAAAGTAGTTTTAATAATAGTTCTTTCGAATTCGAATCCTATCTACAAAGTTTAGTTCTCAAGTCCATATTTCCTAGTTTTAGAATACACATACATACAACATCCATCACACATCAACATACAAGCATCATTCATGAACTTACGTTCATCACCTAGGGGTATTTTCATCATTTCACTACCAAGGGGTATTTTCGTAATTTTATCCTACAGGGGTATTTTCATAATTTTCCAAAATAGGGTATCTTGGCGATTCTACAAAACAGGGGTATTTTGGTAATTTTGTAACTCGGGGGTATTTCGGTAATTTTGTCAATCGGGGGTTTCGGTAATTTTGCAAATCAAGGGCATTTCAAGAAACTCTCACAAATTAAGGGAATTCAGGTAATTTTCTCAAACTTAGGGTATTCTAGGTAATTTACAAAATTAGGGGTATATAAGTAATTTTTTATAAAGACAGGGTGATGGTCCCTTTCGGGTTTTAGTTATAAATTTCAGCCTGTCAACAAGTCCCCGTGGCTAAGGTGAACAGTCACTACGCACCAGGTAGGATTCCAGAAAAGAGGAGGTGAGCCGCTAGGGCCGCTTAAATACCAAGCTCTTCTTGGATCCAATCCTAGACATGCGTATGCCTGTTATCACACCCTAACCTTGTGACTTGTCCACAGACATGTTTTATTAGAAATTCGGTCTTATGAAATTTGAAGAATTGTTTATACTAAGCCTAAAGTCCATCAAGCTCTACTCATACTAGCCTAGGTCCCTATAAAGCCCCACAATACAAACCACATCAAGAGTTAGAATACTTGCCTGCGTGGATCGGGAGCCAGTAGACTCGAAGGCCATATCTCAACTGCATTTTTCTCAACTTACATCATTTTTACAAATCATCACTAGACCCATTTTACAGCCCGAGTTTTGAACTGAGCTCTGATACCAAAAATGTAACACCCCAAACCTGACCCATACGTCATTATCGGATCTGGTATGCCACGGTTTGAAACTTGAAAACTTTGCCTTGAAGGGTTTTGAAAATCTTAGTTTATTATGGCCGTTTAATCAAATAATTGTGAAATTTGTGAAACAACTTTAAGCATTTGCGTTGATTGTGTTTGAAAAGACCATTTATCATTTCATTTTATAATTAAGACTTTGAAAGAGAAAAATATAAGTTTATAAAGACTTAACGTAAAAAAATAAATCGAAAACCTAAGTTATGGAAGCCGTATTACAAAAATATTCCCAAAAATTAAAACTAAAATGAAAATCTGTAAATAGTCTATGTAGATAATAATATTGATGGCCCCTCGAGTCCGCCTCGGCTCCCTTGTCTAAGATCTACTGCTCATCTGTAAAGTGGGGAAAATAAAAGGGTGAGTCACCAAGACTCAGTGTGCAAACCCCAAAAACACATAAAACCTTGGGCCCACAAACACATTATGGGCCTTAGCCCATACACAATGGCAACAGAACGTTTCATGCAACATTGCCTATCCCAAACCTAAGAGTCCATCCTCTACACACCCCCGTACCAACCTTCACACCGTGGGGATTTCTACAATCAACCCTCCATCGGCTACACACCATATCGATCACTATGTGACCTATGTGGCAAAGCCACCAATCGCTATGTGACCTCAGTAATACATTATGGTATTCGATAGCTATGCTGCCTATCATATAGATCGATCACTATGTGACCTATGTGGCAAAGCCACTGATCGCAAACTTGATCCCCTTCCATAAATCAATCAATCCCATCCCATGCATACATACATACAATAATTGAAACATTAAATTATCTAAATAGATCGCAGACATTCACATACTTCGATACACATAGAGGAGTTTCTATGATTACATACTTGGCATCCCTTGCCTACCCTTTTTGGGCATATGACTATTCATACAGCCCCTCTTTCCGGCTTTTAGCCCACAACATACATATAATACAAATTAATGAGTGTGATAGAGATCTACACATCTGGTTACCGTTAAGACGACACTCTCTATGTCGACACCATCAGAAGCCGATATGACTGCTATCTGCCTAAGATACTGTTCAAAAGTCGGTCCATAACCCGGTGGCCAATCTCGAATAGCAGACACTGCTCATTTCTTAAACTTAGGGATTGGGTTTACGGACCCGATCCTCTCCTTTGCCTGATCCATATTTGATTCCATCAAAAGTCCTTGTCAGAACTACTATAACGAAATAGGGTTGTTAAACCATATCATGTGATTAAGATCTTAAGTATGATAATGAATCTAACAGAAATCTAATGAAAACCCCTTACCTTGAAATCCCGAAATAGATAGGATACTTAGAGACTAACGGATTCCAGCTTTCGAAATCAAGATAATTCGATCTACTCTGATTTCCCGATGTGTCGCCCCATAATGTGAACACAAGAACAATCCGAACATTACTCAAAAGATAACCTTACCACGTCTATAAGCCTTTCGGCTTTGGCCTCTAAAAATCGAAAGTAAAGAAAAGAACAGAAGAGATCAGCACGTACCTCAACAGAGAATTCGACCACTCTCAAAGAATTTCCAGCTTTTGAGAATATCAAAAAGAGAGAAGATGATAGGAAGAAATCTATGCAGATTCAGCTTTTAGTGGAGAAATCGACAAAAGAGAATAGGAGGTATTCGGCTATGGAGATGAGAAGAAAGTTCAGAGTTTCGACTCTTGAATGAAAGTGAAGATGAGAGAATAGACTTAGAGATTTCGGCTTTTGAAGAAATCAAAATCAAAAGAAAAGAAATTTCAGAGAATGACTGAGAGTTTCGGTACAGAGAATGAGGAAAAGTGTAGGGTTCAAATACCGGAATTGAAGAGATACAACCCCTATTTATAGAGAATTTCGGCACTTACTTATTAAAACCCAAAAGTGCCCTTCTTGATAACTAACAATTAATCAAATAATAGGGGAAATTTCGGTACCCTTTTGCCATAAAGCAACTGATTTCTTTCCCCCTCTAGGAGATGGAGTTTCGGCCAACACTGCTCTCAGCAGATAGCTCCTATCTTTTCTCCTTTATATTAATCTATTCATACCTTTAGAAGAGGCCTAAATAACACCACCTCTCCTTACTATTATCAGCACAATATCCACATTATCCCAATCATTAAATCCCTCCTAAAATTAAGCCTCATTGTTATCCCCCCCACCTTGCTCCTTTTAAGTGCCGAAAATGGCCCAAAGACATGGGCTCCTTGCGGCTAAAACTTGGGCCTCACCTCCTGCTATTGGCGCCAACCTATAACTCCTCTGCAACACCACATACTACTGGGCCACAAGTTCATTTTGCAATCTAAATTATCGATACCATCTTTTAAACCCCATGGTACCCAAACAAGAATTTTAACCAAGGCTTCAGCCCAATCCTGGGCCCAATTTAAACCCCTAACACTCAAATTAACACATTAAACATATCAACCCACTAAACGCATAGGCCCATTAATTCAGGATGTTACATGGCATGTATAAGAGTTTGACCATTTTGAGTTATATCTTATTGAAGGAAAATGCTAGCTATTAAGTTTGTGCATTCTTTTGTATATGTCCATTATAAATTTGTCGATATTTGCTAAGTTTTATACTTTTTATGATGATGAGGCTATGCATTTAAGTTTATGTAATGGATGGAATAAATGAGATACTTGAAATGACTCGTGGGTGTTTATGTTTTAGGGTGGTAATTGGCTTGGAAAATAGCCTACAATTGTCCAAATGGTTAGACACACAGCTAGCCCCATGGGCGTGTAAATAGGCCGTGTGTCCCCTGCATCAAGCCTTGAGAAAATGATTCATCACACAGGTCATCACAAGGGCGTGTGGCCTGGCCGTGTGCTACTAAGGGATTGATGACATCATACTTAGAGAGCTCCACAAGTAGGAAACACGGGTGTGTGCTCACCGTGTGAAATAAGTCAATGTCGAACACAGGCATGTCTTAAGGCACACGGGCATCTCCCTTGGACCACACGGGCGTGTGGCCCCTATCTAGGCAAAAAGTTCCTAAGAGCGTTAAAGATCTCGGATGGATTTTCAAACTCTCCGGACTTATGATTAAGGCCTCGTAGGCCCATCTTATACCCAATTTGACGAAAGGAGGAAATTTTTTAAAATGGAACAAAATTTTATGTCTCTTGAATGTATGATTAAGTAAGGATAAGTATGGTAATGCCTCGTATCTGATTTTGGTGTCAGAATTGGGTAAGTGGTGTTACATTTAGTGGTATCAAAGCTACGATTTAGTTGGTTCTAGGACTAACGTAGCGTAAGTAAGAGTCTAGCTATACATGCCATACCTACAAATATTTATATAATGATAGTATGACAACTCCTGACGGCTTAAATGGTGTTTTTCTATATAGTAAATGGATTCGGAAAGAGCTGTGGCTGATGATGTAGAAAGTATTGCACCAGCTCCCGCTAAAGGGACGATGCCAAATGAGAATGAGAATAGACCCACATAGTAAGCCAGAGAGGAGGAGAAGAGGCTAGAGAAGCCTTTCTCCACATGATGAATGCTTGGTACACAGAGTTCATACGTATGAAACTGAATACACCAGCCCCTCCACCCCTGCCTTTTGCTTAGCCTACCCCTGTAGCCCATCAGGGAGTAGAAGTGGTAAGAAGGGAAAAACCTCCGGTTGATAGGATCCGAAAACATGGAGCAGAGGAGTTTCGGGCTAGTAAAGATGACGATCCGAAAAGAGCAGAGTTTTGGCTGGAAAATACCATTAGGGTATTTAAGAATTTTCTTGCACATCCGATGAGTGTATGAAGTGTGTAGTTTATCTTTGAAGAGATTCTACATATCAGTGGTGGAATACCCTTGTGTCAGCTGTACCAAGGGAAAAGGGTTACATGGGAGTTTTTCCAAGAAGAATTCAGGAAGAAGTACATTAGTCAGTGGTTCATCGACCAAAAGAGAAAGGAATTTTTTGAACTAAAACAAGGTAAAATGTCAGTAACAGAGTATGGGCTTGAGTTTGTAAGGCTCAGTAAATACGCTCGAGAGTGTGTATCCACTGAAGCCGTCATGTGTAAGAGATTTGAAGATGGATTAAATGAAGACATTAAATCATTTGTTGCCATCATAGAGTTGAAAGAGTTTGTTGTGCTGGTGGATCGGGCTTGTAAAGTCGAGGAATTAGTAAAAGAGAAAAGAAAAGCTGAGATGGAGTCTCGTGACTCAAGAAAGAGACAATGGAGTAAGTCATTTCAGTCCTTGTCCAAAAACTCTACCCGATCAGCTACTTTCTCTAGGTTTTCAGGCAGAGGCAAGAGTAAACAGTATTCTGGGAATAAGGCTCAGATCACTTCAGTCGCTAGTGTTGGCAACGTTTGATCTAATAGACTGGAATGCCCACAGTGTGGTAGGCGACATCCCAGTGAGTGCCGAGCACATGAGAATGCTTACTTCAAATGTGGTTGCCAAGATCATTTTATTAGAGAATGCCCTAAGATGGTTAAAGAGGATAGAATTCAGAGTGACAAATCTAGAAGCACTAATTGAGGAAGACAACAAAGGAACCCGAGAAGTGGGGCAAGTAGTAAGGGTACACCCCGAGAACAGAATGCAAGATCCGAGGGTAGAGTGCCTGTAAGGACTTAGCCTATTCGCACTCGTGAATAGGCATCATCTCCCAATGTAATTACGGGTACTTTTTCTCTTCATGACACTAATGTTGTCGCTTTAATTGATCCGGGGTCTACCCATTCATACATTTTCATGAATTTAGCATCTAGCATGAGTATACCTGTTGAGTCTACAGGGTTTGTGATAAAAGTGTCTAACCCTCTAGGCAAAAGTGTTTTAGTAAGTGAAGTATTCAAAGATTGCCCATTAATGATTAGAGGTCATTATTTTAATTTAAACCTTATGCTATTGCCATTCTATGAATTTGATATTATTCTTGGTATGGACTGGTTAACCACTCATGATGTGACAGTAAATTGTGGAAGGAAATATATTGAATTGAGATGTGAAAATAGGTCACTCTTCATGTTGAATCAGATGAACAAGAGAGACCACCAATAGTGATCTCTCACATGTCAGCTCAGAGGTATATGAGAAAAGGGTATGAGGCATATCTTGCTTTTGTGATGAATGCCAAGGAAACTGAGTTAAAGATTGAATCAGTATCGATAGTATGTGAGTACCCTGATGTCTTTCCCGAGGAATTTCCAGGATTACCCCCGGCTAGAGAGGTTGAGTTTGGCATTGAGTCAGCTCTTGGTACTATACCGATATCGATTGCTCCTTACAAAATGGCTCCAACTGAGTTGAAGGAATTGTAGGCGCAGATTGCAAGAATTAACAGACAAAGGCTTTACTAGACCAAGTTGTTCTCCATGGGGTGCTCCAATTTTATTTGTGAAAAAGAAAAATGGCTCTATGAGATTGTGCATAGATTATCGACAGCTTAATCAGCTAACAATGAAGAACAAGTACCTATTGCCAAGGATTGAAGATTTCTTTGATCAATTGAAGGGAGCCACTGTGTTCTCCAAGATAGACTTGAGGTCGGGATACTACCAGTTGGGAGTAAAAGTGTAACATCCCAAACCCGCCCATGCGTCATGACCGGATCTGGTATGCTATGGGTTGAATCTTGAAAACTTTACTCTGAAGGGTTTTGGAAAAACTTAGTTTACTATAGCCAAATAATCAATTAAATATGAAATTTTGGAAATAACTTTAACATTTGTGTTGATTGAGTTTGAAAAGCCCATTTATCATTTCATTTTATATTTAAGACCTTGAAGAAAACATAAGCTTGAAAAAAACCAACATAACAAAAAAAAAAAATCGAAACCTAAGTTATGGAGGCCTTATTACAAAAATGTTCCCAAAAATTAAAACTTAACTAAAAACAAAATCGAAAATAGTCTATGTAGATAATAGTCTTAATGGCCCCTCGAGTCTGCCTCGGCTCCCATGTCCACGAACTACTACTCATCTGAAAAGTGGGAAAAATAAAAGGGTGAGTCACAAAGACTCAGTGTGCAAATCTCGAAATCACATGAAAGCTTTGGGCCCACAAACACATTATGGCCCTTGGCCCATACATAATGGTAACAAAATATTTCACGCAACATGGCCCATCCCAAACCTAATAGTCCATCCTCTACACACCCCCGTACCAACCGTCACACCATGGGGATTTCTACAATCAACCCTCCATCCGCTACACACCACGTCGACAGCTGTGTTGCCTGTCATAAAGTCCGATCACCATGTGACATATGTGGCAAAGCCACTGATCGCTTATGCGTACCTCAGAAAATACATTATAGTATTTCGACAGATATGGTGCCTGTCATAAAGACCGATCACTATGTGACCTATGTGGCAAAGCCACCGATCGCCTCACAACCTGCTCCCCTGCCATAAATCAATCAATCCTATCACATGCATACATACATGCAAAAATCAAAACATTAAGCCATTTAAATCGATCATAGGCTTTCACATACATCAATACACATAGAGAAGTTTCTATGATTACGTACTTGGCATCCCTTGCCTACCCTTTTCGGGTATTACGACTGTTCATACAACCTCTCTTTCGACTTTTAGCCCATATCGTATAGATATATATTACAATAATACTTATGTGTTAAGGATCTACACACCTGGTTACAGTTAAGACGACACTGTCTATGTTGACACTATCAGAAGCCGCTAGACTGCTAACGGTCTAAGATTTTGTTCTGAAGTCGGTCCACAACCCGGTAGCCAATCCCACACTGTTGGCACCGCTCGCTTCTTAAACTTAGGGATTGGTTTAACAGATCCAATCCTCTCCTTTTCCTGATCCATATTTGATTCCATCAAGAGTCCTTGTCAGAACTACTATAACGACATAGGGTTGTTAAACCATACCATATGATTAAGATCTTAAGTACGATAACGAATCCAACAGAAATCTTATGAAAACCCCTTACCTTAAAATCCCGAAATAGATAGGATACTTAGAGATTAACGGTTTTTAGCTTTTGAGATCTGGATGATTTGATCTACTCTGATTTTTCGAAGTGCCACCCAAAAGAACATGAGATTAATGGAAAAGTCAAACTAAAGATGGCCTATCAACCAACTAGCCATTCGGCTATGGTATAAAAAAAATCGAAAGAGAAGGGAAAAAGAACAGAAGAAATCGACACTCACCTTAACACAGAGAGTTCAGCAACTCCTAGGGAATTTCAGCTTTTGAGAAGATCAAAAAGAAAGGATGATCTCAAGAGATCTATGAAGGTTGGGCTTTCATGAAGAAATCAACAGAATAGAATAGGAGGTATTTGGCTATTAATATGAGAAGAAAGTTCAGAGTTTTGGCCTTTGAATGAAAGTGAAGATTTAGAGATTTCGGCTTTTGAAGTAATCAAAAGAAAAGAAATTACAGAGAATGACTGAGAGTTTTGGCACAGAGAATGAGAAAAAGAATAGGGTTCAAATGCCGAAATTGAAGAGATACTACCCCTATTTATAGAGAATTTTCGACACTTACTTATCAAAACCCGAAAGTGCCCTTCATGATAAGTAACAATTAATCAAATAGTAGGGGAAATTTCAGCACCCCTTTGCCATAAAGAAACCGATTTCTTTCCCCCTCTAGAAGATGGGATTTCGACCAACACTGCACTCAGCAGATAACTCCTATCTTTTCTTCTTTATCTTAATCTATCCATACCTTTAGAAGAGGCCTAAATAACACCACCTCTCAATACTATTATTGGCACAATATCCACATTATCCAAACAGATAAATCTTTCTAGTTTAAAGCATCCTAGCCGCCACCACTCTCCTCTCATTTGACGCCAAAAACAATTAAAAATAAGTAGGTAATGTGACTCGAACCTTGGATCCCCTTACTACTTTTCACGCCACTGTCCACTGGGCCACAAGCCCATTTATGTGTTTTAATACGCGGACAATATCTTTTAAGCCCCGACCTATCTAGCTTTCCACTAAAGTGCCCAAACTAAAAATTTGATTAAGGCCTCAGCCCAAACCTGAGCCCAATCTGAACCCCTTAAGCACTCTAATTGTCATATTGAATGTAACACACATCAAATGCAAAGGGCCATTAATTCAGGATGTTACAGTTCTACCCCCTTAAAGAAATTTCGTCCTTGAAATTACCTGATCTGAATAGATGCGGGTATTGTTGTCGCATCACTTCCTCTGGCTCCCACGTAGCCTCCTCAGAGCCGTGATTCTACCATAGAACCTTAACCAATAGAACTTTCTTCCTTCGTAACACTTTGACATCACGATCCAAGATCTCCACTGGTTCTTCTTCAAAGGATAGGTCAGGTCTCACCTCGATTTCTTCTACTAGCACTATATGGGATGGATCCGAACGATATCGTCTCAACATAGAGGCATGAAACAAATTGTGAATCTGGCTTAGCTCAGAAGGTAGCTCTAGCTAATACGCTACTGGTCCAACTCGTTTCAACAACCAATAAGGTCCGATAAATCTGGGATTTAATTTACGCTTCCGTCTAAACCTCAGTGCTTTCATCCATGGCAATACCTTCAAGAGTACCTTGTCACCCACTGCAAACTCTATGTCCTTACGCTTCAAGTCAGCATAGGACTTCTGTCTATCCGATGCTTCCTTTAATCGAGCTCAAATTAACTCAACCTTCTCTTTTGTTTCTGTAACCAACTCCGGACCCAGAATCTGACGTTCCCCTAATTCCGTCCAACATGTAGGAGTACGACACCTCCGCCCGTACAATGCTTCATAAGGCGCCATCTGAATACTAGACTGGTAACTATTGTTGTACACAAACTCTGCCAATGGTAAAAACTCCTCCCAACTACCTCTGAAATCAATGACACAACCCTTTAACATGTCCTCTAAAATCTAAATTACCCGCTCAGACTATCCATCGGTCTGAGGATGGAACGCCGTACTAAAATCCAACTTCGTACCCAATGCTTGATGTAACGCCTTCTAAAATTGTGATGTGAACCTAGGGTCCCTGTCTAATATGATCGATATCGGTACTCTATGCAACCTCATCACCTCTGCTATGTACAACTTAGCCAATTTATGTAAAGAGTAATCGACTCATACCGGTAGGAAATGAGCAGACTTCGTCAAGCGATCAACAATCACCCAAACTGAATCTTTCTTAGTAGGCGTGAGAGGTAGCCCACTAACAAAGTCCATTGTGATCCTTTCCCACTTCCATTTTGGAATCTTTACCGACTGCAACATCCCTGATGGTAATTGATGTTCTGCCTTTACTTGCTGACAGGTCAAACACTTCCCCATTAATTCGGTCACCTCTCATTTTAAGCCTAGCCACCAAAACTATTCTCGTAAATTTGAAACATCTTACTCCCTCCAGGGTGCATAGCGTATGGACTACCATGCGCTTATTGCAAAATCCTATGCCTTAAATCAGGATCTTTTGGCATGCACACTCTCCCTTGACAACATAATAGCCCTTCCTCATTCACACTAAATCCCGTTGATTCATCACTGGCTCCTACCGAAAACTTCTCCTTTAGCAATTCATCAGTCTGCTGCTTCTCCTTAAGCTGACTGACCCATGTAGGCTTTACTTGAAGTTCAGCCAATAAGCTCCCATCATCATACAAACTAAGGTGAGCAAACAATGATCTCAAGTTAGTGATTACCTTACGACTTAGAGCATCTGCCACCACATTAGCCTTACCCGGATGATACTCGATCGAGCAATCATAATCCTTTAATAGCTTTATCCACCTTCTCTACCTTAGATTCAACTCCTTCTAGGTCAAAAGGTATTTTAGACTTTTATGGTCGATATAAATGACAGATTTCTCCCCGTACAGATAGTGTTTCCAAATCTTCAAAGCAAAAACTATCGCCACCAACTCCAAGTCATGGGTGGGATAGTTTGCTTCGTGCGGCCTTAACTATCGAGATGCGTACGCAACAACCTTTCCATCTTGCATCAACACGCATCCCAGTCCCGTGTGTGACGCATCACAGTAAATCACAAATTCCTTCCCAGCCTCCAGTTGAATCAACACCGGAGCCTCCGTCAAAATCCTTTTCAATCTTTTGAAACTTCCTTGCTGCTTGTCTGACCAAACAAATGGAACCCCTTTCCGTAATAACTTTGTCAGTGGTGTCGTAATCGAGGAAAATCCTTTAACAATCCTTCGATAATACCCGACTAGACCAAGAAAACTCTGAATTTTTGCTACCGATCTAGGCGACTTCCAATCCAACACCGTTTCAATTTTTCGAGGGTCCATCCTAATCCCCTCTGCTGACACAACGTGACCTAGAAAAGTAACTTCCCTCAGCCAAAATTTGCACTTGCTGAATTTGGCATAAAGCTGCTTCTCCCTCAGAATCCGCAGAACCACTTGCAGATGTGAATCATGCTCCTCTTCTGACCTTGAGTAAACCAAGATGTCATTAATAAAAACCATGACAAACTGATCCAAGTAGGGATGGAACACACGGTTCATCATATCCATAAATGTTGCTGGTGCATTAGTCAACCCAAATGGCATCACCATGAACTCGTCATGACCATAGCGAATTCTGAACGCCGTCTTATGAATAGCCGGCTCCTTGACCTTAAGTTGATGATACCCTTACCTTAGATATACCTTTGAAAAGACTGAGGCCCCCTTCAACTGATCGAATAAGTCATCGAGCCTCGACAACTGAACTTGTTCTTGATTGTCAGCTTATTCCATTGGCGATAGTCAATGCACATACGCGTTGAACCATCGTTCCTCTTAACAAATAACACCGGGGCTCCCCAAGGTGGCACACTTGATCGAATAAACCCTCTACCCACAGCTCCTGGATATGTGCTTTCAATTCCACCACTTCTTTCGGTGCCATTCTATATGGAGTAATAAATACCGGCACTGTTCCCGAAAGAAGATCAATTCCAAATTCCACTTCTAGATCCGGAGGTAATCCCAGAAGCTCTTCTGGGAAAACATCAAGAAATTCCTTTACCATCCTAACGTCCTCAATAGTTAGTTCCTTGGCTTCCAAAGCCCTTACAAACATTAAAACTGCCTCGCATTCTTTTCTCACCATTTTTTTCGCTCTTAGGGCAGTCACTACGTTCGATAAACAATTCCCCCTTTTTCCTATCACCAACACTTCACCTCCCTTGGGGGTTCTTAACACCATATGCTTGGCTACACAATCTAAATTAGCTTGGTACTTCACCAACCAGTCCATGCCTAATATAAAGTCGAACTCCCTGAATGGTAACTCTATCAGATCCGTCAGGAAAACTATTCCCTGAACTTCTAAGGGTACCTCCCGATAAAGTTTATCTACTACCACAGATTGTCCTAAAGGGCTAATTACAGTCATTACCCTAGGGGTAATCTCAGAATCTAAACTTAAAGTTCTAGACACACTACTAGCAACGTATGAATGTGTCGACCCAATGTCAATCAATGCAGTGTAAGGTAATCCAAATATTAAAAACGTACTGGTTATAACATCCGGTACATCAGCCTCCTCTCGACGTCTAGCAGCATAGACCAACCTGGTCATCTTGCCTCGGTGTTTTCCGCCTCTACACGGTGCTCCTCACCTCGACCAAAATCGTTACCACCTCTAGCGGACCACGACCTCTTTCTTGTCTTGGCGTCCTCTACCAGTGAGCATTTCCCTACCTCATGGGTCCTACCTCATCCCGTGGTTGAGGATAATCTCAAAATATAATAAAATAAAATTCAAAAAATAATAATCTTAGCACACAAATTTTAGAAGAAAAACATAGAATAATATAGGTTAAAAATGAAAAAAAATTAAAATTGTGTAATAGTGGCGTTTTAAAAAACGCAGTAAAAATAGAGCTCTTGTGGCATTTTTAGTAAAAACGCATAAAAAAAAGCTATACCGTTTTTTTAATAAAACACCACAAAATTTCTCTTTAAAACTAAGTTCACTATTCGTTTCCCCAAAACCTAAATTTCTTAACTCCTAAAATTTCCATATTATCGATTTTCAAAATCCCTAAACCAAAATCCCCCACCGATCTTCCTCATTCTATCTCAATTTCTCCCTTTTTCTCCCTAAATTTCCCCCAAATTCTTAAATTTTTCCCCAAAAGAGAAAGGAAAGAGGAAAACATCAAGGAAGATTGGGATTTTCTTCGTCTGTGATTTTGGAACTGTATGTTCTTAATTCATTCTACCTCTTTTTTTTTTTTTTATGTACCATCTTTGGAACTGCGATTTTGAAGGGCTTTAGAAGATTTTGGGATTTTGGAACTATGATATTGGGATTTTACAAGGGAAGTCCCAAATTGTTCAGGATGAGTTGGTAAGGCTTGGTGAGTAGATGGTCCAGAGTGCTGAGGGTACAAGGGCTATTGCATTGGAACTCTATCGTGAATTTGAGGATAGATTTCTACAACATATTACAACTGGTGAGGTGAGTGATAAGTTCCATGCCTAATATAAAGTCGAACTCCCCGAATGGTAACTCTATCAGATCCGTCAGGAAAACTATTCCCTGAACTTCTAAGGGTACCTCCCGATAAAGTTTATCTACTACCACAGATTGTCCTAAAGGGCTAATTACAGTCATTACCCTAGGGGTAATCTCAGAATCTAAACTTAAAGTTCTAGACACACTACTAGCAACGTATGAATGTGTCGACCCAATGTCAATCAATGCAGTGTAAGGTAATCCAAATATTAAAAACGTACTGGTTATAACATCCGGTACATCAGCCTCCTCTCGACGTCTAGCAGCATAGACCAACCCTGGCTGTCTTGCCTCAGTGTTTCCTGCCCCTCGGCCTGGTGCTCCTCAGCCTCGACCAAAATCGTTACCACCTCTAGCAGGACCACGACCTCTTTGCGGCTGCTGACGTCCTCTACCAGGCTGAGCATTTCCCTACTCTGCGGGTCCTACCTCATCCCGTGGTTGAGGATAATCTCAAAATATAATAAAAATAAAAATTCAAAAAAATAATAATCTTAGCACACAAATTTTAGAAGAAAAAACATAGAATAATATAGGTTAAAAATGAAAAAAAAATTAAAATTGTGTAATAGTGGCGTTTTAAAAAAAACGCCGTAAAAAATAGAGCTACTGTGGCATTTTTAGTAAAAACGCCGCAAAAAAAGCTATACCAGCGTTTTTTAATAAAACACCACAAAATTTCTCTTTTAAAAACTAAGTTCACTATTCGTTTCCCCAAAACCTAAATTTCTTAACTCCCTAAAATTTCCATATTATCGATTTTCAAAAATCCCTAAACCAAAATCCCCCACCGATCTTCCTCATTCTATCTCAATTTCTCCCTTTTTCTCCCTAAATTTCCCCCAAATTCTTAAATTTTTCCCCAAAAGAGAAAGGAAAGAGGAAAACATCAAGGAAGATTGGGATTTTCTTCGTCTGTGATTTTGGAACTGTATGTTCTTAATTCATTCTACCTCTTTTTTTTTTTATGTACCATCTTTGGAACTGCGATTTTGGAGGGCTTTAGAAGATTTTGGGATTTTGGAACTATGATATTGGGATTTTACAAGGGAAGTCCCAAATTGTTCAGGATGAGTTGGTAAGGCTTGGTGAGTAGATGGTCCAGAGTGCTGAGGGTACAAGGGCTATTGCATTGGAACTCTATCGTGAATTTGAGGATAGATTTCTACAACACATTACAACTGGTGAGGTGAGTGATAAGTTTACTGAAACTTGATGTTAAATAAAAGTAACTGCTACAGGAAGATGACATGGTACGGGTTCTATCGTTACTGTGATTGTAAGTATAGAGAGATTCTTTGAAACTCTTCTTGGAGAAATATTAGGGTTCTAATATTGAATAGTGTGATCTTTGTCTATGGTAGAACCTATCTATAATATGGATGACGACCTTCCAGAAATAAGGATCTATAGTAGTAGCTTCCGTTATACCCATGGAAATTGTCATGAACTAGTGATTTGGAAGCTGCTTTATACCATTGACTTTCTGGAAAGTAAATTTTGCTAGTGGATGCCAATATTTAAGCGGCTAAATATGATCGTATAAAGACACATTTTGATTTGGTTGGCCCTTTATTTTCTTTTTTCTTTTCTATCTTGGTCATCACATCCAAAAAAAATTATGAAGTTTCTTTTTAAAAATATCAATTGAAATAAGGATCTTCTCTTCGTGGTTCGGATGGAAAATTGTTGCCGCTTTGAGGGAATTTTTGAATAGGATCAGCGACTTCCAATATCTGAGACATTTTGATATCGATAATGTCAAGCGGGTATGTTTTCTCCCGTTTCTTGTCAATTTTTATTTATTCAATATCTTCGTTGATTTTCGTGATTTTTAATGTTCTCTGACTTTTTGTTTATTTTGTCAGATTGTATTAGAAGCTGATGGTTACAAGCCATATTTGATATCCCCATAAAAGGGTTTGAGATCTCTAATAAAAGGGGTGTTGGAGCTGGCCAAAGAACCAACACGTCTTTGTGTTGATAAGGTAAGTCTAATGTTTTTGTGCTTCCTTTCAAATTGATTTTGCCTTGAACTTGGAAATTTTGGCCATTTCTGATGCTTTATGTATTATATAAAAGGCTTCCATCTTTTCCCTTTTCAGGAAGGTAGCATGTTAAGTTGTACTTTTTGTGTTAGCTTAGAACATTTTGATATTGTGCAACTTTGTTCTGTACCATACTTTAATGTTGCTACCCTACTGTGTAGTTGTGCTATGTGCTCTTCAGTTATAATAAAATTGCTCTACTTTTTCTATTCATTGAGTTCTCTTCCCATGATGTAGTTTTTATCTATTCCTGATCACTGAAATCAGAGCTTTAAAATTTATAATGAATGAGATCGAACCTTGAGACTAACTCTGACAACGATTAAAGGCAAGTGTACTTATCGAACAGTAGTATAGCTTAGGCAAGACTGGATTATCGAACCCAAAGGAACTAAAAGTACTAATACTCACTTTCTTTTTATTATTTAGCCTAAAATATGGAGTGATTGGTTGATTTAGTCTAGTTTAACAACTACTAAGCTAAAGATGCAAAGACAAAAAGAACGAATTGGGAAATAACTTAAAGAAAACTCAATTGATCACAAAGATACCCTCGGGAAGAATCCACCTAGACTTCACTTGTTATTTAATACTGAACCATATGATTTATTTACTTAGTTTGATCCGTAAGACTCCGTAATGTATATTAAACCATTTATCGAGGCGAATAATGTCTAACCCTAGGTTATTTAGTGGAACTCTCTTTCACTTATAATAACCCCTAGAATAGCAGTAAATCGATCTATGGATTCCCATGTTAGGTTTCACCCTAATCCGATGAAATCTCGTGACCCTATCTCTAGGCGTGCGATCAACTCCGCTTAATTATGCTCAATCTACTCTTAAGCAGGGTCTATTCCTCCTCTACCTAAGTACATCAGATTTGGATTAAGCATGCATAATTAAGAACAAACTAAGTATTTATCATATAATTCAGAAATCAATAACAAAATTCATCTAGGTTTCATCCCCTTCACGTATCTGAAGGGTTTAGTTCATAACAAATAAAGAAAATATCTCAAGAGAAAAGATAAGACAAAACATCGAAAATTCCTAAAACCCCCAGAAGGAATTGAAGGAGACATTCGCCATCTTGAGTATAATTTCGGATCTTCGAGATGGATCCATTTGGCTATCTTCGAGTGATCCCACAAGATGTGATCTTCCTGGCTCTGCTCCTTGGCCTAGCTCACCACCTAACACTTCCTTTCCGGTTACACTTAGGGTGTTTATATAGACTTTTAGAATGCTTTACTTGGCCTCTAAGTGTCCCAACTCAAGTATACTTCCTACTCGGTGTTTGAATAGGCTTTGTAATGTGTTTCTTTGCCTCAAAGTATCCAAATCCAAGTGAAATTGCTCTCTCCTGCAGTAGGGGCACGGCCATGGTACACACCTGTGTAAATCATTTTAGGCCGGATGGCCGTGTAAATCATGGCATGGTCGTGTCTTAGTTAATTGTCGAGGCACGGCTGAGTGACTTGAAGTCCAGGCCATGTCGATTTCCTTTTTGGCCCAAATTGGTCCGTTTTAAGCCTGTTTCTCGTTCTTTTCATCCTCAGGTGCTTTCCTGAGTAAAAACATGAAAAGAAATGATTAAGAGCACCTTTTTACATAAAAAAAGGGCTAAATCATCCAAAAGCATACTAAATGTGGGCCTAAAATATGTTGCTTTTACGGTTTATCAAATACCCTCACACTTAAGCTTTTGCTCGTCCTCAAGCAAAATTCTCAACTTACAATTAAAACGAACTTTCCATAATTCACAATTCCTATCAATAATGTCTCATCATAATTCACAAATAATTCATACATGAATAATTTAACTTAAAGACTCTTAAAGATTCAAACAATTCTAAGTCATATATTTTGTAGCATGAAAACATAGGTGTCTCCCCTTATCCAAATAATTACCTTTAATTCAAAACTGACAAGGATTGACGGTTTCATTAAAGATTCACTCAAATCACTCGAAGTGTTTAAGTTTCAAGAAAAGCACTCATAAGTCGAACTTGAAAAGTTAATCCCATAGGCTTGCCTGAAAATCAAATCTCCACCACTGTGATATGAGATGATACACAAATCAAAAGGTCTTTTAACAGGGTTGTAACAGGGCTTAGGTTAAAGGTGTGGATAAAGGCTAAATTAGAAGGCTTGAAATCAAGATTGCCCTGACCAATTACCTAACAAGAATAATGAACTAAAAGATAAATGATTACTTTGAAACTAGTACTACTACTATTGATAATATTTTTAATACGAGCTTTCTTCAACAATTGGAATTTAAACGTATAAGCTCCTTTAATCATATACTAAAGCTTGAATATACTTTTTTTAAGAACAAACTAAAGTAAATACATAATAAAGAAAGAACTTTATCAACTGAAATAAACTAATTCGGTAATTGATCAAATCAATTCTCGATAGAAGGGTAGTCAAAAAGAATGGTGATAACAAATACAAAGGGTTTTGGGTTAATATTAAGCAGGTAATTCAATAAAACAAGGTCGTTAGGATCAAATGGGTTCACTAAGGGTTAATTTGTGAAGGTAGGCTTTTTAGTGGAGTGAATGGGTTAAAACCTAGGTGCCTTTATCTTCTCAGTATATCGAATCATTAATGTGGTCTCGATATGAATAATCTAGTCAAGTTCTAGAATAACAATTCAGTGTTGACACACTCATAATCAATAAAGTGAGCTTGAAAAAGAATATATGCTCTATAAGGCTCAAATCTCACAAAAATTATGGGTATTTGACATCAATCCTGTAAATTCCAAACTTCAAGGTAATATTCAAATTCAGTTCAACAACCTAGAAATTTTTTTTTTTTGATTCTTGAAAAATAGACTTATCATGTTTGATTCTCTAGTATTCTTCACATATAAATCATCAATGCACAATTATCAATGACTTATTCAAGAGTTTATCAATAAAAATCATAAATCATTAGAAATTTCACCTAAATTAATAATATGAGAGACTTACTTAGGAACAAGACTAAAATTCAGGATTTGAGAATAATGCAAAAAGTCAGGTACTTTTACCCCCCACACTTAAGATGTACTGTAACAGCCCGATTAGACCCTAGTCAGAACAGTGGTTGGAGCCCACAAATCCGAGGTCGTAAAAGTATTTTAATGATATTTTCTGTGTGAATGATATGTGACATAGCCTGTGTGAAAATTCTGTGTGATGATTTGATCGTTTTAGTGTCGAATTTAGAGTAAGGACCTAATTGCATAGAGAGTAAAATGATGTGTGCTAATTTATGAGTACTTAAATGTTGACGGCTTCTTAAGGAGGAGGCCTTATGTTGCAAATGAACCATTTTTAAGTTGTGGAGTGTTAAATGACAAATTAGTCTTAAAAAGTATTTGTTTTATATGCTTTATAAAGGGCAAAATTGGGATTTGATTACTAAGTTATTATTAATGAAAAATAAAACAATTTGATGGCCATTTTTATTTCATCTTCCTTCCACCGAAACTAGAGAAAAGAAATAGCCATTGAAGTTTTGAGATTTTCGGCACTTACTTAGCTTAGTTCAAGGTATGTTTTCGGTTAGTTTTTGATAATTTCTACGTTTTTGTGACCATTGCTTTGTGCTTTACAAAACCCATGCTCAAATTCCATGTATTGATTGTTGTGATAAGCCATTGATGAATGTTGAGCTATGTGCTAGTTGATTTTGAAATATGAAAACTTAGTGTTGGATTATCATAGTTTGTATTGAGATTTTTTATGAAATTTAGTATTTTGGGCTAAATTGAGAAAATAGAAATTTGAAGGACTAAATAGAAAATTTTATGAAACGTGTGGACTCCTATGAGACTAAGGAGAATTCGGCCTAAGCACAGTGTAATGAAATTTTGAGTATTTGATGATTTTGTGAGATAGGGACTAAAGTGTTGAAATGTGAAAATGTGAGGGCTATTTTGTAAAATGCCCTAAATATGTGTGTTTGGATTAAAATGAATGAATTTATGATTGAATGGATTCAATTTAAATGTGTATAGACTAAGGACGAAGAGGTTCGGATCAAGATCGAGGCAAAGACAAAGTGCTCGATTAATCGACCATTTTTGGTATTTTGCATCCGAGGTGAGTTCAGATATAATACTAGTTGTAAACTTTATCTATGTGATATAAATTGAATGGATGTATATGTATCTATGATATTTGAAATGCTATGTGCTGAATTGAGATAAAGGGGCACTAAGTGTGCGAAATTTGAAACGAGAAAAAGATGATTGGCATTGTGTGTACGAAAAGATATAAGCTTCGGCTTATCGACTTGGCACTGTGTGTGTGATACCGATATAAGTTCGATTTAATGTATTAGCACTAAGTGTGCAGTGATGATTATGTTTTAGTTATGAAATTGGCACTAAGTTTGCAAATAAACCAATGGAATAGCAAGGGTTGAACGAGAGGTAATATCAAATAATTGAGTAGCATAGATGGTAAGTAACTATGTGTTGATCAAGGTACGTATGAACCTGTGTGGTTGGAAATAGATAATTGAGTATGTGGTTGAGATTGATAATGTGCCTAGTTGTGCCTTTATCTATGTGATGGTACATATATATATATATACACATGTCGATGTTGTTGTATTGAGTAATATGTATTATATTACGAACTTACTAAGCTTTGGAAAGGTTACTGTGTGATTTATTTCTTTTCCTTGCAGTGTCAGTAAAGCTAGTTCGAATCTGGGATCGTTAGGTTCTCAATCACACTATCGGCATTCTATTTTGATACTTTTGGAAAGATGTATATAGCTAGAATATGACATGTATAGGCTAGTTAATTGAATCAAGTTTGAGATTTGTAAGTAGCCGTGAGATGTGGCTAGATATGTGATAGGTTTGGCATGAATGAATGTAGTATTTATATACATGTAACACCCCCAAACTCGGCCCACGAGCCTTGACCAGATCTGGTATGTCACTGCGGAAAATGTTGGAAAATATTTTTACTTAAAAATAAAAGATGAAATTTGTTGTCGTTGGTAAAAACATTTCACATTTAAGATTCCAAGTAAAACCTTATTGGTACAAATTATCCGAATTTAAAAGCTTTAATATAAGTTGTTATAAAATAAGTTGATTCAAAATATTGCCAATTATTAGCTCAAGAATAGGATAAACTTCAAAACCATAAATAAAGTTGCAAATATTTTAAGTGGCCCTTATTACATCAAATAATTATTCCAAAACTACTTAAAATATAAAGTATGTAAAATTAAGTAAAACATCTTCTGCATGGGCCACCTTTCTATCCGCTCCGACCCGGTCCAAGCATTATGAATCACCTGCGATGTTGGTAAGAAAATTTGGGTGAGTCAAACAGACTCAGTGCATAGTTATTTCACATGTCTCCACATATGGGCTTGGCCTATATCCACACAGTCCACATACATAAATATGCAAAATGAAGCCCAGCCCAACCTAGTATCCATCCATTACACACCTACCTTGGCAGACCTGCTGCCTGAGGCCGTGGCTAAGCCACTGATCACCTAAGTGACCCACATATCAATATCCTCGAGGAGACCCTAGGTCATCCTCAATCCATGGTGATGCACACAGCTATAATCCGCCAAGGTGAGGCACACAGCCAACATCCCACCTTGATGAAGCACATAGCTAACATTAAGCGCCAATGTAGCACAAGGCTAACATCAGACCACGTAAATAAATGCACTCCCTGTCCTTCAATAGTCACATCCCAAGCCCCATGTATCATGCCACAATATCATTAAAATAAGCATACATCACATGCTATCACAATTTCATTCGTATACCATAGGAAACTTATTGTCATAAAGTACTGACCTATTTAATCGATTACCCACCATGGGTATCCACTTTTTTAGCCATTATTTCGGCTACTATGCACATCATATACATATTTATATAACACATACACACAACAAGAGAACAGTACGATAACTACGCACCTGTTTTGGCACACTCAACTAAATCCCAAAATATTTGCTTGCTCCTGAAGATGTCAAGATCCCTACTTAACCATTGTTAGAATCGACCCTACACCATAAATCCATGAAGATGGCCTTTGGCCGAACTACATATCACTTACCACCTTACCCTGAATAGTCGAATCTAAGAGGCTCCTTACCGTTGGCTACACACACAATATTATGACTCTTCATACATTCGACCATCCCTTAGAAACTAAGGCCAACCATTGGTTTCGGCATACTAAATGAAGAAGAAGAGAATTTGATTGCTAAGAAAATGCTTACTATACTCGAAACCGATTGGAAGATTGATGAAAAGGAATGTCGACACCTCCCCCTCTAAAGGCTCTAAAAGATTCAAAAAGAACTCCCAAATGGAGATGGGATAATCGGCTATCACAAAAATAGGTATAGAATCGAGGTTGAGAAGAAGAAAAGAAGTGTAGATGAAAGTTAGGAGAATTCGACAATGAAGAACAAAGGTGGAGAGGTTTCGGCTTTGTTACAAATGAGAGGATGGGTTTCAGTTTTTAGGAAGTGAATGTAAGGAAAATAAGTTAAAAAAAGAAAAAGAAAAAGAAAAAAATACACAAAATGACTTCCAACTTCCGGCTTTTGGTCAAGAAATAGGGTGCAAATTTCGACAATGGCAAGGGTGAAAAGAAAGTTTCGAAAGAGAATACTAAAGAAAGAAAAGAGAACTGAAAAAGAACTTCTAGATCTCTTATAGGAAATTCAGCTATTCCCCCCACTCATGACTGAAAATTATCACCCAAAAGAGACCCACATTCAGCCTCCACACTCAAAATTCTTCTTGCCATCAATTCAAACTAATTTTGAATTAAACTCACTCCTAAATTTCTCCTTATTTCCTCCTAATCACATTCAGAATTAAGCCAACCCCTTAGTCCACTATACCATCTACATTCATGGTCAAAAGGCCATAGAAAAGTTTCCAAAACAACATTCCATACTTCAAGCCTTATGTCCCTTTATCCTACCAAAATTCCTTGATACCATACCATAAATAAGTACTTGCCTTATTCCTTAGTCTACTAACCATAAAAGACAATAGTCCAACCTTACCTTAATTAGAGTTTGACCAACACATGCCATATAAATGCAAAAATAAAAGTCACCTTAAGTCCATCCATGGGATTCAAACCTAAGCCCCCTTTCAATGCTTGTGGCGTCACCTTCCAAAGCCCTAAGTGGTGCCTCCTTGCCACTTTGCCAACTGGTTACTTGTGTTAAAATTTCCCACGAATTACTCTTAACCCCTAGCTCCTTCAACTCCCTTTAACTAAAGCTTAAAATAAAATTTTTCTCACTCGAGCCTACCCTTGGCTTATTCCTAAGCCCTAGAACATCTCACTTAACAACACAACAATCCGAACTCATGCAAAATAATACAATCACAAATAACCCCTAATTCAGGTTATTACAATACATGATGCATCTTTTGGCATGATTTGAAGATTGATAAATTTGCTATTGAGTGGTAACATTGTGTTGATAAATGCTAGTAGGGGTGTTGAGATTTGGGAATGAATTATGCTTGTGATAGAAATAGTATTGGTATTGATTGCATATTTTAAATTGCTAAATTGGTATGCTTTTAAATGGAAATATGTGCATGAGATGTTTGGTTGATTGGCTTGTAGGTTTGACCCTAAATGGGTGGCATGTTGGCCTTGCAAAAATGTCCTATAATGTCGCACGATTGGGGCACATGGACGTGTCTCAGACCGTGGGTAAATTGGCAGAATGTGGCTTAAACTGCACACGGCCATGGCACGGGCGTGCCTACAGGTCGTGCGAGAAATGGCAGTATATGACCTTATAGGACACGGCCTTAGCATAGGGGCGTGCTTATTAGCCGTGTTGATTTTGGCAGTATGTAACCACGGGGAGGTCACACGGGTGTGTCATGTAGTCATGGGAGATGCACGGCCTACCCCTACGGGCGTGTCTCCCCTGTATTCTAGAAAAGTTTCAATTTTTCATGAAATTTTATATGTGTTCCGATTTGGTCCCGACTCAGTTTATAAGCATGCTTAGGGTCTTGATGGCTCGTTTAAGGGACATTATGATTGTATGTGAATGTGTTTGATGATGATTGACTTTGTGTCGTGAATGTAATGTGACATGATCCTATGGTTCATTAATGCCTCTAAACCCAATTCCAGCGAAGGTATCGGGTTAGGGGTGTTACAATTTTATTGGTATTAGAGTTACGGTTTAGTCAATTCTCAGACTAACGTAGCGCGTGTGAGTCTAGCTATACATGCCATATTGTGAAATTGCGATAGTGTGATGAAATCTGACAGTGAAATGTATTTTAATACAGTAATGGATCCCGATCGGCGATTCTTGTGATGTGAGAGTAATACGCCGCTCGGCTCAAGGGGCGATCTGACCACACCTAGGTCGAATGATAGTGGTGAAGGATGTGAGGCTAAGCAAGCCTTCTTTTGTATGATGAGTGAACGGTTTTCAGAATTTGTTAGAATAAATTCGACCGCTCCACAACCTCCACCCCCATAAGTACCTGTTGTGCCACAAGTTGTAGATCCGATCAGATTGAATAAACCTTCCGTGGATAAGATTCGCAAGTATGGGGCCGAAGAGTTTAGGGCCGCAGTTGATGATGATACCGAGTGAGTTGAATTTTGGCTTGAGAATACCCTTAGAGTATTTGATGAGATGTTGCTGAACCCTAATGAGTGCATTAAGTGTGCAGTTTCCTTGTTGAGAGACACAGCTTACAATTGGTGGAAAACATTGATATCTGTGGTTTTAAGAGAGAGAATCACCTGGGATTTCTTTCAAGTCGAGTTTAGAAAGAAGTATATCAGCCAACGCTTCATTGGTTAGAAACGTAAGAAGTTTTTAGAGCTGAAGCAAGGCCGTTTGTCTATTGTTGAGTATGAACAAGAATTCGTGCGATTGAGTCAATATGCTAGAGAGTATGTTTCTACTTAAGCTACTATGTACAAACGTTTCGTAGAGGAATTGAAAGAAGACATAAAGTTGTTGGTTAGGATACTAGATATAAATGAATTTGTTGTCCTTGTGGAGAGAGCATGCAAAGCTAAGGAACTCAGCAAAGAAAAGAAGAAAGCCTATTCTGAGGCTCGAGATGAAAGAAAGAGATTGATGAATAAGTTCTCTCAATCTTTAGCAAAGAGATATAAAGATGCAAGAAATCATTCAAATGCCTCGTTTGGACATCCAAATAGAGACCGTTCAAGATAGAGTACTAGCTTACGAATTCAAGCTCTGAATGAAACAAGTGTTGGTAGTGTTAAGAGTAACAAGCTCGAATGTAGACAATGTGGGAGACGACATGTGGGAGAGTGCTGGGGCAAGTATAACAATAGAACATGCTATAATTGTGGATCTCGAGATGATTTCATTCGAGAATGCCTAAAGTTAGTTGAAGAAGAAAATGTTCAGAACAAAAGACCAGGTAATGTGACGGCCAGAGGTAGACCACCCAGGAGCATCAAAAATGTGAATGAAAGTCAGACAGGAATGACTGATACAGCTGTAAGGTCAAAAGTAAGAGCACCTGCCCGAGCCCATGCTATACGTACACGAGAGGAAGCATCATCTCAGACGTGATCACTAGTACTTTCACTTTATTTGATACTGATGTCATTGCATTGATAGATCCTGGATCAACTCATTCCTATATGTGTATGAATTTAGTATCAAATAAGACTCTACATGTTGAGTCTACTGAATTTGTGATTAGAGTATCGAACCCCTTAGGCAAGTGTGTTTTGGTGGATAAGGTGTGGAAAAATTGCCCGTTGAAGTTTTGTAATTTATGTTTCCCAGTCAATTTGATGTTGTTACCATTTGATGAATTCGACATAATTCTGGGTATGGATTGGCTTACTTTGCATAATGCCATCATGAATTGTAAGAGAAAGAATGTTGAATTGAAGAGTCAGAATGGTGAGATAGTTTGAATTGAGTCTAGTGATATGAAAGTAATATCAGTTGTTGTATCTGTGATGAAAGCTAAGAACTATGTGAGAAAAGGTTGTGAAGCTTATTTGGCGTACGTGATTGATACAAAAGTGTCAGAAAGGAAAGTTGAATTTATGCCGGTGATATGTGAGTTTCTAGATGTGTTTCTAGAAGAGTTACCAGGGTTACCTCTGATTAGAGAAGTTGAATTTGGTATTGACTTAGTGCCGGGAACTACTCCTATTTCGATAGCTCCATACAGAATGACACCAACAGAATTGAAAGAGTTGAAATCTCAGTTGCGAGAATTGACCGACAGAGGATTTGCACGACCTAGTTTTTCACCCTGAGGAGCTCCTGTATTATTTGTGAAAAAGAAAGATGGAACTATGAGAATGTGTATTGATTATCGAAAATTGAACAAAGTGACGATAAATAACAAATATCCATTACCTCGGATCGATGATTTGTTTGATCAATTGAGAGGAGCTATAGTATTTTATAAGATAGATTTGAGATCGGGCTACTATCAGTTGAGAGTTAAAGAATCTGATGTGCCAAAAACTGCATTTAGAACGAGGTATGGACATTCTGAATTCTTAGTGATGCCTTTTGGACTAACAAATGCCCCTGTAGTGTTTATGGATTTGATGAACCAAATATTTAGACCGTATTTGGATCGCTTCGTGGTGGTGTTCATTGATGATATTTTGATTTCTTCGAGTGATGAGACGCAACATGCCGAGCATTTGAGAATCGTGCTACAAACTCTGCGTGAGAAACAGTTGTATGCAAAGTTTAGTAAGTGTGAATTTTGGTTGCCTGAGTCAGTTTTCTGGGGCATATTGTATCCGTTATTAGGATACGAGTCGATCCGCATAAAATCTCTACTATTTTGGAATGGAAGCCTCTGAGAAATGTGTCTGAAATCTGTAGTTTTTTGTGACTAGCGGGATATTATAGACGATTTGTGAAAGGCTTCTCAATGATTGCGACTCCTTTGACAAAGTTGTTACAGAAGGATGCTAGATTCGAGTGGCCAGAAAAGTGTCAACAGAGTTTTAAACAGTTGAAGGTGTTGTTAACAGAAGCACCAGTGTTGATTTAACTCTAATCAGGCAAAGAGTTTATAGTTTATAATGATGCATCATTGAATGGTTTGGGTTGTGTGCTGATGTAAGAAGGAAAAGTCATCGTTTATGCTTCGAGACAGTTAAAATCGCATGAAAAGAATTATCCAACGCATGATCTTGAATTGGTTGCAATTGTATTTGCATTGAAGATTTGGCGTCACTATTTATTCGGTGAAAAATGTCATAATTATACTGATCATAAGAGTTTAAAGTATTTGATGACTCAGAAAGATTTGAACTTGCGATAGAGAAGATGGTTAGAATTGTTGAATGACTACGAACTTGTGATAGATTACTACCCGGGTAAAGCTAATGTTGTAGTTGATGCCTTGAGTCGGAAATCATTATACGCTTTGTGAGCTTTGAGTAATCAGAAAGATCTGTGTGATGCTAATGCGGTTGTAGCTAAATTGAAAGTAAAACCGTTGTTTATACAGCAGATATGTGAGACTCAAAAGATTGATAATGAGTTATTAGCAAAAAGATTTTGATGTAATTCGAATGTAGAATCAGAATTTCGAGTTGATAGTAATGATTGTTTGAGATTTAGAGATCGGATTTGCATTCTGAGAAATTCAAAGTTGATTCAAATGATTTTGATAGAAGCTCACAATGGTCATTTGATTTGTACATCCAAGAATCGAAAATGTATAATGATTTGAAACAGTTCTATTGGTGGCATGGTATGAAGAGAGATATTTCTGACTTTGTGTCAAAATGTTTAGCTTGTCAGCAAGTTAAGGCTGAACATCAAGTTTCGTCAGGTTTATTGCAACCGATTATGATTCCTGAGTGGAAATGGGAGAGGATCACGATGGACTTTGTGTCAGTTTTGTCCTTATCTCTTAGCAAGAAAGATGTGATCTGGGTGATAGTTGATAGATTGATGAAATCAACTCATTTCATTACGATGAGAACCGATTAGTCTTTAGATAAGTTGGCTGAATTGTATATCGATGAGATTGTGAGATTGCACGGAGTACCGTTATCTATAGTGTCTGACAGAGATCCAAGATTTACCTTACGATTTTGGAAGAAATTACAAGATGCTTTAGGCACAAAATTGCATTTTAGTACTACTTTTCATCCTCAAACAAATGATCAATCCGAGCGAATCATTCAGATTCTTGAAGACATGCTGAGATGTTGTATACTTGAATTTAAAAGTACGTGCGAAAGGCATTTATCGTTGATTGAGTTTGCGTATAACAATAGTTTTCAATCTAGCATTAAAATGGCACCATATGAGGCTCTTTACGGTCGAAAGTTTCACGGGGTTGATCTTATAAAAGAGACTGAGTAGAAAGTGAAAGTAATTCGTGACAATTTGAAAGCAGCCTTAGATCGTCAGAAGTCTTATGCAGATTTGAAACGAAGGATATTGAATTTGAGGTTGGGGTAAAGTGTTTCTGAAAGAATCTTCGTGGAAGAAGATACTTCGATTTGGTAGAAAGGGCAAGTTGAGTCCGAGGTTCATTGGACCATACGAGATCGTTGAATGAGTTGGACCAGTTGCTTATAGATTGAGATTGCCATCTGAATTAGAAAAGATCCATAATGTGTTTCATGTGTCAATGCTTCGACGGTACAGATCAGATCCATCTCATGTGATTGCTTCTACTAAGGTTGAGATTCAATCAGACTTGTCATATAGTGAAGAACCGATTCAAATTTTGGCACGAGAGACTAAAGAGATGAGAAACAAAAGAATTTCCTTAGTGAAGGTATTGTGGCACAAACACGAAATTGAAGAGGTTACGTGGGAGCCTAAAAATGTTATGAGAGAGCAGCATCCACAACAATTCAATGGTAAGATTTTTGGGGACGAAAATCCCTAAGGGGGAGAGTTGTAATAGCCTGGTTAGACCCTAGTCGGAACAGTGGTTCGAGCCCACAAATTTGAGGTCATAAAAATATTTTAATGATATTTTCTGTGTGAAAAATATGTGACATAGCCTGTGTGAAAATTTTGTGTCATGATTTGATCGTTTTAGTGTCAAATTTAGAGTAAGGACCTAATTGCATAGAGAGTAAAATACTGTGTGCTGATTTATGAGTACTTAAATGTTGATGGCTTCTTAAAGAAGAGGCCTTATGTTGCTAATGAACCATTTTTAAGTTAGTGGAGTGTTAAATGACAAATTAATCTTAAAAAGTATTTGTTTTATATGCTTTATAAAGTGAAAAATTGGGATTTGATTAATAAGTTATTATTAATGAAAAAAAAAACAATTTGATGGCCATTTTTATTTCATCATCCTTCCACCGAAACAAGAGAAAAGAAATAGCCATTGAAGCTTTGAGATTTTCGGCACTTACTTATCTTAACTCAAGGTATGTTTTCGGTTAGTTTTTGATAATTTCTACGTTTTTTGTGATCGTTGATTTGTGATTTACAAAACCTATGCTCAAATTCCATGTATCGATGATGTTGTTGTGATGAGCCATTGATGAATGTTGAGCTATGTGCTAGTTGATTTTGAAATATGAAAACTTAGTGTTGGATTATCATAGTTTGTATTGACATTTTTTATGAAATTTAGTATTTTGGGTAAATTGAGAAAATGGAAAGTTGAGGGACTAAATAGAAAATTTGATGAAATGTGTGGACTCCTATGAGACTAAGGAGAATTCGGCCTAAGCATAGTGTAATGAAATTTTGAGTATTTGATGATTTTGTGAGATAGGGACTAAAGTGTCGAAATGTGAAAATGTGAGGGCTATTTTGTAAAATGCCCTAAATATGTGTGTTTGGATTAAAATGAATGAATTTATGATTGAATGGATTCAATTTAAATGTGTATAGACCAAGAACAGAGAGGTTTGGATCGAGATCGAGGCAAAGATAAAGTGCTCGATTAATCGACCATTTCGGTATTTTGTATCCGAGGTAAGTTCGGATATAATACTAGTTGTAAACTTTATCTATGTGATATAAATTGAATGAATGTATATGTGTCTATGAGATTTGAAATGCTATGTGCTGAATTGAGATAAAGGGGCACTAAGTGTGAGAAATTTAAAACGAGAAAAAGATGATTGGCACTGTGTGTGCAAAAAGATAGAAGCTTCGACTTAGCAACTTGGCACTGTGTGTGCGATGTCGATATAAGTTCAGTTTAATGTATTGGCACTAAGTGTGTGGTGATGATTATGTTTTAGTTATGAAATTGGCCCTAAGTGTGCGAATAAACCAATGGAATAGCAAGGGTTGAACGAGAGGTAATATCGAACAATTGAGTAGCATAGATGGTAAGTAACTATGTGTTGATCAAGGTACGTATGAACCTATGTGGTTGGAAATAGATAACTAAGTATGTGGTTGAGATTGATAATGTGCCTAGTTGTGCCTTTATCTATGTGATGGTACATATATATATACATATCGATGTTGTTGTATTGAGTAATATGTATTATATTATAAACTTACTAAGCTTTGGAAAGCTTACTGTGTGATTTGTTTCTTTGCCTTGCAGTGTCAGTAAAGGTAGCTCGGATCTGGGATCATCAGCTTCTCAATCACACTATCGACATTCTATTTTGGTACTTTTGGAAAGATGTATATAGCTAGAATATGGCATGTATAGGCTAGTTAATTGAATCAAGTTTGAGATTTGTAAGTAGCCATAAGATGTGGCTAGATATGTGATAGGTTTGGCATGAATGAATGTGGTATATATATATGATGCATCTTTTGGCATGATTTGAAGATTGATAAATTTTCTATTGAGTGGTAACTTTGTGTTGATAAATGCTAGTAGGGGTAGTGAGATTTGGGAATGAAATATGCTTGTGATAGAAATAGTATTGGTATTGATTGCATGTTTTAAATTGCTAAATTGGTGTGCTTTTAAATGGCAATATGTGCATGAGATGTTTGGTTGATTGGCTTGTAGGTTTGACCCTAAATGGGTGGCATGTTGGCCTTGCAAAAATGGCCTATAATGCCACACGATTGGGGCACACGGGCGTGTCTCAGACCGTGGGTAAATTGGCAGAATGTGGCTTAAACTGTACACGGCCATAGCACGGGCATCCCTGCAGGTCGTGCGAGAAATGGCAGTATATGACCTTATAGGACACGGCCTTAACACAGGGGCGTGCTTGTTAGCCTATCGATTTTGGCAGATGTAACCACGGGGAGGTCACAGGGGTGTGTCATGTAGCCGTGGGAGAGGCACGGCCTACCCCCACGGGCGTGTCTCCCTTGTATTCTAGAAAAGTTTCAATTTTTCATGAAATTTTATTTGTGTTCTGGTTTGGTTCCGACTCGGTTTATAAGCATGCTTAGGGTCTTGATAACTCGTTTAAGGGACACTATGATTGTATGTGAATGTGTTTAATGATGATTGACTTTGTGTCGTGAATGTGATGTGAGATGATCCTATGGTTGGTAATGCCTCTAAACCCTATTCCGGCGACAGTCTCGGGTTAGGGGTGTTACATGTACATTGCCCTTAATGTATAAAGATAGATAACCAATAATGTAGTCAAAAGAGAAGGGGAGAGTTAACACTTCTTGAATTTTAAATGGCTTCAGGAGTTGGCCAAGGTCGTGGTGAAAGGTAGGTGGAGGAGGCGGTGGTGGGGTTTTCTATGGGCCTGGTGGGGTGTCTACCGATGAGCTTTGTACTAGGTAAAGAAATTGGGTAGCCTGCAAATATATAGCCAAGAAATCTAAAGAAACATTAATAATATACTAATACTATAATTAAAGACAGAGGAAATAAAGAGAAGGAGACTAAGAAGAAAACTAAAATTAGAGGAAAAGACTAATGGACTAAGGAGTCCTTATTGTTGGATGGTTAGCGAGGTAGGTGTGACTTCTAAGGCTATGGTGCGTGTTTCCCAAGTAGCCTTTAGAACCTAAAACCAAGAAACTAAAAGAGTTTAAAATATATTAAGCAGAAGAGAATTATAGATAAGTAGGATAAAGGGGAAAATAAACATAAAGAAGAATTTAAATGGCATAAAAGAGCCTTGGCTTGGTGTTTGAATGAAGCGGCCGGCATGAACTTATGTGTTGGGGTCTCCTTTAAGGAGACAATGCTTGCCTTCTTACGCTTCTTCGGCATGATTCTAGTGTAGCTAAAGAGTCTAGACAGTTTTTCTAAAGAAAGAAAGAAAAAAAGAAGGGAGAAGAATGAGGGGAGAAGGAGGAGGGTTGTGGGGTTTAAATAGGGTTTCAAATCTGGCATGTTCCCATGCCCGTAGACCAAGGTGTGTTGAATTACACAGCCGCATCGCATAGTTGTGTGTCTAGGAGTGTTTGCTCACCCACGCCTGTTTTCCAATTGCCACGCCCGTTCCAGGGAAGGCAGTGTGTTGGCAAGGTTGGGTAGCAGGACGTGTTTGTCCGTGTCTGATAAGTCAGTGGCTTCACACGGTTGTGGAGCACGGCCGTGCCAATTTACTGGTGCCCATGTGGGAGTGGTTGGATCTGTGACGTCGTGGGGTGGTTGAGACTGATTCGCACGGCCTCTGTTGTGTCAATACGGTGGTTCTAGTGGTCCAAACGATCATGGACACGGCCATGTGTAAGGTCGTGTGGCCTTGAAGTTCTACACTTCTGGTTAGTTTAAAAGGAAAGAAAGAAGGAAGGGAAAGAAACTGAAAATAAATTTGAAAGTAAATAGTGTTAGTAGCCTCCCGAGAAGCGTTCGTTTATAGTCTTAAGCTGGACTTTCCTCGAATTAGAAAAATTAGGGAGGTTTAAAGGTTTGAATATCTTCCCTCTTGCTTAAAGTTTTATTTTCTTGATAATGTTCATGTCGAGAAGTGTTTACCTGAAAAGTGCCAAATGTTGGATTGCTTACCTTGACTGTTCCATGGGGGAAGATATCGTGTACCTTAAGAGGAATTTCCTTGCTTACGTTCAGGTCTATTGTAATGATGCGAGGATCGGCTTTGTCGAGCAGCACCTGGCCTCCTATTTTGAAGTGATTTGATGTTCCTACGAGTTCTTCTGGTGGTTCTTCTGGTGTTACTTCGTGTGGGTCAGGTTGTTTTTTGTCATGTGTTTTTTGCTCTTCTAGTTTGTCAACCCTTATGCTTCGTTCCTTTTGTAATTCTCCTTTGTTGTGTTGGGGTCTAAGATCTGGCTCAGGGTTGTATCCTTGTGGTATTTCCTGCGATGAAAGTTGAACAAATTGTTTATCCAATGATTTGCCTTTCTTACCTTCATCGATTGTTGTCCTGGTTGAGTCAAGAGCTTGAAGACTGATTGATTCGTTACCTACATAATGTATGAGTTTGCTTGTGGCAACATCAATTTTAGTCTTGACAGTTGCTAGGAAAGGTCTTCCTAAAATTAAGGGAATTGAATTGTCCTCATCCATGTCTAAGACAATGAAATCTACCGGGAAAATTAATTTATCGATTTTTACAAGAACATCTTCGATAATGCCCCTAGGGATTCTAACAATTTATCAGCTAATTGAATGCTCATCCTAGTTTGTTTGGGCTTCCCTAGACCTAGTCGTTTAAACAATGTATAAGGCATGACATTTATGCTTGCCTCTAAATCAGCTAATGCATTATCAATAGTTAAACTACAAATTAAACATGGGATTGTAAAACTCCCTGGATCTTTCAACTTTCGTGGTAGTCTATTTTGTAACATTGCTGAGCATGTTGCGTTCAATTCCACATGGTGCCCTTTGTCTAATTTATGTTTGTTCGACAAGAGCTGTCTTAAAAATTTCTTCGAGTCTGGCATCTGAAAAAGAGCTTCGAGAAGAGGTAAGTTAATATGTAATTTCTTTAAGAGTTTAAGAAACTTACCAAACTGTTCCTCTGAATCGTCTCTTTTTATCGCTTCGGGATAAGGTATGCGAGGTTGGTACTCCTTGATTACTGGTTTTGGCTTTTCTTGTGTTACCTCTACCTTACCTTCGTCTACCTTATTTTATTGTATTGGAATGGGTTCCTCTAACCCTTTACTGTCATTAGCTGAGATGGCTTGAATTTGCTCCTTTGGGTTATTTCAGTGTTACTTGGTAGATGTCCTTGTGGTCATTCTGACATTAGCTTTGCTAGTTGTTCGACTGCATTAGTGGTTGCCTTGGTGACTTAGTAAGTTCCCCGATTCGGCTCTCGTTGCTTTTAATTGTTTTCTCAGTTTCTTGGAAGCGATTTTCTGTGTTTGCCATGAATTTTGTAGCATCTCTTCGAGATTTGGCTTTTTCTCTTGCGGGTATGGCTAATTTTGGAAATTTGGAGGAGATTGTTGTCTTTGATTTCCTTGAATTCCTTGGCCTCCCCATGAAAAATTTGGGTGGTTCCTCCAATCTGGATTATAGTTGTTACTATAAGGATTGTTATTGGATCTGAAATTATTACCTATATAGTTTGTCTGTTCGATTTCTACGTCCGGTTGGTAGGGTGGGTACTCAGGATTTGCCATGGTTCCACTTGCGTTGCACTGCATGACTGGGCATACCTGCGAGGAACATAAACTGTCAAGCTTTTTATTCATCAACTATACCTAATTTGACAGCATGTTCACTGCATTGAGGTTGTAAACTCCGCTGATTTTGTCGGTTTTGTCCTTGTAACTTGCCACTGATAGTTATTCAGTGGCATCTCTTCAATGAACTCGTAGGCGGCTTCAGGAGTTCTGTTGTTCAGGGTTCCACCGGCGGCTGAACCGATTAGTTGCCTCGTTGAGGGGTTTACACCATTATAGAAAGTTTGGACTTGTAGCCACAAGGGTAGACCATGGTGGGGACACTTTCTCAAGAGATCCTTGTATCTCTCCCATGCATCGTATAATGTCTCTAAATCCATCTGCACAAAAGAAGAGATATCATTCTGTAATTTGGCCGTTTTGGCCGGTGGGAAATATTTCAATAAAAAATTTTCGGTTATTTGGTCCCATGTAGTGATTGATCCTCGCGGTAACGAGTACAACCACTGTTTGGCTTTATTTCTTAATGAAAAGGGGAATAACTGAAGACGATAGCATCATCAGAAACGCCATTTATTTTGAAAGTATCACAGAACTCTAAAAAATTAGCTATATGAGTGTTTGGGTCTTCGTCCTGCAAACCATCAAATTGAACAAATTGTTGAATCATTTGTATTGTGTCTTAATTCAAAATTATTAGCACCTATTCCGGCCTAATAATACTAGATTCAGCTCCTGTTAAATGAGGTTTAGCATAATCATACATAGTACGTGGAGCATTGTTTTCTTCCACATCTCGTGGTGGATTATTCTCGTCCATCCCTCTAGTAGGATTGGACCTGTCTTCTCGCTCTTCTTCTGTGTAATTTAGGGCTCGCCTAATTTCTCTACGATTCCTTCGAGCGATAGCTTCAATTTCACTATCGTATTCTAAAGGTCCTGTTGGGTTCCTTCTAGTCATAAACTAGAGGTACCTGCTAGGAAAAAAAATAAAGAAAATAAAATTAGCGAAAGATACTAAAATAATAAAAATAGTGGCTAAAGTAATAAAAATAGAGCTTTCTTAATATTTCAGTTCCCCGGCAATGATGTCAAAAACTTGATCGCTGAAATCAGAGCTTTAAAATTTATAATGAATGAAATCGAACCTTGAGACTAACTCTGACAACGATTAAAGGCAAGTGTACCTATCGAACAGTAGTATAGCTTAGGCATGATCGGATTATTGAACCCAAAGGATCTAAAAGTACTAATACTCACTTTCTTTTTATTATTTAGCCTAAAATATGGAGTTATTGGTTGATTTAATCTAGTTTAACAACTACTAAGCTAAAGACGCAAAGACAAAAAGAACGAATTGGGAAATAACTTGAAGAAAACTCAATTGATCACGACGATATCCTCAGGAAGAATCTACCTAGACTTCACTTGTTATTTAATTCTGAACCATATAATTTATTTACTTAGTTTGATCCGTAAGACTCCCTAACGTATATTAAACCCTCTCTCGAGGCGAATAACGTCTAACCCTAGGTTAATTAGTGGAACTCTCATTCGCTTATAATAACCCCCTAGAATAGTAGTAAATCGATCTATGGATTCTCATATTAGGTTTCACCCTAATCTGGCAAATCTCATTACCTAATCTCTATGCGTGCGATCAACTCCGCTTAATTATGCTCAATCTACTCTTAAGCAGGGTCTATTCCTCCTCCACCTAAGCACATCAGATTTGGATTAAGCATGCATAATTAAGAACAAACTTAGTATTTATCATATAATTCAAAAATCAATAACAAAATTCATCTAGGTTTCATCCCTTCAAGTATCTGAAGGGGTTAGTTCATAACAAATAAAGAAAACATCTCAAGAGAAAAGATAAGACAAAACATAGAAAATTCCTAAAACCCCCTGAAGGAATTGAAGGAGAAATTCGACGTCATGATTATAATTCCTATAACATCCTGAATTATTGGGCCTATGCGTTTAGTGTGTGGATATGTTTAATGTGTTAATTTGAGTGTTAGGGGTTTAAATTGGGCCGAGTTGGTAGAAGCCTTAGTTAAAATTCTGTTTGGGTACCATGGGGTTTAAAAGATGGTATCGGTGCTTTAGGTTGCAAAATGGGCTTGTGGCCCAGTAGTATGTGGTGTTGCAGAGGAGTTATAGGGTGGCGCCAATAGCAGGAGGTGAGGCCCAAGTTTTGGCCTCAAGGAGCCCATGTTTTTGGGCCATTTTCGACACTTAAAAGGAGCATGGAGGGGGACGACAATGTGGCTTTATTTTAGGAGGGATTTAATGATTGGGATAACATGGATATTGTGCTGATAATAGAAGGGAGAGGTGGTGTTATTTAGGCCTCTTCTATAGGTATGAATAGATTAAGATAAAGGAGAAAAGATAGGAGCTATCTGCTAAGTGTAGTGTCGGCCAAAATTCCACCCCCTAGAGGGGGAAAGAAATCGGTTCCTTTATGGCAAAGGGGTGCCAAAATTTCCCCTACTATTTGATTAATTGTTAGTTATCAGGAAGGGCACTTTCGGGTTTTGATAAGTAAGTGCCGAAATTATCTATAAATTGGGGTGGTATATCTTCAATTCCAGCATTTGAACCCTATTTTTTTCCTCATTCTCTGTGCCAAAACTCTCAGTCATTCTTTGCAATTTCTTTTCTTTTGATTTCTTCAAAAGCCGAAACCTCTCACTTCACTTTAGTTTTCCATTCTTTTCCTCTTGTGTTGATTTCTCCATAAAATCGGTATCTTCTTGGAGTTGCTGATTTCCCTGTGAAGATAAGAACTAATTTCCTCAGATCTATTCCTTTCTCTTTCAGTTTTTGAGAATCAAAGCCAGGTGGCTATTAAGGTTCGGTCTAACGTTTCCACTCTTTTCATGTTCTTATTTTGAGCGACGACGGGAATTGAAGTAGATCTCTTAAATCTAAAAGCCAGAAACACTAGTCCCTGAATCTCATATCACTTATCAGGAATTTCAAGGTAAGGGATTCTCTTTAGATTCTCGTTAGATTTGATATCAAAATCACAATCTTAGCCATATGTTATGATTAATAAGGCCTTTTTTGATGGAATCAAATGTTGATCAGGAAAAAGAGGGGACTAGATCTGAAAACCCAATCCACAAGTTTAAGAAATGAGCAGTGTCTGCAGTTTGAGATTGGCCACCGGGTTGTGGACCAGCTTTTGAACAGCATCTTAGGCAGATAGCAGTCGTACCAGGTGTGTAGATTCTTAACACATAAGTTTTGTTGTATTAAATGTATGCTATGGGCTAAAAGCCGAAAAGAGAGGCTGTATGAATAGTCGTATTACCCAGAAAGGGTAGGCAAGGGATGCCAGGTACGTAATCATAGAAACTTCTCTATATGTATCGAAGTATGTGAAAGTCTGAGATCTATTTAGATCGCTTAATGTTTTGATTTTTGCATGTATGTATGCATGGGATGAGATTGATTGATTTACGGAAGGGGAGCAGGTCGCGAGGCGATCGGTGGCTTTGCCACATGGGTCACATAGTGATCGGTCTTTATGACAAGCAGCATAGCTGTCGAATACTATAATGTATTACTGAGGTCGCATAGCGATCGGTGGCTTTGCCACATAGGTCATATAGTGATCAATATGGTGTGTAGCGGATGGTTGATTGTAGAAATCCCCACGGTGTGATGGTTGGTACGGGGGTGTGTAGAGGATGGACTCTTTGGTTTGGGATGGGCCATGTTGCATGAAACGTTCTGTTTCCATTGTGTATGGGCCAAGGCCCATAATGTGTTTGTGGGTCCAAGGCTTTTATGTGTTTTCGTGATTTGCACACTGAGTCTTGGGGACTCACATTTTTATTTTCCCCACTTTACAGATGAGCAATCGATCGTGGACATGGGAGCGAGGCAGACTTGAGGGGCCATCAAGATTATTATCTACATAGACTATTTACGGATTTTCATTTGAGTTTTAATTTTTGGGAATATTTTGGTAATAAGGCTTCCATAACTTTGGTTTTTTATTTTTTTTATGTTAAGTCTTTCTAAACTTATGTTTTTCTCTTTCGAAGTCTTAATTATAAAATGAAATGATAAATGGGCTTTTCAAACACAATCAACGCAAATGCTTAAAGTTGTTTCATAAATTTCACAATTATTTGATTAAACGGCCATAATAAACTAAGATTTTCAAAACCCTATAGAGCTAAGTTTTCAAGTTTCAAATCGTGGCATACGGATCCGTAAAGGCGTATGAAATGAGTTTGGGGTGTTACATTTTGGTATCGAGCCCGATTTAAAACTCGAAGTTTGTGAAATGGGTCCAATAGTGATTTGCAAAAGTGATGTAGGTTTGAAGAAAGTGGCCTTAAGATATGGCCTTGAGTCGCTAAGTATTCGATCCACTCTTGATGTGGTTTGTATTGTTGGGCTTGATGGGCTTTGTGGGGCGTGAGCGGTATGCTAAAGTTTATGGACTTTAGGTTTAGTATAAACAATTCTTCAAATCTCATAAGACTTAACTCTAATTAAACACATGCGTGAACAAGTCACGAGTTAGGGTGTGGTAATGAGCATACGCATGTCTAGGATTGGATCCAGGAGAGCTTGGTATTTAAGCGGCCCTAGCGGCTCACCTCCTCTTTTATGGAATCCTACCTAGTGCGTAGAGGTTGTTCACTCTAACCAAGAGGGCTTGTTGACGGGCCAAAACTTATAACTAAAACCCGAAAGGGACCAGCCATCTTATTTTTGTAAAATTATCCCCAGATTTGTAAAACTTCCTGAAATACCCTTAATTTGTGAAAACTTCTCAAAAATACCCTGGATTTGTAAAAAAAATTACCAAAATTTGTAAAATTACTAAAATACCCCCATTGACAAAATTATCAAAATGCCCCGAGTTGTAAAATTACCAAAATACCCCTATTTTGTAAAATCACCAAGAAACCTTATTTTGGAAAATTATGAAAATACCCCTATAGGATAAAATTACAAAAATACCCCTGGGTAGTGAAATGACGAAAATACCCTAGGTGATGAATGTAAATTCATGGATGCTGTTTGTATGTTGATGTGTGATGGATGTTGTATGTATGTGTATTCTAAAACTAGGAAATATAGACTTGAGAACTGAACTTTGTAAATAGAATTCGAATTTGAAAGAACTACTATTAAAACTACTTTCCATAAGACTGTCCGTTATTAATCAGTGGAAGAAAGTATTAATTCATAAAATTTTTAATCAGATAAATAGCGAACGGTAGAATGAGCAAGAGGGGACGTGCTGTGCGTGGCCGAGGTAGAGGTAGGATTGCTGTGTTAGAACCCGTAAGGTCTGGTCACGAGTCAGGAAATGAGGTACCAGTGCCACCAGCTGTAGAGGCAGAATTTCAAGATCAGACGGTCGGGGATGATGCTGTATCTCAGGCTATGTTAAGGGTTTTGGAGAGAGTTGCTGGGGCAGGCATGAGCATAGGAGCCCGAAAGTCTGTGCCGGAACGACTTAAAGCCAATGGGGCAGAGGTGTTTAAGGGAATTTCTGGTGTAGCTCCTATCACAGCGGAGTATTGGTTGGAAGCAATGGAGCGTATAATGGATGATATTGAATTCACGGAAGAGGAGAAGCTGAAGGGAGTGGTGTCTCTCCTCTAGGACAAAGCATATCAATGGTGGCTTACGGTTAAGGATGGTACCGTAGCTGACCGTATCACCTAGGATTACTTCAGAATGGCGTTCTAAAATAAATACATTGGGACAAGCTATGTGGATGCGCAGCGCAGAGCATTCCTGAATCTGGTTCAGGGAAGTAGGTCGATAGCGATGTATGAAGTGAAATTCTTATGCCTTAGTCATTATGCTCGAGGGATGGTGGCCACAGAACATGAACGGTGTTCGATTTGAGGATAGCGTGAAGGATGATTTACGTGTGTTGATAGCTCCACAACGAGAGCGGGAATTCACTGTGCTTGTAGAGAAAGCTAAGATAGCCAAAGAGGTGAAGCGGAAAGAAAAGTTGAATCGGGATAGAGATAGTGGTGGAGGTAAGAGAAATTTTGGATCGACAGGGGTAGCTAGGCGTACTCAGAAAAGACCCAGGTTGGATGGGCCGAATCGGGTGGAAAGACCTGCTGCTAATCAAACACGAAGGTAAGAGAAATTTAGGTCATCAGGGATAGCCGTGCGTACTTAGAAAAGACATAGATCGGATGGACCGAGACGAGCTGAGAGACCTATTGATGCTAGCCAAACACGGAAGTGTGCTCGATGTGGTAAGTTCCATGTAGGTGAGTGTTGGGCAGGCAGTGGGAAGTGCTTTAGGCGTGGATCTATGGACCATCAGATTAGGGACTGTCCTCAGCCACGGGATGAGATAGGACCTGCAAGACAGGGAAATGCTCAGCCGGGTAGAGGAGGTCAGCTGCCGTAGAGAGGTCGTGGTTCGGCCAGAGGTAGTAATGGTTTCGGTCGGGGCCGTGGAGCACCAGGCCGAGGGGTAGGAAACACTAAGGCGAGACAACCAGGGTTGGTCTATGCTGCCAGACGTCGAGAGGAGGCTGATGCACCGGATGTTATAATTGGTACATTTTAAGTTTTAGATTGCCTTAAACTGCATTGATTGATATTGGGTCGACACACTCATATGTTGCTAGTAGTGTGTCTGGAACTTTAAGTTTAGATTTCGAAATTACCCCTAGGGCGATGACAGTAATTAGCCTATTAGGACAATCTATGGTAGTAGAAAAACTTTTTCGGGAGGTACCCTTAAAAGTTTAAGGAATAGTTCTCCTAACGGATCTGATGGAATTACCGTTCAAGGAATTTGATTTAATTTTAGGCATGGACTGGCTGGTGAAGTACCAAGCCAATTTAGACTGTGTAGCCAAGCAGATGGTGTTAAAAACCCCCAAGGGTGATGAAGTGTTGGTGATAGGAGAAAGGATAAACTGTCTGTCGAATGTGGTGATTGCCCTAAGAGCGAAAAGAATGGTGAGAAAAGGATGTAAGGCAGTTTTAATGTTTGCATGGGCTTTGGAAGCCAAGGACCTAACTGTTGGGGATGTTAGGACGATGAAGGAATTTCCTGATGTTTTCCCATAAGAGCTTCCAGGATTACCCGGATCGAGAAGTGGAGTTTGGAATTGATCTTCTTCTGGGAACAGTACCGATATCTATTGCTCCATACAGAATGGCGCCAAAGGAGTTGGTGGAATTGAAAGCACAAATACAAGAGTTGTTGTATAAAGGATTTATTCGACCAAGTGTGTCGTCTTAGGGAGCGTCGATGTTATTTGTTAAGAAGAAGGATGGATCAATGCGTATGTGCATTGACTATCGTCAGCTAAGTTAACAATCAAGAACAAATACCTATTGCCGAGGATCGATGACTTGTTCGATCAGTTGAAGAGGGCCTCAGTCTTTTCAAAGATAGATCTGAGGTCAAGGTACCATCAGCTTAAGGTCAAGGAGGTAGACATTTATAAGACGGCTTTTAGGACTCGCTATGGACATTACGAGTTCATGATGATGCCATTTGGGTTGACTAACGTACCAGTAGCATTTATGGATATGATGAACCGAGTGTTCCAACCCTATTTGGATCGGTTTGTCATTGTATTCATAGATGACATCCTGGTTTATTCAAGATCGGAGGAGGAGCACGATTTGCATCTGCGAGTGGTTTTGCCGATTCTGAGGGAGAAGCAGTTGTATGCCAAATTCTGTAAGTGTGAATTTTGGCTGAAGGAAGTTACTTTTCTAGGACACGTTGTGTCAGCAGAGGGGATTAGGGTGGACCCTCGAAAAAATTGAAGCGGTGTTGGATTGGAAGCTATAGATCTATGGCGGAAATTTGGAGTTTTCTTGGTCTAGCCGGGTACTACCGAAGGTTTGTTGAAGGATTTTCTTCGATTGCGGCACCACTGACTAAGTTATTACGGAAAGAAGTTCCATTTATTTGGTCTAGTAAGCAGCAAGAGTGTTTCGAGAAGTTAAAAAGGATATTGACGGAGGCTCCGGTGCTGATTCAACCGAAAGCTGGAAAGGAGTTCGTGATTACTGTGATGATTCACACACGGGATTAGGATGTGTGTTGATGCAAGATGGAATGGTTGTTGCATACGTATCTCGGCAATTAAGGCCGCACTAAGCAAATTATCCCACCTATGATTTGGACTTGGCGGCGGTGGTTTTTTGCCTTGAAGATTTGGAGACACTACCTGTACGGGGAGAAATCTGTTATTTATACAGACCATAAAAGTCTAAAATACCTTTTGACCCAGAAAGAGTTGAATCTCAGGCAGAGAAGATAGATCGAGTTGTTAAAAGATTATGATTGCTCGATCGAGTATCATCTGGGTAAGGCTAATGTGGTGGTAGATGCCTTAAGTGGTAGGGTAATCACTGACTTGAGAGAAATGTTTACTCACCTTAGTTTATACGATGATGGGAGTTTATTAGCTGAACTTTAGGTGAAACCCGCATGGGTCAGTCAGGTTAAGGAGAAGCAGTAGACTGATGAGCTAAAGGAGAAGTTTCTGGTAGGAGCAAGTGATGAGTCGACAGAATTTAGTGTGAATGAGGAAGCGCTATTATGTTTTCAAGGGAGAGTGTGCATGCTGAAAGTCCATACACTATGCACCTTGGAGGGAGTAAGATGTATCGAGACTTACGAGAACAGTTTTGGTGGCCAGGCTTAATATGGGAGGTGATCGAGTTAGTTGGAAAGTGTTTGACCTGTCAGTAAGTAAAGGCGAAACATAAATTACCATCGGGGATGTTGCAGTCGGTAAAGATTCTATAGTGGAAGTGGGAAAGGATCCCAATGGACTTTGTTAGTGGGCTACCCCTCACGCCTACTAAGAAAGATTCAATTTGGGTAATCATTGATCGCTTGACGAAGTCTGCTCATTCATACCAGTACAGGTCGATCACTCTTTGTAGAAATTGGCTAAGCTATATGTAGCGGAGGTAGTGAGATTGCATGGGGTACCAGTATCAATCATATCGGACAGGGACCCGAGGTTCATGTCACGGTTCTGGAAGGCTTTGCATCAAGCATTTGGCACGAAGTTGGATTTTAGTATGGCGTTCCATCCTTAGACTGATAGACAGTCTGAGCGGGTGATTTAGATCTTGGAGGACATGTTAAGGGGCTGTGTCATTGATTTCAGAGGTAGTTGGGAGGAGTTTTTGCCGTTGGCGGAGTGTGCTTACAACAACAGCTACCAGTCTAGTATTCAGATGGTGCCCTATGAAGCATTGTACGGGCAGAAGTGTCGTATTCCTACTTGTTGGACGGAATTAGGGGAACATTAGATTTTGGGTCCGAACTTGGTCACCGAGACGGAGGAGAAGGTTGAGATAATTTAGGCTCGACTAAAGGAGGCGTCGGACAGACAAAAGTCCTTTGCTGATTTGAAGCGTAAGGACATAGAGTTTGCAGTGGGTGACAAGGTGTTCTTGAAGGTGTCGTCATGGAAGAAAATGTTAATATTTGGACGAAAAGGTAATTTAAGTCCCAGATTCATCGGACCTTATCGGGTGTTGAAACGAGTGGGATCGGTAGCTTATCAGCTTGAGCTACCTACTGAGTTGAATCAGATCCATGATGTATTTCACGTCTCTATTTTAAGACATTATCGTTCGGATCTGTCCCATGTGGTGTCAGTAGAGGAAATCGAAGTAAGACCTGATCTATCCTTTGAAGAGGAACCGATAGAGATCTTTGATCGTGATGTGAAGGTGATCGTGATGTGAAGGTGTTGCGTAGGAAGACGGTACCATTGGTTAAAGTTCTATGGTGGAATCACGATTCTGAGGAGGCTACTTAGGAACCGGAGGAAGCAATGCAGAAGAAGTATCTTCATCTTTTCTGATCAGGTAATTCCCAGGCCAAAATTTTTCTTTGGGGGGTAGAACTGTAACATCCTGAATTATTGGGCCTATGCGTTTAGTGAGTGGATATGTTTAATGTGTTAATTTGAGTGTTAGAGGTTTAAATTGGGCCCAGGATTGGGCTAAAGCCTTGGTTAAAATTCTTGTTTAGGTACCATGGGGTTTAAAAGATGGTATCAGTGCTTTAGGTTGCAAAATGGGCTCGTGGCCCAGTAGTATGTGGTGTTACAGAGGAGTTATAGGGTGGCGCCAATAGCAGGAGGTGAGGCCCAAGTTTTGGTCGCAAGGAGCCCATGTCTTTGGGCCATTTTCTGTACTTAAAAGGACCAATGAGGGGGATGACAATGAGGCTTAATTTTAAGAGGGATTTAATGATTGGGATAATGTGGATATTATGCTGATAGTAGAAGGGAGAGGTGGTGTTATTTAGGCCTCTTCTAAAGGTATGAATAGATTAAGATAAAGGAGAAAAGATAGAAGCTATCTGTTGAGTGCAGTGTTGCCCAAAATTTCACCTCCTTGAGGGGGAAAGAAATCGGTTCCTTTATGGCAAAGTGGTGCCAAAATTTCCCCTACTATTTGATTAATGGTTAGTTATCAGGAAGGGCACTTTCGAGTTTTGATAAGTAAGTGCCGAAATTCTCTATAAATAGGGGTGGTATCTCTTCAATTCCAGCATTTGAACCCTATTCTTTTCCTCATTCTCTGTGCCGAAACTCTCAGTCATTCTCTGTAATTTTTTTCTTTTGATTTCTTCAAAAGCCAAAACCTCTCACTTCACTTTCTTTTTCCATTCTTTTCCTCTTATGCCGATTTCTCCATAAAACTGGGATCTTATTGGAGTTGCCGATTTCCCTGTGAAGGTAAGAACTGATTTTCTCAGATCTATTCCTTTCTCTTTCGATTTTTGAGAATCAAAGCTAGGTGGCTATTAAGGTTCGGTCTAACGTTTCCACTCTTTTCATGTTCTTATTTTGGGCGACGACGGGAATTGAAGTAGATCTCTTAGATCTAAAAGCGGAAACACTAGTCCCTGAATCTCATATCACTTTTTGGGAATTTCAAGGTAAGGGATTCTCTTTAGATTCTCGTTAGATTCGATATCAAAATTTCAGTCTTAACCATATGTTATGATTAATAAGGCCTTTTTGATGGAATCAAATGTCGATCGAGCAAAGGAGGGACTAGATCGAAAACCCAATCCCTAAGTTTAAGAACGAAGCGGTGTCTCATTGTTCGAGATTGGCCACCGGGTTGTGGACCGATTTCAAAACGACATCTTAAGCGATAGTAGTCGTTTCGACTTCGATAGTGTCGACATAGAGTGTCGTCTTAACTTAGTAACTGTGTGTGTAGCTTCTTAACACATAAGTTTTGTTGTATTAAATGTAATGTATGAGCTAAAAGCTGGAAAGAGAGGCTGTATGAACAGTCGTATTACCCAGAAAGGGTAGGCAAGGGATGCTAGGTACGTAATCATAGAATCTTCTCTATGTGTATCGAAGTATGTGAAAGTCTGAGATCTATTTAGATGGCTTAATGTTATGATTTTTGCATGTATGTATGCATGGGACGGGATTGATTAATTTACGGAAGGGGAGCAAGTCGCGAGGCGATCGGTGGCTTTGCCACATAGGTCACATAGTGATCGGTCTTTATGATAGGCAGCATAGCTGTTGAATACTATAATGTGTTACTGAGGTCGCATAGCGATCGGTGGCTTTGCCACATAGGTCACATAGTGATCGATATGGTGTGTAGCGGATGGAGGGTTGATTGTAGAAATCCCCATGGTGTGATGGTTGGTACGGGGGTGTGTAGAGGATGGACTCTTAGGTTTGGATGGGTCATGTTGCATGAAATGTTCTGTTGCCATTGTGTATGGGCCAAGGCCCATAATGTGTTTGTGGGCCCAAGGCTTTTATGTGTTTTCGAGATTTGCACACTGAGTCTTGGTGACTCACCCTTTTATTTTCCCCACTTTATAGATGAGCAGTAGATCGTGGACATGGGAGCCGAGGCGGACTCGAGGGGCCATCAAGATTATTATCTACATAAACTATTTATGGATTTTCATTTGAGTTTTAATTTTTGGGAATATTTTTGTAATAAGGCTTCCATAACTTAGGTTTTTTTTTTTTTTATGTTAAGTCTTTATAAACTTATGTTTTTCTCTTTCGAAGTCTTAATTGTAAAATGAAATGATAAATGGGCTTTTCAAACACAATCAACGCAAATGCTTAAAGTTGTTTCACAAATTTCACAATTATTTGATTAAATGGCCATAATAAACTAAGATTTTCAAAACCCTACAAAGCAAAGTTTTCAAGTTTCAAACCGAGGCATACCAGATCCGGTAAAGACGTATGGGCCGGGTTTAGGGTGTTACAATTCTAACTCTTTGAGATCGATCCACTTGGCTATCTTTGAGTGATCCCACACGACATGATCTTCCTGGCTCGGCCCCTTGGCCTAGCTCACTGCCTAACGCCCCCTTTCAAGTTACACTTAGGGTGTTTAAAAATGAAGCCAAAAAATGGTTGTGGCACTTGTTGACATGGAGCGAGCTTTTGTACCCTCTCAGCACTTTATTAGATTGGTACAAATGAGGTATTTGCCACCAACTTTCCAACTTACATGCTTTCCTATATTTACCACTAATTTTTTTTTTGTCTCAATTCTTTTTATTTACTTTAGGATGGAAAGACAGCACCAGGAGGAGGAGTTGAAGAATCGGTCCTCAAAGAAAGGACATGAAGCTGAGAAGGGAATGCTGAATAGGGTAGGTTCTTTTCTTGAATGTTGTTCTTTCAGGGATTGAAGCAGATGGACATCTCTAGTTATGTTGCTCCAATTTCTCTTTTTTTTTTTTCCTTTTCAAGAATTAAGGTCAAGCAAATATTTGATGGACAATCGTGCTTTGTACCCACTACGAACATTGAAACAGTTCAATGCACCTTAGCTGACACTTACTCCCAAGTCTTAGCAGCATAATTTTTATTTTACTTTACTTTCATGTCTAAAGTTGATATCTTGGATTTATGTTCTTAATATTTCTTTAATATTTCCTTTTCTTAGGCACCAAGTCCTCAACGGTGGTCGAGAACCGGTGGAACCTTGAAGTCATTGAAATAGAAATTTGGGCGGGTAAGAACGAAATGCGAGGAGGTGCTGCTTTGAAAGTTGCTAGTCTTGATAAAAAATAAGCTGCAGTCTGTTCATTAACTCACTCACATTATGTTACTTGATTATAACTGAAAACTCAAGTTCTTGGTTATACTATTTTTGAGCATTATTTTAATGTTGTGCTCTTAAATACTGTGGTCATTAATAGAAAATTTATAGGCATTGCCAATAGAAATGTAAATTATTAACTTCTAAGGATTGGAACTAATTTATTGTTTTAGTTTGCTTATGATAGGTAAATTGTGTTCCGGAGGTAGTATGGAATTGAATCTGTTCATATCACATTCTAGATTTAACATTTTGGTTTTTCTTAGACAGTTGAATGCACTACTTGGAATGGTGTTCTAATTTCTATTTATGCAGAATAATCTGCCTCCACCTATGCCATTCTCTCCATCCTCTTCTTTTTGGTTATATGTGGAATCTAACAGAAGTTTTAACTATCTGAAACGTGGACTCTTGTATGCAATAAACTTTTCCCTTTATTAATTATAGTAATAGTACCTTATTGTCCAAAGATATGCTTGTCTAGTTCTTAAGTTGATTGGATTATTTCTAAGGTATCATTATGGTGTGGTGTTTTGGATTCTATTAATGGATTATGGATGCATTTAGGATGTCTAATCTTTAAGGTACGCCTTTTATACATGGCTTTTATGGAACTGAGGTTATTGGACTGTGAGATGGCGGGGAGGAAGTGACGAGTGAACAAGAGAGCAATGAGGGCATGGGAGTTTCTAGGAAACTTGAGCGTGTGAGGGAAAAATTCGAGATCAACCTTCTAAAAGTTCGGATAAGCCGCTTCGGATCTTTTGCAATTTCCTTGACTAATTCAAGTTGCTTGTTTTTATTAAAGAGGAGACGCCTCGGTAAGATCTCTGTTTCATTCTCTGTCTTGTCATTATTATCATTATTATGTCATTGTTCCGAACCACCCATATTATCCTATTTGTTAGATGTCTATTTAATAGTAAAATACAATAATTTATTTATTTGTATGCATTTTATTCTTACAATTTATAACAACAAATGATATCAACATTTAAATTTCTAATTTCATGTTCTCAAACATAACATTAAGTAGTTAGTGAAGTTAGATTAAAATTTAGTTTCAATTCTTGTGATGTGATATATAGATGCTTTGTTTATGCGATCTAAATTTAATTTTTAAGGTACCAATGTTAAATCGAGTGATAAGAAGTTTGATGTTATTTAAATAAGTTTGGGATTTAAATTTTATGACTAAAGAAAATAATATAGGAAGAGTTCATCTTTCATTTAAATTCCAATTCAACTATATTTCATAGAAAAAAAAAACAAAACTTATTTGTTTCTCTTTCTTTTAATAGAATGAAGAAAGTAATTGATCAGTACCAGAAAACCTTGGGGATCGATATCTGGAACACCCACTATGAGGTCTATCTCTCTCTCTCTCTTTTCCTTTTTGTTTATTTTTTGTTTGATTTTCATTAAAATGCCATAAATCTCTATTTTATATTGAATTTTTTGGAAATCTTTTTATGTAGAAAATGCAAGAGCATTTCAAGCAGCTGAAAGAGGTTAATAGGAGCCTGCGCTATAATGTATTGTTGGAAAATTTTGATATTGGATTTTGTGAGTTGGATAAACTCATAACATAATATAGATTTATGAAATTTCTTGTGCATTGGTTGAGTTTCTATTTGTTTGTTAAATATATTTGTGCCCCTAGAACATAAATGGATTTGTATATAAACTGTTATCTAATTAAAGCTTGTTTGCGTGCTGTGATAATAGTGTTGTTCATGTTTTGATTTTTTCTGTGTGCTTTTTATGTCATGATTTCTATGACTACTACTTGCTTATTATCACCACTTGATACATTCCATTTCCTTTGGACATTAGGTTGTTATATGCCTCATGCTACAGAAGTCTATTCCACTTATGCACTACGTCCAAGTAAGTAAAGCTTTTATCACTTAGACTTCTTGCAAATATGTTTTAAGCTGCTTCTATGAATTGCACCTCCAATTTGAACTTTACGTTGTTCCAAAATTGATCTTTGCATGGTTTATTTGACATGGACATGCATGATCCAGCTATAAAAATTTTCATCTGTAAGCATAGTTAAACATGCTTAATTAGTGTTGTGATAAATTCTGTGGACTTTATCTAAAACTCTTTCTCTAGTGAGCTGGTTCTCTAGATTTGGCATGGTAAAATGCTGTAAACCTATTAAATTGCATGACAAAGTTGAGCTTATTGGTAGTTTATGATCCATTAACTACAAAAGATAGAATATATTTTTAATCTATTTATAGGATTCTTGAGACAATTTGTTAACAGACACATCAAGAGGTGTTGCGCCAACTGGTTGATTTGATAAGAATCACTTCCATCATGGAGGTAACCAAGATATTCTTTATTCTTTTATTGCAGCAGTGGGTTTCATATGGTTTTTCATTAAATATTTTTGGGTTAAATTTGATATAAGTTTGTGCCTTTTCACAGGTTTTGGTTCGGTTAGTAGGTGTTTATGATCATGTGTATCCTAACTTTTTGGATGTTATGCAATGGTTAGCTGATAGCAATTTGCTAGAAATGATCGTGGATAAATTGAGTCCATCAGTAAGTGTAAATTTTCTTTTTTATCCTTGTAATGACATGTCATACTTTGTAACAAGTGTCTCACAACATGTTTTTAAAACATCTCGCCCTTACGAAGTTCATGGTAATGCAGTGAAACATTATGTGCAATAACACGGAATGCCCCATCGCTTTAGCCACTAAGTTCTCTAGTCCAAGGTTTGTGAGATCTAGTTCCTTCTTATCTCTTCCGAACCCGCATCATCATCTCGATTCTCCATTGTGTATATGCTTGTGACTTGACCTGTAATTTTGCACATGTATGCAGTTCTATAGCAAGGATATTTGCGATAGATGGTTCGGGCCGGTGACACATTCGGATGCACACATGCCTACTTGCTAATCATTCTCAAAGATTAAATATCAAGCAATCATCATAGGAAATATATACATAACATATATATGCTTTGCTCATATTTGTTTATGTATGTATTATGCATTGACATGTATATTGGAAATTGACATCTAACAGCCATTTTAATTTTGGGAATGGATTTGTGGCATTTTAATAATATTTTAATTTTTTATCCTTTATGACGTTTAGCGACGTTTTTGTAAAAGCTCCACTAATGATATGACTTTTAGAGGCGTTTTTTAAAAAGCGTCGTTAAAGACCAGGACTTTTAGCGGCGCCGCAAATAGTTTTAGCGCCGCTAAATGCCAAAAAATGCCGCAAAAAGTCTGTTTTCCTGTAGTGGATAGAGTGAATGCGAAATCTATAAAACTGAGACTGCAAAATGGGCCACACGAGCATGTGGGCCCGTTTGGGCCTGAAATGGATTTTAGGCCTAATAGCTCTGTAGAGACCCAAAAAGGGTCCTGTGTCGCTTGAAGCTACAGTAGGCTTCCGGTAAGGCTGCTAAATGATAAAATTACCAAAATACTCTTAGAGGGTAAATTACCGAAATACCCCTGGATGGTAAATTACCGAAATACCCCTAGAGGGTAAATTATCGAAATACCCCTGAAGGGTAAATGACCGTTATACCCTTGATTATGGTTGGTTATCATGTATGTGTTTTATTTACACTTTTGTACATATGATGCATTGCATTTATAATATGTTGCATGGGTTGGGATTGATGATCGGAGGAAGTGTATTCTGGTGGCTCTGCCACATTCTGTCTAGTGGCTATGCCATGTATATTCTGTTATTCTGGTGGCTCCGCCACAAGTTCTATGATTAGCAGCTTGTGTGCCATATTGGTGTGTAGGGCTGGGTGGGTTGACTTGATCCCCACAAGTGTGTAGGGTTGGTACGCGGATGTGCTGGGTTGGATTGGGCTATATTCTCTGTTTGAATTATCATGTTTATAGGGCTGAGGCCCAGATTGTTACCAAATAGGGCCTCGGCCCAGTCTGATTCTGTTTAGGCTCAGGCCCAATTAATGACCGATTAGTGGATTGCACACTGAGTTCTTGTAATTCACCTCTTAGCTTAAATCTTGCAGGTGATCTCCAGCGTTAGAGGATTTGGAGCTGCGGAGGACTCTGGGGTGGCCATACGTCGGAGTATTTCTCACGAACTTTAGTAAATTTCATTTTTGCTTCATTTTAAGATTATTTTAATTTGGTTTAATATTTTGTAATAAGGCCATTGGACTTAATTTTTTTTCTTTTAAACTTTCATTTCAGTTATATTTAAACTATAAATGATTAAACTCTGGGTTTTCTTAAAACGTAAATAACCATTTTCAAAATATCATGTTTCTGCAAATTACTAAATCTAATTTCTGCTATAAACAAGGTTTTCACAAATAATAGTAATAACGTTTTTACAAGAAACCCATAAAAGCAGATCTAAATTTCATAAACAGCAAAGCTCGGAGTTTCAAAAGAATACGAAGTTTTAATGAACGCGCAGTTTATAAACAACCCTTTTATGTGGCATGCCAGATCCGGTCATAACGTCTAGGCCGTGTTTGGGGTGTTACAACCGCTTTAGGGAGATAAGATCTACAATATTCAGTCTACTTCCTTTCTACCTTAGGAAGATAAGACTACAAACTTTAACCTGCTCCTTTGCTACTTCAGGGAGATAAGGTTTGTGGCTTAAATCTACTCCATTGCCAATACATGAAGATAAGATTTTCCAAATTCGATCTGCTCCACTACCGCTTTAGAGAGATAAGATCTACAATCTTTAGTCTACTTCCTTAATACCTCAAGAAGATAAGACTACAAACTTTAACCTGCTCCCTTGCTACTTTAGAGAGATAAGGTTGGTGGCTTGAATCTGCTCCATTGCTGATACATAAAGATAAGATTCACCAAATTCGATCTGCTCCACTACCGCTTAGGGAGATAAGATCTACAACCTTCAGTATACTTCCTTGCTACCTCAGGAAGATAAGACTATAACTTTAACCTGCTCCCTTACTACTTTAGGGAGATAAGGTTGGTGGCTTGAATCTTCTCCATTGCTGATACATGAAGATAAGATTCGCCAAATTCGATCTACTCCACTACTGCTTAGGGAAATAAGATATGTGAATTCACCGACGTTGATACACCGTCCTCTAGGGGACATGTCTTGTAGACTCGAATGTATTATGGATGACATTTGCATGAATGCAGAATGTCATAAGAATGATCCCATTTTTTAATGTATAATGATTAGGATACAATGATAGGAATGAATCTAATGCTCCTGACTGGAAGTGTATGAATGATATATGCATGTGAATGATCCCTTTTTAATTTTTGGGTTGTCACTGTTCATAGTTCATCAAGGTTCTATCACTGATGCATTACCATGCTTTCTCGTTGAGCTGGTATCTTTGACAGAAAACCCAAAGAAACGATCTTATTTTGCTCAGCAAGCTTGCCCGCTGTAATTCTAGAGTCCCTTCCACTGTACCTTCTGGGACATAAAGTTTGTACTTCCCACTACAACTTCAGGGGAATAACATTTGATTTCTTTCATCCATCTTGTTACCACTCAGAGGTATGGGATTTGTATCATCTTCAATCAAGTTGATCCGTTACACCATTCTCTGGGTGTAATGACCCGATGTATATTCCTGAAATTTGCATGAATGCAGGGTATCTTATCTTTTCTTGAGAATGATCCCCTTCTACACTTGGGTTTACATTGCTCGTCATTTGTCGAGATGGTATCACTTGTCAAAATGTCTTGACTTATTGTCCAACCAATAAAAACCCAAACGAGATAATCATCTTTCAATATTTCCAAACTCTTAGGCTTGGTGAGTTCTAAACAATAGTCCTATTTCAGATTCTCATATTATTTAGAAGCTTCCAGAGTAATTACGAAACTCCTTTTATGAAAGTATTATTAGTCCATTAATCGTTATTTCAATATAAAATGCTTGAAAAATATCACAAAAATGGACGTGAAAGAAATTAGATTAGGAGCATAGCTCGAAACAATTAAGTTAATCAAATATAACCCAGGCAATAAAAGAAAATTGATTGGTGTATCTTGAAAAGAATAAAGTACGCAAAGATAGCCAAGGCTATAAAAGAAAATTGATTGGGGTATATCTTTGAAAATAATAAAGTAATCAAAGATAGTAAATTTTAAATGGGTAAGATAAAAGCTAGGTGCCCCAGATATCGCAGCCTGAACATCTCTGAACAAACTTCTTGAGGACCATTTTGAGCTCAATACGTGTTTAGAGGATCCGGAGTACTTTTTCAATGCCCCAAGACGAGCATACTTCCTCACTGTCAATTCAGGCATAACAAGACTACCACATGCCTTATCTTTGATCAAAATTTAAGCTGCACTTTTTGGGTTTTCATCTCAAAACCCCTTTAGTCTCAAAGCACCCTTTGCGGGTTTTCGCCTTGGCCTATCCTTCTTTCTTTCTTTTTTTTTTTTTTTTTTTGAACTTAAGGCGCCCTTTGCGGGTCTTCACCTTGGCCATTTCCCTTTCAGGTAAAATACTTCTTGACTGAACCTGAATTCATAGAATTGGGCAATTTTTTGGCATACATCTCGGTCAATATCAATACTCCTCCAGAACAAGCCTTCTTTACAACATAAGGTCCTTCCCAGTTTGACATCTAGTTTTCTCTGAAATCCTCTTGTAAAAGAAAGATCAGGTTCCCCTCATGGAATTCTCTATGATAAACCTCTTTGTCATAAGCTTGCATCATCTGACCGTGATAGACAACTTTTAACCTTTTCTTCATTTAGGTTCAATTGGCAAAAATGCTTCCATTCCATAAACCAATGGGTAAGATGTTGCCCCAGCAAAAGTCCTGGCCAATGTTCGATAATCATAGAGAGTAAATGATAGCTTCTTATGCCAATCTTTACAAGTCTTGATCATATTTTCATATTTTTCTTATTTTTTTTATTTTTGTATTTTTCTTTTTACAACCTTCGCTGCACTGATATGCTACCTGATCTTTGAGCAAACTATAATCTTTGACATTGTACATTTATGTATTATTAAACATGATCCTTTTTGGCATTCTTTGATGGCATTTGATCTTTTTTTTTTTTAATTTGATAACTGTCGACTTTGCAATATTGGCATATGAAGCAACATTCAACCTTTTAGTGAAGTAATTTATAACCACAAAGATAATTCAATGTGAACTAGAAGCTTTTGACTAGATTGGCCCCATAACATCCATGCCCCACATATAGAAAATTCTGTGAAGAAAAATGAAAGAGTCACGTAAATCTCATTTTCTTCAATTCAGTATTTACCGTATAACTGATGCAATCCCTTCCATGGTAACCAAAAGTTCCCGATCCTCATGTTTATCCTGCGTCTTATTAGCCTAGGCATGTCCTGATATGATCGTGCAAAAACATCTTTGAATTCTTGAAAATAACTCAATGATGTATCACCTTAGTTCTGTGATGAGATAGGCTTTGATCTTCAGTCCTTTCCTAGGCTCGCAATGTTCATTAACCCTATGTAAGGTAGGATCTATTTTTCATCATGTTCTACCATCCTTAACAAATCAGAAGATAGGTTACAATCTCTGTCATCTTCAAAGTCCTGAGATCCCTCTAGACACGTATCTCACTCGAAAGGAGACCCTGAGTCAATAACAGCATTTCTCACATCGTTGATATCTGGAGACCTTATTGTAGGTTTGAAGAAAGATTCCAAATAATAAACGATTCAAAAAATGATTATTTGTATGGTTATGAATAAAGAATAAAATAATAATTGAAAGAAAGTCCAAACAAAAAAATAAAACTAAGAACAATTGTTTGTACAGTATGAAATGGAAGGCATGGAAGATTATTTTCTCAAAAAGATACATTTTATTGAAATAAAAATTATAGACACAAGCCTATTTCACAAAAGGGTTCTTATTGCCTCTAGGCTTAAGGCAACAAGCGTGTTTTGAATATTACTCTAGATTAACACTTAAAATACAGGGATTTCTTCCACAGTCCCATTATTCAAAACACTCCTAAATATGTAAGGGCTTGGAAACTTTTTTTCCCCGATTCTCTCTTTGAATATGTCGTTAATGTTTAGATTCCCCAATATCCCCATCGGGTTTTTGATCTCCACAATTTATCAAAATAGGAAAAAGATGATAAAAATAGGAAACTTTTTTGATCCCCAATTCTCCACAATTATTAAAATAGGAAAAAGATGATAAAAATCTATTCATCTTCTTCCTCACATTGCCGAAAATTTGGAGACTCCATAGCTAGGGTTCTTCGTTTTTTTCAAGCTTGCTAGTAAGTTCATCTTAGCCCATTTTTAATATTCTTCGTATTTTTAAGTTCTCGTATTATGAATTAGCTATTTTTAACTATAAAATGAGCTAGGATGCATGTTCAAAAATTTACCCATGAATAACATGCATGTTAAATGATGTTTTATGGAAGTTTATGAGAGTTTCATGTTAGATAAACGTCTTTTGCTAAGTGAATTTCATGAAAAATGATAGTATGGACTAAATTGTAATAGTTATGAAAATTGGTCATACATACTAGAAATAGTGAGAATTGATGATTGTTATAGTAGAGAAAATGAATTAGCTAAGCATGAAGTTTAAGACAATTTAATGAGAATTATTTTACGAGCCTTGGGGCAAAAGTGCAAATTGAGAAAGTTTCAGGGCAAAATAGTAATTTTACCAATGTATGTGTTAAGGGCTAATTTAGTCAATGTGATTATTAAATGAGTTGAATTATTATTATAGATCAAGAAAAACAAAGCCCGGATCGAAACGAATGCAAGAATAAATTCGAGGACTAAATTGCATATCTACAGACATTTTGTATATTGAGGTAAGTTTGTATGATTTCTAAGCTTTATGATTTTTATCATTGAATTGCTTAGTATAATGTACACTATTTTCATGGAATGTTTAACGTTATGTTAAACAAAGAAATCAATGAGATTAAGTATGAGCAAGTCCCGATTGAAGATGAATTTCCCAAGATACTCAATCTACCACATGAGATAAGTAAGTCCGTATAAGACCAAGCCAAGGCATGGCATCGACAATCAAGCAAGATATCATGTAAGTCCAAGGCAAGCTTGGCATTGAACAGATATCATGTAAGTCCAAGAAAAGCTTGGCATTGAAAAGCTATCAAGAGAAAGAAATCCCATGTAAGTCAAAGCCAAGGCATGGCATTGGTGAGAACAAGAAAGACTTCATATAAGACCGTATCTAGGATATGGTTTTGCCTTCAAGATATGTGGGATGAGATTTAGTATCCTCGATTATTCGCAGAAATTCTTCAGGCAAATGAGTAAAGTTAAAATTAAATGACAAGAAAGATAAGTAAGCAATGCTATTAACAAGTTGGAAATGAGTATTATTCATGTTATGAATGATGAAGGAAAGATTATGATTATCATGATTAAGTATACTGATCAATGTGATCAAGTGACACAAGTACCTTATTTATCCCACGGGGTAGTAAGTATCATGAGATATGTAAGAATCAGTTTGAGTAAGTAAGCTTTATAGCTGAAATCTATGATACCATTGTTTATGTCAAATGGTTTATATCAATCAAGTATGTTGCTATGTGCATTATATGCAAACTTACTAAGCTAAATGCTTATGTCTTTTATTCTTTCTTTCTATGTAGTTCCGCCAAGCCAATCTCATGGATCATCGTCATCAGAGCTCAGAGCACACTATCAATCACTATTTTTGTATAGCCAATTTATTTTACTAAGTATGGCATGTATAGGAAGCATTTCATTTTGAGAATATGTTCTAAGAAGAGCCAACGTGTTGGCTATAATACACGTGTTGGCTATAAGTGATTGGCCAAAATTGACTAAGTATGTATGTTTATTGAGATCAATGAAGCATGTAGTAATGTTTATAAAAAATGTATTGAATTGAGCATGAGTTTGGTCTTGATTTCAGGGTGGGAAAAAGGCTTGGTAAATAGCCTCTAAGTCCTACACGGTTAGACACACAGGCGTGTGTCTAGGCTGTGCGTACCCTGCACTTTAGTGTTTTAAGTCAGAATAGGCCACGGGCAAATCCCACGGTCATTTGTTTAGGCCAAGTGTGATACACGGCCGTGTGCCCCAAACCGTGTGAACAAGTCAGTATTTCAAGGTATAGCACACGATTTACATCCACGAGCGTAGTAAGCCCGTGTGTAAATAGTCAATGTCGAACACGGGTGGAAGACACGGGCATGTGTTAGGGGTACACGGGCGTGTCCCAAGTCACATAGGCATGTGACCCCTATTTTAAGGAAAGGTTTTCATTTGAGTTCAAAAAGTTTCCAGATACGTGTTTAAGGCCTTGTAGGCCTATGAAATGTATGATTAGACTAAGAAAGAGAAGTTTTTAATTCGGAACAAAATTTTATAGTCCGTAAGTATATGTTTAAAGTGAGTTCAAGCATGGTACTATCTCGTATCCAATCTTAGCATCGAACTCGGCTATGGGGTGTTACAATAATGGCTATATAAAAAGGGGATACAACATGTGCGTCAAACAAAATTTGGTACAACTCCCTATACGTGATTGGGATGGGTGCAAACTGGGGTTTTTTTGAGTTCGGCCTTGGATTGGGTTCTTGCCTTGGGGATACCTGATGACTGGTAGTTACCGTCCTTGGCTGGCTTACTGTAATCGGCTCTGAATGGCCCTTGTTATACCTACTCGTTCTATTCGCTTCTCTTTATTTCTTATTTGGGGCCTTTAAAGTCCACTCTCCCCTTTCTTTTGTTTCTGCCAGAACAACCGATTTGGCTCGATTATCCTCTGGGTTAAAACATGAGCTCATCGAGAAGTTCGACAGGGTCGAGGTATCAGTCTAACATTGGGGTTCATGTCTGGTTGGGCCGGGACACTTATTGGGGAGAAACCTAGGGAATAAACGATGTCTTCATCATCATCCCCAGTGTTGACCACTGGGCCACCCCTTTTTTCACGTCCTCCGGCTAGTAACTGAGTTAACTGGCCCATCATATTCCTAGGGAAATTTAGCATTTGTTCCCGTATTTCTTATTGAATTTTGGTCAATTGCTCCTACATCTGTATTTGCATTTGCTCTATTCTTTCCAACCTTTGATCCATGGCTTCCATTTTCTTTCGAGTGTAGTATTGATGTTCCAGGGTAACTATAATACGATCTCTAGTTAATATGGTTCTTTTATGACATTTAATGCATATGATGTGATGAAATGAAAATGCATGAAATGCAATGCAAATGAATGAAATGAAAAAAGAGAGGCGTTGATTCTGAATTCAATTCCATTAGAAAAACTTTACTAGAAAATAAATCCCTTTACACAAAACGGATTACATATGCGGCTTTGTCCTCATAGTCCACGTGAAGACACCAATCCTTTTCTTTGTATCCGGATGTTATGGTCGTGTCCCATGAACTTTCCCAATAGATGCCTCTGCTAGCTCCTTGTTACTTGATACAAGCCGTGACTCTTCACTCACTTATTTCCATAAAGCTCGTTAGCCTCTTCAAGAAAGCCAAGACGTGGTGATTCTCGAATAGTCTTTATCAGCTTGAATCCTTGGGCAATAAAATCTTGTATTCCTTCATGGACTATCAGTCTTCTCTCGTTGTGTTTACTTGGACCATATCCGAGCTACCATATTATAATCCACTTTATCAAGAAATTCATTTTCTCATGACAAACTCTTCTATTTAGCAATCGAATTTGAATCAACACCTTTTTCTATGATGTGAATGCAATGCAATCAAAACAAAAGAGAACACGTTAGCACAAGAGAAATAAATAACGAAATAGAGCACCTATCTGGGTGACCACTAGGCATAGTTCTGCCTAGGGTAAGCCCTTAGGTTTTCTACATGTGGCTTAGCTCTAAAGGGTGGGTACCTGAACCAGCAGATTCCTCAATCCTCATCCATTATAGGCTCATATGGAACAAGTTCAGTTCAGGGGAATACATTTCCCTATGGCCATGCGGAGGTGAAAGCCTCACGAAGACATAGGAATGGATGTATCCCGGAAGTAGTCCACTAGCCCATGCGGAGGTGAAAATCTCACGAAGGCATAGTTCTCACTCCCACTTAAAAGGGTGTGACCACAATAGTCATGCAATGCAATGCAAAGATATTTTAAAAAATTAGAACCACATGCAATAAAAAGGATCATAGTTTTTTCAAATAAATTTGGACAAAAGGACAGGAAATAATCAATTTTACGGCTTAACTATCTTATTGTCCCTAGAGGAGTCACCAAGTTGTCGAAACCATTTTTAAAGTTTTGGTAAAAAATGGGGATTGACTTTAAAAAATAGAAATGGAGTCGCCACCAATCCCTTTTTACTTAGGTGTGATTGGATCACCTTGTAAAATGTTTTATTTCAAAATATTGATTTTGGTCCATGAAATACAAGAAAACGGGTTCGGGAGTCGGTTACGTATGAGGAAGGGTTAGCACCCTTATAACACCCAAAAATTGGTACCTAATCGATAAAATCATGTCCTAATGTTGAAAATTTGAAAAATTTTAAAATATGATCCTTTTATTAGAAAGAAAACCAAGACGTACCTATCTCAAAGAAATAAAATGATATACCTAGTAAGTTAGGATATAACATCTCATGGCTTCGAAACTAGGCTCACCTTTATTTAGAAAATTCTTATCTCGAGACACAAAACATCATATCCAATAAGTTAGGATATAACGTTTTGAATTCCCGAGAATAAGTTTTGATTTGAAATTTATAAATTTCAATTTAAAAAAAGGGATACTTAATATTTTAAGTTCAACGATAAAAATCGAAACCCAGTGAGTTAGGGCACAATTTTTCTCAAAGTCTCCAAATATTAAATATCAACGTATTTTTTTAAAAAACTATTTGAATAAAATGCATCAATTCAAAAGATGTTTTTATAAAACAATGGTTTGAGTAAGATATTACATTGATACATTATGATGTACATACTTAATAGCAATTTACCATAACTACAAATTATATCAACAATTACTACTAATGAATAATTAAAGAATAATATAACATAAATAAACAAATAAAAGAACTATGCTAAAGCAATAATAAACGAAAGAAAGAAAATAAATAGATAAATATCAAATATAAAACAAGCGTTGAAATATATAAAAAAATATTCAAGAAATGAATTCTAAATTCAATAAACCAAATCAAATAAAAATAAGTAAATGGTATATTAAACACTGAATGAATATTATGACACACAAAAAAATAAAAGAAATATGTCAATTTCGAAAGCGATCTAATATATATAATACGATATTTTAAATAAATAATATAAAACTTAGAGTATATGAAAATATAAAGATATTTACAATTTAAAAATTTAATGCATAAAATATAAATAATAATATAGGATAAAACGATTATAAGTAAAAAATTTAAAATGTATACATATATAATACAGTAGTCATAAAAATTAAATATATATAATATAAATAATATAAATAATATATGTTATAATATAAATAAATAAATTTTAAAAGTAATATATGATATAATATAATACTATATAATATACTAGGTTTTAAAATGTATAATATAATAACTAATATATAAATTATAAAATAATATGTACTATATAAATAAAATTAGACTAAATAAAATAATAAATAGTAATAATTTAATATATATATAAATAATACTTATTTAAGAAAGATAATTCCTAAAAACTTTATAGTATTAATAAATTAATATACAAAAAATATAGAGTTTTAATATGATAAAATAATAATGTTAAAATAAAAAAATGTTTTAATAAATAAACAAAAAGACAGGGACTAAATAGAAATAAAAATAAAGTAAAAGGACCAAAAAAAATGTGTCACACTATAGGGATCTATTTGGCAATTATGCCATATCTCCTAAACGATGCCATTCTGTCATTGGTCTTTAAATAGCCCGAGGATCAAATTGCTACAGAATATAAGTTTTGGGGCTTAATTGAAAAATAAAAAATGTTATTCGGACATAATTGTAAATTTGCAGAAATGCGAAAGGGCCTATAGGCAATTAGAGCCTTAAAAAAACACGCGGATCCTGCCCGAGTTTTCAGGCCAACGCGCGGATCCTCCCTTAAAACGATGTCATTTTATGCTTATTGGATTAAGCAAAAATGGCGCCGTTTCCATTTAGATATATAAGCTAAAAAGTTGGCCAAAACATCATTTTAATACCCCTTAAAAAAAATAGAGGCTTCCCCGAAGGCTCTCTCTCTAGCAATTTCTAGCCAGATTCTGGCGCGAGCTCCGATGTTTGATCGCCACACGCGCCACCTCAGACGGTGGCTAGAGGTCAACAATTCCATTTTTTAAAACGCGATTTCAAAAGGTAATATTCTTTTGTATATTTTTAAACAGTTTTTATATATATAACATGCATAGATCAAAAAAAATAAAAGTGAAAATGAACGAAATAAAAAAAAAATCATCTCTGTTTTTTTTATTAATCTTTGTATAATCTCAATGTATTTGCCTCTATATGTTTCTCTCTGTATATGTCTTTGAGTTACAGAATAGGTCGGGCTTTTATAGCCTTGAAAATAAAAAGGAAATACATCATTTCTACCATTTTTGCTGCTGTTTCTTTTCGTTTTGTAGGTGACCAACGGGGAATCTGGCGACGATGCGGTGTAGTTTGCGAGGATTGTGGCGCGATCGAAGTTCTGAGGTTGAGGCTTGCGCCTAGGGTTTTCTAGAAACCCTAGGTCTCCTGATTCTGTTTAGTGTTGGGCCCTTTTGGGCTGTCTCTGTTTTGGGTTTGAGTATTGGGGTTGAAGTGTTTTGGAGTCTGTAATTGGGTCAGTGTTTTGAGTTTGTAATTGGGTCAGGGTGTAGTTGGGCTAGGGGTGTCATTTGGGTTTGTAAATGGACTATTTACTGAACATCGGGTTTTATTTTTTATTATTTTTATTATTTTTCTTATTTTTATGGCTCAGGCTAAATTGGGTTCTTACAATCCCAATGAATGTCACATTCAAATGATAGAATATTGCATCGACAATACATAAGTATGAATGAATAAGATTGAAACTTCATAGAAACTAGCATTATGCTTTAAATCCTAAATTCTATCTACCAATATAGCATTTATTGTACATTATATGTCTTCCCTTTTTGTGTGTGTGTGAATAAGGGGTATCGTTGCATTACTGTACCCTTTTTCTTAAGAAGTAACAATGTAGTGCAACAAACCCCTAGGAGAATGTAATTGCGCCGACACACACTCATACATTGACAGCATTTGCCCAGATTCATTTTTCTAACGCTTGCATTGGAGTGTTCCCTCTTTAACATTTCACTATACACCCACTTTTGAGTGTCTTTTATTCATAACTAGATATATAAGCAGCTGTAAAGGCAGATTCATTCAAGATTCAAGGAATGCTACTAATCATCCATTACTAATGCAACCTAAATCATTCATAAAAAAATTGAAGATACAACATTCATTCAAATTTATCCAACTCATTCATCAATAATTTGTATGATTCAAGAATTAAGCATCGAATGTAACAAATATTTTCAAACACATTTACGTTAACCACAAATAAACTTTGCATTCTTCATTAAACTCAATTTTTTTTTGAAATGTGGGTGTATTTCCAAACCCCATATGCATTCCCCCAAACTTAAAGTTTGCATTGTCCTCAATGCACTAACATTAAAATGCGATGACAATAAAAATGCAACGACAATATGCACTAACAAAATGAAAATTGTAGCTACATACAATGCATGAACACTAACCTAAAACTTAAAATAAACTAACTCAATTTTCATCGGCCATCAATGTGGTTGCACAATGTGTCTTCTTCCTCCTCTTTTTCTCCTCCTTCTTGTGCTTTTTGTCTTTGGAGTGCTTTCTCTTCTTTTATTTGGGATTTGTATGGTCCTTGGATCGCTTATCAATTTGGCGATGTCCCGGCATTATCGGATACTTCTTGTGTAGGAGGGGTCACCTTGAGTGGTCCGGCATAGACCACTATCGCCAATGAGCTGTGGTGCTACTCACTGGTTACCTCTGCAACTTTCGTCGGTCTAGCTCCATCTCACTCCAGATTATCAGTAGTGGCACCTACAATCTCGGACGCATTGACAATGTTCTCAGTAGATTCTTTCTCAGCAGCTTCTTTTTCATTATTTTCTTCCTCGGCCTTCTCGTTCACAATTGCAACATGGACTTTCTCTTTTACAACAGGAACCTCTTGACTAGTAATGAAGTCACCCTCGACTAGGCTATCAGTTCTTTGCATACATTCCTCAATGTCCCTTCAACCATATTCTTTCTTATTATCAGAGAAGTGCATAGTGGGAGAGTATTCCACCGATCTTTCTCGGTCCCTTAAGTTATCTTCCTCGGATGAGGGTTTATAATCTCGGATGATCGATGGGAACACTGGAAATTTTAGGAGTGAGGCTGGGCTTAACTGACTTAATGTGGTTACAATAGAGTTGTTATAGGCCTTGGTATAAGTCTAGAAACAATTTTGTGATCTATCCATACCTCTATTGTAGCGACAAGCCTCATCTACTTATTACTAATGGAATTGGCCAACTTCTCTATAGCTTGCATTTTAAGTAACAATGATGTCTCTGCAGTCAGGTTTGTTCTTTTGGTTTTGCCTTTCCTTGTCTTGCTAGTCTCTTTCCCTCATTGTTAGTGTATCTTTGCCACAAGTCATTCTTTCAATAGAAGTTTCATTTATTGGGCCCTTATTCTCCAGGATTTCTTTATCATCATAGGGCATGATCCCTTTTTGCTAGCATAGTAGCACCACCAAAGACGGGAAAACCAAAATTCTAGTTTGCCTCGTAGCGTAGTCAGTAATTTCCTAGTAGAGTATTGCGTCGACATCAATCTTTCTACCCTTAACAATTGAATGAATCAGGCACATTCTATCGAGGTTGACTGTGGTGCTGTGAGTAGAGAGCAGTAGCCTATAGTTGACAAAATGAAACAAGATTTTGCTTTGCAGTGTCAGGAAGCGGTAGTGCATCATATAATTCTTTTGATGTGAACATGTCCAAAATGCTCCTTCGACATATAAATCCTTCACCAATAGATCCCTTTTGCCGTCTGTGATATCCTCAATAAACTCGGAATGTTCATCTACATCCACTTTAGTGTTGTACAGCTCATTGATTTTTTTAGCATCCTATGAGATTAAGCCTTCTTGAACAAAGATAAACTCTAACTCATGGTCATAAAGGTTAGCGTAAAACTCATGTATGAATGAAGGAGAATAGCTTCCAGGATGAGTGCAGAAAGTCTCTCACTTCAGCTTTGAGATGGTTTTGTAGACTCGATTGCCCAAGTCTTGCTATTGTGAAAGAAGAATGCACTATTCTGGTTGGAAATGTTGCTTCAAAATGTTGTCTTAAAACTAGTCCTTGGCCGCTTTCATTAAAAATATCACTGGCTTCTTTTTCTCTGTTGGCATGGAGGATTCCGATTCACGAGCTGCAGTTGCAGAGGACGAGTGTTCTTCAACATGCTTGGTGGCTTTCTTGCCTGATCCTCTTGTTCTTGCCATATTTTGTTTATTTTTGTGGAGTGAAAATGGTTCAAAGTTATAAAGGTATGAGCTTGGGGAAGATAAAGTGAATAAAAATGGTTGCTTTGTATGTGTTACAATTGGCACAGTGAAGAGGGTTTATAGCGAGTGAAAGAAGAAGATGGAAAGGCGTGACTTTTGTGAAGGGATATAAAGTTGACAGGAAAAATTATGTCGAATGAGAATTGCACTCGCTCAAACAGATTAGACGACTAGGTGACTTTTGATCAAATAGTAGGATTTGAAGTTTCTGATTTGCCCTTCATTCATGGTAAGTCATACATGATAGTACCATAGTACGAATTGCATTGATAATAAAGCCCAAGTGGTTCGAGAATGGTACCTAATTATTCTACAAAAATAAAATAAAAGAATTAAAACAAACATGAACAAAAACAAAAATAAAATAAAACTACATAATAATAAATTCCATAAAAATTAAAATTTTTCGACCAATTTAATGGTCTCTACCTGCTTTTGATCAATATTCCCAAAATAATGTTTCAATCGCTGGCCATTCACTTTAAACTGGTGTCCATTCATTTCGAAAGGTATAGACCAACGTGAGTGCAATTTACCCAGGTGCAGTTTCAATCTAGAATTGCATAATAAAACTTGTTGACCCGCAATAAATTGTCACGCAAAATAATTCTGTCATGCCATCATTTGGTCTTTTCCTTGTAAATTGCAGTGTTTTCATAGGCATTTTGTCTAATCTCCTCTAGTTCAATGATATCCAACGGCCTTTTCTTTCCAGCAACTTCATAGTCCATGTTCACTTGCTTAATTGCCCACATTGCTTTGTGCTCTAGTTCAAGTCAAGTGACATGCATTCCCAAAAACCAATTGATACGGTGACATCCCTAATGGAGTTTTGTATATTGTTCGCAATGCCCATAAAGCGTCATCCATTCTGGAAGACCAATCTTTCCTTGAATGGTTCACAACCCTTTCAAGAATGTTTTTAATTTGACGATTCGATATTTTGGCTTATCCATTAGTTTGCGGATAATAACTAGTAGCCATTCTATGATTAACCCCATATCTCTTTAGTATGACTGCCACTTGGTTGCAATGAAAGTGTGTACCCTGATCACTAATCAATGCCTTTAGTGTGCCAAAGCTGGTGAGTATATGCTTGTGAAAAAAATTAAGCACTGTCTTTGCATCATCCTTTAGAACTGTAACAGCTTCAACCCACTTCGAGACGTAGTCAACAGCTACTAATATATAAATATTTCCAAATGATTTTGGAAATGGTCTATTAAAATCCATACCCCAAACATGGAACAATTCAACCTCTATAATTGGCTACTGCAACATTTCATTGCGTCGGGATATAGAGCCAGTGCACTGACACCTATCACATTGATTCATAAAATTGTAGGCATCTTTGAATAATGAAGGCTAGTAGAATCCTAATTGGAGAACCTTAGCAGCAGTTCGCATGCCACCGAAATGACCTCCATAAGGAGCATCATGATAGTGCTTCAAGATTAAAAGCATATCTGCTTCCGGAACACAACACTAAATGATGTTTTCATTGCATACCTTGAATAAATACGGCTCATTCCAATGATACTTCACTACTTCATGAAGAAATCTTTCTCTTTTATGGCCTGTGACATCCTATGGGAGTTTTCCACACACTATACAATTAACCAAATCCACATACAAAGGGGTTGCATCTGCATCAAATAACTTCTCATCTGGGAATGCTTCAACAATTTGAAATATGATTCCATCTTCGCTTCCAACTTCTAATCGAGACATATAGTCTATAACTTGATTCTCTGAACCTTTACAGTCTTTTATCTCGATGTCAAATTCCTGCAACAGTAAGATCCAGCGTACCAGTCTTGGTTTTTTATCCTTCTTCGCAAAAAGATATCTCAATGCCGAGTGATAAGTAAATATGGTAACCTTTTCGCCGATAATATAAGAACGAAACTTGTCGAAAGCAAATACTACAGCCAACAATTCTTTCTCTGTAGTGGTGTAATTGATCTGAGTCTCTGTAAAAGTTTTACTAGCATAATAGATAGCGTGAAATATTTTTCCCTTGCGTTGTCCTAGAACAACACCCACAGCAAAGTCGCTCACATCGCTCATAACTTCAAAAGGTTGAGACCAATCTAGTGCAACGACAATAGGTGCATTTACTAGCTACGTCTTTAATTGAATGAATGCCTCCAGATATACATCATCAAAGAGGAATTTATGATTCTGTTTTAGCAATGAGCATAAAGGCTTTGCAATTTTTGAGATATCTTTAATAAATCTTTGGTAAAACCCCGCATGCCCAAGAAAACTGTGAATACCTTTCACATTTATCGATGGAGGTAATTTCTCAAGGATTTCCACTTTAGCTTTGTCTACTTTAATTCCTTTACTAGAGATGTGATGGCCTAACATAATGCCTTCAGTTGCCATGAAATGGCATTTTTCCTAATTTAGAACAAGATGTATGTCTTCACACCGCTATAAATGATCAAAATCATCCACATGGACTGAAAATCATCCATAAAAACCTCTAAAGAATCTTCAATCATATCCAAGAATATTGCCATCATTCACCTTTGAAATGTGGCTGGTGCATTGGAAAGACCAAAAGGCATACAATGAAAAGCAAAAGTACCAAAGGGACAAGTGAAAGTTATTTTCTCTTGATCCTTCTGTGCAATAGCAATTTGATTGTACCCAGAATAGCCATCTAAGAAGTAGTAATGGACTCTTCCAGCAAGCCTGTCCAACATTTGGTCAATGAAAGGAAGTGGGAAGTGGTATTTCCTTGTGGCAGCATTAAATTTGTGGTAATCCATACAGACTTGCCATCCTATAGGAATGCGTGTAGGAATTAATTTGTCTTTGTTGTTGTTAACCACAGTGATGCCACTCTTTTTAGGAACGCATTGCACTGGACTTACCTAATTGCTATAAAAAAATAGGGTAAATATTTCCAGCATCAAGCCATTTTATAATTTATTTCTTAACAACTTCCTTCATCTTCTCGTTTAATCTTCTTTGTTGCTCAATTTATTGCTTGCATTCATATTCCAATTTAATCTTGTACATGCAAAAATATGGACTAATGCCTCGGATATCGACAATATTCCAAGTAATAGATCGTTTATGTTGCTTAAAAATATGGACAAATATCTTCTTGAGTTACATCCAGTGTTGCAAAGACAATAACTGGGAGAGTATTGCTATCACCAAGAGAGACATATTTAAGATGAGTAGGTAGTGGTTTCAATTCCAGAGTAGGAGATTCGTCAATAGATGGCTTGAAAATTGGAGTTGCTCTGTAACAGCCCGATTTATGGGCTAGTCAAAATAGTGGTGCGAGACCACAAATCCGAAGTAGAAATATGTGTTTTATGATTTTTATGAGGCTTATGATGTGTTTTCATGATTGTGTGAAATTTCATGAGGAAATTTTATTTATTAGTGATCAATTTGTCTATTAGGATTAAATTGCAAAGATTAGAAAATATGAGATTTTAGAAGATTTAAGTATGAAATAGCATCAGAAAAAATTATTAGAAGTCCTTATTTAGCAATTAGACCATTAAATGTCAAGATAGACAAAAATGGGCATGGGAAGGAAAAATCTTAAGAAAGGGACTTAAGGGCATTTTAGTCATTTTGTTAATAAAAGATTAAAAAGGGAAAAATGAAGCAAAATTTTCTCATCTTCTTCAAGCTAGGGCTGAAAATTTCAAGTTCTCCATAGCTAGGGTTTCTTTAACTTCCAATCTTGACAGTAAGTGCACCCTAGCCCCGTTTTTAATGTTCTTCGTATTTTTTAGATTCTCGTAAATTGATTTAGCTATTTCTAGCTATATTTTGAGCTAGGGTTCATATTCAAAAATTTACCCATGTATGACATACATGTATTTTTGATGTTTTATGGAAGAATATGAAAGTTTGAAGTGTGATAAACATCTTTTTCTAAGTGATTTTCATGAAAAATGCATAAAAGGACCAAATTGTAAAAGTTGTAAAAATGACCATACATGAGTGAAATAGTAGAAATTGAAGGCTGTTGTAGTTAAAATAATGATTCGTCTAGGCTTGAAGTACAAGAAATTGAATGAAAATCATTTTACGGGCCTAGGGGTAAAAGTGTAATTATATAGAAGTTTAAGGGAAAAATCATAATTTTTTCCAAAGTATGATTCATGAGTCAATTTAGTAATTGTGAGTATTAAACAAGTGAAATTGTTATTATAGATCAAGAAACACGAAGCCCAAACTGAAATCGAGGCAAGAATAAAGTGTTGGACTAAATCGAACATTTACACGCATTTTGAGTACCAAGGTAAGTTTGTGTCAAATAAAGGCTACATATGCTATTGTGTTTAAATTACTTATTATTTTGAGAAATGCATATCATTTCCATGAAATTTATGAATAATGTCTTGATGAGAAAATGAATGAGAATATGCTAAGTAAAGTGCCGATTGAAATTTTGGAATAACGTGGATGCCTATGTCACGACATGAGATAAGGATAGTCCCGTATAAGACCATGTCTGGGACATGGCATCAACACTGAACGTAGGTCCCCTGTAAGACCATGTCTAGGACATGGAATCGACACTGAATGTAGATCCCGTATAAGACCATTTCGGGGACATAGCATTAGCATCGAATAAGGAAAGTCCCGTATAAGACCATGCCTAGGACATAGCATCGACACTAAATGTAGATATCATATAAGACCATGTCTGGGACATGGCATCGGCATCGAATAAGGAAGGTCCTGTGTAAGGCCATGTCTGGGACATGGCTTCGGCACCAAAGGAAGATCTCGTGTAAGACCATGGTTGGGACATGGCATCGACATCTATGTACGATCTCGTATGAGACCATGTCTGGGATATGGCACTGACATCGAGTTATGAGATCCCATGTAAGACCATATTCGAAATATGGCATCGGCATCAAGAGGTGATCCCATGTAAGGCCATACCTGGGATATGGCATTGGCATCATGATACATGTATGATGAGATTGAGTATCCTATAATATTTTGAGGAGTTCAACGGGCAAAAGAGCTAAGTATGCAAAGATGCTGTAACAGCCCAAACCCGGCCCAAATGTTAGGACCGAATATGGGTCATTACAGAGGAAAAACTTTTTGAAACCCATTTTAAAATCCAATTTAAGTTTTGTTGAAAACTCCTTGTTTTTGGTTATCTTCCTGAAATCTTACTTGGATTAAATTCGGAGGTTTAATTGAAGTCAAGTTATTATACCAATTTTGGATGTGTCCGCTGACACGATAAAACATTTTCGTGTTGATTTAGAAAAACATGTGATCTTAATTTAATTTTTAATAGTGTAGTTAAAAGCAAGTATCCGACATATGAATAGTAGCAAAAATAAAGCTTATGGAGGCCTTATTACAATCCAAATAAAAACAAACCAATAATGAAATAATATAACTAAATTAAAGTTCATTTATTTCAAGTCCACTGCATGGCCACCTCGAGTCCCTCCGGCTCCATATCCGCGATCTATGCATCACCTGAAAAAAAAATAATGGAGAAGGTGAGTCACCAAGACTCAGTATGTAACCCTTCCCCGTTTTAAAACATTTTCATACACAACACATAACAATTAATATGCAGAATATTAAATACCCATCCTAGCCATCCAAACGCCATCGCTCACCCTGTTGTGGTACCAAACCCTTGGTGGTGCCAAACCCTTGGTGACATATAGTCACAATGTGTTACCAAAACACGGTGTCGTGAGACACGGATCAATTGATGGGGCCAACCCATCGTGTGATACCAAATCACTGGCAGACGATCCCATATCTCAAGTGGGGCCAACCCACGGTGGTGTTAACCACAGGGATAAGTCGCTATGAGGTGCCAAACCTCTGGAGGTACCAAACCTCTGGTGATCGTAGTCACGGTGTGTTACCAAAACATCGGTGCCCGCTAAGCACGATTAACACCGCCTCCACTCATCAATCCCACATCAATCACATATGTATATGTTTCATGTCATCACATGCTTAAATCTCATGTATCAATGCATCATGCTTCCCAAAAGCATCAAATAACAAATTCATATTAACAGGTACTTACCTGAATCACCATCTATACCGATGTGGTATATTATCCAATGCTACATAAAAATCAAGATAGCATTCACAACAATCAGCATATTTAACAAGTTATATGTGTGTATGTACACACCTGTCACCACTGAATGATCTAAATCCCGAATGATGGAGTCGGTCACACTAGATCTACTACCCTATATTCGCCAAAACATGAGTTAGTATATTCGGCCAAATCAAATAGTTTAAAAGGGTTCTCCTTTTGAACCCGAATCCTTACCCTTACGCTTTTAGATACTACAACACTCGATTCCCGAATCTGCTTCACCAATTACCATCGGTTAGTAAACAAAGCTAATAGCCTTTGGCTTTTAAGTACTTGCATATTAAACCCATGAAAGTCGATTCTTACCACCACTTACCACTTGATTGGTCACGAATGACGGCTTGCTTTGTCGATCTCCAAAATCCCGGAACACCTAGACAGATTCGATTTTCAAAACAGACACTTAGTACCTTGTAAATAAATGCCTATATTGGCCCTTAATCCTTAAAAAGTCGACAAAGATAGGGGAAAAGGGAACATAGGCATTCGGCCAACCCTACTTACCATACAATTGATTGAACACTAGTGAAATCCCGATGTGTCTATGCCACTATACCATTCGGCCAAGGAGAGAAATTAGGAGGAAAGGAAATTGGCACTTCCAAGGGGGGTGTATTCGGCCAAGGGAAGAAAGAAATCAATGGAAGAGAAAGGTGTTAAAAGTTTTCGGCTTAAGGGGGATTTTTGAGAAGAGGAGGATGTAAAGAGAAGGTGGTTTCGGTTTGGCAATGAAGAGAAAAGAATAGATGTTTCGGCTAGAGATCAAAGAATAAGAGAATTGGTTGGCAATGGAGAAAAATTTGAGAAAGAATGAAGAGTAAAATTATCACCAAGTGGAGGCTAGCTGAAAACAACCTCAATAAATTCGGCATTATCCCCTCCCCCAAAGTCCTTCCGTCCACTCCACCAAGGAGTTCCAAATACTACCAACTCCTTAATTGGTTTGATTAAATTCAAAATAATCTTGAATTAATCCCCATAATAAATAATCCTAATAATATCTTCTTATGTTCTATTATCCTTGGAATTAATAATAAATAAAATGCTCATATTATCCTTAATTATCTCATAATAAAAAGAGTTTAAAGAGGGGAAAAACTCTCCCATTCTATGCCGTCCAAAATATGAAAGAAAAAGGGGATTACATGACTCGAACCAAGGCTCTCCCTTGTTCTTGATGGCGTCAATTGTAGCTCCCAAGTGGCCCTCCCTTTGCCACTTATTCCGTGCTCATTTTATGTCAAATGTTTCCTTATTTATTCTTATAACCCCTAACTCCTAAGGCTATCCACCCTTAAAGCTCATAAATAATATTTTCTACTCTTCCAAGCCAACTCAAGGCCTTTAATTAAATCTTATCAAGCCATAATTAATATCTCACCATTCCACATAAACAAAATAATCTGAATACAAATAACCCTATTTTTAGGATGTTACAGTTCTACCCCCCTTAAAAGAATTTCGTCCTCGAAATTACAGTCGTCAAGAGGTGGGGTATTGCTGTCGCATCATATCCTCGGGTTCCCACGTAGCTTCCTCTGCACCATGGTTCCGCCATAGCACTTTCACTAAGGGCACTGACTTCCTACGTAGAACCTTCACGTCTCTATCCAAGATCCGAACCTGTTCTTCCTCAAAAGATAAGTCCGAGTTAACCTCGATTTCTGTCACAGGCACCACGTGTGATGGATCTGACCGATACCGTCTAAGCATCGACACGTGGAAAACGTCATGGATCTGATTCAGTTCCGCCGGCAACTCTAGCTGATAAGCTACCGGTCCTACTCGCTTTACCACTGTATATGGCCCGATGAACCTTGGGCTCAGCTTCCCCTTTCGTCCAAATCTCAACACCTTTTTCCAAGGCGACACCTTTAGGAAGACCTTGTCTCCCACAGCATACTCCATTTCCTTGCGTTTGAGATCGGCATAAGACTTCTTCCTATCCGATGCTTCCTTGAGACGAGACCGAATCACCTTGACTTTGTCTTCAGTCTCTGTTACCAATTCTGGACCCAGAACTTGTCGTTCACCCAACTCTGTCCAACACGTCGGAGTTCGGCATTTTAAATCCATCTGGTAGCTCGATGGTGCCATCTGAATACTCGCTTGGTAACTATTGTTGTAGGCGAACTCGGCTAATGGTAAAATTCCTCCCAACTACCTCGAATTCCAAGACACAACCCTCAAAGATATCCTCTAATATCTCAGATAACCCTTTCATCGATCGCCTTCCGACTATGGATGGAAAGTTGATGAAATCCAATCGTGTTCCCAAAGCTTAATGTAATGCTTTCCAAAACCTCAAGTGAACATTGGGTCCCTATCTCAAATAATTGATACGGGCACACCATGCAATCGACTATCTCGCCACATACAACTTTGCTAGCTTTCGAGTGAGTAATCCATTCTCACCGGTATGAAGTGAGTGATTTAGTCAGCGGTCACGATTACCCAAAGCGCATCTTTCTTCTTTGGGCGTAAGGGTAGCCCACTGACGAAATCCATAGTGATCCGCTCCCACTTCCATTGAGGGATCTTTACCGGTTGAAGTAGCCCCGATGGTAACTGGTGTTCAGCCTTAACCTGCTGACACGTCAAACACTTCCCCACGAATTCCGTTATCTCACGCTTCAACCCGGGCCACCAGAACTATTTTCGTAGATCTCCATACATCTTGCTTCCTCCCGGATGCATAGCGTATGGGCTGCTATGAGCATCATGGAGAATTTTCCGCCTCAACTCCATATCCTTCGGCATACAGAGCCGTCCTTGAAAACACAACACACCATCACCAGTCAAACTATACCCTTCTAAACCACCATCCTGAACTTGCATTCTCTTAGCATTTAACCCTTCATCCACTAACTGTTTGTCCTTAATTTCCTCGATCCATGTTGGCTTAACTTGAAGCTCTGCCAAAAGGCTTCCATCGTCATATAGGCTCAACTGAGCAAACATTGCTCTTAAATCCGCCACAACCTTCCGGCTCAACGCGTACCACCACGTTAGCCTTACCCGGATGATATTCGATGGAACGATCGTAGTCCTTTAACAGATTAAATCCATCGGTATTGTCTCGATTCAGATCCTTCGTGTGGAAGATACCTCAAACTTTTGTGATCCGTGTAAATTACCGACTTCTCCCCATAAAGATAATGTCTCCATATCTTTGAGCGAAGATGATCGCCGCTAACTGTGTCGTGAGTTGGGTAGTTAACCTCATGCGGTCTTAATCGACGGACGATAGGCTACTACCTTCCCATCTCGCATCAACACACATCCCAAACCAAATGTGAGATGCATCGCAATAGACCGTATAACTTCCCCTCGGGTTGTACTAAAACCGAGCTTCCGTCGAATCTTCCTCGACTTATCAAAACCTTCTTGTCGCTTCTCTAACCATACAAATGGAACACCTTTCCTTAGCAACTTAGTCAAGCAAGACTGCGATCGAGAGAACCCTTCCACAAACCTCCGATAATACCTGCTAGACCCAAAAACTTCAGTATCTCTCGCTACCGACTTAGGCGGTTTCCACTCCAACACCGCTTCAATCTTATGGGATCCACTCTAATCCTTCCGCCGACACTACGTGACCCAAGAAAGCCACCTCCTTAGCCAAAATTCGCACTTCATGAATTTGGCATATAACTGCTTTCTCCTCAAGACCTGCAAAACTATTCGCAAATGCTCGTCGTGCTCCTCCTCCGTTTTAGAGTAAACCAATATGTCGCCTATGAACACTACGACAAATTGGTCCAAGCATCGTTGAAATACTCTATTCATTAAATCCATGAACGCCACGGTGCATTGGTCAACCCGAATGGCATCACTAGAAACTCGTAATGCCCATACCGAGTTCTGAATGTCGTCTTATGAACATTGACCTCCTTCACCTTAAGTTGATGGTAACCCGACCTAAGGTCTATCTTCGAAAACACCGACGCCCCCTTCAACTGGTCAAACAAGTCATCGATCCGAGGCAATGGGTACTTGTTTTTGATCGTTAACTTGTTTAACTAACGGTAGTCGATGCACATCCGCATAGAACCATCCTTCTTCTTAACAAACAACACAGGCGCTCCCCACGGAGATATACTAGGTTGAATAAACCCTCTGTCCAAGAGCTCCTGAATTTGAGCCTTCAGCTCCACCAATTCCTTTGGTGCCATTCGGTAAGGTGCTATAGACACAGGTGCCGTTCAGGGTAGTAAGTCTATACCGAATTCGACTTTCCGATCTGGAGGCAAACCCGGAAGTTCCTCTGGGAATACATCAACAAATTCCCCTACTGTTCGGACCTTTTCAACCGCTGACTCCTTAGTCTCCAAGGCATAAATTCGAACCATAAACGCCTCACACCCTTTCCTAACCATCTTTTTAGCCTTCAAGGCCGACACCACATTGACGATGTAATTCCTTCGACACGATCATAACCACTTCATCATTCTCGGTAGTCTTAAGAACCATGCGCTTAGTCACAGAATCCAAATTCGCCGATACTTAACCACCAATCCATTCCAAGGATCAAATTGAACTCCCCAACCAGTAGTTCCATCGGATCGACCACAAATACTACCCTTGGAGTTCTAGGGTACGCCTCTATAAAGTTTGTCTACCACTACAGAGTGACCTAACGGACTAACTACAGTAATCTCCCTAGAAGTAGTTTCAGAGTTTAGGTCCATAGTTCCTACCACACTACTAGCAATGTACGAGTGCGTCGAGCCCACATCAATCAATGCAACATAAGGAAAACCAAAAATTAGAAACGTACCAGTTATGACATCCGGTGCGTCACCCTCCTCGCGACGCCTCGCTGCGTAAACTAAGCCAGGCTACCTAGCCTCTGTGTTGCCTGAACCTCTGCCCTGAATTCTACGACCTCGGTTAGGACCATTGCTTCCTCTGCCATTACCACGACCCCTCTGTGGTCCCACATTTCTATCCTGAGCACAGTTACATCCCCTCAGGCTGATTCTTAGCTAGTTTTCGAGGACAATCTCGACCGATGCTCTAAAGACCCACACTCAAAACATCCTCTATCGCCGGCCGAACAACTTCTCAATGGGTCTTTCCACAATGGTTACATAATCGAGTCGGCCTCGATTAGCAGTCATGGGCCTTGTCACTTTGATTTGGCCCACTTGGCCTAGCCTTTTTTGGACACTACCACGGATCCGGTGACCCAAATCCTCTCTTTTGATTATTCCTACTATAATTTTGTCTCACGACCTCTTTGCTCCCTTGGCTACCTTAGACTTTTCCACTAGAGATGAAAACTCACGAACATGTCGGGGCAATCAAGTAACCTCAAATCATCTCTGAGTCCATCCTCAAAGCGGACACTGGCGCTCGTGTTCGAGAGCCACGATGCCTCTAGCATACCTACTCGGTCTTAAAACTCCGCCTTATATTCCGCCATCGACTTAGTTCCTTGCACTAACCCTAGAAAGGCTTTCCTTTGAGCATCTCAGATAACTAGTGCCCACATACTTCTTCCGATAGGTGGTTTTGAAATAATCCCAAGTCGGACCATCCGCCAGTAGCGCCATCTCGAATCGTCACCACCATCGACACGCTTCATCCTTTAGAAGCGTCGGCCCCTTTAGTTTTTCTTCCTCACCAAAGTCAAGATCATCCATGATCCTTTCAGTTGACTCTAGCCAAGATTCTCTTTGACTGGTGCCACTCCCGACACACCGGAACACCTCGGCTCAGTTGGACCGAATTCGCTCGAGGAGCAGATTTTGAGCTCCTAAATTTCCACCATTTGACCACCAATTCGAGGACTCGTAACACAGCTTGCGATACTACCTCTCCTCCCGTCTGATCTTGCTTCTCGGCTCCAAAAGCTGGAGGTGGTGGTGGCAGTGGTACCTCATTTTCAGAACCATGTCCCGACCCGACGGGTTCAGATATAGTCATTCTTCCCCTACCACGTCCACGTCGGCCACGTCCTCTAGAACTCATCCTATCTAACGTGCTTTAATCTGATTAAGAAAAATTTTATGAATTAGTGATTTGTTCCGCTTGATTACCCGCGAAAAATTTTATGAAAAATTGAATAAGGATTCTTTCGATCAAACAAGGTTTCAGCTTCCTAACCTAGTTCACACAAAGAAGTTCTTGCATCCATTCCTTAATACTTTCCATACCTATTCGCTCTTGGACATTTCGCCCATTTCTAACCCGTAGGTATTTTCGTCTTTTTCCCTACTGGGTATTTTTGTAATAAAATTGAGAGATTTCAAACTTTGATAAAGGTGTCACTTGAAATTCCCAAAACTAGAGGGTATTATCGAAAATTGATAAGGTTTGAAGTTATGGTATCATTTTGGAATCGGGGTATTTTGGTAATTTTGTCAATCGGGGTAATTTTGTAATTTTGTAAATCAAGGGTGTTTTAATAATTGTAAAACTCGAGGGTCCTTTTGAGAATTTTCCTTTCTTAAAGCGGTGATGTTGCAAAAATTTTGTACTCGTGGTCGTTTGGTAATTTTACAAGTTGAGGTATTTTCGTAATTTTCCAAAACCAAATTATTTTATTGATGATTTTCAAAGCGTGGTTGAATATTTGAGAAGTAGTTGAAATTTTTGGACAAAATCATTGAGTTAATATTTTATGAACCAAGGGCATTTCGTAATTTTACCCCAAGGGCATTTTCGTAATTTTTGCAAATCAAACTTTTCGGGAAAACATTGTAAAAGAGTTGTTCTTATGTTTGGAAGAGTGATTTAAAAGATTTTGAAGAAATTAGGGTTTTGTTGTTTTCTTCTTCAAAAAAAAACATGGTTAGTTCCTTTCGGGTTTTAGTCGTTATGTTTAGCCTATGACCGAGCCCTCTTGGTCAAGGTGAACCAAGCTACGCACCAGGCGGGTTTCGTGTGGAGAGGAGGTGAGTCACGGATCGCTTAAATACCAAGCTCCCACGAACCTTTCTAGACATGCGCATGAGGTTACCACACCATCGAGCCCTCTCGAGTTAGGGTGAACCCAAGCTACGCACTGCAGGATACTGCAAGAGGTGGTGAGTCACTCTGACCGCTTAAATACTAGGCTCTTCCGGATCCAATCCTAGACATGCGTCTGGGGTTACCACACCCTAGCTCGGTGACTAAGTCATAGGTTGGTTTAGTTCTTTAAGTCTTATGTTCTATTTGTGTGTCTGAGTAATCTAATCCTAGGGTTCAAGTTCCTATAAGTCTATCTACGTTCCATGCTTCCTACCCTTCTACAGAATATAATTCACAAAGAGGTTTAGATGTACTTACCTGGGCGGATCGGTGACTCGGGCCATGCTGCTTTAAAACCCATAAACAATTAATAAGGCCTACTAAAACATTTTTGGGCCTTGGGCCCCCACAGCCGAGCTTTGAACTGGGCTCTGATACCAATTTGTAACGGCCCAAACCCGGCCCAAACGTTAGGACCGAATATGGGTCGTTACAGAGGAAAAACTTTTTGAAACCCATTTTAAAATCCAATTTAAGTTTTGTTGAAAACTCCTCGTTTTTGGTTATCTTCCTGAAATCTTACTTGGATTAAATTCGGAGGTTTAATTGAAGTCAAGTTATTATACCAATTTTGGATGTGTCCGCTGACACGATAAAACATTTTCTTGTTGATTTAGAAAAACATGTGATCTTAATTTAATTTTTAATAGTGTAGTTAAAAGCAAGTATCCGACATATGAATAGTAGCAAAAATAAAGCTTATGGAGGCCTTATTACAATCCAAATAAAAACAAACCAATAATGAAATAATATAACTAAATTAAAGTTCATTTATTTCAAGTCCACTGCATGGCCACCTCGAGTCCCTCCGGCTCCATATCCGCGATCTATGCATCACCTGAAAAAATAATGGAGAAGGTGAGTCACCAAGACTCAGTATGTAACCCTTCCCCGTTTTAAAACATTTTCATACACAACACATAACAATTAATATGCAGAATATTAAATACCCATCCTAGCCATCCAAACGCCACTGTCTACCCGTTGTGGTACCAAACCATTGGTGGTGCCAAACCACCGATGACATATAGTCACAATGTGTTACCAAAACACCGTGTCCGTGAGACACGGATCAATTGATGGGGCCAACCCATCGTGTGATACCAAATCACCGCAGACGATCCCATATCTCAAGTGGGGCCAACCCACGGTGGTGTTAACCACGAGGATAAGTCGCTATGAGGTGCCAAACCTCTGGAGGTACCAAACCTCCGGTGACCGTAGTCACGGTGTGTTACCAAAACACTGGTGCCCGTCAAGCACGATTAACACCGCCTCTCACTCATCACCCCACATCAATCACATATGTATATGTTTCATGTCATCACATGCTTAAATCTCATGTATCAATGCATCATGCTTCCCAAAAGCATCAAATAACAAATTCATATTAACAGGTACTTACCTAAATCACCATCTATATCGATGTGGTATATTATCCAATGCTACACAAAAATCAAGATAGCATTCACAACAATCAGCATATTTAACAAGTTATATGTGTGTATGTACACACCTGTCACCACTGAATGATCTAAATCCTGAATGATGGAGTCGGTCACACTAGATCTACTACCCCTATATTCGGCCAAAACATGAGTTAGTATATTCGGCCAAATCAAATAGTTTAAAAGGGTTCTCCTTTTGAACCCGAATCCTTACCCTTACGCTTTTAGATACTACAACACCCGATTCTCGAATCTGCTTCACCAATTACCATCGGTTAGTAAAAAAAGCTAATAGCCTTTGGCTTTTAAGTACTTGCATATTAAACCCATGAAAGTCGATTCTTACCACCACTTACCACTTGATTGGTCACGAATGACGGCTTGCTTTGTCGATCTCCAAAATCCCGGAACACCTAGACAGATTCGGTTTTCAAAACAGACACTTAGCACCTTGTAAATAAATGCCGATATTGGCCCTTAATCCTTAAAAAGTCGACAAAGATAGGGGAAAAGGGAACATAGGCATTCGGCCAACCCTACTTACCGTACAATTGATTGAACACTAGTGAAATCCGATGTGTCTATGCCACTATACCATTGGCCAAGGTGAGAAATTAGGAGGAAAGGAATCGGCACTTCCAAGGGGGTGTATTCGCCAAGGAAGAAAGAAATCAATGGAAGAGAAAGGTGTTAAAAGTTTTCGGCTTAAGGGGGATTTTTGAGAAGAGGAGGATGTAAAGAGAAGGTGGTTTCGGTTTGGCAATGAAGAGAAAAGAATAGATGTTTCGGCTAGAGATCAAAGAATAAGAGAATTGGTTGGCAATGGAGAAAAATTTGAGAAAGAATGAAGAGTAAAATTATCACCAAGTAGAGGCTAGCTGAAAACAACCTCAATAAATTCAGCATTATCCCCTCCCCCAAAGTCCTTGCCATCCACTCCACCAAGGAGTTCCAAATACTACCAACTCCTTAATTGGTTTGATTAAATTCAAAATAATCTTGAATTAATCCCCATAATGAATAATCCTAATAATATCTTCTTATGTTCTATTATCCTTGGAATTAATAATAAATAAGATGCTCATATTATCCTTAATTATCTCATAATAAAAAGAGTTTAAAGAGGGGAAAACTCTCCCATTCTATGCCGTCCAAAATATGAAAGAAAAAGGGGATTACATGACTCGAACCAAGGCTCTCCCTTGTTCTTGATGGCGTCAATTGTAGCTCCCAAGTGGCCCTCCCTTTGCCACTTATTCTAGGCTCATTTTATGTCAAATGTTTCCTTATTTATTCTTATAACCCCTAACTCCTAAGGCTATCCACCCTTAAAGCTCATAAATAATATTTTCTACTCTTCCGAGCCAACTCAAGGCCTTTAATTAAATCTTATCAAACCATAATTAATATCTCAGCCATTACACATAAACAAAATAATACGAATACAAATAACCCTATTTTTGGGATGTTACAGATGCTATAGAGATAAACTATACAAGGATGATAATTAGTTCCATTTATGTTAAGGATGATGATGATTTAAGTTTATGTTCAAGTTAGCATGAGTGCTAAATTATGTGCTGAAGTGATACAGGTACCATGAGTAAAATACTTGTTATGAAATCTGTAATATGATATATGATGGGTAAGAATAAGTATGAGTAAGTATGCCAAAGTACTTGAGAATTTGTATTGCTATTGTTCCATGATGAATAGAATTTTACTATGAGTATATATGTTGCTATATTAATTCATGCAAACTTACTAAGTTATATGCTTGCCGCTCTCTTTTCCCTTTTCCTTGTAGCATTGCCAAGCTAGCTCGAGGACCGTAGAATGTCGAAGATCGAATCATACTATCAATCATTCTTTTGGTATAGTAAAGTTGATTTATTTTGGGTATGATATGTATAGGAACTTGGTCGTATTGTATTAAGTCATATTTGAGAGCCAAAGTGTTGGCTACTAATGTTATACACTCATTTTATATATGGTCATAGGGAGTTGGCCAGTATTTGTCAAGTTTCATATTTTAATGATGATGAGTTTTATGAAGGGAAAGTTTATGCAAATGATGAGGTAAAATGTGAAGTGTTTGAATGATGAGTAGTGGTTCTTTATATGGTATTATTGTCTTACCATGTATTGCTTGTGTTGGTATATGTGTGTTTATGTTTCAGGGTGGCAATTGGCTTAGTAAATAGCCTTCTAATTGTCTACACAGTAGACACACGGGCGTGTGTCTAGGCTGTGTGTGATACACGGTCAACCCCCATGGGTGTGTTGATATGCTGTGTGTCCCCTGTATCAAAATTTACGAGAATTAGATTCGTCATACAGGCTAGCAATGGGTGTGTGCCTAGGCCGTGTTCCCTTAAGAGTTTGCTGATGTCATAAATAGAATGCTAAGGTTTTCACACATGGGTGAGGACACGGGCTAAAGACACGGGCGTGTATCATGCCATGTGAAAACCCCTGTAGGTTCAAAATGAAAAATAAATTCCACACGGCCCGCCCACACGGGCGTGTCCCACTTCACATGGGTGTGTGGCCCCTGTTTAGGTAAAAAAATTTCTAAGAGCGTAAAAGTTTTCGGATTAATTTCGAAACCTCCCGTATGTATGTTTAGGGCCTCATAGGCCCATAATAAGGATGTTGTGAATATGAATGAAGAATTGTAAGTTTGAAAAGAAATTTTATAGACCGATAATGTATGTTCAAGCAAGTTAAGTTCTGTAATGCCTCATATTTTGTCCCGACATTGGACACGAGGAAGGGGTGTTATATTTAGTGGTATTAGAGCTACGATTTTGTCAATTCTCGAACTAACATAGCGTATGTGTGAGTCTAGCTATACATGCCATACTTATGAGTATTTATATAATGATAGTGTGACGACTCCTAACGATTTAAATTGTGTTTTCATATAGTAAATGGATCTCGATAGAGCTATGGCAGATGATGTAGAAAGTAATGCACTGACTCCCGCTGAAGGGATGGTGCCGAATGAAAATGAGAATATACCTACGACCGTGAGTCAAAGAGGAGGAGAAGAGGCTAGGGAAGCCTTTCTACACATGCTAAATACATGGTATACGGAGTTCATTCATACAAACCCGAATGCACAACCCCCTCCACCCCCGCCTATTCCTCACCTACCCCTTTAGCTCTCCAAGTGGTAGAAGTGGTAAGAAGAGAAAAGCCTCCGGTCAATAGAATCTGGAAACAAGGGGCCAAGGAATTTCAAGCTAGTAAAGATGATGATTCGGAAAGAGAAGAATTTTGGCTTGAAAATACCATCAGGTTATTTGATGAGTTATCTTTCACACCTGAATTGTGTAGGAAATGTGTAGTTTCTCTCTTGAGGGATTCATGTAACACCCCTTACCCGTATCCAACGCCGGAACAGGGTACGAGGCGATACCAGACTTAAAATTCTTGAACATGTAAAACTGAGTCATAAAATTTCTTCAAATTTAAAACTTTTCTAACACAAGCATTTTGTCCCTTATATGGGCTTATAAAGCTCAAAACATCCTTTAGGATGGTTCGGGACTAAACCGAGAACTTTGGAAACTTTTGGGAAAAGTTAGAAAATTTTGTCAAAATAGGGATCACACGTCCGTGTGGTCTAGGACACGCCTGTGTCCCTAACCCGTGTAACTCTCTGCTTATGACATCATCATCAAAATATGGTCACACGGCCTTGGCACACGCCCGTGCCCTTACACCGTGTCTGTCACATGGCTAAGACACATGGTCGTGTCTCTACCCATGCGGCTTGGAAGTTGGCTATTTTCCAAGCTAGTTTCCCACTCTAAAACACAAACTCTCTTGTATCCATTTCATCAACATGTATCATGTTATAATTGGATCTGAATATCCAATTTTGCATACACATTCTCATACACATCGTTATTCATGAAATCATTTGTAAACCACATCCACAACATCTCAATTATGCAATTACCACATACATGAATAACCACATCATTGGCGCATAACAACCATCAATATTGGTCATCTCCAAATAGTCTTAATTAAAATGAACATTTATTAAATAAGGGCCAACATTTTAGGCCATCAAAAATATGACATATATGACAAAACAACCAAGCCTACTATACATGTCATAACCCAAAATTTAATATATCTAGATATACCAAGTGTTCCAATTGATAGTGTGAGCGAATCACCGACGTCCACCGATCCCCGAGCTAACTTGGTGATACTACAAGGCAAGGGAAAAGAGAGGGCAAGTAAGCATAAATGCTTTGTAAGTTCATATGAAAATAATAAGAAATTAATAAACTTGTGTGGATAAATCCTCACAATAATTTCTTAAGATGATATAATCATTATATCACATGCTTACACCTTATTACTCATGTTCACATCAATCTGTCTACTTGAGTCACTATCACTAAATTATTTATTTCTTGAGCTACATGGCTCCAATTGAAGAACTGTTAATTTTCCTTGAAACTAGACTCATATAACTTCTTACCATAGAAATTTCAGAATTTTTCGTCTAACCAATTAGTACACTTTAAACATTAAATTTACCCCTATTTCGCTGTCCAACAGTTCTGACACTCCTTCACTACGAATCAATTTCTCCTCGTATAAAATTAATATGATGTTCTGATTTATTTCACTTGAAAATAGACTTATTAAGGATTCCAATCATATGAATTATACTTCATTATTATTTTTTTACAATTTTTACTGATTTTCCAAAGTTGGAATAGGGGAATCCAAAACTTATTCTGACTCTGTCTCACTAAATTTCAAATATCTCATAATTCACACTTCTTTTGCTTACTCTGTTTCTTTTATTAAAAAAATAGACTCATTAAGATTTAATTTCATATCTCACCCAACCTTTAATTTAATTTCCACCATTTTTGGTGATATTTCAAATTTATACTAATGCTTATGCCCACAACTGTTTTAATGTCAATTTCACTCATTCATTAATTCTTTGTGTTCACTTTCATTTATACACACTTACACCAAAGCATATTATAACTTGGCTCATAAGAACCAAGTGATCATAGACACATATTACTCTTTTGCATCCTTATCAATAATGCATCATAATCCGAGCACATTATTTATGAGTCTCGTATATATACCTGTGCCTAGTCATAATACTCACATATCCTGCTCTTACTTATCTTGAGCATACTCCTTCAATTTCCCATTGAACTACTTGTAATATTAGGGATGTTCGAGATATCTCGTACACCTGGTAGGATGCCAATGCCATATCCCAGATATGGTCTTACATGGCATCACATATTGGTGTCGATGCCATGTGCCAAACATGGTCTTACACTGGTACATTCACTGCCATGGTCCAACCATGGTCTTTTCCGTCAATTCATCATGAGTCGTAGTACGAATGTACTTGACCCTACATTTCTCACGATTGATCCTTCAACCCAATCTCATACTTGCATAAATTCATTATTAGATAACAAACATATATAATATAATACATCATCTCAATTCAAATTTAATAATCGTTCACTATAGACTAACCATATGAACTTACCTCGATGCGAATCGGTCATTTTGATTTACATTTCCCCGTAGTTGGTCCAAATCTTGATTTATTTGACCTAAAATGTCACATTTCACTTAATTATCACTCACATTACTCATTTTAATACAAAAATCATACTACGGTAAATTTACAATTTTGCCCCTAAACTTTCTCATAATTACGATTTTGTCCCCAGGCTCGTAATATGATTTTTATTCAAATTATATAAAATTCAAGGTCATCCGAACCTTTTTCTCTTCCAAAGAAACCTCAAATTCTTATTATTTCACACTTTTAGGATCATTTACAACTTTTACTAATTAACCCGTTTTAACCATTTTCAACAAAAATCACTTAGCAAAATTCGTTCTCCTAACCTCGTGCACCCTTATTCTACCATTAAACATCAAAATGCACAATTATCTAGCATGGGTCAATTTTTAAACTTCATTTTCATGCAAATAAATGGTAAAAATAGAAAGGTTAAGCTTCTAGAATCTCAAAAATACGAAGAACATTAAAAACGGGACTCAAATGCACTTACAATTGAGCTTTGAAAAAGCTTGAAACCCTAGCCATGGATTCTTGAATATTTCGGTAGCATGGAGAAGAGAATAAGCAGATTTTTGGGTTTCAATTTTTCCTTTTATGCCTTAAACACCCAAATGACAAAAATGACCTTTTTACTAAACCTTTAATTTTTACCTTTCCATGCCTAGTTTTGTCCATAACAAAAGATGATGGTCTATTTGCTATTTAAATACCTCTAGTTTAAACCCCCATTTAAATCAAGTACTTATGTTCTAGAACTCATATTTTGCAATTAATGCAATTTAATCCCAATAATAAAAGTGGGCACTTTATCTATAAAAATTACTTAACAAAATTTGCACACCATCACCCAACATATCATAGACTCTAAAACAATCATAAATTAAATATTTTTACTTCGAGTTTGTGGTCTTTTAACTACTATTCTGGCTAGGCCCTATTTTGGGCTATTATAATTCAGCTTATTGGTGGTGGAATACCCTTGTATTGGTTGTACCAAGGGAAAGGATCACATGGGAGTTCTTCCAAGAAGAATTTTGGAAAAAGTATATCAGTCAAAGATTCATCGACCAGAAAAGGAAGGAATTCCTTGAACTGAAACAAGGTAAGATGATAGTAACTGAATATGAGTGAGAATTTGTAAAGCTCAGCAAATATGCTCGAGAGTATGTATCCACTGAAGCTATTATGTGTAAACGATTTGAGGATGGATTAAATGAAGATATCAGATTGTTTGTTGGTGGCCTCGAGTTGAAGGAATTTATTGTGCTCGTAGATCGGGCTTGTAAAGCCGAGGAATTGGTGAATGAGAAAAAAAAAAGTGAGATGGAGTCTTGTGACTCAAGAAAGAGACAAATGAACAAGTCATTTCAGTCCTTGTCCAAGATATCGAGAGACTTCCCTACCCGATTAGCTACTGCAGCCGGGTTTTCAAACAGAAGTAAGAGTAAATAGTACTCGGGGAATAAGGCTCAAACTACCTTAGTTGCTAGTGTTAGGAACACTCGACCTAATAGACCGAAATGCCCGCAGTGTGGCAGACGTCATCATGGTGAGTGTCGAGCACATGAGAGGGCCTATTTCAAGTGTGACTCCCAAGATCATTTTATTAGAGAATGCCTTGAGATGATTGAAAAAAGAAATTTAGAGTGCAAGAGCGAGAAGCACTACTAGAGGGAGACAACAGAAAAACCCGGGAAGTGGGACGAGAATACTCCCAGAGAGCAGGCTGCAACATCTGAAGGTAGAGCGCTTGCAAGGACCTATGCCATTCGCGCTCACGAAGAGGCGTCATCCCCTGATGTAATTACGGGTACATTTTCTCTCCATGATACTAATGTTGTTGCTTTAATTGATTCGGGGTCTACCCACTCATACATTTGCATGAAATTAGTATCTAGTATGAGCATGCTCGTTGAGTCTACAGAGTTCGTGATTAAAGTGTCCAATCCCTTAGGAAAATGTGTATTAGTTGATAAGGCATGCAAAGATTACTCATTGATGATTAGAGGTCATTATTTTAAGGCAAGTCTCATGATATTTCCATTTGATGAATTCGATATAATTCTTGGTATGGACTAGTTAACCACTCATGATGTGACAGTAAATTGTGGAAAGAAATACATTGAATTGAGATGCAAAAATGGGGACACTCTTCATGTTGAATCAGATAAACAAGACAGATCGCTTGTAGTGATCTCTCACACGTCTACTCAGAGGTATGTAAGACAGGGGTATGAGGCATATCTTTCTTTTGTGATGAATGCCAAAGAAACAGAGTTAAGAATTGAATCAGTACCGATAGTATGTGAATATCCAAATGTTTTTCCCGAAGAATTACCAAGGTTGCCTCTGTTTAGCGAAGTTGAATTTGGTATCTAGTTAGCTCCTAGTACGACACTGATACCGATTGCTCCATACATAATGGCTCCAACTGAGTTGAAGGAATTGAAGGCACAGTTGCAAGAGTTGACGGGAAAAGGTTCTGCAAGACCGAGTTATTTTCGTGGGGTGCTCTAGTACTATTTGTGAAAAAGAAAGATGATTTCATGAGACTATGCATAGATTATCGGCAACTTAACAAGGTGACCGTGAAGAACAAGTATCCATTGTCGTGGATTGATGATCTGTTCGACCAATTGAAAGGAGCCACTTTGTTTTCCAAGACAGACTTGAGGTTGGGATACTATCAGTTGAGAGTAAAAGACTCAGATGTGCCCAAGACTGCATTTCGAACAAGGTATGGGCACTATGAATTTTTAGTCATGCCTTTTGGCTTAACAAATGCCCCTGCAATGTTTATGGATTTAATGAACCGTATATTTCGGCCATACTTGGATAGGTTTGTTGTGGTTTTTATTGATGATATACTGATTTATTCGCGTGATGAGCATGAGCATGCCGAGTATTTTAGGATGGTTTTACAAATTTTACGAGATAATTAGTTGTATGCCAAGTTTAGTAAAAGTGAGTTTTGGCTCAAAGAAGTTGGATTTTGGGGGCATATTGTTTCGGGAAATGGAATTCGAGTCAACCCAAGTAAAATTTCAGCTATTTTTGATTGGAAATTGCCGAAGAATGTATCTTAGGTTAGAAGCTTTATGGGCCTAGCTGGCTATTACTGACAGTTCATCAAGGGATTTTCAATGATAGCTACTCCGATGATGAGGTTGTTACAAAAAGATGTAAAGTTTGAATGGATAGAAAAGTGTCAACAGAGTTTCGAGAAACTGAAAGCATTGTTAACAGAGGCTCCAATTCTAGTACAACCTGAGCCGAAAAAAGAATTTGTGATCTATAGCGATGCATCCTTGCATGATTTGGGTTGTGTGCTTATGCAAGAAGGAAAGGTGATAGCATATGCCTCTAAACAGTTAAAGCCACACGAGAAGAATTACCCAACGCATGATTTAAAGTTAGTTGCCTTTGTGTTTGCATTAAAGATATAGAGACATCATTTGTATGGTGAGAAATGTCGGATATTCACCTATCATAAGAGTCTAAAGTACTTGATGACTCAAAAGGAATTGAATTTGAGGCAACGAAGGTGGCTAGAGTTGATAAAGGATTATGAGTTAGTGATTGACTACCACCCGGGAAAGGCGAATGTAGTCGCCGATGCTTTGAGTAGAAATCCTTATTTACATTGAGGGTTATGAATACGCGAGTGAATTTGTCAGACAATGGTTCCATTCTAGCTAAATTGAGAGCTAGGCTGATGTTTCTTCAAGAAATTTATGAGGCTCAAAAAGATGACAGTGACCTGCAAACCAAAAGAGTTCAGTGCGAGTCAGGTGTTGAGTCCGACTTTTGGATAAATCCTAATGGATGTTTGATGTTTAGAGACAGAGTTTATGTACCTAGGAATGATGAACTTATTCGAAAGATTAATGGATGCTTATCAGTACATCCGGGCAACACAAAAATGTATAATGATTTAAAGAAATGGTATTGGTGGCTGAGTATGAAAAAAAATATTTCTGAGTTTGTATCAAGGTGCTTGATTTGTCAGCAAGTAAAAGCCAAACAACAAGTACCTTCGAGTCTGCTTCTGTGACACCCCTTACCCGTATTTCCCGCCGGAACTGGGCCCGAGGCATTTCTGGATTAGAACCATATGACCGCCTCTTAGGCTTATCGCGACTACTCTCTTAAGTCACCTCATCAACCTCCTCTCGATTGAAGAGGCCTTACTTATACACACGAGGCTCTCGAGACTATATTGAAACTTTTTCAAATTTTAAAATTTTCTCCATCTAAATAGAGACTACACGCCCATGCTAGATGACACACGTCCGTGTGTAGTGACACACGCCCATGTTCACAAACCGTGCATGAGAACTCAAGCATTCTGCCAGTGCCCCACGGTTAGAGTACACGCCCTTGCCCACCACCCATGGTGAACACTGACTAGTTCACACGGCCTTGAGTCTAGATACACGCCCGTGTGGCTAGCCCGTGGCCTACACTACTCAATTTTATCAAAGAGACACGGCCAATGCACACGTCTGTGGGCTGGCCGTGTATCACACATGGCCTAGACACATGTCTGTGTGCCTATCTACATGAACAAGAACTAGGCTATTTTCCAATTATCTTTTCACCCCTTATGCATATATAACAAGTACTCATCCAACACATCTATAAACAACTCATTTTGAAACATAAACTCACAAGGATATCTACATCTTTTCATATAATGAAGTAGCCAACAACTATTGCATTAAACAAAATAGATTATCCATCTATAGGCTAACACCTCTTAGCCATTTACAACAAAATTCACTAACTTGTCTAGCCCTTATACATGCCATATTCAAAACATTAAGTCTATTGTACCAGAGTGAGCTGATAGTGTGGGCTATCTTTCGATTAATCCACTTATCTCTGTTTAACCCTTTTTCTCTATAAGACAAGGGAAAAGAAAAGGAGTAAGCTTTGAGCTTAGTAAGCTTACATGTAAACAATATAACATTATAGTGTGTACTAATCATTTATATAACATTTCATACTAAGCAAGAAACAATCTATGTCCATAATCATGCTTACTCATTTCCTCCTTTTCTATATCCCAACCATATCGACAGCTTAATGTGTACATTCATTATCATGTTCCCCTGAACTTAGCATCACAATATCACATAAAACCACACGTCACAACCTCTTAATCAATTACTTATAGTCAAATTATTCGGTGATTTCGTACTTAGCCCACCATCAGTCTTTTTTAGGGTGGTATCGCACATAGCCCACCAAAAGGTTAGTTACGGTGGTATCACACATAGCCAACCAAATAATAAATAAATGATGCTATCGCACTTAGCCCATCTTAATCAAGCAACAAGGTGGTATCGCATTTAGCCCACCATCAAATGCCATCATAACATGCTCATATGACTATTTCATCATTCATCCAATAATGATTCAATGACATCCACATTTGATCTACTTAAACCACACATGTTTTCAATCATGCCATACACCAATTAACAACATAATGTATATAAAGAAATTACATTGTTTACACATAAACTTACCCTGGTGCAAAACGTTGTAACTAATGGTTTAATCTGTCACCTTGCCTTTTCCACGGTCAAGGTTGATTCCGCGCTCTTCTTGATCTATAATAATGAAATCCATTCATTTAGACCATCCTATGATCTCCATATGTAACACCCCAAACCCGGCCCATTCACTATGACCGAATTTGAAATGCCACTGTGGAAAAACGTTTGAAAATAATCTGACTTGTAGGTAAAGTATATAAAAATTTATTGTCTTTAGGAAAGAAAACCTTGTGTATTTAAAATTTCGAAATAAATTAAGTTGTTACAAAATTCTCGGATTAAAACTTTATTATATATACTTAAGAAAATAAGATCATTTGCAATTAATATTTAAATTGTCAATCCATAATAGAACATAATAATAAAGATACTTAATAAAAATACTTAAATATTTTAATGGGCCTTGTTACAATAAACACTTAATCAAAATACTGAAACTATAATTACTTAATTAATTAAAATATCTTCTGCATGGGCCACCTCATATCCACTCCAACCCGGTCCGATCATCATATCACCTGCGATGTTTGATAAAATATTTGGGTGAGTCACACGGACTCAGTGTGTAACTAATCCACTGGATTCCACCCACATGTTAACCACATATTAACACATATATCAGATAATAATTATCATATTCCTATATTATCACATTCTGGCCTTGGCCCATATTCAAATCACTTATCAAGTAACAAGGTAATTAACCACATAATTTCCACATACTGGGCTTTGTCCATTTCTTATTCAAATCCACATTCACATACTGGGCTTAGCCTATTTCCACATTAATCCACATATCAAATAAAATTATGCAAAGTGCACCCAACCCAAACCTAGGGTCCATCCTCTACACACCCCTTATCCAAATTTACCACACACCGGGATTAACAAATCACCCTCTCCTTTTCACTCCAAAGGCAATCAATGCCGCCCACGTGCAATTGCACAATAATCCACAACGCGACCTCGATCGGCGCCAATCCACGATGTAGCCGTAGCTAACACCAAAACCACGATGGGACACATAGTCACTCATCAACCACGATATGGCACATAGCCTATATCAACCACGATGAGGCACATAGCCACTCATCAAGCCACGTGAACTAAATCGCAATTAATCCACAATGTGACCTCAGTCAACGTCAATCCACGATGTAGTTCAAGGCTAACATCAAACCACGTACTCGAAGTACACCCGTACCTTCTTTCATATCCCAACCCATGCACATGCAACATGTAATAGTGTCATAATAATAAATGCATGCACATGTCATTAAGGCAGACAATCACAATTCCACAAGCATAGTCACATTCACATCGGTACTTTCACATTCTTATCAACAGGTAATACTAACCTATTTATCGATATACCCCATTTTAGGGTATCCATCTCATAACTTTTACTGCATTTTTTAGTACACAATCAACACATACAGATATAGCAAAAACCTAGAAAACGGTGGGTTAATCACACACCTGATTACTTGTAGAACTACGCTTTCAAGATCGATGCTATCACTAAGTGATACTATGGCTATCTGCCTATTTTGCTGCTCTAACGCTAGTCCACACCCCGGTGGCCAATCCCGAACCGCTGAGACAGATCTTTTCTTAAACTTCGGGATAGGAACTTTCCCTTTTCCTTCTTGATCGGCATCTATGTCCATTAATGATATCTTAATCAGAACTAAACGGTTAACTGATAACATCACAATCTAAATATACCAAATTTAGCTATACTTACGAAATATTCTTACCAACGAATCGAATCCCGGAACTTGTCCTACTGCTGTCGATTTTCCCCTTAAAACCAAAGTCAAAAATCGGTCACACTTATATCCCACTTATGGCCTTAGGCCGAAACTACAATGGCTTACCTTGCTGTAGTCGACTCCTTATAAGCTTCTTTAATGGTCCCTACGTCGACACAAACGAAACGCATTAATAAGGCCTTAAGCCCATTCGGCCATGCCTACAACCAAGGCTTGGACACTTGCATTCGGCACACTTAAGAAAAATATCCAAAACCGATTACTAAAGGAATACTTACCACTATCGTTGCTTACCCTTAATGGTCAATCTTCCCAAATCACCTCCCTAGGTTTTGCCACATCCAAGAAATAGAGTTAGATCTCCAACTTTCGACTTTGAAGAGAACAAAAGAAGAAAAAAAGTGATAAGGGGTTTCAAATAAAGATTCGGCTATGGCTCATCAAATGGAGATGCAATATTTGGTGTTTGAGAATCAGGGTAGTGATGGTGTTTCTTTAGAGTTTCAAACAAGGAGAAGCTACTAGGTTCGGCTATGGCACTAATGGCAAATGGGGTATTTGGCCATATAAGAAAAGATGGAGAATTAAAGTTGAAGAAAAGAGAAAGAATAGGGAGAAGAAGTGAGAAGCAATTCGGCTCAAAGAGAGAATTAGAGGAACAACTTTCGGCCAAGGAAAATAAAATTAAGAAAAGAATAGCTAAAGGATGGTCACCCCTATTTATACTACTCAAATTCGGCACTCCTACCTCCTCTCAAATTCCACTTCCTTCTCCTATAATAACTCTTGAACACATATTCAAAATAAATAAAATAACATAAAAACTCTATCTCCTCTTTATCTCTTATCTTCACATTTAAACTAAATAAAATAAGACCTCTATTATCTAAAATAAATAATACAACCATTATCTCCACCTATTCAAAATAAACAAATAACAAAAATAAATCCAACAATTATCCTACTCTAGCCGAATTTTAAAAGGATAAGCAAGCTTAATCCTCTTTCAATTAAAAGTCCATTTGCTGTCCAATGCTTCCTTCTTTCCTGGCGCCAAAAGTCAAAATTAAAACACCCAACTTGTAACACCCTTAACCTGTATCTATCGCTAAATTAGGGTTATGAAGCATTACCGAACAAGACACAGTTTAGCACAATCATTTATTTATTAAACCAAATACACATATTTCATTTCCAATAATAAACAAATTCAAGAATTTGTATAAAATAAAATATGGCTCATACATAACCCATGCTACTATTTCATACCAATCAAGATTTATATTACAAACCATGTGTCGTAATTCAATTACATCATTACTCATAATTTATACAAGTTTCAAAACAAGCTTTCATATATCAAAACCATATTGCACATGTTTCATATTTCTCAAGTCCAAATCATATCACTTCTATGACATTCGATGCAACACCCCTAACACGTATCCGTCGTCGGATTAGGGTTACAGGCATTACCAAATAGCCAAATCTTTTTCAATCAATTAATTCTTATCTTAGACAGACAAAGCACATGGGTATAGTCTATATATATATATATATATACTTGATATACCAAGTTAAAACATATTCAATATAATAATCCACATATACAAAATGATCAAACAACGACTTCTAACCTCATTATTAGCATATTTATCTATTTTATTCTATGATCTGATCACCTATTTAGTGCCACTACCTTTGTAATCGTTTCATGCAAACATGCCTCACGTACTATTTCATGTTTCATCAAGCACAATGAACCTTGTAGTTGGAACTATTAATAAGCATCATTACAGTTACATGCATATATCACTTGACTTTACATCTATAGATTAATAGACAATACACTTCATTTATAAATAAACGAATATATTCGAATACGCAATAACCTTAGCTTTTAATTCATAACCACAACCTAAGTCAAAGACCGAATGAGCCAAATAAACTTCCATAACTTATGCAAAATTTATATTACTAATTGTACTACAATTAAACATACATGAACATAGGTCTCAAAACCAACTTAACCTAAAAACACAAGTATATAAACCATACCTTAACCGAATATTCATTATCACTTTTCCCTAATTTGTAACTACTTATACTTATCATTATCAACGAATCCAACAAGTTAACTTACATATACAATCTCTAATCATAATATCACTCATATTACTTAACCGAATCAACTATATTAAGCAACAACGACCCAAGTCAAGTTTTTCTTCAGCTAGATACATAACATTCATATCACCCATTCACATTTCAAATAGTACCTAAACCACATCCGAATACAAACATTAATTCATAGCATGAGCAAGCCATTTCATCAAAACACATGAACAAGTTTAACCAAAATAGATAGCCATATTCGCATGGCTAAATATATATACATGATCAAGTATCATTAGTAATACAGCTTAGTCTAGCCTATACATGCCTTTTCAACTCAAAAACTAAGTTTATCAATGCCAAAAGAGAGTCGATAATGTGGTTGACTTCTTCAAAGATCCTTCGAGCTCGTAGCTTGAATCAAAAGTCTATAAAATAGAAATAGACAAGCACACACCGTAAGCATACTAGCTTAGTAAGTCTTAAGCAAAAGATAATTCACTAATCAAGTACTTTAACATTTTTAATCAATAAATGTAGAACATTGTATATGTATATTTCAATAAGCAATTTATACAAAATCGAATACTAGTAATGTATTAACTCAATTACTTATACTTCAATACCATCAACCCAGAACTCATCAAAGCACAAAGTACATATATTACATGAATCACATGTTTATAATCATGTAGATTCAACATTCATATCCATTACATTATCACACTAAAAATTCTATTATTTCTATATTCATACCTGTCGATTACAAGCTTAAATTCACATAACACCATTCTTAACATGATATTTCAACTCAAGTAACATTAATCACAACTTACCTTACTTCCGATGAATTCAATGGGACTTAAGCTTACCTGAGTTTTTAACTCCATAGATTCACTATGTTACACCTCGATCAATTTATGGTTTCTTCGTTTTAAAGTATCACCGGCATTAAGCCGGCTAGGCACGAAGCTCGAATATATCATCGGCACTAAGCCTGCTAAGCACGAAGCCCGAATATATCACCGGCACTAAACCTGCTAGGCACGAATCCCGAATATATCACCGGCACTAAGCCTGCTAGGCACTAAGCCTGAATATATCATTGGCACTACGCCTGCTAGGCACTAAGCCCGAATATATCACCGGCACTAAGCCTGCTAGGCACTAAGTCCGAATATATCACTGTCACTAAGCCTGCTAGGTAATAAGCCCGAATATGTCACCGGCACTAAGCCTACTAGGCAATAATGCCCGAAATAATTCATAAACCAGTCCATCAAATTACATTTCTTAACACTATCATCACTAACTAAACATATACACAATTCACATTCACATATCACAACGAATGTACAAATTCTTATCACATATACAAAAACACATCTAATCCATTTTAAAGCCTTTACATTCGGTTAACACATATATTCATACTCAAATTTATCAAATAATTTCATTGAACCTATTCATAAATAATTCTTTAACATACTTTAGCTTAAGGACTTACCTCGACTGTCAACGGACAACGTATACCAGCTATTCGATAATCTTCGCCTTTCATCGATCCAAATCTGATTTCTTTGTTCTTGATCTAAACATATTTAAAATAAGCTCATTCAAGTACATTTCATCTCAATTTAATCCCAAAACACATAAATGGGCAAATTACCATTTTGCCCCTATTATTTCACATTTTTACAATTTAGTCCTATTTGCTTAAAACACAAAGTACACACAATTTGAATAAATACCTTAAGGGCCGAATATCTATAGCACTCATAAAAATCCATACATTTCATTTATTTCACATTTAAGTCCTCTAAAATTTAATTTTCACAATTTAGCCCTAATTATTTAAATTTATCAAAAATTCAAGAACAAAATGTGTTCATCTAGCACCTATCTTTCATTTAACATCAATAACCATCAAAAAGCTTAAAATATCATCAATGGCATATGACACAAACATTATCAATTCACAAAATTAGTACATGGGTTTGATAGTTCTCAAACAACGATTACAAAAACGTAAAAATTATCAAAATCGAGCAAGACACATACCGATTTAAGCTTCAATAGTCTTGAATATTAAAGCTCATCTATGGCATCTTTTTCTTTCACATTCGCCATCCATGAAAAAGATGATCACCATCTTTATTTTGTCTTATTTTAACATATAACATTAATTAAAATGGATTACTATTTTACCCTTTTAAAAATAATATACTTAACATATATTTTAAGGTCATTTTAGACCATTGTCGCCCACTAACTTGTAGAATGGGCTAATTTCCCTTTTAGGACTCCATATTAAAAAGCCATTATCACTTTAGCACTTTTCACTATAGTATGCAACTTTTACACTTTACACGATTAAGTCATTTTTGTCAAATTAAACACTCAAACGATAAAATTTTCTTACGAAACTTTCACACACATTAATACACATATAACAAACACCGAAAATAATATCTAAAAATTTTTCAGAGTTGGATTCATGGTCCCAAAACCACCGTTTCGATTAGGGTCAAATTCAGACTGTTACACAACTGCTGCTCCCACGCCTTGAACCCGGGACCTGTTGGAACCCTTAACTGCAGGTAACGTCCCTGCCACTTTGCCACGGCATTTTCTTGTGACATAATTCACCCTGAACTTCTTTTAACACCTCTTTCCCTATCTCCCCCTTGTCCTAGCGCCAAAGCAAAATAAAAACACGCCCCATGCCGCCAGCGGGATTCGAACCAAGGCCCTTGTTGGCGTCATTCCCAGGCCTTAAGTGGCATCCTTAAGCCACTTTACCAAGCCCCTTTTTATGACCAAAAACGCCCATAAATTATTCTTAAGGCCTCCTCAGCCTAATTTCCTCTTTTTACACTTAAATCCAAAATTTTTCCAAAGCTTTCACCTTCATTCTAAAGTTCGAAAAACTCTTAAAACATCTCCAAATACCCTTAAAACCCACTAGCACTTGGGTTATGCTCCAAACGCATAACCCTTAATCTAGGATGTTACAGTTCTACCCTCCTTAAAAATAATTTCGTCCTCGAAATTACTTACTAACGAATAATCGTACATTTTAACTCACCGCACTACGCTTATGCTGCGCACTCTGATCTTAACAAAACTAACACATTTCTTAGATACTATTTCAAGATTCATCTTCAAAGTTCCATACTTCACTAGCATACAAACACGAACTATCTTACCTTCTAGGCACAGTTTCTAAGTTCACATCCAGAGTTCAAGCACTTCACTAGCACATAAGAATGAACTATCTCAAAGCAATAAATAATATTTCAAAATCAAGGAACTTACCCGCTATCACTTCCTTGGTTGCCTCGCATCCAAACCTTCAGCACCTCTGCTTGGCGTTCCACGACCTTGGCCGAAACCATTTCCTCCATGGTTTAGGCCACGAACCTTTGTTGCTTGAGGACAATTCTTAACCAAATGAGCCTTAGATCCACATCGAAACATACCTTACTATTACCCTAATGTTCTCCTGTGTGAGCTCTCCCACACTGAGCGCATAGATGACTCCGATTCTCAAAAGCTGGCACAGGTGCACGTACAGAATTCTCGATCCTTGGTCTTTTCTGTACATCTCCAAATGATGCTACGGTCCAGAACTTCTCTTATTCCCATTCCTTTCCTTATCTCGGTTCTCTCTTATAGCCTCTTAACTTCTTCAGCTATCCGAGCTTTCTCCACTAGAATGGCAAAGTCTCTTTCTCTGTGCGGAGCAATCAACTCTCGCAACTCATCTCATAGCCCATCTTCAAACCGGACACACCTTTCGTAATCAGTAGCCACATCCCTTTGGCGTACTGACTTAACCGCACAAATTCAGCTTCATACTCTGCTACCGACTTACTTTCTTGAACCAAGTTTAGAAACGCCTTCCTCTGCGAGTCTAAGTAGCTAGATCCAACGTACTTCCCTTCAAACTTAAGCTTAAAATACTCCCAATCCACTCGATCTGCCGGAACACCTTGCCTGACAGTGAGCCACCATCGATAAGCTTCATCTCGGAGCAACGAGACATCACCTTTCAGCTTTTCCTCAGGAGTACAATCCAAATCGTCCATGATTCTTTCAACTGCCTCCAACCAATACTCCGCTACATTCGGATCTACTCCTGATACTCCTCTAAAAACTTCGGCTCCGTTCGACCTAAGTCTTTCCGACATCGATTTTGAGCTCCATTTCCCATACTAGGTCTCGCCACACGTTCTAGTACTCGCAACATAGCGCGATCTCAGATCATCCCCGTCGATCTTCTTTGCTCAACACCAAAAGCTGGTGGTAGTGGCGGTGGTACCCCATTCTCAAATCCTTGACCCGACCTAACGGGTTTCGACACGGCCATTCTACCTCTACCGCGTCTACGACGACCACGTCCCCTAGAACTCATGTCTAACGTCACGATTTAATCTGATTAAAAAGTTTTATGCATTAGAAATTTTGTTTCACTGTTTATCCACGAGCAAATTTTATGATAAGAAGTTTCCAGAAGTAGTTCTTTCGATCAATCAAAGTTTCAGTTTAAGTTCACTACTCTAATTCAGAGAGTCACATCCATTCCTCAATGGAGGCACATTCATTCATCAACAAGAACACATTCATTCAGTGGTATCTACCACACACATTCACTATTCGGACATTTCTGCCCATTCCTATTCCAGGGGTATTTTCGTCATTTGTCCTATAGGGGTATTTTGGTAATAAATTAGGATCAATTTAAAAATCTTTATAAACCAAAGGTATTTCAAAAACTCGGGGAAATCTTGAAAATTTGTTTTCCAAATCAGAGGTATTGCCAAAAAAAATTTCAGAAATCGGGGTTATTTCGGTAATTTTGGAAGTTAGGGGCATTTCCGTAAATTCTCCAAATCAGGATATCTTGATATTTGTACAATGTAAGTTTCGGTATTTTGAAAAGTAGAAACATTTTAGCAAAAGTCGAGGTATTTTTTTTGAAAATCTTAAAAACTAAGGGTATTTTAGTAATTTACCACACAAGGGCATTTTAGTAATTTTCCCAAATCAAAATACCTTGAATTTTTCATAAAATAGAGTTTTTGAACACTTTTGCAAAATAGAGAAATTTTATTAAAATTGAGGGTAATATGGTATTTTTAGAAACCAAGGGCATTTTCATAATTCTTCCACCAGGGGTATTTTAGTAATTTGGCAATTCAAAAAATTTTTTGAGAAATTTTTCAAAATAGATTTTGTTACAAATCGAAGGGGTAATTTTAGGATTTAAAAACTAGGGTTTTTATAGAAAAAATTTACGGCTAGTCCCTTTCGGGTTTTAGTTACTGGGTCTAGCCTATGAATAAGTCCTCTTGGTTAGGGTGAACCGTAGCTACGCACCAGGTAGGATTCAAGTAAAGAGGAGGTGAGTCCCTAGGACTGCTTAAGTACCAAGCTCTTACTGCATCCACTCCTAGACATGCGCACAATGGTTGCCACACCTTAACTCAGCGACTTACTTCACAGGTTTGTTTGATTGTCCTTAAGTCTTATGCATGTGTTTGAGTGTACTAGCCCAAGGGTTCAATAGCCCTAATATTCTAATCTATGAGCCCAACTAAGCCCATAACATTCACATATAAATCACTTTAATAGTCAGAGGTACTTACCTGGTGGACTTCGGGCCGGAGATATAGGTGCCATGCCCGAATAACCTGAAAAATTTCTTTAAAGTCCATATTTTGTAAAGCCCATTTTGAAGATCGTTTGCCCAAAACCTCAAAGTGAGTTTTGAACACGGCTCGATACCAAACTATAACACCCCAAACCTGGCCCATTCACTACTAATCAATTTGAAATGCCACTACGAAAAACGTTTGAAAAATAATCGACTTGTAGGTAAAGTATATAAAATTTATTGTCTTTAGGAAAGAAAACCTTGTGTATTTAAAATTTGAAATAAATTAAGTTGTTACAAAATTCCTGATTAAAACTTTATTATATATACTTAAGAAAATAAGATCATTTGCAATTAATATTTAAATTGTCAATCCATAATAGAACATAATAATAAAGATACTTAATAAAAATACTTAAATACTTTAATGGGCCTTATTACAATAAACACTTAATCAAAATATCAAACTATAATTACTTAATTAATTAAAATATCTTACGCATGGGCCACCTCATATCCACTCCAACCCGGTCCGATCATCATATCACTGCGATGTTTGATAAAATATTTGGGTGAGTCACACGGACTCAGTGTGTAACTAATCCACTGGATTCCACCCACATGTTAACCACATATTAACACATATATCAGATAATAATTATCATATTTCCATATTATCACATTCTGGCCTTGGCCCATATTCAAATCATTTATCAAGTAACAAGGTAATTAACCACATAGCTTCGACATACTGGGCTTAGCCCATTTCTTATTCAAATCCACATTCACATACTGGGCTTGGCCCATTTCCACATTCATCCACATATCAAATAAAATTATGCAAAGTGCACCCAACCCAAACCTAGGGTCCATCCTCTACACACCCCCTTATCCAGCCTACCACACACCAGGGGATTAACAAATCACCCTCTCCTTTTCACTCCAAAGGCAATCAATGCCGTCCACGTGCAATTAAGCACAATAATCCACAACGCGACCTCAGTCAGTGCCAATCCACGATGTAGCCGTAGCTAACACCAAAACCACGATGGGACACATAGTCACTCATCAACCACGATATGGCACATAGTCGATATCAACCACGATGAGGCACATAGCCACTCATCAAGCCACGCGAACTAAATCGCAATTAATCCACAATGTGACCTCAGTCAACGTCAATCCACGATGTAGTTCAAGGCTAACGTCAAACCACGTACTCGAAGTACACCCGTACCTTCTTTCATATCCCAACCCATGCACATGCAACATGTAATAGTGTCATAATAATAAATGCATGCACATGTTATTAAAGGCGCACAATCACAATTCCACAAGCATAGTCACATTCACATCGGTACTTTCACATTCTTATCAGCAGTAATACTAACTGTTTATCAATATACCCCATTTAGGGTATCCATCTCATAACTTTTACTGCATTTTTAGTACACAATCAACACATACGAGATATAGTAAAACACGGAAAAGCAAGTGGGTTAATCACACACCTGATTACTTGTAGAACTACGCTTTCAAGATCGATGCTATCACTAAGTGATACTACGGCTATCTGCCTATTTTGCTGCTCTGACGCTAGTCCACACCCCGGTGGCCAATCCCGAACCACTGAGACAGATCTTTTCTTAAACTTCAGGATAGGAACTTTCCCTTTTCCTTCTTGATCGGCATCCATGTCCATTAATAATATCTTAATCAAAACTAAACGGTTAACTGATAACATCACAATCTAAATATACCAAATTTAGCTATACTTACTAAATATTCTTACCAACGAATCGAATCCCGAAACTTGTCCTACTGCTGTCGATTTGCCCCTTAAAACCAAAGTCAGAAATCGGTCACATTTATATCCCACTTATGGCCTTAGGCCGAAACTACAATGGCTTACCTTGCTGTAGTCGACTCCTTATAAGCTTCTTTAATGGTCCCTATGTCGACACAAACGAAAGGCATTAATAAAGCCTTAAGCCCATTCAGCCATGCCTACAACCAAGGCTTGGACACTTGTATTCCGTACACTTAAGAAAAATATCTAAAACCGATTACTAAAGGAATACTTACCACTATCGTTGCTTACCCTTAATGGTCAATCTTCCCAAATCACCTCCCTAGGTTTTGCCACATCCAAGAAATAGAGTTAGATCTCCAACTTTCGGCTTTGAAGAGAACAAAAGAAGAAAAGAAGTGATAAGGAGTTTCAAAAAAAGATTCGGCTATGGCTCATCAAATGGAGATGCAATATTCGGCTTTTGAGAATCAAGGTAGTGATGGTGTTTCTTTAGAGTTTCAAACAAAGAGAAGCTACTAGGTTTGGCTATGGCACTAATGGCAAATGGGGTATTTGGCCATATAAGAAAAGATGGAGAATTAAAGTTGAAGAAAAGAGAAAGAATAGGGAGAAGAAGTGAGAAGCAATTCGGCTCACAGAGAGAATTAGAGGAACAACTTTCGGCCAAGGAAAATAAAATTAAGAAAAGAATAGCTAAAGGATGGTCACCCCTATTTATACTACTCAAATTCGGCACTCCTACCTCCTCTCAAATTCCACTTCCTTCTCCTATAATAACTCTTGAACACATATTCAAAATAAATAAAATAACATAAAAACTCTATCTCCTCTTTATCTCTTATCTTCACATTTAAACTAAATAAAATAACACATCTATTATCTAAAATAAATAATACAACCATTATCTCTACCTATTCAAAATAAACAAATAACAAAAATAAATCCAACAATTATCCTACTCCAGCCGAATTTTAAAAGGATAAGCAAGCTTAATCCTCTTTCAATTAAAAGTCCATTTGCTGTTCAATGCTTCCTTCTTTCCTGGCGCCAAAAGTCAAAATTAAAACACCCAACTGCTGCTCCCACGCCTTGAACCCGGGACCTGTTGGAACCCTTAACTGCAGGTAACGTCCCTGCCACTTTGCCACGGCATTTTCTTGTGACATAATTCACCCTAAACTTCTTTTAACACCTCTTTCCCTAGCTCCACCTTGTCCTAGCGCCAAAGTAAAATAAAAACACGCCCCATGCCGCCAGCGGGATTCGAACCAAGGCCCTTGTTGGCGTCATTTCCAAGCCTTAAGTGGCGTCCTTAAACCACTTTACCAAGCCCCTTTTTATGACCCAAAACGCCCACAAATTATTCTTAAGGCCTCCTTAGCCTAATTTCCTCTTTTTACACTTAAATCCAAAATTTTCCCAAAGCTTTCACCTTAATTCTAAAGTTCTAAAAACTCTTAAAACATCTCCAAATACCCTTAAAACCCACTAGCACTTGGGTTATGCTCCAAATGCATAACCCTTAATCTAGGATGTTACACCATACATCAAATTCTACACTTGAGCAAAAATAACCATTTTGCCCTTGTATAATGGCAAAATTACGATTTTGCCCCTAGGCTCGTAAATTATTTTTCAACACATTTTCTCAATAAATAAGCCTAGCTAAACATTAAATTATCTTACAACTACTGACAAATCTAACTATTTCATGCATTTATTAGACATTTTCAATCCTTGCATTTGAGTCCTACTTAGGTGTTTTCATGCAAACACCTTTCACAAAATTTGTCTCTCATCTCCCTAACATTCATTTTCTTCCCTAAAAACTCAAGCTAACATTATAAATGCTCTCATGGTAAGTCTTTAGATTTTCAACCATATCACAAATTTGTCCCCTCATTAACTAGCTTAAGCTTTGAGGACTTCAAAAGTGCAAAAATTATCAAATAACACTATCATAATTACTTACTTCCAAAAGAGATAGTTTGGCTAAAATTTTAAACCCCCAAAGCTCTATTTCTTCTTCAAATTTTTGGTGGAGATGAAAAGTGAATAGTGAAAGATGATAGCTTTTCTTTTTACCATATTTTATTCATCTTTTCTCACCTAATTTCATTCAATTGACTACAATTAATGCTCTTGTCCGCTTTACTATCTATGGCCGGCCAAGACATTCTCTAAGGCCTAATTGCACTTTAAAGACCTCAAATTTCTTAATCTATGGCTATTAGACACCTTTACCTTGAAAAATAGAACTTTTGCACTTTATGCGATTTAGTCCTTTTTCACAATTAAGCATGCTATCGCTAAAATTAAAGCACCAAAATTTTTACATAGCCATATATTAATACTATAACACATAAAATAAGATCAAAAAATTTTCCTTATCCTTGGTTTAATGGTCTCGAACCACTGTTTTGACTAGCCCCAAAATCGGGCTATTACAACTCTCCCCCTTTAGAGATTTTCACCCTCGAAAATCTTACCGGTAAAGAGGTTTGGATATTGATCTCTCATGGCTCTTTTCGGTTCCCACGTAGCTCTTCTACACTGTGTTTTTGCCACAACACCTTTACTAAGGCTATGCCCTTGTTTCTCAACTGTTTCATCTCTCGAGCCAAGATTTTAATCGGCTCCTCCTCATATGTCATATCTGGTCGTATCTTAATTTCTGTTGAAGGAATCACATGCGAAGGATCGGAGTGATAATGCCTTAACATCGATACATGGAACACATTGTGTATTTTCTCTAACTTTACAGGCAAAGCCAACCGGTATGCCACTGGCCCAATCCTTTCAATAATCTCATACAGCCCTATGAATCTTAGACTTAATTTACCCTTTCGACCAAATCTCACTATTTTCTTCCACGGGGACACTTTCAGAAATACCTTGTCGCCCACTTGAAACTCAATTTCCTTTCTTTTCAAATCTGTGCATGACTTTTGTCGGTCCGAAATAGTCTTCAGACTATCCTGGATCACTTTCACCTTCTCCTCAGTCTCTCTAACTAAATCAACCCCATGAATTTGCTTCTCACTCAATTCGGTCCAATATAAGGGAGTCTGACACTTACAACCATACAAGGCTTCATACGGTGCCATTCTTATGCTCGACTGATAACTATTGTTGTAAGCAAATTCGACCAATGGTAGGTATCTTTCCCAACTACCTTCGAACTCTAACACACAGCATCGGAGCATCTCCTCAAGAACTTGGATCACCCTCTTAGATCGTCATCGGTTTGAGGATGGAATGCAGTACTAAAATTCAACCTTGTACCTAAGGCCTCTTGTAACTTCTTCCAAAACCTCAAAGTAAATCTCGGGTCTCTATCTAAGATAATGGATATAGGCACTCCATGCAATCTTACCACTTCTGTAGTATACAATTCGGCTAACTTATCCAGCCAATAATCAACACGCACCGATATAAAGTGACCTGACTCCATTAACCTATCAACAACAACCCACACAACATCTTTCTTTTTCGGAGTCAAAGGCAACCCCGTCACAAAATCCATGGTGGTTCGATCTCACTTCCACTCGGGAACCATCACTAGTTGAAGCAATCCTGAAGGCACTTGATGCTCAGCTTTCACTTGTTGACAAATTAGACATCCTGTTACATACTTCTATATGTCCCTTTTTATTCCCAACCACAAATAAAATTTCTTCAAATCATTGTACATTTTCGAACTACCCGGTGTACTAAAAAATAACTACTATGTGCCTCATGTAAAATTTTTCGGATCAGCTCCTCATCTCTAGGGACACAAGTTCTATCATGAAACATCAAACAACCATCCGAACTTACTGGAAAATTAGAATCATTTTCGATTCACACTTGGCTCTTTTAGCTTGTATCTCACTATCATTCCTTTGAGCCTCACATATTTGTTGAACAAATAGTGGCCTAGCTCTCAACTAGGCTAATATAGTTCCATCATTAGACAATGCCAAACTCGTGCTCATGGCTCTCAAAGCATACAGGGATTTCCTACTCAGGGCATCCACAACCACATTCGCTTTTCCTGGATGGTAATCAATCACTAACTCATAGCCCTTCAATAACTCAAGCCACCGCCATTGTCGCAAATTCAAATCCTTTTGATCCATCAAATACTTCAAACTCTTATGGTCTGTGAACATTCGGCATTTCTCTTCATACAAATAATGTAGCCAAATCTTTAACGCTAAAATAATTGTGGAAACTCCAAGTCATGAGTTAGATAATGCTTCTCGTGCGATTTTAACTGTCTCGAGGCATAAGCGATTACCTTACCCTCTTGCATCAACACACACCTGAGACCATTTAATGATGTGTCACTATAGACCACAAACTCTTTGCCCGACTCGGGTTGCACCAAAACCGACACCTCAGTCAACAATGTTTTCAATCTCTCAAAACTCTGCTGACATTTCTCAGTCCATTCAAAATTAACATCTTTGCACAAAAGTCTCGTCATCGGAGTAGCAATCATGGAAAATCCCTTCACAAAACGTCTGTAGTACCCCACTAAACCTAAAAAGCTTCTGACTTCCGGCATATTTCTTGGCGATTTCCACTCTAAAATAGCTGAGATTTTACTCGGATCAACTCTAATACCATCTCCCGACACTATGTGTCCTAAGAATCTGACCTCTCGAAGCCAAAACTCGCTCTTGCTGAATTTAGCATACAACTGCTTGTCTCTTTATAGTCTGCAAAACAATTCTCAAGTGCTCCTCATGCTCACTCTCATCCCGAGAATAGACTAATATATCATCAATAAAAATGACTACAAACTTATCCAAGTACTGTTGGAAGACAAGGTTCATTAAATCCATAAAAATAGCAAGAGCATTCGTTAATCCGAATGGCATGACCAAAAACTCAAAATGACCATACCTCGTTTGAAATGCCATTTTTGACACATCTTGCTCCTTAACCCTCAACTAGTAATAACCGGACCTTAGGTCTATCTTAGAGAACATCGTAGCTCCCTTCAGTTGATCAAATAGGTCATCTATTATCGGTAAAGGATACTTATTTTTCACTGTCACTTTGTTGAGTTGTGTGTAGTCTATACACAATCTCATCGACCCATCTTTATTTTTCACAAATAGTACCGGTGCACCCCATGGTGAATAGCTCAATCTCACAAAACCCTTATCCGTTAATTCTTGTAACTGAACCTTTAGTTCCTTCAACTCTAATGGGGTCATCTATATGAAGCAACTGAAATAGGTGTTGTTCTCAAAATTAACACAATTCCAAACTCGACTTCTTTAACTGGGAGTAACCCGAGTAACTCTTCCGGGATACATCTGAATACTCAAATACAACCAGCACTGTTTCAATCTTTACCTCAGACTCTTGAGTATTTAACATGAAATCGAGATAAGACTCGCACCCTTTTCTCAAATATTTCTCAGCCACCATGGAAGAAATCATCACCTGTAAACTATCTGACTCACCTGATTCAACCCGAATAACATCTCCATTTTCACATTTCAATTCAATAAATTTACTACCATAATTCATTAAAACACCATGGGTAGTCAACCAAACCATACCGAGAATCAAATCAAAGTCATCAAACAGCAACAACATAAGGTTTGCCAGAAAATAATGACCCCTAATTTTCAAAGGAGAGTTCCTACACACCTTATCAACTAACACATGTTTACCTAAAGGGTTCGACACCTTTACCACAAACTTAATAGACTCAACAGTCATCCTCAAACTAGATGCCAATCTTATACAAATATAAGAATGGGTTGACCATGGGTCAATCAAAGCAATAACAAAGGTGTCATAAATAGAAAATGTACCCGTTATTACATCTGGCGATGATGCCTCTTCTCGAGCACGAACAGCATAAGTCCTTGCTGGCGTCTGACCCTCTGGCCTCACAGTAGAGTCTCGTGATACACCTCTACCACTAGTCCCATCTCCCGGGTTCTTTTGTGGCATACCTCTAGAGGATGCACTGCTTGATCTTATCTCTTGTTTCTTCTCCTTGTCATTTCTTTCAGGGCAATTTTGGATGAAATGGTCGGGGAACCACATTTATAACAATTTCGAGTGTTTCCCAAACACTCCCCAGTGTGATTTCTACCACAACTTGGGCACTCTAGTCTGGACTTTGGATTGCCAACACTTGCCATCGAGGTGGCCTGAACTCTTGAACCTGAGTACGTGTTGCCTCACTCTCTTTGCGAATACCCGACTGATGCAGTCGCCCTAGGATTCACTTCCTTAGACCTCTTAGATTAAGCTTGGTAATATTTACTCATCGGTCTTTTTCTTGAATCCCTGGCCTCACTCACAGCCTTCCTCTTTTCCTTACTCAATTCTTCAGCCTTACTGGCCCTATCCACCAATACCATAAACTCTTTTAGCTTTAAAATCCCGACTAAGAGTCTGACATCTTCATTCAACCCATCTTCAAATCTCTTGCATAAGATAGCTTCCGTGGACACACATTCTTGTGCGTACTTACCGAGCTTAACAAATTCGCGCTCATATTCAGCCACAATCATTTTTTCCTTACTTCAGCTCAAGGAATTCCTTCCGTTTCTGGTCCATAAACCTCTGACTTATGTACTTCTTTGGAACTCCTCCAAAAAGAAGTCCCACATTACCCTTTTCGTAGGAACCACTGATGTCAGCGTTTTCCATCAATGGTATATTGAGTCCCTCAGCAAAGACACAGTGCATTTTAAGATCTCCTCGGGTGTATAAGAGAGCTCATCAAACACACTCATTGAGTTCTCAAGCCAAAACTCCGCCCACTCAAGGTCATCATCTATATTGGCTCTAAATTTCTTGGCCCCACGCTTCTAAATTTTGTCCACTGGGGGCTTCGTTATCCTTACTAAATCTATACCTTGAGGAGCCACTGGAACTGGCTGAGGTATAGGAGGAGGTGGAGGAGGTTGAGCGTTGGGGTTTGCTCGTACATACTTAGTGTACCAGTTACTTATCATTTGTAAAAAGGCTTTTCGAGCCTCTTCTCCTTAACCCCTAATCTTGGGTCCACTTTGCATAGGTGCGGTCCCTTACCCGGAAGCCAGCGTATTGCTAGCTGCGTCATCAGTAGCTGATTGATCGGGATCTATGCACTATACAGAAACAAGTTTAAAATCATCAGAAGCCACCACACTATCATTATACGCTTATGGCATGTATAGTTAGACTCCTACACACGTTACAGTAGTCTGAGAATCGACTGAACCATAGCTCTGATACCATAAATGTGACACCCCTTACCCGTATTTCCCACCGAAATCGGGCCCGAGGCATTTCTGGATTAAAACCACATGAACGCCTCTTAGTCTCAACATGACTACTCTCTTAAGTCACCTCCTCATCATCACTCTCGACTTACGAGGCCTCACTCATACACACGAGGCTCTCGAGACTATATCAGAACTTTTTTGAATCTTAAAATTTTCTCCATCTAAACAGAGACTACATGCCCATGCTAGATGACAAACGCCCGTGTGTAGTCACACACGCCCATGTTCACAAACTGTGCATGAGAACTCAAGCATTCTGCCAATGCCCCACGGTTAGAGTACACGCCCCTGTCCACCACCCGTGGTGAACACTGACTACTTCACATGCCCTTGAGTCAAGACACATGCCCGTGTGGCTAGCCCGTGGCCTACACTACTCAATTATGTCAATGAGACACGGCCAATGCACACGCCCGTGGGCTGACCGTGTGTTACACATGGCCTAGACACTTGCCTGCGTGCCTCTCCACATGAACAAGAACTAGGCTATTTGCCAATTATCTTTTAACCCCTTATGCATGTATAACATATACTCATCCAACACATCCATAAACAACTCATTTTGAAACATAAACTCACAAGGATATCTACATCTTTTCATATAATAAAGTAGCCAACAACTATTGCATTATACAAAATAGATTATCCATATATAGGCTAACACCTCTTAGCCATTTACAACAAAATTCACTAACTTGTCTACCCCATATACATGCCATATTCAAAACATTAAGTCTATTGTACCAGAGTGAACTGATAGTGTAGGCTATCTTCTGATTAATCCACGTATCTCTGGTCAACCCTTTTTCTCTATAAGACAAGGGAAAAGAAAATGTAATGGCCTAAATTCAAGGTTATCGGAACAATGGTTTCGTAACCATAAATCTGATTTAAAGAGAATTTTATTTTTATATTTTGCATGAATATTTATATGATAGGAAAATAATATTAAAATATCGATAGAAAAATTTTATCGATTTAGTGGTTAGTTAGAAAAAGCAATTATTGAAGGAATTGGGTAAAAACAAGGTATCGAAACCTTGATCTCATAAGATTGAGTAGAAAATATTTTTTTAAATATTTATAAAATGTTAGTAATGTAGTATTGAAATTTCGTTAGAAAATTTTAACGTTTGGGTAGGTAATTAAATGAAAAGGACTAAATTGTAACAAATACAAAATTATGGGAAATGATTAAATAGTTTAAATGATAAAAGAAATAGGGCTTAATAGGAAAATAGACCCAAGGTCTATTTGGGATGGACGGCAAGGGCATGAAATCAGTATGAAAATAAGGAGAATTAAGGGCAAAATTGGAATATTGCAAAATTTACTTAATAAAGCTAGGACTAAAGTGGAATTATCTAGATATCTCTTCATTTTTCTTCATTCTCATCAGCTAAAAACACCATAGGAGGGTTTTCTAAGCTGGTATTTTATAATTGTTGCACCAAGTAAGTTAATCATTGCCTATTTCTTGTAATTTTTGTGTTTTTAAGACTTTTACAACTAGGTCCGACTATTAAATTCATTAGTTTTTGATTTTATGGATGAAATTGAAAGTTACCATGGTTGAGTGCCATAAGTTTATGATGAAATGAAATTAAAGCTTTAATTTGTTTATGAGATGATTTTATTAGGTAATTCCAATAGAAATTGTTTTTTTTAGATCTAAATTGTGAAAATATTTGGAAGTAAAGTCTATTACTGAAATTCTGATTTCCAAAGGTTATAAAGTAGTTTAAAGTGATAGAATAAAGTTTTAATTGAGAGAAATCAGCTCAATTGAGAAGTTAATTGAGCAGGGACAAAATTATCATTTATTGAAACTTAGGGGAAAAATGGTAATAAACAGTTTGCACTAAAACAGTTTTGGACAGCAGCAGTAGACTAATTTTTAATAATCACCATAAATTGTATAAATCTAATTAGAATATGAAAAAAAATATTAAATTAAATCTTATTGAGTCTAGTTTCTCATAGAAGAAATGGTGTAAGCACTATATTTGTAAATCATAAGATATAATGAATTTTGTGAGATAACGTCAGAATGAATTCGGGTCCCCCTGTTCTATCTTTAGAAAATCATAAAACATTGGATAAAAATAATTAGGGGCTTAAATTTATATGTTTAGAATTATTAATGAGTCTATTTTAAATATAAATAAACAAGAACATCATCCAAATCTTGTATGAAGAGATAATTAATTTTTAGTGAAGAAGGGTCAGAACTGTCAAACAGCAGAATAGGGGTGACTTTAAAGAATAAACTGTACTTATTGGATAAACCAAAAATTCTAAAACTTTTGTGGTAAGAATATATTTGAGTCTAGTTTCAGGTAAAATTATTTGATCTTAATTTGGAGTTCTTTAGATTAAGATAAAAATAATTTAGTGACTATGACTCAAGTAGACAGCTTTGAATGAACTATAAATAATAATAGAATTATAGTGAATGCTACATGCGAAAATGAAATGTATTGAATTGATGATTGAATTTATTTATTTAGATCCAGAAAACTCAAATACAAAGCTAGATCGAGGAAAGGAAAAAGCCCCGGATTAGTAGATTTTGTATACGAACTAGTATCAAGGTAAGTTCATGTAACTTGAATTATATTCTTAAATGCTTGAAATATATGTTATTGATGTGAATATAATTTGAATGTTCATTGTATGAAAATTGATGAAACATTGATATATTTGATAAAAAGGGGAAGAAATCCCGGGTGAATGAAAGGAAAATTCGATGGATCTCTGAAAAGGAATTACGATAAAAAGGATCTAACCCGGACGGGTGATCCTATCCTAATATAGCCCTCCCGAAGAATATGTGAAAAATGGATTTAGCCCGAACGGGTAATCCAAATTAGGGTCTGAATTTAGCCTGGACTAGTAATTCAAATCCAAGCTCATTAGAGTAATTGTCATTGCAGGGGATTTAGCCTGGACTGGTAATCCCGACAATACTCTATGAGTTTATATTATGGGGGATTTAGCTCGGGTGGTAATCCTCTGTAAGGATGAGGTTCATGGAGTGTGCTCTCGAAATGGAAATGTGCGACATGAACATGAATTGACGGACCGGATTTGTACACTAAAGTGTACCTGAAATCCATCGAAATTCGAGAAATTCAACGGGATAAATATGGAAAAATAATAAGGGAATGGAAATCATGGTATTGATGAGCTCATCAATCATGGTATATATCATTGGTACATGGAAATTATTGAACTAACTTGAATGTTGAACTTGTATGTTAGGGTAATAATGCATTGAATGGATATATGAATGTTTATTGCATTCTATTGAAAATATTAGGTAAGTATAATTCTTGTTACATGGGCTTACTAAGCACAAAGTGCTTACCCTGTTTCCTTTTCCCCTGTTTTTAGTGTTAAGAGCTCGGAGGTCAGATTCGGTAGGAGACACATCACACTATCAACCCCAATATTTTGGTATATAAAGAAACTTTATTTTGGAAATCAATGGCATGTATAAGCTAATAAAGTAGATGTTAATATGAAATGAATGTAAGGTCAACCATTGGTATGGCTAACAAATTTTAGTTTTAGTATGTAATGAGGTTATCTTATAAATATGCATGGAACTATTTTGAAAATATGTTGAATTGGATTGGTTAATGTGAATTGGTCTCTATAACATCCCAATTTATACCCTAGTAGGAACAGTGGTTTGAGACCACAAATCTGATGTCGAAATGTTAATTTAATATTATTTTTTGTGTGAATAGTATGTGACATGGTCTGCATGAAAATTCTGTGTGATGATTTGATCGTTTTAGTGTCGAATTAAGATAAATGATTTAATCGCGTAAAGAGTAAAAGCTATGTGCTGATTTATAATTACTTGAGTATTGTTGTCTTATTAATGTGGGGGCCTTAGGAGGCAATTAGCCCAATTTTAAGATAGTGGAGTGTTAAATGACAAGATAACCATATTGATAATTTCTTTTATATGTTTAATGAAAGGGCAATTTGGTAAAACAAAAATTAAGTTAATTATATGAAATAAAACATGAATTAGTGGATTTCATGCTCATCTTTGCCAAAAATTGAAAGAAAAAGAAAGAAAATAAGCCTCCTAGGTTGCGGCTAAGACTTTGGCTAAATTGAGGTGAGGTTTGTCTTCGATTTCTAGTGATTTATACGTTTTTGTAATCGTTGCTTCTTCTACTATCAAGCCCATGTTGTAATTTTTTGAATTGATGATGTTTTTGTGATGAGCCATTGATGAATGTGTGAGCTATGTGCTAGATGATAGTGATTTATGAATACTTGGTGTTGGATTAACATGTTTTATCTTTGGATTTTTGATGAAATTGAGTATTTTGGGTTAAATTATGAAAAGTGTAAATTGAGGGACTAAAATGTGAAATAAATTAAATGTGTGGACTCCTATGAGACTAAGGAGAATTCAGCCTAAGCATAGTGTAATGAAATTTTGAGTATTTGATGATTTTGTGAGATAGGGACTAAAGTGTCAAAATGTGAAAATGTGAGGGCTATTTTGTAAAATACCCTAAATATGTGTGTTTGGATTGAAATGAATGAATTTATGATTGAATGGATTGAATTTAAATGTGTATAGACCAAGAACGGAGAGGTTTGAATCGAGATCGAGGCAAAGACAAAGTGCTCGATTAATCGACCATTTTGGTATTTTGACATCTAAGGTAAGTTCGGATATAATACTAGTTGTAAAATTTATCTATGTGATATAAATTGAATGGATGTATATGTATCTATGAGATTTGAAATGCTATGTGCTGAATTGAGATAAAGGGGCACTAAGTGTGCGAAATTTGAAACGAGAAAAAGATGATTGGCACTGTGTGTGCGAAAAGATAAAAGCTTCGGCTTATCGACTTGGCACTGTGTGTGCTATACCGATATAAGTTCGGTTTAATGTACTGGCACTAAGTGTGCGGTGATGATTATGTTTCAGTTATGAAATTGGCACTAAGTGTGCGAATAAACCAATGGAATAGCAAAGGTTGAACAAGAGGTAAAAATTGAACAATTGAGTAGCATAAATGGTAAGTAACTATGTGTTGATCAAGGTCCGTATGAACCTATGTGGTTGATAATAGATTTAAGAGTGGATTGAATAGATAATTGAGTATGTGGTTGAGATTGATAATGTTCCTAGTTGTGCCTTTATCTATGTGATGGTACATATATATATACATATCGATGTTGTTGTATTGAGTAATATGTATTATATTACGAACTTACTAAGCTTTTGAAAGCTTACTATGTGATTTGTTTCTCTGCCTTGCAGTGTCAGTAAAGCTAGCTCGGATCTGGGATCATCAGCTTCTCAATCACACTATCAGCATTCTATTTTGGTACTTTTGGAAAGATGTATATAGCTAGAATATGGCATGTATAGGCTAGTTAATTGAATCAAGTTTGAGATTTGTAAGTAGCCATGAGATGTGGCTAGATATGTGATAGGTTTGGCATGAATGAATGTGGTATATATATGATACATCTTTTGGCATAATTTGTAGATTGATAAATTTTTTATTGAGTGGTAACTTTGTGTTGATAAATGCTAGTAGGGGTAGAGAGATTTGGGAATGAATTAAGCTTGTGATAGAATAAGTATTGATATTGAATTGGGTATGATTAAAGTTGGTATTGATTGCTTGTTTTCAATTACTAAATTGGTATGCTTTTAGATGGCAATATGTGCATGAGATGTTTGGTTGATTGGCTTGTAGGTTTGGCCCTAAGTGGGTGGCATGTTGGCCTTGCAAAAATGGCCTATAATGTCGCACGGTTAGGGCACACAGGCGTGTCTCAGATCATGGGTAAATTGGCATAATGTGGCTTAAACTGCACACGGCCATGGCACGGGCGTGCCAACAGGTCGTGCGAGAAATGGCAGTATATGGCCGTATAGGACACGGCCTTAGCACACAGGAGTGCTTGTTAGCTGTGTTTATTTTGGCAGTATGTAACCATGGGGAGGTCACACCGGTGTGTCATGTAGCCGTGGGAGAGGCACGGCCTACCCCCACGGGCGTGTCTCCCGTATTCTAGAAAAGTTTCAATTTTTCATGAAAGTTTATATGTGTTTCGGTTTAGTCCAAACTCGGTTTATAAGCATGCTTAGGGTCTTGATGACTCGTTTAAGGGACACTATAATTGTATACAAATGTATTTGATGATGATTGACTTTATGTCGTGAATGCGATGTAAAATGATCCTATTGTTTGGTAATGCCTCTACACCCTATTCCGGCGAGGGTCTCGGGTTAGGGGTGTTACATTTTATTGGTATCAGAGCTACAGTTTAGTCGATTTTTGAACTAACGTAGCGTGTGTAAGTCTAGCTATACATGCCATATTGTAAAGTTACGATAGTGTGATGAAATCTGACAGTTGTAATGTGTTTTAATATAGTAATGGATCCCGATCGAGTAGTTGCTGACGATGTAGAGAGTAATGCGCCTGCTCCTGCTCAAGGGACAACGCCGGCCACATCAAGGCCAAATGATAGTGGTGGGGAAGGTGAGGCTAAGCAAGCCTTCTTCCGTATGATGAGTGAATGGTTTTCAGAATTTGTTAGAACAAATCTGAATGCCCCACAACCTCCACCCCTACAAGTACCTGTTGTGCCACAAGTTGTAGATCCGATCAGATTGAATAAACCTTTTGTGGATAAGATTCGCAAGTATGGGGCCGAAGAGTTTAGGGCCACAGCTAATGACGATGCTGAGCGAGCCAAGTTTTAGCTTGAAAATAAAATCAGAGTATTTGATGAGATGTTGCTAAACCCTGAAGAATGCATTAAGTGTGCAGTTTCCTTGTTGAGAGACACGGCTTACAATTGGTAAAAAAACATTGATATCTATAGTTTTGAGAGAGAGAATAACTAGGGATCTCTTTCAAGTCGAGTTTAGAAAGAAGTATATCAGTTAGCACTTCATTGATCAAAAACGTAAAGAGTTTTTAGAGCTGAAACAAGGTCGTTTGTCTATTACTGAGTACGAGTGAGAATTTGTACGATTGAGTCAATATGCTAGAGAGTGTGTTTCTATCGAAGCTACTATGTGCAAACATTTTATAGAGGATTGAATGAATACATTAAGTTGTTGGTTGGAATACTGGATATAAATGAATTTGTTGTATTAGTTGAAAGAGCATGCAAAGCTAAAGAGCTCGGTAAAGAAAAGAAGAAAGCTGATTCTGAGGCTCATGATGAAAAAAAGATTGATGAATAAATTCTCTCAATCTTCAGCAAAGAGATATAAAGATGCAAGCAATCATTCAAATGCCTCGTTTGGACATCCAAATAGAGATCATTCGAGACAGAGTACTGGTTTACGAATTCAAGCACCGAATGAAACAAGTGTTGGCAGTGTTAAGAGTAACAAGCCCGAATGTAGACAATGTGGGAGACGACATGTGGAAGAGTGCTGAGGCAAGTATAACAATAGAACATGCTATAAGTGTGGATATCGAGATCATTTCATTCGAGAATGCCCAAAGATAGTCGAAGAAGAAAATGTTCAGAACGAAAGACCAAGTAATGTGAAAGCCAGAGGTAGACCAACTAGGAGCATCAAAATGTGAATGAAAGTCAGAGAGGAATGATTGATATAGCTGTAAGGTCAGAAGCAAGAGCACCTGGCCGAGCCTATGCTATACGTGCACGAAAGGAAGCATCATCTCCAAACGTGATCACTGGTACTTTTACTTTATTTAATAATGATGTCATTGCATTGATAGATCCTGGATCAACTCATTCATATGTGTGTATGAATTTAGTATCGAATAAGAATCTATCTGTTGAGTCTACTGAATTTGTGGTTAAAGTATCGAACCCCTAAGGCAAGTGTGTTTTGGTGGATAAGGTGTGCAAAAATTGCCCGTTGAAGTTTCGTGATTTATGTTTCCCGGTCAATTTGATGTTGTTACCATTTGATGAATTCGACATAATTCTAGGAATGGATTGGCTTACTTTGCATAATGCCATCGTGAATTGTAAGAGAAAGAATATTGAATTGAAGAGTCAGAATAGTGAGATAGTTCGAATTGAGTCTAGTGATATGAAAGGACTACCAGCTATTGTATTTGTGATGAAAGCTATGAACTATGTGAGAAAAGGTTGTGAAGCTTATTTGGCGTACGTGATTGATCCAAAAGTGTCAGAAAGGAAAGTTGAATCTGTGCCTGTGATATGTGAGTTTCCAGATGTGTTTCTAGAAGAGTTACCAGGGTTTCTCCAATTAGAGAAGTTGAATTTGGTATTGAGTTAGTGCTGGAAACTGCTCCTATTTTGATAGCTCCATACAGAATGGCACCAACATAATTGAAAGAGTTGAAATCTCAGTTGCAAGAATTGACCGACAGAGGATTTGCACTACCTAGTTTTTCACCCTGGAGAGCTCCTGTATTATTTGTGAAAAAGAAAGATGGAACTATGAGAATGTGTATTGATTATCGACAATTGAACAAAGTGATGATAAAGAACAAATATTCGTTACCTCAGATTGATGATTTGTTTGATCAGTTGAGAGGAGCTACAGTATTTTTTAAGATAGATTTGAGATAGGGCTACTATCAGTTGAGAGTTAAAGAATCCAATGTGCCAAAAATTGTATGCAGAATGAGGTATGGACATTTTGAATTCTTAGTGATGCCTTTTAGACTAACAAATGCCTCTGCGGTGTTTATGGATTTGATAAATCGAATATTCAGACCGTATTTGGATCACTTTGTGGTCATGTTCATTGATGATATTTTGATTTATTCGAGTGATGAGATGCAAGATGCCGAGCATTTAAGAATCGTGCTACAAACTATGCGTGAGAAACAATTGTATGCAAAGTTTAGTAATTGTGAATTTTGGTTGCCTGAGGTCAATTTTCTGGGGCATATTGTATCCGCTGCTGGGATACGAGTCGATCCGCATAAAATCTCTGCTATTTTGGAATGAAAGCCTCCGAGAAATGTGTCTAAAATTCGTAGTTTTCTCGGACTAGCAGGATATTGTAGACGATTTGTGAAAGGCTTCTCAATGATTGTGACTCCTTTGACAAAGTTGTTACAGAAGGATGCTAGATTTGAGTGGTCAAAAAAGTGTCAACAGAGTTTTAAACAGTTGAAAGTGTTGTTAACAGAAGTGCCAAGGTTGATTCAACCTGAATCAGGCAAAGAGTTTGTAGTTTATAGTGATGCATCGTTGAATGGTTTGGGCTGTGTGCTGATGCAAGAAGGAAAAGTCATCGCTTATGCTTCGAGACAGTTAAAACTACATGAAAAGAATTATCCAACGCATGATCTTAAATTGGCTGCGATTGTATTTGCATTGAAGATTTGGCGTCACTATTTATTCGGTGAAAAATGTCATATTTATACTAATCATAAGAGTTTAAAGTATTTGATGACTCAGAAAGATTTGAACTTACAACAGAGAAGATGGTTAGAATTGTTGAAAGACTACGAACTTGTGATAGATTACCACCCGGGTAAAGCTAATGTTGTAGCTGATGCCTTGAGTGGGAAATCATTATACGCTTTATGAGCTTTGAGTAATCAAAAGATCTATGTTATGCTAATGCGGTTGTAGCTAAATTGAAAGTAAAATCGTTGTTTATACAACAGATATGTGAGACTCAGAAGATTGATAATGAGTTGTTAGCAAAAAGAGTTCAATGTAATTCGAATGCGAAATCAAAATTTCGAGTTGATAGGAATGATTGTTTGAGATTCAGAGATCGGATTTGCATTCCGAGAAATTCAGAGTTGATTCAAATGATTTTGACTGAAGCTCACAATGGTCATTTGACTGTACATCCGGGGAGTACGAAAATGTATAATAATTTGAAACAGTTCTATAGGTGGCAGGTATGAAGAGAGATATTTCTGACTTTGTGTCAAAATGTTTAGTTTGTCAGCAAGTTCAGGATGAACATCAAGTTTCGTCCGGTTTATTGCAACCGATTATGATTCCTAAGTGGAAATGGGAGAGGATCACGATAGACTTTGTGTCAGGTTTGCCCTTATCTCCGAGCAAGAAAGATGCGATCTAGGTGATAGTTGATAGATTGACGAAATTAGCTTATTTCATTCCGGTGAGAATCGATTATTCTTTAGATAAGTTGTATAAATTGTATATCGATGAGATTGTGAGATTGCACGGAGTACCGTTATCTATAGTGTTTGACAGAGATCCGAGATTTACCTCACGATTTTGGAAGAAATTACAAGATACTTTAGGCACAAAATTGCATTTCAGTACTGCTTTTCATCCGCAAATAGATGGTCAATCCAAGCGAATCATTCAGATTCTTGAAGACATGCTGAGATGTTGCATACTTGAATTTGAAAGCATGTGGGAAAGGCATTTATCATTGATTGAGTTTGCGTCTAACAACAGTTTTCAATCTAGCATTAAAACGGCACCATATGAGGCTCTTTACGATCGAAAGTGTCGAACTCCATTGTATTGGATCGAGCTGAGTGAGAGCAAGATTCACGGGGTTGATCTCATAAAAGAGACTGAGCAGAAAGTGAAAGTAATTCGTGACAGTTTGAAAGCAGCCTCAGATCATCAGAAGTCTTATGCAGATTTGAAACGAAAGGATATTGAATTTGAGGTTGGGGATAAAGTGTTTCTGAAAGTATCTCCGTGAAAGAAGATACTTCGATTTGGTAGAAAAGGCAAGTTGAGTCCGAGGTTCATTGGACCGTATGAGATTGTTGAACGAGTTGGACCGGTTGCTTATAGATTGAGATTGCCATCTGAATTAGAAAAGATCCATAATGTGTTTCATGTGTCAATGCTTCGACGGTACAAATCAGATCCATCTCATGTGATCGCTCCTACTGAGGTTGAGATTCAGTCAGACTTGTCGTATAGCGAAGAACCGATCCAAATTTTGGCACGAGAGACTAAAGAGTTGAGAAATAAGAAAATTTCCTTAGTGAAAGTACTGTGGCACAAACACGGAATTGAGGAGGCTACGCGGGAGCCTAAAAACGTTATGAAAGAGCAATATCCTCATTTATTCATTGGCAAGATTTTCGAGGATGAAAATCCCTAAAGGGGAAAGTTGTAACATCCCAGGTTAGAACCTAAGGGGGAGACCACAAATCCGATGTCAAAATGTTAATTTAATATTATTTTTTGTGTGAATAGTATGTGACATGGTCTACATGAAAATTCTGTGTGATGATTTGATCGTTTTAGTGTCGAATTAAGATAAATGATTTAATCGCGTAATGAGTAAAAGCTATGTACTGATTTATAATTACTTAAGTATTTTTGTCTTATTAATGTGGGGGCCTTAGGATGCAATTAGCCCAATTTTAAGATAGTGGAGTGTTAAATGACAAGATAACCATATTGATAATTTGTTTTATATGTTTAATGAAAGGGCAATTTGGTAAAAGGAAAATTAAGTTAATTATATGAAACAAAAACATGAATTAGTGGAGTTCATGCTCATTTTTGCCGAAAATTGAAAGAAAAATAAAGAAAATAAGCTTCCTAGGCTGCGGCTAAGACTTTGGCTAAATTGAGGTGAGTTTTGTCTTCGATTTTTGGTGATTTCTATGTTTTTGTAATCGTTGCTTCTTCTACTATCAAGCCCATGTTGTAATTTTATGAATTGATGATGTTTTTGTGATAAGCCATTGATGAATGCGTGAGCTATGTGCTAGATGATAGTGATATATGAATACTTGGTGTTGGTTAACACGTTTTGTCTTTGGATTTTTGATGAAATTGAGTATTTTGGGTTAAATTGTGAAGAGTGCAAATTGAGGGACTAAAATGTGAAATAAATGAAATGTGTGGACTCCTATGGGACTAAGGAGAATTCGGCCTAAGCATAGTGTAATGAAATTTTGAGTATTTGATGATTTTGTGAGATAGGGACTAAAGTGTTGAAATGTGAAAATGTGAGGGCTATTTTGTAAAATTCCCTAAATATGTGTGTTTGGAATAAAATGAATGAATTGACGATTGAATGGATTGAATTTAAATGTGTGTAGACCAAGAACGGAGAGGTTTGGATCTAGATCGAGGCAAAGACAAAGTGCTGATTAATCGACCATTTTGGTATTTTGACATCCGAGGTAAGTTCGGATATAATACTAGTTTTAAAATTTATCTATGTGATATAAATTGAATGGATGTATATGTATCTATGAGATTTGAAATGCTATGTGCTGAATTGAGATAAAGGGGCACTAAGTGTGCAAAATTTGAAATGAGAAAAAGATGATTGGCACTGTGTGTGCGAAAAGATAAAAACTTCGGCTTATCGACTTGGCACTGTGTGTGCGATACCGATATAAGTTTGGTTTAATGTATTGGCACTAAGTGTGCGGTGATGATTATGTTTCAGTTATGAAATTAGCACTAAGTGTGCTAATAAACCAATGGAATAGCAAAGGTTGAACGAGAGGTAAAAATTAAACAATTGAGTAGCATAAATGGTAAGTAACTATGTGTTGATCAAGGTACGTATGAACGTATGTGGTTGATAATAGATTTAAGAGTTGATTGAATAGATAATTGAGTATGTGGTTGAGATTGATAATGTGCCTAGTTGTGCCTTTTTCTATGTGATGATACATATATATATACATATCGATGTTGTTGTATTGAGTAATATGTATTATATTACGAACTTACTAAGCTTTGGAAAGCTTACTGTGTGATTTGTTTCTCTGCCTTGTAGTGTCAGTAAAGCTAGCTTGGATCTGGGATTGTCAGCTTCTCAATCACACTATCAGCATTCTATTTTGGTACTTTTGGAAAGATGTATATAGCTAGAATATAGCATGTATAGGCTAGTTAATTGAATCAAGTTTGAGATTTGTAAGTAGCCATGAGATGTGGCTAGATATGTGATAGGTTTGGCATGAATGAATGTGGTATATATATGATGCATCTTTTGGCATGATTTATAGATTGATAAATTTGTTATTGAGTGGTAACTTTGTGTTGATAAATGCTAGTAGGGGTAATGAGATTTGGGAATGAATTATGTTTGTGATAGAATAAGTATTGGTATTGAATTAGGTATGATTAAAGTTGGTATTGATTGCATGTTTTGAATTGCTAAATTGGTATGCTTTTAGATGACAATATGTGCATGAGATGTTTGGTTGATTGGCTTGTAGGTTTGACCCTAAGTGGGTGGCATGTTGGCCTTACAAAAATGGCCTATAATGTCACACGGTTGGGGCACACGGGCTTGTCTCGGACCATGGGTAAATTGGTAGAATGTAGCTTAAACTACAGACGGCCATGGCACGGGAGTGCCTACAGGTCGTGCGAGAAACGGCAGTCTATGGCCGTATAGGACACGGCCTTAGCACACGGGAGTGCTTGTTAGTTGTGTTGATTTTGGAAGTATGTAACCATGGGGAGGTCACACGAGTGTGTCATGTAGCCGTGGGAGAGGCACGGCCTACCCCCACGGGCGTGTCTCCCCTGTATTCTAGAAAAGTTTCAATTTTTCATGAAAGTTTATATGTGTTTCGATTTAGTCTCAACTCGGTTTATAAGCATGCTTAGGGTCTTGATGACTCGTTTAAGGGACTCTATGATTGTATAGGAATGTGTTTGATGATGATTGACTTTGTGTCATGAATGCGATGTAAAATGATCCTAAACTCTAATCCGATGACGGTCTAGGGTTAGGGGTGTTACAGTCTCAGTTTAAAAATTTGCAGGGAAGGCTAGATATTTATAAAAGGGTTATATTGAGTAAAAAAATTGTAAACTCTGTAAATGCCTCGTACCCTATCCCGACAACGAATACGGGTAGGGGGTGTTACATTTGTTGGTATCAGAGCTACAGTTTAGCCAGTTCTAGGACTGACATAACAAATATGGATTAGCTATTCATGTCATTTAAATTATTATTGATAGTGTGATATCTCCTAACCATTTAAATTGTTTTTTTCTTATAGTAATGTCATCCGACCGAGCTCAATCTGAGGAAGCTGGGAGTCATGCTCCGCCTTCATTACAAAGAGAAGAAACTTGCAGTAGAAGGCCCGGTACGAAGGGTCAAGGGAAGGAGGCAAAAATAGACTTCTTTCAAATGATGAATGAATGGTTTACTCAGTACATAAGAACTAGCCCTATAGTGCAGCAAACTCAAGCTCCCCCTCCTGCTCCTCCACCAGTTCCCGAGATCCCACAAGGTACAGGTACTGAATCTGTTAGAAAAGGGAAAGCTCCGGTTGATAAAATTCGAAAATATGAAATTTGAAGAATTTTGAGCGTTAGATTGATGATGATCTGAGCGGGCTGAATTTTGGTTAGAGAATACTACTCGGATTTTGGAGGATTTATCTTGTACATCAGAAGAATGTCTGAAATGTGCCGTCTCATTGCTAAAAGACATAGCTTATCATTGGTGGAATACTAAATCTTCAGTTGTTCCGAAAGAAGAAATTACATAGGAATTTTTCCAGACTGAGTTCAAAAAGAAATATATTAGCCAGAGGTTTCTTAATCAGAAAAGAAAAAAAATTTCTTGAGCTAAAACAAGGCAATAGATCGATATTTGAGTATGAAAGAGAATTTGTTCGGTTGAGTAAATATGCTCGGGAATGGGTACAGTTAGAAGCGGAAATGTGCAAACGATTCGAAGAAGGGTTGAATGAAGAAGCTATTGATCGAAATTCTTGAAATTCAAGAGTTTCCTACATTGGCAGAGCGAGCTTATAAAGCAGAAGAATTGAGCAAAGAAAAGAAATAGGATGAGAGGGAAGCTCAAATTTTTAGTAAAAGACTAATAGAAAAATCCCAATTTTCTGCTCCAAAGAAATTGAAGAAGTACTAGGATCGTTCTACCTCAGCCACTGGGTATTCAAGTAGAGAGTGAGGTTCTCAACGCACTAATCCAAGACCTTCCACTCCATCAGTGACCAGTGTTGGCAGTGTTGGTACCCCTAAGCCGAGATGCCAGTATTGTAATAAAGCTTATTTTGGTGAGTGCCAATTTAAGAGCGGGGCTTGTTACTGATGTGGTTCTTTTGACCATTTCCTCAGAGATTGTCCAGAAAGGGGTGAAAAAGAAGCTGAACAGATATCGAAGCCGAGTAATCCAGCTTTGAGGGGTAGACCATCTCGACCATCTGGTAATGTCAATGAGGAGCTACAAAAGATACTGCAAGCAGGCCTGAGACACGAGCACCTGCTAGGACATATGCCATTCGTGCCAGAGAAAATACCTCAGCACCTGATGTTATTACTAGTACATTTTCTTTACTTGACACTGATATTACTACATTAATTGATCCTGGTTCTACGCATTCATATATATGTGTAAAGCTTGCATGTGTTAAAGATTTATCTATTGAACCTATTGAATTTGTTATTAAAGTCTCGAACCCCCTGGGCCAATCTATTTTCGTGGATAAAATTTGTAAAAATTATCCACTGATGGTAAGAGGTTATTGTTTCCTAGCTGATTTGATGTTACTGTCATTTGATGAGTTTGATATGATATTGGGAATGGATTGGTTAACTCAGCATGATACAGTAGTAAACTGTAAACAGAAATATATTGTGTTGAAGTGCCAGAATGGCGAATTACTTCGGGTTAAATCTGATCAGACAGAGGGATTATCTGATGTGATTTTAGTTATTACTACTCATAGGTATGTCAAAAAGGGGTATGATGCATTTCTTGCTTATGTATTGGATACCAATGTATCTGAATCGAAGATTCAGGCAGTGCCAGTGGTATGCAAATTTTTCGATGTGTTTCCAGAGGAATTACTAGGGTTGCCACTAGAAAGAGAAGTGGAATTTTCTATAGATTTGATTCCGGGAACTACTCTGATTTCCATAGCTCTGTACCGGATGGCTCCTACAGAATTAAAGGAATTAAAGACACAGTTGCAAGAACTTATTAACAGGGGTTTTGTCCGACCGAGTCATTCACCTTAGGGTGCTCCGATTTTGTTTGTGAAAAAGGAAGAGGGGTCTTTGAGATTGTGTATTGACTATCGGTAGCTCAATAAGGTAACTATGAAGAATAAGTACCTGTTGCCCCAGATTGATGATTTATTTGATCAGTTGAAAGATGCCACAGTATTCTCGAAGATTGATCTCGGATCAGGTTATTACCAACTACGGGTAAAAGAGTCACACGTGCCAAAGATAGCTTTCAGAACCAGGTATGGGCATTATGAGTTTCTGGTTATGCCGTTTGGGCTGACTAATGCACCTGCAGTATTTATGGATTTGATGAATCAGACATTCAGACCGTACTTAGACAGATTTGTGGTAGTATTCATTGATGATATTTTGCTTTATTCTCGAGATGAAGAAGAACACGCAGAACATTTGAGAATTGTGTTGCAAATTCTACGAGAGAAGCAGTTATATGCTAAATTCAGTAAATGTGAATTTTGGCTTCGAGAGGTGGGTTTTCTTGGACATATTGTATCTGCCGAAGGCATCAGAGTAGATCCAAGTAAAATCTCAGCTATTGTCAATTGGAGTCCACCAAAGAATGTATCTGAAGTTGGAAGTTTCTTTGGTTTTACTAGTTATTATCAGAGATTTGTACAGGTATTCTCTATGATAGCTTCTCCGATGACTCTATTATTGCAAAAAGATTTAAAGTTCGAGTGGACTGATGAATGTCAGCAGAGTTTCAACCGATTGAAAGATCTACTAATGAAAGCACCAGTATTAGTGCAGCCTGAACCGAGTAAGGAATTTGTTATTTACAGTGATGCCTCATTAAATGGTTTAGGTTGTGTCTTGATGCAAGAAGGTAAAGTAATAGTCTATGCTTCAAGACAACTTAAACCACATGAAAAAAATTACCCGGTACATGATCTTGAATTAGCTGCTATTGTATTTGCGCTGAAGATATGGCGGCATTACCTGTACGGTGAGAAATGTCATATTTATACTGATCACAAAAGCTTGAAATATTTGATGACACAAAAAGATTTGAATTTGAGACAGCGCAGGTGGCTTGAACTAATAAAGGACTATGATTTGATTATTGATTACCATCCGGGTAAGGCTAATGTTGTAGCTGATGATTTGAGTCAGAAATCTCTGTTTGCTTTACGAGCTATGAATACTCGGTTGTCACTGGCTAATGATGGTTCAATTATAGCTGAATTGAGAGTTAAACCAACATTTCTCTGACAAATATGTGAAGCTCGGAAGAATGATGAAAAGTTCTGAGTTAAATGAGCACAGGTGAGAGTCAGTCGATTCTAAATTTCATGTTGGGATTGATGGTTGTATGTTATTTAGAGGTAGGGTATGTGTACCGAAGAATTCAGAGCTCATACAGAAGATTCTACACGAAGCTCACAATAGTACTATGTCTATACATCCGAGAAGTAATAAATTGTATAATGATTTGAAGAAGATGTACTGGTGGTCAGGTATGAAACGTGATATTTCTGAGTTTGTATCAAGATGTCTGATATGTCAACTCGGGGTTACTTCAGCCAATTACTATATTGGAATGGAAATGGGAAAGAATCAATATGGATTTTGTATCGAGGTTACCGTTGTCTCTGAGGAAAAAAGATGATATTTGGGTGATTGTTGACCGATTGACAAAGTCAGTGCACTTTATTCCAGTACGTATGGATTATTCTTTAGATAAACTGGCTGAACGGTACATATCTGAGATTGTCAGGCTACATGGAGTGCCTGTCTCCATTATATCGGATAGAGATCCCAGATTTACATCTCGTTTCTAGAACAAATTGCAAGAAGTTTTGGGTACGCAGTTGTATTTCAGCACTGCATTTCATCCTCAAACAGATGGCCAATCTAAGCGTATAATTCAGGTATTGGAAGATATGCTCTGATGCTGTATACTAGAGTTTGAAGGTAATTGGGAGAAATATCTACCTTTGATTGAATTTGCTTACAATAACAGTTATCAGTCCAATATTAAAATGGCTCCGTATGAAGCCTTGTATGGTAGAAAATGTAGAACATCGTTATATTGGACAGAGCTCAGTGAAAAAAAGATACATGGGGTTGATTTAATTCGGGAAACATAAGAAAAAGTAAAGGTTAATTGGGATAGTTTAAAAGCAGCTTCTGATCGCCAAAAATCATATGTCGATCTTAAAAGAAAAGAGATTGAATTTCAGGTCGGTGACAAGGTATTCCTAAAAGTGTCTCCTTGGAAGAAAGTTCTCCAGTTCGGTCAAAAGGGTAAATTGAGTCCAAGATTTATCGGGTCATATGAGATTATAGAAAGAATTGGACCGATCGCTTATCGATTTGCATTACCATCGGAACTTGTTAGAATCCATAATGTTTTTCATGCATCTATGCTACGACAATATCAGTCAGATCCTTCACATGTTATTTCGCCGACAGAAGTGGAGATTCAACCGGATATAACTTACAGTGAAGAACCGGTCAAGATATTGGTACAGGAAACAAAGGAGCTTAGAAATAAAAAGATAAATTTAGTGAAAGTATTATGGCAAAAGCATGGGATTGAGGAAGCGACATGGGAACTGGAGGAGACAATGAGGAAACAATATCCAAACCTCTTTACTGGTAAGATTTTCGAGGACGAAAATCCTTAAAGGGGGAAAGTTGTAATGGCCTAAATTCAAGGTTATCGGAACAATGGTTTCGTAACCATAAATTCGATTTAAAGACAAGTTTATTTTTATATTTTTGCATGAATATTTATATGATAGGAAAATCATATTAAAATATCGATAGAAAAATTTTACCGATTTAGTGGTTAGTTAGAAAAAGCAATTATTGAAGGAATTGGGTAAACATAAGGTATCGAGACCTTGATCTCGTAAGATTGAGTAGAAAATATTTTATAAATATTTATAAAATGTTAGTAATCTAGTATTAAAATTTCGTTAAAAATTTTAGCGTTTGGGTAAGTAATTAAATGAAAAGGACTAAATTGTAACAAATGTAAAATTATGAGAAATGATTAAATAGTTTAAATGATAAAAGAAAGAGGGCTTAATAGGAAAATAGACCCAAGGTCTATTTGGGCTGGATGGCAAGGGCATGAAATCAGCAAGAAAATAAGGAGAATTAAGGGCAAAATTGGAATATTACAAAATTTACTTAATAAAGCTAGGACTAAAGTGGAATTATCTAGATATCTCTTCATATTTCTTCATCCTCATCAGCTAAAAACGCCATAGGAGGGTTTTCTAAGCTGGAATTTCATAATTTTTGCACCAAGTAAGTTAATCCTTGTCTATTTCTTGTAATTTTTGTGTTTTTAAGACTTTTACAACTAGGTCCTACTATTAAATTCATTAGTTTTTTATTTTATGGATGAAATTGAAAGTGACCATGGTTGAGTGCTGTAAGTTTATGATGACATAGCATGAAATTGAAGCTTTAATTTGTTTATGAGATGATTTTATTAGGTAATTCCAATAAAAATTGATTTTTTAGATCTAAATTGTGAAAATATTTGGAATTAAAGTCTATTACTAAAATTCTGATTTCCAAAGGTTATAAAGTAGTTTAAAGTGATAGAATAAAGTTTTAATTAAGAGATATCAGCTCAATTGAGAAATTAATTGAGCAGGGACAAAATTATCATTTATTGAAAGCTTAGGGGAAAAATGGTAATAAACAGTTTGCACTAAAATAGTTTTGGACAGCAGCAGTAGACTAACTTTGAAAAATCACCATAAATTATAGAAATCGAATTAGAAGATGAAAAAAATATTAAATTAAATAATATTGAGTCTAGTTTCTCATAGAAGAAACGGTGTAAGCAATAGATTTGTAAATCATAAGATATAATGAATTTTGTGAGACAATGTCAGAATGAATTCTGGTTCCCTTGTTCTGACTTTATAAAATCATCAAAAATTGGATAAAAATAATTAAGAGCTTAAATTTATATTTTTAGAATCATTAATGAGTCTATTTTCAATATAAATAAATTAGAACATCATCAGAATCTTGTATGAAGAGATAATTAATTTTTAATGAAGAAGGGTCAGAACTGTCAAATAGCAGAATAGAGGTGATTTTAAAGAATAAACTGTACTTATTGACTAAACCAAAATTCTAAAAATTTTATGGTAAGAAGATATTTGAGTCTAGTTTCAGGAAAAATTATTGGATCTTAATTTGGAATTCTGTAGCTCAAGATAAAAATAATTTAGTGACTATGACTCAAGTAGACAGCTTTGAATGAACTATAAATAATAATAGTATTATAGTGAATGCTACATGTGAACATGAAATGTATTGAATTGATGATTGAATTTATTTATTTAGATCCGGAAAACTCAAATACAAAGCTAGATCGAGGAAAGGAAAAATTCCCGGATTAGTAGATTTTGTATACGAACTAGTATCGAGGTAAGTTCATGTAACTTGAATTATATTCTTAAATGCTTGAAATGTATGTTATTGATGTGAATATAATTTGAATGTTCATTGCATGAAAATTGATGAAACATTGATATATTTCATAAAAAAGAGGAAGAAATCCCGGTTGAATGAAAGGAAAATTCAATGGATCCCTGAAAAGGAATTGACGGTAAAAAGGATCTAGCCCGGACGGGTGATCCTATCCTAATATAGCCCTCCCAAAGAATATGTGAAAAATGGATTTAGCCCAGACGGGTAATCCAAATTATGGTCTGAATTTAGCGTAGACTGGTATTTCAGATCCAAGCTCATTAGAGTAATTGTCTTTGCAGGGGGTTTAGCCTGGACTGGTAATCTCGACAATACTCTATGAGTTTATATTCTGAGGATTTAGCACGGGTGGTAATCCTCTGTAAGGATGAGGTTCGAGGGAGTGTGCTCTCTGGAATGAAAATGTGCGCACATGAACATGAATTGACGGACTCGGATTTGTACACTAAAGTGTACCCCTAGAAATCCATCGAAATTCCTAGAAATTCAATGGGATAAATATGGAAAAATAATAAGGGAATGGAAATCATGGTATTGATGAGCTCATCAATCATGATATATATTATTGGTACATGGAAATTATTGAACTAACTTGAATGTTGAACTTGTGTATGTTAGGGTAATAATGCATTGAATGGATATATGAATTTTTATTGTAATGTATTGAATATATTAGGTAAGTATAATTCTTGTTACATGGGCTTACTAAGCACAAAGTGCTTACCCTGTTTCTTTTTCCCTTGTTTTGTAGTGTTAAGAGCTCGGAGGTCAGATTCGGTAGGAGACACATCACGCTATCAACCCCAAGATTTTGGTATATAAAGAAACTTTATTTTGGAAATCAATGGCATGTATAAGGTAATAAAGTAGATGTTAATATGAAATGAATGTAAGGTCAACCATTGGTATGGCTAACAAATTTTAGTTTTAGTATGTAATGAGGTTATCTTATAAATATGCATGGATCTATTTTGAAAATATATTGAATTGGATTGGTTGATGTGAACTGGTCTCGGTTTAAAAATTTGCAGGGAAGGCTAGATATTTATAAAATGGTTATATTGAGTAAAAAAATCATAAACTCCGTAAATGCCTCGTACCCTATTCCGACAATGAATACGGGTAGGGGGTGTTACAGAAAAGGAGTAAGCTTTGAGCTTAGTAAGTTTCCATGTATACAATATAACATTATAGCATGTACTAATCATTTATACAACATTTCATACTAAGCAAGAAACAATCTATGTCCATAATCATGCTTATTCATTTCCTCCTTTTCTATATCCCAACCATATCGACAGCTTAATGTGTACATTCATTATCATGTTCCCCTGCACTTAGCATCACAATATCACATAAAACCACACGTCACAACCTCTTAATCAATTACTCATAGTCAATTATTCGGTGGTTTCGCACTTAGCCCACCATCAGTCTTTATTAGGGTGGTATTGCACATGGTCCACCAAAAGGTTAGTTACGGTGGTATAGCACATAGCCCACCAAATGATAAATAAACGATGCTATCGCACTTAGCCCATCTTAATCAAGCAACAAGGTGGTATCGCACTTAGTCCACCATCAAATGTCGTCATAACATGTTCATATGACTATTTCATCATTCATGTAATAATGATTCAATGACTACCACATTCGATCTACTTAAACCACACATGTTTTCAATCATGCCATACACCAATTAACAACATAATGTATATAAAGAAAGTGCATTGTTTACACTTAAACTTACCTCGGTGTAAAACGTTGTAACCAACGGTTTAATCTGTCACCTTGCCTTTTCCACGATCAAGGTTGATTCCGCGTTCTTCTTGATCTATAACAATGAAATTCATTCATTTAGACCATCTTATAATCTCCATACATCAAATTCTACACTTGAGCAAAAATGACCATTTTGCTCTTGTATAATGGCAAAATAACGATTTTTCCCTAGGCTCGTAAATTATTTTTCAACAAATTTTCTCAATAAATAAGCCTAGATGAACATTAAATTCTCTTACAACACACATCTAACTATTTCATGAATTTATTACACATTTTAATCCTTATATTTGAGTCCTACTTAGGTGTTTTCATGCAAACACCTTTCACAAAATTTGTCTCTCATCTCCCTAACATTCATTTTCTTCCCTAAAAACTCAGCTAGCATCATAAATGCTCTCATGTCAAGTCCTTAGATTTTCAACCATATCACAAATTTGTCCCCTTATTAGCTAGCTTAAGCTTTAAGGACTCCAAAAATGCAAAAATTATCAAATAACACTATCATAATCACTTACTTGCAAGGGAGATAGCTTGGATGAAAGTTTAAACCCCCAAATCTCTATTTCTTCTTCAAATTTTTGGTGGAGATGAAGAGTGAATAGTAAAAGATGATAGCTTTTCTTTTTACCATATTTTATTCATCTTTTCTCACCTAATTTCATCCAATTGACTACAATTAATGCTCTTGTCCCCTTTACTATCTATGGCCAGCCAACACATTCTCTAGGGCCTAATTTCACTTTAAGGACCTCCAATTTCATAATCTATGGCTATTAGACACCTTTACCTTGAAAAATAGAACTTTCACACTTTATGCGATTTAGTCCTTTTTCACAATTAAGCATGCTATCGCTCAAATTAAAGCACCAAAATTTTCACGTAACCATATATTAATACTATAACACATAAAATAAAATCAAAATAATTTTCCTTATCCTCGGTTTAGTGGTCTCGAACCACTATTTTGACTAGCCCCAAAATCGGGTTGTTACAGCTTCAACCTATTATGGTTCCCAAGTGGAAATAGGACCGTGTTACTATGGACTTTGTAATGGGTTTGCCGTTGACACTTAGCAAGAAATATGTTGTATGGGTTGTGGTAGATAGACTTACGAATTCGGCCCATTTCATACCGGTACGTGTTGATTATTCGCTTGATAAGTTGGCAGACTTGTATGTTTCTTAGATTGTGAGGCTACATGGAGTGCCTTTATCGATTATATCGGATAGAGATCTGAGATTCACATACCAATTTTGAAAAAATTTGCAAGAAGCATTGGGAACAAAGATGAGTTTTAGTACGGCTTTTTACCCACAAACTGACGGACAGTCGAAGAGATTAATATAGATACTTGAGGATATGCTCCGGTGTTGTGCTCTTGAGTTTCAGGGTAGCTGGGAAAAGTACCTCCCATTAGTAGAGTTTGCATACAATAACAATTTTCAGTCAAGTTTAAAAAATGGAGCCTTACGAGGCTTTGTGTGGGTGTAAGTGCTGAACACCTTTATACTGGACTGAACTCAAGAAAAATTAGATTCACAGGGTCGAGCTGGTTAGAGAAACTGGAGAGAAAGTAAGGGTGATTCGAGATATTTAAAAGCTGCTTTTGATAGACAAAAATCCTACTCGGATTTGAAAAGGAAAGAGATTGAGTTTCAAGTTGGTGATAAAGTATTCTTGAAAGTGTCACCATGGAAGAAAGTTCTCAGATTCGATCGGAAGGGCAAATTGAGTCCACGTTTTATTAGACTATATGAGATTACCAAGAGGATAGGGCTGGTAGCCTATCAATTGGCTTTTCCATCTGAATTGGAAAAAGATTCATGATGTGTTTCACGTGTTTATGTTACGTCGTTACTGATCAGATCCTTTGCATGTAATCACACCTATAGAGGTCAAAATTCAACCCGACATGACATATGGCGAAGAATCGGTAAAGATTTTAGCACAGGAGGCCAAACAATTAAGGAATAAAAGGATAGCTCTTGTGAAACTATTATGGCAAAGACATGGGGTAGAAGAGGCTACATGGGAGCTCGAGGAGGCTATGAGGAACCAGTATACAAACCTTTTTGCTGGTAACATTTTTCGGGACGAAAAGCCCTAAGAGGAGAATTGTAAAAGCCTAATTTAGGGCCTAGTCAAAATAGTGGTGCGAGACCACAAATTCGAAGTAGAAATAAGTGTTTTATGATTTTTACGAGGCTTATGTTGTGTTTGCATGATTGTGTGAAAATTTCATGAGGAAATTTTATTTATTAGTGATTAATTTGTCTATTAGGACTAAATTGCAAAGATTAGAAAATATAAGATTTTAGAAGATTTAAGTATGAAATAGCATCATAAAAATTATTAGAAGTCCTTATTTAGCAATTAGACCATTAAATGTCAAGATGGACAAAAATGGGCATGGGAAAGAACAATCTCAAGAAAGGGACTTAAGGGCATTTTAGTCATTTCGTTAATAAAAGATTAAAAAGGGGAAAATAAAGCAAAATTTGCTCATCTTCTTCAAGCTAGGGCCGAAAATTTCAAGTTCTCCTTAGCTAGGGTTTCTTCAACTTCCAAGCTTGATAGTAAGTGCAACCTAGCCCCGTTTTTAATGTTCTTCGTTTTTTTTAGATTATCGTAACATGATTTAGCTATTTCTAGCTATATTTTGAGCTAGGGTTCAAATTAAAAAATTTATCCATGTATGACATGCATGTATTTTGATGTTTTATAGAAAAATATTAAATTTTAATGTGTGATAAATATCTTTTTCTATGTGATTTTCATGAAAAGTGCATAAAAAGACCAAATTGTAAAGGTTGTAAAAATGGTCATACATGAGTGAAATAGTAGAAATTGAAGGCTGTTGTAGTTAAGATAATGATTTGGCTAGCCTTGAAATAAAAGAAAGTTGAATGAAATTCATTGTACGAGCCTAGGGGCAAAAGTGTAATTATGTGCAAGTTTAGGGGCAAAATTGTATTTTTTCCAAAGTATGATTCATGAGTCAATTTAGTCAATGTGAGTATTAAGTAAGTGAAATTGTTATTATAGATCAAGAAACACAAAGTCTAGACTGAAACCGAGGCAAGAACAAAGTGTTGGACTAAATTGAACATCTACACGCATTTTGAGTACCGAGGTAAGTTTGTGTGAAATTAAGGCTACATATGCTATTGTGTTTAAATTACTTATTATTTTGAGAAATGCATATCATTTTCATGAAATTTATGAATAATGTCTTGATGAGAAAATGAATGAGAATATGCTAAGTAAAGACTCGATTGAAATTTGGAATAACGAGGATACCTATGTCACGACATGAGATAAGGATAGTTCTGTATAAGACCATGTCTGGGACATGGAATCGACACTGAATGTTGGTCTCGTGTAAGACCATGTCTGGGACATGGCATTGACATCGGCATCGAATAAGGAAGGTCCCGTATAAGACCATGACTGGGACATTGCTTCGACACCAAAGGAAGATCTCGTGTAAGACCATGTCTAGGACATGTCATCGGCATATGTACGATCTCTTATAAGACCATGTCTGGGATATGGCATTGACATCGAGTTAAGAGATCCTGTGTAAGACCATATTTGTGATATGGCATCGACATCAAGAGGTGATCCCATGTAAGACCATATCTAGGATATGGCATTGGCATCGTGATAAATGTATGATGAGATTGAGTAACCTCTGATATTCTGAGGAGTTCAATTGGCAAAAGAGCTAGGTATGCAAAGATGCTATAGAGATAAACTATACAAGGATGATAATGAGTTCCATTTATGTTAAGGATGGTGATGATTTAAGTTTATGTTCAAGTTAGCATGAGTGCTAAATTATGTGCTGAAGTGATACAGGTACCTTGAGTAAGATATGAGTTATGAAATCTATAATGTGATATATGATGGGTAAGAATAAGTATGAGTAAGTATGCCAAAGTACTTGAGAATTTGTATTGCTATTGTTCCATGATGAATAGAATTTTACTACGAGTATTTATGTTGCTATATTAATTCATGCAAACTTACTAAGCTATATGCTTACCCCTCTCTTTTCCCTTTTCCTTGTAACATCGCCAAGCTAGCTTCGGGATCGTAGAACGTCGGAGCTCAGATCACACTATCAATCATTCTTTTGGTATAGTAAAGTTGATTTATTTTAGGTATGGCATGTATAAGAACTTGGTCATATTTTATTATGTCATATTTGAGATCCAAAGTGTTGGCTACTAATGTTATACACTCATTTTGTATATGGTCATAGGGAGTTGGCCAATATTTGTCAAGTTCCATATTTTAGTGATGATGAGTTTTATAAAGGGAAAGTTTATGCAAATGATGATGTAAAATATGAAGTGTTTGAATGATGATTAGTGGTTCTTTATAGGGTATTATTGTCTTATCATGTATTACTTATGTTGGTATATGTGTGTTTATGTTTCAGGGTGGCAATTGGCTAGGTAAATAGCCTTCTAATTGTCTACACGGGTAGACACACAGGCCTATGTCTAGGCCGTGTGTGACACACGATTAACCCCCATGGGTGTGTTGATAGGCCGTGTGTCCTCTGCATCAAAATTTACGAGAATTCAATTTGTCATACGGGCCAGCACACGGGCGTGTGCCTAGGCCGTGTGCCCTTAAGAGTTTGCTGATGTCATAAATAGAATGCTAAGGTTTTCACACACGAGTGAGGACACGGGTGTGTCTAGGCTGTGTGATGGACACTAGCTAAAGACATGGGCGTATGTCCGGCCGTCTGAAAATCCCTGTAGGTTCGAAATGAAAAATAAATTCCACATGGGCTAGGAACATGGGCGTGTGTGACTACACAGCTTGCCCACACGGGCGTGTGGCCCCTATTTAGGTAAAAAAATTTCTAAGAGCGTAAAAGTTTTCGGATTAATTTTGAAACCTCCCATATGTATGTTTAGGGCCTCGTAGGCCCATAATAAGGATGTTGTAAATATGAATGAAAAATTTTAAGTTTGAAAAGAAATTTTATAGCCCGATAATGTATGTTCAAGCAAGTTAAGTCTGGTAATGCCTTATATTCTGTCCTGACGTTGGACACGGGTAAAGGGTGTTACATGTTCTATTGGCTAAGTCTAAGGATTCAATCTGCCATCCATGCCTGATTTCAATATTATTTACTTAAACCGTGTTGTCACAATTATCTAAGAATTCATCATTAGATGTTACTGCAAACTCCTCAGAAAGTATTATGCTTTGGTTATTGAATTCTTCCTCAATTAGATCATCTAGAATAACAATTGTATGGCATTCTTCTTTATCCTTGCATTGAATAGATTTGAAAACACTAAAGGTAATGTGCTCATCATTAAGCCGCATGGACAATTCACCGTTGTAAACATCAATAAGAGTTCATCTGGTCGCTAAAAACGTTCATCCCAAGATTATGGGAACCTTATTGTTTGCCTCGTAGTCAAGTATGATAAAATCAGCTGGAAAAACAAGTTTATCCACATGAACTAAGATTTCTTTGATTTTCCCTTTAGGTTGAGCCAAGGATCGATTAACTAGTTACAATGCCATTACAATAGGTTCCATGTGACCAATTCCCAACTTTTTGAAAGTATATAGTGGCATTAAGTTGATGCTAGCTCTCAAGTCGCATAAAGCCTTTCCCAAATAATGGTTGCCAATTGAACATGGGATAGTAAATCTTCTCGAATCTTTCATTTTGGGGGGCAACTTATTTGTCAAAACAGCACTACAACCTTCTGTGAGTGCGATAGTTTTCATATCACTGAGCTCTTTCTTATTAGACAAGAACTCCTTAATAAATTTCTCATAATTTAGAATTTGCACAAGAGCTTCTACTAAAGAAATATTGACCTGAAGTTGTTTCAGTGTGTTCAAGAACTATTGGTACTGCTTGTCCTGCTCATTCTCCCTGAATCTTTGTGGAAAAGGTAAAGGTAGAGATACATCTGATTGTACTGACACCTTTGATTGCGTCGACAGTTTCAAAGGTCAGACATTAGGCATATCAGTGACAATTTGTGGGACTTCTTTGTCTGGTACATTGACAAGCTCTTCAGATTCAACCTTCTCACTAGGGATAACTTCACCAGTATCTTGAGGTGCTATATAAGAGTCTGTAGTCAGCTGACCAATTTTTTTACCCCTCCTGAAAGTGATAGCCTTACAGTGTTCTTTCCCCCTTGGAATAGGATTTTTCGTGTCACTAGGTAGTGTGCCCGGTGGTCGAATATTCATATTCGAAGCAATTTTTCCTAATTGTGCCTCCAACGCCCGAATAAAATATGAATTCCCTTGCATGATAGCTTCTGTGCGAGTCATATGCTCCCGCATTAAATCCTTAAGAGCTGTTAACAGGTCAGAAGGAGAAGCTTGCGTGTATTGTTGTCATCGATACTCTTGAACATGCTAATGCAACAGTAAAGAGTGTTGTGGCTGCATCTAATTCTGGTGTGGATGCATCTGAGTGTGCTAATTGTTGTTCTGCTACTGTTAATTGTAATTCCCTTGTCTTGGATTATAATTGCCTTGAGTAGATATATTCCCATATCAGAATTTCACAGCATTTTGTCCAGCATTTTGAGTTCCCCAAGGCTATTGATTGCGTTCAAAATTATTATAAGAGTTGCCATAAGAATTTTTGCGAATGTTACTGACATAAAAGACATTCTCTGCATGTTGTGGACAATCTTACTAGGTATGGTTGTCACTGCAAATCTCACAACAAAAAGGTAGGAACATCAACTTGTTGAGCGACTTGTATAGGTGCAACATCACTAGTCCTTTGCATATTTTTTATCATATTTGTAAGAGAAGAAACTTGAGCGCTAAGTGCAGATATTGCGTCCAATTCAATAACTCTCGGAGTAGCTTTTTCTTATGTAGCTCTAAAGATAGGATATTGATAATCATTCTGAGCAATTCTCTCCAGAATTCCAATAGCATCATTACAAGTACAATCTAGCAAAGGACCATTGGCTAATGCGTCAACAAGATTCCTTATGTGTGAATACAGCCCATTATAAAAAATCTCAGTTTGTGTCATTGGCTAATGCATCGACAAGATTCCTTGTGTGTGAATGCATCATTATAAGTACAATCCAGCAAAGGACCATTACAGAAAACAAGTTAGTAAATACTAAATATTAGGAAATAATAATAAACAAAAATAAACATCACACAAACACCATCCTTGACAATGGCGCCAAAAACTTGATCGGTTGTTCAACATCACAGCAATAATGTGCAAGTGTACACTGTCGATGCAAGTATAGTAGACAAATATGAGTCTATCGAATATCGACCCCATGAGGATGGTTGTCATTTGTCTATCAATATCAGTGCAATAAATAGATAGGAACGAGATAAATTGTGAGTGTAGTTGTTGAATTAATAATTGGAAAACAATAAGATAAAATATGATATTGATAAACTGGGATCCCCAACGTGAATATTCAATAGAATACTAAGTGCTCACAAGGTATAAAAGAATAGGTGATTGTCGATTCATTAAATTGCAATGAATATCTTACCAAGATTAACTTCCATATTTAATTTAAGACTTAAACATGCACATTAGCCATACCTTACACTGATGACAATAGAACACTATTAAGAACATGTAGATTAAATTCCTCTAATCCTCAAGCAACTTTGCAGTCTCAGTGACTGCAATAACACTTCCATGCTAAAAACATTCAAACCCAAAGATTAAATACTAGAAGCAAGATTGAATAAAATAATGTTTAACCCAAAAATCATGTTTACTTTTGTACAAACATCGTTTAGAAATTCGCAACTTAATCTCTCAACTCCCTCTTGCGTTGCACTTAGGGCTCCTCGTCAAGAGCTAAGCTGCATCCCTTTCACGTCAGTTCACCTGTAGGAGGCTTAATTCGTCACAGCCGAAAGCTTCAAAAGATAGATTGAAGAAGATAATACTCTTCAAAAAGCCTCTTTTTTTTTCTTTTCACATGAATATTTATATTCTTCCCAAATAGCCTAAGTGTCCTTTCATCAGAATCATGTTGCCTATATACGTATGAGTTGGTTATACCAGACTGGACTGTGCATACATTTTTTGTTCTTATCCAGATAGCTGTCAGGTGCGGCGACAATTCTAGGCACAATCTAAAATTACTAATGCAACGACATTGGTACCAAAACATGACAAAATTAAGGATAAATAAGCTAAGATCCACTGAGTTACAAAATGCAACTAAAATATGTGCTAAAGATAACTAAATAGGGACAAATTAACCAATAAGTAGGGAGAAAACATATGTTCTTTCTAGTACTATCAGTGGCACGGATTGAGCCAGATGAACTACTTCAAGCTGCGGTTGAGGAGGGTGATGAGGCTGTCATGGCTGGGGTTGTGATCTGTCGTAATTTAGTGTTGCAAATTAAACTAATTCTTACACTTTAGTAGCTTGAAACCAAGCATTTCTAGTAGGTTTTAGTTATGTTTTTTGTAAATTCTCACTAAGTTAATAAAATGTGTGAATTAAGTCTTTTATTGACCATAGGGGCCAAATGAACCCTAAGGGTGAGTTAACGCACTTTGTGAGTGTGCAGGAAATGATTAGAAGGTATACTAAATGGATATTGGTCACTATATCGCAACATAGATGACTCGATGTTGCAACATAAGGAGTATAATGGAGAAAGCTCAAGACTGCCTTTGATGTCGAGACATAGACTGAGGGTGTCATGACATACCCTGAAGATAGATGAAGAGGAGTATACTGATTGCTATGTCGTGACACAGGTCCTAGTGTGTCACGACATCGACTCTGTGATGGAAATGAAAACACAAAGCAAGGGCATTTTGGTCTATACAATCAAACTTAAAGCTCGAGAACGTCAGATAACCTAGGGCTAAGGACAACGGCCACTTGAAGGCTATAAATAGGCTCATTTGTCACTTGATATGGACATCATTCATTTAACCTAAATTCTCTTTGTAAAATTTATTTTAGTTTTCTTTCGATTTTAGGTTTTAGATTTCATTAATTTGTTCTTGTTGATCTCAAGATATCTGAATTATGGAAGCATTCAAACTTCGTGGATTAACAATTAATCTCAATACAATCAAGCTCTTTCATTTACTTTATCTTGTTGATTTAATTAGCATGATTTCTCTTTATATCCATTTCATATTGTCTATGAAAGCCATGAGGAATTATTCCTTCTATGGGGTATTATCGAGTGGAGGTGTGATCTATTAACTATTTTATAGGGTTACTCAATGGGTCAGTTGTTTGGGAAAGGAAGAATGTGAAATAAACCCTAGGCCTAACATCCCTGGAAAGTTATCAAGGTAGGAATTTACCCAAAATTGGTATTGCCCATTTGTGAACACCTTCACCCCAAGCCAGTCTAGACTGTGAGGTCGAAAGATAAGTAGTTATTGCTGACTCATTATGTTAGTGGAAAATCGAAAGATCCTACTAGTGCGACAACTAGTTGATTGATGAGGAATCCAAAATGACAGTTGATGGAGATTACCAAAGCGAGATAATCACTTATAATCAGGATTTGATTTATTCTTCCTTTCGATCTCTTGAAGTCTATTTATTTTATGTTATTTTTTCTTTATTATAAAAACCTAAAAAATCCTTTATTTATGTTCACTCATAATATAGTTTACTTAAAGTACTAATTAGATCTATTGGCATTTAGGTTAGAATTAATTTGTACAAGCCTCACTTGGGTACAATCCTTGGAATACTTACTAAGTGTTTCATTGTAAACAAACTATATTACAACCTAACCCATATACTTGCGAACACCACCTCAAATTCCATATATTTTGTAGCATTATTCACACTCTGGATGTTAGTATGTCTAGAGGCGGTCAGGTTCTTGTTCATTCCCTATAAACTGGTCAAATAGTTGGGTCATCATAGTGAAAAACATGTTTCTAAATGTGTTTCCTACATTTCCAGAATTGTTGCTGTTGGCAATTGTAGCTTGTTCCTAGATGGAAACATGACTTTCCATCTCTTCACCCGTTGCTTCCCTTGAACTATTAGAATATTTATTTTCTCACTACAAAAGAGATATTATCTTAGTACAAAACATTATAGACTATGCTAGAGGTGTATTATGCATGATAGGGGTGTGACACTACCTTTGGTTTATTTGAGAATCGGTTAAACCTAGGCTCTGATACTGAACTTATAACGCCGCAAACCTTATCGTTAGGAGAACCTAAGATTGGCACGTCACTGACTTAAAATCTTTTCCTTTAAGATTTTATAGACATGGTCTTTAACAAAATACAGTTCAAACAAATGTGATTTGTAAATCCTTTACAAAACTAAAGATAATTAAGGTTATACATTTCCAAGGAAAATTAAAAAAACCAAAGAGGCTCCACTGGAAGATCTTAGAACCATGTTTGGAATAACCCATATTTGACTACAGTATCGTATACATACATATATAATTAGATTGACATTAGTCATTCAACATAAATAATTCGTTACTTTGCAAGAAAGCATAATCACTTCGTTGAGGTTTCATTGAAATAACAGTTTCAAAAAAATAGCTTTAAACTATAAAATTTCATTCTCTAATATGACACCATCATGACACCACCCCCAGGCCATGCATAATACAAAATACCTAGAAATCTCACGGAATGGATGTCTTCTAGCATAGTCTTTGAAAGGTCCTTCACTCTATCAGCGATCCTGAGAAAGAAAGGTAACTAAATAAGCTTCAAGAACTTAGTGTGTTCCAGAGAAAATATCTCAACAGCTATATACACTACGAATGAACCTTTCTAACTCAACAAATCATACAATTCGCCTATTGGCAAATATTGTACACAAACAGACTTTATTACAAATACTATTCATTTGACGTCTACGCTATGCCCATGTAATCATGCAGATAATGTTCTTCATGCTAGCCACACCCAAGTCCATGATCAAGTCTTAGCATTCATTTCATTCGTTCCATCATGATTTGCCAATATGGTTTGAATTAATATGTGCCTTACTAGAGGCTACATGATCCCTTCTCATATATCATGATTTGCAGTTCAAGGCTTATTTCATTAAAAGGCATCGCCATGATTTCATTTTTCATAGCTCATTTCATATTGTTCATTCCAGAAACAATGAGTGATGGCTTAAACACAAAGAAAAACCTATATTCCATGTACATAAATAACTAACTTAGACATATAACCACGAATCTTTATTACTCATACACAAACATATCATCTCATGGGATAAACAATCAAACATAATCGAGAACATAATACACACACACACACATGGAAGCAAGAAGGATATAACAGCCCGTTTTTTGTGAATTCAAAACAGTGGTTTTAGGACCACAAATCCAAGGTCAAAACATTTATTTTAATATCATTTTATGATCTACAACATGATAGTATTACTGTATAAAAATTTTGTTAAGACATTTTACCTATTACATGCTCAATTTGATAAAAAGGACTAAATCGCATAAAGTGTAAAAGTTGTGTTCTAATAGCTAAAGGTGTCTAATAGCTATAAAACTTTAAACCGGAGGTCTTATATTGTAAATAGCCCATTAAAGAGATAGTGGATTATGATGACTTGGCATTTTGTGTAATAAATAATGTTTATAAAGGTTAATTTTGTAATTTAGTTAATAATGATATAATAAGTTAAAAATAATTAAAATCTTTCATATTTCTTATGTTCTTCAACCGAATATGGAAGAAATGAAAGCCATGAAAGCTAGGTTATTTGACCATCTTTAAGCCTTCAATTAGGTATGATTTTTGTCCCGTTTTTAATAATTTCTATGTTTCCGAGATCATTGTAGCTTAATCAAGCTAGCTCAGGGACTAATGTGTGAAACTATTAAAGTGTTTGAGTTTTTCCATTGATGTGCATGTTAGGGTTTTGAATCTTAATGGTAGAAAAAGAATGGTTGTTGTTAGATAAATAACTTTTGTAAAAGAATTTTTGATGAAATTAACAATTAGGGATTAAATTGAGAAATGTGATAAATTGTGTAGTAAAAGTGTGGATTTTGTGAAATATATGGGCTGCTATAAGTATGTTAATAGTTCTACTAGGCTTGGGTAGGGATAAAATTGAATGAATTTCATTTTTCGAGCCTAAGGACTAAATTGCCAAGAATTAAAAGTATAGGGGCAAAATGGTATTTTTACCAAAAATATGTGTTGGACTAAATTGAATGTGATTTGTATTGAAGAGTTAAATTCATTCGTATAGATTCGGTTAGACCTCGTACGGATTTAGATCGAGGCAAAGAGAAAATCTCGAATTAATCGCCTCTGTATCTACGTACCCTCGTCAAGGTAAGTTTGTGTAATTAAATTGTACATTTATATGTTTTAAATTGAATTATATGTTTGTGAACTGAGTAATTGCCATGAATAAATACCAATTGCTTGCCCAACGACGTACAACGACTACCGAGCCACGTTTGAACCTTATGAATTTGTATGATACAAATGAAATGCCATTAGGGTTATTGATTTTAGCTCTTATGAGCTTCCAGATACTCAGCTCGGAGGAGCTTACCGTTATTCAACTTGGAGGAGCTTACTGTTATTCAGCACAGAGAAGCTTACCGTTTATAGCTCGTATGAGCATACATGTACAGGAATTGATGGATTACAGTTTAGTACACCTCGTGCGTACTACCCACGTATCTAACGATATTCTAAGTGGTTCAACGGGCACAGTTCTGTTACGAGTTTATATGAGTTCGATACAAACTAGTACATGTATTTACATGAATTACATGGAAATGGTTTATATATGATATACGAAAACATGTACATGTACATGAAATTTAAATAATTGTTGAACTCATACATGATTCTCGATTTTTATATGAATTACATGACTAACTTGGTTGATGAATATGTGTTAGGCTTTTGGCCAAATTGAATTGTGATATGCTTTGGGTTACTCACCTAAATTGTGGTTAAATGGTAAGTTAAATTCTGTTATACGAACTTACTAAGCTTAAAAGCTTACTTGTGTTATTTTTCGTGTTTTATAGTGATTTAGAAGCTCGTTCGGGTTGGAAGCTTGTCAAAGCTATATCACACTATCTATCAGCTATTTTGGTACTTTTGGTTATCTAATTTTGGTTATAATGGCAAGTATAGGTTATTTTGGCTAATGATAGCCTACATGTTTTGTTATGTTTTTAGCCATTTGAATTGGCTTGTGTTTTGGTATATTTTTCTATATATGTATAAATGGCCTTATCATGTTTGATGTGTGGTTTGGTATGGTTAATATGTATTATAATTTGGAGTGATTTAGTGCTTGTTGTGGAAAGCACACATGTGAAATGATGTTTGATTTTTGAATGGTTTGTATTGGTGTTTTTGGTGTATAAGTTATAAGTGACTCATATGACCATTTGATGCTAGAGACCAAGTACATAAATAGTACTAAATGCTATGTTTTGATTCATGATATATATGGTAAGTTTTAGTACAAATATGCATTTAAGTTAAACAATTAGATAAATTGAATGTTGAGATTTACATGTTTTAAGATGTCATTTGAGGTTGATTTTGGTTGTATATGACATGTTTTGCATATTGGTTGTATGTGATAATATTACATGTTTTAAGCTTGATTTTGGTTGGTTTTGGATGCCTATTTATGACTTGGTTATATGCAAATTGTTGTGTTTAGGTTGGTATCAATTTGGATGAGAAATATGGCTTGGAAAATGTCTTACTTTCGTCCATACGGGCAGAGACACGGGCATGTGTCTCAGCCATGTTTGACACATGGCCATGTGTCCCCTGTATCTTTTAAAAGAGCAAGTCAATATGCTCACACAGCCTAGCACACGGGCTTGTGGCTTGGCCGTGTGGTATAAGTTAGAGAGTTACACAGGTATGGACACAAGCTGGGACACAGCCGTGTGTCCCTATTTTGAATGCCCACACGGCCTAAGACATGGGCTTGTCTCTTCACACGGCCTAGCCACACGCCCGTGTGTCCCCTGTAGTTTTGAAATTTTTATAAGTTTCTGAAAAATTCTCTGAATTCCAATTTATTCCTGATTTATTTCTAAGTTATATTTTGGGCCTCAAAGGCTCATAGTAGGGACATTATGTATGTTTCCAATTGGTTTTTGACATTAATGCTAAATGATATAAAATGTTTGAATTTTCTGTCTGTCTGATCTGTAAATTCAATAATGCTTTATAACCCTATTCTGATAATGGATAAGGGTTAGAGGTGTTACAAAAGAACTCATCAGAAAAATGTGGCAAGATTAAACAGTAGGTTTCCTGCCATTATCACAAGAGTTTTCAGGAGTTTCTTGAGCTATAATACAAAGAGTTAACTTATCAAATCATTTTATTAGGAAACCCAAACAAGTTTAATATGAACATTAATAGGAAACCTGTAACGCCCCGAATTTGGGCCTAGAAATATTGGGCCTTGAGTATGGGTTCGCAAGGAGGCTGTAAATAGGTATTTAATTGTGCAAGGAAATGAGACAATTAAATGTCTACTTCAGTGGTTAAGGGTCCTGAGAAGTGTCAAAAAAGTCCTAGGTTCAAACCTGGGCTTTAGCAAAAATTTTGGTTTTAAGTGAATAAAACCTTGGATGCTTGGATGTAGGCCTTTTAAATTATTGTGATAAAAAATGACACAATGAAGCATGTGGCCTAGTGGTTGTGGCGTCATTAAGGTTGTAAGGGAGCCCGGGTTCAAGTCTTGGCTCTTGCATAATTTTTAAATTTTTCTCTTAAAAGAATCTGGACACTGGCACATAGGCTTTATAAATATTTGCACATGTTTTAAGTCACAGAAGAGCTTGTGGTCTAGTGGAAAAATGGCATTTGGAGTAACCTTGAGGTCTAAGGTTCAAGTGTTGGCACAGCATAATGGGGTATTTATTTTGCAATTGGGACGGCTGGGTTTGTGTTGCATTCAAATTTTGATGGATGAGGTTGTTGTGGAGAAGATTGTGGAATGATCATGGGAGTGATATGTGGAGAGATTTTAGGAGGAGATTGGGGAGAAAATCTAGGAATTTGAAAGGTGTGGGTGGTTGTGCCAAATTGGTGATTGGAAGCCTAGGAAATTCCGTTAAGGTGTAATTTCCTCTTATTTTTTGATGCTTTTGGTCATTTACATTAGGTTTGCTCTCTTCTCGGTGGTTTTTCCCCATCGCATATTTTCTCTCTTTTGTTTGTTGGGTAGCCGAATTTTACCTTGACCACTCAGGTATTTTTCTCCTTCTGCATTCTTTTGGGTTTTACTTCCCTTTCTAACCATTTCTCTGCTATTAGTCAAATCTCTTCTCATCTCTATTCCTTCTATTTCTTCAAGCGCCCCTTCTCGCTTTGTTAACCGAACACTTTCTAATCTTTCTCCTCATTTCCTTACTGTCGCTCCAACAGTTACTAGTTGCTTCCCTTTTTCTCTTTTGGGTCGCTTAATCTATCTATCTAGTATCCTAGCTGAATACTCTCCAACCTATTCTCCACCCCTATTTGTTAACTATTTGCACTTATCGGGTTGTTTGGTTTTGGTCGACGGCTCTCTTATGCTACCAGTGGTGTATTCGGTTTCCAAGGGGTGAAGAAGTGCGAGAGGTATTCAAGTCGTCAAACCCCTTTCCCCCTATTATTCAATTAGAGTAAAATGTTACCTTACTCTTGGGTAAGCCAAATATTCCACTGATTTTGTAAGTTAATGTTTGTGGTTTTTAACCACATCTATAATCCATCCTATCTGACAAGATCAGTCATTATGCAGTTAATTGGCAAGGAGCATCTATTAATTCTAGTCAGCGATTTTAGAATAATAAGCCAGGTCACTATCAACCAAGGTTGGTAGTGTTTGACGGTTTGGGGATTCAATGTTGTGAATCTTATCGATTGGAAGGCTAACAGTGTGCCTTATTGATAACATGATTATTTTGCATGATTTCTTGTATGTAATTCGATTTATTTCTGAATTAATCCCTGCTAAATTTGTATTTTTATGATTAAATCTTGTGAGAGATGCAATTGATCAAAAGCAAGCTATAAAGGGCCAAATTGAAAGAAAATCATGGAAATGGGGCCAAATAAAAAAGATGGAGGAAGCCAAGGACTCATCAAGCAATTTGGCTTTGTAAAAAGCCAAGAATAGAAAATTCTATTTTTAGTTTATTTTATTTTTATTTATTTATTTTATATTTTATTTTTTATTTAAGATTTTATATTAATTTAATTAAGTCTATTTTTAGTAAATCCATTAGTATAAATAGGGGTTATTTGTAATTGGATGATCATCAATCAATTCTCTCTTTTCCTATTCCTATTTGGAGCCTATTCCTATTTGGAGTTGTTTTTCTCTCTTTTCCCATTTCAATTTTGAATAGGATTTCTTTTATTCTATTTTTAAAGCCAACATCCAACATTCTGCTTATTTCATTTTTTTTTTTGTTTTCCCAAAATTGGTTTAATTGCCTTCAAAGACCCTTCCTTTTCCAATTTCCATCATCCTCCACAAAAAACACTTTCCACCACCTTCAAGCATGAGTAAAATCATGTCACACTAAACCCCTTTCAACTTTAAGCCGGTATTAACCCCGTCAAAAACCCATGAGTTACGAACCCAAGCTATTCAACTCTCGATTTTCGATACTTATTACTTCTCCGAATTAAGAGTATGACTTCGTCAACTCACAAAGTCAAGTCATGCTAAGTCAAAAAAGACGTCGTTTGAGTTAGTACGGCTAGACATACAGTTGGAATTCCGAAAGGCTCGATTGTCTAATTGGCCTTCCGTGAACGCATTGGCGTGCCAAGCGGGGATTGTTGTTTGGTTCCGTCAAACGAAGTAGTAATTAGATTTAAATGTCCCAACATTTGAGAGCATTGGTTCGAGCTAGGCTCTTCTAGAACGCAAAGTTGCCAGAGTTCTAAACCACGAACGTTTCGTAGGTTGTTCGATCGGCAAGGGTTAGTTATAGGACGTTCCATAACTAATTTACACAAGAAAGAGTTGGTGTCCGAGGCGTCCTTGGTAGCTATAACTAGCTTATTGGAAAAGAAGAGTTCATCTAATTTTGAGGATCGGGTCAAAGATGGAGAAACTCGCGCTTAAGGCTGAGCTAAGATTAATCAATTTCTTTTCAGATTATTTCAATTTTATTTTCCTATTTAGTCAGTTACTTTTTACGTTTTTATTTTCTGTGTTTATTTTAGGTTTAATATTTTACCCCCCAAACTGTCGCAGGCACGACAATTGCCTAGACATTAATCTGGTCAAGAGATAGACAATTTTCCATTAAAACCAGTCTCTGTGGGATAGACCCTACTCCCTATACTGCTTAAATTTGCAACTAGGTGTAGGATTATATTGGTGGAATCGACAGCCATCATTTTGGCGCCGTTGTCGGGGACTGGCAACACTTACAATTGTTTAAATCGTCTTCATGACTAGATCTTCATCAGGTGATCTCGAATACGACCCAGAGATTGAGAAATCAGTGCGAGCGTGACAAAAGGAGACAGAAGCTCTTAAACGCGCAAGTAAAGCAGAAGCTGAACTAGGACAAGGGATCCTAGAATCTGAAGTCGAAAAATTGAGCGAAGCAATTCGTGTAGTGGCAATTCGACGTGGGAAACAAGTCGAAGTGGTTGGACCTGAGACCGAACCACTTCTTAAACCAAAAGAAGCGAAAGACAACCTTGGTGAACTAAAAAAGATGGCGAACCGAACCATTCGTCAACTAGCTGCTGCTCCCAATGAGAAAACACTGTTATGCATCAATTATCCAACCGGAGGAACCCCGTTCGAGCTAAAATTAGGCCTGATTCACCTTTTGCCCACCTTTCGAGGCTTGAAGAATGAAAATCCACACACCCACTTAAGATAATTTCACATGGCCTGGTCAAGCATGAAACCGTAGGGAGTACCCGAAGATGAAATCAAACTTCGGGCTTTTCTTTTTTTCTTTAGTTGATACAGGAAAAGAATGGTTATTTTACTTGCCCCCCGATTCTATCACAGCGTAGGATGATTTATCTCATGTCTTTCTTGACAAGTTCTTCCCACCATCACGAGCAGCTGAACTTAGGAGGGACATAGTGGGAATTCGCAAAATAGAGAATGAATCGCTCTATGACTATTGGGAGCTGTATTAAAAACTATGTGCAAGTTGTCCTCAACACGGGTTGACCGAACAATCACTCATTTAGTATTTCTACGAGGGATTGCTCCCTATGGAAATGAAGATGATTGATGCTGCTAGTGGAGGGGCACTTGTCAATATGACTCCTCAAAGGGTGAGAGAACTAATATCCACCATGGCAGCAAATTCTCAACAGTATCGGTCGAACCCTGAACCCACAAGACGGGTTAATGGGGTAAACGTTTCATCTTTAGAAGATAAATTGGATAAACTTACCAATGTTGTTCAATCTTTGCTTATAGAGAAAAGAATCAGACCCAACTATGCAGAATTTGTGCTACATCTGAACATCCGACGGATTCGTGCCCGATCCTTAATGACAATTCAATGGCACATGTAGATGCTATCGGAGTGTAACATCCTGATAATTAGGGGTTATGCATCTTTACTTAATTGATGATGTTGCATGCTTAATTATGATTGAGTATGTTTTGGAAGTTTATTTTTGAACTTCATTAATTAAGTGAATGATTAGTGATTTATTAAATTTTTAATAATTAAGATGGAGCTAAGCATGATAGGCTTTAAGAAATAATGACAAGAGGTGTTAAGCATAAGATGAGTAATTGGCAAGGTGGTTAGGATGCATGGATGAGTGCTTGAGGGGAGAGGTTCGAATCCCCTAGCTAGCAATTGGGAGGATTTTATTTTTGTTTCCTTCCCTATAGTGTCGGCCAAGACTCTTCTAGAATGGATGAGCATCTTTTTAATTTTGGTTATTTGACCATATGAAAAAGGTAAGCTAAAACTTATGGTATGGAATCATGAAAGGATGATAAGATGAGGGGGACAAAAGGCTTGAAGTAAGGACTTTGTCTTGGAAACTTTTTCATGGTCATTTGACCATGAATCTAGTCGGTTTTAGGGGCTAAAGGGGATAGTTAATTGTGATAGCAATTTAAGGGTTGATGGGAAGAAACATGGAGGAAAAAGGGGATAATGTTGGCAAGCTAGTTGGCCGATTTTGACTTGGGTTGGGGGTGATAGTTGGCCAAAACTCTAGCATTTTGTGCATTTTCTCTCATTTCTCCAAAAGTTTTTCTCCTAGCGAATTTGTTATTGAGTTTAGGTAAAAATTTCTCTTTGTTTTGGCTTTCATTTTGACCATTTTGGTTAAAATACATTTTCTCTCAAATTGTGGTCTTCTTTAGTCATAAGCATCAAAAGTTTGGAAAAACATTTCTTCTTTTCTTTTTCCTCATTCTTGAAACTACCAAAGTGCAAAGAACTATTTTCTTCTTCAATTTCTTCCTCTTGGGCGAATGTGCATAGGTCTCTAAACCTATCTCTTTTCTTTTGAAATCATCTTCATCATCATCTTTTCTTCATCTTCTCTTTCTCTCTTCTTTCAATTTCATTTTTCTTTCTTCCTTCTCTCAACCGAAAATATTTTCTACCAACACAAAATCAACACTCTTTTCATCTCTTTTGTCAACTGAATCATCTTCCATATTGAATTCCTTTTCTTCTTTTCTTTTATTGAAAACCGAAACCATTTTAGCCATAAATCACTATCTTCTTCTCTTTTCTTTTTGTGCAAGCCAAATCATCATTTTTTTTCTTCTTTTGTTCAAGGCTGAATATTCAAAGTGATCAAGTAAGGCTTTGTCAATTGTTTTCTTTATTTCTTTTTACTATAGTTGATTTAGAAAACATAAATCCTCTTATTTTTCTCTCCTAGGTCGAATCCTTGGAAGGGATTTTTAAGGATCTTTGTTGAAGCCAACTTTTAAGAAGTGATCTTTCGAAATCATCCAAGGTAAGGATTATTAATTTTGATCATATCAATCCTTTTAGAATGGATCACTAATCAACTTTATTTAGGGGTGTTTTGAGACTAACAAGATAGGTAAGAAAAGAGCAATACGGAGTGTTTGGAAGAGAGGAGGCACTGTTTTACCATTGAACTTCAAACGAAAGGCTGTATCGGTGATAAGAGATTTTCCACTGGGTTGTGGACCCTCTGCTAACGAAGATCGGTTATTTGAAGTAGTACGTACAATCGAACCACTTTACGTTGGTGGGATATCGTGAGGTTTTGATCCATCTAGCGGAGAAAACCACAAATAATGCTTGTTCGAGAATCCGAGGGTAAGGATTTAGATCTCTCGTCAATAAGTATAATTTTATTAGTAATAGTATATTCTAACCAAGTGTGATAATTAACTAGGCATTGACGAGCGAGAAGGTATCATTCTCACAGTCATAAGGTGTGTAACCTTACAATAAAATCTCATAGATCTATGTATTAAATGTGATTATATGACAATATGTTTGATAATGATTGTAGATACCATTCAGTGGTATACGATATTCGTGTATGTTTACCCCAAATATTCATTAATTTTGCTATATGCATAATTATGAGATAAGTATGATTTTGTTATGATTTTGGGGTAAATGGCATGAAAAATGAATAATATGTATGTGCATGGGCATATGGGTGAATGTGATAAAGGGAAGTATTTTGGTGGTTTTACCACAATATCCAGTGACTTCAAATCACATATTTGAAATTCGGTGACTTGGTCACATATGTGAATCTGGTGACTACGGTCACATATTTGAAATCCGGTGACTTGGTCACAATTTTGTCTGTGGCCTTGCCACAAAATTATAAGGCGATGTGCATGTTGACTGCAGCAACTGCCTTCGATGGTATGTAGCGGATGGAGGGTCGATTTAGCAATCCCCACTGTGTGTTTGGTTGGTACGGGTGGTGTGTAGCGGATGGATATTAGGTGGGCCGGGTTTGCATTTCATTATATGTGTATATTCGTATGATTTTAAATGATTATTATATAATCTGCTATGAAAATGGGCTTTTGGGCTAAAAATGACTTAAATGGGCCTATGGCTATATGTGTACTTATTGGGCTTTAAGGCATATGATCAAATGGGTTTTTTAATGTATGTGTTACACATTGAGTTTATGACTCACCCTTTTGTGGGATAACTTTTCAGATGATTCGTAGTGCGATGGATCGGGTCAACAAGGACTACGTGGTGGCCAATGCTCATATCAAGTATTTTGGAGATTTTCCAATTTAAACTTATTAAATTTTACTTCTTAGACTTTATTATGGGTTTTGCTATTTTATGTAATAAGGCCACTATGAACTGGTTTTAATTTTTATGTTTGGATTTATTTTATTTTGCCATAAACAATTATTAATTAAGTAACTAAATGATTTTTGATAAATAATTTAAACTGTTTTTGACACTAATACATATATATATATGTATATATGGTTTTCAATAATAAATAGAATTTTCATAAAAATTTGGTTTTTCTTTAACTTATTAATTTCTCTTAAAAATAATGTTTTAAGAAGATGTGAAATTACTTTACAATTAAATTTCAACCCGATCTTTAAGCTAATCTGTTTTATTCAAAAATCATCAAGTTTTTCTTAAACAATGAGAATTTTGTTAAAGTTTTACTCGAGGAACATATCAAATCCGGTCAGGCTTTTTGGGCCAGGTTTGAGGTGTTTCAACTTGGTATCAGAGCCCAGTTTTAAACTCTCGGCCTTGGTTTTTGAAGCCCACAACGTTTTCAAAAGTTGGCCCAAATGACTTTTGAAAAAAATTTCTTAAGTTAAAATGATTTTATAAGAGCATGGCACTTGAGTTCTCGGCCCAGATCCATCAGGTATGTATCTTTATTGATAAGTGATATGAATGTATGATAAGCTTAAGGAAACTATACTTTAGAGACATGGACCCTAGGTGTTTGTGTACTACTACGGAAAAACCACCAAATATCTGTTACATAAAACTTTCTTTTAATAAGAAGTGAAAAGACTCTAATATATAAGACTTTTTCGTAAAAACAGATAAAACGCGTAGTAGATATGAGTTCTAGGGACGTGGTCATCGTGGACGTGGAAGAGGAAGAATGGTCGTGTCGGAACTAGTTAGATCCGGTCAAGGTTCCGAGAATGAAGCTCGCCACCTATTTGTTGGGGTGGATTTTCAAGAGCAAAATGAAGGAGGTGACGCAGATCACAAGTCAGGTCGCGAGTTTTAGAACGAGTAGCGAAGCTAGTTCGAAATGGGTCTCAAAAGTCGAGAGTGAGAGACTAAGATCGAATGGAGTGAGGTTTTTAGGGAGTATCTGGAGTAGCTCCAAATGTAGTGAATCTTGGTTGGAGGCGGTCGAAAGGATCATGGACGATTTAGATGCCTTTGTTGAAGAAAAGTGAAAGGTGCTATTTCACTACTCCGTGATGAGGCCTACCAGTGGTGGCTCACTATTAAGGAGAGTACCCCTGTGGATCGACTGGATTGGGGGTATTTTAAAATTAAATTCGAAGGAAAATATGTTGGAGCTAGCTACATCGATTCCCAGAGGAAGACATTTCTGAATTTGGTGCAAGGAAACAAGTCGATAGCTGAATATGAAGCAGAGTTTTTACGACTTAGCCGTTATGCCAGAGGGATAGTAGCTACTGAATATAAATGGTGTGTTAGATTTGAAGATAGACTTAGAGATGAACTGCGAGTGATGATTGCTCCGCACCGGGAAAGAGACTTTGCAATCTTAGTAGAAAGAGCAAGAATAGTTGAAGAGGTTAAGCGGACTGAAAGATAGAACCGGGACAGAGGCCAGAATAAGAATAAGAGAAGCTTTGGATCTTCAGGGTCATCCGGGAATTTCCAAAAGAAACTAAGAAATGAAGGACCGCGAGGTCAGCAGACTGCTACGGGTGGACAACAACGTGCTTGTACTCAATGTGGGAAGATGCACCCGGGAGAGTGTTGGAAAAAGACCGGGGGATGTTTTAAGTGCGGGTCGAAGGATCATATGATCAAGGATTGTCCAAAGAATTCAGACAAGAACCGCTTGACAAGTTAGGGGTTAATCAGTGGCGAGGTGAGCAATGACCGATAAGGGCCATGGTCCAAATGGAAGGGGTAATGGCTTTGGTAGAGGTCGTGGAACTTCAGGCAGAGGCAGTGGTAGCTCCGAGGCGAGACAGCCAGGTCTCGTATATGCAGTTCATCGCAGAGAGGATAGTGACCTTTTGATGTTATTACGGCACGCGTTTCGATTTCAGGTTGCCCTTTATTGCTTTGATAGATATAGGGTCAACTCATTCCTATATCGCTAGTAAAGTATCCGAACTTTGCATGTGACTTCGAGATCGTACCTAGGAAGATGATCGTATTTAGTCCTTTAGATGATGAAGTAGTAATAGACAAACTTTTTAAGGAAGTACCTTTAGAAGTTCAAGGGACGCAGTTTCCGGCTGATTTAATGGAGTTGCCATTCGGAGAATTCGACTTGATCTTAGGCATGGACTGGCTTGTGAAGTATCGTGCAAATGTGGATTGTGCTGCTAAATGAATGTCCTTAAGAACTTTTGATGACAAAGAAGTTGTAGTGATGGGCGAGAGACTAACTACTTATCTAATGTAGTATCCGCTCTTAAGGCGTAAAAGATGGTTAGAAAGGGATGTGTAGCCTTCCTGATGGTGGTGAGTGCCTTGGAGGCTAAGGAGGCAAGCATTAATGAAGTCGGGATGTGAATGAATTTGTAGATGTTTTTCGGAAAAACTTCCGTGTTTGCCTCCGGTTGTGAGGTAGAATTCGGATTGATTTATTGTTCGAACGGCGCCAATTTCTATTGCTCCATATAGAATAGCACCGAAGGAATTAGTTGAGCTTAAGGCTCAGATTCAGGAGTTGCTTGATCGTGGATTTATCTGACCTAGTGTGTCTCTATGGGGAGCATAGGTCCTATTTGTGAAGAAGAAGGACGGATCGATGAGGATGTGTATAGACTATCGGCAGTTGAATAAGCTGACCATCAAGAACAAGTATCCTTTGCCGAGGATCGATGACTTGTTCGATCAGCTTAAGGGAGCTGCGATATTCTCAAAAATTGATCTAAGGTCGGGGTATCATCAGCTTAAAGTGAAAGAAGCGGATATCCATAAGACGGCTTTTCGAACTAGATATGGGCATTATGAATTTTTGGTAATGCCATTCGGATTGACGAATGCCCCAGCTGCGTTCATGGATATGATGAACCGGATTTTCCAGCCCTACTTGGATCAGTTCGTTGTGGTGTTCATAGACGACGTCCTGGCGTATTCTAAGTCCGAGGTAGAACATGATGAGCATCTTCAGATTGTGTTGCGAGTTTTAAGGGAGAAGAAGCTGTATGCCAAATTTAGCAAGTGTGAATTTTGGCTGAAAGAGGTAGCATTTTTAGGCCATGTGGTGTCTGCAGAAGGGATAAGGGTGGATCCTCGGAAGATTGAGGCTGTGTTAGATTGGAAACCACCTAAGTCCATAACAAAAGTTTGCAGTTTCTTGGGATTAGCAGGATACTACAGAAGATTTGTTGAAGGATTTTCTTCGATAGCTGCACCTTTAACGAAATTGTTGAGAAAGGAAGTACATTTCATGTGGGTTGATAAGCAACAAGAGAGTTTTGAGAAGCTCAAGAAGGTTTTGACTGAAGCTCGGTTTTGATTCAGCCTGAGGCAGAAAAAGATTTTGTTGTGTATTGTGACGCTTCTCACACGGGATTAGGATGTGTTCTGGTGCAAGACGGGAAGGTAGTTGCGTATGCGTCTCGACAGTTGAGACCACACGAGGTTAATTACCCGACGCATGACTTGGAGTTGGCGCAGAGTCTTTGCTCTTAAAGTTTGGAGACATTATCTATACAGGAGAAGTCGGTGATATACACGGCCACAAAAGTCCAAATATTTCTTGACTCGTAAAGAACCGAATTTGAGGCAGCGAAGGTGGATAGAGTTATTGAAAAACTATGACTGTTCTATCGGGTACCACCCGGGCAAGGCGAATGTGGTGGCAGACGCTCTAAGTCAGAAAATGGTGTCAGATTTAAGGGCGATGTTTGCACATCTTAGTCTTTACGATGACGGAAGCTTGTTGGCAGAACTTCAAGTTAAGCCGACATGGTTGAGTCACGTGAAAGAGAGGCAATTGATAGACGATGATCTAAGTGCAAAACTTCGGCAGGTGCAGAGTGGAGAATTGGAAGATTTTGGTATTAACAGTGATGGGTTATTGTGTTTCAAAGGTAAAGTCTGTATGCCGAGGGATCAGGAGTTGAGGCAAAAGATTCTTCAGGAGTCGCATGGTACCCCCTATGTTATGCATCCTGGAGGAAGTAAGTTATACCGAGATTTGCGAGATCAGTTTTGGTGGCCTAGTCTTAAACAAGAAGTTACGAATTTGTAAGAAAGTGCTTAACGTGTTAGCAAGTCAAGGCTGAACATCAAGTACCTTCGGGATTGCTTCAGCCGATAAAAATTCCACAGTGGAAGTGGGAGAGAATCACCATGGACTTTGTTAGTGGGCTTCCTCTTACGCCTACTAAGAAAGACTTTGTATGGGTGATAGTGGATCGATTGACGAAATCTGCACATTTTATCCCAGTTCGGGTTGATTACTCTTTGCGTAAATTGACGGTTATATGTGGTGAGATTGTGAGATTGCATGGAGTCTGGGTGTCAATTATTTTGATAGGGATCCGAGGTTTACCTCTCGCTTTTGGAAAGCATTGCATCGGGCTTTGGGCACAGATTGACTTCAAGACGGCATTTCATCCACGGTCGACGGCCGGTCGAACGAGTAATCCAAATCTTAGAAGATATGTTAAGGGTCGTGTGATGGATTTGGGGAAGTTGGGAAGAGTTCTTACTGCTACGAATTTGCGACAACAACAAGATTACTAAGCTAGTATACTGGATGGCAACCGTATGAAGCACTATATGGACGAAAGTGTCGCACTCCACGTGTTGGATGTAATTAGGGAACGCCGATTTTGGGTCCGTAAATAGTGGTTGAATCAAGAAAAGGTTAAGGTAATCCGGGCTCGGTTAAAAGAAGCATCTGACAGGCAAAAGTCGTACGCAGATCTTAAGCGGAAGGAAATAGAGTTTGCTGTGGGAGATCAAGTATTCTTAAAGGTTTCACCTTGGAAAAAGGTGATGAGATTTGGTCGCAAAGGGAAATTAAGTCCCAGGTTCATTGGACCTTATCGCGTTTTAAAGCGGGTTAGACCTGTGGCATATCAGTTAGAATTACCTTCAGAATTGAAGCAAATGCACGATGTGTCCCACGTTTCAATGTTACGCTGTTACCGGTCGGATCCATCTCATGTAGTGCCAGTTGAGGAGGTGGAATTAAGACCAGATTTGTCTTATGAAGAGGAGCCAATTCAAATTCTGGAGCGGGATGTAAAGGTTTTACGGAGAAAATCAATTCCTCTCGTCAAAGTATTATGGCGTAATCATGGATCAGAAGAAGCTTTGTGGGAACCAAAGGAAGTGATGCAACAGCAATACCCTCACTTGTTCCAACCAGGTAATTTCGAGGACGAAATTATTTTAAGGGGGTAGAACTGTAACATCCTGATAATTAGGGGTTATGCATCTTTACTTAATTGATGATGTTGCATGCTTAATTATAATTGAGTATGTTTTGGAAGTTTATTTTTGAACTTCATTAATTAAGTGAATGATTAGTGATTTATTAAATTTTTAATAATTAAGATGGAGCTAAGCATGATAAGCTTTAAGAAATAATGACAAGAGGTGTTAAGCATAAGATGAGTAATTGGCAAGGTGGTTAGGATGCATGGATGAGTGCTTAAGGGGAGAGGTTCGAATCCCCTAGCTAGCAATTGGGAGGATTTTATTTTTGTTTCCTTCCCTATAGTGTCAGCCAAGACTCTTCTAGAATGGATGAGCATCTTTTTAATTTTGGTTATTTGACCATATGAAAAAGGTAAGCTAAAACTTATGGTATGGAATCATGAAAGGATGATAAGATGAGGGGGACAAAAGGCTTGAAGTAAGGACTTTGTCTTGGAAACTTTTTCATGGTCATTTGACCATGAATCTAGTCGATTTTAGGGGCTAAAGGGGATAGTTAATTGTGATAGCAATTTAAGGGTTGATGGGGAAGAAACATGGAGGAAAAAGGGGGATAATGTTGGCAAGCTAGTTGGCCGATTTTGACTTAGGTTAAGGGGTGATAGTTGGCCAAAAACTCTAGCATTTTTGTGCATTTTCTCTCATTTCTCCAAAAGTTTTTCTCCTAGCCGAATTTGTTATTGAGTTTAGGTAAAAATTTCTCATTGTTTTGGCTTTCATTTTGACCATTTTGGTTAAAATACATTTTCTCTCAAATTGTGGTCTTCTTTAGTCATAAGCATCAAAAGTTTGGAAAACATTTCTTCTTTTCTTTTCCCTCATTGTCAAAACTACCAAAGTGCAAAGAACTATTTTCTTCTTCAATTTCTTCCTCTTGGACGAATGTGCATAGGTCTCTAAACCTATCTCTTTTCTTTTGAAACCATCTTCATCATCATCTTTTCTTCATCTTCTCTTTCTCTCTTCTTTCAATTTCATTTTTCTTTCTTCTTTCTCTCAACTCAAACTATTTTCTACCAACACCAAAATCAACACTCTTTTCATCTTTTTTGTCAACTGAATCATCTTCCATATTGAATTCCTTTTCTTCTTTTCTTTTATTGAAAACCGAAACCATTTTAGCCATAAATCACTATCTTTTTCTCTTTTCTTTTGTGCAAGCGAATCATCATTTTTTCTTCTTTGTTCAAGGCCAATATTCAAAGTGATCAAATAAGGTTTTGTCAATTGTTTTCTTTATTTTTTTTTTACTATAGTTGATTTAGAAAACAAAAATCCTCTTATTTTTCTCTCCTAGGCCTAATCCTTGGAAGGGATTTTAAGGATCTTTGTTGAAGCCAACTTTTAAGAAGTGATCTTTCAAATCATCCAAGGTAAGGATTATTAATTTCGATCGTATCAATCCTTTTAGAATGGATCACTAATCAACTTTATTTAGGGTGTTTTGAGACTAACAAGATAGGTAAGAAAAGAGCGAAGACGGAGTGTTTGGAAGAAAGGAGGCACTGTTTACCATCGAACTTCAAACGAAGGGTCAGACGGCGATAAGAGATTTTTCACCGGGTTGTGGACCTCCGCTAACGAAGATCGGTTATTTGAAGTAGTACGCACAACCGAACCACTTTACGTTGGTGGGATATCGTGGTTTTGATCCATCTAGTGGAGAAAAACCACAAATAATAGTTGTTCGAGAATCCGAGGGTAAGGATTTAGATCTCTCGTCAATAAGTATAATTTTATTAGTAATAGTATATTCTAACCAAGTGTGATAATTAACTAGGCGTTGACGAGTGGGAAGGTATCATTCTCACAGTCATAAGGTGTGTAACCTTACAATAAAATCTCATAGATCTATGAATTAAATGTGATTATATGACAATATGTTTGATAATGATTGTGGATACCATTCAGTGGTATACGATATTCAGGTATGTTTACCCCAAATATTCTGTTAATTTTGCTATATGCATAATTATGAGATAAGTATGATTTTGTTATGATTTTGGGGTAAATGGCATGAAAAATGAATAATATGTATGTGCATGGGCATATGGGTGAATGTGATAAAGGGGAAGTATTTTGGTGGTTTTACCACAATATCCAGTGACTTCGGTCACATATTTGAAATCCGGTGACTTCGGTCACATATGTGAATCTGGTGATTACGGTCACATATTTGAAATCCGGTGACTTCGGTCACAATTTTGTCTGGTGGCCTTGCCACAAAATTATAAGGGCGATGTGCATGTTGACTGCAAAGAATCGCTTCGATGGTGTGTAGCGGATGGAGGGTCGATTTAGTAATCCCCACGGTGTGTTTGGTTGGTACGGGTGGTGTGTAGCGGATAGATATTCGGTGGGCCGGGTTTGCATTTCATTATATGTGTATATTCGTATGATTTTAAATGATTATTATATAACCTGCTATGAAAATGGGCTTTTGGGCTAAAAATGACTTAAATGGGCCTATGGCTATATGTGTACTTATTGGGCTTTAAGGCATATAATCAAATGGGCTTTTTAATGTACGTGTTACACATTGAGTTTATGACTCACCCCTTTTGTGGGATAACTTTTCAGATGATTCGTAGTACGATGGATCGGGTCAGCAAGGACTCTGTGGTGGCCAATGCTCATATCAAGTATTTTGGAGATTTTCCAATTTAAACTTATTAAATTTTACTTAGACTTTATTATGGGTTTTTGCTATTTTATGTAATAAGGCCACAATGAACTGGTTTTAATTTTTATGTTTGGATTTATTTTTATTACGCCATAAACAATTATTAATTAAGTAACTAAATGATTTTGATAAATAATTTAAACTGCTTTTTGACACTAATACATATATATGTATATATGGTTTTCGATAATAAATAGAATTTTCATAAAATTTGGTTTTTCTTTAACTTATTAATTGCTCTTAAAAATAATGTTTTAAGAAGATGTGAAATTACTTTACAATTAAATTTCAACCCGATCTTTAAGTTAATCTGTTTTATTCAAAAATCATCAAGTTTTTCTTAAACAATGAGAATTTTGTTAAAGTTTTACTCGAGGAACATATCAAATCCGGTTAGGCTTTTTGGGCCGGGTTTGGGGTGTTTCACGAAGGTTTTCCGGGACCTCCTCAAAGACGTTCTGATCCTTTCTCCAACACCTACAATCCTGGGTAGAAGGATCACCCCAACTTGAGTTACAGAGCTAATCCCTGATATAATCCATCGTACTAACCGAGACCTCTGCAACCACCACAACAGCAACCCAAGCCATCTTTAGAAGCTATTGTGGAAAGAATTGCTACCGATGCTGCAAAATATCAACAGAGGACAGATGCATCAATACAAGAACTAACTAATTAGGTTAGTAAACTCTGATGGCAGTTAATCGTCTGGAGTCTCAAGGTAAATTGCCTTCCCAGACGGAGCCAAATCCTCGAGAGAATGTAAGTGCAATAACTCTTCTTAGGACTAAGGTTCTAGAAACAGTGCCAGCAGGTTCTAGAAACAGTGCCAGCCAAAACTCATGGGCAAGACAAGGAAGGGGAAAAGCAAATGACGGATCCAACAGTTAGGCCGGAGTCAGAAATTTAGAAACCAGTTGTGATGCCACCTCCTTTTCTAGGGAGGCTTGCAAAAGATAAAAAAGAGAAGGAGGAAAAAGAAATCCTCGAGACATTCAGGAAAGTGGAGGTAAATATCCCTTTACTCGACACTATCAAACAAATCCCTCGTTATGCGAAATTCCTCAAAGAATTGTGTTCTAGCAAGAGAAGGTTGATAGGTAACGAAAGAGTAAATGTAGGAGAAAATGTCTCTGCAGTACTGCAAAGGAAAGTTCCTCCCAAATACAAGGACCAAGGTATGTTTGCTATTTCTTGTGAGATAGGTAACATAGGCATTAAGAAAACCATGTGTGATTTAGGGGCTTCAATTAATGTTATGCCATATTCTACTTATAAGTTGATTAACGCGGGTCCTTTAAAAGAGACAGGAGTAATAATCCAGTTAGCGGACAGGTCATTCGTCTATCCCGAAGGGCTGCTTGAAGACGTCTTTGTTAAAGTTAACGAATTAGTTTTCCCTGCAGATTTTTACATTATCAATATGGAGGATGATAACTCAACTAATTCGTCTGACATTTTACTTGGAAGGCCATTTCTAAGTACTGCAAGCGCAAAGATTGATGTTCAGAGCGGAACACTGACAATGGAGTTTGATGGCGAAATCATGAAATTCAACGTTTACGAAGCCATGAGTCATCCTAACTCACAATTAAATATATCTAGTATCGATATTATAGATTTCTTAACTCAATCTTATTCTGAATATCATAACTTTGATGAGTTGGAAACTATCCTTTACAAAAGAATTGACATAGATGTTTTATGTCATCTCGAGGAATTAGCCGTCATTGAAGACTCGTTGCGAGAAATTGTCAAACACCTAGAAACACAATCATCATTGACGAGCCAAAGTAATCCATTTGAACTATTACCTTTCCAAACTAAAATGTTACCCTTGATTTTGTAGCCACCAACTTTGGAGCTTAAAGAATTGTCAGACCACCTTAAGTACGTCTTTTTGGGAGAAAAAGACACCTTGCCGGTGATAGTATCAAAGAAACTAACCCAAGACGAGGAGGAAAGTCTAGTCCGCATGCTGAAAGATTATAAGGAAGCTATTGGCTAGACGATAGCTGACATAAAAGGGCTAAGTCCATCAACCTGTATGCATAAAATCTTCATCGAAGATAACGCGAAACCAAAGAGAGATGCTCAAAGGCGTCTTAATCCGCCCATGATGGAGGTAGTGAAGAAAGAGATCCAGAAACTGTTAGATGCTGGAATGATATACCCAATTTTCGACAATGATTGGGTTAGCCTGGTTCATGTCGTGCCCAAGAAAACTGGAGTGACAGTGGTGAAAAACTCGTCAGGAGAGCTGGTCCCTACACGAGTCCAGAATGAATGGAGGGTTTGAATTGATTACAGAAAATTGAATTCAGCTACACGGAAAGACCATTTTCCCCTTCCCTTCATCGATCAGATGCTCGAACGGTTAGCTGGTAAGACCCATTATTATTGTCTCTATGGATATTCAGGTTCTTTCAGATTCCAGTGGCTCTAGAGGATCAAGACAAAACTACTTTCACGTGCCCCTTCAGAATGTTTGCGTATAGACGAATGACGTTTGGACTGTGCAATGCTCTGGCCATTTTCCAGAGATGCATGGTGAGCATATTCTCCGATTATGTCGAGAAAATCATCGAAGTCTTTATGGATGACTTCACGGTATACGGTAACTCTTTTAATGAATGTCTCGATAATCTTGCTAAAATATTACGAAGATGCCTAGAATATAATCTTGTTTTAAATTATGAGAAATGCCATTTCATGGTTGACAAAGGTTTAATTTTAGGTCATATAGTTTCCTCGGAAGGAATTATGGTCGATAAGGTGAAAACGTATATTATTAACTCATTACCTTACCCCACATCTGTGAGGGAGGTTCGTTCATTTCTTGGCCATGCAGGATTTTACAAACGCTTCATGAAAGACTTCTCGAAAATCATGCGACCACTTTGCAGTCTGCTTCAAAAGGATAAAGAATTTGAATTTGACCAGACTTGTAAAGACGCCTTTGACATGCTGAAGTAGAAATTGGTCTCCACTCCCATAGTGCAGCCACCAAACTGGGACTTCCCGTTCGAAATTATGTGTGATGTGAATGACCAATATGTGGGTGTAACAGACCGAATTTGACCCTAATCAGAACGGTGGTTTTGGGAACCACGAATCCGAACCCGAGAAATATTTAAATATTATATTTAGTGTTTATTATATGTGAATTTATGTGTGTGAAAGTTTTGTAGAAAAATTTTATCGTTTAAGTATTGAATTTGATAAAAAGGACTAAATCGCATAAAGCGTAAAAGTTGCATTCTTTAGTGTAAAGTGCTAGAATGATGATGGCTTCTTAATTTGAGGTATTAGGTGGGTAAATATTCCATTTTATAAGTTAGTGGATGGCTTTTGACTAATATGTCATTATTATATGTAATAGTTTATTTTATATTAAAGGTTATATTAGTAAATTAATTAAATAACCTATTATATACATAATAAAATAAAATGAAAAAGCCATTATCATCTCATTTTGTTCTTTGGCCGAATGTGGGAGAAAGAAAAAGGATTTTTGTTCCTTTGAATTTCGACAATTAGAAGCACAAAATCAAGGTTAGTTTGATTTCGGTTTTTGTTAATTTTTACGTTTTTGAAATCGTTGCTTTGAACCGTAGCTAACCCATGTCCTAATTTGTAAATCTATGCATTATTGATGTTCGGCCATTGATAAACTTATGTGGTTTATGATATTTGATGATTGGAAATTTAAGATAGGTTAAAGATTGATATGTTTTGTATTGGAAGTTTTAGTGAAATTGAATAAATAGGGCTAATTTGTAAAAATAAAATTTTAGAGGGACTTAATTGCAAAATAAATGAAATGAGAGGGCTTATAAAGTCCCTAGGAATATTCGGCCCTTGTATAGTCTTGGCAAATTGTGTGTATTTTGTGTTTTGTACAATTAAGACTAAATAGTAAAAATGTGAAACCTTAAGGGTAAAAAGGTAATTTGCTTAATTATGTGCTTAGGGACTAAATTGAGATGAAATGTACTTGAATGATTAAATTTTTATGTGTTTAGATCAAGAACAAAGAAAAACGAGCTTGGATCGGGGAAAAACGAAAGTTGTCAACTAGCCGGTTAACGTTGTCCGTCGAAAGTCGATGTAAGTCCTTAAGCTGAAATATGTCAAAGAATTATTTATGAATATGTTAAATGATGATGTTCGATAAATTTGAAGGTAAATTATTGTAGTGGCCTAATGTATATGGTTAAATTGGTTTGAATGCATAAATTGATAATGTGATATGAATATGTATCTTTGATATATTATTTGGAAAAAATGTGAAGTATGTGATCGGTTATGAATTATTTTGGGCTTATTGCCTAGCGTGCCTTGTGCTTGATTTGATTCGGCTTCGTGCCTAGCGTGCTTAGTTAGGTGATATATTCGGCTTTGTGCCTAGCGTGCTTAGTGCTAGGTGATATATTCGGCTTTGTGCCTAGCGTGCTTAGTGCCGATGACATATTCGGCTTTGTGCCTAGCGTGCTTAGTGCTTGCAGTGACATATTCGCTTCGTGCCTCAGCGTGCTTAGTGCCTGGTGACATATACGGCTTCGTGCCTAGCAGGCTTAATCTTGGTGGTACTTTAAAATGAAGAAACCATAAAGTTTTCGAGTGTAATATAGTGAACTTATTGAGTTAAAAACTCGTAAGCTTCAATCTCGGTGAATATCATCAAGTAAGGTAAGTTGTGATTAATGTTGCTTGGGTTGAAGTATCATATTAAGATTAGTGTTTTGTGTGATTGAGTTTATTAAGCGTCACGTATGATTGGTATAAGGTAGAACTTGAGCTTAAACATGTTATTTTGGGATGTTCGGTTACTAGTAGAAATGCTAATAGTGGAAAGACTTTGAGTATGATGATATATTTAATATGAATGTTGCACATATGTGTCAAGAAGCATGTGATTTATGTAAAATACGTTTATACTATGGTTTGATGAATTATAGGATTTGGTAATGAAGTGTAAATGCTATGATTAACAAGTTGATAATGTTCGTCCATGCATAAATATATATGTTATAAGTTTAAAGAAAAAAGAAAATTAAATTGTTCGAATGTTATAATAAAGTTGCTTAAGACTTACTAAGCTATTGACCTTACTCTGTATATGTTTGTGTTTCTATTTTATAGATCGTTAATTCAACTACGGGCTCAAGGGATCAGCAAGAAAGTTGACCACACTATCACTCTCTTTGGTATAATTATGTTTTTGTAAACTTTTTGAATCAAAGGCATATATAGGCTTTATTGTGATAAGTAATGAATGATGTCTTGATTGTAAATATAAATATGGCCTTGCGAATAAAAGGTGTTGTTGTTGGTTAAGTTTAGGTTTTACATTTTGATATAATAGCTTGCATTATAATACCATTAGATATGTGATTTCGGTCATGCTTTAAATCATATACGGAAGATGATCATATGATATATGTATATATGATGTATTGTTGAGATATGCATTTAGGTAATAAGGAAAAATGATGGATGCTAGATGATTTAAAGCATGAAATATGTTAGCTAGGTAATATGTTGCCATATATGTGTGTGAAGTTTTGGTTTAAGCTTAGAATTGGTAGGTTTTGCATTATTGATGCGGTTCAAATTAAGCAATCATGGTTGAAAGAGGAGATGTATATGTATATATATTTTGGTTGTGGCATGATTTAGTTTATTTGAACAGTACGATATGTATTATGAAATAGTATGAGTTAGAAAGCTTATTATGAAGTATGTATATACACTGTGATATTGATACATGATCTAGAAACATGATAATGATAAGCATATTGTATATTCGGTTATGTTGCATTAATGTTGGATTAGTCCATAGGGTAATAGTATTAAGATTGCATATGTACTTGATAAATGTATAGGTATGATTTGGCTAAACAGTATAAATATGGTATGAGTAAATATATATACATATTTGTTCATGGATAGTTATTAGTAGTTGAGTAAAATATGCTTATAAAAAGAAATTTGTTTGGTATTTCAATCATGAGTCTAATTGGATCTGAAACATATGGTTAAGAGTATACATGTGACTAATTAATAGTTAGTTTGAAATAGTTTAGAAAGCATAAAACTTTGTGATTAACTATAATATGGACTTGAAATCACAGTGGTTGCTTGTGATTATTAAGTCATACATTGGTATATACAAAGCTTAAAGCAAAGTGTTTAAATTTTGTTAAGCAACACCTAGTGGTTTTCTTAATACTTTAAATAAATTGACTGTTGTAATAGGATTATTTTATTAATTAGTTAAGTATGGTTTACTTGTTTCAAAATTTCATATGTTAAGATCAATTTGTTGAGTGTGGTATATGGAATCGGGATTGTTGTATGACTTATCCGGTAATGCCCGTAACCCTAATCTGGCGATGGGTAGGGGTTAAGGGTGTTACATTTTATTGGTATCAGAGCTACGGTTTAGTCGATTCTAGGACTACCGTAGTATGTAAGAGTCTAGCTATACATGCCTTTGAATTGTATATATGATAGTGTGGTGACTTCTGACAATTTCAATTGTATTCTATATAGTAAATGGATTTCGATCCCGATAGAGCCGTAGCTGATGATGTGGACAGCGTTGTGCCTGGTCTCGCACGTGGATCAGTGCCATTAGACTCTCGACCAGATACGGGTAGCCACGAGGGGGAGGCTAAACAAGCCTTCTACCAAATAATGAATGAATGGTTCACCTAGTTTGTTCAGAATAATCCGGCTGTACAACAACCTCCACCCCCAAATAATCCAACTCCGCATTATCAAGACTTCGATGATAGATCCGATGAGATCTAGCAGACCTCCATTGATAAAATCAAGAAATATAATGAGGAATTCAAGACCAATGATAATGATGATGCGAACAGTGAGATGTGGATTGATAACACTATTCGGGTACTCGATGAGTTATCTTGTACTCCAAATGAATGCCTAAAGTGTGCTATATCTCTACTTCGGGACACTACCTATCACTGGTGGAACACACTGGTATCCGTAGTTCCGAAAGAAAAAGTAACTTGGGACTTCTTTCAAATTGAGTTCTGTAAGAAATATACTAGTCAGAGATTCATCGATCAAAAACGAAAAGAATTTCTTGAACTAAAACAGGGGAGAATGACTGTGACAGAATATGAATAGAAATTTGTCAGACTTAGCAGATATGCTAGAGAGTGTGTTTCTACTGAAGCCATAATGTGCAAAAGATTTGAAGACGGTCTGAATGAAGATATAAAGTTGCTGGTCGGCATTCTTAAAATCAAAGAGTTTGTAATACTAGTCGAGCGGGCTTGTAAGGCTGAAGAGCTCGGAAAAAAGAAAAGAAAAGCTGAAATAGAAGCTAGAGATACTCGTAAGAGATCAACGAGTAAGACTTACCATTCGGTGCCTAAGAAATTCAGAGATGACTCCAACCGACATAAAGCTACTTCAGACTTACCTAGACGTGATCGACCTCCAGGGAGTTATCGAGCCACTTCGATAGCCAGTGTTGGTAACGTTCCACAGGACCGGGTCGAGTGTAAACATTGTGGGAAATGGCATTCTGGAAGTTGTAGGGTTCGTGATCGGTCCTGCTTTAAATGTGGATCGTCGGACCATTTTATTCGAGAGTGCCCGATGTTAGCGAGTAAGAATACGATTGAGAACACTAGACCGAGAGCAAAGACGCCAAAGATGGGTACGACCACCCAAACATTCCAGTAAAGTAGGTGGTAGTCAGAGAGGGATGAAGGACACTATAGTTCGATCAGAGGCCCGAGCACCTATCAGAGCTTATGCTACACGAGCCAGAGAGGATGCTTCTTCCCCCGATGTCATTACCGGTACTTTCACCCTTTATGATACTACTATGATTGCATTGATTGATCCTGGTTCGACTTATTCATATATGTGTGAAACTCTAGTATTCGGTAAGACTCTGCCATTTGAGTCTACTGAGTTTGTGATTCGTGTGTCCAACCCTCTGGGTAGATGTGTACTTGTTAATAAAGTGTGTAGAGGTTGCCCGTTGATGATTCGGGATTATTGTTTCCCAGTCGATTTAATGTTGTTGCCCTTCGATGAGTTTGATATAATTTTGGGAATGGACTGGCTAACTTCACATGATGCAGTGGTGAATTGCAAAAGAAAGCTTATTGATTTGAGATGTCAGAAAGGCGAGATCATCAGAATTAAATCCAGTGATTTAAGTGAGTTTCCTACAATAATATCCTCGACATTGGTGGAAAGTATGTGAGAAAAGGGCAAGCTTATTTGGCTTATGTATTGATAATAAAGTGTCTAAAAGCATATTGAATCCGCATCGATTGTGTGTGAATACCGGATGTGTTTCTGAAGAACTACCGGGTTTACCCTCAATACGAGAAATTGAGTTTGGCATTGAATTGGCACAAAAACGACTCCGATCTCGATAGCTCCATGTCAGATGGCACCTGCTGAGTTAAAAGAGTTGAAAGCACAGTTGCAAGAATTAATAGATAGGGGCTTTGCACGACCGAGTTTCTCACCTTGGGGTGCACCAGTTCTTTTTGTGAAAAAGAAAGATGGAACGATGCGAATGTGTATTGATTATCGGCAACTGAATAAGGTAACTATAAAGAATAAGTACCTGTTACCTCGGATTGATGATTTGTTTGATCAGTTGAAAGGGGCTTCATATTTTGAAGATAGATTTGAGATCGGGTTATTATCGATTCATGAGTCGAGATACTGAGATGTGCCAAAGAGCGCATTAGGACGAGGTACGGACATTTTGAGTTTGGTTATGCCTTTTGGGCTTACTAATGCACTCATTGCTTTTTATGGATTTGATGAATTGGGTCTTCGGGCAATTTTTAGATCGGTTTGTAGTAGTGTTTATTGATGATTTACTAATCTACTCTAAAGATGAAACTGAGCATGCCAAGCATTTGAGATTAGTGTTACAAACTTTGCGAGATCAACAATTGTATGCAAAGTTTAGTAAGTGTGAGTTTTGGATGAATGAAGTCAGTTTCTTCGGTCATGTTGTTTCAGATCGGTATTCGTGTTGACCCGAAAAAAATCTCGGCTATACTTGATTGGAAGCCACCGAAAAATGTTTAGAGATTCAAGTTTTCGGGACTTGCAGGCTACTACATGACGGTTTAGAAAGGTTTTTCTGTAATAGCTACACCTTTGACAAAGCTACTACAGAAAGATGTCAAGTTCGAGTGGTCAGAAAATTGTCAGAAAAGTTTCGATCAGTTGAAAGCCCTTTAAACCGAAGCTCTAGTGTTAGTTTAGCCTGAATCGGGTGAAGAATTTGTTGTTTATTCTGATGCTTCTTTGAATGGTTTGGTCTGCGTTTTGATGCAGGAAGGCAAAGTTGTAGCCTACGCTTCAAGACAATTGAAGCCGCATGAAAGAAATTACCCGACGCATGATTTAGAACTTGCAGCTATTGTGTTCGCATTGAAAATTTGGCGTCATTATTTATACGGTGAGAAATGTCATGTTTACTCGGATCACAAAAGTCTTAAATATTTGATGACTCAGAAAGAGTTGAACTTGAGACAACGCAGATGGTTAGAACTGTTGAAAGACTATGAGTTAGTGATTGACTACCATCCGGGGAAAGTTAACATTGTTGCCGATGCGTTAAGTCGAAAATCATTGTTTGCTCTTTGTACAATGAACGCACAGATGGTTATGTTTGGTGATGGATCGATCCTAGCCGAATTACAAGCAAGACCAATGTTTATTTAGCAAATTTGTGATGCACAAAAAGCTGACAAAGATATGACTGTTAAACGGGTTCAGTGTGAAAATAATGCAGAGTCAGAATTTCGAATTGATGAAAATGACTGCTTGAAATACAAAGGCCGAATGTGTGTACCGAGGGACGTGGATTTGATTCAGATGTTATTGAAAGAAGCTCATAATAGTCAGATGTCGATACATCCAGGTAGCACGAAAATGTATAATAACTTGAAGCAGTTCTACTGGTGGCCTGGTATGAAACGAGATATATCTGAATTTGTTTTAAAGTGCTTAATTTGTCAGCAAGTAAAAGCCGAGCATCAAGTGCCTTTTGGGTTGCTTCACCCAATCATGATACCTGAATGGAAATGGGATAGAATTACAATGGATTTTGTATCCGGTCTCCCTATGACATCGAGTAAGAAAGATGCTGTCTGGGTTATAGTTGATAGACTGACTAAATCACTCACTTTGTGCCGTTCATATGATTATTCACTCGATAAACTAGCTGAATTGTATGTATCACTGATTATGAGATTGCATGGTGTACCGAGTTCCATTGTTTCAGACAGAGACCCGAGATTCACATCGCGGTTTTGGAAGAAGTTGCAAGATGCTTTAGGTACTAAACTTTACTTTAGTACAGCCTTTCATCCACAGACAGACGGTCAATCTGAACGAATTATTCAGATACTTGAGGACATGTAGAGATGCTACGTTTTTGAGTTTGAAGGTACGTGGGAAAGATACTTACCTCTGATTGAATTTGCCTATAATAACAGTTTTCAATCTAGTATCAAAATGGCACCATATGAAGCCTTGTACGGGCGAAAGTGTCGAACACCATTATAATTGGATCGAGCTCGTGAGAATAAGATACACGGGTTGATTTGATTAAAGAAACCGAGTAAAGTAGCTATTATTAGAGACAATTTGAAAGTCGATCGGATCGTCAAAAGTCCTATGCTGATTTGAAACGTAAAGACATTGAATTTCGTGTCGAGATCGAGTATTTTTAAAGGTTTCTCCGTGGAAGAAAGTACTCGTTTTGGTCGGAAGGCAAGTTGAGTCCGAGATTCATCGGATCGTATGAAATCATTGAACGTGTTGGGCTGTTGCTTATAGGTTGAAGCTACCCTCCAATTAGAAAAGATACATGATGTATTTCACGCTTCTATGCTCAGATCTGATCGATCATCACATGTAATTGCTCCATCCGAGATTGAAATCCAACCGATATGACGATGAGGAAAAATCGATCCGTATCTTAGCTCGGAAATGAAAGAGTTAAGAAACAAAAGGATTTCCTTAGTGAAAGTACTATGGAATCGGTACGGAGTTGAAGAGGCTATGTGGGAGCCTGAAGACTCAATGAGGCAACAATATCCGACATTATTTAACGGTAAGATTTTCGGGGACGAAAATCCTTAAGGGGGGAGAGTTGTAACAGATCGAATTTCACCCTAATCAGAACGGTGGTTTCGGGACCACGAATCTAAACTCGAGAAATATTTAAATATTATATTTAGTGTTTATTATATGTGAATTTATGTGTGTGAAAGTTTTGTAGAAAAATTTTATCGTTTAAGTATTGAATTTGATAAAAAGGACTAAATCGCGTAAAGCGTAAAAGTTGCATTCTTTAGTGTAAAGTGCTAGAATGATGATGGCTTCTTAATTTGAGGTATTAGGTGGGTAAATATTCCATTTTATAAGTTAGTGGATGGCTTTTGACTAATATGTCATTATTATATGTTATAGTTTATTTTATATTAAAGGTTATATTAGTAAATTAATTAAATAACCTATTATATACATAATAAAATAAAATGAAAAGCCATTATCATCTCATTTTGTTCTTTGGCGAATGTGGGAGAAAGAAAAGGGTTTTTGTTCCTTTGAATTTCGACAATTAGAAGCACAAAATCAAGGTTAGTTTGATTTGATTTTGTTAATTTTACGTTTTTGAAATCGTTGCTTTGAACCGTAGCTAACCCATGTCCTAATTTGTAAATCTATGCATTATTGATGTTCGGCCATTGATAAACTTATGTGGTTTATGATATTTGATGATTGGAAATTTAAGATAGGTTAAAGATTGATATGTTTTGTATTGGAAGTTTTAGTGAAATTGAATAAATAGGGCTAATTTGTAAAAATAAAATTTTAGAGGGACTTAATTACAAAATAAATGAAATGAGAGGGCTCATAAAGTCCCTAGGAATATTCGGCCCTTGTATAGTCTTGGCAAATTGTGTGTATTTTGTGTTTTGTACAATTAAGACTAAATAGTAAAAATGTGAAACCTTAAGGGTAAAATGGTAATTTGCTTAATTATGTGCTTAGGGACTAAATTGAGATGAAATGTACTTGAATGAGTTAAATTTTATGTGTTTAGATCAAGAACAAAGAAAACGAGCTTGGATGGGGAAAAGCGAAAGTTGTCGATCAGCTTGTTAACGTTGTCCGTCGAAAGTCGAGGTAACTCCTTGTGAAATATGTCAAAGAATTATTTATGAATATGTTAAATGATGATGTTCGATAAATTTGAAGGTAAATTATTGTAGTAGCCGAATGTATATGGTTAAATTGGTTTGAATGCATAAATTGATAATGTGATATGAATATGTATCTTTGATATATTATTTGGAAAAAAATGTGAAGTATGTGATCGGTTATGAATTATTTTGGGCTTATTGCCTAGGTGCCTTGTGCTTGATTTGATTCGGCTTTGTGCCTAGCGTGCTTAGTGCTTGGTGATATATTCGGCTTTGTGCCTAGCGTGCTTAGTGCTTAGGTGATATATCCGGGCTTTGTGCCTAGCAGGCTTAGTGCCGGTGACATATTCGGGCTTCGTGCCTAGCAGGCTTAGTGCCGGTGACATATACGGGCTTCGTGCCTAGCAGGCTTAATGCCGGTGGTACTTTAAAATGAAGAAACCATAAAGTTTTCAAGTGTAATATAGTGAACTTATTGAGTTAAAAACTCAGGTAAGCTTCAATCTCAGTGAATATCATCAGAAGTAAGGTAAGTTGTGATTAATGTTACTTGGGTTGAAGTATCATATTAAGATTAGTGTTTTGTGTGATTGAGTTTATTAAGCGATATGTATGATTGGTATAAGGTAGAACTTGAGCTTAAACATGTTATTTTTGGGATGTTCGGTTACTAGTAGAAATGCTAATAGTGGAAAGACTTTGAGTATGATGATTTATTTAATATGAATGTTGCACATATGTGTCGAGAAGCATGTGATTTATGTAAAATACGTTTATACTATGGTTTGATGAATTATAGGATTTGGTAATGAAGTGTAAATGCTATGATTAACAAGTTGATAATGTTCGTCCATGCTATGTAACACCCCAAACCCGGTCAATACACCACGACCGAATCTGGTATGCTACAGGGAAAAGGTTTTGGGTGGTTTAGGTTGAAGTCTAGAAATTTGGTGAAAACGCTTAGCGAAATTTTGTATTTGAGGAAAACTCGATTAGGTTTTGATTAAAAATCTGATGATGTATTTGAAAACCCAGAAAGTTTTGAAAATTAATCCGATGTGTAGGTAAAACTAGTTTATTTTGTTTTGAAGCTTAAGTTATTTCTTATTGTTACTAAAACATTTTTGACTTAGTAGAAAATCATATTTAAGTTAGAAAAACAATTTGAGTTCCCTTTATCCCAAATTATAGTATGATACCCGATGGTATAGTTTAAAACATCGTTTTTTTGAAATTTTGAAACCGTTGTCTTTCCAAGTTTTAGCACATTTCACTCAATTAGTTTGTTAAAGCATATTGAAAATCTACTTAAACATAACATATCAAAAACATAATTTAAGAGGCCATTTACAAACCCACATATAACAAAATAGAAATAAATCAGCTAGTGTACCAAATTTTTATAAAAGAAGTCCGAGCAAATCTTTATTTCAGTATGGCATGAGCACCTCGAGTCCATCCCGGCTCCATGTCCGCGTCTAAGTGTCACCTGAAAAGTCAAAGGAGAGAGTGAGTCGCAAGACTCGGTGCATAAATCCTCTCCCAGATAACATGCCAACACATATATCATAATGTAATAATGCAAATCATGCACCTGCTCCTAACCAACCATATCGCTTTTCTACCCGTGTGGTACCAAACCACCGGTGGTGCTAAACCACCGGTGACCCAAAGTCACGATATCCATTGTGGTACCAAACCTTTGGTGACCAAGTCACAAATAATCCAATGATGGGGCCAACCCATCGTGTGATACCAAATCACTAGCGACGATCCCTATCTCATAAGTGGGGCCAACCCACGGTGGTGCCAAACCACGTGGACGAGTCGCAATGAGGTGCCAAACCTCCGTGTCCCAAAGACACAATGTGATACCAAATCACCGTGACCGTAGTCACAAATCGATGATGGGGCCAACCCATCGTGTGATACCAAATCACTGGCGCCAATCCCAGATAATCAAGCTGTGGGGCCAACCCATCGTGGTACTAAGCCACTAGGACGAGACGCCGAGGTGCCAAACCTCCGTGACCCAAAGTCACAAAATACGTGGTACCAAACCTTTGGAGGTGCCAAACCTCGGTGTCCCAAAGACACAGTGTCCCAAAGACACGGATATCAAATTTCCCCTCCTCTCATATCACCCAATCACATATCATACTAGATGCAAAATCGCAATCATGCTATCATGCTCACATGCTTAATATGGCATCTCAATGAACATGCACCCATAATCATAATATCATATATCATCACATAGCTCATATCAAAACAGACTTACCGAATCCGTATCCATACCTCAATGGGTACCAAATCACCAATCACACTGTTTCATTTACACAACAAAGTTATTACATTACTAAGTTAAGATAGTGTGTTGGTTTACACACCAATTAGCGGAGGTTTTAATACTAAGAACGGTCTAAGACCCTCGACCACCTTGACAACTTTGATCCTAAAATCGACCAACCAAAGGGTTAGCACACATATCATTCTACCATAACCAAATAAATCAAAGGGTATATCGGTTTACCCTTATTTTAAACCGGATTTGGTTTCCTACCAAACCGAACCCAACAAAGGGTTCTTTCAAAGAATCGGCTTCACCCTAGAAAGAAAGTGGTTAATCCTTTGAAACCATATACTTAATCGAAACTAAACAGATAACTATGAGCAATCATCTCCCCATTACTTACCGATTGCTAAGCAGAGTAAAAAGGCTCTCCTTGCTTGATTACGAACTCCAAAGGCCCTATATGGAAATAGTTACCAAAACAAGTGATTAACTCCTTTATAATAGATATTGAAATCAGCCCTTAAACATACCCAAAAATCGGCAAGGTACCAGAGAAAGGAGAAAGGCCATTCGGCCAACACTTACCCACTACCAATCGATTGGAAACCAGACCTAACAACACCCAATATTCGCCACCAAACACCACTAGGAGAGGAGAAAGATTCGCTAATGTGCTTTGGAAAAGAAATGAAAGTAAAGATAGATGAATGGAGGGGGTCACTTTCGGTTTTGAAAGGGGAAGAAAAGAATAAGGTGTGTTTAGAAGAGGAACAAATTTCGGCTACTATCCTTCAAGAAAAGGAGAAAGAAAATGCTAGATTCGGCTCAAAGATGATGAGAAACAAAGGCTGGTTTCGGTTTAAATGAAATGGTATGGAACAAATGGAAAATCGGCACAAGGGTTGTAAAAACAAAAAGTAAGAAAAAGAGAAGGAAGGATCACTAGTTTCGGCTTTGCACAATGAAAAGAAGAAGGAAGAACAAGGTAGAATTTCGGCAATAAGGGTGCTTGAGGATTCGGTTTAACAAAATTGAAAAAGAATGTAGGTGGAGAGGCATTCTGCTAACAAGGTTTCCAAAGAGAGAAGAAGATGGTAATGGGTCGCTAGGTTCTGGCTAACACAAGGAGAAAGAAGCAAAACAACAAAAGAGGACAAATAATGCTTAAGAGTCCAAGAGGACATTCGGCTACTACTAAAACAAAATGATTGAACAACAAGCAAATTAAGCAAAGATGGGAGCACTTGGGTTCGGTTTCCAAAATGAAAAGAAAAAAATAAAAGATTCGCTTAGGCTATTTGCAAGGACCTAAAACACACATGCCAAAAGGCAATTTCGCACCCTCCAAACACCAACCGCCACACATCCCCTTTCCCCAAACTCTCACCAAATTCGCCAAATCTCCCCATTTACTCACACCACCAATTCAAATACCATGACCAAGTCTCCTCCTACAATTGCTCTCCATCCACCGCTTGAATGAGTTGACAAGGTCCAAGCTAGAGTTCAAATTGCCCACAACTCTTCCCTCCATGCCGTCAAAATGGATGCAAAAGGGTGGGATTCTCGCGACTTGAACTCAAGACCTCCCCTTGCAATTGACGCCACACACATGCTCCAAGTGGCGATGCCTTGCCACTTTGCTAGCTCTTCATTTGTGTTACAAATTCACTTAAATTAATTATAAACCCCAAAGACCTTCACTCCTATCCCTTAAAGCCCAAAACAAAACTTTTCCACCTACTCGGGCACACTCCTAGCCTACATCTAAGCCCCAAACCACACAGATAACAACACAAGAAGCCATAAACATGCAATAATTTCCAAAATAAAATAACCCTTAACCCGGATATTACGGTTCTACCCCTTAAAAATAATTTCGACTCGAAATTACTCGTTAGAAGAGTTGCGGGTATTGTTGTCTCATCATATCCTCGGGTCCCCCGTCGCTTCTTCCACGCCATGATTCCACCAAAGAACCTTAACCAGAGGCACAGACTTCCTGCGCAGAACCTTCACATCCCGATTTAAAATCTGTACAGGCTCTTCCTCCATGGACATATCTGGATTTACCTCGATCTCTTCTACTGTTACCACATGTGATGGATCTGAGCGATAACGCCGAAGCATCGAAACGTGGAACACGTCATGAATCTGACTTAGCTCTGCTGGCAACTCGAGCTGATATGCAACTGGTCCCACTCGTCTTAGTACCTTATACGGCCCAATAAACCTCGGACTTAGCTTGCCTTTCTTCTTGAACCTTAATACTTTCTTCCACGGTGAGACCTTCAGGAAAACCCGATCTCCCACAGCAAATTCAATATCTCTCCGCTTAAGATCAGCATAGGACTTCTGCCGATCCGAAGCTTCCTTCAATCGAGCATGAATTAGTTTAACCTTGTCTTCAGTCTCAACAACTAACTCTGGTCCCAATAACTGACGTTCACTTAACTCTGTCCAACAAGTAGGTGAACGACACTTCCTACCGTACAACGCCTCATAAGGTGCCATCTTGATACTCGCTGGTAATCGTTGTTGTAGGCGAATTCCGCTAATGGTAGATACTCCTCCGGCTACCCTCAAGTCCAAAACACACCCTCGTAGCATATCCTCCAAGATCTCAGATAACCCTTTCCGATCGCCGTCATCTGCGGATGAAATGTCAGGTCTTTGAAATCTAACAGTGTACCCGAGCCTAATGCAACGCCTTCCAGAACCTTGACGTGAATCTCGGATCCCTATCCGAGATGATCGATACCGGCACCCCGTGCAGTCTCACAATCTCTGACACATACAGCTTCGCCAACCTCTGAAGTGAGTAATCCACCCTCACCGGAATAAAGTGAGTTGATTTAGTCATCGATCCACGATTACCCAAATCAATCCTTCTTGCTCGGTGTAATCGGAATCCACCGACGAAATCCATAGTTATTCTTTCCCACTTCCATCGTGGAATTTTCATCGGTCAAGCAACCCAGACGGCAATCGATGCTCGCCTTGACTGCCGACAAGTCGACACTTACCTACAAACTTCGGCCACCTCTTTTTCAAACCCGCCACCGTAATCGTTCTCCGAGGTCCCTATACATTTTGCTACCTCCGGGATGCATAGCGTAGGGTCTGCTATGTGCATCCTCAAGAATCTTTTGTCTTAACACGGATCTCTCGGCATACAAGCCTTCCCCGAAACACAAAGACCCCATCAACGGACAAGTCAGAACCCTTCAAACCATCGCTCGCACTTGTGTCCTCTGCAAGACTCAGACCTCATCCAACAACTGCTTTCTCTCGACCGCTCAACCCAAGTAGGCTTAACTGCAGCTCTGCTGAGAATACTCCGTCGTCATACAAACTCAAGTGAGCAAATAACGCCTCAACCGAAACAACCTTACGGCTCAACGCGTCGCCACAACGTTAGCCTTGCCCGGATGATACTCAATTGAGCAATCGTAGTCTTTCGCCAGCCTCAATCCATCTGCAGGCGCCTCGATTCAAGTCTTTCGAGTCAAGGTACTTGACTCTTATGGTCCGTATAGACTATCGATCTTTCTCCGCATAAGTAATGCCTCCATATCTTTAAGGCAAATACTACTGACCGCTAACTCCAGATCGTGCGTTGGATAATTCACCTCATGTGGCCTCAATCGCCGAGATGCGTAAGCCACAACCTTCCTTCTTGCATCAAGACACAACCCAATCCAGATGTGATGCATCGCAAAGACATCGTGAATTCCTTACCACCTCAAAGTTGAATCGTAACCTGCTTCATCGAATCTTATTCAACTTATCGAAGCTCTCCTGCCGCTTCTCGGTCAAATAAACTAACCCTTTTCTCAATAATTTAGTCATCTGAGTGCGATTAATGAGAAACCCTCTACAAATCTTCTAGAGTATCCTCGCCAAGCCCGTAAAACTCAATTTTCGCCATCGACTTAGGCGGCTTCCACTCCAAAACGACCTCTATCTTACGGGGGTCCACTCTAATCCCCTCAGCCGATACTACAAGACCCAAGAACGCCACTTCCTCACCGAACTCAGATTTATGAACTTCAGATAGAGTTTGCTTTCTCCTTAGAATCTGCAATCCTCCAGAATGTGCATCATGTTCCTCCTCAGTCCTTGAATATACCAAGATGTCATCGATAAAAACCACTACGAACTGATCTAGATACTATTGGAACACCCTATTCATCAGATCCATGAAGGCTGCCGGCGCGTTAGTCAGCCCGAACGGCATAACTAAGAACTCAAAGTGCCCATACCGAGTACGAAAAGCCATCTTACAGATATCCGCCTCCTTCACCCTTAACTGGTGATACCCAGACCTTAAGTTGATTTTCGAGAAAATCGACGCCCCCTTCAGCTGATCAAACAAGTCATCTATCCGAGGTAGTGGATACTTGTTTTGATCGTCACTTATCGGTTAGCGGTAGTCTATGCACATCCGCATAGTAGTAATCTTTTCTTCTTTACAAAGAGTACCGGCGCTCCCCATGGTGAAACACTTGGCCTGATAAAGCCTCGGTCCAATAACTCCTGGATTTGAGCCTTAAGCTCCACTAGCTCTTTAGGTGCCATCTTGTACGGAGCAATAGATACTGCGCAGCTCGAGCAATGATCTATCCCGAACTCTACCTCCCGATCTCGTGGCAAACCCGTAAGCTCCTCAGGAAACACATCGGCAAATTCCCTAACTGTCCGAATTGCCTCCACAGCAGACTCCTTAGCCTCCAAGGCATACACATGCACCATATATGCTTCGCAGCCCTTTCTGACCATTTTCTCGGCTTTCAGAGCAGATACCACATTGGATGATAATTCCTCCTATTACCGATCGAACTACCTCATCACCCTTAGTGATTTGAACCATGCGCTTAGTCAAGAATCCAACTTCGCCGGTACTTAACCACCAGTCCATCCTCGTAATCGATCGAACTCCCCAAACGGCAGCTCCATCGATCGACCTCGAAAGACACCCTTGGAGTTCTAGAGGTACGCCTCTATACGCTTTATCTACCACTACAGAGTGACCTAGAGGGCTTATTACTCATCCGCCTAGAAGATATTTTAGAGTCTAAATCCATAGTCTTCACTATGCTACTTGCAACATACGAGTGTGTTGAACCCACATCAATTAAAGCAATAAATGGAGAACCAAAGATTAAAACGCGTCTGTAATGACGTCCGGTGCGTCGCCTCCTCTCGGCGCCTCGCCAGATACACTAGCCCCTACCGTCTGTCGGCCTCGAACTACTGCACCTTTGCCGGTGCTCCATGACCCCACCGAACTATTACCCCTCGCCATTACCTCGGCCCTCTGCGGTGGTCCATTATTTCAGACCGACACGACCCGATTCTCGATCGAATCCTAGCTAACTTGCGCGGACAGTCCCTCATCTGATGGTCCAATGAGCCACACTCAAAACAACTTCTACCATCACCCAACATCCTCCCCCGGTGAGTCTTTTCACAACGGTTACATCACTGGCGGTCCCCGCCTAGCAGCAATAAACCTACCCGATCGATTCGCCCACTCGGTCTAGCCCTTTTCTGCGACACCGATGACCCGTAAGATCCAAAACTCCTTTTGTGACGGTTTCTATCCATACCGCCTCACGACTCTTTAATGCCCTCGACAACCTTCGCCATTTCAACTAGAACCGCAAATTCACGCTCCTGCTGGGCGCAATCAACAATCTTAACTCGCCTCGCAGCCATCCTCAAACGAACGCACCTCTCATGCTCAAGAGCCATCATACCCTCGCATACCGACTCAACCTCGTAAACTCGCCAGACTCGGCTACGCATTTGCTCCCTAGACTAACCTCGTAAATACTTTCCTCGCTCATTTATGTAGTTAGCTCGACGCGATTTTTTCTAATAAGCGGCCCAAAATAGTCCCATGTCGATCTTCAATCGCAATACTGTTCCAATAAAGTGAGCCACCACTGGTATGACTCATCTCGGAGAAGTGATACGATCCCCTTTAATTTCTCTTCAGCCGTTAGGTCCAGATCGTCCATGATCCATTCTGTCGCTTCCAGCCAATACTCAGCAGTGCTAGGAGCAACACCGAGACACCCCGAAAGAATTCAGCCCCATTTGCCCAAGTCGCCAGCACGATTTCTAGCTCCTACGCCCACCTACTCCAGCTACCCTTTCTAAAACCCAAGACCATCGCTCAGTGACATCTGCATCATCGCCGGCTGCGCTCCTCGAACTCACCACCTCCACTGGTGGCGAAACCCAGATCTCACTCTCGAACCACGACAAGAACCTACGGGCTCAGAAACTATCATCCTACCGCGACCTCGTCCACGACCACGTCCACCTCGGGTACTCATGACTAAATCTTGTCTGATTAAAGAATTTTATGTATCGTCATTATTCCATCGTGTTTAAAGCAAAGTCTTATGAATATTGCTTATTAAAGAAGTTTCGCTTTCGTGAGTCCACAGAGTCCTATTAGTTTAGGTCTCTAAGGCAATCTTACTATCACTAGCCATTCAATCATGTCAATTAATATCACAACCAATAGTACGGGTACTTACACGGGCGGATTGGTGCCGAGACTCGGTGCCATGCCTTTCAAACCATACTTTTAAAATGTAATACTTGAAAACTATAGTTTTAAAATATTTTGGGCCTCGGCCCACAACCAAGTCTTTGAACTTGGCTCGATACATTAATTGTAACACCCCAAACCCGGTCAATACACCACAATTAACTGTATGCTACAGGAAAAGGTTTTGGGTGGTTTAGGTTGAAGTCTAGAAGTTTGGTGAAAACGCTTAGCGAAATTTTGTATTTGAGGAAAACTCGATTAGGTTTTGATTAAAAATCTGATGATGTATTTGAAAACCCAGAAAGTTTTGAAAATTAATCCGATGTGTAGGTAAAACTAGTTTATTTTGTTTTAAAGCTTAAGTTATTTCTTATTGTTACTAAAACATTTTTGACTTAGTAGAAAATCATATTTAAGTTAGAAAAATAATTTGAGTTCCCTTTATCCCAAATTATAGTATGATACCCGATGGTATAGTTTAAAACATCGTTTTTTTGAAATTTTGAAACCGTTGTCTTTCCAAGTTTTAGCACATTTCACTCAATTAGTTTGTTAAAGCATATTGAAAATCTACTTAAACATAACATATCAAAAACATAATTTAAGAGGCCATTTACAAACCCACATATAAAAAAATAGAAATAAATCACTAGTGTACCAAATTTTTATAAAAGAAGTCCGAGCAAATCTTTATTTTAGTATGGCATGAGCACCTCGAGTCCATCCGGCCCATGTCCGCGTCTAAGTGTCACCTAAAAGTCAAAGGAGAGAGTGAGTCCTAAGACTCGGTGCATAAATCCTCTCCGGTATAACATGCCAACACATATATCATAATGTAATAATGCAAATCATGCACCTGCTCCTAACCAACCATATCGCTTTTCTACCCCGTGTGGTACCAAACCACCGGTGGTGCTAAACCACCGGTGACCCAAAGTCACGATATCCATCTTGTGGTACCAAACCTTTGGTGACCAAGTCACAATAATCCAATGATGGGGCCAACCCATCGTGTGATACCAAATCACTAGCGACGATCCCGTATCTCATAAGTGGGGCCAACCCACGGTGGTGCCAAACCACGTGGACGAGTCGCAATGAGGTGCCAAACCTCCGTGTCCCAAAGACACAATGTGATACCAAATCACCGTGACCGTAGTCACAACTCGATGATGGGGCCAACCCATCGTGTGATACCAAATCACTGGCGCCAATCCCAGATAATCAATCGTGGGGCCAACCCATCGTGGTACTAAGCCACTGGGACGAGACGCCGAGGTGCCAAACCTCCGTGACCCAAAGTCACAAAATACGTGGTACCAAACCACTGGAGGTGCCAAACCTCTGGTGTCCCAAAGACACAGTGTCCCAAAGACACGGATATCAAAATTCCCCCTCCTCTCATATCACCCAATCACATATCATACTAGATGCAAAATCGTGCAATCATGCTATCATGCTCACATGCTTAATATGGCATCTCAATGAACATGCACCCATAATCATAATATCATATATCATCACATAGCTCATATCAAAACGGACTTACCCGAATCCGTATCCAAACCTCAATGGGTACCAAATCAGTCAATCACACTGTTTCATTTACACAACAGGTTATTACATTACTAAGTTAAGATAGTGTGTTGGTTTACACACCTGAATTAGCGAAGGTTTTAATACTAAGAACCGGTCTAAGACCCTCAACCACCTTGACAACTTTGATCCTAAAATCGACCAACCAAAGGGTTAGCACACATATCATTCTACCATAACCAAATAAATCAAAGGGTATATCGGTTTATCTTACATTTTAAGCTCGGATTTGGTTTCCTACCAAACCGAACCCAACAAATGGTTCTTTCAAGAATTGGCTTCACCCTAGAAAGAAAGTGGTTAATCCTTTGAAACCATATACTTAATCGAAACTAAACAGATAACTATGAGCAATCATCTCCCCATTACTTACCGATTGCTAAGCAGAGTAAAAAGGCTCTCCTTGCTTGATTACAAACTCCAAAGGCCCTATATGGAAATAGTTACCAAAACAAGTGATTAACTCCTTTATAATAGATATTGAAATCAGCCCTTAAACATACCCAAAAATCGGCAAGGTACCAGATAAAGGAGAAAGGCCATTCGGCCAACACTTACCCACTACCAATCGATTGAAACCAAAGACCTAACAACACCCAATATTCGCCACCAAACACCACTAGGAGAGGAGAAAGATTCGGCTAACAGGCTTTGGAAAAGAAATGAAAGTAAAGATAGATGAATGGAGGGGGGTCACTTTCGATTTTGAAAGGGGAAGAAAAGAATAAGGTGTGTTTAAAAGAGGAACAAATTTCGGCTACTATCCTTCAAGAAAAGGAGAAAGAAAATGCTAGATTCGGCTCAAAGATGATGAGAAACAAAGGCTGGTTTCGGTTTAAATGAAATGGTATGGAACAAATGGGAAAATCGGCACAAGGGTTGTAAAAACAAAAAGAAAGAAAAAGAGAAGGAAGGATCACTAGTTTCGGCTTTGCACAATGAAAAGAAGAAGGAAGAACAAGGTAGAATTTCGGTAATAAGGGTGCTTGAGGTTTCGGTTTAACAAAATTGAAAAAGAACAGAAGGTGGGAGAGGCATTCGGCTAACAAGGTTTCCAAAAGAGAGAAGAAGATGGTAATGGGCTGCTAGGTTCGGCTAACACAAGGAGAAAGAAGCAAAACAACAAAAGAGGACAAATAATGCTTAAGAGTCCAAGAGGACATTCGGCTACTACTAAAACAAAAATGATTGAACAAAGAAGCAAATTCGCAAAGATGGGAGCACTTGGGTTCGGTTTCCAAAATGAAAAGAAAAAAATAAAAAGATTCGGCTTAGGCTATTTGCAAGTGACCGAAAAACACACATGCCAAAAGGCAATTTCGACACCCTCCAAACACCAACCGGCCACACATCCCTTTCCCCAAACTCTCACCAAACCGCCAAATCTCCCCATTTACTCTCACACCACCAATTCAAATACCATGACCAAGTCTCCCTCCTACAATTGCTCTCCATCCACCGTTTGAATGAGTTGACAAGGTCCAAGCTAGAGTTCAAATTGCCCACAACTCTTCCCCTCCATGCCGTCAAAATGGATGCAAAAGGGGTGGGATTCTCACGACTTGAACTCAAGACCTTCCCCTTGCAATTGACGCCACACACATGCTCCAAGTGGCGCATGTCTTGCCACTTTGCTAGCTCTTCATTTTTGTTACAAATTCACTTAAATTAATTATAAACCCCAGCACCTTCAGCTCCTATCCCTTAAAGCCCAAAACAAAAACTTTTCCACCTACTCAGGCACACTCCTAGCCTACATCTAAGCCCCGAAACCACACAGACAACAACACAGCAAGCCATAAACATGCAACAATTGCCAAAAATAAAATAACCCTTAACCCGGGATATTACACATAAATATATATGTTATAAGTTTAAAGAAAAAAGAAAATTAAATTGTTCGAATGTTATAATAAAGTTGCTTAAGACTTACTAAGCTATTGAGCTTACTCTGTATATGTTTGTGTTTCTATTTTATAGATCGTTAATTCAACTACGGGCTCAGGGGATCAGCAAGAAAGTCGACCACACTATCACTCTCTTTGGTATAATTATGTTTTGTAAACTTTTTGAATCAAAGGCATGTATAGGCTTTATTGTGATAAGTAATGAATGATGTTCGGATTGTAAATATAAATATGGCCTTGCGAATAAGGCTGTTGTTGTTGGTTAAGTTTAGGTTTTACATTTTGATATAATAGCTTGCATTATAATACCATTAGATATGTGATTTCGGTCATGCTTTAAATCATATACGGAAGATGATCATATGATATATGTATATATGATGTATTGTTGAGATATGCATTTAGGTAATAAGGAAAAATGATGGATGCTAGATGATTTAAAGCATGAAATATGTTAGCTAGGTAATATGTTGCCATATATGTGTGTGAAGTTTTGGTTTAAGCTTAGAATTGGTAGGTTTTGCATTATTGATGCGGTTCAAATTAAGCAATCATGGTTGAAAGAGGAGATGTATATGTATATATATTTTGGTTGTGGCATGATTTAGTTTATTTGAACGAGACGATATGTATTAGAAATAGTATGAGTTAGAAAGCTTATTACTAAGTATGTATATACCTTGTGATATTGATACATGATCTAGAAACATGATAATGATAAGCATATTGTATATTCGGTTATGTTGCATTAATGTTGGATTAGTCCATAGGGTAATAGTATTAAGATTGCATATGTACTTGATAAATGTATAGGTATGATTTGGCTAACCGTATAAATATGGTATGAGTAAATATATATACATATTTGTTCATGGATAGTTATTAGTAGTTGAGTAAAATATGCTTATAAAAGAAATTTGTTTGGTATTTCAATTGTAGTCGAATTGGATACTGAAACATATGGTTAAGAGTATACATGTGACTGAATTAATAGTTAGTTCGAAATAGTTTAGAAAGCATAAAACTTTGCGATTAACTATAATATGGATTTGAAATTACATTGGTTGCTTGTGATTATTAAGTCATACATTGGTATATACAAAGCTTAAAGCAAAGTGTTTAAATTTTATTAAGCAACACCTAGTGGTTTTCTTAATACTTTAAATAAATTGACTGTTGTAATAGGATTATTTTATTAATTAGTTAAGTATGGTTTACTTGTTTCTAAATTTCATATGTTAAGATCAATTTGTTGAGTGTGGTATATGGAATCGGGATTGTTGTATGACTTATCCGATAATGCCCGTAACCCTAATCTGGCGATGGGTAGGGGTTAAGGGTGTTACAGTGGGAGCTGTTCTAGGCCAAAGAATAAGGAAAGAGCCTCATGTTATCTACTATGCTTCGAAAACTTTGGACGCTGCCCAAAGCAATTACACAACTACCGCGAAAGAATTATTAGCTATTGTGTTTTTGCTTTAGATAAATTTAGATCTTACCTATTGGGAACTAAAGTAATTATCTTTGCTGATCATGTAGCTTTAAAGTACTTGATAGGGAAGAAGAAGGCAAAACCCCGACTGATCAGGTGGATTCTGCTCCTACAATAGTTCGACTTTAAAATACGAGATAAAAAAGGATGCAAAAACCTAGTAGCTGACCATTTGAGTAGATTACTGATTCCAGTGGATGACACACCATTGAAGGATAACTTTCTAGATAAAAACCTGTTTGTAGCAAATACGGTTCATCCTTGGTACGCAGACATGGTAAATTACCTCGTTACAGGTGCTATTACTTCAGAATTACCAAGGTCTAAAAGGGATAAAATAAAGAAGGATGCGAGGTTTTACATTTGGGACGATCCTTACCTTTGGAAACATTGCTCAGACCAGGTAATTTGACGATGTGTAGCTGAAACAGAGGTACAATCTATCTTAACTTTTTGTCATTCTTATGCATGTGGAGGACACTTTGGACCTAAATGCACCGCACCAAAAATTATCGAATGTGGACTATTTTGGCCAAACATATTTCGTGATGCCTTTTGATTTTGCAAAACATGTGAAAAATGCCAAAGATTTGGCAACCTTAGTCATCGAAATGAGATGCCCCTTACCCCCATTCATATTTGCGAAATTTTTTATGTTTGGGGCATCGACTTTACGGGTCCCTTCGTTTCTTCTTTCGGTATTTTTTATATACTCTTAGCTGTCGATTATGTCTCTAAGTGGATAGAGGTGAAAGCCACTCATAATGATAATGCTAAGACTGTGGTTGACTTTCTTAAAAGTTCTATTTTTTCCAGGTATGGCACTCTGCGAGCGATAATCAGTGACAGAGGAACTCATTTGAAACACCCCACACCCGGCCCACGAGCCTGAACCGGATCTGGTATGCTCCTAAAGTAAACCAATTTCAAAATCCTTCGTTTCTTAGAGAGAATTTGTAAAATTTTTAGAAAAATATTGTTGTGGATTGGGCTCAGATTGGGAACCCATTTAATCTATTTGAAAATCCAATTTTATTAAGGTGACAAAATAATTTTTAAGGTTTATAAAAAAATATATCACTTTAACTTTAGTCGTAAATAGTTAAGTAACAAAATAGTTAAAAGTAAAGTAAAATAAAGAAAATCCTTGGGCCTTATGGCCTTATTACATCAAGTAAAACCCAAAAATAAAATTAAAGGTACTAAATGTAAATAAAGTCCAAATTTAAATAGAATCTTCAAATGGAACATGGCCACCTCAAGGTCTACCGTCCCGATCAAATCCTTGTTCATCACCGAAAATATTTCCCACAATGGGTGAGTCAACAGACTCAATGTGCACACAAGACTAACATTCAACAAATCAGGCATACATGTTCATATCAAATTCATATTCATATAAAATAAATGATGATGCAACCCAAACCCAAGCTTAATGGTCCATCCGCTACACACCACCCGTACCTGCCAATCACACCGTGGGGACTACTAAGTCAACCCTCCATCCGCTACACACCATCGAAGGCAGTCGCTGCAGTCGACGTGCTCATCACCCATATAATTTGTGTCATTAGACACCATATTCAAATAATGTAACCAAAATATCCCGATCTGTAAAATTACCGAAATATCGTCAATTTGTAAAATTATCGAAATACCCTCAATTTGTGAAATTACTGAAATACTCTCGATCTGTAAAATTACCAGAATACCCACGGTTTGCAAAATTATCGAAAAACCCTGTAGGGTTGAATTACCGAAATACCCTTGTAGGTAGAATTATAGAAATACCCTTGTAGGGTAGAGTTACCGAAATACCCCTGTGGGGAAGAATTACCGAAATACCCCTATAGGATAGAATTATCGAAATACCCTTGTAGGGTAGAATTACCGAAGTACCCCTAAAGGGTAAAATTATCGAAATACCCTTATAGGGTAAAATGACTGTTTTTCTGTTATGGGTAAATGACTGACTTAGACTATGAATTTGACTGATTTGACTGTGATCGTATGACACACACGACATACTGCATGGAGTTGGGACATTGATACGGAGGAAGTTCTGATAGGGTCGCACGGGTCACATGAGACGACTGTGGATCCAATATTGATCTGTTAAGGTCGCACGGGTCGCATGAGACGATTGTGGACTGACGGATGGCTTAAAGCCACGTAATCTGATTATGGCTCTGTGCCAACCTAAATATGGCTCTGTGCCATCTTGATTATGGTTTTGTGCCAATCGTATTTACCAGTGGCTATGTGCCTAACATATATACCGATGACTCTGTGTCGATCATAATTACCCAAGGTTTTGTGCCGATTATATTACCGTCGCTGATGGCTATGTGCCAAACATAATATAGTTACTGATGGCTTTGTGCCAATTATAATACCGCTACTGAAGGCTTAGAGCCGCATATATATACTAGCAGCTTTGCTACAATTTCGGTTAGGGCCGCAACCGGTGCTAACATTCGTGTGCTGGCTGGGTGGGTCGATTTTATCCCCACAGGAGTGTAGTGTTGGTACGGGTGGTATGTTGGCTGGATCGGGGTGGGATGCATCCTCATACTATTGCATATTTATTTATGAGACCTATCACTGTATTGGGCTTAGGCCACTTGTTCTGTCATTGGTTTGGGCTAGGCCCAATTGATGTTGTTATGGGTTGTGACTGAAATGATGTTGTAGTGGGCTTTGGCCCACGTATGCTCTGAACTAGACTGCGATTCTTGTTAAAAGGGCTTTGGCCCGACTATTCGCTTTTTATTTCAGATCTTGATCGTTACTCGGTAAAGGGATTACACACAGAGTTTTTGCAAACTCACCCCGTTTTTAATTGTGCAGGTAATCCCCAACATTAGAAGGATCGGTGCTGCGAGGGACTCGGAGACGACCACACAGCCACACATGTTTTTCTATTTCGTTCACTTATTTAAGCACTTTGGTTTATGAGTTGGGTTGTAATAAGGCCTCTCTATTTTTAACTTTTATTTGGGATATTTACTTAAGTATGTTTAATATATGCTAGAAGTAGGACACGATTTTTCCAAAACAATAACTGCTTTCAAACACTACGTTTCTGCAACCCAATTTTTAAATATCATGTTTCCATAAATCATTTATTTTAATTAAGCTTTCGCAATTGAAAAAGATTTTACTAAGTGATTAATAACATTTTGAAAAGGGAATAGTTTTTTAAACCACGTTTTGAAAATAAACGAACACAAATGAAAACAAGATTTTTTATAAACACTTAATGTGACATGCTAGATTCGGGCCTAACTTCTAGGTTAGATTTGGGGTGTTACAAAACCCAAAATCTAGAAGTTTCCTTCCTTACACCTCAATTGACCCTAAAGCATAAAACCCTAGAGCCCCGTAACTAACCATGAAAATAATTTGAGTTTCATTGATATTTCCCAATTACCAAATGAAAGTGGAGTTAGTTGAGTACAGGGAACCCAAGTCTTCAAGCAAATCTTAAGTCTAGGGTTTTCTGAGAGAAAAATTGTAGAGAAAGCTTGAAACGAAAATGTGGTTGTCAAAGAAAGCATCAAACTTTCCCAAAAAGCCAAAATTTTCTTTATACAGATATACATGGTAGGAAAAACTTAGTGGATAAGTCTGATTTCCCTCCAAACCCCTTGTTCTTTGTGACTAAGCACTTCTTTCTATTTATAAATGTTGGTCTGACAGGTTATAGAAACTTAGTCCTATACTAACCAAATTCTCGTTCTTCTACCCAGATTGTTCAACCAGGATAATAAAATAATAATAAAGTGTACGATTATTTCAAAATAAGATCTTAACACCAAGGGTTTAACATTTTGTCTAACAACTATGGTGGCGTATACTATTTAAAAGATCCTGCCAAACCACCAAGCTCGCCTAATGCAGGCTTCGCCTGAAGACGCACTCAAAGAATTCTTATACTTAGTCTAATTTAATACCTACCTACTCTAAACTTACTCTATATGCCTTACTTCTATAAATAGTATTCGAACGCTAGGGCTTCATTGAGCGGGATGTTACATGTCTAGCTAGTAGAGTCTTAGTAAAACAAAGCCCAGGGTATGTCTTCAGATGCGTTTTTGACTACATCGACTTCTGTCAAACACTACCGTCTCTTTAATGTGTTATGTTCTTATGTGGTTTCTTTTAGGATTAGCTATATCCGCATTGTTATAGTGTTATAGCTTTTTCATACCTCAAATTCGTACCTCCATTGTGAAGTTTTGAATGTGCAATATATGTTTAAGTTGCTCCATTACAATGCACAAAATGGGTATTCAAAGAAAGTTGGGAATATACACTAGTTATGAGTTTCCTTCTATTATTAAATGTGTTGAATAAATTAGAGATTCAATTATAACATGATTTGATGATTACAGCTTTGACTTTACAAGTTTTCCCAACATCAGGGGGAGAGAAATGATAACAGTTAGATGAAATAAATTACTTGGACTGGACAATAATTATCTAGATTCTCTTAGAAAGTAATTTGAACCAAAAGTTTAAAAAGGATAATTCATTTTATCGCAAGTTAACTACCAAATGCATTTACTAACTTGATGAGAATAACAAAATGTTAAGTATCAACTAATGTTTTCATTTGAATAGAAGTCCTAGTAGTACAACTTGTTAGAATAAATGAAAGTAATGCATGTCTAAAAATAATAAATTTATTGGTTCCAAATATGAGAAATCTCATAGAAGAAAATAATAAATATAGATGGTCATATAATGGAGGCAGGTGCTTTAGAAGAGACCTAAGACAACTAAACATTAAAACTCCAGAAGGGGTTTGGGTAACTAAAGATGAAAATAAAATGTTCTTGATTAATTATGTCAATATGAGAAAATATGGAACCGTGAAAAATAGAAGGTTGTCGGCAACAGTTTTGTATGCAATATTATTATTGAAATAAAGAAAGAAAATGAGGATATTGAATAAATATGTTGGGAAACGTTGACATAGATTAGATTGACCAAAAATGGAAAAACACAATTCAAGTAGAATTAAATTCGAAAACTTTTTTGGACCAATAGTCCAAACATCTAAAGGTATACAGGCAGTAGGGGTACAAATGAGTAAGTTTTGCAAAAATTGAAATAAGAAAAAATGAAGTTTTTCACAAAGTCTTGACATTGATTATAAATGGTGTAATATTCTTTTGTGGTGGGTGCAATAACCTTTAGATATCTTATTAATTTGACAGTTCATGAAAGATTTAGCATGCGTCTAATCATTGTTGTTATAGACTTTTATACAAATCACTATATAGTGAAAGTTTATATTAAAATTCTTAAAGGATTTAGAATGCCGAAGCATATAGAAATTTTGGGAAATTGTTCAATATATGGATTGATTTGATTTTAACATATGTATTTTTATAGAAGATCATGATTAAAGTTTGTTATGATTAAAGAATGAATATATAAAATTTGAGATATCATGTGATGTTGTCATGAAAGGGAGTAAGTATGTATTGTATTCTTTTTAATAATATTTTAATAAGGCACATTATCTACCAATAGATATTCAAGGAGAGTCATTATGATTATTTTTCATTAAATAGATGTCTATAAAGATCAATGTAGGTTAAATATACATTAGGACTTCAACGTTTATTAGAAGTAGAGTTTTATATCATGTATAATTCTTATGTCTATAAACCCATTGATTAATAAAATTCATAGTTCTCTTTTGCTCTCCCAATTTCTTTATCCATTACTCTCTTTTATCTTTATTTCATAGTATAAAAAAATTTTAAAAAATACTTTTATTTTTTAAAAATTTAATTAATTGCTAACATTACATACATATAGACTATCATGTGGGTACCACATCAAGAGAGTTAATAAATGTTAACTTTTACGTCTATTTTAATATGTTTTGACAAATAATTTAAATTTAAGGACTGAATTTCATCATTTGTTTATTATATCAATTTTTAATATAGTTTATATAAAAATACGTGTTAAGTTTAACGATAAGAAATTTTAAACTCAACTTTTTTAATATTTAATAGAAACTACTTGCATGAAACTTCCAAGAAAAAAAAAAAAAGAAATTATTATCAGAGAGATTTGTCCAACAAATGGCATAGCCACTACCCACTATTTTATTTATATGCAAATTCCTTTAATTGTTGCAACAGCTACAAAGTTGATTATGACAGTAAAAAAGAATTCTAAGTTCATGATTGCATGATTAAGTAGCTAATTTGTATGTTTCCAGAATAAAAGCTCTGCGGCATTGTCTAAACCCACAATGGCTGCCTGCTTTTAGATCTTTGAGGTTAACGATTTCCTTGTATTAGGGTCTCCTGCAGCCAAAAATGAAGCTATTATTACTACATAAAAAGACCTGCAGTTTAATATATTTGCATGTATTCAAAGATAAGTATAAGATATAATTAATATCCGAATTTAGGGTAATGTTGGTGGACATAGGTTAAGTAATTAATTGTTATATTGTATGTAGTATGTAGTATGCGGTACTCAAAAGCAACCTTTTTCTTTTCACTGAAAACAAGACCACCTAAAAAAGATTATAATACGTTTCAATTATTTGACAAATGGCAAATCCATAACCAACAAGGAAAGATAGTGCAGAAGCTGATGACTGCAACTTTTCATCTCATACAATATGTCTATATATGCATTCTTATTGTTACAAGGTACTAGGCTACTGTAGCATCATTTACTTCATCAATGAAAATTGAAAATTAGTGTCCTTTAATAGGTAGGTAAAATGAAACTATCTAATAAGGGCACTTTTATCTTTCAAAAAAGGTGTGAAGCAAATCTCAGAGGACAGGTTAATATCATAGGATTTAATCTATTTCGCCAAATTCCCACAAAAATCCAATCTATTTATTTCACCTCCTTTTTGTCTCATGCTTGCTACAAAATCTAGTGCACTAAAGTAAAGTACCATGATTTGTTTTTTTTTTTTTTTTTGTTCAAAACAAGCTAAACCAAAGCCTAAAAGAAAAGGGATAACTGTTCATTCATTTCTTTTTCGTAGTACTGATCATTTTCCCAGAAAATTTCATTAAGGAAATAGATTAGACAAGAAGAAAAGAGTAATTTCTACCTTTCCACTTAACATTTATAAAATGAATATAGGCAAGGCATAGACAGTAAGTTAAAGAGGCAGGGAAAAAACAGTTTACCTAGAGTGAAAGATTGGTGCCATGAAAAATAGGAAGCATTCAATCTGCAAACAGAGAAAAGAATAGAGAGATTTGTTTTTTTTTTTTCAACAAGGACCAGTACTCCTACCCTCCTCACTTTCTGATCTTAAGTGTACTTGTGGTTGTTCTTGTAGTGGCTGAAGCAAAAGCTGTGATTGAAATGGAAGAGTTCCAAGAGAATGATGATGGGAATGATCTTGCTCTTGTGGCTGAATCTGATAAAGGTTATCAAAGCACCCTAAAGCCAAAGAAGGTGACATGGCGGCCACAGGTGTTATCTGATTAAACCCTGTTGCAGTGACTGAACCAGCCCCTTCAAACCCACTATTATTAAACCTCAGCATATCTGGCTGCTGTTGATGATGGAGCTGTTGCTGTTCATATCCTCTAAGAAAATCTTGTTGTTCCCTTGCTGCTACCACTGCAGCCATTTGCTGTTGAGGCTCAAAAAACTGCTGCTGTTGTTGTTGTGGTTCTCTTATCACCAACTGGCCCCCATGGGAAAGGGAAACTGCCGTTGGAATGCCCATCATTGGCATCATGTTATGTTGCATCATAGAAGAAGGGTTGCCAAGATGTTGTTGTGGAAAAAACACAGGCGGTTGTAAAATAGGAAGCAAAGCTTGAGGGCCAATGTAAGTGGAGAGCTCTTTCTTGGCATTACCAAGATCATGTTGCATTTGTTTAAGCCGGTGTTGTAAGATGGAGATGAGGCCAACGCAGCCATAGACAGGGTCTTGGAGACGAGCCTCGGCTTCGTAGGCTAAAGAGGTGACGGCCTCTTCACGTTGGGAAGGGTTGAGTTCGTTCAAGAGCTTGGCTACGTTGCTGGCACCGTACACTTTGTGGACGTTCTGGAATTTCTGCGGATGGTCTGGCGGAAAATATGGTGCAAAGACGCATTCTTGGGTGCATTTTCGTCGAAGAAACTTGCACGCCGCGCAAGGCGAGTTGGACGATGACATCTTTAATTATCTCCTCTCTTCTCTTCTAATTAATGAACTGAAATCAACCCCAGATCATCAATATTCCATTTACACGGATTTCGCAACATCAAAAAAGAAGAAAAACCAAGGGATCTACTTCAATATTTTCATCCAAGAAGAAAGATTTTGAATACTATCTTTCCCTTACCCTTCCATTAATTGTCCAAAAAAGAATGAAAAACCTTACCTTGCTTTTGCTGAAACTGCCTCAAGAAAACCAAAAATATCAAAAAGAGAAGCCAACCCAAGTTGCCTTTGTTGTTCTAATTCTAAGAATAAATTCCAAGATCGAGTCTTTGCACCTTCCAGAACTTACAGATGAAAACTTTATTATGAGCAAATCTTCTTCTCTCAAATTTATAAAACTTCTTTTTCACTGTTAAAAACGAATAAATAAAAAAATTTATTATTTTCACAGGGCTGACTCCGAGCATCAATTTGTTGAATGAGTCTCTGAGTTACCTCTTTCTCTGGGTCTATTACCCAAATTGCCCTCCTTATTTAATAATGTCAAACAAGACAAAGTTCCAATGGACAAAAGCATCATTTTTTTTTTATAATTTTTGGTTGAAAAGGGAAACTCGGGTAAAATACAGCTGATTTTTTAAAAATTTATAAAAAAAGATCGTTTCCCCACAAAACGCGTTCACGTCAACGCATTTTATGAGAAAAAAAATCAGGAAAGTGCGTCCTCAGGGGAGCGCTTTAGGCCTGCAATGGTAAAAAATTCACCCTATAAAAACTCCCAACCCTTTTATTTTTTTCACACTTTAGCCTTTATCTTCTTTCTCTCAATTTTCTCTCAAATTTCTCTCAAATTTCTCTTAAAGTCCTTGAAACTTACTTTCAAATTTCAAAATAGTCCTTTACTATTTACAAAAAAACCCTTTTTAATTTTTTAATATTTTTTTGGAAAATTTTAAAATTTTCAATCGTATTACAATGGCCGGGGAATTAATTCGTCTAGACAACAAGTACATCTCCATCGATCAAATGCAAATGGTAAGTTTTAATTTTAATTTTTCAATATTATTTAATATTTTTTAGGTTTATGCAATTTTAATTAATTTTTATTTTATAAACTTTTAAACAGTCTGTAGATCGGGTGTTGCAATGTTATATTCGCAATATGCATGGTCCCCCATCACCGTTGATTGACAATTAACTGCGGGTTTTTGGCACGTGGCCACGATAGGCCGAGGGTTCAAATTGGAGCCGACTTTGATCAGTGCGTTGGTAGAGAGGTGGAGACCCGAGACGCACACTTTCCATCTTCCATGTGGAGAGTGTACCATCACCCTGGAAGATGTGCGATGCAGATTGGGATTGCTTGGTGGGCGAATTCGGTGAGTCTTTGGGTCCGCAACTTCTACCGATTGGATGGTCGTATGCTACAAGCTTCTGGGTGCCATTCTGGATAACATTCATGGAGGTCGGATCAAGATGGTCTGGTTACGAGACACATTCTCGGAGCTGAATGATGATTCGACCGAAATAGAAAGAATACAGTATGCTCGGGCATATATTCTTCAGATAATTGGAGGTTATCTGATGCCGGACCTGTCTAGAAACCTCGTACACTTGAGATGGCTACTGAAACTTGTTGATTTTAGAGCAGCTGGTGAAATGAGTTGGGGCCTGCCTTGTTATCGAAGTTGTATCAGGAGCTGTGCGGGGCGACGTAGCCTAGTAAAGCGAAAATCGGAGGTTGCCTATCACTACTGCAGTCATGGGCACGGTTTCGATTTCCATTTTTACGTCCTCGACTCGACCACCCATATTCATTCCCACAGATAATGAGGTAAATTTAATGTTATATTTTACAATTATTACGTAGATTTATAGTATAATTGTATGCTAAAAATTTATTTAATTAGGTGGAACCATTCATGAGTTATCTTGGAATACCTACCTCGCTTGAAGATATACGACTTCTATTGGACCAACTGGAATCACAAGTAAGTTGCGAATTTCGTATTTATAATTTAGTATTTCGTATTTAGTGTTTAGTACTATGTATATAACTAATATTTTGGCAATGTTAATATAGTTTCAATGGACACCGTACGAGGATCCGACAATTTGGATAGTAATTCCGGAGGAGTTCTTGCAAAATCTAAACATTTGGCACGTGAAGGTCCCATTGATCAACTATGCGACCGTAGAGATGCACCAGTCAGATCGGGTTCTGCAATAATTTGGATTTCGGCAACCAATTCCCGTGCCACCTGAGGTGCCCGATGATGAGTACAAAGTGGACTTACGACAGTTGCACATAGATTGGGCATGATTTTGGTCAGCATATATCGAGATGTGAGAGAACCGATATGACTATTTACCTATCCGGGAACCGATCGTCGTTCCTGAGTTAGCGTGCGTGCCGGAATACATGCCATGGTTTAGGATCCATGGTAAACCGTATTTGTTTTTGGAAGAAGAGAGGCAACGGTAACTTCGTTAACAAAGGAAACGTCGGGGCCCTTTAAATCCAAGGAGAAGGGGTGACGAGACGGGGCCATCAACAGCGCCAACACAGTCACTGGGCCCATCAACAGCGCCACATAGCCACTGGGCCCATCAGTTCAGCCGATGACACCGACATCACAACCTTTAGCCTTTATGCCAGATGCATACCCTACCCCTTATATGTATCCTAACCCATATATGTTTCCTTTTTGATAATACTCTAAAATGTCATATTTTTATGTGCTAATTGCATATTTATTTTGAGTATGATTCTACTAATTTGGGTTATTTATGGTCTTCTATCTTGTAGGGGCTAAATTGGAGGCAAAAGCGAAATTGAGGGCCAAAAGCGTGAGATTAAAGATAAAATGGGCCAATGTGGGACAAAGGGAAAAGTTGGTGCCAAAAGTACAAGCCTGGAGGACACAAGGGCTGAAATGCAAAAAGAAGAGTTTTTATTCTATCAAACTCTATTTTAATTAGGATAATTATTATTAGGATAATTATTAAAGATTATTTAATTTCTTTATTTATCTTTAATTATTTGTAATTATCTTTAGAAATTTAAGTAAGACTAGTCTATCTATCTTAGCATTATAAATAGGGGATGAAGTGACTTAAATTAATAATCATCTTTTTTTGTAAACTCTCTCCCAAAATTCTTTTGTTCTTTCTATATTTCTTTTTAATGAAATCTCCATTTATATATTTATTTTCTTTTCCACCACAACCATGAGCCACTAAAATCCATCTAGCCAAAGGTTGCCAAAAATCCTCAAAAAGGGTTATTGAGGTTTAGAATCTGCACGTAGCCTTCTCAACAGGGTATTCATCGCTTCTCCGCACTACGGGGCTGGCGCTTCCGTCCATGTCCCTTAAGAAGTAAACTTTTCAACGTATGCAAAGGCGACCGCTTTGTATGTTTTGGAAGGATTGCACAGTCGGTTCGTTAACTTACTGCGTCAGAGGTTGGCAAGCCCAAGAGAAAAAATGGCATGGGATTCCCCATTGAGAAACATTGATCTAGCATAGATGATCCCACAAGAGCAATTGTTGGCTAGAGTCAGGTTCCACCAAATCGAAATCTAAATCCTTGGAGCTGGTGGTCGTAAGCATCCTCTTCCACTATAACTGGCTTATTCGAGTTGAGAAGGATCATCTAAAAGCCAAGGATTGAACCCAAGGCGGATCGAGGCAACTGGAGGCTGGAATCTCTCCACATAAGAAACTTTCTCTAAAACTCTTTCTTTTTATTTCCTCATTTTAATTTTCATAATTTATTCTCGTAATTTCAATTTGTTTTAAATTCTATTTTTTTTATTTTCCTAGATCAAACTTTTAATTCTATTATTTTTATTTTTTTCAGGAACGCAGGTTTTTTTGGGCACGATTTTGCCCAGGATTTCGAGAAACAAGCATTCGTATAATCCGGTCCCTGAGGATTCGACCCTACTTCTCCTTTACTGTGTTTTTTACTATTTTACTAGGAATAGGATATTTTTGGTGCTTTCAATGACGCACCAAATTTTGGTGCCGTTGCCGGGGATCGGTAACGTACTAATCTTATTTTTTTTAGCTTTCTATGATAAGATCTACTCCAGGCACTCTTGCGTTTGACTTAGTGATTGAAAAGACTGCAAAAGATAATCGCAAGGAAACAAAGCTAAGGAAAAAGCAGTCAGCGGTGGTTAAGACTCAAAGCAATCCACCGTCAGAAATCAGAATCGATGACGAAGCAGAGTCTAGGGTTAACGAAAACCCTACTCAAACATTTGAAAGTAAAACAGAAGAAGTCAGTTCACCTGAAGAGGTGCTTGAAACTAGGGTTAACGAAAACCCTAATTTAGCACATCAACCAATGCTCAAAAATTCGAATCGGTCAAGCTCGCGAACAAGCGCCATTGTGCATCGCATATCCTACTATGGATACCGATTTTAAACTGAAATCAAGGTTAATTCAGTTGCTGCCAACTTTTCAAGGGTTACAAAATGAAAACCCCCATAAATATTTGAAGGAGTTTCATATGGTTTGTCTGAGTATGAAACCTCAAGGCGTAACTGAGGATCAAATTAAATTACGCGCTTTCCCTTTTTCCTTAATAGATTCAGCTAGGAATGGTTATTTTATTTACCTCCTAGATCTATTACTACTTGGGCTGATTTATCTCGTTTATTTCTCAACAGGTTTTTTCCAGCATCTAGATCAGCTGAGCTAAGAAGAGAGATCGTGGGAATAAGGCAAAAATAAGCAGAGACTCTTTATGATTATTGGGAGCGGTTTAAAAAGTTCTGTGCGAGTTGCCCACGACACGGTATTACAGAGCAATCTCTCCTTCAGTACTTCTACGAAGGTTTGAAACCAATCGAGATAGATATGGTAGACGCCGCTAGTAGAGGAGCGCTAGTAAACATGACCCCCAACAAGAAAGAGACTTAATCTCCACAATAGCTGCAAATTCTCAGCAGTTCTGAGCTAATCCTGAACCCCCCAGAAGGGTTCACCAGCTAAGTAATTCTTCCATAGAAGATAGACTTGATAAACTTACTAATATGATAAATACTCTTCTTGCAGAAAAAACAAAGACAGCTCGATTATGTGGAATATGTGCTACACCTGAGCACACAACTGATGCATGTCCCAATTTGTATGATGACTCTATGGCTCATTTAGATGCCATGGGAAATTTTCATGGCCCACCACAAAGGCGTTATGATCCCTATGCTAATACCTACAACCTAGGGTGGAGGGACCATTCTAACTTAAGTTGTGGGGACAACCCACGATATAACCAGCCATACCAGAACCGAGTTCCACAGCAACCACAAGATTCAGATAATTCTTTAGAAACTTTGGTCAATAAATTAACAGCTAATATGCTTGATTTTCAACAGAAAATTGAGGCATCTATAAGATAATTGACCATATCAGTTAAGAAATTGAACTCTTAAGGGAAGCTGCAGTCATAAACAAAATCGAATCCACAACAAAATACGAATGCAGTGATGCTGCGAAGTGGTAAAATACTAGAACCTATTCCTGACAGGAATCTTGGCCAAGAAATTGCCCAGAAAAAACTCAAAAAAGACGAATAGGTCCGACCGAAACCTCCATTGCCTAAAATCTAGCCTCCATTTCCAGAACGATTCAACCAGTGTCGAAGAGGTAAGGAGGACAAGGAAATCCTCGAAACATTTAGGAACGTCGGGATCAACATTTCGCTGTTGGATGCCATCAAGAAAATACCGAGGTATGCTAAATTTCTTAAAGAGCTTTGCACCAACAAGTGGAAATTAATAGGTAATGAAAGGGTGAATATTGGTGAAAATGTGTCCGCAGTGTTACAGCGAAAAATGCCAGCAAAATGTAAGGATAGGGACATGTTTGCAATACCATGCAAAATAGGTCATTAGGGAATTAAAAAGGCTATGTGTGATCTAGGAGCCTCCATAAATGTAATGCCATATTCTATTTATGAATCACTTAACGCAGGTTTTTTGAAAAAAATAGGTGTTAGCATTCAATTGGCAGACAGGTCCGTTGTGCATCCCAAAGGAGTCCTCGAGGACGTATTAGTCAAAGTCAATGGACTTATCTTCCCTACAAACTTTTATGTGATAAAAAATGGAGGAGAATAACGCTCTCGGGTCTTCAAACATCTTGTTGAGGCGACCTTTCCTTAGTACCACAAATACTAAGATTGACGTACGAAGCAGAACCCTCACGATGGAGTTTGATGGGGAGATCGTGAAGTTTAACGTTTATGGCACAATTAGCCACCCAAGTGAAGTCTTGGACGTAAACCGTGTCGACATAGTTAACTCATCAGTAGAAAAAACTTTTGAGTTATCTTATGGAGATAAATCTAAAATGATGTTTGATGATTTTGATACTAAACTTCTACCTTCTGTTGTACAAGCATCAGATCCGAAATTAAAACCACTTCTCGAGCATCTCAAATTCACATTTTTGGAGAATGATGAGACCATTGCCAACTTAAAAGGGATTAACCTCTTGGAGGAAAATATGAAACCAATAAAAGAGGCGCAAGGATGATTAAACCCAAATATGCTGGATGTGATAAAAAAATGAGAATTTCCAAGCTCACACGATTAAAAGATTTATTTTGGGCCGCCTTAGAACCATTTAAGTTGTCGAGCTAATGACGTTAAACAAGCACTTGTTGGGAGGCAACCCAATCTTTATTTTATTTTCATTTTTATTCTTATTTCTTATTTATTATTTTCCATTCTTTTTTTTTTTATTTTATTAATAAATTTCTCTTCTTCCATTTAGGTAAAACGGAGTGAAAATACTAAGAAAAGGGAGACAAGTCGAACCAAAATGACCCTATCCACATCCCAAACAAACCTCTATTCTAGATACTATTCTAGCCGAATGCCATATCCTGCAGCCAAACTATCCTATTCCTGCACCCAACCATCCTTATCTCTGCACCTAAACATCCCTTTTCAGCCAAATAAAACCCCCACAACCTAAATTTTTTTTTCCCAAACTCCTTTACCGCCGAAAACTCACCCCTCTCCACCAACCACCATCGTTCGCCATTCGCAAGGTGCGAACCCAAAGCCGCGCTGCCGCCAAGCCTCCCTCCTCCATTGACTCGCGCTGCCGCCGCCTCTCTACACCCTAAGCCATCGACTTGACCAGGGCCTCCTCTCCCTCCTCTTCCTCCATGGCTGTCGCACAAGCTACTGAGCCCTCCATATCGTCCCCTTCACGCGCAAGTCCTCCAAAATCGACAGTAGCCACATGGGGAGTTTTCTAAACTTTTCTACCTATTTATTTCTTTTGTGTCCACATTGAGGACAATGTGTTTTAAGTAGGGGGAGGTATTCTTCGTATTACTATCGTCTTCTGATGTGATTTATGTTTGCTGCTTGAGGCTCCATTTTGTCCATTTTTTAAGAATATTTTGTCGTTTTTCATGCCCAAGAATTCGACCACGACTTGCGTTTGACCTACTTGCATGATTCTTGGCTACTGAGTTAGTTATGATTCTGTCTGTTTGATTTTATCTCCACTGTTTTATTTTTATTAGGCTAAAAATAATTATGATTAATAAGTTAACTCTATCTTGCTTTTCGTAAAGTTGATCAAGTTTAATATCAAGTGGACACTTAATACATTTGCATGCCTAAATTATGTTCATGTCTATTAGGTGGTTACTAAAACTTATTTTTCGACACTTGATTATTTCTCTTAGGTCCTCTTAAAATTAAAATTTCGTGTAAATTTTGTTTAATAAATGTTTCCAAGGTTATGAGTGCAGCTTAGAACATGACTGGCTGAGTAACCGGGGTAGGGTGCTTGGGTTATCATTCTACTTCACGTCAAAAGGTTGTGTGACGTGATGGGTAAAACTTCGCTAACCGGAAATAAATAATTTTTAGGGGTATGTTGGGCTGACTAACCGGGTGGGTTGCTTGGGTTGTCATATCTCTTCACTTCAAAAGGTTCAATATATTCCTAAGTAAATAAATAGTTATATATATATATATATATATATATATATATATATATAAAGAGAGAAAAATAATACTAATAAAATTTCAATTAGGGACTAAAAGGGGAAATAAATAGAGTGTCTTAGTAGGTTTGCTAATTTACCTAAATAGTATTAAATAATTCAAGACGATTTTAATTTTTGTGTGTGTTAATTAGAATACTTTTTCTGTTTTACTTAAAGCAAGCTTAAAAGTTCTCTTTGTTTTTTATATGCATTTTTGACTAATTTTTACAAAACTTTGGAGTAGAATTTCTTTCAGGATCTAATTTTCACAGTGGATAGGAACCATACTTGAGGGCAAGCATGGGCTAAGTAGGGGGAATTTGATAATACTCTAGAATGTCATATTTTTATGTGCTAATTGCATATTTATTTTGAGTATGATTCTACTAATTTGGGTTACTTTTGATCTTTTATCTTGTAGGGACTAAATTGGAGGCAAAAATGAAATTAAGGGCCAAAAGCGTGAAATTAAAGATAAAATGGGCCAATGTGCGACAAAGGGAAAAGTTGGTGTCAAAAGTGCAAGCATGGAGGACACAAGGGCTAAAATGTAAAAAGAAGAGTTTTTATTCTATCAAACTCTATTTTAATTAGGATAATTATTATTAGGATAATTATTAAGGATTATTTAATTTCTTTATTTATATTTAATTATTTGTAATTATCTTTAGAAATTTAAGTAGGACTAGTCATCTATCTTAGCACTATAAATAGGAGATGAAGTGACTCAAATTAATGATCATCTTTTTCTGTAAACTCTCTCCCAAAATTTTTTTGTTCTTTCCATATTTCTTTTTAATAAAATCTCCATTTATATATTTATTTTCTTTTCCACCACAACTATGAGCCACTAAAACCCATCTAGTCAAAGGTTGCCGAAAATCCCCAAAAAGGGTTATTGAGGTTTAGAATCCGCACTTAGCCTTCTCAACAGGGTATTCGCCGCTTCTTCGCACTACGGTGCTGACGCTTCCGTCCATGTCCCTTAAGAAGTAAACTTTTCAACGTATGCAAAGACGGCCGCTTTGCATGTTTTGGAAGGATTGCACAGTCGATTCGTTAACTTACTGCGTTAGAGGTTGGTGAGCCCAAAAGACAAAATGGCATGAGATTCGCCATTGAGAAACGTTGATCTAGCATAGATGATCCCACAAGAGCGATTGTTGGCTAGAGTCAGGTTCCACCAAATCAAAATCTAAATCCTTGGAGCTGGTGGTTGTAGGCGTCCTCTTCCACTATAACTCGCTTATTTGAGTTGAGAAGGATCATCTAAAAGCCAAGGATTGAACCCAAGGCGGATCGAGGCAACTGGAGGCTGGAACTCTCTACATAAGAAACTTTCTCTAAAACTCTTTCTTTTTATTTTCCTCATTTTAATTTTCGTAATTTATTCTCGTAATTTCAATTCATTTTAAATTTTGTTTTTTTTATTTTCCCAGATCAAACTTTTAATTCTGTTATTTTTATTTTTTTCAGGAACGCAGGTTTTCTTGGGCACGATTCTGCCCAGGATTTCAAGAAACAAGCATTCGTATAATCCGATCCCTGAATATTCGACCCTACTTCCCCTTTACTGTGTTTTTTACTATTTTACTGGGAATAGGATATTTTTGGTGCTTTCAACGACGCACCACTTTTCCCAGTCCCACCCCAGGTTGGAATGCATGGCCGAGTTCGAGTCCGTTCCCAACTACTCTGATTGGCCAGCCGATCTTGAAGCCACCGTCGCATGAGGGATCACAGGAGGCGCCGTCGGGGAGCACTTCTTTTTACCAGTCTCCTTCACCATACGGGATTCAGACACCCTCGCCGTGGTTTATGCAAACACCTCCGGGGTCGTTATTTTATCAATGTGGGTCATCCTCGCAACACCCACAACCAGACCCACTACCGAAGGAACCAGAATCCCTGCCCGAGGTTCCACGACCCCCGCCGGAAGCTAGAAGAATGAGGAATCCAGCGCGTAACCGCCGACCACCCCGTGTGTCACTGATTCCGACCGGCATCAACATTGACTCGGATGGGCTTTTTAATTTTTTAACTTGTAATAATTTTTTTTTATTTTTTTAATAAAATAAAAGTTATTTTTTATTTTTGATTGTAATTTAATTTTAATATCTTCACTAAAATAGAAGTTGTTTATTTTTTGTATGTAATTTAATTTGATTTTTAATAAAATAAAAGCTATTTTTATTTTTGTAATTTAGTTTTAATATATTTAATAAAATAATGGTTGTTTAATTTTTATTATTGTAATTTAATTTTAATATCTTTAATAAAATAGAAATTGTTTAATTTTTATTGTAATTTAATTTTAATATATGTAATAAAATAAGAAGTTGTTTTTATTTTTATTTTTATAATTTAGTTTTAATATATTTAATAAAATAATAGTTGTTTAATTTTTATTGTAATTTAATTTTAATATCTTTAATAAAATAGAAATTTTTAATTTTTTATTATAATTTAATTTTAATATATGTAATAAAATAAGAAGTTTTTTTATTTTTTATTTTTGTAATTTAGTTTTAATATATTTAATAAAATAAGAAGTTATTTTTATTTTTTATTTTTGTAATTTAGTTTTAATATATTTAATAAATAAGAAGTTTTTTTTAATTTTTGTTTTTTGTAATTTAGTTTTAATATATTTTATAAATAAGAATTTTTATTTTTTATTTTTTTGTAATTTAGTTTTAATATATTTAATAAAATAAGAAGTTTTTTATTTTTATTTTTAATTTATTTTAATATATTTAATAAAATAATAGTTACTTATATGTTTTTGTAATTTAATTTTAATATATTTAATAAAGTAGAATTTGTTTAATTTTTTTTTGAAATTTAATTCTAAAAATAAAAGTCCAATATTTATAATTTTATTGCAGGCCTAAAGCGCGCCCCTGGGGACGCGTTTTGTGCCACATTAACAAAGCGCGTCCACGTCTGAGCGCTTTTGCTGATTTGGCACAAAACGCGTTCCTAGGGGCGCGCTCTCCTATTTTTCCCCACAAAACGCGCTGATGTGTACGCATTTTGTGGGAAAACGACCCTTTTTCGTAAATTTTCAAAAAATTGGCTTTTTTCCGTAAATTTTATTATTTTTTGGTATATTTGAGTATTTTACCCGGAAAACTCTATTGTAGAAATTATTATGACAATATTACACTTAATTTTGGCAAGCCAAATAATTATGTACTATCAATCTTAATTGCATGATAATAGAAAAGTTTAAAATTAATTACGTAACTAGTTTTGAAATTAAACTAACTCACAAATGCATTTAGATAATTTTTAAAATAAATATTTTAAATTTTAAATAAGTATAAAATTAATTTTATTTTTATTATTCCAATATTAGGACAGTATTATCAAGAGAGCTCTAACAATTTCTCCAAATAAATTTTAAACTCTTATTTATTATTGTATTGATAGTTTTAGGGTTAAAAGGAAAATTCGACACCATATTATCGTTTAATATTGAAATTTATCACTGCATCTTATTTTAATTAATATTTACTATTATATTTTGAGAAATATGATTAAATTTGCTACACAATTTTATATTATTAAATTTTACAACTAAACTTCGAATTTTACTAATTTTGTCACTACTTGATTTTTAATAAAATTTTAATAATTCATATTGATTTTGATAATTTTGAAAATAAAATTAACAAGAAAGTATTAATTCAAATATTTTTATCATATATTTATACAATAAGGTACACAAAAGCTAAAATTACGACAAGTGGCTCATTTATGTTTTTCTTTATTTAGATAAATATTTAATTAAATAAAATAATTAGATAATGTATCCAGTTTATTTAACTTAAATAATTATTTGTTATTTGTTATGAATATCTTATTAAGTGGATATAGATTAAAATCAAGATAAGTTTTGATGTACTTTAAATTCGGTAGTCATTTGAAGTAGATCTCTATTTCATTTATTCTTCTTATGCCTATAAATAGAGACTTTGGAGAAGCTTTGTAAATATTTTGATTTGATCAATAATCCTTATGTAGGTGATGATGATATTAAAGATCTTCATGTATATTTTACTATGATTTATTTATTAAGTCATGTTTATTATAATTGAACACCAATCATGAAAAACATGAATAGATAGATTTTGATTTGAAATCCACTCGTGTTTGCTATGGTGATTATGAAATAAAGAATTTTTGGGACATTTATAAGTTCATCCTAGTAAATCTATTGCATTCCCCGAAGTGAACGCAAAAGCAAATATAAACCAATATTATTTCAATATTTGGTAGTACAAAATTAGTCAAAATCTATCGATACTTATGCTGGATAGTGTGATAGGTCTCCAACGAGCTTTTAAACCGGTCAAGCTTCCGATTATCTATAAAACATAGGAAATAAAACTATGTAAACACATAATACTTACTAAGTTCACAAAACTTGAAATATAACTTACCATTTCATTAATAAACATCAAGAATAAGCATAATATAATCCAACCACAAGCTTGGCACAAGCCTAAGCACCATTAACAACACATGTTATGTAACAGCCCGATTTTGGGGCTAGTCGGAATAGTGGTTACGGAACCACTAATTCAAGGTCGGAGAAAATTATTTTAATATTAGTTTATGTGTTATAGCGTGATTATATGAGTGCATAAAAATTTTGGTGAATTAACTTTAGTGATTCCATGCTTAATTTTTGAAAAAGGACTAAATCGCATAAAGTGTAAAAGTTTTGTTCTACAAGATAAAGGTGTCAAATAGCTACAGAATATTAAATTGGAGGTCCTTAATGTGCAATTAGACCCTTAAGAATGTGTTGGCCGACCATAGGGGACAAAGAAATAAGATTGTCAAAGGATTAGGTGAGGTTTTGGTGACAAATTGTCTAGAAATAAAATAAAATAAAGAGAAACAGATATCATCTCTTCCTCATCCTCCCTACCATAGAAATTTTCAACAAAGAGGGGCTTTGGAATGCTTGAAAATAATCAGCAACTTAAACCTTCGTAAGTAAGTGTTTTTTATGGTCATTTTTTATAATTTTTGTACTTTTGGAACCCTTGTAGCTTAAGCTAGCTAATGAGAGGGCTATTTTGCAAAATGGTTGAGAGTCTAGGGTTTTTCCATGAGAACATTAGTGTTGATTTCTAAAATTTTATGGAAGAAAATGAAACTTGGTTGTTAAATAAACAACTTTTGTGAAAGAAGTTTCCATGAAAACACCTAAATGGACCTTTTTGTAAATGTTGTAAAATGGGTAGTAAATGTGTGAAATGTAACAGTCCGGTTTATACCCTAGTCGAACCAGTGGTTTCGGGACCACAAATTCGAGTCTATATAATATTTTAATATTATTTTTTGTACCATTGATATGTGAATTAGCATGTGGTAAATTTTCATAAGTGAATTTGTCTGTTTGCGTGTTTAATTTGAGCAAAGGATTTAAATTGCATTGAATGTGGAAGTTGCTTGCAATTTGTTAAAGTACTAATGTGTTATGGCTTTGTAAAAGTGAGGGTCTTATGTGGCAATTTGGCCAAAATTATAGATAGTGGATGAATGAAAGTTAAGTATACATCTGTTATATATATGTTTTCTTTTATTAAGTGAAAGGGCATTTTAGTAAATGGAATAATAATATATTTAAAATTAAACAAACAAAGAAAAGATGATGATATCATCCTCTCTTGCCGAAAATCAAAGAAAGAAAAAGAAAGGAAACAAAGCTAAATTTCAGCTAGCTTTTGGTTTGATTAGGTAAGATTTTTACTTCGATTTTTGATAATTTCTATGTTTCTACAATCGTTGCTTTGAGAGCTACAAAACCCATGTCTTGATTTTGTGTTTTGATGATGTATGCGAAATATGCCATTGATGATTTTACAAGCTTTGTGATGCTTGAGGATGATATATGAAAGATTTGAGCTAGAGGAACATGTTATGTTCTTGAAGTTTTGATGAATATAGCTAAATAGGGCTAAAATGTGAAAATGTTATTTTGTAGGACTAAATTGTAAATTTTATGAAATATGTTGACTTATATAGTCCCTAGGGAGGTTCGGCTATGCATATGTGTGAACAAATTGTGTATATTTGATGTTTTGTGAAAAATGGACTAAATAGTTAAAGTGTGCAAATATGTGGGTTAAATTGAAAATAGCCCTAAATATGAGTCTTTGCATTGAATTGAATGGAATAGTGAATAAAAGAGTTAATTTTGAATATGTTTAGATCAAGAACCGAGGAAAACAGACTTAGATTGCGGGAAAACAAAAATAACCGAGTAGCCGATTTCATTCCGATAAACCGAATCTGAGGTAAGTAACTATGCAAATAAACTTATCTGTAGTGAATCGAATATATGTATTCATATGCCTTTCGATGAAAATAAATGAGTATGAGATGCTAAGTGTGTGAATTTTGAAATAAGTTCGATATAGTGATAAAGCCGAGAAGTCCCGTATGAACCTATGAATAGATAGGATTAGCCATGTCATGACATAGGTATCTGTTCTATTTTATCATGTAAGACCACGTCTGGGACGTTGGCGTTGATTTGAAATTTCGTGTAAGACCTCGTTTGGGACGTAGGCATCGATATGAATTATATGTAAAAGACCTCGTCTGGGACGTAGGCATCGATATGAACTTTATGAGTAAGACCATCTCTGGGACATCGGCATCATATTGACTCATGTAAGGCCACGTCTGGGACGTTGTCATCGTTATGATCTGTACATGTAAGACCCTATCTGGGGCAGTGGCATCGATATACGAGTGCATGTAAGACCTCGAATGGGACGTTGGCATTGTACTACTATTATGAGAATTCTGAGTATCCTACTAGGTTCCTAAGGGTTCAACGGGCAAGTCTATAATACAAATGGTATATCCAAGCTATGATCAATAAGTGAGTGATTATCCATTTCAGGTACGTTGAATGCACATTAAGTGTGTATAAAAGGTAAGTACCCATATGACTTTGATATGAAGAAGAGTATGATTGAAGATGAGAATGTGAATCTTAAAACATTGAATGTGGCAAATGTGGCCATAAGTTTATGAACCAAGTTATATATGTGATAGTTGCTAAGTGATCGATATATATATATGTGCCAATGTGTTTATTTGTATATGACTTACTAAGCTTTTGGAAAGCTTACTCTGTGTGTGTGTTTTTTCTGTTTTATAGGTCGTTAAAGCTACTAAAGGCTCGGGATTGTCAAGGGTTGTCATCACACTACTAAACATATTTTGGTACCCTTTTGAAAATGTATATGGCTAATTATGGCATATATTGGCTAGATAGGTGTATATGTTTATGAAATGAGCATGGCCATGTGTATTGGCAAGCTTTTGAGTTGATAAATGTTTGAATGAATGAGTTATGAAGCATATATATTTAGTATGTCTTGATGCATATGGAATGGTTAAGTTTTGGTTAAGCAAATGGATGATACATGTTTGAAATGATGTAGGATTTAGTTTGAAATTTGGTATGAATGGAATTGGTATTGAATGTATGGGTTAAGTGAACCATTTGATATGTTTTGGTTGCCATATATGCATATTATGTTTTGGTATGTATTGCTTGTAGGTAAGACCAAAATAGGTGGCATATTAGCCTTGTAAAATAGCCTATAATATCATACGGTTGGGGCACACGAGCGTGCTTGAGACCATGGGTAAATTGGCAGAATGTAGTTTAAATTGCGCACGACCTCGACACGGGTGTGCTTGGTGGCCGCGTGAGAAATGGCAGTATGTGATCTAGTAGTACACGGCCTTAGCACACGGGCATGCTTGGTGACCGTGTCGATTTTGGTAGTATACTACCATGGGATGGACACACGGGAGTGTCCAGTAACAATGGGTGAGGCACGGCCTACCCCTACGGGCGTGTGTCCCCTGTATGCTAGAAAAGTTTTAAATTTTTATAAAATTACTTATGTGTTTCGATTTAGTCCCGACTCGGTTTATAAGCATGCTTAAGGTCTCGATGACCTACTTATGGGGCATTATGATTGATATTGATGAATGGATGTACGATTAATTCTGTAAATGTTTCTAATCTATTAGGTAACGCCTTTAACCCTAATTTAGTGATCAGACACGGGATTGGGGTATTACATTTGATTGGTATCAGAGCTACAGTTTAGTCAATTCTGGACTAACGTAGCTTGTCAGAGTCTAGCTATACATGCCATATATTTGAACTGTGATAGTGTGATGAATCCTGACGTGTAAAATGTGATTTCTGTATAGCAATGGATCCCGAAAGAGCCGTAACTGACGACGTAGAAAGTAATGCGCCTGCTCCCACGCAAGGGACAGAGCCTTCTAATTTGAGACTGACTACAAGTGGTCAGGAGGGAGAAGCTAAACAAGCTTTCTTCCAAATGATAAGTGAGTGGTTCACTCAGTTTGTGAAGAATAACCCGACTGTTTCACAACCTCCTCCCCCAGTTAATCCCCTTAGGCTACAGTTGTGCCACCGGTTGTGTATCCGAATCTATTAAATAAGCCTCTAGTTGTCAAGATCCGTAAGTATGGGGCTGAAGAATTCCGAGCCACTAATGCTGATGATGCTGAAAAAGCTGAGTTCTGGTTAGGAAATACGATCTAGGTATTTGATGAAATGTCTCTGACTTCGGATGAATGTATAAAGTGTGTTGTGTCCTTGCTTCGAGATGAAGCTTATCAATGGTGGAAAATCTTAATTTCCGTTATTCCGATAGAACGAGTCATATGGGATTTCTTTCAAATTGAGTTCTAAAAGAAATATATCAGTGAAAGATTTGTCGATCAAAAATGAAAAGAACTTCTGGAGCTTAAACAGGGTCGAATGACTGTCACTGAATATGAACGAGAGTTCGTGCGACTAAGTCAATATGCCCGAGAGTGTATATCTTCCGAAGCTATAATGTGCAAAAGATTCGAAGATGGTTTTAATTAATATATCCGTTTGCTAGTCGAGATATTAGAAAAAAAAAAAGTTCGTTACACTCGTTGATCGAGCATGCAAAGCTGAAGCACTTGGGAAAGACAAAAGAAAAACTGAGACTGAAGCCCGAGATATGAGAAAGAGATTTCAGAATAAATCATTTCAGTCTATTTCAAAGAGATACAGAGATGATCAAAGTCGTTCCCGAGAAAATGTGGGACATTTGAACAGAAATAGAGCTAAATCGCAAATGAGTTCCAAAAACCCAGCAACTTCAGCGGCTAGTGTTGGTAATGTTCGATCTGAGAGAACTGAATGTAAACATTGTGGAAAAAGACATCTGGGAAGCTGTAGATTAAATGATAGAGCTTGCATCAGATGTGGATCGCTTGATCATTTTATCTGTGATTGCCTTGAGCCTGTCGAACCAGAGACTGTTCAAAATTCGAGATCTGATAATGCACCTGCGAGAGGTAGACCTTCAAAGAATACAAGAAATGGTGGTGGTAGTCAGAGAACTACGAGAGACAATGTTGTTAGATCTGAAGCTAGAGCGCCTGTCAGAGCGTATGCTATCCGAGCTCGTGAGGAAGCCTCATCACCTGATGTGATAGCTGGTACTTTTACTCTTTACGATGCTACTGTGATTGTTTTGATAGATCCTAGTTCTACGCATTCATATATATGCATGAATTTAGTATTCAACAAGACTTTGCCTGTAGAGTCTACTGAGTTTACTATAAAAGTATCGAACCCCTTAGGTAAAAGTGTTCTGGTTGACAAAGTATACAAGAACTGTCCGTTAATGTTCCAAGATATCTATTTTCCTGATGATCTAATGCTACTACCATTTGATGAATTCGATATTATTTTGGGAATGGATTGGTTGTTTATGAATGATGCCGTTGTGAACTGTAAAAGAAGATCTATTGATTTAAGAAGTCCGAATGATGAGATTGTACGGATTGAGTCTGATGATTTGAATGGATTCCCTGCTGTGATATCCATTTTGAAAGCTCAGAGTTATGTGAAAAAGGGGTATGGTTCATATTTTGCTTATGTGATTGATTCAAAAGTATCCGAGAAGAAAGTTGAATCAGTACCCATTGTTTGTAATTTTTTTGATGTGTTCCCTGAAGAGTTACCGGGTTTACCTCCAATTCGTGAAGTTGAATTTGGTATTGAATTATTGCCTAGTACGACACCTATTTCGATAGCTCCGTATATAATGGCACCAACAGAGTTGAAAGAGTTAAAGTTGCAGTTGCAAGAGTTGACCGATAGAGGGTTCGCTAGACCGAGTTTCTCGCCTTGGGATGCACCTATTTTGTTTGTGAAAAAAGAAAGATGGCACGATGAGAATGTGCATTGATTACCGTCAGTTGAATAAGGTGACCATAAGGAACAAATATCCGTTTCCTAGGATTGATTACTTATTCGATCAGTTAAAAGGAGCTACTGTATTTTCAAAGATTGATCTGAGATTGGGATACTACCAGTTGAGAGTTAAAGATTCAGATATTCTAAAAACTGCCTTCAGAACGAGGTACAGGCATTATGAGTTTTTAGTTATGCCATTTGGACTAACTAATGTTCCTACTATTTTTATGGATCTGATGAACAAAATTTTCAGACCGTACTTAGATAAATTTGTTGTAGTATTCATAGATGATATATTAATCTATTCATGGAATGAAAACGAGTACGCTGAACACTTGAGGATTGTGTTGCAAACTCTACGAGAGAAGCAATTGTACGCAAAATTTAGCAAATGTGAATTCTGGTTGAATGAGGTCAATTTTCTGGGGCATATTGTGCCAGCTTCTAGGATTCGTGTTGATCCGAGCAAGATTTCTGCTATCCTGAATTGGAAACCTCCGAGAAATGTATCTGAAGTTTGTAGTTTTTTGGGTTTAGCTAGTTATTACCGTAGAATTGTAAAGGGCTTTTCAACAATAGCTACTCCGTTGACAAGATTACTTTAGAAAGATATCAGATTTGAATGGTCGGATAAATGTTAGAGAAGTTTTGATCGGTTGAAAACTCTGTTAACAGAAGCTCTAGTGTTAGTACAACCAGAATCGGGTAAGGAATTTGTTGTTTACAATGATGCTTCGTTAAATGGACTGGGATGTGTTTTGATGCAAGAGGGAAAAGTGTAGCTTATGCCTCGAGACAATTGAAGCCTTATGAAAAGAATTATCCGACACACGACCTTGAGCTCGCTGCGATTGTGTTTGCACTTAAAATTTGGCGTCATTATTTGTACAGTGAGAAATGTCATGTGCTTTCAGATCATAAAAGTATGAAATATCTAATGACCCAGAAAGATTTGAACCTGCGTCAGAGAAGATGGCTTGAATTGTTAAAAGATTATGAGCTTGAGATAGATTATCATCGAGGTAAAACAAACGTTGTTGCTGATGCGTTGAGTAGAAAGTCATTGTTTGCACTACATGCTTTGGGTGAAGCACATAACAGTCGCCTATTTGTCCATCCGGGAAGTACAAAGATGTATCATGATTTGAAGCAACACTATTGGTGGTCTGGTATGAAACGGGACATTTCTGAATTTGTTTCAAAATGCTTAGTTTGTCAGCAAGTGAAAGCCGAACATCAAGTTTCATCGGGATTGCTGCAGCTGATTCTGATTCCTGAGTGGAAATGGGATAGAGTAACAATGGACTTTGTTTCTGGTTTGCCTCTGACTCTGAAAAAGAAAGACATAATATGGGTCGTAGTTGACCGATTTACGAAATCTGCTCATTTTATTCCGGTAAGATCTGATTTCTCACTGGAGAGATTAGTTGAGCTTTATATTTCTGAAATTATGAGATTGCACGGGGTGCCACTATCTATTGTGTCAGACAAGGATCTGAGATTCATATCGTGATTCTGGAAGAAATTACAAGACGCTTTGGGTACAAAATTGCATTTTAGTATAGCTTTTCATCCGTAAATGGATGGTCTATCTGAGCGAATTATTCAGATTCTCGAAGATATGTTAAGATACTGTGTACTTGAGTTTAATGGTTCGTGGGAACAATACCTGCCGTTCATTGAATTTACGTATAACAATAGTTTCCAGTCAAGCATCAAAATGGCACCATATGAAGCTTTGTATGGACGTAAATGTCGTACACCTCTATATTGGACTGAACTCAATAAGAATAAGTTACACGGGGTCGATTTGATAAGAGATACCGAACAAAAAGTGAAACTGATTTGAGATTATTTGAAAGCGACATCTGATCGTCATAAGTCCTATGCAGACTTAAAATGAAAAGATATAGAATTTGAGATTGGCGACAAAGTATTTCTGAAAGTGTCTCTGTGGAAGAAAGTGCTTCAATTCAGACGTAAAGGGAAGTTAAGTCTAAGATTCATCAGACCGTATGAGATTATTGAACGTGTTGGGCCTGTTGCATATAGATTGAAGTTACCCTCTAAACTAGAAAAGATTCACAATGTATTTCACGTTTCGATGCTCCATACATATCGGTCTGATCCGTCACATGTGATTGCCCCATCTGAAATTGAAATCTGATCTGATATGACATACGAAGAGGAACCGATCTGTATCTTAGTTCATGAAGTAAAAGAGTTAAGAAACAAGAAAATTCCATTAGTGAAAGTATTGTGGAATCGACACGGATTAGAAGAGGCTACGTGGGAGCCTGAAGATTCAATGAGATAGCAACACCCGAATCTGTTTTATGGTAAGATTTTCAGGGACGAAAATCCCTAAGGGGGGAGAATTGTAACAGTCCGCTTTTACCCTAGTCAGAATAGTGGTTTCAGGACCATAAATTCGAGTCCATATAATATTTTAATATTATTTGCTGTACCGTTGATATGTGAATTAGCATGTGGTAAATTTTCGTAAGCGAATTTGTTTGTTTGCGTGTTTAATTTGAGTAAAGGATTTAAATTGCATTGAATTTGGAAGTTGCTTGCAATTTGTTAAAGTACTAATGTGTTATGGCTTTGTAAAAGTGAGGGTCTTATGTGGCAATTTGGCCAAAATTATAGATAGTGGATGAATGAAAGTCAAGTATACCCTTGTTATATATATGTTTTCTTTTATTAAGTGAAAGGGCATTTTAGAAAATGGAATAATAATATGTTTATAATTAAACAAACAAAGAAAAGATGATGGTATCATCCTCTCTTTCCGAAAATCAAAGAAAGAAAAAGGAAACAAAGCTAAAGTTCGGCTAGCTTTTGGCTTGATTAGGTAAGATTTTTACTTCGGTTTTTGATAATTTCTACGTTTCTACAATCGTTGCTTTGAGAGCTACAAAACCCATGTCTTGATTTTGTGTTTTGATGATGTATGTGAAATATGCCATTGATGATTTTACAAGCTTTGTGATGTTTGAAGATGATATATGAAAGATTTGAGCTAGAGGAACATGTTATGTTCTTGAAGTTTTGATGAATATAGCTAAATAGGGCCAAAATGTGAAAATGTTATTTTAGAGGACTAAATTGTAAATTTTATAAAATATGTGGACTTATATAGTCCCTAGGGAGGTTCGACAATGCATATGTGTAAACAAATAGTGTATATTTGATGTTTTGTGAAAAATGGACTAAATTGTTAAAGTGTGTAAATATAAGGGTTAAATTGCAAATAACCCTAAATATGAGTCTTTGGATTGAATTGAATGGAATAGTGAATAAAAGAGTTAATTCTGAATATGTTTAGATCAAGAACTGAGGAAAACAGACTTAGATCGCAGGAAAGCGAAAATAACCGAGTAGCCAATTTCATTCTGATAAACCGAATCTGAGGTAAGTCACTATGCAAATAAACTTATCTGTATTGAATTGAATATATGTATTCATATGTCTTTCGATGAAAATAAATGAGTATGAGATGCTAAGTGCATGAATTCCAAAATAAGTTTGATATAGTGATAAAGCCGAGAAGTCCCGTATGAACCTAGGAATAGATAGGATTAGCCATGTCATGACATAGGTATCTGTTCTGTTTTATCATGTAAGACCACGTTTGGGACGTTGGCGTTGATTTGAAATTTCGTGTAAGACCTCGTCTGGGACGTAGGCATTGATATGAATTATATGTAAAAGACCTCGTCTGGGACGTAGGCATCGATATGAACTTTATGAGTAAGACCATGTCTGTGACATTGGCATCATATTGACTCGTGTAAGACCACGTCTGGGATGTTCGTATCGTTATGATCTGTACGTGTAAGACCCTGTCTGGGACAGTGGCATCGATATATGAGTGCATGTAAGACCTCGTCTGGGACGTTGGCATTGTACTATTATTACGAGCTTTCTGAGTATCCTACTAGGTTCCTAAGGGTTCAACGGGCAAGTCTATAATACAAATGGTATATCCGAGCTATGATCAATAAGTGAGTGATTATCCGTTTTAGGTACGTTGAATGTACATTAAGTGTGTATAAAAGGTAAGTACCCATATGACTTTGATATGAAGAAGAGTATGATTGAAGATGAGAATGTGAATCTTAAAAAGTTGAATGTGACAAATGTGACCATAAGCTTATGAACCAAGTTATATATGTGATAGTTGCTAAGTGATCGATATATATATATGTGCCAATGTTTTTATTTGTATATGACTTACTAAGGTTTTGGAAAGCTTACTCTGTGTGTGTGTTTTCTCTGTTTTATAGGTCGTCGAAGCTACTAAAGGCTCGGGATTGTCAAGGGTCGTCATCACACTACTAAACTTATTTTGGTACCCTTTTGAAAATGTATATGGCTAATTATGGCATGTATAGGCTAGATAGGTGTATATGTTTATGAAATGAGCATGGCCATGTGTATTGGCAAGCTTTTGAGTTGATAAATGTTTGAATGAATGAGTTATGAAGCATATATATTTAGTATGTCTTGATGCATATGGAATGGTTAAGTTTTGGTTAAGCAAATGGATGATACATGTTTGAAATGATGTAGGATTTAGTTTGAAATTTGGTATGAATGGAATTGGTGTTGAATGTATGGGTGAAGTGAACCATTTGATATGTTTGGGTTGCCATATATGCATACTATGTTTTGGTATGTATTGCTTGTAGGTAAGATCCAAAATGGGTGGCATATTGGCCTTGTAAAATGGCCTATAATATCACATGGTTGGGGCACACGGGCGCGCCTGAGACCGTGGGTAAATTGGCAGAATGTAGTTTAAATTGCACATGGCCTCGACACGGGTGTGCTTGGTGGCCGTGTGAGAAATGGTAGTATGTGATTTAGTAGTACACGGCCTTAGCACACGGGCGTGCTTGGTGACCGTGTTGATTTTGGCAGTATACTACTATGGGATGGACACACGGGAGTGTCCAGTAACCGTGGGTGAGGCACGGCCTACCCCCACGGCCGTGTGTCCCCTGTATGTTAGAAAAGTTTTAAATTTCTATGAAATTACTTATGTGTTTCGATTTAGTCCCTACTCGATTTATAAGCATGCTTAAGGTCTCGATAACCTACTTAAGGGACATTATGATTGATATTGATGAATGGATGTTCGATTAATTCTATAAATGTTTTCGATCTGTCTGGTAATGCCTTTAACCCTAAATCGGTGATCGGACACGGGATTGGGGTGTTACATGAAATAATTGAAATGGTGAGTTTCTATAAGAGTAATAAAGGTTCGGCTAGGCTTATTAAATGAGGATATTTGATTAAAATCGATTTACAATCCTTGGGGTGCACCTATTCTGTTTGTGAAAAAGAAAGATGGCACGATGAGAATGTGCATTGATTACCGTCAGTTGAATAAGGTGACCATAAGGAACAAATATCCATTTCCTAGGATTGATTACTTATTCGATCAGTTAAAAGGAGCTACTGTATTTTCAAAGATTGATCTGAGATCGGGATACTACCAGTTGAGAGTTAAAGATTGGATATTAAAGCGCCTTGAACTAGGTACGAGCATTATGAGTTTTTAGTTATGCCATTTGGACTAACCAATGCTCCTACTATTTTTATGGATCTGATGAACAAAATTTTCAGACCGTACTTAGATCAATTTGTTGTAGTATTCATAGATGATATATTGATCTATTCACGGAATGAAAATGAGCATGCTGAACACTTGAGGATTGTGTTGCAAACTCTGCGAGAGAAGCAATTGTACGCAAAATTTAGCAAATATGGATTCTGGTTGAATGAGGTTAGTTTTCTAGGGAATATTGTGCCAGCTTCTGGGATTCGTGTTGATCTGAGCAAGATTTCTGCTATTCTGAATTGGAAACCTCTGAGAAATGTATCTGAAGTTCGTAGTTTTTTGGGTTTAGCTGGTTATTACCGTAGAATTGTAAAGGGATTTTCAACAATATCTACTCCATTGACAAGATTACTTTAGAAAGATATCAGATTTCAATGGTCGGATAAATGTTAGAGAAGTTTTGATCGGTTGAAAACTCTGTTAACAGAAGCTCTAGTGTTAGTACAACCAGAATCGAGTAAGGAATTTGTTGTTTACAATGATGCTTCGTTAAATGGACTGGGATGTGTTTTGATGCAAGAGGGCAAAGTTGTAGCTTATGCCTCGAGACAATTGAAGCCTCATGAAAAGAATTATCCAACACATGACCTTGAGCTCGCTGCGATTGTGTTTGCACTTAAAATTTGGCGTCATTATTTGTACGGTGAGAAATGTCATGTGTTTTCAGATCATAAAAGTCTGAAATATCTAATGACCCAGAAAGATTTGAACCTGCGTCAGAGAAGATGGCTTGAATTGTTAAAATATTATGAGCTTGAAATAGATTATCATCCGGCTAAAGCAAACGTTGTTGCTGATGCGTTGAGTCGTTGTTTGCACTACATGCTTTGAATGCTCAGATAGATTTGTCTGATGATAGTTTTGTGATAGCTGAATTAAGAGCGAAACCCTTATTTGTACAGCAAATATGTGATCCTTAGAAGGTTGATAATGAATTGTTATTGAAACGAGCTCAGTGTGAATTGAATTCTGAATCTGAATTTCGAGTTGTTGATGATTGTTTGAGATTCTGAGATCGAATCTGTGTTCCAAGAAATTCGGAGTTGATTCAATTGATTTTGGGTGAAGCACATAACAGTCGCCTATTTGTCCATCCGGGAAGTACAAAGATGTATCATGATTTGAAGCAACACTATTGGTGGTCTGGTATGAAACGGGACATTTCTGAATTTGTTTCAAAATGCTTAGTTTGTCAGCAAGTGAAAGCCGAACATCAAGTTTCATCGGATTGCTACAGCCGATTCTGATTCCTGAGTGGAAATGAGATAGAGTAACAATGGACTTTGTTTCTGGTTTGCCTCTAACTTTGAGAAAGAAAGGCGCAATATGGGTCGTAGTTGATCGATTGATGAAATCTGCTCATTTTATTCCAGTAAGATCTAATTTCTCACTGGAAAGATTAGCTGAGCTTTATATTTCTAAAATTGTGAGATTGCACGGGGTGCCACTATCTTTTGTGTCAGACAAGGATCCGAGATTCATATCGCGGTTCTGGAAAAAATTGCAAGACACTTTGGGTACGAAATTGCATTTTATAATTGCATTTTATCATGTAAGACCACATCTGGGATGTTGGCGTTGATTTGAAATTTCATGTAAGACTTCGTCTGGGACGTAGGGATTGATATGAATTATATGTAAAAGACCTCGTCTGGGACGTAGGCATCGATATGAGCTTTATGAGTAAGACCATGTCTGGGACATCGGCATCATATTGACTCGTGTAAGACCATGTCTGGGATGTTGGCATCGTTATGATCTGTACGTGTAAGACCCTGTCTGGGACAGTGGCATCGATATATGAGTGCATGTAAGACCTCGTCTAGGACGTTGGCATTGTACTACTATTACGAGCTTTCTGAGTATCCTACTAGGTTCCTAAGGGTTCAACGGGCAAGTCTATAATACAAATGGTATATCCGAGCTATGATCAATAAGTGAGTGATTATCCGTTTCAGGTACGTTGAATGCACATTAAGTGTGTATAAAAGGTAAGTACCCATATGACTTTGATATGAAGAAGAGTATGATTGAAGATGAGGATGTGAATCTTAAAACGTTGAATGTGGCAAATGTGACCATAAGTTTATGAACCAAGTTATATATGTGATAGTTGCTAAGTGATCGATATATATATGTGCCAATGTTTTTATTTGTATATGACTTACTAAGCTTTTGGAAAGCTTATTCTGTGTGTGTGTTTTCTCTGTTTTATAGGTCGTCGAAGCTACTAAAGGCTCAGGATTGTCAAGGGCCGTCATCACACTACTAAACTTATTTTGGTACCCTTTTGAAAATGTATATGGCTAATTATGGCATGTATAGGCTAGATAGGTGTATATGTTTATGAAATGAGCATGGCCATGTGTATGCAAGCTTTTGAGTTGATAAATATTTGAATGAATGAGTTATGAAGCATATATATTTAGTATGTCTTGATGCATATGGAATGGTTAAGTTTTGGTTAAGCAAATGGATGATACATGTTTGAAATGATGTAGGATTTAGTTTGAAATTTGGTATGAATGGAATTGGTGTTGAATGTATGGGTGAAGTGAACCATTTGATATGTTAGGGTTGCCATATATGCATACTATGTTTTGGTATGTATTGCTTGTAGGTAAGACCCAAAATGGGTGGCATATTGGCCTTGTGAAATGGCCTATAATATCACATGGTTGGGGCACACGGGCATGCCTAAGACCGTGGGTAAATTGGCAGAATGTAGTTTAAATTGCACACGGCCTCGACACGGGTGTGCTTGGTGGCCGTGTGAGAAATGGAAATATGTGATTTAGTAGTACACGGCCTTAGCACACGGGCATGCTTGGTGACTCTGTTGATTTTGGCAGTATACTACTATGGAATGGACACACGGGTCCAGTAACCGTGGGTGAGGCACGGCCTACCCCCACGGCCGTGTGTCCCCTATATGTTAGAAACGTTTTAAATTTCTATGAAATTACTTATGTGTTTCGATTTAGTCCCGACTCGGTTTATAAGCATGCTTAAGGTCTCGATGACCTACTTAAGGGACATTATGATTGATATTGATGAATGGATGTACGATTAATTCTGTAAATGTTTCCGATCTGTCTGGTAATGCCTTTAACCCTAATCCAGTGATCGGACACGGGATTGGGGTGTTACATGAAACAATTGAAATGGTGAGTTTCTATAAGAGTAATAAAGGTTCAGCTAGACTTACTAAATGAGGAAATTTGATTAAAATCGATTTACAAGTCTAGAGGCAAAATTGTAATTTTGTGAAAGTTTAAGGGCAAAACAGTAATTTTGCCACAGTAGGAATTTTGAAATGTCTCGATTTATGTGATGATTAAATGAGTGAATTTTATCATTTTAGATCAAGAAAAACGGAGTCCAGACCAAGACCGGAGGAAAGCCAAGCTAGTAGATTAACTCGATTTAGTCGCTCACTTTTTGTATACCGAGGTAGGTTGTATGTAAATAATAGAATTTTATTGAATTTATGCATTAAAAAATTGATATTGCATGAATTTTTTGATTATTTCTATGATTATGCATAATTAGAGTTGATGTGATATACTTACGGTTGGACTTTAGGACTAGATTGGATACCCAAGCCATGACATTTGAGTGATATGTGTGCTAGTGTAAGACCATGTCTGGGACATGGCATCGACCACATTATGTAAGGCAGTGTTAGACCATGTCTAGGACATGGCATCGGCATTGATGTGTGTGCTAGTGTAAGACCATGTCTGGGACATGGTGTCAGCCACAATATGAGTGTCAGTGTAAAACCATGTCTGGGACATGGCATCGACATTTTACCCTCTTGTGTGAGGCTTGTCTGGTATCCTTTGGTATTCCAATTGGTTTAATGGGTAAATTGGAGTTTGTGTCAAAAGTGAGGAAAGTTATTATTATGTTGTAAGTGATAAAGGTACCTACATGAGGTTCATGAGAAATGAGTTCGAATTATGATGTATGATTAGTAAAGGTGAAATGAGTAAGTTATGCCTTTATTAATTCGAGAATCATGTGCAACTTTATAAAATGCTATGAGCATGAGAATACATGGTATTTGTTGATGATTATTTACCTATGACTTACTAAGCTTTGTGCTTACTCTCTTTCTTTTCCATTTTCTTACAGTATTGCCAAGCTAGCTTAGGGATCAAAGGACGTCAGAGGCTCGATCACACTATCAATTGGAATATTTGGTATAGTTAGGCTTATCTTTTTGAGTATGGCATGTATAGGGACTTAGTCTTAGTAAAGTATCATATTGTTTTGGCCAAATGTGTTGGCTTATTTTAGAGATGAAGTCATTTCGTATAAGGTCATAATTGATGGCTAATTCTTATTATTAATACATGAAAATGATGATGTTTATCATGAATGTTCAAATTGCATGGTCGAGTAATTGGTATAGATATGCATGATTTAATAGGTTGCTTGATATGGCTTATGTTGGTGTAAGTAGGGGTGGCAGAAAGGGCTTGGTAAATAGCCTTGTTTTTGTCCACATGGATAGACACACGGACATGTGTCTGGGCCGTGTGTGACACACGGTCTACCCCATGGACGTGTAGTTCAGCCGTGTGTCCCCTTGCATCCTAAGTTGGCAAAATAGAATGCCCAGTAGTAACCATACGGGTTGAGACATGGCAGTGTGTCTCAACCATGTGGAATACACAACCATAGAACATGGGCATGTGCCCAGGTCGTGCGAAGTATGCACTTGAATTTCAGAATTTAATTTGCCACACGGTCTGTAACATCCTTATCTAAGTTCAAAGCCTGAACCGGATACAAGGCATTACCTAACTTAACTTGCTTGAACATAACACATCAGGCTATAAAATTTCGATGCAGCTGAAAAACTTTCCATTTAAAATTATAACCTACTCATTCTGGACCTACGAGGCCATAAACATACTTCCGAGAGGTTTCAAAATTAAGCCGAGAACTTTTACTTACTTAGAAAAATTTTTTTCCAAACAGGGGCTACACGCCCGTGTTGTTCAAGGGGCACGCCTGTGTGCCCTTGAGACATGCCCATGTTCTTCACCCATGGTCGACACTGACTTATTTTACATGGCCAGACACACGCCCCTGTCTCTCACATGGCCTCGACATGTCTGTGTGCCAAAACCTTGGCATTTTGTTTATGATGTCATCACCTCACTAAGGTCACACGGCCAAGGCATACACCCGTGTCCTTAGACCGTGTGTCGAATTAAATTCCACATTTAAAGTGCAGACTTCACACAGCCTAGGCACACTCCCATGTCCAAGGCTGTGCCTTCCACACTACTGAGAAACACGACCGTGTCTCTACCCGTGTGTTTACTACTAGGCATCCTGACTTTGTAAACCTATAAGGACATACGGTGTCTCTGCAGGGGACACATGGTTGATCAATACACCTATGAGGCTGATCGTGTGTCCCACACGGCCTAGACACATGCCCATGTGTCTACCCGTGTGGACATAAAAAGGCTATATTCCAAGCCAAATGCCACCCTGCATAGTAAACGTACTAACTCCAACTCATATAAACATCATACATGACCCAATGACAGATCCAAGAACTCAATTCAAAGCATTCACACAAGCATAAACTTCATAATTTCATTATCATTGAATATATAAACTTATCAAGTGTTGACCCATTTCGATGACCATTTACAAAATGACTTTGATAACATACATAACCAACACTTCGGCTAACAATTATGACTTAACAAAATACCCAAGTCCTATACATGCCATACTCAAAATAAGTCTAAATTGTTATACTAAAGTGATGTTGATAGTGCAATTTCTTAACTCCTGCATCCCACAATTCCCGAGTTATCTTGGCAATACTACAACAAAAAAGGAAATGAGAGGGGTAAGCACAAAGTTTAGTAAGTTTGAATAAAAATAAATAACAACAATAAGTTCATAATGACATCAATCCATGGAATTGGATAACCACATAAGGTCATAAATACTTTTCCATAACTTACTCGTACCCGTTCTTATCTATAACATACCATGCCACATATCGAAACATTCTCGTGAATTTCTCACGGGTACCTATATTCACTCAATCACATGACTTTAGTACTAATCTCATTTCTATTTCCAAGCTTATCTACTTATCCCATTAATCACTAGGGATACTCAAAGATGCATATTCATCATCATTATTATAAGTGTGAAGCCAATGTCATATCCCAGATGTGGTCTTACATGGGGTCACCTTTGAGTGCCGATGCCATATCCCAGTTATGGTCTTTTACGAAATTCTCACATCAAGCATCGAGGCCATATCCCGGATATGGTCTTATACGATCCTCATGTTTAATACCGAAGCGATATTCTAGATACGATTTTACATGAGATTTCAATTTGGTGCCGAGGCCATGTCCCCGACATGGTCTTATACGGGACCTCATCCATCTCATGTCTCAATGATAGTGTTATCACATTCATAAAGTCCCACTAGGACTTCAATAACTCAACTTACTCATTCAAAACCAATTACTCCATTAATAGAATATCATGTAACATCATAATATTAAACATTCCCAAGCATGCTGGCATAATTGTTGAATTTATCATATACAAACTTACCTCGATTTCAAAGTAAGCTAGATCGTCAATTTAGTTCGAGACATTATTCTTGCCCCGATCAAGGTTGATTCTTGGTTCTTCTTTATCTATAATAGCAAATTATCTCATTTTAATCATCACATTAATAAAAGCATTTCAATAATCATGCTTTGGAAAAATTACTATTTTGCCCTTAGACCATTGGCAAAATGACCATTTTACCCTAGGCTCAGAAATCAATTCAAATCAAATTTCTACCTTTAATGAGCCTAGGTGAACATTTAGTTCTCTTATGGTTATCATCAATACCCAACATTTTACACATTTTAGTACCAATTTTTACTACATTTATAAAAAGGTTCATTTAAGTGTTTTCATTGCAACACTTTTCACAAAAATTGTTCATCTAATGATAATACTCTAGAACGTCATATTTTTATTTGCTAATTGTATATTTATTTTGAGTATGATTCTACTAATTTGGGCTATTTATGGTCTTTTATCTTGTAGGGACTAAATTGGAGGCAAAAGCAAAATTAAGGGCCAAAATCATGAATTTAGAGATAAAATGGGCCAATGTGCGACATAAGGAAAAGTTGGTGCCAAAAGTGCAAGCATGGAGGACATAAGGGCTGAAATGCAAAAAAAAAAAAAGAGTTTTTATTCTATTAAACTCTATTTTGATTATATTAGGATAATTAATATTAAGATAATTATTAAGGATTATTTAATTTAGGATTTATTTTATTTATCTTTATTTATCTTTGATTATTTGTAATTATCTTTAAGAATTTAAGTAGGACTAGTCTATCTATCTTAGCACTATAAATAACGGATGAAGTGACTTAGTTTGGTTGTTGATCTTTTTCTAAAACACTCTCTCCATAAATCTTTATTCTTTCCATATTTCTTTTTAATAAAACCTCAATTTATATATTTATTTTCTTTTCCACCACAACCATGAGTCACTAAAACCCATCTAGCCAAAGGTTGCCGAAAATCCCCAAAAAGGCTCTTGAGGTTTAGAATCCGTCACTTAGCCTTCTCAACAGAGTATTCATCATTCCTCCACATTACGGGGCTGATGCTTCGGTCCATGTCCCTTAAAAAGTGATCTTTTCAACGTGTGCAAGGAACGATCGCTTTGTATATTTTGAGAAGATTGCACAGTTAGTTCGTTAGCTTACTGCGTCAGAGGTTGGCGAGCCCAAGAGACAAAATGGCATGGGATTCGCCATTGAGAAACGTTGATCTTGCATAGATGATCCCAAAAGAGCGATTGTTGGCTAGAGTCAGGTTCCACCAAATCGAAGTCTAAATCCTTGGAGCTGGTGGTCATAGGCGTCCTCTTCCACTATAACTGGCTTATTCGGTTTGAGAAGGATCATCTAAAAGCTAAGGATTAAACCCAAGGCGGATCGAGGCAACTGGAGGCTGGAATCTCCCCATAAGAATTTCTTTATCTCAACTCTATTTCCTATTTTTAATTTTTGCAATTCCAATTCGACTTTTCAATTCTGTTTTTATTTTATTTTCGTTTCCAGATCCAACTTTTAATTCTGTTATTTTTTTATTTTTCTAGGAACGCAGGTTTTCTTGGGCACGATTCTGCCCAGGATTCCGTGAAACAAGCATTCGTATAATCCGATCCCTGAGGATTCAACCCTACTTCCCCTTCACTTTTTTTTTCATTATTTTGCAGGGAATAGGATATTTTTGGTGCTTTCAATGACGCATCAAATTTTGGCACTGTTGCCGGGGATCGGTAACGTACTAATCAAGTTTTTTTAGTTTCTATGACAAGACCTGCTCTAGGCACTCTTGCGTTTGACTCAAATTTGAAAAGACTGCAAAAGCTAATCACAATGAAACAAAGCTAAGGAAAAAGCAGTCAGCGATGGTTGAGACTCAAAGTAATCCACCGCCAGAAATCAGAATAGACGATGAAGCAGAGTCTAAGGTTAACGAAAACCCTACTCAAACATTTGAAAGTAAAGCAGAAGAAGTCGATTCACCTGAAGAGGTGGTTGAAACTAGGGTTTATGAAAACCCTAATTTAGCACCCCAAATAATGGCTCAAACAATTCGGTAACTAGCCGAAGCTCCGACAGAACAATCGCCACTGTGCATTACATATCCAACTATGGATACCGATTTTGAACTAAAATCAGGGTTAATTTAGTTACTGTAAACTTTTGAGGGTTACAAAATGAAAACCCCCATAAACATTTGAAGGAGTTTCATATGGTTTGTCTGAGTATGAAACCTCAATGCGTAACTGAGGATCAAATTAAATTACTTGCTTTCCCTTTTTCCTTAGCAGATTCAGCTAGGGAATGGTTATTTTATTTACCTCCTAGATCTATTACTACTTGGGCTGATTTATCTCGTTTATTTCCCAATAGGTTTTTTCTAGAATTTAGAGCAGCTGAGCTAAGAAGAGAGATCGTGAGAATAAGGCAGAAAGAAGCAGACACTCTTTATGATTATTGGGAGCAGTTTAAAAAGTTGTGTACGAGCTGCCCACAACACGGCATTACAGAGCAATCTCTCCTCTAGTACTTCTACGAAGGTTTGAAACCAATGGAGATGAATATGGTAGATGCTGCTAGTGGAGGAGCGTTGGTCAACATGACTCCTCAACAAGCAAGGGACTTAATCTCCACAATGGCTACAAATTCTCAGCAGTTCTGAGCTAATTCTGAACCCCTCAGAAGGGTTCACTAGCTAAGTAATTCTTCCATAGAAGATAGACTTGATAAACTTACTAATATGATGAATACTCTTCTTGCAGAAAAAATAAAGACAGCTCGGTTATGTGGAATATGTGCTACACCTGAGCACACAACTGATGCATGTCCCAGTTTGTATGATGACTCTATGGCTCATTTAGATGCTGTGGGAAATTTTTCTGGCCCACCACAAAGGCGTTATGATCCCTATGCTAATACCTACAACCCAGGGTGAAGGGACCATCCTAACTTAAGTTGTGGAGCCAACCCACGATATAACCATCCATACTAGAACCGAGTTCCACAGTAACCACAAGTTCAGGTAATTCTTTAGAAACTTTGGTCAATAAATTAGCAGCTAATATGCTTGATTTTCAATAGAAAACTGAGGCGTCTATAAGAGAATTGACCATATCAGTTAAGAAATTAAACTCTCAAGGGAAGTTACCGTCATAAATAGAATTGAATCCACGACAAAATGCGAATGTAGTGATGCTGCGAAGCGGTAAAATACTAGAACCTATTCCTGACAGGAATCTTGGCCAAGAAATCCCCCAAGAAAAACTCAAGAAAGACGAACAGGTTTGACCGAAACCTCCATTGCCTAAAATCCAACCTCCATTTCAGAACGATTCAACCAGTGTCGAAAAGGTAATGAGGACAAGAAAAATTCTCGAAACATTTAGGAATGTCGAGATCAACATTTCGCTGTTGGATGCCATCAAGCAAATACCGAGGTATGCTAAATTTTTTAAAGAGCTTTGCACTAACAAGCGGAAATTAACAGGTAATGAAAGGGTGAATGTTGGTGAAAATATGTCCGCAGTGTTACAGCGAAAAATACCGGCAAAATGTAAGGATAGGGGCATGTTTGCAATACCATGCAAAATAGGTCATTTAGGAATTAAAAAGGTTATGTGTGATCTAGGGGCTTCCATAAATGTAATGCCATATTCTATTTATGAATCACTTAACGCAGGTTTTTTGACAAAAATAGGTGTTATCAGTCAATTGGTAGACAGGTCTGTTGTGCATCCCGAAGGAGTCCTCGAGGACGTATTAGTCAAACTCAATGGATTTATTTTTCCTGTAGATTTTTATGTGATAAAAATAGAGGAGAATAACGCTTCTGGGTCTTTAGACATCTTGTTGGGGCTACCTTTCCTTAGTACCGCAAATACTAAGATTGACGTACGAAGAGGAACCCTCACGATGGAGTTTGATAGGGAGATCGTGAAGTTTAACATTTATGGCACAATTAGCCACCCAAGTGAAGTCTTGGACGTAAACCGTGTCGACATAATTAACTCATCAGTAGAAAAAACTTTTGAGTCATCTTATGGAGATAAATCTAAAATGATGTTTGATGATTTTGAATATGTTAATAAATTATTGGCTCCTATGGATACTAAACTTCTACCTTCTATTCTGCAGGTATCAGATCCAAAATTAAAACCACTTCTAGAACATCTCAAATTCACATTTTTGGAGAATGATGAGACCATTGCCGACTTAAAAGGGATTAACCCCTTGGAGGAAAATATAAAACCAATAAAAGAGGCGCAAGGACGATTAAACCCAAATATGGTGGATGTGATAAAAAATGAGAATTTCCAAGCTCACACGATTAAAAAGATTTATTTTGAGCCACCGTAGAACCATTTAAGTCGTCGAGCTAATGACGTTAAACAAGCGCTTGTTGGGAGGCAACCCAATCTTTATTTTATTTTATTTTCATTTTTTATTCTTATTTCTTATTTCTTATTTTCCATTCTTTTCTTTTTTTATTTTATTAATAAATTTATCTTCTTCCATCTAGGTAAAACGGAGCGAAAATACTAAGAAAAGGGAGACAAGTTAGAACCAAACAACCTCTATTCCAGATACTATTCTAGCCCATAATGCCATATCCCTGTAGCCAAACTACCCTATTCCTACACCCAACCATCTTTATTCTTGCACCCAAACATCCCCTTTCAACCAAATAAAACCCCCAAAACCTAATTTTTTTTCCCAAATTTCCTTCCCTAACTCTATTACCACTGAAAACTCACCCCTCTCCACCAACCACCGCCATTCGCCGTTCGCAATGGTGTGAACCCAAAGCCGTGCTGTCACCGAGCCTCCCTTCTCCATCAACTTGCGCCGTCACCACCTCTCTGCTCCCCAAGCCATCGACTTGACCGGCGCCTCCTCTCTCTCTTCTTCCTCACCGCTGCAAATCTCCTCTCCAACACCAACTACCTCTCTTTATAACTCCCTCGCATCTTTTTCCTCCATCGCCGCCATACAAACCATCGGGCCCACCACATCGTCCCCTTCACATGCAAGTCCTCCGTAATCGACAGTAGCTACACGAGGAGTTTTTTTAAACTTTTCTACCTATTTATTTCTTTTGTGTCCACATTGAGGACAATGTATGTTAAGTAGGGGGAAGTATTCTTCGTATTATTTTCGTCTTCTGATGTGATTTCTGTTTGCTGCTTGAGGCTCCATTTTGACCTTTTTTTTAAGAATATTCTGTCACTTTTCATACCCAAGAATTTGACCACGACTTGCCACTGTTTGACCTACATGCATGATTCTTGGCTACTAAGTTAGTTATAATTCTGTCTGTTTGATTTTATCTCTACTGTTTTATTTTTATTAGGCTAAAAATAATTATGATTAATAAGTTAACTCTATCTTGCTTTTCGTAAAATTGATCAAGTTTAATATCAAGTGGACACTTAATACATTTGCATGCCTAAATTATGTTCATGTCTTTTAGGTGATTATTAAAACTTATTTTCAACACTTGATTATTTCTCTTAGGTTCTCTTAAAATTAAAATTTTGTGTGAATTTTGTTTAATAAATGTTTCCAAGGTTATGAGTGCAGCTTAGAATGTGACTGAGTGAGTAACCGGTGTAGGGTGCTTGGGTTGTCATTCTACTTCGCGTCAAAAGGTTGTGTGACGTGATAGGTAAAACTCGCTAACCAGAAATAAATAATCTTTAGGAGTATGTTGGGCTGAGTAACCGGGGTGGGGTGCTTGGGTTGTCATCTCTCTTCGCGTCAAAAGGTTCAATATATTCCTAAGTAAATAAATCATATATATAAAAAAAGAAAAAAAAGAGAATAAAAATAAATAAAATTCCAATTGGGGACTAAAGGAGGAAATGAATAGAGTGTCTTAGTAGGTTTGGTAATTTACCTCAATAGCATGAAATAATTAAAAGACGATTTTAATTTTTGTGTGTGTTAATTAGAAAACTTTTCTGTTTTACTTAAAGCAAGCTTAGAAGTTCTCTTTACTTTTCATATGCGTTTTTGACTAATTTTTATAAAACTTTGGAGTAGAATTTCTTTCAGGATCTAATTTTTACAGCGGATAGGAACCATGCTTGAGGGCAAGCATGGGCTAAGTAGGAGGAATTTTATAATACTCTAGAACGTCATATTTTTATGTGCTACTTGTATATTTATTTTGAGTATGATTCTACTAATTTGGGCTATTTATGGTCTTTTATCTTGTAGGGACTAAATTGGAGGAAAAAGTGAAATTAAGGGCCACAAGCGTGAATTTAGAGATAAAATGGGCCAATGTGCGACACAAGGAAAAGTTGGTGCCAAAAGTGCAAGCATGGAGGACATAAGGGCTGAAATGCAAAAATGAAGAGTTTTTATTCTATTAGAGTCTATTTTGATTATATTAGGATAATTAATATTAAGATAGTTATTAAGGATTATTTAATTTAGGATTTATTTTATTTATCTTTATTTATCTTTGATTATTTGTAATTATCTTTAGGAATTTAAGTAGGACTAGTCTATCTATCTTAGCACTATAAATAGGGGATGAAGTGACTTAGTTTGGTTGTTGATCTTTTTCTAAAACACTCTCCCCATAAGTCTTTTTTCTTTCCATATTTCTTTTTAATAAAACCTCAATTTATATATTTATTTTCTTTTCCACCACAACCACGAGCCACTAAAACCCATCTAGGCAAAGGTTGCCAAAAATCCCTAAAAAGGGTTCTTGAGGTTTAGAATCCGTACTTAGCCTTCTCAACAGGGTATTCATCGTTCCTTCACATTACGAGGCTGACGCTTCGGTCCATGTCCCTTAAAAAGTGATCTTTTCAACGTGTGCAAGGAACGACTGCTTTGTATATTTTGAGAAGGTTGCACAGTCGGTTTGTTAGCTTACTACGTCAGAGGTTGGCGAGGCCAAGAGATAAAATGGCATGGGATTCGCCATTGAGAAACGTTGATCTAGCATAGATGGTCCCAAAAGAGCGTTTGTTGGGTAGAGTCAGGTTCCACCAAATCGAAGTCTAAATCCTTGGAGCTGGTGGTCGTAGGCGTCCTCTTCCACTATAACTGGCTTATTCGGTTTGAGAAGGATCATCTAAAAGCTAAGGATTGAACCCAAGGCAGATCGAGGCAACTGGAGGTTGGAATCTCCCCATAAGAATTTCTTTATATCAACTCTATTTCCTATTTTTAATTTTTGCAATTCCAATTCAACTTTTCAATTCTATTTTATTTTATTTTCATTTCCAGATCCAACTTTTAATTTTGTTATTTTTTTATTTTTCTAGGAACGCAGGTTTTCTTGGGCACGATTCTGCTCAAGATTCCGAGAAACAAGCATTCGTATAATCTGGTCCCTGAGGATTCGACCCTACTTCCCCTTTATTGTTCTTTTTCATTATTTTGCAGGGAATAGGATATTTTTGGTGCTTTCAATGACGCATCATCTAACAACTAAGACTCATTGTCTTTCATAAAAATGCAGCAAATAACAATGAAATCTCTCATGGAAAAAATCTAATCTTTTCACCATATTGCAAGATAGTCCCCTCATTAGAAAGCCTAAGCTCTAGGGGTTCTAAAAGTACAACTATCTTCAGGAAAAACCATTAAAATCACTTACTTGAATGGAGATGAGTTTGCTGAAATTTTGAGCTTTCAAAACCCCTATTTTTCTTGCTATTTTCGGTGGTGGAAGATGGAGAGAAAAGATGATATCTTTTCTTTCTTTATTTTATTAATAAAAGTCAATTAAGTCACCAACTTTTACCAACTTTGACAATTTTGTCAATTTTTGTCTCTTATGGCTGGCCACTCTATTCTTAGTGGTCTAATTGCACTTTAAAGACCCCAAATTATTATTCTATGGCTACTAGGCACCTTTAACTTATAAGATAGAACTTTCGCATTTTATACGATTTAGTTTTTTTTCGCGATAAGCTTGAAATCGCTAAAATTAAAGCACAAACTTTTCATGCACTTATATAATCATGCTCTAATTCATAAAATAACATTAAAATAAATTTTCTTTGACCCCAGATTAGTGATCCCGAGATCACTATTCTGACTAGCCCTTAAATCGGGCTGTTACACGGTCTAAGGACACGGGCTTGTGTCTTGGCTGTGTGACCTTATTGGGATGATGGCGTCAGAAATAGAATGTCAAGGCTTTTGCACATGGGCATGCCATGTCCGTGTGAGGGACAAGGGCCATAGACACGGGCGTGTGTCAGGCCATGTGAAAACTCCTGTAGGTTTAAATTTAGAAAATAAATCTACATGGGTGTGGGACACGGGTGTGTCCCTATATACTTAGGCTGTGTGAGTTACACGGACCTTCAGCATGGCCATGTTATCAAGTCACAAGGGCATGTCGCCATCCCACATGGGCGTGTGCCCTTGTTATTAGTGGCATTTTCTAAAGTTCTCCAAAGAACTCGATTTGATCCCAAAAAGTTTTAAGATGTGTGTTAGGCCTCGTAGGTCCATTTTAATGATGTTAAGGAGAAGTTTGAAAAGTTTTTAAATTTGAACAGACTTTTATACTCGAAAATGCATGTTAGTATGTGTTTTGAGTTAGGTAATACCTCGTACTTTGTTTCGGTGTTAAACACAGGTAAGGGGTGTAACGCCCCAAATTTGGGCCTAGAAGTATTAGGCCTTGAGTATGGGTCTGTAAGGAGGCTATAAATAGGTATTTAATTGTGTAAGGAAATGACACAATTAAATGTCTACTCAAGTGGTTAAGGGTCCTGAGAGGAGTTGGAAAAGTCCTGGGTTTAAACCTGGGCTTTAGCAAAAATTTTGGTTTTAAGTGAATAAAATCTAGGACGCTTGGATGTAGGCCTTTTAAATTATTGTGATTAAAAAGAGACACAAGGAAGCACGTGGTCTAATGGTTGTGGCGTCATTAAGGTTGTAAGGGAGCCTAGGTTCAAGTCTTAGCTCTTGCAATATATTTTGGTTTTTCTTTTAAAGGAACCTAGACTTTGGCCTATAGACCTTTTTATTAATTGAGGATATTTTGTGACACAAAAAAGCTCGTGGCAAGGAGGAAGATGGTGTGTTGAGCTATTGAGGGGGGCCTGGGTTTGAATCCCCTTGCAAGAAAAATACAATTATTTTGCTACAAGGGAATGGTAAGTGGTTGAATTGGATTGAAACTCTGGAAGGTTGTTGTGGACTTGGTAAAAGGGTGAAGTTTGAATTGGTCATGGAGGAAATTTAGGAGGAAAAAGGAGAATTTGAATTGGATGGTGGAGAGGCTGGAGGAGGGATTTTAGGAGTGGATTAAGGGTGGTGGATGGTTTGAGTGATTTGGGGAGGAAAATTCAAGATTTTGAAAGGAAAGAGGGGTGTGTGCCGAATGAGAATTTTGGCTTATCAATAATTAGTTTTGAGTAGTCTTTTACTCTCTAATTCGGTGGCTTGAAACATTTTTCTTTTTGATAGGGTCGCATGGGTCGCATGAGACAATTGTGGATCCAGTATTGATCTATTAAGGTCGCACGGGTTGCATGAGACGAGTGTGGACCGAAGGATGGCATAAGGCCGCGTAATCTAATTATGGCTCTATGCCAACCTAAATGTGGCTCTGTGCCATCTTGATTATGGCTTTCTGCCAACCGTATTTACCTGTGGCTATGTGCTAACATATATATTGATGACTCTATGTCGATCATAATTATCTGTGGCTGTGTGCCGATTATATTACCGTCGCTGATGGCAATGTGCCAAATTATTACAGTTACTGATAACTTTGTGCCATCCTGATTATGGTTTATAACCATTCTGTTTCTGGCTTTTAGCCGTTCTGTTAACTGGCAGCGTTGCTGCGATATTTATGGATTTTAGCCGTTCTGTTGACTTAGTGCCGCAACGATGCTAAGCTTGGTGTGTTGGCTGGGTGGGTCAATTTAATCCCCACAGGAGTGTAGGGTTGGTACGGGTGGTGTGTTGGCTGGATCGGGGTGGGATGCATCCTCATACTATTGCACATCTGTTATGAGATTTGTCATTGTACTGAGCTTAGGTCCACTTGTTCTGTTATTGGTTTGGGCTAGGCCCAAATTGATTTTGTTGTGGACTGTGACCCAAATGATATTGTAGCGGGTTTTGGCCCACATATGCTCTGAACTAGACTGTACTGTTACTGTTAAAGGGCTTTGGCCCAGATTGTTTCGGTTTTTATTTCTGTATACTAACTGTTACGCTAGCAAGGGGATTACACACTAAGTTTTTGCAAACTCACCCCGTTTTTAATTTTACAGGTAATCCCTAGTGTGACGTTTGACGTACTGGGGGATTCGGAGGTGGCCGCAATACGAACAGTCGCATTTTCGTGATTTTAAGTTACTTTATTTTTAATTATGTTTTCTTTAATTCGGGTTTTGATGTAATAAGGCCTATATCTAGTTTTTTTTAAATTTGGGATTTGATTTGATTGTGATTTCTATCTGTTAGAAGTAGAACACAATTTCCAAAAATAATAACTATTTTCAAACGCTATGTTTTCGCAACTCAATTTTAAATATAACGTTTTGGTAAATTATTTGTTTAAATTAAGCTTTCGCAACAAATAAGGTTTCAAAATGGAAAGAAGTTTTAAGTTATCAAGAAGGGTTTTCAATGAAAACATGATTTTCAAAAAATACTTCAATGTGACATGCCAGATTTGGCCCTAATGTCTAGGCCGAGTTTGGGGTGTTACATTTAGTGGTATCAGAACCAAGTTGTAATATTCGACTGTGGATTGGGTCTTTAAAATTATATTTCTGGAAGTATAGTTTTAAAAAGGCTTGCAAATATTTAAAGTTCTAAAATGTTATATTGACCATTTTTCTCAAAGTGTGGTACATTGAGTCTCTGATGCTGAATCCATAAGTTTCTAAAACTGTTGTTTGTTTAGGTTGAAAAGCAGTAGATAGATATTAGACTGTATTGCTACGCTTGAAGTTAGAGTTTGGATTTATTCTGTTTGTATTCTGGAAGTGATATGCGTGTGATATCCATCCGCTCTGATGGATAGATGGTGTGGTGCGTGCTTGTATTATTAGGATCAGAGTGTGCAGTGAGAGCGTAGTGTGGTAGGCTAGGATGTGCGACTATTATGATAGTTGGAAATTTCAGAGACGAAATTTCTTTCAGGGGGCTAGAATTGTAACGCCCCGAATTTGGGCCTAGAAGTATTGGGCCTTGAGTATGGGTCCGTAAGGAGGCTGTAAATAGGTATTTAACTGTGCAAGGAAATGACACAATTAAATGTCTGCTCAAGTGGTTAAGGGTCCTGAGAGGAGTTAAATAAGTCTTGGGTTTAAACCTGGGCTTTAGCAAAAATTTTGGTTTTAAGTGAATAAAACTCTGGATGCTTGGATGTAGGCCTTTTAAATTATTGCGATTAAAAAGAGACACAAGGAAGAATGTGGTCTAGTGGTTGTGGCATCATTAAGGTTGTAAGGGAGCCTAGGTTCAAGTCTTGGCTCTTGCAATATATTTTGGTTTTTATTTTAAAGGAACCTAGACTTTGGCCTATAGACCTTTTTATTAATTGAGGATATTTTGTGACACAAAAAGATCTTGTAGCAAGGAGGCAAGTGGCGTGTTGAGCTATTCAGGGGGCATGGGTTCGAATCCCCTTGCAAGCAAAATAAAATTATTTTGCTACATGGGGATGGTAAGTGGTTGAATTGGATTGAAACTTTAGAAGGTTATTGTGGACTTGGTAAAAGGGTGAAGTTTGAATTGGTCATGGAGGAAATGTAGGAGGAAAAAGGGGAAATTGAATTGGAAGGTGGAGAGGTTGGAGGAGGGATTTTCGGAGTGGATTAAGGGTGGTGGATGGTTTGAGTGATGTGGGGAGAAAATTTGAGATTTTGAAAGGAAAGAAGGGTGTGTCCCAAATGAGAATTTTGGCTTATAGAAATCAGCTTTGAGTAGTCTTTTACTCTTTAATTCGGTGGCTTGAAACATTTTGGTTTTTTTTCTTTCTTGGAAGCTGATTTGTGCTAAAAGTGTAGGCAGTATCTTTTTGTTTTGGTCATATCGAATACTTTTTGGGTTCTTCTGTTCTCTACTTTGCATTCCTCTGCAAACCTCTTGTCAAACCGATTATTTTTCTCTTCTCTACCTTTTCACACTTTTGCCGAATATTTCTTTTCTCTCTCATTTGGTTGATGTGTTTTTGGCCAAACACATTGTTATCTCCTCTCTTCCTTCTTTCAGCTTTTCTCATTTCCCTCCTCTTTTGCTAGAGCTGAATAACCTCTGAAATTTTGTGCTAGTCGAATACTTGGTCTCAGGAGAGTGCGATTGTTTCTTCTCGTGCCTCGGTTTAAGGGTGTATTGTGCTGGTGGCTGAATACTTCTGTGTCTCAGTCTTAATTCCACAGTTTGGGTAAGTTGCAATACTCCTGGTTCAATTATTTGCTTATATGATGTTAGTTATTGAGTCGCGAATGGGATGTAGGTAGTTTTTTTAGGAATTGAAGTGAAGTGATCTCCTGCGATAGCCTGAGTGAGATTGATTAAGACGGGTGATAGGTAAGCCTCCGAACAGGAGTTTTGGGTTAAGGTTCTCTTCAATTGATTGATAAGCGACTAAATGAAGTTTCTAATTGTGTTAGGTTCGTGTTCTTATGGGTTAGTCGCGCACGTTTGCAATCAGGTATGTATTTTTACCCTGTACCTGATAGTCGGCTAATAAGCCGAAGGTGTGTAACAATACCCTGTATTCGATAGTCGACGAGAAAGCCAATGGAGTGTGTGTAACCATACTCCTTCTGATCATAGATCGATAAAATGCCAAAAAGCTGAAGTACCGGCGAATGGTGCCACACGAGCATGCAATCGCACGCGAGCCCACGAATATGGGCGTAAGATGGTTAAGGCTACCATAAGCGTTTTCATGGGCTTAGGTCATTTTGGGCCATGTGGGCCCAAGTTTGCATATTGTGGTAAATGTTAGACCGAGCCGTGTAGTCCACATGGCTAGGGTCGTTTTTAAGCAATGGGCCGTGTGGGCCCACTGAGCTAGTGGGCCCTACATGGATAAAATGCATGTTATATGGTTTCTATTGGTTTGACCTGTGCTGCTCGTATAGTCGAGGCTATTTTAGGGCTAATTGGGCCACCTGAGCGTGTGGGCCCACTTAGGCCCAATAATGGGCCTTAGGCCCATTTACACCGTTGTCTGTTTGGGTTTTTTAAGTCGCTCGAGGCGACGATGGACCTTCTGTTGGGTCGTTAAGCCCCGATTTGTGAAATTACCGAAATACCCTCGATTTATGAAATTACCAAAATACCCCCAATTCACAAAATTATCGAAATACCCCCAGTTTGAAAAATTACCAAAATACCCTCAATTTGTAAAATTATCGAAATACCCTTGATTTGTAAAATTATTAAAATACCCTCGATTTGTGAAATTATCGAAATTCCTCGATTTTTAAAATTATTAAAATACCTTCAATTTGTAAAATTACCAAAATACTCCCGATTTGTAAAGTTATTGAAATACCCTTGATTTGTGAAATTACTGAAATACCCCCGATTTGTGAAATTATCGAAATACCCCTAAACTGTGAAATTACCAAAATACCTTCAATTTGTGAAATTATCGAAATACTCTCGATTTGTGAAATTACAAAAATACCCTCGATTTGTAAAATTACCTAAATACCCCTATAGAGTAGAATTACCGAAATACCCCTGAAAGGTAGGGTTACCGAAATACCCTTATAGGGTAAAATGACTATTTTACCTTTGTGGGTAAATGACTGACTTAGACTATGAATTTGACTAATTTGATTGTGAACGTATGACTGTGTTTAAACTGTCTTGACTGTGGTCGTGTGACTGATATGCTTTTAATATATGTCTAAATGACTGTTATTGGGCATGGCTATTTTGCATACACGTGTAATGATTGAGCATGACATACATGACATATTGCATGGGGTTGGGACATTGATACGAAGGAAGTTCTGATAGGGTCGCACGGGTCACATGAGACGATTGTGGATCCAATATTGATCTGTTAAGGTCGCACGGGTCGCATGAGACGACTGTGGACCGACGGATGGCTTAAAGCCGCGTAATCTGATTATGGCTCTGTGCCAACCTAAATGTGGCTCTGTGCCATCTTGATTATGGCTTTGTGCCAATCTTATTTACCCATGGTTAAGTGCCTAACATATATATTGATGACTCCGTGTCGATCATAATTATCCGTGGCTGTGTGCGGATTATATTACCGTTGCTGATGGCTATGTGCCAAACTTATTACAGTTACCGATAGCTTTGTGCCATCCTGATTATGACTCTGTGCCATCCTGATTATGGTTTATAACCATTCTATTTATGGCTTTTAGCCATTCTGTTAACTGGCAGTGTTGCTGCGATATTTATGGCTTTTAACCATTTTGTTCACGGTGTCGAGCCGTTCTATTGACTTAGTGCCGCAACAGGTGCTGAGCTTGGTGCGTTGGCTGGGTGGGTCGATTTAGTCCCTACAAGAGTGTAGGGTTGGTACGAGTGGTGTGTTGGCTAGATCAGGGTGGGATGCATCCTCATATTGTTACATATCTGTTATGAGATTTATCATTGTACTGGGCTTAGGGCTACTTGTTCTACTATTGGTTTGGGCTAGGCCCAATTGATTTTGTTGTGGGCTATGACCCAATGATATTGTAGTGGGTTTTGGCCCACGTATTATCTGAACTGGACTATACTGTTACTGTTAAAGGGCTTTGGCCCAGACTATTTCTATTTCTATTTCTGTATACAGACTGTTACTCTAGTAAGGGGATTACACACTGAGTTTTAACAAACTCACACCATTTTTAATTTTGTAGGTAATCCCTAGTGTGACGGTTCGACGTACTGGGGGACTCAGAGGTGGCCACACTACGAACAGTCGTATTTCTGTGATTTTAAGTTACTTCATTTTTAATTATGTTTTCTTTAATTCGGGTTTTGATGTAATAATGCCTATCTCTATTTTGTTTTAAATTTAGGATTTGATTTGATTGTGATTTGTATCCGCTAGAAGTAGAACACGATTTCTAAAAATAATATCTATTTTCAAACGCTACGTTTATGCAACTCAATTTTAAATATCACTTTTTCGTAAATTATTTGTTTAAATTAAGCTTCTGCAACAAATAAGGTTTCAAAATGATAAGAAGTTTTAAGTTATCAAGAAGGGTTTTCAATGAAAACATGGTTTTCGAAAAACACTTCAATGTGACGCACCAGATTCGACCCTAATGTCTAGGCCGGGTTTGCAGTGTTACAAGGGGTGTTACATTTAGTGGTATCAGAGCTATGGTTTAGTCGATTCTCGGACTAACCTACCATGTGTATGAGTCTAGCTATACATACCATATATGAATTATGATAGTGTGATGACTCTTGACATTTTAAAATGTATTTTTATATAGTAAATGGATCCCGACTAAGCAGTGGCAGATGATGTTAAGAGTATTGCGCTGGCTCCCGTAGAAGGGACCGCGCCAATTGAAAGTGAGCCCGTGACACTGAGTCAGGGCGGAGGGGCTAGAGAAGCCTTCCTCCATATGATAAATATTTGGTATTCGAAATATGTTCGTGTGAACCTGAACGCTCCACCTCCTCCACCCCCGGTAATTCCCCAGCCTGCCCCTATAGTTTCCCAAGTATTAGAAACAATTAGAAGAGAAAAACCTCTGGTAGATAGAATTTGGAAGCAAGGGTTTGAGGAATTTAGAGCATACCATTAGAGTATTCGATGAATTGTCTTACACACTTGAGGAGTGCATGAAGTGTGTGGTGTCACTCCTGCAAGGCTCGGCCTACCAATGGTCAAACACTCTTGTGCCGGTAGTACCAAGGGAAAGGATTACATGAGAGTTTTTCCAAGAAGAGTTCTGTAAAAAGTACATTAGCCAGAGGTTTATAGACTAGAAAAGGAAGGAATTTCTAGAATTGAAGCAAGGCTGGATGATAGTAACAGAATATGAGCGTGAGTTCTTGAGACTCAACAAATACGCTAGGGAGTGCGTATCTACCAAAGCCATTATGTACAAGAGATTTGAAGACGGATTGAACGAAGACATCCGATTATTAGTTGGCATATTAGAGTTAAGAGAGTTTGTGGTACTTGTTAAAAGAGCTTGTAAGGCTGAGGAATTGGCCAAAGAGAAAAGGAAAGTTGATATTGAGTCTTGAGACTCAAAGAAAAGACAGTTGGGGAAATCATTTTAGTCCTCATCCAAGAAATGAAGGGAGTTCACTACTCGATCCAATGCTTCAGTTGGATTCTCGAATAGAAATAAGAATAAGCAATACACGGCGTCCAAGACCCAGACCACTTCAATTGCGAATAGACTAGAATGCTCATAGTGTGGTAGACGACACTTCGAGGAATGCCAAGGAAATGAAAGAGGCTGCTTCAAGTGTGGTTCACTAGACCACTTCATTCGAAACTGTCCTGAGATGGATGAGAAAGACAGAAAATAAGAGTGAGAGTGAGTAAAGTACCTTCGAGGGGTAGACCATAGAAGAACCCGGGAAGTGGGGCTAGTAGTAAAGGTGCGCCTAGAGACTCCACTATGAGGTCAAAGGGTAGAGCTCCTACAAGGACCTATACCATTCGCGCTTGGGAAGAGGCATCGTCACCAGATGTGATTACATGTACTTTTTCTCTTCATGATACCTCTGTTGTTACTTTGATTGATCTGGGGTCTACCCATTCCTATATTTGTATGAAATTGGTGTCTAGTATTAATATGCCTGTTAAGTCTACAAAATTTATGATAAAAGTGTCAAACCCGTTAGACAAGCATGTGATAGTTGACAAAGTGTATGGAAACTGTCCCTTGATGATTAGAGGCCATTATTTTTCGGCTAACCTCATGCTACTACCGTTTGATGAATTTTACCTAATTCTTGGCATGGATTTGTTAACTGTTCATAATGTATTACTAAACTGTGGTAGTAAGCTTATTGAACTGAAATGTGGAAATGGGCATATTATACGGGTTGAATCAGGTGAATAAGATAGCTTGCCTGTAGTGATTTGGTATTTGGTAGTTGAGAAATGTATGAGAAAAGGGTATGAGTCCTATCTTGCATTTGTGTTGAATACCTAAGAGTCGGAAGTAAAGATTGAGTCAGTGCTGGTGGTATGCAAGTATTCGGATGTGTTTCCAGAAGAGTTACCTAGATTGCCTCCAATTAGAGAAGTCAAGTTTTGTATTGAATTGGTCTCGGGTACGGCACCTATTTCGATTGCCCCGTATAGGATGGCACCGTTGGAGTTAAAAGAATTGAAAGCTCAGTTACAAGAGTTGACAGATAAAAGTTTTGCAAGACCGAGCTGTTCTCTGTGGGATGCTCCAGTACTTTTTGTGAAAAAGAAAGACGGGTCGATGGGGTTATGTATAGACTATAGATAGCTCAACAAGGTTACAGTTAAGAACAAGTATCATTTGCCAAGGATCGACAATTAGTTTGACCAACTAAATGAAGCCATAGTGTTTTCTAAGATAGATCTGAGGTCCGATTATTTCCAGTTGAGAGTTAAGGAACAAGATGTATCGAAAACTACATTTCGGATGAGGTATAGCCATTATGAGTTCCTCGTCATGCCCTTCGGCTTAACAAATTCTCCTACCGTGTTTATGGATTTAATGAATTGTATTTTTTGGCCGTACTTGGATAATTTTGTAGTTGTTTTTATTGATGACATATTAATTTATTCTCGGGATGAGAATGAGCACACGGATCATTTAAGAACTATTCTGCAGACATTGAGAGATAAACAATTGTATGCTAAATTTAGCAAAAGTGAATTTTGGCTCCGAGGAGTCAGATTCTTAAGACACATTGTGTCGGGTGATGGAACTAGAGTTGACCCGAGTAAGATCTCGGCTATTATTCAGTGGAAACTGTCGAGGAATGTATCAAAAATTAAAAGCTTTTTTGGTGTAATGGGTTACTACAGACGGTTCTTTAAAGGATTCTCCATGATTATTACATCAATGACGAGGTTGCTACAGAAAGATGTTAAGTTCAAATGGACAGAGAAGTGCTAACAGAGTTTTGAGAAACTGAAAGCATTGTTGACAAGAGCCCCAGTTTTAGTGCAACCAAAACCGGGAAAGGAATATGTAGTGTATAGCGATGCATTCTTAAATGGATTGGGGTGTGTGCTTATGCAAGAAGGCAAGGTAATAGCTTATGCCTCAAGACAGCTAAAGCCACATGAGAAAAACTATCCAACTCATGATTTAGAGCTGGCTGCCATAGTGTTCGCACTGAAAATTTAGAGACACCATTTGTATGGCGTGAAATGTCGAGTGTTCATCGACCATAAAAGTATAAAGTATTTGATGACTCAAAAGGAGTTTAACCTATGACAGTGGAGATGGTTAGAGATGATAAAGGATTATAAGCTGATAATTGACTATCACCTAGGAAAGGTGAACATGGTTGTCGATGCTTTGAGTAGGAAGTCATTGTTTACCTTGAGGTCTATGAATATTCAGTTGTCTGTGACTGAAGATGGTTTGATTTTAGCCGAGTTGAGAGTGAAACCAATGTTTTTGTAAGAGATCTATGAAGTGCAAAAAGGTGATAAGGAATTGAAAGCTAAGGTAAATCAGTGTGAGACGGGTAAAGAAGCAGACTTTTGAATTGGTTCAGATGGTTGTTTAATGTTTCAAGACAGAATTTGAGTACCCAAAGAAGATGAGCTTATTCGAAAAATTTTGCATGAGGCACATAGCAGTTGTATGTCTATCTATCCGAGTAATGTGAAAATGTATAATGACTTGAAGAAAATGTATTGGTGGATGGGAATGAAAAGAGACATCTCAGAATTTGTCTTAAAGTGTTTAATTTGTCAGCAAGTGAAAGCCGAACACCAAGTACCTTCGGGTTTACTTCAGCCCGTGATGGTTCCAAGTGGAAGTGGGACCGTATTACCATGGATTTTGTGTCTGGTTTGCCATTGACGCCAAAGAAGAAAGATGCTGTATGGGTTGTGGTCGATAGACTAACTAAGTCGGCTCATTTTATACCTGTGCGTACCGATTATCCACTTGAGAAATTGGTTGATTTGTATGTTTCTGAAATTGTAAGACTTTACGAGGACCCATATCGATCATTTCGAATAGAGATCCGAGGTTCACATCACGATTTTTGAAAATGTTGCAAGAAGCGTTGGCTGAATTTTAGTACTGCTTTTTACTCGCAAACCTACCGCCAATCGAAGAGGGTAATTCAGATACTCAAAGACATGCTGCGGTGTTGTGTCCTTGAATTCCAAGGTAGTTGGGAAAAATATTTACTGTTGGTAGAGTTCGCTTACAATAATAGTTTTCAGGCGAGTTTGAAAATAGAGCCTTATAAGGCATTATATGGGCGTAAATGCCGAGCACCTTTGTATTGGTCCAAACTCAAAGAAAATCAGATACATGGGGCTGACTTAGTCAGAAAAATCGAAGAGAAAGTAAAAGTGATTCGTGACTGTTTGAAGACTACTTCGGATAGGCAAAAATCCTATGCGGACTTGAAACGAAAAGAAATTTAGTTCCAAGTAGGTGATAAGGTATTTTTGAAAGTATCCCCGTGGAAGAAAGTCCTCAGATTCGGTAGGAAAGGCAAATTAAGTCCACGTTTTATTAGACCTTATGAGGTAACAGAGAGGATTGGACCGGTAGCTTATTGATTAGCCGTGCCATCCAAGTTAGAAAAGATCTATGATGAATTCCATGTGTCTATGTTGCGCCATTATTGTTCTAACCCATCACATGTGATTTCACCAACAGAGGTTGAGATTTGTTCAGACATGACCTATAGTGAAGAGCCGGTTAAGATTTTAGATCGAGAGGTCAAGATCCTGATCGTGTGTCAGAGCCTTAAAAATTTATATAATGAATGATCTAGCCTAAAAACTAACTGTGACAATGACTTGAGGCAAGTGCACCTATCGAACAATAGTATAGTTTAGTGGTAAGATCGGATTTTCGAACCCAAAGGAACTAAAAGTACTAATACTAACTTTCTTTTTATTATTTAACCTAAGAATTAAAGGAATTGTTATTTAACCTAAAATTAACTAACTACTAAGCTAAAGATGCTTAAGACAAAGAGAATGAATTGGGGAAAACTTATGTGGAAAACCAATTGACTAAGACAAGACCCGAGGAAGAATCTACCTAGACTTCACTTATTATCTAACTCTGAACCAGACCATTTAGTCACTTGACTTGATCCGTAGGATTCCCTAATTTATATTAATACCTCTTTCGAGGCTACTAACGTCTAACCCTAGGTTGTTTAATTGAAATCTTTTTATAATTAAAACCCCTAGAATTGCATTAACTCGATCTATGGACTCCCATATTAGGTTTGACCCTAATCTTGCAGATTTTCGTCATCCTATTTCTAGGGTTGCAATCAACTCCGCTTAACTAGGCTAGATCTAGTCTTAAATAGGGACTTTTTCTCCACTACCTAAGTGCATCAATACTTGAATCAATTATCCCTGGAATATCAAAGCAATAATTAAGAACACATAGTTACGAACAAATCAAGTATTTATCATACAACTCAGAAAACAATAACAAGATCCGTCTTAGGTTTCATCCCCCTCAGGTATCTAAGGGTTTAGTTCATAATCATAAAAGAATACATCTCAGAAGAAAATATAAAACAAAACATAAAGAAAACCCTAAAACCCCCTGAAGGAATTGAAGGAGGTATCCTCAGTCTTGAGTATGATTCTGACTTCTAGAGATGAATCAACTGGCTTTCTTCGAGTGAATCCCACAATTCGGCCCCTCTAGCTTAGCTCTTTGGCCTAGTTGAATGCCACTTTGAAGGTTGGCCTCTAGGGTGTTTGTATAGGCTTTTGGATTACCTTTCTTTGCCTCTAAGTACCCTATTTTGAATGCAACTCTTCTTTTCTATGCAGGGACACGCCTATGGCACACGCTCTTGTAAGTCAAAGCCAGACCGTGTTCGGGTCTGTTAATGAGGCACGACCGTGTGACTCGGGCCCATACCATGTCGATTTTGTAATTTGGCACATTTACTCTGTTTTCGGCCTATTTCTCGTTCTTTTCATCTTTTGATGCTCTCCTAAGTATAAAACATGAAAAAAAAAAGATTAGGAGCACCTATTTCCATAATTAAAGGAATAAATCATCTAAAAGTATGCTAAATGTGGGATTAAAATAAATATTATGGTTAATAAAATACCCCCATACTTAAGCTTTTTCTTATCCTCTGGCAAAATTCTCAACTCACAATTAAAATGGACTTTCTTAATTTATAATATTTATCGATAATGTTTCATCATAATTCATAGATAATTTATACATGGATAATTTAACTCAAAGAATCCTAAAGATTCAGACAATCAAAGTCATAAGTTTTTAGCACGAAAAATATAGGTGTTTCCCTTTATCCAAAAAATTACCTTTAATTCAAAATTGACAAGAGTTAACATTCTCACTAATGATTCACTCAAATCACTCAAGGTGTTTAAGGTTCAAAATTAAGCTCTCAAAAGTTGATCATGAAAAGTTAATCCCATAGGCTTGCATGAAAATCAAATCTCCACCACTATAAAATGAGATGATACACAAATCAAAAGGTCTTTAACAAGGTTGTAACGGGGTTTAGGTTAAAGGTGTAGATAAAGGTTGAATTAGAAGGGTTAATATCGAGATTGAATTGACAATTTACCTAACTAGAAAAATAAACTAATCCTAAATAATTACACAAATTGAAAACTTGAAATACTAATAATACGAGCTTCTTCTTCCCGATGTTGAATTTAAATGTATAAGCTCACTTAATCACGGAACTAATAATGAATATTCTTCAAAAAATTTTTTAAGAACAAATCAATAAATACATAACATAAGAAAATTTCAACTACTGAAATAAAATAATTAGGCAACTGATTCATTCTAATTAGTGATATGAGAAAATTACTTAAGACAAGATATCATTTAGGGATTTGAGAATAATGCAAAAAGTTAGGCACTTTTCAAATAATTTTCACCCCCCACACTTAAGATGTACATTGCCCTTAATGTACAGAGATAGATAGTAATCATATATTAAGTAAATTAAAAGAGAGGGAGAGAAGTGAAACTTCCTGAATTTTTGAATGGAATCCTTGAATTGGGAGTGTGGAAACTTGATTCGGAGGTGAAAGATAAGTTGGAGGGGGCACCTCTAATTCCTGCGCTAGATGAAGAAATTGGGAATCTCGTGAAGAGTTAGCTAGGAAATAATAAGAATAATTCTAAATATACTAATTATATATTTAAAGGATAGAAAAATAAAAAAAAAGAGTGTAAAAAGTAAAATAAGACTAAAAGAACTAATTAATGGACCGAAAAGTCCTTATTGTTTGATGGTTCACTAGGTGGGTGTGATTTTTAAGGCCGTGGTGTGTGATTCCCAAGCAGCCTTTAGAACCTAAAACTAAGAAACTAAAATAAAATAAACCATATTTAGTATAAGAAAAATAAAGATAAGGAAATTAAAAGAGACAAGAAAAGAAAAATAGAAAATAAATGGACTCAAAGGTCTTTTTCTTGTCGAGTTAATGAAGCGGCCGGCATGAACTTATGTAGATTGGTCTTGCATAGGGAGACTGGGAGAGGATCCTTCCACTTCTTCGACATGGGTATGGATAGATCTTGACTTAGGGGAATGAAGAATAAATGGAAATGAAAATGAAAGGGAATGAAAGGGGTGTGGAAGTGAAAGGAGTTGGGAGTAGGTGAGAAGGGGAGAAGGGTGTTTTAAATAGAAATTCAAATCTGGTACATCCCATGCCCGTGTACTTTGGGCGTGTTGAATCACACGGCTGTGTCTCATGGTCGTGTTATGATTCCTTCATTTCTCCCACGCCCATGTGTAGGTTGCCACACCCGTGCCTCTAAAACAGTGTCGGCCACGGCCGCATTGCACGACCGTTGTGTTTAGTTGGAGCCCGTGACTTGAAGATATTTTTTGTCCTGTTTCGTACTATCTCTGCCATGTTAGTATGAAAATCTGTAGTACCCACACAGCCACGGCCATGGCCGTGTGCAAGGCCGTGTGGGGCAGAAATCTGCGCTTCATTAACTTTGTTAGTTTGTAGTTAGGTGCTAAAAGAAAGAGAATAAAAATAAACGGGGTTAGTGCTTGAGTTGCCTCCTGAGAAGCGCCCGTTTAAAGTCTTAAGCTAGACTTACCTCTCACTGGCATATTCATGGTGGGTTGAGGAGTGAAAAATCCTTTCTCATGCTATCATTATATAATTTGAGTCGAGTAGCATTTACTTTAAAAGTACCGAATATAGAATTGGTTACCTCGATTGTGTCGTATGGGAAGACATTAATTACCTTAAAAGGGATCTCTTCTTTTGTGTTGAGGTCTGAAGTGGCAGTTCGAGGGTCTGTTTTCTCTAACAGTACTTGATCTCCTATTTTGAAGTGATTTGATGTTCCTATAAGCTCGTCTGGGGGTTCTTTCGGTTTTACTTCGTGTAGTTTTGATTCCTCCTTGAAATACGTCTTCCACTCATCTAGCTCATTGATCTGAAGTCGTCGTTCCTCATGAGATATTTCTTTGCTGGCATGAGTTATAGGATCAGGCTTAGTGGTGTAGTTCCGTGGTGCTTCCTAAAGAGAAAGTTTAACCGAATGATTATTAATGGAATTTATGTTCTCACCTTTATCACTCGATGTCCTAGCTGAGTCGAGAGCTTGAAGACTGATTGATTCGTCACCTACATGAAGTATGAGTTCACCTGTACTAACATCAATTTTAGATCTGGCAGTTGCTAAAAAGGGTCTTCCTAAAATTAGGGGGATACTATTGTCTTCATCCATATCTAAAACAACAAAGTCTACTAGGAATATGAATGTGGAATGTGTTTTACTTGAATTACATAAATGTTACGGAGGTATGAAATAATAAAATGCCCGATAATGCTTGAAAATTGTTTAAATCTTGGTTGAATAAATGGAAAATTGATGGATATGTGATTTCCCGAAACGAAAGAGGTCCTACATTTTTTGCTGATAGGATTTAGCTCGGATGAGTAATCCTTCGACCTCAATTCTGATAGGATTTAGCCTGGACAGGTAATCCTGATATAAGTCCTCTTGAGCATATATTATAGATTGGATTTAGCCCAGACAGGTAATCCTGAGCAAGCTCTTTAAAGCATATGTCATAAAAAAGATTTAGCTTGGACTGGTAATCCTGTAGTATATGTATGTGGCTCGAGAGTGTACTCTCTGAAATAGTACCTTATGGGTACCATTGAATATGAATTGACGAACCCCGATTCATATGCCTTGAGTGTACTACTTATGTATCCATCGATAATTCAAATAAATTCAACGGGCAAGGTTCTGACAGGGGCAAATATAAATCTAAGACAAATTGACATGGAATGGTGTATATGATATGGAAATATGACATGAAAGAATATTACATGTAATGCAAGAAGATGATGATACATGACATGTGATATATGAAATAAGAGATGATGATATTTGTACATGGAAACTATTTGATGAGAATGTTCATTCTTGATTATAGACTTGTACACCTAGAGTGTACTAATCGTGAATTTGATATTCCGAGCAATATGTGCAAAGTTCTGATGCGAAATTATCTGAACTCAAAATAAACTATTATGAAATTATACTTGAAATAATGAGATGAATTATGTATGTTGAATGAATACATGATGTGGAAAGCATATGTGCTTGGAAACTTGATTATTGTAGAGCCCATACATGTCTTGATATTACGATGAATATATGACTAACAAGGGCAATCAGGATGTGTATAGGGTTTGAGATCAAAGTGGTTGATTATGCCTTACTTAGTTACCTCAGATAAGATGAATGGTAAGTTAAGTACTATGTTGTATGAACTTACGAAGCATTTTATGCTTACTCTGCTTTATTTTCCCCTGTTTTAGAGTAATCGAAGCTCGTTAGATTGGAAGCGTTGCGGAGGTCACTCACACTATCCATCGTCCTATGCCGGTATAGTATGGTAATTCAATTGCGGTTGTAATGGCATGTATAGGATATGTTGGCCATATTGGCATGTAAGCATAAACGATGCTTTTAATCTAGCCATTAGATTGGCTAGTAATGATTGTTTTGATATACTTGTAATGTCCTATTATGTTAGCCAGATATATGTTAAGTAGTTGATCAAATTATGTCTAACATGAGGACATAACCAAGGTAAGATTGTAAAAATGTATGCATGAAATGATATTCAATGATGATGGATGGAACATGCTCGATTAGAATGCTTAAAATGGTTAGTAATTGTATGTGATGATATATCATGTTAAACGATAGAATTAACTTGAATAAAATGCTTGAATTTGTTGGGTTATGAATGTAAGATGTGGTGTAGAATTATAGCAACGATTGGGGTGAGAAATGAAGCTAGGAATGGCTTTATATTTTCCACATGGGCAGACACACGGGCGTGTTTCTAGATCGTGTGTGACACACGGCCTGGTAATAGGGGCATGTGGTTAGGCCGTGTGTCCCCTACATCTTAATTTTGAGAAACAGAATGCTCAGAATTGAGCACACGGGCATGTGTTTTAGCCATGTGGCATACACGGCTTAGATCACGGGCGTGTGTCTTGGCCGTGTGAAACCTACACTTAATTCGAATTGAATTAATTAAATACACAGCCTAGCTCACGGGCGTGTGGCATGGCCATGTGGTGTAAGTCACAGGGCTACCTAGTTTCAAACACTGCTTGCAACACGTGCGTGTCCCTTAGACCACACGGGCGTGTGAACCCTACACCTTGGAAAATTTTAGAATTTTGCGAAAAATTCCCCGAGTTCTCGATTTAGTCCTAACTTGATTGCTAATGCTCATATTGGGCCTCAAGGGTCCATTTAAGGGACATTATGAATGACCTCGATGAATGAATAGTAACTTGCCTAAATTAACTGATAAATGTTCTAAATGTTTTAGTAACGCTCTTAAACCCTGTTTCAGCGACAGATACGGGTTAGGGGTGTTATATTTAGTGGTATCAGAGCTATGTTTTGGTCGATTCTCGAATTGAATGTAGCATATGTAGAGTCTAGAAATACATGCCATTATATAACCTAAGAGTGATATCTCCCGACTCTGATGAAAATTGCTTTACAAATAGACAGAGATGCTTTCCAACCGAGCTGATTTCGATACTACTGAAAGTGATACTCATGTGCCCGAGTAGGAATGTTACTTATGATGAAATGAGACTTGTAAATTTATGAAATAAATGTTTTATAGTGAACATGTTAATGGTACATGTTATGTGATATGTGTGTATTTGCGAAAGTTAATTTTTGAGGCTTACGAACTCCACTCCCTTGCCAGTATAGTGTTGTACAATGAAATTCAAAAGATTTATATGGATTAAGCTCATGAATGTGGAACTAAAGAGTTCAAAGGCTGAATGACTAATGATGTAGTTAGAATGAGAATTGGTTAGTAAGTAAAGATGGTATTAAAAGAGATATCAGATTTTCTGAGCATTATTCTGAATATGTGATGTCATTGTTAAGGAAGAAGTTGTTCGTGAGTAAAAGACTTATCCAGATAAAATATTTACAAGATGGATTAGCCAAAAATTCTTTCAAATTGATTCTTTTAGTGAACTGAATAATGTAAGATCATTGATGTCTTTATTAGTCAATGGAATAGTGATGAAATTACAAAGATATTTGAATGCATCTGTCATAATCGGGGATATTACAGAAATATCTTTTGGGTACTCTATAAGTTCTGTTATTCTCAAAGGCATATGAATTTGTTCATGTTCAGATGCAATATTTGTCGTATTGAAAGGCTAGTAAATCATGATAGATGAATTACTGTAAGTTTGGTTAATTCATGAGTGGTCTTGCTCTATCATACTTGGGCTTTCTAATTCATCGTGATTGATATAAGAATTGATGATAAGGCTCATGTGATGTTATTTTTTACTTCTACTAATTGAAGCCTTGAATTGAAAATGTGAAAAATTATATTGTCTTTATCACAGTTGTTTTTGCTGAGTATCGTGATATTATTCTTTTGAATTTTCTCTGAGATATCAACAATCTCTTTAGTTTGCAAACATGGGTTATCTGTGAATGATAGTCTTTGATCAAAGGTAATTACATTTATTACCATTATAAATATTGACTCGATCATGAAGTATGGTGATAGAGATCACAGATTATAGAAACTATATTATTGCATTGGTCATTATATGGGCCACTTTCGGTTTTCCCTCTTTTAAGTCGAGATGCACTATTGATGTTGAAGTGTTGCTTTATCCATACAACTGATATGTCAGTCATAATATTGCACTAACATTTAAAATCTATCTGATGGTCGTGGCTTTGAAAAAAACTCACAGCTTCAAAGTTAATAATTGAAATAGCTACATTCTGTGCTCTGCCACATTCTGTATAATGGCTATATGCCAACCTAAATATGGCTCCGTTCCATCTTGATTATAGCTTTGTGCCAATCGTATTTACCCAAGGTTGTGTGCCGATTATATTACCGTCGCTGATGGCTATGTGCCAAGCATAATACAATTATTGATGACTCTGTGTCTATCATATTTACCCAGGGCTGTGTGCCAATTATATTATTATTTCGGTGGCTCTGCCATAGATATCGGTGTCACTGTCACACTAAAGGATGGCTTGGTGCCACATTATCATATCGGTTATTTGGTCACATGGTGATCGGTGGCTAGGCCATGTTATATTTGGTCACATGGTGATCGGTGGCTAGCCATGTTATATTTGGTCACATGGTGATCGGTGGCTAGGCCACGTTATATTATCTTTGAGTAGTGTGTCTGTCAGCATGACTGCCAAAGTGGAGTGTAGAGGATGGAGGGTTGATTGTAGAAATCCCCAGGTGTGTTGAGGATGGACGTACGAAGTGGAGTGTAGAGGATGGAAAACTAGGTTGGGCTGGGTTGTATTGCATTCACTATTTATGCCATGTTGTTAGGGCTACAGCCTAGTTCGACTCGTATGGGCTTTGGCCAATTTCATTACTGTGAGAGCTAAGGCTCAATGTGCTTCCGTGGGCTTAGGCCCAGTTATCGTTCGTATAGGAGATTACACACTGAGTTCTCGTAACTCACCCCTCTACTTAATTTTGCAGGTAATTCCTAGCTTTGTGGATTTGGAGCCGAGGTGAACTCCGTGGTGGCCATACATCATAGGTTAATAAATTTAGTTTTTTGATACTATAGATTTTATTTAAATTTAGGTTTTGTTTTGTAATAATGCCTTTGGTATTTTGTTTTGGTTTTAGCTTTTAATTTGGTTCTTGCTATTAATTTTGAATGCTCAATTTGGGATTTTCTAAAACATTAATAACGGTTTTTCTATAATATTAATACACGGTTTACAAACTATAATGGATAAAACTCTAGATTTTCTTAACGTTGATAACTCATTTCAAAATATCGCATGTCTACAATAATTTAAATGCCATTTTTCTAAAACTCATTGAGTTGGATTAATTATAAACAAGATCGTCGGAAATAGCAACGAAAATGTTTTTGCAAAGAGAACTATAAAACAAATTGGATTTTTCACAAGCAACAAAACTTGATATTTTTAACAAACACATAGATTCTTTAACAACCTTTCCATGTAACATGCCAGATCCGATCGTAACGTCTAGGTCGAGTTTGGGGTGTTACATGTATGCATGAAATGATATGCAATGATGATAGATGGAATATGCTTGATTAGAATGCTTAAAATGGTTAGTAATTGTATGTGATGATATATCATGTTAAATGATGGAATTAACTTGAATAAAATGCTTGGATTTGTTGGGCTATGAATGCAAGATGTGGTGTAGGATTATAGCAAAGATTGGGGTGAGAAATGAAGCTAGGAATGTCTTTATTTTGTCCACATGGGTAAACACACAGTGTGTGTCTAGACCGTGTGTGACAAATGACACAATGTAACAGGCATGTGATCGGGCCTTGTGTCCCTACATCTTAATTTTGAGAAACAAAATTCTCGAGAATTGAGTACAGGCAGAGACACAGGCGTGTGTCTCATTGTGTTTGCCACAGTTTAGAACAGGTGTGTGTCTTGGCATGTGAAACCTATACTTAATTGAATTAAATTAATTAACCACACGGCCTACAACACGCAGCGTGTCCTGGGTCACTGCAGGCGTGTCCTTGGACCACACAGCGTGTGAGCTCGCACCTTGGAAAATTTTGGAATTTTGCAAAAATTCTCTGAGTTCCGATTTAGTCCCAACTTGATTTTTAATGCTCGTATTGGGCCTCGATGGTCCATTTAAAGGACATTATGAATGACCTCGGTTAATAAATAGTAACTTGCCTGAATTAATGGATAAATGTTTTGAATGTTCTAGTAATACTCTGAAACCCTATTTTGGCGATGGATACAGTTTAGGAGTGTTACACAAGGTTTGTTCTTCTACTACAGTACTAATAGTTCCTCCAAAATAATGTTTTACTCATTGGCCATTAACAAGGAAGGGTTAACCCCCTTTTCCATTTAATTCTATTGCCCTATGGGGAGTTACCTGTTGTATTGTATATAGACTTGTCCATCTTGATTTAAGCTTTCCAAGGAATAATTTTAAGATTCAGTTGAATAGCAGTACTTTCTGTCCCCAAAAAAATTCATGCTTTTCGATCTTTATATCATGTCAAAGTCTACTCCTCTCCTTCTACATTTTAGTATTTTCATAAGCCATAATTTGGAATTCTTCCAATTCTTAGAGTTGGAATAGATTTTCTTTTAGCTAATTCTATATCCAGATTTAACTCTTTGATCACCTAATATGCCTTCCTCTCCAATTTTATTAGTAAGTGACAGTTCTTTCCATAAACTAGCTTATATGGGGACATTCCTAAGGGAGTCTTATACTCTGTTCTGTAAGCCCACAATGCATCGTCTAGCTTGGTTGCCTAATCTTTCCGACTTGGGTTTACTATTTTCTCCAAAATCTGCTTTATTTCCTGATTAGAAACTTCTACTTTCCTATTAGCCTATGGGTGATATTTCGTTGTCATCCTATGTCTTATGTTGTAGTTAGCCAATTCTGCTTCAAACTATTTTCTACAAAAATGAGATCCTTCGTCACTAACCGGCGCTCGTGGTGTACCAAACCTGGTGAATATATTTTCCTTAGAAATCTCACTACGAATTTTGTATCATTAGTAGGTAGTGCGATAGCTTCGACCCATTTTGAAACATAATCTACAACCAGGAGAATATATTGATTTGCAAAAGAACTCAGAAAAGGTCCTGTGAAATCAATTCCCCAAACATCAAACACTTTAACCTTAATTATCTCCATTTGCAGTATTTCATCCCTTTTAGATATATTCCCAACTCTCTGAAACCTATCAATCCTTGTATACATTCATAAGCGTCTTTATTCATTGTTGGCCAATAAAACTCTGATTGTAGTATTTTTTGAGCTGTCATTTTTCCACCAAAATTCCCTCCACAAAGAGATGTGTGACAACCTTGTAAAATATCTTGTATCTTTTCCTTTACTACACATCACCAAACTAATTGATCTACACATTATTGAAATACATATGGTTCCTCCCAAACGTAATTTTTTGATTCATGGGATATCTGTTTTCTCTGTTGCCAAGATGTATGTGCTGGGAAGACCCCCTTGTAACTAATTAACATAATCTGCATACCATGGTGTTAGATGCTTACCTAGTCTTGATTGATTAATGTCTACTCGAGTAATTGTTCATCTGCAAAGGTTTCTTTAATGTCTTCAATTCCCGTCTTGTAAATGGTTTTCAATTTTGGATAGGTGATTTGTAATTTGATTCTCGGTCCCTTCCTATGCATTATCCATAAATCAAATTCTTGATGTAATAAAACCATCTCATTAGTCTAGCTTTTGTTTCTTTTTTCTTCATGGCGCATTTTAGCACGGTGATCATTATACACAAATACTCGATTTGTCATTAAGTAAGGTTGAAAATTTTCATATGCAAACATTCGCCAACATCTCATTCATTTGTTATAGTGTAGTTGCCTTTGTGTTGAATTTAGTTTTGCTAGCATAATGAATAGACCCAAATAGATTATCTGCTTTTGTCTTAAAACTACACCTACTTCATAATCACTAGCATCACACAAAATAGTAAAAGATTCGACCAATTCGAGGTAGTGATTATAGGGGTGAATCGAGTTTTCTTTAATTACCTCAAAAGCTTTGATGCAACTTTGGTCAAATATGAAAGGTATCTCTTTTGGAGAAGTTGATTAAGAGGTTTACACATATGAGCAAAATATTTTATAAATTTTCGACAAAATCTTGCATGGCCTAAAATATTTTGAACACCATTAACATTTGCGGACTTGAAAAATGCTTGATAACTTTTATTTTGGCTTTATCTACTTCCAAACCTTTTCACGATATCGATTCCTAAGACCGGTCCTTCTTTCACTATGAAATGGAATTCTTCGTAATTGAGCACGAGTTAGTTTAGAGCATCTTTTAACACTTTTTCGAGGTTATCCAGAATTCTTAAAAAGAGTCCCCATGTCCATAAATACATCTAGTCCCTCTTCTAACATATTAGCAAAGATCGCGATCATGCATCTCATGAAGGTTGTTGGAGCATTATATAGGCCAAAAGGCATTCTTTTAAAGGCATACATACCAAAGGCGGTGAAAGTAGTTTTCTTTTGATGGTTGGGATGAATTGGGATTTGATGATACCTTGAATACCCATTAATGAAGCAATAATAGTATTTTGTTGCCAACTGATCAAGCATTTGGTCGATAAAGGGTAATGGGAAATGGTCATTTTTCGTTGCATCATTCAGTTTTCAATAATCAATGCATAATCTTAAACCTGTAACTGTTCAAGTGGGAATTAACTAATTTTCATCATTCTCGACTACAGTTAGACCTCCCTTCTTTGGAACACACTGGGTTTTGGATAACCTATTCACTATAAAAAATAGCGTAAACAATACATGCATCAAACCATTTAAGCAATTCTTTTTTGACCACCTCATTCATGGCTTGATTAAGTCTACACTGAGCATCTACCACAAGTTTTTTTCCTTCCTCTAGTCTGATCTTGTGTTGGAAAAATGCAGGATTGATTCCTTTAATATCAACAATGTTCCATCCTATTGCTTTTTATGCAATTTTGGGACATTTAATAAGGCCTCTTTCTGTTTTGCGTCTAAACTTGCGGCAATAATCACTAGTAAAGTATTTTGTTTCCCCAGATATCCATACTTTAAATGGTTGGGCAATGGCTTTAGTTATAATTATGGGGGTTTGACAATAGATGTTACCATCTTCACTAAGTTTGGGATAATTTGCTCATCTTTGTTCCTTATACATTTCCACCGGTCAATTGAGTTACTATGTGAAGATTCTCCTGTTCCTCTTCTGTTTCGTAACATATTGATTCTTTCGCATTGAGCTCCAATTCATTACATTCTTGCTCTCTATTTCCTAAAGATTCCAGTTATTGATTTCATATTTCACGACATTCTTTCCAGGTTCATTCATTGATGTTGTATCTTTCCAATATTTCCATTACTTCCTCTTGAGTTTTTGTCCAAAGACTTCCCCCCATCATGATATCAAATTTTCGTCTAGTCTGACTATCCAACCCTTAGTAAAAATGTTATATTTGAACTGCAAAATGTATTCCTCCACCTAATAGAGATATAAGTTTCCTTGAATCTTTCCCACGCTTGTCCCAAAGTTTCGGTGATACCTGTTGAGGTAAAATAACGTGAATAGATACTTAGTACCTTAGTCATAAATGACACAGACGAAGGAATAAGCGCGAAATTGTTCAATGTTGTGATAATTATGCGGAGGAAGTGCCTCTAGCCACATCTTTTCCTTCCTCTAACACAAATGGAATCAACAATAACTTTATAGTCTCGGTGGAATTCTTATATAACTAATAGTGTTGCATATAAGGTAAAATTTACGCAAGAATACGATAGGATCTTCAATGGCGTGATTAGTGAACGACATTATTGGAGATCCATGTTAGTAAAGTAGGACTTAATTCAAAATGTTAATTATGGATAACATGTCGGAAATGCTAGACCTTAGCCAATTTACATCAAATAATTCCTACAACTTGCATATTGTTAGTAACTTATGTGTAAATCATATCCACAAGTTAAAAATTTCCAAATTATTCTAATTAAGTGCAAAATTAAAATTAATCAAGTGACGTTGCCTCCCTAGCAGCGGTGCCAACAATTGCCACTTCCATACATTACTAATGTCAAGGGTGTGAATACTACAATAAAATATAAAATGACAAGGCGATATCCATAAGTAGACAAGTTGAGTTGTAATATAGTGTTACAACAAAGTATGTGAGTACTCTGAGGATCATATCCAAGGGAAGCAAAGGCTAGATCAATTTTAACCTACACACTAAAAGATCTAAATAATCGTTTAATAAAGTTATAGCTCAAAAACGTAAATAAGAGAATTTTGGGATTTTTACAGTACTTAATAATAATAAATAACATAAAATAAAACTAAATTTCAAGAGATAAAAAAAAGTAAAAGGAATCAAATCTGATGATGGGTGATTAGCTTGCTTCGACAATCCAATCAACTGTTGTTTCGGGTTCCTCATCAACCAACTAGTTGCTACCCTAGCAGGATCTTTCGATCTTACACTAACATAAAGAGTCAGCAAGGACTACTTATCTTCTGATCTCATAGTCCAAACTAGCTTGGGGTAAAGGTGTTCATGGATGGGCAATACCAATTTTGGGTTAATTCTCACCTTCATGACTTCCCGGGGTTGTCAGGCCAAGGGTTTGTTTCACGCTCTGTTTCCCAAGTAGTTGATCCGTTGAGTAACCCTACAAAATAGTTAATAGATCATGCCTCCACTCATTAATCCCCCTTATAAGGATTAGTTTCTCATGGCTTTCATAAACAACATGGAATTGATGGAAGAGCAAAACATGGTGAATGAAATGAAATGTAGACTTTAAGAAAAGCTTGATTTATATAAATAATAACATGAATCCCTAGATGTTGATCGTCTTTACAAATCATATATATTGAAGGAAAGTAATGAACAAATAAACTAAACTATAAAAGAATTATGAAAGAAAGAAAATGAAACCAAATATAAAGAAATAATTTAGGCTAATGGAATGGTGTCCATAACATGTGCAAAATAAGTCTATTTATAACCTTCAGGTGGTCATCATCCTTAACACTAAGTTAGATGACGTTCCCAAGTTTTAAGTTCAGTTGTACATGCCTCCGCAATTATTTTCTATCCCAAAGTCGATGTCACAACTCAACATGACCTGTGTCGTGAGATCAAAGTCAGTATGCTTTTTCTTAGGATGTCTTTAGGGGTATGTCGCGACACCCTTAGTTAGTGTCGTGACATCAGAGGTAGTTTCGTACTTTATCCATTTTTCTCTCTATGTTGCAACATTGGGCCTCCTGTGTTGCAACATAGCGTCCAATATTGACTTAAAATGCCTTCTAATGGTCTCCTACACACTCACGAAGTACGTTAGCTATAAGTAAAACTAAAGAAACTTAACTAAAATATAACAAAAATACTTGTATTCAGGCTCCTTAAGTGTGAAAACTAGTTTAATCTACTACACCAAATTACGATAGATCATGTACATATAGACACAATTTGCCATCAAGTAAAATTGAAACTTTTCACATGTGAGCATACGACTAGAATTTCATTCTCAACTTTCATGTAGTTACATTGCCTTTGAATTAAACATCTTGCTCACATAGTGGATGGCATGAAATATCTTGACCATTTTTGTCCTAACATTGCCCCCACCATTTAATCATTGGCATCACACATGATCACGAAAGGCTCACTCTAATTGGACTTGTTATGGTAGGAGTCACGACCATTTTTGTTTCAACACCTCGAAGCTTGATTGCATGCTTTTCTAAAACAAAAGGAATGTTCTTTTGTAGGAGATGAGTCAAGGGTTTAACGATTTTAGAAATCCTTAATGAAACTTGGTAGAACCTCGCATGCACAAGAAAGTTCCAAATTCTGGAATAATCTATAAACACATCCAATCCTTCCTCTATCTTGTCAGTAGAGATCAATGTTGTGCAACGCATTAAAGTAGCTGTGGCATTACACAAGTCAATGGGCATTCTTTGAAAAGCATAAGTCCCAAAAGGACAAGTGATTGTAGTCTTCTCTTGATCATTAGTGTGAATCAAAATTTGATGGTATCTAGAGCAGCCATCAAGAAAACAATAGTAGTTTTTCCCTGTAAACCTATTGTAACACCCCTAACTCGAAACCGTTGCTGGAATAGGGTTAAGAGGCATTATCGAACAATCGAAACATTTCATATCCATTTTACGACACCAAGTCAATTATCATTCTATCATATTAAAAAATAATCAGATAGTCCCTTAGTGAGGTCATCAAGGCCTTAAACATGCTTTAGAATAGGGCCGGGACTAAAGCGAACACTTACAAAAATTTTGAAATTCAAACATTTTTCTAAATTCTGAGAGGTCCTGCCTTGAGTGTGGGTAGGCCGTGTGCCTCACACGACCTCGGACACGCCTATGTGTCCAAGCTGTGGCAAAATAGGGCATACCTACTGACTTTTCCACATGGCCTGAGACACGCCCGTGTGCCTCATAAGTGGTCGACACTGACTTGCACCACATGGCCAGTCACACGTCCGTGTCCCCAGCCCTTGGTCGAGCCTGACTTGTTTCACTTGGCAAACTTAAACAACACGGTCAAGCCACTGCATGTGTGCTCAACCGTGTGGGCAATTATAGGCCATTTTCAAGGACAAACTTGCCACTCACACTTAGGTACACCTACAAGCTTCAAAGAAATACCAAATCATGCCTCAAAATGCATCCAAACATACCATTTCATGCACCAATTAATCACCAACTATACCATCTATAATAATACTCAATTTCATCTCACATTGGTTCAACCAAAGTACCAAAATTCATATATCAAACATATAGACCAAACATCATATAAACCTTACCACGATACACATTTGATCCATCATTCTCATCAACCAATTCAAACATAATATATGTCATTTCCATTCTCACTATTTCATATCTCATTCATCATATTAATAGTCTATCTATATGTACCAACATCATTTAATTTCCAAGCCATATCACATGGCATAAACCAAACATCTCAAAATATACTATATCATCTAGCCTATACATGCCACATACCAACTATATACATCTTTCAAAAGTACCCAAAATAGATAGTCGATAGTGTGATAGAGATCTTTGAAGATTCACGGATCCGAGCTAGCTTCTCGACAACGTAAAGCAGAGAAACAAATCATCGACAAGCTTTCAAAGTTTAGTAAGTTCAAAATATAAAATATACTACTCAATAATACTACATCAATATATGATTTAAACCATCACATAGATAAATGCACAAATAGGTACATCATCAATCTCAACCATATGCTCGAATATCTATTCATTCAAATTTTAAAACTATCTTCAACCACATAGGTTCAAACATACCTCTCTCAACACATAGTTACTCACCGTTCATGCTACTCAATTGCTCAATATTACATCTAGTTCAACCTTTGCTATTCTTTTGATTTATTCGCACACTTAGTGCCATATTCATAACTAAAACATAATCATCATCGCACACTTAGTGCCATTATGTTAAACCGAACTATATCGATATCATTACACGATGCCAAATCAATAAGCTGAAGCTTCTATCTTTTCGCACACACAGTGCTAATCAGCTCTGCCTCGTTTCTAATTTCACACACTTAGTGCCATCTAATTCAATTCCGCACATAGCATTTCTAATCTCTTAATTATATATAATTTCATTCAATTCACATCACAAGATATAATTTCACAACTAGTATTATATCCGAACTTACCTCGACGTGAAATATCGAAGCGATTGATTAATCGAGCAATTTGTCTTTGCCTCGTTCTCGATCTGAACCTCTCCTTTCTTGGTCTATACATTTACAAATTTACCTCATTCAATCACCAATTCATTCAATTTAGTCCAAATTCACATATTTAGGGCATTTTACAGAATAGCCCTCACATTTTCATAATTTGACACTTTAGTCCCTAATTCACAAAATCACAAAATACAAAAAATTTCACTTCACCCATGCCTATCCGAATTCTCTCTATGTTCATACAAGTCCACACATTTCATTTATTTCACATTTTATTTCTTCTATTTCTCATTTTCACAATTAAGTCCAAATTACTCAATTTCACTAAAAATTCTAAGACAAAATATGTTTATCATTCACATGTCTTTCATATTTCATCATCAACTATCACAAAGCTCAAGCACTCATCAATGGCCTAACTCAAAATCACCATCAAATTCTAAAATTAAAGCATGGGTTTGATAGTACACTAAACAACGATCACAAAAACGTAGAAATTATTAAAAATCGAACAAAAACGGACCTTTAATCAAGCTATGGATATGCTGAAACCTAAAATGCTTCCATGGCTATTCTTCTCTTCAACAACCGGTGGTAAAAAAGATGAAACAAACATGTATTTTACTTAATGTTTTATTTAATATAACATAATTGACATTTTACCATTTTACCCTTAATGAATCTTAATAATAACACCAATTACCATGCCATTATCATCCATTAACTATTTAATGGTATAATATCAACATAAGGACCTCTCCTTTAATAAGCCATGTCAAATTAGCACTTTAACAATCAAGACACAACTTTTACAATTTACGCGATTAAGTCCTTTCTCATAATTCGGCACACAATCGATAAAATTTTCACATAGAATCTTTACACATGCTCAATCACATCGTAAACACATAAAATAACATTAAAAATATTTTCCGACCTTAGATTTTTGGTCTCGAAACCCTTTATTTCGACTAGGGTTTAAATGGGATTGTTACACCAATCCAACATCTAGTCAATGAATGGTAAGGAAAGTGATACTTAGGTGGCATCATTGAGTTTTCTATAATAAATGCAAACATGCCATCCGATTCTGACGTGAGTCGAACTAATTCATTCCTTTCATTAAGGACCATAGTCAAGCCACCTTTTCTTGGAACACATTGAGTTGGATTAACACACTAACTATTGAAAATGGCATAAACAATATATGTACCAAGCCATTTTTAATTCCTTTTCAAAACCTCCTTCATCATTAGATTTAATATCCTATAGGCATCCAATGTTTGATTTTTCCTTCTTCTAACTTGATTTTATGTTAACACAATGTTGGGTTATACCCTTGATATCAACGTGGTCCATCCAATGGCTTTCTTATGTGCCTTTAACACTTGAAGAAGAGCCTCTTCTTGTTCTAGAATTAATTGAGCAAAGATGATCACCGTTAATGTGTTGTTCTCCCCAAATACCCATACTTCAAATTTTTAGAAAGAGGTTTCAAATCTAATTGTAGTAGTTTAAGCGTAGAAAGGATCATTTTTTGGAGGTGTCTTTCAGAGGCCCCAAAGGTTCACGGAAATGCCTCTGCCAATCTAAGTGGTTATCCTAAACTTTACATAATTGGTTTCAAATTGATAATTTAAAACATAATTCTATGAAAAATGTTTTCTGGTTGGGCATGGCTGAATGACCTTATATGAGAAATAAAAGGTGTTGAGCGAGGCACGTATCCTAAAGTATTAACTGAGTGTTTAAGCCCTTTTCGGGATTGTTTGGATGCAAAATTGCTATTTATAATTGTGCATTTGGATGCCATGGTTATGAATTATTGAATGTAGGTTGTGACATGTTTTGAAATGATAATATATTGTGAATATTGGTTAATGGATGCATGTGTAATGTTTGACATGCTATGACATTGTCCAATTGTATACTCGTATGACTTTATTGTATTGTATGTCACATACGGTGAGATTGTTAAATGGGTTGGTGACTATATGCAAATTTAAAATTGAATATGTTACTAAAAGCATGTATGAATGTCAATGTTACTATTAAATGAAAGTGTGCTAGGTATACTGACATTGAATATTGATATGCATGTTAAGCATGCCATTGTCCTAAAATAGTATTGAAAACATGATTTGCTTATTGATTTTTGTCATATTACATTTTCATGGAGTGGGTAATTGTGGTTGGCGGAGAGTTTCCGATGATCTAGCAACATTTAAATTTCACAATATTGTTGTCAGTTCTTGAGCCAGGAGATTTGAGGGATTGGGTGATTTATCACATAATTAGTTACGGTTGATCGAAGCGGGTAAGGAATTTATTATTACTGGTGATACATCATTCAATGGATTAAACCGTGTTTTGATGAAGAAAGGTAAAGTAATGGTTTATACTTCCTGCTAGATAAAACTACAGGAAAAAGAATTACCTGATATATGATCTAGAATTGACAGCTATTGATTTTGTATTGAAATATGATAACATTGATTGTTTTGTGAAAAATGTTGTATATTCACCGATTATAAAAGTTTGAAGTATCCGATGTTTCTAAAATATTTGAATCTGAGATAGCGCATATGGTTTGAATGTTGAAAGATTATGACTTGGTAATTGTATATCACTTGGAAAGAATAAATATTGTTACAGATGTTCTGAGTAGCTAATCTCTATATATTTTGCAAGCCATGGATACTGATTATGATTTTCTGATAATAGCTCAATTTTAACTAAGTATGGATCTAAACCGATGTTTCTACAACAGATTAGTGAAACCCAGAGAAGTGATAATGAGTTGTAGGTTAAATGAATACAGTGTGAAATAATTTCGATTCGTAATTTTAGACTAGAACCGATAAATGCTCATTATTGTAAGAGAGCTTGTGTCTTCAAGAATAGAACTTTTACACATTTATATATGTAGTTGCCTCAAACAGAGAAGGAACATACCTTGTTGACGTTGGGCATGGAGTGCTCGTGAGCGTGGTTTAGCGACTGATTTCTATCAAAAAGTGTATTCTCTACTCTACTACGTAGGCGGCATATGCCAAATGTTGGTGACACTACGATACTAACCACGTGAGCGTGCGGCGTATGACAAAGGGCTTCAACACGATATAGTTGAGGCCATCAAGAGCGTTTTGTCGATGTAAGGGTCGTTTGCCACGATGGTCGAAAGGGCCAGTGGGCCCAATGGGCCGAGGGCCCATATGAGTAAATTGTATGATTGAGTAGTAGATAGTGAAGTAGACTATGTGAATCTCATATATGTGGCTAGGTTTAATGAATGGGTCCTGCACGTGTGTGGGCCCACTTGGGTAGAATGGGCCTTGACCTATTCACATCATTATCTACATTTAGAATACTTGAGTGATGATGGTGACAAAGAACCTTCATTGGGTCGTTAACACTCGGTTTGTAAAATTACCAAAATACCCTAGTTTACAAAATTACTAAAATACCCTCGGTTTGTAAAATTACGTAAATACCTCGGTTTGAAAAATTACCAAAATACCCCTAGTTTACAAAATTACCGAAAAACCCCTGGTTTGTAAAATTACCAAAATACCCCTAGTTTGTAAATTTATCGAAATACCCTTGGTTTGCAAAATTATCGAAATACCCCTGGTTTGTGAAATTACCGAAATACTATTGGTTTGTGAAATTATCGAAATACCCCCAATTTATGAAATTATCAAAATACCCCCGATTTATGAAATTACCAAAATACCCTCAGTTTGTGAGATTACCAAGATACCCCCAGTTTTCAAAATTACCGAAATACCCCCAATTTGCAAAATTACTATTTTACACCTAAACGACAAAATGACCGTTGTACCCTCGTGGTAGTACTAGCGTTTTATGGTTAATTGTATGATTGATTATGTTTGAGATACACTGCATACAGGAATTAGTTATGAGTAGAATTACCAAACTACCTCTGAAGGGTAGGATTACCGGAATACCCTTACAGGATAAAATGACTGATTTGCCCTTGTAGGTAAGTGATTGGCTTATGCTATGATATGACCGGTTTGGCTATGGTTGTACGATTGATATGCTTTTATTACATGTTTAAATGATTGTTATTGAGCATGGCCATTTTGCATACACGTGTAATTATTGAGCATGACATACACGACATATTGCATGGGGTTGGGTTATTGATGATCGGGAAAGTGTATATCGGTGGCTCTGCCACATTCTGTATAATGGCTTATGCCAACCTAAATATGGCTCCGTGCCATCTTGATTATGGCTTTGTGCCAATCATATTTACCTAAGGCTATGTGCCGATTATATTACCATCGCTGATGGCTATGTACCAAGCATAATACAGTTATTGATGACTTTGTGTCAATCATATTTACCCAGGGTTATGTGCCGATTATATTATTATTTCGGTGGCTCTGCCACATATATCGGTGTCACTGTCACACTAAAGGATGGCTTGGTGCCACATTATCATATCGGTTATTTAGTCACATGGTGATTGGTGGCTAGGCCATGTTATATTTGGTCACATGGTGATCGGTGGCTAGGCCATGTTATATTTGGTCACATGGTGATCGATGGCTAGGCCACGTTATATAATATTTGAGTAGTGTGTCTGTCAGCATGACTGCCAAAGTAAAGTGTAGAGGATGGAGGTTTGATTGTAGAAATCCCCAGGTGTGTTGAGGTTGGATGTACAAAGTGGAGTGTAGAGGATGGAAAACTAGGTTGGGCTGGGTTGCATTGCATTCACTATTTACACCATGTTGTTAGGGCTACGGCCCAGTTCAACTCGTATGGGCTTCGGCTAATTTCATTACTATGAGAGTTAAGGCTCAATGTGCTTCTGTGGGCTTAGGCCCGATTATCGCTCATTATAGGGATTACACACCGAGTTCGTAACTCACCCTCCGCTTAATTTTGTAGGTAATTCTAGCTTTGTGGATTTGGAGCCGAGGTGAACTTTGTGGTGGCCATACATCGTAGCTTAATAAACTCCATTTTGCGGTACTATAGATTTTATTTAAATTTGGGTTTTTGTTTTGTATTAAGGCCTTTGGTATTTTGTTTTGGTTTTAGCTTTTAATTAGGTTACTGCTTATTAATTTTGAATGTTCAATTTGGGATTTTCTAAAACATTAATAACGATTTTTCTATAATATTAATACACGGTTTACAATCTATAATGGATAAAACTCTGGATTTTCTTAACGTTGATAACTCTTTTCAAAATATTGCATGTCTACAATAATTTAAATGTCATTTTTCTAAAACTCATTGAGTTGGATTAATTATAAACAAGATCGTCGGAAATAGCAATGAAAATGTTTTTGCAAAGAGAACTATAAAACAAATTGGATTTTTCACAAGCAACAAAGCTTTATATTTTAACGAACGCGTAGATCCTTTAACAAACTTTCCATGTAACATGCCAGATCCAGTCGTAACGTCTAGGCTGAGTTTGGGGTGTTACAATTATGGTATCAGAGCCTAGGTTACAAAACTCGACTGTGGAATGGGTTCCAAAAATGTTTTTTTCAAAGTTACTTGAAATTTGGTTTAAAAAAAGTATCTTTATTAGAAGTATGGCACCCGAGTCTCTGGCATCAAATCCATAAGTCCCATTACTTATTATTATATGCTATAATTACTGTATTTATTCCGTGTGTATTTTGGATGTGATGTTTGATTTTTATGTATGAGTGTTAAATATCTGTTTACTTCTGTATTAGATATTTGGTTGTGTGAAGAGGTTCCAAGCTTAAGTTAGAAAGTGTATTACTATTTTAGAATCAGAGTGCGCAGTGTGAGTGTAGTGTTGTAGGTTAGGATGTGCGATTGTTTCTATAGTTGGAAATTTCGAGGACGAAATTTCTTTAAGGAGGGTTGATTTGTAACATCTCAAAGTTGGGCTTAGTAGGATTGGGCCCATTGGGCCTTAGGCGTAGGAGCGTTTAAAATTTTTGAGAACAAGAGAACGGCTTTAATGCAATTTGGATCTAGTAGGTGAGTGATTTTGGAAGGTTAGAGGGCTTTTATGAATCCCCAGGTTCAAACTTTGGCTTTAGGGAAATTTTGGTTTTAGGTGAAAAAAAACCTTGGGAGTTAGTAGGTAGGCTTTAAGAATAAAATATGGAGAGAATGACACAAGTGGAGTGTGTGGTGTAGTGGCAAAGTGGCGCCACAGAAGAGGCAAGGGGGTGACGCTAAAACGGAAGGAAGGAGGTCCAAGGTTCAAGTCTTGGCTCTTGCATTTTGGTTTTCTTTTTATATAGACTTTAGAATTTGGCCATAGATTTATATTTAGTTGCGCATGATGTTGGACACAATAGATTTATATTTAGTTGCGCATGATGTTGGACACAAGTGAGCTTGTGACTTAGTGGCTAGCGGCGTGGATTATGCTACAGGGGTGCCTGGGTTCGAATCTCATGACAAGCAAGGGAGTATTTATTTTGCAGATTGGACGGGAAGAGTTTGAGTTGGATTTAAACTCTACCAATGAAGGGATCCCACATCGAAAAGATAAAAAGAAAGAAGGTGAGAAGCTAGCTATATATAGAGCTGCCTAGGAGGAGATGGAGCATACCTTGTTGGCGTTGGGCATAGGAGTGTTCGGAGCGCGGTTTAGCAGCTTCAGATTCCTATCAGGTGTATATTCTCTCTACTCTAGCTGTAGAGCGGCATATGTCAAAATGCTGGTGACACGGCGATAGTAACCACACAAGCGTGCGAGCGCACATGTGGGGCTTCAACGCGATATAGTTGAGGCCATCTGTAGTGTTCTTGTGGGTGTGGGCTGTTGGGCCATAATGGCCCGAAAGGGGCCAAGTGGGCCCAATAGGCCCGATGGCCCATATGAGTAAATTGTATGATTGAGTAGTAGATAGTGAACTAGACTATGTGAATCTCATATATGTGGCAAGGTTTAATGAATGGGCCGAGACGAGTGTATGGGCCGCTTGAATGAGAATGGGTCTTAGGCCCATTTGCATCATTATCTCTGTTTAGAATACTTGAGTTGTGCGAGGTGACAATGGACCTTTTGTTGAGTCGTTAACACCCTAGTTTGCAAAATTACCAAAATACCCTCGGTTTGTAAAATTATCAAAATACCCGGTTTACAAAATTACTAAAATACCCTCGTTTGTAAAATTATTTTTTTTTTTTTTTTTTTTTTTTTTTTTTTTTTTTTTTTTTTTTTTTTTTTTTTTTTTTTTTTTTTTTTTTTTTTTTTTTTTTTTTTTTTTTTTTTTTTTTTTTTTTTTTTTTTTTTTTTTTTTTTTTTTTTTTTTTTTTTTTTTTTTTTTTTTTTTTTTTTTTTTTTTTTTTTTTTTTTTTTTTTTTTTTTTTTTTTTTTTTTTTTTTTTTTTTTTTTTTTTTTTTTTTTTTTTTTTTTTTTTTTTTTTTTTTTTTTTTTTTTTTTTTTTTTTTTTTTTTTTTTTTTTTTTTTTTTTTTTTTTTTTTTTTTTTTTTTTTTTTTTTTTTTTTTTTTTTTTTTTTTTTTTTTTTTTTTTTTTTTTTTTTTTTTTTTTTTTTTTTTTCCCCCCCCCCCCCCCCCCCCCCCCCCCCCCCCCCCCCCCCCCCCCCCCCCCCCCCCCCCCCCCCCCCCCCCCCCCCCCCCCCCCCCCCCCCCCCCCCCCCCCCCCCCCCCCCCCCCCCCCCCCCCCCCCCCCCCCCCCCCCCCCCCCCCCCCCCCCCCCCCCCCCCCCCCCCCCCCCCCCCCCCCCCCCCCCCCCCCCCCCCCCCCCCCCCCCCCCCCCCCCCCCCCCCCCCCCCCCCCCCCCCCCCCCCCCCCCCCCCCCCCCCCCCCCCCCCCCCCCCCCCCCCCCCCCCCCCCCCCCCCCCCCCCCCCCCCCCCCCCCCCCCCCCCCCCCCCCCCCCCCCCCCCCCCCCCCCCCCCCCCCCCCCCCCCCCCCCCCCCCCCCCCCCCCCCCCCCCCCCCCCCCCCCCCCCCCCCCCCCCCCCCCCCCCCCCCCCCCCCCCCCCCCCCCCCTTGATTTTTAATGCTCGTATTGGGCCTCGATGGTCCATTTAAAGGACATTATGAATGACCTCGGTTAATAAATAGTAACTTGCACAATTAATGGATAAATGTTTTGAATGTTCTAGTAATACTCAAACCCTATTTTGGCGATGGATACAGGTTTAGGAGTGTTACACAAGGTTTGTTCTTCTACTACAGATACTAATAGTTCCTCCAAAATAATGTTTTACTCATTGGCCATTAACAAGGAAGGGTTAACCCCTTTTCCATTTAATTCTATTGCCTATGGGGAGTTACATTGTATTGTATATAGACTTGTCCATCTTGATTTAAGCTTTCAAGGAATAATTTTAAGATTCAGTTGAATAGCGATTTTACATTTCCCCAAAAAATTCATGCTTTTCGATCTTTATATCATGTCAAAGTCTACTCCTCTCCTTCTACATTTTAGTATTTTCATAAGCCATAATTTGGAATTCTTCCAATTCTTAGAGTTGGAATAGATTTTCTTTTTAGCTAATTCTATATCCAGATTTAACTCTTTGATCACCTAATATGCCTTCCTCTCCAATTTTATTAGTAAGTGGATTCTTTCCATAAACTAGCTTATATGGGGACATTCCTAAGGAGTCTTATACTACTACAGTAAGCCCACAATGCATCGTCTAGCTTGGTTGCCTAATCTTTCCGACTTGGGTTTACTATTTCTCCAAAATCGCTTTATTTCGATTAGAAACTTCTACTTTCCTATTAGCCTATGGGTGATATTTCGTTGTCATCCTATGTCTTATGTTGTAGTTAGCCAATTAGCTTCAAACTATTTTCTACAAAATGAGATTCCTTCGTCACTAACTTGAGCTACTCGTGGTGTACCAAACCGTGAATATATTTTCCTTAGAAATCTCACTACTGAATCTTTGTATCATTAGTAGGTAAGTGCGATAGCTTCGACCCATTTTGAAACATAATCTACACACGGATGAATATATTGATTTGCAAAAGAACTTCAGAAAAGGTCTGTGAAATCAATTCCCAAACATCAAACACTTTAACCTTGATTATCTCCATTTGCGATATTTCATCCCTTTTAGATATATTCCCAACTCTAAACCTATCAATCCTTGTATACATTCATAAGCGTCTTTATTCATTGTTGGCCAATAAAACTCATTGTAGTATTTTTTGGTTCATTTTCCACCAAAATTCCTCCACAAAGAGATGTGTGACAACCTTGTAAAATATCTTGTATCTTTTCCTTTACTACACATCACCAAACTAATTGATCTACACATTATTGAAATACATATGGTTCCTCCCAAACGTAATTTTTTGATTCATGGGCTATCTGTTTTCTCTGTTGCCAAGATGTATGTGCTGGGAAGACCCCCTTGTAACTAATTAACATAATCTGCATACCATGGTGTTAGATGCTTACCTAGTCTTGATTGATTAATGTCTACTCTGAGTAATTGTTCATCTGCAAAGGTTTCTTTAATGTCTTCAATTCCCCCGTCTTGTAAATGGTTTTTCAATTTTGGATAGGTGATTTGTAATTTGATTCTCAGTCCCCTTCCTATGCATTATCCATAAATCAAATTCTTGATGTAATAAAACCATCTCATTAGTCTAGCTTTTGTTTCTTTTTTCTTCATGACGCATTTTAGCACAGAGTGATCATTATACACAAATACTCGATTTGTCATTAAGTAAGGTTGAAAATTTTCATATGCAAACATTCGCCAACATCTCTTCATGTTATAGTGTAGTTGCCTTTGTGTTGAATTTAGTTTTGCTAGCATAATGAATAGACCCAAATAGATTATTCCGCTTTTGTCTTAAAACTACACCTACTTCATAATCACTAGCATCACACAAAATAGTAAAAGATTCGACCAATTGAGGTAGTGATTATAGGGGTAGAATACGAGTTTTCTTTAATTACCTCAAAAGCTTTGATGCAACTTTGGTCAAATATGAAAGGTATCTCTTTTGGAGAAGTTGATTAAGAGGTTTACACATATGAGCAAAATATTTTATAAATTTTCGACAAAATCTTGCATGGCCTAAAATATTTTGAACACCATTAACATTTGCGGACTTGAAAAATGCTTGATAACTTTTATTTTGGCTTTATCTACTTCCAAACCTTTTCCGATATCGATTCCCTAAGACGGTCCTTCTTTCACTATGAAATGGAATTCTTCGTAATTGAGCACCGAGTTAGTTTAGAGCATCTTTTAACACTTTTTGAGGTTATCCAGAATTCTTAAAAGAGTCCCCATGTCCATAAATACATCTAGTCCCTCTTCTAACATATTAGCAAAGATCGCGATCATGCATCTCATGAAGGTTGTTGGAGCATTATATAGGCCAAAAGGCATTCTTTAAAGGCATACATACCAAAGGCGGTGAAAGTAGTTTTCTTTTGATGGTTGGGATGAATTGGGATTTGATGATACCTTGAATACCCATTAATGAAGCAATAATAGTATTTTGTTGCCAACTGATCAAGCATTTGGTCGATAAAGGGTAATGGGAAATGGTCATTTTTCGTTGCATCATTCGGTTTTCAATAATCAATGCATAATCTTAAACTCATGAATCTTCAAGTGGGAATTAACTAATTTTCATCATTCTCGACTACAGTTAGACCTCCCTTCTTTGGAACACACTGGGTTTTGGATAACCTATTCACTATAAAAAATAGCGTAAACAATACATGCATCAAACCATTTAAGCAATTCTTTTTTGACCACCTCATTCATGGCTTGATTAAGTCTACTCGAGCATCTACCACAAGTTTTTTCCTTCCTCTAGTCCGATCTTGTGTTGGAAAAATGCAGATTGATTCCTTTAATATCAACAATGTTCCATCCTATTGCTTTTATGCAATTTTGGGACATTTAATAAAACCTCTTTACTATTGGTTTAGTGCCGATAACATTACGCAAACTTAATCTCTGCCGATTACTCATGAAACTCCTCCAACATGCACAATATCCCACAATATGCATGCATTATGTCATACAAGGTACTAGTAAGTACGATGTAATGCCATAAACTCAATCATGTGAATCGGATATGAATCTGGGTGTTACTACTCATGTACATATGAATCTCACTCAAATATACAATTTACATTTGATTACAAGCGTTTAGTTATAAATTTGTCTAAGAAATACTTAGGTGTGATTAATGTGAGAATTTAATTGGTTATTAAGCACCTTTTAACTAGGAATTTATGTAAATTAGAGCATTGTGATAACAAATCGTGTATTTTAGTACATATTGAGAAATTGAGCATATAATTAAGGTAAGAGTGTGATTTTAAGTAATTAAATTATAATTTTACATAATTTTACTTTATATTGCTACATTTTATAACACCCCAAACTCGGTCAACACACCACATAGAATCAGGTTATGTCACATGAGAAAATGCTTTCTAAGAAAACAAGTTATAAATTAAATTTTGTAGTAGGGAGAGTTCGTTATGTAAAACGGTTGTTTTAATGACTTAAAAAAAGATTGTCTTGTCTCCTATTTCAAGGAAGCTAATCGTTTCATTTCAAAAGTAGGAAAGCAGTTTAGGTTTGATTATCAAAACCGATTCCAACGACTTTTTAAGTAAGCTGTGTTAACCTATTTATACTGCTTGGTGGTTTTTACCTTATGGTAAAGTTTTAGAAAAACCCGATAGTTTGTGTAACCTCAAAAAACACTCATTTTAAGGAATGCAAATTTGTTTAATTTATATTAAAACTTCATGGAAAAAGAAGTAAAGCAAAACAATAAACCCTAAATTTAAGTTAGCGACCTTATTTGTAATATCCCGGGTTAAGGGGCTATTTCGATTTGGCATTGTTTGCATGTTTAATTGCTTGCTATGATGTTGTTTTGGTGTTTTGGATTTAGTTGTAGGCTAGGTGTGAGCTTTGGTAGGTGGTGAAATTCTTGTTTATGGGCTTTAGGGGATAGAAGCGAGAAGGTGTTGGGGTTTATATTTAAATTAAGTGAAATTATAGCACAAATGAGGAGCTAGCTAAGTGGCAAGGCATCGCCACTTAGACCTTGGTGTGGCGTCATCTTGGTGAGGGAGGTCCAGAGTTCAAGTCGTAGAGCTCCCATTTTGTCACCCATTTTGGACGGCATGGAGGAAGAGGTAGAAGGCAAGTGGAATTCTACCATGGACTAAGATCAAACCAGTTCAAAGGTAAGGTGGAGAGTGATTGTAGGAGTAAGACTTGGTAAACACATTTGAAATGTGTGGAGTGGAGTGTATGGGGAGATTTGGCGGTTTGGTGAGAGTTTGGGGAGAGGAGTGTGTGCGGTTTTGAGGAGTGTTTGGGGAGCTTGGGAAGTCGAAACCTCCTTGTGTGTGTGTGTATTTTCGGTCATATGCTTGTAGCTTAAGCAAACTTGCACTCTCTTTCTTTTGCCCATATTCTCTCTTCTTGGGCGAAAACCCAAAGCTTGGGTATTGCAGATACACTTGTAGCTCTTTTGTTTTTCTTTTTGTTTCATTTGGAAGCAGAATGCCTCTCCCACCCTCTGCTTCTTTTGTCAACTTTGTTAAACCAAAACCTCTAGCACCTTATTGCAGAAAGTAAACCTTGTTTCTTCCTTCTTCTTTCCTTTGGGTGGCAGAAACCTATATCCCTTCTTCTCACATTTTTCTTCCTCTTTCTTTAATTCAAAATACCCTAGTTTGTAAAATTATCGAAATACCCCTGGTTTGCAAAATTATCGAAATACCCCTGGTTTGAAAAATTATCGAAATACCCTTGGTTTGTGAAATTATCGAAATACCCCTGGTTTGTGAAATTACCAAAATACCCCTAGTTTGTAAAATTATCGAAATACCCTCGATTTATGAAATTACTGAAATACTCCTGATTTGTGAAATTATCAAAATACCCTCAATTTGTGAGATTGCTAAAATACCCCTAGTTTGCAAAATTACCGAATTACCCCCGATTTGCAAAATTACTATTTTACCCTTAAACGATAAAATAACTATTGTACCCTCGTGGTAGTACTAGCGTTTTATGGTTAATTGTATGATTGATTATGTTTGAGATACACTGCATACAGGATTTAGTTATGAGTAGAATTACCGAACTACCGAACTACCCTTGAAGGGTAGGATTACCGAAATACCTTTATAGGGTAAAATGACTGATTTGCCCTTATAGGTAAGTGATTGGCTTGTGCTTTGATATGATCGGTTTGGCTATGGTTGTATGATTGATATGCTTTTATTACATGTTTAAATGATTGTTATTGAGCATGGCTATTCTGCATACACGTGTAATGATTGAGCATGACATACACGACATATTGTATGGGGTTGGGTTATTGATGATCGGGGAAGTGTATATCAGTGGCTCTGCCACATTCTGTATAATGGCTATATGCCAGCATAAATATGGCTCTGTGCCATCTTGATTATGGCTTTGTCCAATCGTATTTACCCAAGGTTGTGTGCCGATTATATTACCGTCGCTGATGGCTATGTGCCAAGCATAATACAATTATTGATGACTCTGTGTCAATCATATTTACCCAGGGCTGTGTGCCAATTATATTATTATTTTGGTGGCTCTGCCACATATATCAGTGTCACTGTCACACTAAAGGATGGCTTGGTGCCACATTATCATATCGATTATTTGGTCACATGGTGATCGGTGGCTAGGCCATATTATATTTGGTCACATGGTGATCGGTGGCTAGGCCACGTTATATTTGGTCACATGGAGATCGGTGGCTAGGCCACGTTATATAATCTTTGAGTAGTGTGTCTGTCAGCATGACTGCCAAAGTGGAGTGTAAAGGATGGAGGGTTGATTGTAGAAATCCCCAAGTGTGTTGAGGTTGGACGTACGAAGTGGAGTGTAGAGGATGGAAAACTAGGTTGGGTTGGGTTGCATTGCATTCACTATTTACGCCATGTTGTTAGGGCTACGGCCCAGTTCAACTCGTATGGGCTTCGGCCAATTTCATTACTGTGAGAGTTAAGGCTCAATGTGCTTCTGTGGGTTTGGGCCCAGTTATCGTTCAGATAGCGGATTACACACTGAGTTCTCGTAACTCACCCCTCTGCTTAATTTTGCAGGTAATTCCTAGCTTTGTGGATTTGGAGCCGAGGTGAACTCTGTGGTGGCCATACATCGTAGCTTAATAAACTCCATTTTTGATACTATAGATTTTATTTAAATTTGGGTTTTGTTTTGTAATAAGGCCTTTGGTATTTTGTTTTGGTTTTAGCTTTTAATTATTCTTCGCTATTAATTTTGAATGTTCAATTTGGGATTTTCTAAAACATTAATAATGGTTTTTCTATAATATTAATACCGATTTACAAACTATAATGGATAAAACTCGGATTTTCTTAACGTTGATAACTCATTTCAAAATATCGCATGTCTACAATAATTTAAATGTCATTTTTCTAAAACTCATTGAGTTGGATTAATTATAAACAAGATCGCCGGAAATATCAATGAAAATGTTTTTGCAAAGAGAACTATAAAACAAATTGGATTTTTCACAAGCAACAAAACTTTATATTTTAACGAACGCGTAGATCCTTTAACAAACTTTCCATGTAACATGCCAGATCTAGTCGTAACGTCTAGGCTGAGTTTGGGGTGTTACAATTATGGTATCAGAGCCTAGGTTACAAAACTCGGCTGTGGAATGGGTTTGAAAAATGTTTTTTTCAAAGTTATTTGAAATTTGGTTTAAAAAAAAGTATCTTTATTAGAAGTATGGCACCCGAGTCTCGTGCACCAAATCCATAAGTCCCTTACTTATTATTATATGCTATAATTATCGTATTTATTCTCATGTGTGTTTTGGATGTGATGTTTGATTTTTATGTGAGTGTTAAATATCTGTTTATCAGATTAGATATTTGGTTGTGTGAAGAGGTTCCAAGCTTAAGTTAGAAAGTGTATTACTATTTTAGAATCAGAGTGCAAGATGTGAGTGTAGTGTTGTAGGTTAGGATGTGCGATTGTTTCTATAGTTGGAAATTTCGAGGACGAAATTTCTTTAAGAAGGGTAGATTTGTAACATCCCAAAGTTGGGCTTAGTAGGATTGGGCCCATTGGGCCTTAGGCGTAGGAGCATTTAAAATTTTTTGGAACAAGAGAACGACTTTAATGCAATTTGGATCTAGTAGGTGAGTGATTTTGGAAGGTTAGAGGGCTTTTATGAATCCCCAGGTTCAAACTTTGGCTTTAGGGAAAGTTTGGTTTTAGGTGAAAAAAAACCTTGGGAGTTAGTAGGTAGGCTTTAAGAATAAAATGTGGAAAGAATGACACAAGTGGAGTGTGTGGTGTAGTGGCAAAGTGGCGCCACATAAGAGGCAAGGGGGTGACGCTAAAACTGAAAGAAATAGGTCCAAGGTTCAAGTCTTGGCTCTTGCATTTTGGTTTTCTTTTTATATGGACTTTAGAATTTGGCCATAGATTTATATTTAGTTGCGCATGATGGTGGACACAAGTGAGCTTGTGACTTAGTGGCTAGTGGCGTGGATTATGCTACAGGGGAGCCTGGGTTCGAATCTCATGACAAGCAAGGGAGTATTTATTTTGTAGATTGGACGGGAAGAGTTTGAGTTGGATTTAAACTCTACTAACGAAGGGATCCCACATCGGAAAGATAAAAAAGAAGGAAGGTGAGAAGCTAGCTATATATAGAGCTGCCTAGGAGGAGAAGGAGCATACCTTGTTGGCGTTGGGCATAGGAGTGCTCGGAGCGTGGTTTAGCGACTTGATTCCTAACAGTGTGTATTCTCTCTACTCTAGGCAGAGAGTGGCATATTTCAAATCACGGTGACACGACAATAGTAACCACACGAGCGCAAGGAAGCACATGTGGGGCTTCAACGCGATATGGTTGAGGCCATCAAGAGTGTTCTTGTGGGTAATGTTAGGCAATATGGCCGAAAGGGCAAGTGGGCCCAATGGGCCGAGGGCCCATATGAGTAAATTGTATGATTGAGTAGTAGATAGTGAAGTAGACTATGTGAATCTATATATGTGGCTAGGTTTGTCATGTATGGGCCACACGAGTGTGTGGGCTTGCCAATGAGAATGGGTCTTGGCCCATTTGCATCATTATCTCATTTTAGAATACTTGAGTTGTAAAGGTGATGGTGGACCTTCATTGGGTCATTAACACCCTAGTTTGCAAAATTACCAAAATACCTCCAGTGCAGCAAAATTATCGAAATACCCTAGTGCGTAAAATTACCAAAATACCACGGTTTACAAAATATCGAAATACCTCGGTTTGTAAAATTATCAAAATACCCCTGGTTTGTAAAATTATTAAAATACCCCTGGTTTACAAAATTATCGAAATACCCCTGGTTACCCCTAGTTTGTGAAATTATCGAAATACCCCTGGTTTGTGAAATTACTGAAATACCCCTAGTTTGTGAAATTATCGAAATACCCCCGATTTGTGAAATTACTGAAATACCCCTAATTTATGAAATTACCAAAATACCCTCAATTTGTGAGATTACTAAGATACCCCTAGTTTGCGAAATTATTGAAATACCCCCGATTTGCAAAATTACTATTTTACCCCTAAACGACAAAATGACCGTTGTACCCTCGTGGTAGTACTAGCGTTTTATGGTTAATTGTATGATTGATTATGTTTGAGATACACTGCATACAGGAATTAGTTATGTGTAGAATTACCGAACTACCGAACTACCCCTGAAGGGTAGGATTACCGGAATACCCTTACAGGGTAAAATGACTGATTTGCCATTGTAGGTAAGTGATTGGCTTGTGCTATGATATGATCGGTTTGGCTATGGTTGTATGATTGATATGATTTTATTACAAGTTTAAATGATTGTTATTGAGCATGGCCATTCTGCATACACATGTAATGATTGAGCATGACATACACGACATATTGTATGGGGTTGGGTTATTGATGATCGGGGAAGTGTATATCAGTGCTCTGCCACATTCTGTATAATGGCTATATGCCAACCTAAATATGGCTCCGTTCCATCTTGATTATAGCTTTGTGCCAATCGTATTTACCCAAGGTTGTGTGCCGATTATATTACCGTCGCTGATGGCTATGTGCCAAGCATAATACAATTATTGATGACTCGTGTCAATCATATTTACCTGTACGTGTGCCAATTATATTATTATTTTGGCTCGCCATAGATATCGATTGTCTTGTCACACTAAAGGATGGCTTGGTGCCACATTATCATATCGGTTATTTGGTCACATGGTGATCGGTGGCTAGGCCATGTTATATTTGGTCACATGGTGATCGGTGGCTAGCCACGTTATATTTGGTCACATGGTGATCGGTGGCTAGGCCACGTTATATTATCTTTGAGTAGTGTGTCTGTCAGCATGACTGCCAAAGTGGAGTGTAGAGGATGGAGGGTTGATTGTAGAAATCCCCAAGTGTGTTGAGGATGGACGTACGAAGTGGAGTGTAGAGGATGGAAAACTAGGTTGGGCTGGGTTGCATTGCATTCACTATTTATGCCATGTTGTTAGGGCTACAGCCTAGTTCGACTCGTATGGGCTTTGGCCAATTTCATTACTGTGAGAGCTAAGGGTCAATGTACTTCCGTGGGCTTAGGCCCAGTTATCGTTCGTATAGGAGATTACACACTGAGTTCTCGTAACTCACCCCTCTGCTTAATTTTGCAGGTAATTCCTAGCTTTGTGGATTTGGAGCCGAGGTGAACACCGTGGTGGCCATACATCATAGGTTAATAAATTTCGTTTTGCGGTACTATAGATTTTATTTAAATTTAGGTTTTTGTTTTGTAATAATGCCTTTGGTATTTTGTTTTGGTTTTAGCTTTTAATTTGGTTACTGCTTATTAATTTTGAATGCTCAATTTGGGATTTTCTAAAACATTAATAACGGTTTTTCTATAATATTAATACACGGTTTACAAACTATAATGGATAAAACTCTAGATTTTCTTAACGTTGATAACTCATTTCAAAATATCGCATGTCTACAATAATTTAAATGCCATTTTTCTAAAAGTCATTGAGTTGGATTAATTATAAACAAGATCGCTTAAATAGCAACGAAAATGTTTTGCAAAGAGAACTATAAAACAAATTGGATTTTCACAAGCAACAAAACTTGATATTTTTAACAAACACATAGATTCTTTAACAACCTTTCCATGTAACATGCCGATCCGATCGTAACGTCTAGGCCGAGTTTGGGGTGTTACATGTATGCATGAAATGATATGCAATGATGATAGATGGAATATGCTTGATTAGAATGCTTAAAATGGTTAGTAATTGTATGTGATGATATATCATGTTAAATGATGGAATTAACTTGAATAAAATGCTTGGATTTGTTGGGCTATGAATGCAAGATGTGGTGTAGGATTATAGCAAAGATTGGGGTGAGAAATGAAGCTAGGAATGTCTTTATTTTGTCCACATGGGTAAACACACGAGTGTGTGTCTAGACCGTGTGTGACAAATGACCTGGTAACACGGGCATGTGATCAGGCCTTGTGTCCCCTACATCTTAATTTTGAGAAACAAAATTCTCAGAATTGAGTACACGGGCAGAGACACGGGCGTGTGTCTCAGCTGTGTTTGCCACACGGTTTAGAACACGGGTGTGTGTCTTGGCTGTGTGAAACCTATACTTAATTCGAATTAAATTAATTAACCACACGGCCTACAACACGAGCGTGTCCCAGGGTCACACGGGCGTGTCCCTTGGACCACACGAGCGTGTGAGCTCTGCACCTTGGAAAATTTTGGAATTTTGCAAAAAATTCTCTGAGTTCCCGATTTAGTCCCGACTTGATTTTTAATGCTCGTATTGGGCCTCGATGGTCCATTTAAAGGACATTATGAATGACCTCGGTTAATAAATAGTAACTTGCCTGAATTAATGGATAAATGTTTTGAATGTTCTAGTAATACTCAAACCCTATTTTGGCGATGGATACAGGTTTAGGAGTGTTACACAAGGTTTGTTCTTCTACTACAGACTAATAGTTCCTCCAAAATAATGTTTTACTCATTGGCCATTAACAAGGAAGGGTTAACCCCTTTTCCATTTAATTCTATTGCCCTATGGGGAGTTACCTATTGTATTGTATATAGACTTGTCCATCTTGATTTAAGCTTTCCAAGGAATAATTTTAAGATTCAGTTGAATAGCGATTTTACATCCCCAAAAAAATTCATGCTTTTCGATCTTTATATCATGTCAAAGTCTACTCATCTCCTTCTACATTTTAGTATTTTCATAAGCCATAATTTGGAATTCTTCCAATTCTTAAAGTTGGAATAGATTTTCTTTTTAGCTAATTCTATATCCAGATTTAACTCTTTGATCACCTAATATGCCTTCCTCTCCAATTTTATTAGTAAGTGACAGTTCTTTCCATAAACTAGCTTATATGGGGACATTCCTAAGGGAGTCTTATACTCTGTTCTGTAAGCCCACAATGCATCGTCTAGCTTGGTTGCCTAATCTTTCTGACTTGGGTTTACTATTTTCTCCAAAATCTGCTTTATTTCCTGATTAGAAACTTCTACTTTCCTATTAGCCTATGGGTGATATTTCGTTGTCATCCTATGTCTTATGTTGTAATTAGCCAATTCGCTTCAAACTATTTTCTACAAAATGAGATCCTTCGTCACTAACCCAAGCTTTCGTGGTGTACCAAACACTGTGAATATATTTTCCTTAGAAATCTCACTACTAATTTTGTATCATTAGTAGGTAGTCGCGATAGCTTCGACCCATTTTGAAACATAATCTACAACCAGGAGAATATATTGATTTGCAAAAGAACTCAGAAAAGGTCCTGTGAAATCAATTCCCCAAACATCAAACACTTTAACCTTGATTATCTCCATTTGCAGTATTTCATCCCTTTTAGATATATTCCCAACTCTCTGAAACCTATCAATCCTTGTATACATTCATAAGCGTCTTTATTCATTGTTGGCCAATAAAACTCTCATTGTAGTATTTTTTGAGCTGTCATTTTTCCACCAAAATTCCCTCCACAAAGAGATGTGTGACAACCTTGTAAAATATCTTGTATCTTTTCCTTTACTACACATCACCAAACTAATTGATCTACACATTATTGAAATACATATGGTTCCTCCCAAACGTAATTTTTGATTCATGGGATATCTGCTTTCTCTTGCCAAGATGTATGTCTTTGGGAAGACCCCTTGTAACGTAATTAACATAATCTGCATACCATGGTGTTAGATGCTTACCTAGTCTTGATTGATTAATGTCTACTCGAGTAATTGTTCATCCGCAAAGGTTTCTTTAATGTCTTCAATTCCCTGCCTTGTAAATGGTTTTCAATTTTGGATAGGTGATTTGTAATTTGATTCTGGTCCCTTCCTATGCATTATCCATAAATCAAATTCTTGATGTAATAAAACCATCTCATTAGTCTAGCTTTTGTTTCTTTTTTCTTCATGACGCATTTTAGCACAGAGTGATCATTATACACAAATACTCGATTTGTCATTAAGTAAGGTTGAAAATTTTCATATGCAAACATTACTGCCAACATCTCCTTCACTGTTATAGTGTAGTTGCACTGTGTTGAATTTAGTTTTGCTAGCATAATGAATAGACCCAAATAGATTATTCTGCTTTTGTCTTAAAACTACACCTACTTCATAATCACTAGCATCACACAAAATAGTAAAAGATTCTGACCAATTCGAGGTAGTGATTATAGGGGTAGATACGAGTTTTTCTTTAATTACCTCAAAAGCTTTGATGCAACTTTGGTCAAATATGAAAGGTATCTCTTTTTGGAGAAGTTGATTAAGAGGTTTACACATATGAGCAAAATATTTTATAAATTTTCGACAAAATCTTGCATGGCCTAAAATATTTTGAACACCATTAACATTTGCCAGACTTGAAAAATGCTTGATAACTTTTATTTTGGCTTTATCTACTTCCAAACCTTTTCCTGATATCTGATTCCCTAAGACCAGTCCTTCTTTCACTATGAAATGGAATTCTTCCTAATTGAGCACCAGGTTAGTTTCCGAGCATCTTTTTAACACTTTTTCGAGGTTATCCAGGAATTCTTAAAAAGAGTCCCCATGTCCATAAATACATCTAGTCCCTCTTCTAACATATTAGCAAAGATCGCGATCATGCATCTCATGAAGGTTGTTGGAGCATTATATAGGCCAAAAGGCATTCTTTTAAAGGCATACATACCAAAGGGGCAGGTGAAAGTAGTTTTCTTTTGATGGTTGGGATGAATTGGGATTTGATGATACCTTGAATACCCATTAATGAAGCAATAATAGTATTTTGTTGCCAACTGATCAAGCATTTGGTCGATAAAGGGTAATGGAAATGGTCATTTTCGTTGCATCATTCGGGTTTTCAATAATCAATGCATAATCTTAAACTCAGAATCGTTCGAGTGGGAATTAACTAATTTTCATCATTCTCGACTACAGTTAGACCTCCCTTCTTTGGAACACACTGGGTTTTGGATAACCTATTCACTATAAAAAATAGCGTAAACAATACATGCATCAAACCATTTAAGCAATTCTTTTTTGACCACCTCATTCATGGCTTGATTAAGTCTACACTGAGCATCTACCACAAGTTTTTTTCCTTCCTCTAGTCTGATCTTGTGTTGGAAAAATGCAGGATTGATTCCTTTAATATCAACAATGTTCCATCCTATTGCTTTTTATGCAATTTTGGGACATTTAATAAGGCCTCTTTCTGCTTTTTGCCTAAACTTACGGCAATAATCACTAGTAAAGTATTTTGTTTCCCCAGATATCCATACTTTAAATGGTTGGGCAATGGCTTTAGTTATAATTATGGGGGTTTGACAATAGATGTTACCATCTTCACTAAGTTTGGGATAATTTGCTCATGCTGTTCCTTATTCTGTTTCCACCAGTCCAATTGAGTTACTATGTGAAGATTCTCCTGTTCCTCTTCTGTTTCGTAACATATTGATTCTTTCGCATTGAGCTCCAATTCATTACATTCTTGCTCTCTATTTCCTAAAGATTCCAGTTATTGATTTCATATTTCACGACATTCTTTCCAGGTTCATTCATTGATGTTGTATCTTTCCAATATTTCCATTACTTCCTCTTGAGTTTTTGTCCAAAGACTTCCCCCCATCATGATATCAAATTTTCGTCTAGTCTGACTATCCAACCCTTAGTAAAAATGTTATATTTGAACTGCAAAATGTATTCCTCCACCTAATAGAGATATAAGGATTTCCTTGAATCTTTCCCACGCTTGTCCCAAAGTTTCAGTGATACCCTGTTGGGGGTAAAATAACTGTGAATAGATACTTAGTACCTTAGTCATAAACAGCACCAGACGAAGGAATAACTGTACGAAATTGTTCAATGTTGTGATAGTGTCTGGAGGAAGTGCCTCTAGCCACATCTTTTCCCTTCCCTCTAACACAAATGGAATCAACAATAACTTTATAGTCTCAGGTGGAATTCTTATATAACTAATAGTGTTGCATATAAGGTAAAATTTCTGCAAGAATACGATAGGATCTTCAATGACGTGATTAGTGAACCTGACATTATTGGAGATCCATGTTAGTAAAGTAGGACTTAATTCAAAATGTTAATTATGGATAACATGTCGGGAAATGCTAGACCTTAGCCAATTTACATCAAATAATTCCCTACAACTTGCATATTGTTAGTAACTTATGTGTAAATCATATCCACAAGTTAAAAATTTCCAAATTATTCTAATTAAGTTCAAAAATTAAAATTAATCAAGTGACGTTGCCTCCCTAGCAACGGTGCCAACAATTTGCCACTTCCATACGTACTAATGTCAAGGGTGTGAATACTACAATAAAATATAAAATGACAAGGCGATATCCGCAAGTAGACAAGTTGAGTTGTAATATAGTGTTACAACAAAGTATGTGAGTACTCTGAGGATCATATCCAAGGGAAGCAAAGGCTAGATCAATTTTAACCTACACACTAAAAGATCTAAATAATCGTTTAATAAAGTTATAGCTCAAAAACGTAAATAAGAGAATTTTGGGATTTTACAAGACTTAATAATAATAAATAACATAAAATAAAACTAAATTTCAAGAGATAAAAAAAGTAAAAGGAATCAAATCTGATGATGGGTGATTAGCTTGCTTCGACAATCCCAATCAACTGTTGTTTCGGGTTCCTCATCAACCAACTAGTTGCTACCCTAGCAGGATCTTTCGATCTTACACTAACATAAAGAGTCAGCAAGGACTACTTATCTTCTGATCTCATAGTCCAAACTAGCTTGGGGTAAAGGTGTTCATGGATGGGCAATACCAATTTTGGGTTAATTCTCACCTTCATGACTTCCCGGGTTGTCGTGCCAAGGGTTTGTTTCACGCCTGCTTCCCAAGTAGTTGATCCGCTGAGTAACCCTACAAAATAGTTAATAGATCATGCCTCCACTCATTAATCCCCTTATAAGGATTAGTTTCTCATGGCTTTCATAAACAACATGGAATTGATGGAAGAGCAAAACATGGTGAATGAAATGAAATGTAGACTTTAAGAAAAGCTTGATTTATATAAATAATAACATGAATCCTAGATGTTGATCGCCTTTACAAATCATATATATTGAAGGAAAGTAATGAACAAATAAACTAAACTATAAAAGAATTATGAAAGAAAGAAAATGAAACCAAATATAAAGAAATAATTTAGGCTAATGGAATGGTGTCCATAACATGTGCAAAATAAGTCTATTTATAACCTTCGTGTGGTCATCATCCTTAACACTAAGTTAGATGACGCTCCCAAGTTTTAAGTTCAGTTGTACATGCCTCCGCAATTATTTTCTATCCCAAAGTCGATGTCACAACTCAACATGACACGTGGTCGTGAGATCAAAGTCGTGATGCTTTTTCTTAGGATGTCTTTAGGGTATGTCGCGACACCCTTAGTTAGTGTCGTGACATCGAGGTAGTTTCGTACTTTATCCATTTTTCTCTATGTTGCAACATTGGGCCTCTGTGTTGCAACATAGCGTCCAATATTGACTTAAAATGCCTTCTAATGGTCTCCTACACACTCACAAGCACGTTAGCTATAAGTAAAACTAAAGAAACTTAACTAAAATATAACAAAATACTTGTATTCGGCTCCTTAAGTGTGAAAACTAGTTTAATCTACTACACCAAATTACGATAGATCATGTACATATAGACACAATTTGCCATCAAGTAAAATTGAAACTTTTCACATGTGAACGCCACGACTAGAATTTCATTCTCAACTTTCATGTAGTTACATTGCACTGAATTAAACATCTTGCTCACATAGTGGATGGCATGAAATATCTTGACCATTTTTTGTCCTAACATTGCCCCCACCATTTAATCATTGGCATCACACATGATCACGAAAGGCTCACTCTAATTCAGACTTGTTATGGTAGGAGTCACGACCATTTTTTGTTTCAACACCTCAGAAGCTTGATTGCATGCTTTTTCTAAAACAAAAGGAATGTTCTTTTGTAGGAGATGAGTCAAGGGTTTAACGATTTTAGAGAAATCCTTAATGAAACTTCGGTAGAACCTCGCATGCACAAGAAAGTTCCAAATTCTGCAGACCGTCTATAAACACATCCAATCCTTCCTCTATCTTGTCAGTAGAGATCAATGTTGTGCAACGCATTAAAGTAGCTGTGGCATTACACAAGTCAATGGGCATTCTTTGAAAAGCATAAGTCCCAAAAGGACAAGTGATTGTAGTCTTCTCTTGATCATTAGTGTGAATCAAAATTTGATGGTATCTAGAGCAGCCATCAAGAAAACAATAGTAGTTTTTCCCTGTAAACCTATTGTAACACCCCTAACTCAAACCGATTCTTGGAATAGGGTTAAGAGGCATTATCGAACAATCGAAACATTTCATATCCATTTTACGACACCAAGTCAATTATCATTCTATCATATTAAAAAATAATCAGATAGTCCCTTAGTGAGGTCATCAAGGCCTTAAACATGCTTTAGAATAGGGCCGGGACTAAACCGAACACTTACAAAAATTTTTGAAATTCAAACATTTTTCTAAGTTACAGAGGTCACACGCCCGTGTGGGTAGGCCGTGTGCCTCACACGACCTCGGACACGCCTATGTGTCCAAGCTGTGGCAAAATAGGGCATACCTACTGACTTTTCCACATGGCCTGAGACACGCCCGTGTGCCTCATAAGTGGTCGACACTGACTTGCACCACATGGCCAGTCACACGTCCGTGTCCCCAGCCCTTGGTCGAGCCTGACTTGTTTCACTTGGCAAACTTAAACAACACGGTCAAGCCACACGCCCGTGTGCTCAACCGTGTGGGCAATTATAGGCCATTTTCAAGGCCAAACTTGCCACCCACACTTAGGTACACCTACAAGCTTCAAAGCAATACCAAATCATGCCTCAAAATACATCCAAACATACCATTTCATGCACCAATTAATCACAAACTATACCATCTATAATAATACTCAATTTCATCTCACATTGGTTCAATCAAAGTACCAAAATTCATATCTCAAACATATAGACCAAACATCATATAAATCTTACCACTATACACATTTTATCCATCATTCTCATTAACCAATTCAAACATAATATATGCCATTTCCATTCTCACTATTTCATATCTCATTCATCATATTCATAGTTTATCTATATGTACCAACATCATTCAATTTCCAAGCCATATCACATGGCATAAACCAAACATCTCAAAATATACTATATCATCTAGCCTATACATTCCATATACCAACTATATACATCTTTCAAAAGTACCCAAAATAGATAGTCGATAGTGTGATAGAGATGCTGAAGATTCCTGGATCTGAGCTAGCTTTACTGACACTGTAAAACAGAGAAACAAATCATACAGCAAGCTTTCAAAGTTTAGTAAGTTCAAAATATAAAATATACTACTCAATAATACTACATCAATATATGATTTAAACCATCACATAGATAAATGCACAAATAGGTACATCATCAATCTCAACCATATGCTCGAATATCTATTCATTCAACTTTTAAAACTATCCTTAACCACATAGGTTCAAACATACCTCTCTCAACACATAGTTACTCACCGTTCATGCTACTCAATTGCTCAATATTACATCTAGTTCAACCTTTGCTATTCTTTTGATTTATTCGCACACTTAGTGCCATATTCATAACTAAAACATAATCATCATCGCACACTTAGTGCCATTATGTTAAACCGAACTATATCGATATCGTACACACAGTGCCAAATCAATAAGCTGAATCTTCTATCTTTTCGCACACACAGTGCTAATCAGCTCTGCCTCGTTTCTAATTTCACACACTTAGTGCCATCTAATTCAATTCCGCACATAGCATTTCTAATCTCTTAATTATATATAATTTCATTCAATTCACATCACAAAGATATAATTTCACAACTAGTATTATATCCGAACTTACCTCAGACGTCGAAATATCGAAACGGTCGATTAATCGAGCAATTTGTCTTTGCCTCGTTCTCGATCTGAACCTCTCCTTTCTTGGTCTATACATTTACAAATTTACCTCATTCAATCACCAATTCATTCAATTTAGTCCAAATTCACATATTTAGGGCATTTTACAGAATAGCCCTCACATTTTCATAATTTGACACTTTAGTCCCTAATTCACAAAATCACAAAATACAAAAAATTTCACTTCACCCATGCCTATCCGAATTCTCTCTATGTTCATACAAGTCCACACATTTCATTTATTTCACATTTTATTTCTTCTATTTCTCATTTTCACAATTAAGTCCAAATTACTCAATTTCACTAAAAATTCTAAGACAAAATATGTTTATCATTCACATGTCTTTCATATTTCATCATCAACTATCACAAAGCTCAAGCACTCATCAATGGCCTAACTCAAAATCACCATCAAATTCTAAAATTAAAGCATGGGTTTGATAGTACACTAAACAACGATCACAAAACGTAGAAATTATTAAAATCGAACAAAAACGGACCTTTAATCAAGCTATGGATATGTTGAAACCTAAAATGCTTCCATGGCTATTCTTCTCTTCAACAACCGGTGGTAAAAAAGATGAAACAAACATGTATTTTACTTAATGTTTTATTTAATATAACATAATTGACATTTTACCATTTTACCCTTAATGAATCTTAATAATAACACCAATTACCATGCCATTATCATCCATTAACTATTTAATGGTATAATATCAACATAAGGACCTCTCCTTTAATAAGCCATGTCAAATTAGCACTTTAACAATCAAGACACAACTTTTACAATTTACGCGATTAAGTCCTTTCTCATAATTCGGCACACAATCGATAAAATTTTCACATAGAATCTTTACACATGCTCAATCACATACTGTAAACACATAAAATAACATTAAAAATATTTTCCCGACCTTAGATTTTTGGTCTCGAAACCACTGTTTCGACTAGGGTTTAAACCGGATTGTTACACCAATCCAACATCTAGTCAATGAATGGTAAGGGAAAGTGATACTTCCGGGTGGCATCATTGAGTTTTCTATAATAAATGCAAACATGCCATCCAGTTACAGTGTGAGTCAGAACTAATTCATTCCTTTCATTAAGGACCATAGTCAAGCCACCTTTTCTTGGAACACATTGAGTTGGATTAACACACTAACTATTGAAAATGGCATAAACAATATATGTACCAAGCCATTTTTTTAATTCCTTTTTCAAAACCTCCTTCATCATTAGATTTAATATCCTATAGGCATCCAATGTTTGATTTTTTCCTTCTTCTAACTTGATTTTATGTTAACACAATGTTGGGTTATACCCTTGATATCAACGTGGTCCATCCAATGGCTTTCTTATGTGCCTTTAACACTTGAAGAAGAGCCTCTTCTTGTTCTAGAATTAATTGAGCAAAGATGATCACCGTTAATGTGTTGTTCTCCCCCAAATACCCATACTTCAAATTTTTAGAAAGAGGTTTCAAATCTAATTGTAGTAGTTTAACTGTAGAAAGGATCATTTTTTTGGAGGTGTCTTTCAGAGGCCCCAAAGGTTCCTGGAAATGCCTCCGCCAATCTAAGTGGTTATCCTAAACTTTACATAATTGGTTTCAAATTGATAATTTAAAACATAATTCTATGAAAAATGTTTTCTGGTTGGGCATGGCTGAATGACCTTATATGAGAAATAAAAGGTGTTGAGCGAGGCACGTATCCTAAAGTATTAACTGAGTGTTTAAGCCCTTTTCGGGATTGTTTGGATGCAAAATTGCTATTTATAATTGTCTGTTTGGATGCCATGGTTATGAATTATTGAATGTAGGTTGTGACATGTTTTGAAATGATAATATATTGTGAATATTGGTTAATGGATGCATGTGTAATGTTTGACATGCTATGACATTGTCCAATTGTATACTCGTATGACTTTATTGTATTGTATGTCACATACCGGTGAGATTGTTAAATGGGTTGACTGACTATATGCAAATTTAAAATTGAATATGTTACTAAAAGCATGTATGAATGTCAATGTTACTATTAAATGAAAGTGTGCTAGGTATACACTGACATTGAATATTGATATGCATGTTAAGCATGCCATTGTCCTAAAATAGTGACTGAAAACATGATTTGCTTATTGATTTTTTGTCATATTACATTTTCATGGAGTGGGTAATTGTGGTTGGCAGAGGAGTTTCCCGATGATCTAGCAACATTTAAATTTCACAATATTGTTGTCAGTTCACTGAACCGGAGATTTGAGGGGATTGGGTGATTTATCACATATTTTTTTCGTAATATCTATATACTGTTATTGGTGGTTCTAACCATAATGGGATTAAGCCCTTACTGTTTTGGAGTTCAGATGACTAGTTCTAGGGAACTCGTGGTGTGTAGCGGATGGTTGAGTAGGAAACTTTGCATTGCATCATTTGAATCACCCCATGCTCATACAACATTTGATATCGTATGATAATTGCTATGCATCAACATGAATTAGCAATGTTGGCTCTGTGATTTTCTGTTAATGTTTATATGTACTGTTTGATGAAATGTCACATTTATTATAGATACTTTATTAATGATTCTCTGTGTTACCATGGTTGAATGTATGTATATTTAAACAATTGTTTGACTCACGCTAAGCTTTCATAAGCTCACCCCATTAATTTTAAACTTTTCAAGAATCCTTCATAACTTGGATCAGACCCGTCATATGGAGCATCAACCTAGACATCGGATTATTCTTTTTTAAGTTTATTATTTTGATCGGATTTTTCCTTTGGTTTTGGTATGTAACCATGTTTATTTGGACTGTGGCTTGATGATTTCTTTTTTAGGGTTTTTTGCATGCATGGATTATTGAAACGTAATAACCGGTAAAAGCGTGATATTTGGCCTAAGTAAAATCTAACATTGTTCATCAATTTCTACTACATTAGTTGACATCGAATTTTTAAAAACCAAAGCAACGAATGAATGCTTTTTTTTCTTTCAAAAATATCATTATCGATGATAAAATGAATCTTAAGTGTAGATGACTTAATAAATGCATTTTTTTTTATTTACTTCAAGGTACAATTGTGGTTTTCCTAAAATAAGTCGATTTAAGGCTTTTAAAAGAGTTGTAGGTTAGCTTAGTCATTTTGGTGGCTAATATTGCTTTCTCAATCTAGCCATAACATCTAGGCCGGGTTTGGGAGGTTACAATAGGTCTCATGAACTTAGCTTGATAGGAAATTGTATTGTTCATTTGACATTTATGATATATATATTTTTTGTTTTATGCATGCTTAGTTAAATTATTTATAAATATCTCTAGTTATGTTAATTATTTGAATTTCTCTATGAAAACTTGTTTGAAAGAATTCTTGTGGTCAAATTAGCTTGTTTACTAAGTATTTTTGCTAAAAAAATTTCAATTTTGAATGCCGTAGTAAATTTGCCTCACATTGATTTCTTTTTGTTCTTAAACGTGTTATTTTTGTGTATTATATATGTGTTTTATTATGCTAATATATTATAAAGATGTTAATTTTATTGGTTTTCCTTTTTTTTTTAGCTTAGCATGACATTTATATGTCGTTTGTATCGATGAAAGTATGCCCTTTCAGTTTTCTAGGCTCTTTGTTTTGTATCGATACTTGAGGACTTCTTACGATACAAGTGCCTAAGTATTTGTAGTTTCGAGCATATATATACTTGGCAATATTTTTTTTTGCATTGAAAACTGAATAAAAACCTTCCCTTTTTCTCTCATCCCCATTGATTAGTTCCCTTTCCTACCCCACAGATCTCCATTTTTTTTTCTCAAATTTATTCAAAGCTAGTGCCTTCCACATGCATTCCATCACTTTCCACAAATATTTTAAACAAAATCTTCAACATTTAATCTTTTTCTCCAATTTTTTAGGTATCAAAATCAAACCCTATTCTTCATTTTTTTTTCTTTTCTTTGCAAATCATGTTAGCTTAGTGAACTTCATATTAGAATACTAGATTTCCTTACACTAGGTTCTTCATTTTCAATAGATTAGAGTTGGTTTTCCATTTTCATGTTTTTAATAATAATAATTGTAACCTCCCCAAACCGGCTTAGACATTAAGGCCGAATTGTAAAGGCCACATTAGTCATCTGTGTGACTAAATGACCCTACCGTTCTTTGAAAACCTTAGTTACTCTCTTTTAAGAAAAATTGTGGTTTGCTCTTGTGCCAATTTGGGAAAACGTTCAATATTTAAGTCATCCATCCTTAAGTTAGTTTATTAGTGATAGCATGCTTTTAGAAAACATGTCATTCGCAGTTTCATTTAGAAAAACTCTAACTTCTTTCATTACAGCGAAAAACTCAGTTTATGACAAATTTATGTTAAGTCAAGTATCATGCATTGTTCAAATTCAAAACATGTGTTTAAATCCAATCAATGATATGAGTATGTAATCATAAAACACCAAAACAAAGAAAAACCCAAATCACAGTCCAAATAATATTACAGTCCAAAAAAACCAAAAAAAACTTAATAAAATTTTAAGCAAAATAAATGTTTAGTCTAAAGTCCGTCATATGTCCACATGCCAGGTTTGATCCTAGTCTCAAGCATTACCTGAGATCTTTGAAACTATGGGGTGAGCTAACTAGCTCAGTGTGAGTATAAAACAATAGAAGCACTCAATTAATCATATGGATAGCAATCACTAATTTAAAGCAACACAATACGTAGCACACAACGTTCATTTGAGTATGTCATGGTCATAATACAATCCAAAACTATTCCCTACCCATCCATCTGCTACACTCTATGAGTTCATCAGAACCTGTCTACCAATCACCAAACATTACGAGATGAGCTTGATGTGGTTAAACCACCATTATAAACAATGTAGTTATAATGCCAATCAATATGCGGTATAATCACCAATCTCCTCATTACTATTGGTTTAGTGCACTGATAACATTACTGCAAACTTAATCTACTGCCAGTACTCCATGAAACTCCTCCAACATGCACAATATCCCACAATATGCACATGCATTATGTCATACAAGGTACTAGTAAGTACAGTGTAATGCCATAAACTCAATCATGTGAATCAGATATGAATACAGGGTGTTACTACTCATGTACATATGAATCTCACTCAAATATACAATTTACATTTGATTACAAACGTTTAGTTATAAATTTGTCTAAGAAATACTTAGGTGTGATTAATGTGAGAATTTAATTGGTTATTAAGCACCTTTTAACTAGGAATTTATGTAAATTCCGAGCATTGTGATAGCAAATCGTGTATTTTTAGTACATATTGAGAAATTGAGCATATAATTAAGGTAAGAGTGTGATTTTAAGTAATTAAATTATAATTTTACATAATTTTACTTTATATTGCTACATTTTTATAACACCCCAAACTCGGTCAACACACCACGACCGAATCCGGTATGTCACATGAGAAAATGCTTTCTAAGAAAACAAGTTATAAATTAAATTTTGTAGTAGGGAGAGGGTCGTTATGTAAAAACCGGTTGTTTTTAACTGACTTAAAAAAAGATTGTACTGTCTCCTATTTCAAGGAAGCTAATCGTTTCATTTCAAAAGTAGGAAACAGTTTCAGTTTGATTATCAAAACCGATTCCAACTGACTTTTTAAGTAAACTGTGTTAACCTATTTATACTGCTTGGTGGTTTTTACCTTATGGTAAAGTTTTAGAAAAACCCGATAGTTTGTGTAACCTCAAAAACACTCATTTAAGGAATGCAAATTTGTTTAATTTATATTAAAACTTCATGGAAAAGAAGTAAAGCAAAACAATAAACCCTAAATTTAAGTTAGCGACCTTATTTGTAATATCCCCGTTAAGGGCTATTTCGATTTGGCATTGTTTGCAAGTTTTAGAAAAGCTGGGTATAGTTTGCTTGTAACCTCAAAAATGTCATTTTAAGGAATGCAAATTTGTTTAATTTAGTTATTAAAACTTCATGGAGGAAGAAAAGAAGTGGAATTCTAAGTAAAACAATAAACCCCAAATTGTAAGTATGCGGCTATTAGGGGACTTAAAACCAAATTTAAAGTATGTAAACCAAAGTAAAATTCTAGCACAAATGAGGAGCTAGCTAGTGGCAAGGCATGCAACTTAACCTTGGGTGTGGCGCCATCTTCTGTGAGGGAGGTCCAGAGTTCAAGTCAGAGCTCCCATTTTGTCACCCATTTTGACGGCATGGAGGAAGAGGTAGAAGGCAAGTGGAATTCTACCATGGACTAAGTCAAACTTTTCAAAGGTAAGGTGGAGAGTGATTGTAGGAGTAAATTTGAGATTTGGCCGTTTGGTGAGAGTTTGGGGAGAGGGAGTGTGTGGCGTTTTGAGGAGTGTTTGGGGAGCTTGGGAAGTGTCAAACCTCCTTTGTGTGTGTGTGTATTTTCGTCATATGCTTGGCAAACTTGCACTCTCTTTCTTTTGCCCATTCTCTCTTCTTGGAACCGAAACCCAAAGCTTGGGTATTGTCAATGCACTTGTAGCTCTTTTGTTTTTCTTTTGTTTCATTTGGAAGCCAATGCCTCCCACCTCGCTTCTTTTGTCAACTTTGTTAAACCAAAACCTCTAGCACCTTATTGCCGAAAGTAAACCTTGTTTCTTCCTTCTTCTTTCCTTTGGGTGTCAAACCTATATCCCTTCTTCTCACATTTTTTTCTTTCTTTAATTGTACAAAGCTGTTAAGCACAACCTTCTTGTCGCTTCCTTCTCATTTTCTTTCTTTGTGACCTTGTGCCGATTTCCTTTGTTCCATACCATCTCTTTTAAACAAAAACCACCTTTTGTTCTTCATCATTTCCGAGCCAATCCAAAGATTTTCTTCCTCTTTTCTTGAAGTCAATGCTCTCTTCTCTTTCACCTTTCTTTCTTCTTGAAGCTTTGTGTCAAACATCATCCATTTGTTCTCTTCATCAAACCGAAAGTGACCCCTTCATTCATCGATTTTATTTGCTTGTCTTTTCCAAACCTCGTTAGTTTAATCATTCTCCTCGGTGTTGGGTGGTCAATATTTGGTGGTGTTGGGTGTGGTTTCCAATCGTTGGTAGTAGGTAAGTGTTGTAATGGCCATTTCTTTTCTTTTCTCACCTTGCCGATTCTTATTGCGTTGATGGCCGATTGTGATTGTTGGAAGGTGCTAATCTTTTATAAACCAATTCTTATTATAGGACATCAAAGGTTTCAAAGCAAGCAAGAGGAGCCGCTTTTCTTCGCGCTTGATTAGTAAGTGGAGGTTAAGTGATTGGTTGTTGTTAGTTCATTCTCTTAATTCTTGGTTAGTCAAAGCTTCAAGAGATTAATGTTTCATTCTTGATAGGTGGGCCGATTGTCTAAGGAACCACTCTTTGGTTCGGATTTGGTAGGAAACCAAATCGGTGAAAGGTAAGGGCTTTCGACAACCCTTTTGGTCTAAATGGTGTTGGCGAATGTGTAGATGTCAACCCCTATGTTTTGGCCGATTGTAGAAGCTAGTACTCGAGGGACTTAGATCGCTTTTGTCGATTTCTAGACTCAGATTTACTGTGTGTAAACTAACACACCGATACCTAGTAATGTTATTAATAAACTGCTTTTGCTGTTAAAACGATACCAAAGATGATGGATAATTGGATACCCAAATGGGGTATGTGTACGGATCCGGGTAAGTCTATTTTATTACAAGTCCTATTATGGATACTTTGAATATGATGATCTATATGTATATATATATGCTATGAGATGCAATGTTGGACATGGTTGCATGAGTTACATGATTGCATATTGTACATGAGTCGAAGATGACATGTATGGGTGATATGAGTGGGGGCGGTGATATTTTGTCTCGACGAGCACCGTGCTTTGGTAGCACACTTTGTGACTTTGGGTCACCAGAGGTTTGGCATCTCATTGCGACTCGTCCTCGTGGTTTAACCACCGTGGGTTGGCCCCACTTGAGATATGGGATAAATCGCTAGTGATTTGGTATCACACGATGGGTTGGCCCCATCATCGATTTGTGACTTCGGTCACCGTGCTTTGGTAGCACAATTGTGTCTTTGGGACACAAAGTGGTTTGGCACCACATTGACGGATATTGTGTCTTTGGGACACGGTGTTTTGGTAACACATTGTGACTATATGTCACCGGTGGTTTGGCACCACCATTGGTTTGGTACCACACGGGGTAGAAAAGGCGATATGGATGGTTAGGATCGGGTTGCATTAATTATGTTGCTTTGTATGATGTGTGTTAGCATGTTGTTCTTCGGGAGCGGGATTTACACACTGAGTCACTCGACTCACCCTCTCCTTTGACATTTCAGGTGACTCGTAGACGCGGACATGGAGCCGGGATGGACTCGGGGTGCACATGCCATACTTTAATAAAGGACTGTTGAGTTTGGGTACTTTAGCTTATTTACTTTATTTGGTTTTTTTTTGGATTTGTAAAAGGCCTTTAATTTATGTCTTGGTGATGTTTATGTTTTAATTAGATTTTTAATACGCCTTAACAAAACAAGTTGGTATGAATTTTATTAAAACTTGGAAAGATAATGATTTTAAAATGATAACATAATATGTTTTAAAACCATACCATCGGGTATCACACTACGCCTTTATATTAAGCAAATTCAATTGATTTTCAAATCAAACTTGTATTACTCCTAAGTCTAATAAGGTTTTAAGTAACACTAAGAAACTATTAAGGTTTAAATGGTTTAAACTCGCTTAACCACACATTCGTTAAGATTTCAAAATCTCGGGTTTCACATACTCCATCCGATTTCAAACAAGTCTACTCAAATTGTCTCCCAAAATACACCGTGTTTCCACTCGGCTTTTAACGAAAAATTTAACCTCTCATATAACACGCTTTTCCGTAATATACCAGATTCTGGACGTGGTGTCTTGTCGAGTTTGGGGTGTTACATTTGTGGTATCGAGCCAAGTTCAAAAGCTTCTATTTGTGGCCCGAGGCCCAAAATGTTTTAAAACTATAATTTTCAAGTATTCTTTTTAAAGTATGGGTTGAAGGGCATGGCACCGAGTCACCGACACCGGGCCGCCTGTGTAAGTACCCGCACTATTTGTTGTGATATTGATTGATATGATTGGCGACTAATAGGACTACTCTAGAGACTCAAACTAATAGGACTCGTGGACTCATGAAAACAAAGCTTCTTTAAAATTCATAAAACTTTGCTTTAAACACATGGAATAATGACCGATACATAAGATTCTTTAATTCAGACGGATTTAGTCATGAGTACAGGAGGTGGACGTGGTCGTGGACGTGGTCGCAGGAGGACTGCTTCGAGCCCGTAGGTTCGGGCAGGTTCAGAGAATGAGATCTCTGCCCGCCACCAGGTGAGGTGGTGAATTCGAGAATAGACCGGCGATGATGCAGATATCACAAAGCGATCTTTGCGGGTTTTAGAAGGTAGCTGGAGCGGTGGGGGCGAGGAGCTAGGAAATCGTGCTCGAGCGACTTCGGCAAATGGGGCTGAATTCTTCCGGTATCTCGGTGTTGCTCTAAGATCGCCGAAAATCTTGGCCGAGGCGATGAAGCGGATCATGGATGATCTAGACTCGACCGCAGTAAGAAAAATTAAAGGGATCGTATCACTTCTCCGGGATGAGTCATACCAGTGGTGGCTCACGGTCCGTGACAGCGCTGCAGCGGAAGACCTGACATGGGACTATTTTCGGGCTGCTTATCAGAAGAAATACGTCGGAGCTAATTACATAAATGAGTAGAGGAAAGCATTTCGAGGTTAGTCCAGGGAGCAAATCAGACGGAGTATGAGGCCGAAGTCGAGGTCGAAGTCGGTATGCGTGGGTATGGTGGCTACCAAGAGGAAAGGTGCGCTCGCTTCGAGGATGGCTGCGAGACGAGTTAAGATTGTTGATTGCGCCAACAGAGCGAGCGTGAATTTGCGTTCTAGTTGAAAAGGCGAAGTTTGCCGAGGGCATTAAAGAGTGCGTGAGGCGTAGTATGGATAGAAACCGTCATAAACGGAGTTTTGGATCTTCCGGTCGTCGGTAATCAGCAGAAGAGGGCTAGACCGAGTGGGCGAATCGGTCGGGTAGGGTTGTTCTTGCTAGACGAGGACCGCCGATTGTAACTGTTGTGGGAAGGTTCACCGGGAGGATGTTGGGTGATGGTAGAGGTTGTTTTGAGTGTGGCTCGTTGGACCACCGCGTGAGGGACCTGTCGCGCAAGTTGGCTAGAATTGATCCGAGAATCGGCGTAATCAATACTGAAATAATGGACCGCCGCAGAGGGGCCGGTAATGGCAGAGAGGTACTTGCCTCGGTGGGGCCGTGGAGCACCAAGAGGTGAAGTAGTTCGAGGCTAAGCGACTGGTTTGGTATATCTTTGCGGCGCCGAGAGAGGGCGACGACCGGACGTCATAACCCAGACGTTCTTGATTTTGGTTCTCCTTATAACGCTTTAATTGATGTGGGGTCTACACACTCTTATGTTGCCGATGAGTATAGTAGAGACAATGGATTTAGACTCGAGATATCTTCTAGGCGGATGACCGTAATAAGCCCTCTAGGTCACTCAGTAGTGGTAGATAAACTTTATAGAGACGCACTTCTAGAACTCCAAGGGGTAGTATTTGAGGTCGATCGATGGAACCGCCATTCGGGAGTTCGATCTAATTCTCGGAATGGGTGGCCGGGTAAGTATCAGCGGTTGGATTGCTTGCTAAGCGCATGGTTTCGAGCACACGGTGAGGTGATGAAGTAGTTTTGATCGGTAATAGGAGAAACTATCTCGTCTAATGTGGTATCTCGCCTGAAAGCCGAGAAAATGGTCGGAAGGGTCATGAAGCATATATGGTGCATGTATGCCTTGGAGGCTAAGGAGTCTTCGTGGAGACTGTTTGGACAGTTAGGGAATTTGTGGATGTGTTTCCTGAGGAGCTTAGGGTTTGCCACGGATCGGAGGTAGAGTTCGGATTGATCTGTTGCCTAATCGCACCGTATCCATTGCTCCGTACAGGATGGCACCTAAAGAATTAGTGGAGCTTAAGGCTCAAATCCAGGAGTTATTGGACCGAGGTTTTATCAGGCCAAGTATTTCGCCATGGGGAGCGCCGGTACTCTTTGTAAAGAAGAAAGACGGTACTATGCAGATGTGCATAGACTACCGCCAACTGAATAAGCTGACGATCAAAAACAAGTATCCACTGCCTCGGATAGATGACTTGTTTGATCAGCTGAAGGGGGCGTCGGTTTTCTCGAAGATCGACCTAAGGTCTGGGTATCACCAGTTGAAGGTAAAAGAGGCGATATCTCAGAAGACGGCATTCATTACTCGGTATGGGCATTTTGAATTCTTGGTTATGCTGTTCGGGTTGACTAATGCACCTAGCTGACTTTCATGGATCGATGAGCGTGGTGTTCCAACGATTACCTAGATCAGTTCGTGGTAGTTTTATTGACAACATCTTGGTATATTCAAGGATCGAGGAGGAGCATGACGCTCATTTACGGGTGGTATTGCGATTCTAAGGGAGAAACAAATTTCTATCGAAGTTCGAAGAATGCGAGTTACGGCTCGTGGAGGTGACATTCTTGGGTCATGTAGTGTCAATTTGAGGGATTAGAGGATCCTCGTAAGATAGAGGCCGCTCGGATTGGAAGTCGCCTAAGTCGATGGCGGAGATTCGGAGTTTTCGGGGTTGGCGGGATACTAGAAGGTTTGTAGAGGGTTTCGTTAATTGCAAAGACCGATGACCAAATTATTGAGAAAGGGAGTTCCGCTTGTTTGACCGAGAAGCAGCAGGAGAGCTTCGATAAGTTAAAGAAGATTTTGATCAAGCTCCGGCTCGATTCAACCCGAGGTCTGGTAAGGAATTTCTGATGTATCGCGATGCATCACATCTGGGCTTGGGTTGTGTGATGAAGAAGAGTAAGGTTGTGGCTTACGCTTTCAAGAATCGAGGCCACATGAGGTCAACTATCCGACGCACGATCCGGAGTTAGCGGCGGTGGTATTTGCCTTAAAGATATGGAGGCATTACTTGTACGGAGAAAGATCGGTAGTCTCTATACGGACCATAAGAGTCTCAAGTACCTCCGACTCGAAAGACTTGAATCGAGACAATGGCCAGATGGATTGAGCTATTGAAAGACTACGATTGCTCAATTGAGTATCATCCCGCAAGGCTAACGCCGTGGCGCACGCGTTGAGCCGTAAGGTTGTTCGGATCTAAGAGCGTTATTTGCCCACTTGAGTTTGTATGATGACGGAGTATTCTCGCGAAGAATCGAGTTAAGCCCACTTGGTTGAGCAGATCGAGAAAAGCGGTTGTTAGATGAGGTTTTGAGTAGCGCAGAGGACTCAAAGTGTAATGATGGTTTGAAGGGGTATAGCTTGTCTAGTGATGGGGTTTTGTGTTTCCGGGAAGGCTTGTATGCCGAGAGATGCTGAATTGAGGCAAAAGATTCTTCAGATGCTCATAGCAGTTTCACGCTATGCATCCCGGAGGTAGCAAAATGTATAGGGATCTCGGAGAGCAGATTGGGTGGCGTGTCCGAAAAAGGAGGTGATGAAATTTGTAGGAAAGTGTCGACTTGTCGGCAGAGTCAAGGCTGAGCATCGATTGTCGTCTGGTTGCTTGACCGGTGAAAATTTCACGTGGAAGTGGGAAAGAATAACTATGGATTTTCGGTGGATTACCGCTACACCGAGCAAGAAGGATTCGGTTTGGGTAATTGTGGATCTACCGACTAAATCAGCTCACTTTATTCCGGTGAGGTGGATTACTCACTACGAGAGGTTGGCAAAGCAGTATGTATCGGAGATAGTGAGGCGCATGGGGTGCCCGTGACGATCATCTCGGATAGGGACCCCGATTCACGTCAAGGTTACGGAAGGCTTTGCATCAGCTGGGTACACGGTTAGATTTCAAAGACAAGATTTCATCCGCAGATCGCAATCGACGGCAAGGTTATCTGAGATATTGGAGGATATGCTTCGAGGTTGTGTATTGGACTTGAGGGTAGTTGGGAGGAGTATCTACTGCTATGGTGAGTTCGCCTACAACATGACTACCAAGCAAGCATTAAGATGGCACCTTATGAGGCGTTAGACGGTAGGAAGTGTCGTTCACCGACTTGTTGGACAGAGTTAAGTGAACGCCGATTATTGGGACCGAGTTGGTTCTTTGAGACCAAGACAAGGTTAAGTTGATTCAGCTCGATGAAGGAAGCTTCGGCCGTGAAGTCCTATCGATCTTAAACGGAGAGATATTGAGTTTTTGTGGGAGATCGGGTTTTCAAGGTCTCACCGTGGAAGAAAGTATTAAGGTTCGGAAGAAAGGCAAGCTTAGTCCGAGGTTTATTGGGCCATATAAGGTACTAAGACGAGTGGGACGATTGCGTATCCGCTCGAGTTGCCGGTGAGTTAAGTCAAATTCACGACGTGTTCCACGTTTGATGCTTGGCGATATCGCTTCGATCCATCACATGTAGTAATGAGAGGAGATCGAGGTAAATCCAGATATGTCCATAGAGGAAGAGCTCTGTCTGATTTTAGATCGGGATGTGAAGGTTTTACGCAGGAAGTCGTGCCTCTGGTTAAGGTTCTTTGGCGGAATCATGGCGTGGAAGAAGCGGCGTGGGACCCGAGGATATGATGAGGCAAGAAACCCGCAACTCTTGACTGTAATTTCGAGGTCGAAATTATTTTAAGGGGGGTAGAACTGTAATATCCCGGGTTAAGGGGCTATTTCGATTTGGCATTGTTTGCATGTTTAATTGCTTGCTATGATGTTGTTTTGGTGTTTTGGGATTTAGTTGTAGGCTAGGTGTGAGCCTGGGTAGGTGGTGAAATTCTTGTTTATGGGCTTTAGGGGATAGAAGCAGAAGGTGTTGGGGTTTATATTTAAATTAAGTGAAATTATAGCACAAATGAGGAGCTAGCTAAGTGGCAAGGCATGCGCCACTTAGACCTTGGGGTGTGGCGTCATCTTGGTGAGGGAGGTCCGAGTTCAAGTCGTAGAGCTCCCATTTTGTCACCCATTTTGGACGGCATGGAGGAAGAGGTAGAAGGCAAGTGGAATTCTACCATGGACTAAGTCAAACCGTTCAAAGGTAAGGTGGAGAGTGATTGTAGGAGTAAGACTTGGTAAACACATTTGAAATGTGTGGAGTGGAGTGTATGGGGAGATTTGGCGGTTTGGTGAGAGTTTGGGGAGAGGGAGTGTGGCGGTTTGAGGAGTGTTTGGGGAGCTTGGGAAGTGCCAAACCTCCTTTGTGTGTGTGTATTTTCGGTCATATGCTTGTAGCTTGTCTAAACTTGCACTCTCTTTCTTTTGCCCATATTCTCTCTTCTTGGAACCGAAACCCAAAGCTTGGGTATTGCCGAATGCACTTGTAGCTCTTTTGTTTTTCTTTTGTTTCATTTGGAAGTCAATGCCTCTCCCACCCTCCGCTTCTTTTGTCAACTTTGTTAAACCGAAACCTCTAGCACCTTATTGCCGAAAGTAAACCTTGTTTCTTCCTTCTTCTTTCCTTTGGGTAAGTCAAACCTATATCCCTTCTTCTCACATTTTCTTCCTCTTTCTTTAATTGTACAAAGCCGAAAGTAAGGGTGTTAAGCACTCAAGCGAACCTTCTCATTTGTTGGTCGCTTCCTTCTCATTTTCTTTCTTTGTGCTTTCACAACCTTGTGCCGATTTCCTTTGTTCCATACCATCTCTTTTAAACAAAAACCAGCCTTTTGTTCTTCATCATTTTGTTTAATCCAAAGATTTTCTTTCCTCTTTTCTTGAAGCCGAATGCTCTTCTCTTTCACCTTTCTTTCTTCTTGAAGCTTTGTGTCAAACATCATCCATTTGTTCTCTTCATCAAAACCGAAAGTGACCCCTTCATTCATCGATTTTATTTGCTTGTCTTTTCCAAACTCATTAGTTTAATCATTCTCCTCCGGTGTTGGGTGGCGAATATTTGGTGGTGTTGGGTGTGTGGTTTCCAATCGTTGGTAGTAGGTAAGTGTGGGCGAATGGCCATTTCTTTCTTTTTCTCACCTTGCCGATTCTTATTGCGTTGATGGCCGATTGTGATTGTTGGAAGGTGCTAATCTTTTATAAACCAATTCTTATTATAGGACATCAAAGGTTTCAAAGCAAGCAAGAGGAAGCGGTTTTCTTACATCGCTTGATTAGTAAGTGGAGGTTAAGTGATTGGTTGTTGTTAGTTCATTCTCTTAATTCTTGGTTAGTCAAAGCTTCAAGAGATTAATGTTTCATTCTTGATAGGTGGGCCGATTGTCTAAGGAACCACTCTTTGGTTCGGATTTGGTAGGAAACCAAATCGGTGAAAGGTAAGGGCTTCGACAAACCCTTTTGGTCTAAATGGTGTTGGCGAATGTGTAGATGTCCACCCTATGTTTTGGCCGATTGTGAAGCTAGTACTCGAGGGACTTAGATCGCTTTTGTCGGGATTTCTAGACTCAGATTTACTGTGTGTAAACTAACACAACCGATACCTAGTAATGTTATTAATAAACCTGCTTTTGCTGTTAAAAACGATACCAAGATGATGGATAATTGGATACCCAAATGGGGTATGTGTACGGATCCGTAAGTCTATTTTATTACAAGTCCTATTATGGATACTTTGAATATGATGATCTATATCAGATATATATATGCTATGAGATGCAATGTTGGACATGGTTGCATGAGTTACATGATTGCATATTGTACATGAGTCAAGATGACATGTATGGGTGATATGAGTGGAGGGCGGTGATATTTTGTCGACGAGCACCAAAGTGCTTTGGTAGCACACTTTGTGACTTTGGGTCACCGAGGTTTGGCACCTCATTGCGACTCGTCCTCGTGGTTTAACCACCGTGGGTTGGCCCCACTTGAGATATGGGATCGTCTGCTAGTGATTTGGTATCACACGATGGGTTGGCCCCATCATCGATTTGTGACTTCGGTCACGGTGCTTTGGTAGCACAATTGTGTCTTTGGGACACCGGTGGTTTGGCACCACATTGACGGATATTGTGTCTTTGGGACACGGTGTTTTGGTAACACATTGTGACTATATGTCACAGTGGTTTGGCACCACCAAGGGTTTGGTACCACACGGGGTAGAAAAGGCGATATGGATGGTTAGGATCGGGTTGCATTAATTATGTTGCTTTGTATGATGTGTGTTAGCATGTTGTTCTTCTGGAGCGGATTTACATGATCGAGTCACTCGACTCACCCTCTCCTTTGACATTTCGGGTGACTCAGACGCGGACATGGAGCCGGATGGACTCGGGTGCACATGCCATACTTTAATAAAGGATCTGTTGAGTTTGGGTACTTTAGCTTATTTACTTTATTTGGTTTTTTTTTGGATTTGTAAAAGGCCTTTAATTTATGTCTTGGTGATGTTTATGTTTTAATTAGATTTTTAATACGCCTTAACAAAACAAGTTGGTATGAATTTTATTAAAACTTGGAAAGATAATGATTTTAAAATGATAACGCAATATGTTTTTAAAACCATACCATCGGGTATCACACTACGTCTTTATATTAAGCAAATTCAATTGATTTTCAAATCAAACTTGTATTACTCCTAAGTCTAATAAGGTTTTAAGTAACACTAAGAAACTATTAAGGTTTAAATGGTTTAAACTCGTTTAACCACACATTCTGGTTAAGATTTCAAAAATCTCCGGGTTTCACATACTCCATCTGATTTCAAACAAGTCTACTCAAATTGTCTCCCAAAATACACCGTGTTTCCACTCGGCTTTTAACGAAAAATTTAACCTCTTATATAACACGTTTTCCCGTAACATACCAGATTCGGACGTGGTGTCTTGTCCGGGTTTGGGTGTTACATTATTACAACTTAAAACCAAATTTAAAGTATGTAAACCAAAGTAATAGTCTAAAACAAAACCCAAAAATAATGAGCATGGCCACCTCGAGTCCATACGGTTCAATCCGCGATCTAAGAGTTACCGCAAAATCAAACATCGGGTGAGTCATAGAGACTCGTGTGTAATCCCCATCCCAAAAATAGCAATGCTCGTACACGATTTCATAAGTCAACACGCAAGTCATGCAATCCCAAAACCTAACCATCCGTACTCAAAGATTCACCCCGTGTGGTCAAAACCACTCGTGGTCAAAACCACTCGTGACCGTAGTCACAAATAATATCTGTGTGGTCAGAACCACTAGTGACCGTAGTCATAAATAATATGGTGAGGCCAACCCACCTTGTGGTCAAAACCACTGATGACGATCCCATATCCATATGTGGGGCCAACCCACAGGGACATGTCACAAAGATAGCAATATGTGGTCAAAACCACTGGTGGTCAAAACCACCGAGACTTAGTCACAAATAATATCGAAAGTGAGCCAACCCATCGTGTGGTCAAAACCACCGTGATGCCTAAATCATCCTTCCCTCCTCTCATCATACCCACTTAATGTACGTACTATTCATGGCATAAATATCATGCTTAACAATCGAGATTACATGGCATGGCATATGCGATTTTAACAAGGCATTCAACGTTAACCAAACAGTGGACTTACCCGAGTCCTCGCTTTTTACCCACAAGGGTAACATACCATTTCAACCCAGATCCGCTTTTGGTAATTACACAATATAACATATTAACAAATGAAGTGTGTAAGAGTTACACACCTTATTACTCGAAGACAACGCTTTCACGTTGCAGATCGTCGTTAATCGACACCACCGCTATTTGACTACTACGCTGCTCAGGTGTTCGCCCACACCCAGGTGGCCAATCTCGAATCGCCGACACTGCCTTCTTTTTGAACTTAGGGGCTGGGGTCTCAGATCCAACCCCTTCTCATGCTTGGTTAGCCTTCGAATCCATAATACACCTTATCACTAAATTAGGTTAAAGTAGTGACTAAACATAATGAACTAAAACCCGAAGTTAGAACCCTTACCTAAATCGAGAGAACCCAAGGTTATAAACGTGACTCACAACCAACGAATCCCGAAGATTCACACCAGGTGGCGTCAACACAATCCCTTGCATTCGGCCAAGCATCAAATAACTTTGACCCTCTGCTTCGGCACTTAATGCAATAAAGAAATATCAAAACGATGGAACACTTACCCCACACTACAAAACTGATTGGAAGAGACAACAAACCAACAACAACGATCCACTGCAATCAAAAGACCCCCAAGCAGGTTGAGTGCCAGAGGCTTCGGCTTTTCTTACTATAGCAAAGGAAATAGAAGAAAAAAAATAGAGATGTGAATATGCCAGGGAGATTCGGCCATAAGAACAAAAAAGAAGATGAGATCTTACCTAGTTCAAAGTTACGATTTTGGCTTTGAGAACCAAAGAATGGGAAAGAAAGATGAATGGGGATTCAGCTTCTAGAGAGTGAAAAGATGATGATAAAAATAAGAGAATGTAGTTTCGGTTAACAACAGAATGAAAGTGAAAAAAATGGAAAAGGAGAAGTGATATGTGAAGTTTCGATTCTTATGGTTTTGGCAAGAGAATAAATCGCAACTGTTGTGTGGTAAGCAAGGTGGATTTGGCTAAGCACTGAAGAAGTAAAAAGAAGAAAAGATGAGGAGAAGTTTAGGAGAGCATTCAGCTTTGAGTAGATGAGAGAAAAAGAAAATGTAAAAATGCCCAAAAAGAGGGGTTTAGTTTCGGCACCCAAAAAGAAATGAAAAAAAAACTCTAAAGTTCTCTAACTAGCCGAATTTGCACACTGCACCCAAGCCTACACCCACATTCGGCCACCTCCCTAAACTAGCAAACCAAAATCGAAAATGGAAGGAACCCACACCCCAAGTTTCGGCACACTCCTAACACACAAGAACCGAATACCCACACCTACTAGCTCTCAAATTTCGACCACATACCCCAACTCCCTTCAAACTCTATGCCGTCCCCCTCCTTTCTCCTTGAACTTCTCTCATCCACTCATTCAAACAAATTGAATGAGTCAAACTTCGTACATTCACTCTTTTCCAACCATTCAAATATGTTGACTCCTTCAACACTCTTCCACCAGAGTCCATCCTGAGCACACCACCTCCCTAGCTTTGGCATCAAAATAATAAGAAGAAAAGAAGATTTCTACTGCTCGAACCTAGGTCCCCTAGCATGCTTGAGGCGTCCCTCCCCTTGTGCCCAAGTAGCGCCTCCCTTACCACTTTTCCAAGGTACTTCTTGTGACATAATCCACCACCAGCTACCCATAACCCCTAACGTCAGTAGCTCCCCCTTTCGAAAGCCCAAAACGAAAATTTCTGCTAAGACTCAGGCCTACTCCTGGCTCAAGCCTAGACCCTAAAATAGTCCAAACTAATGTACCTAACATACAATACACATGCAACCACACAAAATGCAAAGGCCCTGGTTTAAGGATGTTACAGTTTTGAGAAATACATAATTTTGTGTTAAATTTACTACAGCTTTATACACTAATATGTTGGATATTTGAAGCCATTGTGGACAACGCACGGACATGAGCTGAATATTAATTAGCATGGGATGACAAAGCTTGAGTATTGGACTCAAGGAATTAATTCTAACCTAGCTTGGAAGTGGGTTGATGAAAGGAACAAGCCTACTCTTCACATTGAAACCCAAATCGTCCATTAAGGGGGAAAGTCCAAATTCGGCAAAGAGTAGCTCAACTAGCTTTGGAAAATTTAATTAAGGGTCTCTACATGTGTAAAAAATCACAAAATAGCCCCAATAGAATCCTATGGTTTTTGTCCAACCCTTTCCCTTCAATTAAGAAAAAATCAACCTCTCTTCCCACAAATTATGGTCAGCCATGAATGAGAGATTTCTAATGGATGTTCACGCTATTTTTAGCAAACTCTCAAGTCCTCCCTCATGTATAAATACCACCCCTCATTCACCTCTCAAATAATCAACTCATTCACTCATTATTCTTTCCTTTCTCCCACGCCTAAGCCTACCATTTTTCTCTCATCTTCCCCATTATCTCTCTGAGAGTTCACCTAGAAAAAAAATTCTTGAGTTGAAACATCTCACGACCAACCACCTTGAGGAGTAGTTTGCATCGGAGCACCGATGAAAATAGGAGGAAACTAGTACGGATAGTTTTCGGAGAATCATTGAAATCTTTTTAGAGTTTTTTTTCATTTCTCTTTTTTGTTCTAATTTGAAAAAACATGCTTGCAAATTACTTGATTTTTGTTCATTTAATAATGATCACTTCATTTGTTTCTACTAAAATGACTACAATTTCTTGATCATTTAGTTCAAATTATGTTTATGGTATTTTGTAACTCAATTATTTATGCTTCCAATTAAAATAATTTATGTTGTTCATGTATTTTTTTTTTGTGTTAATAAAAAACTAAACTAATTACAAAGTAGTACTCTGAAAATAAAAAACATTCTTATTCTTATCCAAATCCATTAACGTGTGCGTCATCAGATGAGGAGAATTGAACACTTACAAATTATCAGATTCGTACAAGGCTTGTTTATCTAGGCAGTCTACAACTTGATTTTGATCTCTCGGAATGTACCTCAAAAACTACCATTTTTCTTGAAATAAAATACTTTGGATGCGCCTAATTAACATTGAATTCTCCTCAGTAGAGTTACTGTCAAGTATAGCTTTGACAACTTCCAAACTATTAGATTGAATGATGAATTCATCAGGACCCCTTCATTGAATTAACCTGAGACCCTCCAGAATGCCCCATACTTCCGCATTAAGGTTGAACATTTTCCAAGGTAACGATTGTACCCAAAGATCCAATCTCTATTAGCATTACGTACAACTCCATTGGTAGCAGCATTTTTAGATTCTATTTGCACTGCCCCATCCGTGTTAAGAAAAATCAGATCTTCAAAAGATTCATCTTAAATGGTAGATTTAAAACTACCCTTAACATTTACTTTAAGAACTGAGAAAAGCTAATTCGCCCAACTTAAAGAAACTTGAATAATCTCTCTCGCGTTCCAAGATCTTCCTTGAAAAATGAAAAGGTTATGGTTCTTCCATAAGTGCCAAATAAGAAGTCCAAAAAGACAAGCCCAACTGGGTCCTTCCTCATGAACCATGCTATTATCCTGCAAATTAGCAAGAAGCCAATCTTTTGAATTAGAAGAGAAAAAATTTGAAAAATATTACTTGGGAGAACTTCACTCCAGACTTCCTTAGCAACAACGCAATCTCTCAAAATATAAAGAATATCCTCTGAATGGAAACCACAGATGGGGAAAGAAGAATCAACTGCAAGACCCCTTCTGGCCTGTTCCACATTACTAAGGAGTCTTCCTTGTAATGCAATCCAAATGAAAAACTGAACTTGTTTAGCACCTGGCAGCTTCCAAACACTCTTCCATTTCTCATCTTTTGGATTCCAATCACCTTCTTTTAACAACTTATAAGCTGATTTGACTGAAAAACCTCCAGTCGAAGTGTGGCTCCAAGAAATTTTATCAAAACCAACAGATGGATGAGGAGGCAGAATGCCCTTAATACATTGAATCACATCGTCCGGAAGCCAAACCTGAAAAAGACCAATGTTCCATGAACCGTCTTCTGTGAGTATTTCATTTAGGAAACAGTCCGAATCTTGATTAACATTATTCAGAATGTGTTGAAACAAAGGCCCCACACGGGATCCAATTTTCCTTCCAGCAACAAATTTTATTTCTATCTCCAACTGACCAGAAAATATTTTCACGAAGTAATGACCAAACTTTAGAAAGAGACCTCCAAAGAAAAGAACTTCTGTCCCGTGTAATACAATCCGGCAAGTCCTCTTTCAAATGATACTTTGATCGAAGCACACGAACCCATAACACATCCTTGTTTGAAACAATATTGAAACCCAGTTTCAAAAGAAAGGATATGTTTTGGTCACGAAGTTTTGTGAGCCCTAGACCACTACACCACTTAGGTTGAAAATTGAGTTCCACCCTACAAGCGACATCTTCTTTTTGTTATCCGACGAACCCCAAATAAACTGCTTCACCAAGCTTTCAATCTCTTCACTAATTTTCCTAGGAATCATCATAGATTGCATAAAATAGCTAGGGATGCTTAAAAGAACCCATTGAGTAAGAGTAACACGACTAGCACTTGAGAGTTTTTTGGAATCCCAACTATGAAGCTTCCAAATTTCTCAACCACAAAATTCAGAGTACTATTCGTCACCCTCTGATGGAAAAGAGGTTCCCTAAGGTAACACCCTAGATCACTAACTTTTTGAAAACCAAATAAGGAACTAATCGTATTAGCTGAAGAATCATCCACCCCTCTACAGAAAAAGATGTTAGCCTTCCTTGCATTAATAGAATGACCAGAGAAACCACAGAACTGATCCAAGATATCTTTAATGATCCTGCCATGCACCAAGTCTACATTGCTAAAAATAATGAGATCATCTGCAAAGAACAAATAAGAGATAGGCGGTGTAACACCCCTAACTCGAGGCCGTCGCCGGAACAGGGTTTAGAGGCATTACCGAACAATAGGATCATTTTAAATCGCATTCACGACACAAAGTCAATCATCATCAAACACATTCATATACAATCATAGTGTCCCTTAAACGAGTCATCAAGACCCTAAGCATGCTTATAAACTGAGTCGGGACTAGACCAAAACACATATAAAATTTCATGAAAAATTGAAACTTTTCTAGAATACAGGGGAGACACGCCCGTGGGGGTAGGCCGTGCCTCTCCCATGGCTACATGACACACCCGTGTGACCTCCCGGTGGTTACATATTGCCAAAATCAACACGGCTAACAAGCACGCCCGTGTGCTAAGGCTATGTCCTATAAGGTCATATACTGCCATTTCTCGCACGACCTATAGGCATGCCCGTCCCATGGCCGTGTGTAGTTTAAGCCACATTATTCCAATTTACCCACGGTCTGAGACATGCCTGTGTGCCCCAACCGTGCGACATTACAGGCCATTTTTGCAAGGCCAATATGCCACCCACTTAGGGTCAAACCTACAAGCCAATCAACAAAACATCTCATACACATATTGCCATTTAAAAGTATACCAATTTAGTAATTTAAAACATGCAATCAATACCAAATTTAATCAAACCCAATTCAATACCAATACTTATTCTATCACAAGCATAATTCATTCCCAAATCTCACTACTCCTACTAGCATTTATCAACACAAGGTTACCCTTCAATAGCAAATTTATCAATCTACAAATCATGCCAAAAGATGCATCATATAAATACCACATTCATTCATGCCAAACCTATCACATATCTAGCAGTGTAGAGGATGTAGGGTTGATTGTAGAAATCCCCACAAGAGTGTTAAGGTTGGATATATGGAATGGAGTGTAGAGGATGGAATACTAGGTTGGGCTGGGTTGCATTGCATTCACTATTTATGCCATGTTGTTAGGGCTACGGCCCAGTTTGACTCGTATGGGCTTCAGCCAATTTCATTACTGTGAGAACTAAGGCTCAATGTGCTTCTATGGGCTTAGGCCCAGTTATCATTCGTATAGGGGATTACACACTCGTAACTCACCCCTTTGCTTAATTTTGTAGGTAATTCCTAGCTTTGCGAATTTGGTGCCGAGGTGAACTCTGTGGTGGCCATGCATCATAGCTTAATAAATTCTGTTTTGCGGTACCATAGATTTTATTTAAATTTGGGTTTTTGTTTTGTAATAAGGCTTTTGGTATTTTGTTTTGGTTTTAGCTTTTAATTTGGTGACTGCTTATTAATTTTGAATGCTCAATTTGGGATTTTCTAAAACATTATTAACGGTTTTTCTATAATGTTAATACATGGTTTACAAACTATAATGGATAAAACTCTAGATTTTCTTAACGTTTATAACTCTTTTCAAAATATCGCATGTCTACAATAATTTAAATGTCATTTTTTGAAACTCATTGAGTTGGATTAATTATAAACAAGATCATCGAAATTAACAACGAAAATGTATTTGCAAAGAGAACTATAAAACAAATTGGATTTTTCACAAGCAACAAAACTTGATATTTTTAACGAACGCATAGATTCTTTAAAAACCTTTCCATGTGACATGCCAGATCCGGTCATAACGTTTGAGGTGTTACAATTATGGTATCAGAGCCTAGGTTGCAAAACTCAGCTGTGGGTTTGGGGTTCAAAATGTTTTCAAAAGTTGGTTTGGAATACGGTTTAGAAAAAAAACATGTTTTTTGGAAGTATGGCACCTGAGTCTCCAGCACCGAATCCGTAAGTTCTCTTACTTATACTCTATTATGTACTGAAATGAATGTATTTCTGGTATTCATTCTGTTATGTGTGGATGTGATGTATGACTATCGAAATTGTGTGCATGTGTGGTAAAAATCAGTTTGCTTCTGTGTTAGATATTTGGTTGTGTGAAGGGCTACCAAGATTAAGTTAGTTAGAAAGTGTATTAGTGTTATTGGAATCAGAGTGCGCAGCGTGAGCATAGTGTTGTAGGTTAGGATGTACGATTGTTAGTTAGTTGGAAATTTTGAGGATGAAATTTCTTTAAAGGGGTAGATTTGTAACATCCCGAATTTGGGCCTATAGAATTGGACCCAATGGGCCTTGGGCGTAATAGCAGTTAAAATTTTTGGGAACAAGAGAACAACTTTAATGCAAGTTGGATCTAGTAGGTGAGTGACTTTGGAAGGTTAGGGGGTTTCTATGAAGTTCCGGGTTCAAGTTAGGCCTTAGGAAAAATTTTAGTTTTAGGTGAATAAAACCCTTAGAGTTAGTAGGTTGGCTTTAAGAACAAAATGTGAAGAAAATGACGCAAGTGAAGTGTGTGGTGTAGTGGCAAAGTGACGCCACTTAGGGAGAAAGGGAGTGACGCCATAGGGAGGGAAGAAGATCCAAGGTTCAAGGCGTGGCACTTGCATTTCTTTTTGTTATTTTTTCAAAAATGGATTTAGACCTTGGCCATAGATTTATATTTAGTTACGCATGGTTTTAGACACAAGAGGAGCTTGTGTCCAAGTGGTTAGCGGCGTGGATTATGCTTCAAGAGAGCTTGGGTTCGAATCTCAAGGAAAGCAAGGGAGTATTTATTTTACGGATTGGACAGTAAGAGTTTGAGTTGGATTTAAACTCTACTGACGGAGGGATCCCACATTGGAAAGATACAAAGAAGGAAGGTGAGAAGCTAGCTATATATAGAGCTGTCTAGGAGGAGAGTAAGCATACCTGGTTGGCATTTGATGTAGGAGTGCTCGGAGCGCGGTTTAGCAGCTTCAGATTCATATCAGTTGTGTACTCTCTCTACTATAGTTGTAGAGCGGCAAATGCCGAAATGCCGGTCACACGGTGGCAATGGTAGCCACACGAGTGTGCGAGCGCACGTGTGGAAACTTTGACACATTAGTCGAGGCCACCATGAGTATTTTTGTGGGTGTGGGCTGTTGGGCCACGATGGCCCAAAAGGGGCCAAGTGGGCCCAATAGGCTCGGGGGCCCATATGAGTAAATTGTATGATTGAGTAGTAGATATTGAACTAGACTATGTGAATCTCATATATGTGGCTAGGTTTGGGTTGAATGGGCCACACGAGTGTGTGGCCCATTTAGGCCGAGAATGGGCCTTAGGCCCATTCGCATCATTATCTCTGTTTAGAATACTTGAGTCGTTCGAGGCGACAGTGGACCTGCTGTTGGGTCGTTAATACCCTGATTTGTAAAATAACCAAAATACCCTTGGCTTGTAAAATTACTGAAATACCCCTGGTTTGTAAAATTACCAAAATACTACTCGTTTGTAAAATTATCGAAATACCTCTGGTTTGAAAATTTAGTGAAATACCCTTGGTTTGCAAAATTATTGAAATACCCCTGGTTTGTGAAATTACTAAAATACCCCCCGTTTGCAAAATTATTATTTTACCCCTAAACGACAAAATGACTGTTGTACCCTCGTGGTAGTACTAGCGTTTTATGTGTTAATTGTATGATTGATTATGTTTCAGATACACTGCATAAAGGAATTAATTATGAGTAGAGTTACCAAACTACCCCTAAAGGGTAGGATTATCGGAATACCCATACAGAGTAAAATGACTGATTTGCCCTTGTAGGTAAGTGATTGGCTTATGCTATGATATGACCGATTTGGCTATGGTTGTATGACTAATATGCTTTTATTACATGTTTAAATGATTGTTATTGAGCATGGCCATTCTACATGCACGTGTAATGATTGAGCATGGCATACACAACATATTGTATTTACCCAAGGCTGTGTACCGATTATATTACCGTCGCTGATGGCTATGTGCCAAGCATAATACAGTTATTGATGACTCTATGTCGATCATGTTTACCCAGGGCTGTGTGTCGATTATATTATTATTTCTGTGGCTCTGCCACATATATCGGTGGCTTTGCCACATTGTTTCGATGGCTTCGTGCCACACATATCGATGACTCTGTTACATTATATCAACTTTGAGCAGCATGACTGTCAGCATGACTGCCAAAGAGGAGTGTATAGGATGGAGGGTTGATTGTAGAAATCCCTACAGGAGTGCTGAGGTTGGATATATGGAGTGGAGTGTAGAAGATGGAATACTGGGTTGGGCTGGGTTGCATTGCATTCACTATTTATGCCATGTTGTTAGGCTACGGCCCAGTTTAACTTGTATGGGCTTCGACGAATTTCATTTTTGTGAGAGCTAAGGCTCAATGTGCTTCTATGGGCTTAGGCCCAGTTATCGTTCGTATAGGGGATAGCACATTGAGTTCTTGTAATCACCCCTCTGCTTAATTTTGCAGGTAATTCCTAGCTTTGCGGATTTGGAGCCGAGGTGAACTCTGTTGAGGCCATGCATCGTAGCTTAATAAATTCTGTTTTGCGGTACTATAGATTTTATTTAAATTTAGGTTTTTGTTTTGTAATAAGGCCTTTGGTATGTTGTTTTGGTTTTAGCTTTTAATTCGGTTACAGCATATTAATTTTGAATGCTCAATTTGGGATTTTCTAAAACATTATTTACTATTTTTCTATAATGTTAATACACGGTTTACAAACTATAATGGATAAAACTCTGGATTTTCTTAACGTTGATAACTCTTTTCAAAATATCGCATGTCTACAATAATTTAAATGTCATTTTTCTGAAACTCATTGAGTTGGATTAATTATAAACAAGATCATCGGAAATAGCAACAAAAATGTTTTTGCAAAGAGAACTATAAAATAAATTGGATTTTTCACAAGCAACAAAAGTTGATATTTTTAACGAACGTGTAGATTCTTTAACAACCTTTCCATGTGACATGACAGATCTGGTCGTAACATCTAGGCCGGGTTTGGGGTGTTACAATTGTGGTATCAGAGCCTAGGTTGCAATACTCGGCTGTGGGTTTGGGGTTCAAAATGTTCTCAAAAGTTGGTTTGGAATACGATTTAGATAAAAAAACATGTTTTTTGGAAGTATGGCACCTGAGACTCCGGCATCGAATCTGTAAGTTCTCTTACCTTTTACTCTATAATGTGCTGAAATGAATGTATTTCTGGTATTCATTTTGTGATGTGTGGATGTGATGTATGACTATAGAAATTGTATGCATGTGTGGTAAAAATCTGTTTGCTTCTGTGTTAGATATTTTGTTGTGTTAAGGGGTACTAAGATTAAGTTAGAAACTGTATTAGTGTTCTTGGAATCAGAGTGTGCAGTGTGAGCGTAGTGTTGTAGGTTCGGATGTACGACTATTAGTTAGTTGGAAATTTTGAGGAAATTTATTTAAGGGGGCAGATTTGTAACATCCCGAATTTGGACCTAGTAGAATTGGGCCCAATGGGCCTTGGGCGTAGTAGCGATTAAAATTTTTGGGAACAAGAGAACAACATTAATGCAAGTTGGATCTAGCAGGTGAGTGACTTTGGAAGGTTAGGGGGCTTCTATGAAGTCCCAGGTTCAAGTTAGGCCTTAGGAAAAATTTTGGTTTTAGGTGAATAAAACCCTGGGAGTTTGTAGGTAGGCTTTAAGAATAAAATGTGCAGAAAATGACGCAAGTGGAGTGTGTGGTGTAGTGGCAAAGGGATGCCACTTAGAGAGCAAAGGAGTGACGCCACAGGGAGGGAAGGAGATCCAAGGTTCAAGGTGTGGCACTGGCATTTCTTTTTGGTATTTTTTTAAAATGGATTTAGAACTTGGCCATAGATTTATATTTAGTTGCGCATGGTTTTAGACAGAAGAGGAGCTTATGGCCAAGTGGTTAGCGGCGTGGATTATGCTACAAGAGAGCTTGGGTTCGAATATCAAGGAAAGTAAGGGAGTATTTATTTTGCGGATTGGACGGTAAGAGTTTGAGTTGGATTTAAACTCTACTGACGGAGGGATCCCACATTGGAAAGATACAAAGAAGGAAGGTGAGAAGCTAGCTATATATAAAGCTGTCTAGGAGGAGAGTAAGCATACCTAGTTGGCGTTGGACGTAGGAGTGCTCAGAGCGCGATTTAGCAGCTTCAGATTCCTATCAGGTGTGTACTCTCTCTACTATAATTGTAGAGCAGCAAATGCCGAAATGCTGGTCACATGGCGACGGTAGCCACACGAGCGTGAGAGCGCACGTGTTGAAGCTTTAACGCGATAGTCGAGCCCACAATGAGTATTCTTGTGGGTGTGGGCTTTTGGGCCACGATGGCCTGAAAGGGGCCACGATGGCCCGAAAGGGGCTATATGGGCCCAACGGGCTTGGAGGCCCATATGAGTAAATTGTATGATTGAGTAGTAGATAGTGAACTAGACTATGTAAATCTCATATATGTGGCTAGGTTTGGGCTGAATGGGCTATACGAATGTGTGGGCCCACTTGGGCCGAGAATGGGCCTTAGGCCCATTCGCATCATTATCTCTGTTTAGAATACTTGAGTCGTTTGAGGTGACAGTGGACCTTCTGTTGGGTCGTTAACACCCTGATTTGTAAAATGACCAAAATACCCTTAGTTTGTAAAATTATCGAAATACCCCTTGTTTGTAAAATTACCAAAATACCCCTAGTTTGTAAAATTACCCAAATACCCCTGGTTTGTAAAATTACTGAAATACCCCTGTTTTGCAAAATTACTAAAATACCACTAGTTTACGAAATTACCGAAATACACCCAGTTTGCGAAATTACTATTTTACTCCTAAACGACAAAATGACTATTGTACCCTTGTGGTAGTGCTAGCGTTTATGTGTTAATTGTATGATTGATTATGTTTGAGATACACTGCATACAGGAATTTTTTATGATTAGAATTATTGAACTACCCCTGAAGGGTAGGATTATCAGAATACCCTTACAGGGTAAAATGACTGATTTGCCATTGTAGGTAAATGATTGGCTTGTGCCATGATATGACCGGTTTGGCTATGGTTGTATGACTGATATGCTTTTATTACATGTTTAAATGATTGTTATTGAGCATGGCTATTCTACATACACATGTAATGATTGAGCATGGCATACACGACATATTGCATGGGGTCGGGATATTGATGACCGGGGAAGTATATATCGGTGGCTCTGCCATATTCTGTATAATGGCTATATGCCAACCTAAATATGGCTCCGTGCCATCTTGATTATGGCTTTGTGCCAATTGTATTTACCAAGGCTATGTGCCGATTAGATTAGTGTCACTGATGGCTATGTGCCAAGCATAATACAGTTATTGATGACTCTGTGTCAATCATATTTACCCAGGGCTGTGTGCTGATTTTATTATTATTTCGCTCTGCCACATATATCGGTGGCTCTGCCACATTGTTACAATGGCTTTGTGCCACACATATCAATGACTCTGTCACATTATATCTGCTTTGAGCAGCATGATTGTCAGCATGACAGCCAAAGAGGAGTGTAGAGGATGGAGGGTTGATTGTAGAAATCCCCACAGGAGTGTTGAGGTTTGATATATGGAATGGAGTGTAGAGGATAGAATACTAGGTTGGGCTGGGTTGCATTGCATTCTCTATTTATGCCATGTTGTTAGGGCTACGGCCTAGTTCGATTCGTATGGGCTTCAGCCAATTTCATTACTGTGAGAGCTAAGGCTCAATGTGCTTCTGTGGGCTTAGGCCCAGTTATTGTTCGTATAGGGGATTACACACTGAGTTCTCGTAACTTACCCCCGCTTAATTTTGTAGGTAATTCCTAGCTTTGCGGATTTGGAGCCGAGGTGAACTCTGTTGTGGCCATGCATCGTAGCTTAATAAATTTCGTTTTGCGGTACTATAGATTTTATTTAAATTTTGGTTTTTGTTTTGTAATAAGGCCTTTGGTATTTTGTTTTGGTTTTAGCTTTTAATTCGGTTACTACTTATTAATTTTGAATGCTCAATTTGTGATTTTCTAAAACATTATTAACGATTTTTCTATAATGTTAATACACGGTTTACAAACTATAATGGATAAAACTCTTGATTTTCTTAACATTGATAACTCTTTTCAAAATTTCGCATGTCTACAATAATTTAAATATCGTTTTTTTGAAACTCATTGAGTTGGATTAATTATAAACAAGATCATCAGAAATAGCAATGAAAATGTTTTTGCAAAGAGAACTATAAAACAAATTGGATTTTTCACAAGCAACAAAACTTGATATTTTTAACGAACGCGTAGGTTCTTTAACAACCTTTCCATTTGACATGCCAAATCTGGTCGTAACGTCTAGGCCGGGTTTGGGGTGTTACACATTACGTTAGGTTTTCTCCTCATCGTCTTGGTCACGCAGAGAACTCTATTTGATAATAATCTTCTTTTAGTTCTTTCAATATGATGCCATAACCCACCAGTTATGGTCTTATACAATATGGTCTTTCTATATGATGCCATAGCCCACCAGCTATGGTCTTACACAATATGGTGCCATGGACTTTTACTTTTAGAGAATTATGTGTAAAGTCTTGATGGACTCATTTAACAGATCTTTCATGCTTTGAAACCATATAGAAATTAACATACATTTCATTTCACATTATCTCATATATTCCAGAAGCATTCATACAGTTTATTTTGTCATTAAAACATCCATCTCTTACTTAACTTATCAGATTCCTTAGGAATTATTCATGCATAACTCATTTAGCTTTCATAGGGACTCACCTGACATCCACGAACAGTAGCATGGTCTCCAGATCCTAAACATCCAACATGAAAACTTAGTAATCACTACTTATAAGATATATAGATACCATTAAAACTCATTCATATAACTTTTATTATCATCAGAAGCCCTGTTAACTTTCATGCAAAGCCTTACTCTTTATTTACGATTAATGCTCGTAAACAGACTTACTCAATCAGAAGTCCACATGTAAGTCCAAATTACTTAACCTGAACATGAGACAGCCATTTGCATGAACTCCGATCCTTAAATTCAGCTTAGCAAGAGAGATCCTAATTAGCTCCAAAGCAAAACAGAAATGGTGTTTTCAAACAGAAGGAATAATATAACTCTATCTATTTTTCTTTTTCTAAAGCTCATATCAAGATATATATATAACCCATGTTTCTATAGTGGAACTTAACACGGGTCATCAACCTTCAACACTGCCCTTTCATGGGTTAACAGTTGTAAAGAAACATATACAAGAGTCCATAATCTTTACATATATTTGATTTACCCCATCGTTCATTCCTGGCTATCTCGTTAGAATGTAACTTGCACAGTAACTAGGAAAACTTGGTGTACTGTACATTTGGTGATCTCTTCCTTACCCAAAGAACCCTTAATACTCTTACAATTCCCTTCAATTTCGCATATATACTGTAACAACCCATTTTTAGTGAAATCAAAACAATGATTTTGGGACCACAAATTCGATGAGTAAATCTTTATTTTATTATTATTTTAATGTTTACGGGACTATATTAAGGCCGTGTTAGAATTTCGTTAAGAATTTTCGATGTTTGCATGCCTAATTAAGTGAAAAAGACTAAATTGTAAAAGGTACAAAAGTAGAGTTCTATTAGTTAAAGGTGTCAAATAGCTATGAAATTTTAAAGTGAGAGGACCTAAATGGCAATTAGACTAATTGTGATGTTAGTGGATATTCATGGATTTGGTTTTGTTGAAATTATGAATGTTTTTGAAGGTTAAAAATGTAAATGAGTAAATAAGGTTAAAATAAATAAAACAAAAAAATTCTCATTTTTACTAATATTTTTCCCGAAATTAAAAGAAAGAAACAAACACCATTTAAGCTTTCTAAGCATCCGGCTACGTTGTTATGCTTGCATGGTATGTTTTACAATTTCATTTTTAATTATTTTTATGTTTTTGAAGTCATTTTAACCTAATCCAGCTAGCCTGAGGATCAATTTGCAAAATTGTTAAAGAATTCAGGTTTTGCCATGAATGTTCTTGCATGATTCTTGAAGTTTAGTGAAAGATTATAAGTCATTGTTAATAAATAAGCAAGTTTGTAAAGTGATTTTTTGATGAAAATTGTATTTAGGGACTTACTTGTAAAAGTAGTAAAAGTTTAAGTTAAATTCATGAAATAGTTGTTTGTATCAGTTGATATAGGTCTCTAATGAATTCGACTAGCATGAGATAAGGATGAAAATGTTTAGATTTCAATTTATGAGCTTAAGGACTAAATTGTGAAAGAAAAAATGTTAGGGGCAAAATTATAATTTGTAAAAATATTAAATATGGACTAAATTGATTAATAGAAGTATTAAATGGATTGAATTTGTATATTTAGAGCAATATAGACTACATATAGAGTTAGATCGAGGAAAAGCTAAAGCATCGGATTAATCGACTACATTTTAACGCTCTGATTGTCGAGATAAGTTCATTTGAATAAATGTCATTTTAATGTTATTTTCAATCATATGATAATATGTTAATTTTATGTAATTAAATGATGAATATTCAATAATGCCATGACGGTTATCGAGTCCTGGTTAAACCTTAGGAATTCGTATGATACAAATGAGATGTCATTAGGGATTTCATATTTCGGGTGCTAGTCGTGAATGTCCTACCGATGGATGAGGTCCTGCATTTCTTACGGATACTCCATAGCTCGTGTGACTAGCATAATGTAGCTTACATTCCAACCCATAGCTCGTGTGAGCAGGCCCATTTCATAGCTCGTGTGAGCAACGATGTAAAGGAAAGGTTATGGCTATATGTTTAAGCACATTTCGTGTGAGCTTTCTCGGACGTCCATGATATTCTAAATGGTTCAACGAGCATGAAAAGGATAGGAACGATTAGTGTTCAAATGAACTATATCATGTAATTATGAAAATGATTGAAATGGTAAGATTCAATGGAAGTATGCTTATGTTAATGAAAATGATGAATTCAAATGTTGTGTGTTCATGTATAATGGCTTACCTTATGTTAAATTCAAGTGATTTATGTTTGAATGTGCTAACATGTAACAGCCCTTACCCGTGTTTAATGCCGAAATAGAGTACGAGGTATTATCTAACTCAAAACACATACTAACATGTATTTCTAGGGTATAAAAGTCTGTTCAAATTTAAAAACTTTTCAAACTTCTCCTTAACATCATTAAAATGGACCTACGAGGCCCAAAACACATCTTAGAACTTTTCGAGATCAAATCGAGTTCTTTGGAGAACTTTAGAAAATGCCACTAATAACAGGGGAACACGTCCATGTGGGATAGCGACACACCCGTGTGACTTGATAACATGGCCATGCTAAAGGACCGTGTAACTCACACGGCCTAAGTATATAGGGACACACCCGTGTCCCGCGCCCATGTGGATTTATTTCTAAATTCAAACCTACAGGAGTTTTCACATGGCCTGACACATGCCAGTGTCTATGGCCCTTATCCCTCACACGGCCATGACACGCCCGTGTCTTGGCCCGTGTGTAAAAACCTTGACATTTTGTTTCTGGCGTCATCATCCCAATAAGGTCACACGGCCAAGACACATGCCCGTGTCCTTAGACTGTGTGGTGAATTAAATTCCTAAATTCAAGTGTAGACTTTGCATGACTTGGGCACATGCCCATGTTTTATGGTTGTGTCTTCCACACGGCTGAGGCACACGGCCGTGTCTTAACCCTTGTGGTTACTACTGGGCATTCTGTTTTGCCAACTTAGGATGTAGGGGGACACACAACTGAACTACATGCCCATGGGGCAGACTGTGTGTCACACACGGCCTAGACACACACCCGTGTGTCTGTTCGTGTGGACAAAAACAAGGCTATTTACCAAGCCCTTTCTGCCACCCCTACTTACACCAACATAAGCCATATCAAGCAACCTATTAAATCATGCATATCAATACCAATTACTCAACCATGCAATTTACACATTCATGATAAACATAATCATTTTCATGGATTAGTAATAAGAATTAGCCATCAATTATGACCTTATACAAAATGATTTCATCTCTAAAATAAGCCAACACATTTGGCCAAAACAATATGACATTTTACAAAGACTAAGTCCCTATACATGCCATACTCGAAAAGATAAGTCTAACTATATCAAATATTCCAATTGATAGTGTGATCGAGCCTCCGACGTCCTTTAATCCCCGAGCTAGCTTAGCAATACTATAAGAAAATGGAGAGGAAAGAGAGTAAGCACAAAGCTTAGTAAGTCATAGGTAAATAATCATCAACAATTACCATGAATTCTCATGCTCATAGCATTTTATAAACTTGCACATGATTCTTGAATTAATAAAGGCATAACTTACTCATTTCACCCTTACTAATCATACATCATAATTCAAACTCATTTCTCATGAATCCCATGTAGGTACCTATATCACTTACAACATAATCATACACAAACTCTAACTTACCCGTTGAACCAATTGGAATACCAAAGGATACCAAACAAGCCTCACATAAGAGGGTAAAATGCCGATGTAATGTCCCAGACATGATCTTACACTAGCTCTTGTCTCAATGCCGATGCCATGTCCCAGACATAGTCTTACACCGACACTCATATTATGGCTGACACCATGTCCCAGACATGGTCTTACACTAGTACACACATCAATGTTGATGCCATGTCCCAGACATGGTCTTACACTAGCTTCCATAATGTGGCGGATGCCATGTCCCAAATATGGTTTTACACTAGCACACATATCACTCAAATGCCTTGGCTTGGGTATCCAATCTAAACCTAAGATCCAACCGTAAGTATATCACATCAACTCTAATTATGCATAATCATAGCAATAATCAAACAATTCATGCAATATCAATTTTTTAATGCATAAATTCAATAACATTGTATTATTTACGTACAACTTACCTTGGTATACAAAAAGTGAGCGACTAAATCGAGTTAATCTACTAGCTTGACTTTCCCCAATCTAGATCCGGAATCCATTTTTCTTGATCTAAAATGATAAAATTCACTCATTTAATCATCACATAAATCGAGACATTTCAAAATTCCTACTTTGGCAAAATTACTATTTTGCCCTTAAACTTTTACAAAATTACAATTTTACCCTATGCTTGTAAATAGATTTTAATCAAATTTCCTCCTTTAATAAGCCTATCCGAACCTTTATTACTCTTATATCAACTCACCATTTTATTTGTTTCACACATTTACTACCCATTTTACAACCTTTACAAAAAGGTCCATTTTAGGTGTTTTCATGGAAACTCCTTTAACAAAAGTTGTTTATTTAACAACCAAGTTTCATTTTCTTCCATAAAATCTCAGAAATCAACACTAATGTTCTCATGGAAAAACCCTAGACTCTCAACCATTTTGCAAAATAGCCCTATCATTACCTAGCTTAAGCTACAAGGGTTCCAAAAGTACAAATATTATCAAAAATGACCATCAAAAACACTTACTTGCAAACGTTTAAGTTGCTGAAAATTTTCAAGCTTTCCAAAGCCCTTCTTTGCTGAAAATTTCAGTGGTAGGGAGGATGAGGAAGAGATGATACCTTTTTCTCTTTATTTTATTTTATTTCTTGACAATTTATCACCAAAACCTCACCTAATCCCTTGGCAATCTTATTTCTTTGTCCCCTATGACCGGCCAACACATTCCTAAGGGCCTAATTGCACATTAAGGACCTCCAATTTAATATTCTATAGCTATTTGACACCTTCAGCTTGTAGAACAAAACTTTTATAGTTTATGCGATTTAGTCCTTTTTCAAAAATTAAGCATGGAATAACTAAATTTAATTCACCAAAATTTTCATGCACTCATATAATCACACTATAACGCATAAAATAATATTAAAATAATTTTCTTTGACCTCAAATTAGTGGTTCCATAACCACTATTCTGACTAGCCCAAAAATTGGGATGTTACAATTCTTCCCCTTAGGGATTTTCTTCCCCAAAAATCTTACCATTAAAAAAGATTTGGGTATTGGTCTCTCATGGCCTCCTCGGGCTCTGATAAACCGTAATATGAACATATTTTAATCCCACATTTAGCATACTTTTGGATGATTTATTCCTTTAATTATGGAAATAGGTGCTCCTAATCCTTTATTTTCATGTTTTATACCGGAGGATGAAAAGAACGAGAAACGGGCCAAAAATAGAGTAAATGGGCTGAATTATGAAATCGACACAGCCTGGGCCTGAGTCACACGGTCGTGCCTCATTAACAGACCCGAACACGACCTGGCTTCGACTTACACGGGCGTGTGCCATGGGCGTGTCCCTACCGTAGCAAAGAAGAGTTTCATTTGGAATAGGGTACTTAGAGGCAAAGAAAGGTAATCCAAAAGCCTATATAAACACCCTAGTGGCCAACCTTCAAGGGGGAGTTTAGCTAGGCCAAAGAGCCAAGCCAGAGGGGCTGAATTGTGGGATTCACTTGAAAAAAGCCAGTTGATTCATCTCTAGAAGTCGGAATCATACTCAAGACTGAGGATCTCTCCTTCAATTCCTTCAGGGGGTTTTAGGGTTTTCTTTATGTTTTTTTTTTTATATTTTCTTCTAAGATGTATTCTTTTATGATTTTGAACTAAACCCTCAGATATCTGAGGGAGATGAAACCTAATACGGATTTTGTTATTGTTTTCTAAGCTGTATGATAAATACTTGATTTGTTCTTAACTATGTGTTCTTAATTCTTGCTTTGATATTCCAGGATATTGATCCAAGTATTGATGTGCTTAGGCAGTGGAGCAAAAGTCCCTATTTAAGAGTAGATCTAGCATAGTTAAGTGGAGTTGATAGCAACCCTAGAAATAAGATGACGAAAATCTGCTAGATTAGGGTCAAACCTAATATGAGAGTCCATAGATCGAGTTAATGCAATTCTAGGGGTTTTAATTACAAAGAGATTTCAATTAATCAACCTAGGGTTAGACGTTAGTAGCCTCGAAAGAGGTATTAATATAAATTAGGGAATCCTACGGATCAAGTCAAGTAAATAAATCATCTGGTTCAGAGTTAGATAACAAGTGAAGTCTAGGTGGATTCTTCCTCGGGTATTGCCTTAATCAATTGGTTTTTCCCACAAGTATTTCCCAAATTCATTCTCTTTGTCTTAAGCATGTTTATTTTAGTAGTTAGTTAATTTTAGGTTAAACAACAATTCCTTTAATTCTTAGGTTAAATAATCAAAACAAAGTTAGTATTAGTACTTTTGGTTCCTTTGGGTTCGACAATCCGGTCTTGCCACTAAACTATACTATTGTTCGATAGGTGCGCTTGCCTCAAGTCGTTGTCACATTTAGTTTCTAGGCTAGACCATTCATTATATAAATTTTTAAGACTCTGACACACGATCAAGTTTTTTGCGCTTGTGCGGGAACTAAAATATTAAGAAAGCTCATTTTTTATTACTTTAGCCATATTTTATTTTATTTTTGCTATTAAATTTTATTTTTACTTTTCTAATTTTCTTTTTCTTTTTTTCTTTTCCTGGTAGGGACCTCTAGTTTATGACTAGAAGGAACCAGACATGACCACTACTTTACGACAGTGAAATTGAAAGCACGGTTCACAGAAATTGAAGAGAAATAAGGAGAAGCCTACAATATATACAAGAAGAGCAAGAAAATGAAATTAATACGAACGAAGAGATGGCTGAGAATAATCTGCTACCTCACGAGGTGGTCGAACACCACGCTTCTCGAACTATGTAAAATTATGCTAAACCTAATTTAACAGGAACTGAATTGAGAATTGTTAGGCCTGCTATAGCTGCTAATAATTTTGAACTGAAACCTAAAATTATACAAATGATTCAACAATTTGATCAATTTGATGGTTTGCAGGACGAAGAACCAAATACTCATTTAGCAAATTTTCTAGAATTATGTGATACCTTCAAAATAAATGGCATTTTTGATGATGCTATTCGTCCTCGGTTATTTCCCTTTTCATTAAGGAATAAAGCCAAGCAGTGGTTGAATTCTCTTCCACGAGGATCAATCACTACATGGGATCAAATGACCAAAAATTTTTTGTTAAAATATTTCCCGCCACCAAAATGACCAAATTAAGAAATGATCTCACTTCTTTTGTGCATATGGATTTAGAAACACTTTATGATGCATGGGAGAGATACAAGGATTTGTTGAGAAGGTGCCCACGCCATGGTTTACCCTTGACGCTACAGGTCTAAACTTTTTACAACGGTGTGAACCCATCAACCCGGTAGTTAATTGATTCAACAATCGACGGAACCCTGAATAACAAAACTCCTGAGGCAGCCTATGAGTTTATAGAGGATATGTCACTGAACAACTATCAGTGGCAAGTTACAAGGACAAGGCCAACACAAATAGCCAGAGTTTTCAACCTCGACGTAGTAAGCATGCTATCAAATCAGATCGAAATGTTAAATAAAAAGATTGATGGTTTGTGTGGTTCCTCGTACGTACATCCAATAATGCAATGTGATTCAAATCTAGGAGGCGTGGCGAATCTTGAGTACCCACCCAACAATCCGGGCATGGAAAGCGAACAAATAAACTATACGGGTAACAATTTCAGATCTCAAAATAAACCTTATAGTAATATTTATAATCCAGGTTGGAGGAACCACCCCAATATTTCGTGGGGTGGTCAATGAAATCAGAGACAACAACTTCCTCCAAACTTCTAACAATAGCCCTACCCACAGGAAAAGAAGCCGAACTTTGAGGAGATGCTGACAAAATTCATATTGGTGTCAGAAACTCGTTTCCAAAACACCGAAATAACACTTAAAAATCAACAAGCATCGATTAAAGGAATCGAGAACCAGTTAGGGCAACTCGCTAAGCTGATCTCCAAACGACCACAAGGTAGCTTGCCAAGTAACACTGAGACTTACCCAAAATAGCATATTCAAGCCATAACAACTTATGACAGTGAAGGGATAGTAGAATCTGAACCTGAGCCAAGGCAAAAACCTGTGGTAAGTGAAGGAAAGGTTGAGGTAAGCCAAGAAAAGTCAAAACTGATAATTAAAGAATACCAACCTCGTATACCATATCCCGATGCGATAAAGAAAGACAATTCAGATGAACAGTTTGGTAAGTTTCTTAAACTTTTAAAGAAATTACATTTTAACTTACCGTTTCTTGAAGCTCTTTCGCAGATGCCAAATTAAAAGAAATTTTTAAAAGAGCTTTTGATAAATAAGCAAAAGTTAGATGAGGAGTCGCATGTGGAATTAAATGTAGTATGCTCAACAATGTTGCAAAACAGGCTACCAAAAAAATTAAAAGATCCAGGAGTTTTACAATTCCATGTTTAATTAGTAGTTTATCTATTGATAATGCTTTAGCTGATTTTGGGGAAGCATCAATGTTATGTATCATAAAATGTTTAAACAGCTAGGTCTAGGGAAACCCAAGCAAACTAGGATGAGTATTCAACTAGCTGATAAGACTATTTGAATTCCTAGGGGCATAATTGAAGATGTACTAGTTAAAGTTGTCAAACATACAAGTAACATGTTTTTTCATTTACCATTTTAGTGGGCATTTTCATTTATCAGGCTATATTGAGTAGGTGATCATTTCACATATTTATGAAATTGAAAAAATTCACAAACACAAAATTTAAATCAAGCGTAAAAACATATACAATTTAGTTACATGAACTTACCTCGACAAAGGTTCGTGTACTTAAAATCTACTAATCTGACATTTTCCTCCTTCCTCATTCTAACTCTGAGTTTGGTTTATCCATATCTATATGAGTATATTTAACATCAATTTATCATATTTTACATTCATGTGGACCAAATTTTCATCCTAGGGAAAATTACTATTTTGCCCCTAACTTTTCCATAAATTCCATTTTTGTCACTAGGCTCGAAAAATGAAACTCGTACAAATTACTCCCTATTCCAAGCCTAACGAAAGCCCATTACAAATTTTACAGCACATATATTCATAAAATTTCTGAATTTTTCCTTCAATTTCACAAGTTTACATTTTAGTCCCTAAATCATGTTTTCATCAAAAATCACTTTGTAAAAGTTGTTTATCTATCAATAATCTTTCATTTTCTACCATAAATTTCTAATTTCAAACATATAGTCCATGAACCATTTTTCATATCTTGATAAATTTTCAATTTAATCCCCCAAATATATAGTTTAGACTATCTCGATTCCAAAAATATCAAAATTACTAAAAACGAGATAAGAAAACTTACCCAATTTGGCCATGAAAGTTTATTCTCTCTCTCCTACGATTTCCATGTTTTATTTTGGGGAAGAAGATGGGAAAATAAGATGATATCTATTTTATCATCTTTTAATTAATTAAAATTTTCACTTTCCAATTTAGTCCTTACCCTTTTTCTATATTTCCATGGATGAGTGACCAAGAAAAATCTACATACTTTTCTTAATGGTCCAATTGCTATAAAAGGACCTTAAATTTTGAATTCCATAGCTATTTAATCCTTATAGCTACTAGAATTTAAATTTCACATTTTATGCGATTTAGTCCTTCTCGTAATTGAGCACTCAATCGATAAAATTTTTGTACCAAAATATTCACATGTCATATCTATCATAATATAGAACATATAATAAAATAAAAATAAATTTTATTTTCGGCTCGGATTTGTGGTCCCGAAACCACTGTTCCAATGTTACTGAAATTTGGGCTGTTACACCTTATGCTGTAATGCTTTTTGGGATTCCCAAGAAACCAATGGAAAAATAACAAACTTGAAGAATAATAAGGAAAAGGGTAACCTAGGTATTGATTTCATGAAACATAGAGGAATTTGGTTGTCATGTCGCGACACCACTTCAAAATGTCGAGACAAAGAACAAAATTTTGATTCAGGAATCTGTCCTCGATGTCGCGACATCACCTAGGGATGTCGTGACATTATTGCGTAACTCTAGTTTTTGAACTAACCTAACTATTGAAATATTTTAGGTTAATTATGTTATGATTCTTTTTCTTTAACTGTTTATTTAGTAGAACTAGATCATAACTCTTGAATAATTTATTCTTTCTTTCTAATTTATAAATATGTCACATAGCCACCTTATGTTATCATTAACAAGGATGAAATTATAGGCAACACTCTTTTATCAGTAATAAAGGTTAAATTGCAGGCATAATAAGAACATATTATCAAACGACTAGTTTCAGCGCAAGCGCTTCAAGCCTAGCTATTGAGTTTCAAGAAGGCGACATGGATAAGTATCTGCAACAATTACAGTTGTACACTTCTACTCAAGAATAGGGATTTGACCTTCTAATGAGGAATTGCGAAGGAATATGGGAAAACGTAACTAAAAGGGAATGATCAAAATTTTGTCTACCTGCCGAAGAACCCCTAATAATTCCTGTGGTGCAAGAATTTTATCAGGCATTAAAAAAAAGGAAGCAGCTAAAATGTTCTAAGAGACACGCTCCTTTGTGAAGGTCAGAGGCATTAATGTTCCGATAACTGAGATGAGTATTTTCCAAATTTATGATGCACCATATTATTATCGCGATTATCTTTATAAAACAGATTTGAAGGAATTCAGAAACATTGATACGAAGGAAATATTGAGATTCCTAACGGAAGGGAAAGAGATGTGGACATATAGAACGGGGACATCAATACCTGAAACTTTCAATCAGGAGCTAATGACACCAAAAGCCAAGATGTGGATGAAATTCATATGTTCAAGAATATGGCTTATAAAAGAGATGTCTGATATTAGTCCAATTCATGTGATCATAACCTATGGGATCCTCTAAAAGAAGCAAATATGTATCAGAACATTGATATAAACATGGTTCATTGTGCGAGGAATTTAGGAAAGAGAATATTTTTCCTCATCTAATTACAAAATTATGTCAAAAGGAAGGAGTACCCATTGAATAGATGGATAAAACTATGAATCCTCCAAGGAAATTACTTGGTGGTGATTTATTCAAGCAATTTATTCTTCTATAGATGAAACGAAAAGAGGAAAGGAGAAAAATGAGGATTTCAAGAAGATGAAGACTAATATTCAAGAGTAATCTAGTAGGATTAGGAGTAGACAAATTTAGGAAAATTGAATGTTTATTTCTTTATTTGTACTTTTTATTAATAAATAATTACTTTAGGGATTGTATTAAATTTTAGAGTGATGTAAATCTATTTTTAGGATTAGAGACACATACATACATACATAATTCTTTGTTTTGAAGTTTTTTTAATTTTTTTTCTTAAAAATAACCCAACACGATGATGACACAAACAATTTGAACTTTATACGAGCAACGGAGGAAGCACTCACCAATAGGAGCTGGAATGATCAAAATCAACTGGGTAACTTCTTTCATTATCTTTTTATGGGCTATACGTTGAGGACAATGTATCAACTAAAGTGTGGGGGGTAACATAAGAAATTTGTTTTTAAATTTTTCTTTGATTTTTCTTGTCTTTTGTGTGTTTGAGCCTGTAGAAATACAAGTAATTGGTTAGGAGCATGTACATTGGTTGTTTGTGTTTATGAATAAATTTGGCATGATGATAGGTGATTTTAAATTTTTGATTATTAGACAACTACATGTTACACTGTAAATAGGCATTAAATAATCAACTATACCAAGTGATATAGAAAATAGTACGAAATATAAATGGTTGAATTTGTATTTGTTTGGTTAATTAAATTTGTGCATGTTGAGATATTTAAGGATGACATAAGGCATTGTTTGGAACACATCCAGAGCTAAAAATTTTTCGTATTTATATTTCACCTTTAGTACCAATTTTTGAGTATGTTGATACTTCTTGATGAACCCCATTACAAGCCCCGAGCCTGAAAATGTTAATTTGTATTTGCCCTTTTTCTTTGGTCCTACATTGCACAATTATAAATGTCTAGACATACGTATTGAGGGTTAGGTAGATACCTCATGATGGAGTTTGTAAAAAAAAAAAAAACAAATATTGGTGTGATATAGGAACTATAAGTTAGCCTAATGTGCAAAAAAAAATATCCAAAAAGGGATTTAGTATGAGTAGAAAAAGTCTTAAATTAGAGAAAAATCATTCATGAATGAGATGTATTGAAAAAGAGAAAAGTCACAAAGTCACAAAAGAAAGAAAAACTCGTTCACTATTGCACAAAAACTCATAGGGCTAGCCGTAGTTACTATGTCATGCTATGACTTCCTATATATGGAGAGACAAGGAAGGTGAGAGAAGGAGACATAAGGCAGTGAGCGGGTAAGGGTCACTAAGGGGGAAAAATAGGGACCAATACAATGTGCCAAACTATTTTCATGTTTGTAACCATTTTTTATGCTTAATGTTTTTGAATGTCATACCTATCCTAAGTCTTAGAAGGTTAGAAGCCGAAAAGTCCTATATGACCTAAATTATCCTTATACATGAATGGACATCATACAGAACATATGCATAAATGACTATTTGTATTCTGCTCGGATAATCAAAGTACTTGTATGATCTATTAATGGATTCCTACATGTGAGACCCTTAATATTTGTATACTTTGTAAAATACTAAACTTAGATGTTTGTGGTCAAAAGTGGTAAGTCAACTACTCATCATGTTAAGATTATTTATAATTATGAAATGCCTAAGTCATATACTCCGAAGTCAATAATTGTATCATATTTGCTCAAGGGTCATCATTTTATTATTTTTTTTATGTTGCTTGAGGACAAGCAATGACTTAAGTGTAAGGGAGTTTGATCTTCCGTAATTTGGTAAAGCAGATTAAACTAGTTTTCTCACTTAAAGAGCCTAAAGACAAGCATTTCTGTTATATTTTAGTTAAGTTTCTTTATTTTTACTTGTATTTAATAAAATGTGTTAATTGAGTCTTTTATTGACCTTAAGGGCTGAATGAGGCCTAAGTGAGAGCTAATGTACTTCGTGAGTGTGCAAGAGACTATTAGAAGACATTTTAGGCCGATTATAGATGCTAAGTCACAACACAGGAGGTCTAATATTGCAACATCGAGAGCAGAATGGGGAAAGTATGAAACTACCTTTGATGTCGCGACACTGGCTAAGGGTGTCGCAATGTACCCCTGAAGACATCCTAAGGAGGAGAATACTGACTTTGATGTTATGACATAGGTCTAGTTGTGTCGCGACATCGACTCTGGGATAGAAAATAAATATAAAGAAAGGGTGTTTTGGTCTACAGAATCGAACTTAAAGCTCAATAACATCAACTGACCTAGTGTTAAAGACGATAGCCACCTGAAATCTATAGATGGGCTCTTTTGGCACATGTTATGGACGCCATTCCCATAGCCTTGATTCTTTCTTTCTTAGGTTTTTCAGAATTTAGTTTATTTGTTCGTTGCTTTCCTTCAAGAGATCTTATTTGTAAAAATGATCAACTTCTGGGGATTCGTATGATTATTTATATAAATCAGGCTTTTCTTAAACTCTACACTTTATTTCATTCACCATGTTTTATTCTTTCATCTATTCTACGTTGTTTATGAAAGAAATGAGGAGCTAATCCTTCTAATGGGGATTAGCGATAGAGGTATGATCTATTAACTATTTTGTAGGGTTAATTAATGGATCAACTGTTTGGGAAAGGAAGAGCGTGAAACAAACCTTAGGCCTGACAACCCCTGGAAGTCACCAAGGTAGCAATTAACCCAAAATTGATATTACCCATCCTTGAACACCTGCACGCCAAGCCAGTATAGACTATGAGGTTGGAAGATAAGTAGTTCTTGCTGACTTATTATGTTAGTAGAAGATCGGAAGATCTTTCTAGGGTAGCAATTAGTTGGTTAACGAGGAACCCAAAATAATAATTGATTGGGATTGCCAAAGTAAGCTAATCACCCATCATCAGATTTTATTCCTTTTACTTTTTGTATCTCTTGAATTTAGTTTTCTTTTATGTTATTTTTTTATTATTATTAAGTACTATAAAAATCCAAAAAATATCTTATTTATGTTTCGTTCGTACTATAACTTGATTAAAGGATTAAATAGATCTTTTAGTGTGTAGGTTAAAATTGATCTAGCCTTTGCCTCCATAGGGTATGATCCTCGAAGTACTCACTTACTTCGTTGTAACACTATATTACAACTAGACCCATGTAACAACCCTTACTCGTATTCAACACCAGAGCAGGGTAAAAGGCATTACCGGACATAAACACAAGCAAACACACATTTCGAGTCATAACTTCCATTCAAATTAAAAACTTTTCATACACATTCATATCATCCCTAAAACGAGCATATGAGGCTCAATACAAACTTTGGAAAATTTTACAACACTTAGAAAATTTTTCATGTTACAGGGCTCACACGCCCGTGTGACCCTTAGACACGCCCATGCTACAGGCTGTGTTTAAAATAGGGAGCTCTTGACTTGTGCCTCACGCCCATGTGCTAGGGAGTGTAGTCGATTTAATTTTCATAATTTTTCATAAAATAGGTGCAGACTTCATACAGTCGAGACACATGTTTGTGTCCAAGGCCGTGTGGCACACACAGCCGAGACACACGCCCGTGTCTCTATCTGTGTGCCATATTCTAGACATTCTATTTTGCAACAATTAATGTGCAGTGAACACACGACTGAAATACGTGCCCGTGGGGCAGACCATGTGTCACACACAGCCTAGACACACGTCTGTGTGTCTACCAATTGCTACCCTTGCTTTTACATACATACACAACATCATATAGCACCTATCTAAGCATATTACATCCAACCAAATCAGCCACAATCCAGACATCAACACATCATTCACATGCTACCATCTATCATGCACAAACATCACATGCTTATAAACTCAAATCATGTAAATTCCCACATCCATGAAAGGCTTCATCATATAAATTGATCATACCAATTGTAGCCAATATTCAATGGCCTTATACAAAATAAACTTTCAACCAATATATGCCAACACATTAGGCCAAATAAATTATGACACATAACAAAATGACCAAGTCCCCTATACATGCCATAACTCAAAATGTAGAATTCATTGTTACCAAAATAATAGTTGATAGTGTGAATGGATCTCCGACGATCTCCGATCTTGAGCTAGCTTGGTGACACTATAAGGCAAGGGAAAGAAAAGGGAGTAAGCTATATAGCTTAGTAAGTTCATATGCAAATAATAAACATCATTAACCATACAATTTCCATATATGTAACATTCGCATATCAACCTAAATTCATTAAAACTTCATGTACATAACATACTCAATCACATTCTTACCAATAGTTTATCATATATCGAATTCATTTCCTTTGAGCTTTTCGTACATACCTGCACCAACTCGTAACATAATCACATACTTTCTCATCTTTGTCATACCTGTTGAACCACTTGGAATACTATTGGATACATGAAAATCTTTGCACATAAGTGCCACATATGTAGTCAACGCTACCACAAATCTCATAACACATATAAGCTCGCTCTCGAGCTATCCTTGGGCCTGCTTACACAAGCTGTCAGTCGAGACATAGCTATCCAGTGCTACTCACACAAGCTGTCAGGTATTCGCAACATATTTTGGTATACCGAGCCACCGGTAAGACGTACAAGACTAGCACCCGGGACACATAAATCACATAATCACATGGGTTCCTAGTGACATGTCACTTGAATCCTAATATATTCCTAAGGTTCAACAGGGATTTTCTCTCTTGCCAGAACTTCATCAAATACACTCATAGAATCAATCATACATTTCATGCAATATCAAAACATTAAAATACAAATATAACATTACATTATTTACATACGAACTTACCTCAGTATAAAAATAGTAGAATTTGACCTAATCGTCAATTACTTTGTTTTTCCCCTGGTCTAGGACCGTACCTCATTTTTATTAATCTATAATAACAAATTTAACTCATTCAATCATCACATTATTCAATTCAGCCAAAAATCATATTATGTAAAATTACATTTTTGCCCCTAAACTTTTAATATTTTACATTTTAGTCCCTATGCTCGTAAAATGAAATATGTTCAATTTATTTAATACACAAGCCTAACTAAATTATTTTTTATGCCCATACTAGTCCACATTTTTCATTTAATCACACGTTTACTATAAATTTTATAATTTTTCAAATAGGTCCTTTTTAACATTTTTACCAAAAATCACTTAGCAAAAGTTCTTTTTCCAACCTTAAATTTGTATAATCTACAATTAAACATCAAAATACAAAAATATCTAACACGGTCCAAACCCTAGACCTTAATCATACTCCAAATTAGTACTAAAAATAGGTAGAACGAGTTACAAGGATCTCAAAAACATAAAAATCATTAAATACGAGGCTAGAACAGACTTAAAATCGATAGTGGAAGCTTGAAAAACACTAGCTATGTCTTCCTCTTGAAATTTTTCGCCAAGGGGTGGAAGATGAGCAAAAATTGGCTTTTAATTTGATTTTTAATTCATTTAATTAGCCAAATGACCAAAATGCCCCTAACTTAAAACATAAAATTTCTCTTACTTCATGTCCTTTTTTGTCCACTAACTTAACCAATGGTCTAATTACCATCTAAGGACCTTCAATTTAAAGTTTCATAGCAATTAGACACCTCTAGCTTCTAAAACATAAATTTTACACTTTTTGCAATTTAGTCCTTTTAACTAAATTAAGTGTCCAAACGTCAAAATTTTCGAACAAAATTTTCGCGAAATCATTCCATAAAATTGTAGACCATAAAAATATAATAAAAATAAATTTTTCTACGTCAGATTTGTGGTCTCGAAACCACTTTTCTGACTAGACCCAAAATCGGGCTGTTACAACTCTCTCCCCCTAAGAATTTTTGTCCCCAAAAATCTTACCAAAAAATAGGTTTGTAATAGCTCGATTTTGGGCTAGTCAGAACATTGGTATTGAGACCACTAATCCGAGGTTGAGAAAAATTATTTTGATAATATTTTATGTGTTATAACTTGTTTATAATGATGCATGAGAATTTTGGTACTTTAATTTTAGTGATTGTTGGCTTAATTGCGAAAAAAGACTAAATCGCATAAAGTACAAAAGTTTCAAATTACAAGTTAGAGGTGTCTAATAGTTATAGAATATAAATACAGGTCCTTAAAGTGCAATTATGCCTGCCTAAAGGTCATGGCCGGCCAAGGGGACAAGGGAATTAAAAATTTGACAAGGGTTGGTGACATTAGTTGACTAAATGAATAAAATAAGATAAAATAAACAAAGGCTATCATCTTTTCATTTTCTTTTCTTCTCCCACCGAAAATATCGGCAAGTTTAAGAGTTTGGAAGTTTGAAATTTTTAGCTACATCTCATCCTTGCAAGTAAGTCCTTTTGATGATTATTTTTGACGATTTTTTGTACTTTTAGAGTCCCCAAAGCTTAAGCTAGCTAATGAGGGGACTAAATTGCACTATGGTTGAAAGTCTAGGGACTTGCCATGAGAGTGTTCATGATGTTTGCTGAGTTTTTATGGAAGAAAATGGATGTTAGTGAGATGAGAAACAACTCTTGTGAAAGGTGTTAGCATGAAAACACCTAAATAGGACTTGAATGCAAAGATTGAAAATGTGTAATAAATGCATGAAATAGTTGAAATTATGAGTAGTTGTAAGAGTAATAAATGTTCAGCTAGGCTTGTTTAATGAGAAAATGAGATGAAAAATGATTTACGAGCCTATGAGCAAAATCATAATTTTTACCGTACAAGGGTAAAATCGTCATTGTTGCCTAAGTTGAGATTATGATGTAATGTGGTTATAAAATGATTGAATGAGTGAAATTTTGATGTTACAGATCAAGAAGAGCGCAAAATTAACCTTGACCAGGGAAAAGGAAAGGTTTCGGATTAAACCGCAAACTAACACTTTTTGCACCGAGGTAAGTTTATGTCTAAACGATGCATTTTAAATATACATGTTATTACTTATTGGTGAATTGTAAGATTGAGAATATATATATGATTCAAATAAATTGAATTGGTAGATAAAGAATAATCTTCGTATGAAAGTTAAATTAGATATGTAAGTGTTGAATATTACCCGTAGTAATTAATGGTGGGCTATGTGCAATACCATCATATTATTCATGTACGATGGGTTGTAACAGTCTAGTTTATACCCTAGTTAAAATAGTGGTTTCGGGACCATATATTCGAGTCTGTATAATATTTTAATATTATTTTCTATACCGTAGATATGTGACTAAGCATGTGTTTAAATTCCGTAAGCTAATTAGTTAGTTTGAATGTTTAATTTGAGCAAAGGATTAAATTGCACTAAATGTAAAAGTTGCTTGCTAATTGCTAAAGTACCAATGTGTTGTGGCTTTGTTGAGGTGGAGTCCTTATGTTGTTATTATGCCAACTTATAGTTAATGGATGAATGAAAGACAATCATGCCCTTGCTACATGTTTGTTTTAATTGTTTAATGAAAGGTTAAATTTGTAAATGGATTATTATATATGATATATTGGATAAAACATAACAAAATGGCCATTTTATCCATCCCACTTTGGCCGAATATAGCAAAGAAAAAGGAAGAACTTGAGCTTTAAGGGTTTTGACTATTTCAAGCTATAATTTAGGTAAGTTTTGACTTCAATTTTCGATAATTTCTACGTTTTTACAATCGTTGGTTTGAGAGCTACTAAACCTATGTCTCAATTTGATGAATTGATATTGTTTGTGTAAAATGCCATTGATGCTATGTTGAGTTTTGTGATGTTTTATGATGTTAAATGAAAGATTTAAGCTTGATGAACATGTTTTGTTCTTGAAGTTTTGTTGAATTTAACTAAATAGGGCTAAATTATGAAAATGGTAAATTGAGGGACTAAATAGCAAATTTGATGAAATATTTGGGCTTATATAGTCCCTAGAGAGGTTCGGACAAGCATGTGTGTGTGTGGATTTTGTGAAATTGATGTTTTGTGAAAAATAGACTAAATTGTTAAAGTGTGCAAATATGAGGGTTAATTTGCAAATAGCCCTAAATATGTGTCTTTGGATTTAATTGAATAAAATAGTGAATAAAAGGATAAATTTTAAATATGTTTAGATCAAGAACCAAGGAAAACGGATTTAGATCGCGGGAAAGCGAAAATAACCGAGTAGCCGTTTCCGTTCGATAAACCAAATCCGAGGTAAGTCACTATGCAAATAAACTTATTTGTATTGAATTGAATATATGTATTCTTATGTCTATCGATGAAAATGAATGAGTATGAGATGCTAAGTGCGTGAGTTCCGAAAAAAGTTCGATATAGTGATAAAGCCGAGAAGTCTTGTATGAACCTATGAATAGATAGGATTAGCTATGCCATAACATAGGTATCTGTTTTGTTTTATCATGTAAGACCACATCCGGGACATTGGCGTTGATTTGAAATTTCATATAAGACCTCGTCTGGGATGTAGGTATCGATATGAATTCTATGTAAAAGACCTCGTATGGGACGTAGGCATCGATATGAACTTTATGAGTAAGACCATGTTTGGGACATCGACATCATATTGACTCGTGTAAGACCACGTCTGGGACGTTGGCATCGTTATGATCTGTACGAGTAAGACCTTGTCTGAAACAGTGGCATCAATATACGAGTACATGTAAGACATCGTCTAGGACATTGGCATTGTACTACTATTCTGAGCTTTCTGAGTATCCTACTAGGTTCCTAAGGGTTCAACGGGCAAGTCTGCAATACGAATGGTATATCCAAGTTATGATTCAATTAAGTTAATGAATACCCGATTCAGGTACATTGAATGTGCATTAAGTATCCATGAATGGTAAGTATGCATATTACTTTGATTTGAAGAAATGTATGTTTGAATAGGATAATGTGAATGAGATGCAAGGAAGATTGTTAATGAGCCATGTGCTTCAAATGAGTTTTGAATGGATAAAAGAGACCAATGTAGTCATAAGTATGAATCAAGCATGTACTTGTTAAATTGTTAAGTGAATGAGAGGTGCAAAAGTTTCAAATTGCATTTATGCTTTTTATGCCAAGTTTATTTGTATATGACTTACTAAGCTTTTAGAAAGCTTTCTCTGTGTATGTGTTTTCTCTGTTTTATAGGTCGTCGAAGCTACTGAAGGCTCGAGATTGTCAAGGATCATCATCACATTACAAAAACTTATTTTGGTACCCTTTTGAAAATGTATATGGCTAAATATGGCATGTTTATGCTAAATAAGTGTATATGTTTATGAAGTGAGCATGGCCATGTGTTTTGGCAAGTTTAATTTGGTAATATGCTTGAATGAAGGCGATATTTGATGCATATCTTGGTAAGGTAGAAGCTTATGAAGTAGCCAAGTTTATGGTTAGTTAAATGATGAAGTTTTACTTTGGTTATGTATGTGTTATTGTTTTGAAAGATGATATGAATGATTTGGCTATTGAATGTATGGGTAAAGTGAACCATTTGATATTTTTTGGTTGCCATATATGCATATTATGTTCAGATATATATTGCTTGTAGGAAGACCCTAATTGGGTGGCATATTGGTCTTGTAAAAGGGCCTATAATGTTACATGGTTGAGGCACACGAGCGTGCCTAAGACCGTGGGTAAATTGGCAGAATGTGGCTTAAATTGCACACGGCCTCGACACGGGTGTGCTTGGTGGCTGTGTGAGAAATGGTAGTATGTGATCTAGTAGTACACGGCCTTAGCACACGGGCGTGCTTGGTGACCGTGTTGAATTTGGCAGTATACCACCACGGGGAGGACATACGAGAGTGTCCAATAGCCGTGGGTGAGGCACGGCCTACCCCCACGACCATGTGTCCCCTATATGTTAGAAAAGTTTGAAATTTTTATGAAATTTCTTATGTGTTTCAGTTTAGTCCCGACTCGATTTATAAGCATGATTAAGGTCTCGATGACCTACTTAAGGGACATTATGATTGATATTGATGAATGGTTGTACATTAATTCTGTAAATGTTTCTGATCTGTCTGGTAACGCCTTTAACCCTAATCTAGTTATCAGACATGGGATTGGGGTGTTACATTTTGTTGGTATTAGAGCTACGGTTTAGTCAGTTCTCAGATAACGTAGCATGTCAGAGTCTACCTATTCATGCCATATGTTTGAACTATGATAGTGTAATGAATCCTGATGTATAAATGTGATTTCTTTATAGCAATGGATCCCAAAAAAGCCGTAGCTGACAATTTAGAAAGTAATATGCCTGCTTCCGCGCAAGGTACAGAGCCTTCTGATTCGAGACTGGCTACGATCGATTAAGAGGGAGAAGCTAAACAAGCTTTCTTCCAGATGATGAGTGAGTGGTTCACTCAGTTTGTAAAGAATAACCTGACTGTTTCGCAACCTCTGCCCCCGGTTAATCCCTCTCAAACATCCAATATACCTCCGACTGCAAATCTAAATTTGTTAAATAAGCCTTCGGTTGACAAGATCCGTAAGTATGGGGCTGAAGAATTCTGAGCTACTAAGAATGATGATGCTTAAAAGGCTGAGTTTTGGTTAGAAAACACGATTCAAATATTTGATGAGATGTCTCTGACTCTAGAAGAATGCATAAAGTGTGTTGTGTTGTTACTTCGAGATGCAACATATCAATGGTGGAAAACTTTGATTTATGTTGTTCCGAGAGAACGAGTCACATGGGATTTCTTTCAGACTGAGTTTTGGAAGAAATATATCAGTGAGAGATTCGTCGATCAGAAACAAAAAGAATTTCTGAAACTAAAACAAGGCCGTATGACTATTACAGAATATGAACGGGAATTTGTCAGGTTGAGTCAGTACGCTCGTGAATGTGTATCTTCTGAAGCTATAATGTGCAAAAGATTTGAAGATGGTTTGAATGAAGATATTCGTCTGCTAATCGGGATTTTAAAGAGCTCGTTGTACTCGTTGACTGAGCTTGCAAAGCTGAGGCACTCGGGAAGGATAAAAGAAAAGTTGAGTCTGAAGCTCGTGATATAAAAAAGAGAATTCAGAGTAAATCATTTCAGTCTGCTCCGAAAGGATTTCAAGATGACCAAATTCGTTCTAGGGATAACGCAAGACACTTGAACAGGACCCGAAATAGATTGTAAATGAGTTCCAAAATCCCAGCAACTTTTGTGGCCAGTGTTGGTAATGTTTGATCTGAGAGACCTGAATGTAAACATTGTGGAAAAAGACCTCTGGGAAGCTGTTGATTAAATGATATTTCTTGCTTCATATATGGATCGCTTGATCATTTTATCCGTGATTGCCCTGAGCCTGTCGAACCAGAGACTGTTCAAAATTCGAGATCTGATAATGCACCTGCGAGAGGTAGACCTTCAAAGAATACAAGAAATGTTGGTGGTAGTCAGAGAACTACGAGAGACAATGTTGTCAAATCTGAAGCTAGAGCACTGCCAGAGCATATGCTATCCGAGCTCGTGAGGAAGCTTCATCACCTGATGTGATAACTGGTACTTTTACTCTTTATGATACTACTGTGATTGCTTTTATAGACCCTGGTTCTACGCATTCATATATATACATGAATTTAGTATTCAGCAAGACTTTGCCTATAGAGTCTATTGAGTTTACTATAAAAGTATCGAACCTCTTAGGTAAAAGTGTCCTTGTTGACAAAGTATGCAAGAACTGTACGTTAATGTTTCGAGATATCTTTTTCCCTACTGATTTGATACTTTTTCCATTTGATGAGTTCGATATTATTTTGGGAATGGATTGGTTGTTTCTGCATGATGCCGTTGTGAACTATAAAAGAAAATCTATTGATTTAAGAAGTCCGAATGATGAGATTATACGGATTGAGTCTGATGATTTGAATGGATTGCCTGCTATGATATACGTTTTGAAAGCTCAGAGTTATGTGAAAAAGGGGTATGAATCATATTTTGCTTATGTGATTGATTCAAAAGTATCCGAGAAGAAAGTTGAATCAGTACCCATTGTTTGTGATTTTTCTGATGTGTTCCCTAAAGAGTTACCAGGTTTACCTCCGATTCATGAAGTTGAATTTGGTATTGAATTGTTGCCTGGTACGACACCTATTTTGATAGCTCCATATAGAATGGCACCAACAGAGTTGAAAGAGTTAAAGTCACAGCTACAAGAATTGACCTATAGAGGGTTTGCTAGACCGAATTTTTTGCCTTGGGGTGCTCCTGTTCTGTTTGTGAAAAAGAAAGATGGAACGATGAGAATGTGCATTGATTACCGTCAGTTGAATAAGGTGACCATAAAGAACAAATATCCTTTGCCTAGGATTGTTGACTTATTCGATCAGTTAAAAAGAGCTACTGTATTTTCAAAGATTGATCTGAGATTAGGATACTACCAATTGAGAGTTAAAGATTCAGATATTCTGAAAACTGCCTTCAGAATGAGGGATGGGCATTAGTTATGCCATTTGGACTAACCAATGCTCCTGCTGTTTTTATGGATCTGATGAATAGAATTTTCAGACCCTACTTAGATCAATTTGTTGTAGTATTCATAGATGATATATTGATATATTCACGGAATGAAAATGAGCATGCTGAACACTTGAGGATTATGTTGCAAACTCTGCGAGAGAAGCAATTGTACGCAAAATTCAGCAAATGTGAATTCTAGTTGAATGAGGTCAGTTTTCTGGGGCATATTATGTCAGCTTCTGGGATTCGTGTTGATTCGAGCAAGATTTCTGCTATTCTGAATTGGAAACCTCTGAGAAATGTATCTGAAGTTCATAGTTTTCTGGGTTTAGCTGGTTATTACCGTAGATTTGTAAAGGGGTTTTTAACAATAGCTACTCCGTTGACAAGATTACTTCAGAAAGATAGCAGATTTGAATGGTTGAATAAATGTCAGAGAAGTTTTGATCGGTTGAAAACTCTGTTAACAGAAGCTCCAATGTTAGTACAACCAGAATCGGGTAAGGAATTCGCTGTATACAGTGATGCTTCGTTAAACAGTCTGGGATGTGTTTTGATGCAAGAAGGCAAAGTGGTAGCTTATGCTTTGAGACAATTAAAGCCTCATGAAAAGAATTATCCGACACACGACCTTGAATTAGCTGCGATTGTGTTTGCACTTAAAATGTGGCGTCATTATTTGTACGGAGAGAAATGTCATGTGTTTTCAGATCATAAAAGTCTGAAATATCTAATGGCCCAGAAAGATTTGAACCTGCGTCAAAGAAGATGGTTAGAACTGTTAAAATATTAGGAGCTTGTGGTAGATTATCATCAGGGTAAAGCAAACGTCGTTGCTGATGCGTTGAGTAGAAAGTTATTGTTTGCACTGCGTGCTTTGAATGCTCAGTTACATTTGTCTGATGATAGTCTTGTGATAGCTGAATTGAGAGCGAAACCGTTATTTTATAGCAAATATGTGATGCTCAGAAGGTTGATAATGAATTGTTGTTGAAACGAGCTCAGTGTGAATTGAATTCTAAATCTGAATTTCAAGTTGTAAATGATTGTTTGAGATTCCGAGATCTAATCTATGTTCCAAGAAATCCAGAGCTGATTTAATTGATTTTGGGTGAAGCACATAACAGTCGCCTATCTATCCATCCTGGAAGTACAAAGATGTATCATGTTTTGAAACGACACTACTGGTGGTATGGTATGAAATGGGACATTTCTGAATTTGTTTCAAAATGCTTAGTTTGTTAGCAAGTGAAAGCAGAACATTAAGTTCCGTCTGGGTTGTTATAGCTGATTCTGATTCCTGAATGGAAATGGGATAGAGTAACTATGGACTTTGTTTCTGGGTTGCCTCTGACTCCGTGAAAGAAAGTTGTGATTTGGGTCGTAGTTGACCGATTGGCAAAATCTGCCCATTTTATTTTGGTAAGATCTGAATTTTCACTCGAGAGATTAGCCGAGCTTTATATTTCTGAGATTGTGAGATTGCACGGGGTGCCACTATCCATTATGTCAGATAGAGACCCAAGATTCACATCGAGGTTCTGGAAGAAATTACAAGAAGCTTTGGGCACAAAATTGCATTTCAGTATAGCTTTTCATCCGCAGACGGATGGTCAATCTGAGCGAGTCATTCAAATTTTAGAGGATATGTTGAGATGCTGTATACTTGAGTTTATTGGTTCATGGGAACAGTATCTATCGTTGATCGAGTTTGCGTGCAATAATAGTTTTCAGACGAGCATCAAAATGGCACCTTATGAAGCTTTGTACGGACGTAAATGTCGTACACCTCTATATTGGACTGAGCTTAGTGAAAATAAGCTTCACGGGGTCGATTTGATAAAAGATACTGAATAGAAAGTGAAACTGATTCGAGATTGTTTGAAAGCAGCATCTGATCGTCAGAAGTCCTATGCAGACTTAAAACGAAAGGATATAGATTTTAAGATCGGTGATAAAGTATTTCTGAAAGTGTCTCCGTGGAAGAAAGTGCTCCGATTCAGACGTAAAGGCAAGTTAAGTCCGAGCTTCATCGTACCATATGAGATTATTGAACGTGTTGGGCCTGTTGCATATAGATTGAAGTTACCCTCTGACCTAGAAAAGATTCACAATGTATTTCACATTTCTATGCTCCATAAATATCGGTCTGATCCATCACATGTGATTGCCCCATCTGAAATTAAAATCTGATCTGATATGACATACGAAGAGGAATCGATCCGTATCTTAGCTCGTGAAGTAAAAAAGTTAAGAAACAAGAAAATTCCATTAGTGAAACTATTATGGAATCGACAAGGATTAGAAGAGGCTACGTGGGAGCCTGAAGATTCAATGAGGCAGCAACATCCGAATCTGTTTAACGGTAAGATTTTTGGGGACAAAAATCCCTAAGGGGGGAGAATTGTAATAGTCCGGTTTATACCTAGTCGAGCAAAGGGTTTTGGGACCACAAACCGAGTCTCAGATAGTATTTTAATATTATTTTCTATGCCGTTGATATGTGACTAAGCAAAGAAAAAGAAAGAACTTGAGCTTTAAGGGTTTCGGCTATTTCAAGCTATAATTTAGGTAAGTTTTGACTTTGATTTTCGATAATTTCTACTTTTTTTTTTTGCAATCATTGCTTTGAGAGCTACTAAACCCATGTCTCAATTTGATGAATTGATGATGTTTGTGTAAAATGCCATTGATGCTATGTTGAGTTTTGTGATGTTTTATGATGTTAAATGAAAGATTTAAACTTGATGAACATGTTTTGTTCTTGAAGTTTTGTTGAATTTAGCTAAATAGGGCTAAATTGTGAAAATGGTAAATTGAAGGATTAAATAGCAAATTTGATGAAGTATTTGGGCTTATATAGTCCCTAGAGAGGTTCGGCCAAGCATGTGTGTGTGTGGATTTTGTGAAATTGATGTTTTGTGAAAAATGGACTAAATTGTTAAAGTGTGCAAATATGAGGGTTAATTTGCAAATAGCCCTAAATATGTGTCTTTCGATTTAATTGAATAAAATAGTGAATAAAAGCATAAATTATGAATATGTTTAGATCAAGAACCGAGGAAAACAGACTTAGATCGCAAGAAAGCGAAAATAATCGATTAGCCTTTTCTGTTCGATAAACCAAATCTGAGGTAAGTCACTATGCAAATGAACTTATTTGTATTGAATTGAATATATTTATTCTTATGTCTATCGATGAAAATGAATGAGTATGAGATGCTAAGTGAGTGAATTCCGAAATAAGTTCGATATAGTGACAAAGCCAAGAAGTCTCGTATGAACCTAGGAATAGATAGGATTAGCTATGTCATAACATAGGTATCTGTTCTGTTTTATCATGTAAGACCACGTCCGGGACGTTGGCGTTGATTTGAAATTTTGTATAAGACCTCCTCTGGGGCGTAGGCATCGATATGAATTCTATGTAAAAGACCTCGTCTAGGACGTAGGCATCGATATGAACTTTATGAGTAAGACCATGTCTGGGACACCGGCATCATATTGACTCGTGTAAGACCACATCTGGGACGTTGGCATCGTTATGATCTGTACGTGTAAGACCTTGTCTGGGATAGTGGCATTGATATACGAGTGCATGTAAGACCTCGTCTAGGACGTTGGCATTGTACTACTATTCTGAGCTTTCTGAGTGTCCTACTAGGTTCCTAAGGGTTCAATGGGCAAGTCTGCAATACGAATGGTATATATGACTTATGATTCAATTAAGTGAATGAATATCCGATTCAGGTACGTTGAATTTGCATTAAGTATGCATGAATGGTAAGTATGCATATGATTTTAATTTGAAGAAAGGTATGTTTGAATAGGATAATGTGAATGAGATGCAAGGAAGATAGTGAATGAGCCATGTGCTTCAAATGAGTTTTGAATGGATAAAAGTGACCGATGTAGTCATAAGTATGAATCAAGCATGTACTTGATAAATTGTTAAGTGAATGAGATGTGCAAAAGTTTCAAATTGCATTTATGCTTTTTATGCCAAGTTTATTTGTATATGACTTACTAAGCTTTTGGAAAGTTTCCTCTCTGTGTGTGTTTTCTCTGTTTTATAGGTTGTCGAAGCTACTGAAGGCTCGGAATTGTCAAGGATCATCATCACACTACAAAAACTTATTTTGGTACCCTTTTGAAAATGTATATGGCTAAATATTGCATGTATAGGCTAGATAAGTGTATATGTTTATGATGTGAGCATGGCCATGTGTTTTGGCAAGTTTAATTTGGTAATATGCCTGAATGAATGTGATATTTTATGAATATCTTGGTAAGGTAGAATCTTATGAAATAGCCAAGTTTATGGTTAGTTAAATGATGAAGTTTTGCTTTGGTTATGTATGTGATATTATTTTGACGGATGATATGAATGATTTGGCTATTGAATGTATGGGTAAAGTGAACAATTTGATATGTTTTGGTTGCCATATATGCATATTATGTTTAGATATATATTGCTTGTAGGAAGACCCTAAGTGGGTGGCATATTGGCCTTGTAAAAGTGCCTATAATGTCACACTGTTGAGGCACATGGGCGTGCCTAAGACCGTGGGTAAATTGGCAGAATGTGGCTTAAATTACACATGACCTCGACACGGGTGTGCTTGGTGGCCGTGTGAGAAATGGCAGTATGTGATCTAGTAGTACATGGCTTTATCACACGGGCGTGCTTGGTGACCGTGTTGAATTTGGCAGTCTACCACCACGGGGAGGCATACGGGAGTGTCCAGTAGCCGTGGGTGAGGCACAGCCTACCCCTACGACCGTGTGTCCCCTGTATGCTAGAAAAGTTTTAAATTTTTATGAAATTTCTTATGTGTTTTGGTTTAGTCCTGACTCAATTTATAAGCATGATTAAGGTCTCGATGACCTACTTAAGGGACATTATGATTGATATTGATGAACGGTTGTACGATTAATTCTGTAAATGTTTTTGATCTATTTGGTAATACCTTTAACCCTAATTCGGTGATCGGACATGGCATAGGGGTGTTACATGGGTTGTGTGCGATACCATCGTTTATAATTTAATTTGGTGGGCTATGTGCGATATCGCCGTAAATATTCTTATTGGTGGGCTATGTGCGATACCACCGTAAATGTTCTTATTGGTGGGATATGTGCGATACCACCATAAATATTCTTATTGGTGGCCTATGTGCGATACCACCCTATTAAAGATTAATGGTGGGCTAAGTGCAAAACCACCGAGTGTTTGGCATTGCTATGAATGATTTATTGTGAAATTGTTATGTGTTGTATCATGTGATCTTATGGTAATAAGTGAAGGAATATATGTTAATGAATGTGAGCATTATGTTGTGATATGGTTGAAATGTGGTAAGAGATGAATGAGTAAGCATGATCTTGAATTGTGAAATGCTATTTATTGATTAGCATATAGTATGATGTTTATTATTTACATGTAAACTCACTAAGCTTTAAGCTTACTCCCTTTCTTTTCCCTTGTTTTATAGTGTCAAAGAGCCGGGTTGGGATACGAAGATAATTGGAAGATCACCTACACTATCAGCTTATCTTGATATATTTAGAACTAGCATTTTGAGTATGGCAATGGCATGTATAGGGGCTAGACTAGGTAAATTGTTTTGTTATTTTGGCCAAATGTGTTGGCTCCTTATAGATGAAATCTTTTGTATATTGCCATAGCAAATGGCTCTTTACCATCAATCAATGATAAGAAGAGGTTATTCATGATTGTGTAGAGTATATGATTGGTTTGTTTGGTTATGAAAATGCATGATTGAATTGATGGTGGAAGGTGAGTTATGCTTGAGTGAGTTAGGCTGATGAAAGAGCTTGGCAAATAGCCTTGTTCTTGTCCACACGGGTAGGCACACGGGCGTTTGTCTAGGCCGTGTATGATACACGAGTAGAGACACGATCGTGTGTCTCAGCCGTGTGGGAGGCACGGCCACGGACATGGGCGTGTGCCCAAGCCATGTGGAGTCTGCACCTTGAATTTAAAATTTAAATCACCACATGGTTGAAGCACACATGCATGTGATAGGCCGTGTAGAATAAGTCAGTGTCGACCACGGGTACAGCACACGGGCGTGTTGCTGACCGTGTGATGCAAGTCAGTGTCGACCACGGGTGCAAAGCACGGACGTGTGAAATGCCACACATGGGTGTCCCCTTTCACACAAGTGTGTGGCCCCTGTTTAGGTGAAATTTTCCTAAGTACGTGCAAGTTTCCAATTTAATTTTGAAACCTCCCAGAAGTGTGTTTAGGGCCTTGTAGGCCCATTATAAGGACGTTAGATATGTGAATGGTAAAGTTTGAAATTGAGAATGAAATTTGGTAACCCAAAGTTGTATGAGCATGTGAGTTAAGTACAGTAATGCCTCGTACCCAGTTCAGGCGTAAAATATGGGTAAGGGGTGTTACATTTAGTGGTATCAGAGCTATGGTTTAGTCGATTCTCAGACTATCGTAGCATGTGATAGAGTCTAGCTATACATGCCGTAAGCGTATATTGATAGTGTGGCGGCTCCTAACAATTCTAAAATTTGTTTTTATATAGTAAATAGATCCCAATCAAGTGGCTACTGATGACGCAGCTAGTAACACACCGGCTCCCGCGCAAGGGACCACGCCTGTAGAGAGTGGACCCGAGACTAGAGGTCAAGGAGAAGAGGCCCGGGAAGTCTTTCTCCAAATGATGAGTAATTGGTACACAAAGTATATACGACCAAACCGAAATGCTCAACCTCCTCCATCCCTCCTATACCTCATCTAGTTCTTGTGGCTCCTCATGGTATAGATGTAGTGAGGATGACCAAGCCCCCGATAGATAAGATTCGAAAGCAAGGGGTCGAGGAATTTAGAGCCAATATAGATGATGACCCTAAGAGGGCAGAGCTTTGGCTTGAGAACTCAATGAGGGTGTTTGATGAACTCTCTTGCACACTTGAGGGAGCTTAAAATGCACCGTGTCCTTGTTAAGGGACTCGGCATACCATTTGTGGAAGACATTAACTTCACTAGCTCCAAGAGAGAGGGTAACGTAGACTTCTTTTTGGAAGAGTTCCATAAGATGTATATAAACCAAAGATTTGTGGACCAAAAACAGAAAGAATTCCTTGAATTGAAGTAAGGAAAAATGACTATGGCAGAATATGAGCGTGAGTTTGTTAAGCTCAATAAGTATGCGCAAGAGTGTGTGTATACAGAAGCTATCATGTGCAAGAGGTTTGAAGATGGGCTGAACGAGGATATCAAACTTCTAGTTGGGATTTTGGAGTTAAAATAGTTTGTGTTGTTGGTTGATGGGCATGTAAGGCCGAAGAATTGACTAAGGAAAAGATGAAAGCTGTGAGTGAGGCCCGAGATGCGAGAAAAAGGCCAATGAGTAAATCATACCAAAATCAATCGAAGAGGTCCAAGGAAATGAGCCCCCGAACAACAACGTTAGCTGGACATTCACACCGAGATCAAGGTAATACATACTCAGGCTCGAGAGTTCAAGCCACTTCGATGGCAAGTGTGGGCAACCAAGTCCAAACAGGAGTGTCCAAATTGTGGTAGGCAGCACACTAGGGTGTGTTGGGGAAACAATCAGAATTGTTACAAGTACGGTTCACCTGACCATTTTATCCAGAATTATCCAGAGAGGGAGGAGAAGGAAAGAAAGTAATAAGTGAGATTAAGTAATGCACCTTCGAGGGGTAGATTACAAAAGAACCCGAGAGGTGGGACTAGTAGTAGAGGTGCACCTCGAGATTCTATTGTGAGACTGGAGGGTCGGGTGCTTGCAAGGACTTATGCCATTTGCGCTTACGAAGAGGCATCATCTCTAAATGTGATAACATGTACTTTTTCTCTTTATGACACCTTTGTTATTGCTTTGATTGATCCATTGTCTACCCATTCATACATTTGCATGAAATTGACATCTAGTATGAACATGATTGTTGAGTCTACGGAATTTGTAGTAAAAGTGTCAAACTCGTTAGGAAAACAAGTGCTAGTTGACAAGGTGTGTAGGAATTGTCCTTTGACAGCTAGAGGTCATTGTTCTTCGGCAAACCTTATGTTGTTGTCGTTTGATCAATTTGATTTGATTCTTGGCATGGAATGGTTGACTACCCATAATGTTTTAGTGAATTCTGGTAGCAAGTTTATTGAATTGAAATGTGAAAATAGGGATGTCATTCGGGTTGAATTAGGTAGATCGGATAATCTGCCAGTGATAATTTCAACTATGGTAGCCGAGAAATATTTGAGGAAAGTATACGAGTCTTAACTTACTTTCGTGATGAATACTCAAGAGTTAGAGGTAAAGATTGAATTAGTGCCGATGGTATGCGAATATCTAGATGTGTTCTTGGAAGAGTTACCCAGATTACCTCTAGTTAGAGAGGTCGAGTTTGGAATTGAGTTAATTCTAGGAACGGCTCCTATTTCGGTTGCTCCGTATAGGATGACACCATTAGAGTTGAAAGAACTGAAGGTTCAATTGCAAGAGTTAACAAATAAGGGTTTTGCAAGACTGAGCTATTCACCGTGGGGTGCCCCGGTACTTTTTGTGAAAAAGAAAGATGGGTCGATGAGATTGTGTATAGACTACAGACAGCTTAACAAGGTAACAGTGAAGAATAAGTATCCTTTGCCAAGGATAAATGACTAGTTTGACAAACTGAAGGAAGCTACAGTGTTCTCCAAGATAGACCTAAGGTATGGTTATTATCAGTTGAGAGTTAAGGAGTAAGATGTGCTGAAAACTACATTTCGGATGAGGTATGGCCATTATGAGTTTCTTGTCATGCCATTTGGTCTAACGAATGCCCCTGCGATTTTCATGGATTTGATGAATTGCATCTTTCGACCGTAATTGGACAAATTTGTAGTCGTTTTTATTGATGACATATTAGTATATTCCCGGGATGAGAGTGAACATGCAGAGCATCTAAGAATTGTTTTGTAGACATTAAGATACAAGCAGTTGTATGCTAAATTTAGCAAGAGTGAGTTTTGGCTCTGAGAGGTCGAATTCCTAGGGCATTGTGTCGGGTGATGGTATTAGAGTTGACCCGTGTAAGATCTCGGCTATTGTGGAGTGGAAGCCGCCAAGAAATGTGTCGGAAGTCAGAAGCTTTTTGGGTTTAGCGAGGTACTACCCACGGTTCGTAAATGGGTTTTCCAGGACTGCTACTCGATGACGAAACTACTGCAAAAGGATATTAAGTTTGAATGGATTGAGAAATGCCAATAGAGCTTTGAGAGATTGAAAACATTGTTGACTGAGGCACCGGTTTTAGTAAAACCTGAGTTGGGCAAGGAGTTTGTAGTATATAGTGATGCATCATTTAATGGACTCGATTGTGTGTTGATGCAAGAGGGTAAGGTAGTAGTTTATGCCTCGAGAAAACTAAAAATACATGAGAAGAATTATCAGACTCATGATTTGGAGTTGGCTGCAATCGTTTTCGCTTTGAAGATTTGGCACCATTATTTGTATGGTGAGAAGTGCCAACTCTTCATGGATCATAAGAGTTTGATGTACTTGATGGGTCAAAAGGACTTGAATTTGTGACAACAATGGTGGCTCGAATTATTGAAGGATTATGAACTAGTAATTGATTACCATCCGAGGAAAGTGAATGTAGTTGCGGACGCTTTAAGCAGAAAATCTTTGTATGCTTTGAGAGCTATGAGTACTAACTTAGTATTTTCTGATGATGGAGTTATATTGGCCGAGATGAGGGCTAAACCATTATTTATTCAGTAAAGATGTGAAGCTCAAGAGAATGATAGTGAGATACAAGCTAAAAGAGCTCAGTGCGAGTTGGGAAATGATTCTAATTTTCAGGTGAGTTCAGATGGTTATTTGATGTTTCACGATCGGATTTGTGTACTTAAAGATGATGAATTGATTTGGAGAATTTTGCATGAAGCACATAATGGTCACTTGTCAATACATCCCGGTAGCATGAATATGTTCAATAATTTGAAGAAATTTTATTGGTGGCCGGGTATGAAAAGAGACATCACTAAGTTCATGACAAAGTGTTTGATCTGTCAACAAGTGAAAGCCGAGCATCAAGTACCATTGGGATTGCTTCAGTCGGTGATTGTTCCTGAGTGGAAGTGGGATTTGATCACCATGGATTTTGTGACTGGGTTACCTATGACTCCGAAAAAGAAAGATGTTGTGAAACGCACCAAACCCAGCCTACAAGTCCCGACCGGATCTGGCATGCTTCTTGAATAAAACCATTCAAAACTTATCTGTTACTTTGGAAAAATCGGGGTGGTTTGGAAGATAATTTGATTTGCGTTAAGTTCAAATAGAAAAGAGTGTTGTTTTTGTACTCAATAGGTTGAAAGTATAGCCGAATTTTTAGAGGTTAACCTTACATTAAAAATCGATGGTTGCTTAGGTGTCGAAACATTTAGAATTTAATTTTAAGAAAAATTTGCTTAACCTTTGATTTGATAATAATCGTAACGTAATAAACCAAATAAAAATGCATGCGTAAAACAGTTAATCGTAATGGCCATATTACATCAAATAAAACCCGAAATAATACCAACATACTTAAATAATAAAACCCAACGAAAATAAAATAGCACTGAGCTGAGCATGGCCACCACTAAGCTTCTGCCGACCCAGTCCATTTACTGAGTGTCACCTGAAAAGATATCCCACAACGGGGTGAGTCAAACGGACTCAGTGCATAAACACCAACACAAAGTCCCAACGATTTAGGCATATCAGTTCATACATATATATATTGCAATTATAGATAATGATGCAATCCCGAACCCAAACCTAGATAACCATCCGCTACACATCACCCGTACCAACCATCACACCGTGGGGACTACTAAGTCGATCCTCCATCCGCTACACATCATTGAAGGCAGTCGCTGCAGACGACTGGCACATCGCTCTTATAAATTGTGGCATAGCCACCAGATAATATTTTGTGACATAAGTCACCACATTCAGATTACGTGACATGAGTCACCAGATTTCGTGGAAAAAACCACCAGATCACTTCCACTTAAAATAACACCCATATGCCCCATGTCATACAAATCATATAGATATCATGCATTATGCCTTATTTCACATTCTTATCAATATTCACTTATGTGCCATATTTCATATGTTCATAACATTTATTGACGTAATATTAAAGATTACGTACCTGAATGTTTTGTACCATTGTATGGTACCTTTAGCCACGTTCACATACTTTCATTAACACATATATTAAAACATTACCATAAATCTATTAAGATTTAGTGTGGGGCTACACATCTGATTTACTTAACGAGTTCACTGAAATCTGAAAAATCCTTGTACACCACTGTCGGCTACCCCTAAATAACCATAGTTAGATTCGGCTAACATCAATAGACAGAATGGCCTAAGGCCGGATATTATAACCCACTTACCTTGCTTATCTAAATCCTGGAAACTACCACTTGTCTATGGTGTTGACGAAATCCCTGCTTAACAACTATTAGAATCGGCTTAATACATGAAATCTAGGAAAATGGTCCTTGGCCGAATACTACATTGCTTACCTTGATGAATTGAATCCCGAAAGAATCATTAGTGTTTCCTTCCTTAGGCTACACACAAAAGAACACTTATTATGGCACTATAAACATTCGGCTATCCCTAGAAATCAAGGCCAAACCTTGATTTCGACACTCCAATGGAAAAGAACCTATAACCGATTGCTAGGATAGAAAATACTTACCACTCCTAAAGCACCCTCAGAAAATCGGCTTCAAGATCCCAAGGAGAAAGGCTAATCCACCAGAAGTGTTTTGGCTTCTAAAACTTGCGACAAAGAAGAAAGAATAAGGTTACCTTGAGATTCGGCTATGGCTCCAAATGGGGATGGGAAATTTGGCTATCTCAAGAGTATTTCGGCTTTAAGGATCACAAGAAAAGAAAGGAGAGAAAGAGGCTACAAGATTCGGCTAAGCCTTTCAAATGGTGATGGAATATTCGGCCATATAATAAAAAGATGGAGAATTAAGGTTGAAAGAAAGAAAAGAAGAGGAGAAAAGTTAGAAGAATTTCGGCAATGGTGACAAAGGAGGATTCGGCTTCAAATGAAAAATAAGAAAAAGAGAGACTTCCTAAGACCAACAATTTCGGCAAAAGGTGGACACTTTCACTAACTAAAATTTGGCACTTACTTCCTCCCTACATGACCTAAATTACCACCACCAAGAGTCCCACAATCGGCCACTACTTCTTCTCTTATCATATCCCTTATTTCTCTCCTACTTTCTCTTAATTCTACCCATTCAAAATGATTTGAATGAGTCAACCTTTATCACTTCTCCTTAGCCGAACTTTAAAAGAAAGAGACCAAGTCTCATCCCCATCCCTTAAAGTCCAATTGCCGTCCAACACTTCTCCCCCCTCTTGACACAAAAAGCAAAATAAAAGCCACACTCCCTTGCTGCCATCATGACTCGAACCTCCTCCCTTGAAGTCCCCTGGCTGACGCAACCTTCCCTGCACCTTAGGTAGCGTCCCAAGCCACTCTACCACTTCACTTGTTGTGTCATAAACTCCCCACAATTTTCTTAAGACCTCCTTTGCCTAGCTCCCCCTTTAAGACTTAAAATCGGATAATTTCTAAGGCATTCACCTACACTCTAGAGTTCTCAAAAATTCATATAACACATTCAAACACACATAGGCATGCTACTTCATACAATTTAGCAATTATGCACAAGCTCTAATTCCTGGATTTTACATTTCTACCCCCTTAAAATAATTTTGACCTCGAAATTACCTGGCTAGAATAAGTGGGGATATTGCTATCGCATTGCTTCTTCCGGCTCCCAAGAAGCTTCCTCCAATCCATGATTACGCCATAGCATATTGACCAGAGGGACCGATTTCCTCCGTAACACTTTCACATCTCATTCCAAAATCTGAATCGACTCTTCCTCATAGGACAAAATTGGCCTTAGCTCCACCTCTTCAACCGAAACTACTTGAGATGGATCTGATCGGTAATGACGTAGCATAGAAACATGGAATACATCGTGCATATACTACAATTCCAAAGGCAACTCCAACTGGTAGGCCACTGGTCCAACTCGCATTAATATCCGATAAGGTCCTATAAACCTAGGACTTAACTTCCTTTTGCGACCAAATCTCATTACCTTCTTCCACGATGAAACTTTAAGAAACACCGAATCTCCCACGGCAAACTCAATCTCCTTCTGCTTAAGATCTGCGTATGACTTTTGCCTGTTAGATGCCTCCTTCAACCGTGTCCGAATTACCTTAACCTTTTCCTCCGATTTTGCCACAATTTTCAGACCCAAAATCTGACGTTCTCCCAATTCTGTCCAACACGTGGGAGTGCGACACTTTCATCCATATAGTGCTTCGTATGGTGCCATCCGAATACTTGCCTGATAGCTGTTGTTATATGCAAATTCCGCTAAAGGCAAATATTCTTCCCAACTTCCTCTGAAGTCTATCACACAGCTCCTCAGCATATCCTCTAACACTTGGATCACTCTTTCAGATTGGCCGTCTGACTGCGGATGAAATGCCGTACTGAAGTCTAATCTGGTGCCCAAAGCTTAATGTAGTGCCTTCCAAAATCGAGACATAAACCTCAGATCCCTATCCGAGATAATCGATACCGACACTCCGTGTAACCTCACAATTTCCACCACATACAACTTTGCTAACCTTTGCAGAGAGTAGTCAACCCACACTGGAATGAAATGTGCAGACTTTGTCAATCGATCCACTATCACCCATACCAAGTCCTTCTTAGTAGGAGTAAGGGGAAGCCCACTAACGAAGTCCATGGTAATTCTCTCCCACTTCCACTGCAGAATCTTAATTGGCTGAAGCAACCTTGACGAAACCTGATGTTCAGCCTTGACTTTGTAATATCCCGGGTTAAGGGCTATTTTGTTTTGGCATTGTTTGCATGATTAATGGCTTGCTATGTTGTTGTTTGAGTGGTTTCGGGGCTTAGATGTAGGCTAGGAGTGTGCCTGAGTAGGTGGTAAAATTTTTGTTTTTGGGCTTAAGGGGATAGGAGCTGAAGGAGTTGGGGTTATAATTAATTTAGGTGAGTTTTTAACACAAATGAAGAGCTAGCAAAGTGGCAAGCAAGGCGCCACTAGGAGCATGCGGTTGGCGTCAAAGGCAAGGGAGGAGAGGTCTTGTGTTCGAGTTGCATAATGCCCCATTTTGGCTCCCATTTTGACGGCATGAAGGGAAGAGTTGTGGCAAGTTTAAACTCTACCTTGGACCTTGTCAACACATTCAAACGGTGGATGGAGAGCAATTGTAGGAGGGAGACTTGGTCATGGTATTTGAATTGGTGGTGTGAGAATAAATGGGGGGAGGTTGGCCGATTGTTAGGAGAGTTTTGGGGGGAGGGAATGTGTGGCCGGTTGGTGTTTGGAGGGTGCCGAAATTGCCTTTGGCATGGGTGTTTTTCGATCACAAATTCTTTTTGGTTAAGCCGATTTTTAGTTTAGTCAAAAGCTAACAAAAAAACTCTCTTCACTTGCAAATAACCTAAACCGAAACTATTTGTTTTGCTTCTTAAAACCGAACCCAAGTGCTCCCATCTTTGCCGAATTTGCTTGCTGTTCAATCATTTTTGTTTTAGTAGTAGTCGAATGTTCTTGGAGTGCTCAAGCTATTTTGCTAACTTTGGCCGAACCATATACCTTCCTATCTCTCTCGTTCTTTTTCCATTTTCACTAAGCCAAAACTTGTACTCTCCTTTTCTGCTCATATTTTTTTTTCTTGGAGCCGAAAACCCAAAACATTGGTGTTGCCGATTTTACCTTGCTTCTTCTCTTCTTTTTCTCATTTGAACAAGTCTAACCTAGCATCCCTTTTCAACTCTTTTCTCTTTCAAATTTTTGTTAATAAAGTCTCCCCAAATCCTCTTCTCTATTTCCTATTCTTTTCCAAGAAAGAAACTCTACTATCTTTCTTCCATTCCGATTCATTGGCCGAAAATCTACCCCTTTCCTCTCATTTACTCTCTTTTCTTTCACACAAAATCGAAAGTAACCCCCCTCCACTCGTCTCGCTTTATTTCTTTTTGTTCCAAAACCTGTTAGCCGAATCTTTCTTCTCTTCTAGTGGTGTTTGGTGGCCGAATAGTGGGTGTTGGTAGGTGCTGGTCTCCAATCCGTTGGTAGTGGTAAGAGTTGGCCGAATGGCCATCTTTCTTTTCGTTTTATTTTTATATTTGGTGGTTTAAATGAAGGCCGGTTTGTTATTGGTTGAAGAATATTGATCTAATGTGTAGACCAATCTCTTTATAGGGCATTCGGATTTTGGGAACAAGTGGGAGGAGCCTTGTTATCTGTTAAGCAATCGGTAAGTGATGGTGAGATGATTGCTTGTGGTTATTTGTTTAGTTTTCGATTAAGTTTATGGTTCCAAAGGATTAATCATTCTCTTTTTAGGGTGAAGCCGATTCCTGAAAGAACCATTGCTGGGTTCGGATTTGGTAGGAAACCAAATCAAGGCTAAGGTAAGGCTAACGCAACCCCTTGGGTTATCTACTTTGTTGGCCGAATGGTATAATGAGTTAGTGTTAACCCTTGGTTGGCCGAATGTAGGATCAGGCTGTTGAGGTGATCAAAAGATTTCGATCGATTCTTAGGATTTAATCTTCGATATATCAAGTGTGTAAACCAACACACTATCTTAACTAAATAATGTGATAACCGGTTTGTGTAAATGAAACAGTGTGATTGATTATTTCGATACCCATTGAGGTATGGATACGGATTCGGGTAAGTCCGTTTCATTATGAGTTATGTGATGATGATGATATCATGATTGTTGATACTTTGAGATGCCATATTAACCATGTGAGCATGATAGCATGATTGCACGATTTTGCATCTAGTATGATATGTGATTGGGTGATATGAGAGGAGGAGAGTATGATATCCGTGTCTTTGGGACTTTGTGTCTTTGGGACACGGAGGTTTGGCACCTCCGGTGGTTTGGTACCACAATGATATTTTGTGACTTTGGGTCACGGAGGTTTGGCACCTCGGCGTCTCGCCCCAAAGTGGCTTAGTACCATAGTGGGTTGGCCCCACATTGATTATCTGGGATTGACGCTAGTGATTTGGTATCACACGATGGGTTGGCCCCATCACCGGATTTATGATTGCGGTCACGGTGATTTGGTATCACATTGTGTCTTTGGGACACAGAGGTTTGGCACCTCATTGCGACTCGCCTCGTGGTTAACACCACCGTGGGTTGGCCCCACTTATGAGATATGGGATCGCCGCTAGTGATTTGGTATCACATGATGGGTTGGCCCCATCATTGGATTATTTGTGACTTGGTCACCAAAGTGGTTTGGTACCACAAGATGGATATCGTGACTTTGGGTCACGGTGGTTTGGCACCACCGGTGGTTTGGTACCACACGGGTAGAAAAGGCGATATGGTTGGCTAGGATCGGGTGCATTATTTGCATTATTCTGTTATGATATGTGGGTTGGCATGTTATACCGGGAGAGGGAATTATACACTGAGTTTTGCGACTCACTCTCTCCTTTGACTTTTTCAGGTGATACTTAAACGCGGACATGGAGCCGGGATGGACTCGAGATGCTCATGCCATGCTAATAAAAGATTTGCTCGGACTTTTATGAAATTTTGGTACTTAAGTTTTTATTACTATTTGGTTTTATTCGGGTTGTAAATGGCCTTTTTAAGTTATGTTTGTTTATGATTAAAGTGGATTTTTAATATGTCTTAACAAATTAATTGGGTTATAATGTGCTAAAATTTGAAAGACAACGATTTTAAAATACAAAGCGATATTTTAAACTATACCATCTGTATCACACTAAAATTTGGAATAAAGAAGAACTCTAATGTTTTCTAACTTAAACACGATTTTCTACTAAGACAAAATGTTTTGTAACAACGATAAACAACTCAAACTTCTTAACGAGATAAACATGTTTTGTCTACCCATCAAGTAAGTTTTAAAATTTTGGGTTTTCAAATACATCATCAAACTTCAATCAAATCTACTCGAGTTTTCTTCAAATGCACAACCTAGCTAAGTGTTTTTCCAACTTTTAAACTCAAACCTAAACCTCCCCTAAAACCTTTTTTTCCTGTAACATACTAGATTCGATCGTGGTGTATTGATCGGTGCTGGGTGTTACATTTGTGGTATCAGAGCCAAGTTCAAAGGCTCAGCTGTGGGCTCGAGGCCCAAAATGTTTTAAAAGTCTATTTTAAGTGTTTTGTTTTAAAAAGCATGGTTTGAAAGGCATGGCACCGAGTCACCGGCACCAATCCGCCCATGTAAGTACCCCGTACTATTTGTTGTGATATTAATTGATATGATTGGCTGGCTAGTAAGACTACTTTAGACCTAAACCGATAGGACATTGTGGACTCATAAAACGAAACTTCTTTAATAAGCAAAATTCATAAGACTTTGCCTTTAAATAGTGGAATAATGACTGATACATAAAATTCTTTAATCAGACGCGATTTAGTCATGAGTACCCGAGGTGGACGTGGTCGTGGACATGGTCGCGGTAGGATGACAGCTTTGAGCCCGTAGGTTCAGTCGTGGTTCGTAGAATGAGGTACTGGTTCCGCCACCGGTGGAGGTGGTGAGTTCCAAGAGCGATGGCGATGACGAGTGTCACAGCGATCTCGCGGGTTTTAGAACGGTATTTGGAGTAGGTGGAGGTGTAGGAGCTAGGAAATCGTGCTCGAGCGACTTGGGCAAATAGGGTCAATTCTTTTGGGTGTGTCTGGTGTTGCTCAAAGATCGCCGAAGATCTTGGTGGAAGCGACAGAACGGATCATGGACGATCTAGACCTAACGGTGAAGAGAAATTGAAGGGATCGTATCACTTCTCGAGATGAGTCATACCATGGTGGCTCCTTTGTTCGAGACAAATACTTACCAAGATCGACATGGGACTATTTTCGCCGCCATCGAAAAAGTACGTGGGGATAATTACATTAATGAGCAATGAAGCATTTTTGAGGTTAGTTCAGTGGAAGCAAATGCGGTTTGAGTACGAGGCGTAGTTTTGAGGCCGAGAGTCGGTATGCCAGGGGTATGGTGGCTACTGAACATGAGAGGTGTGTTCGTTTCAAGGATGGCCTGCGAGACGAACTAAGGTTGATAATTGCGCCCCAGCAGGAGCGTGAATTTACTGTCCTAGTTGAGAAGGCAAAGGTAGCCGAGGGCATTAAGGAATCTGTGAGGCAGGGTATGGATAGGAACCGTCACAAGAGGAGTTTTGGGTCTTCTGGGTCATCGGGTAATCAGCAGAAAAGGGCTAAACCGAGTGGGCCGAATCAGTCGGGTAGGTTTGTTGCTGCTAGGCAGGGACCGCCGTAGTGTAACCGTTGTGGGAAAGCACATTGGGGAGGATGCCGGGGTGATGGTAGAGGTTGTTTTGAGTGTGGCTCATTTGGACCACGTGTGAGGGACCGTCTGCGCAAGTTAGCTAGGATTCATCAGAGAATCGGTACGTAATCAAGATCTGTAAATAATGGACCACCGCAGAGGGGCCGAGGTAATGGCAGAGGAGGTAATAGTTTTGGTCGGGGTCGTGGAGCACCGGTAGAGGTGTAAGTACTTTTGAGGCCGACGGTAGGGGCTAGTGTATGTCATGAGGCGCCAGAGAGAGGAGGGCGACGACCGGACGTCATTACCGACACGTTTTAATCTTTGGTTCTCCATTTACTGCTTTGATTGATGTGGGGTCAACACATTCATATGTTGCAAGTAGCATAGTGAAGACCATGGATCTAGACTTTGAAATATCTTCTAGGCGATGACCGTAATAAGCCCTCTAGGTCACTCAGTAATGGTAGATAAATCAGATAAAGACGCACCTCTAGAACTCAAGGGTAGTATTTGAGGTCGATCCGATGGAACCGCCGCTTGGGGAGTTCGATCCGATTACGGGATGGGTGGTGGTTAAGTACCGTGCAAAGTTGGATTGCGTGCTAAGCGTATGGTTCTAAAAATAGCTAAGGGTGATGAGGTAGTTCGATCGGTAATAGGAGGAATTATCGTCTAATGTGATATCTCGCCCAAAGCCAGAAGATGGTCGAAGGGCGTGAAGCGTATGTGGTTCATATGTATGCCTTGGAGGCTAAGGAGTCTCTTTGTGGAGACAGGCCGGACGATTAGGAATTTGTCGATGTGTTTTCTAAGGAGCTTTCGGGTTTGCCACCGATCGAGAAGTAGAGTTCTAATAGATCATATCTTAATCGCTACCGCATCTATTGCTCGCATGTGATGGCACCTAAAGAGCTAGTGGAGCTTAAGGCTCAGATACATAAATTATTGGACCGAGGCTTTATCAGGCCAAGTATCTCACCATGGAGAGGGTACTCTTTGTAAAGAAGAAAGACGGTACTATGCGGATGTGTATAGACTACCACCAATCGAATAAGTCGACGATCAAAACAAGTATCCATTACCTCGGATAGATGACTTGTTTGATCATTTGAAGGGCGCCGATTTTCTCAAAGATCGACTTAAGGTCTGGGTATCACCAGTTAAGGGTGAAGGAGGCGGATATCTGTAAGATGGCATTTCGTACTCGGTATGGGCACTTTGAGTTCTTGGTTATGCCGTTTGGGTTGACTAACGCGCTATGCCTTCATGGATCGATGAATAGGGTGTTCCAACAAAGATTCTAGATCGGTCAGTAGTGGTTTTTATCGACGACATCTTGGTATATTCAAGGACTGAGGAGGAACATGATGCACATTTATGGGTGGTATTGCAGATTCTAAGGGAGAAACAGCTCTATGCGAAGTTCAGTAAATGCGAGTTCTGGCTTAGGGAGGTGACGTTCTTGGGTCATGTAGTATCTGCCGAGGGATTAGAGTGGACCTCGTAAGATAGAGGCCGTTTTGGAGTGGAAGCCGCCTAAGTCAAGAGCGGAGATTCGGAGTTTTCGGGCTTGGGTGATACTACCAAGATTTGTAGAGGGTTTTTCATTAATTGCAAAGACCGATGACTAAATTATTGAGAAAAGGGTTCCATTTATTTGGACCGAGAAGCGCAGGAGAGCTTCGATAAGTTGAAGAAGATTCGATCAAGCTCCTGCTCGATTCAACCCGAGGTCGGTAAGGAATTCACAAAGTAATCGTGATGCATCACATACTGGTTTGGGTTGTGTGTTGATGCAGAAGGAAAGGTTGTGGCTTACGATCTCGGCGCTTGAGGCCACATGAGGTAAATTATCCAACGCATGATCTGGAGTTAGCGGTGTAGTATTTGCCTTAAAGATATGGAGGCATTACTTGTACGGAGAGAGATCGATAGTCTACACGGATCATAAGAGTCTGAAGTACCTTCTGACTCAGAAAGACTTGAATCGAGGCGCGCGCAGATGGATTGAGCTGCTGAAAGACTACGATTGCTCAATTGAGTATCATCCGGGCAAGGCTAACGTTGTGGCAGACGCGTTGAGCCGTAAGGTTGTTTCGGATTTGAGAGCGTTGTTTGCCCACTTGAGTTTGTACGATGATGGGAGTATTCTGGCAGAGCTGCAGGTTAAGCCTACTTGGGTTGAGCAGATCAGAGAGAAACAGTTGTTGGATGAGGTTCTGAGTGCGCAGAGGACACAAGTGCAGAATGATGGTTTGAAGGGTTATAGCTTGTCTAGTGATGGGGGTTTGTGTTTTCGGGAAGGATTGTATGCCGAGAGATACCGAGCTAAGGCAAAAGATTCTTCAGATGCACATAGATTTCTATGCTATGCATCCGGAGGTAGCAAAATGTATAGGGACCTCGGAGAACGAGCCGGTGGTAAGGTCTCAAAAAGGAGGTGACCGAGTTTGTGGGGAAGTGTCGACATGTCACAGTCAAGGCCGAGCATCGATTGTCCGTCTGGGTTGCTTCACCAAAGGCTGATTCCTCAATGGAAGTGGGAAAGGATAACTATGGATTTAAATCGGTGGGTTACCGCTACACCGAGCAAGAAGGATTGATCTGGTAATCAGGATCTACCGACTAAATCACCACTTTATTCCGGTGAGGTGGACTACTCACTTCAGAGGTTGGCGAAGCTGTATGTGTCGAGATAGTGAGACTGCACGGGGTGCCAGTATCGATCATCTCGGATAGGGATCCGAGGTTCACGTCAAGGTTCTGGAAGGCGTTGCATTAGGCTCTGGGTACACGGTTAGACTTCAGCACGGCATTTCATCCGCAGACTGACGGGCAATCGAAAAGGGTTATACAGATCTTGGAGGATATGCTACGAGGGTGTGTTTTGGACTTCAAGGGTAGTTGGGAGGAGTATCTACCGTTAGTGAGTTCGCCTACAATAATCAGATTACAAGCGAGCATCAAGATGGCACCTTATGAGGCGTTGTACGGTAGAAAGTGTCGCTCACCTACTTGTTGGACGGAGTTAAGTGAACATGATTGTTGGGACCAGAGTTGGTTCTTCGAGACCAAGACAAGGTTAAACCGATTCAGCTCGATTGAAGGAAGCTTGGACCGGCTGTAAGTCCTATGCCGATCTTAAGCGGAGAGATATTGAATTTCTATGGGAGATCGAGTTTTCTGAAGGTCTCACTGTGGAAGAAAGTATTAAGGTTCGGGAGGAAAGGTAAGCTAAGTCCGAGGTTTATTGGGCCGTATAAGGTACTAAGATGAGTGGGACCAGTTGCATATCAACTCGAGTTGCCAGCAGAGCTAAGTCAGATTCATGACGTGTTCCACGTTTTGATGCTTCGGCGTTATCGATCAGATCCATCGTACATGGTGACAGTAGGAGAGATTGAGGTAAACCCGGATATGACCATGGAGGAAGAGCCTGTTCAGATTTTAGATCGGGATGTGAAGGTTCTACGCTGGAAGTCTGTGCCTTTGGTTAAGGTTCTATGGTGGAATCATGGCGTGGAAGAAGCGGCGTGGGAACCCGAGGATATGATGAGACAAAGAATACGCAACTCTTCTCGACTGTAATTTCGAGGTCGAAATTATTTTTAAGGGGGGTAGAACTGTAATATCCCGGGTTAAGGGCTATTTTGTTTTGGCATTGTTTGCATGATTAATGGCTTGCTATGTTGTTGTTTGAGTGGTTTGGGGCTTAGATGTAGGCTAGGAGTGTGCCTGAGTAGGTGGTAAAATTTTTGTTTTTGGGCTTAAGGGGATAGGAGCTGAAGGAGTTGGGGTTATAATTAATTTAGGTGAGTTTTAACACAAATGAAGAGCTAGCAAAGTGGCAAGCAAGGCGCCACTAGGAGCATCTTGGTTGGCGCCAAAGGCAAGGGAGGAGAGGTCTTGTGTTCGAGTTGCATAATGCCCCATTTTGGCTCCCATTTTGATGGCATGAAGGGAAGAGTTGTGGCAAGTTTAAACTCTACCTTGGACCTTGTCAACACATTCAAACGGTGGATGGAGAGCAATTGTAGGAGGAGACTTGGTCATGGTATTTGAATTGGTGGTGAGAGTAAATGGGGAGGTTGGCCGATTGTTAGGAGATTTTGGGGAGGGAATGTGTGGTAGGTTGGTGTTTGGAGGTGCAGAAATTGCCTTTGGCATGGGTGTTTTCGATCACAAATTTTTTTGGTTGCTTCGATTTTAGTTTAGTCAAAAGCTAACAAAAAACTCTCTTCACTTGCAAATAGCCTAAGTCAAACCATTTGTTTTGCTTCTTGAAACCGAACCCAAGTGCTCCCATCTTTGCCAAATTTGCTTGATGTTCAATCATTTTTGTTTTAGTAGTAGCCGAATGTTCTTGGAGTGCTCAAGCTATTTTGCTAACTTTGGCCGAACCATATACCCTCCTATCTCTCTCGTTCTTTTTCCATTTTCACTAAGCCAAAACTTGTACTCTCCTTTTCTGCTCATATTTTCTTTTCTTGGAACCGAAAACCCAAAACATTGGTGTTGTCGATTTTACCTTGCTTCTTCTCTTCTTTTTCTCATTTGAACAAGCCGAACCTAGCATCCCTTTTCAACTCTTTTCTCTTTCAAATTTTTGTTAGCCAAAAGTCTCCCCAAAATCCTCTTCTCTATTTCCTATTCTTTTCCAAGAAAGAAACTCTACTATCTTTCTTCCATTCCGATTCATTGGCCGAAAATCTACCCCTTTCCTCTCATTTACTCTCTTTTCTTTCACACAAAACCGAAAGTAACCCCCCTCCACTCGTCTCGCTTTATTTCTTTTTGTTCCAAAACCTGTTAGCTAATCTTTCTTCTCTTCTAGTGGTGTTTGGTGTATTTAATAGTGGGTGTTGGTAGGTTTGGTCTCCAATCGGTTGGTAGTGGTAAGAGCTGGCCGAATGGCCATCTTTCTTTTCGTTTTATTTTTATATTTGGTGGTTTAAATGAAGGCCGGTTTGTTATTGGTTGAAGAATATTGATCTAATGTGTAGACCAATCTCTTTATAGGGCATTCAATTTTGGGAACAAGTGGGAGGAGCCTTGTTATCGTTAAGCAATCGGTAAGTGATGGTGAGATGATTGCTTGTGGTTATTTGTTTAGTTTTGATTAAGTTTATGGTTCCAAAGGATTAATCATTCTCTTTTTAGGGTGAAGCCGATTCCTGAAAGAACCATTGCTGGGTTCGGATTTGGTAGGAAACCAAATCAAGGCTAAGGTAAGGCTAACGCAACCCCTTGGGTTATCTACTTTGTTGGCCGAATGGTATAATGAGTTAGTGTTAACCCTTGGTTGGCCGAATGTAGGATCAGGCTGTTGAGGTGATCAAAAGATTTTGATCGGTTCTTAGGATTTAATCTTCGATATATCAGGTGTGTAAACCAACACACTATCTTAACTAAATAATGTGATAACCGGTTTGTGTAAATGAAATAGTGTGATTGATTATTTCGATACCCATTGAGGTATGGATACGGATTCGGGTAAGTCCGTTTCATTATGAGTTATGTGATGATGATGATATCATGATTGTTGATACTTTGAGATGCCATATTAAGCATGTGAGCATGATAGCAAGATTGCACGATTTTGCATCTAGTATGATATGTGATTGGGTGATATGAGAGGAGGGGGAGTATGATATCCGTGTCTTTGGGAACTGTGTCTTTGGGACACCAAAGGTTTGGCACCTCCGGTGGTTTGGTACCACAATGATATTTTGTGACTTTGGGTCACCAGAGGTTTGGCACCTCGGCGCCTCGTCAAGTGGCTTAGTACCACGTTGGGTTGGCCCCACGATTGATTATCTGGGATTGACGCCGGTGATTTGGTATCACACGATGGGTTGGCCCCATCACCGGATTTGTGGATTGCGATCACCGGTGATTTGGTATCACATTGTGTCTTTGGGACACCGTGAGGTTTGGCACCTCATTGCGACTCATCCTCGTGGTTAACACCACCGTGGGTTGGCCCCACTTATGAGATATGGGATCGTCGCTAGTGATTTGGTATCACATGATGGGTTGGCCCCATCATTGGATTATTTGTGACTTGAGTCACCAGTGGTTTGGTACCACAGTATGGATATCGTGACTTTGGGTCACTAGTGGTTTGGCACCACCGGTGGTTTGGTACCACACGGGGTGAAAAGGCGATATGGTTGGCTAGGATCGGGTGCATTATTTGCATTATTTCGTTATGATATGTGGGTTGGCATGTTATCTGAGAGGGAATTATACACTGAGTCTTGCGACTCACTCTCTCCTTTGACTTTTTCAGGTGACACTTAAACGCGGACATGGAGCCGGGATGGACTCGAGATGCTCATGCCATGCTAATAAAAGATTTGCTCGGACTTTTATGAAATTTTGGTACTTAAGTTTTTATTACTATTTGGTTTTATTCGGGTTGTAAATGGCCTTTTTAAGTTATGTTTGTTTATGATTAAAGTGGATTTTTAATATGTCTTAACAAATTAATTGGGTTATAATGTGCTAAAATTTGGAAAGACAACGATTTTAAAATACAAAGCGATATTTTAAACTATACCATCGGGTATCACACTAAAATTTGGAATAAAGAAGAACTCTAATGTTTTCTAACTTAAACACGATTTTCTACTAAGACAAAATGTTTTTGTAACAATGATAAACAACTCAAACTTCTTAACGAGATAAACCTGTTTTGTCTACCCATCAAGTAAGTTTTAAAATTTACGGTTTTCAAATACATCATCAAACTTCAATCAAATCTACTCGAGTTTTCTTCAAATGCACAACCTAGCTAAGTGTTTTTCTCCAACTTTTAAACTCAAACCTAAACCTCCCAAAAACTTTTTCCCTGTAACATACCAGATTCGGTCGTGGTGTATTGACCGAGTCTGGGGTGTTACAGACTTGCTAACATGTTAGGCACTTTCCTACAAACTCTGTAACTTCTCGCTTAAGACCAGGCCACCAAAACTGTTCCCTTTGATCTTTGTATAACTTACTACGTCCAGGATGCATAGTATAAGGGCTACTATGCAATTCCCGAAGAATTCTCTGCCTTAACTCCTCGTTCTTTGGCATACATATTTTACCCTTGAAACACAATACTCTATCGCCATTAATACCATAATCCTTCAACTCCCCATTCTGCACTTCCTGTAGCTTAGCACTCAGATCCTCATTTGCCAACTGTCCCTCTTTCACCTCATCCAGCCATGTCGGCCTAACTTGCAACTCTGCCAGCAAACTTCCATCATCATAGAGGCTCAAATGTGTGAACATTACCCTTAACTCTGTCACTACTTTTCGACTTAGGGCATCTGCCACCGCATTCGCCTTGCCCGGGTGATACTCTATAGAACAATCATAGTCTTTCAATAACTCCACCCACCTTTCTTTGTCTCGTGTTCACTCTTTCGAGTCGCAGATACTTAAAACTCTTGTGGTGCTGTAGATCACTGACCTTTCTCCATATAAATAGTGCCTCCGTACCTTAATAGCAAAGACCACTGCCGCTAATTCCAAGTCATGTGTCGGGTAGTTAACCTCATGCAGCCTTAATTTTTGAGACGCATAAGCGACTACCTTCCCGTCTTGCATCTGTATGCATCCCAATCATGTATGAGAAGCATCACAATATACCACATAGCCCTTTCCTACCTCAGGCTGAATCAAAATTAGAGCTTCTGTCAATACCTTCTTAAGCTTCTCGAAACTTCCTTGCTGCTTATCAGACCATATGAAAGGTACCTCCTTTCTCAACAACTTCGTCAACAGGGCGGCTATGGATGAGAACCCTTCTACGAACCTTCTATAATAGCCTGCTAAACCCAAGAAACTCTGAACTTCCACTACGGACTTAGGTGGTTTCCAATCCAACACTACCTCAATCTTCCGAGGATCCACCCTTATCCCTTTAGCAGATACCACTTGCCATAAGAACGTAACTTCCTTCAGCCAAAATTCGCACTTGCTAAAATTGGCATATAGCTTTTTCTCCCTTAACACTTGCAACACGACTCGGAGATGCTCATCATGATCTTCCTCAGACTTCGAATACACTAGGGTATCGTCTATGAACACAACAACGAACCAGTCCAGATAGGGTCGCAAAACCAAGTTCATCATGTCCATGAACGCGGCTGGGGTGTTTGTCAATCAGAACGGCATTACCTAGAACTCATAATACCCGTACCTTGTTCCAGAAAGCTGTTTTATGGATATCAGCCTCCTTCACCTTAAGCTGATGATATCCAGACCTTAGATCTATCTTCGAAAATACTGCGGCTCCCTTAAGCTGATCGAACAAGTCATCTATTCTTGGCAAAGGGTACTTGTTCTTGATAGTCAGCTTATTCAACTGACGATAATCTATGCACATGCGCATAATTTCGTCTTTCTTCTTCACAAACAAGACCGGTGCTCCCCATGGAGACACACTGGGTCGGATAAACCCACGATCAAGCAGCTCTTGGATCGACCATTGAGATCAACCAACTCCTTTGGTGCCATTCTGCAGACGGGCAATTGACACAGAGTCGCATCTTGCAAACAAGTCAATTTAGAACTCCACTTCCTGTCGAGGGTATTCTAGTAACTCCTCCAAAAAACATCCACAAATTCTCCTCTCGCTCTAACTCCACCAACTCTCCTTCCATTGCATCCAACGCACTAACAAAGGTCAAAATGCCTTGCACCTTTCCGAATCATCTTATCGACCTTTTAAAGCGTAAACTACATTAGACAAGTAGTTCTTTCTTTCTCCTATCATAATTATTGCCTTATCCTCCGGCGTCCTTAACTCCATTCGCTTAGCTGCACAATCCAATATAGTCCGATGTTCCACTAGCCAGTCCATACCAAGGATGAGATCAAATTCTCCGAAGGTAATTCCATAAAGTCAGCCAGAAATACCCCTCCCTGAAGCTCTAGAGGTACACTCCAAAATATCTTATTCACCACTATAGTTTGACCTAATGGGCTCACTACAGTCATCTCCCTATTAGACAGTTCAGAGGCTATGCCTAGTGTTTCAACTACTCTACATGCAATATAAGAGTGGGTAGAGCCAACATCAATTAGAGCAAAGTAAGGCTTGTTAGCTATAAGGAACGTACCGATTATGACGTCTGGTGCGTCTCCATCTTCCCTCCGTGAACTGCATACACTAGACCCGGCTGTCTTGCCTCTGTATTACCAACACCTCTACCCAGTGTTCCCCGTCCTCTACCAAAATCGCTACTCTGCCAAATTAACCATGACCTCACGGTGGGGCGTGTCTCCTCCTCTTCAAATTTAATTAGAACCACGACCTCTTGGTGGCCCCTTCTATTCTCATAGGATGTCCTCTAATCATGTGGTCCTTGGACCCACACTTAAAACATCCCCTGCCTTTTTCCAACACTCTCCTAGATGCATCCTTCCACAATAAGCACAAGTATGACATCGCCTCCAAGAGCATCCTCGACCTCGTGGCCCATCAACTCTAGGCCTCTTTTGTACATTCCCAGATGACCCTGCTGATCCAAAACCTCTCTTTTGCCTATTCCTATCTGTATTCTGTCTCACAGAGTCCTTAATCCCTTCGGCTACCTTAGCCTTCTCCACCAACACGGCAAACTCTCACTCCTACTGTGGAGCTATTAACAACCTCAAGTCATCCCTCAGTTCGTCCTCAAATCGAACACATCACTCATGTTTCGTAGCCACTATATCTCGAGCATATCGGCTCAACCTTAGAAATTCTGCCTCATACTCCGCTACGAACCTATTTCCCTAGACCAACCTCAAAAACGCCTTCCTCTGTGCATCAACATAACTAGTTCCAATATACTTCTTCTGATATGCCGCCTTAAATATTCCCAAGTAAGATCGTCTGCGGCAGCACCATCCCGAACTGTGAGCCACCATTGGTATGACTCATTATGGAGTAGTGACACTACCACTTTCAGTTTCTCCTCGACAGTCAGGTCCAAATCATCCATAATTCGCTCCGTCGCTTCCAACCAATACTCAGCCGTATTGGGTGCCACACCAGATATGCCACGAAAAAATTTAGCTCCATTAGCTCAAAGTCGCTCAGGTACCGACTTTCGAGCTCCCATGCCTCCACCTGCTCCAGCCACCCTTTCCAGAACTTGCAGTATCGCTTGTGATACTGCATCATCCTCCGTCTGATCCTGATATTTCACATCAGCGGCTGGTGGTGGTAGCATTTCATTTTCGGACCCTTGGCCAGACCTAACGGGTTCCAACACGACCATTCGACCTCTACCACAGCCACGCACATTACGACCACGTCCCCTAGAATTCATGCTTCCTAATCACGTTTATCTGATTAAAGAATTTTATGAATTAGTTTTGTTCCACTGGTTTATCGCGAACATTCTTATGTTCAATAGTTCTAAGGAGTAGTTCTTTCGATTTCATACACATACAGTCTCAATTTCATTCATTCAATCATTACATTCATGACCTTGCGTTCATTACAGAGAAGTATTGTAGTTGTTGTTGTTGTTTTCCACTACCCAGGGGTATTTTCGTAATTTTATCCTATAGGGGTATTTTGGTAATTTTCCAAATTAGGGTATTTGAAAATTTCACAAAGTAGATATTCTTGGTATTTTTACAAAATTGAAATACTTGGTAAGAAAATTTCAAGGGTAAAATGGTAATTTTATAAAGTAGGGGTATTTTTGTAATTTTTTAAATCACGGGCATTTCGGTAATTTTTGCAAAATATGGTTCCAGGTGATTTAACGAAATAAGGGTATTTTGAAAAAAATTTTAATTCGAGGGTATTTTGGTAACTTCCATGCTGAGGGTATTTTAGTAATTTGTACAGGTTAGGGGTAATTTGGGCAACTTGCAAATCAAGGGTATTTTGATCATCTTTTTTTTCTTTAAATCAAGGGTACTTTGGAATTTTATTATCATGGTTTGAATTTTGAGTTTCACAAAACAAGGTGGCGGTCCCTTTTGGGTTTTAATTATTGGGTTTAGCTTTGTGTTTGAGTCCTCTTGGCTAAGGTGAACCGTCACTACGCACTGAGATAGGATTCGAAAGGAGAGGAGGTGAGTCACTAGGATCCTTAAATACCAAGCTCCCCTAATCCAAATCCTGACATGCGCTGTGGTTGCCACACCTTTGTCTCTACGACTCGCACCTGTGTTTGTTTGGTTAGACTTTAAGTTTTATGTATCTTTGTGTTGAAGTAGGCTAACCCTAGGGTTTAATTCCTAATTTACTCATCTACGTCCCTATAAGTCCCACATACAAATCACAAAAGAGTTAGGAGTACTTACCTGGTGGACTTCGGGCCGGAGACTCAGGTGCCATGCCAGAAAACCTGCTCATTTCTTAGTAAAATTCAATTTCAAAAGAAAGAAAACGTTTTGGACCCAAAAAGCCCTCAAGGTCGAGTTTTGAACCTGGCTCTGATACCAAACTGAAACACCCAAAACCCAACCCACAAGTCCCGACCGGATCTGGCATGCTTCTTGAGTAAAACCATTCAAAACTTATCTGTTACTTTGGAAAAATCGGGGTGGTTTGGAAGATAATTTGATTTGCGTTGAGTTCAAATAGAAAACAGTTTTGTTTTTGTTATCAATAGGTTGAAAGTATAGCTGGATTTTTAGAGGTTAATCTTACATTGAAAATCGATGGTTGCTTAGGCGTCAAAACATTTAGAATTTAATTTTAAGAAAAATTGCTTAACCTTTGATTTGATAATAATCGTAACGTAATAAACTAAATAAAAATGCATGCGTAAAACAGTTAATCGTAATAGCCATATTCATCAAATAAAACCCAAAATAATACCAACATACTTAAATAATCAAACCCAATGAAAATAAAATAGATCGAAATGAGCATGGCCACCACTAAGCTTCCAGGCAGGTCCATTTACTGAGTGTCACCTGAAAAGATATCCCACAACGGGGTGAGTCAAATGGACTCAGTGCATAATCACCAACACAAAGTCCCAATGACTTAGGCATATCAGTTCATACATATATATATATATATATTGCAATTATAGATAATGATGGAATCCCGAACACAAACCTAGATAACCATCCGCTACACATCACCCGTACAAACCATCACACCTTGGGGACTACTAAGTCGACCCTCCATCCGCTACACATCATCGAAGGCAGTCGCTACAGACGACTGGCACATCGCCCTTATAAATTGTGGCATAGCCACCAGATAATATTTTGTGACATAAGTCACCACATTCAGATTACGTGACATGAGTCACCAGATTTCGTGGAAAAAACCACCATATCACCTCCCCTTAAAATAACACCCATATGCCCCATGTCATGCAAATCATACAGATATCATGCTTTATGCCTTATTTCACATTCTTATCAATATTCACTTATGTGCCATATTTCACATGTTCATAACATTTATTAACGTAATATTAAAGACTACGTGCACAGATGTTACGTACCATTGTGTGGTACCTTTAGCCACGTTCACATACTTTCATCAACACATATATTAAAACATTACCATAAATCTATTAAGATTTAGTGTGGGGCTACACACCTAATTTACTTAATGAGTTCACTGAAATCCCAAAAATCCTTGTACACCACTGTCGACTGCCCCTAAATAACCATAGTTAGATTCGGCTAACATCAATAGACAGAATGGCCTAAGGCCGAATATCATAACCAACTTACCTTGCTTATCTAAATCCCGAAAACTACCACTTGTCTATGATGTTGACGAAATCCCTGCTTAACAACTATTAGAATCGGCTTAATACATGAAATCTAGGAAAATGGCCCTTGGCTGAATACTACATTGCTTACCTTGATGAATTGAATCCCAAAAGAATCCTTAGTGTTTCCTTCCTTGACTACACAAAAGAACACTTATTATGGCACTATGAACATTCGGCTATCCCTAGAAATCAAGGCCAAACCTTGATTTTGGCACTCCAATGGAAAAGAACCCATAACTGATTGCTAGCATAGAAAATACTTACCACTCCTAAAGCACCCTCAGAAAATCGGCTTCAAGATCCCAAGGAGAAAAGTTTCGGCTAATCCACCAGAAGTGTTTCCACTTCTAAAACTTACGACAAAGAAGAAAGAATAAGATTACCTTGAGATTTGGCTATGGCTCCAAATGGGGATGGGATATTCACTATCTCAAGAGTATTTGACTTTAAGGATCACAAGGAAAGAAAGGAGAGAAAGAGGCTACAAGATTGGATAAGCCTTTCAAATGGTGATGGAATATTGACCATATAATAAAAGATGGAGAATTAAGGTTGAAGGAAAGAAAAGAAGAAGAGGAGAAAAGTTAGAAGAATTTGACAATGGTGACAAAGGAGGATTGACTTCAAATGAAAAAGAAGAAAAGAGAGACTTCCTAAGACCAACAATTTCAGCAAAAGGTGGACACTCTTACTAACTAAAATTTGGCACTTACTTCCTCCCCTACATGACCGAAATTACCACCACCAAGAGTCCCACAATCGGCCACTACTTCTTCTCTTATCATATCCCTTATTTCTCTCCTACTTTCTCTCCATTTTACTCATTCAAATGATTTGAATGAGTCAACCTTTATCACTTCTCCTTAGCCGAACTTTAAAAGAAAGAGACCAAGTCTCATCCCCATCCCTTAAAGTCCAATTGCCGTCCAACACTTCTCCCCTCTCTTGACGCAAAAAGCAAAATAAAAGCCACACTCCCTTGCTGCCATCATGACTCGAACCTCCTCCCTTGAAGTCCCCGGCTGACGCAACCTTTCCTGCACCTTAGGTAGTGTCCCAAGCCACTCTACCACTTCACTTGTTGTGTCATAAACTCCCTAAAATTTTCTTAAGACCTCTTTTGCCTAGCTCCCCCATTTAAGACTTAAAATCGGATAATTTCTAAGGCATTCACCTACACTCTAGAGTTTTCAAAAATTCATATAACACATTCAAACACACATAGGCATGCTACTTCATACAATTTAGCAATTATGCACAAGCCCTAATTCCCGGATATTACATGTTGTGTGGGTTATTGTCGATAGACTAACAAAGTTGGCTCCCTTTATACCGATGTGTGTTGATTATGCCCTAGATAAGTTGAGCTGTATATTGTTGTAGTGGTGAGATTACATGGAGTGCCTATATCTATTATCTCGGATAGATATCCTAGATTTACTTCTAGATTTTGAAAGAAGTTACAGGAAGCCTTGGGTACAAGGTTAAATTTTAGTATTGCGTTCCATCCTTAAACCGATGGCCAATATGAAAGAGTGATTCAAGTTCTTGTGGATATGCTCCGATGCTGTGTGTTAGAGTTAGGAGGTAGTTGGGAAAGATATTTACCTTTGGTTGAGTTTGCTTACAACAACAGTTATCAATCGAGTATACGAATGGCACCGTATAAGGCTTTATATGGTCACAAGTGTTGAACTCCCTTATATTGGACCGAGCTTAGTGAGAAACAAATTCATGGGGTCCATCTAGTTAAAGAGACCGAGAAGAAAGTGAAAGTGATCCAAGATAGTCTGAAAGCTACTTCAGATAAACGAAAATCGTACTCAGATTTAAAAAGGAAAGAAATTGAGTTTCAAGTGGGTGACAAGGCATTTCTAAAGGTATCCCCATGGAAGGAAATATTGAGATTTGGTGGAAAGGGCAAATTGAGTCCAAGATTCATAGGGCCGTATGAGATTACCGAAAGGATTGGGCCAGTGGCTTATCAATTAGCTTTGCTGGTAGAGCTAGAGAAAATACACAACGTGTTTCATGTGTCAATGTTACAATGATATCATTCCGATCCCTCGCATGTGATCCCTCCAACTGAAGTTGAGATACGATCAGACATGACTTATGAAGAAGAGTCGATTAAGATATTGGCTCAGGAGGTTAAACAGTTGAGGAATAAGAACATAGCTTTAGTAAAAGTGTTATGACAAAAACACGGTGATGAAGAAGCTACATAGGAACCTGAAGAAGCCATGAGGGAACAATATCCAAATCTTTTTATCGGTAAGATTTTCGGGGACGAAAATCCCTTAAGGGGGAGAGTTGTAATAGTCTGATTTTGGGGCTAGTCAGAACAATGGTCTCGAGACCACTAATCCGAGGTTGAGGAAAATTATTTTGATAATATTTTATGTGTTATAACATGTTTATAAATATGCATGAGAATTTTGGTGCTTTAATTTTAGTAATTGTAGGCTTAATTGCAAAAAAAAAAAAAAAGACTAAATCGCATAAAGTACAAAAGTTTCAACTTACAAGCTAAAGGTGTCTAATAGTTACAGAATATAAATAAAGGTCCTTAAAGTGTAATTATGCCTTCCTAAAGGTGATGGCCGGCCAAGGGGAGAAGGGAATTAAAAATTTGACAAGGGTTGGTGACATTAGTTGACTAAATGAATAAAATAAGATAAAATAAACAATGGCTATCATCTTTTCATTTTCTCTTCTTCTCCCACCGAAAGTATTAGCAAGTTTAAGAGTTTGGAAGCTTGAAATTTTTAGCTACATCTCATCCTTGCAAGTAAGTCCCTTTGATGATTATTTTTAATGATTATTTGTACTTTCGGAGTCCCCAAAGCTTAAGCTAGCTAGTGAAGGGACTAAATTGCAATATTGTTGAAAGTATAGGGACTTTCCATGAGAGTGTTCATGATGTTTGTTGAGTTTTTATGTAAGAAAATGGATGTTAGTGAGATGATAAACAACTCTTCTGAAAGGTGTTAGAATGGAAACACCTAAATAGGACTTGAATGCAAAGATTGAAAATGTGTAATAAATTCATGAAATAGTTAAAATTATGAGTATTTGTAAGAGTAATAAATGTTCATCTAGGCTTTTTTAATGAGAAAATGTGATGAAAAATGATTTACGAGCATAGGGGCAAAATTGTAATTTTTCCCATAGTACAAGGGCAAAATTGTCATTTTTGCCTAAGTAGAGATTATGATGTAATGTGGTTATAAAATGATTGAATGAGTGAAATTTTGAAGTTATAGATCAAGAAGAGCGTGCAATTAACCTTGACCGGGGAAAAGGCAAGGTTTCAGATTGAACCGCAAACTAACACGTTTTGCACTGAGGTAAGTTTGTGTGTAAACGATGCATTTTAAATATACATGTTATTACTTATTGGTGCATTGTAAGATTGAGAATATATATATGATTCAAATAAATTGAATTGGTAGATAAAGAATAATCTCCGTATGAAAGTTGAATTAGATATGTAAGTGTGGAATATTACCCGTAGTAATTAATGGTGGGTTGTGTGTGATACCACCTTAGTTATTCTTGTTGGTGGGCTATGTGTGATACCATCATATTATTCATGTACGATGGGCTGTGTGTGATACCATCATTTATAATATCATTTGGTGGGCTATGTGCGATACCACTGTAAATATTCTTATTGGTGGGCTACATGCGATACCACCGTAAATGTTCTTATTGGTGGGCCATGTGCGATACCACCATAAATATTCTTATTGGTGGGCTATGTGCGATACCACCCTGTTAAATATTAATGGTGGGCTAAGTGTGAAACCACCGAGTTTTTGGCATTTCTATGAATGATTTATTGTGAAATTGTTATGTGTTGTATCATGTGATCTTGTGGTAATAAGTGCAGGAATATATGTTAATGAATGTAAGCATTATGTTGTGATATGGTTGAAATATGGTAAGAGATGAATGAGTAAGCATGATCTTGAATTGTAAAATACTATTTATTGATTAGCATATAGTATGATGTTTATTATTTACATATAAACGTACTAAGCTTTAAGCTTACTCCCTTTCTTTTCCCTTGTTTTATAGTGTCAAAGAGTCGAGTTCGAGATATGAAGATAATTGGAAGATCACCTACACTATCAGCTCATCTCGGTATATTTAGAACTTGCATTTTGAGTATGGCGATGTCATGTATAGGGGCTAGACAAGGTAAATTGTTTTGTTATTTTGGCCAAATGTGTTGGCTCCTTATAGATGAAATCTTTTGTGTATTGCCATAGTAAATAGCTCTTTACGATCAATTAATGATAAGAATAGGTTATTCATGATTGTGTAGAGAATATGATTGGTTTGTTTGGTTATGAAAATGCATGATTGAATTGATGGTAGAGGGTGAATTATGCTTGAGTGAGTTAGGGTGATAAAAGAGCTTGGCAAATAGCCTTGTTCTTGTCCACACGGGTAGGCACGCGGGCGTGTGTCTAGGCCATGTATGACACATGATCAATTGCATGGGTGTGTAAGCAGGTCGTGTCTCCCCTTGCATGTTAGAATTGCAAGTTAATAAGCTCAGTAGTAAACACACAGGCAGAGACAAGTCCATGTGTCTCAGCCATGTGGGAAGCATGGCCACGAACATGGGCGTGTACCCAGGCTGTGTGAAGTTTGCACCTTGAATTTGGAATTTAAATCGCCACATGGTTGAGGCACACGGGCGTGTGACAGGCCGTATGGAATAAGTCAGTGTCGACCACGGGTACAACACATAGGCGTGTGGAGGACCGTGTGATGCAAATCAGTGTCGACCACGGGTGAAAAGCACGGGAGTGTGAAATACCACACGGGCGTGTCCCATTTCACACGGGCGTGTGGCCCCTGTTTAGGTAAAATTTTCCTAAGTGCGTGCAAGTTTCCAATTTAATTCTGAAACCTTCCGGAAGTGTGTTTAGGGCCTCGTAGGCCCATTATAAGGATGTTAGATATGTGAATGGGAAAGTTTTAATTGGGAATGAAATTTGGTAACCCAAAGTTGTATGACCATGTGAGTTAAGTACAATAATGCCTACAGTAATGCCTCATACTCGGTTCTGGCATAGAATACGGGTAAGGGGTGTTACAAGGTTTGGGTACTATTTTCACATAGCTTCCTCAGGTTCCCACGTAGGCTCTTCGACTCCATGTCGTTGCCACAAAAATTTAACTTGGGTTATGTTTTTATTTCTTAACTATTTAACTTTCCGAGCCAAAATCTTGATCGGTTCCTCACAATAAGTCATATCGGGTGGAATCTCAACCTCTGTCGGAGAAATCACATGTGAAGGGCCTGATCGATCACATCGTAACATCAAAACATGAAATACATTGTGAATATTTTCCAACTCTTTCGGCAAAGGTAACTGATATGCCACTGGCACTATTCTTCAATAACCTCATACGGCCCAATGAAATGTGAACTTAACTTGGCTTTACGACCAAATCTCAGAATCTTCTTACACAGAGATACTTTGAGGAATACTTTATCACCAATCTGAAATTCGATCTCTTTTCTTTTTAAATCTGTGTACAACTTTTGTCGATTTGAAGTAGCTTTCAAGCAATAATAGATTACCTTTACTTTTTTTTTTTTTTTTGTAACATCCCAAAGTTGGGCATAGTAGGATTGGGCCCGTTGGGCCTTAGCTGTAGTAATGTTTAAAATTTTTGAGAATAAGAGAATGGCTTTAATGTAAGTCAAATCTAGTAGGTGAATGATTTTAGAAGGTTAGGGGGCTTCTATGAAATCCCGGGATCAAACTTGGGCTTAGAGAAAATTTTGGTTTTAGGTGGAAAAAAAAAACCCTAGGGGTTAGTAGGTAGGCTTTAAGAATAAAATGTGGAGAAAATGATACAAGTGGAGTGTGTGGTGTAGTGGCAAAGTGATGCCACATAAGAGGCAAAGGGCTGACGCCAAAAGGAAGGAAGGAGGTCCAAGGTTTAAGTCTTGGCTCTTGCATTTTGGTTTTCTTTTTATATGGACTCTAGAATTTTGCCATTGGGTTATATTTAGTTGCGCATGGTTTTAGACACAAGAGGAGCTTGTGGCCAAGTGGCTAGCGGCGTGGATTAAGTTACAAGGGAGCTTGAGTTCTAATCTCATGACAAGCAAGGGAGTATATATTTTGCGGATTAGATGGGAAGAGTTTGAGCTGGATTTAAACTCTTCTGACGGAGGGATCCCACATCAAAAAGATACAAAGAAGGAAGGTGAGAAGCTAGCTATATATAGAGCTGCCTAGGAGGAGAAGGAGCATACCTGGTTGGCATTGGGCATAGGAGTGCTCGGAGCGCGGTTTAGCAGCTTCAGATTCCTATTAGGTGTGTACTTCTCTCTACTCTAGTTGTAGAGCGGAAAATGCCGAAATACCGGTCACACGGCGATGGTAGCCACACGAGCGCACGAGTGCACGTGTGGAAGCTTTGACGCAATAGTCGAGGCCACCATGAGTATTATTGTGGGTATGGGCTGTTGGGCCACGATGGCTCGAAAGGGGCCAAGTGGGCCCAATAGGCCTGGAGGCCCATATGAGTAAATTGTATGATTGAGTAGTAGATAGTGAACTAGACTATGTGAATCTCATATATGTTGCTAGGTTTGGGCTAAATGGGCCACACGAGTGTGTGGGCCCACTTGGACCGAGAATGGGCCTTAGGCCCATTCGTATTATTATCTCTGTTTAGAATACTTGGGTCGTTCGAGGCGACAATGGGCCTTTTGTTGGGTCGTTAACACCTTGATTTGTAAAATTACTGAAATACCCCTAGTTTGCGAAATTATCGAAATACCCCTAGTTTGTAAAATTACCGAAATACCCCTAGTTTGTAAAAATTACCAAATACCCTCAAATTACAAAATTACCAAAATACCCCTGGTTTACAAAATTATCAAAATATCCTAATTTGTGAAATTATCGAAATACCCTGGTTTGTGAAATTAGCAAAATACCCCTGGTTTGTAAAATTACCAAAATACCCTAATTTATGAAATTATCGAAATACCCCTGGGTTGTAAAATTACCAAAATACCCCTGTGTTGCGAAATTATCGAATTACCCTTGGTAGGTAAATTACTGGAATACCCTCGGTGGGTAAAAGTACCGTTATACCTTTAGGGGTTGATTAGCATGATTGTGTGTAAATATTCACACTCTTTTGTTATTAAAATGTGTTATTAATCGTTTGGGGCTGAAAAGCCGATGTGACTAAATGAAAAGTCGTTATACCTTCACGGGTATAGTTGGGATATCAAGTAAGTACCTTATTGTTCTATTTGTGAGTACATAAACGTATGCCATAATATATTGTTTATTTAACAGCATGTTGCATTCATTTGATATGTATGTTATGCATGGGTTGGTTTATGATGAAAAGGGAAAGTGTTATTAAAGACTGCCACAGTGGTTTGGTACCATAGTGGGTTGACCCCACACATATTGATTAGTGACTAAGTCTCAGTGGTTTGGTACCACATACATACGTGTTAATTCTGTGACTCATCCCAGTGGTTTGGTACCACAGTGGGTTGGCCTCACATATATGATCATCAGAGATTGTCACTAGTGGTTTGGTACCACAAGTGGGTTGGCCCCACGTGTTATAATTAGCGACTCTATCACGAATGGCTTGGTGCCACATATATGGCGTTTAGCGGATGGAGGGTTGTTTGCAAAAATCCCCACGGTGTGTTGGGCTGGTACGAGTGGCGTGTAGAGGATGGAAAATTAGGTTGGACAGGGTTTGTATCGCATTGCATACATGATCTGTTGTGACATATGATATGGGCTAAGGCTCAACCGAGGCTATTTTGGGCTAAGGCTCATTAGAATCGTTGCTGTAATGGGTTTCGGCCCAGATTGTTGTGATGCATGTTCTTATCGATGAGGGTTGTACACACTAAGTTTTCGTAAACTCACCCCCTCTTTTTATTAAATGTTTCAGGTAATTTCCAACGATAGAGGATTGGGAGTCGTGGAGGACTCGAGGGTGGCTATACATCGGAGATACTACTCGTGAACTTTAGTAATTTCGATTTTTACCTTATTTTAAGATTATTTATTTTGGGTTAATATTTTGTACTAAGGCCATTGCTTTATTTTTCTAAGTTTTCATTTCTAACTATTAAACTTATAAATACGAGGTTTTTCTTAAAACATTAGTAACCGTTTTCTAAAATATCATGTTTACGCAACGATGCAAATTCAACTTTCATAACAAAATAGTTTTTCAAAATAATAACAACTTTTTAACGATCATTTAGCAAATCGTGTTTTTCTCAAACAAACAACAAACTCAGAGTTAAAAAAAATTTGATAAAACTTCTCTAAACAATTGCTTAGCTTTTCAACTTCCTTCAATGTGACACGCCAGATTCGGGCCTAACTTCTAGGCGGGTTTTGGTGTGTTACAATTATGGTATCAGAACCTAGGTTGCAAAACTCAACTGTGGAATGGGCTCGAAAATTTTTTTTCAAAGTTATTTGAAATTTGGTTTTTTAAAATTATCTTTATTGGAAGTATGGCACCCGAGTCTCCGGCACCAAATCCATAAGCCCCCTTACTTATTATTATATGCTATAATAACTGTATTTATTCTATGTATGTTTTGGATGTGATGTTTGAATGGAGAATTTTTAAGTATGAGTGTTAAATATTTGTTTGCTTCTATATTAGATATTTGGTTGTGTGAAAAGTTCCAAGCTTAAGTTAGAAAGTGTATTACTATTTTAGAATCAGAGTGCGCAGCGTGAGTGTAGTGTTGTAGGTTAAGATGTGCGACTGTTTCTATAACTACAAATTTCGAGGACGAAATTTCTTTAAGGAGGGTAAATTTGTAACATCCCAAAGTTGGGCCTATTAGGATTGGGCCCATTTGGCCTTAGGCGTAGTAATGTTTAAAATTTTTGAGAAAAAGAGAACGGGTTTAATGCAAGTTGGATCTAGTAGGTGAGTGATTTTGGAAGGTTAGAGGGCTTCTATGAAGTCCCGGGATCAAACTTGGGCATAGGAAAAATTTTGGTTTTAGGTGGAAAAAAAACCTTGGGAGTTAGTAGGTGGGCTTTAAGAATAAAATGTGGAGAAAATGACACAAGTGGAGTGTGTGGTGTAATGGTAAAGTGATGCCACATAAGAGGCAAGGGGGTGACTCCAAAAGGAATTAAGGAGGTTCAAGGTTCAAGTCTTGGCTCTTGCATTTTGGTTTTCTTTTTATATAGACTCTAGAATTTTTCCATAGGGTTATATTTAGTTGCTCATGGTTTTAGACACAAGAGGAGCTTGTGGCCAAGTGGCTAACGGCGTGAATTAAGTTACAGGGGAGCCTGGGTTTGAATCTCATGACAAGCAAGGCAGTATTTATTTTGCGGATTGGACGGGAAGAGTTTGAGTTGGATTTAAACTCTATTGATGAAGGATCCTACATCGGAAAGATACAAAGAAGGAAGGTGAGAAGCTAGCTATATATAAAGCTACTTAGGAGGAGAAGGAGCATACTTGGTTGGCGTGGGCATAGAAGTGCTCGGAGCGCAATTTAGCAGCTTCAGTTCCTATCAGGTCCGTACTTCTCTCTACTCTAGTTGTAGAGCGGCAAATGCCGAAATGTCGGTCACACAGCGATGGTAGCGACACGAGCGTGCGAGCGCACGTGTGGAAGCTTCGACGTGATAGTCGAGGCCACCATGAGTATTCTTGTGGGTGTGGGCTGTTGGGCCACGATGGCCCTAAATGGGCCAAGTGGGCCCAATGGGCCCAAGGGCCCATATGAGTAAATTGTGTGATTGAGATGTAGATAGTGAACTACACTATGTGAATCTCATATATGTTGCTAGGTTTGGGCTAAATGGGCCACACAAGTGTGTGGGCCCACTTGGGCCGAGAATGGGCCTTAAGCCTATTCGCATCATTTCTCTTTTTAGAATACTTAGGTCGTTCGAGGTGATAGTGGACCTTCTGTTGGGTCGTTAACACCCTAATTTGTAAAATTACTGAAATACCTCTAGTTTACAAAATTATCGAAATACCCCTGGTTTGCAAAATTATCGAAATACCCCTAGTTTATAAAAATTATCGAAATACCCCCAGATTACAAAATTACCAAAATACCCTTGGTTTACAAAATTACTGAAATACCCCTAGTTTGTAAAATTACCGAAATACCCTAATTTATAAAATTACCGAAATACCCCTGGGTTGTAAAATTACCAAAATACCCTCGTGTTTGTAAATTATCGAATTACCCTTGGTAGGTAAATTATGGAATACCCTCGGTGGGTAAAAGTACCGTTATACCTTTAGGGGTTGATTAGCATGATTGTGTGTAAATATTCACACTCTTTTGTTATTAAAATGTGTTATTAATCGTTTGGGGCTGAAAAGCCAAGGTGACTAAATGAAAAGTCGTTATACCTTCACGGGTATAGTTGGGATATCAAGTAAGTACCTTATTGTTCTATTTGTGAGTACAAAAACGTATGCCATATTATATTGTTTATTTAACAGCATGTTGCATTCATTTGATATGTATGTTATGCATTGGTTGGTTTATGATGAAAAGGGAAAGTGCTATTAAAGACTGCCACAGTGGTTTGGTACCATAGTGGGTTGACCCTACACATATTGATTAGTGACTAAGTCTCAGTGGTTTGGTACCACATACATATTGTTAATTCTGTGACTCGTCCCAGTGGTTTGGTACCACAGTGGGTTGGCCTCACATATATGATCATCAGGGATTGTCACTAGTGGTTTGGTACCACAAGTGGGTTGGCCCCACGTGTTATACTTAGGGACTCTGTCACGAGTGGATTGGTGCCACATATATGGCATGTAGCGGATGGAGGGTTGATTGTAGAAATCCTCACGGTGTGTTGGGCTGGTACGGGTGGCGTGTAGAGGATGGAAAATTAGGTTGGGCTGGGTTTGCATCGCATTGCATACATTTTCTGCTGTGACATATGATATGGGTTAAGGCTCAACCGAGGCTATTTTGGGCTAAGGCCCAATTGCCATCGTTGTTGTAATGGGTTTCGGCCCAGATTGTTGTGATGCATGCTCTTACCGATGAGGGTTGTACACACTGAGTTTTCGTAAACTCACCCCCTCTTTTTATTAAATGTTTCAGGTAATTTCCAGCGATAGAGGATTGGGAGCCGTGAAGGACTCGAAGGTGGCTATACATCGGAGATACTACTCGTGAACTTTAGTAATTTTGATTTTTACCTTATTTTAAGATTATTTATTTTGGGTTAATATTTTGTAATAAGGCCATTGGTTTATTTTTCTAAGTTTTCATTTATAACTGTTAAACTTATAAATATGGGGTTTTTCTTAAAACATTAGTAATCGTTTTCTAAAATACCATGTTTACGCAATGGTGCAAGTTCAACTTTCATAACAAAATAGTTTTTCAAAATAATAACAACTTTTAAATGGTCATTTAGCAAATCGCGTTTTTCTCAAACAAATAACGAACTCGGAGTTCAAAAAAAATCTGATAAAACTTTTCTAAACAATTGCTTAGCTTTTCAACTTCCTTCAATGTGACACGCCAGATTTGGGCCTAACTTCTAGGCCGGGTTTTGGGTGTTACAGTTTCTCTAACCAACTCAAACCCGTGAATCTGTTTCTCACTAAGCTCTGGCCAATACGACGGAGTTTGAAATTTGCGGCCATACAATGCCTCATACGGTTCCATGTTTATACTTGACTGAAAACTATTGTTATAAGCAAAATCGACTAAAGGTAGATATTTCTCCCAACTACCTTCAAATTCTAAAACACAACAATGATGCATATCTTCGAGAACCTGAATCATTCTCTCTGATTGGCCGTCAGTTTGCGGATGAAATGCGGTACTAAAGTTCAAATTTGTACCCAAAGCTTCTTGCAACATTTTTCAAAATCGAGACGTAAACCTCAGATCTCTATCCAAATAATAGAAATAGGCACTCTGCGCTATCTCACAATTTTAGCAATGTACAATCCAGATAGCTTGTCAAGTAGGTAATCGGTACATACCGGTATAAAATGAGCCGCTTTCATCAACCTATCGACAACGACGCAAATGGCATATTTCTTATTCATCGTAATTTTGTCCCATTTCCACTCGGGTACCATCACTGGTTGAAGTAAGCCCAAAGGTACTTGGTGTTCGGCCTTTACTTGTTGACAAACTAAACATCTCGAAACAAACTCTGAAATATCCCGTTTCATACCTGACCACCAATATCGTTTCTCCAAATCATTATACATTTTCGTACTACCCGGATGAACTGATAAGCAACTACTGTGTGCCTTGTGTAAAATCTTCCAAACCTATCCGAAAGTCCAAATAATTACCAGATTCATACTGAGCTCTTTTAAATTGCAATTTACAATCACTATTTTCAGCTTCATAAATTTGCTGAAGTGATAAACCGTAAAAGTAACATATTTAATGCCCACATTTCATATGATTTTGGATGATTTAGCCCTTGATTTATGTAAAAATGTGCTCTAAAATCTTTCTTTTCATGTTTTTACTCAGGAAAGCACCCGAGGATGAAAAGAACAAGAAACGCGCTTAAAACGGGCCAATTTGTCCAAAGAGGAAATCGACACGGCCTGGACTTCAAGCCACACGGCCGTGCCTCGAAAATTAACTAAGACAAGGCCATGCCACGATTTACAAGGCCGTGCCCCAATCGATAGAATCGAGATACGGCGTGAAAATGATTTACATGAGCGTGTACTATGGCCGAGCCCTTGCCGCGGGAGAGAGCAATTTCACTCAGATTTGGATACTTTGAGGCAAAGAAACACATTCCAAAGTCTATTCAAACATCGAGTAGGAAGTGTACTTAAATCAGGACACTTAGAGGCCAAGTAAAGCATTCCAAAGTCGATATAAACACCCTAAATGTAACCTGAAAGAGGGCGGTTAGCTAGGCCAAAGAGCCGAGCCAAAAAGGCCAGATTTGTGGGAATTACTCAAAGATAGACAGTTAATCCATCTCAATGAGCTAAAATTCTACTCAAGACGGCTGATCTCTCCTTCAATTCCTCCAGGGGGTTTTAGGGATTTCTTATGTTTTGTTTTATCTTTTCTCTTGATATGTTTTCTTTATTTGTTATGAACTAAACCCTTCAGACACTTGAAGGGGATGAAACCTAGATGGATCCTATTATTGATTTTTGAATTATATGATAAATACTTTATTCTTAATTATACATGCTTAATCCAAATATGATGTGCTTAGGTAGAGGAGGAATATACCCTGCTTAAGAGTAGATCTAGCATAATTGAGCGGAGTTGATCGCACGCTAAGAGGTAGGGTGAAGAGATTTTGCCAGATTAGGGTGAAACCTAATATAGTAGTCCATAGATCGATTTACTGCTATTCTAGGGGGTTATTATAAGAGAACGAGAGTTCCACTAATTAACCTAGGGTTAGACGTTATTCACCTCGAGAGAGGGTTTAATATACGTTAGGGAGTCTTATGGATCAAACTAAGTGAATAAATCGTATGGTTCAGTGTTAAATAACAAGTGAAGTCTAAGTGGATTCTTCCTGAGGGTATCGTCGTGATCAATTGAGTTTTCTTCAAGTTATTTTCCAAGTTGTTCTTTTTGTCTTTGTGTCTTTAGCTTAGTAGTCGTTAATTTAGATTAAATCAGCCAATTTCTCCATATTTTAGGCTAAATATTAAAAAGAATGTGAGAATTAATACTTTTAGTTCCTTTGGGTTCGACAATCCGGTCTTGCCTAAGCTATACTACTGTTCGATAGGTACACTTGCCTTAATTCGTTGTTAGAGTTAGTTTCTAGGTTCGATCATTCTCTTTATAAATTTTAAAACTCGACAAAACAACGATCAAGTTTTTGGTGCCGTTGCCAGGGAACTAAAATATTAAGAAAGCTCTATTTTTATTACTTTAGCCATTATTTTTTTTTTTTTATTTCACAATTTATTTTATTTTATTTTATTATTTTTGCTAATTTTATTTATTTCTTTTTTTTTCTTAGCAGGTATCTCTAGTTTATGACTAGAAGGAGCCCGATAGGACCTCTAGTATACGATAGTGAAATTGAAGCTACTACTCGGAAGAATCGCAGAGAAATTAGGCGAGCCCTAAATTACACAGAAGAAGAGCGAGAAGACAGATCCAATTCTCTTCAAGGATGGACGAGAATAATCCACCACGAGATGTGGAAGAAAACAATGCTCGCGTACTATGTATGATTATGCTAAACCTCATTTTACTGTGAGTGAATCTAGTATTGTTAGGCTCGCTATAGTCGCTAATAATTTTGAATTAACGCCTAACACAATAAAAATGATTCAACAATTTGTTCAATTTGATGGTTTGCGTGATCTAAGACCGAACACTCATATAGCTAATATTTTAGAGTTCTGTGATACTTTCAAAATAAATGGCATTTCTGATGATGCCATTCGTCTTCGGTTATTTCCCTTTTCAATAAGAAATAAAGCCAAACAGTGGTTGTACTCGTTACTGCGAGGATCAATCACTACATGGGACCAAATGACTAAAATTTTTTTATTAAAATATTTCCCACCGACCAAAATGGCCAAATTATGGAATGATATCTCTTCTTTTGTGCAGATGGATCTAGAGACATTATACGACGCATGGGAAAGATACAAGGATCTCTTGAGAAGGTGTCCACACCATGGTCTACCCTTGTGGCTACAAGTCCAAACTTTCTATAATGGTGTAAACCCCTCAATGAGGCAACTAATTGATTCAGCCGTCGGTGGAACCTTGAACAACAGAACTCCTAAAGCAGCCTACGAGTTCATTGAATAGATGTCACTGAATAACTATCAGTGGCAAGTTACAAGGACAAAACCGACAAAATCAGCTGGAGTTTATAATCTTGATGCAGCAACCCTGCTATCAACACAGGTAGAGATGATGAATAAAAAGCTTGATAGTTTGTGTTCTTCGCAGGTACATCCAGTCATGCAGTGTAACATATGTGGAACTGTGGCAAATCCTGAGTACCCACCCTACCAACCGGACACAGAGAGCGAACAGATGAACTATATAGGTAATAATTTCAGATCCAATAATAATCCTTATAGTAATAACTACAATCCAGGTTGGAGGAACCACCCAAATTTTTCATGGAGAGGCCAAGGAAACCAAGGAAATCAAAGACAACAACCTCCTCAAAATTTCCAGAATCAGCCATATCCACAAGAAAAGAAGCCAAACCTCAAAGAGATACTGACAAAATTCATGGCAAACACAGAAAATAGTTTCCAAGAAATTGAGAAAACAATTAGAAGTAACGAGAACTGAATCGGGGAACTTACTAAGTCAGTCAAGGAAGCCACTAATGCAGTCAAACAACTCACAAAGCTAATGTCAGAACGGCCGCAAGGACGTCTACCAAGTAACACTGAGATTAACCCAAAGGAGAAAATTCAGGCAATCTCAGCTCATGACAGTAAAGTGTTAGATGAACCCAACCCAATACAAGAAAACAAGGTAGATGAAGGTAAGGTAGAGGTAACACAGGAAAAGCCAAAACCAGTAATCAAAGAGGACCAACCTCGCATACGTTATCCCGAAGAGATGAAAAGAGACGATTCAGATGAACAGTTCGGTAAGTTTCTTAAACTCTTAAAGAAATTGCATATTAACTTACCTCTTCTTGAAGCTCTTTTTCAGATGCCAGACTTGAGGAAATTTTTAAGACAGCTCTTGACTAACAAATGAAAATTAGACGAAGAGCACCACGTGGAATTGAACGTAGCATGCTTAGTAATGTTACAGAATAGACTACCACGGAAGCTAAAAGATCCAAGGAGTTTTACAATTCCATGTTTAATTGGTAGTTTAGCTATTGATAATGCGTTAGCTAATTTAGGGGCAAGCATAAATGTCATGCCTTATACATTATTCAAACGAATAGGTCTAGGGAAGCCCAAACAAACTAGGATGAGTATACAATTAGCTGATAAAACTGCTAGAATTTCTATGGGCATTATTGAAGATGTTCTTGTCAAAATCGGTAAATTTGTTTTCCCAGTAGATTTTGTTGTCTTAGATATGGATGAGGATAATACAATCCCCTTAATTTTAGGAAGACCTTTTCTAGCAACTGCTAAGACTAAAATTGATGTTGCCACAAGAGAGCTCATACTTTGTGTAGGTGACGAATCAATCAGTCTTCAAGCTCTTGGCTCGGCCAGGACAACAATCGATAAAGGTAAGAAAGTCAATAAAGATGATAATCAAATTGTTCAACCTTTATCGTAGGAAACACCGCAAAGACACAACAATGAATCGACTCATAGATCCCAAATCGACAAAGAAGAATCACACAAGGAACAAGACCTTAGGGTCAACAATTTAGAAGAGTAGAGGACACAAGTTAAAGAAGAAGCAAAAACGCACAAAGTAAAACAAGAGGAACCACCAGAAGAGCTCGTAAGAACATCAAACCACTACAAAATAGGAGACCAGGTACTGTTAGACAAAGCAGATTCGTACATCATCACAATAGGCCTGAAGGCAAAGGGAGAAACCCTTCTTAAGGTACACTATATCTTCCCACACGAAATAGTCGAGGTAAGCAACCCAACATTCAACACTTTTGAGGTAAACACTTCTCGACTTCAACTTTGTCAAGAAAATAGAACTTTAAGCAAGAGGGAAGATATTCAAACCTTTAAACCTCCTTGATTCAAGTACAAGGAAAAGTCTAGCTTAAGACTATAAATAAGCACTTCTCGGGAGGCAACCCGAGCACTAACCCTACTTCTTTTTCCATTTGTTTTCATTTTATTTTATTTTGTTTCTCTTTCACTTTGTAAACTAACCAAAAGTACAGATTTCTAGGACATACAGCCTTACACACGGCCGTGTCTGTCATCGTGTGGACAACCAGAATCCCCGTACTGACATAGCAGAGGTCGTGCGTATCAAACCCCAACCACTTTTTGATGTTACGGATCCAACCACTCCCCCACGGGCACTAGTAAATTGGCAAGATCGTGCTCCGCGACCGTCTAAAGCTACTGACTTACCAGACACGGGAAAAACATGCCCATGTTACCCAATCATGCCAACACACTGCCTTTTCAGGAACGGGCATGGCATCCAGAAAACGAGCATGGGTAAACCAACACGCCTAGACACACAACCGTGTGATGCGGCTGTGTGATTCGACACATCCTCGTTCCACGAGCATGGGAACATGGCAGATTTGAGATCTTATTTAAACCCCAAAGCCCTTCTCCTTCTCCCCTCATTCTTTCTTCCTTCTTTTCTCTTTCATTAGAAAAGGTGTCCAGACTCTTGAGCTACACTAGAATCATGCTGAAGAAGCGTAAGAAGGTAAGCATTGTCTCCTCAAAGGAGACCCCAACACATAAGTTCATGCCGGCCGCTTCATCCAAACACCAAGCCAAGGGTCTTTTAGACCATTTAATTTTTTCTTTACGTTTATGTTCCCCTTTATCATACTTATCTATACTTCTCTTCTACTTAATATATTTTAATTTCTTTTAGTTTCTTGGATTTTGGTTCTAAAGGCTGCTTGGTAATCACGCACCACAGCCTTAGAGGTCACACGCACCTCACGAACCATCCAACAATAAGGACTCCTTAGTCCATTAGTCTTTTCTTTTAATTTCAGTTTTCTTCTTAGTGTCCTTCTCTTTATTTTCTTTGTCTTTAATTATAATATTAGTATATTATTAATGTTTCTTTAGATTTCTTGGCTATATCTTTGTAGGCTACCCAATTTCTTTATCTAGCACAAAGCTCATCGGTAGACACCCTACTAAGCCCATAGAAAATGCCACCACTGCCTCCTCCACCCACCTTCTACCATGACCTCTGCCAACTCCCAGAATCATCCAAACTTTAGGAAGTGTTACTTCTCCCCTTCTCTTTTGATTATTTTATTACATAATTGTTTATCTATTTTTGTACATTGAGGGCAATGTACATCTTAAGTGTGGGGGTAAAAGTACCTAACTTTTTGCACTATTCTAAAATCCTGAATTTTAGTCTTGTCCCTACGAAATTTTCTCATATTATCAATTAGGGTGAAATTTCTAATGATTTATGATTTTTATTGATATGTTTTTGAGTAAGTCATTGATAATTGTGCATTGATGATTTATACTTGAAGAATACTAGAGAATCAAGCATGATAAGTCTATTTTTCAAAGAATAAAAAAATTTCTAGGTTTTTGAACTGAATTTGAGTATTACCTTGAAGTTTGGAATTTACAAGATTAATGTCAAATACCCATAATTTTTGTGAGATTTAAGCCTTATAGAGCATATATTCTTTTTCATGCTCACTTTATTGATTATGAGTGTGTCAACACTGAATTGTTATTCTAGAACTTGCCTAGATTATACATATCGAGACCACACTAATTATTTGATATACTCAGATGATAAAGGCGCCTAGGTTTTAACCCATTCACTCCACTAAAAATCCTACCTTCACTAATTAACCCCTAGTAAACCCATTTGATCCTAACAACCCTTTTATTGAATTACTCGCTTAATATTAACCCAAAACCCTTTATATTTGTTATCACCATTCTTTTGACTACCCTTCTATCGAGAATTGATTTGATTAGTTACCGAATTAGTTTATTTCAGTTATTAAAGTTTTCTTTATTATGTTTCTATTTTGTTCTTAAAAAAAGTATATTCAAGTATTAGTATATGATTAAAGGAGCTTATGCGTTTAAATTCCAATTATTGAAGAAGAGCTCGTATTAAAAAGTATTATCAATAGTAGTATTATTAGTTCCAAAGTTTCAATTGATGTAATCATTTATTTTCATGTTCATTATTTTAGTTAGGTAATTGGTCAGGTCAATCTCGATTCTAAACCTTCTAATTCAGCCTTTATCCACACTTTTAACCTAAGCCCCGTTACAACCCTATCAAAGACCTTTTGATTTGTGTATCATCTCATATTACAGTAGTGGAGATTTGATTTGCAGGCAAGCCTATGGGATTAACTTTTCAGGTTCGACTTATGAGTGCTTTTTCTTGAAACTTAAACACTTCGAGTGCTCTGAGTGAATCTTTAGTTAGGATGTCAATCCTTGTCGGTTTTGAATTAAAGGTAATTATTTAGATAAGGGGAGACACCTATGTTTTCATGCTACAAAATGTATGACTTAGAATTGTTTGAATCTTTAGGAGTCCTTGAGTTATATTATCCATGTATGAATTATATGTGAATTATGATGAGGCATTGTTAATAGGAATTGTGAATTATGGAAAGTTCGTTTTAATTATAAGTTGAGAATTTTGCTTGAGGACAAGCAAAAGCTTAAGTGTGGGGGTATTTGATAAATCGTAAAAGTAACATATTTTAGGCCCACATTCAGTATGCTTTTGAACAATTTAGCCCTTGATTTATGTAAAAAGGTGCTCTTAATCCTTTCTTTTCATGTTTTTACTCAGGAAAGCACCCGAGGACGAAAAGAACAAGAAACAGGCTTAAAACGGGCCAATTTGGGCCAAAAGGAAATCGACAAGGCCTGGACTTCAAGCTACACGGCCGTGCCTCGATAATTAACTAAGACACGACCATGCCACAATTTACACGGTCGTGCCCCAATCGATAGAATCGAGATACGGCCGGCCTGAAAATGATTTACACGGGAGTGTACCATGGCTGTGCCCCTACCACATGAGAGAGCAATTTCACTCGAATTTTGATACTTTGAGCCAAAGAAACATATTCTAAAGTCTATTCAAACACTGAGTAGGAAGTGTACTTGAATCAGGACACTTAGAGGCCAAGTAAAGCATTCCAAAAGTCTATATAAACACCCTAAGTGTAACCTGAAAGAGGGCGGTTAGCTAGGCCAAAAAGCCGGGCCAAAAAGGCCAGATTTATGGGAATTACTCAAAGATAGTCAGTTGATCCATCTTAAGGAGCCAGAATTCTACTCAAGATGGTGGATCTCTCCTACAATTCCTCTAGGGGGTTTTAGGGATTTCTTATGTTTTGTTTTATCTTTTCACTTGAGATGTTTTCTTTATTTGTTATGAACTAAACCCTTCAAATACCTGAAGGGGATGAAACCTGGATGAAACCTGTTATTGATTTTTGAATTATATGATAAATACTTACTTTGTTCTTAATTATGCATGCTTAATCAAAATTTGATGTGCTTAGGTAGAGGAGGAATAGACCCTGCTTAAGAGTAGATTTAGCATAATTGAGCAGAGTTGATCGCACGCCTTGAGATAGGGTGACGAGATTTTGCCGAATTAGGGTGAAACCTAATATGGGAGTCCATAGATTGATTTACTGCTATTCTAGGGGGTTATTATAAGAGAATGAGAGCTCCACTAATTAACCTAGTGTTAGACATTATTCGCCTCGAGAGAGGGTTTAATATATGTTAAGGAGTCTTACTGATCAAACTAAGTGAATAAATCGTATGTTTAGTGTTAAATAACAAGTGAAGTCTAGGTGGGTTCTTCCTGAGGGTATCGTCATGATCAATTGAGCTTTCTTCAAGTTATTTTCCAAGTCATTCTTTTTGTCTTTGTGTCTTTAGCTTAGTAGTCATTAATTTAGATTAAATTAGCCAATCACTCCATATTTTAGGCTAAATAATAAAAAAAAAGTGAGTATTAGTACTTTTAGTTCCTTTGGGTTTGACAATCCGGTCTTGCCTAAGCTATACTACTGTTCGATAGGTACACTAGCCTTAAGTCATTGTTAGAGTTAGTTTCCAGGTTCGATCATTCTCTTTATAAATTTTAAAACTTGACAAAACAACGATCATGAAGAAACACCGGTCTATCTCTTAACTCAGTTGAAACCGAGCCGTCATCGGATAAAGTCAACCTCATAAGCTCTCAAGGAAAATAAGGACTTTCTGCTCAAAGAATCTGCAACTACATTCGCCTTTCTGGGATGGTAGTCGATTACCAACTCATAATCTTTTAGTAACCCGAGCCATCTCTGTTGTCGCAAGTTCAAATCCTTTTGAGTCATCAAATACTTCAAAATATTGTGGTCGGTATAGATGTGACACTTCTCATTGTACAAATGATGATGCCAAATTTTCAAAGCAAAAACAATGGCAAAAATTCCAAATCTTGCGTCGGATAATTCTTCTTGTGCGGATTTAACTGTCTCAAGGCATAAGCTATCACTTTTCCTCTTACATCAACACACATCCTAAACCATTCAGTGACGCGTCACTATAAATTACAAACTCTTTTCCTGGTTCATGTTGCACTAAAACCAATGCCTCTGTCAATAATGTTTTCAACTTCTCAAAGCTTTGCTGACATTTTCCTAACCATTCGAACTTAACATCCTTTTGCAATATCTTACTCATAGGAGTAGCAATCATCGAAAATCCTTTGGCAAAACGTCGGTAATAACCGGCTAAGCCCAAAAGCTTCTAACCTCTGATACATTTTCTGGCGGTTTCCAATCAACAATTGCAGATATCTTACTCAGATCAAACTGAATACCGCCTCCAGAGACAATATGTCCCAAAAATCTGACTTCGCGGAGCCAAAACTCACTTTTGCCAAACTTAGCAAATAATTTCTTATCTCTCAAAGTCTGCAACACAATTCTTAAATGTTTGGCATGCTCAAACACATCCCAAGAATAAATCAAAATGTCATCGATGAACACAACCACAAACTTATCTAAGTACAGTCAGAAAATTTGATTCATCAAGTCCATAAAAATAGTAGGAGCATTAGTTAGTCCGAAAGGCATGACAAGAAATTCATATTGCCTGTACCGTGTTCTGAAAGCGGGTTTTGGCATGTCTGACTCTTTAACTCTCAACTGGTAGTAGCCAGACCTCAAATCAATCTTCGAAAATACTATTGCCCCTTTCAACTGATCAAACAAGTCATCAATTATTGGCAAAGGATACTTGTTCTTTATAGTTACCTTGTTGAGCTATCGGTAATCGATACCAAGTCTCATGGATCCATCTTTCTTCTTGACAAATAACACTGGTGCACACTATGGTGAGAAACTCAGTCTTGTAAAACCCTTATCTGTCAATTCTTGCAACTGAGATTTCAATTTAGTCAGAGCCATCCAATATGGAGCGATCGATATCGGAGAAGTCCCTGGTACTAAATCAATAATAAACTCAACCTCTCTGATCAGAGGTAAGCCAAGTAACTCTTTTGGAAATACATCCGGATATTCAGAAACTACCAATACTGATTCAATCTTTATCTCAAAATCTTTTGTATTCAACACAAAAGCTGTATAAGTTTCATAAACCTTTCTTACATATCTTTGGGCAGTCATTGAAGGAATCACATTAGGTAACTCACCCGACTCATCTAAATCAATTCGAAGAATTTCACCATTCTTACATTTCAATTCAATAATTTTTCGTCTATAGTCCACTACAACATCATGCAATGTCAACCAATACATACCCAAAATGACATCAAATTCATCAAAAGGCAATAACATTAGGTCAGCCGAAAAACAGTGATCTCGAATCACTAATGGACAATTCTTGAAAACGTTATCAACTAGCACATATTTGCCTAAGGGGTTTGACACTTTAATCACAAATTTAGTAAACTCAACAAGCAAGTTCTTACTAGCTACCAAATTCATGCAAACATAAGAATGAGTCAATCCAGGATCAATCAATGCAACTACACTAGTATTATAGAGAGAAAAAGTACCAGTGATAACATTGGGAGATGTCACTTCTTCGCGAGCACAGAGAGCATAGGCTCTAGCAGATGCCCTGGCCTCGGATCTTACAGTTGTATCTTTGGTTACAACTTTACTACTAGCTCCATTTCCCGTGTTCCTTGGTGGTCTTCCTCTAGAGGCAGAGTTGCCCGATCTTGCAACCTGAAACTTATAATTTTCAACCATCTATAGGCAATCTTTAATAAAGTGGTCGTGTGAGCCACACTTAAAACAAGCCCGATCATACATTCTACATTCATCGGGGTGTCGTCTGCAGTAGTGCTGACATTTAGGCCTACCAGACTTGGCGTTACCAACGCTGGCTACTGATGTAGTTTGGGCTTTAGAACCCGAGTATTGTTTCCCACGATCTCTGTTGGGATACCCAGCTAAAGCACTCGATCGAACATCCAAATCTCTCAATTTCTTAGACTGAGATTAAAATGAGTTACTCATCAGCCTTTTTCTTACATCTCTAGCCTCAGACTCAGCTTTCCTCTTCTCTTTGCTTAATTCTTTAGCCTTACAAGGTCATTCGAATAGCACCACAAATTCCTTTAGCTCAAGAACTCCAACTAACAATTGGATGTCCTAATTCAACCCATCTTCAAACCTTTTGCACATGATAGCCTCAGTGAAACACACTTATGAACGTACCTATTGAGCCTAACAAACTCTCACTCGTACTCGGTTATCGACATTCGACTTGTTTCAGCTCTAAAAACTCCTTACGTTTCTGATCAATAAACTGTTGGCTGATATATTTCTTCCTAAACTCATATTGGATGAATTCCCAATTAACCCTCTCTCTCGGTACCACTGACACAAGGGTTTTCCACCACTGGTATGTTGAATCTCTCAAAAGTGACATAACACATTTTAGACAATCATCTGGTGTGCATGACAATTCATCAAATACCCTAATGGAGTTTCTGAGCCAGAATTTTGCCCTTTCAAGATCATCATCGACATTTTCTCTAAAATCTTCAATCCCGTGCTTTTGGATCTTATCAACCGGTGGCTTATGTAATCTCATGAATTCCATACCTTGTGGAGCTACGAGAACCAGCTGAGGAATAGGTGGGGGTGTAGCATTCGGATTTGTTAGAACAAATTCTATATACCATTCATTCAACATGTGGAGAAAGGATTCCCTACCCCTTTCTGCTCCTCCCTAACAAACCGTGGGAGGTCTACTTTCAGATGGCACTGCCCCTTAAGCAGGGGCCAGCACATTACTTTCTACGTCATCAACTTTAGCTCGATTCGAATCCATTTACTATTTAAAAAAACATTTTAAAATTGTCAGAAATCATCAGACTATCATAGTTCATTTATGGCATGTGTAGCTAGACTTTCACACACGCTGCGTTAGGCCAAGAATCAATTAAACCGTAGCTCTGATACCACTAAACATAACACCCCTTGCCCGTATTCAATTCCAGAATAGGGTACAAGGTATTACAGGACATAAACACAAGCAAGCATACATTTTTGAGTCATAAATTTCCATCCAAATTAAAACTTTTCATACACATTCATATCGTCCTTAAAACGAGCCTACGAGGCTCAATACATGCTATGGAAGTGGTTCAGGACTAAACCAAGAACTTTAGAAAATTTTACAAAACTTAGAAAATTTTTCATGTTATAGGGCTCACACGCCCGTGTGCAAGGGATATGCCCGTGTGACTCTTAGACACACCCGTGCTACATGTCGTGTTCAAAATAGGGAGCTCTCTGCCTTGTGCCACACGCCCGTGCCACACGCCCGTGTGCTAGGACGTGTGGTTGATTTAATTTTCATAATTTTTCATAAAATAGGTGCAGGTTTCGCACAGAAGAGACACACGTCCGTGTCCAAGGCCGTGTGGCACACATAGCCGAGACACACGCCCATATCTCTGCTCGTGTGCCATATTGTGGACATTATTCTTTGTAATAATTAAGGTGCAGAGGACACACGGCTGAAACACATGCCTATGAGGCAGACCGTGTCACACATGGCCTAGAATCATGCCTGTGTGTCTACCAATGTGGACAACAATAAGGCTATTTAACAAGCCATTTTTCCGCCCTTACTTGTACATACGTACACAACATCATATGGCACCAATCCAAGCAAATTACATACAACCAAATCAGCCACAATCCAGACATCAACACATCATTCAAATGCTACCATCTATTGTGCACAAACATCACATGCTTATCAACTCAAATCATGTAAATTCCCACATCCATGAAAGGCATCATCATATAAATTGCTCATACCAATTGTAGCCAATTTTCAATGGCCTTATACAGAATGAACTTTCAACCAATATAAGCAAACACATTTGGCCAAATGAATTATGGCACATAACAAAATGACCAAGTACCCTATACATGCAATAACTCAAAATGTAGAATTCATTGGTACCAAAATAATAGTTGATAGTGTGAATGGGTCTCCAACAACCTCTAATCCCGATCTAGCTTGGTGACATTATAAGGCAAGGGCAAGAAAAAGGAGTAAGCTATATAGCTTAGTAAGTTCATATGCAAATAATAAACAGCATTAAACATACAATTGCCATATATGTAACATCCGTATATCAACCTAAATGTCATTAAAACTTCATGTACATAACAAACTCAAGCACATTCTTACCAATAGTTCATCATATACCGAATTCATTTCCTTTGAGTTTTTCGTACATACCTATACCAACTCGTAACATAGTCACATACTTTCTCATCTTTTTCATACCTGTTGAACCAGTTGGAATACTATTGGATACACGAAAATATTTGCACATAAGTGCCACATATGTAGTCAATGCTACCACAAATCTCATAACACATATAAGCTCACTCTTCAGTTATCCTCGGGCCTACTTACACAAGCTGTCAGTTGAGTTGTAGGAACGCGGTGCTGCTCACACAAGCTGTCAGGTATTGTCAACATATGTCGGTGTACCCAGCTATCGGTAGGACGTATAGGACCAGCACCTGGGACACATAAATCACATAATAACATGGGCTCTCAATGACATGTCACTTGTATCCTAATCTATTCCTAAGGTTCAACCAAGATTTTTTCTCTTGCCGAAACTTCGTCGAATATACTCATAGAATCAATCATACATTTCATGCAATATCAAAACATTAAAATACAAATATAACATTACATTATTTACATGCGAACTTACTCGGTACAAAACTAGTAGAATTTGACCTAATCGTCAATTACTTTGGTTTCGCCCGGTCTAGGGTCGTACCTAATTTTTCTTGATCTATAATAATAAATTTAACTCATTCAATCATCACATTATTCAATTTAGCCAAAAAATCATATTATGGAAAAATTATGTTTTTGCCCCTAAACTTTTGACATTTTATATTTTAGTCTCTAGGCTCGTAAAGTGAAATATGTTCAATTTATTTAATACACAAGCCTAGCCAAATTATTTTTATGGCCATACCAGCCCACATTTTTCATTACATCACACTTTTACTATATATTTTATAACTTTTACGAATAGGTTCTTTTTGACATTTTTACCGAAAATCACATAGCAAAAGTTGTTTATCCAACCTCAAATTCGTATAATCTACCATTAAACATAAAAATACACAAATATCTTACATGGGTCAAACCCTAGACCTTAATCATTCTCCAAATTAATACTAAAAATAGGTAGATCGAGTTACAAGGATCTCAAAAACATAAAAACCATTAAAATGAGGCTAGATTGGACTTACAATCGAGCTTGGAAGCTTGAAAAACCCTATCTATGTCTTCCTCTCAAAATTTTCAACTAAGGCGAGGAATATGAGAAAAAAATTGGCTTTTAATTTGGTTTTTAATTCATTTAATTAGCCAAATGACTAAAATGCCCCTAACTTAAAACATAAAATTTATCTTACTTCATGTCCATTTTTGTCCACTAACTTAACCAATTGTCTAATTACCATCTAAGGACCTTCAATTTAAAGTTTCATAGCAATCAGACAACCCTAGCTTCTAGAACTCACATTTTGCACTTTTTGCAATTTAGTCCTTTTAACTAAATTAAGTGCCCAAACGTCAAAATTTTCGAACAAAATTTTTGAACAAAATTTTCATGAAATCGTTCCATAAAACTATATACCATAAAAATATAATAAAAAAATTTTAATGCGTCGAACTTGTGGTCCCGAAACCACTATTCTGACTAGACCCAAAATCGAGCTGCTACAACACATACTTGCGGATGCCGCCTTGTCATTGTATATTTTACTGTAGTATTCACACTCTGGACATTGGTACATTCGGAGGTGGTTAGGTGTACGACTTCTGCAATATGTAGAGGCATTCACAAAAGTGAAATTCATAGCCTGAGAAGTGGGTAAATGATATCATCTCATAGGCATTACATGGTTGATGAAAAGTAGACGTGGCCACGGGTTGGTCGCCTTTATGATGAATGACTTAATTACTATTCATGAAAGAAGATGTAATGGTTACCATGAGACAAAATAGGATCATATTGGGAGAACGGATATTATCCCAAAGAGATCAAGGATATCCTATGAGGGTAACACACTTATGACAAGGTCATTGGATGAAGCACTGAGTAGTTGCTTTTGTGATATGACTTTTCATGAAAGAAGATATAATGGTTACCATGAGACAAAATAGGATCATATTGGGAGAACAGATATCATCCTAAAGAGATTAAGGATATACTATAAGGGTAACACACTTATGACAAGGTCATTGAACGAGCACTAAGTAGTTGCTTTTGTAATGGTATGTTGTTAGGGATAGCTCAATCATGATACTATAGTGGAATGAATTCGTGACTAAATGAGTTTATAATTAATAGGCAAAAAACTGAAACTTAATTATAAATAATTTGAACCTTAATTAGATATGTCCAGTCGGTCCCTTCACTAGCTTTTTGAAACATGAAATGAATTGTGAGCTTTAATAGAAATAAACATAATGAATAGGAAAAGAGAAATGGAAAGAATTCAAGAATGATTAAAGTTTTTTTTGAAATGGAAAAATGGAAAAATTTGGAAATGAATGTAGGTTTCCAAAAAATGGAAATGGAAATGGAAATGATCCATTTGCAATTTATATGGATTACTTGAAAATGATCAGAAGATTGAGTTTATGTTTTTGAGCTGTTCTGAAGGAAAAAATGAAAATGAACCATTCGGCCACAGTGTACATGTTGAGCTATGAAATATTAAACATATTTTCTCAAAATCTTACCAAGGATAAAATCGTCAAAATTTTATGGGGGGTAAAATAGGGATGTGAAAATTGTTTAATATAAAATATTGAAGTTTATTTTGGGAAATAGAAAAACCAAATCAGGTTGGATCACATTAAAGAGTAGTGGGCCAAAAGGCCTATGAAGTACTCATAATTGTACCCTGTTGTTTAAGAGTTTTATGCATCTTTACGGGACCAAGAGTCTAAAAACACTGAAGGCCAAATGTTAGATGGTACCTATGTGAGGGAAGGAAGTGCGAGTAACCCATAGAATTATTTGTGACTTCTATAATGCTTCATACAATGAAAAAGATTTTATTGATGAAACCAACTTAGAATATTTTTGAGACATAGATATGGATAACATTATAAACTTTTTAACTGAATGAAGGGGAAAATGGAAATACTATCTAGGTACCAATATGCCAACATCATTTCATCAAGCTATTTGTTTCCGGAGGCTAAAATGTGGATCTAATTTTTATGCACATGAATCATCCCTCCTTTAAATGTGTCTAACATTAATACCTTTCGAGCTGTTTTACTCTATGCTATTTTGCAAAAAAAGCGGGTATGGATTGGCATATGGATCTACCAAAACATGAAAAGATGTATTAGTTGCTGCGAGCCAAACATATAAAAAATTGACTCAAACGACAACAAGAAGCGATGGCTACACCAGCTCAATCACAGAAGGGGACACGAGCTCAACAAGAAGTTGGTGATAGTAGTCATCTAAAGCTAGATTGGATGATGCAGTGGATGCAAGAGTCAGGGCCAGATTTTTAAGAATTTTCTAGGCAAAACAACATCCAGGTCCCCAATTATTACATGTTTGGGCCAACACATCTGGAGTAGTAGGAAGGGCCGCATGAAAGCGAAGAGGAAGAGAAGGAAGGAGGAGATGAAGAGATGGATGTTGATGAGGATGATTGAACATTGTTATAATTCTGTTTTTAAAGACTTGTATTAAATTTTTGGATACTTTTAATTTAACTATGTAGGAGTAGGATTAATAATAGGTTTTTAGTTATGTTACTTTTTTTTAATTTTGTCTGTAGGAACCCAAAATAAAGTGTAACACCCCTCACCTGTATTCAATGCCGGAATAGGGTTACAGAGCATTACCGAACTTACAATACACTTAAACATACATTTCATATACTTTATCAAATTTATTTCAAACATCAATCAACAACATTCATGTTGTCCCTATTACAAGCCTATGAGTACCTAAACATGCATTCAGGGTGGTTAAGGACTAAACCAATAACTTAGGAAATTTTTCAACACTTAGAAATATTTTGCATAAAACAGGAGACACAAACCTGTGTGTCTTACATGGCCACCAGACATGTCCGTGTCACAAGCCATGTGGACATTCGAAATGTAACACCCTAAACCTGGCCTAAAAGTTAGGCCTGAATTCAAAATGTCACATTAAAGGCACAATTCAAAACGGTTTTGCTAATTAAGAATTTAAGGCCCAAAAGCCCAAAATCTAATAGACTTATTAATTAAGGATTAAAAAAAACCCATTTTATTATTTTAAGCATTTAGTAAACCAAGTTTGAACATAAGAGCTTAATTAGGTTTAATTATTAAATAAACATTTAATCTCAAAACCCAAATTAAAACTGAAGTCAAAACGGAGTACAAGGCCTTATTACGTCCACTAAAAATTAAGTAAACAAAAACATGTATTTTGAAACAAATAAATGAAAATTCAAGCCTCTTGTAGTGTGGCCATCTCTGAGTCCTCTCCCACGCCGAGTCGCCTATTCGGATTACCCAAACATTAAATTAAAGGGTGTGAGTTTCAAACTCAGTGTACAACCCTTGTGAAACAAATCACTTACAATATCCACATTGGGCCTAAGCCCTATCAAAATCGGTGGCCTTGGGCATTATCCCACAATGACCTCATATCATATCATATCGTATCATTCATAAACAAATAATGCAAAACCCACCCCAAAAATCCATCCGTTACACACCATTTCCCTTCCAACCTTATGACTTCGTGGGAATTCTAGCTCGACCCACCCTCCGCTACACACCAAGGGTAGCCCAATTACAGATTACCGAACGCTAAAAGAAAGCGCTAATCATAATCATTGGGCTTAAAGCCTCCTTTGGATCCATACCATACGGCCATGCGATCCTGGATCCATACCATACGGCCATACGATCCTCAAATATTAACACAGAGTCATCAATATATATGTTAGGCACATAGCCACGGTAAATATGATTGGCACAAAGCCATAATAACAGCACAAAGCCTTTGGTATTGGCACATATCCCATAATTACGGCACGAAGCCCATATAAATGGCACACAGCCCTCGGTAACATTATCGGTGCAGCATGGCTGCTCGGTGGCTAAAAGCCTACGATGGATCCATACCATACGGCCATGCGATCCTAGATCCATACCGTACGGCCATACGATCCTCAAATATTCCTTCGTACCATAATTCCCACCCATATGCATCCTAAGCAGAATATCATATGAATGCATCAAACACAAAAGTAACATCCACAAACTCATATTCGTCACATAGGGGTATTTTCGTCATTTCACTACCTAGGGGTATTTTCGTAATTCTACCCTACAGGGGTATTTTGGTAATTTTGTAAATTAGGGGTATTTCAGTAATTTCACAAACTGGGGTACTTTGGTAATTTTGCAAATCAGGGGTATTTCGATAATTTCAAATCGAGGGTACTTTGGTAATTTTGCAAATCGAGGGTATTTTGGTAATTTTATAAATTGAGGGTATTTTGGTAATTTCATAAGTCAGGGGTATTTTGGTAATTTTGCAAATCGGGGTTATTTTGGTTATTTCACAAATCAGGGATATTTTGGTAATTTTACAAAATAGGGGTATTTTGGTACTTTACCAATATAAGGGTATTTTAGTAATTTAACAAATATAATGGTATTTGATCCCTCTCGGATTTTAGTTATGAACTTTGGCCCATCAACAAGTCCTCGCGGCTAAAGTGAACAGACACTATGACCAGGTAGGATTCTAGAAAAGAGGAGGTGGGCCACTACTGGTACGCTTAAATACCAAGCTCTCCCTAGATCCAATCCTAGACATGCGATGCCTGCCACACACCCTAACCCAAAGAACATGTTCACAGACATGTTTAATTAGAAAAATTAAGTCTTATGGAATTTAAGAGTTGTTCAAACTAGACCTAAGGTCCATAAACCCTAACATACATGTCTACGTCCCCATAAGCCCATCAAGCCCAAATCACTCCCTTATGGCCCATTAGGCCCAAATCTCATCATATGGCCTATTAGGGCCAAAAGAAATCCAATTCATGTATCATGCATGACTAATTCAATTCGTATAACCAACCAAACCATTTCATCAAACTTAGCCTCAGGGCCTAACCGGGCCCATTTAGCCACTTTCGGCTTTTTGGCTTTTCGGCATTGCCGATATTGTGTGTGTAGTGTTTGTACACACCTAGTAACCACGCGCACTGCAAACCCCTTAGTCACTAACCTACAATCGACATCACCTAACGATTAATCATAACTTAATATACACTTATCGGAAACCAAAACCTCACCGTAACCTTACCGTGTACCTCACGTTATAGTAGCCCTTCCTTCGCTACTATTGGCGATTATCCTCTAGGTCTGCACCCAAACACCCACCAAGGTATATTAACTCTCCTCATAGAATGCTCTATATATAGCTAGCTTCTCACCTTCCTTCTTTGTATCTTTCCGATGTGGGATCCCTCCGTTAGCAGAGTTTAAATCCAACTCAAGCTCTTCTCGTCCAATCCGCAAAATAAATACTCCCTTGCTTGTCATGAGATTCGAACCCAAGCTCTTTTGCACCCTTAATGATGCCTTGCCATTAGACCACTCACTTTCTTGTGTCTAAAATCATGCGCAACTAAATATAACCCAATGGCAAAATTCTAGAGTCCATTTATAAAGAAATCCAAAATGCAAGAGCCAAGACTTGAACCTTGGACCTCCTTCCTTCCTTGTGGCGTCACCCCAATGTCTCCTATGTGGCGTCACTTTGCCACTACACCACACACTCCACTTGTCATTTTTCTCCACATTTTATTCTTAAAGCCTACTACTAACTCTCAGGGTTTTATTCACCTAAAATCAAAATTTTCCTAAAGCCAAAGTTTGAACCCGGGACTTCATAGAAGCCCTCTAACCTTCCAAAATCACTCACCTAATAGGTCCAACTAGCACTAAAGTCATTCTCTTGTTCTCAAAAATTTTAAACGCTCTCATGCCCAAGGCCCAATAGGCCCAATTCTTCTAGACCCAAATTCTGGATGTTACATGATATGGGAGCACATGGCCATGTCCCAGCCCATTTTCGACCCCTTGTAACTCTCTGACTTGGGTCACACAGCCAACACACACGCCCGTGTGGCTAGCCCGTGTGCCCTAAAAATGGCCAAACACGCCTGTGTGCCAGGCCGTGTACTAGGCCATGTCAATCCTATAGGGTATACTGACTAATGCCACATGGCCAAGTCATATGCTCGTGTGTGAGGTCATGTGGAGCATACTGACTTGATTTTAATTTCAACACCAGGGGACACACAACTGTGCAACATTACCGTGTGTCACACACGATTGAGACACACACCCGTGTCTCTGTTAGTGTAGACAAAAATAGGCTATTTACCAAGCCATTTTGCCACCTAATTTGGTACATACCTACATCAAACCAATTAGCACCAATATAAGGCATAAATAAGCATTCTATTAACCTTATTCAAGCATAATTCCTACTCTCTCAAAACCAACCAATACAAAAACATCAATACCATGGAATACCATTCAATTTCATACCTAAACTCACTTGCACAACACATTTACATCCACTAGTACATCTAAACATTCATTTTCCTAGAACCACAAGCATACCAATCTCAAATTCAACCATTAGCTACTCAAACTAATAATCCACAATCAAACCTTCACCAAGCAATATAAACCACATCACAAAATGGCATTAGCACACATATATATACATTACCAACTAAGCCAAATAGGTCAACTTACATGGCCATATACAACATTATATACATAACATTTATAAGCCAACACAAATGGCCAAATTCATAACAACACATATACCAAAATGACCAAAGTCCCTATACATGCCATATATTTAAAATACCAAATTTTATAGGTACCAAGTGATAGGTGGGTAGCGTGATGCAATCACTGATGATCCTCAAATTCGAGCTAGCTTGAAATCAATAAAACATAGAAAAATAAACAACGTAAGCTTTATAGCTTAGTAAGCTTGTATGAAATAAACTCTATATAATCATAAACACATAATTCAAAAATTAATTATAAATACTTGAATTAACAAACCTTCAATTACTCATTCACAAAACTATATACTTTCTTCTCCATTTCTTAGAATCAAAGCTAATATAGTTTATGCACATACCAGTAACATCTCGTACCAATCTCATTCTCAACCACATCATTCATTTACCCATTGAACTGATCGTGTTCTGATAGTTTTAATATTTTTATAATGAATGATCGAACCTAGAAACTAACTATCACCACAATTGAGGCAAGCACATCTATCGAACAGTAGTATAGCTTAGTGGAAAGACCGGAATGTCGAACCTAAAGGAACCAAAAGTACTAGTACTGACTTTCTTTTTATTATCTAGCCTAAAATAAAGGGGATTGTATCCAACTAATTACTAAGCTAAGGATGCTAAGACACAAAGAATGAATTGGGCAATTACTTTTGGGAAAATCAATTGATCAAGACAATACTCGAGGAAGAATCCACCTAGACTTCACTTGTTATTTAACTCTGAACTAGACAATTTATTCACTTGACCTGATCTGTAGGATTCTCTAATTTATATTAATACCTCTTTTGAGGCTACTAACGTCTAACCCTAGGTTGATTAATTGAAATCTCTTTCTAATTAAAACCCCTAGTGTTGCATTAACTCGATCTATGGACTCCCATATTAGGTTTGACCCTAATCGATAGATTTTCGTTATCCTATTTCTAGGAGTGGGATCAACTCCGCTTAATTATGCTAGATCTAATTTTAGATAGGGACTTTTGCTCCTCTGAATAAGCACATCAATACTTGAATCAATACCCTGAAATATTAAAACAAGAATTAAGAACACGTAATTAAGAACAAATTAAATATTTATCATACAGTTCAGAAAACAATAACAAGATCAGTCTTAAGTTTCATCCCCTTAGGTATTTGAGGAATTTAGTTCATGTTCATAAAAGAATACATCTCAGAAGAAAGTAAATAACAAAACATAAAGAAAAACCCTAAAACCCCTGAAGGAATTAAAGGGAAGATCCTCAGTCTTGAGCGTGATTCCAGCTTCTTGAGATGGATCAACTAGCTTTCTTCAAGTAATTCCCTGTATTCAGCCCTCTCTGGCTTCGCCTCCTTAGGCTCTGACAGAAGCCTTCTATCAAACTCCTCTTTAGGTTGCCCTCTAGTGTGTTTATATAGGCTTCGGAATGTTTTTCTTCACCTAGTCAACATGAAAATTTAATCCTATAGGCTTGCATGAAAATCAAGTCCCACCACTGTAAATTGAAATGATACATCGATCAAAAGGTCTTTAAGAAAGGTTGTAACATGGCTTGGTTAGGGGGTTGGGTTACAAGCTGAAAGAGAAGGTTAGAATTGAGATCGAATTGACAAATTACCTAACTAGAAAAATGGACTAAAACTGAATAATTACAATAATAACACGAGCTTCTTCTAAAGATGTGAAATTTACTGTTTAAGCTCATAAAAACATAGAAATAATGAAAAATATACTTTCAACTTCTTTTTTAGAAAAAATCAAGTAATAATTACATACTAAAATATAGAACATAGTTAGGCAACTAATCAAATCAAATTTCGACAAAAAAGTTAATACAATAGGGAAAATTCTTAATGAATCAAAAAGGGTAAATTTTTTGTTAATATTAAGGGTAAATCAATGAATGGTTTGTTAGGATCAAAGGGTTTCACTAAAGGTTAATTATGAAGGTAGGACTTTTGGTAATTAAGTGGGTTAAATCATAGGTGCCTTTATCCTCTTAGTATATCAAATCAATGATGTGGTATTGACATGTATAATCGAGGCAAGTTCTAGAATAACAGATCAATATTGACTCACTCAAATCAACAATAAAAGTGAGCACGAAAGAATGTATGCTCTAAAGGCTAAAAATCTCACAAGAATTATTAGCTTTTGATGTCAACCTTGTGAACTTTAAATTTCAAGATAATACCTAAACTTGGGGAAATAACCTAGCAAATTTTTAATTTTTCAATAATCAACTTATCATGCTTGATTCTCTAAAGCCTTAAAGTTTAAATAATCAATGCACAACTGCCTATGTTTTAATTCAAGACATATCAGTAAAAGTCATAAATCAATCAGAATTTGTTCTAATAGTGATATGAGAAAGAAAAGACAAATTTAGGGAATTGAGAATAATGAAAAAAGTTAGAAACTTTTCTGAACAAAATTCACCCCCACACTTAAGATTTACATTGCCCTCAATGTACAAAAATAGATAATGAAAATATAATAAGAAAATCATAAGAGAGGGAGAGAGGTGAAACTTCCTGAATTTTGGATGGAGTCAAAGAAAAGAAATGGTGTAAAGTTGGGCAGAAAAGGTAGATACTCCGGTGGTCGTGTGATCGTTCTTTAACAACCCATTCATCCTAAATTAAAGAAAGAAAAATCTACTAAAATAAAGTAAGGATAGGAAAGAAAAAGGGAAAGAATTTAAAAATAAACATAAAAGGAAAAGAAAAAAAATAAACACCAGTGTAGAGGTCGCCACCCCCATGTTGATAAATCAGTGTTCACCACAGCCGTATCACACGGCCGTGGCATTTTATCGCTGCCCGTGGTATGGGGATTTTTGGTCCTTGGTTCGTACGATCTCTATCACACCGGTGTGCAAATCCGTGGTGTCCACACGGCCACGGGCACGCCTGTGTGTAAGGCCGTCTGGTAGGGAAACCTACGCTTTTATTGAATTTGTTAGTTTTTAGTTAGGTGCTAAAAATCTAAAATATAAATTAATGGGGTTAGTGCTCGGGTTGCTTCTCGAGAAGCGCTCGTTTAAAGTCTTAAGCTAGACTTACCTCTCATTCACACATTCATGGTGGTTTGAGAGGTTGAAAATCCTTTCTCTTGCTATCAATTCGGTTATTGATATATAGTTTAAGTCGAGTGGTGTTTACCTTAAAAGTGCTAAACATAGGATTAGCTACCTCGTATATTTCGTACGGGAAGACATTTAGTACTGTGAAAGGGATCTCTTCGTTTGTATTAAGGTCTGAAGTGGCGATTTGAGGGTCTTTCTTATCCAACAATACCTAATCCCCGATCTTAAACTGGGTTGTCCCATCTTTAAGTTTGACTTAGTTTTGCTTTGGTTCCGCTTCGTGTGTTTTTAGTTTCTCCTTGAAATGTGTCTTCCACTCGTCTAGATCATCGATCCGAAGCCTTCTTTCCTCATGAGTTACTTCTTTATTAGCTCGAGTCTAGGATCTGGCTCAGCTATGTGATAAACCCTCAAATGAACATATTTTAATCCCACATTTAGCATACTTTTTGATGATTTTTACCTTTAATTATGGAAATAGGTGCTGCTAATCCTTAATTTCCATGTTTTACACTCAGGAGAGCACCGGGGGATAAAAAGAATGGGCCAACACATGAAATCCACACAGCCTGGGCCCAAGACCACTGATAAACCGTAAAAGTAACATATTTTAACCCCATATTTAGTATGCTTTTGGATGATTTAGCCCTTGATTTATGTAAAAAGGTGATTTTAATTCTTTCTTTTCATGTTTATACTCAGGAAAGCACCAGAGGACGAAAATAATGAGAAACAGGCTTAAAATAGGCCAATTTGGGCCAAAGAGGAAATCGACACGGCCTGGACTTCAAGCCACACGACCGTGTCTAGTCAAATTACAAGACACGACCTGATTCCTGATCTACACGTCCATGCCTAAAACAACAGAATCAAAACATGGCCCAACCACGACTTACACGGGCATGTGCCATTGCTGTACCCCTGTTACGGGAGAGAGCAATTTCACTCAGATTGGATACTTAGAGCCAAAGAAACACTTTCCAAATCTTATTCAAACATCGAGTAGGAAGCAAACTTAAATTAGGACACTTAGGGACCAAGTAAGGGATTCTAAAAGTCTATTTAAACACCCTAAATGCATCCTGAAAGGGGGGCAGCGAGCTAGGCTAACGAGCCGAAGTAGGAAGATCACGTTTTGTGGAATCACTTGAAGATAGCTAGTGGATCCATCTCGAAGAGCTGGAATTCTACTCAAGACGGCAAATTTCTCCTTCAATTCCTTCAGGGGGTTTTAGGGATTTTCTATGTTTTGTTTTATCTTTTCTCTTGAGATGTTTTCTTTATTTGTTATGAACTAATCCCTTCAGATACCTGAAGTGGATGAAACCTAGATGAATTTTGTTATTGATTTCTGAATTATATGATAAATACTTAGTTTGTTCTTAATTTTGCATGCTTAATCCAAATCTGATGTGCTTAGGTGGAGGAGGAATAGACCCTGCTTAAGAGTAGATTGAGCATAATTAAGCGGAGTTGATCGCACGCCTAGAGATAGGGTGACGAGATTTTTCCTGATTAGGGTGAAACCTAAAATGGGAATCCATAGATCGATTTATTGCTATTCTTAGGGATTATTATAAGCGAACAAGAGTTCCACTAATTAACCTAGGGTTAGACATTATTCACCGAGAGAGAGGGTTTAAGATACGTTAGGGAGTCTTACAGATCAAACTAAGTAAATAAATCATATGGTTTAGTAGTAAATAATAAGTGAAGTCTAGATGGATTCTTCCTAAGGGTATCATTGTAATCAATTGAGTTTTCTTCGAGTTATTTCCCTATTCATTCTTTTTGTCTTTGTCTTTAGCTTAGAAATCATTAAACTAGATTAAATCAACCAATCACTCCATATTTTAGGCTAAATAATAAAAAGAAAGTGAGTGTTAGTACTTTTAGTTCTTTTGGGTTTGATAATCCGGTCTTGCCTAAGCTATACTACGTTCGATAGGTACACTTGCCTTTAATCGTTGTCAGAGTTAGTCTCAAGGTTCGATCTCATTCATTATAAATTTTAAAGCTCTGATTTCAACGATGAAGTTTTTGGCACCGTTGCCGGTGAACTGAAATATTAAGAAAGCTCTATTTTTACTCTATTTTTATTACTTTAGCCACTATTATTTTAGTTTCTTTTGCTAATTTTATTTCTTCATTATTTTTTTCCTAGTAGGTACCTCTAGTTTATGACTAGAAGGAACCCGACAAGACCTTTAGAATATGATAGTGAAATTGAAGCTACCGCTTGAAGGAATCGTAGAGAAATTAGACGAGCCCTAAATTACACAGAAGAAGAGCGAGAAGATAGATCCAAACCTATCGAAGGGATAGGCGAGAATAATCCACCACGAGATGTGGAAAAAAATAATGCTCCGCGTACTATGTATGATTATGCTAAACCTCATTTAACAGGAGCTAAATCTAGTATTATTAGGCCTGCTATAGATGCTAATAATTTTGAATTAAAGCCTAGCACAATACAAATGATTCAACAATTTGTTCAATTTGATGGTTTGTAGGACGAAGACCCAGACACTCATATAGCTAATTTTTTAGAGTTCTGTGATACTTTCAAAATAAATGGCATTTTTTATGATGCCATTCGTCTTCGGGTATTCCCCTTTTCATTAAGAAATAAAGCCAAACAGTGGTTGTACTCATTACCGCGAGGATCAATCACTACATGGGACCAAATGACCAAAAAAATTTTATTGAAATATTTTCCACCAGCCAAAACGACCAAATTACGGAATAATATCTCTTCTTTTGTGTAGATAGATTTAAAGACATTATACGACACATAGGAGAGATACAAGAATCTCTTGAGAAAGTGTCCACACCATGGTCTACCCTTATGGCTACAAGTCCAAACTTTTTATAATGGTGTAAACCCCTCAACGAGGCAACTAATCGATTTAGCCGCCGGTGGAACCCTAAACAACAGAACTCCTGAAGCCGCCTATGAGTTCATTGAAGAGATGTCACTGAATAACTATCAGTGGCAAGTTACAAGGACAAAATCAAAAAAATCAGCCAGAGTTTACAACCTCGATGCAAAGGACTATCTTTGTCAAATCATGTAGAGTTGATGAATAAAAAGCTTGACAGTTTATGTTCCTCGCAGGTACACCCAGTCATGTAGTGCAACGCAAGTGGAACTGTGGCGAATCCTGAGTACCCACCCTACCAACTGGATGCAGAAACCGAATAGACAAACTATATAGGTAATAATTTCAGATCCAATAACAATCCTTATAGTAACACTTACAATCTAGGTTGGAGGAACCACCCAAATTTTTCATGGGAAGGCCAAGGAAATCAAGGAAATCAAAGACAACAACCCCCTCAAAACTTCCAAAATCAGCCATATCCGCAAGAGAAAAAGCCAAGCCTCGAAGAGGTGCTGATAAAATTCTTGGCAGACACAGAAAATCTTTTCAAAGATACTGAGAGAACACTTAAAGATCAACAAGCGCCAGTTGAAAAACTTACTGAATCAGTCGAAGAATTCACCAAGTCGATTGGACTATTCACTAAATTGATCTGTGAAATATGGGCAGAGGTGTTTTCTAAAGAAACAGAATAGGTAAAAGCAGTTACATTAAGAAGTGGAAAGGAATTAGTTGAACAAGAGAAAAAATTCCTACACGAAGATAGCAAAGCAAGAGATGAGAGATTTGAAGATGTAAATCCAGTACGCAAAGAAAGTAAATCACCAATCCCATATCCAGCAAAGTTAAAAAAGGAACGATTAGATGCCCAATACGATAAGTTTCTCGAACTTTTTAAACAAATACATATTAACTTACCTTTTGTTGAAGCTATTTCACAGATGCCAAAATATGCAAAATTCTTAAAGGAACTTCTAACAAATAAAAGGAAGCTTGAAGAAGTATCAATAGTGGAACTTAATGAAGAATGCTCAGCCATCCTCCAAAACAAGTTACCAACCAAATTAAAAGACCCAGTTGTTCCTTGTTTAATTGGTAGCTTAAATATTAAGAAAGAATTAGATGATCTAGGTGCTAGTATTAATTTAATGCCTTACAAAATGTTTAAACAATTAAATCTTGGGGAACCAAGACCCACTAGGATGAGTATTCAGTTAGCCGATAGATCCATTAAATATCCTAGAGGAGTTATTGAAGATGTCTTGGTAAAAATTGATAAATTCATTTTCCCTGTTGATTTTGTTGTGTTAGACATGGATGAAGACATTAATGTTACCTTAATTCTAGGGCGTCCTTTTCTAGCCACTACTAGGGTTGTTATTAATGTAGGTGATGGTAAACTTGCATTACGGGTAGGCGATGAAGAAATTATTTTTCATATTTATGATGCCATGCAATATTCTAAAGAGCAAGATGATTCCTGTTATTTTGTTGATACTACTGATCATATCATTCAAAATTCATTACAGGAAATCATACATGACAAAACAATGGAACCGTGCTTGAATCAAGAAGAGAAGGAAGAAGATGAAGGCGATGAGATGAATACATCATCATTCAGACAAATGAAAGAAGAAAGTATTGAAAACAATGACAAAATAAAATAGAAATCCTCCTTTGATGAACCACCCAGTCTGGAATTGAAACAGTTATCAACACAATTAGAGTACACATTCCTAGGGGACAATTCTACACTACCGATAATTATCTGTTCAAAACTAGAACCCAAGGAAAAAAGAGGAGTTGATAAAGGAACTAAAAGAACATAAAAAAACTATAGCTTGGAAAATCTTTGACATCAAGGGAATAAGCCCCTAATTTTGCACCCACAAAATTTTATGGAAGAAGAATACAAGCCGTGTGTGCAGCCTCAGAGATGGCTAAATGCCAACATGAAAGAAGTAGTCAAAATCGAGGTAATTAAACTTCTAGATATAGGAATAATTTATCCTATTTCTGAAAACACTTGGGTAAGTCCTATAGGTAGTTCCAAAGAAAGGAGGTATGACGGTGGTGCCCAATGAAAAGAATGAATTAATCCCCACAAGAACAGTTACAAGATGGAGAGTATGTATAAACTATAGAAAGCTCAATGATGCCACTAGAAAAGATCACTTCCCTCTACCCTTCATAGATCAAATGTTAGAAAGACTATCCAGGCATATGTACTACTACTTCTTGGACGGACTCTCCGGCTACTTTCAAATTCCCATAGCTCCTGAAGATCAAGAGAAGACAATATTTACATGTCCATACGGCATATTTGGTTATCGTAGAATGCTGATAAACCATAAAAGTAACATATTTTAATCCCACATTTAGTATGCTTTTTGACGATTTAGCCCTTGATTTATATAAAAGGTGCTTGTAATCCTTTATTTTCATGTCATATACTGAGGAAAGCACCCGAGGAGAAAAAGAACACAAAACGGGCTTAAAATGAAGCAATTGGGCCTTAGTAAGAAATCAACACGGCCTGGCACAAAGCCTGCACGACCGTGTCTCGCCGACAACCTAGAGCACGGCCTAACTCATGAGTTGCACGGTCGCGTATCATCTCATTACCACACGCGGACGTGTCAAGCGATCTACATGGCCGTGTCCCAATCAATAGACCTGAAGCATGGACTGAATCTCGACTTACACGATCATGCCACGGCCGTGCCCAAAATAGAATCAAGGCACGGCCCAACCCCGATTGATACGGACGTGTGCCATGGGCGTGCCCCTGCTGCGGGGAAGAGCAATTTCACTCGGAATTGGATGCTTGAAGCCAAAGAAACACACTCCTAAGTCTACTTAAACACCCTAATAGTAATTTTACTTGAAAGAGGTACTTAGGAGCCAAGTAAAGCATCTCAAAAGCCTATATAAACAACCTAAGGCAGACATTGAAGAGGACGCTTTTGGCAGAGGCTTTTGCCGAAGCTTTCATCTATTAGGAAATCACTTGAAGATAGCTAGTTGATCCATCTCAAGAAGCCAAGAGCTCTATTCAAAACGGAGGATCTCTCCTTCAATTCGTTCATGGAGTTTTAGGAGTTTCTTATGTTTTGTTTTATCTTTTCTCTTGAGATGTTTTCTTATTTAGTTATGAACTAAACCCCTCAGATACCTGAAGGGGATGAAACCTATGATGAATTTTGTTATTTGATTTCTAAATTTTATGAGAAGTACTTAGTTTGTTCTTAATTATGTTGCTTAATTTAATCTGATGTGCTTAGGTGGAGGAGGAATAGACCCTACCTAAGGTTAGATGTTATTCGCCTCGAGGGAGGGTTTAATATAGGTTATGGAGTCTCACGGATCAAGCTAAGTAAAGAAATCATATGGTTTGGGGAATAAATAATAAGTGAAGTCATAGGTGGATTCTTCTTGAGGGTATCATCTTCATCAACTGAGTTTTCCTAAAGTCTTTCTCCAATTCATTCTTTTGTCTTTGCATTTAGTTTAGGTATTTCATTTTTTAGTATTAGATAAATCAACCAATCACTCTATATTTCAGGCTAAATAATAGAAAGAAAGTGAGTAGTAGTACTTTTATGTTCCCTTGGGTTCGATAAGATACTCTTGCCTAAACTATACTATTGTTCGATAGGTGCACTTGCCTCTATCGTTGTCATAGTTAGTCTACAAGTTCGATCATTCTTTTTATGAATATTAAAACTCGACTATTTGACACGATCAAGTTTTTGGCGCCGTTGTCGGGAAACACTAAAATATTAAAAAGCTCTATTTCTATTACTTTAGCCATAATTTTATTATTTCACAATTTACTTTTATTTTTGTTTAGGTCAAATTTTTATTTATACTAAATTTATTTCTTCTCCTAGTAGGTACCTCTAGTTTATGACTAGAACAAACCCGAGAGGACCATTAGAATACAAAAGTGACATTGAGCCTACCACTCGCAAAAATCGCAGAGAAACTAGACGAGCTCTAGACTACCAAAGAGAAGAACAGCAAGACAGATCCAATCCCACTAAAGGGATGGACGAAAACAATCCACCACCAAATGTGCAAGAATGAATGCTCACAAGACTATGTATGATTATGCTAAACCTAATTTGACAGGGACAGAATCTAGTATTGTTAGGCCTGCTATAACTGCTAATAATTTGGAATTAAAGCCTAACACAAGACAAATGATTCAACAGTTTGTTCAATTTGATGGTTTGCAGGATGAAGATCCAAATACTCATATATCTAATTTTTTAGAATTCTGTGATACCTTTAAAATAAATGGCATTTCTGACGATGCCATATGTCTTCGGTTATTTCCTTTTTCATTAAGGAATAAAGCAAAGCAGTGGTTGAACTCGTTACCACGAGGGTCAATCACCATATGGGATCAAATGACCGAAAAATTTCTTTTAAAATATTTTCCACCAACCAAAACGGCCAAATTTAGGAATGACATATCTTTTTTTATGCAGAATGATGCAGAAACATTATATGATGCATGGGAAAGATACAAGGATCTCCTAAGAAGATGCCCACACCACGGATTACCTTTGTGGCTTCAAGTCCAAACTTTTTACAATGGTGTGAATTCTCCAACTAGGCAAATGATTGATTCATCAGCCGGTGGAACTTTGAATAACAAAACTCCTGAAGCGGCTTACAATTTTATTGAGGAGATGTTGTTGAACATCTATCAATGGCAAATTACAAGGGCCAAATCGACAAAATTAGTCAGAGTTTTTAACATAGACGCAGTAACAATGCTGTCGACACAGGTGGAGATGATGAATAAAAAGCATGGTAACTTATGTTCTTCGTAGTACACCCAGTTATGTAATTCGAAGCGAGTGGAAATGTGGCAAATTCTGAGTACCCACCCTACCAACCGAGCGTAGACAACGAGCAAACAAACTATATAGGTAACAACTGTAGATCTGATATTAATCCTTATAGTAACACTTACAATGCAGGTTGGAGGAACCACCCAAATTTTTCGTGGGGAGGATAAGGAAATCAAGGAATTCAAAGGCAGCAACCTCCTCCAAATTACCAAAATTAGCCCTATCTACGGGAAAAGAAATCAAACTTTGAAGAGATGCTGACAAAATTCATGGCATTCTGATTCTCGCTCCAAAAGATCAAGCAACACTTGATGAACAACAAAAATCGATCAAGGGGATCGAGAATCAAGTTGGAGAACTTACTAGGTCAGTGGGACATCTCCCAAAGCTGAAATCTGAATGTCAACAAGGATGTCTACCAAGAAACACAGAAATAAACCCAAAAGAGCATATCCAAGCCATCACAGCTCAAGAGGGTACAATGGTAGACGAACCCACCTCAGTACAAGAAACCAAGGAAGAAAAAAGTAAAATAGAGGTAGCACAAGAGAGGCCAAAATCGGTAATCAAAGAATACCAACCTCACATACCTTATCCCGAAGCATTGAAAAAAAGATGATTCAAAGCAACAATTTGGTAAGTTTCTAAAACTTTTAAAGAAATTACATATTAACTTACCTCTTCTTCAAGCTCTTTTTCAGATGCCCGACTCAAAGAGATTTTTAAGATAGCTCTTGACGAAAAAATGCAAAATAGATGAAGAGCACCATGTGGAACTAAATGCAACATGCTCAGCAATGTTACAAAATAGACTACCACAGAAATTAAAAGATCCAGGGAGTTTTAAGATTCTATGTCTAATTTGTAGTTTAACTATTGATAATGCGTTAGATGATTTAGGGGCAAGTATAAACGTCATGCCTTATGCATTGTTTAAACGACTAGGTCTAGGGAAGCCCAAACAAACTAGGATGAGTATACAACTAGCTGATAAAACTGTTAGAATTCCTAGGGGCATTCTTGAAGATGTTCTAGTAAAAATCGATAAATTTGTTTTCCCAGTAGACTTTGTTGTTTTAGAAATAGATAAGGATAATTCAATCCCCTTAATTTTAGGAAAACCTTTTCTTGCAACTGCCAAGACTAAAATTGATGTTGCCATAGGAGAACTCATACTTCGTGTAGGAGATGAATCGGTCAATCTTCAAGCTCTCGACTCAGCCAAAACAATAGAAGATGAAGGTAAAAGTCATTTCAATAGATAATCAAATTGTTCAACCTTCATCGCAGGAAACATCACAATGCATCAAACCTGAGCCAACTCATAGCCCCCAAGTCAACACAGAAGAATCACACCAGAAACAAAACCATAAGATCGACAATTTAGAAGAGCAGAAGATACACACCAAAGAAAAGCCGGATCCACACGAAATAAAACCAAAAGAACCACCAGAAGAGCTCATGGGGACATTAAATCACTTTAAAATAGGAGACCAGGTGCTGTTAGACAAAACCGATCCTCACATTACTTCAACAAACCTGAAGAAAAAGGGAGAAATACTCCTTAAGGTACACGATATCTTCCCTCACAGAATAGTCGAGGTAAGCAGTCCAAAATTCAGTAATTCCAAAGTAAACGCTTCTCGACCTAAACTCTGTCACGAAAATAAAACTGTCAGCAAGAGGGAAAATATTCAAACCTTTAAACCTCCCTAAAGTTTTCAAAGACAAGGACAGTCTAGCTTCAGACTATAAACAAGCGCTTCTCGGGAGGCAACTCGAGCACTAACACTATTTACTTTCAAATTTATCCTTAGTTTCTTTCTTTCCTTCTTCCTTTTCTCAAAATTTAGCTTTAAACTAACACAAAAGTGTAGGATTCAAGTCATATAGCCCTGTACATGGCTGTGCTCGTGGCCATGTGGACCACCGGAACCACTACACTGATAGAGCAGAGTCGTGCAAGTCAGTCCACCCACCCCCAACGTCATAGAGCCAACCACCCACACCATAGGCACCGATAAAATAGCACGGCCGTGCCTCACGACCATGCTAAGATATTGACTTATTGAGCACGGGCAGACCACACCCGTGCATTCCATCCGTGCTCACATACTGGCCTTTTAGGAACGGGCGTGCCAATTGACAAACGAGCATGGATGAACAACACACTCCACAACACGGTTGTGCGATTCGACCGTGTAAATCAATACACCCTCTGTAACATCCCAAAAATGGGGTTATTTGGAATTTAATCATTTTTCTTATGTATGAACTGCTGTGTCATTATTTATGGAATAATAATGATCAATTTTAAGCTTTGTGTTGGCTCGATTTGGTAGGAAATTTTAGTTTTTAACTTTCAAGGTAGGGAGCCTTAGCAAGAGGGTGTTATAAGAATAAATGGGGATAATTTGGACATAAAATGAGCCTAGACTAAGTGGCAAAGTAAGCCCACTTAAGAGCTACATGTGACGCCACCAAGGAGCAAGGAGAGCTTGTGTTCGAGTCATGAAAATCCTCTTTTGTTCTTTATTTTGACGGCTTAGGGAGGAGAGTTTTTCTTCTCTTTAAACTCTTTAATTATTATTAATAGATAATATAAGCATTTTCTTTTAAGGATAATCAAGTAGATCATGAAGATTTAAAAGAATTATCATTGGATTATTATTAGAAAATTCAAATTATTTGAATTGTTTTAAATTAAGTGGTCTAGAGTGAATTAAGGAAGTAAGAGGAATCTTGGACTCCTTGTTGAGGAGGAGTGGACGGCAAGGACTTATGAAAGAGGGGGGAGTTGCTGAATGCTTATAAAAGCACCTAGGTAATCACCTTGTTTTCTTTTTTTCCAAGTTTGCTAGCCGAATCTCCAAACCCTCTCATCTTATATTTTGTTTTTCTTTTTTTACATCCTCTCCAAAACCATAGCCGAAACCCTCATTACTTATCCTTGCCAAACCTCATTCTTTAATCCTTCTTCTTTATTTCCTACTAGCTAATCATCTATTCCCTATCTACCTTTCTTCTTTCTTTTTCACCAAAAGTCCATCCTTGTTTTAAACCCCCCAGTTAATCTAATTTCTATCAAAGTGTCAAATCCTTTTCTTTATATTTCACTTGGCCGAATGGTATAGTGGCTTAAGCACATCGGATTTCGCTAAGTGTTCAAACAATTGTATGGTAAGTAGAGTTGGCCGAATGCCTATGCTCCCTTTTTCCCATCTTTGTCGATTATTACAAGGTGCTAAGTATCTGTTTTTTTTAAACCGAATCTATCTAGGTGTTCCGGGATTTTTGGAAATCGACAAAGCAAGCCGTCATTCGTGACCAATCAAGTGGTAAGTGTTGGTAAGAATCGGTTTTCATGGGGTTTAGTTTGCAAATATTTAAAAGCCGAAGGCTAATGGCTTGTTTACTAACCGGTGGTAATTGATGAAGCAGATTCGGGAATCGAGTACTGTGATTAAGTATCCAAAAGCGTAAGGGTAAGAGTTCGGGTTCAAAAGGAAAACCCTTTAAATTATTTAATTTGGCCGAATAGGCCATAGGGCTAATCTCATGGTTGGCCGAATGTAGGCACCAAGAGATCTAAGGTGGTCGACCTTCATTCGGGATTTGGATCACTCTGGTGACAGTGTGTACATACACACTTATATCGCTTAATATGTGTGATAAATATTTGTTGTTTGTAAACCGCTTGATGTAGATTTGGATTTGGTACCTTAAATGGTACAAGCAAGGACCTCGGTAAGTCTCTATTTATATGAGATTATTATGATGCTTTTGGGAAGCATGATCTATTTAATACATGTGATAAATGTATGATCTCTCTGTTATGATTGTGATGTGGGTTGATGAGTGGAGGGGCAGATTAATCGTGCCGACGGGCACCGTGTTTTGGTAACACACCGTGACTATATGTCACCGTGAGGTTTGGTACCTCCAGAGGTTTGGTACCTCAATAGCGACTTGTCCTCGTGGTTAACACCACCGTGGGTTGGCCCCACTTGAGATATGGGATCGCCCCGCGGTGATTTGGTATCACACGATGGGTTGGCCCCATCAAACGATCTGTGTTCACGGACACCGGTGTTTTGGTAACACATTGTGACTATATGTCACCAGTGGTTTGGCACCACCAAAGGGTTTGGTACCACAACTGGGTAGTAAAGATTGGCGCTTGGATGGTTAGGTCGGAAATAAATATTCGCATATTTATTGTTATATGTTGTGTATGAAAATATTTTTAAAACGGGAAGGGTTACATATCGAGTCTTGGTGACTCACCTTCTCCATTAATTTTTCAGTGATGCTTAGATCGCGGACATGGAGTAGGAGGGACTTGAGGAGGCCATGCGGTGGATTTAAAATTAAATGAACTTTAATTTTAGTTATTATAAATTTTGTTATTGGGTTGTTTTATTTTGGATGTAATAAGGCCTCATTATACTTTACTTTGGTTATTTTCTTATATGTTGGATATTTTGTTTTAATTATAAATTTGAATCACACGCTTTTCTAAATTAACACGAAAAATGTTTTATCGTGCTATCTAGCACATCTCAAGTTTGTATAATAACTTGACTTAATTAAATTTTCAAATTTGGACTAAGTATGATTTCAACGAGATAGCTAAAATGAGTAGTTTTCAACAAATATTTAAATTGGTTTTTAAAATGGGTTTTCCAAAAGTTTTCTCAAGAATTGACCCATATTCGGTCCTAACGCTTGGGGGCCAAGTTTTAATGTTACAAATTGGTATCGAGCTGTGTTCAAAACTCTACTGGGGCCCAAGGCCCAAAAATGTTTTAGTAGGCCTTATAAATTGCTTTTGGGTTTTAAGCAAGATGGCCCGAGTCTCCAAGACCGATCCGCCTGTAAGTACATCTAAACCTTGTGTGAATTATATTCAGAAAAGGGTAGGAAGCATGGAACGAGATAGACTTATAGGAACTTGAACCCTAGGATTAGATTACTCAAACACACAAGCTAAACATAAGACTTAAAGAACTAAACCAATCTATGACTTAGTCACCGAGCTAGGGTGTGGTAACCCCTGCACGCATGTCAGGATTGGAACCCAAGAGCCGGTATTTAAGCGGTCCGAGTGACTCACCACCTCTTCGCAGTATCCTACCCAGTGCGAGCTTGGGTTCACCCTAACTCGTAGGGCTCAAGGTGTGGTAACCTCACTGTATGCATGTCTAGAAAGGTTCTGGGAGCTTGGTATTTAAGCAAATGTGTGACTCACCTCCTCTCCACACTAAACTCCGCCTGGTGCGTAGCTTAGGTTCACCCCGACCAAGAGGGCTCGGTCATAGGCTAAACATAATGACTAAAACCCGAAAGGAATTAGCCTTGATTTTCAAAAAAATGAATGAAACAACAAAACTTGGTCTTAAAACTTTTCAAATCACCCTTCAAAAGTAAGAACAACTCTTTTTACAATGTTTTCCTCGAAAAGTTTGATTTGTGGAAAATTACGAAAATGCCCTTAGGGTAAAATTACTAAAATACCCTTGGTTCATAAAACGTCAACTCAATGATTATTCCAACTATTTCTCAAATATTCAACCCAGCTTTGGAAATCATCAATGAACCACTTTGGTTTTGGAAAATCATGAAAACGCCCTCAATGTGTAAAATTACCAAAACGCCCCTGAGTACAAAATTTTTGCAATATCACGGTTTTAAGAACAAAAATTCTCAAAAGGGACCCTCAGAGTTTTACAATGGTTAAAACACCCTTGATTTACAAAAATTACAAAATTACCCCTGATTGACAAAATTACCAAAATACCCCTGGTTTTCGAAATAATGCCGTAACTTCAAACCTTACCAATTTTAATGATACCTCCAAGATTGGGAATTGCAAAACCAACCTACTTTACTAAAGTTTTAAAATCTCTTTATTACGAAAATACCCTCAGGAAAAAGACGAAAATACCCCGGGTTAGAAATGGGCGTAAATGTCCAAGAGCGAATAGGTATGGAAAGTATTAGGAATGGATGCAAGAACCTCCTTGTGTGAACTAAGATAGAAGATCAAACCTTGTTTGCACGAAAGAATCTCTAATTAAAATTTCTTCATAAAATTTCTTCGAGTAATAAAGTGGAATAAACGCTAATACATAAAATTCCTCTTAATCGATTAAAAGCGCAGAGATAGAATAAGTTCTAGAGGACGTGGACGTCGTGGGACGCGTAGGGGTAGGATGACGGTGTCCGAACCCGTCAGTCGGGCAAGGTTCGAACGATATACCACCGCCACCACCACCTCTTTTGGAGAAGAGGAGCAGGATCGACGGAGGAGAGGCGATCGCAGTCGTGGTTGCGAGTCCTCGAATTGGTGGTCGGGCTGGTGGAAATTTAGGAGCTCGAATCTTCCTGCTAATTCGGTCCAACGGAGCTGAGGTGTTCCGGGTGTGTGAGTGGCACCCAAGGTAGCAGTAGTATTGGTGGAATCTACAGAAAGGATAATGGATGATCTTGACCGACCGAGGAGGAAAAGTCGAAAGGCGGTGTCGCTCTAAAGGATGAAGCGATCAGTGGTGGTGACGATTCGGGATGGAGCCACAAATGATGATCTTACGATGGGACTACTTTAAAACCGCTGTAAGAAGTATGTGGGCACCACCACACCGACGCGCAAAGGAAGGCTTTTTCCGGTCTAGTACAAGGAACTAAGTCCGTGGCCGAGTATGAGGTGGAGTTTTAAGACCGAGTAGGTATGCTAGAGGCATCGTGGCTATGAAAGCACGAGCGTTGTGTCCGCTTTGAGGACGGACTCAGATGATTTGAGGTTACCGATTGCCCCGCAAAGAACTCCGTGAGTTTTCATCTCTTGTGGAAAAGGCTAAGGTAGCCGAGGGATCAAGGAGGTCGTGAGACAAAATTATAGTAGGAATAATCAAAAGAGAGGATTTGGGTCATTTGGATCCAAAGTGGTAATGATCAAGAAGGCTAGGCAGAGTGGGCCAAATCAGCAAAGAAGGCCGTAGCTACTAATCGAGGCGGCTCGGTGCAATCACTGTGGAAGTCCCATTGGGAGGTTGCTCGACCGGCGATAGAGGATGTTTTGAGTGTGGGTCTTTGGAACATCGGTCGAGATTGTCCCTAAGCGAGCTCGAAATCACCAGAGGGCGTAACTGCACTCAAGACCGAAATGTGGGACCGCAGAGGGGTCGCGGTAATGGCCGAGGAAGCAATGGTCCTAACCGAGGTCGTGGAACTCAGGGCAGAGGTTCAGGCAACACAGAGGCTAGGCAGCCTGGCTTAGTTTATGCGGCAAGGCGTCGCGAGGAGGGTGACGCACCGGATGTCATAACCGGTACGTTTTTGATTTTTGGTCTTCCTTACTATGCTTTAATTGATGTGGGGTCTACACATTCGTACGTAGCCAGTAGTGTGGTAGAGACTTTGAACCTAGACTTTGAGACTGCTGCTAGGGAGATGACTGTAGTGAGTCCTTTAGGTCACTCTGTAGTGGTAGACAAACTTTATAGAGACGTACCCCTAGAACTCCAAGGGGTAGTATTTATGGTTGATCTGATGGAACTACCATTCGGGGAGTTCGATTTGATCCTTGGAATGGATTGGTGGCTAAGTATCGGGCGAATTTGATTGCGTGCTAAGCGCATGGTTCTTAAGACGCTAAGAATGATGAAGTGGTTATGATAGGTGATAGAAGGAATTACCTATCCAATGTGGTGACCGCCTTGAAGGTTGAGAAGATGGTCAAGAAGGGTTGTAAGGCGTTCTTGGTTCAAATCGTGCTTTGGAAGTTAAGGAGTCGAGAGTTGGAAAGGTCCGAACGGTTCGAATTTGCTGATGTGTTCCCAGAAGAACTTCCGGGTCTACCTCCAGATCGGGAAGTCGAATTCGGTATAGACGTGCTACCTGGAACGGCACCTGTGTCTATAGCACCTTATCGAATGGCACCAAAGGAATTGGTGGAGCCAAGGCTCAAATTCGTGAGCTCTTGGATAAGGGATTTATTCGACCTAGTATATCTCCGTGGGGGCGCTGTATTGTTTGTCAAGAAGAAGGACGGTTCTATGCGGATGTGCATCGACTCACCGCCGCTAAACAAGTTAACGATCGTAAACAAGTACCCATTGCCACGGATCGATGACTTGTTTGACCGATTGAAGGGGCGCCGATGTTTTCAAGATAGACCTTAGGTCGGGTTACCATCAACTTAAGGTGAAGGGGTCGATGTTCACAAGACGGCTTTTCGAACTCGGTATGGGCATTACGAGTTCCCGGTGATGCCATTCGGTTGACCAATGCCCCGTGGCGTTCATGGACTTAATGAATAGGGTATTTCAGAAGAAGACCTCAGATCAATTCGTCGTAGTGTTCATAGGCGACATATTGGTCTACTCAAAGACGGAGGAGGAGCACGACAAGCATTTACGGATAGTCCCACAAGTGTTGAGGAAAATAGGTTGTATGCCAAATTCAAGAAGTGCGAATTTTGGCTAAGGGAGGTGGCTTTCTTAGGTCACGTAGTGTCGGCGGAAGGATTAGAGTGGATCCTCGCAAGATTGAAGCGGTATTGGAGTGGAAACCGCCTAAGTCGGTGGCGAGATATCTGAAGTTTTCGGGTTTAGCGGTATTATCTGAGATTTGTGGAAGGGTTCTCTCCGATCGCAGCTGATTGACTAAGTTGCTAAGGAAAGGTGTTCCATTTGTATGGTCGAGAAGCAAAGAAGGAAGTTTTGATAAGTCGAGGAAGATTCGACGGAAGCTCGGTTTTAGTACAACCCGAAGGTGGAAATTATTCACAGTCTATTGTGATGCATCTCACACCGGGTTGGGGTGTGTGTTGATGCAGATGGAAAGGTAGTAGCCTATGCGTCCCGTCAGCTGAGACCGCATGAGGTTAACTACCCAACTCACGATCTGGAGTTAGCAGCAGTTGTCTTCGCCTTGAAGATATGGAGACACTATCTTTATAGAGAGAAGACGGTAATTTATACGGATCACAAAAGTTTGAGGTATCTTCGACTCGTAAAGATCTCAATCGAGATGTCGATGGATTGAACTGCTGAAGGATTACGACTGCTCCATCGAATATCATCCGTAAGGCTAACGTGGTGGACGCGTTGAGCCTAAGGTTGTGGCGATTTAAGAGCAATGTTTGCTCGTTGAGCCTATATGACGATGGAAGCCTTTTGGCGTAACTTCAAGTTAAGCCAACGTGGATCGAGGAGATTAAGAACAAACAGTTAGTGGATGAAGGCTTAAATGCCAAGAGAATGCAAGTTCAGGATGGTGGTTTAGAAGGGTATAGTTTGATGGCGATGGTGTGTTATGTTTTCAAGGACGCCTGTATGCCAAAGGACATGGAGTTGAGGCGAAAAATTCTCCATGATGCTCATAGCACCCATACGCTATGCATCCCGGAGGTAGCAAGATGTATGGAGACCTACGAACAGCCGGTGGCCCGGGTTGAAGCGTGAGATAACGAATTTAGGGAAGTGTTTGACGTGTCAAAGAGTTAAATTTGAACACCGCTACCATCGGGCTACTTCAACCAGTAAAGATTCCTCAATGGAAATGGGAGAGGATCACTATGGATTTCATCACGGCTACCCTTCACGCCCAAAGAAGAAAGATGCGATTTGGGTAATTGTAGACCGTCTGACTAAATCACTCATTTCATACCGGTGAGAATGGATTACTCACCCGAAGCTAGCAAAGTTGTATGTGGTAGAGATAGTCGATTGCATGGTGTACCCGTGTCGGTTATCTCAGATAGGGACCAAGGTTCACTTCGAGGTTTTGGAAAGCGTTACATCAAGCGTTAGTAGTGCGGTTGGATTTCAAGACGCCTTTCCATCCTCGGTCGACGGCAATCCGAAGGGTCATACAGATCTTAGAAGATATGCCGAGGGTTGTGTCTTGGAATTCGAGGTAGTTGGGAGGAATTTTACCCCTAACCGAAGTTCGCCACAACAATAGCTACCAAGCGAGTATTCAGATGGCACCATACGGCAATCAGATGGACGAAAGTGCCGAACTCCGACGTGTTGGATGGAGTTGGGTGAACGACAAGTGTTGGGCCCGAAATGGTAGCGTAGATCAAGACAAAGTCAAAGTGATTCGGTCTCGTCTCAAGGAAGCATCAGATTGGCAGAAGTCTTATGCCGATCTCAAACGCAAGGAAATAGAGTATGCCGTGGGAGATAAGGTCTTCCTGAAGGTGTCGCCTTGGAAGAAGGTACTAAGATTTGGGCGAAAAGGGAAGCTGAGCCCAAGATTCATTGGCCCATATACAGTACTGAAGCGAGTAGGACCGGTAGCTTATCACTTGAATTGCCGCAGAGTTAAGTCGATACATGACGCCTTTCACGTATCAATGCCGAGAGGCAGTGTCGATCGATCCATCACATGTGGTGCCGTGATGTAAATCGAGGTTAACGCAGACTTATCTTTTGAGGAGGAACCGTTCGGATCTTGGATAGAGATATAAAGGTTCTACGAGGAAGTCAGGTGCCTTAGTGAAAGTGCTATGGCGGAACCATGGTGCCGAGGAAGCTACGTGGGAACCCGAGGATGTGATACTGACGGCAATACCCTCATCTGTTTTAGTTATGTAATTTTGGACGAAATTTATTTTAAGGGGTAGAACTGTAACATCCCAAAAATGGGGTTATTTGGAATTTAATCATTTTCTTATGTATGAATCTAGCGTGTCATTATTTATGGAATAATAATGATCAATTTTAGGCTTTGTGTTGGCTCGATTTGGTAGGAAATTTTAGTTTTAACTTTCAAGGTAGGGAGCCTTAGCAAGAGGGTGTCATAAGAATAAATGGGGATAATTTGGACATAAATGAGCCTAGACTAAGTGGCAAAGTAAGCCCACTTAAGAGCTACATGTGACGCCACCAAGGAGCAAGGAGAGCTTGTGTTCGAGTCGCGAAAATCCTCTTTTGTTCTTTATTTTGACTGGCTTAGGAGGAGAGTTTTTCTTCTCTTTAAACTCTTTAATTATTATTAATAGATAATATAAGCATTTTCTTTTAAGGATAATCAAGTAGATCATGAAGATTTAAAAGAATTATCATTGGATTATTATTAGAAAATTCAAATTATTTGAATTGTTTTAAATTAAGTGGTCTAGAGTGAATTAAGGAAGTAAGAGGAATCTTGGACTCCTTGTTGAGGAGGAGTGGACTACAAGGACTTATGAAAGAGGGGGAGTTGCTTAATGCTTATAAAAGCACCTAGGTAATCACCTTGTTTTCTTTTTTCCAAGTTTGCTAGTCAATCTCCAAACCCTCTCATCTTATATTTTGTTTTTCTTTTTTACATCCTCTCCAAAACCATAGCCAAACCCTCATTACTTATCCTTGCCAAACCTCATTCTTTAATCCTTTCTTCTTTATTTCCTACTAGTTTAATCATCTATTCCCTATCTACCTTTCTTCTTTCTTTTCACCAAAAGTCCATCCTTGTTTTAAACCCCCAGTCGAATCTAATTTCTATCAAAGTGTCAAATCCCTTTTCTTTATATTTCACTTGGTAGAATGGTATAGTGGCTTAAGCACATCGGGATTTCGCTAAGTGTTCAAACAATTGTATGGTAAGTAGAGTTGGTCGAATGCCTATGCTCCCTTTTTCCCATCTTTGTCGATTATTACAAGGTGCTAAGTATCTCGCTTTTTTTAAACCTAATCTATCTAGGTGTTCCGGATTTTTGAAATCGACAAAGCAAGCCGTCATTCGTGACCAATCAAGTGGTAAGTGTTGGTAAGAATCGGTTTTCATGGGGTTTAGTTTGCAAATATTTAAAAGTCAAGGCTAATGGCTTGTTTACTAACCGGTGGTAATTGATGAAGCAGATTCGGAATCGAAAATCGTGATTAAGTATCCAAAAGCGTAAGGGTAAGAGTTCGGGTTCAAAAGGAAAACCCTTTAAATTATTTAATTTGGCGAATAGGCCATAGGGCTAATTCATGGTTGGTCGAATGTAGGCACCAAGAGATCTAAGGTGGTCGACTCCTTCATTCGGGATTTGGATCACTCGGTGGTGACAGTGTGTACATACACACTTATATCGCTTAATATGTGTGATAAATATTTGTTGTTTGTAAACCGCTTGATGTAGATTTGGATTTGGTACCTTAAATGGTACAAGCAAGGACCTCGGTAAGTCTCTATTTATATGAGATTATTATGATGCTTTTGGGAAGCATGATCTATTTAATACATGTGATAAATGTATGATCTCTCGTTATGATTGTGATGTGGGTTGATGAGTGGAGGGGCAGATTAATCGTGCCGACGGGCACCAGTGTTTTGGTAACACACCGTGACTATATGTCACGTGAGGTTTGGTACCTCCAGAGGTTTGGTACCTCAATAGCGACTTGTCCTGTGGTTAACACCACCGTGGGTTGGCCCCACTTGAGATATGGGATCGCCCGCCGGTGATTTGGTATCACACGATGGGTTGGCCCCATCAAACGATCTGTGTCTACTGGACACCGTTGTTTTGGTAACACATTGTGACTATATGTCACCGGTGGTTTGGCACCACCAAGGGTTTGGTACCACAACGGGTAGACAAAGTGGCGCTTGGATGGTTAGGTCGGAAATAAATATTCTCGATATTTATTGTTATATGTTGTGTATGAAAATATTTTTAAAACGGGAAGGGTTACATACTGAGTCTTGGTGACTCACCTTCTCCATTAATTTTTCAGGTGATGCTTAGATCGCGGACATGGAGCCGGAGGGACTTGAGGAGGCCATGCGGTGGATTTAAAATTAAATGAACTTTAATTTTAGTTATTATAAATTTTGTTATTGGGTTGTTTTATTTTGGATGTAATAAGGCCTCATTATACTTTACTTTGGTTATTTTCTTATATGTTGGATATTTTGTTTTAATTATAAATTTGAATCACACGTTTTTCTAAATTAACACGAAAAATGTTTTATCGTGCCATCGGGCACATCTGAAGTTTGTATAATAACTTGACTTAATTAAATTTTCAAATTTGGACTAAGAATGATTTCAACGAGATAGCTAAAATGAGTAGTTTTCAACAAATATTTAAATTGGTTTTTAAAATGGGTTTTCCAAAAGTTTTCTCAGTAACGACCCATATTCGGTCCTAACGTTTGGGCCGGGTTTGGGCTGTTACACCCTCGGTACATGAGCTTGGGAATGTGCCATATTTGAAATCTTATTTAAATCCCCACAGCCCTTCCCCTTTTCCCATCTTCTTTCTTCCATCTCTTCTTTCAAATTTTTCTTTTTGTTCATAGAAAATGTCCAAGACTCTTGAGCAACACCAAAATCATGCCGAAGAAGCGTAAGAAGGTAAGCATTGTCTCCTTAGAGGAAACCTCAACATGAGTTCATACCGGCAGCTTCAACTAATTGACACGCCAAGGGTCTCTGAAGCCTTTTTGATTCTATTTTTCTTTTCTCTTCTCCTTTATTTTTCTTATCTATACTTCTTTTCTGCTTAATTTAATTTATTTCATATTAGTTTCTTGGTTTTAGGTTCTAAAGGCTGCTAGGGAATCACACCACTTCCACCACCACTAACACTCCGCAGCCTTAGAAATCATCCCCACCTCACGAACCATCTGCCGATAAGGACTCCTTAGTCCATTAATTTTTTCTTTAAATTTTAGTTTTCTTCTTAGTCTCCTTCTATTTATTTTCTTAGTCTTTAATTATAGTATTAGAATATTATTTTTATTTCTCTAGATCTCTTGGCTATATCTTCGCAGGCTACCCAATTTCTTCATCTAGCAAATTACTTTTTGGTAGCCACACCACCGGGCCCATAGAAAACACCATCACCGCCATCAAAGACGCCCGGAATCATCCAAAATTTAGGAAGTGTCACTCTACCCCTTCTCTTTTGATTTTATTATTACATAATTGTTTATCTATCTTTGTACATTGAAGGCAATGTACATCTTAAGTGTGAGGGGGTAAAAGTTTCAAACTTTTTGCATTATTCTAAATCCTGAATTTTAGTCTTGTCCATAAGAAATCTTCTCATATTACTAATTAGGATGAAATTTCTAATGATTTATGATTTTTATTAATATGTTTTAGATTAATTCATAGTTAATTATGCATTGATGATTAAATTTGAAGGATACTAGAGAATTGAGCATGATAAGTCTACTTTCTAAAAATTAAAAATTAAGAGGTCGTTGAACTGAATTTGAGTACTACCTTGAAATTTGGAATTTATAAGGATTGATGTAAAAAACACCCATAATTTTTGTGAGATTTTGAGCCTTATAGAGCATATATTCTTTTTCGTGCTCACTTTATTAATTATGAGTGTGTCAACTTTGAACTGTTATTCTAGAACTTGCCTCGTTTATACATGACGAGACCACATTAATGATTTGATATATTGAGATGATAAAGGCACCTAGGTTTTAACCCGTTCACTCCACTAAAAAGCCTACCCATATAAATTAACCCCTAGTGAACCCCGTTGAATCCTAACAACCTTTTTATTGACTCACCCACTAATATTAACCCAAAATTCCTTTGAATTTGTTATCACCATTCTTTTGACTACCCTTTAATCGAGGTTTGATTTGATTAAATTACCGAATTATATTAATTCAAGAGTTACATTTATTATTTATGATGTAATATTTTAGTTTGTTCTTAAAAAATTCAAGTTTATTCAATATTAATAGTATATAAAAGAGCTTAGAGCATTTAAACTCCAATTGTTGAAGAAAAGCTCGATTAAAGTATTATCAAATTTTAAGTGATGAAAATATTCTTTATTATATAGTAATTATCAATAGTGGTATTATTAGTTTTCATTTAATGTAAATATTCATATTCAGCTCATTATTTTTAGATTAGGTAATAAGTCAATTCGATCTCGATTCTAAACCTCTAATTTAGCCTGTATCCACACCCTTAACCTTACCCCCATTACAACCCTGATAAAGACCTTTTGATTTGTGTATCATCTCATATACAATGGTGGAGATTTGATTTTCAGGCAAGCCTATGGGATTAACTTTTCAGGTTCGACTTATGAGTGCTTATTCTTGAACCTTAAACACTTTGAGTGATTTGAGTGAATCTTCAGTGAGGATGCCAATCTTTGTCGATTTTGAATTAAAGGTAATTATTAAGATAAGGGGAGACACCTATGTTTTCATAAGACAAAGGTATGACTTATCGTAATTGAATCTTTAGGACTCTTTGAGTTAAATTATGCATGTATAAATTATCTATGAATTATGATGAGACGTTATCGATAGGAATTATGGATTGTGGAAAGTTCATTTTAATTATAAGTTGAGAATTTTGCTTGAGGACAAGCAAAAGCTTAAGTGTGGGGGTATTTGATAAACCATAAAAGTAACATATTTTAATCCCATATTTAGTATGCTTTTTTAGGATTTAGCCCTTGATTTATATAAAAGGTGCTTGTAATCCTTTCTTTTTATGTCATATACTTAGGAAAGCACTCGAGGAGAAAAAGAAAACAAAACGGGTTTAAAACGGAGAAATTGGGCCTTAGCAAGAAATCAACAAGGCTTGGCACAAAGCCTGCACGACCGTGTCTCACTGACTACTTAGAACACGGCCTAACTCACGAGTTGCATGGCCGTTCATCATCTCATTACAACACACGGGCGTGCCAAGCAAACTATATGGCCGTGTTCCAATCGATAGACCTGAAGCACGACCTGAATCCCGACTTACATGGCCGTGCCCAAAACGACAGAATCAAGGCACGGCCCAACCCCGACTGACACGGGTGTGTGCCATGGGCATGCCCCTACCTCGAGAAAGAGCAATTTCACTCAGAATTGGATGCTTGAAACCAAAAAAACATGCTCCTAAGTCTACTTAAACACCCTAATAGTAATTCTACTTGAAAGAGGTACTTAGGAGCCAAGTAAAGCATCTCAAAAGCCTATATAAACAACCTAGGGTAGATATATTGAAGAGGACGCTTTTGGCAGAGGCTTTTCCCGAAGCTTTCATTTATTAAGGAATCACTTGAAGATAGCCAGTTGATCCATATCAAGAAGCTAGGAGCTCTATTCAAAACGGAGGATCTCTCCTTTAATTCCTTCAGGGAGTTTTAGGAATTTCTTATGTCTTGTTTTATTTTTTCTCTAAAGATGTTTTCTTATTTAGTTATGAACTAAACCCCTCAGATACCTGAAGGGGATGAAACCTATGATGGATTTTGTTATTTGATTTCTAAATTTTATGAGAAGTACTTAGTTTATTCTTAATTATTCACTTAATTTAATCTGATGTGCTTAGGTGGAGGAGGAATAGACCCTATGTAAGAGTAGATCTAGCATAATTGAGCGGAGTTGATCGGGCACCTAGAGATAGGGTTATGAGATTTTACCGGATTAGGGTAAAACCTAATATGGGAATCCATTGATCGATTTACTACTTCCTTAGGGGGTTATTATAAAAGAACGAGAGTTCCACTAATCAACCTAAGGTTAGACGTTATTCGCCTCGAGGGAGGGTTTAATATAGGTTATGGAGTCTCACAGATCAAGCTAAGTAAAGAAATCATATGGTTTGGGGAATAAATAATAAGTGAAGTCATAGGTCAATTCTTCCTGAGGGTATCGTCTTTATCAACTAAGTTTTCCTAAAGTCTTTTTCATTCTTTTGTCTTTGCATTTAGTTTAAGTATTTCATTTACTATTAGATAAATTAACCAATTGCTCCATATTTAAGGCTAAATAATAGAAAGAAAGTGAGTAGTAGTACTTTTAGGCTCTCTTGGGTTCGATAAGATACTCTTGCCTAAACTATACTACTGTTCAATAGGTGCACTTGCCTCTATCGTTGTCATAGTTAGTCTACAGGTTCGATCATTCTTTTTATAAATATTAAAACTCAATTGTTTGACACGATCAAATGTCATTTGGATTATGTAACGCTCCTGCTACTTTTCAACGTTGCATGTTGGAAATCTTTGATGAACTCGTGGAAAATATCATGGAGATATTCATGGATGATTTCTCGGTGTTCGATAATTCTTTCAATCTTTGGCTTAAAAATCTAAAACGAGTTCTAATGAGATGTGAGGAAACCAACATTGGTTTGAATTGGGAAAATGTCACTTTATGGTTAGAGAAGGGATTGTATTAGGACATAAGATTTCTAGTAAAGGGATTGAGGTAGATAAAGCAAAAGTTGAAACATAGAAAAATTACCTCCCCTTAGTTTAGTTAAGGCTATTAGAAGCTTTTTAAGACATGCAGGGTTCTATAGAAGATTTATTAAAGATTTATCTAAAATAGCTAAGCCTTGGACAAAATTACTAGAAAAAGATGTTCCTTTCAATTTCAATCAGGAATGTTTAGATGCATTTAAAGTCCTTAAGGATAAATTAATAAATGCTCCGATTATAATTGCACTTGATTGGGACTTACCCTTTGAACTAATGTGTGATGCAAGTGATTTTGCTGTAGGTGCAGTTTTGGGACAACGAAGAAACAAGCATTTCTAGCCAATTTACTACGCTAGCAGAACATTAACACTAGCACAAGAAAACTACACCACCACAGAGAAAGAATCGCTAGCTATAGTTTTTTCTTTTGAAAAATTTAGACAGTATTTAATATTGTCTAAAGTTGTCATTTACACTGACCATTCAGCTCTTCGTTATCTTTTAAACAAACCTGATGCAAAACCTTGACTCATACGATGGATTTTACTATTACAGGAATTTGACTTGGAAATACAAGATAAGAAGGGAGCTGAGAATCTTGCAGCAGATCACCTCTCTAGACTAGAGAATCCACATATCAGAGAGCTCGATCAAAACGAGATAAATGATTCATTTCCTGAAGAACAACTCTTTTCTATAACACATTCTAAGGTACCATGGTTTGCAAATATTGCAAATTATTTAGCAGCTAACATCTTGCCAAAAAGACTAACACATCACCAAAAGAAGCGATTCTTTGCTGATGTGAAAAACTATTTTTGGGAGGATCCTTTCCTTTTCCGCATATGTGCAGACCAGGTAATTCAAAGATGCGTTACAAAGATAGAAGCAAGTAAAATCCTGGAATATTTCCATTCAAGACCCTCAGGAGGACACTACAGTGGCATTAAGACAGCACACAAAATACTCGAAACAGGTTTTTATTGGCCCACTCTATTTAAAGATGCCAACAGGTATGTTATCGAGTGTGATAAATGCCAAAGAATAGGTAATATTTCTAAACGTGATGAAATGCATCAAACATATATGTTACCATGTAAATTATTTGATGTATGGGGTATTGATTTTATGGGACCATTCCCTAGTTCATTTGGAAATAAATATATCCTAGTGGAAATTGATTACATGTCAAAAAGGGTAGAAGCGGAAGCTTTACTACCAATGATGCTAGGGTAGTAGTTAAATTTCTCAAGAAACTATTTTCTCGATTCGGGACACCTAGAGCTATCATTAGTGATAGGGGTACACATTTCTATAATACTCAATTTGAAAAAGTTCTAAAGAAATATGGAGTACACCAAGGACAGCTACCCCATATCACCCTCAATCCAGTGAGCAAGTTGAAGTCACAAACCAAGAACTTAAGCGCATATTAGAAAAAACGATTGAATTGAATAGAAAAGATTGGGCATTAAAAGTAAATGATGCCCTATGGGCATATAGAACAGCTTTTAAAACACCTCTAGGGACATCCCCATACAAACTTGTATACGAAAAAAGCTGTCATCTACCATTTAAGTTAGAAAACAAAGCTTTTTGGGCCATAAAGTTTTTAAATCTTGATCTTAGAATAGCAGGAAAGAAAAGAATGATGCAGATGAACGAACTGGATGAATGGAGAGCTTTGGCCTACAAGAACTCGAAACTATATAAAGAGGCAACAAAGAGACGCCACGACTCTTATCTGAAGAAGTAGAAACAATTCGAAGTAGGGGACTTGGTTCTACTCTACAACCCAAGGCTCAAATTATTCCCTGGGAAGCTGAAATCAAGATGGTCAGGCCCATTTATAATCAAAACAATTTTTCCACATGGGACAATCGAGGTAACTCACCCCACCAAGGGCACATTCAAGGTAAATGGTCACCGACTAAAAGTTTATAATGGTGCAGATTTTAGGGATATAAGAGAGGAGCTTCAACTCCGTGAACCTTCTTTTAATGAAAATAGGGAAAGTCTAGCTTAAGACTATAAATGAGCGCTTCTCGGGAGGCAACTCGAGCACTAATCTATTGATATTTTTATTTTTACTTTGTTATTAACCCAATAAATTGTAGGTTGAGGTAACACGACTCTACACACGGGCGTGCCTGTGGCCGTGCGGGAGCTAGGGGATGAGCCATGGGCATGCCAGTAGCCGTGTACAAACAGAGAGAATTCTTTTATCGAACACGGGCAAGACACGTCTGTCCTGAGTAACCTTTCTTAAATACTGGCTTCCAAAACACGGCCCACCCATGACCGTGCTTCATGACCGTGGGGACATACTGACTTATCAAACACGGGTAACACACGCCCGTGTTACAACCGTGCAAAAAAAATAGTGGCACCCAAAATTCAAAATCACGAAAAACACAGGCACTTGAAAAAATAGCACGGCCGTGGCACCTGCCCATGCCCCTGCTGCTATTTAAACAACTTAACCGAAATCCCTCTCTATTTAACCTAAAAAAAATTTCAGCCCCCCTCTTCTAAAAATCTGGCCACACCCTCACCCAAAAATCTCATCACCACCGCTTTTTCATCCAAAATTGAACCAAAATCGTCCACACGCCCGTAAATCATCGTGCGATATAAACCCCATGCCCCTGCTTCCGCTGTGCTCGTGCTACGATGCATCGCCACCACCATGTCTAACCCGTGTTCTGCAGAAAACCACCACCATCATCCTTGTTTCCTTCTATTATCTCACTTTCAATTTGTTTAAATTTATATTATTTTGTTTATACTTTTGATTTAGTTCTAAGTATAATCTTACTCATCATTGTGATAAGAGATAGTAGTCATTTAAATTTTTTTTCTTCTTTTCTAAGTATAATTTTCTCATGTTTTTACAATTATTTTGAATTAAGTATATATTTTTTCAAGCATGAATTGTCATATTGATTCTATAACTTTAAGTGCGAATTTTTCTCATGATTATTTCAATAATTCGTTCATATAATTTATTTCCCGTTGATGATATCTCGAATTGCTATTGGTTGCCTATACGAATATCTTGAACCTGGATTATATTCGATATGATTTTTTTTCTTATGCCAGGTAGTATGTCATCATCACAACCAAAGTGATCCACAACCACCCCAAGCAAGAAAAGAAAGGGGTCCGACTCATCCTCAGCGACTGCTTCTTCCGAGGTCTGACACCACTTCCTTCGATTTAATCAAGACACTTAGGAAGCACAATATAAGGCATTCCAGGAAAGACCTTTAGGCACTGGAAGGTGCATCAACTGGGATGCCGTGAAGCAAGTCAGACTAGAAATAGATATCCGAGCCCTCATATTGACTGAACCATGGGAGCAGTTCTTTCTATTATCGAGCTGACATATCTGGAACTCACACTCAAGTTTTGTACTACTTTTAATTTTCAGTCAGTGATGCCTAATTATGACAATTCGAGAACAGTCCAATTTCGATTATGGGGCATGGTACGACAACTAAGCGTACCACAATTTGGAACAACACTTGGAATCTACACGGAAGAATTTGTAGAAGAGAACAACCTCTTCGAGTTAGATCGCCAACTCTACCGTACTCCGCTGAACTGTTGGCAAAGCCTAAACCCCACCATGGGCGTTTACGACCCCAGTTGTTCTAAAGCGATAGCCCTTGGACCAACCTTTAGGTATATTTACGCCCTTCTCGCTCATATAATCACTGGTCGACGTGAGAACACCGACGTAGTAAATAAGCATGATGTTTATTACCTGTCGTGCATGCCAGAAGGGCACGTATTCGACATTGCCTACTTCATTGCATGCGCAATCCAACACTAAACAGAACTACACAGAAAGGGCATATTATCAATGGGGCCATACATCACTCGGATAGCTCGACACTTTGGTCTCCTCAACCCCGAGGCTCAGACTTCCTCTCTCACACTAGTCGGCCAGATGCGACCTCAGGGGATTCAGACAATGTTGCACATGAGGATAGTTAAATATCGTCAAGGGACCGACCCACCACAATACCTACTAGCTACAGACGAGGCAGAGCCAGAGAGCATTACTGATGATGTCCCACCACCACCACAGGAGGCACCAATTCCAAACCAGCGGCCACCCCATCCAGCAGCCTCGATGGAAGATATCTCTACACGCCTCACCCAACTCGAGCAATACTGAACTCAGCAGTTCACTGACACCGCTCGACGTTTTGACAGGATCAAGGCCACACTCCAGCAAATATGCCATCACTTCCATATATCATCCCCAACACCACCACGGGATCCGGCAGATAATGAGGACCTTTGAGTCATTTCTTATTTTTAGTCCTATTCTATTTCTTTTTTTCATTTATTTTAAATCTCTATAATTGTCATAACTTTAAACTTTTCTTCATTGCAAATATTTTTTTTATGATTGGTTATCTAATATTCGAGTATACCTAACATATATTTATTTACGCCTCGACATATGTAACTGATGACTTTGCAGTTTCAATCACACACTCCACATACACAAATCACTAGAAGTAGTTCACTTCTACATAAGTCATCTTCCACCACGACCAATGCCAACTCCCGGAATCATCCAAAATTCAGGAAGTGATAACTCCTCCCCTTATCTTTTGATATCATATAAATTTTTATTATCTATCTTAGTACATTGAGGGCAATGTACATCTTAAGTGTGGGGGGGTAAAAGTACCTGACTTTTTACATTATTCTCAAATCCTGAATTTTAGTCTTGTTCCTAAGTAAGTTTCTCATATTATTAATTAAGGTCAAATTCCTAATGATTTATGATTTTTATTGATAAACTCTTGAATAAGTCATTGATAATTGTGCATTGATGATTTATACGTGAAGAATACTAGAGAATCAAGCATGATAAGTCTGTTTTTTCAAAAATTAAAAATTTCTTAGGTTCTTGAACTGAATTTGAATATTACCTTAAAACTTGAAATTTACAGGATTGATGTCAAATACCCATAATTTTTTGTGAGATTTGAGCCTTATAGAGCATATATTCTTTTTCATGCTCACTTTATTAATTATGAGTGTGTCAACACTGAATTGTTATTCTAGAACTTGCCTTGATTATACATGTCGAAACCACATTAAATGATTTGATATACTAAGATGATAAAGGCACCTAGGTTTTAACCCATTCACTCCACTAAAAGACCTACCTTCACAAAGCAACCCCTAGTGAACCCCGTTGATCCTAACAACCTTTTTTTTATATACCTGCTAAATTTTAAACCCAAAACCCTTTGTATTTGTTATCACCATTCTTTTTAACAACCCTTATATCGAGAATTGATTTGATCAATTATCGGGTTAGTTTAATTCAGTTGATTAAGTTCTTTCTTCATTATGTTTCTATTTTAGTTTGTCCTAAAAAAAAAAACCCAACCAAAGTATATTCAAGCAATAGTATATGATTAAAAGAGATTATGTGTTTAAATTTCAATTGTTAAAGAAGAGCTCGTATTATTAGTTTCAAAGTTTCAATCATTTACTTTCTAGTTCAGTATTCTTAGTAGGTAATTTATCAGGTCAATCTCGATGATTCAACCTTCTAATTCAGCCTTTATCCACACCTTTAACCTAAGCCCTATTACAACCTTGTCAAAGATCATTTGATTTGTGTATTATCTCATATTACAGTGGTGGAGATCTGATTTTCAGGCAAGCCTATGTGATTAACATTTGAGGTTCAACTTATGAGTGCTTTCTCTTGAACCTTAAACAGTTCGAGTGCTTTGAGTGAATCTTTAGGGAGGATGTCAATCTTTGTCTATTTTGAATTAAAGCTAATTATTTAGATAAGGGGAGACTCCTATGTTTTTATGCTACAAATTTATGACTTAGAATTATTTAAATCTTTAAGAGTCTTTGAGTTAAATTATCCATGTATAAATTATTTATGAATTATGATAAGGAATTATTGATAGGAATTATGAATTATAGAAAGTTCATTTTAATTATAAGTTGAGAATTTTGCTTGAGGACAAGCAAAAGCTTAAGTGTAGGGGTATTTGATAAACCGTAAAAGTAAAATATTTTAACCCTAGATTTAGTATGCTTTTGGATGATTTAGCCCTTGATTTATGTAAAAAGGTGCTTTTAATCCTTTCTTTTCATGTTTATACTCAGGAAAGTACCTGAAGACGAAAAGAACGAGAAACAGGCTTAAAACGGGCTAATTTGGGCCAAAGAGGAAATCGACACGGCCTGGACTTCAAGCCACATGGCCGTGTCTCGTCAAATTATGAGACACGGCCTGAATCCTGATCTACACGGTTGTGCCTAAAACAACAGAAACATTGCCCAACCACGACTTACACGGGTGTGTGCCATGGTCGTGCCCCTATTATGGAAGAGGGCAATTTCACTTGGATTTGGATACTTAGAGCCAAAGAAACACTTTCCAAAGCTTATTCAAACATCGAGTAGGAAGCAGACTTAAATTAAGACACTTAGGGTCCAAGTAAGGGATGCTAAAAGTCTATATAAACACCCTAAGTGCATCCTGAAAAGGGGGCAAGTTGGGCAAGAAGCCGAGCCAGGAAGATCACATTTTGTGGAATCACTCGAAGATAGCCAAGTGGATCCATCTCGAAGAGCCAAAATTCTATTCAAGACGGCGAAATTCTCCTTCAATTCCTTCAGGGGGTTTTAGGGATTTTCTATGTTTTGTTTTTTCTTTTCTCTTGAGATGTTTTCTTTATTTGTTATGAACTAAACCCTTTAGATATCTGAAGGGGATGAAATCTAGATGAATTTTGTTATTGATTTCTTAATTATGTGAAAAATACTTAGTTTGTTCTTAATTATGCATGCTTAATCCAAATCTGATGTGCTTAAGTAGAGGAGGAATAGACCCTGCTTAAGACTAGATTGAGCATAATTAAGCGGAGTTGATCGCACACCTAGAGATAGGTGACGAGATTTTGCCGGATTAGGGTGAAACCTAATATGGGAATCCATAGATCAATTTACTACTATTCTAGGGGGTTATTATAAGTGAACAAGAGTTCCACTAATTAACCTAGGGTCAGACATTATTCACATTGAAAGAGGGTTTAATATATATTAGGGAGTCTTACAGATCAAACTAAGTAAATAAATCATATGGTTCAGTATTAAATAACAAGTGAAGTCTAGGTGGATTCTTCCTAAGGGTATCATTGTGATCAATTGAGTTTTCTTCGAGTTATTTCCCTATTCATTCTTTTTGTCTTTGTCTTTAGCTTAAAAATTATTAAACTAGATTAAATCAACCAATCACTCCATATTTTAGGCTAAAAAAAAAAAGTGAGTTTTAGTACTTTTAGTTCCTTTGGGTTTGATAATCCGGTCTTGCCTAAGCTATACTACTGTTCGATAGGTACACTTGCCTTTAATCATTGTCAAAGTTAGTCTCAAGGTTTGATCTAATTCATTATAAATTTTAAAGCTCTGATTTCAGCGATCAACCACACGGCCGTGCCTCTTAAGAAGATTCAACCACGACCTAGACCCCGAAATCCACGGCCATGCCTCATCAACAGGTTCGACCACAACCTGGCCTCAAATCACACGGGCGTGTGCCATGGGCGTGGCCCTACCGCAAGAAAGAAGAATTTTATTTGGATTAGGATACTTTGGGCCAAGTAAGGCATCTCGAAGCTTATATAAACACCCTATGACACAACTTAAAGGGGGGTTCGACGAGAGTTTGACAGAAGCCTTCTGTCAGGGCTTTTCGGGGGTTAGCTAGGCCAAGGAGCCAAGCCAAAGGGCCAGAATTGTGGGATTTACTCGAAGAAATTCAGTTGATTCATCGCGAGAAGCCAGGATCATACTCAAGATGGAGGAACTCTCCTTTAATTCCTTTAGGGGTTTTTAGGGTTTTCTTATGTTTTGTTTTATATTTTCTTCTGAGATGTTTTCTTTTATTATTATGAACTAAACCCTCAGATACTTAAGGGGATGAAACCTAAGATAGATCTTGTTATTGTTATCTGAGCTGTATGATAAATACTTGATTTGTTCTTAACTATGTATTCTTAATTCTTGTTTTGGTATTTCCGGGATATTGATTTAAGCATTTATGCTCTTAGGCAGAGGAGGAATAGACCCTGTTAAGAGTAGATCTAGAATAGTTAAACGGAGTTGATTGCAACCCTAGAGATAACATGACGTAAATCTATCAGATTTGGGTCAAACCTAATATGGGAGTCCATAGATTGAGTTAATGCAATTTTAGGGGTTTTAATTAGAAAGAGATTTCAATTAATCAACCTAGGGTTAGACGTTAGTAGCCTCGAGAGAGGTATTAATATAACTTAGGGAATCCTACGGATCAAGTCAAGTGAATAAATCGTCTGGTTCAGAGTTAGATAACAAGTGAAGTCTAGGTGGATTCTTCTTTAGGTATTGTCTAAATCAATTGGTTTTTCCTCAAGTCTTTCTTCAATTTCTTTTCTTTGTCTTCGCATCTTTAGCTTAGTAGTTAGTTAATTTTAGATTAAATAAACAAATCCCTTAATTCTTAGACTAGATAATAGAAAGAAAGTTAGTATTAGTACTTTTGGTTCCTTTGGGTTCGACAATCCGATCTTGCCGCTAAACTATACTACTATTCGATAGGTGTGCTTGCCTCCATCATTGTCTTAGTTAGTTTCCAGGTTCGATCATTCTTTTTATCAATTTTTAAGACTCTAACACACAATCAAGTTTTTGGCGCCGTTGCCGGGGAATTAAAATACTAAGAACGCTCAATTTTTATTACTTTAGCTATATTTTATTTTGCAATTAAATTTTATTTTTACTTTTCTGAATTTTCTTTTTCTTTTTTTATTTTCCTAGTAGGTACCTCTACTTTACGACTAGAAAGAACCCGACAGGACCACTACTTTTTGACAGTGATATTGAAGGAACCGTACGCAGAATCGTAGAGAAGTAAGGCGAGGCTTAAATTATATACAAGAAGAGCAAGAGGACGAAACTAATACCACCGAAGGGATGACAGAGAATAATCCGCTACCTTAGGAGGTGGCCAATCATCATGCTCCTTGAAATATGTATGATTATGCTAAACCCAAATTAACAGGACCTGAATTGAGTATTGTTAGGCCTGCTATAGCCGCTAATAATTTTGAACTGAAGCCTAACACTATTCAAATGATTCAACAGTTTGTTTAGTTTGATGGTTTGCAGGATGAAGACCCAAATACTCATTTAGCAAATTTTCTAGAATTTTGTGATACTTTCAAAATAAATGGTGTTTCTGATGATGCCATTCGTCTTCGATTATTTCCCTTTTCTTTGAGAAATAAAGCCAAATAGTGGTTACATTCTCTTCCACGAGGATCAATCACTACATGGACCAAATGACTTAAAAATTTTTATTAAAATATTTTTCGTCGACCAAAACGACCAAATTAAGGAATGATATCTCTTCTTTTGTGCAGATGGATTTAGAAACATTATACAACGCATGGGAGAGATACAAGATTTTTTGAGAAGGTGCCCACACCATGGTTTACCCTTGTGGTTACATGTCCAAACTTTTTACAACTGTGTAAACCCCTCAACCTGGCAGTTAATTGACACATCAACCGGTTGAACCCTGGATAAGAAAACTCCTGAAGTGAGTTATGAATTCATAGAGGAGATGTCACTTAACAACTATCAGTGGCAAGTTACAAGGAAAAAGCCAACCAAAGCAGCTGGAGTTTTTAACTTCGACACAGTCATCATGCTATCTGTAACAGTCTGAATTTGACCCTAATCGGAGTGGTGGTTTTGGGACCACGAATCTGAGTCTATAAAATTTTTAAATATTATTTTCGGTGTTTGTTATATGTGAATTAATGTGTGTGAAGGTTTCGTACGAAAATTTTATCGTTTGAGTGTTTAATTTGACAAAAAGGACTTAAATGCATAAAGTGAAAAAGTTATAAAATAAAGTGTAAGTGTTAAATTGTAGATGGATTTTAATATGAGGTCTTTAATGGGAAAGTAGCCCATTTTCAAGGGTAGTGGGCGGCAGAGGTCTAATATAGCCTTAAGAAAAATGTTATGTTTATTATTTATTAAAGGTTAAAATAGTAAACTATTAATAATGTTAATATATGATATATTATATGAAATTAGAAACCACTTTTTTTGTTCATCATCTCTTATTGCCGAAAGTTAGAAAACAAAAGGGGGTTTAAAAGATTTGAAACATTCGGCCATAATCTAGCTCAATTGAAGGTGTGTTTTACTTCGGTTTTTGATAGTTTCTATGTTTTTAAAATCGTTGCTTCGAATACCTCAAGACCCATAATTGAATTTTTGATTTTGATGAATATTTTGAAAGGTGTCATTGATGAGTTCATGAGTTTTATGATGATAGTTGATGAATATTGAAAGATATATGTTAGATTAATATGTTTTGTATTGAGATTTTTGGTAATTTTGAGTAATTAGGGCTAAATTGAGAAAATAAATCTTTGAGGGGTTAAAATCCAAAATAAATGAAATGTAGGGACTTAGATGGTCATGAAGAAGATTCGGCCCTAAAGGATTGAATTCAAATTATGTGTATTTTGTGTTTTATGCGATAGGGACTAAATTGTAAAAGTTGTAAATGTCAAGGGTAAAATGGTAATTTTCCTATTTATGTGTTTTGGGACTAAATTGAGATGAAATGTACTTGAATGAGCTTATTTTAAATATGTTTAGATCAAGAACAAAGAAAATCAGATTTGGATCGGGGAAAAATGAAAGTTCACGAATAGCCGGTCTTCGTCGTCCATCGATAGTCGAGGTAAGTCTTAAAGTAAGTTAATATCGTAAGTATTGTTTAAAACCTAGTCTACATGCTGAATTATGAATTTGTGAATTTATATATGTCAAAGCCGAATGTGTTAAAGTAATTTAGAAATGATATTGATAAGGTGTAATGTGAATTAGTTGGTTCAGTAATGTGAATATTCGGGCTTATTGCCTAGCAGGCCTTCTGCCGGTGAACTATATTGGGCTTATTGCCTAGTAGTCTTTTAGCCGGTGAATGAATATCGGACCTTTGGTCTAGCAGGCTTAGTGCCGGTGTGTGATTCAAGCTTATGCCTAGCAGGTTTTATACCTGTGATTGTTAATACGAGTTTACGTTATGAATGAAATGATTGAGTTACGATGGCATTTGAACAAGCCAAAGTTTATTATTATGAGTTTGAGTGTTCGGCCGAAAGGTACGTATTGAATGAAGTTCATGATGTATGTGTTGCTTCTTGAATACGTAAGTTGATAGAAATGTGTTCATACATTCGGTACATAAGATACGTGATTAAAAAAATGACATTGAATTGGTATGTTTGCTTGCTTAATTGAGACTATTATATTGATATGAGAAATTAGACCTACATAGGTTCGGCCATGCATTATGTATATATATATATATAGATATTTGCATATAATTAATTATGTGAAATCACTTTATATATACATGGAAGATTTTATTTGGTTGTATGTGGAAATACATATATCTTTGAGTATCAATTGGGGTACTTTGATAAGTCTTACATTTTAAGTAAGCGACGAATAATATTTCACTATGAATGAACATTGATAATCGGCCATGATTATATATATGTGTTATGTTATTTCATAAATGTTAAGAACTTTATTCAGTTTAATTCAAATGAATATCTAGTTGAATTGTTAAGTTGCTTGAGACTTACTAAGCTAAGATAGCTTACTTTATGTGGTTCAATGTTCTGTTTTATAGATTTGGTCAAGCTACGGGCTCGAGAAATCGTCAACAAAGTCAACCACACTATCATCTTTTTGGTACTCCTTTAGTTTGGTTTATTTTGGATAAAGGCATGTATAGGATGGTTAATGTCCATGTTTGAGTTGGAAACTTTGTCATTATATGTATTAAAGCCATACGAATATGGCTTATATTTTGTGTTTATTTGATGTGGAGGCATATGGTTTTAATGATCAATGGTGCATATAGTTATGTCATTATGATGCAAGGGTTGTATGGATTTATTTACCTTATATTCGGCTATGGTATAAGCACATATAGTAAGTATAAATTGGTGTTGTGGGTTATGGCATTATGGGTTAAGATAATGTTTTAATAATGTGACATTAGTCATGGGAAATAAGTGTAATGTGTTTAGTTATGCGTTTTGGCTAGTAAGGGAATGGTGATGATGCTTGATGATTCATGTAGGTAATATATATAGTAGTTGGGTAATAATCTTGTTATATGTTTGGATTAATATAATTAGCCTTGAATTATATATGTGGAACATGGTTGTTACATTGTATGTATGATCGTGTCCAAGGTTTATTCATGAGTTACTCGTTTAATATACATTACGAATGATAGTTGAGTTGAGACATGTGCTTCGGCAATATAGTAAATGATATATATTCTTGAGGTAGTAAGATTAAGTAATATTTCGTTTAAGCACGAATCCAAATGGTAAGTAAAAACGGTATGGTTTGGTCTCAATATTTGAAACACTGTGATATGCTTATGATATTGGTAATAGTATGACTGAACCTTTGGTTAGTTAATAAAATAAATTGCATAGTTTAGGTACATTAATGAACGTATTCGAATTTGGTGTATGTTGTATGAATAATTATGTGCAAGTATAAATGTGACATTTGTTATAGGGCAATGCGTGTGATATATGTTCATAACATTAATTGAATGTTCGGTCAAGATGTAACTTTGGTATGCTTGTATATGCAATTGCTATTAAAATGGTATAAATGGTTCGGTTGGGTTAATATGTATACGTATCATAGTAGCATGAATGAAAATTAGATTATGTTATATGAGTTCGCATTTGCTTTTGTTGAATTCAATTGAATGTCTATTCGGTATTGAGTTTAGTTTGGTAATGCCTCATAACCCTAATCCAGTGACGGGTACGGGTTAGGGGTATTACACTATCAAATTAGGTAGAGATGCTGAATAAAAAGATTGATGGTTTGTGTGGTTCTTTGCAGGTACTTCCAGTTATGCAATGTGACTCAAATCTAGGAGGTGTGGCGAATCCTGTGTTTATAGTGGTGGAGATTTGATTTTCATGCAAGCCTATAGGATTAACTTTTCATGTTCGACTTTTGAGCGCTTAATTTTTGAACCTTGAACATCTTGAGTGATTCGAGTGAATCTTTAGTGAGGATGTCAACTTTTGTCGATTTTGAATTAAAGGTAATTGTTTGGATAAGGGGAAAACACCTATGTTTCCATGCTAAAAACTCATGACTTTGATTGTTTGAATCTTTAGGACTCTTTGATTTGAATTATCCATGTATAAATTATCTATGAATTATGATGAAACATTGTTGATGAATATTATGAATAGAGGAAGTTCGTTTTAATTGTGAGTTGAGAATTTTGCTTGAGGACAAGCAAAAGCTTAAGTGTGGGGGTATTTGATAAACCGTAAAATGAACATATTTTAATCCCACATTTAGCATACTTTTTAATGTTTTTTCCCTTTAATTGTTGAAATAGGTAAACCTAATCCTTTGCTTTCATGCTTTATACTCAAGAGAGCACCGGAGGATGAAAAGAATGAATAACGGGCCAAAAATAGAGAAAATGGGCCAAAACACAAAATCCACACTGCCTGGGTGCAAGACCACACGGCCATGCCTCTTAAGAAGAGTCAACAACGACTTGGACCCTGAAATGCACGGTCGTGCCTCATCAATAGGTTCGACCACGGCCTAGCCTCGAATCACACGGTCGTGTGCCATGGGCGTGGCCCTGTCGTAGGAAAGAAGAATTCTATTCGGATTAGGATACTTTTGGACCAAGTAAGGTATCTCGAAGCCTATATAAACACCCTATGAGGCAACTTAAAGGGGGGTTCAATGAGTGTAACATTCTGGTTTGGACCTTAGTCGGAACAGTGGTTTGAGACCACAATTTTGAGGTTGTAAAAATATTTTAATATTATTATCTGTATGAATAATATGTGACATAGTCTGTGTGAAAATTCTGTGTGATAATTTTGTCGTTTGTGTGTCAAATTGAGAGAAAGGACTTAATTGCATAGAGAGTAAAATACTGTGTGCTGATTTGTGAGTAGTTAGATGATGTTGGCTTTTAAAAAAAGGAGGCCATATTTGGCAATTAAGCCATTAATGAGATAGTGGATGACAATGGTCAAGAATAACCTTACATTATATGATAGTTATATATTTAGTAATAAGGCTAATTTGGTAAATAGACTAATATTATGATAGTAAAAGAAAACAAATTAAAAGATGATGGTTATCATCTTTTTAGTGCCGACTTTGGAGAAAAAGAAAGAGAAGAAAACCTAAGTAAGGTTTCGGCTAAGTTTGAACTAAATTAAGGTATGGTTTGGTTTCGGTTTTTGATAATTTCTACGTTTTTATAATCGTTTCTTCTTCTACTATCAAGCCCATGTCTCAATTTTGTAAATTGATGATGTTTGTGAGTTATGCCATTGTTGATATATTTAGCTTTGTGATGTTAATTGGTGAAATATGAAGGCTTAGTGTTGGATTAACATGTTTTATCTTTGGATTTTTTATGAAATTGAGCATTTTGGGCTAAATTGTGAAAAGTGTATATTGAGGGACTAAAATGTAAAATAAATGAAATGTGTGGGTTTGTATGTACATTAGTAAAATTCGGCTAAGCTTGTGCTAGGTGGAATTTGGTGAATTTGATGATTTTGTGAGATAGGGACTAAAGTGTCAAAATGTGAAAATGTGAGGGCTACTTTGAAAATGCCCTAAATATGTGTGTTTGGACTAAAATGATTAAATTGATGATAGAATGGATTGAATTTAAATGCGTATAGACCAAGAATGGAGAGGTTCGGATCGAGATCGAGGCAAAGACAAAGTGCTCGATTAAATCGATCATTTCGGTATTTCAACATTTGAGGTAAGTTCGGATATAATACATTTATTTGAGATATGTTTTATCGATATGAAATGAATATGTTTATGTATATGAAAGTGAGTTTCTATGTGCATGATTTTAATTTGATGGCACTAAGTGTGCGAAAGTGGAATCGAGATAAAAATGAATGGCACTGTGTGTGCGATGTGATGAAAGCTTCGGTTTATTGCTGTGGCACTGTGTGTGCGATGTTATGAAAGCTTTGGATTATTGCAGTGGCACTGTGTGTCCGATACTGAGATGAGTTGGTTAAAAGTATAGGCACTAAGTGTGCGATAACAATTATGAGTCGGATATGTATGTGGCACTGAGTGTGCGATTAAATTAAAGAATGATCGGTAAATAATATCGAGCATTGAATAGCTTGGAGATTTAATAGCTTTGTATGGTTAAGGTACGTATTGAACCTTTGTGGTTGATGAGTAAAATTAAGCTTTGATTGAGGAAATGAGCATTGTAGCTATGGATGAGAAAGCACGAATATGAGATAATAGATCTAAGTGATTGTTTATTTATGCATTGATTTAATTTGATATGATAATGGTATTGTATATCGAACTTACTAAGCTTTGGAAAGTTTACTGTGTGATTTGCTTCTCTGTCTTGCAGTGTCAGTAAAGCTAGCTTGGATCTGGGATCGTCAGCTTCTCAATCACACTATCAACATTCTATTTTGGTACTTTTGAAAAGATGTATATAGTTGGAATATGGCATGCATAGGCTAGTTAATTTAATAAAGTTTGATATTTGTAATTAGCCATGAGATGTGGCTAGATATGTGATAGGTTTGGCATGAATGAATGTGGTGTATATTGGTGCATCTTTTGGCATGATTTGTAGATCGATAAATTTGCTATTGAGTGGTAACTTTGTGTTGATAAATGCTAGTAGGGGTAGTGAGATTTGGAATGAATTATGCCTGTGATAGAATAAGTATTGGTATTGAATTGGGTATAATTAGAGTTGGTATTTATTGCATGTTTTAAATTGCTAAATTGGTATGCTTTTAGATGGCAACATGTGCATGAGATGTTTGGTTGATTGGCTTGTAGGTTTGACCCTAAGTGGGTGGCATGTTGGCCTTGCGAAAATGGCCAATAATGTCACACAGTTGGGGCAAACGGGCGTGCCTCAGACCATGGGTAAATTGGCAGAATGTGGCTTAAACTGCACACGGCCTAGACATGAAGGTGTCATCTAACCGTGGTGCACAAGTCAGTAGCTAGCCTTAATAGTACACGGCCATGGCACGGGTGTGCCTACAGGTCGTGCGAGAAATGGCAGTATATGACCTTATAGGACACGGCCTTAGCACATCGGCGTGCTTGTTAGCCGTGTTGATTTTGGTAGTATGTAACCATGGGGAGGCCATACGGGTGTGTCATGTAGCCGTGGGAGAGGCACGACCTACCCCCACAGGCGTGTCTCCCCTGTATTCTAAAAAAGTTTCAAATTTTCATGAAATTTTATATGTGTTTTGGTTTAGTCCCAACTCGGTTTATAAGAATGCTTGGGGTCTTGATGACTCGTTTAAGGGACACTATGATTGTATATGAATGTGTTTGATGGTGATTGACTTTGTGTCAACATTTAGAGGTTAAATATTCTGATTGATCGGTAATACCCCTTAATCCTATTCCGGTGATGGTTTCGGGTTAGGGGTGTTACAATGAGAGTTTGACAGAAGCCTTTTGCCAGGGCTTTTTGGGGGTTCAGCTAGACCAAGGAGCCAAGCCAAAGGGCCAGAATTGTGGGATTTACTCGAAGAAAGCCAGTTGATTCATCCCAAGAAGCCAGGATCATACTCAAGACAGAGGAACTCTCATTCAATTCCTTTAAGGGGTTTTAGGGTTTTCTTATGTTTTGTTTTATATTTTCTTCTGAGATGTTTTCTTTTACTATTATGAACTAAACCCCCAGATACCTGAAGGGGATGAAACCTAAGATAGATCTTTTTATTGTTATCTGAGCTATATGATAAATACTTGATTTGTTCTTAACTGTGTTCTTAATTCTTGTTTTGGTATTTCCGAGATATTGATTCAAGCATTTATGCTCTTAGACAGAGGAGGAATAGACCCTGTTTAAGAGTAGATCTAGCATAGTTAAGCGGAGTTGATCGCAACCCTACAGATAGGATGACGTAAATCTATCGGATTAGGGTCAAACCTAATATGGGAGTCCATAGATCGATTTAATGCAATTCTAGGGGTTTTAATTAGAAAGAGATTTCAATTAATCAACCTAGGGTTAGATGTTAGTAACCTCGAGAGAGGTATTAATATAAGTTAGGAAATCCTACGGATCAAGTTAAGTGAATAAATCGTTTGGTTTAGAGTTAGATAACAAGTGATGTCAAGGTGGATTCTTCTTCGGGTATTGTCTAAATCAATCGATTTTCCCTCAAGTCTTTCCTTAATTTCTTTTCTTTGTCTTCGCATCTTTAGCTTAGTAGTTAGTTAATTTTAGATTAAATAAAGAAATCCCTTAATTCTTAGGCTAGATAATAGAAAGAAAGTTAGTATTAGTACTTTTGGTTCCTTTGGGTTCGACAATTCGGTCTTGCCACTAAACTATACTACTATCCAATAGATGCGCTTGCCTCCATCGTTTCTTAGTTAGTTTCCAGGTTTGATCATTCTTTTTATAAATTTTTAAGACTCTGACACATGATCACTGTGTAATTTCGTGGTGCTTCTTGAAATGAAGGTTGAACAAAATGGTCATTAATAGAATTTATGTTCTCACCTGTATCACTCGATGTCCTAGCCGTGTCAAGAGCCTGAAGAGTGATCACTTTGTCACCGGCACCAAGTGTGAGTTCACCTGTACCAACATCAATTCTAGCTGCTATTGCGTTGGTCAATCCAAACCGCATCACCAAGAATTTGTAGTGACCATAGTGAGTATGGAACGCCGTCTTATGAATATCAGCTTCCTTGACTTTAAGCTGGTGATACCCTGACCTCAAATTGATCTTGGAAAAGACTGATGCTTCCTTAAGTTGGTCGAATAGGTCATCTATCCTCGGTAATGGATACTTATTCTTGATCGTTAACTTATTCAGTTGACGATGATCAATACACATCCACGTTGATCCGTCCTTCTTCTTAACAAAAAGCACGGGTGATCCCCAAGGTGATACACTCGGCCGGATGAAACCCCAATCCAACAACTCCTGAATCTGCGCCTTCAACTCCAGGAACTCCTTCGGCACCATTCTGTAAGGAGTAATCGACACAGGCGCCATTCAGGGTAAAAGATCAATACCAAACTCTTCTTCGCGATCTGGAGGCAATCCCGAAAGCTCTTCTAGAAACACATCAAAAAATTCTTTCACCGTTTGAACATCCCTCACCATTGACTCCTTGGCTTCCAAAGCACAAACATAAACCAAAAACTACTCACATCCCTTTCTCACCATTTTCTCGGCTTTTAAAGCGGATACCACATTAGATAGGTAGTTCCTTCTCTCCCCTATCATCACCACCTCATTACCCTCAATAGTTCTTAGCACCATAGCTTGGCTGCACAGTCCAAACTTGCTTGATATTTCACTAACCAATCCATCCCTAAGATCAAATCGAATTCCCCGAATGACAGTTCCATTAGATCAGCCAGAAATACTACCACTTGAAGTTTTAGGGGTACATCCTTGTACAGTTAATTCACTACTACCGAGTGTCCTAGAGGGTTTATTACAGTCATCTCCCTAGAAGAAGTCTCATAGTATAAGTTCAGAGTTCCCGCTATAGTACTAGCAAATAAGAGTGCGTCGAACCAATATCAATCAGAGTAGTATAAGGCAAACCATAAATTAAGAACGTACCGGTTATGACATCCAGTGCGTCACCCTCCTCTCGACGTCTAGCCGCATAGACCAACCTAGGCTATCTTGCATCTGTATTCCCAGCACCTCTACCCGGTGCTCCATAGCCTCGATCAAAACTATTACCTCTTCGGGCTAGACCACGACCCCTCTGTGGTTGCTAACCATTCCTTCTAAATTGTGCCCGTCCTTGACCCTCAGATTGAGTCCTAACTGGCCTCCACGGATAATCCCTTATCTGATGATCCAAAGATCCACATTCAAAACATCCTCTATTGCCTGTCCAACACTCTCCCGAATGAGATTTCCTGCATCGAATACACTGCTGTGGCCACTGAACAGTAACAGGCTTCGCAGCTTGACTTGGCCCACCTATTCTAGGCCTTTTCTAAAAACCCCCAATAGACCCTGACAGCCCAAAATTTCTTTAATACCTATTCCTGTCCCTGTCTTGGTTCTATTCCTCAAACCTCTTCACCTCTTCGACTATATTAGCCTTCTCCACAAGAACGTCAAATTCCCTCTCCCGCTGTGGAGCTATCAACACTCACAGCTCATCTCTCAGCTCGTCCTCAAATCGAACACAGCGCTCATAGTCCGTAGCCACAATACCCTGGGCATAACGGCTTAAACGTAAAAATTCTGCCTCATACTCAGACACTGACTTACTCCCCTGAACCAGATTCAAAAACGCCTTACGATGCGTATCCACATAACTGGACCTAACGTACTTCTTCTGAAATGTCATTTTGAAGAAATCCCATGTGATATCATCAACCACCATTCCATCTCTAACTGTGAGCCACCACTGATGCAATTCGTCTCGAAGAAGGGACACGGTCTCTTTCAATTTCTCCTCTACAGTGAAGTCAAGGTCATCCATTATACGCTCAATCGCTTCTAACCAATATTCAGCTGTGTTGGGAGCTACACCAGAAACGCCCCTAAATATTTATGCTCTATTGGCTCGGAGTTGTTCAAACATAGATTTTCGGGTTCCTGTGCCTGTGCCTGCCCCAGCAACTCTCTCTAGAACCCATAACATTGCCTGAGACACTGCATCGTCTCCACCCGTTGGGCCCTAAAACTCTACTTCCACAGCTGGCGGTAGTGGTACCTCATTCCCTGACCCATGACCAGACCCTGCTGGTTCCGATGCAGAAATCCTGCCCCTACCACGACCACGCACATTATGCCCATGTCCTCGAGTGCTCATGACTAACGTTCACGATTCTGATTCAGGAAAAATTTTATGAATTAGCTTCTTCCATTGTTTATTACCACACATTCTTATGAGTATATGTTCCGAGTAGTTTCTTTCGCGAGTACGTACATCCCTACAGGTTTCAATCTCTAGAGTAAGATTTTCTATCACTAGCAATCATATCTCGATACAATCATATCAACAATACCATTATATCATACAATTGATAGTTAGAGGACTTACCATCGCGGATCGGTGCCGGAGACTAAGGTGCCAAGCTTCCCGAAAATAGATATTTTATCAAATTTATCTTTCAAACCATCTACTGAAAATAATTTGGGCCTTTTACTCACAGTCAAGCTTTTGAACTTGGCTCTGATACCACAATTGTAACACCCCAAACCCAGTCAAAACGTTACGATCGAACCTGGCATGTCACATGGAAGAAAACACACATTTTTTTTGCTTTAGTAAACACAGAGTTTGTACTGAGTGATTAGCTGGAACAATTTTGAGTTTTACTTTGAAAAGTTGAGTTGCCTTGTTATAAAAAAAACTCATATGTTAATTACCAAATTGTAAAAATCTTGGAAGTCCCAACGTTCTTTAAGTTTGGAAAACTCCCATTTCGACACTATATTAGGCATGACTTAATAATCAAAAAGAAAATGAGTGAAAATTTATAAAACAAATAAAAACCAAACTAACGTTTAAATGGCCTAATTACATTACCCAAAATCCAAGTTAAAGTAGAGTAATTCTAAAATAACCATGTAAAATGAAATCCAAAACATTATGTATGGCCACCTCGAATCCACCTCGGCTCCATATCCGCAGTTTAAGGATTACCTGTAAAGATTAACGGAAGGGGTGAGTCACCGAGACTCAGTGTATAAACCCCCGTCCAAAAGATTTTAGGGCTCCCACACAGATTCATATGCAAAGTATGTATGCCATGCAACCCAATCAACCTAGACATCCATCCATATCTATTGTATCTACCCAACATTTGTGGCACCTAGCCACTGGTGGTACCTAACCGCTGGTGGTTCCAAACCACTGGTGACAAAAGTAACAAATAATAATATGTGGCGCCAACCCACTTGTGGTACCTAACCACTGGTGACAATCCCGAATCATCAACACGTAGGGCCAACCCACTGTGGTACCAAACCACTGGGATGAGCCACAGAATAGCATATATGTGGTACCTAACCACTGGTGGTTCCAAACCACTAAGACTTAGTCACAAATAATATTATGTGGGGGCAACCCACTTGTGGTACCTAACCACTGGTGACAGTCTGAAAAGATCAAGTTTCCTCCCTCTTCTCCTTATATCCCGTTATTATGCATATGCTTTACATCATAGTATGATCATGCTTAACAATCAACTAACATAGCACATTCAAGCTTATAGCACACACATTTACTGATAACAAAACATAGTAGACTTACCCGGAGTCCTCACTTTTACCCACAAGGGTAACATAGTGATCCATGCCATCACTTGACTTTTAGCAATACACAGATAATAACATATTTAACGTATAAAGTGTGTAGGAGTTACAAACCTGATAACACGTAATATCCCGCTCTCTACGTCGACACTATCTCTAATCGTAACCACTGCTATCTGCCTACGATTATGCTCAGATGATGGCCCACAACCTGGTGGCCAATCTCGAACTGCTAACACTGTTCGCTTCTTAAATTTAGGAGCTGGGTTTTCGGGTCCAAACCCCTCCTTCCCTTGACTGGCATTCGAATCCATAACACATCTTAATCAGAGAACCATGTTAAGTAAAGGCAAGAATGAAAGAATACCTACTCAAACGAGGGAGTCCCTTACCTAGATTTATAGAACCTGAAGGCTAACTTGCACCAAGATTTCAGCTGAGTCCCTACACCATCCTCACATTCGGCCAAAGCACCAAAATACAAGATTAACACTTCCGTTCCAACAACTCGTAAGGGAAAACAAATCGAAGAAGAAGAGAACACTTACCCCGACGAATACAAGAAAAAGAAACCGATTTGAGAAGGCTAGAAAAATGAGTAGCGGCTATCCACCAAAGATGAATGAAGAGGTTTAAATACTCAGAAGCAATTTGGCTATCAAGCAAATAGAAAGAAGATAGATGGATTAAGTTTCGACTTTGCAACAGAATAACAAAGGAAAGAAGAAAAAGATAATATGAGAAGAAGGGCTAAGAAAATTTTGGCTTTTAGAAGAAATGGAGAAAAGATAGAGCAAACAAGTATTTTGACTTTAGAGAGAATGGAGAAGGGATGAGCAAATGGATAGGGAAGATTCGGCTAACACCAACAAAAACAAGAAGAAGAAAATAAAAGGGATTTCAATTTTGTAGAAGGTGCTAGACACGGATGGTGAGAAGAAAGGGAATGGAGCACCAGGTTCAGTTGCAAGAAATGATATGAGAGAGAATAAAGGGAAAAGAAAATGACCAAAAAAAAAAAGAAAGGTGAAGTTTCGATTTTATTTACCCTTCCAATTCTAACCGACAATAACCAAGATGAAACTAAAAGCTCCTAATGATTCTCGGCACAACACTACACAAAAGCTCCTATTCACCTCATCTCCCCACATCCAGAAATGCCAAAACGTACCAGCCAACACCCTTAGCCAAAATTTAACCCCACCAACTCCCCAAATTTGGCCAACTCTTCCCTTAGCATCACTTCCCACAATTTTCTCCTACATTCTCTCTACATCACCCATTCAAATGAGTTTGAAATATTCAAATTCCACAAATAGCTCTCTACCATTTGTTTGAATACCTTGACCAAGTCTTCCATTTCTTTTTAGAATTTGATTGCTAATCAACCACCTCCCTTAGCCTAAGCCAAAAATTAATGCTCCCTTGCATTACCACTAAGATTCGAACCCCCCTTCCTCAGCTTCCCTTGTGACGCCATTCCCTTGCACACTAGGTGGCGTCTCCTTGCCATCCTTCCACTGCACTTCTTTGTGTCACCAAACGCAAACTAAAATCCCTTAAGTCCTACCCCTATTCGGCTACCCCCTCTTAGGTACCCAAAACTAAAATTTTACCAAGGCTTCGTCTAAACCCCGAGCCTTCCCGAGGCCCTCCAAACACAACCAAACAACAAGCACAACACTGAGATACACAGAAAACATAAAAGATGCAAAGCCCATAAATCCCAGATGTTACAGGTTACCTCGATCTCACTGTCAAAAAGCAATGGTCCTGATGGGTTCCTCATAGTTATAAACTAGAAAAACCTACCAGAGCAAATAATAGAGAGATTAGAAAACTAAAAACAAAAATTAAAAAGAAATAATTAAATAAAAGAAAAATGGCTAAAGTAATAAAACTTGAGCATTCCTAATATTTCAGTTCCCTGGCAACGACGCCAAAAACTTGATCGTGTTTTGAGAGTTTTAATATTTATATAATGAATGATCGAGCCTAGAAACTAACTATCACTACGATTGAAGCAAGTGCCTATCGAACAGTAGTATAGCTCAGTGGCAAGACAAGAATGTCGAACCCAAAGTAACCAAAAGTACTAGTAGTGACTTTCTTTTTATTATCTAGCCTAAAATAAAGGGGATTTTATCTAACTAATTACTAAGCTAAGGATGCCAAGACACAAAGAACGAATTAGGAAATTACTTTTGGGAAAATCAATTGATCAAGACAATACCCGAAGAAGAATCCACCAAGACTTCACTTGTTATTTAACTCTGAACCAGATGATTTATTCACTTGACCTGATCCGTAGGATTCTCTAATTTATATTAATACCTCTTTCGAGGCTACTAACGTCTAACCCTAGGTTGATTAATTGAAATCTCTTTCTAATTAAAACCCCTGGTGTTGCATTAACTCGATCTATGGACTCCCATTTAGGGTTGACCCTAATCTGGTAGATTTTCGTCATCCTATTTCTAGGAGTGCGATAAACTCTGCTTAATTATGATAGATCTACTCTTAGACAGGGACTTTTGCTCCTCTGAATAAGCACATCAATACTTGAATCAATATCCTGAAATATTAAAACAAGAATTAAGAACACATAATTACGAACAAATCAAATATTTATCATACAGTTCAGAAGACAATAACAAGATCCGTTTTAGATTTCGTCTCCCTCGGGTATTTTAGGGGTTTAGTTCATGTTCATAAAAGAATACTTCTCAGAAGAAAGTAAATAACAAAACATAAAGAAAAACCCTAAAACCCCTGAAGGAATTAAAGGGAAGATCTTCAGCCTTGAGTGTGATTTCAGCTTCTTAAGATGGATCAACTGGCTTTCTTCAAGTAATTCCCTGTATCCAGCCCTATTTGGCTTCGTCTCCTTAGGCTCCGATAGAAGCCTTTTGTCGAACTCGCGTTTTTAGGTTTCCCTCTAAGATGTTTATATAGCCTTCGGAATGTCTTTCTTCACCTCTAAGTAATCTTTTCCATGTAGAATTAAAACGGGTCACAGCAGGGACACACCTGTGTGAATCGAGCCCAAGCTGTGTTCGAGTCTGCTAAAGTGTCACGGCTGTGTGGTGAACTCCAGGCCGTGTTGATTTCTCACTTCGGCCCAATTTCTCCATTTTTGGCCTGTTTCTCGTTCTTTTCATCCTCCTATGCTCACTTAAGTATAAAACATGAAATTGAAGGATTAGGAGAATCGAATTCCACAATTCAAGGGACAAATCATCCAAAAGTATGCCAAATGTGGGATTAAAATATGTATATATTATGATTTGTCATGAACCATTCGAAATAGAAGTCGGATACTCAATAGTCTCGCACAATAAGTACCTATACCATGGCTCGAAGCCAAATCAAGGTAACTTATATCTGAAGTACTGATATCATGTTCCCAAGCCAGATCAGTCGATATTCATGGCCTGAAGCCAAATCGGTATAACTCACACCCAAAGTGCAAACACCATGGCCCGAAGCCAACTCAATCTATCCTCCAATGACATGTCACTAGTATCCTAAACTATTCCTAATGTTCAACCGGGATTTCGAATGCCGAATTATCATTAAGTCATTGTCAAACTTGTCTGAAGTCTCGTATTTAGAATTTATGCAATATTAAAGCATTTGAAATAAATTTATAATGAAATTTATCACATACGAACTTACCTAGGATGTGAAAACGACGAAATAAGTCGATTAGTCGATAACTTTATTTTTCCCCCGATCTAGATCCGAATCCAGCTTTTCTTGATCTAAATATATTCAAAATTAACTTTTTAATCATCAAGCTATTTAATTTAACCCAAAATACTCATTAAGGAAATTTTACACATTTGGCCCTAATGTTTCACAACTTTTACAATTTAGTCCTTATTTCACAAAAACACAAATTAATGAAATTTAAAATTAACCCATGCTAGCTGAATTACTATTATGCCCCTAGTAGCCCATTTTTTCATTTATTTCACATTTTAACCACAAAGTTTCCACATATCACAATTTAATCCCTAATTGACATTTTCACTAAAAATCACTTAACAAAACTTGTATAATAAAAACAAACATTCATAACCAATCATCAAACATCAAAACACATGCTTATTCATCAGTGGTAACTTTCTAAATCTTTAACAATTTTACAAAATAGCCCCTGGGCTAGCTAGAACTAGTTGCAACGATCACAAAAACATAGAATCACAAAAACATAGAAATCATTAAAAATTGAGTCAAAAAATGACTTACATGCACAAGAAGCTTTAGCCGAACCTTAAAAATAAAAAATAGAGTTTCTTCTCTTCTATTTTTGGTGAACAAACTCATTAAAGAATATGATAATTTGTCTTTAATTACTTTATTTTGTTTAATTTATTAAATTACAACATTAACCTTTTATTTAACTATTTAAAACACTTAATATATGTCCATCTTTGTCCACTTACTAAAAAAATGGTCTAATTACCACATAAGGACCATAAATTTAAGTTTCTATAGCTATTAAACACCTTTAGCTAATAGAACAATACTTTTGCATTTTACGCGATTCAGTCCTTTTTATCAAATTGACCAATCAAACAATAAAATTTCTTAATGAAATTTTCACACAAACATATTGTCATGTTGTAGACATTAAAATAATAATAAAATAATTATTTTGACCTCAAAATTTTGGTCCAAAAATCACTATTTTGATTTGACTAAAAATGGGTTGTTACACAAAGGAGACACAACAATTTGAGTTATTAACGAACAATGGAGGAAGCACCATCCATTAGCAGTTTGAAAGACCACGATCAATCGAGTAACTTATTTACTTATCTTTTTATGGGCTACACATTCAGGACAATGTGTTAACTAAAGTGTGGGCGGCAATATAGAAAAATTATCTTAAATTTTTACATTTTTCTTTGATTTTTCTTGTCTTTTTTGTGCTTCAGCTTGTAAAAATAAAAGTGATTGGTTAGGAGCATTTACATAGGTTGCTTGCGCTTACAAATAAATTTTACATGATTAACAGACTGCTAAATTTCATATGTTACACTGTAAATAGGCATTAAGCAATCAACTGTACAAAGTGATAGAGAAAATACAAGGAAATGAGCATGCTAGTATGATTGATAAATGGTTGAATTTGAGTTTGTTTGGTTGATTAAGTTTTTGCATATTGAGATATTAAGGGATGACCTAAGGCATTGTTTGGAACATATCTAGAGCAAAAAAGTTTACCTATATATGTTCACCTTTAGTACCAAATTTTGAGCTTGTTAACGCTTCTTGATGAACCTTATAACAAAAACCAAGTTTGAAATAGTAATTTGTATTTGCCCTTTTTCTTTGGTCCTACACTACACGACTATAGACGTCTGGCCTCATTCATTAAGTGCACAAAAAACTCGTAGGATAGTCATAGTAACTATGTTATGCTATGATTTCCTATGTGGAGAAACAAGGAAGATAAGAGAAGGAGAAATAAGGAGAAACAGAGTGAAATAGGAAAGATTGGTGTGACATGAGAACTAGAGGTTAGCCTGAAAGTGCAAAGCAAAATAAAACTTCAAAAAGAAAAATAATACTAGTATAAAAAAGTTATTGAAAAGCAAAAAACATTTGTGAGTGAGATGAGTTGAAAAAGAAAAGTGACAAAGTCACAAGAATAAGAAAAACTTGTTCATTAAGTGTAGAAAAACTCGTATGCTAGTCGTAGTTACTATGTTATGCTATGATTTCCTATGTGGAGAAACAAGGAAGGTGAGAGATGGAGAAATAAGGCGGTGAGCAGGTAAGGGTCACTAAGGGGGAAGAATAGGGATCGATACGATGTGCGAAACTATTTTAATGTTTGTACCCATTTTGATGCTTACTATTTTAAATTTCATACCTGTCCTAAACCTCAGAACGTTACAAGCCGAAAAGTCCTATGTGACCTTAATATCCTTATGCATGAATGGACATTTTATTAAACAACTGCATAAAAGACTATTTATATTCTGCTTGGATAATCAAATTACTTATGTGATTTATTGATGGATCCCTAAGGTGAGGCCTTTAATGTTTGTATACTTTGTAATATACCAAACTTAGAGGTTTGTGGTCAAAAATGGTAAGTTAATTATTCATCATGCTAAAGTTATTCGTGAATATGAAATACCCAGTCATGTGCTCCAAAATCAATACTTGTATTATGCTTGTTCAAGGGACGTCGTTTGTATTTTTTATTTTTTTATTTTTGCTTGAGGACAAGCAATGACTTAAGTATGGGGGAGTTTGATCTGCTGTAATTCGCTCTTTAGGAGTTTGAAAGCAAGCATTTTCATTAGGTTTTAATTTTTTTTTTTTGCAAGATTTCTTAAAGTTCATAAAATGTACAAATTGAGTCTTTTATTGACCCTAGGGGTTGAATGAGGCCTCAGGGGGAGTTAATGAATTATGTGTGTAGGAGACCATTAGAAGACTGATGTGTCTAACTAGCTATGATCACAATAAAGGCAAGCGCACCTATCGTTTAATAGTATAGTTATGGTAAGACCGAAATATCATATCCACAAGAACCAAGAGTACAAGTAATTACTATCTACTTATTATCTAGCCTAAAAATTGGAGTGATTTCTTTTAAACTAAAATTAATTAAAAGCATGAAAGAGAATGAATTGGGAAAATACTTTTTAGACAACTTTATGAGAGAGGCAATACCCAAGGAAGAATCAACCTAGACTTCACTTATTACTTTTGATTCATACGATTTATTCACTTGACTTAATCTGTAGAAATCCATAAATTATGTTAATATCTCTTTCAAGATTAAAATCAACTGACTCTAGGTTGATTAATTGAAGTCTCTTTCTAATTAAAACCCTATCGTCGTATTAACTCGATCTATGGATTCCCTTATTAGATTTGACTATAATCCGGCAGATTTATGTCATCCTATTTCTAGGGTTGCAATCAACTCCGCTTAATTGTGTTGATCTACTCTTAAATAGGGACTTTTGCTCCTCTGAATAAGCACTTTTGACTTGAATCAATAACCTGAATTATCAAAACAAGAAAAAGAACTCACAATTAAGAATACGAACAAGTATTTATCTTATAAATCAAATAATAATAAGATCTGTCTTAGGTTTCATCCCCTTAGGTAGTTAAGAGATTTAGTTCATTCTAATAGAAGAAAACATCTTAAAATAAGGAAAACTACAAAACATATGAAAACCCAAAAACTTCAAGAGAAATTGATAGGAGATCTTCAGTCTTGATGGAGATCCTTCTTCCAAGCTGCTCCCGATGGCTATCTTCGAATATTTTCTACTTCCTACTCTGCGTGTCTCTTTAGGTCCTCCCCTAGGGTGTTTATATAGGCTTTGGAACACCTCTCTTGGCCCACAAGTGGTCTTTTCTGAATGGAATTAGACTTGGGATTGATAGGGACATGCCCGTGTGACACGCCCGTGTTTGATAGCTTAGGCCGTGCTTGAATCTGCTCGCCACACACGGGCGTGTGGTCGACAACTTAAGTCATGCTCGATTCTACTCGTTACACACTGTCGTGTGGTCTTCCCGTGTGCTATAGTCCAGGCTGTGTTGATTTCTGAGGTGGGCCCATTTTGTCCCTTTTTGGCCCGTTTATCATTCTTTTCGACTCACTAAGCTCTCCTGAGTATAAAACATGAAATTAAAGGATTAAGAGCATCGAATTCATCAAATCTAATGAAATTTCATCCAAGAATAAGCCTATCATGGGGTAAAAATATGTGTGTATTATGGGTTATCAAATATCCCTACGCTTAAACTTTTGCTTGTCCTCAAGCAAAATCCTCAACTCACAATTAAAATTAAACTTCCTTAATTCATAATTCTCATCAATAATGTCTTATCATAATTCATAGATTGATAATTTAACTACGAGAGTCCTAAAGATTCAAACAATTTCAGTCACAAATTTTTATAGCACAAAAACATAGGTGTTTCCCCTTACCTAAATAATCACCTTTAATTCAAAACTGACAAGAATTGACATCCTCACTAAAGATTCACTCAAATCACTCAAAGTGTTTAAGGTTCGAGTTAAGCACTCAAAAGTCAAACATGAAAAGTTATTACCATAGGCTTGCATGAAAATCAAATCTCCACCACTATAAAATGGGATGATACTCCAATCAAAAAGTCTTTAAAAGGGTTGTAATGGGGCTTGGGTTAGAAGTGTGGATAAAGACTGAAAAAGAAGGTTAAGATTGAGATCGAGTTGGCAATTTACCTAACTAGAAAAAAATGAACTAATACTGATATTTCAGGATATTGATTCAAGAATTTATGCTCTTAGGCAGAGGAGGAATAGACCTTATTTAAGAGTATATCTATCATAGTTAAGCAGAGGTGATCGCAACCCTAGAGATAAGATGACAAAAATCTGCTACTAATAAACCGTAAAAGTAACATATTTTAACCCCATATTTAGTATGCTTTTGGATGATTTAGCCTTTGATTTATGTAAAAAGGTGCTTTTAATCCTTTCTTTTCATGTTTATACTCAGGAAAGCACCCGAGGATAAAAAGAACGCAAAACAGGCTTAAAATAGAGTAATTGGGCTTTAGCAAGCAATCAACACGACCTGGCCCAAAGCCCACACGATCGTGCCTCGCCAATTACCTAGAGCACAGCCTCAACTACGTAACACAGGGCCGTGCAACATCCATTGATCACACGGACGTGCCTCGTGATCTACATGGCCGTGCCCAAATCGACAGACCTGAAGCACGGCCTGAATCCTAACTCACACGGCCGTGCCCAAAATGATAGAATCGAGACACGGCCTAACCACGATTTACATGGGCGTGTACCATGGCCGTGCCCCTGCTGCGGGACAGAGCAATTTCACTTGGATTTGGATGCTTGAAGCCAAAGAAACATACTCTAAGTCTACTCCAACACCCTAATATTAATTCTACTTGAAGGAGATACTTAGGAGCCAAGTATAGCATCCCAAAGCCTATATAAACAACCCAAGGCATACATTAAAGGGGAGCTTTTTAGCAGAGGCTTTTGCCAAAGCTTTCATTTTTTAGGGAATCACTTGAAGATAACCAGTTGATCCATCTCAAGAAGCCGGAACTCCATTCAAGACGGAGGATCTCTCCTTCAATTCCTTCAGGGGGTTTTAGGGATTTCTTATGTTTTGTTTATTCTTTACTCTTGAGATGTTTTCGTATTTAGTTATGAACTAAACCCCTCAGATACCCGAAGGGGATGAAACCTATGATGGATTTTGTTATTTAATTTCTAAATTATATGATAAGTACTTGGTTTGTTCTTAATTATGTTGCTTAATTCAATCTGATGTGCTTAGGTGGAGGAGGAATAGACCCTACCTAAGAGTAGATCTAGCATAATTGAGCGGAGTTGATCGGGCGCCTAGAGATAGGGTTACGAGATTTTGCTGGATTAGGGTGAAACTTAATATGGGAATCCATTGATCGATTTACTGCTTCCTTAGAGGGTTATTATAAGAGATCGAGAGTTCCACTAATTAACCAAAGGTTAGACGTTATTCGCCTCGAGAGAGGGTTTAATATAGGTTAGGGAGTCTCACAGATCAACCTAAGTAAAGAAATCATATGGTTTAGGGAATAAATAATAAGTGAAGTCATAAGTGGATTCTTCCTGAGGGTATCGTCTTTATCAACTGAGTTTTCCTAAAGTCTTTCTCCAGTTCAATCTTTTGTCTTTGCATTTAGTCTAAGTATTTCGTTAGTTTAATAATCCAATCACTCCATATTTTAGGCTAAATAATAGAAAGAAAGTGAGTAGTAGTACTTTTAGGTTCCCTTGGGTTCGATAAGATATTCTTGCTCGAGCTATACTCTTGCTCGATAGGTGCACTTGCCTCTATTATTGTTGCGATCGACCTCTGAGTTCGATCACTCTTTTATAAATATTAAAACTCGACTGTTTGACACGATCAAGTTTTTGGCGCCGTTGCCGGGGAATCTTAAAATATTAAGAAAGCTCTATTTCTATTACTTTAGCCATTATCTTTATTTTTAAATTTCTCTTATACATATATTTTTGTTTTTTTTCTAAATTTCTTTCTTTCTTTTCATAACAAGTACCTTTAGTTTATGACTAGAAGAAATCCGAGAAGACCATTAGAATACAAAAGTGACATTGAAGCTACGCTCGCAGAAATCACAGAGAAATTAGATGAGCCCTAGACTATCAAAGAGAAGAACAGCAAAGATCCAATCCTACTGAAGGGATGAACGACAACAACCCACCAAATGTGCAAGAACAGAATGCTCCGCGTACTATGTATGATTATGCTAAACCTAATTTGATAGGAGCAGAATCTAGTATTGTTAGGCCCGTTATAGCTGCTAATAATTTTGAATTAAAGCCTAACACAATACAAATGATTCAACAATTTGTTCAATTTGATGGTTTGCAGGATGAGGATCCAAACAATCATATATCTAATTTTTTAGAATCCTGTGATACCTTCAAAATAAATGGCATTTCTGACGATGCCATACGTCTTCGGTTATATCCTTTTTCATTAAGGAACAAAGCAAAGCAGTGGTTGTACTCATTACCATGAGGGTCAATCACCACATGGGATCAAATGATCGAAAAATTTCTTTTAAAATATTTTCCACCAGCCAAAACGGCTAAATTTAGGAATGACATATCTTCTTTTGTGCAGAATGACGCAGAAACATTATATGATGCGTGGCAAAGATACAAGGATCTCCTAAGGAGATGCCCACACCACGGATTACCTTTGTGGCTTAAAGTCCAAACTTTTTACAATGGTGTGAATTCTCCAACTAGGCAAATGATTGATTCATCAGACGGTGGAACTTTGAACAACAAAACTCCTGAAGCGGCTTACGATTTTATTGAGGAGATGCCGTTGAACACCTATCAACGGCAAATTACAAGGGCTAAACTGACAAAATTAGCCAGATTTTTTAACATAGACACAGTGACAATGTTGTCGACACAAGTGGAGTTAATGAATAAAAAGTTTGATAATTTATGTTCTTCACAGGTACATCCAGTCATGCAATGCGAAGCGAGTGGGAATATGGCGAATTCTGAGTACCCACCATACCAACCAGGAGCAAAAAATGAGCAGACAAACTATATAGGTAACAATTTCTGATCTAATAATAATCCTTATAGTAACACTTACAATCCAGGCTGGAGAAACCACCTAAATTTTTCGTGGGGAGGACAAGGAAATCAAAGGCAGCAACCTCCTCCAAATTACCAAAATCAACCTTTTCCACCGGAAAAGAAGCGAAGTCTTGAAGAGATCTTGAAAAAGTTCATGGCGGCATACGATGCCCGTCTCCAAAGAACTGATACAACACTTGGTAACCAAGAAATATTGATCAAAAAAATCAAGGAACAGGTCGGGGAAATCACTAGGTCAGCGGGACATCTCACAAAGCTTGCTTTAGAATGTCAACAGGGACGTCTACCAATCAACACAAAAATAAACCCAAAAGAACAGATACAAGCCATCACATCTCAAGAGGATACAAAGGTAGACAAGTCCACCTCAGTACAAGAAACCAAGGAAGAAAAAGGTAAAATAGAGGTAGCAAAAGAAAAACTAGTAATTAAAGAGTACCAACCTCGAATACCTTATCCCAAAGCATTGAAAAGAGATGATTCAGAGGAACAATTCGGTAAGTTTCTAAAACTTCTAAAGAAATTACACATTAACTTACCTCTTCTTGAAGCTCTTTTTCAGATGCCCGACTCGAGGAAATTTTTAAGACAGCTCTTGACGAACAAACGCAAAATAGATGAAGAGCACCATGTGGAACTCAACGCAACATGCTTTGCAATGCTACAGAACAGACTACCACAGAAACTAAAAGATCTAGGGAGTTTCACGATTCCATATTTAATTGGTAGTTTAACTATTGATAATGCGTTAGCTAATTTAGGGGCAAGTATAAATGTCATGCCTTATGCACTGTTTAAACGACTAGGTCTAGGGAAGCCCAAACAAACTAGGATGAGTATACAACTAGCTGATAAAACTGTTAGAATTCTTAGGGGCATTATTGAAGACGTTTTAGTAAAAATCGATAAATTCGTTTTCCCAGTAGATTTTGTTGTTTTAGACATGGATGAGGAAAATTCAATCCCTTTAATTTTAGGAAGACCTTTTCTTGCAACTGCCAAGACTAAAATTGATGTTGCAACAGGAGAACTCATACTTCGAGTAGGAGATGAATCAGTTAATCTTCAAGCTCTTGACTCAGCCAAAACAAGAGAAGATGAAGGTAAGAAAGTCGTTTCAATAGATAATCAAATTATTCAAACTTCATCGCAGGAAACATCACAAAGCATCAAAAGCGAGCCAACACAAAATCGTACGATCAACAATTTAGAAGAGCAGAAGATACACACCAAAGAAATGCCGGTTCCACACGAAGTAAAACCGAAGGAACCACCAGAAGAGCTCATTGGGACATCAAATCACTTTAAAATAGAAGATTAAGTGCTGTTAGATAAAACCGATCCTTACATCAGTGCAACAGAACTGAAGAAAAAGGAATAAACACTCCTTCAGGTACACGATGTTTTCCCACACGAAATAGTCGAGGTAAGAAATCCAATGTTCGACAATTTCAAGGTAGACTTTTCTCGACCTAAACTTTGTCACGAAAATAAAACTGTCAGTAAGAGGGAAAATATTCAAACTTTTAAACCTCCCTAAAATCTTCAAGGTCTAGGACAGTTTAGCATAAGACTATAAACGAGCGCTTCTCGGGAGGCAACCCAAGCACTAACACTTTTTATCTTTCAAAATTATTTTTTTTCTTTTCTTTCCTTTTCTCTTCTCTCTCCACATCTAAAACAAAGATGTAGGTTTCCAGGCCACACGGCCTTACACACGGCTGTGCCCATGGTCATGTGGACCACCAGAACCACCACACTGACAGAGTAGAGCCGTGCAAGTCAGTTTAACCATCCCTCCAACGTCACAGATCCAACCACCCACAGCACGGGCACCGACAAAAATAGCACGGCCGTGCCTCACAACCATGCTAAGACACTGACTTATTGAGCACGGGCAGACCACACCTGTGCAATCCATCCGTGCTCACATCCTGGCCTTTTAGGAATAGGCGTGCAACCCAACAAAATGGGCGTGGAAGAACAACACACACCACAACACGGTAGTGCGATACGGCCGTGTAAATCGACACACCCTCGGTACACGAGCGTGGAAACGTGCCAGATTTGAAATCTAATTTAAAATCCCCATAGCCCTTCCTCTTTTTCCCATATCCTTTCTTATTCCTTCTCTTTTCTTTCAAATTTTTTCTTCCTATTCATAGAAAAGTTCCAAGACTCTTGAGCAACACAAAGATCATGCCGAAGAAACGTAAGCATCGTCTCCTCAGAAGAGACCTCAACATGAGTTCATGCCGGCAACTTCACTTAATTGACACGTCAAAGGTTTCTGAAACCTTTTCAATTCTATTTTTCTTTTCTCGTCTCCTTTATTTTCCTTATCTGTACTTCTTTTCTGCTTAATTTAATTTATTTCATATTAGTTTTTTGGTTTTAGGTTCTAAAGGCTGCTAGGGAATCACACACCACAACCTTCGAGGACAAACCCACTTCACAAACCATCCAACAATAAGGACTCCTTAGTCCATTAGTCTTTTTTTTCAATTTCAGTTTTCTTCTTAGTCTCCTTCATTTTATTTCCTTAATCTTTAAATATATTATTAGTATATTATTATTTCTCTAGATCTTTTGGCTATATCTTCACAGGCTACCCAATTTCTTCATCTAGCAAATTGCTTTTTGGTAGCCACTCCACCAGGCCCATAGAAAACACCATCACCACCACCAAAGACGCTAGGGATCATCCAAATTTCAGGGAGTATTACTTTCCCCACTTCTCTTTTTGATTTGGCATCTAATTATCATTATCTATCTTTCTACATTGAGGACAATGTACATCTTAAGTATGGGGGTAAGAGTGCCTAACTTTTTGTATAATTCTCAAAACCTTGAAATTAGTCTTGATATTAAGTATTTTTCTCATATTACTAATTAGGATGAAATTTCTAATGATTTATGGTTTTTATCAATATGTTTTAGAATAAGTCTTAGTTAATTGTGCATTGATAATTAAATTTGAAGAATACTAGAGAATCGAGCATGATAAGTCTACTTTCTAAAAATTAAAATTGATAGGTTGTTGAACCTAATTTGAGTATCACCTTAAAGTTCAAAATTTATAAGGATTGATGTTAAAACACCCATAATTTTTTGTGAGATTTTGAGCCTTATGGAGCATATATTCTTTTTCATGCTCACTGTATTGATTATGAGTGTGTCAACTTTGAACTGTTATTCTAGAACTTGCCTCATTTATGCATGTCGAGACCACATTAATGATTTGATATACTGAGATTATAAAGGCACCTAGGTTTTAACCCGCTCACTCTACTAAAAAGCCTTCCTACAAATTAACCCTTAGTGAACCCCGTTGAATCCTAACAACTTTTTTTTTATTATTGATTCACCCACTAATATTAACCCAAAACCCCTTTGTATTTGTTATCAACATTCCTTTGACTACCTCTCTATCGAGAATTGATTTGATCAATTGTCAAATTAGGTTATTTCAATCACCAAAGTTCTTTATATTATGTTTATTTTGGTTTGTTCCCCAAACCATATGATTTCTTTACTTAGCTTGATCTGTGAGACTCCCTAACCTATATTAAACCCTCTCTCGAGGCGAATAACGTCTAACCTTAGGTTAATTAGTGGAACTCTCGTTCTCTTATAATAACCCCCTAAGGATGCAGTAAATCAATCAATAGATTCCCATATTAGGTTTCACCCTAATCCGGCAAAATCTCGTAACCCTATCTCTAGGTGCCCAATCAACTCCGCTTAATTATGCTAGATCTACTCTTAGGTAGGGTCTATTCCTTCTCCACCTAAGCACATCAGATTAAATTAAGCAACATAATTAAGAACAAACTAAGTACTTATCATATAATTTAGAAATCAAATAACAAAATCCTTCATAGGTTTCATCCCCTTCAGGTATCTGAAGGGTTTAGTTCATAACAAAATAAGAAAACATCTCAAGAGAAAAGATAAAACAAAACATAAGAAATCCCTAAAACCCCCTGAAGGAGTTGAAGAGGAGATCCTCTGTCTTGAGTAGAACACCGGCTTCTTGAGATGGATCAACTGGCTATCTTTGAGTAATTCCCTGAATAAAAGCTCTGGCAGAAAACTTCTGCCTCCAACTTCGGCTTCTGCCGAACTCCCCTTTTAGTTGCTACCTTGGGTGTTTATATAGGCTTTGAGATGCTTTACTGGGCTCCTAAGTATCCTAATTCAAGTAGAATTCCTCCTAGGATGTTTAAGTGGGCTTAGGAGTATGTTTCTTTAGCTTCAAGCATCCAAATCTTAGTGAAATTGCTCATTCCTGTAGAAGGGGCACGGCCATGGCACACACCCGTGTAAGTCGACTTTAGGCTGTGTGTCGATCCTGTTGATTGAGACATGGCCGTGTAAATCGTGGCATGGCCGTGTGAAGTAATTTGACGAGGCACGGCTATGTGGCTTGAAGTCCAGGCCGTGTGATTTCCTCTTTAGCCCAAATTGGCCCATTTTAAGCCCATTTATCATATTTTCGTCCTCGGATGCTTTCTTGAGTATAAGACATGAAAAGAAAGGATTAAGAGTACCTTTTTGCATAAATTAGGGATAAATCATCCAGAAGCATACTAAATGTGGGATTAAAATATGTAGCTTTTACTGTTTATCAACGACAAATTCCTTTCCAACCTCGGTGAATCAACACCGGTGCCTCAGTCAGAATCTTCTTTAACTTCTCAAAATTTTCTGTTGTGAATCGGCCAAAACAAATGGCACTCCTTTCTGTAGTAACTTGGTTAAAGGTGCAGCAATCAACGAAAACCCTTCAACGAACCTTTTGTAGTACCTAGCCAAAACCAAAATACTTCAAATTTTTGACATTGACTTCGGTGGTTTCCAATCCAATACAGCTTCGATCTTTCGGGGATCAACCCTAATTCCTTCGGTAGAAACAACATGCCCCAAAAAGGTCACTTCCTTCAGCCAGAACTCACACTTACTGAATTTGGTATATAGTTGCTTCTCCCTCAAAATCTGTAGAACTGTCTGAAGATGCAAATCATGCTCCTCCTCTGTTCTCAAGTACACCAAAATGTCATCTATGAACTCTACCACAAACCGATCTAAATAGGTTTAGAAGACCCGATTCATCATGTCCATAAAAGCGGCTGGTGCATTCGTTAATCCGAACGGCACCACTAGAAACTCATAATGCCCATAACAAGTTCGGAAAGTAGTCTTGTGAATATCTGCCTCATTGACCCTTAACTGATGGTACCCTGCCCTCAAATCTATCTTCGAGAAAATTGAAGTTCCTCGTAGCTGATCAAACAAGTCGTCAATCCTTGGTAGCGGGTATTTGTTCTTAATAGTCAACTTGTTCAACTGACGATAGTCAATGCACATCCGCATTGACCCATCCTTTTTCTTCACGAACAAAACTGGCGCCCCCATGGAGATACACTGGGTTGGATAAACCCACGATCCAACAACTCTTGGATCTGAGCTTTTAATTCACCAGCTTCTTCGGTGCCATCCTATAAGGAGCGATGGACACTAGAGCCGTTCCTAGCAATAGCTCAATGCCAAATTCCACCTCGTGATCTGGAAGTTACCCCGGCAACTCTACAAGAAAGACGTCCATGAACTCCTTCACGGTCCTAATATCCTCAACAGATAATTCCTTAGCATTGGATGTACTGACAAAGGCCAGAAATGCCTTGCACCCTTTTTGCACTATCCTTTCGGCCTTTAGTGCCGAAATCACATGAGACAGATAATCTCCTCTTTCTCCTATCACCATCACCTCTTCATCCTCAAGAGTCTTCAAAACCATACACTTAGCAGCGTAATCCAAGTTTGTACGATGCTTAACTAGCCAGTCCATGCCTAATATCAGATCAAACTCGTCGAACGGTGGTTCCATTAAATCCGCCAAAAACACCACTCCCTGAACCTCTAAAGGCACATCCCTAAATAGCTTTTTCACTATCACAGATTGTCCTAGACGGCTAATCACAGACATTTCTCTAGTAGCAAACTCAGATTTATTACCCAGAGTCCTAGATACAGTACAGGCAACATAAGAATGGGTAGACCAAATATTTATCAAAGCCGTAAAGGGTGCATCAGATATAAGAAACGTACCGGTTATGACATCCGGTGCATCGCCATCCTCTCACCGTCGGGCTGCATAGACCAACCCTAGCTGTCTTGTATCTATATTACCAGCACCTCTGCCCAGTGCTCCATGACCTTGACCAAATCCATTTCCTCTGGTCGAACCACGACCTCTCGGTGGGTACTGACCACCTCTTCTTGGCTGTGAAAATCCCTGATCTACCGTTCGCACCCTAGCCAACTACTATGGACAGTCTTTTATTAGATAATCCCTAGATCAACATTTGAAACATCCTCCAGTTCCTCTCCAACACTCCCCCAGATGTGTTCTCCAGATTGCATATTGTGGTCGCAATCGACCTACAAAGAATCAAGCGCCACAACTTGAGTTGGTCTTTTGGAAACCCCCTGAAGAACCTGATGTCCCAAAACCTCTCTTGTTCTTGCCTTTGTCTTTATCTCGGTTCTGCCTCTCAGAACATTTCACTTCTTTAGCGGAGCTATCATTACTCTCATCTCGTCCTACAGACTATCCTCGAACCATACACAACACTTATAATCGGTTGCGACTATACTCGGGCGTAATGACTTAAGCGCAGGAACTCCACCTCATATTTTTCCACGGATTTATTCCCCTGGACCAAATTCAGAAATGCTTTCCTCTAGGCGTCCACATTACTCGCCCCAACATATTTTTCTTGAAATGTTGTCTTAAAGAAGTCCCAAGTGATACGGTCCACTAGAGTACCTTCCTTTACTGTGAGCCACCACTGGTCCACCTCATCTCGTAGGAGGACACTATTCCTTTCACTTTTTCCTCCATCGTGCAGTCAATATCTTCCATAACTCGTTCAACTGCTTCCAGATAATATTCAACTACATTTGGGGCCACACCAGAAATGCCCCTAAATATCTCAGCCCCATTTGCCCGGAGTCGCTCAGGGATAGATTTCTGGGCTACCGATCCAGTGCTTGCTCCAAAAACCCGTTCCAAAACTCGCAGCATAGCTTGGGACAAAGCATCGTCCCCCCTAGTTTGATCTTGAGACCCTGCTTCTGCTACTAGCGATGCTGGCACTTCACCTTCTGGTGTATGTCCTGATTCTGAGGATCTCTCAGCACCTCGACCACTACCACGGATGCGTCTACGTCCTCTTGTACTCATGTTTCTGAATCGAATTGACCTGATTAGAAATTTTATGTATCATTATATCATTCCAATGTTCATTAACAGATGTTTTATGGAGACAGATATAAAAGTTATTTTCGCAGTTCGAATTTCCTAGTGTCTTAGTCTCTACAGTCTTAGCTCTTATAGCTAGCAGTCTCAGTATACCAACTCTAGTAGTTTATTTCTAAAAATCATTTCATCTGTAACACCCCAAACCCGGCCCATACGTCATTACCGGATCTGGTATGCTACGGGTTTAATTCTTGAAAACTTTGCTTCGATGGGTTTTGAAAATTTCAATTTATTTAGTCATTATTTGAAAAAAAAATAAAAGAAACTTAAAATTTTATGTTGAGTGGATTTGAAAAGCCCATTTATCACTCCATTTTATTATTAAGGCTTTGGGCACAAATAGGTTTATAAACATGTGACATATTAAAGTAAAATAAAGTAAAACAAGTAACAAATAAATTGGAAACATAAGTTATGGGGCCTTATTACAAAAATATTCCAAAAAAACAATAATAATAATCCATAATGATAATGAAAGTCTTGATGGCCCCTCGAGTCTGCCTCGTCTCCCGTGTCCACGGTCTACTGCTCATTTGTAGAGTGGGAAAAATAAAAGGGTGAGTCACCAAGACTCAGTGTACAAAACTTGAAAACATATAAAAGCCTAGGGCCCACAAAAACATTATGGGCCTTGGCCCGCATGCTATGGTAACAAAATATGTCATGCATCATGGCCCATCCCAAAACCTAAGATTCTATCCTCTACACACCCCCGTACCAACTGTTACACCGTTGGGATTTCTACAATCAACCTTCCATCCGCTACACACCACATCGGCATTGTCTGTCGCCTATCATATAACCGATAAACGCGAACCTCAGAAATACATTATAGTATTCGACAGATATGCTTCCTGTCATATAGACCTATCGCTTACGTGATCCTCAGAAATACATTATAGTATTCGATAGCTATGCTGCCTGTGGCAAAGCCACGATCGCCTCGCGACCCTGCTCCCTTACCATAAATCCATCAATCAATCCAATCCCATGCCTGGATACATACAGGAAACAAGTCATCAAGCCATCTAACAGATCTCATACTTTTACATGCTATGATTCACATAGAAAAGTTTCTATGGTTACGTACCTGGCATCCCATGCCTACCCTTCGTGGTAACACGACTATTCATACAACCTTTCTCTCCGGCTTTTAGCCCTTAGCATACATATAATATATCAATCCTTATGTGTTAAGAATCTACACACCTTATTATGGTTACGATGACACCCTCTATGTCGATTAACCGCCGTAAGTCGATACTGTTTGCTATCGCCTAAGATGTCGTTCGAAGCGGTCCACAACCCAACGGCCAATCTCGAACAGCGGACACTGCTCATTTCTTAAACTTAGGGATTGGGTTTATGAACCCAACCCTATCTTTTTCCTGATCCATATTTGATTCCATCCAAAAAGTCCTTGTCAGAACTACTATAGCGAAATAGGGTTAAACCATATCATATGAGTTAATATCTCAATTATGATAGCGAATCTTAATAAAAATCTAAAGAAATCCCTTACCTTGAGATCTCGAAATCGATAGGATATTAGAGATTCATGGTTTCTAGCTTTTTGAGATTTGGATGATTCGATCTACTATGATTTCCCAGAGTTTCGCCCAAAAGAACATGCGATTAACGAAAGAGTCAAACTAAAGATAGCCTATCAATCTACTAGCCATTCAGTTATAGTCTCAAATCGAAAGAGAAAAGAATTCGGTTCTTACCTTTACAGAGAAATCGGCACTTCAAGAAAATCCCAGTTTATGGAGAAATCGGCACAAGAGGAAAAGACTGGAAAAAGAAAGTGAATTAAGAGGTTTCGGCTTTTAGTAGAGAAATCGACAGAGAGAAAAAGGAATAGACAAAGGTATTCGGTTATGGAGATGAGAAGAAAGTTGAGAGGTCTCGACTTTTGGAAAAGAAAAGAGAATAGAGAGTGTAGAGAAGGACTAAGAATTTCGGCATAAAGAATAGGGTTCAGAAGCTGGAATTTGAAGAGATACACTCCTATTTATAGGGAATTTTGGCACTTACCTATCACATGTCGAAATTGCCCTCTTTTGAAAACCGAGACTAATTGACAAACATGGGGAATTTTGGCACCCCTTATGCCACATCAAAACTGATTCTTCCTCCCCTCAAAGTTGGAATTTTGGCCAACTCTGCTTACAGCAGATAACTCCCATCTTTTCTCCTTAATCTACTCATAACTAATATTTGCACAATTATCTATATTATTCAACAGATAAATCTTCCTATTTTTAAGCCTTGTTGCCGTCCAAACTTACCCACCTATATGCCAAAATTTAGCTAATTAAAATTAAAGGAATTGGGCTTCATGCCCCTTGAGTTTGGGCCTCCTCATTTGATGCCACCTCCTTGCTCTCTAAGTGGTGCCATTTTGCCACTGGGCCATAAGCCCACTTGTGTTTAAAACACAAATAACATCTTTTAAACCCTCTAGTGTCCAAACAGAAAATTTAACCAAGGCCTCGGCCCAATATGATCCCCTTAAATACTCTCATTAACACATTGAACCTAATACACATCAAATACAAAGGCCCATTAATTCAGGATGTTACGTCATCATATTATCAAACAAAGTCAAACAAAGTCAGAAGACTTACTGATTTGGTGCCGGAGACTCAGGTGCCATACTTCCAATGTAGACACGTATTTTCTAATCTTTATGTCAAAAAAATTTTTGTATATGTTTTCGAACCCATTCCACAGTCGAGTTTTGCAACCTGACTCTGATACCACAACATGTAACACCCTAAACTAGGCCTGTACTTTACGACCGGATCTGGCACGTCATATGGAAGGGTTGTTTAAGAAAGTTGGGTGGTTGTTACAAAATTCGTGTTCTTTTAAAACTTTGATTTTAGGTGTGGTTTATAAAAACCCGTTTAATTCAATGTCCATTTAAGAAAAATTTTGATTATTCTGAAAACTTCTTTTCTGAGGAGAATCGAGTTTGAGTTGTTGGAAAAGTCTTGTTTATAACAGAAATTAGCTTTAGTGAATTTCAAACATGTGGTGTTTTGTAAATTGTTACATCGTTTAAGTGAACCCAGCTTTTAATAAATTTTAGTTGAAACAAAACCGTTTGTTAACATTTTGGGAAAAACAACCGGTGTTATGGTTTTAGGAAAATCTCGTATTGAATAATTAATAATAAACAAAAACCAAGTTAAAAGTTAAAACCAAATAAAATACCAGAGGCCTTATTACAAAACATAAACCCAATTTTAAAATAAAATTCCAAGTAAAGAAAAGCGAAATTTACTATGTAGCTATGTATGGCCCCTTTGAGTCCACCTCGGCTCCAAATCCTCAATGCTGAGTATTACCTGCAAAATTAAGCAGTGGGGTGAGTTACAAGAACTCAGTGTGTATTTCCTCAATCGGACAAAGCTGGGCCTAAGCCCACAGAAGTAGATTGGGCCTTAGCCCATACGAAAGTACAATGGCTCAAAGCCCATACGAAAACAAACTGGGCCTTAGCCCTATTAGCATGATAACACAAATAATACATGCAATGCAACCCAGCCCAGCCTAAAAATTCCATCCACTACACACCACCCGTATCCATCCTAACACACTTGTGGGGATTTCTACACTCAACCCTACATCCGCTACACACCTCGATGGCAACCTCGCTGCTCATTGCCGAAATTATGGCAGTGCCACTGAAATAATGTGACAGGGTCACCAAAATGTGTGGCAGAGCCACCAAAATATACTTCCCCAATCATTAATATCCTGGACCCATGCAACATATCATGGCATAATATTGAAGTGCATGCATGAACGTACCAATAAAGAAGATAACAGAATACATAGTCATGCCTAATTACCCGAAAGGGTATAATCAACATTTTACGTACCTGGGTTATTTCCAACTCACCCACTAGGGGTATCACAATAGCTTACCCTTTAAGGAATTTTTGAATTTTAACCGACACATAGAATATTACATATTATAATGAATAAAGGTGTGAGATTACACACCTGCTGTGATCGTAGATAGAATCCTCGAGATCACGCACCTATAAATCCATACACATACCATTAGTCCTAATCTCAATAAGACGTATCCATAAGATTGAAATGACAACCCAATCCTCTCCTCTTACCAATAATGTCGACAACTCCTTACTACGTTTAAGTGTTCGGTTCACTTCCTCTGATCACAAATCGAGTTCCTAAGAAAAAGTATGAGTTAGCGATGTTATCACAAAATGATGAAGCAATGGCCTTTTGGCCTAAATACTCAAAATAAGAACGTCCATCCACCACCTATATTCGGCCAAGACTAACATACCAACCACCTTACGATATCCCGAAGTTAAGAAGAGGCTAAAAGAGTGTGCTTGCACTCTGACATGTTCGGCCTTAGAAATAAGAATAGAGTGAGAATTTGGGCTTTTAGAGCGAAGTAGAGAGAAAGAAAAAGAACAAGAACCGATGGCAAATAAATTAAGAAAAAGACATTACCTTGCAACTAGCAAAAATCGAATGAAGAGGAACTTTCGACAGACAGAAGAGACCTAAATACTTTGCTTCTTAAGGTTAGGTAGTGTTCGGTTATAGAGGGTTATACCGATTTGCAAACCCACTAATGAGAGAATAGAAGAAATAGACTCAATGGAAGAATAGAGGGAAAAGGTAGATATTTCGGCTATAGAGATCACAAGAGGAAAAGATGAGAGGGAAAAAAGATAGAAATGGATGTACAGAGATTCAAAGAAAAGATTCAGCCAAGAAGTACTTAGGTGACAATAAAAGAAAATAGTGTGAACAGGAGGAGAAAAGCAACTGAAAATTCGGCAAGAAAGATTGCAACAGAGGAACCCAAAATGCCCAAAAGAACAAAAATGCACAAACCTGAAGGAAAGGAAAAAGAATAGCTAAAAGTACCTAATGGAAAGTTTCGGTACTCCCCCTCACTTGATCGAATATCCTACCTAACACCCCCTAGCTGAATTTTCACCCCCTCCCAAGTTCCCACTTTCGGCCAAACTCCCCTTCACACCTTAATCCCATGATTTGCTCCTCAACTTGCTCCTCAATCCACTCCCCATCTTCCATTTGAACTTATTGACCAATTCAAATCTTCACCTGGTAGAGTCCCACACCAACTCCCCATCTTCTCACCTTGAGCATAAAATTAATACTCCAAAATGCAATGTGTGAGATTCGAACCTCACTTCCCTTGCTCTACAAGTGACGCCAACTCCACTAGGCCACCCTGCTTTCTTTTGTTAACACAACACCAATTATTGAACTTAAGTACTGCCTCCACTAGCTCACCCTTCTAAAGTACCCTAAAACCAAAATTTCACTGGGCCCAGGCTCGACCTCGAGCCTTCCCAGGGCCCTCGAAGACACCCAAATAACAAGCATAGCTAGCCAAACGAATGGAATAGTGCAAAATACAGAACTTCAAATTATAGGATGTTACAATCATCCTCCTCACTCTCTTCACTTTCATGCACCTCATATTCTTGCTCCATACTTATTGGCCCGAACATGTTAGGTGAAAAATTGAGGACCCATATGTTGTTTTTCCTGGTAAATTCTTGAACAATTGGTCCTGATTCTTGCATCCACTGAATCATCCAATCTAGCTTTGGATGACTACTCTCACCAACTTCCTATTGAGCTTGTGTCAACCTTTGAGATGAAGCTGGAATAGTTGTCTCTTCTTGTTGTTGCTTGTTCCAATCTTTTATCTGTTTAGTTTGTAGCTCAATGTATTGTTAGAGCAAGGTGTCTCCGATGATACTTCTAGATGGTTTCAATGACTGCTCAGTGGATGTCATAAGTACACTCGCCTTTTTGCATAAGGTCGTCACTAGATGGGGAAAGAAAACTCCCACCTTTTGACCACTAATGCATCCCTTAATGTTTTGGTGGATCCATTTATCGATCTAGACCTGCTTTTTCAGTAAAATAGCATAGATCAAAACTGCTCCAAAAGTATTAACGTTAGAAACATTTAAAGTGGGTACTATTCTATGTACATAAATTGAATCCACATTTGAGCCTCAAGAAACATGATCTCTTGATGGAAGGATATTGGGATATTGGTACCTATGCAATATTTCCATTCACCCCTCCCTTTAGTAAAAGAATTTATAATACTATCCATATCTGTCTCAAAAATAGTCTTGATCAGTTTCATCAATGAAATCATTCTCATAGTATGGAGCATTATAAAAGTCGCAAATAATTCAAGGGATTGCTGACACTTCCTTCCCCCGCACAAGTACCAAAATCCACATACGACCTTCATCATTTCTAGATTTCTGGTACCGTAAAGACGCATAAAACTCTTGAATAATGGGCACCATGACATTCTCTTTCAGGATCATCAAAAAATGTTCCCACCCATGATATCTAACTAAAGGTCATATTTCCTTACACAAAACCATTAACGGATCGAATCCCCTCTCTAGGATAAAGGTATTTCCTTGAAGTTTAGTAAAATATTTTCCAATATTCGGGTTTGTAAAATTAGGAGGTTTGGATCCATCAATGCTTCAAGCTCATTGGTTCTTCTAAATTTTCTAGGAGGCATGATATTTCAATCCTATTCCAATACTAAGCAAACAATTTAATGGAACAGTAAAAAGTTGGATTTAGGAACCCTTAACCTTAAATGTATAGTCAAAGTTTGTTTAAATTTTGATAGGCATCGAAACCACCAAATAAAAATTTCTATTATAAAATAACTCTAAACGGTAGTAATAGAAGTAGGGTCGAGTCCACAGGGATTGGTTATTGTGATCAACTTTCATCCTTTCCTTTTGAATTGCATTTCTTTCGTGGGAATAGTTGTGCCCACTACTCGAAACAGAATTGTTGAAAATTAAATAAAATAAATTAAGGGAGTTGAAAATGTCTAGAAATTAAATAAGTGAGATAGCAAAAATAAACAATTATAAAAATCAAAAATAAAATAAAATTAGAAAATGAATTTGAATTTTGTAAACAGAAATATAAAGCCTTATCCCTAGACTCAGTGAAATCAATTTTCTAAATCAATCCTCGAAAATGAGTTTTCTCCTCCAAACAATAAGCTAGTTATAGTGGCTAAAAATGTCCTAACAACCAATTCTTCCTTTCATAGTTGATTCTGGTATGACCTGCAAACCAACCCTTACCGATTGTCTAACCGTAATACACGTGTTCGCAATTCAAGACCCCGGTAGCCTTACATTCTAAGAACCCAACTCGGTTCAACGAATTCAACCGCACAGGACATTTAAATCCGATCACGATCTCCCTTGACGAAAATCCCACTAGTATGACCTCACCAGGATATGCCAATTTGTTCGTAGGAATCCAAGTATAGCATAGTCGACTCGTCTTCCCAACTGTACGCCAAAATGACTCTAACCCAACACGCACTATTGAGTTGAAATTGAGTTAACTTTAAGGGATGAATTTGTCAATCCTAATATTCTAGAGAGACAGTGAATACCGTTATGAAAGATTTTTAGTTCAGATACATTTCTCATGATTCTTAATCGGAAAGAATACCAGCCTAAAGCTAAGTAGAGATTTAGTGAAGCATGAAATTAATGATGCTTTTGTTAGCTTACGGAAATAGCTTAAATGGAAATGGTAGGAGATGAAATGAAGGAAGGATTTGGGAAATAATTAACCCTAAATATTGAAAAGGAAAGGAAAGTTTACAGAATGCCTGCTACTATTTCACCCAAAGAAAGAAAGAAATGAATTGATTTTTTTATTCAATTTCAGATATTCAAGGTGTGTCTTTTCAAGTCCACCATACACCCTATTTATATACAAACCATATACTAAAATTAGGCTAATCCCACCTACCCACTATTTACATGAAATAAAATATCAGTTTTTCTTTTTCCAAATTTGGATTTTATGAAGTCAAAAATCTGATTGGCCCTTAAATGTCTCAAAATTTCTAATTTGTTCCCTCTTCTATTGTTCATGCTCTAATTGAATCCTTTTCTTCTTATTTTTGCAATAAAGCATCTGAATTTTGTTCCTAACAATATTTAAGCATAAAATTCACCAATTAGTAGGAATTAATTCAAGAACAAGTTGATTTGAGCATGTAAAATATGCAAAATAAACATGCTATCAAATTCTTTGCTTTCCCGCAATATTCCCATTCCTTGTTGCCCCGAGTATGGTTGAAGAGTTTGCTAAGAATAAATAGAATGTTTAAAAAATTAGAGGTTTAAGATTTAAGAGGTTTTGAGAGATTTGATAGAGTTTAAAGGATTAGGGGTTGAGAGGTGTTTTAAATAGAAGTAAATAGAGTTTTAGGCTATAGACTAGAGTTTTAAAGGGTTAAATTTTGGGTAATTTAAAGATTAAACCACTGGGTTGTGCGAATAGGTTGAGTCAACCCCGAAAAAAATTACAAAGATGTTGCGACACAGGGGTCCCATGACGCGACATCCCTGGCAGTATACCGATGTCATGACACAGGGGTTTTGTGTCATAACACACTTATAAGTTTGGAGGTTTGAAGGAAACTGTCTGCTATGTTGCAACTCATTGGGGTGATGTCGCAACACTGACTTTGTTCCGGCTAAAACTCTAGCTTTAAGGATGTTTTGATTTAGAGATAAACCTACATCAAATAAAAGTCAAAATCTAGAGTAGGTGATTAGTTAAATATACAATAGTTTACAAAAGTTAAGAAACACTTCAACTAATTTTAAGTTTTACTACCGGATTCACCCGACAGTGTCATCAATTCACTAATGGACGATTTTCTTGTTCTGTTGGTATTGGCCCATCGTCCATCGTGCCATTCCACCTGTGCCCATTTGTCCCTTTCCTTAAACCTATTTAATCTTTCTGCATGCATAAAAGGAAGTGTGTCCCTTGACTCGAGGAAGTTAGATATAAATAGTTTTTTACATTGTTCCCCTAACTTCCTCCTATCTTCCTCGCTCGATTGATGGCCACATTTAAAAGTTTCAGTCTCACCATTAATTTTCATAGTTAATTCATTCTTTTCTAAATCAATGGTTCATCTAGAAGTTGCTAAAAATGGTCTTCCTAATAAGATCAGTATCTCACGATCTTATTCGAAATCAAGCACCACAAAGTCTGCATGGATAATGTAACTTCGTACTTTAACTAACACATGTTTCAATACCCCTTTCAAACATACCGAAGGCCTATCAGCCAACTGTAATGTTATCTGAGTAGTTTTTAAATCCCCTAGCCCGAGTTTTTCAAAAATCGATAAAGGCATTAAATTAATACTAGCTCCTAGATCACATAGAGCTTTATTAAAATGAATGCACCCTATCTCAATTGGAATGCCAAAGCTTCCTGGGATTTTCAATTTTTGAGGTTCTTGTCTTGAAATAATCACGCTACAATAAGCATTTAAAGTAGCTTGTTCTCTTACCTTAATTTTCTTACGCCTAGCCATCATTTCCTTTAAAAACTTAGCGTAGTTGGGAAACTTTTCAATTAACTCAATTAAAGGTAGATTAAAATTTAATGTTTTAAATAGGTTTAGGAAACTTACAAATTCATCCTCATCCTGCTTTTGTTTTTCTTCTAGTCTTGAAGGGAATGGGATTTTTACACCGAAAGACTTATTAGTTATTTCCTCCTCTATCTCCATTGTCGGTGTGGTTACCTCCTCTAATTCTATCTTATCTTTTCCTTCTAGAGATACTTCTTGATGATCATCATTCTTCTTTACAATTGTCTCCGAAGTAGTGGTTTCTAGGCAACACAGTACTTTGCCCGATCGGAGTGCAATTTCTTTTACATGCTCCTTACCTTCTCTCCATGGATTATCTACCATGTTGTTAGGAATGCCTGTGCCAATTTGTCTTTTGATGTCACCCATCATGCTCATCAATTGGCTGAATTGATCCTCAATTTTAGTTAATTTTCTTTTTGAATTGGTGCACTTAGATTGCATGTAACAACCCTCACTCGTATTCAACGCCAAAATAGGGTTACGAGGTATTACCAATCAATTCAAACACATATAGCATACATTTATACAATGATAAGAATTCATTCTCATAAATCATTCAACACAATCAAATTGTCCCTTATAAGGTCCTACGAGGCCTTAAACGTGCTTCAGAAGTGGTTCGGGACTAAACTTATATCATACAAAAATTTTGGAAACTTAGAAATTTTTCATGTAAACAAGGGTCACACACCCGTGTCAACAGGGCATGTGCCTCACACTGCTAGTAGACACGCTCCTGTCTCAAGCCGTGTGAAAATAGGGCATACATACTGACTTGGGTTACAGGGCCAACTACACGCCCGTGTGTCTAGCCCGTGTGCCAGGCCGTGTGCTAGGCCGTGTGCTAGGCCGTGCCAAAACTGTAACGTATACTGTCTTATGCAACACGGCCTAGTCACACACCCGTGTGCTAGGCCATGTGCCAATTGGGGGGTATATTGACTTGTACCACACGGCCAGTCACACGCCCGTGTGTGACACCGTGTAGAGCATGCTAACTTCAATTTAATTTCAACACTAGGGGACACACAGCCATGTAACATGACCGTGTGTCACACACAGCCAAGACACTCTCGTGTCTCTACCTGTGTGGACAAAAAATGGCTATTTACCAAGCCATTTTGCCACCCCATTCAGTACACACCTTCACCTACACATATGGCACAAAAACAAACAAAATAGGCAATCCAAAACAACCAAATCAACCATAATTCCTACCAATTCATCTAAACATTTCTTAGCCTAAATCTCAATCATAATCACCATCTATTCATTAACCATATCATTAAACACATTATAAAATGGCACTAACATATCTAATCAACATATACTAAACTTACATCATTTTGCTCCCAATTCACAAGCATAACACCAATTCTACAAATCTCATAATATAAACCATAAGCACACTTATATTTACAACCAAACTAGCCAAATTAAGCCAAATCTCATGGCTATAAATACAAACAAAACATAACCATTCACAAGCCATCTCAAATGGCAATATTCACTTTCAAAACATAACCAAAATAACCATAACCCTATACATGCCATATGACAAAACCAAGAGCTCAAAAGTACCATAGTGATTGTTGGATAGTGTGATGTAATCTCCGATGATCCCCGAATTTGAGCTAGCTTTGAAATCACCATAAGACATGGGAAAAAAACGAAGTAAGCTTTATAGCTTAGTAAGCTCATATGATATAAACTTAACTAATAACAAATACACATTCATCAATCTAAACATATTATCATGAAATTCAAGTTTTACTAACAAACCTTTCACATGCTTATTCAGAAGCTTATATACAAACTTTGTAACTTCTTCGATTTTAAGATCATACTATACATATACACACACATATACATACCTGTACCAATCCATAACAAGTTCATACATACATAGAATGCCGTTGAATACTCAATATTTTGCACACTAAGCGCTGATAAACCGTAAAAGTAACATATTTTAATCCCACAATTAGTATGCTTTTAGATGATTTTATCCTTGATTTATGTAAAAAGGTGCTCTTAATCCCTTCTTTTCACATCTTATACTCAGGAAAGCACCCAAGGATAAAAGGAACGCAAAATGGGCTTAAAACGGACCAAATTGGGCCAACCTAAGAATTCGACACGGCCTGGACTTCGTGCCACATGGCCGTGCCTCGATAGCCATCTAGACCACGGCCTTACCTCGATTCACACGGCCATTTTCCCATCGATAAAGTCCACGTACGGGCATGCCTAGTGATCTACACAGCCATTTTCAAATTGGCAGACCCGAAGCACGGCCTGAACCTCGACTAGCACGGGCGTGCAAAGGCGTGCCTCAATCAACAGAATCAAGGCGTGGGTCGGACCACGACTTACACGGGCGTGCCTTGACCGTGCCCCTGCCATAGGAAAGAGCAATTTCATTCGGGAAAGGATACTTGGAGGCAAAGAAACACATTCTATAGCCTACTCAAACACCCCATTAGGAATTAGATGTAAAATAGGATACTTAGGGGCCAAGTAAGGCATCACAAAGTCTATATAAACACCTTAGGAGGCAACTTGGAAGGAGAGTTCGGTAGAAGCTGAAATAGGGCGTCAGGTTTTAGCAGAGTTTTTTCTGCCAAAGCTTTACTCCTTTAGGGAATTACTCAAAGATAGCCAATTGATCCATCTCGAAGAGTTGGAATTCTACTCAAGACAGAGGATCTCTTCTTCAATTCCTTCAGGGGGTTTTAAGGATTTCCTATGTTTTGTTTTATCCTTACTCTTGAGATGTTTTCTTGTTTAATCATGAACTAAACCCCTCAGATACCTGAAGGGGATGAAACCTATGATGGAATTTTTTATTTAATTCTTTCGGTTTATATGATAAATACTTAGTTTGTTCTTAATTATGTTGCTAAAATTTATCTGATGTGCTTAGGTGGAGGAGGAATAGACCCTGCCTAAGAGTAGATCTAGCATAATTAAGCAAAGTTGATCGGGCGCCTAGAGATAGGGTTACGAGATTTTACTAGATTAGGGTGAAACCTAATATGGGAGTCTATTGATCGATTTACTGCTTCCTTAGGGGGTTATTATAAGAGAACGAGAGTTCCACAAATTAACCTAAGGTTAGACGTTATTCGCTTCGAGAGAAGGTTTAATATAGGTTAGGGAGTCTCACGGATCAAGCTAAGTAAAAGAAATCATGTGAATTGGAAGTTAGATAATAAGTGAAGTCATAGGTGGATTTTTCCCGAAGGTATCGTTTTTATCAGTTGAGTTTTCTTCAAAGTTTTTTTCCCAAAGTTTCGTTTCTTTTATCTTTGCATTTAGTTTAAATATTTCATTTGTTTTAGTTTAATAAACCAATCACTCCATATTTTAGGCTAAATAATAGAAAGAAAGTGAGTAATAGTACTTTTAGGTTCCTTGGGTTCGATAAATATATTCTTGCTTGAGCTATACTACTGTTCGATAGGTGTGCTTGCCTCTATCATTGTAGCAGTTAGTCTACTGGTTCGATCACTCTTTTATAAATATTAAAACTAGACTATTTTGCAGCGATCAAGTTTTTGGCGCCGTTGCGGGGACTTCTAAAATATTACGAAAGCTCTATTTTTATTACTTTAGCCATTTTTTTACTTTCCTAATTTTTCCCTCTATTTTGCTTTTGACAGAAAATTTTAGTCTACGGGAAAGATGGCACTGAATAATTATCAGTGGTAAGGCATGGGGACAATTCCTACTGAAGCAACCAGTATTTTCAACCCCGACGTGGTCACCAGGTTATCTAATCAGTTTGAAATAATGAATAAAAAGATTGATAATTGGTATAGTCCCTCGCAGGTACATCCAGAAATACAATATGATTCAAATCTAGGAGGCGTGGCGAATCCTGAGTACCCACCCTACAGATATGGCATGGAAAACGAGCAAGCTCACTATACAGGTAACTATTTTAGATATCAAAATGATTTTTATAGTGACACTTATAATGCAGGTTGGAAGTACCATCCCAATTTCTCGTGGGATGACCAAAATAGCCAAAGATCGGAACTTCCTCCAGATTTTCAACAACCACCTCACCAACAAGAAGATGAGTCGAACCTCGAGGAGATGCTAACAAAGTTTATCGTGGCGATAGAAACTCGTCTCCAAAAAACTGATACAACACTTGATAACCAAGAAATATCGATCAAAGAGATCAAGGACCGAGTCAGGGAAATCACTAAGTCAGTTGGACAACTCGCATAGCTGATGTCCGAAATACCACAAGGTCTCTTACCAAGCAACACTGAAACTAACCCAAGAGAGCAAAATCAAGCCATTTACGATAGTGAAGGGTTAGACGAATCAAACTTAAGGGAAGAACCTATGGTAAGTGAAGGTAAGGTTGATGTAAGCCAGGATGTACCAAACCCGGTAATTATAGAGTACCAAGCTCGTGCGCCATACCCCAATGTGGCAAAGAAAGACCACACAGAAGAAGAATTCGATAAGTTTCTTAACTTTCCAGAGAAATTTCATATTAACTTGTCGTTTCTTGAATCTCTTTCGCAGATGCCAGATCATAAACCTCGTGCCAATAAAGAATAATTACATGAGGAACACAGCTTTAAGGTCGACAAACTAGAAGAGTGGAAGACACACTTTAAAGAGGAACTAGAACCACACGAAGTGAAACCGAAGGAAACTCCAGATGAGCTGATAGGAACAAATCACTTAAAAATAGGGGATCAGGTATTGTTGAATAAAGAAGACCCTCAAATCACCAATTCAGGCCTCACGGCAAATGAAGAAATCACTTTTGAGGTACTTAATGTTTTTCTTTACGGCACAGTTGAGGTAAGCAATCCTAAATTCAACACTTTTGATGAAAACACTACTCAACTTAAACTTTATATCAAAAATTGAGTTGATTGCATGAGAAAGGATTTTCACCTCCTCAAACCACCATGACCATACAAATAACAGGTAAAGTCTAGCTCAAGACTTTAAGCGAGCGCCGGAGGCAACCAGAGCACTAACCCTACTAATTAGTTTTGTTTTATTTCTTTTCATATTTAGGCACATGTTTCTAAACCCACACGGCCTTGCACACGGCCGTGGCCGTGGCCGTGTGAGGATACTAACTTATCAGCCACAGGCGTGTCATCTAAAAAATTGGCGTGGGTGAACCAAATTTCCTAGACACACAGCCGTGCGATGCGGCCGTGTAAAACGACACACCCTCGGTATACGGCCATGGGATGTTTCTCTATTTAAACCCATTCATTCCATTTTTTCCCTTTCTTTATTTTCCAATTTCATTTTCCATTATTTACTTTTATTTTTATTTTTATTTTTATTTTTATTTTTATTTCCTTTATTATTTTCTTCTTATTCTTTATGATATTTAGATTTAGCTTAGGATTCAATAAAATTAGACCGGCTACTTTGAGGATTCAATTTCAAAACAGTTGGAGGCACTCCCCACGTTTCTTTTCAACACCATCCAAAATTCAGAAAGTTCCACCTCTCCTTCTCTCTCTTAAATTTCATATATATCTTTGTACATTGAGGGCAATGTACATCTTAAGTGTGGGGGGTAACAATGTCAAACTTTCTGCATTATTCTAAAAACCCTAAATTTAGTCTTGTTCGAAAGTAAATTCCTCATATTACTAATTAGGATGAAATTTCTGATGATTTATGATTTTTATTGATATGTTTTAGAATAAGTCTTAGGTAATTGTGCATTGATGATTAAATTTGAAGAATACTAGAGAATCGAGCATGATAAGTCTACTTTCTAAAAATTAAAATTGATAGGTTGTTGAACTGAATTTGAGTATCATCTTAAAGTTCAAAATTTATAAGGATTGATGTCAAAACACGCATAATTTTTTGTGAGATTTTGAGCCTTATAAAGCATATACCCTTTTTTGTGCTCACTTTAATTGATTATGAGTGTGTCAACTTTGAACTGTTGTTCTAGAACTTGCCTCGTTTATACATGTCGAGACCACATTAATGATTTGATACACTGAGATGATAAAGGCACCTAGGTTTTAACCCGTTCACTCCACTAAAAAGCCTACCTACATAAATAACCCTAGTGAACCCCATTGAATCCTATCAACCTTTTTATTGACTCACCCACTAATATTGACCCAAAATCCCTTTGTATTTGTTATTAACATTCCTTTGACTACCCCTTATCGAGAATTGATTTGATCAATTGCCAAATTAGGTTATCTCAATCACCAAAGTTCCTTCTATTATGTTTATTTTGGTTTGTTCTTAAAAAAATCCAAGTATATTCGATATTAGTAGTATATAAAAGAGCTTAGAGCATTTCAACTCCAATTGTTAAAGAAAAAGCTCATGTTAAAGTAGTATCAAAATACTCTTTATTATGGAGTAATTATCAAAAGTGATATTATTAGTTTTCATTCGAAGTAAATATTCATATTTAGTTCAGTGTTTCTAGTTAGGCAATTTGTCAAGTCAATATCAATTCTAAACATCTAATTCAGCCTATATCCACACCTCTAACCCTAGCCCCGTTACAACCTTGATTAAAGACCTTTTGATCTATGTATCAACTCATATACAGTGGTGGAGATTTGATTTCTAGGCAAGTCTATGGGATTAACTTTTTAGGTTCGACTTAGAGTGCTTATTCTTGAACCATAAACACTTTTTGAGTGATTTGAGTGAATCTTTAGTGAGGATGTCAGTCCTTGTCAGTTTTGAATCAAAGGTAATTACTTAGATAAGGGGAGACACCTACGGTTCTAGGCTATAAAGGTATGACTTATCGTAATTGAAACTTTAGGGCACTTCCAGTTAAATCATCCATGCATAAATTATCTATGAATTATAATGAGACAATATCGATAGGAATTATGAATTATGGAAAGTTTGTTTTAATTGTAAGTTGAGAATTTTGCTTGAGGACAAGCAAAAGCTTAAGTGTGGGGGTATTTGATAAACCGTAAAAGTAACATATTTTAATCCCACATTTAGTATGCATTTGGATGATTTTATCCATGATTTATGTAAAAAGGTGCTCTTAATCCCTTCTTTTCAGATCTTATACTCAGGAAAGCACCCAAGGATAAAAAGAATGCAAAACGGGCATAAAACGGACCAAATTGGGCCAACCCAAGAAATCGACACGGCTTGGACTTCATGCCACACGATCGTGCCTCGATAGTCATCTAGACCATGGCCTTACCCCGATTCACACGTCCTTTTCCCATCGATAAAGTCCACACACGGGCGGGCCTAGTGATCTACACGGTCGTTCCCAAATTGGCAGACCCGAAGCATGGCCTGAACCTCGACTAGTACGGGCATGCCAAGGCCGTGCCCCAATCAACAGAATCAAGACACGGGTTGGACCACGACTTACACGGGCGTGCCTTGACCGTGCCCCTACCGTAGGAAAGAGCAATTTCATTCGGAAAAGGATACTTGGAGGCAAAGAAACACATTCTAAAGCCTACTCAAACACCCCATTAGGAATTAGACGTAAATTAGGATACTTAGGGGCCAAGTAAGGCATTACAAAGTCTATATAAACACCTTAGGAGGCAACTTGGAAGGGGAGTTCCGCAGAAAATGAAACAGGGCGTCAGGTTTTAGTAGAGTTTTTTCTGCCAGAGCCTTACTCGTTTAGGGAATTACTCAAAGATAGCCAATTGATCCATCTCGAAGAGTCGGAATTCTACTCAAGACGGAGGATCTCCTCTTCAATTCCTTCAGGGGGTTTTAAGGATTTCCTATGTTTTGTTTTATCTTTTCTCTTGATATGTTTTCTTGTTTAATCATGAACTAAACCCCTCAGAAACCTAAAGGGATGAAACCTATGATGGAATTTGTTATTTAATTCTTTCGATTTATATGATAAATACTTAGTTTGTTCTTAATTATGTTGCTTAAATTTATCTGATGTGCTTAGGTGGAGGAGGAATAGACCCTACCTAAGAGTAGATCTAGCATAATTAAGCGGAGTTGATTGGGTGCCTAGAGATAGGGTTACGAGATTTTGCTAGATTAGGGTGAAACCTAATATGGGAGTCCATTGATCGATTTACTGCTTCCTTAGGGGGTTATTATAAGAGAACGAGAGTTCCACTAATTAACCTAAGGTTAGACGTTATTCGCTTCGAGAGAAGGTTTAATATAGGTTAGGGAGTCTCAAGGATCAAGCTAAGTAAAAGAAATCATGTGAATTGGAAGTTAGATAATAAGATAAGTCTTTATCAATTGAGTTTTCTTCAAAGTCTTTTCCCAAAGTTTCGTTTCTTTTATCTTTGCATTTAGTTTAAATATTTCATTTGTTTTAGTTAAATAAACCAATCACTCCATATTTTAGGCTAAATAATAGAAAGAAAATGAGTAATAGTACTTTTAGGTTCCTTGGGTTCGATAAAGATATTCTTGCCTGAGCTATACTACTATTCGATAGGTGCGCTTGCCTCTATCGTTGTCGCAGTCAGTCTACAGGTTCGATCACTCTTTTATAAATATTAAAACTAGACTGTTTTAAAGTGATCAAGTGCCACACTCGATGTCTCACACAATAAGTGCCAATCTTAATGCCTCACACACTAAGTGTCGTACATAGCCGAAGCTATCTCAAATCGCACATTAAGTGCCATATTTAGCAGAAGCTATGTCAAATCTCACACTAAGTGCTAAAAATAGCCAATTTGTCGTCGAACATAAATGTAGTACCATATATACAATTTATGCAATATCAAAGCATTAAAAAGCATGATTATAACAATGGTTATTGCATACGAACTTCCCTCGGATGCAAAAATAGCAAATCGAGTTGATTAGTTGATAACTTTATCTTTTCCCCGATCCAAGTCTGTATTCCGCTTTTATTTACTAATTATATTCAAAATTAACTTATTCAATCATCTATTCATTTAATTTAGTCCAAAATACACTTTAAAACACATTTACTCTTTTGCCTCACAAATTTTATATTTTTTACAATTTAGTCCTTATTTCATAAAATCACAAATTAATGAAATTCAAGACTAACCCATGCTAGCCAAATTACCATAATACCCCTAGTAGCCCATAATTTTCATTTATTTCACATTTCAACAACACAATTTGCACATTTCACAAATTAATCCCTTTTTGACATTTTTGTCAAAATTCACTTTACAAAACTACTTTAACTATCAACAAACTTTCTTAATATATCATAATCCATCAAAGAATACATAGATTCAACAATGGAAAAACTCAAAATCTTTAACAGTTTTGAAATTAAATGTACGGGCTAGCTAGATTGAGTTGCAACGATTACAAAAACATAGAAATCATCAAAAATCGAGCTACAATAGACTTACAACTGAGCAATGAAATGGTCGAATATCACAAGCCCTAAAATTGTTTTTTCCTTTTCTATACACGGTTGAAGATGATGATATTAGATAATGGTTTCATTTTGTTTTATTTGTTTTAACTTAATTAATTAAATTACCTTTTTAACTTTAATTATTAACCATCAAAATACCTTAATACATTTCCATATATGTCCACTTACATTAGAGATGGTCTAATTACAACATAAGGACCTTTAATTTAAGGTTCTATAGCTATTAGAACAGTACTTTTGCACTTTACGTGATTTTGTCCTTTTTACTGAATCAAGCAACCAATCGATAAAATTAGCTCACGAAATTTTCACACATATCAAATAACATGATGTAAATACCAAAAATAATATAAAAATATTTTTTTGATATTGGATTTGTGGTTTTGAAACCACTATTTTGATTTAGCTAAAAACGGGCTGTTACACTCACCTGTTTGACATAAGTTTTCATTGACCGCATTTCTCCCTCAATTCTGTCCAGTTGTTGACCACATGAAGTATGGTCACTAGGGTTGGTCCTATCCTAAGGTTTCTACATATAGGAGGTTGGTAATTAGTATTTTTAACTTGATTTGAACTATTACCTCCTTATTGGTTTCCTTCCCATCTCATGTTTGAGTGATCCTTCTAGCCGAGATTGTATGTATTTGAATAAGGGTTTCCACCCCTATTCCCAATGTAGTTTATATCCTCAAGAAGATTATTGATATCATGGAAGAGTGACTTATCTCCCTCATGCATAGACAGTGTAGAAATAGATTCAATACGGTTAACTTTATCCACTACTTCTTGATACTTATCATGCTTTTGGATAGCTTTGATCGTAGCAGGTTTCTGGTCATATGTGAAACATTCAATTGGCCATTGATAGGAGTTTAGTGTCATGTTCTCAATGATTTCATACGCATCCTCATACGTTCTATTTATAAGGGCTCCTACTGCTGCTCCATCTAATCCAGATCGTGCATTTGCATCAACCCATTATAAAATACATGCAGTCTTATCCACTCAGGAAATTCGTGGTGTGGGCATTTTTTAATCAGCATTCTGAAACATTCCCATGCCTCATAGAAACTTTCTCCCTCCATCTATCTAAATAAAATAATCTCTCTTCTTTGTTGAACTGCTTTGCTGATTGGGAAAACTTCTATAATAACTTTCCAGCGAGTTCATCCCATGTTTTAATATACCTTGGTGCCTACGAGTCTAACCAAGAAAAAGCATTATCAATCAAGGAGAAGGGGCACAACCAAAGGCAAATAGTTTCATCAGTGACCTTGTTATACTTAAAAGTATCACAGAGTTAGAGGAACCATTTTATATTTTGATCTAAACTGTAGATTATTCTAAATCATCTGAATCATAGCTGATTTTAGCTCAAAATTATTAGCTGTAATCATCGGCCTTGCTATACTTTCTTGAACCATGTCCAAGATTGGTAGGGTATAATATCTTAGAGTTCTCTCATTTTGAGCCATATGTACATTCATGAGCAACTGTGGGGATGGTGGATTTCCTAGGACGTTATTCTCAACATTGACAAATAGTGGATTTTCACATGGTACATTATCTATAGCAGGTGCTGGATCTTGCATCTGCTGCCACTAATGCTATTGCTGATGGCGATTTATTCAGATTATTTTTTCTAGATTTGTAGTTGCTACAATAAGTTTACCCCTACTATGAGTCATACACTAACTCAGAGATAAGAGATTAGTAACAACTAATAAAATCGTATCTGTAACTAGAAAATTTCCTAATTATTCTAACTAAGTACGAAAATTAAAATTAGCATAGTAACGTTGCCTCCCCAACAACAACACCAACAACTTCATCGCCTCAGATGTACTAATGTCCAGAGTGTGAATGCTGCAATAAAACCTAGAACGAAAAGGTGGTATCCGCAAGTATACGGATCAAGTTGTAATATTGTTTTACAATGGAGTGGATGAGTACTCCAAGGATCGTACCCAAGGAAGTCAAAGGCTAGATCAATTTTAAGCTACACACTAAAAGATCTAATTAATACTTTAATCAAGTTATAATACGAAAACGTAAATGAGAGGTTTTTGGGATTTTTATAATACTAAGAATAAAAAAATAACATAACAGAAAACTAAATTTCAAGAGATAGAAAAACTAGAAGGAATCAAATTTGGAGATAGCAAAATAACGTAAATGATGTCCATATCATGTGCTCAAAGAGTTTATTTATAGACTTCAGGTGGCCATCATCCTTAAACCTAGGTCAGCTAACGTTCTCGAGCTTTAAGTTCAATTATGCGAACCAAAATGACATTGCTTCGTGTTTAATTTCCATCCCAGAGTCAATGTTGTGACACAATAGGACCTGTGTCACGACATAGAAGTCAGTATGCTCCTCTTTGGGATATCTTCAGGGCTCTATAGCGACATCCTCAGTCAGTGTCACGAAACTGAAGGCAATTTCGTCCTTTCTCCATTCTTTCTCTATGTTGCACATCGGACCTCCTGTGTTGCAACATAACATCCAATGTTGGCCTAAAATGCCTTCTTATGGTCTCCTGCACACTCAAAAAGTGTGTTACCTCTCCCTCAGGCCTCGTTCAACCCTTAAGGTAAATAAAAGTGTAACACCCCAAACCCGACCTAAACGTTATGACCGGATCTGACGTGTCACATCGAAGTGTTGATTTGAAAACTAGTCTTGTCGAATAAAGTTCGTGACTAAATTTTAAATCCCTTTTAATTAGTTGCTATGGAAAACTTTGGTGTTGTAAAATCAAAACATGTTGACCAATTATTGGTCATATCGTGTGTTAAAAGTTAATTAATCCAAATTAAAAACCGCAGAAGCTTTTTTAATTGTAAACTTTAAAGTTTGGAATACGTGATTTTCTTTAAAAACAGTTATTATTTTGAAAAACCTATTTTTCCTAATCTAGCAGGTAGAAATAAGAAGTTAAAACCCAAAAAAAGTTAAATCTCAAATGGGCTTATTACATAATCAAACCCAAATATAAATTAAATATTTACGTCTCAAGCAGAAAATCAATGTTCACGTGGCCACCTCTGGGTCCCTCGCAGCTCCAAATCGATTACGGCTGGGAATTACCTTTACAGTTAAAAGAAAGGGTGAGTTTGCGAAAACTCAATGTGTAATCCCCTATCAGTCAAATAATAATTGGTGCAAGGTAAAGCAGATGGGCCTAAGACCTATCTGAGAGTAGATCGATGCGGGCTTTAGCCCTATCTGATGTGATATGGGTCTAAGCCCAAAATAATAACAGAACAGAGATGCAACCGAACCCAATCTAGCCAACACACCACCCTACCAACCAACACACCATGTGGGGAATAAGTTGACCCACCCAGCCAACACCCCAATATCGCAGCATAGCTGCTAATAGTAACACAGCAAAGTTGCTAGCAATAGTAAACGTGACCTAGCCACTAAAATTAGAATACGTGGCGAAGCCACTAGAAAAGTAAAAACATGGCAGAGCCACTAGTACATTACATCCTCCAAATCAGAATCCAAACCCCAATGCAGAATATTGTGTCATAAATATTACATGTATGTAGTATGTCATATTCATAACCAGTCATATAGATATCATACACACATCAACTAAACTACCACTAGGGGTATAATGGTCATTTCGTCAGTTAGGGGTAAAATGGTAATTTCACCCTTCAAAGGTATTTTGGTAATTCTACCCTACAAGAGTATTTCGATAATTTTACCGTACAAGGGTATTTCGATCATTTTACTCATTCGGGGTATTTCAGTCATTTTACTCATAGGGAATTCCAGTCATTTTACTCATTAGGGTCTCGGTACAATTAATGACCTTTTCAAAGGCCTACAGTCACCTCGAACAACCTGGATAACCTATATGGCCAAAAAGTATCATTGGGCCCAAGGCCCATTACTCGGCTTAAATGGGCCCACACGCTTGTGTGGTGATCGTGTCAAACAATCGAGTTTTAATATTTGTAAAAAGAATGATCGAACCTGTAGACTAACTATGACAATGATAGAGGCAAGTGCACCTATCGAACAGTAGTATAGTTTAGGCAAGAATATCTTATCGAACCCAAGGGAACCTAAAAGTACTACTACTCACTTTCTTTCTATTATTTAGCCTGAAATATGGAGTGATTGGTTTATTAATCTAAAAAACTAATGAAACACTTAAACTAAATGCAAAGACAAAAGAATGAATTGGAGAAAGACTTTAGGAAAACTCAGTTGATGAAGACGATACCCTCAGGAAAAATCTACCTATGACTTCAATTATTATTTATTCCCCAAACCATATGATTTCTTTACTTAGCTTGATCCGTAAGACTCCTTAACCTATATTAAACCCTCTCTCGAGGCGAATAACATCTAACCTTAGGTTAATTAGTGGAACTCTTGTTACATTATAATGACCCGTAAGAAAGCGAAGAATCGATCAATGGATTCCCATATTAGGTTTCAACCTAATCCGGCAAAATCTCGTAACCCTATCTCTAGGCGCCCGATCAACTCCGCTCAATTATGCTAGATCTTCTCTTAGGCAAGGATCTATTCCTCCTCCACCTAAGCATATTAGATTAAATTAAGCAACATAATTAAGAACAAACTAAGTACTTATCATATAATTTAGAAATCAAATAACAACATCCATCATAGGTTTCATCCCCTTCAGGTATTTGAAGGGTTTAGTTCATAACAAAATAAGAAAACATCCCAAGAGAAAAGATAAAACAAAACATAAAAAATCCCTAAAACTCCCTGAAGGAATTGAAGGAGAGATCCTCCGTCTTGAATAGAGTTCCGGCTTCTTGAGATGGATCAACTAGCTATCTTCAAGTGATTCCCTCAAAGTTGAAAGCTTCGGCAAAAGCCTCTGCCAAAAATTGTCCTCCATTTCGGCTTCTGCCGAACTCCCCCTTTTTAGTTGCTACCTTGGGTGTTATATAGGCTTTGAGATGCTTTACTTGGCTCCTACGTATCCTAATTCAAGTAGAACTCCTTCTAGGATGTTTAAGTAGACTTATGAATGTGTTTCTTTGCCTCCAAGTATCCAAATCTGAGTGAAATTGCTTATTCCCGCGGCAAAGGCACGGTCAGGGCACACGCCCGTGCAAATCGTCTTCAGTTGTGTCTCGATTCTGTCGATTGGGGCACGATCGTGTAAATCGTGGCATGGTCGTGTGAAGTAATTTGATGAGGCACGGCCGTGTGGCTTGAAGTCGAAGCCATGTCAATTTCCTCTTTGGCCCAAATTGGCCCGTTTTAAGCCCGTTTCTCGTTCTTTTAATCTTCGAGTGCTTTCCTGAGTATAAACATGAAAAGAAAGGATTAAAAGCACCTTTTTACATAAATCAAGGGCTAAATCATCCAAAATCATACTAAATATGGGGTTAAAATATGTTACTTTTACGGTTTATCAAATACCCCCACACTTAGGCTTTTGCTTATTCTCAAGCAAAATTCTCAACTTATAATTAAAACAAAATTTCCACAATCAATAATTCCTATCGATAATGTCTCGTCATAATTCATAGATAATTTATACATCGATAATTTAACACAAAGTGCCCTAAAGATTCAATCAAGATAAGTCATACCTTTATATCACAAAAAACATAGGTGTCTCCCTTTATTTAAATAATTACATTTAATTCAAAACCAACAAGGATTGACATCCTCACTGAAGGTTCACTCAAATCACTCAAAGTGTTTAAGGTTCAAGAATAATCACTCATAAGTCAAACCTGAAAAGTTAATCCCATAGGCTTGCTTGAAAATCAAATCTCCACCACTGTATATGAGATGATACACAAATCAAAAGGTCTTTATTAGGGTTCTAACGGAGCTAGGGTTAAAGGTGTGGATACAGGCTGAATTAGAAGGTTAGAATCAAGATTGACTTGGCAAATTACCTAACTAGAAACGATGAACTAAATATGAATATTTACATCGAATGAAAACTAATAATACCACTATTGATAATTACTCTAAAATAATGAGTATTTCCCTCACTTGAAATTTGATAATACTTTAATACGAGCTTTTTCTTCAACAATTGGAGTTTAAATACTCTAAGCTCTTTTATATACTACTAATATTAAATAAACTTGGATTTTTTTAGGAACAAACTAAACTAAAAAAAAACATAGTAGAAGGAACTTTGATAATTGAAATAACCTAATTCAGCAACTAATCAAATCAATTCTCGATAGAGGGGTAGTCAAAAGAATGTGGATAACAAATACAAAGGGTTTTGGGTTAATATCAAATGGGTAATTCAATAAAAAGGGTTGTTAGGCTCAAATGGATTTACTAGGGGTTATTTATGTAGGTAGGCTTTTTAGTGGAGTGAATGGGTTAAAACCTAGGTGTCTTTATCATCTCAGTATATCAAATCATTAATGAGGTCTCGACATGCATAAACGAGGCAAGATCTAGAATAACAGTTCAAAGTTGACATGCTCATAATCAATAAAGTGAGCATGAAAAAGGGTATATGCTCTTATAAGGCTCAAAATCTCACAAAAATTATGGGTGTTTTGACATCAATCCTTATAAATTTCAAATTTCAAGGTAATACTCAAATTCAGTTCAACGAACCATCAATTTTAATTTTTAGAAAGTAGACTTATCATGCTCGATTCTTTAGTATCCTTCAGATTTAATCATCAATGCATAATTAACTATGACTTACTCTAAAACATATCAATAAAAATCATAAATCATTAGAAATTTCATCCTAATTAGTAATATGAGAAAATACTTTCGAACAAGACTAAATTCAAGATTTTGAGAATAATGCAAAAAGTCAGGTACTTTTACGCCCCCCCCACACTTAAGGCGTACATTGCCCTCAATGTACAAATATAGATAAACAATTATGCAATAATAAAATCAAAAGAGAAGGGCAGAAGTAACACTTCCTTAATTTTTGGATGAAGTCTATGAAAAGAAATCGGATAAGATTGGAGGTGAACGTGGGGAAGCGCCTCGAACCATTTGAAATTGAATCCTCGAAGTAGCCGGCTTAGTTTTATTGTATCCTAAGCTAAATATAAATATCATAAAGAATAAGAAGAAGAAAATAAAATAAAATAAAGTAAAAAATAATGATGACATAAAATAAAAACAAAAATAAATAATGGAAAATGAAAGACAACTAGAAAAATGGAGAATGAGGTTTAAATAGAGATGTAGCCTGTGTTTTGGGATTTTGAATTTTGAACGCATTCAGGATGTTCGGGCATGGCTGTGGGTGTCGTGGAACGCCCGTGTCTTTCCTCACACGGTCATTCAATATGGGCGTGCTTCTCCCGTGTTTGATAAGTCAGAATGTTGGCAGGGTTGAAAGGGACGGTCATGTTTAGCCCGTGCTTGACAAGTCAGTAACCTCGCACAGGGCGTCGACATGGGCGTGGACTATTATCGCCACCCGTGTTGGGCAAAGAAATTTTTTCTATGTCGTGCACGGCTACTAGCACGCCCATGATTCATCCCTTGGCTTCCACACGGCCACGGGCACACCCGTGTGTAGGGCCATGTGGCCTAGAAATCTGATCTTTGGTTAGTTTATGGTTAGGTGCTAAGAAAAAAAGAAAGAGAAGAAAAAATAAAATAAAAATAAAAAAAATGTAAAAATGGGGTTAGTGCTCGGGTTGCCTTCGAGAAGCGCTCATTTATAGTCTTAGCTAGACTTTACCTCTCATTCGTATGGTCATGGTGGTTTAAGGAGGTGAAAATCCTTTCTCATGCGATCACTTCAGTTATGGATATATAGTTTAAGTCGAGTAATGTTTACCTCAAAAGTGTCGAATTTAGTATTTCTGACCTTGACTGTGCTGTATAGGAAGACATTTAGTACCTCAAAAGTGGTTTCTTCGTTTGTCTTGAGGTCTGAATTGGTGATTCGAGGGTCTTCCGTATTCAACAATACCTGATCTCCTAATTTAAAGTGGATTGTTGTTCCTATCAGCTCGTCTGGGGGCTCCTTTGGTTTCACTTCGTATGGTTCCTGTTCCTCTTTGATTTGTGTTTCCTGCTCTTTTAGTTTGTCAACCCTAAAGCTTTGTTCCTTATGTATTTCTTCTTTGTTGGCACGAGGTCTAAGATCTGGCTCAGCTAAGTGATTTCGTGATGCTTCTTGTAAAGAAGGTTGAGCCAAATGATTATCAATAGAATTAATGTTCATACCTTTATTACTCAATGTCCTAGCTGAGTTAAGAGCTTGAAGAGTGATTGTTTCATCGTCTACATGAAGTGTGAGTTCACCGAATTCTTCCTCTTTGTGGTCTTTCTTTATTGCATCGGGATATGGCACACGAGGTTGGTACTCTGTAATTGCCGATTTTGGTAAATCATGGTACACCTCAACCTTATCTTTTCTTACCACATTTTCTTCTGGTTCCACTAACAATTCACTGTTATGAGCTTGTATGGCTTGGGGCCATGATTCGACTAAAGTTTGTAGCCTTGTGGTGTTTTCTGTGGTGAAAGTTGAACAATTTGGTTATCAACTGAATTTACTTTCTCACCTTCATCACTTGATGTCCTGGCCAAGTCAAAAGCTTGTAGACTGATTGATTCGTCACCTACACGAAAAATGAGTTCTCCTGTACCAACATCAATTTTATTCCTGGCAGTTGCTAGAAAGGGTTTTCCTAAAATTAAATGTAGAATCCCAAAATTGGTCTTAGTAGGATTGAGCCAAATGGGCCTTGGGCGTAGGAATGCTTAAAATTTTGAGAACAAGAGAATGACATTATTTGTAGTTGGACTTATTAATAAGGTAATTTTGGAAGGTTACAAGGTGTCCATGAAGTCTCAGATTTAATTAGGCCTTAGGAAAAATTTGGTATTTTATCACTTTAAGGAGTTAAAGTAAGTGACCTTGAGGCTTATAGTAATGAATGAGTAAATGGTTAGCATAAGATGAGTAATTGGTAAAGAGGTTATGGCATTAAGTGATGTACCTTGAGGGAAGAGGTTCAAATCCCATTTTTGCAAATTTGACTATTATTTTTTCTTTCCTTCCTTATGTGTCGGCCAAGAAGTATTTTTGGTAAGTGTGGACTTCATTATTTTGGTAAGGTGGCTAAAAGAATATGGCAAGGTTAAAGTTTGGGAAAAGAATCAAGAGGAATAGGAAAGAAAGGGGGACAAGAGGCTAATATCGGGGGAGGTGTTTTGGAAAGTATGGGTGGCCAAACTCTTATCCTAAGAGGGGATGCATGTGGACGGTTTTGAGGTAGATAGGTGGCTGAAAATTTTACCTTGGCATTTGGTAAGGCCTTGATTTCGTCTTGGCCAAAAATCCTATTGCAACCTTTGTGTCATCTTCTCTCTTTTTGTAACTTTCTTTGCCGAAATTTTCTAGCACAATAGTGCAATTTTCTCTTCTCTTGAATTGATCACATATTCATCTTTTATCTAATCTCCTTGATAGCCGAATATCATTGTTCATTCTCCTCCATAATCGAAACCTTTCCATCGTTCTTTCTTTCTCATTCCTTAAGCAATCGGTAAGTATTCTTTCCAATGGTTTATTTTCTTCTCTTATGACCGAATCCATACTTTGGTTTTTGGATGGTCATTTTCACCGAGATTATCACCTTACTTTCTCTCATACGAGATCGTTTTCTTCTTCGTAGTGATATAGAGGGAGGCCGAATACCACAACATCGCCTAATCATCTTTAGTCATATGATGATCGTGAGAAACGAAATTCTAATCGATTAAGGTAAGGAAGATCTTTCATAGTCCATTCGATATCTCCATTTGGTTTTTGAGTTAATCGGATTGAAGGTTGGCTAATTGATATTATTGGTAGGATCAATTTTTGGTGCATCGAGGGAGATCACAGTCGTGGTGTTGAAATCGGTAGAAAGCACAACTCGTAATCAAGTTGTGTAATCCCGTACCCTTCCAAATATATGTTTGAAATGGTGAGTAAGTCTCACATCTCTTTGAAAGTTTACAAGAAATATTCTGTGATTCGGTAGAAATACCGAAAAAAACCGATAACCGGCATCCGTGATCACTCGGACATGCGTATGCTCGTAGCGGTAATCATGTTTTCTAATAAAATAGTTTCAGTCAGAAACAGTGATGTGCATTTGAAAAATAACAAAAAATTGGATAAAAGGAATTACAAATTTACTAAGATATCAGATTAAATCTTACTGTGTCTACTTTAATATGGAAGAAATAGAGAAGAAAAGGAATATTATATTATGAGATATGTTAATTTTAGTGAGACCGGTTCGAATGACTTTGGGGTATTCATTACATCTTGGAAAAATCGTATAAAATTGTAAAAAGTGAATTATGGGACATAATTTATATGTATGGATTCCTTAGCAAGCCTATTATTAATAGAGACAAGTTGGAGCAATATATGAAAACTTTATAGTGAGATATTTGGATTTTGGGTAAGAGAGGTTAGAATCTTTAGACAGTGAAACAAGGGAAACTTTAAGGAATAAAATGTACAAAATGGTTAAGCTAAAAATTCTGGAAAAATTATAGGAGAAATATATACGAGTCTAGTTTCAAAGAAAATTTAAGGAGTTAGATTTTGAGTTTTCTAACTCAAGTTATAGTCAATTTAGTCGATATGACATAGTTGGACAATTTCAAACTTTTATGCCCAAATTAGTGGTTAAGCCTCGGTTGCGAAATTACCATAATACCCTACCGAAATACCCGTGGGTTGCGAGATTACTGAATTACCCTCGACGGGTAAAATTACAAAAATGCCCTTATAGGTCAAATTACGAAAATGCCCTTATGGGCCGAATTACAGAATTGCCCTTATGGGCCGAATTACAGAATTGCCCTCAATGGACTAAATCGATAAAAGTGATATATGGGCCAATTGTGATATTTGATATATGGGCCAAATGTGATATTTGATATATGTGCCAAATGTGATATTTGTTATATGGGCCAAAATGTGAAATGGGCCAAATTGTAAAATGGGCCAATTTGTAATATGGGCCAAATTGTAATAATTCTTTTATGGGCATTATGTTGAAATTATTATATGTATGAATTATTATGCATGTTGTTTACATGATTGCATGGGTTGGGATAAAATTGAAGAGAAGTTCGGGTGGCTCTGCCACAATCTAGTTCAGGTGGCTCTGCCACAATCTAGTCTGGTGGCTCTGCCACAAACATTTTAAATGGCTTATGCCTGCGATTGGTGTGTTGGCAGGGTGGGTTGACTTGATCCCCACAGGTGTGCCGGTTCGTACGGGTGGTGTGTAGCGGATGGAAAACTAGGTTTGGTTGGGAAATTGCATTTCATACACATGTTATATTTGATACATTATTGTTATTGTAAATGGGCTTAGGCCCAAAATATTACTATGTGTGTACCGACCTAGGGGATGATGGTATGGGGATTTCACACTGAGTTCTTGTAACTCACCCCCCTTTGCTCTTAACCCTTGTAGGTAATGCTCAGTGACGAGGACTTGGGGCCATGGATGACTCGGTGTAGGCCATACTTCAGAAATGGTTTTATTTGGACTTCAGTTTCTTACTTCGTTTACTTTATTACTTTACTATTTTGGGTTATGTATTGTAATAAGGCCTCTGGATTATTTTATTTTGCTTTATGTTTGACGTGTTTATATTTTACTCAAATTATTTTAAATGGGATTTTCTAAAATCATAATAAAGGTTTTCCAAAATCGATTAACAAATGAATTTCAAAATAAACTTTTACAAATATTTTAATATGAAAATTTCTCTCGAACTATCAACGATATTTCCAAAAGTCACAGTTTTATAAATTATTACTTCAAATTTAATCGATCAATCTTTGAGGTTAGTAGTATTTTATTAAATATCTCAAGTCAAACTTGATTTTCTTGATTTTAACAAATTAACATCTATTTTTGTATGAATAGAAAAGGGTCTAACATTTTTTTTTATCTCATTTGACATGTTTTCTTTATACGTTATCGAAAAACTTTTTAGTGTGACACACCGGATTCGGGCCTAACTTCTAGGCTAGGTTTGGGGTGTTACATTAAAGGAATCGAATTGTCCTCATGCATGTCTAAGACAACAAAATCTACGGGGAATATGAATTTATCAATTTTGATTAGAACATTTTCTATTATACCCCTACGAATTCTGATAGTTTTATCAGTTAACTGAATGCTTATCTAGTTTGTCTGGGTTTCCCTAGACCTAGTTGTTTAAACATTTTATAAGGCATAACATTCATGCTTGACCCTAAATCAGCTAAAGCATTATCAATAGATAAACTACCAATTAAACATGAAATTGTAAAACTCCCTGTGTCTTTTTGCTTCTGTGGTAGTCTGTTTTGTAACATTGATGAGCATGCTGCATTTAATTCCATGTGGAGCTCCTCGTCTAATTTACGTTTGTTTGTCAAGAGCTGTCTTAAAGATTTCCTCGAGTCTAGCATCTGAAAAAGAGCTTCAAGAAGAGGTAAGTTAATATGTAATTTCTTTAAAAGTTTAAGAAACTTACCGAACTGTTCCTCTGAATCGTCTCTTTTCATTACTTCAGGATAACGTATGCGAGGTTGGTACTCCTTTTTTATCGGTTTTGACTTTTCTTGTGTTACCTCTACCTTACCTTCGTCTACCTTGGCTTTTTTTATTGGATTGGGTTCATCTAACCCCTTACTGGCATGAGCTGTGATAGCCTGATTTTGCTCCTTTGGATTGATCTTAGTGTTACCAGGTAGACGTCCTTGCGGTCGTTCCGACATCAACCTTGCGAGTTGTTCAACTACATTAGTGGTGCCTTTACTGACTTAGTAAGTTCTCCAAATCAGCTCTCGTTGCTTTTACTTGTTTTCTCAGTTTCTTGGAGACGATTTTCTGTGTTTGCTATGAATTTTTTCAGCATCTCTTCAAGATTCGGCTCCTCTTCTTGTTGGTGAGGTGGTTGCTGAAAATCTGGAGGAAATTTCGATCTTTGGCTATTTTGATCATCCCATGAGAAATTGGGATGGTACTTCCAACCTGCATTATAAGTGTCACTATTTAAATTATTTTGATATCTAGAATAGTTACCTGTATAGTGAGCTTGCTCGTTTTCCATGCCATATCCGTAGGGTGGGTACTCAGGATTCACCACGCCTCCTAGATTCAAACCATATTGTATTTCTGGATGTACCTGCAAAGGACTATACCAATCATCAATCTTTTTATTCATTATCTCTAACTGATTAGATAACCTGGTGACCATGTTGAGGTTGAAAACACTGGTTGCTTTAGTAGGAATTGCCCCCATACCATGCCATTGATAATTATTCAGTGCCATCTTTTCCACAGACTAAAATTTTCTGCCAAAAGCAAAGTAGAGGAAAAAATTAACAAAGTAAAAAGAAATAATAATAAAAATAATATAATAATAATAAATTGTAATAAAAAAATTGGCTAAAGTAATAGAAATAGAGCTTTCTTAATATTTTAGTGTTCCTCGGCAACGGCGCCAAAAACTTGATCGTGTCAAACAGTCGAGTTTTAATATTTATAAAAAGAATGATCAAACCTGTAGACTAACTACGACAACGATAAAGGCATGTGTACCTATCGAACAGTAGTATAGTTTAGGCAAGAATATCTTATCGAACCCAAGGGAACCTAAAAGTACTACTACTCACTTTCTTTCTATTATTTAGCCTGAAATATAGAGTGATTGGTTTATTAATCTAAAAAACTAATGAAATACTTAAACCAAATGCAAAGACAAAAGAATGAATTGGAGAAAGACTTTAGGAAAACTCAGTTGATAAAGACGATACCCTCAGGAAGAATCCACCTATGACTTCACTTATTATTTATTCCCCAAACCATATGATTTCTTTATTTAGCTTGATCCGTGAGACTCTCTAACCTATATTAAACCCTCTCTCGAGGCTAATAACATCTAACCTTAGGTTAATTAGTGGAACTCTCGTTCTCTTATAATAACCCCCTAAGGAAGCAATAAAACCGTCCTCCGTTTCGGCTTTTGCCGAACTCCCCCTTTTTTAGTTGCTACCTAGGGTGTTTATATAGGCTTTGAGATGCTTTATTTCGCTCCTAAGTATCCTAATTCAAGTAGAACTCCTCCTAGGATGTTTAAGTAGACTTAGAAATGTGTTTCTTTGCCTCCAAGTATCCAAATCTGAGTGAAATTGCTCATTTCCGCGACAGGGGCACGGCCAGGGCACACGCCCGTGCAAATCATCTTCAGGCTGTGTCTCGATTCTATCGATTGGGGCACGACGGTGTAAATCGTGGCATGGACGTGTGAAGTAATTTGACAAGGCATGGCCGTGTGGCTTGAAGTCCAGGATGTGTCGATTTCCTCTTTGGCCAAAATTGGCCCGTTTTAAGCCCGTTTCTCATTCTTTTTGTCCTCAGGTGCTTTCGTGAGTATAAACATGAAAAGAAAGGATTAAAGGCACCTTTTTACATAAATCAAGGGCTAAATCATCCAAAAGCATACTAAATATGGGGTTCAATTATGTTACTTTTACGGTTTATCATGTGGCCCCTTCAACCTAAATTCTGTCACGACTATACAAACTTCGTAGCCCAATCCATTATTATTCACTTATCGTGGATTTTACCCACGTGGGCCTAGGAGCCTATTGGGCCCACATGGCCCAACGAGGCCCAGTATATCCCAAGACCACGAGAGCGCTCGTGGTGGCCTTTATAGACTAACATCCATGTTCGTCGGCTCGATTCACCACACGCATGATCGCACGCTCGTGTGGCATCATATGCCATATTTTTGGCTTTTCGGTATTTTGCTGATCTACAGTCATAATAGTGTAACCAACACATACTTTCGGCTTTTCAGTCGATCATCGAATACCACATACAAATACACACCTGTTCGCGAAACTAGCTAAGATCCACGCTCTCTGAATCCTTAACTGATTGCTAATCGGTTTATTTCCCTTAGGTCGTAGGCTAGAGTTGATCACCCTCCACTTTGACGGTTAACTGCATTACAAATACAACCTATCAACCACGATGGTCTAAAACCATGGTTTAGCACACATTAGTCTAAAAGAAGTACATGCAACCCTTCCCCCTAAAAAGGGGAAAGTAACATTCGGCCAACCACTTGAGAAATTACAAGCCTTCAACTTTACCTTTGATCGCGAGATGAGCGAACGGTTTGCACTCCTCGTGGAATTCTATGAACCGAAGGCACTACCAAGCATAAGGAGGGAAAGAGAATCAGCCAACAGAGAACATAAAAAAAAGAGCATACACTTAAGAAGAGAGTTTGGACATATCGAAGGAATAGAAAAAACAAGAAGAAATCTAGTAACTCACCGTTTGCTAAAGCTACTCCCAATCTGAACTGATCAACGAAGAAGAAGATTGATAGACCAAAACTGAAAAAGAAGAGAAGAATGCCGAATCGGCAGAGAGAAAAATAAAGAAGGAAGAAAAGCTTCAAGGGAGAAATCGACACTAGATGTTTATGTTTCGGAAGAAAGTGGACAATAGAAGAGAAATAGAGTTGAAAATGTAAAGGCCAAATGGTCAGGAATGCTGCACGAGACGCCACAAAAGAGTAAATCCTGAAACAAAAAAAAAAAAACCCAAAATAATAGAGAGGATTTTCGGTTTCTACACTCTCACAACAATGCCGAAAATGCACCAAATGAATGCCCATAGCCAAATCCCCTACTCAAGCTTTCCCATTCATCTATGACTCCCTTCACATCCAAACTCCTTCAAAATCTCCACCGATTTCTCCTCGATTTGCTTCCAACCTCCCATTCAAATCCATTCAAATTTGATGACCAAGTCTCCAACCACCTCTGTAGAGTTTGAATCAAACTCTACCTCTCACACCACAGAGGTATAAAATAAAACCCTCTCTTTGCATGCCATGGGATTCAAACCTACTCCTTATTAAATGCCCAACATGCCAATTTCCACCACAACCTAAGATATCTTGTATTATAAAACAAACACAACTTAATATATGCCCTTTAGGCTAACATCCAGGTTCCAAAAGAGAAAATCAAAATTTTGCCAAAGGCCATACTTGGACCCAAGCTTCCTAAAATTCCCAAAACACACCCAAAACACTTAGCTATTAAAGCAAACAAGCTATTTCTTAGAACATGAAAAATTAAAGACCCTATATTTTGGGGCATTACAAAAAAACTCATTTCACACTTTTTATTAAATATAAGTAAAACTAAATAAACCTAACTAAAATATAACAGAAATGCTTATATTCAAGCTCGTTAAGTGCAAAAACTTATTTAATCTGCTATATCGAATTCCAGTAGATCAGTGGTAATCGATAACATAATCATAATCTTTCAGAAGTTTGACCCAACAATGCTATCTCAAGTTCAACTCCTTTTGAGTTGGGAGGTATTTAAGACTTTCGTGATCGGTGAAAATATGACACTTTTCACCGTACAGTTAGTGCCTTTAGATCTTTAGAGCAAGAACCACAGTAGCTAACTCTAAATTGTGTGTTGGATAATTGCATTCATGCGTTTTTAGCTAACGAGATGCACATGCAATTACTTTCCTGTCTTGCATCAAAATATATCCTAAATCATTTAAAGAAGCGTCACTATAAACTACGAAGACTTTTCTTGATTTAGGTAAGGTTAAAATTGGCGCTTCAGTCAACATCTATTTCAATTTCTCAAAACTTTTTTGGCACTGATCGCTCCAAACAAACTTAATGTTCTTTTGCAACAACTTTGTCATCGGCAAAACTATCTTTAAAAATCTGCTAACAAATCTTCGGTAGTAACTGTAATGCTTAGGTTTGTGCAAGTATACACAGTCGTTATCAAGTATAAGTAAGTAAAAAAGTTATCGTCTCCACAAGGACTGTATATGTTAATCAATAATTTGCAAAATTAAAAATTTACAAGTTGGTAAGAAAGCACAATAATTTTGATGTGATGGATAAAATTAATATTAACTAAATACAAATGAATAAATCTAAATGCAATTAATGAGATGAGATGGTTTAGCAAAAAATTCACAAGCTTCAACAATAATAACATGAATGAGCTAGAATAATTACAATATTCAACTTAATTCATTTTTCATCATACTTAACAATGTCTAAAAAGAATTCCATGGCAACTTGATCTTTGATTAACTTGAGACCTGTAACACCCCAAACCCGGCCTAAAAGTTAGGCCCGAATCTGGCATGTCACAGTGAAGGAAGTTGAAAAAAAACAAAGCAATTGTTTAGAAAAGTTTTATCAGATTTTTGAACTCCGAGTTTGTTGTTTGATTGAGAAAAACACAATTTACTAAATGACCGTTTAAAAGTTGTTATTATTTTGAAAAACTATTTTGCTATGAAAGTTGAACTTGCATCATTGCGTAAACATGATATTTTAGAAAATGATTCCAAATGTTTTAAGAAAACCCCATATTTATAAGTTTAACAGTTATAAATGAAACTTAGAAAAATAAAATAATGGCCTTCCTTTTGGCGTCACTCCCTTGTTCCTTAAGTGGCATCACTTTGCCACTATACCACACACTCCACTTGTGTCATTTTTCTCCACATTTTATTCTTAAAGCCTACTTACTAACTCCCAGGGTTTTATTCACCTAAAACCAAAATTTCCCTAAAGCCAAAGTTTGAACCCGGGACTTTATAGAAGCCCCCTAACCTTCCAAAATCACTCACCTAATAGGTCCAACTTGCATTAATGCCGTTCTCTTATTCCCAAAAATTTTAAACGCTCTTACGCCTAAGGCCCAATCCTACTAGCCCAACTTTGGGATGTTACAAATCTACCCTCCTTAAAGAAATTTCGTCCTCAAAATTTCAACTAACTATCAATTATACTACCCAAGTCTCATCACTACGCTTCTGCTATGCACTCTAATTTTAAAAAAAATAAACACTCAATGTACTACAGTAGGGTATGCACCATTATTCACCTCTGGAGCGTCTTCATCCCCTTGTACTCATTCTTTCGATCGACATTTATCTGATTAAAAATTTTATGAATAATTAATTCTTCCTACTTATTAACCGCGAACAATCTTATGTAAAATCATTTCGATAGTAGTTCTTTCGAATTCGAATTCTATCTACAGGTTTAGTTCTCAAGTCTATATTTCTAATTCTAGAATTCTCATTCAATCATCATCAATCAGAACATCACATACACGCATCAACCACACAAGCAGCATCCATGAACTCATATTCCTCTCCTAAGGGTATTTTCGTTATTTCACTACCCAGGGGTATTTTCATAATTTTAACCTACAGGGTTATTTTTGTAATTTTTTAAAATAGAGTACCTTGGTGATTTTTCAAAATAAGGGTATTTTGGTAATTTTGCAATCCGAGGGTATTTCGGTAACACAATTTAGGGGTATTTTGGTTATTTTTCAAATTAGGGGTAATTTAGTAATTTTTATAAATCAAGGGTAATTTGGTGATTTCAAAACTAGGGTTTACTTTAGGACCTTACAAAACAGGGTGGCTGGTCCCTTTCGGGTTTTAATTATAAGTTTTGGCCTGTCAATAAGTCCTCATGGTTAGGGTGAACAGTCACTATGCACCAGGTAGGATTCCAGCGAAGAGGAGGTGAGTCATTAGGACTGCTTAAATACCAAGCTCTCCCTAAATCCAATCCTAGACATGCATATGCCTGTTGCCACACCCTAACTCGGCGACTGGTTCACAGGATTTGTTTGGATAGATTAAGTCTTATGGAATTTAAGAAGTTGTTTAGGTTAAGCCTATAGTCCATCAAAGTCTATTTAAACTAATCTACGTCCCATACAGCCCATCAAGCTCAACATGTATATCACACAATGGTTCAGAATACTTACCTGGCGGACTTGGGCCGGAGACGCAGGTGTCATGACGAGACCTGTATCATTTATGAAAAATGCATGTTTCAAAATCCATATTAAAAAAACGTTTTGAGCCCAAAACCCCCAAACCTGAGTTTTAAACCGGGCTCTGATACCAAAATTGTAACACCCTAAACCCAGCCTAAAAGTTAGGCCCGAATCTGGCGTGTCATAGTGAAGGATGTTGAAAAAAAACTAAGCAATTGTTTAAAAAAGTTTTATCAGATTTTTGAACTCCGAGTTCGTTGTTTGATTGAGAAAAACGTGATTTACTAAATGACCATTTAAAAGTTGTTATTATTTTGAAAAACTATTTTGTTATGAAAGTTGAACTTGCATCGTTGCGTAACATGATATTTTAGAAAATGATTGCTAATGTTTTAAGAAAACCCCATATTTATAAGTTTAACAGTTATAAATGAAACTTAGAAAAATAAAATAATGGCCTTCCTTTTGGCGTCACTTCCTTATTCCTTAAGTGGAATCACTTTGCCACTATACCACACACTCCACTTGTGTTATTTTTCTCCACATTTTATTCTTAAAGTCTACCTACTAACTCCCAGGGTTTTATTCACCTAAAACCAAAATTTTCCTAAAGCCTAAGTTTGAACCCGGGACTTCATAGAAGCCCCCTAACCTTCCAAAATCACTCACCTTGTAACACCCCAAACTCGGCCCATTCACTACGACCGAATTTGAAATGCCACTGCGGAACACATTCGAAAATTTTCTTACTTAACAGTAAAAACCGTTAAAAATTTGTTTTCTTTGATAAAAACATTTTCGTGATTTAAAATATTCTAAGTAAAAAAAATTAAATTGTTATTAAAATACCGGATTCAAAACTTTAATATGACTTTTGAGATAGCTTTTAAAAATTAAACTTACAAAATATGAACTTAATTACAAATCCAACTGAAACATAGAAAAAAAATTCAAATACTTTAAGTGGCCCTTATTACATTAAATAAATATTTATAAGTACTGAAATATGAAAAGTTTGAGATAACTAAAATCATCTTCTGCATGGGCCACCTTGTATCCACTCCAGACCCGGTCCAAGCATCACCTGCAATGTTAATAAAATTTGGGTGAGTCATACAGACTCAGTGTGCAATTATTCTACTAAATTCCACCCACATGTCAAACCATGTGTTAACCCAAATAACAGATATTAATGCAACTTATTCACATACTTTCACTTATTGGGCTTGGCCCACATTCACATTAATAGAGTTCACATATTGGGCTCGGCCCATAACCATGTCACATTCTTATAATAGGGTAATTAACCACATGTTTCCACATACTGGGCTTGGCCCATTTCCACATTAATCCACATATCATACTGGGCTTGGCCCATTTCCACATATATTCATATCACATGTTGGGCTTGGCCCATTTTCACATATATTCACATACAACATTATGCAATTATGAAGCCCAACCCAGTCTAGGGTCCATCCTCTACACACCCCCGTATCCAGCCTACCACACACCAGGGGACTATTAAATCACCCTCTCCTTTTCACTCCAATATGGCAACAAATGCCGTCCACGCGAACTTAATCGCAAATAATCCACAACGTGCCTCAGTCAACGTTAATTCACGATGTCGCCGAATCTAACATCAAAATCACGATGAGCACAAAGCCATCAGTAACCACGATATGGCACATAGCCTATATCAATCACGACGAGGCATAGAGCCATTCATCAAACCACGTACTCGAAGTACACCCTGTCCTTCTTTCATATCCCACCCATGCACATGCAATCATAAAATAGTGCCATGCATGTTCATCAACCATATCATTATATATACATATTAATAATCACATCACATTCAGATTGATACTAACCTAATTATCGTCGTACCCCTTAAGGGTATCCATATCACAATTTTCACTGCATTAGTTAGCACATTCATAACAAACATACAGATATCACATACAATCAAAACCCGGAAAACGGTAGGCTAACTACACACGATAACTTGAGAACTATGCTTTGACATCGGCGCTATCACTAAGCGAGACTACTACTATCGCCTACTTTCTTCTTTCGATTGGTCCACACCGGTGGCCAATCCCAAAGCTGAAATGACTCTCCTTTTAAACTTGGGGATAAGAACTACCCCTTGGCCTCCTTGACTGGTATTCGCATCCATTAATGATATCTAATCAAAACCGATTAAATGATAATGTACTAAATCTTAATCGAATAAACTACAACTTATCAACCTTACGAGATGGATCGAATCCCGAAGACTTCTCTTAACTCCTGTCGATTTGCTCCTAAGAACCATAATACACAGTCGATCATCACTTGGAACTCTTAATGTGGCCTATGGCCGAATATCACAAGTCACTTACCAAGCTTACCTATTTCCCGAATCACCACTTATTCCTGTTGAAACCCTTGCGCAATCACCCGTTTGAAGTGCAAACAAGAGTGTATTTGACAAAAAGAGAAAATGCTTGATCTTCGGCTTTTGAGACTTGCGACAAAAGAATAAGAATAAGGGTACTTGATATTCGGCTATGGCTTTCAAAAGAAGATGGGGTAGTCGGCTATTCAAGAATTAAAAAGAAAGGATTTGGGGTTGAAAGAAAATAAAAAGAAAAGAAGACTATGAGAGACTAAATTTCGGCACAAAGAAGTTAAAGAAGAAAAAGATATGAAGGATGATTACTCCCCCTTATAAAGAATTTGGCTACTACATCCTTGTTCTTATCAAACTCCAAATCCATCTCCTATTTTACCTCTTGATCACTTATTCAAGATAATTAAAATAAATCCATATTAATCTCTTCTTTATCTTGCACAAAATAATTAATCCACAATTATCCTACCTATTTAAAATAAAATAAACCATCACATTATCTTTTATCTATCTATCTAAAATAAAATAAAATATAATAAAATCTCATTTAATCTAAATGGAACCATAATTATCCTATATTAAAATAAATACTAGAAATAATCCCTTAACTATTTCCTATTAAATCCCTTAATCCTCTTCTTATTTATCACTTTAATAAAATAAATAATTATCCATCACATCTATCTCTCATCTTCCCATAAATAAAATAAATAAAATAAATAAAATAAAATCATATTAATCCAATTCTTCTAGCCAAAATTAAAAAGAAATAGCAGTGTTTATCCCTATCCACTTGAAAGACCAAAGTCCAAGCTTTTCCCTTCCCTGCCTTAACGTAAAAGCAAAAGAAAACCATACCTTGTGCTGCCTATGTGACTTGAGCACCAGACCTGCTAGAAACACCACAGGCTACCACCACTTTGCTGCTAGCTCCTTTGCGTCATAAACTCCCAACAATTCTTTTTAAGGCCTTCTTCTCCTTAGCGCCAATCTTGGAAAAATAAAACACTCTTCGCTGCCCACGGGACTCAAACCTGGCCCTTCAAGCTCCTTTTCCATAGCGTCCAAGCCACTCTACCCAGGCATTTTTTGTGATATAAACTCGCCCCAATTTCTTTTAAGACCTCCTTCACCTTGCTCCCCCCTTAACGCCAAAAGCAAAAAAATAAAACACTACTTGCAGCCACTTTACCAAGGCACTCTTTGTGACCAAAAACCACTTCATATTTCCTTAAAGCCGTCTTCAGTCCAACTTCCCTTCTTGCCGCAAAATACAAAAAAAAAAAAAAATAAAACACTCCTATGCTGCCCTCAAGACTCGACCCTCTTCCCTCCTGAAGCCCTCTTGCACCTTAGCGCCCCAAGCCACTTTGCCAATTAATTTCTTGTGTCCAAAACTCCACAAAATTTCCTTTAAGGCCTTGTAACATCCTGAATTAGGGTTTGTTTGAAAATTTAATTATTTGCTTCCCATGTGTGTGTGTGCTTGAAGAAATAAATACTATGATTTAGTTGGCATGTTCTAAGGTCTAGAAATAAACCCGAGCTAGGCTTGACTTAGGGTTAAAAATTTCTTTTTAAGTGCTTAAAGGAGGGAAGCTAGGTGAGATAGGGGTTAAGAAAATTTTTGAAAGGAACTTGACACAAAGAACTAATTGGCTAAGTGGTTCCATGCGCCACTTAAGTGTTGGAGGTGAAGAGGGCGCAGTCACAGGTTCAAGTGGCGGGAGGCGTTTACGCGTTTGTTTTTTGTATATGAGGTGATGGGCTTCAGTAGTAAGGCTTTAAAGTTTAATGAGGGGGTTTTATGACATGAAAGTCTAATGGGAGAAATGGCATGGGGCGTTGAAAGGAGGGCTGGGGCATGAGGTCGTTGGTTCGAACCTAAGAGGCAGCAAATGTTTTTATCTTTTTTATTTTTTACTGCTGGCGTGTATGGGAGAGTATTGGCTGCATGTTGGACTCTTAATTGATGAGATAAAGCTTAATATTTTTGCATATATTCGGCTGGAAGGGGGAGTTATTAGTGGTTTAATTGCTTTTAAATTGTTGAAGGTGATTAGGAGATTAATGTAAGATAAGTCTTGCATTATCTTTGATAATTAAAAGCTGAATTATCACAAAGAGGGGGAGGAATTGGCCGGCATTGGGACTCCTTAGGGGGCTATCCATAATTGGTTTTGTCATGGCAAAGGAGTGCAAAACTCATCAGCTATTCTTTTTCTTCTTCTCTCCAAACTGCTGCTGTCGAATTCTCCCTTGATTCTTAGCCAAAATTGTTCAAAAATTTCCAGCTTTTCTTGCTTCTTTTTAACTGAACCTACCTCTTTTTCTTCTCAAAATTCCAGCCCTTCTATCTTGTGCTGGCTGAATCTCTTAGGGGCTGTCAAACCTCTCTTTTGTAGTTCTCCAAGTGGCGTTGGGGTAAGTATTTTCTTTCTTAAAGAAATCGGGTTGGTTCTTCTCTTTTAGGATGGCCGAATGAGTCATAAAAATCACAAAGATGGTATTTCTTTGTTGTAGTTAACAACAAGGTGCGTTGTTGGAGACTATCGGGTGTTGATTTTTCAAAGGTAAGCCACCTACACTATTCGGCCATAGGCCACTTCCCATAGTTTCACTTATAGTCGATTCTAACAAGTGTTTGGTAGGGATCTCGACAAGCCAAGTGATAATTTTGGGATTTCGAATTATTTCGGTAAGTGGGGTAAGTGAATGGTTACATTCCGCCAAGGGCCCTTTTGTTGAGAATAAGTGCCTAAAAGTGAAACTAACATGTGCTATGAATCTAGGGACTATTCGGCCAAGGCCAATCAAGGCTTCCGAGATTTAGAATTATTTGGTAAGTGATGGTAAAATTCAGCCTAGGGCCATATTTCGGTTTTGAGTGCGATTAATCCTTCAGGATCTCTAGTTTAGCCGATTGGCTAATAGATCTAAAAATTCATGTGTTGGCCGATTGTAGGAGGAAACAATCTCTCGGGATTTCGCTAGTATTTTCGGGATTTGTTAAGTCTCACAAGTAATCAGGTGTGTAAACTCTTTACACACTTTATTAGTAGACTTTGCCATATTGTTGCTTTGTAATATTTATTGTAGTGATCTATGATATATGCTTGTGGGCTTAAGCAGGGATTTCGGGTAAGTCCCCTGTACGTGATCTATTGATATATGATTTGTATGCCATCACATGCTGTTAAATGCCATGCCTAAATACATGATATATATATAATTGATATGTAAAGCATGATGATGGTGGGATTAATGAGAGGAAGGGGATGATTTTATGGACTGTCGTTAGTGGTTTTGACCACAAGATGGGTTGGCCCCATCAGATTATTTGTGACCTATGTTCATCAGTGGTTTTGACCACACCGATTGATAATTTGCGACTAAGTCCCAGTGGTTTGGTACCACCAGTGGTTTTGACCACACTTGATAATTTGTGACCTATGGTCATCAGTGGTTTTGACCACACAATGGGTTGGCCCCATCATTTAATTTGTGACTCTAGTCACCAGTGGTTTTGACCACAGTGGTTTTGACTACACGAGGTAGTTAAGGAGTATGGATGGTTAGGTTGGGTTGCATGTGCATGTTTATTAATAAATGTGTATGAGTTGTATTTTCCGGGCGGGGGATTTACACACTAAGTCTTGGTGACTCACCCCCTTCCATTACCATTTTGAGATGAGTAGATCGCGGTGATGGAGCCGGAGAGGACTCGAGGTGGCCATGCTTATCAGAGGATTTGAAATTACTTTGTTTAGTTAATCTTATTTATTTTCTAAGTCTTTTTATTTTGGGATTGTAATAAGGCCGCTATTATTATTTTGGATGTTTATTTTACTGTTCTACTTTACTTATGTTATACTACAAAAGATATTTTTAAATGTTAAGTAAACCGGTTAAAAGTAACCTTTCAAACTTTATAAACTTCTACGGGGTTTTTTAAAGATGTTACCATCGGGTAACAAAGATAAACTAAGCCAACTATATCTATAAAAAGCCCAACTGAGTTTTCAAAACCCTGATTCAAAAACCTTAGCCATATTTTAACAAGTCTTCACCAGAAAATCAATGTCTTTCAAAATTATTTTACTCCGTGACATACCAGATCTGGTTAGGGCTCATGGGCTGGGTTTGGGGTGTTACATTTTTGGTATCGAGCAGGTTCAAAACTTCTTTGTGGGGGCCCAAGGCCAAAAATGTTTTGGTTGTGATAGTAGGCCTTATTAGAATGTTTTGAAACTGTTTTTGGCTTGAACAACATGGCACCGAGTCTCCGGAACCTATCCGCCCAGGTAAGTACTTCTATCCATTTTTGTGAATATTTGATGAAGGGTAGAAGGGTAAATTGGGAACGTAGACTATTAGAATAGGAATTATTAAACCCTAGGGCTAGCATACCTCAACTAAGCATAAGATTTAATAATTACCTAAACAACCCTGAGAGTTGTCACTAAGCAAGGGATGTGGCAATCGTTATATGCATGTCTAGGATTAGATTCGGTGGGGGCCCGGTATTTAAGCAGTCCTCGTGACTCACCTCCTACTCACTTGAATCCTACACAGTGCGTAGTAACGGTTCATCCTAATGAGACAACACACTCACAAAGTTAAACTTAATAACTAAAACCCGAAAGGGACTAGCCGTTTTGTTTTTGAAATAATTAAAATCTTGTTTAAAAAAAAAATAAAATACCCCTCAGTTTGAAAAATGACTAAAATACCCCTGGCTTGAAAATTACCAGATACCCTCCATATGAAAAATTTTCTAATAGAAATTTCCAAAATATCCCTCTTTTGAGAAATCACTTAGAACCCAATTTTTAGAAATCATTTTATGAAAATACCCTGATTATGTGAAATTACTAAAATACCCTTAGGGGTAAAATTACGAAAACGCCCTTGAATTATGAAATTCCCAAAATGCCCATAGTTTTAATCAAAAATTTCATCACATAAAAAGTGCCCAAAAACCTTAAATTGCAAAAGCATCATGATTTTAGAAAATTATAAAATTGCCCCTAACCGACAAAATTACCATAATGACCCTAAATTTCAAAAATTTTTACAATACCATCAATCTGGGAAATAAATTCTTAGGAAGAACCTTCAAAGTTTTACAACTTTTGAAATATCTCTGATTTGCTAAATTTTACAAATTCACCCCGATTTATGAAAAATTACCAAAATGCGCCTGAACTTCAAAATTACCGAAATACCCCCAAAATTTAAAAATTTTCAAAATACCCTGGGAGTTTAAGAGTTCTAAAATACTTTATGACAAAATCATCCGAAAATTTTTATTTCTGAGAAATTACAAAAATACCCCCGTAGGACAAATTACGAAAATACCCCTGGGTAGTGGAAAAATAATCACCATGAAAACTACAACGTCTCTTTGAATGAATGAATGGAAAACTGTGTGCATGTATGATACGAAAGAACCACTCCTAAAAATCTTGTCATAAAATTTCTTCGGGGATAACCAAGTGAAATACTAATGCATAAAATTCTTAAGCAGATAAACGCAGTCATTAGAATGAGTTCAAGAGGTCGTGGACGTCTGCCGCGTGGCCGTGGTAGGGGTAGGATGACCTTGTCCGAGCCAGCAAGGTCTGAACATAGGTCTGGAAATGAGATACCAGATCTGTCGGTGGCAGAAACTAAGTTCCAAGATCAGACCGGTGGTAATGATGTGGTATCTCAAGCTGTATTACGGGTTTTGAAATGAGTTGCTGAGGCTGGCGGGGGTGCAGGAGCCCATAAATCTATAGTTGAACGACTCCGGGCTAACGGAGCAGAAATATTTAGAGGAGTTTTTGGAGTGACGCCCAGTGCGGCGGAATATTGGTTGGAATCCACTGAAAGGATTGTGGGTGACTTGGATTTCACAGCTGAGGAGAAGTTGAAGGGTATCATCTCTTTGCTACGGGATGAGTCTTATCAGTGGTGGCTCACCGTAAGGGATGGAACGGTGGCAGAAAATCTAACCTGGGAATTCTTCAGAGATGCTTATCAGAAAAAATATATCGGAACTAGCTACGTGGATGCACAGCGGAAGGCTTTCTTGAATCTGGTTCAAGGCAATAAGACGGTGGCAGAATATGAGGCCGAGTTCCTCCGATTGAGTAGATATGCTCGTGGTATTGTGGAGTACCGAGCATGAGCGCTGTGTTAGATTCAAGGATGGGCTGAGAGATGAGCTGAGAATGATGATAGCTCCATAACAATAACGGGAGTTCACAGTCTTAGTGGAGAAATCAAAAGTTACTGAAGGGGTAAGACAGTCTGTCAGACGGAACCAAGATCGAATTGGAATAAGAGGAGCTCTAAACCTTCAAAGTTTTCTGGTAATCAGTAAAAGAGGACAAGGTTTGAAGGGTCGAATCAAGCTGTTAGGCCTGCTGCTGCTGCCAATACTCAATGGCCGCCACAATGTGCTCGGTGTGGTAAGTCTCACAATGGGGAGTGTTGGAATGGTAATCAGGGATGCTTCGAATGTGGGTCTATGGAGCATCGAGTTAGAGACTATCTAAAGAAAGTAGCTAGACTGAGATCTGAGGGTCAAGATTGGGCATCGAATGTAAAGGATAACTAATGACCTCGGAGGGTTGTGGTGCCGGAAGAGGAGGTAATGGTCTTTGGCAGAGGTCATGGGGCACCGAGGGGAAATACTGGTGGTACTGAGGCTAGACAACCTGGTTTGGTCTATGCCGCGAGGCGTCAATAGGAGGGTGACACACCAGACATCATAACCGGTATGTTCCTGATCTTTGGTGTGCCCTATAATACTCTGATTGACATTGGCTCCACTCACTCATACATTGCTAGTAGCGTAGTGGAAACTTTGCATCTAGACTCTGAGCTTACTTCTGGAAGATGACTATATTAAGCCCCCTAGGTCACTCTGTAAAGTAAGTAGACTCTATAGGGACGTACCCCTAGAACTCCAAGGGGTCGTATTTTTGGCTGATTTGATGGAACTACCGTTTTGAGAGTTTGACCTAATTCTCGGGATGGATTGGCTAGTAAAGTATCAAGCTAGTCTGGATTGCGCGGCGAAGCGCATGGTGTTAAAGACCATGGAAGGAGAAGAGGTGGTGATGATAGGTAAAATGAGGAATTACCTATCTAATGTGGTTTTTGCGTTGAAGGCGAAAAGAATGGTGAAGAAGGGTTGTGAAGCATATGTAGTTCATGTTTGTGCCTTGGAAGCTAGGGATATTGCTGTGGGAGATGTCCGGACTATAAGGGACTATGTGGATGTGTTTCCAGAGGAACTTTCGAGACTACCTCCGGACCGTGAGGTTAAATTTGGTATCGACTTGCTACCCAGAACCACGCTCGTATCTATAGCTCCGTATCGGATGGCCCCGAAAGAATTGGTAGAGTTGAAGGCGCAGATTCAGGAACTGTTGGATAGAGGGTTCATCCGACCAAGTGTATCACCGTGGGGAGCTCCAGTGCTGTTTGTCAAGAAGAAGGATGGGACGATGAGGATGTGTATAGACTACCGACAACTGAACAAGTTGACAATAAAGAACCGGTATCCTTTGCCCAGGATTGATGATATGTTCGATCAACTCAAAGGGGCATCGGTGTTTTCTAAGATTGACCTTAGGTCAGGGTACCATCAGCTAAAGGTGAAGGAGGCTGATGTCCACAAGACGGTATTCCGTACTCGGTATGGCCACTACGAGTTTCTAGTAATGCCTTTTGGTTTGACGAATGCACCGGCAGCGTTTATGGGCATGATGAACTGAGTTTTCCAACCCTATCTAGATCGGTTCATCGTGGTCTTCATAGACGACATTTTGGTGTACTCGAAGATGAAGGAGGAGCATGATGCACATCTTCGTGTGGTTCTACAAGTTCTAAGGGAGAAACAGTTGTACGCTAAGTTCAGCAAATGTGAGTTCTGGCTCAAGGAGGTAACTTTTCTAGGACATGTTGTTTTGACCGAGGGAATCAGGGTGGATCCCCGTAAGATTGAGGCGGTGTTGGAGTGGAAACCACCAAAGTCAGTTACAAAAATTTGGAATTTTCTTGGGTTGGCAGGATATTATAGGAGATTCGTGGAGAATTTCTCCTTAATCGCAGCGCCGTTGACTAAGCTGTTGAGAAAAGGGGTTCCGTTTGTGTGGGCTAAGAAGCAGCAGGAGAGTTTTGATAAGCTGAAGAGGATTCTGACAGAAGCACCGGTTTTAATCCAACCTGAGGCCGGTAAAGAGTTCACTGTATACTGTGATGCATCACATACTAGATTAGGGTGTGTATTGATGCAAGAAGGGAAGGTGGCCACTTATGCGTCACGGCAGTTAAGGCCTCACGAAGTTAATTATCCGACACACAATCTGGAATTGCCTGCTGTAGTTTTTGCTCTGAAGATCTGGAGGCACTACCTGTACGGGGAGAAGTCGGTGGTGTACACAGATCATAAAAGTCTGAAGTACCTCTTGACTCGTAAAGATTTGAATCGAGGCGCAGAGGTGGATTGAGTTGTTGAAGGACTACATCGCTCAATCGAATACCATCCGGAAGGCTAATGTAGTAGCTGATGCCTTGAGCCGAAAGGTGGTGGCAGATTTACGAGCTATGTTTGCTCACCTAAGTCTTTATGAGGACGGGAGCCTTTTGGCAGAATTGCAAGTGAAGCCTTCTTGGATTGATGAGGTCAAAGAAATGCAGTTGACCGACGAAGCTTTGAGTACTCGGAGATTGCAAGTGCAGAATGGGGAGGCTGAAGGTTTTAGTTTGGGTAGTGATGGAGTAATGTACTTTCAGGGGAGAGTGTGCATGCCTAAGGACGATGAGTTGAGGCAGCAAATCCTTAAAGAAGCTCATAGCAATGCATACGCTATGCACTCGGGGAGTAGCAAGATGTATCGGGATTTAAGGGAGCAGTTTTGGTGGCCGGGTCTGAAGTGGGAAGTAACCGAGTTGGTAGGCAAGTGTCTGACATGCCAGCAAGTTAAGGCTGAGCATCAATTGCCATTGAAATTTATACTAGGTAAAGATCCCACAGTGGAAGTGGGAGGAGATTACTATGGATTTTGTCAGTGGTCTTCCCCTTACGCCCAGTAAGAAAGATGCAGTTTGGGTGGTAGTAGACCGGTTAACTAAGTCGGCCCATTTCATACCGGTAAGGGTTGACTACTCGCTTCAGAAGTTAGCCAAGCTATACATCGCAGAGATAATATGGTTGCATGGAGTACCAGTGTCCATTATTTCGGACCGAGATCCTCGGTTCACGTCAAGATTTTGGAAGGCCTTGCATCAGGAGTTAGGCACGAAGTTGAATTTCAGCACGGCTTTCCATCCGCAGTCCGATGGACAATCTGAGAGGGTAATCCAAGTGTTGGAAGACATGTTGAGGGGTTGTGTTTTGGATTTCCGTGGTAGTTGGGAGGAGTACCTACCTTTGGCAAAGTTCGCTTATAATAATAGTTATCAAGCGAGCATTCGGATGGCACCGTATGAGGTATTCAGATGGTCGTAAATGCCACACTCCTACATCTTTGGGCGTAACTAGGAAAACGTCGGATGTTGGGTCCGAGTTAGTAGAGAGACAGAGGATAAGGTTAAAGTAATTGGGCTCGTCTTGAGGCGCCGACAGGCAGAAATCCTACGCCGATCTCAAGTGCAGAGAGGTTGAATATGCAGTGGGTGATAAGGTCTTCTTGAAGGTATCACCTTGGAAGAAGGTGCTGAGGTTTGGCCGAAAGGGCAAGCTAAGCCCTAGATTCATCAGACCGTACACAGTGTTGAAACACGTGGGACCGGTAGCTTACCAGCTTGAGTTACCGGCAGAGTTGAGCCAAATCCATGATGTCTTCCATGTCTTGATGCTGAGGCGCTATCGATCAGATCCCTCACACGTTGTGCCGGTTGAGGAAATTGAAGTAAACCCGGACCTGTCTTTCGAGGAGGAGCCGGTACAAATCTTGGATCGTGATGTCAAAGTTCTACGTAGCAAGTCATTGCCTTTGGTAAAGGTGTTATGGTGGAATCATGGTACGGAGGAGGCCACATGGGAACCCGAGGATGTGATGCAGCAGCAATACCCCCAACTCTTCTAATTCAGGTAATTTCGAGGCCGAAATTCTTTTAAGGGGGTAGAACTGTAACATCCTGAATTAGGGGTTGTTTGAAAATTTAATTATTTGCTTCCCATGTGTGTGTGTGTGCTTGAAGAAATAAATACTATGATTTAGTTGGCATGTTCTAAGGTCTAGAAATAAACCCGAGCTAGGCTTGAATTAGGGTTAAAAATTTCTTTTTAAGTGCTTAAAGGAGGGAAGCTAGGTGAGATAGGGGTTAAGAAAATTTTCGAAAGGAACTTGACACAAAGAACTAATTGGCTAAGTGGTTCCATGCGCCACTTAAGTGTTGGAGGTGAAGAGGGGCGCAGATCACAGGTTCGAGTGGCAGGAGGGGCGTTTTGCATTTTGTTTTTTTTTTTATATGAGGTGATGGGCTTAAGTAGTAAGGCTTTAAAGTTTAATGAGGGGGTTTTATGACATGAAAGTCTAATGGGAGAAATGGCATGGGGCGTTGAAAGGAGGGCTGGGGCATGAGGTCGTTGGTTCGAACCTAAGAGGCAGCAAATGTTTTTATTTATTTATTTTTTTTTTGCTGTTGGCGTGTATGGGAGAGTATTGGCTGCATGTTGGACTCTTAATTAATGAGATAAAGCTTAATATTTTTGCATATATTCGGCTGGAAAGGGGAGTTATTAGTGGTTTATTTGCTTTTAAATTGTTGAAGGTGATTAGGAGATTAATGTAAGATAAGTCTTGCATTATCTTTGATAATTAAAAGCTGAATTATCACAAAGAGGGGAAGGAATTGGCCGGCATTGGGACTCCTTGGGGGGCTGTCCATAATTGGTTTTGTTATGGCAAAGGAGTGCCAAAACTCATCAGCTATTCTTTTTCTTCTTCTCTCCAAACTGCTGCTGCCGAATTCTCCCTTGATTCTTAGCCAAAATTGTTCAAAAATTTCTAGCTTCTCTTGCTTCTTCTTAACCGAACCTACCTCTTTTTCTTCTCAAAATTCCAGCCCTTCCATCTTGTGCTGGCCGAATCTCTTAGGGGCTATCAAACCTCTCTTTTGTAGTTCACCAAGTGGCGTTGGGGTAAGTATTTTCTTTCTTAAAGAAATCGGGTTGGTTCTTCTCTTTTAGGATGGCCGAATGAGTCATAAAAACCACAAAGATGGTATTTTTTTTGTTGTAGTTAACAACAAGGTGCGTTGTTGGAGACTATCGGGTGTTGATTTTTCAAAGGTAAGCCACCTACACTATTCGGTCATAGGCCACTTCCCATAGTTTCACTTATAGCCGATTCTAACAAGTGTTTTGTAGGGATCTCGACAAGCCAAGTGATAATTTTGGGATTTTGAATTATTTTGGTAAGTGGGGTAAGTGAATGGTTACATTCTGCCAAGGGCCCTTTTGTTGAGAATAAGTGCCTAAAAGTGAAACTAACATGTGCTATGAATCTAGGGACTATTCGGCCAAGGCCAATCAAGGCTTCCAAGATTTAGAATTATTTGGTAAGTGATGGTAAGATTCGGCCTAGGGCCATATTTCAGTTTTGAGCGCGATTAATCCTTCGGGATCTCTAATTTAGCCGATTGGCTAATAGATCTAAAATTCATGTGTTGGCCGATTGTAGGAGGAAACAATCTCTGGATTTCGCTAGTATTTTCGGATTTGTTAAGTCTCACAAGTAATCAGGTGTGTAAACTCTTTACACACTTTATTAGTAGACTTTGCCATATTGTTGCTTTGTAATATTTATTGTAGTGATCTATGATACATGCTTGTGGGCTTAGCGAGGATTAGGGTAAGTCCCCTGTACGTGATCTATTGATATATGATTTGTATGCCATCACATGCTGTTAAATGCCATGCCTAAATACATGATATATATAATTGATATGTAAAGCATGATGATGGTGGGATTAATGAGAGGAGGGGGATGATTTTATGGACTGTCGTCAGTGGTTTTGACCACAAGATGGGTTGGCCCCATCAGATTATTTGTGACCTATGGTCATCAGTGGTTTTGACCACACCGATTGATAATTTGCGACTAAGTCCCAGTGGTTTGGTACCACCAGTGGTTTTGACCACACTTGATTATTTGTGACCTATGGTCATCAGTGGTTTTGACCACATGATGGGTTGGCCCCATCATTTAATTTGTGACTCTAGTCACCAGTTGTTTTGACCACCAGTGGTTTTGACCACACGGGGTAGTTAAGGAGTATGGATGGTTAGGTTGGGTTGCATGTGCATGTTTATTAATAAAATGTGTATGAGTTGTATTTTTCGGACAGGGGATTTACACACTGAGTCTTGGTGACTCACCCCCTTCCATTACCATTTTGCAGATGAGTAGATAGCGGTGATGGAGCCGAGAGGACTCGAGGCGGCCATGCTTAGCAGAGGATTTGAAATTACTTTGTTTAGTTAATCTTATTTATTTTCTAAGTCTTTTTATTTTGGGATTGTAATAAGGCCACTATTATTATTTTGGATGTTTATTTTACTGTTCTACTTTATTTATGTTATACTACAAAAGATATTTTTAAATGTTAAGTAAACCGGATAAAAGTAACCTTTCAAACTTTATAAACTTCTACAGGTTTTTTTAAAGATGTTACCATCGGGTAACAAAGATAAACTAAGCCAACTATATTTATAAAAAGCCCAACTGAGTTTTCAAAACCCCGATTCAAAAACCTTAGCCATATTTTAACAAGTCTTCACCAGAAAATCAATGTCTTTCAAAATTATTTTACTCTGTGACATACCAGATCCGGTCAGGGCTCATGGGCCGAGTTTGGGGTGTTACAGGCCTCCTTGCCTAGTTTCCCCTTTTCACTTAAAATTCCAATATCTTCCAAAGTTTTTCCCCTTCACCTAAAGTTCTCAAAAACTCCTAAAATATATCCAAACACACTCCAAGCCTACTGTCACTTCAATTATACACTAAATGCATAACCCCAAATTCGGGATGTTACACACCTAATAGGTCCAACTTGCACTAACGTCGTTCTCTTATTCCCAAAAATTTTAAATGTTCCTACGCCTAAGGCCCAATCCTACTTGGCCCAACTTTGGGATGTTACAAGACTAATTATAAGTCCTTTCAAAATCTTATGCTTAGAAAAACATGCTTACTACCATTATCAGGGTTTTTTACTGAAATAGGATAGGAAAAAAAATCCAAAATGGGATGGGTTTTTCATTACTTACCGAAATAGGGTAACCAGGGTGATCACGCCACTCCCATAGGTGGCACTACCCTGGTGTCAGCCCCCCGCAGCAAAATTGAATGAAAACTGTTAGAATAGTTAAATGAAATGAACAACAGAGGGCTGCAGCAAAAAAAGAAAAAAAGTTAGAAACCGACAGAAGCTGAACAATGGCATGGCAGAGGCGGCACCAAGCCTGGACAATGGCCTGCCAGAGGCGACACCAGGCCTGGACAATGGCCTCCCAGAGGCGGCACCAATAGCAGATAATTCAGCCCCCCAAAATGTGAAGCAAGAAGCAGAAGCAGCATAAAAAGAAGCAGAAAAAGAAGAAGAAGAAGAAGAAGGTGGTGCTAAAAAAAGAAAGAGGAAGAAGAAAGAAAGAAGAAAGAAAGAAGAAAGAAAGAAGAAAGAAGGAAGAAAGAAAGATCAGAGGGAAGAAAAAAAAGAAGGAAACTTAGGTATAATTTTTTTTAAACAATGCTTGTGTTTAGTTTAGTTTAGTTTATAGCTATTATTAGTTAGTTAGTTTAGTTAGTTAGTTAGGATTAGTAGGTTAATTAGTATTTTAGTTAGTTATTTAGTTAGTTATATTATTATTGTTAGGTAGTTAGAAACCCTAAAAAAATTTTTGTTAGTTAGTATATTAATATGTTAGTTAATATATTAGTTAGTAAATTGTTAGTATATTAATATGTTAGTTAAAAACCCTAAAAACCGTAAAATAATATATTGTTAGTTAGTATGTATATTAATATGTTAGTTAGTATATTGTTAGTATATTAATATGTTAGTTTAAAACCCTAAAATAATATATTATTAGTTAGTATGTATATTAATGTGTTAGTATATTAATATGTTAGTTAAAACCCTAAAATAATATATTGTTAGTTAGTATGTATATTAACGTGTTAGTATATTAATATGTTACTTTAAACCCTAAAATAATATATTGTTAGTTAGTATGTATATTAATGTGTTAGTATATTAATATGTTAGTTTAAAACCCTTAGAACCTTAAAATAATATATTGTTAGTTAGTATATTAATACGTTAGTATATTACTCCAAAAGTTAATATTTTAGTTAGTATATTTTAGTTAGTATTATTAATATTGCTAGTATAGTAAAAAACCTAATTATTATTTTTGTTATTTTTAAATTTTTATTTTTTAAAGCTATTTTGTTTGTTTATTTTGTTAGTAAGTTATGTGTTTATATTAATTAATTTTTATTGTGAATGTTATGTTTTAAATTTTGTTTGAGAAATTTTGTTTATTTTTTAATAGATTGACCATTGAAGATGGATGATCAGTTTTTCGTATGCATTTATTTCGATGGAATCATCTTGACAACAATCGTTGGATGCATATTTGAATGTCGGCAACAAATAGCAATGAGATTTAATAGAAATATCTCGTTGGATGATATGAAGGGAAGGATTAACGCAAAAATTGTTAGACATTGTGGGAGAACGATTTCGAGAATTTTCTACAAGTTTCCAGTTTCAACAGATCCGATCAAATTCACAAAAATGGAACTTGTAGACGACGAAGACGTGGAGACAATGATCGCTCTTTACTGTGGGAATGGGAGTAACAAAAATGCACCAATTCACTTATTTGCTGAGTTAGCCGGTATTGAGCAAAATGAAGACATCAATGCATATGGTGAAGAGCATAGGGCTCAAAAACTGTGCATGGTGCCTCCAATATCGTATGTGGATGTCGACTCGACTATACATGGGATCGATATCGATCTTAATTTTACACCCGATATTGATGTCGTTGGTGATTATGGACACGATAGTTGTGATCATTGTGAGGAAGAGGTCGATATTGACAGTGATCCCGATATGGATGATATACCTAATGATATTGACGATGAAGATGTGAATGACGATGGGAACATTAGTGCATCTTCTGTCGGGAACCAGATGCGATGTATTATGATACACAATAATCCTGGGCCACACATGTCGCTCATAGACCCCAACGCAGCGCGTGTAACTGAGTTTCCAGAGTACCCTAAAATATATCCTGCTCACCGGCTCACCGTAAATTCTGATCATGAGGAGTTATTTGTATGCCAGGGATTCAGAAGTAAAGAGGAGTGCGTATCTGCTATTAAACGGTATAGCATGGATATATCAGTGGATTACAAAGTTGTAGAGTCTAAATCGACAATATATATTGCGGAGTGTTGGAAGGCAGCAGAAGGCTGCAATTGGCAGATACGATCTGCATTCATTCAAAAATTGCAGATGTGGGAGATAAGAAAATTGGTTGATCCTCACACATGTAGATCGACATTTATGACAGAAGATTATCAAAAACTTGATTCCAACACTATATGTACGTGTATCATGACAATGGTGAAGGACATGCCGACTATTAAAGTTTCAGTACTGATTGCTGAAATACAAGCACGATTTTAGTATCGAGTATCATATCAAAAGGCGTGGATAGCTAAACAGATGGCAATGGAACAATTGTATGGGGATTACGATTCATCGTATAGCGAGCTACAGGGATGGATAGCTGCTATACGGGAGTACATACCGATAACTGTGATTGAGTTACAGACACGACCTTGTTACGGCCCAAATGACCAATTACAGCCGGGGAAAAGAATTTTTCATCAGATGCTCTGGACGTTTGGTCCATGTGTACGGGCATTTCCACACTGCAAGCCGTTTGTGCAGGTGGATGGAACATGGCTATACGTAAAATATACACAGATCTTACTTATTGCGGTTGCTCAAGATGATAATAGAAACGTGCTCCCAATAGCGTTTGCAATAGTAGATAAAGATAATATGGAATCCTGGGAATTCTTCCTTACCAACCTGCGGAGGTATGTTATTAGCAACGAAATATTTGCACCATCTTTGATAGAGGGAAAGGATTAATTGCCGTAATTAGGCGTTCCGGTGTGCCATGGAGATCCGTTTACTGCATCCGTCACATTACGGCTAACTTTCTTCGAGAGTATAAGAATGCAAACTAGAAGAGAGAAGTGGTGAAAATGGGTAAAGGATAACCTTATATTTTCAATATAAGTTTAATGTTTTTATGTTATCCAGTTACCGTAACTTATATTTTTTAAAACATGTACAGCGGACGAGTTAGAGCCACATATTTTTCGCCAAATGATGACTCAACTTGAGAGTGACATGGAAGGTCAAACGAAAAAATCTTTCCGGGAGTGGTTGGGGACAATGGAGCTGTGGCAATGGACTCAAAGTTTTGACGAGGACTTTCGTTATGGTCAAATGACCACAAACTTGGTAGAGGGGTCAACACTATGTTGTTGAAAACACGACATCTTCCGATTTCATCTGTCTTCTCGGCTATATTCTATAGGTTGGCAACCTTGATGCCAAGAATGGGTGAACAACAAGTCAACCAGATGGATGCGGGACACGTGTTTGTGGAAGATGTCAGGGATGCATTGATTGCAAACTGTCAGATTGCGAGGTCGATGACTGTAGAAATATATTCACGATGAATGGAAACTTTTTGAGTTATGGAGTCCATCGGTCATTGACCGAGCTTGCCACCTAGGTCTTATAGAGTCGATCTTCGGAACAGACAGTGTGAATGCAGGAGGTTCTAAACACTTCATTATCCGTGCGCACATGTTGTGGCAGCGTGTGCTAAAGCAAACCTTAGTGTTGATCTTTTGTCGATGATGTGTACACGCTACAGCATACGTTGCGTGTCTAGAAAAATGAGTTTCTTGTCCTGCCCGACCTGTCTACATAGGAGGTGCCTCGGACGACTTTCGAGCTTGTCCCAGACAGAGCGCTATGCAGGAATCCGAGAGGTCATCCACAATCATCCAGAATCCGTAATGAAATGGATATTAGGGAGAAATCCAATGGTAAGCACTGTGGAATATGTAGGTTAGGTGGTCATAATCGAAGTAAATGCCTGTAGCAAAACTATCATGTTGGACAATCGTCACGAGCGACAGGGAATTGAGCTTATTCAGATTAACATGTTTTGTATTCTGATTTTGAGCTCTCTCCATTTTCAGTTTATGCATGATCAAATAAGGTTGGTATTTAAGCTTAATTTCATTAATTTCAACATATTTGAGATTGTTATCATGCATATTAACTAGCCCATTTTTTAATTTGTGTTTTGGTTGTATGTTTCAAATATGGCCATGGATAGAAATTGGGTGATTATGTGAATTATGATGGTTTATATTATAAATGAACTAGATTTATTAGATTTCTTTAGAATTTTAGATGGATTTTGGTATTAATGTGGTTTGATAAAAAGAAAATTTTAGAAAGGATTAATTAGTTAAATAAATGGAAAAAATGAGTTGGAAAAAGGGTAATGAGCATTTGGCCCTTGGTATCTGTGTATTATGGTTAGAAGATTTGGTAATTTCAATGAAGGTATGAGTTAATTATTATTTCTTGAATATTTCGGTAATTCAAGGTGGAGTATAGAATTTGGTAAGGACAAATGTGCTATCTATCAATATATGATGGTGCTATATGGAGATAAGTAAAGTATGAGACTGTTCATTCGAATGAATAAAGGTTACTATTGGATCAAATTTTTGATTGATTAGTTACTTGATAAAATTGATTTATATATATAATTGTATACGAATGGATTGTTTGGATCTTACTATGCTTTGGAAGCTTATTTCGTTTGTGGTTGATGGTATTTTTTTGTAGATTCATTTGGAGAGTTTGTCTTCTGCTCAGAACCATGGTTGAAGCTCATCACATTATCAACCAAGTCTTGGTATCTCTTTTGTATACAAACTTTAGACCAATGGAATGTATAGGCTAGCATATGATTTTGATAAATCTTGAAGTTGTAATTACAAGCCATGCAAAAATGGCTAGTTAAAATACTTGAGTCTATGCAAGTTTAATTATGACTTATATAAATATTTGTATTGATATTTATTTATATAAATATATAATGATCATTTAAATGGTTAATATATATATCATGTTTATACTAGGACTGATTTTGGTCCTAATTTGATGATTGTGTTTGTGTTCAGTGAGCTGTAGGTGTTATGTCCTAAAATCTTGTTACTAAATTTTAAAGCTCCAAACAATCAAAAATTATAGCAATATTAAGTAATCATAGCGACCATATACATGACCAAAAATCAAACTTAAATATTCCATCGCATGTTCAAATCTTGTTACGAAATTTTATAGCTGCAAATAATCAAGTTAATTTTATGCAAATAAAGTACAAACATCGTAATATTTACAAATACAAAATACAAGAAAATCAAAACCGCAAGAAACACCTAAAACTGATGGTTCGATGGTGTAGTCCTCAGTGTTACTTCTGCGGTGGTCGACGTTCATGTCGTGGGTGCCCTCGACGACCAACATCCTCTTCAGTCTCCGGTGTGGGTTCGGGTGGGGGTCCAGGTGGGGGTGTGCTAAACATGGCCGAAAAATCATGTGGCTCAAAGGGCATAGATGAACTCAAGCCAGAAGGAGTGCCCTGCTGCAGTGGATACGACCCAGGGGGCCTGATGTCCTGCAGTGGATACGAGCTGGGTGTGCTGTACTACGGTGTGTACGATCTGAATATATCAAGCCCGTACTGGTATCCACCTCTTGACGAGCCCGAAAAGTAGTCATTGCTCGGCACATATGGATGATACGAATGTGCATCCGAATGTGAATGTGATTGCTCAGGCTCCGGCTCAGGCTCAGGCTCCGGCTCGAGATTAGGATCTGCAGCTGCCTCGGCCTCCATATCTGCCACTGGCTCGTATGCCCCATGTCGCTGCATGTGGGGGACTAGAGTCGACTACCCTCCGAGTATATATGGCTTCCCCATACTAGAGTACCATTGTATGTACTCTAATGGAGGTTGAAGACCGGAAGCCATATCCATCCGGGGCATTCGGGACATGCGATCATTCCACACTACAATAAATTGGCAATGCCTAACCCCCCAATCCAAGTCTTGTCTCCCTCTCTTATTTTTGCAATGAACCTCTCCCACCTAGCATGGCAGATCCGGGATATATTGGACGCAACCAAATTACTGCAGCACTCGGTCCCCGTGATACCACTCAACTACATTGAAACAAACAATTGGTGCATTTGTGCACCACATATACGAGTGGATATAGGCGGACGGGGGTATAACGGCTGCAATTTCATGGTCTACGGTATGGCATCCATATAAACTGCACGATTAATAATATTGTTAAAATTAAACACGGTGTGCGTAAGATATATAAACTACCACATAACCAATATTGGAATCGCTTACCCCTTCCCCGGCATGTTGTTCAATCATAAGCCGGTATATCGGGACTGTAACACCCCTAACCCGTATCCGTCACCGAATTAGAGTTATGAGGTATTACCAATTGAAACACAACTCAGAACAGGCATTTATATTTAAATATTTAATAATAAATCATATCACATTACAACAATGCTATACATAGCCTTAATAACATTATAACATACGCATGTCACTGTAATCACATTTAATATTTATGTATGAAAAGATCAATTCATAATATAACAAATTCGCATGTTTTATAATCAAACCAAAGTACATATCTTGAATCATTCAAACAAAATAAAGTTCTATACTTTGCCATTACAACCAAATCATATTAACCTATGTATATTCGAACATATAATCATCTTATGCCTAGTATGCATTAAGACATCCATTAATTGAATATTGTTAATTAACCATTATCAAACTTACTATATACTTAGTCATTTTAGTATATCATTAACCAAATAAACCACATATCTAATCATTCATTTTGTATGCCATTTGAATATAATACTATTTATCTTAGATAACTCATATAGCATATCCATCATTTAGATAGGTAAATGGTGCTCCTAATCATGCTTCCTTTCAAAACCAATAAATACACACACATATATATATAATGTATTAACCACATGTCCATTACTTAACATAATATAACTTATAAATATATATATTCAAGATTGTCCATTCAAATTATTATCACATCATGCAACCAAATTTCATATCTAAACTCAATACCAAATCCATTTACCACATATTTAACTATTTATCACAAGTATATAACTAAACACTCATACTTAACATCCTCAATTCAAACCAACTTATTAAGGACTTAATGAGTAAACAACACTTTATACCTATTTATTTACTTTGAACATATATATATATATATTCAACTTTAGTCCATTTAATAAATAGATCAACCCATCACACAATGCTCAACACATAAACATTTACATATCACTAAACCGAGTTCAATATGTCCAAATCATAACATCATGCTTACTTACCTATCATGAACTTATACCATAAACAATATGCATAAGTATAAACTCATTTCCAATGACCATCACAACCAAAAACACGGAACCCAAATCAATCAAAAGAAGATAAGCCATTTTCGCATGGCCACTATTCCTTCTTTTTACTTTGCTATACATGCCATATATTAAAATTTTCAACTTAGTAAAATACCAAAGGAAAGCGCCGATAGTGTGAGTAGTCTTCTTGACGATCCCCGAGCTCGTAATGTATATCCAAATCTATAAATAGAATGAACAAGAATACACACGAGTAAGCTATTAAAGCTTAGTAAGTCTTAAGAAAACTTAACAAATCAATTGAATAATCAATCAAATTAAACCGACAATTTGTAACATTAATTTATTTACATAACACATATGAATTATTATAGCCAAATGCCTATATCCTTTCATAGTCAAAACATTTATCATTATCTACTTTAAAAGTAGAACTTATCAAATGCACATTGATTAATAATTATACATATGTATACCTCCATATACAACCAAATAACAATTTCCATATAAATATGCATAGTAAGCCCACATAACCGAATGTATGCATTAATGTAATCTCACATATCCGAAAATATATATGTATATATTTCACATGACCAAATGAATATACACAAAATTCCACGAATCAATATATAAACAAAAATTTTCCACATAATCAAGATGCCAATATACAAACACATTACCTATCACTTACTTATTCGACATGGATCACATATAACATGTACTTATGTAAATACGCACCTTATGGCGGAATTAATCTAATTCATTTAAATAAGCTTTAGCTCGCTCAATGGCCACCATAACTCAATCATTTCATAAACATAAACTCAGATTATAGATCACAAGTATAAAACACCGCTAGGCATAAGCCCGAATTACACACCGGCACTAAGCCCGCTAGACTAAAAGTCGATATTCATTCACCCATTATAAGCCCGCTAGACCGAGGTCCGATATTTAATCACCGCACCAGGCCTCGCTAGGCATTTAGCCCGATATAAATCATCGGCACAAGGCACGCTAGGCATTAAGCCCAGATAGATCATCGCACAAGGCCCGCTAGGCTCGAAGCCGAATATATCACTAAGCACTAAGCTTCGCTAGGCACGAAGCCGAATATTTCACCTAAGACTAAGCTTGCTAGGCACGAAGCCCGAATATGTCACCGGCACTAGGCCTGCTAGGCACGAAGCCCGAATATGTCACCGGCACTAAACCTACTAGGCACGAAGCCCGAATATGAACACATTTAACCTTTCGATACACATTACTTAGTATTAAAATATCAACCATCTCATACTCTTCATTTTCCTTTCACCTACTAATCCAACATACATATTCACATTACATTAACCAAATTAAATTCACTACAAACTCATACTCCACATTCGGCCAACATGTATATTTATACTTTAAGATTTCTCACACAAATCATTTCATATATAGAACCTTTTACTCATTTCAAACTTATTGTACGAACATTCAAATAACACATATCATTCAATAACCTATCCGAATCGAATATTACACTTAGCCAAATTCGGCTAATTCATATATAATTATGATGATTCCAAATTTCATCATATACTAAATTACGTAAATAATTTACGATGATTATTTGCTTAGAGACTTACCTCAAATATCGATGCATGTAAAAAACCTACTATTCGATAATTTTCATTTTTCCTCGATCCAAGTCTGTTTTTCTTTGTTCTTGATCTAAACATGTTCATATTAAGCTCATTCAAACACATTTCTATTCGATTTAATCCCAAAACACATAAATGGATAAATTACCATTTTGCCCCTAATATTTCACACTTTTACAAATTAGTCCCTATTGCACAAAACACAAAATACATCAAATTTCTTCATACCCAAGCTATGCCGAATTTTACCCATGACTATACAAGCCCATATAATTCATTAATTTCATATTTTAGTCCCTCAAACTATTTTTTAATTAAGTCCTAATTACTCAAAATCATCAAAAACTCCAATACAACATATGTGTAACATCCCAAAATGGGGCTATTTGGAAGTTAATTATTTTTCTTATGTATGAATCACTGAGATATTATTTATGGAATAATAGAGTTTAATTAAAGGCCTTGAGTTGGCGGAATGGTAGAAATAAATACATTATTTGCTTTAAAGGTGGATAGCCTTAGTGGTTAGGGGTTATAAGAATAAATAAGGGAGCTTTTGTCACAAAACAAGTCTTGGAAAAGTGGCAAAGGGAGGCCACTTAAGTGTTGCAAGTGACGCCACCAAGGGAGCAAGGGAGCCTTGGTTGAGTCACAAAATCCTCTTTTTTGGCATTATGTTGACTAGATAGGAAGGAGAGTTTCTTTCTTTTAAACTCTTTTTATTATGAGATAATTAAGGATTTTGTTTAATATTAATTTCAAGGATAATTAGGATGATATTAGTTTATTTCGATAAACAAAATAAAAGGTGATAAAGGAGATACTAGTTGATTTATTAGTTGATTTAATTGGGATTAATTCAAACTATTTTGAATTTAATCAAACAAGTGGTTAGGAGCAATTTAAGGAAGTGGGATGGCTTTTGGACTCTTGGTTGAAGAGTTGGACAACAAGGTCATGCTAGGGGTGCCGAATGCTTATAAAAGCACCCATTTGATCACTTGTTTTCTTTTTTTCCAGTTTGCTAGTCAATTTCCAAACCTCTCTTCTTATATTTTTTTTCCTTTTCCATCCTCTCAAAACTTTGGTCAAACCCTCTTTGCTTCTTCCATTGTCAATTCCCATCCTCAAATCCTTCTTCTCTTATTTCCTACTAGCCAATCATCTATTCCCTATTTACCTTTCTTCTTTTCCTCACCAAAAGTCCAAATTTTGTTTTAAATCACCATAGTCGAATCTAATTCCTATCAAAGTGCCAAAATCCCTTTCTCTATATTAAACTTTACTTGGTCAATATTGTGCAAGAGAAGTAGGCTTCCCTTTTTGACGATTTCGGAAGGTAAGGGTCTTAGGCCGAATGCTTATATTTCTTTTTCTCTCATTATGTCGACTTTGGTCAAGGTAGGTGTGGGTTTCGGCAACTGTTAATTAAAGGCACTAATCACAGATTAAACCAATCCGCTGTAGGATCTTCGGGATTTGGAGATAAGCAAGTAAGTTCGCCAACGTTAGTCAATCAATCTTCGGTAAGGATTTACATATAGATTGGTGTTCATTTAAAAACAAAAGGGCTATGGTTATTAATATTGACCGATTGTAGTTTGTGAACCAGATTCGTGATTTGGGCACCGAGGCTAGTATTCAAAGAGACTAGGTAAGGAATCGGGTACAAAAGGTTACCCCTTTAAAATACTTGGGTTGGCCGAATAGGCCATAGTACTAACCCCCCTGGTTGGCCGAATGTAGGTGCAGAGAGATCTAGGGTGGCCGACTCCTCCATTCGGGATTTAGATTAATCGTGGTGACAGGTGTGTACATACACACATATAATTTGTTAATATGCTGATTGTTGTGAATGCTATCTTGGTTTTTATGTAGCATTGGATAATGTACCACAACGGTATAGTTGGAAATTCGGGTAAGTCCCTGAAAATGTGTATTTGTTACTTGATGCTTTTGGTAAGCAAAATGTATTGATGCATGAGATTTAAGCATGTGATGACATGAAATATATGCATATGTGATTGTTGTGGGATTGATGAGTGGAGGGGCAGATTATTGTGCCGACGGGCACCAAGAGTTTTGGTAACACACCGTGACTACGGTCACCGAGGTTTGGTACCTCCAGAGGTTTGGCACCTCATAGCGACTTGTCCCCGTGGTTAACACCACCGTGGGTTGGCCCCACTTGAGATATGGGATCGCCTCGCCGTTGATTTGGTATCACACGATGGGTTGGCCCCATCAAATGATCTCGTGTCTCACGGACACCGTGTTTTGGTAACACATTGTGACTATAGGTCACCAGTGGTTTGGCACCACCAAGTGGTTTGGTACCACAACGGGTAGACAAAGTATGCTTGGATGGTTAGGATGGGTATTTAATATTTTGCATATTAATGGTTATATGTTGTGTATGAAAATGTTTTAAAACGGGAAGGGTTACATATCGAGTCTTGGTGACTCACCTTCTCCATTATTTTTTTTCAGTGACGCTTAGATCGCGGATATGGAGCCGAGGGACTTGAGGTGGCTATGCGGTGGATTTAAAATTAAATGAGCTTTAATTTTAGTGATTTTAAATTTTGTTATTGGGTTGATTTATTTTGGATGTAATAAGGCCTCATTACACTTTACTTTAGTTATTTTTTTATATGTTGGATATTTTTATTTTTACTATAAATTTGAATCACGCTTTTTTAAAATTAACACGAAAATGTTTTATCGTGCCATCTAGCACATCTCAAGTTTGTATAATAACTTGACTTAATTAAATTTTCAAATTTGGACTAAGTATGATTTCAACAAGATAGCTTAAAACGAGAAGTTTTCAACAAATCTTAAATTGGTTTTAAAATGGGTTTTCAAAAGTTTTCTCGAATCGACCCATATTCGGTCCTAACGCTTTGGTAGGGTTTGAATGTTACAAATTGGTATCGAGCCCTGCTCAAAACTCATTTGTGGGGCCCAAGGCCCAAAAATGTTTTAGTAGGCCTTATTAATTGATTTTGGGTTTTAAAGCAAGATGGCCCGAGTCTCCACACCGATCCGCCTGTAAGTACATCTAAACCTCTCGTGTGAATTATATTCTAGAAGGGTAGGAAGCATGGAACGAGATAGACTTATAGGAACTTGAACCCTAGGATTAGATTACTCAAACACACAAATGTAACATAAGACTTAAAGAACGAAACCAACCTATGACTTAGTCAATGAGCTAGGGTGTGGTAACCCCAGACGCATGTCTAGGATTGGATCCCAAGAGCCTCGGTATTTAAGCAGTCCGAGTGACTCACCACCTCTTCGCAGAATCCTACCCGTGCGTAGCTTGGGTTCACCCTAACCTGTGAGGGCTCAGTGGTGTGGTAACCTCTCAGACGCATGTCTAGAAAGGGTCGGTGGGAGCTTGGTATTTAAGCAATCTGTGTGACTCACCTCCTCTCCACACTAAACCCGCCTGGTGCGTAGCTTGGGTTCACCCGACCAAGAAGGCTCACACAAAGTTAAACATAATGACTAAAACCCGAAAGGGAATTAGCCTTGATTTTCGAAAAAAAAGAATGGAACAACAAAACTTGGTTTTAAAACTTTTCAAATCACTCCTTCAAACGTAAGAACAACTCTTTTTACAATGTTTTCCCCGAAAAGTTCGATTTGTGGAAAATTACGAAAATGCCCTTAGGGGTAAAATTACTAAAATACCCTTGGTTCATAAAACATCAAATCAATGATTTTGTCCAAAAATTTTAACTATTTCTCAAATATTCAACTCAGCTTTGGAAATCCTCAATGAAACACGTGGGTTTTGGAAAAATTACGAAAACGCCCTCAACTTATAAAATTACCAAAACGCCTCGAGTACAAAATTTTGCAACATCACCATTTTAAGAAAGAAAAATTCTCAAAAGGGACCTCGAGTTTTACAATTACTAAAACACCTCGGATATACAAAATTACAAAATTACCCCGATGGACAAAATTACCAAAATACCCCGGTTTTCAAACAATGCCATAACTTCAAATTCTACGAATTTTCGAAATGCTCTTCAATTTTGGGTGACCTATTTTATCAAAGTTTGAAATCTCTCAATTCTATTACAAAAAAAATACCGGTAGGAAAAGACGAAAATACCCCTGGGTTAGAAATGGGCAGAAATGTCCGACGAGCGAATAGGTATGGAAAGTATTAAGGAATGGATGCAAGAACTTCTTTGTGTGAACTAAGATAGAAAACTGAAACCTTGTTTGCACGGAAGAATCTCTAACTAAAATTTCTTCATAAAATTTCTTCGCGAGTAATGAAGTGGAACAAACGCTAATACATAAAATTTCTCTTAATCAGATTAAAAGCGCAGTAGATAGAATGAGTTCTAGAGGACGTGGACGCCGTGGACGCGGTAGGGGTAGGATGACGGTGTCTGAACCCGTCAGGTCGGGGCAAGGTTCTGAAAACGATGTACCACCGCCACCACCACCTCCAGCTTTTGGAGCAGAGGAGCAGGATCAGACGGGAGGAGAGGCAGTATCGCAAGCGGTGTTGCGAGTCCTCGAATTGGTGGTCAATGGTGGAAATTTAGGAGCTCAAAACTGCTCCGAGTTTAATTCGGTCCAACTGAGCCGAGGTGTTTCGGTGTGTCGAGTGGCACCCAGCAGTAGTATCATCGGCTAGAGTCAACCGAAAGGATCATGGATGATCTTGACCGACCGAGGGGGAAAACCGAAGGGGCTGACGCTTCTAAAGGATGAAGCGATCGCTGGTGGTCGACAAGGCGAGATGGCGCTACGGCAGATGATTTGACTTGGGATTATTTCAACCGCCTATCGAAGAAGTATGTGGGCACCGCTATACAGATGCTCAAAGGAAAGCCTTTCTGGGGTTAGTGCAAGGAACCAAGTCAGTAGCGGAATATGAGGCGGAGTTTTTAAGACTGAGTAGGTATGCTAGAGGCGTCGTGGCTACTGAACACGAGCGCTGTGTCCGCTTTGAGGATGGACTCCGAGATGATTTGAGGTTACTGATTGCCCCGCAGCAGGTTCGTGAGTTTTCATCCCTTGTGGAAAAGGCTAAAGTAGCCGAGGGGATCAAGGAGGCTGTGAGACAGAATTATAGTAGGAATAATCAAAAGAGAGGATTTGGGTCAGCTGGATCCAGTGGTAATGATCAAGAAGGCTAGCAGAGTGGGCCAAATCAGCAAAGAAGGCCCGTAGCTACTAATCAGAGACCGGCCCAGTGCAATCGCTGTGGGAAGTCCCATTGGGGAAATTGTTCGACCGGCGATAGAGGATGTTTTGAGTGTGGGTCTTTAGAGCATCGGGTCAGAGATTGTCCCCGGAAGCGAGCTCGGAATCAGCCAGAGGGCGTAACTGCATCGTGATGAAATGTGGGACCGCAGAGGGGTCGCGGTAATGGCCGAGGAAGCAATGGTCCTAACCGAGGTCGTGGAATTTAGGGCAGAGGTTCAGGCAGCACAGAGGCTAGGCAGCCTGGCTTAGTCTATGCGGTGAGGCGTCGCGAGGAGGGTGACGCACCGGATGTCATAACCGATACGTTTCTGATTTTTGGTCTTCCTTATTATGCATTAATTGATGTGGGGTCTACACATTAAATGCACGTAGCCGTGAGTGTGGTAGAGACTTTGGACCTAAACTCAAACTACTTCTAGGAGATGATCGTAGTTAGTCCGTTAGGTCACTCAGTAGTAGTAGATAAACTTTATAGAGACGCACCCTAGAACTCCAAGGGTCGATTCGGGTCGATCCGATGGAACTACCATTCGGGAGTTCGATTTGATCCTTGGAATGGATTGGTGGCTAAGTATCAAAGCGAATTTGGATTGCGCACTAAACGCATGGTTCTTAAGACTGAAAATGATGAAGTGGTTATGATAGGTGATAGAAGGAATTACCTATCCAACGTGGTGTCCGCCTTTGAAGGTTGAGAAGATGGTCAAGAAGGGTTGTAGGGCATTTTGGTTCAAATCATGCTTTGGAAGTTAAAGAGTCGTGAGTTGGAAAGGTCCGAACGGTTGGGGAATTTGTTGATGTGTTCCTGTAAGAACTTCCGGTCCGCCTCCAGATCGGAAGTCGAATTCGTATAGACTTGCTACCCGAACGGCACCGTGTCTATAGCACTCATCGAATGGCACCAAAGGAATTGGTGGAGTGAAGGCTCAAATTCGTGAGCTCTGGATAAAGGGTTTATTCGACCTAGTATATCTCCGTGGGGCGCGCCGATTGTTTGTCAAGAAGAAGGACGGTTCTATGCGGATGTACATCGACTACCGCCGCTAAACAAGTTAACGATAAAAACAAGTACCCATTGCCTCGGATCGATGACTTGTTTGACCAATTGAAGGGGCGTCGGTGTTTTCGAAGATAGACCTTAGGTCGGGTTACCATCAACTTAAGGTGAAGGGGGTCGATGTTCACAAGACGGCTTTTCAAACTCGGTATGGGCATTACAAGTTCCTAGTGATGCCATTCGGGTTGACCAATGCCCCGGCGGCGTTCATGGACTTAATGAATAGGGTATTTCAACAGTACCTAGACCAATTCGTCGTGGTGTTCATAAACGACATATTGGTCTACTCAAAGACGGAGGAGGAGCACGACAAGCATTTACGGATAGTCCTGCAAGTGTTGAGGGAAAAACAATTGTATGCCAAATTCAGTAAGTGCGAATTTTGGCTAAGGGAGGTGGCTTTCTTAGGTCACGTGGTGTCAGCGGAAGGGATTAGAGTGGATCCCCGCAAGATTGAAGCGGTGTTGGAGTGGAAACCGCCTAAGTCGGTGGCAGAGATACGAAGTTTTCTAGGTTTAGCAGGGTATTATCGGAGGTTTGTGGAAGGGTTCTCTCTGATCGCAGCACCGTTGACTAAGTTGCTAAGGAAAGGTGTTCCATTTGTATGGTTGGAGAAGCAGCAAGAAAGTTTTGATAAGTTGAGGAAGATTCTGACGGAAGCTCCGGTTCTAGTACAACCCGAGGCAGGGAAATTATTCACAGTCTATTGTGATGCATCTCACACTGGTTTGGGGTGTGTGTTGATGCAGGATGGGAAGGTAGTAGCCTATGCGTCCCGTCAGCTGAGACCGCATGAGGTTAACTACCCAACTCACGACCTGGAGTTAGCAGCAGTTGTCTTCGCTCTGAAGATATGGAGACATTATCTTTATGGGGAGAAGTCGGTAATTTACACGGATCACAAAAGTTTGAGGTATCTTTCGCTACGTATGATCTCGAATCGAGACAACGATGGATTGAGTTAAAGGACTATGACTGCTCCATCGAATATCATCCGGTAAGGCTAACGTGGTGGCCGACGCGTTGAGCCGTAAGGTTGTGGCGGATTTAAGAGCAATGTTTGCTCAGTTGAGCCTATATGACGATGGAAGCCTTTTGGCAGAGCTTCAAGTTAAGCCAACATGGATCGAGGAAATTAAGGCCAAACAGTTAGTGGATGAAGGGTTAAATGCGAAGAGAATGCAAGTTCAGGATGGTGGTTTAGAAGGGTATAGTGTGACTGGTGATGGTGTGTTATGTTTTCTAGGACGGCCCTGTATGCCAAAGGATATGGAGTTGAGGCGAAAAATTCTCCATGATGCACATAGCAGCCCATACGCTATGCATCCGGAGGTAGCAAGATGTATGGAGATCTACTAAACAGCCTCGTGGCCCGGTTGAAGCGTGAGATAATGTAATTGTAGGGAAGTGTTTGACGGTCGCAGAGTTAAGGTGAACACCGCTACCATCGGGCTACTTCAACCGGTAAAAATTCCCCAATGGAAATGGGAGAGGATAACTATGGATTTCGTCAATGGCTACCCTTACGCCAAAGAAGAAAGATGCGCTTGGGTAATCGAGACCGTCGACTAAATCACCACTTCATACCGGTGAGAATGGATTACTCACCCGTAAGCTAGCAAAGTTGTATGTGGCCGAGATAGTCAGATTGCATGGTGTGCCCGTATCAGTTATCTCGGATAGGGACCCAAGGTTCACTTCGAGGTTTTGGAAAGCGTTACATCAAGCGTTGGGGACGCGGTTGATTTCAAAGATGCCTTTCCATCCTCGACGGACGGCAATCCGAAAGGGTCATACAGATCTTAGAAGATATGCCGAGGGTTGTGTCCCGAATTCGAGGTAGTTGGGAGGAATTTTACCTCTAGCCAAGTTCGCCACAACAATAGCTACCAAGCGAGTATTCGATGGCACCATACGTAAGCAATCAGATGGATGTAAATGCCGAACTCCGACGTGTTGGATGAGTTGGGCGAGCGACAAGTGTTGGGCCCGAATTAGTAGCGTAGACCGAGGACAAAGTCAAAGTGATTCGGTCTCGCCTCAAGGAAGCATCGATAGGCGTAAGTCTTATGCCGATCTCAAACGCAAGGAAATGGAGTATGCTGTGGGAGACAAGGTTTTCCTGAAGGTATCGCCTTGGAAGAAGGTACTAAGGTTTGGGCGAAAAGGGAAGCTAAGCCCAAGATTCATTGGCCCATATACGATGACAGTTTAATAGGACCGGTAGCTTATCAACTCGAATCGCCGATCGAAAGTTAAGTCAAATTCATAATGTCTTCCATGTATCGATGCTGAGGCGGTATCGGTCGGACCCATCACATGTGGTGCCTGTGATAGAAATCGAGGTTAACGCAGACCTATCTTTTGAGGAGGAACCGGTTCAGATCTTGGATAGAGATATAAAGGTTCTACGAGGAAGTCGTGTCTTAGTGAAAGTGCTATGGCGGAACCATGGTGCCGAGGAAGCTACGGGAACCTCGAGGATGTGATACGCGCAATACCTCATCTGTTTTAGTTAAGTAATTTCGGACGAAATTTATTTTTAGGGGTAGAATCAGAACATCCCAAAAATGGGGCTATTTGGAAGTTAATTATTTTTCTTATGTATGAATCACGAGATATTATTTATGGAATAATAGAGTTTAATTAAAGGCCTTGAGGGCTCTAATGGTAGAAATAAATACATTATTTGCTTTAAAGGTGGATAGCCTTAGTGGTTAGGGGTTATAAGAATAAATAAGGGAGCTTTTGTCACAAAACAAGTCTTGGAAAAGTGGCAAAAGGGAGGCCACTTATGTTGCAAGTGACGCCACCAAGGAGCAAGGGGAGCCTTGGTTCGAGTCACAAAAATCCTCTTTTTTTGGCATTATGTTGACGGCATAGGAAGGAGAGTTTCTTCTCTTTTAAACTCTTTTATTATGAGATAATTAAGGATTTTGTTTAATATTAATTTCAAGGATAATTAGGATGATATTAGTTTATTTCGATAAACAAAATAAAAGGTGATAAAGGAGATACTAGTTGATTTATTAGTTGATTTAATTGGGATTAATTCAAACTATTTTGAATTTAATCAAACAAGTGGTTAGGAGCAATTTAAGGAAGTGGGATGGCTTTTGGACTCTTGGTTGAAGAGTTGGACGGCAAGGCTGCTAGGGGGGTGCCGAATGCTTATAAAAGCACCCATTTGATCACTTGTTTTCTTTTTTTTCCAGTTTGCTAGCCGAATTTCCAAACCCTCTCTTCTTATATTTTTTCCTTTTCCATCCTCTCAAAACTTTGGCCGAAACCCTCTTTGCTTCTTCCATTGCCGAATTCCCATCCTCAAATCTTCTTTCTCTTATTTCCTACTAGCCGAATCATCTACTCCCATTACCTTTCTTCTTTCTTTTCCTCACCAAAAGTCCAGCCTTGTTTTAAATCACCCATAGCGAATCTAATTCCTATCAAAGTGTCAAATCCTTTTCTATATTAAACTTTACTTGGCGAATATTGTGTAAGAGAAGTAGGCTTCCTTTTGACGATTTCGAAGGTAAGGGTCTTAGGTCAATGCTTATATTTCTTTTCTCTCATTATGTCGACTTTGGTCAAGGTAGGTGTGGGTTTCAGAATCGTTAATTAAAGGCACTAATCACGATTAAACCAATCCGAGGATCTTCGGATTTGGAGATAAGCAAGTAAGTTCGCTAACGTTAGTCAATCAATCTTGATGTAAGGATTTACATATAGATTGGTGTTCATTTAAAACAAAAGGGCTATGGTTATTAATATTGACCGATTGTAGTTTGTGAACCAGATTCGTGATTTGGGCACCGAGGCTAGTATTCAAAGAGACTAGGTAAGGAATCGGGTACAAAAGGTTACCCCTTTAAAATACTTGGGTTGGCCGAATAGGCCATAGTACTAACCCCCCTGGTTGGCCGAATGTAGGTGCAGAGAGATCTAGGGTGGCCGACTCCTCCATTCGGGATTTAGATTAATCGTGGTGACAGGTGTGTACATACACACATATAATTTGTTAATATGCTGATTGTTGTGAATGCTATCTTGGTTTTATGTAGCATTGGATAATGTACCACAACCAGATAGTTGGAAACCGTAAGTCCCCTAAAATGTGTATTTGTTACTTGATGCTTTTGGTAAGCAAAATGTATTGATGCATGAGATTTAAGCATGTGATGACATGAAATATATGCATATGTGATTGTTGTGGGATTGATGAGTGGAGGGGGCAGATATTGTGCCGACGGGCACCAGTGTTTTGGTAACACACCGTGACTACGGTCACCAGAGGTTTGGTACCTCCAGAGGTTTGGCACCTCATAGCAACTTGTCCCTGTGGTTAACACCACCGTGGGTTGGCCCCACTTGAGATATGGGATCGCTCGCCGGTGATTTGGTATCACACGATGGGTTGGCCCCATCAAATGATCTGTTCACGGACACAAGTGTTTTGGTAACACATTGTGACTATAGGTCACTGGTGGTTTGGCACCACCAAAGTGGTTTGGTACCACAACGGGTAGACAAAGGGCGCTTGGATGGTTAGGATGGGTATTTAATATTTTGCATATTAATGGTTATATGTTGTGTATGAAAATGTTTTAAAACGGGAAGGGTTACATATCGAGTCTTGGTGACTCACCTTCTCCATTATTTTTTTTTCAGGTGACGCTTAGATCGCGGATATGGAGCCGGAGGGACTTGAGGTGGCCATGCGGTGGATTTAAAATTAAATGAGCTTTAATTTTAGTGATTTTAAATTTTGTTATTGGGTTGATTTATTTTGGATGTAATAAGGCCTCATTACACTTTACTTTAGTTATTTTTTTTTATATGTTGGATATTTTTATTTTTACTATAAATTTGAATCACGCGTTTTTTTAAAATTAACACGAAAAATGTTTTATCGTGCCATCGGGCACATCTGAAGTTTGTATAATAACTTGACTTAATTAAATTTTCAAACTTGGACTAAGTATGATTTCAACAAGATAGCTTAAAACGAGAAGTTTTCAACAAATCTTAAACTGGTTTTAAAATGGGTTTCAAAAAGTTTTCTCCGTAACGACCCATATTCGGTCCTAACGTTTGGGCCGGGTTTGGGCTGTTACAATATGTTAATATATCACATATTTATCATAATATATCCTCAAACAACATAAACAACAAACTATCATCAATGACTCAACTCAAAATATTCATCAAACTCAAAAATTAAAGTATGGGTGTTGAAGATTTCTAAGCAATGATCTCAAAAAGTAAAAATTATCAAAACCTAACAAAACGAACCTTGATTGAGCTTGAATAAGAGCCAAAACCTAGCTTGGTTTCTTTCTTTTATTTTCTTTGTTATTCGTGGAAAGAAAGGAAATGGAACTATGGCTTTTTATTTTATTATTATGTCATTATAATTTATAATATGACGTTATTATACATTAATATATATTTTTAATATAACAAATAATATATAAAACATATAATGATGGCATGTTGCCGTCCACTACATTTGAAAATGGGCTATTTGCCCTTTAAGGTTTCCATATTAAAAGGCCACTATCAACTAAGCAGTTTACACTATAGTTTGTAACTTTTATATTTTACGCGATTAAGTCCTTTTATTTAATCGGACACCTAAACTACAAAATTAAGTCACGAAAATTAAACACAAACAAATTCACACATAATAAATACGAAAAATAATTTTAAAATATTTTTCGGAGTCAGATTTGTGGTCCCAAAACTAATTTTCTGATTAGGGTCAAAATCAGACTGTTACAGGGACAGTGTACGACCTCCCGATACCCGGATAAATACTCCACCTACAAAAAAAAATTAAGTCAAATAGTATCAATATAAAGAAATTTTCAATTAATAACAAGTTATATTTTATCACCTGTTTACTAACGGATATACGTTATGGTTGGTGGGTAATCGATGCCAAGAATGGCATCCGATCATGAGCCCAGATCGCAATAGTGTAAGGCATCCGCCTATGTCTACGGTCGATGGATTTGTCGTTCGACAAAGCTCACGGTACAACCACGCAAGAACTATGAAGCCCCAACTATACGAGCGAGCATTGCTCAAATTAGCCAATAGGGGTAGGTGCTGAATGTGAACCCTATTATTGTTTGCACTGGGCATCAGTACCCCCTATGATGTGCATAATGTACGATCGACTAGCGCACATCAACTCGCCTTTAGTGGCATCAGCTGATAACTGTTTGTACCTCGCTCTCAACCATGTAAATTTCAATTCTGTAAAATTTTCTCCATCATTGCTATACGAGTCCCCTAGTAGGCTCTGGCAAAGTGTAAACGGGTCAGCTATCGCACTGACACCCGTAACGGGACTCCCGTCAATTGGGAGCCCAAGCTGCAGTGCAAGATCCTCTAGAGTGACTGTGCACTCCCCACACGGGAAATGAAAAGTGTGGGTCTCCGAGCACCAACGCTCGACTAGTGTGGATATTAAATCATACCGCAAGTCAAACGTCCGGATCAGTGTTGCTGACCCGAATCCAGTTTGCTCTATATACGGCATCAGTCGTTCATCCGGGGGATTTATTAAGCCATTCATCTGGCCCCGTAATACACGGTACGAGTCCTGACAGTGTTAAATCATAAAAAAATTACTACTTATGATTAATAACATAATTTATTATGTAGCTATTTTGTTAATATAACCCGTGATTAGTAAACAACAATACATTACCATATTATTAGCAAAGATCGGATATGTGAGGAACTTTACTAATCAATGAAGCCATTTCATCTCAAATAAATTTTTACCTACATAAAAACAATAAATCTATATTCAATTAGTAACAAATAACATGCCAATACTAATAATATAATAAGAACATCATGTAAACGACGCATAATAAATATAATATTTTATTATTTATACAAACATCATAATATTAAGTAAAATATTAATTAGAGTTTTTACAAACAATGATAATAACTAATAATAAAATTTACGGTTTCTTAATAATAATAATATTATATTAACATAGCTAATGTAATAATAATAATTTTACGATTCCTTAATAACAATATTACGATATGATACCTTTTCTAATAAAACTAGTGATTAACAAATAATAAGTTAGTACATAATTATTATATATTACAAGCCTTTGTCCGTTTTATTTTATATTATTTTAGTACATAATAATTCAAATATATTATTTAACTGTTCATTTTAGTACATAATAATTCAAATATATTATTTTACTATTTTCGTATTTTATTATTTTATATTATTTCTTTTAGTTCGTAATATTTCAAATGTATTATTTTACTATTTTTATATATCAATTTAGTAAAACCCACTTATTTTAACTATTTATTCATATTTTCCTTTTCTCAAATTCTATTACTTTAAAAAATATACTATTTTTGTATTTTATTATTTTATATTATTTATTTTAATAATGTTTTATGTATTATTTTAATATTTTTTATACTAACAATAATTATAATATATTACTAACAATAATAATATAATACTAAATAAAATAACATTTACCATTTTTACTAACAACAATATTACACTAACAATAATAATAACTGCTTTTATATATATACTAACTAAATTAATCATTAAGGTTTAACTAATAACAATATACTAACTAAAATAATGTTAGAGTTAAAACTAACTTATTAATACATACTAACATACTAACTAACATAAATATTTTTTAGGGTTTCTATTCTAACTACCTACCAATAATAATATAACTAACTTACTAACTAACTACTACTTAACCTACTAATCCTAACTAAGTAACAATACTTATAATATAAACTACTAACAACAAATAAGTCCTAAAATAAAATTAATATATAATAAAATAATTTAATAAAAATAACAAATCAAAAACACAAACATTATTTAAAAAAAAAACCTAATTTTCTCCTAATTTTTTCCCCTGATTTCTTCCTTCTTCCTTCTTTCTTTCTTCTTTCTTTCATCTTCCTCTTTCTTTCTTCTTTCTTTCTTCTTCCTCTTTCTTTTTCGACACCACCACCTTCTTCTTCTGCTTCTGCTTCTTCCTTCGAGTGTGGGGGGTTGGGGGACGAGGGGACCATTTAAGGTCCCCATGCTGCACAACATGCCAAAATTGCATGCAGGTACCGCTTTTGGAAGGCCATTCTCCAGCCTTGGTGCCGCCTTTGGCAGACCATTGTCCAGGTCTGGTGCCGCATCTGCCATGACATTGTTCAGCTTGTGTCGGCTTTCCACTGTTTTTTTCTTCTTTTGCCTACATGCCTCATTGTTTGCCTGCATGCCTCACTGTTCTAACTATTTTTGTTCCAGGTGAAGGCTGACACCAGGGTGGTGCCGCCTATGGGAGTGGCGTGACAACCCTGGTTACCCCATTTCGGTAAATAACCGAAAACTCATCCCATTTTGGTATTTTTTTCAACCCATTTCAATAAAAAAAAACCCCCATTATCATATTTAACTAAGGGTTTCCTAAAGTTATGTGACGTAATAGGGACAGATTAGGTTTGAAACAATTTAATCACACAAATCTAAAAGTTATGCAAGGTAATAAAGCACTTTCGAGTTATTATAAACCTTTAATTTAATCGGGCTAAGATCTAAATTAACCATGCATCTTTCATATTGCGTCCATTAATCATCATCTGGCTAGGATTGATCAACTAATTCTAATCCATTCAATCACATTTTAATGAATGAAATACATGCATCAGTTTAATTGAAAGCATGAATGATTGAGGCATAGACACCATAAACATGAATCAAATAAACTTTGTCAAATTAATGTAATCATTCTAGCTAAAACAAAATTAAGCTATCATTGTTAATGAAAAAACATTAAAGTTATTTGCGAACATGTTGAATAACTAAGAACAAAATAAAGATGTAACATCCTGAATAGGGCCTATGCATTTCCAGTTTAATTGTACGAAATGACAAGTTTCAAGTACTATGAATAAATTTTTGATACTTTTGGAAACCTAGAAATGCATGGAAATGGAAATGAAAATGAAAATGGAAATGAAAATGGAAATGGAAATGAAAATGGAAATGGAAATGAAAATGGACATTTTTGGAAACCTAGACATTTTTGGAAACTTAGACATTTTTGGAAACTTAGACATTTTGGGAAACCTGAACATTTTGGAAACCTGAACATTTTGGAAACTTGAACATTTTGGAAACTTGAACATTTTGGAAACTTAGACATTTTGGGAAACTTGAACATTTTGGAAACACTGAAAATACAGAGTCATGAAAATTTTAGGAAACTTAAAATTGACCCCTAATGCCAATTTAAGAGCCCAAAGGGAACTTAGGGCCAAGTGACCCTAAAATATTAAGCATGTGAAATTTGACCCAACAACGGACTTGGAAATGTGGCTCAAGATGCCACCAAAGGCCTTAGGAAAGGGCCCAAATACAAGAGGCTTTTGGGCTGAGTTTGAGACATCCAGAAGCAAATAATGAAGGCCTTATTTTGCTTCCAAGGCTAGGAGGTGGGACGGCACAAGCATGTTGAATAAGAGGAATTTTACTTGATTAAAACTCGCTTAATTAAGTATTAAGTAAAGGAATTTCTTTTAATAAAATAAATAAGGAGATAAAGGATGGATAAAGTACTTTTAATTTAATTAAAGTGATAATTAAATGATAATATTATCACTTGTGGGGAGTGGTGGCCAAGTCAAGGACTCTTGGCATATCAATTTCGCTAAAAGAGGAAAATCAAGGCCATTCTCTCATCTTTCCTAGAGTGTGCCGAAATTTGCATAGCTTTCTCTCCTCTCTTTTGTCGAATTCTCCTTGAACAAAATACCATCTTCTTTTCTTCTCTTTTCTCCTCCGCTTCTACCATCAAGGCCAATTCGCCGATTCTAAGTAAAGGAGAAGTCATTACAACATCAAAAGGGTAAGATCTAAGATCAATCAACTTCTATTCTTTTCTTTTTACCAAAATTCGAATACTAACCCCTCCTCATGTTCATGGCCGAATAGCATAAGGGATTTTTCGGGATTCAAAACGAGGTAAGTACATCAATGTACATTCGGCTAAGAGATCCCTTTCATAATCAAACAATAGATCTAATCTAACAAGTGATTTCGGCAGGAATTTGAATTAAAGATCAACTTCGGGATCTGAGGTAAGAGAGTCTATACATTCGGCCAAGGTTCATGTGATTACCTAGATTAGATCCATAATTATTAGAAAGTCGAAAACTAATTTTGTGAAGTTTTAAGGTTGGCGAACAACAAGTAAAGGAAAACGAAGTTTTTAGATTTGTGTAAACACCAAATCGGCAAAGGTGAGTTTTTTTACAAATCCTACTAGGATTTGGTTTTGTCTAAAAGGGTTTATTAATGTGTTTTAATTGGTGGGCGAATATAGTGATTAATAGATCTAAAATTAGATCGGATTCTCGAGATATCAAGGAACCTATTGCTTAAAAAGGTGTGTACCCTTACTATCCTTCGATATTGTATGGCTAAATATTTTAATATATGCTATGAATAATAATGTGAATGTGGCTATGTACCACAAATGTGGCAAAAAGTACCAGTGCACGTTTCCTACTTCCGATAGGATTGTGAAAAAATGTTATTTAATAACATGCGAATATATGAATATGAACATGAAATTAAGTTATGCTATATATATGTTTTGGGGCATTCGGGATTTATGTGAAAGGGGAGAACAGTGTTGACTTGGTCTCACCAACGAAGGTGTTGACTTGGTCTCACCAACGAAAAATGTTGACTACGGTCACATTATGTAAATTTTGGTAACTTCGGTTACAATAGTGTCAAATGACACAACGTTTAAATTTGATTATAGTGTCTTATGACACAACGTGGAGAGTAGCGGATGGAGGGTTGACTTAGTAGTCCCCACGGTGTGAATGGCAAGTACAGGTGGAGAGTAGCGGATGGACCATTAGGATTGGGTTTGGGTTGCATCATAATTTCATTATTATATGGACTTGATGATTTAAACATGAATGTCCTAATTATTGATTGATAGTATTGTGTGCACATTGAGTCTGTTGACTCACCCCATTGTGGGAATTATTTTCGTGTGATGAGCAATGACGGACGGTCGGGGACCAAGAGGAGGCCATGCTACATGCGTAAAATTTCATTTAGTTTGGACTTAAATTTTATTTTTAGTTGCTTTTATTCTATTTCGGTTTTACTTGATGTAATAAGGCCTTAAGGCCCAAATGGATTATACTTTATGTTTGCTTATTACTAAGTTTCATTCTAAGAACTTTATTGGATGTATTTCATCAAATGGGCTTACAAGATCAAAAAAATGGGTTTCCAATCTAAGCCCAATCGAAAATAATAGTTTTTCCAAAATTTTACAATTTTCTAAGTATCGAAATGAATTTTTGAAATCGGTTTACTTTAGGAACATACCGATCCGGTCCATTCTTGTGGGCCGGTGTGGGTGTTTCATTTAGTATCGAGCCCAGCTTTTAAACTTCTACCTGTGGGCTCGGGCCCAAAATGTTTTCAAAGCGAGCCAAAAGATTTTCTTTGAACATAAGCGTGCTTTTGGCATGGCCCTAAGTCTCCAACCCATGATCCACCGTGTAAGTACCCCTAACTATATGAGTGATTCATGATTTATATAAGGGTAGAAACGGGCATGGAACGTAGAATAGAATGATAGGAACTTGAACCCTAGGATTAGTCTACTCAAACACGATACATAAGACTTAATACACTCGAACCAACCTATGGCTAAGTCATTGAGCTAGTGGTGTGGTAACCCCATGACGCATGTTCAGGATTGGATCCGGAAGAGCTTGGTATTTAAGCAGCCCTAGTGACTCACCTCCTTCGCAGAATCCTACAGTGCGTAGCTTTGTTCACCATAACTCGGAGGGCTCGGTGGTGTGGCAACCTCTGTGTGCATGTCTAGGAACGGTTTTTGGGAGCTTGGTATTTAAGCGGTCCGTGACTCACCTCCTCTCCACACTAATCCCGCACTGTGCGTAGCTTTGGTTCACCCCGACCAAGAGGGCTCGGTCATAGGTTAAACATAATGACTAAAACCCGAAAGGGAACTAGCCATGTTTTAAAAAAAAAAAGAAGAGAAGAGAGAACAAAACAACAAACCCTAGTTTTTTTTTTTCCAAACTTTTAAAAACTTTCTCTTAAATCTGAGAAAATTTATTTTTACAACATTTTCTGAAAAACCCTTGATTTATGAAAATTACAAAAAGGCCCTTAGCAGTAAAATTACCAAAACGCCCTTGGTTTATAAAATATTCAACTACTCAACAGCTTTACCAAAATTTTAACATTTCATAGACATTTAAAAACCCTAATTTGTAAAATACCAAATACCATGATTTTAGAAAAAAAAATTACAAAATCGCCCCTAACTTACAAAATTACCAAAATGACCCTGATTTCCAAAATTTTTGCAACATCCCCATCTTTGAAGGAACAACTTTCGAAAAGAACCCTCAAAGTTTTACAACTTTTGAAATACCCCAAATTTATTAAAATTTTCAAATTTATCATGATTTGTGAAAAATTACCAAAATACCTCTGAGGTCGAAAATTACCGAAATACCCCCAAATTTTAAAATTTTTCCAAAATTACCAAGACTTTGAAATCTTCAAAATATTTTTTTTTGACAAAAACACCAAGAAACATTTTTCTTCTGAAAAATTACGAAAATACCCCCTGTAGGACAAAATTACGAAAATACCCCGGGTAGTGGAAAACAACAACAAACAACAAAAACTACAACGTTTCTCTGAATGAACGGAAGTTCATACTTGTTTGATGAATGAATGGAAGAATGGAAAAGACTGTGTGTTTGTATGATACGAAAGAACCACTCTAAAATCCCTTTTCATAAAACTCCTTCGTTGATAAATAAGTGGAACAAATAACTAATCCATAAAATTTCTTAACCAGATCCCGACGCTAGAAAATGAGCTCTAGAGGACGTGGTCGTCGTGGACGAGGAAGAGGAAGGATGACCGTGTCGGAACCCGTTAGGTCGGGTCAAGGGTCCGACAATGAGATGCCACCGCCACCACCACCCCTACCGTTAATGTTGAGCAAGCAGCTCGAGACGGGAAGAGGTCGTGTCGCAGTCGTTTCTACGAGTTTTGGAAATGGTGGCGGCAGCGTAAATGGAGGAAATCGAAAGTCGGTACTGAACGGCCCGAGCAAATGGAGCGTAAATGTTTCGAGGAGTATCCATGTGGCACCCAAAGACAAATTGATCTTAATCGTTGGAAGCAACGAGCATATAATGGATGAGCTTGATTTGACTCGGAGGAGAAGTGAAAGGGATGGTGGCATTTATACGCGATGAAGCGATCAATGGTGGTCGATTGTTCGTGATGGTACCAGTAGTGAAAATCGACACGGGAATTTGTTAAAGAGGCCTTCGGAAGAAGTATGTGGGAACCGGTATACTGAGATGAGCAGAGAAGGCTTTTCTAGGGTTAGTGCAAGGGAGTAAGTCCGTCGCGAATATGAGGCGAAATTTCGAGGTTGAGCCGCTATGCTCGAGGGGTAGTGGCAATCAACATGAACGCCGTGTCTGCTTTTGAGGACGGATGAGAGATGATTTAAGATCATTAATAGCACCGCATCGAGCGGAATTCTCATTTTTGGTAGAAAAGGCCAAGGTGGCGAGGGGATTAAGGATGCTACTAAGCGCACCGTAGATAAGAATAAGGCCAAAAGAGGGTTTGGGTCGTCGGGAAAGGGTTACAAGAGGCCTCGGGTTGGCGGGCCACGAAATCAATAGGCCGGTACAAAGTAGGCGATTCGTCCTTGTGAGTATTGTGCAAAGAGGCATCAAGGGAGTGTTGGAAAAGATGGGAGCATGTCTTAGGTGTGGGTCCAAGGACCATATGTTTAAGGATTGCCCCAAACAATCGACGAGAGCCGAGGTAGTTCAAAATGTTAGCAGACCAGGAAGAGCGGACAGCAGACCTCAACGGGGTCGTGGTTCGAGTAACTAGTGGTAGTGGTACAGCAGAGGCCGTGGCACCCGTGGTCGAGGTACTAATGCTATCTTGATGCAAGACAACTGGGTTTGGTGTATGCGATTCACCAAGGGAAGATGGAGACGCTACCGAACGTAATAACTAAAGACGTTCTTTATTTTGACAAACCCTACTTTGCTTTGATTGATGTGGGCTCGACCCATTCCTATGTTGCAAGTAGTGTAGTGAAAACACTAGGCCTAGACTCGAACTCTCGATAGGCGATGACCGTAGTAAGCCCATTAGGCCAAACTATAGTGGTAGACAAGATCTTCGGAATGTACCCTAGAGATTCTGTGGAGTGAACTTTTGAGCGGACTTAATGGAGTTACCTTCGAGAGTTTGAGCTTATACTCGGAATGGATTGGTTAGTAGAACACCGAGCCGTGTTGGATTGTGCGGCTAAACGTATGGAACTAAGAACCCCGGAAGATGAAGTAGTGATAATGATCGGAGAAAGGAGGAATTATTTATCTAATGTAGTTTCGGCACTGAAGGCTGAGAAGATGGTTAAGAAAGGTTGCAAAGCGTTCTTAGCTTTTGTAAGTGCGATAGGTGGGAAGGAGGAAGGTGTTAATGGAGTTAGGACTGTAAGGGACTTCGTAGATGTGTTTCCAGAAGAGTTACCGGGAATACCCCCAGACAGGGAGGTCGAATTTGGGATTGAATTGTTACCGGGGACAGCTCCTGTGTCAATCGCTCCATACCGAATGGCACCAAAGGAGCTAGTGGAGCTCAAGGCTCAGATACAAGAAGCTGTTGGACCGTGGGTTCATCCGACCCAGTGTGTCTTCGTGGGGAGCACCGGTCTTATTTGTGAAGAAGAAGGACGGAACTATGCGTATGTGCATAGACTACCGTCAGTTAAATAAGTTGACCATTAAGAACAAGTATCCCTTGCCAAGGATCGAGGACTTGTTCGATCGGTGAAGGGAGCCGCAGTGTTTTCGAAGATCGATTCTGGTCGGGATACCATCGATTGAAGGTGAAGGAGGCTAATATCCATAAGACCGCTTTTAGGACAAGATATGGTCACTTCGAGTTTGTGGTGATGCCGTTTGGGTTAACGAATGCCCCAGCCGCGTTTATGGACATGATGAATCGGATTTTCCAACCCTACTTGGATAGATTCGTTGTTGTGTTCATCCATGATATTTTGGTGTATTCGAAGTCGGAGGAGGAGCATGATGAGCATCTCCGAGTCGTGTTGGAAGTGTTAAGGAAAAGAAGCTTTATGCCAAATTCAAGAAGTGCGAATTTTGGCTTAAGGAGGTGGCATTCTAGGACATGTGGTATCCGGAAGGAATAAGAGTGGATCCTAGGAAGATCAAGCAGTGTTGGATTGGAAACCACCTAGGTCCGTGGCTGAAATCTGAAGCTTCTTAGGCTTGGCGGGCTATTACAGAAGGTTTGTGGAAGGATTCTCGTCAATAGCCGCGCCTTTAACCAAGTTACTAAGGAAGGAAGTACCTTGAATGGACTAATAAGCGAGAAGAGAACTTTGAAAAGCTTAAGAAGGTCTTGTGAGGCTCCAAGTGTTATACTGATGGGAGGCGGGAAAGGAATTTGTGGTGTCTTGTGATGCTTCGTGACACGGGGTTAGGCGTGTGTTAATGCAAGATGGCAAAGTGGTTGCTTAAGCGTCTTGGCGGCTAAGGCCTCATGAGCTTAACTACCCAACTCATGACTTAGAACTAGCGGTGGTTTTCGCCTTAAGGTTTGGAGGCACTACCTTTATGGAGAAAGGTCGATTATCTATCTGCACTACAAGAGCCTTAAGTATTTATTAACTCAAAAGGAGTTGAACTTGAGGCAACGAAGGTGGGTGGAATTGTTGAAGGACTACGATTGTTCAATAGAGTATCATCCGCAAAGCGAACGTAGTAGCCGATGCCCTAAGTCGGAAGGTTGTATCGGATCTACGGGCTTTGTTCGCTCATATAAGTCAGATGATGATGGAAGCTGTTGGCGAGTTACAAGTCGAGCCTACATGGCTAAAGGAAGTGAAGGAGGGACGATTGGTGATAATGACTTAAGTACTAAGTTGCAACAAGTTGACAAGGGGATTAGAGGATTATGATGTCAACAATGAAGGAGTATTGTGCTACAAGGGTAAAGTCGTATGTAGAAGAATAAGGAGTTGAGACAAAGGATTCTTCGGGAAGCGCATGGTAGCCCTTGTGCTATGCATCCCGGAGGCATCAAGCTGTATAGAGACCTAAGGGAACAATTTTGGTGGTCTGACCTGAAGCGAGAAGTGACTGAATTTGTGGGGAAATGTTTGACGTGTCAGCAAGTTAAGGCTGAACACCAAGTCCCATCAGGATTGCTTCAACCAATCGAGATTCCCCAATGGAAGTGGGAAAGAATTACCATGGACTTCGTTAGTGGGCTTCCCCTTACGCCTACTAAGAAGGACTCGGTATGGGTGATTGTGGACCGTTTGACCAAGTCTGCACACTTTATCCCAGTCAGAATGGATTATTCTCTTCAGAAGTTGGCTAAGTTGTATGTGGCGGAAATTGTGAGGTTACATGGTGTACCAATGTCGATCATCTCTGATAGAGACCCAAGGTTTACGTCTCGATTTTGGAAAGCACTTCATCAAGCTTTAGGCACTAAGCTAGACTTCACTACGGCTTTTCATCCACAATCAGACGGGCAGTCTGAACGAGTTATACAAGTGTTGGAAGATATGTTGAGAGGTCGTGTAATGGATTTTTGAGGAAGTTGGGAAGATTACTTGCCTTTAGCTGAATTCGCCTACAACAATAGCTATCAAGCCAAGATTCGAATGGCACCATACGAAGCATTGTATGGAAGGAAGTGTAGAACACCTACTTGTTGGACCGAGTTAGGGAGAACGCCGGAGTTTTGGGTCCGAGTTGGTGGCGTAAACCAAGAGAAGGTTGAGTTAATTGAGCACGATTGAAGGAAGCCTCGATAGGCAAAAGTCGTATGCAAACCTTAAGCGAAAGGAAATAGAGTTTGAAGTGGGAGATCAAGTGTTCTTGAAAGTCTCACCTTGGAAGAAGGTAATGAGGTTTGGTAGAAAAGGAAGCTAAGCCCAAGATTTATAGGGCCTTATCAAGTACTAAAGCGAGTTGGGCGATGGCATACCAATTAGAGTTACCACGAGTGCGCAAATGCATGCGTATTTCATGTGTCCATGTTACGTCGCTATCGATCGGATCCATCTCATGTGGTACCGATTGAAGAAGTGGAACTAAGGCGGACTTTTCATACGAGGAAGAACCGATTCGGATCTTGGAGCGTGGCGTGAAAGTACTACGAAAGAAGGCAGTTCCTCTAGTCAAAGTGCTATGGCGCAATCATGGAATGAAGAAGCTTCGTGGGAGCTAGAAGAGGCGATGAGACAAACAATACCCTCAACTATTTTAGTTAGGAAATTTCGGGACGAAATTTTGTTTAAGGGGTAGAAGCGTAACATCTGAATAGGGCCTATGCATTTCGGTTTAATTGTACGAAATGACAAGTTTCAAGTACTATGAATAAATTTTTGATACTTTTGGAAACCTAGAAATGCATGGAAATGGAAATGAAAATGAAAATGGAAATGAAAATGGAAATGGAAATGAAAATGGAAATGGAAATGAAAATGGACATTTTGGAAACCTAGACATTTTGGAAACTTAGACATTTTGGAAACTTAGACATTTTGGGAAACTGAACATTTTGGAAACACGAACATTTTGGAAACTTGAACATTTTGGAAACTTGAACATTTTGGAAACTTAGACATTTTGGGAAACTTGAACATTTTGGAAACACGGAAAATCTGAGTGCAGTGAAAATTTTAGGAAACTTAAAATTGACCGGAATCTTCAATTTAAGAGCCCAAAGGGATCTTAGGGCCAAGTGACCCTAAAAATATTAAGCATGTGAAATTTGACCCAACAACGAACTTGGAAATGTGGCTGAAGATGCCACCAAAGGCCTTAGGAAAGGGCCCAAATACAAGAGGCTTTTGGGCTGAGTTTGAGACATCCAGAAGCAAATAATGAAGGCCTTATTTTGCTTCCAAGGCTAGGAGGTGGGACGGCACAAGCATGTTGAATAAGAGGAATTTTACTTGATTAAAACTCGTTTAATTAAGTATTAAGTAAAGGAATTTCTTTTAATAAAATAAATAAGGAGATAAAGAATGGATAAAGTACTTTTAATTTAATTAAAGTGATAATTAAATGATAATATTATCACTTGTGGGGGAGTGGTGGCCAAGTCAAGGACTCTTGGCATATCAATTTCAGTTAAAGAGGAAAATCAAGGCCATTCTCTCATCTTTCCTAGAGTGTGCGAAATTTGCATAGCTTTCCTCTCCTCTCTTTGCCAATTCTCCTTGAACAAAATACCATCTTCTTTTCTTCTCTTTTCTCCTCCGTTTCTACCATCAAGGCCAATTCTCGTCGATTCTAAGTAAAGGAGAAGTCAGTTACAACATCAAAAAGGGTAAGATCTAAGATCAATCAACTTCTATTCTTTTCTTTTTACCAAAATTCGGATACTAACCCCTCCTCATGTTCATGGCCGAATAGCATAAGGGATTTTTCGGGATTCGAAAACGAGGTAAGTACATCAATGTACATTCGGCTAAGAGATCCCTTTCATAATCAAACAATAGATCTAATCTAACAAGTGATTTCGGCAGGAATTTGAAATAAAGATCAACTTCGGGATCTGAGGTAAGAGAGTCTATACATTCGGCCAAGGTTCATGTGATTACCTAGATTAGATCCATAATTATTAGAAAGCCGAAAACTAATTTTTGTGAAGTTTTAAGGTTGGCCGAACAACAAGTAAAGGAAAAACGAAGTTTTTCGGGATTTGTGTAAACACCAAATCGGCAAAGGTGAGTTTCTTTTACAAATCCTACTAGGATTTGGTTTTGTCTAAAAGGGTTTATTAATGTGTTTTAATTGGTGGGCGAATATAGGGATTAATAGATCTAAAAATTAGATCGGGATTCTCGAGATATCAAGGAACCTATTAGCGAAAAAGGTGTGTACCCTTACTATCCTTCGATATTGTATGGCTAAATATTTTAATATATGCTATGAATAATAATGTGAATGTGGCTATGTACCACAAATGTGGCAAAAAGTACCTGTGCACGTTTCCTACTTCGATAGGATTGTGAAAAAAATGTTATTTAATAACATGCGAATATATGAATATGAACATGAAATTAAGTTATGCTATATATATGTTTTGGGGCATTGGGATTTATGTGAAAGGGGAGAACAGTGTTGACTTGGTCTCACCAACGAAGGTGTTGACTTCGGTCTCACTAACGAAAAATGTTGACTACGGTCACATTGCGAAATTTTGGTAACCGGTTACAATAGTGTCAAATGACACAACGTTTAAATTTGATTATAGTGTCTTATGACACAACGTGGAGAGTAGCGGATGGAGGGTTGACTTAGTAGTCCCCACGGTGTGAATGGCATTCTGGTGGAGAGTAGCGGATGGACCATTAGGATTGGGTTTGGGTTGCATCATAATTTCATTATTATATGGACTTGATGATTTAAACATGAATGCTGAATTATTGATTGATAGTATTGTGTGCACATTGAGTCTGTTGACTCACCCCATTGTGGGAATTATTTTTCAGGTGATGAGCAATGACGGACCGGGCCGGGGGACCAAGAGGAGGCCATGCTACATGCAGAAAATTTCATTTAGTTTGGACTTAAATTTTATTTTTAGTTGCTTTTATTCTATTTCGGGTTTTACTTGATGTAATAAGGCCTTAAGGCCCAGTGGATTATACTTTATGTTTGCTTATTACTAAGTTTCATTCTAAGAACTTTATTGGATGTATTTCATCAAATGGGCTTACAAGATCAAAAAAAATGGGTTTCCAATCTAAGCCCAACTGAAAATAATAGTTTTTCCAAAATTTTACAATTTTCTCTAAGTATCGAAATGAATTTTTGAAATCGGTTTACTTTAGGAACATACCAGATCCGGTCCATTCTCGTGGGCCGGGTGTGGGGTGTTTCAAAAGATAAGGAAGAATAAACTCTAAATGATTTTGGATGCCCTCTAAAAATTGGTCAAAGTGACTTCGTCTAATTCTTGTGTTTGTTCGTTCGCAAAGTGCTCCTCAAGGTGGCCGGCCAAGTGAGAAAATTTTTCTCAATAAATTGCTAGCTAGAGGGAATGGGAAAATGAATTGCTTTATGCATGAAACAGAAGAAAGTGAAGAGAGAAATGAGAGAAGAATTAGGAATGAATGAGGAATGAGGGATAAGGGATGATGAAAAGTGAAGTGAAATGTGGTATTTATAGTGGATGGAGGGATTGAGAGGTTGTTGAAGATTGCATGGAAATCCTTTGATTTTCTTATTCTCATGGTTGGCCATGAATTGTGGGATGCATGGTTGGAATGTTGTTGATTTATTGATTGATTCTCCCCTAATTCATGGAATGGGTTAGACGGTTTTGGTGGTGGAAGTTGCGAAATAATTTGTGATCTTTTTACAAATACAAGGACCTCAATTTAATTGTCCCAGAACATGATTTTTGGGCTGCTCTTGATGCTTGCCGAATTTGGGCTTCTTTTCCCCTTGATGGACGGTTTTGTAACCCAATTTAAGACACAATTAGGTTTCTTTTCAGCAATTAACTTCAACTGGGTCAAGGTAAAATTTCAAAATCCAATCATGCTCTTGCCGTCCATATGACTTGTTCATGTGTGACATTTAATTTGCTCCTATGTTAGTTAATTCCATGGTCCTACTGCAATATATTAAGCACTTTATTAATCATGTAGCAATATAACTTAATTTTATGCAAAATTAACTCTAAAAATTAATAAGTTTACAAACTTGCTAAAATTATGTGCTCAATGTCGTAATATGAATTATATTCATACATTTTACTAAACATATACTCTAAATTTGCTCAAATAGTAAGTAAAAAAATGTGACAAGAGTCTATATAATTTAGACTTGTCAGTAACCACCTAACCCAAGGAAACTACGGACTTCAGACACATTCCTTGGTGCTTTCCACTGCAAGATAGCATCAATGTTTTTCGAATCAATACAGATTCCATCCATAAAAATGGCATGTCCCAAAAACACAACTTCGAGAAACCAAAACTCACATTTACTAAGTTTTCTGAAAAGTTGTTTCTTTCACAAAAATTGCAAAACAGTTCTGAGATGTTGCTCATGATCAGCCTCTGATTTTGAATAAATTAGGATCTCATCAATTAATACCACTACAAACTAATCTAAGCAAGGTTGAAAAATGCGATTCATGAGATCTATGAATGTCGCAGGAATATTCTTTAAATTGAATGGAATCAAAAAAAAAATTGTAGTGGCTATAATGCGTACGGAATGCCCTTTTTGGTATGTCACTATATTTTACTTTCAGTTGATAGTAACTAGATCGTAAATCAATCTTAAAAAAGAATGAAGCTCCTTTCATTTGGTAGAATAAGTCATTGATAAGAGGTAGGGGGTACTGATTTTTAACCTTCAGCTTATTCAACTATCGATAATATATACAAAGCCGCATCGAACCATCTTTCTTTTTAACAAAAAATACTGGAGCTCCACAAGGTGATATAATAGGGCATATAAAGCAGCGGTCCAATAAATCTTGCAACTGAATTTTCAATTCCTTCAACTCATTCGGTGTCATACGATAAAGGGATATCGACACCGGAGCTGTACTAGGAAACACGTCAATTATGAATTTGACCTCCTGATCAGGTGGTAATCCAGGTAATTCCTCAAGAAATATGTTAGGAAATTCACAAGCAATTCGAAAATTGCTAATCTAACTATCTCCATTATTCGAGTTAACAGTTTACTAACTCGAACTGACGAAATAATCTAAGTCAAACCACTCGTTCTAATGCCATTAACCACTACAAATTCACCATTCGATGAATTGAAAACTTTTTCTTCCAACAGTCAAGAATCACTCCATGCTTGGTTAGTCAATCCATGCCCAAGATCAAATCAAAATCACCAAAAGGCATGATCAACAAATCTACTGAAAATATCAAGCTCTGAATTTCCAACGGACATCGTTTACATACTTGATCAACTAACACCATTTGACCCAACAGACTCGATATGGAGATAGCTACTTTTGATATTTCAAGTTTCATGCTCCCATATTTAACCAAATCAACATTAATATACAAGTAACAGGAACCAAGGTCTATTAGGGCATAAATCATTGCAGAAAAGAGTAAATGGATACCTGCTACAACATCAGTAGCATCGCCTTCCTCGCGAGTCCATACAATATACGCCTGAGCCGAAACTCTGGCCTCTGACTAATGTGCAATTAATTCATTCCCTTTCCTTTGAATCACCCCTAGAAACAGAACCACCACGACTAGCCCCACAACATCTAACTGAAGGTCTGGATGTCTGAGTGTCAATTGGTGTAGTATTATCATTTCTTGGGCACTCACAAGCGAAATGCACCTACAATCCACATCGAAAAAAACATTAGATAACTTCATGCATTTTCCCCAATGTTTTTTCCCCACAATACTCATAACTCGATACTTCAGGAGCTCTGGTGACCCTTTTACACTACTAACTAAAACTGTTGGTTGACGATCTCGCATTTTTTTCAACATAGCTGATTCTGCAGTTGTCTTCCCATGCTCACAAGCTTTTTTAGTTTGCTTAGGCACTAACCATGAACTAGAGGTCCCGAATCATTTTCTCGAAACACGAGGAAGCTCTAGTTTCTTGCTTTTTTGCCCTCTTGGAAAAATCAACAAATTCCTTAATTTTCAATACGACAAACTGAGTTTTGGTTTCATCTCGCATCCCTCGTAGAAAACATTTACAACTCACTTATTTAGTCAAAATAAGCTCCGCAGCATATTTGCTAAGGCTCATATACTCTTGTTCATAATCCACTACAGATAGATCTCCCTGTTTAAAAAAAATTCTTGTTTCTGATCCTCCAAATATAGTTTCCCGACATATTTCTTCTGAAACTCTAACTGAAAGAATTCCCAACCGATAGCTTTAGCGGAGATGTGACAAGTAATAGTTTGCCACCAAGTATAAGCTTATCCGTGTAATAATGAAATAGCACAGATAACATTCTCACTAGAAGTACACTCAAGTTGTTGAAGTACCCGAGTTGTAGATTTTAGCCACATTTAACTATTAAGGGGTCAACTCCTTTCACCCCAGTGAATTCAGTCACACCATACCTCCTCAATTCTTTAATCAGTGCCCATCTAACTACAGGCGTAGGTATTATCAAAGGAGTAGCTCCCGCCACTCTCTAGAGTGCTTTGGCTATAGTACAAAGTAAGTTCACATCGCCTTGTCCCTCATTAGTACCTCTATCAACATTAAGTTGTTATGCACCATTTAAGTGAACACTCGGTGCCATTAACTCAACCCTATTTATATTTCCAGTGGAATTATCACTAATATGAATCTCTTGATCTACTTCATTATTTGATTCCTTTGATATCTTTTATCTATATAACAGAAACAAGTTTAATCAACACCCATATCCCAACTCAGACTCGATTCCACTTGGCATGTAGCTTTAGACTCAATTTTCAGATTGATTTAGTCTGAGAGTTGGCTAAGCCTTTAGCTCTAATACCAATAAATGCAACACCCCTCACCCGGCCCACTGCCAGACTCGAGTAATAAGATGCTATGACAAAATTTAACAATCGATAAATACTTTACTAAATAAAAACTCAATTATTTATCATTACATCACATATAATCAAACATAATTGTGAAATTCAGGCATGTAATAGAATTGAATTATAAAATTTTAAAGTTTTAAGGTAAATAATGAAAATCCATAGTTGGTATCGATATCGAACTGATACCTTACTGAAAATCAATACTAACATAAGGGTATCGATAATTATTTTATGGTATCCATAATTTATGAAAAAGTATCGATACTCAAATAAAAATCAATATCATTTTGGCATTCTATTTATTTAAAAATTATTCATATGGTCAAGTATCGATATCAGATTCCAAAATATCGATACCTAAATTCGAAATGGTAAAATCTCATTTTTAAAAAGTCTGTTTCATGCCACATTTCACCTACCAAACAAGAAACAATACTATCACCTATTCAAACACTTAAATGTCTAACCAATATGCCTCAAATGGCACCTCAATTAATCAAGCTAATTATGAACACATTTAACATTCCATAATTGATTTTCATTTTAACTTAGTAACCTAAATACAAAGGCTACCTAAACATTCAAATAGATCATAGACATAAATATGTCCTTTACTAAATCCATGTTAAGATACTATCTAAGCACATCATAAAACACGACCAAGCTCAAATATCAAACAAACATGATGCCTAGCATATACCATCCCATTTTTGGATGCATTAAGCAAATAACTAAGCAACTATCATACTAATCAAAAGTTGACCATTGCCTTCTCTCTTATACATATTCACATGGTATCCAAAATATAATCAAACTACAAAATAATCATATCAACCAAAGATCTCCTAGGTACATGCCAAAACCTAAAAAAAACATCACCAACACTTGAAGAGTCGGTGCTTGAATTACTAGATACCTAACCTTCACATGAGAAAAACAATGTAGGCTAAGTATAACTTAATGGTGAATCTATAATCTGAATAACTTAATATAATACAAACGTTAATTTTCTTGTTTTGAAAGAAAATATGTAACCATAAAAATGCAAAGAAACATATAAATTTTCATCCTTCTTTTATAACTTCATTATTCAATTTAAACATGACTATTTCTTGAATCATCTCACTTTCTTTTCATACATCAATATATAAAACTATTCAAATTTTACAACCATTTTTATTTCCATCCATTTCTCATATCATAATTCCTGTTTCTATTTTGATTTTCAATTTCATATTTCCATTTTATTTTTCTATTTCAATTTTCCCCTATTAACATGACTCGGTCTTAAACTCCAATACGCGGACCTAGCCAACACACCAAAGTTTGGCACCCAGTGCCTGATGGATAAATCTGTAGAAATGAATTATGACCTACGCTGGCCAATAAAACCGATGAATAGATGTGCCTAGCACTGGTCAGTATTACCCGAAAATGGGGTGCTAGCATTCCTCAACACGTAATAGTAAAACCCTGAACTCTTTCTATCCTATGGAATGTCAATTATACCCTGACCCTACCCGAACATTTAGTAGGGTAACATAATTCATGGTTCAATTCATAAACCAATTCCTTATTTTCACCATACAATTTCATCAATCCAAATAATTCACTCATTTGTACATATACACATAGCAACATATTTAGTTTCCATAACATAATAAATTTTATATTTCAATAATATTCGATACAATCCCTAACACAAATAACCATTTCAACCATTTCAATATCTTACACTAAAACAACTTTGTAGCTTACCTTATAACTTACCTTATAATGTAATGTTCAAATGCAACAATTAAAATAGTTCGAATTATAGAAACACAAATTGTAAACTCCGAGCTATTCATCGACCACCTTGTCTTTTCCATTCTTCCTCGAAGATTCTGGTTAGACGGTAGCTATGGATTAAAACGGATAGTATAAATTAACATTTCACAACCCAATTTGCATTCAATAACAAATTTTATACTATTTTTGCATGAAATTCAATTTGGTCTACAAACCCGGGACTACCATGACTTCACAATTAATCCTCCAACATTAAGCCAAATTTTTCTAGAGTCCTTATAAGACTTCCTACCTCTCAATTAAACCTCTATATTTGAAATTTGCACAACTTAGTCCTTTTGGCATAGAATTATCAACTGTCTTTACAAAATAGTCTCATTCCACTTCCAACCTTAAAACCTATCAAAACAACACCAACAACTTGATTTTCTCTATAATGGCAACTTCCAAAAACTTCAAAAATTCCAAAAATTTCAATATGGGTAAGCTAGCTCATGAACTTGGGGTTCCAAAAACATAAAATTTATATAAAAAGGACTAAAATATACTAACCAAATTAAGCTTCAAAAATTAGGACCTATGGTCGAATGCTCCTTCTTTCTTTCTACCCAATTTCGATATGTAAGGCAAAGTTGAAAGTATGTTTCTCTTCTCCCCACTTTGACATCTTAATTCTATTTTTTTATTTTTTATTTTTATTTTTATTATTTTCTTTTTACTAATATTATTACATTAAAATTTTATAACATAACTAACAACTAAAATCATGTTACTGTCCACTAAAATAAAGTAATGGTTTAATTATCTAATGAGCCCTTCATTATTATTTACTTATGATTTAATTATAATTCAAATTTTAACACTTACTTAATTTAGTCCCTACACTTAAAATAAGCTCTAATTCAACAAAATTACCTAACCCAAATTCAATTCGCTACTAAACTAACTTTGTAAATATTTAAACAAATATTTACGAGTCTGATTTACGAGAATAGGGGTTTCGAAACCACACTTTCTAACACCACTAACTTTCGGGTTATTACAATTAAATTATTCATAAATTGCATTAATACTTTGTATATTGTGCTAACGTGGTTTTTCATGCAAAGCAAAATGGAAGCAAATGTTGCTCACTAGTTTTCTATTATTTAACAAATATTTAGCGGTATTACATGGTCGGATCGTAATATAGAAAGATAGCTAGTATTAGTCGATGAACCTAAACATGTCCTTAATCTAATCGGAAATAAGCAAACAGATTAAAACACTAATATGTCATCTATTCTAGTTGGGGAAATGCTTTGTCTTGGGCATTAGAGTGGATGACTCTCAGAAGATAGAGACACAAATGTAACACCCCAAATCTGGCCTAGACGTTACGACTAGATCTGACGTGTCACATCGAAGTGTCGTTTGAAAATCAGGCTTGTCGATAAAAGTTCGTTATAAATTTTTATATCCTTTTTGAAAACATTGGGGTTGTAAAATCAAAACTTGTTATTCGTTTATTGGTCATATCATTTATTAATCGGATTAAATATTGTTGAAGCTTTTCCAAATGTAACCTTTAAAATTTGAAAATGCGTGCTTTTCTTTGGAAACAATTATTATTTTGAAAACCCGTGTATCCTAATCTAGCAGATTAACGTAAAAAGGTTAAAACCAAATAAAAGTTAAAAACCTCAAATGGCCTTATTACATAAATATCTCCCCAAAATAAATAACTGAAGGAAACTATGTATAAATCAAAATACTTGCGAATGTGTGGCCACCTCTAAGTCCCTCGCAGCTCCAAATCCTATACAGCTGGGGATTACCTGTATAGTTGAAAGAAAAGGGTGAGTTACGAGAACTCAGTGTGTAATCCCCTATCATGCAGTAACAGTTTCGGCCCAAGCCCTATTCAGTAATAGATCAGTCTGGGATTAACCCTATGCAGTAACAGTGAGGGTCTAAGCCCAAAGTCATAACAATGCAGAACAGAAATGCAACCCAACCCAGTCCAGCCAACACACCACCCATACCAACCAACACACCATGTAGGGACCAAGTCAACCCACCCAGCCAACACACCAATATCGCAGCATATCTGCTAATAACAAAAAACATGGCCAAGCCACTAAAATCAGAATATGTGGCGGAGCCACTAGAACGGTAAAAACGTGGCAGAGCCACTAGTATAGTACTTCCTCTAAATCAAAAACCCAACCCCCAATGCAGAATGTCGTGTCATAAATATTACATGTATGCAGTACGTCATACTCATGATCAGTCATATAAATATCAAACACACATCACTTAACCTACCACTAGGGGTATAATGGTTATTTTTTCTATTAGGGGTAAAACGATAATTTTTACCCTCAAGGGTGTTTTGGTAATTCTACTCTACGAGGGTATTTCAATAATTTTACCCTTCCAAGGTATTTTGGTACAGGTTACGACCTTTCCAATGGCCTACCGTCGTCTCGAACGACTTGAATAACTTATAGGGCCAAAATAGTGGAATTGGGCCCACCACTATTCGGCCCAAGTGGGCCCACACGCGCGTGTGGGCCATTCAGCCCAATTTCAGTCACGGCTATGCGAACTTTGCAGCCCAACCCATTATTTGTCACTATCGTGAATTTTTACCCATATGGGGCCATGAGCCCATTGGGCCCACTTGGCCCATCTCGGCCCAATAAGGCCCATAACGGCCTAAGCCCATGAGAACGCTCGTGGCGGCTCTTACAGTCTAGTGCCCTTGTTCATAGGCTCGGTTGACCACACGCACGCTCACACGCTCATGTGCGATCACACGCCATAATTTCGGCCTTTCGGCATTCAACTTTACAATCTTAGCAGTATAACCATTATGTACTTTCGACTTTTCAACCTATTATCGAAAGTGACATACAATTACACACCTGTTCGCGAGACTAGATAAGATCCACACTCTCTGGATCCTACAATCCAGTAACATATCGTATCGGATTACACCAATCAGGTTAACGTATACACCTAATCCACCTCCGTTATTAACTTAAACCACAATCACTCAACTTGCTAGTACTAACCGATACTAGCGCCTCACTGCTGATCAAGGGCGATCCCCCCTCCTATCATGATTTGGTATAATAAAAGTTGTTAGAAACAATCAAACATTTGGCCCCCAGTAGAAAAATAAAAAGGGAAAATCGAAGCTTGTTAATAGAGTCAAAAGAAATCTTTGCTAATAATAGAATAATAAAGTGGTTGAAGTAACCCTCTTACCAATATCGATAACTAATGAATACCGATAGTAGTCAGTCAAGAAGGTTCGGCCCTAACCATGAAGAACAAAGAGATTTAAGAAGAAGGGAGTATGAAGATTCGGCCTACTAGAGAATGGGAAAACAAAGTTTGAAAAAAGAAGAGATGGAAGCAAAAGAGGGTCGGCTATGGAAGAAGTGATTAGAGAACAGATGAGAGAAAGACTTCAAAGGATTGATCAAAACTAGGCACTCGATATTATGTTCCGGTAAAAAGTGGACAGCAGTTGAGAATGGAGATGAAGAGAACAAAGACCAAAATGGTCAAAAAAAATGTGCCAAGAAGCAAAAATAACACCCAAAAATACCAGAGAAAATTCGGCACCTCTACACTCTCCAAAAGCCGAAAATGCACCAAATGCCCCACCCTTGGCCGAATTTCCCCTTACTCAAGCTCTCCCAACCATCCAAGACTCCCCTCACATTCCAACTCCCTCAAACTATCCACCAAATCCTCCTTGAATTGCTCCCAACCTCCTATTCAAAATTGTTAACCAAGTTTCCAACCTCCTCTGCAGAGTTTGATTCAAACTCTACCTCTCGCACCACCAAATCATAAAATAAAAGCCCCATATTTGCATGCCATGGGATTCGAACCCCATCTCCCCTTGCCATCTGAGTGACACAACAACCATCAAGCCACATGCTCTTTTTGTGACATAGAAACACACATAATTAAACATAAGTCCTAACTGCTAACTGCTAATTTCACTTAAGAGCAAAAATTAAAAATTTTCCAAGGTTTAGACTCGAACCCAGGCTTCCTAAAAACCTCCAAATACACTTAATTACTTATCCCTTGAAGCACACATGGAATTTAAGCCAAATCAAAAAAATTACAACCTTACATTTTTGGGGACTTACAATTCTACCCCCTTAAAGAAATTTTGACCTCAAAATTTACTTGATCAGAAAAGGTGAGGGTATTTTTGTCACATCGCCTCCTCAAGCTCCCACGTGGCTTCTTCTAAACTGTGATTACGCCAAAGCACCTTGACCAACGGAACAGATTTCCTTCTTAATAGATTAACGTCACGATCTAGTATCTGCACCGGTTCTTCCTCAAAAATTAGATCAAGTCTAACCTCGATCTCCTCCACTGGCACTATATGTGAGGGATCAGAGCGGTATCGCCTCAGCATGGAGACGTGGAACACATCATGTATGCAGTTTAACTCAGAAGGCAACTCAAGTTGATAGGCGACCGGTCCTACACGCTTTAATATTCGGTAAGGTTTGATGAATATAGGGCTCAGTTTGCCTTTCCATCCAAATATCAAAATCTTCTTCCATGGCGAAACCTTCAAAAAGACAAAATCCCACACAGAGTACTCTATCTCCTTACGCTTTAAATCAGCATATGACTTCTACCTATCAGTTGCTTCCTTTAACTGATCTCGGATCAACTTTACTTTTTCTTCGATTTCAGAAACTAACTCTGGCCCCAAAACTCGCCGCTCACCAAGTTCTGTCCAATAGGTAGGGGTGCGACACCTACGACCATATAACACCTCATACGGTGCCATCTGAATACTGGCTTGGTAGCTGTTGTCATATTCAAATTCTGCTAATGGCAAGTAGTCTTCCCAACTGCCTTTGAAATCAACTACACAACTTCTTAGCATGTCCTCCAATATTTGAATCACCCTCTCCGACTAACCATCTGTTTGAGGATGAAACGTAGTACTAAAATCCAATCTTGTACCCAATGCCTCGTGCAACTTCTTCTAGAACTGATATGTGAATCTAGGATCTCTGTTAGATATGATAGAAACTGGTACACCATGCAGTCTTACAATCTCGGCCACATACAACTTACCCAACTTCTGCAATGAATAATCAGTGTGGACTGGTATAAAATGGGCAAATTTAGTCAATCAGTTCACAATAACCCATACTGAATCCATCTTAGAAGATGTTAAGGGTAGCCCACTCACAAAATCTATGGTTACCCTCTCCCACTTCCAGAGTGGAATCTTAGCTGGTTTCATAATCCAAAAGGTAGTTGGTGCTCCGCTTTGATTTGTTGGCATGCCAGACTATAACATCCTGAAATAGGGGCTATTAGGTTTGAATTGTTTTGCATGTGTATGGCTTTATTGTACATTTATTAAGGTGTTTTAAGATCTAGGTTTAAGCCAAGGGTAAGCCCGAGCTATAGGAAAATTTTTATTTTTAAGCTTTAGTTAGAAGGAGCTGAAGGAGCTAGGGGTTAAGAGTAATTCATGGGGAATTTAAACAGAAGAATGGGCTTGGTAAAGTGGCAAGGAGGCGCCACTTAGAGCCTTGAAGGTGACGCCACATGCAGAGAAGGGAGAGCTCAGGTTCGAGCAGCAGAAATCTCACTTTCTGCTTTTTATTTTGACAGCAAAGGGGGGAGGAGTTGTACTCAGCACAAACTCTGTCAGATAAGCTTGGAATAAGTAAAGATAATTTGTTTTGGTGGCAAGGAGAAAATTTAAGAGTGTGATTAATTCAAATTAGCTTGATTTTTATGGCAAGATGACTAATAGTTTAGGTAAGCTTGAACTTGGGGAAAGGAATCATTTTGATTAAGGAATGATAAGGGGTCATAAGGCTTGGATTAAGGATGAGGTTTTGGAAACTTTTATTGGCTAACTTTGTCCATGTATGTGGACAAAGATTATGGTCTAGGGGGGTGACCGAATTTTGTTGAAGGTTTTGGTAGGTTGGTAACTAGTTGGTCAAATTCCTTAGCATTTTCTGTATCATTTTCTTTTCTCTCAAAACTCCTCCTCCTAAATTGAATTTGAGCAATAGGTAAGCTTTTGTTTTGGTTTTGGTTTTTATTCTTGACCAAATTGGTATTGTTTTCTTTTCCTCTCAAGCTCTTTTTCTCTTTGTGCCGAAAATATTCTACCATTGAAGGAAGGTATTTTTCTTTCATCTTTTTTTTTCCTTGGCCGGATCTCTTTCTCCCCATCTCTCTCTCTTTTTCTTTCTCTCATTCTTGATCAAAGCCAAATACCATTCATATTTCTTCCTTTCTCTTCTTTTTGGTTTAGCCAAATCTTAATTGCTTTCGCTTCTATCAACCATACCCTATTGCCGAATCCTCCCTCTTCCATTGCATTTTTCTTTTCCTTTCTCTTTTTTCATTCTAGCCAAATTCTATTTGTTGCCTTTAATTAACCATAGCCAAATTTCCTTTCTTCCTTTTTGTTATTTTGGCTGAATCTCAATCAAGCCTTGATCTCTTTTGGTTGTTTCTTCAATCAGTTTTAAGAAGGTAAGTGTCCATGGCTAAAACTCCCTTCTTACTTTCTCTTCTTTTCTGTCGACACACATAGGTGAAAGCCTAATCTGGCATTTGTTGATAGTGTTGTTAATCATTAATGGGAACTGATTTCTCTTAGGTTCTTCGGGATTGTGGAAGCAGTCAATTTAAGCCCCTACTCTTTAGCGATCGAAGTTGGTAGTCAAGTGGTAAGGATATCTGTGTTGGTTCATCATTCTTTAAGTTGTTGAAAAAGCCAAAGGCTATTGAGACTAAGATTTATTGGTATGGCCAAATGGCCTTGTTAATGGTTTTGTGGTTTGGCCGAATGTAGGATAGGAAGATCTAGTATGGTAGATCGGGTCTTCGGGATTTAGTGATTTCGCTAGTAATAGGTGTGTAGTTATCACACTGATCTCCTATTGTTTGTGTTTGTTGTTATGTGTATATATATACGTATAAGATGTGTATGATAGCCAGAAATAATGGCTGAGATGGTGGCTACCCATGGTGGGTATTCGATTAACCAGGCCAGTTTTATGATATTATTTTACCATGGTATATGTGTGGAATTGTGGTAAGCATGTGATGTATGCTCATTGGAATTTTACAATTTTTTTAGCCATGATACTGACATATGCATAGGGATTAGGATATGATTATTGAAGGACAGGGTGTACATTTATGTACGTGGTTTAGTGATGGCTACAAGCCTCACGTGGATTGATGATCGGCTCTGTGCCTCATCGTGGTTGGTATCGGCTTTGTGCCATATCGTGGTTGGTGATGGCTATGTGCCTCATCATGATTTAATGTTAGCTACGAGCTACATCGTGGATTGACATTGACTGAGGTTGCATTGTGGATTATACTGTGATTTATTTCACGTGGACCAGTGGCTTGACCACTTGGTGGATGGCATTGCTTGCCAAATTGGTGTGTAGAGGTTTGAGGGTTGATTTAGTAATCCCCTGGTGTGTGGTGGCTGGATACGGGGGTGTGTAGAGGATGGACCGTAGGATGGGTTGGGTGCATTTTGCATTATTATTTGATATGTGGATTGGTGTGGTTTGGGCTAAGCCTATGTGTGGAAATCTGTGGACTAATTACACACTGAGTCGGTTTGACTCACCCAATTTTTTTTACTAAACAATGCAAGTGATACATGATTCTTGGACCGGGCTGGAGCGGATACGAGGTGGCCATGCAGAAGATGTTTTTCATTGTTTTATGCACTTTATATTTTTAGTATTTTGAGTAAATATTTATTGTAATAAGAGCCACTTAAAGTATTTGGGGACTTTTATTGTGTTTGAGTTGGATTGACGATCGAGGTGATAATTGGAATGTTTTATTTTAGAAAGTGATTCACATCATCAAAACTTATATTAAAATTTTAATTCAGAAATTTGTAACAACATAATTTTACTTAGAATTTTAAATATACAATGTTTCTTATAAATGACAGAAAATTTTTATGTTTTCACCCTTATGACAAATTCTTTTCAAACTTTTTCCTCAGTAGCATTCTAGATTCGGCCGTAGTGTTTGGGCCGGATTTGGGGTGTTACAATTTGGTATCGAGCCGATTCAAAACTCACTTTGAGGGTTTTGGGTCCAAAACATTTTTCAAAGATGGGCTTTTCAAAACATAGCTTTCATGAACTATTTCAGTTTATTCGGCATGGCACCTATATCTCCTATCGAAGTCCACGAGGTAAGTACCCCTAACTATTGAAGTGATTGGTATGTGAAGCTTTATGGGCATTACGGGATCGTAGATTAGTAGATTAGGAGCTATTGAACCCTAGGACTAGTTTACTCCAACACAAAATACACAAGACTTAAGTACAACCAAACAAACACGTGAGTAAGTCACGAAGTTAGGGTGTGGCAGCAGCCAGCGCATGTCTAGGATTGGATTTGGTAAGAGCTTGGTATTTAAGCGGTCCTAGTGCCTCACCTCCTCTTCACTCGAATCCTACAGTGCGAAGCGGCGGTTCACCCTAACCAAGAGGACTTATTCATACGGCTTAAACTCAATAATTAAAACCCGAAAGGGACCAAATACACTGTTTTGTAAAAATTACCTCGATTGAATACAAACCTTAGTTTTGTAAAAACTACACTATTTTGACTAAAATATCTCGGTTTGGAAAATTTACTAAATTACCTCGATTTACAAAATTACCAAAATAACCCCGATTTACGGAATTTCCAAAATACCTTTGATTTGGAAAAATTTTAAAATAACCCAAATTTGTAAATTCGAATGCCTTTGATTTGTAAAGATTTTCAATTAATCCCGATTTATTACTAAAATACCCTCAGAGGATGAGTTACGAAAATACCCTTGGGTTGGGAACGGATAAAATGCCTATAGTAGTTTAGTGGATGTTGTGGATGGATGAATGTGACTCTCTAAATTAGGGTAGTAAACTTGAGATGAAAACTTTGGTTGATCGAAAGAACTACTACTAAAAACTTCTTTACATAAAATTGCTCGTGGATAATCAGTGGAACAAAAGACTAATGCATAAAATTTCTTAAATCAGATTAAATCGCTAAGTAGACATGAGTTCTAGGGGACGTGGTTGTAGTGGGCGAGGTAGAGGTAGGATGCCTGTGTCGGAACCAGTTGGGTCTGGTCAGGGTTTCGAAAATGAGGCACCGCCACCGGTAGGGGCAGAATTTCAAGAGCAAATCGGAAGAGATGACGCAGTATCGCAGGCTATGCTGCAAGTTTTAGAGCGAGTAGCAGAACCTAGTATGGGAAATGGGGCTCGAAAGTCAGTAGCTGAGAGACTTAGATCAAATGGAGCTGAGGTTTTTAGGGGAGTATCTGGGGTAGCTCCGAATGTAGCAGAGTATTGGTTAGAGGCAATCGAGAGGATCATGGATGATTTGGACTGCACTGCTGAGGAAAAGCTGAAAGGTGCTGTTTCGCTACTTCGAGACGAGGCTTATCAGTGGTGGCTCACCGTCAAGGAGAGTATCACTGCGGATCGAGTGGATTGGGGGTATTTTAAGGTTAAGCTTGAAGGGAAATATGTTAGAGCTAGCTACATCGACTCTCAGAGAAAGGCGTTTCTGAATTTAGTGCAAGGAAATAAGTCGGTAGCTGAGTATGAAGCAGAGTTTCTGCGGTTTATTCAGTATGCTAGAGGGATTGTAGCTACTGATTACGAGTAGTGTGTTAGATTTGAAGATGGGTTGCGAGATGAGCTGCGAGTGTTGATAGTGCCACATCGAGAGAGGGACTTTGCAGTCTTAGTGGATAGAGCTCGGATAGCCGAGGAGGTCAAGAGGGCCGAGAGGCAGAATAGAGATAGGGATAGGAACCGGGATAAGAGGAGTTATGGATTGTCAGAATCATCTGGGAATTTTCAGAAAAGACCAAGGGTTGAGAATTCTGTACGTGCACCTGTACCAGTTTCTGGGAATCGGAGTCGTCCATGTGCTCAGTGTGGGAGAGCTCATGCAGGAGAGTGCTGGGGAAATAGCAAGGAATGTTTCGGTGTGGGTCTAAGGCTCATTTGGTTAGGAATTGACCTTAGGAGATGGATAGGGCTCGGACAGTAGGCCAGGGTTATGTGCAGCTGGGCAGAGGTGGTCAGCAGGCGATAAGGGGTCGTGGTCCGAACCATGGAGGAAATGGTTCTGGCCGAGGTCGGGGAGCATCAGGAAGATGTGCTGAGGGTGTAGATGCGAGACAGCCAGGGTTAGTTTATGCAGTCAGGCGTCGCGAGGAGGAAGATGTGCCAGATGTGATAATGGCTACGTTCCTTATTTTTGGAATACCCTTTATTGCCTTGATAGAGATCGTGTCAACTCATTCCTGTATTGATAGTGAAGTATCTAGAACTTTGAGTGTGAACTTTGAAACTATACCTAGAAAGTATGTTAGTTTTATTAAGATCAGAGTACGCAGCAAGAGCGTAGCATGGTGAGTTAGGATGCACGACTGTTAGTTAGTTGGAAATTTTGAGGACGAAATTTCTTTAAGGAGGGTAGAACTGTAACATCCTAAAATAGGGGCTATTAGGTTTGAATTGTTTTGCATGTGTATGGCTTGATTGTGCATTTATTAAGGTGTTTTAAGATCTAGGTTTAAGCCAAGGGTAGGCCCGAGCTGTAGGAAAATTTTTGTTTTTAAGCTTTAGTTAGAGGGAGCTGAAGGAGCTAGAGGTTAAGAGTAATTCATGGGGAATTTAAGCACAAGAATGGGCTTGGTAAAGTGGCACAGAGGCGCCACTTTGAGCCTTGAAGGTGACAACACATGCAGGGAAAGGAGAGCTCAGGTTCGAGCAGCAGAAATCTCACTTCCTGCTTTTTATTTTGACGCCAAAGGGGGGAGGAGTTGCACTCAGCACAAACTCTGCCAGATAAGCTTGGAATAAGTAAAGATAATTTGTTTTGGTGGGAAGGAGAAAATTTAGGAGTGTGATTAATTCAAATTAGCTTGATTTTTGTGGCAATATGACTAATAGTTTAGGTAAGCTTGAACTTGGGGAAAGGAATCATTTTGATTAAGGAATGATAAGGGGACATAAGGCTTGGATTAAGGATGAGGTTTTGGAAACTTTTTATTGGCTAACCCGTCCATGTATGTGGACGGCTTATGGTCTAAGGGGGTGACCGAATTTTGTTGGAGGTTTTGGTTGGTAACTAGTTGGTAAAATTCCTTAGCATTTTGTATATCATTTTCTTTTCTCTCAAAACTCTTTCTCCTAAACCAAATTTGAGCAATAGGTAAGCTTTTGTTTTGGTTTTGGTTTTTATTCTTGACCAAATTGGTATTGTTTTCTTTTCCTCTCAAGCTCTTTTTCTCTTTGTGTCGAAAATATTCTACCATTAAAGGGAGGCATTTTTCTTTCATCTTTTTTTTTTCCTTGGCCGAATCTCTTTCTCCCCATCTCTCTCTCTTTTTCTTTCTCTCATTCTTGATCAAAGTCGAATACCATTCATATTTCTTCCTTTCTCTTCTTTTTGGTTTAGTCGACTCTTAATTACTTTTCTTTTCTATCAACCATACCCTATTGTCGAATCCTCCCTCTTCCATTGCATTTTTCTTTTCCTTTCTCTTTTTCCACTCTAGCCGAATTCTATTTGATGCCTTTAATTAACCATAGCCGAATTTCCTTTCTTTCTTTTTATTATTTTGGCCGAATCTCAATCAAGCCTTGATCTCTTTTGGTTGTTTCTTCAATCAGTTTTAAGAAGGTAAGTGTCCATGGCCGAAACTCCCTTCTTACTTTCTCTTCTTTTCTGTCGACACATATAGGTGAAAGCCTAATCCGGCATTTGTTGATAGTGTTGTTAATCATTAATGGGAACCGATTTCTCCTAGGTTCTTGGGATTATGGAAGCATCGATTTAAGCCCTACTCTTTAGCGATCGGTTGGTAAGTCAAGTGGTAAGGATATCTATGTTGGTTCATCATTCTTTGTTGTTGAAAAGCGAAGGCTATTGAGACTAAGATTTATTGGTATGGCGAATGGCCTTGTTAATGGTTTTGTGGTTTGGCCGAATGTAGGACAGGAAGATCTAGTGCGGTAGATCGAGTCTTCGGGATTTAGTGAATTCGCTAGTAACAGGTGTGTAGTTATCACACCGATCTCGTATTGTTTGTATTTGTTGTTATGTATATATATAAGTATAAGATGTGTATGATAGCCTAAATAATGGTGAGATGGTGGCTACCATGGTGGGTATTGATTAACTGTGTCGGTTTATGATATTATTTTACCATGGTATGTGTGTGGAATTGTGGTAAGCATGTGATGTATGCTCATTGGAATTTTACAATTTTTTTAGCCATGATACTGACATAAGCATAGGGATTGGGATATGATTATTGAAGGACAGGGTGTACATTTATGTACGTGGTTTAGTGATGGCTACAAGCCTCACGTGGATTGATGATCGGCTCTGTGCCTCATCGTGGTTGGTATCGGCTTTGTGCCATATCGTGGTTGGTGATGGCTATGTGCCTCATCGTGATTTGATGTTAGCTACGAGCTACATCATGGATTGACATTGACTGAGGTCGCGTTGTGGATTATAGTGTGATTTATTTCACGTGGACCAGTGGCTTGACCACTTGGTGGATGGCATTGCTTGCGAAACTGGTGTGTAGAGGTTGGAGGGTTGATTTAGTAATCCCCTGGTGTGTGGTGGCTGGATACGGGGGTGTGTAAAGGATGGACCCTAGGCTGGGTTGGGTGCATTTTGCATTATTATTTGATATGTTGATTGGTGTGGATTGGGCTAAACCCATGTGTGGAAATCTATGGACTAATTACACACTGAGTCGGTTTGACTCACCTAATTTTTTTTTACCAAACAATGCAGGTGATACATGATTCTTGGACCAGGCTGGAGCGGATACGAGGTGGCCATGCAGAAGATGTTTTTCATTGTTTTATGCACTTTATATTTTTAGTATTTTGAGTAAATATTTATTGTAATAAGGGCCACTTAAAGTATTTGGGGACTTTATTGTGTTTGAGTTGGATTGACGATCGAGATGATAATTGGAATGTTTTATTTTAGAAAGCGATTTACATCATCAAAACTTATATTAAAGTTTTAATTCAGAAATTTGTAACAACATAATTTTACTTAGAATTTTAAATAGACAATGTTTTTTATAAATGACAGAAAATTTTTATGTTTTCACCCTTATGACAAATTCTTTTCAAACATTTTCCTCAATAGCATTCTGGATTCGGTCGTAGCGTTTGGGTTGGGTTTGGGGTGTTACACAGACACTTACCCACAAAATTCGTAACATCGTGTTTAAGCCTTGGCCACCAGTATAGTTCACGGAGATCTCGATATAGCTTGTTTCCACCAGGATGCATGGCATAAGGACTGCTATGCACCTCCCGTAGGATAGACTGTCTGAGATCAGAATCTCTTGGCATAAAAACTCTTCCACGAAAACATAGTACTCCATCACTTTTCAGCCCAAAATCAGTAGTCTCCCCTTTCTCAACCAGTCGAAAACGAGGGACCAACGATTCATCCAACAACTATTTTTCCTTAATTAATCAATCCAGGTCGGTCTCACTTGAAGTTTAGCCAACATACTACCATCCTCAAATAGGCTGAGACGAGCAAACATTGCTCTCAGATCTGATACAACCTTCTGGCTCAGTGCATCCGCTACTATGTTAGATTTACCCGGATGATACTCAATAGAGAAATCATAATTCTTAAGCAACTCTATCCATCTTTGTTGCCTAAGATTCAACTCCTTCTGAGTAAGCAGGTACTTGAGGCTTTTATGGTCGGTGTAAATAATAGACTTCTCACTGTATAAATAATGCCTCCAAATCTTCAATGCGAATACCACCGCAACTAACTAAAAAGTCGTGAGTGGGGTAATTTGCCTCGTGAGGCTTCAGTTGGCGAGACACGTATGCAACCACCTTACCCTCTTGCATCAACACATAACCTAATCCAGTGTGCAGAAGACAATGAATTCCTTCCTAGACTCTAGCTGTATTAACACTAAGGCTTCAGTCAAAACTTTCTTTAGTCTTTCAAAACTCCCTTGTTGCTTATCGGTCCAATTATACGGTACCCATTTACGTAGTAACTTAGTTAGAGGTGCAGCAATCAGTGAAAACCCCTCCACAAAATGTCTTAATACCCAACTAGACCCAGAAAGCTACTAATCTCAGATATAGTCTTTGGCGATTTCCAATCCAATACGGCTTCAATTTTTTGAGGTTCAACCCTAATCCCCTCGGCGGACACTACGTGACCTAGAAATGTCACTTCTCTCAACCAGAACTCACACTTGCTAAACTTAGCGTATAGATGCTTTTCCCTCAGAATCTACAAGACAATTCGAAGATGTGCATCATGATCCTCCTCAATTCTGGAATACACCAAGATATCGTCTATAAACACCACGAACCGATCCAAATAGGGCTGGAATATTCGGCTCATCATATCCATGAAAGCAGCTGGTGCATTCGTCAACCTAAACGGTATGACTAGAAACTCGTAATGCCCATAACGAGTCCTGAATGTAGTCTATTTCACATCTGCCTCCTTAACCCTTAGTTGATGGTACCTAGATCGAAAATCTATCTTGGAGAAAACTAAAGCTCTTGGCAGCTGGTCAAACAGGTCATCTATCATCGGTAAAGGGTACTTGTTTTTAATCGTCAGTTTGTTCAGTTGACGATAATCGATGCACATGCGCATGGACCCATCCTTCTTCTTCACGAATAAAACTGGTGCTCCCCATGGAGACACACTCGGCTGAATGAATCCTCGATCCAGTAGCTCTTGAATTTGAGCCTTTAACTCCACCAGCTCCTTCGGTGCCATCCTATAAGGGGTGATGGACACCGGGGTTATTCCTGGTAGAATCTAAATACTGAACTCGACCTCACGGTTTGGAGGCAGCCCAAGAAGCTCTTCTAGAAATACATCTGAAAACTCTTAACAGTTCTGACATCTCCCACAGAAAGACCTTTTGAATTAGGAATGCTAACATACGCTACAAACGTCTCGCAACCATTGTGCCCCAGTTTCTCGGCTTTTAATACTGAGATTACATTGGACAAATAGTCTCTTCGCTCCCCTAACACAACCACCTCCTCATCCTCTGAAGGCCTCAAAACCATATACTTAGCAGTGCAATCCAAATTAGCACGGTGTTTCACTAGCCAATCCATGCCCAAAATAATATCGAGTTCGCCAAATGGCAGTTCCATCAAATCCGCCAGAAAAACAACCCCTTGGACCTCTAGGGGCACATTTCTGAACAACTTATTCACCCTAACTAACTGTCCCAGTGGACTTAACACAGTCATCTCACTACCAATAGTTTCAAAATTAGAACCCAGCGTCCCAGACACCGTGCATGCAACATACGAGTGTGTAGACCCAATATCAATTAAAACGGTGTATTGTACATTATAAATTAAGAACGTATCAGTTATGATGTCAGGAGCATCGCCATCCTCTCGGCGTCGAGCAGCATAGACCAAGGTAGTTGTCTTGCCTCAGTATTAACAACACCTCTACCCGTGTTCCACGACCTCGTCCCAAACCATTTCCTCTTCTGGCCTGACCACGGCCTCTCGGTGGCTACTGACCATCTTTCCCTGGCTAAACATAACCCTGACATGTGGCTTGCATCTGAATAGGCCTCTTTGTGCATTTCTTAACCTGGTGATCCATGGATTGACATCTAAAACATGCCCTAGTTTGTTTTCAGTACTCACCATGGTGAACTCTCTTGAAATCTGCAAGGTTGTGGTCTAGCAGCAGCAACAAGAGCCCTAGCTCAGACTGGCCCATCAAATCTAGGCTTCTTCTTAGGCCCACCAAAAGAACTTGAGGGCCCAAAATCCTTCTTTTTTCTACCCTATCATTTTCACGGTTCTGGTGCTGTAAGCATTTTACATCCTCAATAATTTTTGCCTTCTCCACAAGGGTAGCAAAGTCTCGTTCCCTCTACGGAGCTATCAGCACCCGCAACTCATCTCGGAGGCCATCCTTGAAACGCACACAGCATTCATACTCAGTTGCGACTATACCATGAGCATACCAACTTAGCCGTAGAAACTCTGCCTCATACTTTGCCATAGACCTATTCCCTTGGCTCAGGCTCAGAAATTCCTTCCTCCGGGCATCCACATAACTCACCCCAACATATTTTCCCTAAAAGGCCACCTTAAAGAAGTCCCACATCAAGCGGTCGACCTGCGTGCCTTCTCTCACAGTGACCATCCATTGGTATGCCCCGTCCCGCAGTAAGGACATTGCTTCCTTTAATTTCTATTCCACGGTACAATTGAGGTCATCCATTATTCATTCGGTAGCCTCTAACCAGTATTCTTTCACATTCGAGGCTACACTAGAAATGCCTCTGAATATTTTTGCTCCACTAGATCGGAGTCGCTCAGAAATTGACCCTCGGCCCACTGACCTAGTACTTGTTCCAGCAACCCTTTCAAGAACATGCAACATTGCTTGGGATAGAGCATCATCCCTAACTGCTCGATCATGAGACTCGGTCTCATTACTGGTGAGGCAGGTACCTCCCTAGTAGGCATGTGACCCGATGCTGAAGACCCCGCCCTCGCACCTCGGCCTCTACCTCGGCCTCGTGTTCCCCTTTCGTGAGTACCTCTTGTTCTCATATCAATAAAGCATTTTTATCTGTTTTAAAAGTCTTATGAATTAGTTCATACTTCCAGTAATTAATAACAGATACTTTATGATAAATAGTAATTAGGGTTGTTTTTGCAGATCGAGGCCTCACTATAGTTTTCGATCTTCTATAGTCTCATTTTACTCTAACTAAAGAGTTTCAGTACAATATTACTATCTATAGTGGTTTTATCAGTATAACATTTAAATCTATAATAGTAAACAGTGTCTGAGAACTTACAGATTTGGTGCCGGAGACTCGATGTGCCACACTTTCAGTAACAACCTTTCTTTCCAACCCAGAATTTAGATAGATTTAAAAATTTCAAAAACCCATTCCACAACTAAGTTTTAAACGACTCAGATACCACTAAATGTAACACTCCAAACCCGGTCTAGACGTTAGGACTAGATCTGACGTGTCACATCGAAGTGTCATTTGAAAATCGGGCTTGTCAATAAAAGTTCGTTACTAAATTTTATATCCTTTTTGAAAACGTTGGGCTTGTAAAATCAAAACTTATTATTCGCTTATTGGTCATATCATTTATTAATCAGGATTAAATATCGTGGAATCTTTCCCAAATGTAACCTTTAAAATTTGAAAATGCGTGATTTTCTTTAGAAACAATTCTTATTTTGAAAATCCATGTTTCCTAATCTAGTAGGTTAACGTAAAAAGGTTAAAACCAAATAAAAGTTAAAAACCTCAAATGGCGTTATTACATAAATATCTCCAAAAAATAAATAACTTAAGAAAATTATGTATAAATCAAAATACTTGCGAATGTGTAGCCACCTCTGAGTCCCTCGCAGCTCCAAATCCTCTACGGTTGGAGATTACCTATATAGTTGAAAAAAAAGGTGAGTTACGAGAACTTAGCGTGTAATCCCCAATCATGCAGTAACAGTCTGGGCCCAAGCCTTATTTAGAAACAAATTAGTCTGGGCTTAAGCCCTATGCAGTAACAGTGTGGGTCTAAGCCCAAAGTCATAACAGTGCAGAAAAAAATGAAACCCAACCCAGTCCAGCCAACACACCACCCGTACCAACAAACACACCATGTGGGGACCAAGTCGACCAACCCAGCCAATATACCAATATTGCAGCATAGTTGCTAATAATAACGCAGCAAAGTTGGTAATTACTGAAAATGTGGCCAAGCCACTAAAATCAAAACACTTGGCGGAGCCACTAGAACGGTAAAAATGTGGCAGAGCCACTAGTACAATACTTTCTTCAAATTAGAAACCCAACCCCCAATGCAGAATGTCGTGTCATAAATATTACATGTATGCAGTACATCATACTCATGATCAGTCATATAAATACATACACACATCACTTAACCTACCACTAGGGGTATAATGGTCATTTTGTCGATTAAGAGTAAAACGGTAATTTTACCCTCAAGGGTATTTTGGTAATTCTACTTTACGAGGGTATTTCGGTAATTCTACCCTTTGAGGGTATTTTGGTACAGGTTACGACCTTTCCAATGGCCTATCGTCGTCTTGAACGACTCAAATAACTTATAGGGCCAAAATAGTAAAATTGGGCCCAAACCCATTATTCGACCCAAGTGGGCCCATACGCGCGTGTGGCCCATTCAGACCAAATTCAGTCACGGCTATGCAAACTTTGTAGCCCAACCCATTTTTTGTCACTATCGTGAATTTTTACCCATGCGGGGCCCATGAGCCCATTAGGCCCACTTGGCCCATCGAGGCCCATTACGGCCTAAGCCCACGAGAACGCTTGTGGCGTCTCCTATAGTCTAGCACCCTTGTTCATGGGCTCGGTTGACCACACGCACGCTCGCACGCTCGTGTGGAATCACACGCCATAATTCCATCCTTTCGGCATTCAGCCGACTCTACAATCTTAGCAGTATAACCATTACGTACTTTCGGCTTTTCATCCTATTATCGAAAGCGGCATACAATTACACACCTTTTCGCGAGACTAGACAAGATCCACGCTCTTCGGATCCTACAATCCACCAACATATCGTATCAGATTACACCAATCCGGTTAATGTATACACCTAATCTACCACTGTTATTAACTTAAACCACAATCACTCACCTTGCTAGTACTAACCGATACTAGTGCCTCCCTGCTGATCAAGGGCGATCTCCCCCTCCTAACATGATTTGGTATAATAAAAGTTGTTAGAAACAATCAAACATTTGGCCCCAGTAGAAAAATAAAAAGGGAAAGCCAAAGCTTGTTAATAGAGTCAAAATAAATCTTTGCTAATAAAGGAATAATAAAGTGGTTGAAGCAACCCCCTTACCAATATTGATAACCAACGAATACCGACAGTAGCCAGTCAAGAAGGTTTGGCCCTAACCACAGAGAACAAAGAGATTTGAGAAGAAGGGAGTATGAAGATTCGGCCTACTAGAGAAGGGGAAAACAAAATTTGAAAAAAGAAGAGATGGAAGCAAAAGAAGGTCACTATGGAAGAAGTGATTAGAGAAGAGATGAGAGAAAGACTTCAAAGGATTGATCAAAACTGGGAACTTGATATTATGTTCAGAAAAAAATGGGCAGTATTTGAGAATAGGGATGAAGAGAACAAAGTCCTGAATGGTCAAACAAAATGTGCCAAGAAGCGAAAATAACACCCAAAAATACGAGAGAAAATTCGGCACCTCTACACTCTCCCAAAGCCGAAATGCACCAAATTCCCCACCCTTGGCCGAATTTCCCCTTACTCAAGCTCTCCCAACCTGGCTAAGACTCCCCTCAGAGTCCAAATCCCTCAAACTCTCCACCAAATCCTCCTTGAATTGCTCCCAGCCTCTCATTCGAAATTGTTGACCAAGTCTCCAACCTCCTTTGTAGAGTTTCATTCAAACTCTACCTCTCGCACCACCAAATCATAAAATAAAAGCCCCTATTTTGCATGCCATGGGATTCAAACCCCAACTCCCCTTGCCATCTTAGTGACACCACAACCATCAAGCCACCTGCTCTTTTTGTGACATAGAAACACACATATATAAACATGAGTCTTAACTGCTAGCAGCCAATTTCACTTAAGAGCAAAAATTAAAAATTTTCCAAGGCTTAGACTCGAACCCAGACTTCCTAAAATCTCCCCAAATACACTCAATTACTTAGACATTGAAGCACACATGGAATTTAAGCCAAATTAGTAAAATTACAACCTTACATTTTTGGGGCGTTACATAGATGTGACTGACTAGACTGAAATTACATCGAACTAGACCCAAACAGAATAGATCTTGAATCCATTTATGGATTCATTCACTTGTGACATTCAAAATGTGACATACCTAAATCCGGAATGGATGGCAAACTATGTATGTGTGATCCGTACACTTTGAAGTAAGTAAAAGCTTGAGTTTAAATAGATAAGGAACCAAAAGTTGGTGTGTTGGGTGTACGACTTCTGCAGTATGTAGCGCCATTCACAATAGTGGAATTCATAGCCCGAGACATAGTAAATGATTTCATCTAATAGGCATTACATGGTTGATGAAAAGTAAACGTGGCCACGGGTCAATCATCTTTGTAATGAATGACTTAATTACTATTCGATAGTAATTGACTTTTCATGCAGGAAGATGTTGAAACACCCCAAACCCGGCCTACAAGCCCTAACCGAATCTGGCATGCTCCTTGAGTAAAATGTAGCTAAACCTCGTTCTGTCACTTTAGAAAAAAAATTGGTGGTTTTAAAGAAATTGGATTTGAGTTGTGATCAGTTTGAAAATCGTGTTGTTTTTGAAGTTTGTATTGAAACATTATTATCATGTGTTCAAAATTTCAAGTTAAAAGAAATGTCGAATTTTAGGTGTTTAGGTGTCAAAACAATTGAAGTTGTTTCTGAAAAAGTTTAATCATTTGTTTGATGTTGTTCAGTATTATAATAAAAATTAAACCGCAAAAATAAAATAGTTAAATAGTGATGGCCTTATTACAACCAAACAAAACCCGAAATAAATCTCAAAAAAAAAACTTAATAAGAAAATCGATAACACCGAAATGAGCATGGCCACCACTAAGTCCCCGCCGACCGGTCCATCTCTCGAGTATCACCGCAAAATGTTAGCCCACGAAGGTGAGTCAGCAGACTCGATGTGTAACGACCATCACTGATTCCCAATCGATAAAAGCATATTATTTCTCATATAATAAAAGTAGGCAATGATGCAACCCAAACCCACCTAGATATCCAACCTCTACACATCACCCGTACCTGCCAATCACACCGTGGGGATTACTAAATCGACCCTCCATCCGCTACACACCATCGAAGGCAATCGCTGTAGTCAACTGTACATCGCCCTTATAATTGTGGCATAGCCACCAGATAATGTGACAGAGTCACCAGATTCATAATATGTGACATAGGTCACCAGATAATGTGGTAAAAACCACCAGAACACTTCCCCTTTTATCATTATCACCCATATGCCCATGCAACATACAAATCATACACATATCATGCAATTTACCTTACCCCATGGCCATAACGATATTTCTCATATTTTCATATCAATATTTATAAACTTTATTAACCGAAAGTTAGGGGTAACATACACAATGCTTTGTACCATTGAATGGTACCCTTAGCCATATTCATTCATTGCCTTATTAATATATACATAACATTATTATTATTAATCGGGAATTTAGGGTGGGTTACACACCTGACTATTCGTAGGTTTAAGCAAAATCCCGAACTACGCGAAACTAACGAGATCCCGAAACGTTTGCCTTACCTCTTCCTACAATCGGCCAACACTTGTTAGTAACCAAAAGCCTATTTGGCTCAACTGGAAATCCTGAAGGATATGTCGCATGGAGATATCATCTTACCATATGCCGATTTGGTTTCCAACCAAATCCTGAACTACGTGATGATCCCTCCTTGCAATCGGCCAAGCACTAATACACACAAACAATTAGCCTTTGGCTTTTTGAATGAATAAGAAACAGATCTGAAACACTAGAACCCTTACCTAGATCGCTTGGCCAAATCCTGAAACTTCTCCTTACCTCTGTCGAATTCCCCCTAAGAAAACATGGTTAGAATCGGCCATCTTCAAAATGATATGGCCTTTGGCCGAATACTAACCCTTTACCTTGGATCTTAGATCTCGGCAAATCTCCTTCTGCCGTCGGCTACAAGTGGATCCCGAAAGATCTCCTTCATGGTTCGGCCAAAAGAAAATAAGAAGAATTAGATCCCTAAATTTTGGCTAACCAAAGGAAAAAGAAGAGAAATTGAAATGAGAAACCCTTACCAACTATAAGATCTAATCGAAATAGATCCTGAAAGATTCGGCCTAGTGATCAATCTTGAAGAACAAATCAAGATGGAAGAAGAGAAAGGAAGGGTATAAATGTAAAGTGAAGAGGAATTGTGGATAGTAGATTCAGCCAAGATTTCAAAAGCTAGAAGGGCTATTCGGTTTTGAAAGTGAAGGGTAAGTTTAAGACTACCAACATGGGAAGAAAAGAGGAGAAGAAAGAGAGGTATGGTTCGGCTTCATAGAAGAAGTAAAAGGAAAAAAATGCACCAAATGGTCACCTTCAATTTAATTTGAAAAAAAAGAGAAGAAAAGAAAGTAAAAGCTTAAAGATGCCAAATGAATTTCGGCTTCTCTTCCCTACCTACATGACCAAAATTGTCATCCTAGAAGTCCCTTGGCCGGCCAACTCTCCTTCCCTCATCCAAATCCCCATTTTCACTCCTACTTAGCCGCATCTTTAAGCTATTTGACCCAATCTACACTTCATCCATGAAGTGTCCTTGTGCCATCCATCACTGCCCTTCCTTGCTGAAAAATAGAAGCTTCAAAACGCTTCCCTTGCTACTCGAACCTAGGTCCCTTTACACTCCCTGTGGCATCACTGACTAAGGCCCTAAGTGGCACCTCCTTGCCACTTTACCAAGGCTTTTCTTGTGTCCTAAGCCACACAATAAACTCCTTAAGGCCTAGCTCCCTTAGTTCCCCTTTTTAGGCTTAAAATCAGATATTTTTCTAAGGCTTCTACCTACAACCCAAGGTTCCTGAAGCCCCCAAAATAGATTCAAATCACACACAAGCATGTTACCACATACATTTAAGTGAAAATACATAACCCCTAAATCCCGAATATTACAGTTCTACCCCCTTAAAATAATTTCGACCTCAAAATTACCTAGCTAAAATAAGTGAGGGTATTACTGTCGCATTGCTTCCTCTGGCTTCCACGAAGCTTCTTTCGATCCATGGTTATGCCATAACACTTTGACTAGAGGAACTGATTTCCTCCGAAGCACCTTCACATCCCATTCCAGAATCTTAATCAGCTCTTCCTCATAGGACAAATCTGGTCTTAGCTCCACCTCCTCAACCGGTATTACATGAGATGGATCCGATCGGTAACGACGTAGCATCGAAACGTGGAACACATCGTTCATCTGCTTTAACTCCGAAGGCAACTCTAACTGATATGCTAGTGGTCCAACCCGCTTCAAAACCCAATAAGGTCCTATAAACCTAGGACTTAACTTTCTCTTGCGACCAAATCTCATCACCTTCTTCCATGGCGAAACTTTAAGAAACACCTGATCCCCTACGGCAAACTCTATCTCCTTCCGCTTAAGTTCTGCATATGACTTTTGCCTGTCAGATGCCTCCTTCAACTGTGCCCAAATTACCTTAACCTTTTCTTTAGATTCTGCCACAATCTTTGGAACCAAAACATGACGTTCCCCAATTCTATCCAACACGTAGGAGTGCGACACCTCCTTCCATACAGCGCTTCATACGGTGCCATCTGAATACTTACTTGATAGCTATTATTGTACGCAAATTTCGCTAAAGGTAAGAACTCCTCCCCACTTCCTCTGAAATCTATCACGCAACCCCTCAACATATCCTCTAGCACTTGAATTACCCACTCAGATTGGCTGTCCGACTGCGGATGGAATGCCGTACTAAAGTCCAACCTGGTACCCAATGCTTGATGTAGTGCTTTCCAAAATCGGGACGTAAACCTCGGATCCCTATTCGAGATAATCGACACCGCACTCGTCTGACCTCACGATTTGCTACATACAATTTTGCCAATCAGAGGGAATAGTCAACCCCCTTTGGTATGAAATGTGCAGACTTCGTCAACCGATCTACTATCACCCATACTGAGTTCTTCTTAGTATGCATAAGGGGAAGCCCACTAACGAAGCCCATGGTAATTCTCTCCGACTTCCATTGCAGAATCTTTATCGGCTGAAGCAATACTGACGGTACTTGGTGTTCAGCCTTGACTTGCTGACATGTTAAGCACTTCCCTACAAATTTGGTAACTTCCCGCTTAAGACTAGGCCACCAAAATTGATCCCCTAGATCCCTATATAACTTACTTCCTCCAGGATGCATAGCATAAAGGCTACTATGCGATTCTCGAAGAATTTGCTACCTCAACTCCTCATCCCTTGGCATACAGACCTTGCCTCGAAAACACAGCACTTCATCGCTGTTTACACCATAGTCTTCCAACTCCCCATTTTGTACTTGTAGCAGCTTAGCACTGAGTTCGTCATCTACCATCTGTTTCTCCTTTACCTGATTTAACCACGTCAGCTTCACTTGCAACTCTGCTAACAAACTCCCATCATCATAGAGGCTAAGATGTGCAAACATCGCCCTTAGATCCGACACCACTTTTTGACTTAGGGCATCTGCTACCACATTCGCCTTGCCCGGTGATACTCTATTGAGCAATCATAGTCTTTCAACAACTCCACCTACCTTCGCTGTCTCAAATTTAGCTCCTTCTGAGTCAACAGATACTTCAAACTCTTGTGGTTCGTGTAAATCACCGGCCTTTCTCCATACAAGTAGTGCCTCCACACTTTTAGAGCGAACACTACTGCAGCCAACTCCCATGCGTCGGATAGTTAACTTCATATGGCCTCAACTGCCGAGACGCATAAGCGACCACTTTTTCGTCCTGCATAAGGACACATCCCAATCCTGTATGGGAAGCATCACAATACACCACGAAGTCTTTCCCTGCTTTTGGCTGAATCAAAATCGGAGCCTCTGTCAATACTCTTTTAAGCTTCTCAAAACTCTTATACTGCTTATCCGCCCATACGAAAGGTACCTCCTTCCTTAACAATTTCGTCAGAGGTGCTGCTATTGACGAGAACCCTTCAATAAACCTCCTGTAATAGCCTGCTAACCCCAAGAAACTACGAACTTCTACCATAGACTTAGGTGGTTTCCAATCTAATACTGCCTCAATCTTCCGTGGATCCACCCTTATTCCTTCCATAGATACCACATGCCCTAAGAACGTAACTTCCTTCAGCCAAAATTCGCACTTGCTGAACTTGGCATATAGCTTCTTTTTCCTTAACACTTGCAACACAACCCGAAGATGCTCATCATGTTCTTCCTCAGACTTGGAATACACTAGGATGTTGTCTATAAACACAACGATGAACCGATCCAAGTAGGGTTGAAAAACTCGATTCATCATATCCATGAACGCAGCTGGGGCGTTTGTCAATCCGAACGGTATTACTAAGAATTCATAATGCCTGTACGTTGTCCGTAAAGTCATCTTATGGATATCTACTTCCTTCACCTTAAGTCGATGATATCGCATAGTAGTTCTATCTTGAAAATACTGCGGCCCCCTTAAGCTGATCGAACAAGTGTTTATCCTCGGCAATGGGTACTTGTTCTTGATGGTCAGCTTATTCAACTGTCGGTAATCTATGCACATGCGCATAGTCCCATCCTTCTTTTTCACGAATAGGACCGGTGCTCCCCATGGAGACACACTAGGTCAGATAAACCCATGATCGAGTAACTCTTGGATCTGGGCTTAAGCTCTACTAACTCTTTTGTGCTATTCGGTACGGAGCGATTGACACGAGAGGCATGCGGCGATAAATCAATTCCAAACTCCACCTCCACATCTGGGGTAACAGCGACTTTTTGGAAAGACATCCACGAATTCCCTTACTGTTCTCACTCCCTAACTTCTTCTTCATTTGTATCCAAAGCACTCACGAAGGCCAAAAATGCCTTGCACCCTTTCTGAACCATCTTATCAGCCTTTAATGCGGAGACTACGTTAGCCAAATAATTTCTTCTTTCTCCTATCATAATTATCTCCTCATCCTCCGGAGTCCTCAACTCCATTCGCTTAGCTGCGCAATCCAATTTAGCCCGATGTTCCACTAGCCAATCCATGCCTAGAATAAGATCAAATTCTCCAAAAGGTAGTTCCATCAAGTCGGCAAGAAATACCATTCCCTGAATCTCTAAAGGCACACTCTAAAATATCCTATTCACCACTATCGTTTGACCTAACGGGCTCACTACAGTCATCTCCCTACCAGACAGTTCAGATACTACACCTAGTATTTTAGCTACTCTACATGCAACATATGAGTGGGTTGAGCCAGCATCAAGCAAAGTAAGGCATGTCAATTATAAGGAATGTACCGGTTATGACGTCCGGTGCGTCACCATCCTCCCTTCGATGAACTACATAACCAGACCCAGCTGTCTCGCCTCTGTGTTACCAACACCTCTGCCTGGTGTTCCCCGACCTCTTCTAAAACCATTACCTCTGCCAACCAGACCACGACCCCGCGGTGGCTGCTGTCCACATCTTCCAGCCTGATTAAGACCCTGACTTGTTGGTCGGCTCCCGTCTGATTTCATAGGACAGTCCCTAATCATGTGATCCTTAGACCCACACTTAAAACATCCCCCCGTCTTCTTCCAACACTCTCCTAGGTGTATCTTTCCACACCGAGCACAAGTCTGATGATTGTCTTCCTGTGACAACCTCACGACCTCATGCCCATCAACTCTAGGTCTCTTTTGAGCGTTCTGGATGACCACGATGATCCAAAACCTCTCTTTTTCTATTCCTATCGAATTACATCTCACGATTTTTAACCCTTCGCTACCTTAGCCTTTTCTACCAACACGGCAAACTCCGGCTCTGCGTGGAGCTATCAGTAATCTTAGGTTATTCCTCAGTCCATCCTCAAACCTGATACATCATTCATGCTTCGTAGCCACGATGCCTCGAGCATCTACCAAATTTTAAAATTTTGCCTCAGACTGCTACGGACTTACTCCCTAAACCGACCTCGTAAATGCCTTCTCTTGTGCATCAATATAGCTAGTCCCAATATACTTCTTCTGATATGCCGTCTTAAAATACTCCCAAGTAAGATCATCCGCGACACCATTATCTCGAACCGTGAGCCACCACTGGTATGACTCATCGCGGAGAAGCGATACCACTCCTTTTAGTTTCTCCTCAACATTCAGATCCAAATCGTCCATGATTCGCTCTATCGCCTCTAACCAATACTCAGTCGTGTTGGGCGCCACACTAGATACACCTCAGAATACCTCAGCTCCATTGGCTCGGAGTCGCTCAGGTACGGACTTCCGAGCTCCCATGCCTTCACCTACTCTAGCCACCCTCTCAAGAACTCGCAGCATCGCCTGCGATACTGCATCATCCCCCGTCTGATCCTAATATTCAGCACCAGTAGCTGGTGGTGGTGGCATCTCATTCTCAGACCCTTGACCGGACCTAACGGGTTCGTCATATCTATTCGCCTCTACCATGCCCTCGCACATTACGACCCGCCCCTAGAACTCATGCCTACGATCACGATTTAATCTGCTTTAAAAGTTTTATGCATTAGTTTTTGTTCCACTGATTACCTACGAACAAGTTTTATGTAAAAGAGTTTAATGGTAGTTCTTTCAATCATTTTAGGGTTTTCGTTTCAAATCTTCTACCCTAATTCAGCGAATCACATTCATTCAGTAGTATCTACTGCATAACGTTCACTAATTTGAGCATTTTCGTCTGTTCCAACCCAGAGGTATTTTCGTAATTTGTCCTATAAGGGTGTTTTGGTAATTTTCCAAATTAGGGTATCTTGATATTTTGCAAAATAAGGGTTTTTGGTATTTTTACAAAATAAGAATATTTTGATAAAAGTTTAGGGTAGTATGGCAATTTTATAAACTGAGGGTATTTTTGTAATATTACAAACCAGGGGTATTTCGGTAATTTTTTTTGTAAACCGGGGATATTTTAGAAAATTATTTCAAAACCTAAAATATTTTTTACAAATCAAAGGGGTAATTCGGTGATTTTATAACTAGGGTTTTTATAAAACAGTGTAGCTAGTCCCTTTCGGGTTTTAATTATTGAATCTACCTGTGATTAAGTCCTCTTGGTTAGGGTGAACCATCACTATGCACCAGGTAGGATTCGAGCGGAGAGGAGGTGAGTCACTAGGACTGCTTAAATACCAAGCTCCCTCTGAATCCAATCCTAGACATGAGCATAATGGTTGCCACACCCTTAACTTGGCGGCTCACTCACAGGTTTGTTTGATTAGACTTTAAATTTTATGTAATTCTATGTTGGAGTAAGCTAATCCTAGGGTTCAATAGCTCCTAATCTACTAATCTACGTCCCCGTAATACCCACATACAAATCACACAGTAGTTAGGGGTACTTACCTGGTGGACTTCGGGCCGGAAACTCAGGTGCCATGCCAGAAAACCTGCTCAATCTTTAGTAAAACTCAATTTCAAAATAAAAGCATTTTTGGGCCCAAAAAGCCCTCAAGGCTGAGTTTTGAACCAGGCTCTGTACCAAATTGAAATACCCCAAACTCGGCCCACAAGCCTTGACCAGATCTGGCATGCTCCTTGAGTAAAATGTAGTTAAACTCATTCTGTCACTTTAGAAAAAAAAATTGGTGGTTCTAAAGAAATTGGATTTGAGTTGTGATCAGTTTGAAAACCGTGTTGTTTTTGAAGTTTGTATTGAAACATTATTATCATGTGTTCAAAAATTTCAAGTTAAAAGAAATGTCGAATTTTAGGTGTTTAGGTGTCAAAACAATTGAAGTTGTTCTATGAAAAATGTTTAGTCATTTATTTGATGTTGTTCGTATCATAATAAAAATTAAACCGCAAAAATAAAACAGTTAAATAGTAATGGCCTTATTACAACCAAACCAAACCTAGAATAAATCTAAAAAAAACTTAATAAGAAAAACCGATAACAGTGAGCTGAGCATGGCCACCACTAAGTCCCCGCCAACCCGGTCCATCTACTGAGTATCACCTACAAAATGTTAGCCCACAAAGGGTGAGTCAACAGACTCAGTGTGTAACAGCCATCACAGATTCCCAATCGATAAAAGCATATTATTTCTCATATAATAAACGTAGGCAATGATGCAACCCAAACCCACCTAGATATCCAACCTCTACACATCACCCGTACCTACCAATCACATCGTGGGGATTACTAAATCGACCCTCCATTCGCTACACACCATCGAAGGCAGTTGCTGCAGTCAACTGGACATCGCCCTTATAATTGTGGCATAGCCACCAGATAATGTGACAGAGCCACCAGATTCATAATATGTGACATAGGTCACCAGATAATGTGGTAAAAACCACCAGAACACTTCCCTTTTATCATTATCACCCATATGCCCATGTAACATACAAATCATACACATATCATGCAATTTACCTTACCACATGGCCATAACGATATTTCTCATATTTTCATATCAATATTTATAAACTTTATTAACCGAAAGTTAGGGGTAACATACATGAATGCACTGTACCATTGAATGGTACCCTTTATCCATATTCATTCATTGCCTTATTAACATATACATAACATTATTATTATTAATCGGGAATTTAGGGTGGGTTACACACCTGACTATTTGTAGGTTTAAGCGAAATCCCGAACTACGCAAAACTAACGAGATCCCAAAACGTTTGCCTTACCCCTTCCTACAATCGGCCAACACTTGTTAGTAACCAAAAGCCTATTCGGCTCAACTAGAAATCCCGAAGGATATGTTGCATACAGATATCATCTTACCTTATGCCGATTTGGTTTCCAACCAAATCCCGAACTACGTGATGATCCTTCCTTGCAATCAGCCAAGCACTAATACACACAAACAATTAGCCTTCGACTTTTTGAATGAATAAGAAACAGATCCGAAACACTAGAACCCTTACCTAGATCGCTTGGCCAAATCTCGAAACTTCTCCTTACCTCTGTCGAATTCCCCCTAAGAAAACATAGTTAGAATCGGCCATCTTCAAAATGATATGGCCTTTGGCTGAATACTAACCCTTTACCTTGGATCTCAGATCCCTGTAAATCTCCTTCTGTTGTCGGCTACAAGTGGATCCCGAAAGATCTCCTTCATGGTTCGGCCAAAAGAAAATAAGAGGAATTAGATCCCTAAATTTTGGCTAACCAAAGGAAAAAGAAGAGAAATTGAAATGAGAAACCCTTACCAACTAGTAGATCCGATCGAAATAGATCCTGACAGATTCGGCCTAGTGATCAATCTTGAAGAACAAATCGAGATGGAAGAAGAGAAAAGAAGGGTATAAACGTAAAGTGAAGAGGAATTTGTGAATAGTAGATTTGGCCAAGATTTCAAAGGCTAGAAGGGCTATTCGATTTTGAAAGTGAAGGGTAAGTTTAAGACTACCAACATGGGAAGAAAAGAGAAGAAGAAAGAGAGGTATGGTTCGGCTTTAGAGAAGAAGTAAAAAGGAAAGAAAATACACCAAATGGTCACCTTCAATTTCAGCTGAGAAACAAAAGAGAAGAAAAGAAAGTAAAAGCTTAAAGATGCTAAATGAATTTTGGCTTCTCTTCCCTACCTACATGACCGAAATTGTCATCCTAGAAGTCCCTTGGCTGGCCAACTCTCCTTCCCTCATCCAAATCCCCCTTGTCACTCCTACTTAGCCGCATATTTAAGCTATTTGACCCAATCTACACTTCATCCATGAAGTGTCCTTGTGCCGTCCATCACTGCCCTTCCTTGCTAAAAAATAAAAGCTTCAAAATGCTTCCCTTGTTGCTCGAACCTAGGTCCCTTTACACTCCCTGTGGCGTCACTGACTAAGGCCCTAAGTGGCACCTCCTTGCCACTTTACCAAGGCTTTTCTTGTGTCCTAAGCCATACAATAAACTCCTTAAGGCTTAGCTCCCTTAGTTCCCCTTTTTAGGCTTAAAATCAGATATTTTTCTAAGGCTTCTACCTACAACCCAAGGTTCCTGGAGCCCCCAAAACACATTCAAATCACACACAAGCATGTTACTACATACATTTAAGTGAAAATGCATAACCTCTAAATCCCGGATATTACAGATGTAATGGTTACGATGAGATAAAATAGGAATATATTGGAAGAACGGATATTATCCCAAAGAGATCAAAGATATCCTTATGAGGGTAACACACTTATGACAATGTCATTAGACGAGTATTAAGTAGTTGCTTTCGTAATGGTATGTCATTAGGGAGGGCTCAATCACAATACTCTAGTGGAATGACTTTGTAACTAAATGAGTTTATAATTAATAGCAGAAAAACCAAAAACTTAATTATAAATCATTTGAGCCCTAATTACATATGTCCGATCAATCCCTTCTCTAGCTTGTTGAAACCAGAAATGAATTGCGAGTTTGAATAGAAATGAACAGAATGATTAAGAAAGGAGAAATGAAAAACATTCAGGAATGATTAAATTTTTTCTGAAATGGAAAAATTGAATCATTTGGAAATGAATGTAGGTTTCCAAAAATGGAAATGGAAATGAAAATGGAAATGATCCATTTTCAATTCTATATGGATTACTTAAAAATGATCGGAAGATTGAGTTTATGTTTTTAGTTGTTCTGAAGCCTAAAAAAAGAAAATAAATCATTCGGTCACAGTGAACATGTTGAGTTATGAAATATTGAACATATTTTCTTAAAATCTTACCAGGGGTAAAATGTCAAATTTTTATAGGGGTAAAATAGGGATGAGAAAATTGCTTAATAAAGAATATTAAATTTTATTTTGGAAAATAGAAAAACCAAATCAGGTTGGATCACATTACAAAGAAGTGGGTCAAAAGGCCCAAGAAGTACTCGTAATTGGACTTGATGTGAGAGAGGCCTAAAACCCCTCATATAACATGAAGGGGGCGACAATCCTAGTAGGAATACTAGGTGTGCTATCCACCCCACTTCTTCTCAAAGTAGGAAGTTTTTTTTTTTATTTGAAATAAACCACTACAACTCAACAAGGGTTTTACCTTTTCTTCTTATAAATAGATGGCACCGGTAAGACATAAAACAAAACTTTGAGAGATTGTTACTCTACCGAAAAATAGAGAAAATTTATTCTCAACTATTAAATATATTTTTCCAAAATAACAATTCTATTAGTTTCTATTAAAGAAGAGAGAATTTTTGTTTTCACCCCAAAGACGAAAGAAAACTTTTTCTACTTATATGTTTTGATTCAATTGGATCAAGCCCATACTCAAAGCAGTTCATGGTACGAGAATAGCGGAGAAGATCGCTTAGTTAAAACACTAAAAAATCAAGGATCTGCTTACCCAAAAACACAGGTATGATTTTGGTCTAAGATTTATTGCTATAAATATATAAACAAGGTCGATTTTCAAAATTTTAATTTTTGCTATACAAGAAACCATTTTCAAAACTAGATTTTTTCCAACAGATATCCCCATCAATTCCCGAGATCAAGGAGATCAAGGCATGAGGGTGTGGTATCGCGATATACCCCTAAGGTATCGTGATATACAGGTGACAAAGAGACCCCCCCATTTCAAGACTGACAATGATACCACGATGCTGAGCCTTGGTATCATGATATCATTGTCGTTAGGGGACAAAAAATAACATCAGAGGCAATTTTTGTCCAATCTAAGCACCAATCAGGATAGGCTCATTCAAGGGAATTTTGGTTGGGTCAGAGATTACTGCTAAATCAGCCAATTTTTGTTGAGGAGAGAGGAGGCCACACTTAGGATAGTTTTTACTTTCGTTTTTCTTAGGTTTTCTCTTTTTCTTTTCTAGGGTTTCATATTTTCCATTTTCTTCCTTAGGTATAGACTTTAAATTTCTACAACTTTCATCTTGTTCTTGTAGTTCTTAATGTTAGTTAAGTTAGTTATTACTGCAATTAGGGTTTATTTACACTTTTAGTTCATTTTTCTCTTGTAATGAAATTTTCATCTTTGTTTAATGCATTTTCAGTTTTCTTTAGTTTTAGTTGTTAAAGTTTTGCTCTTTAATGTTATTTTCTTCTTATTTTATTGTTAGATGTTCATCTTTACTTATCTTTTAATAAATTTCCATTAAAAATACCAGCTTTCTTATTTTTCTTGAATTTTACTCTAATAGCTGCCATGTTTCTTTCTTTTATGCTTGTTAGTTTAATTTTTATCATGACTAACTAAACTCCTAAGGGGTTGGTTGATGGAGATATGGGTAAACTAATTTTTGGCTAAAGGACTAAATTGCAACAAATTAGACTCAATTGAATGAACCTAAAAACTTAGGATTGAAGACACTAAGGGAAGATTTAGGCAAGTGAGACTGAAAGGAGATCTTATTAGGCCCAATTCTTTAGTCTCAGGTTAACTGGTGAGATCGAGAGATAAACTGAACTAATTTGTCTAACTTGGTAAAGTTGAAACCGAGAGGTAAAACAGAGCCACTTTGAGAGTTTAAGCAATTTAGAATCTTAATTAGATGACTAGTGAACCATATCGAAGTCAATCAACCACCATTTGTTAGTTATTTACAAATTTCATAATTTTACAATCTTTACAATTTAGTCCTCTAGGTAGTTAATCGATAGTTTAAATTGATCACACTTCATTTTATGATTTTTTTCTAATATAGTTTTTAGCAATTAGTTGTTTAGACTCCTTCCTTTGCATGCTTTTACATAGGAATTACTCAATTACCATCCTCTCTTGGGTTTGACCGATTGGAATACTTCATGTTCCATTGGAACTATAAATATTATAGCTGACATTGTAGGCTTCCAATTAAAAACCTGCTCTTTTAAATTGTTTTATAAAATTGTTCGTTTTTCTATGCACACGCGCAAGCGGTTAAATACCCTCTCAGTCTCACTGATCTAGATCTTCTACTAGGGGTGTCACGTCCTAGTATACTAAATTGATGCGTCTCTAACTAATTATGATCACAATAATGAAAAGCGTACCTATCGTTTAATAGTATAGTTATGGTAAGACCGAAAATATCATATCCACAAAGACCAAGAGTACTAGTAATTACTATCTTCCTATTATCTAGCCTAAGAATTAGAGTGATTTCTTTTAAACTAAAATTAATTAAAAGCATGACAGAGAATGAATTAGGAAAATACTTTTGGACAACTTTATTAAAGAGGCAATACCCAAGGAAGAATCCACCTAGACTTCACTTATTACTTCTGATTCATACAATTTATTCACTTGACTTAATCCGTAGAAATCCCTAATTTATGTTAATATCTCCGTCAAGACTAAGAACAACTGACTCTAGGTTGATTAATTGAAATTTCCTTCTAATTAAAACACCTATTATCGTATTAACTCGATCTATGGATTCCCTTATTAGATTTGACTCTAATCCGGTAGATTTTCGTCGTCCTATGTCTAGGATTGCATTCAACTCCGCTTAATTGTGTTGATCTACTCTTAAACAGGGACTTTTACTCCTCTGAATAAGCACATTCGACTTGAATCAATAACCTGGATTATTAAAGCAAGAATAAGAACTCACAATTAAGAATAAGAACTAGTATTTATCTTATAAATCAAATAGTAATAAGATCCATCTTAGGTTTCATCCCCTCAGGTATTTAAAGGATTTAGTTCATACTGATAGAGGGAAACATCTTAAAATAAGGAAAACTACAAAACTTAAGAAAACCCAAAAACTTCAAGAGAAATTGATAGGAGATCTTCAATCTTAATAGGGATCCTTCTTCCAAGCTGCTCCCAATGGCTGTCTTCGAGTATTTTCTGCTTTCTACTCTGTGTGTTCTCTTAGGTCCTCCCCTAGGGTGTTTATTTAGGCTTTAGAGCACCTTTCTTTACCCACAAGTAGTCTTTTCCGAATAGAATTAGACTTGGGTTCGGCAAGGACACGCCTGTGTACGATAGCTTAGGCCGTGTTCGATTCTGTTTGTCACACACGGCCATTGGGTCTGCCCGTGTGCGATAGTCCAGGCTGTGTTGATTTTTGAGGTAAGTCCATTTTGTCCCTTTTAGGCCCATTCTCGTTCTTTTCGACTCCCTAAGCTCTCCTGAGTGTAAAACATGAAATTAAAGGATTAGGAGCATCGAATTCATGAAATCTAATAAAAATTCATCCAAAAATAAGCCAAGCATGTGGTTAAAATATGTATAAATTATGGTTTATCATAAACACTCTTGAATAAATATCAATTACTTAATCAATTAATTAGGTTAAACGATTTAAACATGCGAGATATGTATAAAGCATAAACTTTTTCTGATATTCATACAAACATTCAATAATCAAAGTTAAAGAAAAAGATATAAATAAGAGAATAAGAAGAGAGAATGCTCATGGATTAAACAATGTAAAGTTGCAGTTTTGGAACAATCTCCACTCATGATAGTTTCACTTCAGAATAGGATCTTTCAATTAAGCGAATATAAAATAAACTTAGTAAAAGTTGAAAACTAATAAGAACCTAAAGAATAATTTTTGTCTCCCTAAATTTGCGTGTTTAATGTGTTGTTCTAAGCTCTTATTTATATATTACATGTATTATGACTTAATTAGGTCAAGTAAATATGACAAAGCATGTTAATATATGTTGTGCAGACAAAACACCCTCAGTTGATATTTGGCCTCGTTGCAGTTGTGTCGCTACACCCTCTAGCCTGTTTCATGACATCGAAGGTAGTATACTCTTTTTGGCACGTTCAATGTTGTGTCGGGACATAGAAGACAATATGCTCCCTAGGTAGTTTAGAAGGTGTTTTGCGACATCCTTGTAATGTGTTGTGACATTGAAGGTAGTCCACTGAGACATTAGCCTAAATTGATGTCCTACAACTTAATCAACACGTTAGTCTTTCCTTGGGCCCCAATTTGGCCTAGAAGGTCATAAAAAACATAAAAATACTCATTTAATTAACTGATTACTCTAAATAGAAACTTTACAAAAATAATACTTATTTTCTAGAAAATAAGCTCCCTAAGTGTCGAAAATGACCTAATTTACCACAACAAATTGTAGCAGATCACATGTATATAAGGGCACCTTAGTGTGCATATGGTCATTTCGAGTTGATAGTTATGTGGTAAATGTGGTATTAGTTGATATTGTATGTTAAGTATGGAATGTAACCTATTAATGCATGATTTAGTCAAGTTTGATGCTATTAGGGAGGATGACCTTGAACTTGATTTGGCATGTTAGAGGTTGCAAGTGAGCTAGTTGGAAGAGCTAGGTTGATGAATGATTTAGAAATGGTAATTTTGAATGCTAAGCAGAAAACATAGCTTGGTGTATGCCTTGGTTAGTTAATGTAAAGTTCATCTATTTTCGTATTGTATAAGTTTGAGATGTTTGAATTGAAAATTAATTTAATTGGTGTAGTTAGTTTAATAAAAGTGTTGATTATGTTTAAATTGGCATGAAATGATGGTATTGAATTCTGGAAAGATGTATGGAAGTATTTAAGTATTTGTTTGAAAGCTTGAAAGAGGTACCAAAGTGTTAATTTTCCAAAACAGGGGAAACATCAAGACCTTGAGTCCCCGACATCGTGATATTGGCTGATAATAAGCGACATCGCGACATCAAGATGCTTGAAGTCGCAATGTGACCTACTACTTTATGATGTCGCGACGTTGATTTAAAACTTTAAAAACTTTAGAATTTGATCCTAATTCAACCTTAGTTTAGTAATACAGCTTTTGTAAGCTCGTATAGGACCCGAAAATGGTTGTATAACATAAAATGATTGTGAAATACATTAATAACATGTGTAAATGCTTGTATGGTATATAACTATCTGAAGTTGCTCTGACAACGAATCTTTCATCCTGTAGCTCGGACCTGACGATCAGGTCGGTCAAGGCGTGTTACAATACAATAATTTTTTTTTTACAATATAATGATAGAGAATAAACCAAACATGGGCTCTTGGTAACTAATCTCATAGAGTTTCAATCCAATCTAAATGTCCATGTTGTAAAGGATTGTCTTCGGTGTTTTAATTTGATCCTATTTTCACCTGAGTTTCCTAATTAATATAATCTTCATTACGAGGCTAAATATCCTCCAAACAATCAGCACAACTCATTCAAACTACTATAAATTGCCAATACTCAAATATGAAAATTGTAATTAAATAGATCTAGTGCGAAGGAAGTGGGCACTTCTGTAACATCCCTAAATAGGGGCTCTTGCATTTTAATTGTTTGCATGTGAATGGTTTGATTGTGTTCCTAGTTAGGGTGTCTTAGGGTCTGAATATGAGCCAAGGGTAGGCCTGAGCTATAGCAAAAAAATTTTATTTTGGGCACTTGATAAGGGGAGCTGAAGGAGCTAGGTGTTAAGAATATTGTGTAGCAAGTTTTGGCACAAGAAGTGCCTTGGTGAAGTGGCAAGAAGGCGCCACTTAGAGCTCAGGGAGGTGACGCCACAAGCAGGGGGAAGGAGCCTTGGTTCGAGCTGCAGGAATCCCTCTTTGGGTATTTCTTTTTGATGCCAGAACTGAGAGGAGTTGTGCTCAGGTGGAACTCTGGTGGGTAGTTGTTGAACAAGTCAACAGATTCAAAACGGGTTGAGAAGAGGAATTTGTGGAATTTCAAGAATTCAAACTTGTTTGAATGGTGGGTTAAGAGGAATTCAAGGAAAGAAAGGGGGGATTGACAAGGGAGGTGGCTTAGCCAAATTTTGATATTGGCTAGGAGAGCTTAGAGCATTTAGTTTTGGGTGTGAGTGGGGTGCCAAATTGGGTTTTTGGGGTATGATTTTAGGTATATTGGGGGGAGTGTCATTTTCATTTTTGACTTTAGTTCTCTTTCATTTTCTTTGGTGTCGAAACCTCTCTCTCAATCGCACACTCTTGCATTTTAGTTCTTTTTCTTTCTTTTTCAAAACACCTTTGGCCGAATGCCCTCCCAAACCTTTTTTCATATTTGTTTCTTTAACTTCATCTTTTCTCTCAACCCCTCTCATTGTGCAGAAAATACCAAGAGCATCTGTCTTTTTCTCGCATCTTGTGCTAAAACCGAAACCATCACCCTCCCTCTCTATTGACATTTTTCTTCTCTTCTTTTGGACCCATAGCCGAATCATCTCACCATTCTTTTCCCTATTTTCTTCTAGTGTTTGGCGGAGCCGAACATTTCTTTCTTGTTGAGGTAAGTTGTTGCTTTCTCTCAATTGTGTCTTAAGGCCGAAACTCTCTAATCCTTTCTTTACTTTTGATTTTTGGAAAAATCGAATAGTTGTCTTTCCTCTTCTTGCGTTTTCTCTTAATCTACCTAGGTCCCGAAATCAATCTCTCTTCTCTAGATCTCCAAGCCGAATCTCAACCCACATCTTGCAGTAGATCGTCATCACCCATCCACTCGTAATCAATTTTGGTAAGTGTTGAGGTAAGGGAGGTGACTATCTTCTCACGTTATATTCTTTTCGGGATTTATGTTAATGTCGAATGGCTTTTGGATCCATGGTGATGTGTTTGGTTGATTGTAGGAAGGAGTGTAGCTGCATTCTATTGATCTCCGGGAGTTGCTCGATTCGTGGTTTAAATCTTAATCTTCGGGATCTGTTGACTTAGGTAAGGGATCTAACTCCGGGATTCTAGTTCTTTATATTTTAGTTCACTTCTTTAACCCAATTTAGTGATAAGGTATATTATGGATTCGAAGGCTTATCAAATAGTAGGGGGTCAGACCTGAGACCCCAGCCCCTAAGTTCAAGAAGAGGGCGGTCTTAGCAGTTCGTGATTGGCCACCGGGGTGTGGACCAGCATCCGAGCAAGAGAGTAGACAAATTACGATTGTGTCGATTAACGACAGTACCGACATAGAAAGTGTAGTTTTGCGCGTAATCAGGTTTGTAACACTTACACACTCCATTAGTTAATTTGCTAATTATGTTTATTGTTAAAAGCCGAAATAGCTATTGAAATCGGTGTGTTACCCTTGCGGGTATGAGCGTGGACTCCGGGTAAGTCCCCTGTGGATTGACTATCGATATATGATGTTATACTATTTGATTATGCTATGCTATGTGATACTTGCATTACAAACATGTTAATATGCCACGAAAAATGTGTTCATGATGACGGGTATGTTGAGGGGAGGGGGAAGGATGATTTAGACTGTCACTAGTGGTTTTGACCACATAGTGGGTTGGCCCCGTTTTTCTTATTACTTGTGACTAGTCTCAGTGGTTTTAACCACCAGTGGTTTTGACCACACGGATATTATTTGTGACCACGGTCACTAGTGGTTTTGACCACACATGGATTATTGTGACTCGTCCCAGTGGTTTGGTACCATAGTGGGTTGGCCCCACATGTTGATTACGAGATTGTCATTAGTGGTTTTGACCCCACGGTGGGTTGGCCCCACCATATGATTTGTGACTACGGTCACCAGTGGTTTTGACCACCAGTGGTTTTGACCACACGGGGTAGACACAGGAGTTCGATTGGTTAGGTTGGTTTGCATGATTTGCATGTTGACATATGGAATGTGTAAGTGCCTTATTATTATCGGGATGGGGATTTATACACTGAGTCTCGGTGACTCAGTCCTTCCCCTACATTTTACAGATGAGGCATAGATCGTGGATGTGGAGCCGGGGTGGACTCGAGGTGGCCATACACTATATTTTCGGGTTTTACTTCAATTACTATTTTGGGTTAATTTACTTTTTAAATTTGGTTTTGGATCTGTAATAAGGCCGCTAAATTTTATTATTTCTGGTTTTTCTTTAATTATCTGCTTTAAGTTTTTGCATACTGTGCCTAGGTTAAATAATATAGCATGTTCTAATAACTTGTAAAAGCAACGTTTTCAAAGGAAAATTGTACAACTTATCGGGTTTTTCAAACTTTACCATCGGGTAATACTAAACAAATGAAGTCGACAAACTAACTCAGACTTTCTCCAAACTAAGTTTTTCTTTATGTTCAGATGCAAATGGTTTTTAACTTAATTATTCTAAACTCACTCGGGTTTTCATAAAACCAAACGACTTTCCAAACCTAGAAACGACAAATGATCTTCTTAAGGGAGTTTTCTTTCAACCTCAAAACGATGTAAATGTTTCGATAACAATCTTTTTTTTCCACAAAAGTAAACCAGCAACTTATTTTCTTCAAAATATTTTCACTCTGTAACATACTAAATTCGGTCGTGGTGTGTTGACCGGGTTTGGGGTGTTATAATTTTGGTATCAGAGCCAAGTTCAAAAGCTTGACTGTGGGCCCGAGGCCCAAAAATGTTTTAAATGGGTTATGAAAGGTTTTTGTGGGAAAGGTATGATTGGAAAAGCATGGCACCGAGTCTCCGGCACCAATCCGCCCAGGTAAGTACCTCTATTTGTTGTTAACATGTTTGTAATGATGATGTTATGACTAGTAGTAATAGGGAATTACTTTAGAGACTTAAACCGTAGGATTGTGTGACTTACAAAAACGATCCCCGTATTAAACTATTCATAAGACTGTGCTTTAATAACAATAGAATAAGTCTAATGCATAAAATTGTTAAATCAGATCAATTCGTATCGGTAGTCATGAGTGCACGAGGACGTGCGCGTAATATATATGGACGAGGTAGGGGTAGGACGACAGTGTCAGAACCGGTAGGGTCTGGACATGGGTCAGAGAGCTTGGTACCACCGCCGCTAGTTGTGGACACGAAATTTCAGGATCAGACGGGTGGTGATGACGCAGTATCACAGGCGATGCTGCGGGTTCTAGAAAGAGTCACGGGTGCAGGCATCGGAACAGGAGCTCAAAAATCTGTGTCCGAACGACTCTAGGCTAATGGCGCAGAGGTATTCAGAGGTGTATCTGGTGTGGCCCCTAGTACGGCGAAATATTGGTTGGAGGCGACAGAAAGTATCATGGACGACCTGGATTATACGGCTGAGGAGAAGCTGAAGGGTATAGTATCTCTTCTCCGAGATGAGTCATATCAGTGGTGGCTCACGGTTAGGGATGGAGCAATGGCCGACGACATCACTTGGGTTTTTTAAGGGCAGCATATCAGAGGAAATATGTTGGGGCTAGTTACACCGATGCGCAACGTAAGGCGTTCCTGAATTTGGTTCAGGGAAATAAGTCAGTATTGGAGTATGAGGCAAATTTCTTCAGTTAAGTCGGTATGCATAGGGTATCGTGGGCACGAAACATGAGCGATGTGTCAGATTTGTGGATAGGTTGAGAGATGAGCTGCGGATGTTGATTGCTCCACAGTATGAGAGAGAATTTGCAGTCTTAGTAGAGAAGGCCAAAGTTTGTCAAGAAGTAAAATCGCAAGGAGATGTAATCAGATAAGGGTTGGAATAAGAGGAATTTCGGGTCATCCGGGTCTGTCAGGAATCAGCAGAAAAGGGTTAGATATGGTGGGCCGAATCAAGCTACGAGGCCTGCTGCTGCTACTACTCAGTGGCCGCCACGGTGTGCTTAATGTGGAAAGTCTCAACGGGGGAATGTTGGACTGGAAACAAAGAGTGTTTTGAGTGTAGGTCAATGGGACACCGAGTGAGGGATTGTCTGCAGAGGTCAGCTAGGCTTCAGTCTGGGAATCAGGGTCGTACACAGTTTAGGAGGGATGGTCAGCAACCATAGAGAGGTCGCGGTTTGGCTAGGGGAGGTAACAGTTCGGCACGAGGCCGCAGAGTACTGGATAGTGGAGCTGAGAGCATAGAGGCGAGATAGCCTGGGTTGGTCTACGCAGCGAGGCATCGAGAGGAGGGTGATGCACCAGACGTCATAACTGGTACGTTCTTAATTTTTAGACTGCCTTATACTGCTTTAATAGATGTTGGTTCGACGACTCAGATGTTGCCGTGAGTATAGTGGAAACTATGAACTTAGACTTTGAGATTACTTTAGGTAGATGATGAGAATAAGCCCTCTAGGTCACTCTGTAAAAGTAAATAAACTATATAGAGGTGTACCCCTAGAACTTCAAGGGGTAGTGTTTTTGGCTGATATGATGAAACTACCGTTCGGGGAGTTCGATCTGATTCTCGGGATGGATTGGCTAGTGAAGTACCAAGTGCCGCTTTGATTATGCAACTAAGTGCATGGATTTGAGGACGCTTGAAGGTGAAGAGGTGGTAATGATGGGTAATAGAAGAGATTATCTATCTAATGTTGTGTCTGCTCTGAAGGCTGAGAAAATGGTGAGAAAGGGTTGTGAGGCATTTATGGTGCATGTTTGTGCCATGGAGGCCAAGGAATCAGTTGTGAGGAATGTCTAAATGGTGAAGGAATTTGTCGATGTATTCCTGAGGATCTTCCTGGTCTGCCTCCGAACCGTGAAGTTGAGTTCAGTATATACTTGTTACCCGGAACTGCGCTAGTGTCTATTGCCCCATATAGGATGGCGCCGAAGGAATTGGTGGAACTGAAGGCACAGATTCAGGAATTGTTGGATCGGGGTTTCATCCGGCCAAGTGTATCACCTTGAGGAGCGCATGTGCTCTTTGTTAAGAAGAAAGACGGTACAATGCGGATGTGTATAGACTATCGCCAGTTGAATAAGTTGACGATCAAGAACAAATATCTGTTGCCTAGGATAGACGACTTATTTGATCAACTTAAGGGTGCATCGATTTTCTCTAAGATAGATCTTAGGTCAGGGTATCATCAACTCAAAGTGAAGGAGGCTGATATCCATAAAACGGTGTTTTATACTCGTTATGGGCACTACGAGTTTTTGGTAATGCCATTCAGGTTGACTAATGCGCCAGCAGCGTTCATGGACATGATGAATCGGGTGTTTCAGCCGTACTTGGATCGGTTCATCATGGTGTTTATAGACGACATTTTGGTATACTCGAAATCTGAGGAGGAACATGTCGTGCATCTTCGGGTCGTTCTACAGATTCTGAGGGAGAAGCAATTATTTGCAAAGTTTAGCAAATGCGAATTCTAGTTGAAGGAGGTAACTTTCTTGGGTCATGTGGTGTCAACTGAGAGAATTAGAGTGGATCCTCGAAATATTGAGGCAGTGTTGGATTGGAAACCACCTAAGTCGGTAGCAGAGATTCAGAGTTTCCTGGGTCTAGCAGGATATTACAGAAGATTCGTGGAAGGGTTTTCTTTGATTGCAGCACCGTTAACTAAGTTATTGCGAAAAGGGGTTCCATTTGTGTGGTCTGATAAGCAGCAGGAAAGTTTCGACAAGTTAAAGAAGATTCTGACAGAAGCTCCAGTTTTGATTCACTCAAGTCGGGAAAGAATTATTATTGAGACCTCATGAAGGTAACGATGCATCTCTAAGTTGAGACACATGATCTAGAATTGGCTGTAGTGGTCTTCGCCCTAAAGATTTGGAGGCATTACTTGTATGGGGAGAAATCGATAGTCTACACGGATCACAAGAGTCTGAGGTATCTGTTGACACAGAAAGAATTGAATTTGAGGCAACGTAGGTGGATCGAGTTGTTAAAGGACTACAACTACTCGATTGAATACCATCCGGGTAAGGCTAATGTAGTGGCTGACGCGTTGAGCCTTAAGGTGACAGCAGATCTGAGAGTAATGTTTGCTCGTCTCAATCTGTATGAAGACGGGAGTCTATTGGTAGAATTGCAAGTAAAGCCAACATGGGTGGATCAGGTTAAGGAAAGACAGCTAGTGGATGAGGTTTTGAGTGCTTGGAGGTTGCAAGTGCAGAATGGTGGTTTGGAGGGTTATAGCTTGAGCAGTGAGGGTGTGCTGTGGTTTCAAGGGAAAGTGTGTATGCCGAAGGTCGTTGAGTTGAGACAGCGAATTCTTCAAGAAGCTCATAGCAGCCCATACACTATGCATCCTGGAGGTAGCAAGAAGTATCGGGATTTACGGGAACAGTTCTGGTGGTCGGGTTTGAAAAGAGAAGTAATGAAATTTGTAAGTAAGTGTCTGACATGCCAACAAGTCAAAGCTGAGCATCAATTACCATCAGGTCTGTTGCAACCGGTGAAGATTCTGTAGTGGAAGTGGGAAAGGATTACGATGGATTTCGTCACGGGGCTACCCCTTACGCCTAGCAAGAAAGATTCAGTATGGGTAATTGTAGATCGTCTGACAAAATCAGCTCATTTCATACCAGTTCAGATTGATTATTCACTCCAAAGGTTGGCTAAGTTGTATGTAGCGGAGATAGTACGGCTACATGGGGTACCGGTATCGATTATTTCAGATAGGGATCCCAGATTCATGTCAAGGTTTTGGAAAGCTTTGCATCAGGCATTGGGTACGAGGTTGGATTTCAGCACGGCTTTTCATTCGCAGTCAGACGAACAGTCAGAGAGGGTAATTCAAATCTTAGAAGATATGCTAAGGTCGGTTCGATTTCAGAAGAGTTGGGAGGAATATCTACCATTGGCGAGTTCGCGATAACAACAGCTTATCAAGTGAGTATCCACATGGCACCGCATGAGGCAATCAGATGGACGGAAGTGTCGCACTTTACGCGGCCGGATGTAAGCTGGGTGAACGTCAGATGTTGGGTCCGGAGTTGGTTGCTAAAACAGAGGAAAAGGTTAGAGTGATTCAAGCTCGTCTGAAAGAAGCTTCGGACAGGCAGAAGTCTTATGCCGATCTTAAGCGTAGGGATATAGAGTTTGCGGTGGGTGACAAGGTCTTTCTTAAGGTATCGCCGTGGAAGAAAGTGCTGAGATTTAGTCAGAAAGGCAAGCTAAGCCCTAGGTTTATTGGACCGTATATGGTGTTGAAGCGAGTGGGACCAATAGCTTATCAGCTCGAGTTGCCAGCAGAATTGAGTCAGATTCATGATGTATTCCATGTCTCCATGCTTAGGCGCTATCGATCAAATCCATCGCATATTGTGCAAGTAGGGAAAATTGAGGCGAGTCCGGACTTGTCTTTCAAGGAGGAACCAGTGCAGATTTTGGATCGGGATGTCAAAGTTCTGCATAAAAAGTCAGTTCCACTGGTAAAGGCATTATGGCAGAACCATGGTACGGAAGAGGCCACGTGGGAACTAGAGGATGTGATGCAGTAGCAATACCCTCAACTCTTTTTGACCAGGTAATTTCGGGGCCAAAATTATTTTTAAGGGGGGTAGAACTGTAACATCCCTAAATAGGGGCTCTTGCATTTTAATTGGTTGCATGTGAATGGTTTGATTGTGATGCTAGTTACGGTGTCTTAGGGTCTGAATATGAGCCAAGGGTAGGCCTAAGCCATAACAAAAATTTTTTATTTTTCGGCACTTGATAAGGGGAGCTGAAGGAGCTAGGTGTTAAGAATATTGTGTAGCAGGTTTTGGCACAAGAATTGCCTTGGTGAAGTGGTAAGAAGGTGCCACTTAGAGCTCTGTGGAGGTGACGCCACAAGTGGGGAAGGAGCCTTGGTTCGAGCCGCAGAATCCTCTTTGGGTATTTCTTTTTGACGCCAGAACTGAGAGGAGTTGTGCTCAGGTGGAACTCTGGTGGATAGTTGTTGAACAAGTCAACAGATTCAAAACGGGTGGAGAAGAGGAATTTGTGGAATTTGAAGAATTCAAACTTGTTTGAATGGTGGGTTAAGAGGAATTCAAGGAGAGAAAGGGGGGATTGACAAGGGAGGTGGCTTGGCCAAATTTTGATATTGGCTAGGAGAGCTTAGAGCATTCGGTTTTGGGTGTGAGTGGGGTGCCAAATTGAGTTTTTGGGGTATGATTTTTGGCATATTGGTGGGAGTGTCATTTTCATTTTTGACTTTAGTTCTCTTCCATTTTCTTTGGTGCCGAAACCTCTCTCTCAATTGCACACTCTTGCATTTTGGTTCTTTTTCTTTCTTTTTCAAAACACCTTTGGCCGAATGCCCTCCCAAACCTTTCCTCATATTTGTTTCTTTAACTTCATCTTTTCTCTCAACCCCTCTCATTGTGCCGAAAACACCAAGAGCATCTGTCTTTTTCTCGCATCTTGTGCTAAAACCAAAACCATCACCCTCCCTTTCTATTGACATTTTTCTTCTTCTTTTGGACCCATAACCGAATCATCTCACCGTTCTTTTCCCTATTTTCTTCCAGTGTTTGGGGGAGTCGAACCTTTCTTACTTGTTGAGGTAAGTTGTTGCTCTCTCTCAATTGTGTCTTAAGGCCGAAACTCTCTAATCCTCTCTTCACTTTTAATTTTTGGCAAAACCGAATATCTGTGCTCATGTCTCCTTTCCTCTTCTTACATTTTCTCTTAATCTACCTAGGTCCCAAATCAATCTCTCTTCTCTGGATCTCCAAGCCGAATCTCAACCCACATCTTGTAGCAGATTGTCATCACCCATCCACTCGTAATCAATTTTGGTAAGTGTTGAGGTAAGGGGTGACCATCTTCTCACGTTATATTCTTTTCGGGATTTATGTTAATGTCGAATGGCTTTTGGATCCATGGTGATGTGTTTGGTCGATTGTAGGAATGAGTGTAGCTATATTCTGTTGATCTCCGGGAGCTACTCAGTTCATGGTTTAAATCTTAATCTTCGGGATCTGTCGACTTAGGTAAGGGATCTAACTCCGGGATTCTAGTTCTTTATATTTTAGTTCACTTCTTTAACCCAATTTAGTGATAAGGTATATTATGGATTCGAAGGCTAATCAAACAAGAGGGTCGACACGAGACCTCAAATTTCTAAGTTCAAAAAGAGGCGGTCTCAATGTTCGTGATTGGCCACCGGGTGTGGACCAAAGATCCCAACAGAGAGTAGACAAATCGCGGTTGTGTCGATTAACCACGAAGATCGACGAGAAAGTGTAGTTTTGCACGTAATCAGGTGTGTAACACTTACACACTCCATTAGTTAATTTGCTAATTATGTTTATTGTTAAAAGCCGAAATAGCTATTGAAATCGGTGTGTTACCCTTGCAGGTATGAGCGTGGACTCCAGATAAGTTCCCCGTGGATTGACTATCGATATATGATGTTATACTATTTGATTATGCTATGCTATGTGATACTTGCATTACAAACATGTTATTATGCCACGGAAAATGTGTTCATGATGACGGGTATGTTGAGTGGAGGGGGAAGGATGATTTAGACTGTCACCAGTGGTTTTGACCACACAGTGGGTTGGCCCCGGTTTTCTTATTACTTGTGACTAGTCTCAGTGGTTTTGACCACCAGTAGTTTTGACGACACGGATATTATTTGTGACCACGGTCACTAGTGGTTTTGACCACACATGGATTATTGTGACTCGTCCCAGTGGTTTGGTACCACAGTGGGTTGGCCTCACATGTTGATTACGGGATTGTCATCAGTGGTTTTGACCACATGGTGGGTTGGCCCCACCATATGATTTGTGACTACGGTCACCAGTGGTTTTGACCCCACTTATATGATTTGTGACTACGGTCACTAGTGGTTTTGACCACACCGGGTAGACACAGGAGTTCGGTTGGTTAGGTTGGGTTTGCATGATTTGCATGTTGACATATGGAATGTGTAAGTGCCTTATTATTATCGGGATGGGGATTTATACACTGAGTCTCGGTGACTCAGTCCTTCCCCTACATTTTACAGATGAGGCATAGATCGCGGATGTGGAGCCGGGGTGGACTCGAGGTGGCCATGCACTATGTTTTCGGGTTTTACTTCAATTACTATTTCGGGTTAATTTACTTTTTAAATTTGGTTTTGGATCTGTAATAAAGCCACTAAATTTTATTATTTCGTGTTTTTCTTTAATTATCTGCTTTAAGTTTTTGCATACTGTGCCTAGGTTAAATAATATAGCATGTTCTAATAACCTGTAAAATCAACATTTTCAAAGGAGAATTGTACAACTTATATGGTTTTTCAAACTTTACCATCGGGTAATACTAAACAAATGAACTCGACAAACTAACTCAGACTTTCTCCAAACTAAGTTTTTCTTTATGTTCAGATGCAAATGGTTTTTAACTTAATTATTCTAAACTCACTCGGGTTTTCATAAATCCAAACGACTTTCCAAACCTAGAAACGGCAAACGATCTTTTCAAGGGAGTTTTCTTTCAACATCAAAATGACGTAAATGTTTCGATAACAATCTTTTTTTTCCACAAAAGTAAACCAGCAACTTGTTTTCTTCAAAATATTTTCACTCTGTAACATACTGAATTCGGTCGTGGTGTGTTGACCGGGTTTGGGGTGTTACAACTTCCCTAGCACTTATGTAACATTTTAGTTTATACTCTAGTCAGAATAGTGGTTTCGGGACCACGAAACTGGGTCCAAGGAATATTTAAATGATTTATTCTGTGCTTATTATATGTGAATTAAAGTGTGTGAAATTTTCATAGAAAAATTTAATTGTTTGTGTGTTTAATTTAGAAGAAGGACTTAATCACGTAAAAGGGTGAAAGTTTCAATCTAGAGTGAAAATGCACTAAATTGATTGCGGCTTTTTAATTTTATGAGTTAGTGGGCGGCAAAGGTCAAGTATGACCTTAAGTTATAAGTTGTTTTTATTTTTAATGAAAGGTTAAAATGGTAAATCATTAAAAATGTTATTATATGTTAAATTATATGAAATTAAAAGCCATTTTATTTGTTCTTCATCCTTATTGTCGAATTTTGAAGGAAAGAAAAAAAAGAAAAAAAAGCTAAAGTTCGGCTAGCTTTTGCCTTGATTAGGTAAGATTTTTACTTCGGTTTTTGCTAATTTCTATGTTTTTGTAATCGTTGCTTCAAATGCTTCTAAACCCAAGCTTTAATTTTGAAGATTGATGATGTTTGTGAAATGAGACTTTGACGAACTCATGTGATTTGTGATGTTTGATAGTGAAATATGAAAGATATGTGTTTGATAAACATGTTTTGTTCTTGAAGTTTTGATGAATTTAGCTAAATAGGGCTAAATTGTGAAAATGGTAAATTAAAGGACTAAATAGCAAATTCGATGAAATATTTGGGCTTATATAGTCCCTAGAGAGGTTTGGCCAAGAATGTGTGTATGTGGATTTTGTGAATTTGATGTTTTGTGAAAAATAGACTAAATTGTTAAAGTGTGCTAATATGAGGGTTAATTTGTAAATAGCCCTAAATGTGTGTCTATGGATTGAATTAAATGGAATGGTGAATAAAAGGGTTAATTCTGAATATGTTTAGATCAAGAACCGAGGAAAACAGATTTAGATCGCGGGAAAGCGAAAATAACCGAGTAGCCGTTTCCCTTCGATAAATCAAGTCTGAGGTACGTCACTTTGCAAATAAACGTATTCGTATGATATTATGCTTGTTCGTATGACTAATGTTGGTAATGTATACCTATGAGAGTATATGCTTATGAATTCCGAGATGAGTCTGACATAGTGATTAAGTCTGAGAAGTCCTGATCGAACCTAGGAATGGATAGGATTAGCTATGTCATGACACAGGTATTTGTTCTGTTTTATTATATATAAGACCTCATTTGGGACGTAGGCATCATATTCTAATTTTATATAAGACCTCGTCTGGGACGTAGGCATCATTATCTGATTATATATAAGACCTCGTCTGGGACATAGGCATCATATTTTGATTTTATATAAGACCTCGTCTGGGACGTAGGCATCATTATCTGATTATATATATAAGACCTCGTCTGGGACGTAGGCATCATTATCTGATTATATATATAAGACCTCATCTAGGACGTAGGCATCATTATCTGATTATATGTAAGACCTCGTCTGGGATGTAGGCATCATTATCTGATTATATATAAGACCTCGTCTGGGACGTAGGCATCATTATCTGATTATATGTAAGACCACGTCTAGGACGTTGGCAGCGATATGAGCTTCTCGTGTAAGACCATGTCTAGAATATCGACATCATGTTGATTCGTGTAACAATCTGTCTGAGACTGAGGTATCGATATCTGAGTACATGTAAGGTTCCATTTAGGACGTTGGCTTTGTACGACTATTCTGAGTTTTCTGAGCATCTGATTAGATTCATATTGGATCAACGGGCAAGTCTGTGATGCGAATTGCAAATCCGAGTTAAGAATAAATATGTGTATGTAAAACCATTTCAGGTACGTTGATTATACACTAATTGTGTATATAAGGTAAGCATCAAAGTAATTTTACTATGACGCTATGGATACGGAATTGATGATATGATATGTAAAGTTTTGATTATATGAATTTCGTAATTATATGATTCTTGAAGTTACAAAGATAACAAATATGGTTAATAGTGTTTGAATCAAAGCATATATTTAATAATATGTTAAATGATTGATATGTACTAATGTATTTATTTGCATAACTGCCTTCTATGCCAAGTTTATTTGTATATGACTTACTAAGCTTTTGGAAAGTTTACTCTGTGCGTGTTTTCTCTATTTTATAGGTCGTCAAAGCTACTGAAGGCTCGGGACCGTCATGGATCGTCATCACACAACTAAAATTATTTTGGTACCCTTTTTAAAATGTATATAGCTAATTATGGCATGTATAGGCTAGATAAGTGTATGTGATTATAAGATGATTCTAGCCATATGTTTTGGTTAGTCTTGAGTTGACAAAACGCTTGAATGAATGAGTTATATGAAGCATATATTTTGGTATGCTTTGATGCATATGAAATGGCTATGTTTTGGTTAAGCAAATGGATGATATATGCTTGAAATGATGTAGGATTTAGTTTGTAAGTTAGTATGAATGGAATTGGTATTGAATGTATAGATGAAGTGAGAAATTTGGTATGTTTTGGTTACCATATATGCATATTATGATTTGGTATGTTTTGCTTGTAGGTGAGACCCAAAATGGGTGGCATATTGGCCTTGTAAAAGGGCCTATAATGTCACATGGTTGAGGCACATGGTCGTGCCTAAGACCGTGGGTAAATTGGCAGAATGTGGCTCAAATTGCACACGGCCTCGACACGGGTGTGCTTGATAGTCGTGTGAGAAATGGCAGTATGTGATCTAGTAGTACACGGCCTTAGCACACGGGCGTGCTTGGTGACCGTGTTGATTTTGGCAGTATACTACCACGGAGAGGACACACGGGAGTGTCCAGTAGTCGTGGGTGAGGCACGGCCTACCCCCACGGCCGTGTGTCCCCTATATATTAGAAAAGTTTCAAATTCTTATGAAATTTCTTATGTATTCCGGTTTAGTCCCGACTCGGTTTATAAGCATGCTTAAGGTCTCGATGACTTACTTAAGGGACATTATGATTGATATTGATGAATGGTTGTACGATTAATTCTGTAAATGTTTTTGATCTATCTGGTAATGCCTTTAACCCTAATCTGGTGATCGAACACGGGATAGGGGTGTTACAACTTAAAGGTCGGTTTCATATTTTTCAAAAATCATATTTGGTGTTAACACCGTTAGTGAATTTCTAAACTAGTTAATGAAAATTCAAGATGTAGATTTTTTTTCCAAATCATCAAGTCCACATGATAATATAACTAATAAAGGAGCAAACGGAAGAAGATCGTATTCAAGTTCTTCAACTTAAGAAAGAAGGATATAGACCTGACCTATAAAGAAGAAATAAAGAAAACGAAAATACTAAAAGAAGAAATTTGAGAAAAATAACAAATAATAATAAATGACAATAAAAATCTGTGGAAGATGGAATGAGTAAATCGATGGATATGATGGATAAATTGATAAGTGTCCAATTGAACCCTTTAAGATATAAACCGAAACAAACATAATTAATGGCTCTAATCAACCCTCCAAGAAATCATTCCTTGGAAAATTGAAGATGAAGAATGAATTCCCATGACTCCTTGAAGAAAAATTGAGAAGAAAGCTACTTATAAAAATCACAAGAAAGACATCTTGCACAAAAACATTAACTCCTGGAGTTGAAAACTTTATTAATGAAAACAATTTTTTTCTAATGAACAATGAAGAGGTCTTTATATAGGCGAACTAATTAAATCCAAAGATTATTCTAAATTATAATGAAACTCTAATTAATCTAAATAAGAAGTAGTTTTAAACTAAACTTTATTATTTGACTAAAAACATAGAACTCTTAAACAATATCCAAAATTCGGAATAAATAAATAATAAAATAATGAAACTTAATAAATACAATATTGAGCTCATATATAATAAAAATTAAGCCTAAAAATTGAACCTAATATGATTTAAACTCGAATTAAAAGTTTGAAACTCATAATTTCCGTAATAATCCTGTCTAGATATTTTACTCACGCAATCTTCACTAAAATAGTAATAACTTGAGCTCCCAAAATTGAAATCGAGTGATTCAAAGTGCATTGCAAAGATAAGAGATAGACCTTCAAATTTTATGAAGAATCTCAAACAAAAATGTTTGGATCCCATCCAAAAAGTGATTGCAAGTCATAAAAATTTCAATCTTGAAAATTGGCAGCTTCTTTGGTGAATGAAATTTAATAAATTTCACCCTATCCATGCATGTATCATTCCCTCTTTCCTCAAAAATATTCATCCTCGAGTCTTGTTTTTGGCGGAACAAGAAAGAATCTTTATCATAGTTGGAGTGGTTTAATAGAGCTCCTCTCAAAAGATCAACAAATTCCTAAAAGAATAAAACAAGTCCACTAGACAAATTCAAGTTAAGGATAGTGAAAACATAATCATTCCTCTCTTTTAGATAGATTCTTTTTTCTTTCCATTCTCTTTTTCAATGTGAATTGAACTTTCTAATTTTACCTCCTAGGAATTTTAACTCACCAAATTTGGACCATCAAATTGACTTTTATCACTCAAGGTCTATTTTCTCTCTGTCTTTTGGCATGAATCATCCTCACTGCCCTTCAACCCCTCACAAAAATTTTGAAAATTAAATTCATCAGAATACAACTCTTTTGAAACACCCCAAACCCGGCCCATTAGCCCTGACCGGATCTGGCATGCTGATAAGAAAATCCATTCGAAACTTATTTGAAACTTTGCTAAAATTTTTCGTGTTTTTGAAAAATAGTTGATTTGGGTTGGGCTCGAATTTTAAAACTCGTGTCGATTAGGTGTTAAAAACAACTTGTTATTTATAATTAAGAAGAATTAACTTTAATTTGATAAATATCGTGCCATAGCAAAATAATTTAAGTGTATGAGTAAACAGTTCATACTATAACCTTATTACATCAAAAATAAAACCCCAAAATAAAATTTGAAGTACTTAAATAAAATGAAATATCCAACTAATAGAATTCATGCTGAGCATGGTCACCGCTAAGCTCCTATCGACCCGGTCCATTACTGTGTGTCACCTGAAAAAATATTCCCACAAGGGGTGAGTCAAACAGACTCAATGTGTACTATCAACATTAAGTCTCAACAGTTATGGCATATCAAATCATACATATTCATATAGCATTTAAATAAAATGATGCAATCCCGAACCCAAGCCTATATATCCATCCGCTACACATCACCCGTACCAACCGTCACACCGTGGGGACTACTAAGTCAACCCTCCATCTACTACACATCATCGAAGGCAGTCGTTGCGGTCGACGTGCTCATCGCCCTTATAAAATTCGTGACATAAGTCACCACATTCATATTTTGTGACATAAGTCACCACGTTCATATATTGTGACATAAGTCACCACATTCTTATATTGTGACATAAGTCACCACATTCTTATATTGTGACATAAGTCACCACATTCTTATATTGGGGTATAAAACCACCAATTCACTTCCCCTTTTCATATCACCCATATGTCCATGTCATACAAAACATGCAAATATTATGCCTTATGCTTATTCACATTCTTATATTTGCACTTATGTGCCTTAACAGATATTTTTCACAATATACTCATAGTAAGGGTAGGAAAACGTACCTGAGTATTTCGTTCGTACCATTGCATGGTACTTTTAGCCACTTCATACATATATTTATTAACACATTTATTAACGCATAACCATAATTTAATTGAAGCTTAGTGTGGGGGTACACACCTGATTTTCTTAACGCTTTATTGAATTCTAAAACCTGCTCTAATACTTTAGATCTTAGTTCCTATATTTGGCCAACAATTTAGCATAAAGCCATTCGGCTAATTAATTAAATCCCGAAGGACTATCGAAATCAAAATCTTACATTATTGTCGATTTCACTACTAACAAATCCCAAAACTTGTAGTCTTTCCTTCCTTGCAATCGGCTAACACTAAGTCACTTGATTCGGTTAGTTTTGGCTTTTAAATAATTAAGAAATAGATCTAATCACCAAATAGGCCTTGGCCGAATATCTTAAGCACTTACCTTGTGGATCTAAATCCCGAAAACTGTCTCTTGCTCCTTGAGTAATCGAAATCCCTGCCTACCAATTGCTAGAATCGACTATATATAATAAATCCATGGAGATGGCCTTTAACCGAAACTACTTATCACTTACCACTATGTCGCTTACCTTAGATCTAAAATCCCGGATGGTTTCCTTAGAAGTCGACCCTATGGAAACCCTAAAAGAATCCTACATAGTTTTGGCCAAAACATTAAGAGGATTAGAACCTTGTTTTCGGCTTTAAGAAAAAGATTAAAAAGAATCGATAATTGCTCCTTACCCTTATGACAGAAATCAATTGCTCTTTGTTGGATCCACAGAGAGATTCGACTATGGCTAGATATTATTCAATGGATTTCGGCTTTTAAAGTTATGAAGAAATCGGCTAGGGTACCTTGAGATTCGGCTTTTGGAGAATCAAGAGAAAAAGAGAAGGGTGTATGAGACTTAAAGAGAATTCAGCAATGGCTTAGGAGGATCCTATTTTTGGTTTTGACAAAATAAAGAGAGAAAGAGAAGAGTGGCTAGAGAATTCGGCAGAGGCTTCAAAAGAGAAAAGAATAATAGAATTAATTATCCCCCTCTTGCCAAAATTACTAAGCCTAGAGTCCCTTGACCGGCCACTACATTCTCGTACTATCCAATCCTCTAATTCCCTCTTCCTTAGCCAAATCTTGAAGTGTCCCTGTGCCGTCCACTTCCTCTCCTCTAGAGTCCATGTGCCGTCCACTTCCTCTCCTCCTTGTAGCAAAATTAAAATCTTTTATTTGCTTTCCTTGTGACTCGAACCTTGGCCCATTTACACTGCTTGTGGCATCATTCCCAGAGGCCTTAAGTGGCGCCTCCAAGCCACCGCATCAAGCCCATTTTCCATGTCACAACTCCTCTACTATTTCTTTTAAGGCCTTATCGACTAGCTTCCTCTTTTAGACTTAGAATCTAAGAATTTCTACAGCATTTAACTATACACTAAGGTTCACAAAAATCCATAATACACATCCACAACACACATAAGCATGCTATTTCATATAATTAAGCAATTAATGCATAGGCCATAATCCGGGATATTACAGTTCTACCCCTCTTAAAATAATTTTGACCTCAAAATTACCTGGCTAGAATAGGTGGGGGTATTGTTGTCTCATCACTTCTTCCGGCTCCCACGAAGCTTCCTCCGATCCATGATTTCGCCACAACACCTTGACCAAAGGGATCGATTTCTTCGTAGCACTTTCACATCTCGTTCTAAAATCTGAATCGGCTCTTCCTCATAAGGCAGATCTGGTCTCAGCTCCATTTCTTCAATCGGAACTACATGAGACGGATCTGATCGGTATCGACGTAGCATGGACACATGAAATACGTCGTGCATCTGCTTTAGTTCCGGTGGCAACTCTAACTGGTATGCTATTGGTCCAACTCACTTCAATACTCGATAAGGTCCTATGAACCTTGGACTTAGCTTCCCTTTTCGACCAAATCTCATCACCTTCTTCCAAGGCGAAACTTTAAGGAACACTTGATCTCCCACATCAAATTCTATTTCCTTCTGTTTGAGATCTGCGTACGACTTCTATCTATCGGATGCCTCCTTTAATCGAGCTCGAATTACACTAACCTTCTCCTCAGATTCTGCCACAATTTTTGGACCCAAAATCTGACGTTCTCCCAATTTTGTCCAACATGTAGGAGTTCGACACTTTTGACCATACAAAGCTTTTCGACGGTGCCATCCGAATACTTGCTCGATAGTCACATCGATGTAAATCTCGCTAGAGGCAAATATTCTTCCCAACTTCCTCTGAAGTCTATCACACGACCTCTCAAAGATATCCTCTAACACTTGATCACCCGTTCAGACTGGCCGTCCGACTGTGGATGAAAAGCCATACTGAAATCCAATCTAGTGCCTAAAGCCTGATGTAGAGCTTTCCAAAATCGAGACGTGAACCTCGGGTCCCTATCCGAGATAATTGACATCGGTACTCCATGCAAACTTACAATCTCCGCTACATACAGCCTTGCTAACTTTTGTAGGGAGTAGTCAACCCGCACTGGAATAAAATGCGCAGACTTTGTCAGCCGATCCACTATCACCCATACCGAGTCCTTCTTAGTAGGCGTAAGGGGAAGCCCGCTAATGAAGTCCATGGTAATTCTCTCCCACTTCCACTATGGAATTTGTATTGGTCAAGCAAACTCGATGAACTTGGTGTTCACCTTGACTTGTCGACACGCCAAGCATTTGCCAACGAATTCACCACTTCCGCTTAAGACCGTGCCACCGTAAGCTCCCTTAAATCTCAGACATTTTACTACCTCCGGATGCATAGCATAAGGGCTACTATGCGATTCTCAAGAATTCTTTGCTTAAGCTCCTCATCCTTTGGCATACAGACTTTTCCCTTGAAACACAATACTCCTTCATTATTAATACCATAATTTTCCAACTCTCCATTCTCGTGACTTGTCTCAACTTAGCACTCGGATCCTCATCCACCAACCGTCCCTCTTTCACTTCATTCAACCACGTCGGCTTAACTTGCAGCTCTGCCAGCAGACTTCCATCATCATACAAGCTCAGATGTTCAACCATCGCCCTCAAATCTGACACAACCTTTCTACTTAGGGCATCCTCTACCACATTTTCCTTGCCCGGGTGGTACTCTATAGAGCAATCATAGTCCTTCAATAGTTTCACCCACCTTCGCTATCTCAGATTCAGCTCTTTCTGAGTCAGCAGGTACTTAAGGCTCTTGTGGTCTGTGAAGATCACCGACTTTTCTCCTTAAAGATAATGCCTCCATACCTTAAGGGCAAAGACCACTGCTGCCAATTCCAAATCATGCGTCGGATAGTTAACCTCGTGTGGCCTTAGTTGTCGAGATGCGTAAGCAACTACCTTCCCATCTTGCATAAGGACACCTCCAATCCTGTATGGGAAGCATCACAATATACTACAAAGTCCTTCCCTGCCTCAGGCTGAATCAAAACTAGAGCTTCGGTCAAGACCTTCTTAAGCTTCTCAAAGCTCTCCTGTTGCTTATCAGTCCAAATGAAAGGCACTTCTTTCCTTAATAACTTTGTCAGAGGCGCGGCTATTGACGAGAACCCTTCCACAAGCCTTCTATAATAGCCTGCCAATCCTAAGAAACTCTAGACTTCCGCCACTAACTTAGGGGGTTTCCAATCCAGAACTGCCTCAATCTTCCGAGGATCCACCCTTATTCCTTTAGCAGATACCACATGTCCTAGAAACATAACCTCCTTAAGCCAAAATCCACACTTGCTGAATTTGGCGTATAGCTTTTTTTCCTCAACACTTCCAACACCATCCAGAGATGCTCATCATCCTCCTCTTCAGACTTGGAATACACCAGAATATCGTCTATGAACACAACGATAAACCGGTCTAGATAGGGTTGGAAAACCCGGTTTATCATGTCCATGAACGCGGCTGGGGCATGCGTCAACCCAAACGGCAGTATTACAAATTTAAAATACCCATACCTTGTCTGAAAGGCCGTCTTATGGATATCCACTTCTTTCACCTTAAGCTGATGATATCCAGACCTCAAGTCTATCTTCGAAAATACTGCGGCCCCTTTAAGCTGATCGAACAAGTCATCTATTCTTGGCAATGGATACTTGTTCTTGATGGTCAGCTTGTTCAACTGACGATAATCTATGCACATGCGCATAGTTTCGTCCTTCTTCTTCACGAACAGACTGGTGCTCCCCATGGAGACACACTAGGTCGAATAAACCCACTTGCCTAGCAATTCTTGGATTTGAGCCTTGAGCTCAACCAACTCCTTTGGTGCCATTCTATACGGGCAATTGACACAGAGTCGCATCAGCAAACAAGTCAATTCCAAACTCCACCTCCCCGTCCAGGGGTATTCCGGGTAATTCCTCCGGAAAGACATGCTCAAACTCCCTTACAGTTCCAACTCCACTAACTCCCCCTTCTTTCGTATCCAAAGTACTAACGAAAGCCAAGAATGCCTTACATCCTTTCCAAACCATCTTATCAGCCTTTAAAGCAGAAACTACATTAGATAGGTAGTTTTTTTCTCCTATCATAACTACTTCCTCATCCTTAGGGGTCCTTAATTCCATTCGTTTGGCTGCACAATCCAACACAGCCTGATGCTCCACTAGCCAATCTATGCCAAGTATAAGATCGAATTTTCAAGGGTAATTCCATTAAGTCAGCAAGAAATACCGCTCCTTAAAGTTCCAAAGGTACTCTCCGAAACATCTTATTCACCACTACAATTTGACCTAGTGGGCTTACTACAGTCATCTCCTTACTAGATAGTTCAGAGGCTATCCCTAGAGTTTCAACTACTCTACATGCAACATAAGAATGGGTCGAGCCCACATCAATTAAAGCAACATAGGGTTTGCCAGATATAAGGAACGTATCGGTTATGACGTCCGGTGCGTCTCCATCCTCCCTCCAGTTAATCGCATAAACCAAACCCGACTGTCTTGCCTCTGTATTACTAACACCTCTGCCTGGTGTTCCCCGTCCTCTACCAGCACCATTACCTCTGCCAACCGAACCACGACCTCACGGTGGCTGCTGTCTTCCTCTTTCCGCCTGGTTAGGTCCTTGATTCACTGGTCGACCCCCTTCGATTCTCATGGGGCAATCCTTAATCATGTTGTCCTTGGACCCACACTTAAAGCATCCTTCCGTCTTTTTCCAACACTCTCCTAAATACTTCTTCCCACACTGATCACAAGCACGATACTACCCTCCAGTAGCAGCCTGCTGACCTCGTGGCCCATCTACTCTAGGCCTCTTTTGCTCATTCCTAGCCGGCCTTGATGATCCAAAGCCTCTCCTCTGCCTATTTCGATTGGAGTTCTGCCTTACAGAATCCTTGATACCCTCGGCTACTTTAGCCTTTTCCACCAACACAAGAACTCCCGCCCCATTATGGGCTATCAATAACCTCAGTCATCCCTTAGTTCGTCTTCAAATCGGGCACACCGCTCATGCTCAATAGCCACTATTCCTCGAGCATAACGGCTCAAATTTTAGAATTCAACCAGACTACCACGGACTTGTTCCCTTGAACCAGCCTCAGAAATGCCTTCCTCTGAGCATCGATATAATGAGTACCAACATACTTCTTCTGGTATGTCGCCTTAGCATACTCCCAAGTGAGTTCCTCAGCTGTAGCACTATCCCGCGCCGTGAGCTACCATTGATATGACTCATCACAAACAAGTGACACCAACCCTTTCAACTTTTCCTCGTCAGTTAAGTCGAGCTCATCCATAATCTGCTCAGTTGCCTCTAACCAGTATTCAGCGGTACTGGGTGCCACACCAAATATACCATGGAATACTTCAGCTCCGTTGGCTCGGAGTCGCTCAGGTACCGACTTTCGAGCTCCCATGCCTCCACCGCTCCACCACCCTTTCTAAAACCCGAAGATCGCTTGTGACATCGCATCAACCTTGGCCCGATCCTCGATATTCCACATCGGTGGTGGTGGTGGGGTGGCATTTCATTCTCGATCCTTGACCCGATCTAACGGGTTCGACATCATCATTCAAACCTCTTCCACTACCACACACGTTATGACCACGCCCCTTGAATTCATACTTCCGCTTAGCATTTATCCGGTTAAAGAATTTTATGTATTAGTTTTGTTCCACCGATTTAACACGAGCAGCTTTATGTTAAATAGTTCTAAGAAGTAGTTCTTCGATTCATACACATGCGCCTCACATCACCATTTTGTCATACACATGAACTTGTGTCCATTACAGAGAAATGTTGTAATTGTCATTGTTTGTTGTTTTCCACTACCTAGGAGTATTTCCGTAATTTTGTCCTAGAGGGGTATTTTGGTAATTTTTTTTCAAATTAGGGTATTTGAAAATGTTGCAAAATAGAGATTGATGATATTTTACAAAAGTAAAGTTCTTGCTGGAAAAATTTCAAGGGTGAAGTGATAATTGTATACACGAGGGGTATTTTTGTAATTTTTTTACAAGTCAGGGTTATTTCGGTAATTTTTCACAAAACATTGTTCCTGATGACTTTTCAAAACAACAGTATTGTTAAAGATTTTTAATTTGAGGGTACTTCGGTAATTTTCCTCTCTGGGGTATTTTGGGTCATTTGTACAAGTTAGGGGTAATTTGGTCATTTTGCAAATCAGGCGTAATTTCGTAAATTTTCCAAATCAGGGTGTCTTGATATTTTGTAAAGTTTTTGGATATTTGTGCAAAATCAAAAATTGTTATTGAAATCGGGGGTAGTATGGTAATTTTGGGAAATTAAGGGCATTTTAGTAATTTTTTCCCAACCAAGGGTATTTGGGCCATTTTAGTAAATCGAGAATATTTTGGAAAATTTTTCAAAATAGTTTTCCTACACCTTAAAGGGATAATTTGGTGATTTTAAGACTAGGGTTTTTATAAAAACATGGCTACTCCCTTTCGGGTTTTAGTTATTGGGTTTAGCCTGTGGCTGAGTCCTCTCGGTTAGGGTGAACCATCACTACGCACCAGGTAGGATTCAAGTGGGTAGGAGGTGAGTCACTAGGACTACTTAAATACCAAGCTCCCACCGAAACCAATCCTAGACATGCGCACGATGGTTGCCACACCCTAACTCGGCGACTTAGACACAAGTTTGTTTAATTGTGCATTAAAGTTTTATGTAATTCTCATGTTGGGGTAAACTAGCCCCAGGGTTTAATTCCTAGTCCACTAATCTACGTCCCCATATATCCCCACATACAATTCACAGAAGAGCAAGGGGTACTTAGACTTCGGGCCGGAGACTCAGGTGCCATGCCAGAGAAACTTGCTCGTTTCTTAGTAAAACCCATTTTCAAAAAAAAAAAAACATTTTGGGCCCCAAAAGCCCTCAAGGCCGAGTTTTAAACCTGGCTCTGATACCAAGCTGAAACACCCCAAACCTGCCCATTAGCCCTGACCGGATCTTGCATGCTTCTAAGAAAATCCATTCGAAACTTATTTGAAACTTTGCTAAAATTTTTCGTGTTTTTGAAAAATAGTTGATTTGGGTTGGGCTCGATTTTAAAACTCGTGTCAATTAGGTGTTGAAAACAACTTGTTATTTATAATTAAGAAGAATTAACTTTAATTTGATAAATATCGTGCCATAGCAAAATAATTTAAGTGTATGAGTAAACAGTTCATACTATAACCTTATTACATCAAAAATAAAACCCCAAAATAAAATTTGAAATACTTAAATAAAATGAAATATCCAACTAATAGAATTCGTGCTGAGCATGGTCATCGCTAAGCTCCTACCGACCCGGTCCATTACTGTGCGTCACCTGAAAAAATATTCCCACAAGGGGTGAGTCAAACAGACTCAATGTGTACTTTCAACACTAAGTCTCAACAGTTATGGCATATCAAATCATACCTATTCATACAGCATTTAAATAAAATGATGCAATCCCGAACCCATGCCTATATATCCATCTGCTACACATCACCCGTACCAACCGTCACACCGTGGGACTACTAAGTGAACCCTCCATCCGCTACACACCATAGAAGGCAGTCGCTGCAATCGACGTGCTCATCGCCCTTATAAAATTCGTGACATAAGTCACCACATTCATATTTTGTGACATAAGTCACCACGTTCATATATTGTGACATAAGTCACCATGTTCATATATTGTGACATAAGTCAACACATTCTTATATTGTGACATAAGTCACCACATTCTTATATTAGGGTATAAAACCACCAATTCACTTCCCCTTTTCATATCACCCATATGCCCATGTCATACAAAACATGCAAATATTATGCCTTATGCTTATTCACGTTCTTATATTTGCACTTATGTGCCTTAACAGATATTTTCCACTATATACTCATAGTAGGGGTAGGAAAACGTACCTGAGTATTTCGTTCGTACTATTGCATGGTACTTTTAGCCACTTCATACATATATTTATTAACACATTTATTAACGCATAACCATAATTTAATTGAAGCTTAGTGTGGGGGTACACACCTGATTTTCTTAACGCTTTATTGAATTCCTGAAAACCCGCTCTAATGCTTTAGATCTTAGTTTCTATATTCGGCCAACAATTTAGCATAAAGCCATTCAGCTAATTAATTCAATCCCGAAGGACTATCGAAATCGAAATCTTACCTTATTGCCGATTTCACTACTAACAAATCCCAAAACTCTTTCCTTCCTTGCAATCGGCTAAACTAAGTCACTTGATTCGGTTAGTTTCGGCTTTTAAATAATTAAGAAATAGATCTAATCACCAAATAGGCCTTGTCGAATGTCTTAAGCACTTACCTTGTGGATCTAAATCCCGAAAACTGTCTCTTGCTTATTGAGTAATCGAAATCCCTGCCTACCAATTGTTAGAATCGACTATATACAATAAATCCATGGAGATGGCCTTTAACTGAAACTACTTATCACTTACCACTATGTCGCTTACCTTAGATCTGAAATCCTAGATGGTTTCCTTAGAAGTCGACCCTATGGAAATCCCGAAAGAATCCTTCATAGTTTCGGCCAAAACATTAAGGGGATTAGAACCTTGTTTTCACTTTAAGAAAAAGATTGAAAAAAATCAATAATTGATCCTTACCCTTATGACAGAAATCGATTGCTCTTTGCTGGATCCACAGAGAGATTCGGCTATGGCTAGATATTATTCAACGAATTTCGGCTTTTGAAGTTATGAAGAAATCGGCTAGGGCACCTTGAGATTTGGCTTTTGGAGAATCAAGAGAAAAAGAGAAGGGTGTATGAGACTTAAAGAGAATTCGACAATGGCTTAAGAGGATCCTATTTTCGATTTTGACAAAATAAAGAGAGAAAGAGAAGAGTGGCTAGAGAATTCGGCTGAGGCTTCAAAAGAGAAAAGAATAATAGCCTTAATTATCCCCCTCTTGCCGAAATTCCTAAGCCTAGAGTCCCTTAATTATCCCCCTCCAAGCCACTGTACCAAGCCCATTTTCTATGTCACAACTCCTCTACTATTTCTTTTAAGGCCTTATCAGACTAGTTCCCTCTTTTAGACTTGGAATCTATGAATTTCTACAGCATTTAACTATACACTAAGGTTCACAAAAATCCATAATGCACATCCACAACACACATAAGCATGCTATTTCATATAATTAAGCAATTAATGCATAGGCCATAATCCGGGATATTACATCTTTAGAAAGGCAATAAAGGTCTAACTCATCCAAATCCATAGGCTCTAGGAAAAAGTTTCTCACTATCAACTTTTTCTAGTTCACAAAGTTCACTATCACTATCATCATAGTTCGCACTATTACTATCAACTTCTTTGACATCAACTTTGGAACAATCTGCATTGTTAGATTTAGACTCAACAATAGACACAAAATCACACTTACTACCTTTACAAATGATGTCACTCGAAGTTTCTTGGTCATTCATATCATCATCGTCAATGGTAGCACTAAAAGAAGACTCCTCAATTGGCTCGGTGTCATACATAAGATCTTCTTCGCAACTTTTACCATTGGGTGGATAGTGAATTGGACATTGGGAATCGTAATGATCTTTTGAATCACACCAATGGAATTTCACAATGGAACGATGAAAATGTGCAAGTGTACACAATTGCAACAAGTAATAAAGTGACAAGTAAATGTCGAGTTATCGTACGCACAGGGACTGTGAAAAGAATTATGAATGCAATTAAAAACACTTTGGTGAAGAAAAATATTTTGATTTTGATGAAGTGGTTAAAAACTAAAATTTAACTAAGTAAAAAAATTTCCAATGCACGATTTCAAAAGGTGATTTTAATCAAGATGAAAAAATTGTGTTAGATTAATTACATTTCTTAACTTAGAATTACTAAACTCATGTTCATGTTTTTACGAATAAATTCACGGTAACTTGGTAATTTGCTAACTACTGCTCATACGTACCTATTAAATTAACTAATCTCTTAAACATTTTCCAATGTCAATTCACACAATTAATCAATCTTCAAAAACAAATAAAAGATTAAGTGATGTAACATTGTATTCCTACCTTGAAACAGTTTAATCATAATAATCTTGTAAGTTATGCAAGGCTAATGTACCGTTTAATACCGTCGCTAATTTAACCCTTAGCTACCTTAGAAGATTAAACACGTACTGATTAAGTATTGTGTCAATTAATTACAATTTCAAAATGATTAAATAATTAATTCATTAGTTACCTTACAATTATAATGTAAGAATAACTTAATCATGGCTTTACTTAACCAAACAACTTACTAAGGCCTATAATAACACAAATATAATTTTAATAACGTAAGTGAACGAAATGCAATCAACCTAACACAAATTAAATTTAAGCCATATTAATTAAATTAAACATATCAACATAACAATTATTCATAGACATGTTCATAACAACAACAATAAAAATTAAAGGATAGGGAACTAGAATCAAATCTGGTGTTTCTTCGAAACTTGACTAGTTTGCTTCACTCCTCTTTCTCCGCTTATTCTTGCTGAATCGAGGCTTCTACTAGCACTTGAATGCTGCTACCAATGGTGATTGAAGGGATCTTTTCCAAGAAGGGAAAATGAAGAACAAAGGAAGGGTTTTGAAGAGAGAAAGTGAGAGAGAAGTGAAGAAAGAAAGAATGAGGGGTGTGTTTGAAATGAGCAGCCAAAGGGGGTATTTATAGGTTGAGTAGGCTGCTAAAAATAGAAAAAATCAGCAGCTATTGACTCCCCCCATGGCCGGCCACACATGTGGCAAGTTTGAAGCTTTCAAACTTGTTAAATTTAGCTAGGGGCAAATCCACAAAAGCTTTGATAAGTGGAAAAGTTTGAATGCAATTTCAAGGAAGCTTCAAGGGCTATTTGGCAAGCCAAATAATCAGCTAAATAAGCTGATTGGGTTAGCATGTGAGATGGTTTTGGGCAGCCCATTACTCGGTTGGATCGATTTTCTCGATTTAGCACAATTAGATCTCTTTTCATAATTTAATTAATAATAATTATTTAACCTAAAATAAATTGGATTAAAATTAAAATTAATTATATTATGAATTATTATTCATAAATTAGACTGTCTTAGGCTGAAAAATTAATTCACCTCGACGCTTCAAAAATCGCTTCTCAGTTTTACGCTTCTAGTAGTGTCTGCCGAGCCATTTTTTGCCCTTTATGCAAATCTATTGAAAATAAATCAAAATTAATCAAAATTTATTATAAAATTAATTAAAATTCAACATGTTAATAATTTAAGTACAATTTTATTATATATTTTTCGACAAGATTACATCGAAACTGCATGAATTTGGGTTAAAAAGGGCATGAAAAAGTCTATATATTTTTGTGTTTCCACACAACAAGTGAGAGATTAATCATACTCACATTTTCTTGTTGGCATTTTGAGTCTTGGTGATCCCTCTTATCACCAAACATTTTTTTTTTTGTGCTCTTCAAAAAGTCATTTAAGTATGTGTATCCCGCTATGACCTTTGTACAAATGTCTTTCCTAACCAATCCATGAACAATAGAATTTTTTTGGACATTGGAAACAACATGTTCATGCGGGTTTTTTACAAACACAACATTTTTATTTGCCCAAGGTTTATCATTCTTATTGTCTTGTTTATGTGTGTGTACCGTTATTAGAGGCTGAAATAAAAAACACTCAAACAAGAAAAGTTGATCAAAGAACATTAAACCTCATCGTTATGCACTCGCAACAAAAAATAAACAACTCTAAGATGCACAGAAAATAAGTTAAGATGTTCTCGCTTGTAATTTTTAAAGACTAATCAAACTCAATAATATTAAAAAAAAATGTGGGATCACTCTCTAACAAAGTTGGCCTAAGACTCTAAGAAGACAAAGAAAAACTCGACTCTAAAGAAAATAAGTTGAGTGGAGAACTGAGAGACCACTCTTTTCTTACCTATTAACACAAGAAGCTAAAATGTGTTAGAATACGTAATAGAATAAGAAAAACTAAAAACAAAAGAGAACCTAATGCTAGAATCAAATAAGATAAACTATCCAACAGAAAACTCGAAACAATGGAATACAACTTGAGTTTTTCGTTTAAGGTGTTCTTGATGTACTAAAATCACAAAAATTGAATTCAATCCTCTTTATATGACAAATATCATATTTGAAAATTCCGGGCACAAAATTTAACCCACTTTTTTTAATTTATTAAAAATCGATGGATAGATTGATAAGTGGTCCAATTGAACCATTTGAGACATAAACCCCAACAAACTCAATTATTGGCTCTAATTAACCCTCCAAGAATTAATTCCTTGGCAAATTGAATGATAAAGAATGAATTCTCACGACTCTTTGAAGAAAATTGAGAAGAAAACTACTTATAAAAATCACAATAAAGAAATTTTGCACAAAAAACTGACTCCTAGAGTTGAAAACTTTATTAATAAAATCAATTATCTTTCTAATGAATAATGAAAATCACAATAAAGAAATTTTGCACAAAAACTGACTCCTAGAGTTGAAAACTTTATTAATGAAATCAATTGTCTTTCTAATGAATAATGAAGAAGTCTTTATATAGGCTAACTAATTACATCCAAATAAAACTATAAAGTATAATGAAACTCTAATTAATTCTAAACAAAAATAGTTTTAAACTAAACTTTCTTATTTGACTAAGAAGTATAAAACTCCTAAACAACTTAAAATACTTAAACAATGTCCAAAATTCGGAATAAATAAATAATAAAATAATAAAATCTAATAAATACAATATTGGGATCATATATAATAAAATTATGTCTAAAAATTGAACTCAATATGATTTAAACTTGAATTAAAAGCCCAAAACTCTTAATTTCCATCATAATCTCGTCTAGAAATTATGCTTGAATAGTCTTCACTAAAACGGTAATAACTTGAGCTCCTGAACTCAAAACTGAGTGATTCAAAGTGACTTGTGAATATTAGAGATAGATATTTGAATGCTATAAAGACATCTCAACCTCGGAATGCTCAGATCCCATTCAAAAAGTCATTGCAAGTCAGCTGATTTACCAAACTTGAAAATTGACAGCTCCGGTGAATGAAATTTAATAAATTTCACCCTATCAGTGCATGTATATGAGTAAATGATATAGGAGCAAGCAGAAGAAGATTGTATTCAAGTTGTTTGACTCAAGAAAGAAGGATTCATATTTGACCTGTAAAGAAAAAATAAAGAAATTTAGAAAAAAGAAAAGAAAACACTAAAAGAAGAAACTTGAGGATAAAGAATAAAATAAAAATAAAAAGTGGAAGATGGAACGAGTAAACCGATGAATCTAATGGATAGATGAATAAGTGTCCAATTGAACCCTTTAGGATATAAACCCCAATAAACTCAATTAATAACTCTAATCAACCCTCCATAAAATAATTATTTGGAAAATTAAAGGATAAAAAATGAATTCTCATGACTTGAAAAAAATCGAGAAGAAAACTATTTCTAAAAATTATAAGAAAAAAATCATGCACAAAGAAACTAGCTCTCAAAGTCGAAGACTTTATTAATGAAAACAATTGTCTTTCTAATGAACAATGAGGAGGCCTTTGTATAGGCTAGTTAATTACATCCAAGAAAACTCCAAATTATAATGAAACTCTAATTAATCTAAATAATAAGTAGTTTTAAACTAAACTTTCTTATTTGACTAAGAAATATAAAACCCTAAACAACTTAAAATACTTAAACAATATCCAAAATTTGGAATAAATAAATAATAAAATAATAAAACTTAATAAATACAATATTAGGTTCATATATAATAAAAATTAAGCTTAAAAATCAAACCCAATATTATTTAAACTAGAATTAAAAGTCTAAAACTCATAATTTCCGTAATAATCTCATCTAAAAATTTTGCTCGTGCATTCTTCACTAAAATGATCATAACTTGAGCTCTCGTACTTGAAATCAAGTGATTTAAAGTGCACTGCAAAGCTAAGAGATAGATCTTCAAATGCTATGAAAACATCTCAATCCAAAAATATCTGGATCTCATCCAAAAAATTATTACTAGTTGACTAATTTTTCAAACTTGAAAATTAACAGTTTTGATGAATAGAATTTAATAAATTTCACCCTTTCGTGCATGTATCGATAAAATTATGTGAAAAACCAAATAAAAATAAATTTAAAAACAAATAATTAAACATATAATTAATAAAAAGAAGTAAAAACTAAACTTATCTTCTCCATTTAAGTAAATTTAACCATATGTTTAGTATTTGCTTCTTTTCCATTAACCATATGTTTTGTTATTTTTAATTTTTTTTTGTTTTATTTAGTTATTCTCCATTTTAGTAAATTTAACCATATGTTTAGTATTTACTTCTTTTCTATTAACCATATGTTTAGTTTTTTCTAAATTAAACTATTTTTATTTTATTTAGTTTTTCACATAATGTTAGACTAGATGGTTAAGAGAAAAAATTCTACGTATCAAATTTTCATTGGTTGGTTTAATAATTTAAAATAAGACACATATTGATGAATCATGTACCACATTGGAGATTTTATGAAAGTACAAGTATCAATGTGGCATTATTCCAGAAAATTATTATTTAAGGTAAATATAAATTTAGTATTGAATATAATTGTAACACCTCTTACCCGTGTCCGACGCCGGGACAGAATACGAGGCATGACCGAACTTAACTTGCTTAAACATACATTATCGAGTTAAAAAATTTCTTTTCAAACTTAAAACTTTTCATTCATATTCATAACATCCTTATTATGGGCCTACAAGGCCTTAAACATACTTACAGGAGGTTTCGGTAATCCGGAAACTTTTACGCTCTTAGAAAATTTTTACCTAAGCAGGGGCCACACGCCCGTGTGGGCAGGCCGTGTAGTCACACATGCCCATGTCCCTTGCCCATGTGGAAATTAATTTTTATTTTGAACCTACAGGGGTTTTCACATTGCCGGACACACGCCTGTGTGTCTACCCATGTAGACAATTAGAAGGCTATTTTCCAAGCCAATTGCCACCCTAAAACATAAACACACTTATACCAACTCAAGCAATACACTATAAAAAATCACTAATAATCATTCATACATTTCACATTTTACTTCATAAAACTTATCATCATTGAAATATGAAACTTGACAAATATTGGCCAATTCCCTATGGCCATATACAATATGAGGAAATAACATTAGTAGCCAACACTTTGGTTCTCAAATATGCCATAATACAAAATGACCATGTCCTATACATGCCATACCCAAAATAAATCAACTTTACTATACCAAAAGAATTATTGATAGTGTGATCCGAGCTCCGACGTTCTACAATTCCCGAGCTAGCTTGGCGATACTACAAGGAAAAGGGAAAAGAGAGGGGTAAACATATAGCTTAGTAAGTTTGCATAAATTAATATAGCAACATAAGTGTTCATGATAAAATCCATTCATCTCATATAACAATAGCAATACAAGTTCTTAAGTTCTTAGGCATACTTACTCATACTCCCTCTTACCATCACACATCACATTATGGTTTCATAACTTGTAATTTTACTCATGGTAACTGTATCACTTAGTCACATAATTTAGCACTTATGCTAACTTGGACATAAACTTAAATAATCATCATTCTTAACATAAATGGAAATCATTATCAACCTTGTATAATTTAACTCTATAGCATCTTTGCATACTTAGTTCTTTTGCCCATTGAACTACTTGGAACATCAGAGGATACTCAATCTCATCATACATGAATCATGATGCCAATGTCATATCCCAGATATGGTTTTACATGGGATCACCTATTTATGCTGATGCCATATCCCAGATATGGTCTTACACGGGATCTCTTAGCTCGATGTCGATGCTATGTCCTAGATGTAACACTCCAAACCCAGCCTAGAAGTTAGGCCCGAATCTGGTGTGTCACAATGAAGAAAACGTATAAAGGATCTTGTGATTCGTACTAAAATAGGTGTAATTGAAGAAAACAAGTTTGTTTAGAAATATTTGATAAAATACTACTAATCTTTGAAAAGTGATTGAAGAATTGATATTTGAACTAGTGATCTTTTAAAAGCGTAACTTTTGAAAATGCCATTGATAATTTGAAAGAAAGTGCGAGTTAAATCATTTGTAAAAGTTTATTTATAAAACCACTTATTAATCAATTTGGAAAATCGTTGATTATGCTTTTAGAAAATTCCCATTTAAAATAAACCAACAAAATAATAAATACGTCAAACATAAAGCAAAATAAAATAATCCAGAGGCCTTATTACAACATAAAAACCCAAATAGTAAAAATAACGAAATAGAGTAGAAAAGTAATTTACTAAAGTTTGAAATAATTATTTCCAAAGTATGGCCTCCACCGAGTCATCCATGGGCCCAAGCCTCACACCGAGATTTACCTACAAGGATTAAGAAAGAAGAAGGTGAGTTACAAGAACTCAGTGTATAACCCTCATCAGTCATCCACTGGGCCTGAGCCCGTTTAGAAATATCCTCGGCTTGAACCCATTTACATAATCTTGGGCCTAAGCCCACTTTCATGTAATAAATAAATGATATGAATGCAACCCATCCCATACATCCAATCTCTCCACCAAGACCAACCAATCTCTCCTGGGGATCAAGTCAACCCACCCCGCCATCTCTCCACCGTACCAACCAATCTCTCCTGGGGATCAAGTCAACCCACCCATCCAGTCTCTCCAATTTGCAGTCAAGCTGCCATTTATAATATTTGTGGCTGAGCAACCAAAATCATGTACGGTAATATAATCGACATACAGCCTTAGTCACGATGGCACAAAGCCATATTTAAATTGGCACATAGCCATTATCATAATTTGTGGCAATGCCACCGGTCTACTATTCTCTTCATTCAAGTTTCCCATCCCATGCAATATGTAAATATGCAACATACATAGCAAATCATGATATTTACAAATATAACAACGATAACTATTTCATACAAAAGTTTAGCCCATTAACACTTTGCAATTTGGCACATTAAGGCAATTTATCAAATCGACCCATTAAGGCAATATAACAAATCGGCCCATTAGAGCATTTTCGTATTTCAGCCCATTAGGGGCATTTTCGTAATTCAGCCCATAAGGGCATTTTCGTAATTTTACCCATCGAGGGTAATTCGATAATCTTGCAACCCAGAGGTATTTCAGTAATTTACCCTCTAAGGGTATTATGGTAATTTCGTAACCTAGACTTAACTACTAATTTGGGGCATAAAAGTTTGAAACTGTCAATCTGTGTCATACTGACTAAATTGACTATAACTCATGTTAGGAATCTCAAAATCTAAATCCGTAAATTCTTACTACAATTTTTCCAGAATTTTTACCTTAACCATTTAGTACAATTTATTCCTTAAAGTTTCCCTTATTTCACTATCCAACGATTTTGACCTCTCTTACCCAAAATCCAAATATCTCACTGCATGCTTTTCATATCTCGCTCCCACTTGTCTCTATTAATAATAGGCTCACTAAGGAATCTATACATATAAATTATGTCCCATAATTCACTTTTTACATTTTTATACGATTTTGCAAGATGTAATGAATACCCCAAAGTCATTTAGAACCGTCTCTCTAAAATTAACATATCTCGTAATATAATATTCCTTTTCCTTCTCCGTTTCTTCCATATTAAAGTAGACACGTAATATTTAATCGATATCTTACTCACTTTGTATTTCCTTTTATCCAATTTTTCATGATTTTTCAAATACACATCACTATTTTCGATCAAACTATTTTATTACAAAACATGATTACCACTACGAGCATACGCACGTCCGAGTGATCACAGATGCCGATTATCGATTTTCTTTAGTATTTCTACCGAATCACAGAATATTTCTTGTAAACTTTCAAAGAGATGTGAGACTTACTCACCATTTCAAACATATACTCGGAAGGGTATGGGATTACACACCTTGATTACGAGTTGTGCTTTCTACCGATTTCAACACCTATATTGATAGTTGATAGAAGGTTAGTCTCAACTTCGATAATCATAACTAGAAACACTTTATTAGGCTAACTCCACTTACCACAACTGTGATCTCCCTCGATGTACCAAGAATCAATCCTACCAACAATATCAATTAGCCAACCTTCAATCCGATTAACTCAATAATCGAATGGAGATATCTAATGGACTATGAAAGATCTTCCTTACCTTAATCGATTATAATCCCGTTTCTCACGATCGTCCTATGACTATAGATGATTAGGCGATGTTGTGGTATTCGGCCTCCCTCTATATCACTACGAAGAAGAAAACGATCTCGTATGAGAGAAAGTAAGGTGATGGTCTCGATCAAAATGACCATCCAAAAACCAAAGTATGGATTTGGTCATAAGAGAAGAAAATAAAATATTGGAAAGAATACTTACCGATTGATTAAGGAGTGAGAAAGAAAGAACAATGGAAAGGTTTCGGTTATGGAGGAGAATGAACAATGATATTCAGCTATCAAGGAGATTAGACAAAAGATGAATATGTGACCAATTCAAGAGAAGAGAAAATGCACTATTGTGCTAATATGTTTCGACAAGGAGAGTCACAAAATAGGAGAGATGACACAAAGTTGTCAAAGGGAAATTTTGCCAAAACACCACTAAGTCTTTACCAAATGCCAAAATAAAAAAAAAAATCAGCTACCTTATCTCCCCAAAATCGTCCACATGCATCCCCCCTAGGATAAGAGTTGGCCACCCAAGCTTTCCAAAACACCATCCTCAAAATAAGTCTCTTGTCCCCCTTACTTACCTATTTCTCATGATTCCTTTCCCCAACTTCAACCTTGCCTTATTCTTTTAGCCACCTTACCAAAATAATAAAGTCAAGCTTGCCATAACTACCTCTTAGTCGACACTTAAGGAAAGAGTGCAAAATAAAAGCCAAAATAGCACACAAAGGGATTTGAACCTCTTCCCTCAAGCTACTTCACTTAATGCCATAACCTCTTTACTAATTGCTCACTTATGCTGACCATTTATTCATTTATTTCTATAAGCCTTGAAGCTACTTACCATCTCTCCTTAAAGTGCTAAAATACCAAATTTTTTCTAAGGCCCAATTAAACCCGAGACTTCATAGAAACCTCATAAACTCCAAATTCACTTAACTAACAAGTCCAATTTGTAATAATGCCATTCTCTTGTTCTCAAAATTTTAAACATTCTTACGCCCAAGGCCCATTAGCCCAATCCTACTAGGCCCAATTTCAGGATGTTACACTAGACATGGTCTTATACGAGATCGTACTTAGATGTCGATGCCATGTCCCAAACATGGTCTTACACGAGATCTTCCTTTGGTGTTGAAGTCATGTCCCAGACATGGTCTTACACGAGACCTTCCTTATTCAATGCCGATGCCATGTCCCAGACATGGTCTTACATGGGACCTTCCTTATTCGATGCCAATGCCATGTCCCAAACATGGTCTTATACGGGATCTATATTCGGTGCCAATGCCATGTCCCAAACATGGTCTTATACGAGACCTACATTCGGTGCCAATGTCATGTCCCAGACATGGTCTTATACTGGACCTACATTCAGTGCTGATGCCATGCCCCGACATGGTCTTATACGGGACTGTCCTTATCTTATGTCGTGACATAGGTATCCTCGTTATTCTGAAATTTCAACCAGGACTTTACTTAGTATATTTTCATTCATTTTCTCATCAAGACATTATTCATAAATTTCAAGGAAATGACATGTATTTCTTAAAATAATAAGTAATTTAAACACAATAACACATGTAACCTTAAGTTCACACAAACTTACCTTGGTACTCAAAATACTTGTAGATGTTTGATTTAGTCCAACACTTTGTTCTTGTCTCGGTTTTGGTCCGGGCTTCATGTTTCTTGATCTATAATGACAATTTTACTTGTTTAATACTCACATTGACTAAATTGACTCATGAATAATACTTTGGCAAATTTATAATTTTGCCCCTAAACTTCCACATAATTACACTTTTGCTCCTAGGCTCGTAAAATGATTTTATTCAACTTTCTTGTATTTCAAGCCTAGCTGAAACATTATCTTAACTACAACAGCCTTCAATTTCTACTATTTCACTCATGTATGACCATTTTTACAACTTTTACAATTTGGTCCTTTTTATGCATTTTTCATGATAATCACTTAGGAAAAAATGTTTATCATGCATCGAACTTTCATATTCTTCCATAAAACATCAAATTAAATGCATGTCATACATGGGTAAATTTTGAACATAAACCCTAACTCAAAATATAGTTAGAAATAGCTAAATCGAGCTACGAGGATCTCAAAAATACAAAGAACATTAAAAATAGGGCTAGAATGCACTTACTATAAAGCTTGGAAGTTGAAGAAACCCTAGCTATGTCTCCTTACAAATTTCGGCACTTAGAGGTAGAAGATGGACAAGATTTTGGCTTATTTTTCCCTTTTTAATTCATTAATCAACCAAATGACTAAAATGCCTTTAAGGCCCTTTCTTGAGATTTTTCCTTCCCATGCCCATTTTTGTCCATCTTAACATATAATGGTCTAATTGCTAAATAAGGACTTCTAATAATTTTTATGATGCTATTTCATACTTAAATTTTCTAGAATCTCATATTTTCTAATCTTTGCAATTTAGTCCTAACGGGTAATTTAATCACTATTTAATAAAATTTCTTCATGAGATTTTCACACAATCTGGCAAACACATCATAGGCCTTGTAAAAAGCATAAAACACATAATTATACTTCAAATTTGTGGTCTCGCACCACTATTTTGACTAGGCCCTAAATTGGGTTGTTACAATTCTCTCCCCTTAGGGATTTTCGTCCCCGAAAATCTTACCAGCAAAAAGGTTTGGGTACTGGTTCCTAATAGCCTCCTCGAGCTCCCAAGTAGTCTCTTCTACCTCATGTCTTTGCCATAATACTTTCAGAAGAGCTATACTTTTATTCCTTAGCTGTTTGACTACCCTTGCTAAGATCTTAATCGGTTCGTTGCTATATGTCATGTCGGGTTAAATTTCAACCTCTGTCGGTGGAATCACATGCGAAGGATCTGATCGGTAGCGTCACAACATAGACACGTGAAACACATTGTGAATTTTTTCTAACTCAGACGGAAAAGCCAATCAATAGGCTACCGGCCCTATCCTCTCGGTGATCTCATATGGTCCGATAAAACGCGGACTTAATTTGCCTTTCCGGCTGAATTTGAGAACTTTCTTCTATGGTGACACTTTCAAGAATGTTTTATCACCGACTTGAAACTCGATCTCTTTTCTTTTCAAATCTGAGTAGGATTTTTTTCTATCAGAAGCAGCTTTTAAACAATCTCAAATCATTCTTACTTTTTCTTCGGTTTCTTTAACCAGATTGACCCCGTGAATCTGATTTTCTTTGAGTTCAGTCCAATATAAAGGTGTTCTGCAGTTACGCCCATACAAAGGCTCGTAAGGCACCATTTTCAAACTCGACTGAAAACTGTTATTGTAAGCAAACTCTACCAACGGTAGGTACTTTTCCCAGTTGCCCTGAAACTCAAGAATGCAACACTGGAGCATATCCTCAAGTATCTGTATTAATAATTTTGACTGTCCATCGATTTGGGGGTCAAAAGCCGTACTAAAACTCAACTTTGTGCCCAAAGAATCTTGCAACTTTTTCCAAAATCAGGATGTAAATCTCGGATCTCTATTCGATATGATCGATAAAGGCACTCCATGTGGTCTTACAATCTCAGAAACATATAATTCTGGCAACTTATCAAGTGAATAATCAACGCGTATAGGTATGAAATGGGCCGACTTCGTAAGTTTTTCCACCACAGCCCATACGGCATCTTTCTTACTAGGTGTCAACGGCAAACCCGTTACAAAGTCTATAGTGACTCGGTCCCATTTCCACTCGGGAACCACAATAGGTTGAAGCAGACCCGAAGGTACTTGGTGTTCAGCCTTTACTTGCTGACAAATCGAGCATCTTGATACAAACTCAGAAATATATTTCTTCATACTCACCACCAATACCATTTCTTCAAATTATTATGCATTTTCGTGTTGCCCGGATGTACTGATAAGCATCCACTATGTGCTTCATGTAAAATATTTCGAATAAGCTCATCATTCCTAGGTAAACAAACTCTGTCTTTGAACATCAAACATCAATCAGAATTTATCCAAAAGTCAGACTCAACACCCTACTAGTACTGAACTCTTTTGGCTTGCAAGTCATTTCATCTTTCTGAGCCTCATAAATCTCTTGAAGGAACATCGGTCTAGCCCTCAACTCAACTAGAATGGAACCATTGTCTGACAAAGTCACCCGTGTATTCATAGCCCTCAATGCAAACAAGGATTTCCTACTCAAAGCATCGACGACTACATTCGCCTTTCCCGGGTGGTAATCAATGACCAGCTCATAATCCTTTATCAGCTCTAACCATCTTCGTTGCCTCAAATTCAATTCCGTTTGAGTCATCAAGTACTTTAGGATTTTATGATCTGTGAATATCCGACATTTCTCACCATAAAAATGGTGTATCCATATCTTTAATGCAAATACAATGGCAGCTAACTCTAAATCATGTGTCGAGTAATTCTTCTCGTGTAGCTTTAACTGTTTAGAGGCATATGCTATCACCTTGCCTTCTTGCATCAGCACACAGCCCAAACCATGCAAGGATGCATCGTTATAGATCACAAATTCTTTTCCCGGCTCAGGTTGCACTAGAATTGGAGCCTCTATCAACAGTACTTTTAGTTTCTCAAAACTCTGCTGGCACTTTTCTGTCCACTCAAACTTTACATCTTTTTCTAACAACCTCGTCATCGGAGTAGCTATCATAGAAAATCCCTTGACGAACCGTCGGTAATAGCCAGCTAGGCCCAGAAAGCTTCTAACCTCAGATACATTCTTCGGCGGTTTCCAATCAACAATAGCTGAAATTTTACTTAGGTCGACTCAGATTCCATCTCCAGAGACAATGTGTCCCAAAAATCCAACCTCTTTAAGCCAAAACTCACTTTTACTAAACTTGGCATACAACTAATTATCTCGTAAAATCTGTAAAACTGTCCTCAAATGCTTAGCATGCTCATACTGATCACGAGAATAGATCAGTATGTCATCAATAAAAATCACAACAAACTTATCCAAATATAGCCAAAATATACGGTTCATTAAATCCATAAACACCGCAGGGGCATTTGTTAAGCCAAAAGGCATGACTAAAAATTCATAGAGCCCATACCTTGTTAGAAATGTAATCTTCGGCACATCTGAGTCTTTTACTCTCAACTGGTAGTATCCCGACCTCAAGTCTATCTTGGAAAACATAGTGGCTCCTTTCAATTGGTCGAACCGATCATCAATCCTTGGCAATGGATACTTATTCTTCACGGTCACCTTGTTAAGTTACTGATAATCTATGCATAGTCTCATGGAACCATCTTTCTTTTTCACAAATAGCACTAAAGCACCCCACGGTGAATAACTCGGTCTTGCAAAACCTTTTTCCGTTAACTCTTGCAACTGTGCCTTCAATTCCTTCAACTCAGTTGGAGCCATTCTGTATAGGGCAATCGATATCGGCACTATACAGGAGCTAACTCGATACCAAATTCAACCTCTCTAACCGGAGGCAACCCTAGCAATTCTTCGGGGGAAACATCTGAATATTCACATACTATCGGTACTGATTCAATCTTAACTCGATTTCTTTGGCATTCATCACAAAAGAAAAATATGCCTCATACCCCTTTCTTACATACCTCTGAGCAGACATGTGAGAGATCACTACAGACGATCTGTCTTGTTCATCTGATTCAACAAGAAGAGTGTCTTCATTTTTACATCTCAATTCAATGTATTTTTTCCACAATTTACTGTCACATCATGAGTGGTTAACCAGTCCATACCAAGAATTATATCGAATTCATCAAGTCACAATAGCATGAGACTTGCCTTAAAATAATGACCTCTAATCATCAATGGGTAATCTTTGCATACCTTATCAACTAGTACACATTTGCCTAAGGGATTGGACACTTTAATCACGAACTCTATAGACTCAACAGGCATACTCATACTAGATACTAATTTCATGCAAATGTATAAATGGGCAGACCCCGGATCAATTAAAGCAACAACATTAGTATCATAGAGAGAAAATGTACCCATAATTACATCAAGGATGACGCCTCTTCGCGAGCGCGAATGGCATAAGTCCTTGCAGGCGCTCTACCCTCAGATCTTGTAGCCTGCTCTCTGGGAGTATTCTTACTACTCGTCCCACTACTAGGGTTTCTCTGTTGTCACCCTCTAGTAGTGTTTCTCGCTCTTGCAATCTGAATTTTCTCTTTTTCAATCATCTCAAGGCAGTCTCTAATAAAATGATCTTAGGAACCACATTTGAAACAAACCCTCTCATGTGCTCGGCATTCACTGGGATGACATCTGCCACACTGTGGGTATTCCGGTCTATTAGGTCGGGTATTCCCAACACTAGCAACTGAGGTAGTTTGAGCCTTATTTCTCGAGTACTGTTTACTCTTACTTTTGTTTGAAAACCCGACTAAAATAGCTGATCGGGTAAAGAAGTCTCTCGATTTCTTGGACGAGGACTGAAATGACTTGTTCATTTGTCTCTTTCTTGAGTCACGAGACTCTATCTCAGCTTTTCTTTTCTCTTTCACCAATTCCTCAGCTTTACAAGCCCGATCTACGAGCACAACAAATTCCTTCAACTCGAGTACACCAACAAATAATCTGATATCTTCATTTAATCCGTACTCGAACCTCTTACACATGATGGCTTCAGAGGACACGCACTCACGAGCGTACTTGCTGAGTCTTACAAATTCACACTCATACTCAGTTACTATCATCTTACCTTGTTTCAGTTCAAGGAATTCTTTCCTTTTCTGGTCAAAGAATCTTTGACTGATATACCTTTTCCAGAATTCTTCTTGGAAAAACTCCAATGTGATCTTTTCCTTTGGTACAACTGACACAAGGGTATTCCACCACTGATAAGTTGAATCCCTTAAAAGAGAAACTAGACATTTCATGCACTCATCAAGTGTGCAAGATAATTCATCAAATACTCTGATGGTATTTTCAAGCCAAAACTCTACTCTTTCCGGATCGTCATCTTTACTAGCCCAAAATTCCTCGGCTCCTTGCTTCCAGATTCTATCAATCGGAGACTTTTCTCTTCTTACTACTTCTACCACTTGAGGAGCTACAGAAGTAGGTTGAGGAATAGGAGGGGATAGAGGGGGTTGTGCATTTGGGTTCACACGAACGAACTCCGTATACCATGCATTCATTATGTGGAGAAAGGCTTCCCTAGCCTCTTCTCTTCCTCTCTGACTCACGGTCGTAGGTCTATTCTCATTTTCATTCGGCACTGTCCCTTCATCGAGAGTCGGAGCGTTACTTTCTACATTATCTGCCACATCTCTATCGGGATTCATTTACTACATGAAACACAATTTAAATCGTCAAGAGTCGTCACACTATCATTATATAAATACTCATAAGTATGGCATGTATAGCTAGACTCATGCATACACTATGTTAGTTCGAGAATCGACTAAACCATAGCTCTGATACCACTAAATGTAACACCCTTACCCCGATGCCGAGACAGGATACGAGGCATTATCGAACTTAACTTGCTTAAACATACATTAGCGAGCTATAAATTTTTTTTTCAAACTTAAAAATTTTCATCCATATTCATAATATCCTTATTATGGGCCTATGAGGCCTTAAACATACTTACGAGAGGTTTCAAAATTAATCCGAAAACTTTTACATTCTTAGAAAATTTTTACTTAAATAGGGGCCACACGGCCATGTGAAGTGGGACACGCCCGTGAGGTCAGGTCGTGTAGTCACACATGCCCATGTCCCTTGCCCGTGTGGAAATTAATTTTTATTTCGAACCTATAGGGGTTTTAACACTGCCAGACACACGTCCGTGTCAATGGCCTGTGTCTCTCACACAGCCTAGACACGCCCCTGTCCTTACCTGTGTGTGAAAACCTTAGCATTTTGTTTATAACGTCAGCAACTTCTCAATGGGCACATGGCCTAGGCACATGCCCGTGTGCTGGCCCGTGTGACGAATCAAATTCCCATAAATTTGGTGCATGAGACACACAGCCTGTTAACACACCTATGGGGGTTGACTATGTGGCACACACGGCCTAGACACACGCCCGTGTGTCTACCCGTGTGGACAATTAAAAGGCTATTTTCCAAGCCAATTGCCACCCTGAAACACACTTATACCAACTCAAGCAATACACTATAAAGAATCACTAATCATCATTTATACATTTCACATTTTACTTCATAAAACTTATCATTATTGAAATATGAAACTTGACAAATATTGGCCAATTCCCTCTACCCATATACAATATGGGGAAATAACATTAGTAGCCAACACTTTGGTTCTCAAATATGCCATAATACAAAATGACCAAGTCCTATACATGCGATACCCAAAATAAATCAACTTTACTATACCAAAAGAATGATTGATAGTGTGAACCGAGCTCTGATGTTCTACAACCCTTGAGCTAGCTTGGCGATACTACAAGGAAAAGGGAAAAGAGAAAGGTAAGCATATAGCTTAGTAAGTTTGCATGAATTAATATAGCAACATAAGTGTTCATGGTAAAATCCATTCATCTCATATAACAATAGCAACACAAGTTCTTAAGTGCTTAGGCATACTTACTCATACTCCTTCTTACCATTACACATCACATTATGGTTTCATAACTTGTAATTTTACTCATGGTACATGTATCACTTAGTCACATAATTTAGCACTTACGCTGACTTGGACATAAACTTAAATAATCATCATCCTTAACATAAAGGGAACTCATTATCAACCTTGTATAATTTAACTCTATAGCATCTTTGCATACTTAGTTCTTTTGTCCATTGAACTACTTGGAATATCAGAGGATACTCAATCTCATCATACATGTATCATGATGCCAATGCCATATCCCAGATATGGTCTTACACGGGATCTGTTAGCTCGATGTTGATGGCATGTCCCAGACATGGTCTTATATGAGATCGTACTTAAATGTCGATGCCATGTCCCAGACATGGTCTTACACGAGATCTTCCTTTGGTGCCGAAGCCATGTCCTAGACATGGTCTTACACGGGACCTTCCTTATTCAATGCCGATGCCATGGCCCAAACATGGTATTACACGGGACCTTCCTTATTCGATGTCGATGCCATGTCCCAAACATGGTCTTATACGAGATCTACATTCGGTGTCGATGTCATGTCCCAGACATGGTCTTATATGGGCCCTACATTCGGTGCTGATGCTATGTCCCAGACATGGTCTTATATTAAACCTACATTCGGTACCGATTCCATGTCCCAGACATGGTCTTATACGGGACCGTCCTTATCTCATGTTGTGACATAGGTATCCTCGTTATTCTAAAATTTCAACCGGGACTTTACTTTGCATATTCTCATTCATTTTCTCATCAAGACATTATTCATAAATTTCATGGAAATGACATATATTTCTCAAAATAATAAGTAATTTAAACACAATAACACATGTAACCTTAAGTTCACACAAACTTACCTCGGTACTCAAAATGCTTGTAGATGTTCGATTTAGTCCAACACTTTGTTCTTGCCTCGGTTTCGGTCCGGGCTTCATGTTTCTTGATCTATAATGACAAATTCACTTGATTAATACTCACATTGACTAAATTTTCTCATGAATCATACTTTGGAAAAATTATAATTTTACCCCTAAACTTCCACATAATTACACTTTTGCCCTTAGGCTCGTAAAATGATTTTCATTCAACTTTCTTGTATTTCAAGCCTAGCCAAAACATTATCTTAACTACAAAAGCCTTCAATTTCTACTATTTCACTCATGTATGACCATTTTTACAACTCTTACAATTGGTCCTTTTTATGCATGTTTCATGAAAATTACTTAGAAAAAGATGTTTATCATACATCGACTTTCATATTCTTCCATAAAACATCAAATTACATGCATGTAATACATGAGTAAATTTTTTAACATAAACCCTAGCTCAAAATATAGCTAGAAATAGCTAAACCGAGTTACGAAGGTTTCAAAAATACGAAGAACATTAAAAACGAGGCTAGGATGCACTTACTATCAAGCTTGGAGTTGAAGAAACCCTAGCTATGTCTCCTTGCAAATTTCGGCACTTAGAGGAAGAAAATGGACAAGATTTTGACTTACTTTTCTGTTTTTAATTCATTAATTAACCAAATGACTAAAATGCCTTTAAGGCCCTTTCTTGAGATTTTTCCTTCCCATGCCCATTTTTGTCCATCTTAACATATAATGATCTAATTCTAGATAAGGACTTCTAATAATTTTTATAATGCAATTTCATACTTAAATCTTCTAGAATCTTATATTTTCTAATCTTTGCAATTTAGTCCTAATGGACAATTTAGTCACTATTTAATAAGATTTCTTCATAAGATTTTGACACAATCATGCAAACACATCATAGGCCTCGTAAAATCATGAAGCACATATTCCTACTTCGAATTTGTGGTCTCGCACTACTATTCCGTCTAGGCCCTAAATCGGGTTGTTACAATAATTAATTATTTAACATATACTAGAAATTTTATCTCATGCGTATGCATGTGGAAACTACGTATTTAGAACACATTGATACATATATAAATAATATACAATAAATAATGAAATGAAATATTTGAAACTAAAATAATAACACATATGCAATATGTACCAAATGTTACTTTAGTTGAAATAGCAAAGTTGGAAGAGGGTATGTTTGGTGTTTTGGGTTCAAATCCCATTTTAAGTACGAATATTTTTAGATTAAAAAAAAGAGAGAAGTACCATTAAATTAATATTTATTATTTTTTAAAATAAGGGTATCTTAGTAATTTAATAACCGAGTTGAGACCCAGTTATGAGTGATACCAACTCAATCAAAATATTTTATATATGGTAAGTATAAATATACAACTGATGGGAGTGATAAATTATTTATATTAAAATAAAATTGTATAAATATTATTAAAATGAAGCTTTTATTAAAGGATAAATTTTAGATTTTATTAATTCAATTTGTATGGATTAAAATTCTATCATACACATGTTTTTATTTTTATTGGCTTTCGTTAAAATATAATTTAATTTAATTACGAAATAACATTTCTATAATTTTTCTAATCGAATTGATATTGATTTAATTCATGACACTTACTCAATTAAGGAATTAAATAATAACATATATAATTAAATATAATATCTTTCTCTATCATTTTATACTTTCATCTCACTATTTTTTTTTTTTTTTTTTTTTTTTTTGTGATTGAATCAAATGTATATTTTACCACTAATTTTAATATCACCCCTACTGTGTGAATCCCATCGCTGAGGCCTTGTTCTTCCAAAACCAGCATTTGGGCTTTATAGATATTTTCATCGTCAGATTTAAGGTATATTAGACTAAAAACTTACCCCGAATTTGGCCCAGGTTATTAAAAAACCCTAATACCTAACCATGCTCAAAACCCTCATTTCACTCACAGCACTCAAAGCACAAACTCTGGTGCAGTCCATTATAGTTTCCGACCAAATGTTCAGGTTGTGGCGCGGCCTGAAAACGGTGGTCCAAACATCACCGGCAAATACACACCATTACCACACCATCCAAGCTATCCCACGAGAATGCACCGGCAGCCGTATCTCGAGCCGTGATAGAGCCCAATGTAAGATCCCTGCTGTGGTTTTCTCTCAAGGCTTGCTCGAGAAAAACCCAAGCAACCGTTCCCCGTCCAGGAAACAAATTCTTACTACCGAAAGAAAGCAGATTCGATCCATTATCAAGTCCGTTCAACTCCCTTTCTTTTGTTCCACTAGGTTCCATCTTCAGATCCGGGCCGGTTCTGGCTCTTCTGTCTTACTTGAATCCGGGACGGTTTTGCCCATTAAGGCAAGTTTTTGCTTTTCCCCGCTCTTTCTTTTTTTGTTTATTAGTAGCTTTTATTGTTACCCAAGTTGAAATTTTCTTTTTTGGGTTGCTTTTATAGATTCATAGGGACGAAGAGAATGGTAAAATATTGAATTTGGTGTTTGTTTGGGCGGATGAAGGGACTGAGTTGAAGGTTGATGTGCCTGTAGTTTTCAAAGGATTAGAGGATTGCCCTGGTCTTAAGAAAGGTATGCAATTTAGTGCAATTGTCCCCATTTGATCTTCTTATTGATGTTAATTTTGTGCAAGATTTAGATTTTACTATATGATAGGCAACTTGCTTGTTCATTGCTTCTTTTAGATGAAAAATGTTATATATGCTAACTATCTGAAATTGTTGGGTAAAGGAAGTAATTAGAGACTTATGTCTTGTGATTATACTTGGTTTAGCAATTCACTAATGTTGATAATACGAGGTATCATGATAAAGCACATATTGATAGTTCAGGTACCATATTGGACATTTTCAAAGTATAGGTATCACATTGGATATTTTATGAAAGCACAGGTACCATAAGAAAACACATATTGATAGTTCAGATACCATATTGGACATTTTCAAAGTACATGTACTACATTGAATATTTTATGAAAGTACAAGTACCAAATGCGACATTATCTCATATATTAATATGATATTGGAACTTCCTGGTTTTATAAATCACATTTTATAATGATCTGTTATGGATAATAAGATTAGATGCTACAATTTGTTATTTAGTTTTATGTCATCGGATTTTGTTAAAATTATACATTAATGTTTTCTCCATTAGTTTTTTACAACTTAAATGAGTTCCGCTATCTTTAGCGTTACCATTACTCGGAGCTCTGGTCCTTGTTGACCGCTTACTCTCTTGCCGTGTTATACCAGTCTTAATTGTCTTTCCTCACTTCTCATATTATCAATTACACTAAATGATGTTAACTTACCAAATGTTTTGTTGCAAGCGATAATGTACAAGAACCTGAACAGACATATGGCCTTGCCTTGCCTATTTTTCATTGCATTTTCTTGTAAGGAACTAGCATGTAAATCAGACTAACACAAATGCCAGCTTTCGTTTTCCTAATGAAGAAACCTTGTGATGATATGTCTTATTATTAGTATTCCCCTTTTTGTTTATTTATTTTGATTTGCCCCTGCTTAATCTCATTGTAGTCTTTGACAATCAGATTATGCTTTGTTATTTGACAAATGATACATTGATGCTGTACCAGGTGGCTACTTTAAAGTGATAAGAAGCAGTCTAAAGTTTCAATGCCCGGCAGAACACATTCCTCAAAAAATCGAGGTGGATGTGAGCAAATTAGACATAGATGATAGAGTGTTCATGCATGATATCGAGGTTCATCCGTCCATGAAGCTTCTAAGCAAAAATGAAAGCATGCCTATATGTAAGATTGTGCCGACTTATATTGAAAATCCCGAGCCCATAAAGGTATAGCTAAAGAAACGGGAGTTGAAACGAATGCCAAGAATAATTCCTATATTTCTTGATGTCAAGAGACATGGCATTTAACATTTAAGAATAAATTTCGAATTGAGCTTTGTGTCTTTAGCTGTTTCAAACCATGTTTCAAAGTAAACATTAAGAGGAGTTGGTTCCTGCCTGTTTATTGTAGATTCTGCTGAATTCAAGTAGTTTTTTTTTTTCGGCAACTGGTTTCGATGAAGTACAAATTCAGATTTTGAAAGTTTTGTTCATTACATACTTCTTTATGATTTTTAGAGTGTTAATTTAACATTGCTTTTTAGAATAGTTTTAAAAAAAGTGTTTTGAGAAATATTTTTGAAAAGTCTGAATTAAGATTTAAGTATTTAGGCCTTGTTTAGTATTGCTTAAAAAACAATTTTGGCTTGAAAAATTTTTGGAGAAAAGTTGTGCTAAACAATTTTTTTTCTGTAATTTTAGTTTTTAAAAGTATTTTAAAAGAAAAATTAAATTTTTATTTTTTTATCAAAAGTATTTTTGGTGTTTAATTATTTTTTACCCTTTTAACAGTATGGTATTTTTTTCTTTTTTTTTTGTGTTTAATTACAAATGTGTTAAAATTATTAATTAAAATAAAACAAATATTTTTAAAATAATACAAATGTGTTAATATCTAATTATAAATATTTAAAAGTTATATTCATTTTTTTTAAAATATAGTTTATATATTCTAATTAAATTTTATAAATAATTAATATTTATTGTTTTAAAACATTTAAAATTTATATTTCATATATTAAAATATTAACAAGTTTTAATAAATTATTTTATATTCTTACTAAAATAAATATTATCTAAATACATATTTGTTACTTGATAGTATTATATAAAATAGACTTTTATTTTTCAAAATATATTTTTAACAAAGATAGCTTAAACACTTAAATTTTAAATTAAACTTTTTTTCAAAATCATTTTTTCAAAGCACTTTTTAAAAACATTTTCAAAAGTAATACTAAACTAGCCTTAGTATTTGTAAAAGTGTTTTAAGAAATAATATGTTCATTTTAGACATGGTGTTATAAAATAATAAATAAACATTTAAATAATGTTCAAATTAATTAATATTATGATATTTTAATAAGAATATAAAATATAATTTATTATAGTTTGTTGCTAATATTTTAATATATGAAAATAATTTTTAAATAGGAGGGAAAGTATCATGTGTTGGAAGAGTGAACGTAATTAAGCTGTCAAAAGTGTTTCTAGGAGAGAAAAGTTAAAAATTTTAACTTCTCCAGGGGAAAAGTGCTTTTGAAAAGTCAAATTCTTCAAAGTTGTTGTTTTAGGGTTAGTTTAGTAATGCTTTTGAAAAGTATTTTGTTTAAGATTTGAGTGTTTAGCATTCTTGTCAAAAAATTATTTTGAGAAATAAAATGTTCATTTTAGACATAATATTATTAAATAATAATTATGCATTTATATAATGTTCAAATTAGTTAATATCATTATATTTTAGTAAGAATATAAAAAAACTTTTATTATAACTTGTTAATACTTTAATATATAAAGCATAAATTTTAAATATTTTAAGCAATAAATATTAATTATTTATAAAATTTTAATTAGAATATATAAATTATATTTTAAATATTTAAATATAACCATTAAATATTTGTAATTAGATATTAACACATTTGTATTATTTTAAAAATATTTTTATTTTTAATTAATAATTTTAACATATTTGTAAATAAACACTAGACAAAAAGAAGGAAAATACTATGTTGTTGGAGGGTATAAAATAATTAAACACTAAGAGTACTTTTGGTGAGAAAAATTAAAATTTTAACTTTTTTTAAAAGTATTTTCAAAACCAAAATTTCAATTAAAATAACTGTTTAACACAATTTTTCTTCTAAAACTGCTTTTCAAATCAAAAATATTTTTAAAATACTACTAAATTAGCCCTTAATATTTATTTTTACTTCAAAATATGTTTTATGTTAAAATAAATATTTTATGTTAAAGTACTGCTAAACACGGCTTAAATTTTCTGTGAGGCAAAAATATGGAGTCCATGGCTGTTTTGGTAAGATTTTATGGAGTTGACTTAATTTAGATAGAGACAAATTAATTTTTATTTAAAAAAAAAAATCAAAACTAGAGGTCTACCGATTTGATTTTCCATAGATTAAAATTTCTTAAGCAACAACAAAGCTTTTATTTACTTTGTCTGCTGACATAATTTAAGTAGTAGTACACTAATTTTTAGTACTGGAATGGATTGATCAACTACTAATAAACAAAATGTTGCATTTATTTATTTGAACATGAAACATGGTACTACCAATTTAAATAGTTAAACTAGAATGATTCCTCACTTTTAAAATAAATTTTAATTTTGTTTTAGTTTTAAAAGTTTAGAAATTTTATTTTTGAATTTAAAATTTAAATTCAATTATTGTTACAGTTAAAACTCTTCTATTAAATTCATTTATGTTTCATTTTAAAATTTAAAAATCACTTGATAATCATGCAACAATAAAAATAATATCAATAATATTTATAAGAATTTTTCTTTTAAAAATTTCTTTCGAACTTATCATGATAAAATAGTTTTTTTGTTGGAATATTATTCTTAAAAAAATTGGCATCAACATTTTGATTTACATAATTAATAATAATAAACATTCAAATCCAACTAATGACTTATAAAAGTAAAAAGATTAAATTATATAAAATAAATAAACTATACAAGTAAAATCTCAAGTTTCAACATGGTATAAGGCTAAAAGTGAAGTTTGATCATTGTCTTATGACCGCGCCCTGGTGTATGTGCACCAGGGCTATGAATCAACACAAATGCAATTATAAATATAATGGTGTAATGCAAGTGTGACAGATTAATTGTAATATTTATAAGTGTTATAATAGAACACTTTGAGTATTCCAAGGATCAAACTCAATGGATTGCAAATTGGTAAATGTGTTTATTAAGTTAATTACAAGTTAAGTAATTACTAATCTATCGTGTCAGAAATTATCAACGCAGCTTCAAATATAAATTGCTTATAAACTAAATTTAAATTATCAATTAAACAATATAATCTAATGTTCTTCCTATCACTACACTAAAACAGACTTTTAGCGGCGTTTTTTATGGCTTTTAGCGGCGTTTTTAAGAGCCACTAATATAATTGAGGCGCTTTTGAAAGCGCCGCAAAAAACGCTGCTAAAACATGCGCCACAAAAAGTTAGCGGCGTTTATTGCGAAAAAACGCCGCTAGAAGTCTTTGACTTACCTTTAGCGGCGCTTTTATAATAGACGCCGCTAAAAGACCACACTTTTAGCGGCGCTTTTATAAGAAATGCCGCTAAAAGACCATACCTTTAGCGACACTTTTCTAAGAAACGCTGCTAAAAGACCACACCTTTAGCGGCGTTTTAATAAGAACGCCGCTAAAGACCTCACCTTTAGCGGCGCTTTTTATAAAACGACGCTAAAGGTTGGGCCTGGCGTTTCTTAGAAAAGCCGCTAAAGGTGTGGTCTTTAGCTGCTTATAAAAGCGCCGCTAAAGTGTGGTATTTTAGCGGCGTTCTTATAAAAGCGCCACTAAAGGTGTGGTCTTTAGCATGCTTTCTAACAAAAAGGCCACTAATTTGCACAGATTTGCGGTCTATTTTTCGCAATATCCTACCTCCCCGCATTAAAACCAACCAAAAGCAAGAGCAATTGCATATAATTCTAACCCAAGCAAAAATAAAACATTTAAATCTCACCAAAAGCATTAAATCTAAACGATACTTCAAATTTAATAAAAGATATATGATATTTATTAATAAATGAAGCATAATTCAAAATAATTTTACAATAATGTTAACCTGTAACAATGTTAAAAAAATCTTACAACAATAAAACAAATGTCTAAGAGGGCGGCCTCTGAAACGGTGCTGGAACAAACGCATCATAGTCTGCAGGTTGTAGCTGGAGTTCTTCATACTTTTCTGCTCGCTCGCCTCCCGTGCCGCCTCCGCTTTAAGTTGAGCAATATGCTCGCCTCCTCACTGCTTCCTCCGCTCTAAGTCGAGAAATTTGCTCATTGTGTTTCGCTTCCATCGAGATATCCGGTCTTTCGGTCTCGAACTTCAAAGACGAGATTGACTCGGAAGGCATGTATTGCCGGAGCCGGATCAAAATATTGAGTCGGGGTAACACCGATCCTTGACATCGAACCCGACCATACCTTGTAAGACCCAAAACATTAGTGATAATTTTGTTATAAATATACTCAAGATTAACAAAACTATCAATCAAGCAATCGTATTTTCGGGACCCAAAACATCGATAATAATTACATTATCAATCTCACGGAGATTAACAGAATCGACGAAGCAAACGCTTCATATTCCGCCTTCTTCTCCTTTAGTTTATCCTAATAAATCAATAAAAAAGTTATAAACAAAATATATAATTAAAAAGGAATGGAACATAACTTAAAATTATAAATTTAAAACTACAAACGATGAATTAAACTATTGTAATTATAAATATTTATAATAAATCAAATTTTATTAAGTAAATATACCAAAATTTCTGCAGCCTCGGATGTCATCGGAAATCCATCCTTCTTCCTATGCGTAATGTCAAAAAGCTGAAGGCGTCCAACTTTTTGACCTGACGAAACTTCCTACATTGTAGCAGAAAAAATATAATTTAATAGCATAAAGTAATTAATATTTGAAAGAAGTAATAAATTATAATACCTCGGCCTCAGCTACACGAGCAAAACTTCTGGAACCTGCCATGTGGGTGAATTGTTGTTTCTGTCTGCTGTTTGTTCCAACTCGCTCACGGACCTACATAATGGAATTTGAATTATGTATATAGTACATACGATAAACCAAAAAATTTATAAGACTTTGAAAGTACGTAATACCTCTCCTTTCTTTGAATTTCAGAATCTAACTTGATCTTTCCATTGGTACCTCAACATTCCCGGCGGGACATTTCGCAATTTTTCGTCGAGGCTTATGTCTTTCTTAAAATATTATTTTTTTAGGGTTCTTTTATTGTCTCTCCATTTTTTACCCAACGTCTTCTTAACATAGTCATCGGAGACCTCTAAAGCAAATTTACCCTAGAAAAAAAATTTTAAAAAAGTTAATATAAATGAAGGTTAAATTAAAGTATTATAAATTACATTCACCTTTTATTACCTTAATATTATCGAGAGCCTGATTTTTGTTGGCATCAAGCACGTGATGCCATGATTCGTAATTAATGGGCAACATATTCGCATTTCGTGCTATAATGCCCAAATAGCCTACCAACAATGAGCTTCAGATCCGATAGGTGGCCATGATTGTTTCTCCTTACTTGAACACGCTTCAGAGGCTCTAAGTCATATAAATCAGTAAGTAATGTATGTCCCCGAGCTCTGCTCGTCCCACCACCCTCAGTTGAAAAATGATATATTATTATATTAAAATTGAAAAATGAATCAATAATAAAATTCAACATGCATGTAAAATAAACTCAACATTACTTTGGAATTGTAACATCCTGATAATTAGGGGTTATGCATCTTTACTTAATTGAATGATGTTGCATGCTTAAATATGATTGAGTGTGTTTTGGAAGTTATTTTTGAACTTCATTAATTAAGTGAATGCTTAGTGAAACTTTTAATTTTCAATAATTAAGATGGAGCTAAGCAAGATAGGCTTTAAGAAATAATGACAAGGGGTTTTAAGCATAAGATGAGTAATTAGCAAAGTGGTAAGGATGCATGGATGAGTGCTTGAGGGGAGAGGTTCGAATCCCCTAGCTAGCAAATGGGAGGATTTTATTTTTGTTTCCTTCCCTATAGTGTCGGCCAAGACTCTTCTAGAATGGATGAGCATCTTTTTAATTTTGGTTATTTGAGAATCATGAAAGGATGATAAGATGAGGGGGACAAAAGGCTTGAAGTAAGGGCAATGTTTTGGAAGCTTTTTATGGTCATTTGACCATGAACCTAGTCGGTTTTAGGGGCTAAAGGGGATAGTTAATTGTGATAGCAATTTAAGGGTTGATGGGGAAGAAATAAGGAGGAAAAAGGGGGATAATGTTGGCATAGGTTGGCCGAAATTTTGCTTAGCCATTAGGGTGATAGTTGTCCAAAAACTCTAGCAAATTGGTGCATCTTTTCTCATTTCTCCAAAAACTCTCCTCCTAGCCGAATTGTGCTATTGACATTAGGTAAAAAATTTACTTTGTTTTGGCTTTTGTTTTGACCATTTTGGCTAAAGTTCCTTTTCTCTCAAATTCTTGTTCTCTTTAGTCTAAAGCATCAAAAGTTTGGAAAACATTTCTTTTTTTCTTTTTCCCTCATTGCCGAAACTACCAAAGTGCAAAGAACTATTTTTTTTTCTTCAATTTCTTCCTCTTGGCCGAATGTGCATAGGTCCCTAAACCTATCTCTTTTCTTTTGGAATCATCTTCATCATCATCTTTTCTTCATCTTCTCTTTCTCTCTTCTTTCAATTTCATTTTCTTTCTTCCTTCTCTCAACCGAAACTACCTTTTTCTAAAACCAAAATCAACATTATTTTCATCTCTTTTATCAACCGAATCATCTTCTATTTTGATTTCCTTTCTTCTTTTCTTTTATTGAAAACCGAAACCATTTTAGCCATAAATCACTATCTTTTTCTCTTTTCTTTTTTTGTGCAAACCGAAATCACCAAATCTATATTTTTATTCTCTTCTTTTTGTTCAAGGCCGAATCTTCAAAGTGATCAAGTAAGGTTTTTGTTAATTATTTTCTTTATTTCTTTTTACTATAGACAGTTTAGAAACATAAATCCTTTTATTTTTCTCTCCTAGGCCGAATCCTTGGAAGGGATTTTTAAGGATCTTTTCGGAAACCAACATTTAAGAAGTAACCTTTCGGAATCATCCAAGGTAAGAATATCACCTTCGGTTATATCAATTTCTTTAGATAGACTATTAATCAATTTTATTTTAGGGGTGATTTTGAGACTAACAAGATAGGTAAGAAAAGAGCAGTACGGAGTGTTTGGAAGAGAGGAGGCACTGTTTTACCATCGAACTTCAAACGTAGGGCTGTATCGGTGATAAGAGATTTTCCACCGGGTTGTGGACCCTCTGCTAACGAAGATCGGTTATTTGAAGTAGTGTGTACAACCGAACCACTTTTCGTTGGTGGATTATCAGCGGGTTTTGATCCATCTAGCGGAGAAAAACCACAAATATCGATTCGCTCGAGAATACGAGGTAAGGATTTAGATCTCTCGTCAATAAGTATAATTTTATTAGTAATAGTATATTCTAACCAAGTGTGATAATTAACTAGGTGTTGACGAAAGCGTAAGGTATCGTTCTCACAGTCATAAGGTGTGTAACCTTACAATAAAATCTCATAGATCTATTTTTAAATGTGATTATATGACAATGTGTTTGAAAATGATTGTGGATACCATTCATTGGTATACAATATTCAGGTATGTTTTACCCCAATATTTCGTTAATTTTCTATATGCATAAATGTGAAATAAGTATGACTATATTATGATTTTGGGGTAAATGGCATGAAAAATAAATAATATGTATGTGCATGGGCATATGGGTGAATTTGATAAAGGGAAGTATTCGGTGGTTTTACCACAATATCCGTGACTTGGTCACATATTTGAAATCCAGTGACTTGGTCACATATGTGAATCTGGTGACTTGGTCACATATTTGAAATTGGTGACTTGGTCACAATTTTGTCTGGTGGCTTTGCCACAAAATTATAAGGGCGATGTGCATGTTGACTGCAAAGAATCGCCTTCGATGGTGTGTAGCGGATGGAGGGTCGATTTAGTAATCCCCACGGTGTGATTGGTTGGTACGGGTGGTGTGTAGCGGATGGATATTAGGTGGGCCGGGTTTGCATTTCATTATATGTACATATCCATGTGATTTTAAATGATTAATATATAATCTGCTATGAAAATGGGCTTTTGGGCTAAATATGAGCTAAATGGGCCTATGGCCATATGTGTAATTAATGGACTTTGAGGCTATGATCAAATGGGCTTTTTAATGTATGTGTTACACATTGAGTTTATGACTCACCCCTTTTTGTGGGATAACTTTTCAGATGATTCGTAGTGCGATGGATCGGGTCAGCAAGGACTCTGTAGTGGCTAATGCTCATATCAAGTATTTTGGAGATTTTCCAATTTAAACTTATTAAATTTTATTTCTTAGACTTTATTATGGGTTTTTGCTATTTTTATGTAATAAGGCCACTATGAACTGTTTTTAATTTTTGTGTTTGGATTTATTTTTTGCCATGAACAATTATTAAATAAATAACTAAATGGTTTTCGATAAATAATTTAAAATGTTTTGACTAAATATATATATATATATATATATATATATATATATGTTTTAAGGTAATAAATAAAATTTTCATTAAGTTTGGTTTTTCTTTTAACTTATTAATTTTTCTTAAAATTAATGTTTTAAGAAGATACAAATCTATTTTTACAATTTGATTTCAACCCGATCTTTAAGTTAATCTGTTTCATTCAAAATCATCAAGTTTTCTTAAACAATGAGAATTTTGCTAAAGTTTTACTCGAGGAACATATCAAATCCGGTCGGGCTCTTGGGCCGGGTTTGGGGTGTTTCAACTTGGTATCAGAGCTAGGTTTTAAACTCTCGGCCTTGGGTTTTGAAGCCCACAACATTTTCAAAAGTTGGCCCAAATGACTTTTTGAAAGTTTTCTTAAGTTAAAATGGTTTTATAAGAGCATGGCACTTGAGTTCTCAGCCCAGATCCATCAGGTATGTATCTTTATTGATAAGTGATATGAATGTATGATAAGCTTAAGGAAACTATACTTTAGAGACATGGACCCTAGGTGTTTGTACACTACTATGGAAAAACCACTGAATATCTGTTGCGTAAAACTTTCTGTTAATAAGAAGTGAAAAGACTCTAATACATAAGACTTTTTCGTAAAAACAGATAAGACGCGTAGTAGACATGAGTTCTAGGGGACGTGGTCGTCGTGGACGTGGAAGAGGAAGAATGGCTGTGTCGGAACCAGTTAGATCTGGTCAAGGTTCCGAGAATGAAGCTCCGCCACCGGCTATTGGAGTGGATTTTCAAGAGCAAAATGGAGGAGGTGATGCAGTATCACAAGCTGTACTTTGAGTATTGGAACGAGTAGCAGAAGCTAGTACTGGAAATGGGTCTCGAAAGTCAGTAGCTGAGAGACTAAGATCGAATGGAGCTGAGGTTTTCAGGGGAGTATCTGGAGTAGCTCCAAATGTAGCGGAATACTTGTAATATCCCGGGTTGGGGGCTATTTTGTTGTGGCATTGTTTGCATGTTAATGGCTTGCTATGTTTGTTGTTTGTGTGGTTTCGGGGCTTAGTTGTAGGCTAGGGGTATGCCTGAGTAGGTGGGGAAATTTTAGTTTTTGGGCTTTATGTGATAGGAGCTGAAGGAGCTGGGTCTTGTGTATTTTATTTGGTGTTCTTGAGCACAAGTGATGAGCTAGCAAAGTGGCAAGGCATGCGCCACTTGGAGTTTGTGGTTGGCGTCAATTGCAGGAGGGAGAGGTCTTGAGTTCAAGCTGCAGAGTGCTCCCTTTTTGTTCCATTTTGATGGCTTAAGGAGGAGGAGTTGTTGGTAGTTCAAACTCTACCATGGACTATGTCAACTCATTTGAATGGAGGGTGGTGAGTGAAAGTAGGAGGGAGACTAGTTCAACTAAGTTTGAATGGATGGTTGGGAGCTAATGGGGGTGTTGGCCGAAACTTGGGGACTTCATGGGGGGAGTGGTCGGTTTTGGTAGGTGTAGTGGGAGTGTGCCGAAAATGCATTTGGCATTTTTGGGTGTTTCCGGTCAACTTTTTGGCAAGCCAAATTTCTCCTTTTGTCATACCAAAACCGAATTACTAAGGAGTTTCTTTCATTTTTTTTTCTCTTTGAAACCAAAAGTTTAAACACCTAGTGCCGAATTTGCTTGTCTTCTTTCAACCTTCTTGGTAGCCGAAAGTTCTCTTCTCTCCCACTTCTCTTTCTTTTGTTCATTGTGTGTCAAACTAACATTCTTTCCCTCTCATATTTTCTTTCTTTCTTTCTTAAAAACATTGTAGCCGAAACTTCATTCTCCAAACACTTTCTCCATTTCTTTTCTTCTCAAAACCTAGAGCACCTATCTCTTGTTCATTTTCTTTCTTCTTCTCCAAACCTTGGCCGACTTTCTCCTTCCCAAATTGTAATTTTGTGCCTTATTTTTGTCTAAAAATCAAACCGAATCCTCCATTGTGTTGCCGAATTTCCTTCCCGCAATTGTGTTTTGTTTGGCCGAATAGTAGTGGGGTGTAGAGTTCTTTTAGTTCAATTTTCATTCAAGTTCGAGGAAGGTAAGTGCTTGGCCGTAGGGTTATTTCTTTTCTCTCGTTTTGTTTGATTTTTGTAGTTAAGAGCCGAGTATGGCAACCGGTGAAAGGTGTTAACCTTGTGGTTTGGAATCGATTTCATTATAGGGCACCCGGATTTGAAGCAGCCGATTGGAGAAGTCAAGTGGTAGGTAGTGGTAAGAGGTTATCTTGTTAGTCTATTCTTTTAGAATTCTATAAGTCAAAGTTTCAATGGATTAACTGTTCTTTTTAATAGGGTGTGCCGATTGTTAAAAGAGGAACCATTGTCGGTTTGGGTTTGGTAGGAAACCAAACGCTTGCAAGGTAAGGGTTAATCGATATACCCTTTGGTTTAAATGGTTATGGCTGAATGGTTTAAGTGATTAACCCATGGTTGGCCGATTGTTTTAGGAGCAAGAGGATTGAGGGTTTTAGATCGGGTTCTTTGGGATTAAGGTTTATGCGATATACTGTGTGTAACTAACACACTCTATACTTAGTAATATGTGTTAATAAACCCGATTGCTTAATAAGAGTGATTCTAAAATCGAGATAGTTTGATGGATTGATATGATACCCTATAGGGTATGAACACGGAATCGGTAAGCCTGTTTCAATATGAGTTTGTTATTGATATATACTAGCATGATTATGAGGTATGTGCTATGAGATGCAATACTAGGCATGTTGGTATGATATGCATGACTTGCATGATATGCATGATTTACATGAGTATGGCATGATGATGGGTGAAATGAGAGGAGGGGAGTATGATATCCGTGTCTTTGGGACACTGTGTCTTTGGGACACCGAGGTTTGGCACCTCCAAGTGGTTTGGTACCACAAATGATATTTTGTGACTTTGGGTCACCAGAGGTTTGGCACCTCGGCGTCTCGCCCCAAAGTGGCTTAGCACCACGATGGGTTGGCCCCACAGCTTGATTATACGGATTGACGCCGATGATTTGGTATCACACGATGGGTTGGCCCCATCATCGGATTTGTGATCGGTCACCAAAGTGATTTGGTATCACACTTGTGTCTTTGGGACACCGAGGTTTGGCACCTCATTGCAACTCGCCCCGTGGTTTGACACCACCGTGGGTTGGCCCCACTTATGAGATACGGATTGTCGCTAGTGATTTGGTATCACACGATGGGTTGGCCCCATCATTGGATTATTCGTGACTTGGTCACCAGTGGTTTGGCACCACATTATGGATATCGTGACTTTGGGTCACCGGTGGTTTGGCACCACCGGTGGTTTGGTACCACACGGGTAGAGAAGGTGTAATGGATGGTTAGGAATGGGTGCATTAATTGTATTGCTTTGCTATGATGTGTGTTAGCATGTTATATTATCGGAGGGGATTTATACACCGAGTCTTGCGACTCACTCTCTCCTTTGACATTTCAGTGACACTTAGACGCGGACATGGAGCCGGATGGACTCGAGGTGCTCATGCCATGCTTAAATAAAGATTTGCTCGACTTTTATAAAATTTGGTACTTAAGCTTATTTATTACTATTTGGTTTTATTTTGGTTTGTAAATGGCCTTTTAAAATTATGTTTTGCTATGTTTATGTTTAAAATAGGTTCTTGATATGCCTTAATAAATTAATTGGGTTAAGATTTGCTAAAACTTGGAAAGACAACGATTTCAAAACTACGAAAGCGATATTTTAAACTATACCATCGGGTATCACACTAAGATTTGGAATAAAGGGGACTCAAATGTTTTTCTAACTTAAACTCGATTTTCTACTAAGTCAAAATGTTCTAGTAACAATCAGAACGACTTGAATTTCTAAATGAAATAAACGTGTTTTAACTTCATAACCGATTAAGTTTTGAAATTCGAGTTTCAAATAAAACATCGTTTTCAAACAATCATGCCCAAGATTTCGCAAGTATGAAATTTACCAAAGGGTTTTATCAAACTTTTAAACGAAACCTATCTTCACCAAAACACGATTTCTCCTCAGAACATACCGGATTCGATCGTGGTGTATTGACCGGTTTGGGGTGTTACAATTGTGGTATCGAGCTAAGTTCAAAGGTTTCTACTGTGGGCCCGAGGCCCAAAATGTTTTCAAAAGTCTGTTTTAAGTGTTTTTATGGCTTGAAAGGCATGACATCGAGTCTCCGGCACCAGTTCGCCCAGGTAAGTACCCCTCACCATTACTTGTGATTTTGATATCGATGAGATGTGATTGAATGTTTTGCAATAGTAGGATGACTTTAGAAACTGAAACTGATAGGATTCTGTGTACTCGCAAAAATAAAGCTTTTGTAATGTTCATAAGACTTTGTTTAAAAATAGTGGAATAAATACTGATGCATAAAACTTCTAAATCAGATACGTAGAGAATTTAGTCATGAGCACTAGAGGTGGACGTGGTCGTGGACGAGGTCGTGGTAGGATGATGGTTTCTGAACCCGTAGGTTCTGGTCAGGGGTCAGAGAATGAGATACCGGTACCGCCACCAGCTGGAGGTGGTGAGTTCCAAGATCGATCGATGACGCAGTGTCACAGGCGATGCTGCGAGTTTTAGAAAGGGTAGCTAGAGTAGGTGGGGGCGCAGGAGTTAGGAAATCTGTTCCTGAGCGGCTTCGAGCAAACGGGGCCGAATTCTTTCGGGGTGTCTCGGGTGTTGCTCCTAAAGATTCGAATATTGGTGAAAGCGACAGAGCGGATCATGGACGATCTAGACCGATCGTCAAGAAAAGTTAAAGGATAGTATCACTTCTTCGAGATGAGTCATACCAATGGTGGCTCACGGTTTGGGACAGCGCTGCAGCGGAAGATCTAACTTGGGACTATTTCAGGGCTGCTTATCAGAAAAAGTATGTTGGAGCTAACTACATTAATGAGCAACGGAAAGCATTTCTGAGGTTAGTTTAGGGAGTAACTGCGTCGAGTACGAGGCGTAGTTCCCGAGGTCGAGTCGGTATGCCGGGGGTATGGTGGCTATTGAACACGAGAGGTGTGTTCGCTTTGAGGATGGCCGCGAGATGAATTAAGGTTGTTGATTGCGCCAGCAGGAGCGTGAATTTGTTGCTCGTTGAAAAGGCGAAGGTAGCCGAGGGTATTAAGAAGTCTGTGAGGCAAGGCATGGATAGGAACCGACACAAGAGGAGTTTTGGATCTTCTGGGTTATCAGGTAATCTGCAGAAAAGGATTAGACCGAGTGGGCCGAATCAGCCGGGTAGGTTTGTTGCTGCTAGTCGTGGACCGCCGCAGAGGTAACCGCTAGGGAAAGCTCATTGGGAGGATGTTGGATTGGTGGTAGAGGTTGTTTTGAGTGTGGCTCATTTGGACCACCATGTGAGGGACCGTCTCGCGCAAGTTGGCTAGGATTCACCCAAGAGTCGGCCGTACTCAAGACAGAATAATGGACCACCACCGCAGAGGGGCCGAGGTAATGGCAGAGGAGGTAATGGTTCTGGTCGGGGCCATGGAGCACCGGGCAGAGGTGCAGGTAATGCTGAGGCCAGACAGTCGGGGCTAGTGTATGCGGCGAGGCACCGAGAGGAGGGCGACGCACCGGACGTCATAACCAGTATATTTTTAATCTTTGGTTCTCCATTTACTGCTTTGATTGATGTGGGTTCGACGCATTCATATGTTGCAAGTAGCATAGTGAAGACCATGGATTTAGACTCGAGATATCTTCTAGGCGATGACCGTAATAAGCCCTTTAGGTCACTCAGTAGTTGTAGATAAGTCAGATAGAGATGTACCTCTAGAACTCCAAGGGTAGTGTTCGTGGTCGATCCGATGGAACTGCTGCTTGGGGAGTTCGATCCGATTCTCTGGATGGACCGGCTGGTTAAGTACCAGCGGTTGGATTGCTTGACTAAGCACATGGTTTCGAAAATAATGAGGGTGATGAGGTAGTTCGATCGGTAATAGGAGAAATTATCGTCCAATGTGGTATCTCGCCTAAAAGCCGAGAAGATGGTCGAAGGGTACGTGAAGCATATGTGGTTCATGTGTATGCCTTGGAGGCTAAAGAGTCTGCTGTGGAGACGGTTCGGACGATTAGGGAATTTATTGATGTGTTTCTAAAGAGCTTCCGGTTTGCCACCGATCGTGAGGTAGAGTTCGGGATAGATCTCATATCTTAACCGCGCCAAGATCTATAGCTCCGCATGTGATGGCGCCTAAAGAGTTAGTGGAGCTTAAGGCTCAGATCCAGAGTTGTTGGACCGAGGCTTTATCAAGCCAAGTGTTTCGCCTTGGGAGCGCCTTTGATTTTGTCAAGAAGAAAGACGGTACTATGCGGATGTGTATAGACTACCGCCAATTGAATAAGTCGACGATCAAAACAAGTATCCGCCGCCTCAAATAGATGACTTGTTTGAACAAATTGAAGGTGCGCCGGTTTTCTCAAGATTGATATAAGGTCCGGTATCACCGCTAAAGGTGAAGGAGGCGAATATCTGCAAGACGGCATTTCGTACTCGGTATGGGCACTTTGAGTTCTTAGTTATGCCATTTGGGTTGACTAACGCGCCGACGGCCTTCATGGATATGATGAATAGGGTGTTCCAAAAAGATTTGGATCGGTTCAGTAGTGGTTTTATCGACGACATCTTGGTATATTCAAGGACCGAGGAGGAACATGATGCGATTTACGGTGGTATTGCGATTTTGAGGAGAAACAATTTTATGCGAAGTTTAGTAAATGTGAGTTCGCTTAGGGAGGTGACGTTCTTGGGTCATGTAGTATCTACCGAGGGATTAGAGTGGATCTCGAAAGATTGAGGCGGTTTTGGATTGAAGCCGCCTAGGTCAAGAGTCGAGATTTGGAGTTTTCTGGGTTTGGTAGGATACTACCGAAGGTTTGTAGAGGGGTTTTCATTGATCGCCGCACCGATAACCAAATTATTAAGAAAAGGGGTTCTGTTCATTTGGACTGAGAAGCAGCAGGAGAGCTTCGACAAGTTGAAGAAGATTTTGACTAAAGCTCCGGTCCTAATTCAACCTGAGGCTGGAAAGGAAGTCACAGTTTATTGCGATGCATCACATACAGGTTTGGGTTGTGTGCTGATGCAGGAAGGGAAGGTTGTGGCTTACGCATCTTTGTAGTTGAGGCCACATGAGGTCAATTATCCAACGCACGATCTGGAGTTAGCGGCTGTAGTCTTTGCCTTGAAGATATGGAGGGCGGAGAGAGATCGATAGTCTATACAGATCACAAGAGTCTGAAGTACCTCTTGACTTAGAAAGACTTGAATCTGAGACAGTGCAGATGGGTTGAGTTGCTAAAAGACTACGATTGCTCAATTGAGTATCATCCGGTCAAGGCTAACGTTGTGGCAAACGCGTTGAGCCGTAAGGTTGTTTCGGATCTAAGAGCGATGTTTGCCCACTTGAGTTTGTATGACGACGGGAGTATTCTGGCAGAGCTACAGGTTAAGCCTACTTGGGTTGAGCAGATTAGAGAAAAATAGTTGATGGATGAGGTTTTGAGTGTGCAGAGGACACAAGTGCAGAATGATGGTTTGGAGGGTTACAGTTTGTCTAGTGATGGGGTGCTGTGTTTTCAGGGGAAAGCTTGCATGCTGAGAGACACTGAGTTAACGCAGAAGATTCTTCAGGACGCTCATTGCAGTCCATATGCTATGCATCCTGGAGGTAGCAAAATGTATAGGGATCTCAGAGAACAATTTTGGTGGCCGGGTCTGAAGAGGGAAGTGACAGAGTTTGTAGGGAAGTGTCTGACATGTCAGCAGATTAAGGATGAGCATCAGTTGCCGTCAGGGTTGCTTCAACCGGTGAAGATTCCACAGTGGAAGTGGGAAAGGATAACTATGGATTTCGTCAGTGGATTACCTCTTACGCCTAGCAAGAAGGATTCAGTTTGGGTAATTGTGGATCGACTGACTAAATTAGCTCACTTTATTCCGGTGAGGGTGGATTACTCACTTCAGAGGTTGGCGGTCAGATGTGTCGAGATAGTGAGACCGCACGGGTGCCAAGATCGATCATCTCGGATAGGGATCCTGTGTTTACGCCAAGGTTCGGAGAGCGCTGCATCGCCGGGTACGCTGCTTGGATTTTAGCACGGCTTTTCACCGCAATGGACGGACAATCGGAAAGGGTTATTCAGATCTTAGAAGATATGCTGAGAGGTTGTGTTCTGGATTTCAGAGGTAGTTGGGAGGAGTTTCTGCCATTAGCTGAGTTTGCCTACAACAACAGTTACCAAGCGAGCATCAAGATGGCACCATATGAGGCGTTGTATGGTAGGAAGTGTCGCTCACCTGCGTGTTGGATGGAGTTAGGTGAACATCAATTGTTGGGACCAGAGTTAGTTGCTGAGACTGAAGACAAAGTTAAGTTGATTCAGGCTCGATTGAAGGAAACTTCGGACCGGCAGAAGTCTTATGCCGATCTTAAGCGGAGAGATATTGAATTTTGTGGGAGATCAAGTTTTTCCAAGGTCTCACCGTGGAAGAAAGTATTAAGGTTGGAAGGAAAGGCAAGCTAAGTCCAAGGTTTATTGGGCGATATCTGGCAGATCGAGACGAGTGGGACCAGAGCATATCACCGAGTTGCTAGCAGAGCTAAGTCGATTCACAACGTGTTCCACGTTTCGATGCTTGGCGTTATCGCCAGATCCATCGCACGTGGTGGCAAATGGAAGAGATCGAGGTAAACCCAGATTTGACCATGGAGGAAGAGCTCGTCCATTTTGGATCGGGATGTGAAGGTCTGCGAGGAAGTCCGTGCCTTTGGTTAAGGTTCTTTGGCGGAATCATGGTGTGGAAGAAGCTACGTGGGAACCCGAGGATGTGATGAGACAAGAATACCGTAACTCTTTCGATCGTAATTTCGAGGTCGAAATTATTTTAAGGGGTAGAATTGTAATATCCCGTGTTGGGGCTATTTTGTTGTGGCATTGTTTGCATGTTAATGGCTTGCTATGTTGTTGTTTGTGTGGTTTCGGGCTTAGTTGTAGGCTAGGGGTATGCCCGAGTAGGTGGGGAAATTTTAGTTTTGGGCTTTATGTGATAGGAGTCAAGGAGCTGGGTCTTATGTATTTTATTTGGTGTTCTTGAGCACAAGTGATGAGCTAGCAAAGTGGCAAGGCATGCGCCACTTGGAGTTTGTGGTTGGCGCCAATTGCGGAGGGAGAGGTCTTGAGTTCAAGCCGCAGAGTGCTCCCTTTTGTTCCATTTTGACGGCTTAAGGAGGAGGAGTTGTTGGTAGTTCAAACTCTACCATGGACTATGTCAACTCATTCGAATGGAGGGTGGTGGGTGAAAGTAGGAGGGAGACTAGTTCAACTAAGTTTGAATGGATGGTTGGGAGCTAATGGGGGTGTTGGCCAAAACTTGGGGACTTCATGGGGAGTGGTTGGTTTTGGTAGGTGTAGTGGAGGTGTCAAAATGCATTTGGCATTTTGGGTGTTTCGATCAACTTTTCTAAGAAGCCAAATTTCTCCTTTTGTCATACCAAACCGAATTGCTAAGGAGTTTCTTTCTTTTTTTTCTCTTTGAAACCGAAAGTTTAAACACCTAGTGCCGAATTTGCTTGTCTTCTTTCAACCTTCTTGGTAGCCGAAAGTTCTCTTCTCTCCCACTCTCTTTCTTTTGTTCATTGTGTGTTAAACTAGCATTCTTTCCCTCTCATATTTTCTTTCTTTCTTTCTTAAAAACATTGTAGCCAAAACTTCATTCTCCAAACACTTTCTCCATTTCTTTTCTTCTCAAAACCAAGAGCACCTATCTCTTGTTCATTTTCTTTCTTCTTCTCCAAACCTTGGCCGACTTTCTCCTTCCCGAAATTGTAATTCTTGTGCCTTATTTTTGTCTAAAAATCAAACCGAATCCCTCCCTTGTGTTGCCGAATTTCCCTTCCTTCAATTGTGTTTTGTTTGGCCGAATAGTAGTGGGGTGTAGAGTTCTTTTAGTTCAATTTTCATTCAAGTTCAGAGGAAGGTAAGTGCTTGGCCAGTAGGGTTATTTCTTTTTCTCTCGCTTTGTTTGATTTCGTGTAGTTAAGAGCCGAGTATGGCAACCGGTGAAAGGTGTTAACCTTGTGGTTTGGAATCGATTTCATTATAGGGCACCCGGATTTGAAGCAGCCGATTGGAGAAGTCAAGTGGTAAGTAGTGGTAAGTAGTGGTAAGAGGTTATCTTGTTAGTCTATTCTTTTAGAATTCTATAAGTCAAAGTTTCAATGGATTAACTGTTCTTTTTAATAGGGTGTGCCGATTGTTAAAAGAGGAACCATTGTCGGTTCGGGTTTGGTAGGAAACCAAACGTTTGCAAGGTAAGGGTTAATCGATATACCTTTTGGTTTAAATGGTTATGGTCGAATGGTTTAAATGATTAACCCATGGTTGGCCGATTATTTTTAGGAGCAAGAGGATTGAGGGTTTTAGATCGGGTTCTTTGGGATTAAGGCTTATGATATACTGTGTGTAACTAACACACTCTATACTTAGTAATATGTGTTAATAAACCTGATTGCTTAATAAGAGTGATTCTAAAAACCGAGACAGTTTGATGGGTTGATATGATACCCTATAGGGTATGAACATGGAATCGGGTAAGCCTGTTTCAATATGAGTTTGTTATTGATATATACTAGCATGATTATGAGGTATGTGCTATGAGATGCAATACTAGGCATGTTGGTATGATATGCATGACTTGCATGATATGCATGATTTACATGAGTATGGCATGATGATGGGTGAAATGAGAGGAGGGGGAGTATGATATCCGTGTCTTTGGGACACTGTGTCTTTGGGACACCAGAGGTTTGGCACCTCCAGTGGTTTGGTACCACAAATGATATTTTGTGACTTTGGGTCACCAGAGGTTTGGCACCTCAGCGCCTCGCCCCAGCTGGCTTAGCACCACGGTGGGTTGGCCCCACGCTTGATTATACGGATTGACGCCATGATTTGGTATCACACGATGGGTTGGCCCCATCATCGGATTTGTGACTGCGGTCACCAATGATTTGGTATCACACTTGTGTCTTTGGGACACCAGAGGTTTGGCACCTCATTGCGACTCGTCCCTGTGGTTTGACACCACCGTGGGTTGGCCCCACTTATGAGATACGGATTGTCGCTAGTGATTTGGTATCACACGATGGGTTGGCCCCATCATTGGATTATTCGTGACTTTGGGTCACCAGTGGTTTGGCACCACATTATGGATATCGTGACTTTGGGTCACCAGTGGTTTGGCACCACCAGTGGTTTGGTACCACACGGGGTAGAGAAGGTGTAATGGATGGTTAGGAACGGGTGCATTAATTGTATTGCTTTGCTATGATGTGTGTTAGCATGTTATATTATCGGGAGGGGATTTATACACCGAGTCTTGTGACTCACTCTCCTTTGACATTTCAGTGACACTTAGACGCGACATGGAGCCGGATGGACTCGAGGTGCTCATGCCATGCTTAAATAAAGATTTGCTCGGACTTTTATAAAATTTGGTACTTAAGCTTATTTATTACTATTTGGTTTTATTTTGGTTTGTAAATGGCCTTTTAAAATTATGTTTTGCTATGTTTATGTTTAAAATAGGTTCTTGATATGCCTTAATAAATTAATTGGGTTAAGATTTGCTAAAACTTGGAAAGACAACGATTTCAAAACTATGAAAGCGATATTTTAAACTATACCATCGGGTATCACACTAAGATTTGGAATAAAGGGGACTCAAATGTTTTTCTAACTTAAACTCGATTTTCTACTAAGTCAAAATGTTCTAGTAACAATCAGAATGACTTGAATTTCTAAATGAAATAAACGTGTTTTTAACTTCATAACCGATTAAGTTTTCGAAATTCCTGAGTTTCAAACAAAACATCAGTTTTCAAACAATCATGCCCAAGATTTCTGCAAGTATGAAATTTACCAAAGGGTTTTATCAAACTTTTAAACGGAAACCTATCTTCACCAAAACACGATTTCTCCCTGTAACATACCGGATTCGATCGTGGTGTATTGACCGGGTTTGGGGTGTTACAATACTAGTTGGAGGCAGTCGAGAGGATCATGGATGATTTAGACTGCACTTGAAGAAAAACTAAAAGGTGCTATTTCACTACTCCGTGATGAGGCCTACCAGTGGTGGCTCACTATCAAGGAAAGTACCCCGCTGGATCGATCGGATTGGGGTATTTTAAAATTAAATTCAAGGAAAATACGTTAGAGCTAGCTACATCGACTCCCGTGAGGAAGATATTTCGAATTTGGTGCAAGGAAACAAGTCGATAGCTGAGTATGAAGCAGAGTTTTTACGACTTAGCCGTTATGCCAGAGGGATAGTAGCTACCGAATATGAACGGTGTGTCAGATTTGAAGATGGACTTAGAGATGAACTGCGAGTGATGATTGCTCCGCACCGTGAAAGAGACTTTGCAATCTTAGTAGAAAGGGCAAGAATAGCCGAAGAAGTTAAGCGGACTGGAAGACAGAACCGGGACAGAGGCCAGAATAAGAATAAGAGAAGCTTTGGATCTTCAGGGTCATCCAGAATTTCCAAAAGAAACCAAGAAATGAAGGACCGCGAGGTCAGCAGACTGCAACGGGTGGACAACATCGTGCTTGTGCTCAATGTGGGAAGATGCACCCGGGAGAGTGTTGGAAAAAGACCGGGGGATGTTTCAAGTGCGGATCTAAAGACCATATGATCAAGGATTGCTCGAAGAATTCAGATAAGAACCGCCCAACAGGTCAGGGCGTTAATCAGGCTGACAGAGGTGAACAGCAGCCGATAAGGGGCCGTGGTCCAAATGGAAGGGGTAATGGTTCTGGTAGAGGTCGCAGAACTTGAGTGAGGCAATGGTAATTTTGAGGCGAGACACCAGTCTCCGTATATGCGTTAATTCGTCGCAGAGAGGATAGTGACGCACCTGATGTTATCACGTGTACGTTTCTAATTTCTGGGTTGCCCTTTATTGCTTTGATAGATATAGGGTCAACTCACTCATATATCGCTAGTGAAGTATCTCGAACTTTGCATGTGACTTCGAGATCTGTACCTAAGAAGATGATCGACTTAGTCCTTTAGGATGCGGTGAGTTATAGACAAACTTTTTAAGGAAGTGCCTTTAGAAGTTCAAGGAATACAGTTTCCGGCTGATTTAATAGAGTTACCATTTGGGGAATTCGACCTGATCTTAGGCATGGACTGGCTAGTGAAGTATCGTGCAAATGTGGATTGTGCTGCTAAGCGAATGTCCTTAAGAACTGTTGATGACAAAGAAGTTGTAGTGATGGGCGAGAGATGGAACTACTTATCTAATGTAGTATCCGCTCTTAAGGCAGAAAAGATGGTTAGAAAGGGATGTGTAGCCTTCCTGATGTTGGTGAATGCCTTGGAGGCTAAGGAAGCAACTGTTGAGGGAGTCAGGACTGTGAATGAATTTGTAGATATTTTTCTGGAAGAACTTCCAGGATTACCTCCGGATCGAGAGGTAGAATTTAGGATTGAATTATTTCCTGGAACGGCGCCAATTTCTATTGCTCCATATAGAATGGCACCGAAGGAATTAGTTGAGCTTAAGGCTCAGATTCAAGAGTTGCTTGATCGTGGATTCATCCGACCTAGTGTGTCCCCATGGGGAGCACCAGTTCTATTTGTGAAGAAGAAGGATGGATCGATGAGGATGTGTATAGATTACCGACAGTTGAATAAGCTGACCATCAAGAACAAGTATCCTTTGCCAAGGATCGATGACTTGTTCGATCAGCTCAAAGGAGCTGCGGTATTCTCAAAGATTGATTTAAGGTCGGGGTATCATCAGGTTAAGGTGAAAGAAGCAGATATCCATAAGATGGCTTTCCGAACTAGATATGGGCATTATGAATTTCTGGTAATGCCATTCGGATTGACGAACGCCCCAGCTGCATTCATGGATATGATGAACCGAATTTTCCAGCCCTACTTGGATCAGTTTGTTGTGGTATTCATAGACGACATCCTGGTGTATTCTAAGTCCGAAATGGAACATGATGAGCATCTTCAGATTGTGTTGCGAGTTTTAAAAGAGAAGAAGCTGTATGCCAAATTCAGCAAGTGTGAATTTTGGCTGAAAGAGGTTGCATTTTTAGGCCATGTGGTGTCGGCAAAAGGGATAAGGGTGGATCCTCGGAAGATTGAGGCTGTGCTAGATTGGAAACCACCTAAGTCCGTAAATGAAGTTCACAGTTTCTTGGGATTAGCAGGCTATTACAGAAGATTTGTTGAAGGATTTTCATCGATAGCTGCACCTTTAACGAAATTGTTGAGAAAGGAAGTACCTTTCGTGTGGGCTGATAAACAACAAGAGAGTTTTGAGAAGCTCAAGAAGGTTTTGACTGAAGCTCCGATTTTGATTCAGCCTGAGGCAGGAAAGGATTTTGTTGTGTATTGTGACGCTTCTCACACGGGATTAGGATGTGTTCTAATGCAAGACAGGAAGGTAGTTGCGTATGCGTCTCGGCAGTTGAGACCACACGAGGTTAATTACCCGACACATGACTTAGAGTTGGCAGCGATGGTCTTTGCTCTTAAAGTTTGGAGACATTATTTATACAGGGAAAAGTCAGTGATATACACGGACCACAAAAGTCTGAAATATCTACTGACTCAGAAAGAACTGAATTTGAGGCAGTGAAGGTGGATAGAGTTGTTGAAAGACTACGACTGTTCTATCGAGTACCACCCGGGCAAGGCGAATGTGGTGGCAGATGCTCTAAGTTGAAAAGTGGTGTCAGATTTAAGGGAAATGTTTGCACATCTTAGTCTTTACGATGACAGGAGCTTGTTGGCAGAATTACAAGTTAAACTGACATGGTTGAGTCAAGTGAAAGAGAGGCGCTTAATAGATGAAGATTTGAGTACAAAACTTGGCGAGTGCAGTGGGGAATTGGAAGATTTTGGTATTAACCGTGATGGGGTATTATGTTTTAAAGGTAAAGTCTGTATGCCGAGGGATCGAGAATTGAGGCAAAAGATTCTTCAGGAGTCGCATAGTAGCCCTTATGCTATGCATCCTAGAGGAAGTAAGTTATATCGAGACTTGCGAGATCAGTTTTGGTGGCCTGGTCTTAAACGGGAAGTTACAAAGTTTGTAGGAAAGTGCTTAACGTGTCAGCAAGTCAAGGCTGAACATCAAGTACCTTCGAGATTGCTTCAACCGATAAAGATTCTGCAATGGAAATGGGAGAGAATCACCATGGACTTTGTTAGTGGGCTTCCTCTTACGCCTACTAAGAAAGACTCTGTATGGGTGATAGTGGACCGATTGACGAAATCAGCACATTTTATCCCAGTTCGGGTTGATTACTTTTTACAGAAATTGGCGAAGTTATATGTGGCTGAGATTGTGAGATTGCATGGAGTGCCGTTGTCGATTATTTCGGATAGGGATCCGAGGTTTACGTCGCGGTTTTGGAAAGCATTGCATCAGGCTTTGGGCACCAGATTGGACTTCAGTACGGCATTTCATCCACAATCTGACGGCCAGTCTGAACGAGTAATCCAAATTTTAGAAGATATGTTAAGGGGATGTGTGATAAATTTCAGAGGAAGTTGGGAGGAGTTCTTACCGTTAGCAGAATTTGCGTACAACAACAGTTACCAAGCCAGTATTCGGATGGCACCGTATGAAGCACTATATGGACGGAAGTGTCGCACTCCTACGTGTTGGGATGTAATTAGGGAACGCCGATTTTGGGTCCAAAATAGTGGCGAATCAAGAAAAGGTTAAGGTAATTCGGGCTCGGTTAAAAGAAGCATCCGATGACAAAAGTCGTACGCAGATCTAAAGCGGAAAGAAATAGAGTTTGCTGTGGGAGATCAAGTATTCCTAAAGGTCTCACCTTGGAAAAAGGTGATGAGATTTGGTCGCAAAGGGAAGTTAAGTCCTAGGTTCATTGGACCTTATCGAGTTTTGAAGCGGGTCGGACCTGTGGCATATCAGTTAGAATTACATTCGAAATTGAAGCAAATGCATGATGTGTTCCATGTTTCAATGTTACGACGTTACTGGTCAGATCCATCTCATGTAGTGCCAGTTGAGGAGGTGGAATTAAGACCAGATTTGTCTTATGAAGAGGAGCCAATTCAAATTCTGGAGCGAGATGTAAAGGTTTTACGGAGAAAGTCAATTCCTCTCGTCAAAGTATTATGGCGTAATCATGGATCAGGAGAAGCTTCGTGGGAACTAGAAGAAGCGATACGACAGCAATACCCTCACTTGTTCCAACCAGGTAATTTTGAGGACGAAATTATTTTAAGGGGGTAGAACTGTAACATCCTGATAATTAGGGGTTATGCATCTTTACTTAATTGAATGATGTTACATGCTTAAATATGATTGAGTGTGTTTTGGAAGTTATTTTTGAACTTCATTAATTAAGTGAATGCTTAGTGAAACTTTTAATTTTTAATAATTAAGATGGAGCTAAGCAAGATAGGCTTTAAGAAATAATGACAAGGGGTTTTAAGCATAAGATGAGTAATTAGCAAAGTGGTAAGGATGCATGGATGAGTGCTTGAGGGGAGAGGTTCGAATCCCCTAGCTAGCAAATGAGAGGATTTTATTTTTGTTTCCTTCCCTATAGTGTCGGCCAAGACTCTTCTAGAATGGATGAGCATCTTTTTAATTTTGGTTATTTGAGAATCATGAAAGGATGATAAGATGAGGGGGACAAAAGGCTTGAAGTAAGGGCAATGTTTTGGAAGCTTTTTCATGGTCATTTGACCATGAACCTAGTCGGTTTTAGGGGCTAAAGGGGATAGTTAATTGTGATAGCAATTTAAGGGTTGATGGGGAAGAAACAAGGAGGAAAAAGGGGGATAATGTTGGCATAGGTTGGCTGAAATTTTGCTTAGCCATGAGGGTGATAGTTGGCCAAAAACTCTAGCAAATTGGTGCATCTTTTCTCATTTCTCCAAAAACTCTCCTCCTAGCCGAATTGTGCTATTGACATTAGGTAAAAATTTTACTTTGTTTTGGCTTTTGTTTTGACCATTTTGGCTAAAGTTCATTTTCTCTCAAATTCTTGTTCTCTTTAGTCTAAAGCATCAAAAGTTTGGAAAACATTTCTTCTTTTCTTTTTCCCTCATTGCCGAAACTACCAAAGTGCAAAGAACTATTTTTTTCTTCAATTTCTTCCTCTTGGCCGAATGTGCATAGGTCCCTAAACCTATCTCTTTTCTTTTGGAATCATCTTCATCATCATCTTTTCTTCATCTTCTCTTTCTCTCTTCTTTCAATTTCATTTTCTTTCTTCCTTCTCTCAACCGAAACTACCTTTTTCTAAAACCAAAATCAACATTATTTTCATCTCTTTTATCAACCGAATCATCTTCTATTTTGATTTCCTTTCTTCTTTTCTTTTATTGAAAACCGAAACCATTTTAGCCATAAATCACTATCTTTTTCTCTTTTCTTTTTTTTGCAAACCGAAATCACCAAATCTATATTTTATTCTCTTCTTTTGTTCAAGGTCGAATCTTCAAAGTGATCAAGTAAGGTTTTGTTAATTATTTTCTTTATTTCTTTTACTATAGCCAATTTAGAAACATAAATCCTTTTATTTTTCTCTCCTAGGCCAATCCTTGGAAGGATTTTTAAGGATCTTTTCGAAACCAACATTTAAGAAGTAACCTTTCGAATCATCCAAGGTAAGAATATCACCTTCTGGTTATATCAATTTCTTTAGATAGACTATTAATCAATTTTATTTTAGGGTGATTTTGAAAGATAGGTAAGAAAAGAGCAGTACTGAGTGTTTGAAAGAGAGGAGGCACTGTTTTACCATCGAACTTCAAACGTAGGGCTGTATCGGCGATAAGAGATTTTCCACCGAGTTGTAGACCCTCTGCTAACGAAGATCGGTTATTTGAAGTAGTGCGCATAAACCGAACCACTTTTCGTTGGTGGATTATCACGGTTTTGATCCATCTAGCGGAGAAAAACCACAAATATCGGTCGTTCGAGAATTCGAGGGTAAGGATTTAGATCTATCGTCAATAAGTATAATTTTATTAGTAATAGTATATTCTAACCAAGTGTGATAATTAACTAGGTGTTGATGAGCGAGAAGGTATCGTTCTCACAGTCATAAGGTGTGTAACCTTACAATAAAATCTCATAGATCTATTTTTAAATGTGATTATATGAAAATGTGTTTGAAAATGATTGTGGATACTATTCATTGGTATACAATATTCAAGTATGTTTTACCCCAATATTTCGTTAATTTTGCTATATGCATAAATGTGAAATAAGTATGACTATATTATGATTTTGGGGTAAATGGCATGAAAAATAAATAATATGTATGTGCATGGGCATATGGGTGAATTTGATAAAGGGGAAGTATTCTGGTGGTTTTGCCACAATATTCGGTGACTTCGGTCACATATTTGAAATCCGGTGACTTCGGTCACATATGTGAATCTGGTGACTTCGGTCACATATTTGAAATCCGGTGACTTCGGTCACAATTTTGTCTGGTGGCTTTGCCCCAAAATTATAAGGGCGATGTGCATGTTGACTGCAAAGCAACTGCCTTCGATGGTGTGTAGCGGATGGAGGGTCGATTTAGTAATCCCCACGGTGTGATTGGTTGGTACGGTGGTGTGTAGCGGATGGATATTAGGTGGGCGGGTTTGCATTTCATATATATGTACATATCCATGTGATTTTAAATGATTAATATATAATCTGCTATGAAAATGGGCTTTTGGGCTAAATATGAGCTAAATGGGCCTATGGCCATATGTGTAATTAATGGACTTTGAGGCTATGATCAAATGGGCTTTTTAATGTATGTGTTACACATTGAGTTTATGACTCACCCTTTTGTGGGATAACTTTTCGATGATTCAGAAAGTGCGATGGATCGGTCGCAAGGACTCAGAGTGGCCAATTCTCATATCAAGTATTTTGGAGATTTTCCAATTTAAACTTGTTAAATTTTATTTCTTAGACTTTATTATGGGTTTTGCTATTTTTATGTAATAAGGCCACTATGAACTGCTTTTAATTTTTATGTTTGGATTTAGTTTTCGCCATGAACAATTATTAATTAAATAACTAAATGGTTTTCGATAAATAATTTAAAATGTTTTGACACTAATATATATATATATATATATGTTTTAAGGTAATAAATAAATTTTTCATTAAGTTTGGTTTTTCTTTTAACTTATTAATTTTTCTTAAAATTAATGTTTTAAGAAGATACAAATCTATTTTTACAATTTGATTTCAACCCGATCTTTAAGTTAATCTGTTTCATTCAAAATCATCAAGTTTTCTTAAACAATGAGAATTTTGCTAAAGTTTTACTCGAGAAACATATCAAATCCGGTCGGGCTCTTGGGCCAGGTTTGGGGTGTTTCAGTAATTGTCCATGCTCATCATCTATGTCTGACAGACTAGAAGATCCAACAACTGTATCATGTCCACTATTTACTTCTTCTGGATTTGGAGTATTCTGGACAATATTTAAACCTCATAATCGTCTTTTAGGCATTTTCCCTGCAATACACATAAAATAGTTCAAAATTTTAGTAACAAATAACAACAATAATAGGACATTTAAAATAGTTAAATTATATAACATGACCAACATGAAAATTATAATATAACATATAAATAATAAATCATTAAATCTTACTACATCATATTTCAGTAAATATCTTCGTCCACATCCCCGACGAACCCATTGAAATTGTTGACTAGTACTAGGATATTTTCGCTAAGTCTTGTTCGAAAAGGCAAAGTTTCGATCTTTCGACTATGTCATCTCTACTTCCACCGCCAATGTCGAACAAGTCTCTAGGGTGTTTTGAAGTACAACGTACCAACCCTCATCGCTTGGATCTTCTGAGTAAAAACTTGTTTAACTTGAGAAGAAAACACATACTGCTCATCCATCGCTTGTTCTCGGTGTGAATCAATCGAGAGAAATTCACCATTGTAAAGCCATATTGATCATTTTAATTCATGAGCCATATTCACATTAGCCCAATCACCTCAAAATAAGACAATTTTGCATTTGCCGTAATAATCCAACTCAATGATGTCGAATAAGTCCGTAATATTCCAAATTCCCTCGACCGGACATCGTCCCTAGCACTAGCATAACTTGTAATCAAGAATTAACAACAATTCCGCATTTTGGGTTCTCCTCAATCTCTCGTGATACCTTGTATGAAATCAGATCCGCTGATGAGGAGGCCACTATATCTTTAACTATTCTGCTTTGGACCTTATGAAAGCCATTTAATGTCGTCATTTACTTCATTCCGACTCCAAACCTATTGAGTCGAAAGTAAATCGAGTAATTATGAATGTTATAAGAAAACATTATTACTTGTCAATGAAAATTTAAATTGCATACCATTTGGCTTAACCATTCATGGAATGATTCTGCGAACAACTTATTAATTTCTCGTCGATTTAATCTTCGGGATCGTGAACGAGCTCTCAATATATGTTTGTACTCACTATGGTAAAAAAAGGTTTTACTTTGTTAGAAGACAAATAAATTAAAATTGATGAGTATTTATCAAATTCTAGAACCTACTTCCGAAATGGTTCCATTGAATCGTGATGAAAAAGAATGTATCGATGTGCTTGGACCCACAATCTATCGTCTAATTCTACAATTTCGACTTTGCCGATTGGTTCTCTAAAACTTTGAAATAAATAAGTTCCGGCCAAATTATGATCTGTGAGCCCATCATTTCTACTTGGTCTATTCATTCTTGTTTCAACATCTTCCAAATACCTCGAACAGAAAGTCATACATTCCTCTGCCAAGTAGCCCTCGGCAATTGATCCTTTCGGATAACGCTTATTGCGGCAGTATGACTTCAATTTGGAAAGGAACCTAAACACGGTATACAACATTATCAAAAGTTGCAACTAAAGGCATTGAGCTGAATGAAGGAATATTTTGTAAATAAAGTAAGACCTTTCAATGGGATACATCCATCGATAGAAAACGGGTCCACCAAGAAGTGCTTCACGCGGGAGATGAATTAACAAGTGCACCATAATAGTGAAGAAGGAAGGTGGGAATATCTTCTCCAGATTGCATAAAGTCAATGCGGTTTGATCTTGTAGTCTCTCTAATTCTTGAACATTCAAAACTTTACCACAAATACCTTTCATTATATTCGACAGTTCAATTACAGGAGCCATCACCTTTTTCGACATACAACACCGCATAGCAACTGGCAGTAAGTCTTGTATCAAGATGTGATAGTCATGCGATTTTAAGCCATATAGTCTTCGATCCTTAAGACTCACACATCGCGATATATTTGATGCATACGCATCCGGGACCTTTATATCCTTCAACATCGTACAGAACACTTCTTTCTTCATCTTCGACATTGAAAAATATAGCGGCAAATCGATATTTCATATTCGAAGTTTCGGATGAAGCTCACGCCGAATTCCCATGTTGACTAAATCAAGTCGACTCTGAAGATTATTTTCGATTTTCCATCGACATTCAAAATAGTCCCAATGATGTTCTCGCAGACATTTTTCTCTATTTGCATGGCATCAAGATTATGACATAAAATCTGATGCTCCCAATGAGGCAACTCAAAAAAAATGCTTCTTTTTTTCCACAAGTCCGCCTCATTAGGATCATCCTCTTCATCAGATTCATCATTAGATTCATCCCTAGATCTTCTATTTCTTTACGGGTTGGCCGGTTGATTCATCTTCCCATAAATGAAATTCATATCTTTCAACATTAAGAATATTTCGGATCCACCGGTCTGTGAAGGAGCTGGTCTGAACTCTTCAGTACCATCAAACTGAGCACTCTGAAATCTAAATGTATGATTTTCTGGTAACCACCGACGATGCCCCATGTAAGAGAACTTCTTCCCATTATATAACCATTGCGAACATGTCTACGCAGCACAACACGGATAAGCATAACGTCCCCTGGTACTCCAACCAGATAAATTAGCATAAGCCGGGAAGTCGTTAATAGTCCACATTAAAGCCGCACGTAAATTAAAGTTCTCTTTTCTCATTGCATCGTATAATCGAACACCAGCCCATTGTTGTTTTAACTCGTCAACAAGTGGCTGCAAATATACGTCAATATCATTCCCCGGCCCTTTCTCTCTAGGTATAATCATAGACAAGATAAAAGAAGATTGTTTCATGCAAACCCATGGAGGCAAATTGTAGGGAACAAGCACCATAGGCCAAGTAATCATGACGTTGTGCTCATGAGTTTGTAAGTGGTTAAATCCATCGGATGCTAGCCCAAGCCTCACACTCGAGGATCGCTTGCAAAGCTTGAAAATTTGGAGTCAAAAGATTTCCAAGCTAAAGAATCGCAAGATGCCTTAACAACCCATCATCTGTTCGTCCATCACGGTGCCACGTCATTGATTCGGCTGTCTTCGACGACATGAAAAGCCGTTGAAGCCTTGGTATTAACGAAAAATACTGTAAAATCTTAACTGGCTGCTTCCTTGACTGTGTATCGTGTTCATCCTCGTTATGAAGTTATGAAATTTGATCTTAACTTAAAATTATGTAAGTTATGAAATTTGATCGTAAACTTATGTAAGTTATGAAATTTGATCTTAAAATTAGGTAAGTTTTGTATTTTTTAGATTCATCATACGTGGCATTGTTACAACTAGGGAGGATCCATTATATCGATTGTGAGATATAAAGCAACCCCTCGTGTTTCCAAATTTATATACTTTGAATCATTTTTTCTATACAAGTATTATGTAAGTTATGAAGTTTGATCTTAACTTAAAATTATGTAAGTTATGAAATTTGATCGTAAACTTATGTAAGTTATGAAATTTGATCTTAAAATTAGGTAAGTTTTGTATTCTTTTAGATTCATCATACGTGGCATTGTTACACCTAGGAAGGATCCATTATATCTAATCGTGAGATATAAGGCAAACCGTCAAAGTTTCCAAACCTATATACTTTGAATTTTTTTTCTATACAAGTATTTTGTAAGTTATGTATTATGTAAGTTATGTTTTGGAACAATTTTTTTTATCACCGGATTTTAGTTTTCAACTCAAATTTTGTTTTAAATGAAACTAAATATTTGCTTGTAATATAAATATTGATTAAATTTTTGAAAATTATTAATTTCTCGCTTGGTGATGAACTCGTTCTATCATATATGATTCTTCTATTCTATGCTTGTGTGCATGTATGTGCGTTTATGTTTTGAAACACTTTATTTTCTCTACATGGATGTGTCTGTTTCTTTTTTGTTCTTCATTGTTTGTGTATTTTCAACAATGCATGATAGCAAATTCCATTACGTAATTCAATGCAATGCTCCATATTTAGTTTTTTTTTCAATTTAATAGCGGTGTTTTTTTTATATCTAATTCAATCTTATATCTAATGTCAAGTCTATAAAATAGTTATATAATAGTAATAATTAGTATGTTTTACTAACCTTTTGTGTTGGGTTTGTTATTTGACTATATTAAAATATAGAATAAATTTTAGAAAATTAAAGATATCGGGATAAATTATTTAATTGGTCGTTACTAAATATGGTTTAATTGAATAAATCACTAAAAATATAAAAAATATTAAAAATAATTTTATTTTTTAACTTGGTTTAATCGGTACATACTTATTTTCAAGTCAATTAGTCTAATACTTTTTTCCTAATTGATAGGCCAACTAGTTCAAACGACCATGACTTTATGTTTGATTTACTATAATGGAATAGAGCAAAATTTGAATAGGATTAATTAGGAATTGAATAGATAAATAATAGGTATTATGTAGTTTAGTTAGTTGAATAGAATAAACAAGTAATATTATTACATTATTTGGTTGAATTACATGTTGATAAAGAATAAGTAAGTAATAAGTGTGAAAATAACATTACTACCCTTAAATAAATAATATTTTATTTTTATGTCAATTTTATATAAATTTGATTTTTAACTATTTCATTTCTATAAATCATTTACATATTTTAAACAGATTTTAAATTACTTCTTTTAAAAAATATTAAATAATGATCAAAATAAATTTTTATAATTGTTGACTATATGTCGTGTATTATTTGAATACTCATACTAATGATATAAAAAAATGAGGGCAACTATATGTAAACAAAGGAAAACTTACCAACAAACTAACGGAGAACAACTGCAGAAGAAACTTTATCAATAGCACTACCAGATATTAAATCGAAGATTAAATGTAACTCTTCATTGAACCGGAGTTACGTAAGAGCAGGAAGCAGATTAATTGTCAAACTTGAACATCCCTGAAAAACAAAGAAAGTAGTATTTAAATAATAAACCAAGAGTGGTTCGGTTCAAAGATATATAATGACATCTAGAAGCAAAAAGCAGTGTTACTAATGGGGATGTCAATTGATAACAATCAGCTCACAACCGACTCGCCAACACTTTTAACTTTAAACATCCAACAAAACTTTTTTTCAATGTGCGAGTAATCAAGTAAAAGATTCCAGTAAGAGAAAACTAGTCAATAGTGACCTAATGAAGACGATAAGCTCACTCACTTATCAATAATGAAAAGAAAAGGAAAACAAGCAGAGATGTAACACCCCAAACCTAGCCCATGAGTCCTGACCGGATCTGGTATGTCACGGAGTAAAACAATTTGAAAACATTTTGAGTGTCCGGTGAAAACTTGTTAAAATATGGCTAAGGTTTTAAAACGGGGTTTGATAAATCTCAATTGGGCTTTTATAAACATGGTTGGGTTGATGAACCCTTTGAAAATGATTGATCATGTAACATCTTAAAATCGTCTGAGTTATTGGTGACCTGGTAAATCTTGTTACCCGATGGTAACTTCTTTGAAAACTCGTAAAAGTTATTAAGTTAGAAAAATTACTTTTAACCGGTTCATTTAACATTTATAAATATCATTTGTAATATAACATAAGTAAAATAAAACAGTAAAATAACATCCAAAATAATAATAGCGGCCTTATCACATCCCAAATTTAAAAGACTTATAAAAGAAAATAAATAAACTTAAAGATAATAAATTAAATCCAACGATAAGCATGGCCGCCTCGAGTCCTCTCCGGCTCCATCTCCGCTATCTACTCATCTGCAAAATGTTAAGGGAAGGGGTGAGTCACCAAGACTCAGTGTGTAAATCCCCACCCAGAAAGTAACTCATACACAAGTCATTAATAAACATGCACATGCAATCCAACCTAACCATCCAAAACACCTTTCTCTACCCCTTGTGGTACCAAACCACCGGTGGTGCTAAACCACGGTGACTCAAAGTCACGATATCCATCAATATTGTGGTGCCAAACCACCGGTGGTGCTAAACCACCGTGACTCAAGTCACATATAATAAGTTGTGGGGCCAACCCATGTGTGATACCAAATCACTGACGTCAATCCCATAATATCATCTGTGGGGCCAACCCACTATGGTGCTAAGCCACGGGGACAAGACGTAATGAGGTGCCAAACCTCTCGTGACCGTAGTCACGAAATGTGGTACCAAACCACCGTGTCCGTCGACACGATTATCACTTCCCTCCTTTCATGCAACCCACATCAATCAATGATATGTATATAATGTAAATCATGCCCACATATTTATTTAACAACATACATTGAATTTAATCATTAGCCACATATTTATATGCCACATATACCAAATATGTCATGCTTCCCAAAAGCATCATAAAGTAAACTCATAACAACAAGGACTTACCTGATTCCTTGCTTATACCACGATGGTATTAAATCCAAATCTACATAAATTGATTAGCATGCACAATGCATTTAGCACGATTATGAGTTATGAAGTGTGTATGTACACACTGCTTTCTACCGAAATTCCTAGATCCCAAGTTTCCAATCTTTAGTGCTAGATCTTGACCCTATATTCGCCAATCATCTTTGTTAGTATCAAAAGCCTATTTGGCCAAACCAAAATTATATCAAAGGGTTACACACGAACCCAAACCTTACCTACACGCCTTTGAACACTAACCACCTCGCGATATGTAAATCCGTTTCACTTCCCTACAATCGGTAACCATACATATTAGTAGCCTTCGGCTTTTCGAACACTAAAAATATTAGTCTATTAAAGTAGGTCCTTACCACCACTTACCTTAGGAGAATAAATCCGAAAGTTTCCTTAATGGCTATGGCTTCCCTACAATCGCTTTAATCGTATTAGTAAGAATCATAGGCCATAACTTTAATTCTAAAAGAGATGATTACCCCTTACCACACTAATTGAAAATTTGGTAGCACCTCTTAATGTTGTGAGAGGGGTTCGCTATCTTCAATGAAGAGAAAGGAACCAAAACAACACCCTTTTTCCTTAAGGGAGATTTGGCCAAACTCAAATGGAGGGTGGAATTTTAGAGATAGGTTCGCTACTAGGGAAAGAAAAGAAGGAAATTTTTGAAGGGTTTTGGGCGAAGTTGGAGTGGTTTTACCAGCAAGAAGATTAAAAGAAAAGAAGTATTTTGGCTTAAGAAGAACAAGAGAAATGGAAATTTTCTCTAAAAGAGGGGGTATATTCGCTAAAAGGAAACAAGAAAAGCTGGAAGTTTTGAATAATTTTGGCTATGAAACAATGGAGAATTAAGAAGACAAATTTGGGGAGAAGAAAAGAGTGGTTGAACTTTTGGCACTTCTTTGCTATACAAACCGATTATAGACAAATTTCAAAGAGTCCTCAAATCAGCAAACACCTTGTTTTTGTGATAATTCCAGCCTTGAATTATCCAAGATAATGCAAGGTTTAATCTTCCATCTATCTCCTAATCTTCCTTGAACAAATTAAAAGCAAATAAACCACTAATAGCTCCCCCCTTCCAGCCGAATATGAGCAGAAAAAATAGCTTCAACCTTGTCAATTTAAGAGTCCAAAAAAAAAACAGACCATTAGCTCTTATTCTCCTCCACGCCAGCAGCAGGAAAAATAAAAAAAACCACTGCAGTTGCCTTGGTTTGAACCCAAGACCACACTGGCCCAGCCCTCTTCTTCTAACGCCCAGGCCACTTTTCCTAATTTGACTTTCATGTCAAATGTCCTCACCATTTATTTATAAAGCCTTCATACCTGGGCCCTTTTTCCTTTTAACGCCAAAGCCTAAAAATAAAATTCCCCTTGCGTCCGTTACGACTCGAACTCGAGTCCTTGCACTAAGGCCCTTAAGTGGCGCCCCAAGCCACTCCACCAACCTGCCATTCATGCTCTTACCTTGCCCAAAAATTCTTTAAAGCCCTCTTACTTGGCCCCTCCCTTTAACACCCTAAAAAGCCTAAAACAAAATTCATTCCCCCTTTCCCAGAATCGAACCCATGACCTCCCATCCGTCCCCCTAAGCCTTTAAGTGGCGCATGCAAGCCACTCTGCCACCTATTTCTTTTAGTCATGTTTCTACCGAATTTTTACTTAACCCCTATCTCCTAGCTTCCTTCCTTTTAAACCCTTAAAAGAAATTTTAAATTCCAAATCTGACCTAATTCGGGGTTATGTCAAGACCCTAAATATGCTTAGAAATCAAAATATTTATTTCTACATGCACATACATGGGAAATTAATTAAATCTTCAACAACCCCTAATTTAGGGTGTTACAAGAGAATTATTATCATTTGCAAATTGAATAGTTACATCATTCAGGACTATCTATTCATAAGTCATATGCCTTTCAAAGCTAACTCTACACTATAAATGCTTAAAATTAGTTAACTGTCCTTAGACTTTGAGCCAAACATGTCGTAAATAGAGCCTTGGTGGTTTTATTTTTGTACCTTGTATTACAAAGCAAAGCATTGCAATTAGACCATGCTTGCTTAATTGACAGATACCATCCGACCATCAAAAAAAGTACAAGGTATATAGAAGGTAAATTGATGCCAGTAGCCAAAGGATGTTTTTATATAGAAAATAATAATAGGAGGCATAACTTGTACGTAAATCATATGAGAACCTTGGCAAAATGCTAAACGGTGAGCACCAAAAGTATAAAATTTTCACTTAGCAAGGGCAAAGTATAAAATAATCGGTGAAATAGCATACATTAACAATAACTACTTTTCTTTCCCAACGATTTTCCATGCATTTCTCTAGCCAAAAAGGTGAACCAAGCAATCAAGATTTCTTGTACAAAAGCTATATACATGAATGATAACAATAAAATTGGTTTTATTCGTTGGCAAACTTCGCTCTAAGGAATCAATGAAATTAACAGGTGGCTTTGATATTAAATGCAGGACTTTAAGGATCAAAAAAGAGTTCTCAAGGAATCAGAGTCAGTAAAGAAACTTTTCAGGAAAAAAGTTCAATAAATTTTATACTACAAATTTTCAAGGAATCAGATTTAGTAAAGAAATTTTTCAGGGAAAAAGTTCTCAAGGAATCGATTCAAGAAAAAACTTTTCAAGAAAGACTATAAGATTTTGATCTATTAAAAGGAAACTACTACAATTTTTGGATAAATTTAATAGAAAAAAAATAAGAAAGATGAAAGTATACCTGTTAACATGTTATTGGTAAGAGAAAATGTTTGGAGAGAAAGTCTAATTTTTCAATAACACCTGAAACATATAATTAAATTAATCAAAATTTACAAATAAATAATCCAAAACTTGCAAACAGCAGCACAAACTTAAAAAGGGAGAGGAAGCTAGTTTTTTCCATAAAGTCGGGCTAATAATTTGATTGTAAGGAAAGGTTATAAGACAAATCAATATAGACACTTCAATTTACAGCATTTAAACACCTCAACTTACAACACTTTAATATCCCAATTAACAACAATTATACACCTCAATTACAGCGATAAACATCTCAATTTTCAGGAACTAAACAATTCAATTTGCAGTACTTAAAACACTTCACTTTATAACATTTAAACACTTCAATTTGCAGCACTTTAGCACTTTAATTCACATCATTTAAATACTTCAATTTGCAGCACTTTAACACTTCAATTTACATCATTTGAGCACCTCAATCTACAGAAATTAAACACTTCAATTTACATCAATTAAGCATAGCAATTAAACACCTCAACTTACAACACTTTAACATCCCAATTAATAATAGTTATACACCTCAATTATAGCAATAAACACCTCAATTTCTAGGAACTAAACAATACAATTTGCAGTACTTAAAACAATTCAATTTACAAAATGTAAACACTTCAATTTGCAGCACTTTAACACTTCAATTCAAAGCATTTAAATTCTTCAATTTGCAGCACTTTAACACTTCAATTTACAGCATTTAAACACTTCAATTTGTAGCACTTTAACACTTCAATTCACAGCATTTAAATACTTCAATTTGCAACACTTTAACACTTCAATTTACATCATTTGAGCACCTCAATCTACAGAAATTAAACACTTTAATTTACATCAATTAAGCACCTCAATTTACAGCAATTAAACACTTCAATTTACAAAGATTTAAACACCTCAACTTACAACACTTTAACATCCACAACAATTATACACCTCAATTATAACAATAAACATCTCAATTTCAGAACTAAACAATACAATTTGCGAGATTTAAAACACTTCAATTTACAACATGTAAACACTTCAATTTGCAAGACTTTAACACTTCAATTCACAAGATTTAAATACTTCAATTTGCAACACTTTAACACTTCAACTTGCAGCACTTAAACACTTCAACTTGCAGCACTTAACACTTCAATTCACATCATTTAAATATTTCAAATTGCAACACTTTAACACTTCAATTTACATCATTTGAGCACCTCAATTTACAGCAATTAAACACTTCAATTTACATCATTTGAGCACCTCAATTTACAACAATTAAACACTTCAATTAACATCATTTAAACACCTCAATTTGCAACACTTTAACATCTCAATTAACAACACTTATACACCTCAATTACAGCAATAAAACATCTCAATTTCCAACCATTCTGGAAAAATGCATACAATTCCATTTTAAAATCTCTACAAATACATACAGGTTGCTCCTACATTTTAAGAAAACAACAACTCATACATTTTAAAAAATAATGATTAGTTGTTTTAGAATCCAATCAAATAAAAGTAAAACCACAAATTTCAATATGGAGTTAAAAGTACAGATGTAAATCTATCTTTGGTTCATAAAGATAATGACAAAGATCAGGGTTCGACTGTCAAATTGACTGTAAAACCACAAATTTTAATTTGACTATCAATGTTATCAAGTTTCAATTTCAATTTTTAATTCCTCTAAAACAATTTTCAGACTTTACATATGATTAAACATATATATCCAATTAATATTTATATATTTAAAGAGCTATAATATGAATATTAAATACCAATATTGCCTCAAAACTTTGGAGAGTTTCATTTGAGCATAGAAAATATGGTAGCATTGGAGTTATCAAACAAGATTATTGATGATGAAATGCAGCCAATTCAATTGCAAAAATTAAATGAGAAAAGTTCAATAGACCAATAATAGTGAGTTTTTAGCAACGTACATAAAGGGCTATAAGACTTCCTTATTCAATTATTTCTTAGCATCATTTCTTAGCATCAATCAAACCATACAATGAGTAACAAAGAAAATCACCAATGAGTATTGGTCATTCATAATTTTAAACAATAACTAGAATTGATAGGAAGCAAAATTCATATATCTTTGCAGAGACATGAACACAATATTTATGTTAAACATTTAACAATTGCTAGGTACTAATTTCAATTAAAATAAAATAACTATGTTCAGCCATAGTCCAGAATATAACAAAAATGAAAAATCTTTCACATTTAAAGTAATATCACAAGCAAAAGCTATCGCCTTAAAACTGTAGAAACCAAAAACCAAAAATCATTTACTTAAAACTGCAAAAACAGACATCTAAACTAAAAAAAGAAAAACCTTCACATGCAACATGGCTGCTTTGTAGTTAGCTTTCCACGAGTAAGATGAACTTGGTATTCTATTATTGCTCAAAGGTCGCTTAAAACACGTGAAATAAAAAAGAAGAGAATGAATCAACAAAGTTTCTTAATCGTTATTAGAATATTTGTAACAACAATGACTACGCCGATTGAAGCAAAGAGAGATTCAAATGGGGCATTCTTGCATCGTTGAAACGCAAAGAAATGATGGAGAGATGGAGAGATGAGTTTCTTCTTAATCGGGTTTTGGGGGGATTTCTTCTGCTATTTTGGGGGGAAGAAATTAGAGAAATTAGGGATTTCGCATAAGAGCAGATGGAGAGATGGAGAGATGGAGAGATGGGTTTCTTCTTAATCGGGTTTTGGGGGATTCCTTATGCTGTTTTGGAGGGGGAGAAATTAGAGAAATTAGGGATTTTAACCAAATAAGAGCAGATGGAGAGATGAGTTCCTTCGTAATCGGGTTTTGGGGGGATTCCTGCTGCCATTTTTTTGGGGGGGAGAATTTTGAGAACTTAAGGATTTTCCGCTAAAGGTCAGAGCATTCGCGGCGTTTCTTCAACAGCGCCGCTAAAGGTCGAAGCATTAGTGATGTTTTTTCAAAAGCGCCGCTAAAGTTCGGAGCATTAGCGGCGTTTTTTCAAAAGCGCCGCTAAAGGTCAGAGCATTAGCTGCGTTTTTTAAAAGCGTCGCTAAAGATCGAAGCATTAGCGGCATTTTTTTAAAAGCGCCGCTAAAGGTCAGAGCATTAGCGGCGCTTTTGAAAAAACGCCGCGATATATATATTTTTAGCGGCGTTTTTGAAATAAACGCCGCTATTGCTCATTTTTTTGCGGCGTTTTCCTTAAAATGCCACTATTGTGTAATATTTGCAGCGTTTTTCTTTAAAACGCCAGCAAAAGTGCCGCTAAAAATCTGTTTTGGTGTAGTGTATTGTTTTAGACAACGTAAATAAATAAAATGATGGTTAATTGATTCCTTAATCGCTAACTAAGCTAATAAACTTATACAGATTATATTATGTGTTACTCTTAGTTAAGAATCTCCTCTCGGTCTCATCCTAGACTGATCACATCTAGGTTCTCCTTTTGGTTTCACCTAGGCATATGGTTCTCCTTTCGGTTTCACCTAGGCATATAGATCTCCTCTTAGTCTCGCTATTCGACACAATTATATCGAATTGTCTAATGATAAACTCTCATTTTGGTCTTGTTTATCTAGATTTTCCACTAGAGGTGTCAATTCTAGCATATTAAGCATTTTGATATAATTGAACAATCAATTAATCAATAATAAATAGTAACTTAAACTAACAAATAACCACTTTGTAACAACATATAACCAACCTGATTTACCGAATCCGAATATAGGATGCCACCAGGCTTAAACACATACCAAAAGTTTTAAAATGGGCAAAGACTTTACTGAACATACTTCTTACCTATTTATTATTATTCTAAGTCATAAATACCGAAAATAAATGTTTATTTGATTACAACTGATTCTCAATGATAGAATAAGACAATGCCACTTAAAATTTTATTAAAATAAACCCAACCGTGGCGCAGAATACTACTTGTCATTTAAAAATATATTCTCAAAAATGTCCCTCTGTATGCATAATATCGCTTTACGATCAACTACTTTGGCGCATTTCTAGCTTGGTCTCTTTTGGCGAACTAGTTCAAACCTAACAACCTGCATTGCAAATAAACACCCATAAGTTCAATGGAACTTAATGAGTCTCAACCAATATTACCTTTTAATGTTATTGTTGAAATCCTTGACTTTAAGATTCTGGAATTCCTTTTAGAATTTGGCAGATACTTTTCTTATTTCTGTTTGGTGGATAACTATATGCTAATATCTTCAGTTAACCATCTTATACACGTTTCGCTCAATTGATGGATCACAGACTTTATACCATATTTCAAATCTTATTACACAATTTCTTCACAGATAGTAGTTGAATTCACTTCTTAGAATAATGCCCAGTAGATGCTACTCTTGACGGATTCTTTTACCGAATCCAGTGATTATCAGAACATTAGTTACATCGTATCTTTAAATCAGCCCAGACAAACAAACTTGGTTAAAAGAATATAACATTTTATTTCAAGCAATAAAATCTCAAATGTCTTTAATACAGGACCTAAGAAATCCAGGTTTGGCAGACACTTTTACCACTCAATATTCCAAATACACAAAGTTCCCAATCATGGCAAATCACTATGGCAGATTCCTCAGTTGGTTACACTGTCGAGAATTTTATCTGAAAATGCCTTACAGGCCTACCCAGATCTCACACAAGGCAGACTAACATCTCACTACTTAAGTTATACAGAATTCACCATATAAGATTTCCAAATAATTTGTCACTAATGCTCTTCCCATATTTATTGGCTTGGTGGAGCTCTGTTCTGTGTTTATCGTCCCGGTGGACTAACACAATGGATGCCATTGAGCATTTCTCACATGGTCTTACACCTCATATCATATATGTAGATGCCATGAAGCCTTTCTCACATGGTCTTATACCTCATATCATATCTGTGGATGCCATGCAGCCTCTCTCAAATGGTCTTCTACCTCATACGATATCTTTGGATGTCATGGAGCCTCTCTTACATAATCTTATACCTCATTTTCACATAACACAGATTTTTCAGTACTAGAATCGTATAACAGGAAAGTATTAGACAATGACCATACTTACAACTACATAAACAACATATATCGCACACATCTAGGCTCCATGAACCAACTCATTACAATAGAGATACCTATGTAAATTTCATTTTTATTTATGAGAGAATCATACTTTCTAATACATAATTCCCATACATGCATTCTACACAACGTCATCTCATGTCGCCCATTGTTCACTTCATTTACATACTTGCAGATACTTATCAGAAATCGTATGTACACATATTTACATCACTCTACAAGAATACATACTCATTCATAGGAATATCAACCATACCATAACCAACATAAAATGACATGTAGGAGTCAGGTTTAGAGACTCACCCGAGACTCACCTTTACCTTAGTCTAGGGCTTTTATTTTGATAGTCTTTCCCTATCCAACAGTAGCAACTGTTTAAAATATCATGAAACATCCATTAGAATCCCTATTTACAGTTAGTTTAATAATGTTTCAATTGTGTGCAACCCCCAAGCAGGGCCTTACACTCACGCCCTACTATTCTTACACATTTCATCATCCTCACTCATCAACAATCATAGGCTATAAAACTTACTAGAAGTTTGAATCATCCAATGATTAAATGAGGTCTTAGCCTTATAATATCGAATAAGAAGAGAACATCTAAGTTAGGAGGAAAGACATGAACGTAAAGTAGAAAGAAAAGCCATTAGAAATGTCTACTCCCTTACTAGATATAAACTCTTTGTCCCCCTACTGTGGACTTTGACAAGTGACGATGTTTACCTAACCTAATCTCCTAGTTTTCCCACAAAATCTAGAGGAAGTAAAGGAAATCTAGTAAAGATCTTCGTTACTATTGACCAGTCACGGAGAAAAATCTAAACATTTTAACTGATTTCCAACTAATTACGTCATGAGAACCAACTTGAATAGTGCCCAAATAAACCAAGTGTACTATATTTTGGTAGTGACTCGCGTACGGCATGGTATTAAAGACAATTAAGCCTCTTGTAACATTCACATGCACTTGGCAGGCTCTTGTGCCCAACCAAAACTCTAAGGCGTACTCTTTATTAGGCATATCTATTCTCGAGTGAAGTCTTTTTTTACTTAGAGATACCTTGATATGATATCCTTAAATACCACCAATGGACGAATTCTTTAATAGTATTTGCCAAAACTCTAACTCGCCATCATGCCAATAGGGTGGCGGACTATGCTGCCACAACGTGCCAAACAGTTTACATACATACTTTACTCATCTTTATAAATTTTTTGATTTTTGGGCTGTGACACAATCAACCAACCATCAACCAATTTATCACATAATTAAAATTAAATGTTAAACAAACATTTTATCAAACTCATGGTTGGCATAAAATAAAAGTACAGAGTTTAAGAAAATGTTCATTTAATTTATGGAAATTCAATGAAGCCTAAGAGTTTGATCATCTCTCTTTTGCGTTGCCATATCCAAAAATTTTAATCGTTGTTGTTAGTTCATTAACAAGTAAGTGGAATGACATAGTGGTTTGTTGGGAAATGTGCCCATATTGGAGTAAACATGTAACTATTTTATATTTATTTGAACGATGAATAAAAAATTAAAATTAATTTCATATTTCACTATTATGTCTTTTGTATTTATGTCTTTTATATTTTGCATGCATAGCGAAATTGTGACAGGCAAATATTAGCCCATTGACTGTCTAAAGTTCAAACTGAAGATAAGTGGTATTGTAAGGAACATTTAAATTGCAAGAAATACAACTTACTTCAGTAGATAATCTAAAAGAGACCATAATCCCGTAAAAGAATCAAAGTGAGCTTTTTATTCAAATACTAAGAAGGATTATTATGTCGTCGATAATTCCAATTGAAAAGATGGCTAGTCTTGGCTATCGAAGCAATTGACTTCACGAGTAGAGACATAGATGCATTCATTGGTAGAATGATACCTTGGACTAGACCCAAGATGAATTAATTCTGAATTCGTTTGTGAATTAATTCACTTGTGTTGCTCATGGTGTGATTTACCTAAATCATGAGTTAGTCACTGACTATGCTTATGCAACTCATGTGCTTTAATATAAGTGGAGGCTTATGCTCTAAAGATGATCGAGCCCATAGCTGGTATGTTGGGTACATGACTTGTGTATGGCATGGCTTTACTAGCAACAATGGAATTCATAGCTCAATTAAAGAGTTAATGATATCCTCTCATTGGTATTACGTGAATTGATAAATATGGAACGTGCCCACGGGTTGCTCGTTTTCGAACGAAAAATTTATCACAGTCATTTGTTGACAGTGATCATATTAATTATTAAGAAGACACAATGGTGATAATGAGATAAAATAGGATTGTATTGAGTGAACGAATTTAACTCAAAGGAATCAAGGATATCATATGAGGGTAACACACACATGACGAGGTCATTGGACAAAGTAGTTGAATGAATTGTTTTCGTAAAGAGTATACAATAAGGAGTTTTCAATCATGGTACTTCTTGTGGACTGACTCCATGATTAGGTAATTGCGAATTATCGGAACGATGCTTCTGGATATAATTGCAATCACTAGAGGCTAATTATATATGTTCGGTTGGTCCCTCTGCTAGCTCAACAAAAACTTGATCGGATTGCATTTGAATGAAAAGTAAATTCTACGACTTTGAGAATAATTTAATTCAGTGGATTTATTCGATGTTTGATTAAAGAATTTTCTTGAAAAATCTAAGTGATTTTTTGGAAAAATTAATTTTGCTTAAGTAAAATTAAAATAATGAAATCAATTAAAATTAATATGATATTTTTAGAAGTCAATTTTCAACTCAAACAATTGGTTCGATGGTCAATTAAACTTGAAAATTGGATTTGAGATAAAATTTGTGCTCAGGAGCCCAAAACCGAGACCAAGACCAAAAAATTGGTCGAACAGGTTCGGTATGTGAAACCGGGCCGATGGTCCAATCAGTGGATAGATCAGACTAGTCAGGTCGTCATTGACCCGGACCAAAGTGACTCGAGGTGCCGTAAGGGTGTCGCACCTGCATACTGGACTATTCCAAAAATAATAATAGTTTAATAGTTTAATATTAAATTTAATTTAACACTTATTTTAATAGTATTTTATTAATTTAATGTTAAATTAATTATCTTAATATTTAATTTAATTTAATATTTATCTTGTAGATAAACATTCTATTATTTTAATAAGATTTAATATTAAATTTATTCTAATATTTATCTTGATAAATTTTATATTAATTTAATATTAAAGTGATTAATTTTAATCATATGAACTTTCTAGACCCTCCCTATATAAAGAGAGTCTTGGGTCATTATTTACACACAGTTGATTCAAGAAAAGTTGTAGAGAAAATTTTCTAAAAATATTATTCCAAAAAATTTATAGAGATATTTTTCTGATTTACAACTTGACTTAAAATTTAGAGAATTTACAAAAACACACCACTGGTAATTTTTGTGAAAAATTTTTGATTCGAAGCGAGCCCACACTTGGTAGACAAGAGCTTGAGGATAGCGGAGAAGACAACTCGATCGAAGCGCTCATCCTAAACGAATCGAAAATGTACTAATTTGATTAAGTGTTTATTACTTTGGATATCACAACCAAGATTTTGTTTTGGAAAAAAATTTAAAACTCTGGTTTTTTTCCTAAATTTATTTTTTGCTACATTTTCCAAACCCGTTTTTCCAAAAATTGGTATCATGGGCCAGGTTGTGTTCTATCTATAAGTATAAACAGATAATCAAAATAAATTTCTCTTTTTCTTGAATGATTTGATTACATAGAAAGTAGTATTATTTAGATCTTATACATGTTTTAAGTTATATACGGGAATGGATGCGGTATTATATATTTGATATATAATTGTTTTTTCTAAGGTTGTGGTTCTTAGGAAATAAATCGTGGACTATCATCTACATGTAGGGTTATTTTTTTTTAAATTCATAAAATTCTTGTGAGCCGGAAACGAATATAGGACTTAAATGTAATTTTTCCAAAAGGATTCCATGACGATGAAAAGATGTAATGACGGTTGAAGACCAAAGGAATTCCTTGTGGTGAAAATTTATGTAATTTTATTTTTCCATTTATTTTATAGAAATAGAACCATGGAAACCTTGGCTAGAAATTTTATTTTAATTACCTATCTCCTTATATATATATTTTATAATTGTTTATAATATTTATATTATGTCTTGTTATACTTGTTATATATATATATATATATATATATATATATGAGATGATCCATAGTTGGTCGATTAAAATAAGAAGTGTGGTAATCAGAAAATACATGTGTTGTATTGTTCTATTCATTTCTTTATGTTATTAGATAACTGTGAGAATTGTGGTAATGAAAAGGTGCACGCCTAGGATTAGCTCTAGCTAGGAAAGGCTTGATTTTTAAGCGGTCAATTTGGACTCACCTCCCTTTCTTGGGACCCTACCTGGTGCACGGTTTACGTTCACTTTTTCGATTTTTCCCTTAAAAGAAAAACTATGGAGAATTAAAATTGTTTGTTTTAAGAATGATTAATTATTATGAATGGATATTATTGCCATAGCATGCCATGCATATATTGGAAGCATGTCATTTATATTAGGTAAGAATGCCATTAGGACTATTATATGATTATTCTTGAAATTTGGGATAAAAAACTTTACATGTTTTTAAAATATTGAGTGGAGAAGGTCCTTGAACAAGACCTACGACCTCCATTTATGGTCCCTAAGTGATAGCATGATAAAGTTTCGAGTCGGTTCCTTCCTTGGCTGCACCCCAAGGTAAACTTTGTCATGTAGGTTCACTAGATGAGATTTCTTTTTAAGGACAACTAGTCATGCATGACTTTTAGAGAGATTGTCCCAAGATGACTAATAAATGAAAGCATGTTCATGATGGGTGTTGAGTCAATGGTTACACACTCAAGATCCTCTCTTATTAAATAGTTTCCCAAGAAACGATATTTAAGTTAGAGATGACAGCCAAATATTAAATGGTCGTTAGTTCATGTGGAGTCTTGAGAATTAAGATTTACGAACTGATTGGAAGTAATCCATGTTCTTGCTAGTTAATCATGGGACCCAAGGCAACATGATTGATGGTTGTGGGAATGATCGTAGCAACGGAAAAATATTTTTTCAAGGTTTAATGCAAGATGTATGCATCATGCTGCATTCTCGATATGTTGTTGAAATGAAAAATATTTTCTTAATACAAAGTAATTAGTGAAATCTTTATATTTTTAGTTCAAATCTGTCTCTTACTCCTCTTCTTAGCATTCTTACTGAGAATAAATTAAATGGGGATAACTTTTGAGAATAGAAATGGAACTTATTGATAGTTCTCAGCTGTGAGAAATACAAATTCGTTCTTGACGAAGCATGCCCTCTTGAAGCTCAGCCCAAAGCGAGAAATCATTGGAGAGATTCTGACTCAATTGCTCGATGTTATATGTTAGCAAGCATGAGTAGTGTGTTGCAAAAGCAACACAAGAATTTTTGTACTGTAATATCCTGAAATAGGGGTAAAATTTTATTAAATTATTTCGCATAAGTGTGGTCAACATGGTGTTAATTGAGGTATTTTGGGTGCTAGTGATAAGTTAAGGGAAGGCCCGAGCTATAGGGGAAATTTTATTTTTTTTTAAGTGTAAAAGGGGAATTGGGCTAAGCAGGCCTTAAGAGTAATTTTCGGCATTTTTGGACACAAGGGTTGGCCTTGGTAAAGTGGCTTCCATGTGCCACTTAACGGGCTTTGGGGGACGCCTCGAGCATAGGGGTTCAAATCTTAGGGGCTGCAAAGGGTGCATTTTATTTTGGTTTTTGGCCTTGAGACAAGGGAGCTAGTGAAGGAGGCCTTAAGAGAAGTTGGGGCGAGTCTATGACACAAACGGCGCCTTGGCAAAGCGGTGGCATCATGTGGTGGTTCCAATGGTCCTAGGTTCGAGTGGCGTGAGCAGCAAATGGGTATTTTATTTTTGTTTTTGGCGTTAAAGAGGAAGGAACTAAGGAAGGAGAGCTTAAAAGAAAATATGGCAAATTTATGTTACAAAATAACGCTTTGGCCGAGTGGCACAGGCGTTACTCGGTCACTTGTCCCAACATGTCCCATGTTCGAACTATAGAAACCTGCAGCTTGGGGTTTTATTTTTCAATTTGGCGTGAAAAGGAGAGAAGGAATTGGCCTACACATGGGATCTTCAATTGGGATAAGGATCAAGCTGATTTTGTTTTTTTTTTAAATTAATACCGAAGAAATTGATGAGCACATGGTTTCTTTTATTTTTATTATTTATTTGAAGAGGTGATAAGGGATAAGGATTTGTTTTTTTTTTTAATTCTTTTTTAATGGATGTGGAAGAGGTAAATTAGGAGATTAACTTGGGATATGATTAAAAAGGAAATAGTGGCCGGCCAAAAGTCTTTTGGTGGTGTTTTAATTTTGGCAATGTGGGGGGGTACTAAGTGTCGAATTATAGTTACCTGAATATTCTTCCTTTTGCCGAATCTACACCCTTCGTTCCAAGCTTCTTCTTTTATTTAGTGATTAGCCGAAATTCTCCTAACTTCTCTCCCTACTCTTTTCTTTTCTTCAAACCTTAATTTCTACTAATTCTCTGGTATAGCCGAATACCTCTTAAGAGCATTAGCTAAATTTCTAAGTAAGCCTCTTCAAGCATCCTTCCTTTACCATTGTTGTTTTCAAGAGCCGAATATCTCATTACCTTTAAAGCCATAGCCGAATCTCTCAGTGTTCAAGGAGACTTTGGATGCAAGCAATTCGATCAGTTCCGATAGTGTGGTAAGAAACTCTTTAACATTGTTCTTCTTTCTTTTATATTTGGTTAGTCGAAACCAAAATCTAACCCCTTTAGTCTTGTGGCGAACCAAGAGGAGTCTTTCGGATTTGCGAGATTAAGGTAAGGTGATATGTACTATTCGCCAAGAGCCATCTTTCTTGATTATTGTGTATAGCCGATACTAACAATGGCAAATAGGGATTTTGACAGTCTCAAGGAGCAAGGTGTATTTGGGTTTTGGAAAGATTAGGTAAGGGAGTTGGTTACATTCGCCATAGGCCATTTTGGTATATTATGTTAGCCGATTCGACTTAGGTGGTGTAGGAAGAAGTTCTACAATCGCAAAGGTGCAAATCGTTAGACGGGTTCGGGTTTTAATCGAGTGTGATAATCAAAAGCGTAATTATCGACTGCTTTCTGCTTTTGTGTATTGATATATATGTACATATACTTGGTGTATGATGTGGGATAGCCGACAATAAAGGCTAAAGTGGTGGATACCGACATTTGGGGTATTCGGTTAATGTGTCAAGAAATGTGATATTAAATTATTTATGGTGCGTGTGATATGATAATGAGCATGTGATGTATATTCATTCTACATGTTGATTTGATAAGATACATTAACATATATGCTTGGGGCTTGGATTTGATCAAGGAAGGATGGGTGTACATATTTATGTACGTGGTCTAATGTTAGCCTCGTGTTACATTAGCGCTTGATGATTAGTGGTGCTTCATCAAGGGAGATGTTGGCTAGGTGCCCATCTCGGCGGTTGAGGTGTGTGCATCACCGTAGTCGATTAATGTGAGGATCATTGATGTGATCGGTGGCTCACCACGGACCTTGTGCAGTGTGTCTGCAGAGGTAAGATATGTGGGATCACTCGGTTGTGATCGGTGGATTAGCCACGGCCTTGAGTAGGAGTCTCGCTAAGGTTGGTGTAACGGATGGACTTAGGTTGGGTTGGGTTTCAGAATTGCATATTTATTTGTATGATCGTGTGGATATGGGCCAAGCCTATATGTGGAGGCATGTGTGATGATTATGCACTGAGTCTGTGGACTCACCCAATTTTTCTTAACCATTTCAGGTAATTCATGAGCTTGGACCGGGTTGGAGTGGATACGAGGTGGCCATGCAGAAGAAGAGATTTTGATTATTTTATGAAATTTTGATATTAAGTATTTTGTTTAAATAACGGTTGTAATAAGGGCCATATTATTATTTTTGGTATTATTTTAATTGTGGTTAGATTAAAATTAAATTACTATATAAAGATGATTTTATTTTATTTTTAGCAATCATTTATTCAAGATATATATATATTTATATACTAAAGTTTTAATATGGACATTTTATAATAACAAAGTTTTACTTATAATTTTAAACGGACATGGTTTTCAAAAGTTAACCAAATTTTCATGTTTTATTCTAAAGTCGAAAAGATTTTTAACCGTCTTTCCGCAGTGACATAACTAGATCCGGTCAGGGCTCGTGGGCCAAGTTTGGGGGTGTTACAAATTGGTATCAGAGCCCGATTCAAAACTCAGCTTTGAGGGTTTTGGGCCCAAAAACATTTTTTATGGGCTTTTCAAAAATTTGGGCTTTCATAAAATTTTTCAGTTATTCGGCATGGCACTGTATCTCCGACACGCATGATCCACCAGGTAAGTACCTCTATTTGTTGAAGTGATTTATATGTGAATATTATGGGCTTTTATGGGAACGTAGATTAGTGAACTAGGATCTGTTGAACCCTAGGACTAGTCTACTCAAACACAAGCATAAGACTTAAGGACTATTAAACAAACCTGTGCAGCAAGTCGCCGAGTTAAGGTGTGGCAACCATTGTGCGCATGTATAGGATTGGTATTCGGTGGGAGCTTGGTATTTAAGCAGTCCGCGTGACTCACCTCTTCTCCACTGAATCCTACAGTGCGTAGCTACTGGCTCACCTTAACCAAGAGGACTTACTCACTGCTAAACCCGATAATTAAAACCCAAAAAGGGAACTAGCCATGTTTTTTTTAAAAAAAAAAAACAAAACTCTAGTTTTTTTTAAAAATTCTTAAAACTTTCTTTTAAATTTGTGAAAACCATTTTTTTTTACAAAAATTTCCCGAAAAATTTCTGATTTGTGAAAATTACAAAAAAATGACCCTGGTTTCCAAAATTTTTGCAACATCATCGTTTTGAAAAGTACAATTCTCAAAAAGAATCCTCAAAGTTTTACAACTTTCTATGTCCCTAATTTATTAAAATTTTACAAATTTACCCCAGTTTGTGAAAAATTACCGAAATACCCTTGAGGTCAAAAATTACCGAAATACCCCTAGATTTCAAAATTTTTCCAAATTACCCCGGGACTTTGAAATTACCAAAATAATTTTTGACGAAATCACCAAAGAACTTTTGAAAAATTACGAAAATACCCCTGTAGGACAAAATTACGAAAATACCTGTAACATCCTAAAATTGGGCCTAGTAGGATTGGGCCCAATGGCGTAGGAATGTTTAAAATTTTGAGAACAAGAGAATGACAATATTGCAAATTGGACTTATTAGTTAAGTGAATTTGGAAGGTTACGAGGCTTCTATGAAGTTTCGGGTTCGAGTTGGGCCTTAGTAAAATTTTGTAATTTAGCCTATTAATGAGAGATAGTAAGTGGCTTCAAGGCTTATGGAATTAGATGAGTAATTTGTTAGCATAAAGGAGCTTATGGTAAAGAGGTTATGGCATTAAGTGATGTACCTTGAGGGAAGAGGTTCAAATCCCATTGTTTGCAAATTTGACTATTATTTTTTTTGCTTTCCTTCCTTATGTGTCGGCCAAGAAGTATTTTTGGTAAGTGTGGACTTTATTATTTTGGTAAGGTGGCTAAAAGAATATGGCAAGGTTAAAGTTTGGGAAAGGAATCAAGAGGAATAGGAAAGAAAGGGGACAAGAGGCTAATATCTGGGAGGTGTTTTGGAAAGTATGAGTGGCCAAATCTTATCCTAAGGGGGATGCATGTGGATGGTTTTTGGAGTAATTAGGTGGCTGAAATTTTATTTGGCATTTGGTAAAGTCTTAGCTTTGTTTTGGCCAAAAATTCTTTTGACAACTTTGTGCCATTTCTCTCAATTTTGCAACCCTCCTTGCCAAATCATAGTAGCACAATAGTGCATTGTTTTTCCTCTCAAATTCTTTTCTTTTCCTTTGCTTTGTGCCGAAATTACAAGCCTTGGTGACCATAGTTTCTTCTTTCTTTTTACTTTGGTCAATTCCCTAGCACAATTGTGCATTTTCTTGCTCTTTTGTTTGATCAAGATTTTCATCTATTGTTTATTTCCCTTTGATTTCAAATTACAAGGCACTCTTCTTCCATCCAATCTCTTCTTAATCAAATTGGTAAGTAATCGTATTTTCCTCTTTTCATTTCATTTTCTTTTTCTTCCAGGCCGTATATAGGTGAAGGGGTGTATTGTGGTGATTCCTCCTCGTCGAATAAGGTGTGGCTAACATTGTTTTTGTGTTAATCACTTTTAAGGACTCGAAGTACTTTATCGGAGGGCCAATCGAACACCTATCCCTCGTAATAAGAGACTCGGATTGTTGGTAAGTGATAGATTGTTAATCAATCAAAATAATTGGTTGAAGTGGTAAATTCAGTTTTGGGATTAATTGTTGATCGATTGTATCTTTAGGTGCCACGGAGAATTTCGTGTTACGGATTCCGAATAAGGTGTGTAATCCCGTACCCTTCCGAATATATGTTTGTAATGGTGAGTAAGTCTCACATCTCTTTGAAAGTTTACTTGAAATATTCTGTGATTCGTAGAAATACCAATAAAACCGATAACCGCATTCGTGATCACCGAGAGTGCGATATTCATAGTGGTAATCGTATTTTGTAATAAAACAGTTTCGGTCAGAAACAGTGTCTTGTATTTGAAAAATCATGAAAAATTGGATAAAAGGAATTACAAAGTGAATAAGATATCAGATTAAAGCTTACTGTGTCTATTTTAATATGGAAGAAACGGAGAAGGAAAAGAAATATTAGATTCTGAGATATGTTAATTTTAGTGAGACTGGTTTTGAATGACTTCGGGGTATTCTATTCTGTTTTGGAAAAATCATATAAAATTGTACAAAGTGAATTAAGAGTTATAATTGATATGTATGGATTCCTTAGTGAATCTATTTTCAAAAGAAATAAGTGGGAGCAGTAGATGAAAATCGTACAGTAAGATATTTGAGATTAAGATAAGAGAGGTCAGAATCATTGGACAGAGAAACAAGGGAAATTTTAAGGAATAAACTGTACTAAATGGTTAAGGTAAAAATTCTGGAAAACTTATAGTAGAAAGATATATGAGTCTAGTTCCAAGGAAAATTTACGGATTTAGATTTTGAGTTTTCTAACTCGAGTTATGGCCAATTTAGTCAGTATGATGCAGTTGGACAGTTTCATTTTTATGCCCCAAATTAGTAATTAAGCTTAGGTTGCGAAATTACCATTTTACCCTTAGAGGGTAAATTACTGAATTACCCTTTGTGGGTACGATCACGGAATTATGAAAATGCCCTTACGGGTCAAGTTATGAAAATGCCCCTAATGGGCCGAATTATGAAAATGTCCCTATGGACTAAATTACGAAAATACCCTTTATGGGTCAAATTGAAATATGTTGCTATATGGGCGTCATGTGAATAATGGGCAGAATTTTCTAGATCGATTAATGGGCCAAAATTTTGCTAGATTGTTAAATGGGCCGAAAACCCTGATAAATAGTTAAATGGGTCGAAATCTCTGTTAGATCGTTAAATGGGCCGAAAACCCTGAAAAATAGTTAAATGGGCCAAAATCTCTGCTAGATCAATAAATGGGCCGAAATCTCTGCTAGATCGTTAAATGGGCCGAAAATATGCTAGATCGTTAATTGGGCCTAAGTTGCTAAAGTGCTAAATGGGCTAAATGTTATTTTGTGTTATGGGCCTTAATTAAAAACTTGAAATATTGATTCTCTTGTAAATTGGGCCTTTTGCTAAAATTATCATATGGATATAAATTGTTATGCATACATTTTGCATGGGTTGGGAAAATGATGAAGAGAAGAAAGGCTGCTGCCAAAATCTAGTTCGGTGGCTCGCCACAAATAATCAAATGGCTTATTGCTCTAGTTCGGTGGCTCGCCACAAATATGGCTTATTGCCTCTAGTTAGGTGGCTCGCCACAAATAATAAAATGGCTTATTGCCTCTAGTTCGGTGGCTTTGCCACAAATATAAAATGGCTTAATGCCCACGATTGGTGTGTTGGCGGGGTGGGTTGACTTGATCCCATGGTGTGATGGTTGGTACGGGTGTGTAGCGGATGGAAATTAGGCTTGGTTTGGGAATTGCATATCACATGCATATTATATACATGTTATAATTGTAATTGGGCTTAGGCCCAAAATATTGCTATGTGTGTTCACCCAAAGGATGATGGTAAGGGATTATACATCGAGTTCTTGTAACTCACCCCTTTTCTCTTAACCAGTAGGTAATGCTCCGTGAGGTGGACTTGGGCCATGGATGACTCGGTGGAGGCCATTCTTCAGAAATAGTGTTTTGAATTTTAAATTTCTATTCCCGTTATTTTATTATTTTGATTTAAGTTGTAATAAGGTCTCTAAACTATTTTATTATTTGCTTTATGGTTGGTTTACTTATTATTTTGCTTAAATTGTTTTAAACGAGAATTTTTCTAAGAAAGAAAATAAAAGTTTTTTCGAAATTGATTAATAAATGGATTTCAAGATAAACTTTTACAAATATGATTTAACTCGAATTTTCTTTCAATTTATTAACGACATTTTCAAAAGTCACGAATTTAAAGTTTAATTCCTTGATTTGTGATTTATCAAATTACTTGTATTTTATCTACGTTTCCGAAATGTTTTCAAAAATGTTGTTACAACTCTAGTTTTTGCAAATCGTTTATTTCAAATATGCTTTCGCAACCGAAAAGGTTTATTAAAGATAATTATGTTTTCACGAGATGTAATTGCTTTAGTTGTATTGGGTTTTAACAAAGAGGTGTGATTCTCAAACAAGTTGTTAACAATTGCAAAGATGGTTTTGAAAAACACTTCCATGTGGCACGCCAGATTTGGGCCTAACTTCTAGGCCGGGTTTGGGGTGTTACAATACCCCTGGGTAGTGGAAAAGCAACAACGATGAAAACTACAACGTTTCTCTGAATGAACGAAAGTTCATACTTGTTTGATAGATGAATGAATGAATGGAAAGACTGTGTGCATGTATGAATACGGAAAAAACCACCCCTAAAACTCTTGTCATAAAATTTCTTCGCGAGTAAACAAGTGAAATCAAAGTACTAATACATAAAACTTCTTAGTTAGATCTCGACGCTAGAAATGAGCTCTAGAGGACGTGGTCGTCGTGGAAGAGGTAGAGAAAGAATGACTAGGTCGGAACCCATTAGATCAGTCAAGGATCGATAATGAAGTACCATCGCCACCACCACCCCACCGTTAATGTTGAGCAGCAGCTCAGACGGGAAGATGCCGTGTCGCAGTCTTCGCGAAGTTTTGGAATTGGTGGTGGTGCGGTGGAAATTGGAAATCGAAAGTTCAGGCTCGAGCGACTCCGAGCTAATGGAGCCGAAATGTTTCGTGGAGTATCGGGAGTAGCACCCAGTACAGCTGAGTACTGGTTGGAAGCAACGGAGCGCATCATGGATGAGCTTGATCTGACCCCTGAGGAAAAGTTGAAAGGGATGGTGGCACTATTACGCGATGAAGCGTATCAATGGTGGTTGACTGTTCGGGATGGTGCCACAGCTGAGGATCTCACCTGGGAGTACGTTAAGGCGGCATACCAGAAGAAGTATGTTGGTACTCACTACATTGATGCGCAGAGGAAGGCATTTCTGGGGCTGGTTCAAGGGAACAAGTCCGTAGTAGGATACGAGGCTGAATTCCTAAGGTTAAGCCAATATGTTTGAGGAGTAGTTGCTACGGAACATGAACGATGTGTCCGGTTTGAGGATGGATTAAGGGACGACCTGAGACTGTTGATAGCTCCTCACCAGGAATGGGAGTTCGCTGTGTTAGTTGAAAGAGCTAAGGTAGCTGAGGGAATTAAGAACTCTGTGAGGCAGAACAGAGATAAGGATAGGAACCGAGATAGGAGGAATTTTGGATCATCTGAATCATCTGAGGGTCTTCAGAAAAGACCGAGGGGTGAAAATTCTGTTCGAGTTGCTAAGCCAGCTACAGAAAATCTAGATCGTCCGTGTGCTCAGTGTGGAAGGTATCATGTTGGCAAGTGCTGGAACCGAGAACGGGAATGTTTCAGGTGTAAGTCTAAGTCTCACCTGATTAAAGACTGTCCTCAAGATCCGAATAGGGCTCGGACAATAGGCCAAGGTTATGTGCAGCCGAGTAGAGATGGTCAGCAAGCGACAAGAGATCGTGGTCCGAACCATGGAGGAAATGGTTCAGGCTGAGGTAGTGGAGCACCAAATAGAGAGGCTGAAGGTGCAGATGCAAGGCAGCCAAGGTTGGTTTATGCAATCGGCCGTCGCGAGGGGGAAGATGTGCCAGAGGTAACAACAGGTAAGTTTCTTATTTCTAGAATATTCTCTATTGTCTTGTTTGTGGTTAAGTTAGTTCGTTCTTATGTTGCTAGTGAAGTGTATGGAACTTTGATTATGAACTTAGAGAATGTGTCTAGAAAGCATGATAGTTCTTAAGATCAGAGTGCGCAGCAGTAGCGTAGTATGATGAATTACGGATGCACGACTGAACGATAGTAAGTAATTTCGAGGATGAAATTATTTTAAGGGGGTAGAATTGTAATATCCTGAAATAGGGGTAAAATTTTATTAAATTATTTCGCATAAGTGTGGTCATCATGGTGTTAATTGAGGTATTTTGGGTGCTAGTGATAAGTTAAGGGAAGGCCCGAGCTATAGGGGAAATTTTTTTTTTAAGTGTAAAAGGGGAATTGGGCTAAGGAGGCCTTAAGAGTAATTTTCGGCATTTTGGACACAAGGGTTGGCCTTGGTAAAGTGGCTTCCATGCGCCACTTAAGGGCTTTGGGGACGCCTTGAGCATAGGGGTTCAATCTTGGGGCTGCAAAGGGTGCGTTTTATTTTGGTTTTGGCCTTGAGACAAGAGAGCAAGTGAAGGAGGCCTTAAAAGAAATTGGGCGTAGTCTATGACACAAACAGGCGCCTTGACAAAGCGGTGGCGGCAGTGTGGTGGTTCCAAATTGTCCTAGGTTCGAGTGGCGTGAGCAAGAAATGGGTATTTTATTTTGTTTTTGGCATTAAAGAGGAAAGAACTAAGGAATGAGAGCTTAAAAGAAAATATGGCGAATTTATGTTACAAAATAACGCTTTGGTAAGTGGCACAGGCGTTACTCAGTCGCTTGTCCCAACAGTCCCATGTTTGAACCATAGAAGCCGCAGCTTGGGGTTTTTATTTTTCAATGTTTGGCGTGAAAAGGAGAGAAGGAATTGGCCTGCACATGGGATCTTCAATTGGGATAAGGATCAAGTGATTTTGTTTTTCTTTTTTAAATTCTACCGAAGAAATTGATGAGCACATGGTTTCTTTTATTTTATTATTTATTTGAAGAGGTGATAAGGGATAAGGATTTGTTTTTTTTTAAATTCTTTTTAATGGATGTGGAAGAGGTAAATTAGGAGATTAACTTGGAATATGATTAAAAAGGAAATAGTGGGTAGCCAAAAGTCTTTTGGTGGTGTTTTAATTTTGGCAATGTGGGGGTACTAAGTGTCAATTATAGTTACTGAATATTTTTCCTTTTGCCGAATCTACACCCTTCATTCCAAGCTTCTTCTTTTTTTTAGTGATTAGCCGAAATTCTCCTAACTTCTCTCCCTACTCTTTTCTTTTCTTCAAACCTTAATTTCTACTAATTCTCTGGTATAGCCGAATACCTCTTAAGAGCATTATCCGAATTTCTAAGTAAGCCTTATCAAGCATCCTTCCTTTACCATTGTTGTTTTCAAGAGCCGAATATCTCATTACCTTTAAGGCCATAGCCGAATCTCTCAGTGTTCAAGGAGACTTTGGATGCAAGTAATTCGATCAGTTCCGATAGTGTGGTAAGAAACTCTTTAACGTTGTTCTTCTTTCTTTTATATTTGGTTAGTCGAAACCAAAATCTAACCCCTTTTAGTCTTGTGGCCGAACCAAGAGGAGTCTTTCGGGATTTGCAGAGATTAAGGTAAGGTGATATGTACTATTCGGCCAAGAGCCATCTTTCTTGATTATTGTGTATACCGATACTAACAATGGCAAATAGGATTTTGATATCTCAAGGAGCAAGCGGTATTTCGGTTTTGGAAAGATTAGGTAAGGGAGTTGGTTACATTCGGCCATAGGCCATTATGGTATATTATGTTAGCCGATTCTGACTTAGGTGGTGTAGGAAGAAGTTCTACAATCGCAAAGGTGCAAATCGTTAGACGTGGGTTCGGGTTTTAATCGAGTGTGATAATCAAAGCGTAATTATCGACTGCTTTCTTCCTGCTTTGTGTATTGATATATATGTACATATACTTGGTGTATGATGTGGGATAGCCGACAATAAAGGCTAAAGTGGTGGATACCCACGTTTGGGGTATTCGCTAATGTGTCAAGAATATGTGATATTAAATTATTTATGGTGCTCGTGTGATATGATAATGAGCATGTGATGTATATTCATTCTACATGTTTATTTGATAAGATACATTAACATATATGCTTGGGGCTTGGATTTGATCAAGGAAGGATGGGTGTACATATTTATGTACGTGGTCTAATGTTAGCCTCGGTTACATTAGCGCTTGATGATTAGTGTGTGCTTCATCAAGGAGATGTTGGCTAGGTGCCCATCTCGGTGGTTGAGGGTTGTGTGCATCACCGTAGTCGATTAATGTGAGGATCATGATGTGATCGGTGGCTCACCACTGACCTTGTGTGCAGCAGTCTGCCGAGGTAAGATATGTGGGATCACTTCGGTTGTGATCGGTGGATTAGCCACGGCCTTGAGCAGGAGTCTGCTAAGGTTGGTGTAACGGATGGACTTAGGTTGGGTTGGGTTTCAGAATTGCATATTTATTTGTATGATCTGTGGATATGGGCCAAGCCTATATGTGGAGGCATGTGTGATGATTATGCACCGAGTCGTGGACTCACCCAATTTTTCTTAACCATTTCTGTAATTCATGAGCTTGGACCGGGTTGGAGTGGATACGAGGTGGCCATGCGTAAGAAGAGATTTTGATTATTTTATGAAATTTTGTTATTAAGTATTTTGTTTAAATAACGGTTGTAATAAGGGCCATATTATTATTTTTGGTATTATTTTAATTGTGGTTAGATTAAAATTAAATTACTATATAAAGATGATTTTATTTTATTTTTAGCAATCATTTATTCAAGATATATATATATATATATATATATTTATATACTAAAGTTTTAATATGGACATTTTATAATAACAAAGTTTTACTTATAATTTTAAACGGACATGGTTTTCAAAAGTTTACCAAATTTTCATGTGTTATTCTAAAGTCAAAAAGATTTTTAACCATCTTTCCGCAGTGACATAACCAGATCCGGACAGGGCTCGTGGGCCGGGTTTGGGGGTGTTACATGTACTGCCAAAGAGATCATGACAATTTTAGAGGATTTGCTTGGAGGCTGAGTCTTATTGGCTCGACAGTTTTCTATTACAAATTTGATGAATTCTCAATAAAAACCCTATACTCTAGTAAAAGAACGTATGCTTAAGTTTATGGGATTTTTTGCGGAAGCGGAGGAAAATGACTCTGAACTAGACGTGAACACTCAAATTGAAATAGTGTTCAAATCATTAACCAAGGAGTTTGTGGGTTTTAGGGCCGCTTACAACTTGGGGAACAAGGCGCTTACCTTGATTCAACTCATGAATGAATTACAATCCTATGAGTTGATGCTGAATGGTGGTAAGTTAGTTTAGGAGAAACTTGAGGCAAACTTAGTTGTGGGCCCCTCATCCTCAGAGGGGAAACAAAAAGCTAATGGGAAAGAAGAAATTGGCTAAGTCTTTGGTTTATCCTTGTGTAGATAGGAAGAAGGCTAAGAAGTCAAAAAATCCTAAAAAGATCAAATGTTTCTTCTGCAACAGGAAAGGGCATTTCAAATCAAACTGTAAGGAGTATTTGAATTACATAGCTGAAAAGGGAAAAGGTATGAAACTTTTTGTGGTTGAAGCTTGCTTAGTGAAAGAATCAATTGACAACGGGGTTATTGATTCTAGAGCCACTAACCATGTATGTGTTTCTTTACAAGGGTTCAGTGAAACGAGAAATCTGCATGACAAAAGCCTCTTGTTGTGGACTGAAGATGGGGGCTATGTTTCAGCTGAAGCAGTAGGAAAAGTTATTTTACACTTTGATAATTTTAGGAAGATTATTTTAAAGAACGTGATTTATGTACCTCATTTTTAGAGGAATTTAATTTCTGTAGCATGTTTATTTTATGATGGTTATACCGTGACATTCAATAAAATGATTTCTATTTATAGAAATCATTCTTTAATCTGTAATGGATGGATGGAAAATAATATCTATTTTATCAAACCAAATAACTACTCGATGCTTCAAATTGAAATAGTGAATAAAAAGCTTAAAAATTCTCATCCTGATGAGGGGCACCTATGGCATTTAAGGCTTGGTCATATTAACCAAGAAAGAATCACTAGACTCATGAAAGATGGTCCCTTAAGTATGCTTAAGAAAGTTAGTCTTCGACAATGTGAATCTTGCTTGGAAGGGAAAATGACTAAGAGGTGTTTTAATGCGAAAGGTACAAGGGCCAAAAAACCTTTAGAACTTGTGCACACTGATGTATGTGGTCTCATGAACATCAATGCCCGAGGAAGTTACGATTATTATGTGACTTTTATCGATGACTATTCTTGATATGGATATGTGTATCTAATACATTTCAAAAGCAAAACCTTTGTTAAATTTCGAGAGTTTCGTGCAGATATGGAAAAGCAATTAGGTTTATCCATAAAAAAATTTTGGTCTGACTGAGGTGGAGAATATTTGTCTGATGAGTTCTTAGGTTACCTCATAGAAAATGAGATTTTATCCCAATAGACTGCGGGCACTCTACAGTAGAATGGTGTAGCTGAGAGAAGGAATAGAACTTTTCTTGACATGGTTCGTTTAATGTTAAGCTATTCATAGCTTCCTACTTCCTTCTAGGGATATGCAATATAAATGGCTTGCTATATTCTGAATGATTTTCCAATCAAGTCTTCTTATAAGACACCTTATAAATTGTGGCATGGAAAGAAACCCACTCTAAATCACTTTAGAATATGGGGTTGTCCAACACACGTTCTGGATAAGGATGCACAGACAAAATTGTGCATGTTTTTAGGATATCTAAAAGGAACAAAGGGATTATTCTACAATCTAAAAGATAATATGATTAAAGTTTCTACTCATGCTACTTTTCTCGAGGAAAATTACATGGATAACTTTAAGCCTTGAAGTAAAGTGGTACTCAGGGAACTTTCAAGAGTGGTAGAACAATCACCAAGTTCAATTCTCAAGAAAGTTATAGAAAAACCTACAAACGATCAATAGCATAAGGGAATCCGTCGTAGTGGGAGAGTTTCTAAGAAACCAGACTTCTTCATCTATGATGGTAGTATTTATAATACAGAAGTCAATCATGAGGATGATGATCCACTCACTTACGAGGAGGTTATGCAGGACATTGATTCCAAGCACTAAAAATAGGCCGTGGATGCCGAGATGGATTCTATGAAATCTAATACAGTGTGGTAACTTGTAGACTTACCGATTGGGATTAAACCCATAGGATCTAAGTAGATCTACAAGAAAAAAAATGTAGAAGGGAAAGTGGAAACACACAAAGCTAGACTTGTAAGGAAAGACTACACATAGAAAGAAGACATCAATTACGATAAGTCCTTTTCTTCAGTAGCCATGCTCAAGTCTATCCGCATAATCTTATCCATCACCGCTGCTCTTTATTATTATATCTGGCAATTGGATGTCAAGGAAAATTCTTAAATGACTATCTTGATGAGATCATTTACATGACTCAACCCACTGGCTATGTTGTCAAAGCAAAGGAGCAGAAAGTTTAAGATACATTTATGGAGTAGGTGTCTCGCTCATGGAATGAAAGATTCGATCAAATGATCAAGACTTTTGGATTTAAGCAAAACGATGATGAACCTTGTGTTTAAAAGTGTATAAAGGACAAAAAGGTGGTCTTCCTTATTTTGCATGTCGATGATATTCTACTTATTGGAAACGATTTAGGAGAATTGTCATCAGTTAAACTGTGGTTAGCTCAACATTTAGCATGAAGGACTTGGTTAAAGCTAGTTATATTCTTGGAATTCAAATCCTTAGGTATCGAAAGAATAAAACAATAGCACTATCTCATTCTCCATACATCGATAAGGTATTGGAATGTTTAGTAATGACCGATGCAAAGTTAAGTGTTCAGTCGACTGCATCAAGTTTTCATCTTTCTTTATATGACTGTCATAAGACAGTGGAAAAAAGAGAGCATATGAGTAAGGTTCCATATGCTTCGGCAGTTGGAAGCCTTATGTATACAATGCTTTGCACACGTCCAGATATCTGTTTCACAGTAGGAATGGTTAGTTGATATCAGGCGAATCCAGGTCTCAGGCATTGGCAAGTTGTAAAGCATATATAAAGGTGTCTTAAAAGAACCAGGGATTATATCCTTGTGTATTCTAGGGAGGACCATACTCTTGTTGGATACACAAACTCAGACTTCCAAAGATGTAAAGATTTGAGAAAATCAATGTTGGGAAATGTATTCGTTCTAAGCTGTAGAGCCATAGTATGGAGAAGTGTAAAACAAACTTGCACCACTGACTCTACTATGGAAGCCGAGTATATGGTTGCTTTTGAAGCAACGAAAGAAGTAATATGGCTTCGAAATTTTTTAATCGAACTCGAAGTTATTCCCGATATGGAAAAAGCTAAAACACTATATTGTGATAATAGTGCTGCAATAGCAAATACCAAGGAAATGAAAAGTCACAAGAGGACGAAACACATTGATTGGAAGTATCACTTGATACGATAGGTAGTAGCTGAAGGAATTGTAGATGTGATGAAATTAGCTTCTGAAAATAACCTTGTGGATCTGTTTACTAAGACTCTTGTAACTAGGAGTTTTAACAAACACATCGAGGATATGAGAATGCAAAACATGACACGTTTACATTATTAGGGCAAGTGAGAGATTGTTGGGAAATGTGCATATATTCTAATAAACATGTAATTATTTTCTATTTAATTGAATGATGAATAAATAAATAAAGTTAATTTCACATTTCACTATTATGTATTTTGTATTTATGTCTTTTATATTTTGCATGCATAGCAAAATTCTGACAAGAAAATATTAGCTTATTGATTGTCTAAAGTTCAAACTAAAGATAAGTGGAATTGTAAAGAACATTTTCATTGCGAGACAGACAACTTACTTTAGTAGATAATCTAAATGAGTCTATAATCCCGTAAAAGAATCAAAGTGAGCATTTGATTCAAATACTAAGAAGGATTATTATGTCGTCTACAATTCTAATTGGGGAGATGGCTAGTCTTGGCTATCGGAGCAATTGACTCCACAAGAAGAGACATAGATGTATTCATTGGTAGAATGTGTAATGCCCTAATTTTTTGTAATTTCAGCTTTTGTAATTTTGTGACATACAATGTCTATCTGCTTTAGTGGTTATGTGGTCTGGGTGTGTGTGAGAGGTCCTAAGTTTAAGCCATGTCTTGGGTAAATGTTGGTATTTTTCTAATTAAAGCCTTAACCCTGATCAGTAGGCTTTTATTTGACTGTTGGTAAAATGATATCAAAATGGGCCTGCTGGTCTGGTGGTTAAGTGGAGTGTTTGATTGCGTGAGGTCCTGAGTTCAATTCCCTGCTTTGGCATTATTTTTGGCATGATTAGGCAGAGGAGTTTGAGTGGCGATAGAATTCTGAGTAGTGGGGATTTTGTAGAGAGAATTAAGGGATGTGGTTTTGGGGGGAATCCTAATTTTTCAAAACCTCTCCACCCGTCTAACGACTTCTCCCTCCCTAAAGCTCTGTCGAATTTTCTCTATCACGTTTCTACTTTTTTTCTTTTCCTTCGTTTCTATCGAAACTCCCCTTGATTTTCCCCCTAAACTTTTCTTTTCTTTTGAGTTGTAGTGTCAATCAAGACTTGTGTGATTTCGATAAGTGTCTCATTATTCTCTCCTTTTTGAATGTTGAAGATGCAGGAACCTGATTCTGTTTCTTGGAATTTCTATTTTAGGCGAAGGGTTCTAAGTAGTAATTTTCGTCTTTCGATTCTGATAGTGTTGAGGAAGGCTCGCGGTTAATGATAAGTTGAGTTTGAGCTAGCGTCCATTTTGGGAAATCGTTAGTTTAATCTCTATAATGCTAAATCAAGGCTGTGCATACTGATTCGTAGGCTTTGGAATACTAAGGAGTGCAACTGCATAAAAAAGGATACAGGTGTGCACCCGAAAATGCAAAAATAGGGTTTCTACGAAAGCCAAAAACCTCACTATCGACGCCACACTATCGACGCCACACGGGCATGTGGTCACCCGTGTAGTAGGCCGTGTGTAAGGCTGTGAGCCACTACACAGCTATCTGATTGACGAGCCAGGCCGTACACGAGTGACACGGTCGTGTGATGGCTGGGCAGGGCTGTGTGCAACACACAGGCTCAACCAATTGGGTCGTGTGGGGCACAGATGTGTGGGATTCTGGGCCAGGGTGTGTGATTCACACGGCCAAGGCCATTTTGGGTCGTATGGGCCACACGAGTATGTAGGCCCACATGGGCAGGCCAAATGAGCATGTGAGCCCATTTTTCTGAAATGTTTTGTAAGGTTGCACGGGTCGCCCAAGTTGACTGTGAACTTATTAAGGGTCAGTAAGCAGTACTTAGACCCGTAGATATGTGAATTGATTATGTGAAATCCGTACTAAGCATGTATACTGATCTGAATGTATGTACTTTTAATTGAATAATAGCATGACATATTTTGTATGTTGCATTGCATCGGATTGGGTTAATGATATTTGGAAGAAGTATCTGAAAGGCTCTTAAGCATTATTTGCAATCATTGCAATTATCGATTATGTGCCACATTGATGCACAAAGATGGTGTGTAGAGATGGGTAGGTTGATTTTATCCCCACATGGTGTGTAGGGTTGGACGGAGTTGGTGTGTAGAGGTTGGTGGTAGGACTTTGCTATTCTGTTCTGATCTGCATACTTTGTCTGAAATGGGCTAAGGCCCTGGTATATATCTCATTCTGTATTTGAGTGGGCTAAAGTCCACACCGAGTTTGTAATGAGCTCAGACCTGAATTGTGAATATATGATGGTTTTCTAATATTATGCTGTGTGCATATTTTCTGTGGGATTACACACTGAGTTTACAAAAACTCACCCTTTTCTATTTAATTTGTTCAAGTAATCCCTAGCTTTAGACGGATTGGTGCAGTAGAGGACTCAATGGTGACTACTGCTTCTGCTTTACGAAAGACTCTCGATTTATTTATTTATTTTTTATTTATGGTTTTGATTATATTTGGGAAAGGCTTTGTGTAATTATGGCCTTTACAGTTTTCTGTTCAAATTTGAGATTTACAGCATGTACGATTTTACTGTTAGTAGTAGGAAAACTCGGGTTTTCAACACGAACAAACGATTTATCAAAATACACGCAAATTCACATATTATTTCAAAATCTTTCGCAACGTATAACGTTTTGAAAATGATTAATGATTGAAACAAACGACATATTTTAAAAGGTAGCCTAAGATAACGAAAAATAGTTTTACCGTAATTATGTTTTCTAAAGCACTATCATGTGACATCGTCAAATTCGGCCATAACATCTAGGCCGAGTTTGGGTGTTACATTTAGTGGTATCAGAGCCAAGTTACAAAACTCGGCTATGGATTTGGGATAAAAATTGGTTTTTAAGAAATGGTTTAAGTGATTCAAAATATTTTTGACAGAGTATATGGTACACTGAGTCTCCGACGCCGATCCTGTAAGTGTTCTGAAATTCTATCTAAATTTATCTGAAAATACTACTAGCATGCTTAAAACTGCCCTAGGTAGTATACTGTTCTGAAAACACTCTAGGTAGTGTAAATCGAAAACTGTAGTGAGACTGCGATTCGCGATAACAAATTCTAAACTCTTGATACTATCTGCATAAAATATCTGTTAATGAATATTAGGCGTAATTAAAGCATAAAAGCATTATCTGGATAAACTCTGAATTTACGATGAGTGCACAAGGTATCCGTGGATGGAGTACAAGAGGCCGTGGTAGAGGCCGTAGAGGGGCTCTAGGTGGGTCCTCATCATCTGGAAATCTACCTAATCTGGATACGAGCGAAATGCCAATCTCACCTGCTACAGGGATTGGGTCTCATGATCGTGTGGCTAGGGACGACACACTGTCCCAAGCCATGTTACTAATTTTGGAGAGGGTCACTGGGCTTAACACCAGATCTGGGGGCTGAGGGTCGGTTACGAAATGACTCCGGTCTAATGAGATTGAATTATTTAGGTGCATCACTAGAGTCGCCCCTAATGTGGCTTAATATTAGATGGAGGCCACGGAGAGGATTATAGATGACCTAGATTTCATCACCGAGCAGAAGATTAAGGGGGTTGCTTCTCTACTTCGCGATGAAGCTTACCAATGGTGGTTGGCGATTAAGGAGGGCACTCAGCCCGACCGACTGACTTGGGATTACTTTAGGATGGATTTCAGAGTAAGTATGTAGGAGCCAGCTATATCGATGCTAGGAGGCGTAAGTTTCTTAATCTCACACAGGGGGATCGTTTAGTGCCGAGTATGAAGTCGAGTTTCTGAGACTGAACTGTTATGCTCGGGATATGGTGGCGACCGAGTATGAGTGATGTGTTCATTTTAAAGATGGACTCAGGGATAATTTGCAAGTTTTGATAGCTCCACAAGGGAGCGTGAGTTTGCTACATTGGTTGAGAAGGCGAAGATCACCGAGGAGGTTAAGTGCGCTAAGCACCAAAACTGATAGAGAGGCAAGAATGTGAGGGAGTCAGAGCCCTCGAGTTCTGCAATGAGGTCTAAGAAGAAGGCGAGGTCTGATGGTCCAGTGAGAGTTGGGCCTCCTGTTACACCTACTGGGGTGGCGCTTTGTGGACACTGTGGTAGACGCCATCTGAGCTAGTGTTGGAGGATGATTGGGGCATGTTTGAGATGTGGCTCTACTGAGCATCATGTTAGGGATTGTCCGCTGAGAACTGATCAGATGCAAGCTACAGGTACTGGTACTGCAGCCACCAAGAGTAGTTCAGTAGTCACCTAGGGGCCGAGGTCAGGCCAGAAGTAAAAACAGTATGGGCCGAGGTCAGAGAGCACTAGGCAAAAGTGCTGGACTGACTGAGGCAAGCCAGCCTGCACTAGTTTATGCTGCTCATCACCGTGAGGACCGAGACGCTCCAAACGTGATCATAGGTATGTTTCTAAATTGTAATGTACCTTATTTGGCATTGATAGACATAGGCTCTACACACTCTTACGTAGCTAGTTCTGTGTCTGAAAAATTGGGGATTCTAGTTGAGAATACCTCGAGTGAGGTAACTGTTGTGAGTTCATTGGGGAAGTCTATCTGAGTGGGTAAATTATATAGAGACGTCCCGTTGGAGATTCAAGGGACAGTATTTTTTGGCTGATCTGATGGAGCTTCTGTTCAGGGAGTTCGATTTGATTCTAGGAATAGACTGGCTACTCAAACACCGAGTAAGTCTAGACTGTGCGACAAAAAGGGTTGTGTTGAGAATCGAGGAGGACAACGAGGTAGTGGTGATTGGAGAATGTTGAGACTTCATGACTAATGTTATTTCTGCATTAGTGGCAGAGAAATTAGTACAAAAAGGATGTGAGGCATTCCTGGCCTAATTAGTGTTTTTGATTCTAGAGACTCTTCGGTTAAAGACATCAGAACCATAAGGGATTTTCTAGATGTTTTTCCTGAAGAACTATCGGGTCTGCCTCTGAGCCAAGATGTGGAATTTTGGATTGAGCTCATTCTGTGTATAGCTCTGGTGTCTATTTCGCCCTACCGAATGGCACCGAAGGAGCTTACAGAGCTTAATGCTCAAATTCTAGAACTATTAGATCGTGGATTCATTCGTCCCAATGTGTCTCTATGGGGAGCACCGGTGTTGTTTGTGAAGAATAAATATGGGCCAATGAGGATGTGTATCGACTATCGACAGCTGAACAAGCTAACAATCAAGAACAAGTACCCACTACCAAGAATAGATGATCTATTTGACCAGTTCAGATGGGTATCTGTGTTCTCCAAGATTGATCTACAGTCAGAATACCATCAACTGAAGGTTAAGGAAGCCGATGTGCATAAGACGACATTCAGAACTCGGTATGGACATTACGAGTTCCTGGTTATGCCTTTTGGATTGACTAATGCACCAGCGGTATTCATGGATTTGATGAACCATGTGTTCCAGCCTTATCTGAACCAGATTGTGGTGGTGTTCATCAATGGTATCCTACTGTATTCCAAGACTGAGGATGAGCATGATGAGCATCTCAGAGTAGTACTGCAGACACTTCGAGAGGAACGGTTGTATGCGAAGTTCAGTAAGGTGAGTTTTGGCTTCAGGAAGTAACCTTTTTAGGACATGTGGTTTCTGCTGAGGGGATTCGGGTTGATCTTTATAAGATTGAGGCTATGTTGGATTGGAAATAGCTGAGGAATGTGTTTAAAATACGCAGCTTTCTGGGGCTAGCATGTTATTATTGACGCTTCGTAGAAGGGTTCTCCTTGATTGTGGCACCGTTAACCAAGCTTCTGCGCAAGGGAGTTCCCTTTGTCTGGACTGATAAGCAACAAGAGAGCTTCGAGAAGCTCAAATCTATTTTGACTCAGGTTCCAATTCTGATACAACCCGAATCTGGGAAGGATTTTATCGTATACAGTGATACGTTGCATGTGGGTCTGGGTTGCGTACTGATGCAAGATGGTAAAGTGGTAGCTTATGCATGTCAGCTCAAGATGCATGAGGCTAACTACTCGACACACGATTTGGAGTTGGCAGTGGTAGTCTTCACTCTAAAAATTTTGAGGCACTATCTGTATGGTGAAAAGTGACACTGATCACAAAAGCCTCAAGTATATCCTCACTCAAAAGAAGTTAAACCATAGGTAGCGTAGATGGGGGGAACTGCTTAAGGATTATAACTGCACCATCGAGTACCATCCTGGTAAGGCCAATGTGGTGGCAGATGCTTTGAGCCGTAGGGCGATGACTGATCTGAAAGCAATGTTTGCTCGACTCAGTTTATTCGATGATGAGAGTCTATTAGCGGAACTTCAGGTTAAGCCTACATAGATTGATTAGATTAGAAGTAAATAGATAGGGGATAAGTCGCTTGAGTTGAGGTTTCGTCAGGTTGAGAATAAGGATACTACTAATTTTGGGATTAACAGTGATGGGGCACTTTGTTTCCGCAGTCAGATCTGTGTACCGATTGATGAAGATTTAAGGTAGTCGATTCTGAGGGAAGCGCATAGTAGTCCCTATGCTATGCATTTCGGTTGGAATAAAATGTACTAAGATCTACGAGAGTTATACTGGTGGTCAGGGTTGAAGTGTAAGGTTACTGACTTTGTTGCTCGCTGTTTGACTTATCAGTAGGTCAAGGTTGAGCATCAGTTGCCTTCGGGGTTACTGCAGCCGGTAAAGATATCGATGTGGAAATGGGAGCGAGTAACGATGGACTTCTTTAGTGGGTTGCCTTTAACACTCACTAAGAAAGATTCTGTCTAGGTCACCGTGGATCGATTGACCAAATCTGCTCATTTCATTCCGGGCAGGATGGACTTTTCTCTCCAGAAATTGGCTAAGCTGTATATACCTAAAATAGTGAGACTGCATGGGGTTCCTATTTCGATCATCTCTGGTAGGGATCCTCGCTTCACATCTCAATTCTGAAAGAAGTTGCATGAGGTTCTAGGTTCAAGGTTGGACTTCAGTACTACTTTTCATCCTTAGACGGATGGTCAGTCGGAGAGGGTGATTCAATCATTGGATGATATGTTGAGGAGCTGTGCTATAGACTTTTGAGGCAGTTGGGAGGAGTATTTGTCATTGGCAGAGTCCGTCTATAACAACATCTATCAGTTTAGCATCTAGATGGCACCGTACGAGGCCCTGTATGGCTGTAAGTGCCGCATTCCCTTATGTTGGATTGAATTGGGGGAGCGACGTGTTCTGGGTCTAGAATTGGTTTCAGAAACTGAAGATAAAGTTTGCCTGATTCGAGATAGACTAAAAGCGGCATCTGATAGGCAGAAGTCCTATGCTAATCTAAAGAAAAAGGATATTGTGTATTTTGTGGAGGACTTAGTCTTTCTTAAGGTCTCGCCATGGAAGAAGATTCTGAGGCTCGGTCGCAAGGGTAAGCTAAGCCCTAGGTTCACTGGGCCGTACTGTAACAGTCCGAATTTGACCCTAATCAAAAGAGTGGTTTCGGGACCATGAATCCTAGTCCAAAAAATTTTTAAATATTATTTTCTATGTTAATTATATGTGAATTTGTATGTGTGAAAGTTTCGTATAAAAATTTGATTGTTTGTGTGCTTAATTAAATAAAAGGACTTAATTGCGTAAGTGTAAAAGCTATAAACTATAGTGAAAAGTACCCATTTGGTAGTGGCTTTTTAAAATGGAGTCCTAAAAGGGAATTAGCCCATTTTACATGATAGTGGGTGGAAGTGGTCTTAAATGACCTTAAGATATATGTTATAAATATTATAATTAAAACGTTAATATGGTAATTTGGTAAATAAATAATATATGTTATAATTACATAAAATAAAGCCAACATCATTTTGCTTCTCTCATGGATGAATATTAGAAAAAGAAGAAAGGCTTTGGTTCTTTTAATTTTCGACACTTCTAAGCTTAAATTCAAGGTATGTTTTCGGTCGATTTTGATAATTTTTACATTTTTGTAATCGTTGCTTTGAGAGCTTTAAAACCCACGTCTCAATTTCGTGAATTAATGATGTTTGTGTAAAATGCCATGGATGCTATGTTGAGTTTCATAATGTTTATGGTGTTAAATGGTAGATAGATAATTGATGAACATATTTTGTTCTTGAATTTTTGATGAATTTAGCTATATACGACTAAATTGAGAAAATAAATCTTTGAGGGGTTAAAATGCAAAATTAATGAAATGTAGGGACTTATATGACCATGGGGAAGATTCGGCCCTTAGGGATTGAGTTCAAATTATGTGTATTTTGTGTTTTGTGCAATAGGGATTAAATTGTAAAAGTTGTAAATGTTAGGGGAAAAAGGTAATTTGCCTATTTATGTGTTTTGGGACTAAATTGAGATGAAATGTGCTTGAATAAGCTTAATTTTAATATGTTTAGATCAAGAACAAAGAAAAACAGACTTGGATCGGGGAAAGGCGAAAGTTATCGAATAGCCGGTTCTTGTCTTCCGACGATATCCAAGGTAAGTCTATAAGCAATTTAATACCGTTAATATCGGTTATAACCTTGATTACATGCTGAAGTTTGAATTTATAAATATGAATTTGGCCAAAGCCGAATGTGATAGGTGATTTAATAATGAAATGTAGCTAAATGAAATTGAGTTTGATATGTTAAAGTGATATGAATTATGTGTGATACATGTGATATTGATAATATGTAATGTGTATGAGATGGTTTAATAATATCAATATTCGGGCTTCAAGCCTAGCAGGCCTTGTGTCGGTGAACTATATTGGGCTTATTTCCTAGTAGGCCTTGTGCCGGTGAACTATATCGGGCTTATTGTCTAGCTGGCTAAATGCCGATGATTAAATTTTGACTTCGGGTCTAGCAGGCTTAGTGCCGGTGTGTGATTCAGGCTGACGCCTAGCAGGTTTTATGCCAGTGAATTACAATTCTGAGCTTAGACTACAAAATGACTAAGTTATGGAACAAATTGAGTAAGCTTAAGCTCATGCAAATGAAATTTGTTAATTCTCCCATAAGGTATGTATTTTTCATACATATATGTTATATGTGATGTCAATGAGCAAATAAAATGATGAAATAAATATGTTGTACATTTGGTTGTTTGGATATGTGGATAAATCATGTTATTTGGATGTTGTTTATTTGAAAACATGAGAGTTGTTTAAAAGATGTTCAAGTATGTACATCTATATACATAGATATGTTTATATATATTCGGTTATATGAAATATTTTGTATATTCATTGGGTCATGTGAAATATATATATATGTGTTATCGGATATGTGAGATTGTATTTAGACATACTTTCGGTTATGGGGCTTACTTTATTTGTACTTGGAAGATGATATTCATTCATATATAGAAATACATATATATTTATTAAGTGATGAGTAGTTGATGAGTTCTACTTTTAAAGTAGATATTGATAAATATTTTGCTATATCTGAGACATTGGTATTCGGCTATGATAGCACATAAATGTTATATTATTTTATAAATGTTAAGAATTTGTTTGGTTTAACTTGATTGAATATTTAGCCAATTTGTTGAATTTGCTTAAGACTTACTAAGCTAAGTTAGCTTACTCCGTGTGTTCGTTACTCTGTTTTATAGATTTTGATCAAGCTACGAGCTCAGGGGATCGTCAACAAAGTCATCCACACTATCAATCTATTTTGGTACTTTTGAGTTTGATTTTTGGACTAAAGGCATGTATAAGCTAGATCATGTTTTGAGCTATGAGTTTTGGATGTTATATATACGTATTAGCCATGCGAAAATGGCTTATTATTAATGTCTTTAGCTTCAATGCTTTATTTTCTAAATTATGTTGTTTGTGTATTTCATATTTGGATTTTGAGTATGGTTATCATGTGAGTTGTTTATAAGCATGAATATATAGATATAAATATGATTTTTCATAAGGTAATCTTAAAAGCCTCAATATGTTTTGGGAGTTAAAATGAATGATTGTTGTATATGTTTGGGTTGGCATATTCGGTCAAGACATGTATGTATTCTTGTTAGTTTATAATTTGGTTATTTATTAGTGATAATTGTTATGTTTTGGTATGCATTTGATTATAAAAAAATAGAGTAATTCAGTTTGATCACTTGAGTACATTATAAGCATGTTTATATATAGATAATGTTAGTATTTGAGTTGTGCATGAATTGGATAAAAATTTTATATGGCATTTTGCTAGTTGGGTAATGTATGAGATAAGTGGCTAAATGAATTCATGATCATGCTTCAGTGGTTTATTTTAATGAAGTCAAATTAATGATATATGTGTGATCAAAATAGGGAGTGATAATGCCGAATTGTCTTGTGGTCATTTAGCCGTGTATACGCATACATAGAATGGTGAAGCAAAGTATTTAATTTAAGTTAGTATTCGGACATTATTTTAGGATGTTATGCTTATGTTTCGAGCTATGCGTTTTCATAAGCATGTATATATATATTGTTTAACTTCATGGCATGTTATTTCTTCGAAAATATTATGATTTACATGGTATGATTTTGTGTTAGAGTTTGGCTTTGCACTTGTGTTCGGTAATACCTTGTGACTCTATTCTGACGATAGATACAGGTTAATGGTGTTACATTTTATTGGTATCAGAGCTTACGGTTTAGTTGATTCTAGGATTATCGTAGCACGTGTGAGTCTAGCTATACATGCCTTAAATTATAATACAATAGTGTGGTGACTTCTGACATCTGAATTATGATTTTATATATAGTAAATGGATCCCGACAGAGCCATAGCTAATGATGATGAGAGCGTAGCGCATGATCTCGCTCATGGGTCAGCGTCGATAGACTTTTGACCTATCTCGAGTAGCCATGACGGGGAGGCTAAGCAAGCCTTCTACTAGATGATGAACGAATGGTTTACTCAATATGTCCGGACTAATCCGGCTGTGCAACAACCTTCACCCCCGAATAATTAATCTTCAATACCTATGGTACCTCCGATAGTAGATCCGATGAGATTTAGTAGGCCTCCTGTTGATAAAATCAGGAAACATGGGGCCGAAGAATTTAAAGCTAATGATGATGATGATGCGGAACGAGCTAAGCTGTGGCTTGATAATACTATCCGAGTGTTTGATGAGTTATCATGTACTCCAGAGGAATGTTTAAAATGTACAATATCATTATAGAGGGACACCGCATATCACTAGTGGAATACACTAGTATCGGTGGTTCCAAAAGAGAAAGTGACTTGGGATTTCTTTCAGACCGAGTTCCATAAGAAACATATCAGTCAGAGATTCATTGATCAAAAACAAAAGGAATTTCTAGAATTGAAATAGGGCCGAATGATCGTGACTGAGTATGAACGAAAATTTGTTAGACTGAGCCGATATGCCCGTGAATGTGTGTCAACTGAAGCCACTATGTGTAAAAGGTTTGAAGACGGTCTGAATGAAGATATTAAGTTGCTAGTCGGCATACTCGAGATTAAAGAGTTCGTGGTACTTGTCGAATGAGCTTGTAAAGCCGAAGAGGTTAGGAAAGAGAAAAGAAAAGCTAAAATGAAAGCTAGAGATATTCGTAAAAGATTATCAAGTAAGACTTTTAATTCTGTATCCAAGAAGTTCAAAGATGAATCTAGCCGACATAAAGCTACTTTAAACTTATCTAGACGAGACCGACCTCTTGTGGGTTCCCGAGCTACTTCGATGGCCAGTGTTGCTAATGTTCGTCCAATTGGGTTGAGTGCAAGCATTATGGTAAATGGCATTCTGGGAGTTGTAGATTTCGTGATCGGTCTTGCTTTAAATGTGGATCGTCGGATCATTTTATTCGGGAGTGCCCGATGCTAGCCGAGCAAAATACGACTCAGAATACAAGACTGAGTAATGTATCAGTGTGGCAGACCACCCAGGTATTCGGGAAATGTAAGTGGTAGTCAGAAAGGAACCAAAGACATTGCAGTTCAATCAGAGGCTCGTGCACCTGCTAGAGCATATGCTATACGTGCCAAAGAAGATGCTTCTTCCCTAGATGTTATTACCGGTACTTTCACTCTTTATGATACTACTGTGATTGCATTGATTGATCCTGGTTCAACTCATTCTTATGTGTGTGAAACTTTAGTATCCAGTAAGACTCTGCCTGTTGAGTCTACTGAGTATGTGATTCGTGTATCAAACCCCCTGGATCGATGTGTTCTGGTTGATAAAGTGAGTAAAAGTTGCCCGTTGATGATTCGGGATTCATGCTTCCCAGCTGATTTAATGTTGTTGCCTTTCGACTAGTTCGATATAATTTTGGGAATGGACTGGTTAACTTTGCACGATGCTGTTGTTAATTGCAAAAGAAAGAGCATTAATTTGAGATTTTAGAACGGTGAAATTATTCGGATTGAATATAATGACTTAAATGGGTTACCAGCAGTAATATCCTCGATGTTAGCTCGTAAGTATGTGAGAAAAGGGTGTGAAGCTTACTTGGCTTATGTGTTGGATAGTAAAGTGACTGAAAAGCAGATTGAATCCGCACCAGTTGTGTGTGAATACCCAGATGTGTTTCCTAAAGAATTACCAGGTTTACCACCAGTTCGAGAAATAGAGTTTGGCATTGAATTAGTACCGGGGACGACTCTGATTTCAATAACTTCGTATTGGATGGCACTTACAGAATTAAAAGAGTTGAAAGCACAGTTGCAAGAGTTAACAGATAGAGGCTTTGCACGACCGAGTTTCTCTCATTGGGGTGCACCAGTTTTATTTGTGAAAAAGAAAGATGGGACTATGCGAATGTGCATCCATTACCGATAGCTCAACAAGGTAACTATAAAGAATAAATACCCGTTGCCACGGATTGATGACTTGTTTGATCAGTTGAAAGGGGCTTCAGTGTTTTCAAAGATAGATTTGAGATCGGGTTATTATCAGTTTCGAGTCAGATATTCTGATGTGCCAAAGACTACTTTTCGAACAAGGTACGGACATTATGAGTTTTTGGTTATGCCTTTTGGACTTACTAATGCACCTACTATTTTTTATGGATTTGATGAATCAGATTTTCAGATAGTATTTGGATCGTTTTGTGGTAGTGTTTATAGATGATATTCTGATATACTCCAGAGATAAAACTGAGCATGCTGAGCATCTAAGACTGGTGCTACAAACTTTGCGAGATAAACATTTGTATGCAATGTTTAGTAAGTGTGAGTTCTGGCTGAATGAGGTCAGTTTTCTGGGTCACGTTGTTTCAGCGTCAGGAATTCGAGTTGATCCTAATAAAATATTAGCTATACTTGATTGGAAACCACCAAGAAATGTTTCTTTAGATTCGAAGCTTTCTGGGACTTGCTGGTTACTACAAACAATTTGTGAAAGGTTTTTCTATAATAGCTACCCCGTTGACAAAGCTATTACAGAAAGACGTTAAATTTGAATGGTCAGAAAAGTGTCAGAAAAGTTTCGATCAGTTGAAAGCTCTTTTGACCGAAGCTCCAGTGTTAGTTCAGCCTGAATCGGGTAAAGAATTTGTTGTTTATAGTGATGCATCTTTGAATGGTTTGGGTTGCGTTTTAATACAGGAAGGCAAAGTTGTAGCTTATGCTTCGAGACAATTGAAGCCTCACGAAAGAAATTAATCGACACATGATTTAGAGCTAGCAACCATTGTGTTCACGTTAGAGATATGGCGTCATTATCTGTTTGGTGAGAAATGTCATTTTTATTCAGATCACAAAAGTTTGAAGTATTTAATGACACAAAGAGATTTGAACCTGAGACAACGCAAATGATTAGAACTGTTGAAAGATTACGAGCTAGTGATTGACTATCATCTGGGGAAGGCTAACGTTGTTGCAGATGCTTTAAGTCGAAAGTCATTATTTGCTCTTCGTGCGTTGAACACATATATGGCTATGTCTAGTGATGGTTCGATAGTAGTCAAATTAAAAGCAAGATCGTTGTTTATTCAACAAATTAGCGATGCTTAGAAAGTTGACAAAGATTTGTTGGCAAGACGAGTTCAGTGTGAAAGTAATGTTGAATCAGAGTTTTGAATAGATGAGAATGATTGTTTGAAGTTCAAAGACCGACTGTGTGTTTCGAGAAATTTAGAATTGATTCAGATGATATTGAATGAAGCTCACAGTACCCGATTGTCTGTACATCCGGGTAGCACAAAAATGTATAATGATTTGAAATAGTTCTATTGGTGGCCTGGTATGAAACGAGACATATCTGAATTTGTCTCGAAATGCTTAGTTTGTCAAAAAAGCCAAACATCAGATGCCTTCTGGGTTACTTCAGCCGATCATGATACCTGAATGGAAATGGAATAGAATTGCTATGGATTTTGTATTCGGTTTGCCGATGACACCGAGCAAGAAAGATGCAATTTGGGTTATAGTGGATAGACTAACCAAATCAGCTCACTTTGTTCCAGTTCGTACGGACTATTTGCTTGATAAGCTTGCTGAGTTGTATGTATCTCAAATTGTGAGATTACATGGTGTGTCGATTTCCATTGTTTCGGACAGAGACCCGAGATTCACATCATTCGGAAGAAATTGCAAGACACTTTAGGTACCAAACTACACTTTAGCACAGCTTTTCATCCGCAGACAGATGGTCAATCCGAACGAATCATTCAGATACTTGAGGATATGTTGAGATGTTGCATCCTCGAGTTTGAAGGTACGTGGGAATGATACTTACCTTTGATTGAATTTTCTTACAACAATAGTTTTCAATCTAGTATTAAAATGGCACCCTGTGAAGCTTTGTACGGTCGTAAATGTCGTACACCTTTGTACTGGACTGAGCTCAGTGAAAACAAGATACACGGGGTTGATATGATTAAAGAAACTGAACAGAAAGTGGCAGTGATCCGTAATAGTCTGAAAGTTACATCAGATCGCCAAAAGTCATACGCGGAATTGAAACGCAAAGACATTGAGTTTCAGGTTGAAGACCGGGTATTCTTGAAAGTTTCTCCGTGGAAGAAAGGACTTCGATTCGGTCGAAAAGGCAAATTAAGTCTGAGGTTCATCGGACCGTATGAGATTATCGAACGTGTTGGGCCTATCGCTTATAGATTAAAGTTTCCCTCTGAACTAGAAAAGATACACAATGTATGTCATGTTTAGATGCTTCGTTGATATAGATTTGATCCGTCGCATGTGATTGCCTTGTCTGAGATTGAAATCCGATCTGATATGACACATGAGGAGGAACCGATTCGTATCTTAGCTCGTGAAGTGAAAGAGTTGAGAAACAAGAAAATTTCGTTAGTAAAAGTATTATGGAATCGGCATGGAATAGAAGAGGCTACATGGGAGCCTGAGGATTCAATGAGACAACAATATCCGACTTTGTTTAACGGAAAGATTTTCGGGGACGAAAATCCCTAAGGGGGAGAGTTGTAACAGTCTGAATTTGACCCTAATCGAAACAGTGGTTTTGGGACCACGAATTCGAGTCTGAAAAATTTTTAAATATTATTTTTCGTGTTAATTTTATATGAATTTGTATGTGTGAAAGTTTCGTATAAAAATTTGATTGTTTGTGTGCTTAATTAAATAAAAGGACTTAATCGCGTAAAGCGTAAAAGTTATAAACTATAGTGAAAAGTACCCATTTGGTAGTGGCTTTGTAAAATGGAGTCCTAAAAGGGAAATTAGCCCATTTTACATGATAGTGGACGGCAATGGTCTTAAATGACCTTAAGATATATGTTATAAATATTATTATTAAAAGGTTAATATGGTAATTTGGTAAATAAATAATATATGTTATAATTACATAAAATAAAGCCAACATCATTTTGCTTCTCTCATGGCCGAATATTAGAAAAAGAAGAAAGGCTTTGGTTCTTTTGATTTTTGACACTTCTAAACTTAAATTCAAGGTATGTTTTCGGTCGATTTTCGATAATTTTTACATTTTTGTAATCGTTGCTTTGAGAGCTTTAAAACACATGTCTCAATTTTGTGAATTGATGATGTTAGTGTAAAATGCCATGGATGCTATGTTGAGTTTCATAATGTTTATGGTGTTAAATGATAGATAGATAATTGATGAACATACTTTGTTCTTGAGTTTTTGATGAATTTAGCTATATACGGCTAAATTGAGAAAATAAATCTTTGAGGGGTTAAAATGCAAAATTAATGAAATGTAAGGACTTATATGACCATGGGGAAGATTCGGCCCTTAGGGATTGAGTTCAAATTATGTGTATTTTGTGTTTTGTGCAATAGGAATTAAATTGTAAAAGTTGTAAATGTCAGGGGTAAAATGGTAATTTGCCTATTTATGTGTTTTGGGACTAAATTGAGATGAAATGTGCTTGAATGAGCTTAATTTGAATATGTTTAGATCAAGAACAAAAAAAAAAATGGACTTGGATCGGGAAAGGCGAAAGTTATCGAATAGCCGGTTCTTGCCGTCCGACGATATCCGAGGTAAGTCTATAAGCAATTTAATACTGCTAATATCGGTTATAACCTTGATTACATGCTGAATTTTGAATTTATAAATATGAATTTGGCCAAAGCCGAATGTGATAGGTGATTAAATAATGAAATGTAGCTAAATGAAATTGAGTTTGATATGTTAAAGTGATATGAATTATGTGTGATACATGTGATATTGATAATATGTAATGTGTATGAGATGGTTTAATAATATCAATATTCGGGCTTCAAGCCTAATAAGCCTTGTGCCGGTGAACTATATCGGGCTTATTGCCTAGCAGGCTAAATACCGGTGATTAAATTTCAGACCTGGGGTCTAGCAGGCTTAGTGCCGGTGTGTGATTCAGGCCGATGCCTAGCAGGTTTTATACCGGTGAATTACAATTCTGAGCTTAAACTACGAAATGATTAAGTTATGGAACAAATCAAGTAAGCTTAAGCTTATGTAAATGAATTTTGTTAATTCGCCCATAAGGTATGTATTTTTCATACATATATGTTATATGTGATGTCAATGAGCAAATAAAATGATGAAATAAATATGTTGTACATTTGGTTGCTTGGATATGTGGATAAATTATGTTATGTGGATGTTGTTTATTTGAAAACATAAGAGTTGTTTAAAAGATGTTCAAGTATGTATATCTATATACATAGATATGTTTATATATATTCGGTTATATGAAATATTTTGTATATTCATTGGGTCATGTGAAATATATATATGTGTTATCGGATATGTGAGATTGTATTTAGACATACTTTCGGTTATGGGGGCTTACTTTATATGTACTTGGAAGATGATATTCGGTCATATATAGAAATACATATATATTTATTAAGTGTTGAGTATTTGATGAGTTCTACTTTTAAAGTAGATGTTGATAAATATTTTGCTATATACGGACATTGGTATTCAGCTATGATAGCACATAAATGTTATATTATTTTATAAATGTTAAGAATTTGTTCGGTTTAACTTGATTGAATATTTAGCCGATTTGTTGAATTTGCTTAAGACTTACTAAGCTAAGTTAGCTTACTCCGTGTGTTCGTTACTCTGTTTTATAGATTTTGATCAAGCTACGAGCCCAGGGGATCGTCAACGAAGTCATCCACACTATCAATCTATTTTGGTACTTTTGAGTTTGATTTTTGGACTAAAGGCATGTATAAGCTAGATCATGTTTTGAGCTATGAGTTTTGGATGTTATATATATGTATTAGCCATGCAAAAATGGCTTATTATTAATGTCTTTAGCTTCAATGCTTTATTTTCTCAATTATGTTGTGTGTGTATTTCATCTTTGGATTTTGAGTATGGTTATCATGTGAGTTGTTTATAAGCATGAATATATATATATAGATATCATTTGTCATAAGATAATCTTAAAAGCCTCAATATGTTTTGGGAGTTAAAATGAATGATTGTTGTATATGTTTGGGTGGGCATATTCGGTCAAGACATATATGTGTTCTTGTTAGTTTATAATTTGGTTTTTGTTAGTGATAATTGTTATGTTTTGGTATGCATTCGGTTATAAAAAAAATAGAGTAATTCAGTTTGATCACTTGAGTACATTATAAGCATGTTTATATATGGATAATGTTAGTATTTGAGTTGTACATGAATTGGATAAAAATTTTATATGGCATTTTGCTAGTTGGGTAATGTATGAGATAAGTGGCTAAGTGAATTCATGATCATGCTTCAATGGATTATTTTAATGAATTCAAATTAATGATATATGTGTGATCAAAATAGGGAATGATAATGCCGAATTGTCTTGTGGTCATTTAGCCATGTATATGCATACATAGAATGGTGAAGCAAAGTATTTAATTTAAGTTAGTATTTGGACATTATTTTAGGATGTTATGCTTATGTTTCGGGTTATGCGTTTTCATAAAGCATGTATATATATTGTTTAACTTCATGGCATGTTATTTCTTCGAAAATATTATGATTTACTTGGTATGATTTTGTGTGAGAGTTTGGTTTTGCACTTGTGTTCGGTAATACCTTGTGACCCTATTCCGGCGATGGATACGGGTTAAGGGTGTTACACATACCGTATTCTGAAACGAGTGGGGCTGGTTGCATATCGGTTGGAGCTTCCTCCAGAGTTAGAATGCATTCATGATGTGTTCCACGTCTCAATGTTGAGACGCTACCGCTTTAATCCCACGCATGTGGTTTCTATTGAGGACATTGAGGTTAGACCAGATCTAACGTTTGAAGAGGAGCCGATCCAAATCTTGGATTGCTACATTAAAGTCCTGCAAAGGAAGTCTATCCCCTTAGTGAAAGTGCTATGGCGGAATGATAGCACTGAAGAGACCACTTGGGAGCTGAAGGATTCGATGCGTCAGCATTATCCTCACCTTTTTGTTCAGGTAAAATTTCAGGATGAAATTTTCTTTTAGGGGGGTAGAGTTGTAACGCCTTAATTTTTTTTATAATTTTAGCTTTTGTAATTTTGTGACACACAATGTCTATCTGCTTTAGTGGTTATATGATCTGGGTGTGTGTGAGAGGTCCTAAGTTCAAGCCATGTATTGGGTAAATGCTAGTATTTTTCTAATTAAAGCCTTGACCCTGATCAATAGGCTTTTATTTGACTGTTGGTAAAATGATATCAGAATGGGCCTGCTGGTTTGGTGGTTAAGTGGAGTGTTTGATTGCATGAGGTCCTGAGTTCGACTCCCTGCTTTGGCATTATTTTTGGCACGATTAAAGGGAGGAGTTTGAGTGGCGATAGAATTCTGAGTAGTGGGGATTTGGTAGAAAGAATTAAGGGATGTGGTTTTGGGGGGGGAATCCTAATTTCCCAAAACCTCTCCATCTGTCTGACGACTTCTTCTTCCCTAAAGCTCTGCTAAATTTTCTGTCATGTTTCCATTTTCTTTTTTCTTTTCCTTCGTTGCTGCCGAAACTCCCCTAAGTTTTTCCCCCTAAACTTTTCTTTTCTTTTGAGTTGTAGCGTCAATCAACACTTGTGCAATTTCGGTAAGTGTCATGCTATTCTCTTCTTTTTGAATGATGAAGATGCAGGAACCTGATTCTGTTGCTTGGAATTTCTGTTTTAGGCAAAGGGTTCTGAGTAGTAATTCCCGTCTTTCGGTTTTGATAGTGTTGAGAAAGGCTCGCAGTTAATGGTAAGCCGAGTTTGAGCTAGCGTCCTTTTTGGCAAATCATTAGTTTAATCTCTATAATGCTAAATCAAGGCTGTGCATACTGATTTGTACGCTTTGGAATACTTAGGAGTGCAACAGCATCGAAAACGATACAAGTGTGTACTCGAAAACACTAGAAAACAAGGTTTCAACAAAAGCCGCAAACCTCACCGTCGATGACACACGGGCGTGTGGTTGCCTGTGTGGTAGGTCGTGTGCAAGGTTGTGAGCCACTACATGGCTGTGTGATTGACGAGCCAGGACGTGCGCCAGTGACATGGCCGTGTGATGGCCGGGAGGGCCGTGTGCGACACACGGGCTCAATCGATTGGGTCGTGTGGGCCACACGGGTGTGTGGGATTCTAGGCCCACTATAGCAAAACAGACTTTCAGCGGCGTTTTTAGTGGCGTTTTAAAGAAAAACGGTGCAAATATTATACATTAACGGCGTTTAAAAGAAAACGCCGCTAAAAAATGAGCAATAGCAGCGTTTATTTACAAAACGCCGCTAAAAAGGATATATATAGCGGCGTTTATTTACAAAACACTGCTAAAAAGGATATATAGCGGCGTTTATTCGTAAAACACCACTAAAAGTCTAAGCATTAGCGGCGGTTTTGGAAAAACAGCGCTAAAAGTCTAAGCATTAGCGGCGCTTTTGGAAAAACGCCGCAAATAATTTTAAAGTTTTTTTGGATATATATGACTGATTGTTTTTATATTAATATATTAAATAATTTCATATATAATTGTAAAAGAGATAACATTAATTTTAATACATTAAAATTATGATTCTAGTTTAAATTATTTAAGAGAAAAATATTTGTTAAAAATGAAAAAAATATTAAATAATTTCTTATATAATCGTAAAAGAGATAGTATTAATTTTAAAATATTGAATTAATTCTCATGATAATTTGGGGGTTATGGTTTAGCATATATAGTTTAGGGTGTAAGGTTTAGGAGTTACTATTTTAATGTTTACGGATTATGGTTTATGATTTGCGGTTTAAGGTTTAAGGGGGATGTGTTAGGGTTTCATGGGTTAAAAGTTAGGGTTAATAGATTTAAAGGTAAATGGTTAAGGGTTTGGGGTTAATATGTTAAGGGTTAGGGTTAGGGTTTTATGGTTTATGTATTTAGGGTTTATGGGATAGAGGATAGGGGTTATAGGATTAGATTAAATTAGTGTCTTTTAATTTATATTTTAAATAATTTCTTATATAATTGTAAAAGAGATAACATTAATTTTAATACATTAAAATTATGATTCTAGTTTAAATTATTTAAGAGAAAAATATTTGTTAAAAATGAAAAAAATATTAAATAATTTATTATATAATTGTAAAAGAGATAGTATTAATTTTAAAATATTGAATTAATTTTCATGATAATTTGGGGTTATGGTTTAATTTAGGGATATAGTTTATAGATTAATCTTTATAGTTTAGGGTCTAGAGTTTATGTTTTAGGGTTTAAGGTTTAGGATTTAAGATTAAGGGTTAGGTTAGGGTTTAAATTTGAGTTTATAGTTTAGTTTTTATTATTTTAGAGTTATAGGGTTTTGGGTTTAGTGCTTAAACCATATTGAATAATAAAGTTAGAGTCTTAGTGTTTAGGGATTTAAGTATTAGGGATTTTGATAAAATAGATAAAAATTATATTATTTTAGGGTTTAGGGTTTAGATTAGATTATTTCTTTAATTACTTACGCAATGTAATATATATATGAGTTAAGGTGTATAATTTAGGGGTTAGGTTTTAGGTATGAGAAATTAAATTATAAAACTGTACAAATTAAACATATTGTTAGAAACAAAACAAAATTAATTTAAAGGAATCTAATAAATAATTAAATTAAAAAAAATTTAATATTGAAGGTATTAGCGGCGTTTTTGAGCAAAAACGCCGCAAAAAGCAAATTACTAAACAAAACGACGCTGTTTACTTGGGAATTTAGCGGCGCAAGCCATAAAACGCAGCAAATGAGTAGTAATAGTGGCGTTTTTTTCCAAAACGCCGCAAAAAGAAATTAAATTAAATTGAAACGGCGCCTCTTTTATTTTCTCAATTTTCTCTCAAAATTTACTCCGCTCCTCTCCTTTTCGTCTAGGTCTTCTCCTTTTCGTTCACTTAACCTTTCCCAACAGATTTCTCCTTTTCGTGCTCTTCCCCTTTCCCAACAGGTAATCCCCCCGTTTCTTTCTTCCCTCCTTTTGGTTTTTCTTTTTCCTTTTCTTTATATTTGTCTTTATTATTTTTCCCTTTCTCATGTTGATTCTTAGATGGTGAGAAATGAAATGGGTATCCTTAAAAAGCTTGCTTTCTAATTTGGAGGCTCTAATAGTTTACTGTTAATTGTTTATTTAGATCCGGTCATTCTAGTAGCGATCTCGTCCAAGATAAGCAGTTCAAAGAAGGCAAAATTAGAGACGAAATTTAAGGGATTTGAGTGGCCTGTTGATGAACTTAAGGTGTTCATGGAAGAGGATTCGAGGAACTCTAACGGAGGTAGCTGGATTTGATCAAAAGGTAAGATTATATTTGTTGTTGTTTTCCTTGTTCATTTTAGTTGCTTCTGCAATTATCAATGGGTCAGCAACAGTGGAGAAGGTTGGGATATATGAGCTGAAGAAAGGTGATCTGAGTGTTAAATTCACCAACTGGGGTGCAACTATTGTTTCAGTCTTCCTCCCTAACAAATATGGTCTGTTTCTTTCTCTTCAACTTTACCCTTTGGATTTTATTTTTCTCTCCAAAACACTTCCAAACTTGAAAACCTTTGGATTGTTTCTTCATGTCTTCTTTAAGTTTCAGCTTTTTGTTCTTCACTTATTTCAAACTTTCCCTCATAATTTTCAGGTAAAATGGGTGATATTGTTCTGGGATATGATTCTGTCAATGACTACAAGGTAAATCTTGTTTCTCTCTTGTTCCTTTCGTAATATTAAAATGGAAGGAAAAAAAAAAAAAAAAAGGTAGATAAAGCGACATTATTAATGTAAGCATCTTTTCTTTTCAACATACATGTGAAGGTGGATAAAATCATTTCTCACTTTTGTTTCACCTATTGTCATTTTCCATGAATATTGGTATCATATATATATATATATATATATATATATATATACAAGATTTTCATTGCTGTCTCTATGTGTAGATAAAATTTCTAAAGTGGGTCATGATTGATTGGTATCCCCTCTAAGAATCATAAAAAGATAAAAGGTTACAGCTGGATATGTCATATAATCTGCTCATTAAGTAAAAATTTTTCTTTTGAAAGAAGCTGGCTGCATATAACATGAATTATTTAAATGGCAAGCAGGCTTGTTCTTTTATTTTCGCTATTTTTATTTATATCATATTAATTATTTTATTATAAGCACTGCTATATAGACTTGAAAAGTCAAATCTTTTCTTTTGAAAATTATATTATTGACTCTAGTACTTGGCTTGTATTGTTTTAAATAAGATAAAACTTTAAAAACTCAGTCTACAAAATCTCTTATTTTTTATTGTATTCACACATGTAAGACGAAAAAGAATTATATAAAAGTGTGATTACACGTAAGGTTTTTGTTTACTGGATATTTACTTTTGCCTAAATGTTTGTTTTTATTTGTACTCAACTCACATTTCCTTTTTCTCTTGTAAAGTTTTTGTCCAACAAGTGGTTTGGTGCGCTTATTTTCAGTGGGATTTTATTTAGAAGAGTCTTCTCATAAAGGTAGTCATTTATAAATTCTTTTTGCTCCCTAAAGGTGCTAGTGTCCTGCCTGTAAAGGGCATAATATAAACAATAATAGATTATTGTTGTAGAAATGATTTTGCTGTATTTTTATGACCAGCTTAATACTAGTTGGTAAGAACTTTATTATTACCTTGAAGCTGGTATCATGTTAGGTGAATCTCACCTTTTTTACAAGCAAGGTACAATTAGATATGATAAAAAATTGGTTATTATATTTGGTGCTTATGATAATTGTTTCTATTATAATTCTTTAACTACAAAATTAGCCTCTAACTATATCGTTTTTATCACTTAAGTACTTTAAATTTTTTTACTGACTTCGAATTAATTGAATTGACATGAACATAATATACATATGTGTATGTATAATAAAAGTTGCAACCAAATTTTCAAGTGTCGAGCAAGAACATCTCCACCAGCTTTTTATTCAGGTCTACCCTTTTGTGTTTTAGTATTATTTGGGCTTAGCTTTCTGTTGATTTTGGGGGTAGAGCTTTTAAGGACTACTTTTAACTGATACTGATCTTGGTGCTAATTTATGGCAAATTTTCAAGTCATTACCTCTTTACATGGGAATATAGAGGTATGCATTGTCTTTCAGTTATCATACCTTCTTTTTTTCAGTTTTTGTAATATTTTAATACCCTTGAATTTTGTTTTCTTTTCTCTATTTGTTTCTCGAGAAAATTACCTAACTTTTTTCTTTTTTTGAAAATCTACGTGAGCTTAAAAGTGAGTATCTTCTATCTAGATTTCCAATCTTTGATAGATTTATTATAGTTATGTTTTTCTATTTTTCAATCATTTGTTGTTAATTTTGTGTGGATTTGGTTAGATTGGATCTACTTGGGGGGTTGAGTTGGCATTTTTAATGTGTTTGATTTGATGGGTATATGATTTTGAACTGTTTCTTTTATTAGAAAGTTCTGTTTACACATCCTTTTAACAATAACAATGTCCGTGTAATCATAGATTCTTGATATTAATGGGTGTAACACTGGTGATTTCTGGTCAACCAACGTAATTTTTTATCTTTCTTTTTCTTTGTTTTTTTTTTTTGGTTTTTCTCTTTGGCATTTCATCATTCATCTGTTATGCATTGCCTTCTTGTTTTTTGTTATTGTCCAATGCATGAAAAATGAACACAAGGGAATCATTATCATATATATACACAAATATATATACATATATATGTATATGTATATGTATATGCATGTACAAAGATCAGGGAGAACATCATGGAATGCATCTAAGACTGTTAGGACAAAAAAGAATTGGGATCTTTGTTTCATTTATTAAACCGATATTGATTTGATTTTGAGGATTTTTTTTTCCTTCCTTTTTTGAGAATTTAGATTCTTACATTTTGAGCTTCAGTTAGCAGAATCTGGAAATGATTAAAAGGTTTGTCCGGGTAAATCTCTCTTTACTTCAAAGCAATTACTACAATTTCTTCGAGTTTAAAGAGTCTTATGTCAAGATTCTTAAACTTCCATAAATGGTTTCTCATTCCATTTCTGATTTTGAATTTATAAGTTAGAGGTGGGAAATTGGAACCTTTTCACTTTTAGGATAAGCTTTCACTTTATTTTCCCTGTAAATGTTGGAAAGCTTTTACTTTTACTCATTTACAAAATTCCATTTTGTGAAGATATATCCCATTTTTTGGTTGTACAAAGTGTTATAGTTGAAAATGGATGATTTTTGTATATTTGGAAATGAATTTATGTAACACCAAGAAAATAATTTAGGTTTCGGGAGAGCTAGTGTAAAATAGGTTACCTTGGGTATTGAACACGAATTTGGTGAAAGTATCACTTATAGGACATCTGTTGGATAAATGATTTTGTCATTAGATATGGTGTTATAATATCTTTTTCCTTGGAATGAAATTTGTTTCTTGTGCATGTTCTACTAAGTGTTAAGGCTTTTATAATCCTATTATTATTATTATTTTCTATGGTATTAAATTAGTCATCATTTAACTCCTTCCTATGGGACTATAATTTCTTTGGTGCTCCATCTTCCTTTTCTTTTAAAAGTAGGTGATAACAATTTCAACTATTAATGTAGTGAATGTGGTCATGGAGAGTGAGGGTTAAGGAGGGAAACACTAGTGTTGATCATTTAAAAGCACATCATTTTGTTTGATGCATTAAGATCTTGATTAATCATTTGTGGAAGCTGTCGTTTATTTTGATGTCAAATCTATACAGATTCTATCTACTATGGTGAACTGATGTGTTCCTTGTAACCTATCTTGTTAAACTGTGACTTTCTGGTGAAAGTTCAACTGAATTAGAACAGTTGGTTAGTTGCATTTTATTAACCTTATTTTGTTAGTTGTTGCTTTTGTCTAGGAACTACTTTGTGGCATGTTGGTAACTTAGTTGAGGAAGCATTATTCTCTTTGGAAATCCTTTTGTCTAATATGAGAATCTATTGTAGCTATTAAATCAGTGTTTTGATAGTATAGTTATTTAATTGAGTTTATAATTGAGGTTATCTTGGAAAATTCCTAGTTTGCTAAAATCAACTTTCTCTGTAGTCCATTCCAAGTTCCCGATACCTTTATATGGTCCTTTCCTTTTCATTTTTGAACAACATTTAAGAGGCACTGCGCCTAGATGCTTATAATTCTTTCGAGCTTCCGTGTATGTCTTTTATACAACTCTTTGTAGTTTGTATTAGACTTGATATTTTGGTAATTTATGTTTTTAAAGTGGCTTTCAAATTATAAGTTTGTGAATGATTCTTATCTTAATTTCTCATTTTCTGTTCGGATGTAATTTTCTGGTTCTATATTTTAGACATGTACTCCCCTTGATGCTCTATTGCAATAAAAACTTAAAATGTTATTTTCTTTTAGCCCTAACCGCATATTGAACTGATTTACCCATATTGGATAAACTTAATTTATATTAGTGGGGTGCATCAAGGAAGAAATTTTAGAGATAGAAATAGGCTTCCATGAGGAGTTCTTCTATAGATTTTGAACCATGTGGAATTGTTTGAGTCATTTCATTGGTAATAGATTTATCTTTAACGTAATATTCACATTGCTACACCTCATTGTAGGTAAATGATCCACTAGTTCGAAATTCACAAGAATCTTTCATGATGGGGCAGCCAGAATGGTGAGTAACCCTTTTTTGTTTACCAACATTTGTTAAATGTACATAGACAATGATACATTTTGAGTTCCAATATCTGACATGATAGATGATATAAATCCACGGTACAACCATTTTCACAAAGTCCACATTTCGGATTAAAGAATCTTCATTATCATCTTTTTCATTGTCACCGTTCTTCATTACCAATATCTTGATTGCAGTCCGGTGGTGATTCTTTGCTTAAGTTAGTGTATGAGTTGAAGCAGACGACAATCTTTTCAGGATTTGCGTCACTTAATGATTATGTCGAGCAAAGAACTACTGAGTTTAACCAACAAGCAGAGAGAGTAGATCGAATGTTGGCCAGGATCGAAGAAGAGGCTACAACAAGCCTCAAGGAGCTTGAATTTTATTTTTTTTTTGGTTTAAATGTTATGGGCTGAAAAATTTTTAATTTTACTATTTTTCCCTTAATTTTTTATAATATTTTAATCTTATTCTTTTTTTATAATATTTTATTTTTTTTATTTTTCATGACTTTTAGTGGCGTTTTCAGAAAAAGCGCCACTAAAGGTCAAGCTTTTTGTGGCATTTTTAGAGAAAGCGTCGCTAAAAGCCCTGATTTTTAGCGGCGTTTAAGGGAAAAGCACCGCTAAAAGTCTTGACCTTTAGCGGTGTTTATGGGAAAAGTGTCGCTAAAAGTCTTGGTGGCATTTGTGGAAAAGCGTCGCTAAAAGTCATGACCTTTAGCGGCGTTTGTGAAAACGCCGCTAAAAGTCATTACCTTTAATGGCGTTTGTGGGAAAAGCACCGCTAAAAGTCATGATCTTTAGCGGCGTTTTTTCCTCATAAATGCCACTAAAGTTTGCGTTTGTTTTAACGGCGTTTTTTGCGGCACTTTCGAAAGAGCCACAAATACTATTAGTGGCGCTTATAAACGCCGCTAAAAGCCTAAAAAAACGCCTCTAAAAGTCTGTTTTTGTGTAGTGGCCAGGCCATTTGGATCAAGGCCAATTTGGGTCATATAGGACACACAAGCGTGTGGGACACACAAGCGTGTGGGACACAAAGCGTGTGGTCCATACAAGCATATGGGCCCACACGGACAGGCCATATGGGCGTGTGAGCCCATTTTTCTAAAATTTTCTGTAAGGTTGCACGGGTCGCCCAAGTCGACTGTGAACCTATTGAAGGGTCGGTAAGACATACTTAGACCCGTAGATATGTGAATTGATTATGTGAAACCCGTACTAAGTATGTATATTGATCTGAATGTATGTACTTTTAATTGCATAATAGCTTGACTTCCTTTGTATGTTGCATTGCATCGGGGTGGGTTGATGATATTTGGAGGAAGTATCTAAAAGGCTCTTAAGCCTATTATCTGGCAGCTTAGCTGCAATTATCTGATTATGTGCCACATTCGGTACAGCATGGTGTGTAGGGATGGGTGGGTTAGTTTTATCCCTACATGGTGTGTAGGGTTGGACGGAGTTGGTGTGTAGAGGTTGGTGGGTAGGTCTTTTCTATTCTGTTCTGATCTGCATACTATGTCTAAAATGCGCTAAGGCCCTATTATATATCTGATTCTGTATTTGAGTGGGCTAAGGTCCACATCGATTCTGTAATGGGCTCAGACCCGAACTGTGAATATATGATGGTTTTCTAATATGATGCTGTGTGCATGTTTTCTGTGGGGATTACACACTAAGTTTGCGAAAACTCACCCTTTTTTGTTTAATCTGTTTAGGTAATCCCCAGCTTTAGACGGATTGGTGCAACGGAGGACTCGACAGTGACCAATGCTTCTGCTTTACGGAAGACTCACAATTTTTTTATTTTAATTATATCTGGGAAAGGTTTTGTGTAATTATGGCCTTTACGATTTTCTATTCAAATTTGGGATTTGCAACATTTACAGTTTTACTGTTAGTAGTAGGAAAACTCGGGTTTTCAACACGAACAAACGATTTATCAAAATACACGCAAATTCAAAAATTATTTCAAAAGCTTCCGCAATGTATAACGTTTTAAAATTGGTTAATTATTGAAACAAACGACACGTTTTAGAAGGTAGCCTAAGATAAACGAAAAATAATTTTACCGTAATTATGTTTTCTAAAGCACTATCATGTGACATCACCAGATTAGGTCATAACGTCTAGGCCGGATTTGGGGTGTTACAGAATGATACATTGGACTGGACCTGTAACATCATGAATTAATGGGCCTATGCGTTCTATGTGTGTGGTTGTGCTTACTATGCTTGCTAGAATGCTTTAGGGGTCCAGAGTGGGCTCGAAGTTGGGCCGAGGCCTTAATCGAATTTTCTGTTTGGACACCCTAGTGGAAAGCCAGGTAAGTTAAGGCTTAAAAGAGGTTATCTGTGTTTTAAAATACACAATGGGCTTATGGCCCAGTGGCAAAGTGGCGCCACTTAGAGAGAGCAGAGAAGTGGCGTCAGCTGAGGAAGCCCAAATTCAAGTTGCATAAAGCCCAATTCTTTTTAATTTAAAGTAACACCCCAAACCCGGCCCATTCACTACGACCGAATTTGAAATGCCCATGAAAAGCGTTTGAAAAATATTTTGACTTAAAGTAAAACATAAAATTTTGTATGCCTTTAATAAAATATTAGGTATGTAAAATTCAAAATTAAATTAAGTTATTAAATTTAAAACTTTAAAATAATTTATCAAAGTATAAATTTACTCTTTAAAAGAAACATTCACGAATATTAACTTAATCATCAATCCACCATAAAACATAATAATAAAATTAAACACTTATAGTGGCCTTATTACAATAATTAAATATTCCAAGTCTTGAATAATAAAATAACTTAAAACAAGTAAAACTTCTTACGCATGGGCTACCTCGTATCCACTCCAACCTGGTCCAAGCTTTATGGATCACTGCGATGGTGGTAAAAATATGGGTGAGTCATACAGACTCAGTGCATAGTTATTTCACATGTCTCCACACATATGGGCTTGGCCCATATCCACATGATCCACATAATCAGTCATGCAAAATGCATCCCAACCCAACCTAAGTCCTCCATTACACCTACCTTAGCAGACACTGCTTTGCTCAAGGTCAGTGACTAATCCACCGATCACCTAAGTGATCCCACATATCTTACCTTGGCAGACCTGCTGCACAAGGCTGTGGCTTAGCCACCGATCACATAAGTGATCCCACATATCAATCAGTCCACGGTGATGCACACAGCTATCAACCGTCGAGATGTGGCACCTAGCCAACACCTCCCTTGATGAAGCACATAGCTAACATCAACCGCTAATGTAGCACAAGGCTATCATTAGACCACGTACATAATGTACACCCTTTCCTTCGATAGTCGCATCCCAAGCCCCATGTATCATGCCACAATATCATTAAAATAAGCACACATCACATGCCATCTCAATTTCATACACATACCATAGGCAAATTAATGTCATAAAGCACTGACCTGATAAATTGATTACCCATTATGGGTATCCACCATCCTAGCCCTTATTTCGGCTATCATTCACATTATACACATATTCATAATAATACATTTAAACATTCATTTAAGCATTCGAGAGACAGTACGATAACTACGCACCTATTTGGCACAATCGATCAAATCTTGAAACTCTACGTCTAAACGATTTGCACCCAACCTTGTCAAATCCTCCTACACAACCTTTTGTCAAAATCGACTAACACTAAAACCAAATACGGCCTATAGCCGAAAGTCACTATTGCCTTACCTTACGGATCTAAATCCCGAAAACCACCACTTGCCTTAAAATTTGTCGAAATCCCTATATGCCAATGTTAGATTCGGTTATACACAATAAATCCATATAAAATGGCCCTTGGCCGAATAGCACATACCACTTACCTTGATCACTACAAATCCCGTAAACCTCCTTCACGCTAGCTGCACAACCACGAGACTAAAGCTTAATGAACATTCAGCCATCCACACAGATCAAGGCCTAATCCCTTGTTTCGGCACACCAAAGGAAGAGAAGGAAAAATCGATTGATAATGAAAGAACACTTACCACTACATACGTTGCTTTGAAGAGAAAGAATCACACTACCGCTTTCGACTTTTTAAGACTTGCGACAAGAAATACTAATAAGGCTATCTTTAGTTTCGGCTATGGCTTTTCAGAAGTGAGTTGAAATATTCGGTCAACACCAAAATAAAGAAGGAGCTTGGGAAAGGGATATAGGTTCGACCAAAATAGAGAAAGAAGAAAAGAAGAGTTTGAAGAACTTTGGCAATGGTGACAAGGGGAGAATTCAGCTTCAAAAGAAAAGGGAGGAAAAAGAGAATTCTCTTGACTTAGATTTCGGCAATAGAGATTAAAAGATGAACAAATAATTTTGAAACTTAATCCCCCCACTACGCAGCCGAAAATACCCACCTACAAAGTCCCTTGGCCGGCCACCATGTGCTCACTTATCAAATTCCAAATTAATCTCCCATTATCACTTCATTTAAAATTAATAAAAGTAAGCCACCATTATCTCTTCTATATTTATCTCACACACTCAAAATAAATAAAATAAATCCCTCACTTTATCCCTTATCTTCTCTTATCTTACCCATTAAAATAATAAAAGAAAAATAAAATATAATCACCACTATCCTAGCCACAATTAAAAAAATAAAACAAGCCTTATCTCATCCTTCCCAAGGCTATGTGCCGTCCAACACTTCCCTTCCCAGCTGACGCCAAATGCCAAAAATAAAAACCACCCTCCTTGCGGCCAGCAAGGTTCGAACCTCTTCCCTCCTGAAGCCCCTTTGACGCAAACGCCCCAAGCCACCTTGCTGCTGGTTCCTTTGTGTCATCAACTCCCATTAATTTCTTTTAAAGCCTCCTTCTTGACTTCCCTTCTTGGACGAAAGAGCAAAATTAAAAACACACTTATGCTGCCATCACGACTCGAACCCTGGCCCTTCTCCCCTGCTCATGGCATCATTCACCAAGGCCCTAAGTGGCGCCTTGCAGCCACCTTACCAAGCCCTCTTTCATGTCCAAAAGCGCCCATAATTTTTCTTAAGGCCTCCGTAGCCCAATTCCCCTTTTTAAAGCCAAAAATAAAAGCTTCCAAGTGCCATTTCTGCAGCTCGAACCTCCTCCCCTTGGCACTCCATGTGACGCAACCTTCCATGCCCCCTAGGGTAGCGTCCCAAGCCACTTTACCACATGACTTCCTTGTGTCATAAATCCCACGCCCTTAAGGCCTCTTTGCCTAGTTTCCTCTTTTCACTTAAAATTCCAATATTTTCCAAGCATTTCCCCTTCACCTAAAGTTCTCAAAAACTCCTAAAACACATCCAAACATACACTAAGCTCACCAACACTTGAATTATGCCACAAATGCATAACCCCTAATACAGGATATTATAGTTCTACCCTCCTTAAAATAATTTAGTCCTCGAAATTACTTAGCTAATTGCACTCCTACTCACCACACTATGCTTCTGCACAAGACTCTAATCTTATAAAATATCATACTTCCTATGCATAATCTCTAAGTTCACATGCAAGGCTTCAAACACTTTCACTAGTGATACGAGAAAACTATACAACAATCAAAGAAATTAAGGGTATTCCAGAAATAAGGAACGTACCCGCTGTCACATCTGGCACATCACTCTCCTCGCGATGGCCGACTGCATAAACCAACCTTGGCTGCCTCGCGTCTGTACCTTCAGCATCTCTGCTTGGTGCTCCACGACTTCGGCCTGAACCATTTCCTCCATGGTTCGAACCACGTCCCCTCGTCCCTTGTTGACCATTCCTACCCGGCTGCTCATAACCCTGACCTACTGTCCGAGCCCTATTCGGATCCTGAGGACAATCTTTAATTAGATGAGACTTAGACTTACATCTAAAACATTCCCGTTCCTGATTCCAGCACTCGCCAACATGATACCTTCCACACCGAGCACACGGACGATCCGGATTTCCAGTAGCTGGCTTAATAACACGAGCAAAATTCTCATTCCTCGGTCTTTTCTGAAAAATCTCAGTCGATTCTGATGGCCCAGAACTCCTCTTATCCCGATTCCTATCCTTATCTCTATTTTACCTTACAGAGTCCTTAATTCCTTCGGTTACCTTAGCCTTTTCCACCAATACGGTAAACTCTCGTTCCTACTGTAGAGCTATTAACAACCTCAGGTCATCCCTTAGTCCATCCTCAAATCGGACACATTGCTCATGCTCCGTAGCCACTACTCCTCGAGCATATCGGCTTAACCTTAGGAATTCAGCCTCGTACTCCGCTATGGACTTGTTCCCTTGAACCAGCCCTAGAAAAGCCTTCCTTTACGCATCAATGTAATGGGTACCAATATACTTCTTCTGGTACGCCGCCTTAACATAATCCCAAGTAAGATCCTCAGCTGTGGCACCATCTCGAACTGTGAGCCACCATTGATACGCTTCATCGCGTAGCAGCACCACCATTCCTTTAACCTTCTCTGCAGCCGTCAGATCCAACTCATCCAGAATTCGCTCGGTTGCCTCCAACCAATATTCAGCAGTACTGGGTGCCACACCAGATACTCCACGAAGCACTTCAACTCCATTGGCTTGGAGTCGCTCAGGTACAGACTTCCTAGCTCTCATATTTCCACCTGCTCCAGCCACCATCTCAAGAACTCGCGAGACCGCTGCGATACAAAGATCATCCCCGTCGATCTTGCTGCTCAACACCAAAAGCTGCTGGTGGTGGTACCTCATTCTCAGATCCTTGACCCGATCTAACGAGTTCCGACACAGTCCTTCGGCCTCTACCACGGCCTCGTACAGTACGACCACGTCCCCTAGAGCTCATTTCTACGTTCGCACTTTAATCTGATTAAGAAATTTTATGCCTTAGTATTTTGTTCCACTGATTATCCGCGAGTAAATTTTATGAAAGAAGTTTTCAAAAGTAGTTCTTTCGATCAGAATTCCAGTTCAAGTTCACTATTCTAATTCAGAGAATCACATTCACATTCACATTCATCCACAACATTCACTTCACTACTTTGGGCATTTCTGATCATTCCCTACCCCAAGGGTAATTTCGTCATTTTTCCTATAAGGGTATTTTAGTAATAAATAGGGGTCAATTTGAAAATCACAAAAGTCATTTCAAAATTTTTCAAACTCATGGGTATTTTGAAAGAAAGATTTTCCAAATCAAGGTATTGCAGAAATTTTAGAAATCAGAGTTATTTTGGTAATTTCGTAAACTAGGGGTAATTTGGTAGATTTTCCCCAATTAGGGTATTTTAAATTTTCACAAAATAGGGTTTTTGGATACTTTTGCAAAGTAAGAAAATTTTATTGAAATCGAGGGTAATATGGTAATTTTAGAAACCATGGGCATTTTAGTAATTTTACCACTAGGGGTTTTTTAGTAAATTTGTAAATCGAAAATATTTCAGAAAAATTTATAAAAGTAGTCTTTACAAATCAAGAGGGTAATTTTAAGAGTTTTAAAACTAGAGTTTTTATAAAAATTACGGCTAGTTCCCTTACGGGTTTTAGTTATTGGGTTTAGCCCGTGAATAAGTCCTCTTGGTTAGGGTGAACCGTAACTACGCACCAGGTAGGATTCCAGCAAAGAGGAGGTGAGTCACGAGGACTGCTTAAGTACCAAGCTCTTCCAGATCCAATCCTAGACATGCGTACAATGGTTGCCACACCCTAACTCGGTGACTTACTTCACAGGTTTGTTTGGTTGTTCTTAAGTCTTATGTGTTTGAGTGCACTAGCCCTACGGTTCAATAGCCCTAATCTTCTAATCTACGAGCCCAAATATGCCCATAACATTTCACATACAAATCACTTCAACAATTAGAAAAACTTACCTGGTGGACTTCGGGTCAGAGATACAGGTGCCATGCCAGAATAACCTGAAAAATTATCCACAAAAGTCCATATTTTTGAAAAGTCCATTTTGAAAAAATGTTTTTGGGCCCAAATCTCTCAAAGCTGAGTTTTGAGGCGGCTCGATACCAAAGCAGTAACACCCCAAACTCGGCCCATTCACTACGTTGAATTTGAAATGCCCTCATGAAAGCGTTTGAAAAATATTTTGACTTAAAGTAAAACATAAAATTTTGTATGCCTTTAATAAAATATTGGGTATGTAAAATTCAAAATTAAATTAAGATATTAAATTTAAAACTTTAAAATAATTTATCAAAGTATAAATTTACTCTTTAAAAGAAACATTCCGAATATTAATTTAATCATCAATCCACCTTAAATCATAATAATAAAAATTAAACACTTATAGTGGCCTTATTACAATAATTAAATATTCCAAGTACTGAATTATAAAATAACTTAAAACAAGTAAAACTTCTTCTACATGGGCTACCTCGTATCCACTCCAACCCGGTCCAAGCTTTATGCATCACCTGCGATGGTGGTAAAAATTTGGGTGAGTCATACAGACTCAGTGCATAGTTATTTCACATGTCTCCACACATATGGGCTTGGCCCATATCCACACAGTCCACATAATCAGTCATGCAAAAATGCATCCCAACCCAACCTAAGTCCCTCCGTTACACCTACCTTAGCAGACCTGCTGCTCAAGGCCGTGGCTAATCCACCGATCACCTAAGTGATCCCACATATCTTACCTTGGCAGACCTGCTGCACAAGGCCGTGGCTGAGCCACCGATCACATAAGTGATCCCACATATCAATCAGTCCACGGTGATGCACACAGCTATCAACCGCCGAGATGTGGCACCTAGCCAACACCTCCCTTGATGAAGCACATAGCTAATATCAACCGCTAATGTAGCACAAGGCTATCATTAGACCATGTACATAATGTACACCCTTTCCTTCAATAGTCGCATCCCAAGCCCCATGTATCATGCCACAATATCATTAAAATAAGCATATATCACATGCCATCTCAATTTCATACACATACCATAGGCAAATTAATGTCATAAAGCACTGACCTGATAAATCGATTACCCATTATGGGTATCCACCATCCTAGCCCTTATTTGGCTATTATTCACATTATACACATATTCATAATAATACATTTAAACATTCATTTAAGCTTTCAAGAGGCGGGCGATAACTACGCTTTTGTTTGGCACAATCGATCAAATCTCAAACTCTACGTCTAAGCGATTTGCACCCAACCTTGTCGAATCCTCCTACACAACCTTTTGTCAAAATTGACTAACACTAAAACCAAATACGGCCTATAGACGAAAGTCACTACTACCTTACCTTACGGATCTAAATCCCGAAAACCACCACTTACCTTAAAAGTTGTCGAAATCCCTATATGCCACATGTTAGATTCGGCTATACAGAATAAATTCATATAAAATGGCCCTTGGCCGAATAGCACATACCACTTACCTTGATCACTGCAAATCCTCCTTCACGCTAGCTGCACAACCACGAGACTAAAGCTTAATGAACATTCGGCTATCCACACAGATCAATGCCTAATCCCTTGTTTCGGTACACCAAAGGAAGAGAAGGAAAAATTGATTGATAATGAAAGAACACTTACCACTACACACGTTGCTTTGAAAAGAAAGAATCACACTGCCGCTTTCAGCTTTTTAAGACTTACGACAAGAAATACTAATAAGGCTATCTTTAGTTTCGGCTATGGCTTTTCAGAAGTGAGTTGAAATATTCGGCTAACACCAAAATAAAGAAGGAGCTTGGGAAAGGGATATAGGTTCGGCCAAAATAGTGAAAGAAGAAAAGAAGAGTTTGAAGAACTTTGGCAATGGTGACAAGGGGAGAATTCGGCTTCAAAAGAAAAGAGAGGAAAAAGAGAATTCTCTTGACTTAGATTTCGGCAATAGAGATTAAAAGATGAAAAAATAATTTTGGCACTTAATCCCCCCACTACATAGCCGAAAATACCCATCTACAAAGTCCCTTGGCCGGCCACCATGTGCTCACTTATCAAATCCCAAATTAATGTAACATCCTGAAAAGGGCCTATGCATTTTCAGTTTAATTGTATGAAATGACAAGTTTAAGCACTAAGAATAAATTTTTGATATTTTTTGAAACCTGAAAATGCATGAAAATGGAAACCTGAACATTTTGGAAACCTAGACATTTTGGAGACCTGAACATTTTGGAAACTTGAACATGTAAGAAAAATGGCAAGTTACAGAGCCGATCAAAAATTTTAGAAAACTTAGAAATAATGCAGGAATGTCAAATTTTAAAGTTCAAAATAGGAAACAAGGGCAAGAGGGCCTTAAAAGTAAAAGTTGGTGAAATTTGACACACAATCGGGCTTGGAAAAGTGGCCTGAAGGTGTCACTTAAGGCTTATGGAAATGGCGCCATGTGTAAGAGGAATGGGCACGAGTTCGAGTCACTTGGGAAGCAAATAATGAAGGTTTATTTTGCTTCCATAAGTAAGAGGGTGGACGGCACCTATTTTCTAGAAAGGGAGGAGTTTTATTTCTGTTAAAACTTGATAAATTAAGTGATAAATAAAGGATTTTCTTTAATAAGATAATTGAGGAGATAAAGGATGGATTAAATACTTTTAATTTAAATAAGGTGATAATTAAAAGATAATATTATCACTTATGGGGAGTAGTGGCCAAGTCAAGGACTCTTGGTCTAGCAATTTCAGTTAAAGGAGGAGAATTTAGGCTATTCCCTCATCTTTTCTAAGCCTTGCCGAAATTTTCCTAGCTCTCTCCCCCTCTCTGCTGAATTTTCTTTAACCAAAATCCATCCTCTCTTCTTCTATTTTCTTCTCTGTTTCTACTGTCAAGCCGAATCTTTGTTGATTCTAAGCAAAGGAGCAATCAACTACAACATCAAAAGAGTAAGATCTGTGGTCAATCAATTTCTATTCCTTTTCTTTTACCAAAATAGGGTACTAATCCTATTCTTGTTCATGGCCGAATCTACAAGGATCTCTCAGGTTTTTACAATTACCAAATATAAGGATCAAGGATCTAAGGTAAGAACAATTAGTTTTCGTTCTTCTAATTCTTTTAATCAAGATCTAAGGAAATAACCTCTTTTATGTCTCTTGGCCGAATATCAAAGGAAGAGTTTTGGGATTTCAGATTCAAGGAATTTAAGGTGAGGCACATTCGGCCAAAGGCCAAATACTACTTATTAAAGTTAGATCAGATCTAACATATGAAGTTGTAGGGATTTCGACAGGCATATTAAGGAATCCTCTTGATTTGGAAATTGTATGGTAAGTGACATTCGCCAAGGTTTGTTCTTGATATTTGGAATTATTTTCCATTTATTCAAAAGTTAAACCGACATAATTACGATTTAGTGGCTAGCTGATTTAAGGAAGGAATACTATCAAATTTCGGCATTTGATTTACAATCTTTCAATTCGGCAACAAGGTGAGTAGTACCATTCCTATTAGGAATTGGTTTTTAAAAGCGAAAAGGGTACTAATGTGTTTTATATGATGGGTCGAATGTAGAATTAACAGATCTAAAGTTAGATCGAGATTTTTGAGATCTTAAGGAACCCATTAAGCAAATCAGGTGCGTACGTACACTAACCTTCGATTTATCATAGGGCAATTATTTTAATATATGAATATGCATAAGAATATGAATGTGGCTAAATACCACAAATGTGGTAAGAGTACCCAGGTACGTTTCCTACTTCTGATTGGATTATGAATATGATATATTTTGAATATATGAATAAGAATTAAGTATGTTATGCATAAAATTTATGGGGCATTCGGGATTTATGTGAAAGGGAAGAAGGTGTTGACTTGGTCTCACTGCGGAATATGGTGACTACGGTCACAAAATTTGAATATGGTAACTCGGTTCCATTATCCGAATTTGGTAACCGGTTACATTATTTGAATATGGTGTCTAATGACACAAATTATATGGGTGATGAGCACGTCATTGCAATGCGCGCCTTCGATGGTGTGTAGCGGATGGAGGGTTGACTTAGTAGTCCCACGGTGTATTTGGCGAATGCGGGTGGTGTGTAGCGGATGGACCATTAGGCTTGGGTTGGGTTGCATCATCATTTATTTTATATGAATGTGAATTTGATATGAACATGTATGCTGATTTGTTGAATGTTAGTACTGGGTGCACATTGAGTCTGTTGACTCACCCCGTTGTGGGAAATATTTTCAGGTGATGAACAGTGACGGACCGGGATGGTAGACCTTGAGGTGGCCATGTTCCATTTGAAGATTTTATTCAATTTGGACTTTATTATTTGTTTTGGGTTTTACTTGATGTAATAAGGCCATAAGGCCCAGTGGATTTTTTTTTTCTTATCCTGCTTTGCTTTAAATTGTTATGTTACGAATTATTATGACTAAAGTTAAGTGATTTTTTTTATAAACCTTAAAAATTACTTTGTCACCTTAATAAAAATTGGATTTTCAAATAGATTAAATGGGTTCCCAATCTGAGCCCAATCCACAACAACATTTTTCTAAAAATTTTACAAACTCTCTCTAAGTAACGAAAATCTTTGAAACCGGTTTACTTTAGGAACATACCAGATCTGGTTCAGGCTCGTGGGCCAGGTGTGGGGTGTTTTAGTTTGGTATCAGAGCCCAGATTTAAACTCTCAGCCTGTGGGCTAAGGCCCAAAACGTTTTGAATCCGAGCCCAAATGATTTTCTTTGAAAATAAGCAGGCTTCTGGCATGGCCCCTAAGTCTCCGACCCGCAGTCCACCAGGTAAGTACCTCTAACTCTATGTGTGATTCTGTGAACTGTTTAAGGGTAGAAAAGGCATGGAACGTAGAATAGAATGATAGGAACTTGAACCCTAGGATTAGACTACTCAAACACAAAACCACATAAGACTTAATGCCTTGAACAAACCTATGGCTAAGTCTTTGAGCTAGGGTGTGGTAACCCCTGTCGCATGTCTAGGATTGGATCCGGAAGAGCTTGGTATTTAAGCGGTCCTAGTGACTCACCTCCTCTTGCAGAATCCTACAGTGCGTAGCTCGGTTCACCCTAACCCGGAGGGCTCGGTGGTGTGGCAACCTCTATCGCATGTCTAGGAATGGTTTCGATGGGAGCTTGGTATTTAAGCGATCGCGTGACTCACCTCCTCTTCACACGAATCCTGCACAGTGCGTAGCTTTGGTTCACCACGACCAAGAGGGCTCGGTCATAGGCTAAACATAATGACTAAAACCCGAAAAGGAACTAGCCATGTTTTTAAAAAAAAAGAGAACAAAACAACAAACCCTAGTTTTTCAAACTTTTAAAACTTTCTTTTAAATCTGAGAAAATTATATTTACAACATCTTCTGAAAAACTCCTGATTTGCAAAAATTACAAAAATGCCCTTAGGGGTAAAATTACCAAAACGCCCTTGGTTTATAAAATGTTCAACTACTCAACAGATTTACCAAAATTTCATTATTTTATAAACACTCAAAAACCCTAATTTGTAAAATATCAAAATACCTTGATTTTGGAAAAAAAATTATCACAAAATTGCCCCTAACTTATAAAATTACCAAAATGACCCTGATTCCCAAAATTTTTGCAACATCCCTATTTTTGAAGGAACAATTTTTGAAAAGAGCCCTTAAAGTTTTACAACTTTTGAAATACCCCAAATTTATTAAATTTTACAAATTTACCCTGATTTGTGAAAAATTACCAAAATACCCCTGAGGTCAAAAATTATCGAAATACCTCGGATTTCAAAATTTTTCCAAATTACCCCGAGACTTTGAAATTTTCAAATTAATTTTTGACGAAAACGCCAAGGAACATTTTTCTTCTGAAAAATTACAAAAATACCCCTGTAGGACAAAATTATGAAAATACCCCTGGTAGTGGAAAACAACAACAACAAAAACTACAACGTTTCTCTGAATGAACGAAAGTTCATACTTGTTTGATGGATGAATGAATGAATGGAAAAGACTGTGTGATTATATGTATACGAAAGAACCACTCTTAAATCCCTTTTCATAAAACTCCTTATTTGGTAAATAAGTGGAACAATGACTAATCCATAAAATTTCTTAATCGGATCTCGACGCTAGAAAATGAGCTCTAGAGGGCGTGGTCGTCGTGGTCGAGGTAGAGGAAGGTTGACCGTGTCGAAACCCGTTAGATCGGGTCAAGGGTCAAACAATGAAATGCCACCACCACCACCACCCCATTTGTTAATGTTGAGCGGCGAGCTCGAGGCGGGGAAGATCTTGTGTCGCGGTGTCTTGCGAGTTTTGGAATTGGTGGCGGTCTTAGAAGGAAATTCAGAAATCAAAAGTCATGTACTGAGCGGCTCCGAGCTAATGGAGCGGAAATGTTCGAGGAGTATCTAATGTGGCACCAGTCTGTTGAGTCTTGGTTGGAAGCAACGGAGCATATCATGGATGAGCTCGATCGGCTCGGAGGAAAAGTTGAAAGGGATGGTGGCGTTATTACGTGATGAAGCGTATCAGTGGTGGTTAACTGTTCGGGATGGTACCACGGTGAAAACTTGACACAGGAATATGTTAAGGAGGTATTTGGAAGAAGTATGTGGGAACCATGTATCTGAGATGAACAAAGGAAGGCTTTTCTAGGGTTGGTACAAGGGAGTAAGTCATCATGAGAATATGGCGAAATTCACGAGGTTGAGCCGCTATGCTCGAGGGTAGTGGCCGCGAGCATGAACGCGTGTCCGTTTGAGGACGGTGAGGACAATCTGAGGCTGATTGATAGCACCGCATTAGGGCGGGAATTCTCTGCTTTGGTGGAAAAAGCCAAAGTGGCCGAGGGGATTAAAAACGCTACTAAGCAGACTGTGGATAGGAATAAGGCCAAAAGAGGATTTGGGCCATCTGGAAAGGGTCACAAGAGGCCTAGGGTTGACGGGCCACGAAATCAACAGGCTGGTACGGGCTGGCAGTATCGCCCTTGTGAGCATTGTGGGAAGAAGCACATGGGAGAGTGTTGGAGAAAGATGGGAGGATGTTTCAAGTGTGGGTCCAAGGACCATATGCTTAAGGATTGTCCCAAGCAACGGATGAAAGCCGGCCGCAGATTCAAAATGCTAGCCCGGTGGTAGAGGCGGACATGACCTCAACAGGTCGTGGTTTGAATGCGAGGTAGTGAAATCTTGGTAGAGGCCGTGGAACACAAGGTCGAGGTATCTTGATGTTAATCTGAAGCAAGACAATCGGGTTTGGTTTATGCGGTTCACCGAAGGGAAGATGGAGGCGCTACCGAATGTAATAACCGATGCGTTCTTTATTTTGACAAACCCTATTTTGCTCGATTGATGTGGGCTCGACCCATTCCTATGTTGCAAGTAGTGTAGTGGAAACACTAGTCCTAGACTACGAACTTTCGATGAGCAGATGGTGTAGTAAGCCCATTAGGCCAAACTATAGTGGTAGACAAGATCTTTGGAATGTACCCTAGAGATTCGAGGAGTGAACTTTCGGGTGACTTAATGGAGTTACCCTTGGAGAGTTTGAACTTATACTCGGAATGGATTGGCTAGTAGAACATCGAGCCGTGTTGGATTGTCTTGGCTAAACATATGGAACTAAGAACCCGGAGGATGAAGTGGTAGTAATGATCGGAGAAAGGAGGAACTACTTGTCTAACGTAGTTTCGACACTGAAGGCTGAGCAGATGGTTAGGAAAGGTTGCAAAGCATTCCTAGCCTTCGTAAGTGCGATAGGTGGGAAGGAGGAAGGTATTAATGGAGTTAGGACGGTAAGGGACTTCGTGGATGTATTTCCAGAGGAATTACCGGGAATACCCCCAGACAGGAAGGTGGAATTTGGGATAGATTTACTACCGGGAACAACTCCTGTGTCAATCGCTCCATACCGAATGGCACCAAAGGAGTTAGTGGAGCTCAAGGCTCAAATCCAAGAACTATTGGATCGAGGGTTCATTCGACCCAGTGTGTCTCCGTGGGGAGCACCGGTCTTATTTGTGAAGAAGAAGGACGAAACTATGCGTATGTGCATAGACTACCGTCAGTTGAATAAGCTGACCATTAAGAACAAGTATCCTTTGCCAAGGATCGATGACTGTTCGATCGGTGAAGGAGCCGCGAGTGTTTTCAAAGATCGACTTAAGGTCGGGATACCATCGATTGAAGGTGAAGGAGGCGATATCCATAAGACCGCTTTTAGGACAAGATCTGGCCATTTTGAGTTTGTGGTGATGCCGTTTGGGTTGTGAACGCTCGGTAGCGTTCATGGATATGATGAATCGGGTTTTCCAACCCTACTTGGATAGGTTAAATCGTTGTGTTCATCAACGATATTTTGGTGTATTCGAAGTTGGAGGAGGAGCATGATGAGCATCTCCAAGTTGTGTTGGAAGTGTTAAGGAGAAGAAGCTTTATGCCAAATTGACAAGTGCGAATTTTGGCTTAAGGAGGTGGCATTCTTAGGACATATGGTATCCATGAGAAGGAATAAGAGTAGATCCTAGGAAGATCGAAGCGGTGTTGGATTGGAAACCACCTAGGTCCGTGGTGAGATCAAAGTTTCTTAGGCTTGGCGAGGCTATTCTGAAGGTTTGTGGAAGGATTCTCGTCAATAGCTGCGCCATTAACAAAGTTGCTAAGGAAGGAAGTACCCTTGAATGGACTAATAAGCGGCAGGAGAGCTTTGAAAAGCTTAAAAGGGTGTTGTGGAAGCTCGGTGTTAATTGACGAGGCGGGGAAAAGATTTTGTGGTGTCTTGTGGCGCTTCGCACACTGGGGTTAGGGTGTGTGCTAATGCAAGATGGCAAAGTAGTCGCTTATGCGTCACGGCAGCTAAGGCCTCATGAGGTTAACTACCCAACTCATGACTTGGAGCTAGCAGCAGTGGTTTTCGCCCTTAAGGTTTGGAGGCACTACCTTTATGGAGAAAGGTCAGTTATCTACACAGACCACAAGAGCCTTAAGTATCTGTTGACTCAGAAGGAGTTGAACTTGAGGCAGCGAAGGTGGGTGGAATTGCTGAAGGACTACGATTGTTCGATAGAATATCATCCGGGCAAGGCGAACGTCGTGGCTGATGCCCTAAGTCGGAAGGTTGTGTCGGATCTACGGGCTTTGTTCGCTCATTTAAGTCTGTATGATGACGGAAGCCTATTGGCTGAGTTACAAGTCAGGCCCATATGGCTGAAGGAGGTGAAAGAAGGACAGTTGGCCGATAAGGACTTAAGTACTAAGTTACAGCAAGTACCGCAAGGAGGATTAAAGGACTATGGTGTCAATGATGAAGGAGTATTGTGCTACAAGGGAAAGGTTTGTATGCCGAGGGATAAGGAGTTGAGACAAAGGATTCTTCGGGAAGCGCATGGTAGCCCTTATGCTATGCATCCGGAGGCATCAAGTCGTATAGAGATCTAAGGAGCAGTTTTGGTGGTGCGATTTGAAGCGAGAGGTGGTGAATTTGTGGGGAAATGTTTGACGTGTCAACAAGTTAAGGCTGAACACCAAGTCCCATCAGGATTGCTTCAACCAATCGAAGTTCCCCAATGGAAGTGAGAAAGAATTACCATGGACTTCGTTAGTGGGCTTCCTCTTACGCCTACTAAGAAGGACTCGGTATAGGTGATAGTGGACCGTTTGACCAAGTCCGCACACTTTATCCCAGTAAGAATGGATTATTCTCTTCAGAAGTTGGCTAAGTTATATGTGGCAGAGATTGTGAGGTTACATGGAGTACCAATGTCGATCATCTCTGATAGAGACCCAAGGTTTACGTCTTGATTTTGGAAGGCACTTCATTAAGCTTTAGGCACTAAGTTAGACTTCACTCGACTTTTCATCCACAATCAATCGACAGGCGATCTGAGCAGGTTATACAAGTGTTGGAGGATATGTTGAGAGGTGTGTAATGGATTTCGAGGAAGTTGGGAAAATTACTTGCCTTTAGGTGAGTTCGCCAACAACAACGACTATCAAGCTAGCATTCGGATGGCACCATCTGAAGCATTGTATGGAAGGAAGTGTAGAACACCTACTTGTTGGACCGAGTTAGGAGAGCGTCGAGTTTTGAGTCGAAATAGTGGCGGCGCGAAGAAGGTTGAGTTAATTCGGGCCCGGTTAAAGGAAGCCTCTGATAGGCAGAAGTCGTACGCAGACCTTAAGCGGAAGAAAATAGAGTTTGAAGTGGGAGACCAAGTATTCCTGAAGGTCTCACCTTGGAAGAAGGTAATGAGATTTGGTCGAAAAGGAAAGCTAAGCCCAAGATTTATAGGGCCCTACCGAGTACTAAAGCGAGTTGGGCCAGTGGCATACCAATTAGAGTTGCCACCAGAGTTGCAGCGGATGCACGACGTATTCCATGTATCCATGCTACGTCACTACCGATCGGATCCATCGCATGTGGTATCTGTTGAAGAAGTGGAGCTAAGGCCAGACTTATCCTACGAGGAAGAACCGATTCGGATCTTGGAACGTGATGTGAAAGTACTACGAAGGAAGACAGTGCCTCTAGTCAAAGTGTTATGGCGCAATCATGGATCGGAAGAAGCTTCGTGGGAGCCAGAAGAGACCATGCGACAGCAATACCCTCAACTATTTTAGTTAGGAAATTTCGGGGACGAAATTTTGTTTAAGGGGGTAGAACTGTAACATCCTGAAAAGGGCCTATGCATTTTCAGTTTAATTGTATGAAATGACAAGTTTAAGCACTAAGAATAAATTTTGATATTTTTGGAAACACGAAATGCATGAAAATGGAAACACGAACATTTTGGAAAACGAACATTTTGGAAACACGAACATTTTGGAAACTTGAACATTTTGGAAACTTGAACATTTTGGAAACCCGAACATTTTGGAAACCTAAACATTTTGGAAACACGAACATTTTGGAAACTTGAACATGTAAGAAAAATGGCAAGTTCTGAGCCGATCGAAAATTTTAGGAAACTTAGAAATAATCGAGAATGTCAAATTTTAAAGTTCAAAATAGGAAATAAGGGCAAGAGGGCCTTAAAAGTAAAAGTTGGTGAAATTTGACACACAATCGGGCTTGGAAAAGTGGCCTGAAGGTGTCACTTAAGGCTTATGGAAATGGCGCCATGTGTAAGAGGAATGGGCCTGAGTTCGAGTCACTTGGGAAGCAAATAATGAAGGTTTATTTTTGCTTCCATAAGTAAGAGGGTGGACGGCACCTATTTTCTAGAAAGGGAGGAGTTTTATTTCTGTTAAAACTTGATAAATTAAGTGATAAATAAAGGATTTTCTTTAATAAGATAATTGAGGAGATAAAGGATGGATTAAATACTTTTAATTTAAATAAGGTGATAATTAAAAGATAATATTATCACTTATGGGGAGTAGTGGCCAAGTCAAGGACTCTTGGTCTAGCAATTTCAGTTAAAGGAGGAGAATTTAGGCTATTCTCTCATCTTTTCTAAGCCTTGCCGAAATTTTCCTAGCTCTCTCCCCCTCTCTGCCGAATTTTCTTTAAGCAAAATCCATCCTCTCTTCTTCTATTTTCTTCTCTGTTTCTACTGTCAAGCCGAATCTTTGTTGATTCTAAGCAAAGGAGCAATCAACTACAACATCAAAAGAGTAAGATCTGTGGTCAATCAATTTCTATTCCTTTTCTTTTTACCAAAATCAGGGTACTAATCCCTATTCTTGTTCATGGCCGAATCTACAAGGATCTCTCAGGTTTTTACAATTACCAAATATAAGGATCAAGGATCTAAGGTAAGAACAATTAATTTTGTTCTTCTAATTCTTTTAATCAAGATCTAAGGAAATAACCTCTTTTATGTCTCTTGGCCAAATATCAAAGGAAGAGTTTCGGGATTTCAGATTCAAGGAATTTAAGGTGAGGCACATTCGGCCAAAGGCCAAATACTACTTATTAAAGTTAGATCAGATCTAACATATGAAGTTGTAGGGATTTCGACAGGCATATTAAGGAATCCTCTTCAGATTTGGAAATTGTATGGTAAGTGACATTTGGCCAAGGTTTGTTCTTGATATTTGGAATTATTTTCCATTTATTCAAAAGTTAGAAACTGACATAATTACCTGATTTAGTGGCTAGCCGATTTAAGGAAGGAATACTATCAAATTCCGGCATTTGATTTACAATCTTTCAATTCGGCAACAAGGTGAGTAGTACCATTCCTATTAGGAATTGGTTTTTAAAAGCGAAAAGGGTACTAATGTGTTTTATATGATGGGCGAATATAGGAATTAATGATCTAAAGTTAGATTGGGATTTTCGAGATCTCAAGGAACCCATTAAGCAAATCAGGTGTGTACGCACACTAACCTTCGATTTATCATATGGCAATTATTTTAATATATGAATATGCATAAGAATATGAATGTGGCTAAATACCACAAATGTGGTAAGAGTACCCAGGTACGTTTCCTACTTCTGATTGGATTATGAATATGATATATTTTGAATATATGAATAAGAATTAAGTATGTTATGCATAAAATTTATGGGGCATTCGGGATTTATGTGAAAGGGGAAGAAGGTGTTGACTTCGGTCTCACCAACGGAATATGGTGACTACGGTCACAAAATTTGAATATGGTAACTCCGGTTCCATTATTTGAATTTGGTAACCGGTTACATTATTTGAATATGGTTTCTAATGACACAAATTATATAGGCGATGAGCACGTCATTTATTGCGTGACGCCGATGGTGTGTAGCGGATGGAGGGTTGACTTAGTAGTCCCACGATGTGGTGGCGGTGCGGGTGGTGTGTAGCGGATGGACCATTAGGCTTGGGTTGGGTTGCATCATCATTTATTTTATATGAATGTGAATTTGATATGAACATGTATGCTGATTTGTTGAATGTTAGTCTTGTGTGCACATTGAGTTTGTTGACTCACCCGTTGTGGGAAATATTTTCGGTGATGAGCGGTGTGGACCGGGACGATAGACCTTGAGGTGGCCATGTTCCATTTGAAGATTTTATTCAATTTGGACTTTATTATTTGTTTTGGGTTTTACTTGATGTAATAAGGCCATAAGGCCCGATGGATTTTTTTTCTTATCTGCTTTACTTTAAATTGTTATGTTACGAATTATTATGACTAAAGTTAAGTGATTTTTTTTATAAACCTTAAAAATTACTTTGTCACCTTAATAAAAATTGGATTTTCAAATAGATTAAATGGGTTCCCAATCTGAGCCCAATCCACAACAACATTTTTCTAAAAATTTTACAAACTCTTTCTAAGTAACGAAAATCTTTGAAACCGGTTTACTTTAGGAACATACCAGATCCGGTTCAGGCTCGTGGGCCGGGTGTGGGGTGTTTCAATTAATCTCCCATTATCACTTCATTTAAAATTAATAAAAGTAAGCCACCATTATCTCTTCTATATTTATCTCACACACTCAAAATAAATAAAATAAATCCCTCACTTTATCCCTTATCTTCTCTTATCTTACCCATTAAAATAATAAAAGAAAAATAAAATATAATCACCACTATCCTAGCCACAATTAAAAAAATAAAACAAGCCTTATCTCATCCTTCCCAAGGTCTATGTGCCGTCCAACACTTCCCTTCTCTGCTGACGCCAAATGCCAAAAATAAAAACCACCCTCCTTGCGGCCAGCAAGGTTCGAACCTCTTCCCTCCTGAAGCCCCTTTGACGCAAACGCCCCAAGCCACCTTGCTGCTGGTTCCTTTGTGTCATCAACTCCCCATAATTTCTTTTAAAGCCTCCTTAGCCCAGCTTCCCTTCTTAACGCAAAGAGCAAAATTAAAAACACACTTATGCTGCCATCACGACTCAAACCCAGGCCCTTCTCCCCTGCTCATGACGTCATTTACCAAGGCCCTAACTGGCGCCTTGCAGCCACCTTACCAAGCCCTCTTTCATGTCCAAAAGCGCCCATAATTTTTCTTAAGGCCTCCGTAGCCCAATTCCCCTTTTTAACGCCAAAAATAAAAGCTTCCAAGTGCCATTTCTGCAGCTCGAACCTCCTCCCCTTGGCACTCCATGTGACGCAACCTTCCATGCCCCCTAGGGTAGCGTCCCAAGCTACTTTACCACATGACTTCCTTGTGTCATAAATCCCACGCAAATATCCTTAAGGCCTCTTTGCCTAGTTTCCTCTTTTCACTTAAAATTCCAATATTTTCCAAGCATTTCTCCTTCACCTAAAGTTCTCAAAAACTCCTAAAACACATCCAAACATACACTAAGCTCACCAACACTTGAATTATGCCACAAATGCATAATCTAGGATATTACATTTAATCTAGTTAATTTTTGACAATTAGATGGGTAGAGGAGGACGGCAATGATGCTTGAAATTAGGAATTTTTAATGATGATAATGTGCTGATAAAGGAAGGAAGAGGTGGTGTTATCCATGACACTGAGGATGAGTGGCAGATAAAGATAAGGGAGGAAATTTAGTATTTATCTGCTGGTTATAGTGGTGGCCAAAATTCCAACACTGAGTGCAAAGGGGGGAAACGACTAGATAGGGTTAAGGGGGTGTCAAATTCTTATTATTTTCCTGAAGCATAGATTTTTTATTTTCTTTCACTTCTTCTTTTCTCCTCCTAATTTTGGCAACTAAGGGTTCTTCTTCTCCTTTTCTGCCTAAACCGAAAACTCCTAACTCTACTTTCCTCTCCACTTTCTTACCATAGTCGATTGATATTGAAAAGTCGAAACCCCTAATATTATTCTCTCATCTCCACTTTTATGCAAAAGCTGAAATTCTATTATTTTCTCTGCTTTCATCTCCATAGCCGAATACCCTTGTCTATTCTTTTCTCCTTGCCGATTTCTTCATCAAAGTCGAATCTTCATAGATCTCTTGAGATCATCTTTTCTTTCTGATCTTCTTAAAAGTTGAAATTCCCTAAGAGTTGTCAAATTCTCTGTGTTAAGGTAAGTGTCGATTCCTTTTGTTCTTTTTTTTCTTCTCTTTCAATTTTTGAGACCATAGCCGAATGGATAGTTGGTTGTTAGGCCATCTTTAGTTTGATGTTTTCACTGATCTCGTGTTATTTTTGGGAGGCATTCCAGGATTTTCAGATGATCAGTAGATCGTGGACATGGGAGCCGAGGCGGACTCGAGGGGCCATCAAGTCTTTTGTTTTCATTGACTGTTTTCAATTTTTCATTGAGTTTTAATTTTGGAATTATTTTTGTATTAAAGCCTCCATAACGTAGGTTATCGATCTATATTTTTTTTATGTTACAATTTATAAGCTTATGTTTTCAAAGTCTTAATTATGAGTAAAATGAAAATGGGCTTTTCAAGCACATTCAACGCGAATGTTAAGGTTCCTTTCAAAAATGTCACAATTAATGATTAGTCGGTTAAAATAAACTAAGATTTTCAAAACCCCTTTAAACAAAGTTTTCAACATTCAACCCGTAGCATACTAGATCTGGTCATGACGTATGGGCCGGGTTTGGGGTGTTACAGGACCCAAGATGAATTAATTCTAAATATAATCACTTGTGACGTTCATGATGTGATTTACCTAAATCCTTAGTTAGTCACTGACCATGCGTATGCAACTCATGTGCTTTGGTATTAGTGGAGGCTTATACTTCAAAGATGATCGAGCCCATAGCAGGTATGTTGGGTACATGACTTATGTATGGAATGCCTTTACTAGCAACAGTGGAATTCATAGCTCAATTAAAGAGTCAATGATATCCTCTCATTCGCATTATGTGAATTAATAAATATGAAACATGGCCATGGGTTGCTCATTCTTGGACGGACAATTTATCACAATCGTTTGTTGACATTGATAATTTTAATCATTAAGAAGACACAATGGTGTCAATGAGATAAAATAGGATTGTATTGAGTGAAAGGATTTAACTCAAAGGAATCAAGGATATCATATGAGGGTAACACATACATGACGAGGTCATTGGACAAAGCAGTTGAATGAATTGCTTTCGTAAAGAGTATACAATAAGGAGTTGTCAATCATGGTACTTCTTGTGGACTAACTCCATGATTAAGTAATTACGAATTATCGGACGATGCTTCTGGATATAATTACAATCACTAGAGTCTAATTATATATGTTAGATTGGTCCCTCTGCTAGTTCAACAAAAGCTCGATCGGACTGCAACTGAATCAAAAGTAAATTGTACAACCTTGAGAATAATTTAATTGAGTGGATTTATTCCATGTGGAATTAAATTAGGTGGTCATGAGAATTGCTCAATTAGAGAATTTGATTAAATAAGTTTCTTGAAAAATTAATATGAAAAATCTAAGTGATTTTTTGGAAAAATTAATTTTTGTTAAGTAAAATTAAAATAATGAAATCAATATGATATTTTTGGAAGTTAATTTTGAAGTCAAACAATTGGCTAAATGGGTAATTGAACTTGAAAATTGGACCTGGGATAAAAAAATTGGGTCCAGGAGCCCAAAATTGAGATCAAGACCCAAAAACTAGTCGAACCGAGCCCAATATGTGAAATCGGGCTTGGACCGGACCGGTTGAGTCGTCATTGACCCATACTGAATTGGCTCGAGGTGCCATTAGGGTGTCGCACCTACATCACCGAACACAACGGTGCTGGTGGCTGCGACAGCGGCATCCCGATGGCCAGCGGCAGTTGGTTGTCAGTGGTTGAGCACTGGAATAGTTACACTCCTACTAGGACTCTATCAGAGAATTTGATTTAAGATTAAGTATTCCAAAAATAATATTATTTTAATATTTTAATATTGAATTTAATTTAATACTTATATTAACAATATTTTATTAATTTACTATTAAAGTGATTATCTTAATATTAAATTTAATTTAATGTTTATCTATAATTCTATTATTTTAATAAGTTTCTTGAAAATTAATATGAAAAATCTAAGTGATTTTTTGGAAAAATTAATTTTGTTAAGTAAAATTAAAATAATGAAATCAATATGATATTTTGGAAGTTAATTTTGAAGTCAAACAATTGGCTAAATGGGTAATTGAACTTGAAAATTGGACCTGGGATAAAAAAATTGGGTCCAGGAGCCCAAAATTGAGATCAAGACCCAAAAACTAGTCGAACCGAGCCCAATATGTGAAATCGGGCTTGGACCGGACCGGTTGAGTCGTCATTGACCCATATTGAATTGGCTCGAGGTGCCATTAGGTGTCGCACCTACATCACCGAACACAGCAGTCTTGGTGGTCTGACAGTGACATCCCGATGGCTGGTGACGATTGGTTGTCGATGGTTGAGCTTTGGAATAGTTACACTCCTACTAGGACTCTATCAGAGAATTTGATTTAAGATTAAGTATTCCAAAAATAATATTATTTTAATATTTTAATATTGAATTTAATTTAATACTTATATTAACAATATTTTATTAATTTACTATTAAAGTGATTATCTTAATATTAAATTTAATTTAATGTTTATCTATAATTCTATTATTTTAATAAGTTTTAATCTTATATTTAATCTAATATTTATCTTGGTAAATATTAGATTAAATTTAATATTAAAGTGATTAAGTTTAATCATAGTTGAACTCTCTAGATTATCTCTATACAAAGAGAGCCTTGAGTCATTATTTACACACAGTTATCTCTATATAAAGAGAGCTTTGAGTCATTATTTACACACAGTTGAATTCAAGATAAAGTTGTAGAGAGAAAATTCTCTGAAAAGATTATTCCAAAAAAATTTTGGAGATATTTTTCTGATTTACAACTTGACCAAAATTTTAGAGAAATTACAAAATTACCACACTGGTAATTTTTGTGAAAATTTTTTTGATTCGAAGCGAGCCCACACTCGGTAGACGTGAGCTTGAGGATAGCGGAGAAGGCAACTCGGTCGAAGCGCTCATCCTAGGCCAATCGAAAAGGTACAATTTTGGTTAAGTGTTTACTACTTTAGATATCACAACCAAGATCTTATTTTGGAAAATTTTTTTAAACTTTGGTTTTTCCCTAAATATATTTTTCCACTGCGTTTTCCAAACCTATTTTTCCAACATGGTTAAGTGGATTAAGTAACTCCCTTGTGAACCAAGTTCAAGTCTCCATGTTCTCATTTTTCTTTCAAAATATTTTTTTTGATTAAATGTTGGTTAACCTAGCCATGCAAATCGCCCATGCATGTGTGCATGGATGTAACTCCTTTTCAACTTTGTAACATCAATTTTCAAAGCCATTTATGTTATGTTTTGTAACTCATATGATTATTCACCATCAATCTATTCTAACTCCCTTGTCTCCTCATGAATGAGATGTTATGAGTTTGAATATTGGATTTTCAATTGGGTTGCAAGTTGATGCCGTCTGTTAGTTGCATTTTGGCTAAGATATTCTTCATTTTTGTCATCAAATTATCTTTTTTTCTCCTCCCTATCAACCACTGTGAGCCACCCTCATTTGAAAGTTCTCCATCATTTTTATTTTATTTTTTGTATTGTTGTGTGCTGATCAACGCTTCTCCTCTACCATACCACCACCACCACCACTTGCTGCCTATAACCACCATTACCACCACGAAAACCACCTTGTGCTACCACTGTTCACCATCTTTCATTTTGCACCACTATTCTTATATATTCTTTCTTTGTTTTCTCTATTTTCTTTTCATTTCTTCTCTCTTCTTTTAATTTAAATAATTAACTATTATTTCTTTACTCAACATTTTTTTGAACCACCACCATTGTCAACCATTGTGCACCACTGTTCACCGAAATAGATCACCCCCGACAATTGTAACATCCAAAAATTTGAGTATCAATATGTTGCTTGTCTTTGGTGTTAGCTCGGGTATAATTTTATTGTGTGCTTAATATAGTCTTGAAAAAGGCTCAGGTTTACTTGGAATTAGAAAAAATTTTACTAGAGAGTACTTTAGTGTAGAGAAAATAGGTGACCTTGAAGTTAAGTTAATTAAGTGATAAAAGATGGCATAGATGAGTAATTGGCAAAGAGGTGATGGCGCCATAAGTTGGACTTGAGGGGAGAGGTTTGAATCTCCTAGCATGAAAATTGAGTGTTTTTATTTTTTTTATCTATATGGCATGTGTTGGTCATGGATAAGGATTAGGAGGAGTTGGATCTTTGAATTTTTATGGCAAGAAGACCATGGGAAAAATGCAAGTGTTAACTTAGGGAAAGGAATCATTTGATTAAGGCATGAAGGGGGAACACAAGGCACTTATCAAGGAGGATGTTTTGGAAAGTTGGTGTAGCCAACTTTGACTTGAACTTGGTCGGTTTTTAGGGATAGGGGGTGGTCAAAATTTTGAGGTAGGCTTGGTAAGGTTGTGTAGTTAGTGATACTCCCTTTTGGTCATCCATATTTTTCCCAAAACACTTATTCTCCTTCCATTTGTTTTCTCTCATAGCCGAATGTGTCTTGTGCTAAAGGTAAATTTTGTTTTGATTTTGGTCATTTCATTGAGGCCAAATTGATGTTTTGGTACGGGTGGTGTGTAGCGGATGGAAATTAGGTTTGATTGGGAATTTCATTTTACATGCATTTTATTTATTATATTGTTAAATTCGTATATGAGCTCAAGCCCAAAATAATGACTTGATGATCCGGCCTAGTGGATATGGTAAGTGAGTTATACACTGAGTTCTGAGTAACTCACCCCGTTTAATTATCCATCTCAGGTAATGGCAATTGACAGAGGCTTGGGCCGAGGATGACTTCGTGGAGGCGATACTTGAACATGGGTTTTATAAATTATGAACTTTTAATTAAGTGAATTCTTTTAATTACTATTTTGGGTACGATGCCATAAGGCCTTTATTAATATTTCATGGATTTTTATGTGTAGATGGATTTAAATTTTGTCTTAGATATTTAATATGGGCTTATGTTAATCCTATAATGTTTCCTTAAAATACTTTGGTTTTAAAACATATGAGATTCTTTAACTATTCTTGTTTTCAAATTCTTTTGAACTCTTTAAAAAACTACTTTAAGGTTTTTGACAATTAAATACTAAATGATAAGATTTCAACTAATGTTTCTTAAATTCATCGATTTTAAATCCTTTTTCATGGTTTTACTAAACTTCACTTTCAAGAGGTTTTGTAGAACAGTTTCACCTAAATCATTAAAAAAAAATTAAAAGGATGTTTGATCTGTGTGACAAACCAAATCTCGTCTTAACGCATAGACATGGTTTAGGGTGTTACAATTAATAGTATCAGAGCTGGTTTCAAAACTCGACTGTGGTTGGGTTCAATAAATAACTTCTGTCTGAAATTATTTTTATGTTTTAAAGTTAGTATGGAACTACAAGCATCCGGCACCAAGTCAAGTAAGTATTCATTACTAAATGATTATTATGATAATCTGATCATAGGAACACTCTAGAACTTCTAGTTTTAGATGTTGAAAACCATAGAGATTGAGACTATAGGATGTGTTTGTGAAAAACAACTTTATCTCTTGAATCTCATAAAATATCGTTAATAAACACTGAAACAGTTTTCTAATTCATAAAATTCATAATCAGATTAAAACGAGTTAGTCAGTATGAGCGCCAAAGGACGCAGACGTGGTAGGCGTGGCCGTGGTAGAGGCTGAGGTGCTAGAGCTGTGTCTGAGGAATCGGGACATATTCTGGAAATGGATGCACCAGAATCACCAGCGTTAGAAAATGATTCACAAGAGAATAGGAGAGAAGATAATGCTTTGACACTAGCAATGTTGCGAGTCCTTGAAAGGGTCGCTGGATCTAGAGTTGGGCCAGCAACCCGTGGGTTGATATCGGAGCGATTGAAATCAAGTGGTGCTGAGGTTTTCAGAGGTGTCTCAGGTGTAGCTCCAAATGTTGCTAAATATTGGCTTGAGGCAGTGGAGCGAATTATCGATGACCTAGAGTGCACTGTAGAACAGAAACTAAGGGGAGCGGTGTCTTTGTTAAGGGACAAGGCATACCAATGGTGGCTTACTGTCCGAGAAGGCACCGAAGCTGCATTTGTTACTTGGGAATTCTTCAAAGCTGCTTTTCAAGGGAAATATGTAGGAACAAGTTATGTGGATGCTCAGAGGAAGGAATTCCTGAATCTGATTCAAGGAAATAAGACGGTGGCAGTGTATGAGGCTGAGTTTTTACGCTTGAGTCGCTATGCTAGGACAATAGTGCCAACGAATTATGAGCGCTGTGTACACTTTGAGGATGGGCTAAATGATGAGTTGCGGGTTTTGATAGCCCCACAATAAGTTAGAACTTTTGCCACGCTTGTGGAGAAAGCCAACATAGCCGACGAGGCTAAGTGCTCAGAACGTCAGAACCGGGAAAGAGTCAGAGGCAAGAGAGATATAAAGTATTTGGGTTCTTTAAAAAGGTTTCAAAAGAGGCCTCGGAATGATGAGCCAGCTCAAGGTAGAGCACCTGTGGCTATTAATCAGAGTCGAGACTGTGCTGAATGTGGGAAACAACATTCCGGAGAGTGTTGGAGGAAAACTGGTGCTTGTTATAAATGTGGTTCAATGGATCATCAATATAAGATTGCCCTCGACGGATGGATACAACTCAGGAAGCTCGTAATCCTGATGTACAGCCGACTAGAGGTACTTAGCAGCCACCTAGAGGCCGTGGACCGAGTCGTGGTGGTGATGGGGCTGGACGTGGTCAAGGTGCGCCGGGTCGAGGTAATGGTTCTAGAGGTAACGCGGATGCAAGACAGCCAGGATTGGTCTATGCAGTTAGATGCCGCGAGGATGGCAATGCACCTGATGTGATAACTGGTACGTTCTTCATCTATGATGTACCTGTTACTACTTTGATAGATATTGGTTCTACCCACTTGTATGTTGCTAGTGCCATATCTGGAAACTTGAATCTAGAATCTAAAATTTACGATAGTGAGATGACGGTAATTAGTCCTTTAGGACAGTCAGTAATTGTAAATAAACTGTTTAGAGACGTACCCTTAGAAATCCAAAGAGAAATATTTCTAGCAAATTTGATGGAATTGCCTTTCGACGAGTTCGATTTCATTTTGGGCATGGATTGGTTGGTTAAGCATCGGGTGCATTTGGATGGTGCTAAAAAACGGATGTCAATAAGGACTTCGGATGATAAGGAAATAGTAATGATAGGCAAACAAAGGAATTACTTGACAAATGTGGTATCTGCGTTAAAGGCAGAAAAGTTGGTACGGAAAGGGTATGGAGCATTCCTAGCTTTTATTTGTGTTTTGGATGCCAAAGAATTATAGTGGAAGATGTGAGAACGGTGAAGAAATTTCTAGATGTATTTCCCGAAGAACTTCCTGGTATACCTCCAGATTGGGAAGTAGAATTTGGTATTGAGCTTTTGCCCGGAACGACTCCAGTGTCCATTGCTCCTTATAGAATGGCACCGAAGGAATTGGTGGAGCTTAAAGCTTAAATTCAAGAATTGTTGGATTGGGGATTTATTCGACCGAGTGTGTCTCCGTGGGGAGCACCGATTTTGTTCGTTAAGAAAAAGGATGGGTCAATGCGTATGTGCATTTATTACAGGCAGTTGAATAAATTGATGATCAAGAATAGGTATCATTTGCCGAGAACTGATGACCTGTTTGATCAATTGAAAGGAGCTTCAATTTTCTCCAAAATTAATTTGAGATCGGGTTATCACCAACTCAAAGTGAAAGAAGCAGATATTCATAAGACGACATTCCGAACTTGTTATGGACATTATGAGTTTTTGGTGATGCTGTTTGGGTTGACCAATGCACCAGCTGCATTTATGGACATGATGAACCGGGTCTTTCAACCATATTTAGACCGGTTTGTGGTAGTGTTCATAGATGACATTTTGGTATATTCGAGGAATGAAGAGGAACAAGACTCACATTTGCGTATAGTATTGCAGATACTTCGAGATAAGCAACTTTATGCCAAATTCAGTAAATGTGAATTTTGGTTAAGGGAAGTAACTTTCTTGGGTCATGTAGTGTCAGCTGAAGGAATAAGGGTGGATCTTTGGAAGGTTGAGGTCATTTGTCTTGGATTGGAAACCACCAAGTCGATGGTGAGATTCAAAGTTTCTTGGGTTTATAGGTTATTATAGACGCTTTGTTGAGGGTTTTTTTGATTCTTGCACCCTAACTAAATTGTTGCAAAAAGAAGTACCGTACGTATGGACTAATAAACAGTAAGAGAGTTTCGAGAAATTGAAGAAGATTTTGATGAAAGTACCAGTACTGATTCAACCTGAGGCTGGAAAAGAATTTACCGTTTACTGTGATACATCACACACAAGTTTAGGTTGTGTGCTGATGCAAAATGGAAAAGTGGTGGCTTATGCTTCTCGTCAGTTGAGACCGCACGAAGTAAACTACCCTACTCATGACTTGGAGTTAGTTGCGACAGTGTTCCTTTAAAGATTTGGAGGCATTATCTCTATGGTGAGTAGTCTATTATCTTTACGGATCACAAGAGTCTTAATTATCTTCTTACTTAAAAGGAGTTAAACTTGAGAAAAAGAAGATAGGTGGAGCTGTTAAAGGATTATGATTTCTCAATCGAGTATCATCCTAGAAAGGCTAATGTGGTAGCAGACGCGTTAAGTCGTAAGGTGGTATCTGATTTGAGAGCAATGTTTGCTCATCTGAGTTTGTATGAGGATGATAGTCTGTTAGCGGAACTTCAGGTGAAGCCTCTGTGGTTAGATCAAATAAAGGAAAAGCAGATATCAGATGAAAAGTTGGGACCCTTATTTCAGCAAGTTAAAAGTGGTAAAATAGGGGATTTTGGTATAAACATGGATAGAGTGTTGTGTTTTCATGGAAGAGTTTGTATGCCCAAGGACTAAGATTTGAGACAAATGATTCTACGGGAGGTGCATAGTAGCCCTTATGCTATGCACCCCGGAGGAAATAAGATGTATCGAGATCTTCGTGAATGGTATCAGTGGCCAGGGATGAAACGTGAGATTTTTGAGTTTGTAGGAAAATGTTTGACTTGTCAACAAGTGAAGGCGGAGCATCAATTGCCGTCAGGCTTATTACAACCGATAAAGATTCCTCTTTGGAAATGGGAATGGATAACAATGGATTTTGTTAGTGGGTTGCCTTTAACACCTATTAAGAAAAATTCCGTTTGGGTAGTAGTTGATCGATTGACGAAGATCGCTCATTTCTTCCGGTTAAAGACGGATTACTCATTCTGAAGTTGGCTAAGTCGTATGTATCTCAAATCGTAAGGTTGCATGGGGTACCAAAGTGTCTATTATATCGATGGGATCCTAGGTTTACATCACGATTTTGGAAAGCTCGCATAAAGCTTTGGGAACAAAGTTAAACTTCAGTACGGCTTTTCATCCTCAGTCAGATGGTCAGTCGGAAAGAGTAATTCAGATATTGGAAGATATGTTAAGGCGTTGTGTATTTGACTTAAGAGGTTGTTGGGAGGATTTTCTACCGTTGGCAGAGTTTACGTATAAAAATAGTTATCAGTTTAGCATTCAGATGGCACCCTACGAGGCATTGTATGGTCGTAGGTGTCGTACTCTACTTGTTGGGTGAATTGGGCGAACGGCGGATGTTGGGTCTGAATTGATATCCGAGACTAAGAAAAGGTAAAAATTATTGAAACACGGTTAAAAGAAGCTTCGAATAGACAAAAGTCGTATGCAGATCTGAAGTGTAAGGATATTGAGTTTGTTGTGGGGGATCAGGTCTTTCTGAAGGTCTCACCTTGGAAAAAGATTTTCAGATTTGGAAGGAAGGGTAAGTTGAGCCCTAGGTTCATTGGACCATATCGTGTGATGAAGCGTATTGGTCCAGTGGCCTATCAGATTGAATTACCTCCGGAGTTGAGTCAAATTCATAATGTTTTTCATTTTTCCATGCTGAGGCGCTATAGATCGGATCTGTCTCACATAGTACCGGTACAAGAAGTGGAGTTGAGATCAGACTTATCTTTTGAGGAAGAACCAGTGAAAATCTTAGACCGAGATGTCAATGTGCTAAGAAAAAAGACCGTACCATTGGTCAAGGTTTTATGGCGTAATCACGGAGTGGAAGAAGCTACATGGGAGCCTGAGGATGCAATTCGGCAACAATATCCTCACCTCTTTTAATCAGGTAAATTTCGAGGATGAAATTTTCTTTAAGGGGGTAGAATTGTAACATCCAAAAATTTGAGTATCAATATGTTGCTTGTTTTTGGTGTTAGCTCAGGTATAATTTTATTGTGTGCTTAATATAGTTTTGAAAAAGGCTCGGGTTTACTTGGAATTAGAATAAATTTTACTAAAGAGTACTTTAGTGTAGAGAAAACACGTGACCTTGAAGTTAAGTTAATTAAGTGACAAAAGATGGCATAGATGAGTAATTGGCAAAGAGGTGATGGCGCCATAAGTTGGACTTGAGGGGAGAGGTTCGAATCTCCTAGCATGCAAATTGAGTGTTTTTATTTTTTTATCTATATGGCATGTGTCGGTCATGGATAAGGATTAGGATGAGTTGGATCTTTGAATTTTTATGGCAAGAAGACCATGGGAAAAAGGCAAGTTTTAACTTAGGGAAAGGAATCATTTGATTAAGGCATGAAGGGGGAACACAAGGCACTTATCAAGGAGGATGTTTTGGAAAGTTGGTGTAGCCAACTTTGACTTGAACAGTCGATTTTTGGGGATAGGGGTGGTAGAAATTTTGAGGTAGGCTTGGTAAGGTTGTGTAGTTAGTGATACTCCTTTTGGTCATCCATATTTTCCCAAAAACAATTATTCTCCTTCCATTTGTTTTCTCTCATACCGAATGTGTCTTGTGCTAAAGGTAAATTTTGTTTTGATTTTGGTCATTTCATTGAGGCCAAATTGATTTTTTTCTTTCACTTTTCCCAAGAGTTTCTCATTGTGCCGAAACCATATCATTTTGAAAGGTAAAATTCTTCTTTCTTCTTGGCCAATTATGCATCAAAACCAAGACAAATTCTTTGTTCATCTTCTATCCTTGAAATCGACTCATAAACACTCTCTTATTCCTTCTTCTCTATTCTCTCTTCTTGTAACCATCTCTCGAATTATTTTATTCTTTCTCAAAATCTTTCACCATGGTCGAATGTCGGTGACTATCTACCTAAACCGAAAGTTTCTTTGCTTTTCACATATTCTTTCTTCTCAATTCTATTTTATTCAAACTTTGAATATTCAAAAAGAACCCTCTTTGATAGTTTTAATTTTGTTCTTATTTGTTTAATTTCCGAATCCTTAAGTTGGTTTTAGAAAGCCTTTTGACCGAAATCTTCATCCATTTCTCTTAAATAAATTCTCTTCATTTTATAGTGAAATAGAGAAAGGCCGAAACTCAAGTGTTCGTAAGCATCGTGAATCGTTGGAATCTATTTAAGGTGTTAAGGTAAGGGATTATTAAGGACTCTCATATTACTCGACATATTGATATAGATGGATTATTAATTGATTTCGTTTTAGGGGACGTTATCGCTCGATTGTCATATTGTGGAATGAGGATATTTGTGGTAAGCCAATCTCACTCTTAAAATCGTTAGTCATAATTTCGATAATTTATTAGTCAAACTAATGATCTTTTGTCAATAGAGACAATCAAGATAGGGACGAAAGGGCGGTAAATAGTGTTCGGAAGAGGGGTGGTTTCGCTATTCCCCCTAAGTTTAAGCGAAAGACTATTTTGGGAATCCGAGATTTTCCATCAGGTTGTGGATGCTCATCTGAGGAGAACCAGTTGTTTGAAGTTGTTCGTACTCTCGAACCTTTGTTTGTTCATGGATTTTCATCGGGTAACGAACCAACAATCGGGGAGAAACCGTAAATACAAGTGGTTCGAAATTCTGAGGGTAAAAGTCTAGATCGTTATTCTAAGATTCAATTTGTAAATAAATAATAGTGCTCTAATTTATCGTGATGCGTTTAGGTATTGACAAGCGGGAAAGTCTAGTTCTCACAGTAACCAGGTGTGTAACTTCACACTTATCCCGAGTTAGATACTATACTGTAAGTATTGGGATAAAATCGTAAAGATGGCAAAATCGAAAAATGCGTAAAAATTAACACTTTTGTGAAATGCATGAAAACAGTTAAAGTCGTGAAATTTACGAAAACACCCTCAATGAGTTAATCGGTAAATAATAAATTTAATGCTAGATCGTTAAATGGGCCGAAAAATGCTAGATCGTTAAATGGGCCGAAAATCTGCTAGATCGTTAAATGGGCCGAAAATCTACTAGATCGATATATGGGCCAAAGTTTGCTAGATTGCTAAATGGCTATATGTTGTTTTGTCTTATGGGCCAAAATGAAAATTTGAATATAGACTCACATGTATTATGAGTTTTTGTTAAATTATCATATGAATATAGATTATTATGCTTACATGATTGCATGGGTTGGGATAAATGATGAAGAGAAGAAAGGTCTGTTGCCAAAATCTAGTTCGGTGGTTTTGCCACAAATATTTTAATGGCTTATGCCTCTAGTTCGGTGACTTTGTCACAATCTAGTTCGGTGGTGCACCACAACATTATTAAAAATGGCTTTATGCCTAAGATTGGTGTGTTGGCGGGGTGGGTTGACTTGATCCCCACAGGTGTGTTGGTTGGTATGGGTGGTGTGTAGCGGATGGAAATTAGGTTTGGTTGGGAATTTCATTTTACATGCATTTTATTTATTATATTGTTAAATTCGTATATGAGCTCAAGCCCAAAATAATGACTTGATGATCTGGCCCAGTGGATATGGTAAGTAAGTTATACACTAAGTTCTGAGTAACTCACCCCGTTTAATTATCCATCTCAGGTAATGGCAATTGACGGAGGCTTGGTCCGAGGATGACTTCGTGGAGGCCATACTTCGAACATGGGTTTTATAAACTATGAACTTTTAATTAAGTGAATTCTTTAATTACTATTTTGGGTATGATGTAATAAGACCTTTATTAATATTTCATGGATTTTTATGTGTGGATGGATTTAAATTTTGTTTTAGATATTTAATATGGGCTTAAGTTAATCCTATAATGTTTCCTTAATATACTTTGGTTTTTAAAACATATGAGATTCTTTAACTATTCTTGTTTTCAAATTCTTTTGAACTCTTTAAAAAACTACTTTAAGGTTTTTGACAATTAAATACTAAATGATAAGATTTCAACTAATGTTTCTTAAATTCATCGATTTTAAATCATTTTTCTTGGTTTTACTAAACTTCACTTTTAAGAGGTTTTGTAGAATAGTTTCACCTAAATCATTAAAAAAATTAAAAAGATGTTCGATCTGTGTGACAAACCAAATCTCGTCTTAACGCATAGACCTGGTTTGGGGTGTTACAACAATTATCATATTTTAATTCCTTTTTCTCTTTTAATCTTATTATTATTATTATTATTATTATTATTATTATTATTATTATTATTATTAAATAACAACTTCTATTTGATTAATTCTTTCTTTTTCTTTGACGACTAGATTGTTAAAAATGTTCAATAATCAAGTGGATATTTTACTAAGTCATAATACTTTACTTATAGGTGCACTATGAGACATTAAATTAATCAATTTGGGTAATGTTTATTTTTTACTAGAAACCTCTAAATGTCACCGGAACGTTATTTGATAACGGTCCGAGCTCAATATCGATTAATCCTATTGGGTCACACCTAATCCAATGTGAATATCATTTTGTGTGTGAAATTAGTTACACTACATCAAACAGACTTTTAGCGGCGTTTTTAATGGTGTTTTAATGAAAAACGCCGTAAATATTATCTGTTAGTGGTGTTTTCAATAAAACGCCGCAAAAAGTTGAGCAATAGAGGCGTTTATTTCCAAAACGCCACGAAAAAGGAGAAATAGCGGCGTTTTTTTCCCAAACGCCGCTAAAGACCTGAGCATTAGCGGTGCTTTTAAAGAAACGCTGCTAAAGATCTGAGCATTAGCGGCGTCTCTAAAAAAATACCGCTAAATACCTGGGCATTAGCGGCGCTTTTGAAGAAACGCCGCTAAAGACCCAGCATTAGCGGCGCTTTTGAAAAAATGTCGCTAAAGACCCGAGCATTAGCGGCACTTTTGAAAAAACGCCGCTAAAAGTTTTTCATATTTTTTTCTTATTCTTGCTTTGAATTATATTTTATTTTGATACATTCACTTATAAGCAATGAGAAAGTGTAACGTCCTGATTCAGGGGTTGTTTGCAATTTAATTATTTTCATGTGCTTGCTTGAAAAGAAATGAATACTATGATTACTTGACATGTTCTAGGGTCTAGTGATAACCTCGGGCTAGGCCTGACTTAGGGCTAGAAGTTTTCTTAGCACTTGAGAAGAGGAAGCTAAGTGAATGAGGCTTTAAAAATTATTTGGTGCAAAGCATGACACAAGAAATCATGTGATAAGGTGGCTTGGGACGCTACCTAAGGATCTAGGAAAGATGCGGCAAAGGAGGGAGGTTCGAGCTGCCAAATTTGCACTTGGGAGTTTTATTTTTTTTTGCAAGTTGGCGCCATGAAGAGAGAAGAGTTGAATGGCAATTGGGACTTTGGAAAGGATGGGATAAGCCTTTCTTTTTGATAATTTCGGCTAAGAAGGGAAGATAAGGGTAAGATTTATTTTTAGAATTTTGAAAAGAGATATGATGGCCGAATGAAAGACTCTAGGGGCTTGAGTTTCAGAATTGAAGGGAACCTAGGGAGTGTTTTCGTCTAAAACACCCCTTTTCTTCTATTTTTCTTTATTGCTCAAACCAAAACCTCACAAAGCAACCCTCATTCTTGTTTCTTCTCTTCCTTTTCCCATTATTTGCCGAAAGTCCATACTACTCCATATTCTCCCATCCTCTCTATTTGTTCCCAAAAGCCGAAAGCTCGTTGTTTTTCCCACTGTTCATCAAAGAGATTTGGCTGAATACCCTTAGCCTCAGTCTCTTCTCTCTCTCACGCAATTTAGCCTTTATTGAAGTATCGAAAGCAAGTTCTTCCTTGTTGGAATCATAGCCGAATCTTTGGTAAGCCATTCCTCCTCTATTTTTTTTTCCTTCTCTAGTATAGATCCATATTTAAAAGAGAACCTCACTCGTGCTCTTTAATGATGGCCAAAAACCTAAGCATCAAAAGGGTGAGCCGAACCTTGGTGATTGAAGGTTGAACCTGTCCATAAGGGAGGACTTTAGCCGATTGAAGGAAGCTTTCGGGATTTGATTCCCCAAGATAAGGTGATAAGTAATATTCGGCCGAAGGCATTGATTAAGCATATTTGTGCAAACCGAATCTAACAAAAGTTTTGGTAGGGATCTCAACAAGACAAGTGACAATTTTGGGATTTCAATAGGTAAGGTAAGAGGTTGTTGATATTCGGTCATGGGCTATATATGGTATTTAAGAGTTAACTGGTTGTGTGCCATGGATCTAGGGGCTAATCGGCCAAGGCAAACAAAGGCTTCCGGGATTTAAACTCGCTTTGGTAAGTGATAGTAAGTTTCAGCCTAAGGCCATATTTCAGGTACAAGTAATTCTTCAGGATTATTAGTATAGCCGAATGGCTATTAGATCTAAAAGTATATGTGTTGGCCAATTGTAGGGGGAAACAACCTCTCGGGGTTTCGCTAGTATAGTTCGGGATTTGCTAGTTTCACGAGTAAACAAGTGTGTAAGACTCTTGCACACTTTATTAGTTAGCATTGCTATTATGTTACGATTTAATCATTGTGGTAGTGATTTGCTTGTGGACAAGAGCATGGATTCCGGGTAAGTCACTTGTGATTTAAAATCTATTATGGATGACATGATGGGTAATATGTTATGCCATGACTTATATGCATGATTTATGATAAAATGTTAAGCATGTTATGAGCATGTTGGTAACGGGATTGAAGAGAGGAGGGGGATCATTCTCTATGGACTGTCACCAGTGGTTTTGACCACAAGATGGGTTGGCCCCATCAGTTTAATTGTGACTTCGGTCACCAGTGGTTTTGACCACACTGTTGATATAAATTGTGACTAAGTCCCAGTGGTTTGGTACCACCAGTGGTTTTGACCACATGTTGGTAATTGTGACTTATGATCATCAGTGGTTTTGACCACACGATGGGTTGGCCCCATCACTTGATTTGTGACTCCGGTCACCAGTGGTTTTGACCACCAGTGGTTTTAACCACACGGGGTAGTTAAAGGGGTATGGATGGCTAGTTTTGGGTTGCATGTTTTGCATATCTTACTAATATTTTGTGTATGAGTTTGCACTTCCGGGTTGGGGATTTATACACTGAGTCTTGGTGACTCACCCCTTCCCATACCATTTTGCAGATGAGTAGATCGCGGAGATGGAGCCGGAGAGGACTCGAGGCGGCCATGCTTGATTCCTTGGATTTAAAATTTTATTTAGCACAGTTTAAGTTTATTATTTATTAAATTTTTGGTTTGGATTGTAATAAGGCCGCTAATAATTATTTTGGATGTTTAAGTAGTTGTTTTAATTCATTCCTACTATACTACTAATGAAACTGTAAATTGTTTAAAAAAACCGGTTAAAAGTGATGTTTTCAAAATGGAAATCCTTACGAGTTTTCAAGGATGTTACCATCGGGTAGCAAAACTCACCAAGTTAACCATAACTCAGATGGTTCTAAATACTTAAATGATCAAATGTTTTCAAAGGCTTTCAACTCAACCAAGTTTTCAAAAATCCATTCCACCTGAGTTTAAATAGACACTGTTTTATAATTTCTGCAAATTTTTTCAGATTTCTATCAGATAATCAAGATCTTCCAAAAAGTTTTTACTCTGTGACATACCAGATCCGGTCGAGGCTAATGGGCTGGGTTTGGGGTGTTACATTTTTGGTATCAGAGCCAGGTTCAAAACTCGATTGTGGGGGCCCAGGGCCCAAAAACATTTTTGTAGGCCTCTGTGAACTATTATGAAAATGGTTTTTGTTTTGAACAGCATGGCATCGAGTCTCCGACACCAATCCGCCCAGGTAAGTGTCTTTGACTGTTCTGTGAATACTTGATAAGGGTAAATGGGTAACTTGGGAACGTAGAATAGAATGATAGGTACTTGAACTCTAGGACTAGTCTACCCCAACTACTACATAAGACTTAATTGCTTAATTAAACAAACCTATGACTAAGTCGCCGAGTTTGGTGTGGTAACCATTGTGTGCATGTCTAGGATTGGTATTCGGTGGGACCTTGGTATTTAAGCAATCTGCGTGACTCACCTCCTCTCCACTCGAATCCTACCTGGTGCGTAGCTTCGGTTCACCCTAACCAAGAGGACTTATTCATGGGCTAAACCCTAACTAAAACCCGAAAGGGAACTAGCCGTATTTTCATAAAAACCCTAGATTTAAAACTCTTAAAATTTATTTTTAATGTGTGAGAACTATTGTTTTACAACATTTTTCTGAAAAAAAAAATTGATTTGTAGAATTACTAAAATACCCCTAGTGGTAAAAATTACAAAAAAAAATGCCCTTGGTTTATTAAATGATTCAACTATCCAACAGTTTTTTCGAAATTTCCTCATTTTGTAAAAGTGTTTAAAAACCCTATTTTTGCAAACGTCCAAAGTACCTTGATTTTGAAAAATTACAAAATTGCCCCTAACCTACAAAATTACCAAAATGACCCTGATTTTCAAAATTTTTGCAACACCATCAACTTGGAAAATAAATTCTCAGAAAGAACCCTCAAAGTTTTACAACATTTGGAAATACCCCGGAATTATCAAACTTTACAAAGTTACCCTGGTTTATTACCAAAATAGCCCCGAGCTTTAAAATCACCGAAATACCCCCGAATTTCAAAATTTTTCAAAATACCCCGAGAATTTAAAAGTTCCAAAATACTTTTTGACAAAATCATCTGAGAACTTTTATTTTTGAAAAATTACAAAAAATACCCCTGTAGGTTAAAATTACGAAAATACCCCTGGGTAGTGAAATGATGAAAATGCCCCTACACGTTAGATATGGTCTGTGAAAGTTGTTTGTGTGATGGATGTACTCAGAACTAGGAGATAAGCCTGAAACTGGAATTATAGGTAGATTCGATTTCGAAAGAATCACTTCAAAAAAAAAACTATTCCTCATAAAATTGCTCGTGGGTAAACAGTGAACAGTATTAATAATGCATAAAATTCTTAATCAGATAAACGCAAACGAGAAGAATGAGTACAAGAGGTCGTGGACGTCCGCAACGTGGTCGTGGTAGGGGTAGGATGACCTTGTCGGAGCCAGCAGGGTCTAGTCATGGGTCTGGAAATGTGATGCCGGATCTGCCGGCGGTGAAACCTGAGTTTCAAGATCAGACCGGTGGTAACGATGTGGTATCCCAAGCTGTACTACGAGTGTTGGAATGAGTTGCCGAGGTAGGCGCAGGTGCAGGAGCCCGTAAATCCGTGGTTGAACGACTCTAGGCTAACGGAGCAGAAGTGTTTAGAGGAGTTTCTGGAGTGGCACCCAGTGCGGTGGAGTATTGGTTGGAATCAACTGAGAGGATCATTTTACAACTGAGGAAAAGCTGAAGGGTATAATCTCTCTACTTCGGGATGAGTCATATCAGTGGTGGCTCACCGTAAGGGATGGAGCTATGGTAGAGGATCTCACATAGGAATTCTTTAAGGCTGCCTACCAAAAGAAATACATAGGAACTAGCTACGTGGATGCGCAGCGAAAGGCTTTCTTGAACCTGGTTCAGGGTAATAAGACAGTGGCAGAGTATGAGGCCGAATTTCTTCGGTTGAGAAGGTATGCTCGTGGTATTGTGGGTATCGAGCATGAACGCTGTGTCAGATTCGAGGATGGGCTGAGAGATGAGCTGAGGATGATGATAGCTCCACAATAGGAACGGGAGTTCACTGTCCTAGTGGAGAAGTCTAAGGTTGCTAAAGGGGTAAGACAGTCAGTTAGGCAAAATTAGGATAAGAGTTGGGATGAGAGGAGCTTCGAATCTTCGAGGTTTTCTGATAATCAGCAGAAGAGGACGAGGTATGGTGGGTCAAATCAAGCTGCTAGGCCTACTGCTGCTACTAATCCTCAATGGCCGTCACGGTGTACTCGGTGTGGGAAGTTTCACACGGGGGAGTATTGGAATGGTAATCGGGGATGCTTCGAATATGGATCTATGGAACATCGAGTTAGGGATTGTCTGAAAAAGGCAGCTAGGCTAAGGTCAGAGGGTCAGGATCGTGCACCAAATAGGAGGGATAACCAACAGCCACCGAGAGGTCGTGGTGCAGGAAGAGGAGGTAATGGTGCTGGCAGAGGTCGTGGGGCACTGAGGGGAGGTACCGGTGGTACTGAGTCTAGGCAACCTGGTTTGGTCTATGCCACGAGGCGTCAGGAGGAGGGCGACGCACCGGACGTCATAATCGGTATGTTTTTGATCTTTGGAGTACCCTATAGTACCTTAATTGATATTGGCTCAACCCACTCATACATTGCGAGTAGCGTAGTGGAAAATCTGCACTTAGACTCTGAGCTTACTTCTAGGCAGATGACTGTGTTAAGCCCTCTAGGTCACTCTGTAGAAGTAAGTAAACTCTATAGGAATGTACCCTAGAACTCCAAGGGTCGTGTTCTTGGTCGACTTGATGGAACTACCGTTTGGAGTTCGATCTAATCCTCGGGATGGATTGGCTAGTAAAGTATCGAGCTAGCACGGATTGCATGACTAAGCGCATGGTATTAAAGACCATGGAAGGAGAAGAGGTGGTGATGATAGGTAAAAGGAGAGATTACCTATCTAACTGATTACTGCATTGAAGGCGAAAAAGATGGTTAGAAAAGGTTGTGAAGCATATGTAGTGCATGTCTGTGCTTTGGAAGCTAAAGGTGCAGCTGTGAGAGATGTCCGGACCGTAAGGGATTATGTTGATGTGTTTCCAGAGGAACTCCGGGTCTACCCCTGGACCGTGAGGTTGAATTTGGTATAGACTTGTTACCCGGAACCACGCCAGTATCCATATCTCCGTATCAGATGGCGCCAAAAGAATTGGTAGAGTTGAAGGCTCAGATCTAGGAATTGTTGGATAGAGGGTTCATTTGGCCAAGTGTATCGCCTTGGGAAGCTCCAGTGCTTTTTGTCAAGAAGAAGGATGGGACAATGAGGATGTGCACAGACTATCGACAATGAACAAAGTCGACAATAAAGAACGAGCATCCTTTGCCTGGATTGATGATTTGTTCGATCAACTCAAGGGTGCATCGGTGTTCTCTAAGATTGACCTTAGGTCAGGGTACCATCAGCTTAAGGTGAAGGAGGCTGATATCCATAAGACGACATTCCGTTCTCGGTATGGGCACTACGAGTTTCTGGTAATACCTTTTGGTTTGACGAATGCACCAGCCGCGTTTATAGACATGATGAATCGGGTTTTCCAACCCTATCTGGATCGGTTCGTCGTGGTGTTCATAGACGACATTTTGGTGTACTCGAAGTCAGAAGAGGAGCATGACGCACATCTTCATCCGGTTCTGCAAATTCTAAGGGAGAAACAGTTGTACACCAAATTGATGAAGTGTGAGTTACGCTCAAAGAGGTAACTTTTCTAGGGCATGTTGTTTCGGTAGGGAATCGGTGGATCCCGTAAGATTGAGGCAGTATTAGAGTGGAAACCACCAAAGTCGGTTATGGAAATTTAGAGTTTTTAGGGGTTGGCAGGATATTATAGGAGATTCGTGGAAATTTTCTCCTTAATCGCAGCACCATTGACTAAGTTACTGAGGAAAGGAGTTCTGTTTGTGTGGTCTGAGAAGCAGCAAGAGAGTTTCGATAAGCTGAAGAGGATTTTGACAGAAGCACCAGTCTTGATTCAGCCTGAGGCAGGAAATGAATTCACTATGTATTGCGATGCATCGCATACTGGTTTAGGGTGTGTGCTAATACAAGACAGGCAGGTGGTTGCTTATGCATCACGGTAGTTGAGGCCTCACGAAGGTATCTATCTGACACATGATTTGGAATTGGCTGCCATGGTTTTTGCCTTGAAGATTTGGAGGCACTATCTGTATGGGGAGAAGTCGGTAGTGTACACGGATCACAAGAGCCTGAAGTACCTCTTGACTCAAAAAGATTTAAATCTGAGGTAGCGAAGGTGGATTGAGTTGCTGAAGGACTATGACTGCTCAATCGAATACCATCCGGGTAGGGCTAACGTGGTAGATGATGCGTTGAGCCGTAAGGTGGTAGCTGATTTGTGAGCAATGTTTGCTCATTTAAGTCTCTATGAGGATGGGAGCCTTCTGGCAGAGTTGCAAGTAAAGCCATCTTGGATCGATGAGGTTAAAGAGAGGCAGTTGACCGACGAGGTTCTGAGTACTCGGAGGTTGGAAGTACAAAATGGTGAGGCCGAAGGGTTCAGCTTGGGTAGTGATGGAGTGTTGTATTTTCAGGGGAGAGTATGTATGCCTAAGGATGATGATTTGAGGTAGCGAATCCTTAAAGAAGCTCATAGCAGTCCGTACGCTATGCATCCGAGAAGCAGCAAGATGTATCGGGATTTAAGGGAGCGATTTTGGTGGCCAGGTCTTAAGCGAGAAGTAACCGAGTTAGTGGGCAAGTGTCTGACATGCCAGCAAGTTAAGGCTGAGCATCAATTGCCATCGTACATTATGTATGGTAAAGATCCACATGGAAGTGGGAGGAGATTACTATGGATTTCGTAAGTGGGCTTCCCTTACGCCCAGTAAGAAAGATGCAGTTTGGGTGATAGTAGACCGGTTGACCAAGTCGGCCCATTTCATATCGATAAGGGTTGACTACTCACTTTAAAGGTTAGCCAAGCTGTATATAGCAGAGATAGTGCGGTTGCATAGAGTATCGGTGTCCATTATCTCAGATCGAGATCCCTGGTTCACGTCGAGATTCTGGAAGGCCTTACATCAGGAGTTAGGCACGAAGTTGAATTTCAGCACGGCTTTTCTTTCGCAGTCTGATGGACAATCTGAGAGGGTAATCTAGGTGCTGGAAGATATGTTAAGGGGCTGTGTTTTGGATTTCCGTGGTAGTTGGGAGGAGTACCTACCTTTGGCAGAATTCACGTATAACAATAGTTATCAAGCGAGTATTCAGATGGCACCGTATGAGGCGCTGTATGGTCGAAAATGTTGTACTCTTACATGTTGGATAGAGCTGAGTGAACGTCAAATGTTGGGTCCAGAGTTAGTGACAGAGACAGAAAGTGAGGTTAGAGTAATTCGGGCTCGTCTTAAAGAGGCGTCGGACAGGCAGAAATCCTACGCCGATCTTAAGCGCAGGGATGTGGAGTATGCAGTGGATGATAAGGTCTTTTTGAAGGTATCACCTTGGAAGAAGGTGTTGAGGTTTGGCCGGAAGGGCAAGCTAAGCCCTAGATTCATCGAACCGTACACAGTGTTGAAACGTGTGGGACCGGTAGCTTACCAGCTTGAGTTACCGGTAGAATTGAGTCAAATCCATGACGTCTTCCATGTTTCGATGCTGAGGCGCTATCGATCAGATCCATCACACATCGTGTCGGTTGCAGAGATTGAAGTAAACTCAGACTTGTATTTCGAGGAGGAGCCGATACAGATTGTGGATCGAGATGTCAAAGTTCTGAGGAGCAAGTCGGTACCTTTGGTAAAAGTGATATGGCAAAACCATGGTACGGAGGAGGCCACGTGGGAACCCGAGGATATGATGTGGCAGCAATACCCCCAACTCTTCTGATCCAGGTAATTTCGAGGCCGAAATTATTTTTAAGGGGGTAGAACTATAACGTCCTGATTCAGGGGTTGTTTGCAATTTAATTATTTTCATGTGCTTGCTTGAAAAGAAATGAATACTATGATTACTTGACATGTTCTAGGGTCTAGTGATAACCTTGGGCTAGGACTGACTTAGGGCTAGAAGTTTTTTTAGCACATGAGAAGAGGAAGCTAAGTGAATGAGGCTTTAAAAATTATTTGGTGTGAAGCATGACACAAGAAATCATGTGATAAGGTGGCTTGGGACGCTACCTAAGGATCTAGGAAAGATGCGGCAAAGGAGGGAGGTTCGAGCTGCCAAATTTGCACTTTGGAGTTTTTTTTTTTTTTGCAAGTTGGCGCCATGAAGAGAAAAGAGTTGGACGGCAATTGGGACTTTGGAAAAGATGGGATAAGCCTTTCTTTTTGATAATTTCAGCTAAGAAGGGAAGATAAAGGTAAGATTTATTTTTAGAATTTTGAAAAGAGATATGATGGCCGAATGAAGGACTCTAGGGGCTTGAGTTTCGGAATTGAAGGGAACCTAGGGAGTGTTTTCGGCTAAAACACCCCTTTTCTTCTATTTTTCCTTATTGCTCAAACCAAAACCTCACAAAGCAACCCTCATTCTTGTTTCTTCTCTTCCTTTTCCCAATATTTGCTGAAAGTCCATACTACTCCATATTCTTCCATCCTCTCTATTTGTTCCCAAAAGCCGAAAGCTCATTGTTTTTCCCACTGTTCATCAAAGAGATTTGGCCGAATACCCTTAGCCTCAGTATCTCCTCTCTCTCACGTAATTTAGCCTTCATTGAAGTATCGAAAGCAAGTTCTTCCTTGTTGGAATCATAGCCGAATCTTTGGTAAGCCATTCCTCCTCTATTTTTTTCCTTCTCTGGTATAGATCCATATTTAAAAGAGAACCTCACTCGTGCTCTTTAATGATAGCCGAAAACTTAAGCATCAAAAGGGAGAGCCAAACCTTGGTGATTGAAGGTCGAACCTGTCCATAAGGGAGGACTTTAGCCGATTGAAGGAAGCTTCCGGGATTTGATTCCCCAAGATAAGGTGGTAAGTAATATTCAGTTGAAGGCCTTGATTAAGCATATATGTGCAAACCGAATCTAACAAAAGTTTTGGTAGGGATCTCGACAAGACAAGTGACAATTTTGGGATTTCGATAGGTAAGGTAAGAGGTTGTTGATATTCGGTCATGGGCTATATATGGTATTTAAGAGTTAACCGATTGTGTGCCATGGATCTAGGGCTAATCGGCCAAGGCAAACAAAGGCTTCCGGATTTAAACTCGCTTTGGTAAGTGATAGTAAGTTTCACCTAAGGCCATATTTCGTGTACAATTAATCCTTTAGGATTATTAGTATAATAGAATGGCTATTAGATCTAAAAGTATATGTGTTGGCCGATTGTGGGGAAACAACCTCTCGGGGTTTCGCTAGTATAGTTCGGGATTTGCTAGTCTCACGAGTAAACAGGTGTGTAAGAATCTTACACACTTTATTAGTTAGCATTGCTATTATGTTACGATTTAATCATTGTGGTAGTGATTTGCTTGTGGACATGAGCATGGATTCCGGGTAAGTCACTTATGATTTAAAATCTGTTATGGATAACATGATGGGTAATATGCTATGCCATGACTTATATGCATGATTTATGATAAAATGTTAAGCATGTTATGAGCATGTTGGTAACGGGATTGAAGAGAGGAGGAGGATCATTCTCTATGGACTGTTACCAGTGGTTTTGACCACAAGACGGGTTGGCCCCATCAGTTTAATTGTGACTTCGGTCACTAGTGGTTTTGACCACACCGTTGATATAAATTGTGACTAAGTCCCAGTGGTTTGGTACCACCAGTGGTTTTGACCACATATTGATAATTGTGACTTATGATCATCAGTGGTTTTGACCACACGATGGGTTGGCCCCATCACTTGATTTGTGACTCCGGTCACGGTGGTTTTGACCACCAAGTGGTTTTGACCACACGGGGTAGTTAAAGGAGTATGGATGGCTAGTTTTGGGTTGCATGTTTTGCATGTCTTACTAATATTTTGTGTTTGAGTTTGCACTTAGGGTTGGGGATTTATACATTGAGTCTTGGTGACTCACCCTTCCCATACCATTTTGAGATGAGTAGATCATGAGATGGAGCTGGAGAGGACTCGAGGGCCATGCTTGATTCCTTGGATTTAAAATTTTATTTAGCACAGTTTAAGTTTATTATTTATTAAATTTTTGGTTTGGATTGTAATAAGGCCGCTAATAATTATTTTGGGTGTTTAAGTAGTTGTTTTAATTCATTCCTACTATACTACTAATGAAACTGTAAATTGTTTAAAAAAACCGGTTAAAAGTGATGTTTTCAAAATGGAAATCCTTACGAGTTTTCAAGGATGTTACCATCGGGTAGAAAAACTCACCAAGTTAACCATAACTCAGATGGTTCTAAATACTTAAATGATCAAATGTTTTCAAAGGCTTTCAACTCAACCAAGTTTTCAAAAATCCATTCCACCTGAGTTTAAATAGACACTGTTTTATAATTTCTGCAAATTTTTTCAGATTTCTATCAGATAATCAAGATCTTCCAAAACATTTTTACTCTGTGACATACCAGATCAGGTCGAGGCTCATGGGCCGGGTTTGGGGTGTTACAGAAAGTTTCATTTTAGTTACTTAATTATGAAAAGTTACAAACTGCTAACTAAACAATTTAGAAGTTTTCATTTAAGTTATAAATTAAGCTATTAAAATTGATTTAGGGTTTAATATTTAGTATGTTAATTTCATGGTTTAGGGTTTGTTATTTTAGTGTATGGGTTTAGTGTTTTAAAGTTTTTTGTTTGGCTTTATTGTATAGTGTTTAATATCTTAGTGTTTACCGGTATTAAGGTTTAAGTGTTAGTGGTTAGGGGTTAAGGTTTAGGGTTAGGGGTTTAGGGTGAAATGGTTAATGGGTTAGGGTTTTAGGTTTAAGGTTTATAGTTTATGGTTTTTTGAGTTTAGGGTTTATGGTTTAAGTATTAGATTTTAGGGTTTAGGGTTTAGGGTGTTAGCTATATGACCCAAAATCCAGAAACCGAAATCCCTCATGAGGGATTTATGTTTAATGTGTTAGCTTTTAAAATATATGTTTTGTACTACACTAACATTGGCTATATGGATTCCCAAAAAGTTGGTCTCGGATTATGGTTTAACGTTTGCAATTTAGAGTTTAGGATTTGAGTTTTATGGTTTAGGGCTTTGTGTTTGGAGTTTTGAGTTTAGGGCTTGGGATTTAAGGTTTAGGGTCTAATGTTTATGATTTAGGGATTAATCTTGGATTTTTTAGTTCTTGTAAAATATTAACACAATTATTGATATAATTAACATCATTTTTTTATTTATATATTGCATACATATATAAAAGTTATATTTATTCAATATAAAATATATTGATGTATTTATATTTTAAAGTAATGTGTATGATTAAATGAAAATTAAAGTTTCAACTATACATTTAAACCATAATTGAAATAAAATTAAAATTGGAAAAAGTTAAAATTAAAATTTTATATGTTAATTTAAAAATTATAAAAATCTTCAAAAGAATTTCAAATTTTCTTAAAAGTTTAATATTTTGGAATTTTCAAAAATAAAAATTCCAAAAATGAAAATCTTAACACAAAATTTTGAAAGAAAAAAATAAGTGAAAAATGAAAAAAAATTAAAATTGAGAATAGTGGCGTTTTCATAAAAAGAACGCCGCAAATATGTTCTCCGAGACTGAAAACGCAGCCATTTTATCAGGGTTTTAGTGGCGTTTTTACTAAAATGCTGTAATAGTATATGATATAGTGGCATTTGTTAAGAAGCGCCGCAAATTGTTCATTTATTTTTTAGTGGTGTTTTACCAAAAAAGCATAAAAGGTTGGGATATATTGCGCTAATAAAAACCATGCAAAAATGTTATTGTATTTTAATTAAAACGATGTAGTTTGGTATTTTTTAGTAGTGCTTTTTGTTAAACACCATAATAGGTATGTTTGTAGCGGTGCTAGTTGATAAACGCATAAAGCTTGAATTGTTTTAGGCAAAAGATCGCTGTTTTGCTCTCCTCCATTTCCCGAACCATTAAACTCGATTGAATCAATTTTCCTTCTTCAATTTCATTTCCCCTCGTCTGAAATCCCTAAATTGAAGATTGAGTTGCTGGTGGATAAAGCGAGAACCTTCGCTCATGTGTTAGTCCTATTAGGTCTACATTTTTGGGTAATCAAACGATCGCTTCGCTTTGGTGAAGTTGTTTCCTTATCAAGTCTAGAAATTATTTTAATTTTTCTCAATCTATGCCTCTCTTCTTCTTTTTTCTGTTGGTTTTTTGGTTTTCATCTTTAGAATAAGTATGTCTCTACCTTTTCATCTCTATTTTAAATTTCAGATCTATGCGTCTTTCCTTGTTTTTCAGTTTCCTTTTGTTTGAGTTTTTGGTTGTTAGCGTTATGAAAAACTGTTTTGGTTCGTCCTTTCAAATCTATTGATGTTTGTCTTGTTGTTCTTTAGTTTGTTTATCGACTACTATGTTTTTTTTTTTGCTTGTAATTTGTATTTGTGCATTTTCATTTCTGTTTTGGGTCCCTCAGTTGATGTCACAACTCCCTCAGTTGATGCATGTAGAGTTTATTTCGTAGTTTTTCTGGATGGTAATAACATGTCTTTTTAATTCATAGTGAGTTGTGACATTTTGTTTCTTAGTTTTCTCAAAAAATCTGTACTTTAGTTTTTTTTAAAAAAAATTCTATTGTAAATATTTTGTATGGAATGGTTTCTTTATACCTCATATGCTGATGGAGGGTGCATTTAATTTAAAATTGAATTACAACCCCAAGATTTTAGGCAGCAGGGAACAAATATGAGGAGAAAGATGTGGTTTCAGAAAAGATAAAATTGATCGTTTTGGGTATCTTGATTGCCTTGATTCTTATCATTGTGTTGTTTGTCTACCATGGCTTCAATTGTTAAAATCATCTTGGATTTCCCTTGTTCAGTTTTTTTTGCCTTTGCCGATTGGAGTCCTGGATATATTGGTTTGTTTTACTTTGTTGTTTTAGGTCGCATATTTCTCTCTTCGCTTGCCATATAGCGTAAAATTTAATCATCCCAAGCTGGAGTGTTTTGGTTAGCTCTTTGCTTGACGGGACCACTTAGCTAACAAAATCATTTTATCAACAACTAAATTTAGCTGTATTACTCTCTGTATTTGAAATTTGTTCATGTAATTAAAGATTTTATATGCCTTGTGTTCATATCTAAGTATGACTATGATGCAAATGTCAAATATAAGTACTCGGAAAAACAAAAAAAAAAAAAAGTAATCATCTACCCTGTTCTTGATGCAAATGCAAATGTCAAATATAACTAAGCATTCGACACTTACTAGCAGTTGTATTTTTGTTTTAGTCACTTGTTTTAATCATCTACCAGTTGTATTCGACACTTACTATGCACATGGTCAATTTACTATGCACTGTTACTATGCAGTTGCTATGAAAAACCTAATTCCTTAAAATTTGATCAAATCAGTTGTAGTTCTCTCTTATATGCATGTGAACTTATATTTGTGGCTAAGTGGACAATAGTTATGAACTTGCACCTATATTTGTTGTTGTTGCATGGATCAAAATCTTAGAATGACTCTCTTGATGGCATGTTGGCTACTATGTAATTAAAGCAATATAATATCTATATTCAGTCTAGTAGAAATAAAGTTAGATAAGTGTGTGCCTATATATATATATATATATATATATATATATCTCTAAGGTATTTGTATCTTTTTATGTTATGCCATCATTTAGAGACAGCAAATGCATGTTGTGTAACCCCCCTATATGTAAATTTATTATGAGCAGTGGCTAAAAAAATGGCAACTAAATTCCTTCATAGTTTTTAGTGAAAATGACTCTCTTGAACGTCTGAATTTTCCTTTGTTTTGCTGCATTGAATGTCTGATCGGGTGGTTTTTCTGTGCTTGAATATGAAATTTTTTGTTGCTGCAAATTATAGTGTGCTCCTTTGTGTATAAAATAATGCGTAAAATCTTATATACGTGTATAAATGGGCTAACCCGCAGGGTCGTTGTGTACTTGTCTGTATTGGGACTGATTAGTAGCAAACCCAATCAGATTACGATAACAATTGTTGAAGGAAACAAAACTGCACGGAACCTTCGTATTAATTTGAGGTGAGTTGATTGAGTTGAAATTTTTAAATGTTTTACATCCTTTAGTATTAATTTGATTTGATTTGATTTATTATAATTCTGAAAAAAGATAGTTACCAAAAATGATTTTTAAAATCGTAAAATTGACATGTTATTGGAGCTAAGGTCATTAAAACTATTTGTTCATGTTACTTAAGTTTACCTAAAAAAAACTTAATATTAGTTCAATAATTATTAATTTTAGCTTAATCAATTTATACTATTGAGAGAGTCGAAATTGATTATTATGATTCTTGAGTTGAAAAAATCATATAAGCGGTTTAATATATTATGTAGTGTGATATTTGTATTATTTTTAGTCCAATATGGTAGTAAAATTTATATATTTTGGAACTCAAAATCAACTCTAAAATTGAATTGAAAAGTAAAAGTTAATTAATATTGTTATCTATGCATACTAAAATATATAACTTTTCGTGTTGTGCTAAATTTTTTTAAAAAAAAGATTATATTTGTTTAATAATTCATTGTTATTTTTCTATAATTGTTTTATATTATTAATATTTTAAAAATTAAGTACTTTTAATTTTAAAATTTATTGTAATTTTAAATTTTTTAATAAGTTATATATATTTTGTATTTTTTATATTTTCATTTCAAAACCCCAAAACTCAAACCCCAAACCCCAAGCCCCAAACCCTAAACCCCAAACCCAAAACTTTAAACCCCAAACCTCAAACCTAAAAACCTAAACCCTAAACCCTAAACCTTAACCCTAAACACTAAAAACCCTAAAATCCTAAATCTTAAACCCTAACCCTAAATACTAAACCCCTAAAATCCTAAATCTTAAACCCTAAACCCTAAACTCTAAAATCTATACCATAAACCTTAAAACCCTAAAACCTAAACCTTAGCCACATTTTTTTTATTTTTTATTCTTTAGGCACATTTTGAAAAGTATTATCAAATTTGAAATGTAATTTTTTTATTTTTATTCTTTAGGCACATTTTGAAAAGTATATGCTAAACATATATTATAATCTTAAAATTATAAAGCAGTTTGAAGTAATTTATTATTAATTTATTATTAATTTATTCTATTAAAAATCATAAAATTTAAACTTAATAATATTAACCATTATTTTTAATCAAATGAATTCTAAAATCTGAATTAAACATTAAAAACTTAATAATATTATTTATAAATACCAAGATATATAACATTTATTAAATACAAATACCAAATTAAATACCAAAATAATATAACATTTATTAAATACATAATTAGCTAATAATATTAATAATTAAATTTCATAAAATTAGCCTTTAAAACTTGAATTAAATTGCATTCATCATATTGTATTTGACAAATTAAACGTTAAATAATAATAACTTCATAATTTATTATTAATTTATTCTATTAAAAATCATAAAAAGTTAAACTTAATAATATTAACCACTATTTTTAATCAAATCAATTTTAAAATCTGAATTAAGCCCTAAAACCCTAAACACTAAATCTTAAACCCTAAAACCCTAAAACCCTAAAACCTTAAACCTTAAAACCTAAATCGTAAATCCTAAACCCTAAACCCTAAACCCTAAACCTTAATACCATAAACCATAAACACTAAACCCCTAAACCTTAAACCCCTAAACCTTAAACCCTTAACCCCTACCTTTAACCCTTAACCCCTAAATCCTAAACCTTAAAACCCTAAAAACATAAACTCTAAACCCTTAAACATAAAAACCTAAACCCTAAACTGTAACCCTTAACCCCTAACCTTTAACCCCTAACCCCTAACCACTAAATCATAAACAGTAAATCTTAAACCCTAAAACCCTAAACCTTAAACCATAAAATAATAAACCCTAAACCTTAAATCCTAAATTCTAAACCCTAAACCCTAGGTGTAACAATGCCATGTATGATGAATCTAAAAGAATACAAAACTTACCTAATTTTAAGATCAAATTTCATAACTTACATAAGTTTACAATCAAATTTCATAACTTACATAATTTTAAGTTAATATCAAACTTTATAACTTACATAATACTTGTATAGATAAAAAAAAAAAAGATTCAAAGTATATAGGTTGGAAACCTGACGTGTTGCCTTATATCTCACAGTTAGATATAATGGATCCTCCCTAGGTGTAACAATGCCACGTATGATGGATCGTAAAGAATACATAACTTACTTAATTTTAAGATCAAATTTCATAACTTACATAAGTTTACGATCAAATTTCATAATTTACATAATACTTGTATAGAAAAAAAAAAGATTCAAAGTATATAGGCTGGAAACCTGACGGGTTAACTTATATCTCACAGTCAGATATAATGGATCCTCCCTAGGTGTAACAATGCCGCGTATGATGGATCTTAAAGAATACATAACTTACCTAATTTTAAGATCAAATTTCATAACTTACATACGTTAACGATCAAATTTCATAACTTACATAATACTTGTATAGAAAAAAAAAGATTCAAAGTATATAGGCTAGAAACCTGACGGGTTGCCTTATATCTCATAGTCAGATATAATGGATCCTCCCTAGGTGTAACAATGCCGCGTACGATGGATCTTAAAGAATACATAACTTACCTAATTTTAAGATCAAATTTCATAACTTACATAAGTTTACTATCAAATTTCATAACTTACATAATACTTGTATAGAAAAAAAGATTCAAAGTATATAGGTGGAAACCCGACGGGTTGCCTTATATCTCACAAATGATATAGTGGATCCTCCTAGGTGTAACAATGCAGCGTATGATGGATCTTAAAGAATACATAACTTACCTAATTTTAAGATCAAATTTCATAACTTACATAAGTTTACGATCAAATTTCATAACATACATAATACTTGTATAGAAAAAAAGATTCAAAGTATATATTTGGAAACTGACGGGTTGCCTTATATCTCAACATTAGATATAATAGATCCTCCTAGGTGTAACAATGCCGCATACGATGGATCTTAAAGAATACATAACTTACTTAATTTTAAGATCAAATTTCATAGCATTATTTACATAAATTATTAATTAACAATTTAGTAGTATAATTTATTGTCAACTTTAGACTTCAACAACTACTGAAATGGATAGGAGTTGGATGAAATTGTCAAGGGTAAGCAACGCTATCGAAATGGAGTAGAAACTTTTCGAATTTCGCATTTCAAAATGCAAGCCAAGAGAATATGATTCTTTGCCCGTGTAAGAAGTGTTGCAATATTAAGCGGCATTATTGTGAAGTGGTCTACGAACATCTAGTTGTTGATGGCTTTGTCCGGGTACAAAATATGGTTTTTTCATGGAGAGTGTACATCTAGTGGAGCATTTTCATCGATGAATCTGGGTATCCTCATAGTGTTTTCAATCGAATGTTAGTGAGCGATAACATGGAAAACATGTTGTGGGATGCTTTTAATATCTTGTGATGATGGTTTGGGTCATTTCCACGACTTGGGTGCAACCGATGATCATAATTTTGGTGGAAATACTTTCACTGAAGGGGAAAGAAGTGTACCGGATGAACAGCAAAATGAAGAAGTGGCGAGGTTCTACATGTTACTTGGTGAAATGAATGAAGAACTGCATGAGGGATCAAAATTTTCCAAACTATCATTCTGTATTCGTCTTTTTCACTTGAAATGTTTGGGGGGTGAACTGGAAACTTGTTGACAATGCTGTTAGATTTTTTGCAAGAAATGTTCCCGTTTGCAAAAATCCCTCAATCTTTCAAAGACATGAAGAAATTGATAAAGGATTTGGGCCTTGGATACAACAAAATTCACAGTTGCCCAAATAACTGCATGTTGTATTGGGGCGACCGCATAAACCAACAGTGCTGTCATGTATGTGGCCAATCCCGTTGGATTAATGGAAATACAGAGGACGGTAATGAGGATGAACATGATACACAGTCAAAAAAGCAGCCAGTTAAGATTTTGTGGTATTTTTCGCTAATACCAAGGCTTCAACAGCTTTTCATGTAGTCGAAGATAGTCGAATCAATGATGTGGCACCGTGATGGACGAACCGATGATGGGTTGTTAAGGCATCCTACAGATTCTTTAGCTTGGAAATGTTTTGACTCTAAATTTCCAAGCTTTGCAAACGATCCTCGGAGTGTGAGGCTTGGGCTAGCATCCGATGAATTTAACCCTTACAAACTCATAAGCACAACGTACAGTACTTGGCCTATGGTGCTTGTTCCCTACAATTTGCCTCCTTGGGTTTGCATGAAACAATCTTCTTTTATCTTGTCTATGATTATACCTGGAGAGAAAGGGCTGGGGAATGATATTGACGTCTATTTGCAGCCACTTGTTGACGAGTTAAAACAACTATGGGCTGGTGTTCAAACATATGATGCAATGAGAAAAGAGAACTTTAATTTACGTGTGGCTTTAATGTGGACTATTAACGACTTTTCGGCTTATGCTAATTTATCTGGTTGGAGTACCAAGGGACGTTATGCTTGTCCGTGTTGTCTTTGTGAACATGTTCGCAATGGTTATATAATGGGAAGAAGTTTTTTACATGGGGCATTGTCGGTGGTTACCAAAAAATCATACATTTAGATTTCAGAGTGCTCAGTTTGATGGTACTGAAGAGTTCAGACCAGCTCCTTCGCAGACCGGTGGATCCGAAATATTGTTAATGTTGAAAGATATGAATTTCATTTATGGGAAGATGAATCAACTGGCAATCCCGCATAGAAAAAGAAGATCTAGGGATGAATCTGATGATGAATCTGATGAAGAGGATGATCCTAATGAGGCAGACTTGTGGAAAAAAAAAGTATTTTTTTCGAGTTACCTTATTGGGAGCATCAGATTTTACGCCATAATCTTGATGTCATGCACATAGGAAAAAATGTCTGCGAGAACATCATTGGGACTATTTTGAATGTCGATGGAAAGTCGAAAGATAATCTTCAGAGTCGACTTGATTTAGTCCACATGGGAATTCGGCATGAGCTTCTTCCCCGAGCACTTCTGAATATGAAATATCCGTTGCTGCCTACTATTTTTTCAATGTCAAAGACGGAGAAAGAAGTGTTCTGTACGTTATTGAAGGATATAAAGGTCCTGGATGCGTATGCATTAAATATATCGCGATGTGTGAGTCTTAAGGATCGAAATTATATGGCTTAAAATCGCATGACTATCACATATTGATGCAAGACTTCGCCCGGTTGCTATGCGGTGTTGTATGTCAAAAAGGTGACGACTCTCTGTAATTGAATCAAATATAATGAAAGGCATTTGTGGTAAAGTTTTGAATGTTCAAGAACTTGAGAGACTACAAGATCGAGCCGCATTGACTTTATGCAATCTGGAGAAGATATTCCCGCCTTCCTTCTTCACTATTATGGTGCACTTGTTAATTCATCTCCCGCGTGAAGCAATTCTTGGTGGACTCGTTTTCTATCGATGGATGTATCCCATTGAAAGGTATTAGTTTATTTGCAAAATATTCCTTCATTCAGCTCAATGCCTTTAGTTGCAACTTTTGATAATGTTGTATATCGTGTTTAGGTTCCTTTCCAAATTGAAGTCATACTGCCGCAATAAGCGTTATCCAGAAGGATCAACTGCCGAGGGCTACTTGGCAGAGGAATGTATGACTTTCTATTCGAGGTATTTGGAAGATGTTGAAATAAGAATGAATGCAGACCAAGTAGAAATCTTTGGGCTCACAGATCATAATTTGGTGAAACTTATTTATTTCAAAGTTTTGAGAACCGATCGGCAAAGTCAAAATTACGTAATTAGGCGATAGATCGTGGGTCCAAGCACATCGATACATTCTTTTCATCACGATTCAATGGAACCATTTGAATACGTTCTACAATTTGATAAATACTCATCAATTATGATTTGTTTGTCTTCTAACAAAGTAAAACCTTTTTACCGTAGTGAGTACAAACAAATATTGAGAGCTCGTTCACGATCTCAAGATCAAATCGACGAGAAATTAATAAGTTGTTCGCAGAATCATTCCATGAATGGTTAAGCCAAATGGTATGCAATTTAAATTTTCATTGACAAGTAATAATATTTTCTCATAACATTCATAATTACTCGATTTACTTTTGACTCAATAGGTTTGGAGTCGGAATGAAGTAAATGACGACGTTAAATGGCTTTCACAGTCCAAGCAGAATAGTTAAAAGATATAGTGGCTTCCTCATCAACGGATACAGATTTCATACAAGGTATCGCGAGAGATTGAGGAGAACCCAAAATTGCGGAATTGTTGTTAATTCATCGATTACAAGTTATGCTAGTACTAGGGACAGTAATCTGGTCGAGGGGAATTTGGAATATTACGGACTTGTTACTGACATCATTGAGTTGGATTATTACGGAAAATGTAAAGTTGTCTTATTTCGAGGTGATTGGGTTGATGTGAATACGGCTCGCGGAATTAAAAACGATCAATATGGCTTTACAATTGTGAATTTCTCTCGATTAATTCACACCAGAGAACAACTGATGGACGAGCCGTATGTGTTTTCTTCTCAAGTTAAACAAGTTTTTTACTCGGAAGATCCAATTGATGAGGGTTGGTACGTTGTACTTCGAAACACCCCTCGAGACTTCTTCAACATTGGCAGTGGAAGTAGAGATGACATAGTCGAAAGATCAGAAATATTGCCTTTTCCAGAACAAAACTTAAATGAAAATATCCCTAGTACTAGTCAACAATTTCAATGGGTTCGTCAAGGTGTGGACGAAGATATTTACGAAATATGATTAGTAAGATTTTACGATTTATTATTTATATGTAATATTATAATTTTAATGTTGGGCATGTTATATAATTTAACTATTTTAAATTTCCTATTATTGTTGTTATTTGTTACTAAAATTTTGAACTATTTTATGTGTATTGCAGGAAAAATGCCTAGAAGACGATTACGAGATTTAAATATTGTCCGCGATACTCCAAATCCAGAAGAAGCTAATAGTAGTGAATAGCAAACAGTTGTTGGATCTTCTACTCTGCCGGACATAGATGACGAGCTTGGAGAATTTGAAAGTAATGTTAAGTTTATTTTACATGCATGTTGAATTTTATTATTAATTCATTTTCAATTTTAATATAATAATATATCATTTTTCAATTTGAAGGTGGTAGGATGTGCAGAGGTCGGGGCGTACATTACTTAAAGATTTATACGACTTAGAGCCTACCGATCGTGTTAAAGTAAGGAGAAACAATCATGGCCAGCCTGTTGGATCTGAAGCTCAACTGTTAGGAGGCTATTTGGGTATTTTAGCACGAAATGCCAATATGTTGCCCATTAACTACTGAATCATGGCATCACATGCCCGATGCCAACAAAATCGTGCTCTTGAAAATATTAAGGTAACAAAACGTGAATGTAATTTATAATACTTTAATTTAATTTTCATTTATATTAACTTTTTATACTTTTTTTCTTCAGGGTAGATTTAATTTAGAGGTCTCTAATGACTATGTTAAGAAGACATTGGGTAAAAAATGGATAGACAATAAAAGCACGCTCAAAAAATAATATTTTAAGAAAGACATAAGCCTCGACGAAAAATTAAGAAATGTTCCACCGGGAATGTTTAGGTACCAATGGGAAGATCAAGTTAGATTTTGGAATTCAAAAAAAGGAGAGGTATTACGTACTTCTAAAATCTTATAAATTATTTGGTTTATAGTATTTACTATATATATAATTCAAATTGCATTATGTAGGACCGTGAGCGAGTTGGAATAAGTAGCAGATAGAAATAGAAATTCACGCACACGGTAGGTTCTAGAAGTTTTGCTTGTGTAGCTGAGGCCGAGGTATTATAATTTATTAATTCTGTCAAATTTTAATTACTTTATACTATTAAATTATATTTTTTTTTGCTAAAATGTAGGAAACTTCAACTAGTCAAAAAGTTGGACGCGTTCAGCTTTTTGACATTACGCATAGAAAGAAGGATGGATCTCCGATGACATCCAAGTCTGCGAAATTTTGGTATATTTAATTAATAAAATTTTATTTTTATAAATATTTCTAATGTTTAATTATAATAGTTTAATTCATCGTTTATAGTTTTAAATTTATAATGTTAAATTATGTTGCATTCTTTCTTATTTATATATTTCGTTTCTAACTCTTTCATTTATTTATTAGGATAAACTAAAGGAGAAGAAAGCGAGTATGAGCTACCGCTTTGGTGATAGTTCGTTAATCTAGAAGAGATTGATAATGTAATTATTACAGATGTTTTGGGTCCTGAAAGGTACGATCGCTTGATCGATAGTTACATTAATCTTTAGTATATTTTTAATAGAATTATCACTGATGTTTTTGGTCTTGAAAGGTATGGTTGGGCTCGATTTAAAGGATCTGGTGTTACCCCGACCCAATATTTTAGATCCGCCTCCCAGCAGTACATGCCTTCCGGGGGTCAATCTCGTGCTGAAGTTCAGAGGCTACAAAACCAGATAGCTCAGATGCAAGAGAGCACAGTTGAGCAGAGGCAGCAAATTGCTGATGTTCAAAGAAAATATGAAGAACTCCAGCAACAACTTAGAGCGGATGCGAAGCGGCAGACAAGGGAGGCGAGAGCAGCGAGAGAGGCAATGGCGATTCTGAAGGAGATAGAGGCAGCATCGATGCTAGCAGAGCAAAATAGAAAGTATGAAGAGCTCCAAAGACCAACTTGACATATGATGCAGAGATGTTTGATGATCGAAGCGCCATCTTAGACATTTAGTTTCGTTGTAAGAAGTTTTGACATTATTACATTTAACATTATTGTGACAATATTTTCAGTTATCATTCATTTAATTTATTAAATTTCGAGTATCATTTAGAATTAATGTATTTGGTGTGGTTTTTATGCTAAATTTGTTGTTTTGGGTTGGAATTATATACTGTTATTGGTTGGTTTTAGTGCATGAGGGGTATAATATTGAAAAATTGCACTTCGAAAATCTGTACAAATTAGCGGCGTTTGTATAAAAGCGCCGCTAATTGTCAAGACTTTTTAGCGGCGTTTATAAAGAAAACGCCGCTAAAGACCATGACCTTTAGCGGCATTTTTTGGGAAAGCGCCGCTAAAAACCACGACCTTTAGCGGCATTTTTTGGAAAAGCGCCGCTAAAAACCACGACCTTTAGCGGTGTTTTTAGGAAAAGAGCCGCTAAAGGCCATGACTTTTAGCGGCGTTTTTTGGTAAAGCGCCGCTAAAGGCCATGAATTTTAGCGGTGTTTTTAAAAGAAGCGCCGCTAAAGGCCATGGTCTTTAGCGGTGCTTTTTTCACAAACGCCGCTAAAAGTCATGGTCTTTAGCGGCGGTTTTTTCTCATAAACGCCGCAAAAAATTTTGACGGTTGTATTGGCGGCATTTTTTGTGGCGCTTAGAAAAGCGCCGCAAACACTTTTAGTGGCGCTTATAAACGCCGCTAAATGCCAAAAAAAACTCCGCTGAAAGTTTGTTTTGCTGTAGTGTTAAGACTAGTTATTATGTACATTAGTCTGGCTAGACTAGATAATATGTATGTATCTAATTAAAAGAGTTTAATTAGACTAAGTGTATGGTGTATTAAAAGGGATGTATATAAATGTTATGTAACACCCCTTAGTAATGCTCATTAGTGGTGTTTATGAGGCTTAATCATAGCTAAAATTTCAGTCAAATATATATAAGATATGGGCAGAATTTTCAGTTATTATTGGGGCTATTATGGGAGATTTGTAACTCCCTCAATAATGGGTCATTATACCCACTAATGCTCTAGCATTGATTGCATAGTAAAACTGAAAAGTTAAAAAAAAAACATTTTTTTTCTTCTGTTACTTTTGCTGGCAAACGTTTAAAAAAAGAGAATATGGGAGCAAGTGTTTTGATTAATGCTCATATATTTCATTCACGCAAGTGTTACACATACACTTAGATCAAAACACAAAGAGTTGTGCACACAAGATAGTTTTAGGAATCGTTCTTTCAACTACGAGCTAGTACTCGGGACGTTCGTGAATCGTTGCGGGGTGGACTTTCAATAGAGGGACTTCGCTTGCGGTCCTCCGTCTTAAAGTGTACCTTTGGGAATTGGATTCACGTGACAAAGGTATAATTTCTAACTATTTCTTGTTATGTTCATTACATGTCAGATAATGGATCTTGGGCATGGGTTTTAGTTTTTCGCATGATTAATAGTTAATCATACTAATTCCATACAATAGTCAATCATACTAATTCTAACAGTGGTATCAGTCCTAATTTATTTGGCATGTTTTGGACATAATTTAGTTAGTTTGCATACCAATATGTAAGAGTGTAATTCCATGTCTTATTTTAATTTGCTAACAAAGTTAAGAACTTTGGGGAGGGTTATTAAAATTGATTTTAATCACAAAGTTTTGAACTTTGTAATTTAGAATTGTTTTAGTAATTTCCTATATATTGTCTAAATAATATGGTTAATTAAATTTCTAAGAATTTTGGTTAACAGTTAACCAAATTTTAGGAATTTTATTTAATTAGCAAATTGTTAGACTTTGATATTATTTAGCTTTTCGATAACTCAATGACAACAAGATCAAGTCTCTTAATGTTGATTTTGTTGTTGTACTTATGCGTGTAATGGCAAGAGTCAAATGGTTAGTTGCTTGTGTCAAATGGTTGGCATGTCACAGTGAGTTAAGGAAAAGAATGTCTTTTCTGTTGATTTACAGTATTCTTTTGTTAGAAAGGAGTTTCTATGCAAGCAAAAGGAAGGCCAAGAGTTGGACTTTATTGTTTTTACGTGAGATAGTTCAAGAGAATAGATGGTTCTCTTTATTTCAATTGGATTTGGATTCAATTGTTTTTAAATGAAAATTAAAAATATATAAAAATTAGATTATTATTCATGGTAATTAATTTATATATTGTTTATGTAAATTTTATATTTTAAATTGTTAAAATTGTATGTGCCACTTGAAGATATCAAATGGGTGGATGTATAATTGTTATGCAATTTTTTTTGAGGTAACTAGTATGGCCCATGGTTTACGGTTTGCATATCGTCATTTTGAATGTAATAATTAAATAAATTTAGTTATTTAGTTTATTTTATTTCAAAATGTAAAATATTGTAATCCATGGAGATAGTGATCAAGTATCAAAAAAAAAATGATGGTCAAACATGGAGATGGTGGCCAAGAATGGAGATTCAAGTCAAGCCAAGAAATGTAAGGACTCAAGATTTTATGTAATAGATGTGATCTATTAGGTGTAAGGGCCATACTAGGAACCAAACTCTTTAATTTGCTTTCATTTAAATTTTTGCATTGGATGTATGTTTATTTGAATGATTGCATGTTTAGGTTGTTAGATTATGACTCAAACTCACATAGTTCACATCATGGTTAGAGTTTATAAAAACAACCTAGGTCCCTAAATAATATTGAGTATTTTGCCTTTCCACTTAGTAACACTACGAAGCTTAAGATCATTAGTTGGGTAGGTTTCGCCAAAGTGAGGTGCCCACTTTTTAGCCTAAAATAAGTAGTAGGTGAAAAATGGTTAAACTCAACTAAGTAGGTCAAGGGTTGGCACTTAGAGGCAAATGACTTTTAGATAAAGGGTTATCCAGTTAGTCAAACCAAGGATAATTAGATTATTAAGAAAGAGTTCTTTGCTCACAATCACTAGTTTTAGGTGTTAAGTCAAAGCTTGCTTAAAATTAGTGGGTGTGGGTCTTGGTGTCACTAGATTAATAAGGAAAATTTGATATTAATTTAGTGGAATAAATTGGATTTATTCAAGATAATCATATAATTATAATCTCATATGCTTTTATTACTTCTTTTGTAGATGGCAAACAACTCTTCAAACAATGTTTCTAGTTTCGGCATTAGATCCATGCTAGAAAAGGACAAATTGAATGGATTGAACTTTATCGACTGGTCACGAAACCTAAGAATAGTTCTTAGGCATGAGCACAAGCTAGAGGTGCTTGATATTCTGTTCTAGAAAAGCCCGCCTTACCAAAGTGCGATCAAGCAAAGCGGATTATGAATCCGCACTAGAGAAATCTAATGATGTCACATGTTTGATGCTGGCATCCATGGTCCCCGATTTGCAAAAACAATTCGAGGAAAAGGATGCTTTTGACATTATGGCTCAACTCCAAGCCATGTTTGGGAAACATGCTAGAGTTGAGCACTTTGAAGAACTCAAAGCCACTCTGGCCAGCCAACTCAAGAAAGGCGATCCAGTTGGACCGTACGTTCTCAAAATGAAGAGTCATATTGAGAATTTTATGCCTTGGGGTTGAGATTGGTGAAGAGTTAGCCATTGACTTGATTCTTCAATCACTCCATGATGGTTTTGGTAATTTATTCAAAATTACCATATGAACTCTCTTAATAAGAGCATGGGTGAACTTCATGGATTACTCTAGACTGTTGAACAGACTCATCCTCCCGAGCCTAAGAAGGATGTTCTTATGATGAGGAAGGCGAAGGGTGCCTTCAAGAAGAAGGCCAAGGCAAAGAAGCCTTCTACTAGTCAAGGAAAGGGCAAGGTTGTTGCCAAGGCCAAGATTAAGCCTGGAGCCACTTCGGACCAAGAATGCTTCTATTGCAAGAAAAAGGGGCATTGGAAAAGGAATTGTCCTAAGTACTTAAAAGACAAGAAGGAGGGAAATGTCGCAACTACTTTAGGTATCTATGTGATAAAAATTAACTTTGCTTCCTCTAATTCATGGGTATTGGATACTGGATGTGGTTCTCACATTTGTTCAAATGTACAGGGACTACAGAATAAGAGGGACCTTGCGAAGGGCAAAGTGGACCTACGCGTTGGAAATAGAGCTAAAGTAGCTGCACTAGCCGTAGGAAATTATGTTTGGTCTTTACCTTCTGGATTGTATTTGGAACTCAATAATTGTTATCATGTTCCATCAATTAATAGAAATTTAATTTCCATTTCTTGTCTTGATTCTGAAGGTTTTACTTTTGTAATAAAGAATGGTTCTTTTTCTATTTACAAAAGTGACATTTGTTATGGAGTTGCCCATTGCATGAATGGTCTTTACTTACTTAACTTGGACAAAACAAACTATCATGTAGACAATGCGAAACGACTAAAATCAATAGATTCAAGCAAAACATACCTTTGGCATTGTCGTTTTGGACACATAAACGAGAAACACATTCTAAAACTCCACAAGGATGGATTATTAGACTCATTTGACTTTGAGTTATATGAGACTTGCGAATCTTGTTTAAGTGGCAAAATGACTAAGTCACCATTTACTAGAACTGGTGAAAGGGCTAAAGATTTGTTGGGAATCATAAATTTTGATGTATGTGGCCCAATGAATATCTTGGCTCGGGGAGGGTATGCATACTTCATTACTTTTACTGGTGATTTAAGTAGATATGGTTATGTCTACTTAATGAAACATAAGTCTGAAGCTTTTGAAAAATTCAAAGAGTTTCAATATGAAGTACAGAATCAGCTTGGCAAGATGATTAAGGCACTAAGATCTGATCAAGGTGGCGAGTATCTGAGTCAAGAATTTATTGATCATCTTAGGAGTTGTGGAATAGTTTCACAATGGTCTCCTCCAGGAACACCTCAGCTGAATGGCGTGTCCAAAAGGAGGAACTGAACTTTATTAGATATGGTTCGATCTATGATGAGTTTAGTCGATCTTCCAGTTTCCTTCTGGGGTTTTGCACTTCTTACCGCTGCTCATGTTCTTAACCGTACTCCATTTAAAGCTGTTGAGAAGACTCCATATGAGTTATAGGCAGGAAATGTTCCTAAGTTATTTTTCTTAGGGTTTGGGGTTGTCAAGCTTATGTAAAACGTTTACAACCAAACAAGCTTGAACCTAGATCCAATAAGGTCTTCTTTGTGGGTTACCCAAAGGAGACTAAAGGGTATTACTTCTACAACCCTAGCGAGTAGAAAGTGTTTATAGCTCGCGAAGGTGTCTTTTTAGAAAGAGAGTGTCTTTCTGAAAAGTCAAGTGGGAGAAATATTCATCTTGAAGAAGTTGTTCCTCAAGATGAGCAACCACAAAACACTTCTACAGTAGGAGTGTGAGTAGAGATCGCTTCTTTAATGGGAGCTGAGGAAGAGGTATCTCCTCCAATTGTGGATGTCCCTATTCGTAGGAGTAGTAGGGCAAGTAAACCTCCTAGGAGAGATCCTTTAGAGGGTTACTTAGTTCATGGAGGTCATGAAATCCTCTTATTAGATAAAGAGGAACCTACTACCTACAAGGCAACTATGGAGAGTCTAGATTCTGACAAATGGCTTGGAGCCATGAAATCCAAAATGGAATCCATGTATGGCAATCAAGTTTGGAACTTGGTTGACTTGCCCGAAGGTGCTAGACCTATCGAGTGCAAGTGGATTTATAAGATAAAGAATGACATGGAAGGCAAAGCAGTTATCTATAAGGCTAGATTGGTTGCAAAAGGTTTTAGGCAAGTTCATGGTATTGATTATGACGAAACCTTCTCGCTAGTAGCCTTACTTAAATCCATTCAGATTATCCTAGCGATAGCCTCGTATTACAACTATGAGATTTGGCAAATGGATGTCAAAACTGCATTTCTAAATGGGTATTTAGAAGAGAAGGTGTATATGACACAATTTAAGGGTTTTGTGGATCTTAGTTGCCCTATAAAGGTATGCAGGCTTCTTAAATCCATTTATGGACTAAAGCAAGCATCTCGCAGTTGGAATATTCATTTTGATGATGCAATCAAACAGTTTGGTTTCATCAAGAATCCCGAGGAGTCTTGTGTATACAAGAAAGTTAGTGAGAGTTTCATTTGTTTTCTAGTATTGTATGTAGATGACATACTAATTATAGGAAACGATGTGCCAATGCTCAAGTCTGTAAAGGCTTGGCTAAGTAGTTGTTTCTCTATGAAAGACCTTGGAGAGGCAAAGTACATTTTGGGCATCTGTATCTATAGGGATAGATCAAAAAGGATGATTGGACTGAGTCAGAGAACTTATATTGATAAGGTTCTTGAAAGGTTCAACATGGTAAACTCTAAGAGAGGTTACCTACCCATTTCACATGGCACTTATCTTAGCAAGAAGCAGAGTCCCTCGACTCCTGATGAGCTAGAAAAGATGAGTAGAGTTCCATATGCTTCAGCTATAGGCTCTATCATGTATTCCATGATTTGTACTAGGCCAGATGTCTCGTGTGCTTTAAGTATGACGAGTAGATTCCAGTCCAGTCCTGGTATTGACCATTGGAAGGCCGTCAAGAACATCCTGAAGTATCTTAACAGAACTAAGGATAAGTTCTTGGTTTTTGGAGGGATGCCTGAGCTATGTGTAAAGGGTTACATAGATGCTAGTTTTCAGACAGATAAAGATGACTTTTAATCTCAATCGGGTTACATCTTTACTCTGAATAGAGATGCTGTTAGTTGGAAGAGTTCCAAGCAAAGCATGATTGCAGATTCTACAACCGAAGCGGAGTACATTGCTGCGTCTGAAGCAGCAAAGGAAACAGTTTGGATAAGGAACTTCATTTCTGAACTTGGTGTGGTCCCCAGTGTTGCTGGACCAATTCAGTTATTATGTGATAATGATGGCGCAATTGTCCAAGAAAAGGAGCCTAGGGCGCATCAGAAATCCAAACACGTGCTCCAAAAGTTTCACTTGATACGAGAGATCGTAGGCAGGGGCGACGTGAAAGTATGTGAGATTGACACAGATTATAATGTAGTAGATCCGTTGACTAAACCATTGTCTCAGCACAGGCATGAGTTGCACGTAGCAGAGATGGGAATAAGACTTATTGCTGAATAAGTTGTATGTTTTAGTATATTGGATACATGTATATTTCTTTTGTTTGAAATGTAATATACAATTTTATGACTATCTATAAAAATTGAGAACTTTATTATTACTTGATTGTGGTTTAGAGTCAAGTAATGTCCAAAATGTATTCTAGAATTTCTATATAGGTTATTAGATTTGATCTAGTAATTGAACCCTATACTGTGAACTAGACAACATAGATTACATTTTGTCCCTAACCAGGTAATTGAGATGGACGCCAGTTACCCTTAATGGTTAGAATTTTGATTAGCTGATGATCTCGTTCATAGATCATAGGGACATTGGATGTCTAGTTAATCATGTTGGTAGGAATAGGAGTATTACTATTTGGATATTGACCCGCCTTTGAGTTTTCTTTAAGAACATGTTGTCATAAGAATAACTCAAAATGATTGGTAGATAGAATCCTTGGACCTGAGTTTCTCACTGATTATGTATGTGAGAATTAGTATTCCTTGACATAGTCAAACATCATGCCGTAAAAGGGGACTATAAAGGCTGCTCAGGAGTGTTATGAATTACATGACAGATAGAGGAGGGACAATATGGGATTGTCAAACCTTCTTTAGGGTTTATATCTCAGCCACTTTGAGAGTCGGGCTGTAAATGCATGGCCATGCTCAAATGGATTATGGGGATAATCATTTGTCTTTCCGATTAAATCTTAGAATCCGAAAATGTTTAGACTATATAAGGATGATGAATTTCTTACCTTATGTCTAAATGAGATATTAATTGACAAGGATTTTAGATTCACAACTTGTTGAAACAAGTTGAGCTAGTGGGAGGCGTCCTATAGCACTATTATACTTGTTTCTTGAACAAGTGGGAGATTGTTAAAAATGTTCAATAATCAAGTGGATATTTTACTAAGTCATAATACGTTACTTATAGGTGTACTATGAGACATTAAATTAATCGATTTGGGCAATGTTTATGTTTTACTAGAAACCTCTAAATGTCACCGGAACGTTATTTGATAACGATTCGAGCTCAATATCGATTAATCCTATTGGGTCACACCTAATGCAATGTGAATATCATTTTGTGTGTGAAATTAGTTAAGACTAATTATTGTGTACATTAGTTTGGCTGGACTAGATAATACGTATGTATCTAATTAAAAGAGTTTAATTAGACTAAGTGTATGGTGTATTAAAAGGGATGTATATAAATGTTATGTAACACCCCTTAGTAATGCTCATTAGTGGTGTTTATGAGGCTTAATCATAGCTGAAATTTCAGTCAAATATATATAAGATATGGGCAAAATTTTCAGTTATTATTGGGTCTATTATGGGAGATTTGTAACTCCCTTAATAATGGGTCATTATACCCACTAATGCTCTAGCATTGATTGCATAGTATAACTGAAAAGTTAAAAAAAAAACATTTTTTTTCTTTTGTTACTTTTGCTGGAAGACATTTAAAAAAAGAGAATATAGGAGCAAGTGTTTTGACTAATGCTCATATATTTCATTCACGCAAGTGTTACACATACACTTAGATAAAAACACAAAGAGTTGTGCACACAATATAGTTTTAGGAATCGTTCTTTCAACTACGAGCTAGTACTCGGGACGTTCGTGAATCGTTGCGGGGTGGACTTTCAATAGAGGGACTTCACTTGCGGTCCTCCATCTTAAAGTGTACCTTTGGGAATTGGATTCACGTGACAAAGGTATAATTTCTAACTATTTCTTGTTATGTTCATTACATGTCAAATAATGGATCTAGGGCATGGGTTTTAGTTTTCGCATGATTAATAGTTAATCATACTAATTCCATACAGTAGTTAATCATATTAATTCTAACATAGATTCCCATACCAATTTAAATCATCAACAATCTTAGTTGTTCTTTCCAGACTTTTGGAAATAAAAGTGTAAGTATTATGTTGAAGTAATCTATATTTAGTTTTGTGAAGTTTTGATTACTGGGAGTGGTTGTACATTCTTCTAACTAAGAGATTATTTTGTATTGAAGGATTTAATCCGAGAACCATAGACCTTTTTTGATATCAAAGTGGGAGTTTTGATAGAAGTGGATTAAGGGTAAGTGGTGATTACCAGCAAGATGTGTAAGTTTGAATATTATTAATTTTTGGACGATTTTGCTTAAGGTTAAGAGTGATTTCTAATTTTCAATTTGGTTACGTTAGGTACAAGTCTAGTCTCAATTTACTTGGATTTGAAGAGTTCGAGTTCGATTTAGGATATTATGTGTTGGAAAAAAGCTAAAGGCGTGTGATTTATTCAAGTATGTTGCGTGAAAATTATGTTTTTTATATGATAAATTAAATATTATTAAAGTATTATCTAGTAGAAAAAATAACATGCTGAGTGATTATGTTAATTTAAGGTATGTATTTTAACTTAAATATATTTGATGTTTTATGCGATTTATTGCTAATATGTGGTTTTGTTCTAATTCTCATGGTATGTGACATCATGACATATTTTTTTTATTATGATCTATTCACATTGAAAATTCGAAATGATTGATTTGTAAAGCATGAATTACCATGGCTATCGATTTCTGATTTGTATACAATTGCATGTTTAACATGCTTACTGCTTTGATATTGAGTTTGTATGCCATGTCACATTTCATTGGGTCGGGACTATATGGTAAGGAGGAAGATTTAACAGTTTAATAATCTGCATTATTTGGTGGTTTTACCACACATTTTTTTCTGGAAACTTGTCTGCAATTCTGGTGGCTTTGTCCACATATATTTGTTGGTGTGTTTTGGATGAATGAGTTCTGGGGAACTCCATTTGGTGTGTAATGGAGATGGATAGGAAATTTTGGAAAAATCTGCGTATATGTTTTTATAAAAATTTTGCGTTGTCATAATCATGTTCAAAAATCTGCACAACTAATTGTTATGTATTATGTGGTATTTATATTTAGTGTATTATAATTCTTGTTAACAAGCTTGATATAAAACTCACACTGAGCTTATTAGCTCACTCCTTTAGTTTTCTTACACTTTTCGGATAATACTCGTGGATAGGACTTGGATGCAACATTTGGAGGAGACTCTTGGGTTTAATTAAATTAAAGAATTTAAAACTCTTTTTGGGATTGTTTTGGACTTTGGATTGTTTTAGTTATGTCATGAGTATTTTGATATGTTAGCTACAATACATGCATAAACTTTGGATTTTAAATGTTTTAAATCACTGGTTTTATTATATAAATTGTTTTTATCAAACAAAATAATTAGTAATAATAGATTTAATAGTTATATTTAATCCATTGCAATTTTTGAAAAATAGATTTTTTACAAAATAACATTTTAAAATTTGCAAGACAAGTTTTGTTATCAAATCTATCAAAAGTAATAACTTGAAATACTATGAGAATTTATTTAAATTAAACATATTTTATTAAATATTATTAGTTGGCGATTCTTTTATTAATTCAAACAATGTTTTTCAGATTGATTTGAAAAATCTTTTCTTTGTGATTGTTGTAGCTTTCAAAATTTGACCATAATCTCTAGGTTGGGTTTAGGGGGTTACATGCATAGTCTTCAACAAGAATGAAGAAATAAAACAACAAAAATAAAATCTATTCTAAAAAGAAAAGGGAAAATCTAATCTTAAAATGAAAAGAAAAGAAAAAGAAAAGAAAATTAACCTAACCTAACCTAAAACTATTAAAACTAAAGAAATATGTTCAACCACAAAAAAATCTACCCTCAAAAGCTTAGAAGGTAGTATTTATAGCTTAAGCTTGTTTGGACACAAAATTGCCACTGCATTGTTTCATTCGTCAGGCTTCGGTGTCGCGACACCTAGGCTTTGGTGTCATGACAACCTCAATAGTGACACAATTTTAGCTTTGGGGGATCTCAAAGTTGCGGCATCCCTTGGTTGGTGTCGCGACTCTCTCGATAGTAGGCTCCATGTTGATTTGCATCCTCAAGGTAAAAAGATTTGGTGTTGCAAGATCCTAGCATCAGTGTCGCGACATCCACGTTAGATGCAACTTTCTTTAAGGTTTGGCCGTCGTTGTCTCCTTACACAAGCTCAAATCAATCCATTAGACTCCTAATGACTTAGTTTTTCCAATTTAGGTCTGAAAAGAGGTAAAATATAAGAAAAAACTATCATTAATACTAAAATCTAAGAATCGATAAAAAGCATTAAAAAGACTCGTAAATTACTTGAAAACAAGCTCATTAAATACTCGAGAGAGCGTAATTTGACATATCAAATTACGAAAGATCATCCTATTATATCCAAAAAAAAAAAAAAAAAGCAACAAGGCAAACCTAAAAGAAATAAAAAGCTAAGTATCCATCTCTAAGACCCTTCAGGAATTTAAATAATATATAACCACATAATATTTTAGTTGAAAAATTAATGATATTTACTATTTGGACTAACTAATAACATTATGAAAATATATGGACCAAATTATATTAGAAATTAAAGTGATGCAATTAAATTTCAAATTTTGGCATCATAGAGGGACCAAAATTGAAATTTAATCATTTTCTAAAAGCGCAAAAAGAAAAAAAAAGAGATAAGGTAAGACCTATGCAAACCTACAAGAAATAGAAAACTACGAGTCAATTTCTAGGACTCTTAAGGTATTTAAATATACATAACATCATAATGTTTTAATTGAAAAGTTAACGATATTAACTATTTAGACTAATTAATAATATTATAAAATCTAGAGACTAATTTATGTTAAAAGTTAAAGTACATAAATTAAATATCAAATTTAGACATATTAGAGACCAAAACAAAAATTTAATCATTTTGGTAAAATGAAAAAAGAAAAGAAAAGAAAAGAAAGAGAGCACGGTGGCGTGTGCCATATGTAAGTAGAAGGAAATAATATAAAAATATAGACCAAATTGTATAAATTCAAAAATAAAGATTAAATCTTAATTGTAGACATAGTAGAGGGACCAAAATGATATTTGAAAATTCTCATATAAAATGAAAAATAAAAGAGAAAAGAGAAAGAATCAGATACGTGTCAAGATAGAAGGTCTTTGGACATTCCTTTTATATATACTAATATAATATTTCTCCAGCTTCGCCTGAGAAATCTTTTTATATATATATTTTAAAATTTATAAATGATAAATGATTTGAACTAAACGTAATTAATATCAACAATGTAATACGGATAATTTTCATTATTTTTATTACTTGTAAGATATATACAAATATCAGTAGAAAAATTGATGAATAATTGTGTTCCAGATAGATTGTTTTAGATAAAATTATGGTTATGGTTTTTTACTATGTTTGAAGTTAAAATTTACTATATATTCTTTAATTTATATATTTTATTTTCTCTATATAATATTATTAGTTAGTTGAAATAGTTAATACCTGTAATTATTCTAGTCAGAATGTTGATTTCATTTTTTTCCTTAAAATATCCATTCCAACTTCATGTGGAAATATATATATATATATATATATATAGTGTTAGAAATGTCTTTTAAGAGAAATTTACGTAATCATTTTAATCGATATAGTTAAAGATGTTAATTATTTGGGCTAACTAATGTTATTGTAAATGTAGATGATCAAATTATATCAAATTAATATATAAAGACTAAATCTCAAATGTGAGCATAATAGAAAGATCAAAACAACAATTTTATCATAGTCTTATAATGATTAAGAAAAGAGGCATGTCATTAATTAGTCTAAATAATTAGCACTTTAATATTTTTAGTAGTTGATGTAAATATTTATAATAACACTTATTTCAATTCATTATGTCAAATCAATTTTATGGAAAGAATAGTATTTTTTTAATAGACTAAAAGTTTAATCAGAAACTACCTAAGATCATTATAAATATTGATAATTAAATTAAATTAAATTAAATTAAAATATAAAGATTAAATCTTAAATGTAAGCATAAGAGAGGGACTAAAGCTAGAAATTTACCGTTATAGTTATAATGGCAGAAAAAATGTAAGTGGATGTCACGAGGAAGGCCTTTTACAAAGAGTTTTATAGATTTTTTGGTATTGTTATATAGATAAATAAAGAAATTGGTATTCAAATAGGATTACATTTTATAATTATCTTTTAGTGTCAATAGTTTTTTCTTTTATCTTACATTAAGTATAGAGTTTGTATATTTAAAACAACAATGATATAACAATTACGTTGTACAATACATTGGAGTAATTTATAGTGGTGATTTTTATCGTGTGTGATGTAAAAATCACTAAGGATGGAGGTATAAAAGTAGTAGTAGTAAAATGATGCATAATAGTTTCATTACATCTTTTTTATCTCAAAAGGTGAGGTATTTGTTGGAGGCATAGAATGGATCTTTCCTATCATAATTTTTATTAGGGTCTAATTAAGATATGATTGGATGTAATCGACGTGAGATTAATGAGTTTAGAAAGTAAAAATATTAATAAGATTGAATATGACATGACCATTATTTTTGATAATATGGTGTCAATTTTCTTTCGATGACATAGGTGTGCCAGATATGAAGAAATAAGGAGTGATAATGAAAAAATTATAAATAAACTTTCTAATTTTCTAATCTATATTTTATTTTTGTCATGTGTACTATTTATGAATATCATAGAAAATTTCTTAAATTTAACTATTAATCTAATGTCTTTATGCAAAAACATTAAAACCAAAGATAAAATTTCTTAAATCAACCATTAACCTAACGTCTTTATGCAAAAACTTTAAGAGCAAAGATAGAACCGCGAAATGTACCTTTTAAGGTGCAGTAAAACAGTGAAAGATTAGGTGCAGGAGGCGGAATGCATTGAGTTTCAGAGAAACGTTGAGCTGGCCGGTTAACTCAACATTAATGATGATGCACTGTTTGAAATTGACCATACGAGCCTTGTTAACATAATGAACAGTTGCAGTACGGACGTTACCATTATAAGTGCTAAAATCAAGGTCAATACTTTCAACAATTTTAAATCGGTAAAATTAATTTGGTCAAATCAGTCTTGTAATAACTTTACTGATTTTATTTGTACTAAAATGTGGTTTTTTGTCATGAATTATTCTAAGAAAATTCATAATGTTGTAATTGATGTTAATAAAATGTGTTGACCCTTGTGGCCCTTTTTTGTTAAAAAAACCAATGAAAGATTAATTATTATTTTTAAATATATTTAACTATATTAAATTTTACTTATGAAATAAAAGTTTTATTTTGAAAATATATCAAATCTTGATCAATTTCATGCGAGTTTAAAATGATATTAAGTGTTATTTTAATTAATTTATTATTATTATTTGATGGGTAAATTTGGTACATAATTTGTAAAATTTTAGATTTCACAAACATGATCGAGAATATGAAAGATGTCTCATTTATTTATATGTATTCTTTTTATTTTTCACTATACCTATAGGATAGGTATCGTATTTCTAAACCAAACTTGTAAAGTAAAAAAAAAAAATAGTTTGTCTATAAAATATTTTTTCTTATTTTATTATTTATTAAAACTAAATCACATTATCCTAAATCGATTTATATAAATATATATATATATATATATATATATATATATATTTCACTTGACTTTTTAACCAAATATACTAGTTTAAATATTTATTTAGCAAACTAGTTGCGTTAGATAATTATTTAGTAAACTTGATGAAGTCGACACTTTAGGAGCAAACATCAAAGTCGGCACTTCTAGGGCAGACTTCCACTCTCACCTTTGTGGAAGTCAGCCCTTAGAGGTGTTGACTTTAATGTTGGCTCCCTAGGGTGCCGACTTCAATTTCCCGCAATTTTCCCACCAACTATTTTAGGTTTTGACATTAGGGTTTGAAGCTATAATCAATTATTTTAGGGTTTGAAGGGAAATATTTTAGGGTTCACATTTAAGATTCTAAAGTAATAAAATCTTGTCCCACATGCAAGCACAATTGAGAGGATGAAAGTCTAATACAATGGAACAAGACATTGGAGGATTATGATTGAGTAGACGGAAGACTAAGATGATAAAACAAGTCTTCAAATGAGTTGATAGAAGCCTGATGATTGAGATGATAAAACAAGACTCTTTGCATGATTTGATGGAAGCCTGATGACTTAAATGATAAAACAAGTTTGTTTGCAAGAGTTTATCGAAGCTTGATGACTAACATGATAAAATAAATCTCTGCGTAAATTGATGGAAGCCTCTTGAGTAATAGCTAAAATGTAAAATTAATCATGGAAAAGGTGGGGAGGCTAAATATCATATATTGTAACACCCTTCATTCGACCTGACTGCAGAGTCTGAACTACAAGATGCTACAGTCGTTGCCGGAGCAACTACTAAAAAATTCAAAGTAAAATCATCATTCATACAATTAACAGAAATATAACATTGAATATCATGGACATTCTTTCTTGGGTCTTATATGAGCAAATGAATGCTTTAAAGTCAACCCGAGATCAAATAGGGGCCTTTTTGAAATATTTTTAGAATTTTAGACTAAATACACCATAAATAAACCATTCAAATTGTAACACCCTTACTCGACCCGATTGTCGAATTCGGATATGGATTGTCACAACTGAACTGGATCGGTTCTAACCATAAATTTCAAACTTAACTGCTTTAAAAACAAACAATATTACTTATTAATAAATTTTCTTACAATGAAATATTAAATTGAGATAAAGGTTCCCTATCTCAAAAATCCCGAACCCCAAGGAACTATTTAGTTACAATAGTTTGACCCCGAGGCAAAGCCTCTAAAGATACCCCTTTTTATGTGCATGACACCATACTAGCAATGCTCCTCGATCTAACACTGTTTCAAGATCTTCAATCAACCAACTGTAACACCCCTTACCCGTATTCGACACCAGAAAAGGGTACGAGGCATTACCGGACTTATACGCAAGCAATCATTCAAAACTGGGACATGAATTTCCATACAAATTTAAAACTTCTCATAAACATTTATCTCATCCCTAAAATGAGCCTACAAGGCTCAAAACATACATTGGGGGTGGTTCGATACTAAACCGAGAACTTTAGAAACTTTCGGGGAACTTAGAAAATTTTTCATGCAAAAGGGACCACACGCCCATGTGGGTGAAGGGACACGCCCGGCATATCACATGCCCGTGCTTCAGGCCGTGTCCATCTTAGGGTGCATTCTGTTTATGATGTCATCACAAATTGAGGTCACACGGCCAAGTCACATGCCCGTGTGCTTAGGCCGTGTGGCGAATTAAATTCCAAAAAATAGATGCAGTCTTCACACGCCCGGGCACATGCCTATGTCCTGGGGCCGTGTCTTTCACAACGTTGAGACACACGGCCGTGTCTCTACCCGTGTGGCCAAGAAAATGGCTATTTACCAAGCCATTTGGCATCCTCAATTGCACATACTTACATACAACTTCAATGGTATCTTTCATGGCATAATTGAGAACTTAAACATCATCAAACAAGTCATGATTGTGGCAAACTCATATAAACTTATTCATGCATAAGGCACCATACTTTACCTAGCTTAAACTTATCAAACTTTCATGCCATGATTATCATTAACACATCCTCACATCTCATACTTATACTAAGGTCTATCCATATACCAATTTAATCACATTTCAATCATCAGGTAATCTAGAGCACATCCACATTCCATCCATACCAAACACACATAAACACATCACATGAAACCTTTAGTATAAGCATACACATAAATAGGCATTACAACTTAATAGCCAATATGAGCCACATCTCATGTCCATATACAAAATGAATCATATTATCATTATGAACCAGCACATTTGGCCAAATCAAATGACACATACACAATTAACTAAGTCCCTATACATGCCATAGACTCAAAGGGGTTTGTATTCACCTATACCCAACATGATAGCTTGATAGTGTGATAGCATCTCCGACGATCTCCAACTTGAGCTAGCATACAACCCTATAAGATATGGGGAAAAAGGGTAAGCTATATATATAGCTTAGTAATTCCATATGAAAATAATGAACGATTCATGCTAATCATATACCATGCTTAACAATATAAGCACAAATCCATATAAAATAGCTATAAATCTCAAGGATTGTAATATAACCAATTCTCATGTTTATTCTTTTGATTTATCAACATAATCTAACATAACTTTACTTTAACCTAACAACCATAACCTCTTTTTGTAACATGTTTCATAATTAGCAAATCATTTCAAACATTATAGTAAAAATACACATTACTTAAGCTTATTCATGTTTTCATGCATATAGCTTAACACATTTCAAATTGTCTAAACTCTTTTTACCCATACTTTCTTAACCATTTTAATAGGCAATTGTGTCAATATTTCCCTTTCCTCATAACTGATAAATCACAATTCAAATTAAAAACATTTACTATCTGACCGATAGATTTGGCCGCAAAGCCTTACACATGTTCTTCAACCGAATCTACCATGAATTTACACATCATAAACATAAACACTTAATCACAAGATTTCATAAATATTTTTAATAAACATTAATACCAATCTTTCCTTCAATTCATATTCATTGAGTCACAATCAAGGCAAATAAAGCATTTCATATCTCAATTCCATTTGGCCTAAAAACCCTTTTTCATAAGTATCAATCAACTTTACCATGTTTTTGTTCATCATACACATAAACCAATGATCACATGGTTAACTTAATGTCACTTTCATAGTGATCATGAATTCATAATATCATGAAGTCAATGCTTATAAACTTTACGTACATACCAATACCAACTCGTAACATAATCATTTACTTTCTCATCTTTGGCATAATCTTTGAATTTCTCGTTGAACCACTTGGAATACTAAAGGATACTCGAGAATCACATACACATAAAATCATACCAATTTCATATCCCAAATATGGTCTTACATGGGATCAGATATCAATGCCTATAGCCCAGCTATGGTCTTACACGATTCTTATATCGATGCCATATCCTAGATATGGTCTTATACGAAGTCTCATTTCGAAGCCACGTCCCAAATATGGTCTTATACGAAGTCTCATTTCGAAGCCACGTCCCAGATGTGGTCTTACACGAAATCACATGCCGATTCCATATCCCAGATATGGTCTTATACGGGATCTCAATAACCCTAAAGTCATGACATTTGTATCCTAACTATTCCTAAGGTTCAACCGGGATTTCGAGGTACCAAATCTTTGTCGAATCGTCATCAAGTCAACATTAATCAAATCCATAACGACAACTTCATAATTCATGCAATATGAAATATTAAATGCATAATATAAAGTTACATTATTTACACACGAACTTACCTCGAATGCGACAATGGCGAAAAGGACCTAACCGCCAATTACTCATTTTTCCCTCGTTCTAGGTCAGCACTTTATTTTTCTTGATCTAAAACATCACATTTAACTTATTTAACCATTATACTGATTAAATCAATCCAAAAATCATATTTGGAAAAATTACATTTTTGCCCCTAAACTTTGTCATATTTACACTTTTGCCCCTAGGCTCGTAAAATGATTTTCATTCAATTTCTTCATTTTTAAGCCTAGCCGGACTATTTTCATGCTTATAGCAGCCCACCATTTCCATTAAAACACACTTTTACTACATATTTTATAACTTTTACAAAATTAGTCCTTTTAGGCATTTTCACCAAAAATCACTTAGTAAAAGTCGTTTCTCTAACCATAAACATGTATTTTCTACCATTAAACATCAAAAAACACACATATTCATCATGGTTCAAAACCTTAAACTTTAACCATATCTCAAAGTAATGGTAGAAATGGATAGATCTTGTTACGAGGATTTCAAAAACGTAAAAATCATTAAAAACGGGGCTAGAACGGACTTACAATTGAGCTTGGAAGCTTGGAAAACCCTATCCATGGTTTCTTCATGTAAAATTCAGCCAAGGAAGAAGATGGGCAAGAAATTTTAGCTTTTATTTTGTTTATTAAGTCATTTAATTACTAAATTACCAAAATGCCCCTAACTTAAAAGCATTCTATTTCACCTATTTCATGTCCATTTTTGTCCAATAAATTATTAATTGGTCTAATTACCATTTATGGACCTCCAATTTAAAATTTCATAACAATTGGATACCTCTAACATGGAGAACTCAAGTTTTGTACTTTTTACAATTTAGTCCTTTTGACTAAATATGAGTGCCCAAATGACGAAATTTTCGAAAAAAATTTCAAGAAATCATCTTGTGAAATTTTATACCATAAAAATATAATATAAATAAATTTTCTTACGTCGGATTGTGGTCCTGAAACTACTGTTCCGACTAGGCCCAAAATCGGGTTATTACACCAACGATTCCTGTAAACATAGTTCAACATTCTATAAGTTCATAAGAACTTTGTAACACCCCCTTACCCGTACTCGATGTCGGAACAGGGTACGAGGCATTATCGTACATAAGCACACGCAAACATACATTTCCGAGTCATAAATTTCCATTCAAATTTAAAACTTTTCATAGATATTCTTATCGTCCCTAAAACGAGCCTACGAGGCTCAATGCATGTTTTGGAAGTGGTTCAGGAATAAACCAAGAACTTTAGAAATTTTACAAAACTTAGAAAATTTTTCATGTTACAGGGCTCACATGCCTGTGTGGTCCAACGGACACGCCCGTGTGACCCTTAGACACGCCCGTGCTACAGACTGTGTTCAAAATAGGGGGCTCTCTGACTTGTGCCACACGGCCGTGCCATACACCCGTGTGCTAAGCCTTGTGGTCGATTTAATTTTCATAATTTTTCATAAAATAGGTGCAGACTTCACATGGCCAAGACACAAGCATGTGTCCAAGACCGTGTAGCACACACGGCTGAGACACATGCTCGTGTCTTTGCCCGTGTGCTATATTCTAGACATTCTATTTCTCAAAATTAAGGTGTAGGGGACACACGGCAGGAACACATGCTTGTGGGGTAGGCCTTGTGTCACACACGGCCTAGACACACGCCCCTATGTCTATCCGTGGGGACAAAAATAAGGCTATTTACCAAACCTTATTGCCACCCTTACTTGTACATACATACATAACATTATATGGCACCAATCCAAGCATTACATACAACCAAATTAGCCACAATCAAGACATCAACACATCATTCACATGCTACCATCTATTATACACAAACATCACATGCTTATCAATTCAAATCATATAAATCCCCACATCTATGAAAAACATCATCATATAAATTGCTCATACCAATTCTAGCCAAATTTCAATAGCCTTATACAAAATGAACTTTCAACCAATATAAGCCAACACATTTGGCCAAATTAATTATGTCACGTAGCAAAATGACTAAGTCCCCTATACATGCCATAACTCAAAATGTTGAATTCATTGGTACCAAAATAATAGTTGATAGTGTGAATGGATCTCCGATGATCTCCAATCCCGAGCTAGCTTGGTGACACTTTAAGACAATGGAAAGAAAAGGAGAGTAAGCTACATAGCTTTGTAAGTTCATATGCAAATAATAAACAACATTAATCATACAATTTCCATATGAGTAACATACATATATCAACCTAAATGTCATTAAACCTCATGAATGTAACATACTCAATCACATTCTTACCATTAGTTCATCACATACCGGAAATTCATTTCCTTTGAGTTTTTTGTACATACCTGTACCAACTCGTAACATAATCACATACTTTCTCGTCTTTGACATACCCGTTGAACCACTTGGAATACTATCGGATACACGAAAAACTTTTCACATAATTGCCACATATGTAGCCAATGATACCACGAATCTCATAACAAATATAAGCTCGCTATCGAGCAAATCCATGGGCCTACTCACAAAAGTTGTCAGTCAAGACGTAACTACACAGTGATACTCACACAAGCTGTCAGGTATCCGCAACATATGCAGATGTATAGGACCAGCACCTGGGACTCATAAATCACATAATCACATGGGTTCCTAGTGACATCACTTGTATCCTAATCTATTCCTAAGGTTCAACCGGGATTTCTCTCTTGCCGGAACTTCGTCGAATATGCTCATAGAATCAATCATACATTTCATGCAATATCAAAACATTAAAATACAAATATAACATTGCATTATTTGCATACGAACTTACCTCGGTACAAAAATAGTGAAAATGGACCTAATCGTCAAACACTTTATTTTTTGCCCGATTTAGCTCCGAACCTCATTTTTCTTGATCTATTATAGAAAATTCAGCTCATTTAATATTACATTATTCAATTCATCCCAAAAATCACATTATGACAAAATTACATTTTTGCCCCTAACTTTTTAACTTTTTACATTTTAGTCCCTAGGCTTGTAAAATGAAATATGTTCAATTTCTTTAATACACAAGCCTAGTTGAACTATTTTTATGCTCATACCAGCCCACATTCTTCATTAAATCACACTTTTACAACTCATTTTATAACTTTTACAAATAGGTCCTTTTTAGCATTTTCATCAAAAATCACTTAGTAAAAATTATTTATCTAACACCAAACTTGCATAATCTACCACTAAACATCAAAATACACAAATATCCAACATGGGTCAAATTTTAGACTTTGATTTTGTTTCAAATTAGTCCTTGAAATAGCTAGATTAGGTTACATCGTTCTCAAAAATGTAAAAATCATTAAAAACGGGACAAGAACGGGCTTACAATCAAGCTTGGAAGATGAACAAACCATTTCTATGAAGACCCTTGTGATTTTCGGCCATGGGAGGATGAAATTGAGAAGATAACATTTTTATGTGTTTTATTTTGTCTTTATTACCCAAATGACCTAAATGCCCTTAATGCAAAACTTTGAAATTTCACCCTACCATGTCCATTTTTGTCCAACTTGAAGTATAATGGTCTAATTACCATCTAAGGACCTCCAATTTAAAGTCTCAAAGCAATTGGACACCTATAGGATGTAGAACTTAAATTTTGCACTTCTTGCAATTTAGCCTCTTTAATTAAATTGAGTGCCCAAACGTCAAAATTTTCGAATGAAAATTTTCACGAAATCATTTCATAAAATGGTAGAACATAAAAATATAATAAGAATAAATTTTATTGCATCGAATTTGTGGTCCTGAAACCACTGTTCTGACTAGACCCAAAATCGGGCTGTTACAACTCTCCTCCCTTAGGGATTTTTATCCCTGAAAATCTTACCAGAAAATAGGTTTGGGTACTGTTTTGGCATAGTTTCCTCAGGTTCCCCGTAGCCTCTTCGACTCCGTATCGTTGCCACAAAACTTTAACTAAAGCTTTGTTTTTATTTATCAACTGTTTAACTTTTCAAGCCAAAATCTTAATCGGTTCTTCACCATAAGTCATATCGGGACGAATCTCAACCTCTATCATAGAAATCACATGTGAAGGGTCTGATTGATAGTGTCGCAGCATCGACACATGAAATACATTATGAATCCTTTCCAACTCTGTTGGAAAAGCTAACCAATATGCCACTAGCCCTATTCTTTCAATAACTTCATACGGCCCAATAAAACGTGGATTTAACTTGCCTTTACAGTCAAATCTCAGATCTTCTTCCACGGAGACACTTTCAAAAATACCTTATCACCAGTCTGAAATTTGATCTCTTTTCTTTTCAATTATGGGTACAACTTTTGTCGATCTGAAGCGGCTTTCAAACAGTCACGAATTACCTTTACTTTTTCTTTAGTTTCTCTAACAAGTCAACCCCATGAATCTATTTCTCACTAAGCTCTGTCCAATACAACGGAGTTCGAAACTTACGGCCATACAATGCCTCATACAGTGCCATCTTTATACTCGGTTGAAAATTGTTGTTATAAGCAGATTAGACTAAAGGTAGATATTTTCCCAACTACCTTCGAACTCCAAAACACAACATCGAAGCATATATTTGAGAACCTGAATCTTTCTCTTAGATTGGCCGTCGGTTTGCAAATGAAATGTGGTACTAAAGTTCAACTTTGTACCTAAAGATTCTTACAACTTCTTCCAGAATTGTGAAGTAAACCTCGGATCTCTATCTGAAATAATACAAATAGGCACTCCGTGCAATCTCACAATTTCAGCAATGTACAATTCAGCTAGCTTATTAGGTGAGAAATCGGTACGTACTGATATAAAATGAGCCGATTTCATTAACCTATCAACAATGACCCAAACGACATCTTTCTTTTTCGAAGTCAAAGGCAAACCTGCCACGAAGTTCATCGTAATTCTTTCCCATTTCAATTCGGGTACCATCACTGGCTAAAGTAAACTCGAAGGCACTTGGTGTTCATTTTTTACTTGTTGACAAACCAAACATCTCGAAACAAACTCTGAAATATCTCGTTCATACCTGACCACCAATACAATTTCTTTAAATCATTATACATTTTTGTATTCCCTAGATGCACTGATAAGCAACCACTGTGTGCCTCGTGTAAAATTTTCTGAATAAGTTCATCATTTTTCGGTACACATATTCTATCTCTAACATCAAACAATCATTTGAACCGATTTGAAAGTTTGAATCATTACCTGATTCACACTGAGCTCTTTTAGCTTGCAATTCAGTATCGCTTTTCTGAGCTTCACAAATCTATTGAAGAGATATCGATCTAGCTCTCAACTCGACTAAAATTGAACCATCATTAGACAAAGTCAATCTCGTACTCATAGCTCTCAAATTAAATAAGGACTTTCTGCTTAAAGTATCTATGATACATTCGCGTTTCCGGGATAGTAGTCAATCACTAGCTTATAATCTTTTAGTAGCTCCAGCCATCTCCGTTGCCGCAAATTCAGATCTTTCTGAGTCATCAAATACTTTAAAATTTTATGATCTGAAAATACATGATATTTTTCACCATACAAGTGATGGAGAATAGGAGTAGCAATCATAAAAAATCCTTTGACAAAACGTTGGTAATAACCGGCTAAGCCCAAAAAGCTTCTGACCTTTGATACATTCTTCGGCGATTTTCAATCAACAATTGCCGATATCTTACTCGGATTAACCTGAATACCGTCTCTAGAGACAATATATCTCAAGAATTCGACTTCTTGGAGCCAAAACTCACTTTTACTGAATTTAACAAATAATTTCTTATCTCTCAAAGTCTACAGTACAGTTCTTAAATGCTCGGCATGCTCAGACTCGTCTCTAGAATAAATCAGGATGTCATCGATGAATACAAACAAACTTATCTAAAATACGGTTGGAAAAGTCGATTCATCAAGTCCATAAAAATAGTAGGGGCATTAGTTAGTCCGAAAGGCATGACAAGAAATTCATAATGCCTGTACCTTGTTCTAAAAGCAGTTTTCAGTACATCCAACTCTTTAACTCTCAACTGGTAGTAGCCAGACCTCAAATCAATCTTCGAAAATATTGTTGCCCCTTTTAATTGATCAAACAAGTCATCAATTCTTGGCAAAGGATATTTGTTTTGTATATTAACCTTGTTGAGTTGTCAATAATCGATACAAAGTCTCATAGATCCGTCTTTCTTCTTTACAAATAACACAGGAGCACTCTAGGGAGAAAAACTCGGTCTTGCAAAACCCTTATTTGTCAACTCTTGTAATTGAGATTTTAATTCTTTCAATTAGGTCAGGGCTATTCTATACGGAGCAATTGATATCGGTGTAGTCCTTGGTACTAAATTGATTCCAAACTCAACTTCTCTAATCGGTGGCAACCTAGGCAACTCTTCTGGGAATACATCCAAATATTCACAAACTACCGGCACTGATTCAATTTTCAATTCTGACACTTTTGTGTTCAACATATAAGCTAGATATGCTTCACAACCTTTTCTTACGTATCTCTGGGCAAACATCGAGGAGATCACAACAAATAATTCACTCGACTCATCTGAATCAATCCGAAGAATTTCACCATTTTCACATTTCAATTCAATAATTTCCATCTACAATTCACTACCGCATCATGCAGTGTCAACCAATCCATACCCAAAATAATGTCAAATTCATCAAATGACAACAACATTAAATCAGCCTAAAAATAGTGACCTTGAATCATCAAGGGACAATTCTTACAAACTCTATCAACTAATACATGTTTGCCTAAAGGTTTTGACACTTTAATCACAAACTTAGTAAACTCAACAGGAAAGCTCTTACTAGCTACCAAATTCACACAAACATAAGAATGAGTCGATCCAGGATCGATCAATGCAATAACATTAGTATCATAGAGAGAAAAAGTACCAGTGATAACATCGGGAGATGTCGCTTATTTGCAAGCATAGATAGCATAGGCTTTAATAGGTGCTCTAGTCTCGGATCTTACAGTTGAATCTTTGGTCACACCTTTACTACTGGTCACATTCCTCGTATTCCTCGGGGGTTTCCCTCCAGAAGCGGTGTTGCTCAATCTTACAGTCTAAAACTTATCATTTTCAACCATCTCTGGGCAATCTTTAATAAAGTGGTCGTGAGAGCCACACTTAAAAAAAGTCCAGTCATTCATTCTACATTCATTGGGATGTCGTCTGCTACAGTGCTGACATTTAGGCCTACCGGACCTAGCGTTACCAATGTTCACTACTGATGTGGTTTGGGCTTTAGAACCCAAGTATTGCTTCCCACGATCTTTGTTGGGATACCCAGTTCAAGCACTCGGACGAGCATACAAATCTCTCGATTTCTTAGACTGAGATTGAAATGACTTACTCATTGGCTTTTTTCTTGCACCTCTAGCCTCAGACTCAACTTCTCTCTTTTCCTTGCTTAATTTTTCAACTTTATAAGCTCGGTCGAATAGCACCACAAATTCTTTCAGCTCAAGAACTCCAACTAACAATTGGATAACCTCTTTCAAACCATCTTTGAACCTTCTGCACATGATAGCCTCGATGGAAACACACTCTTGAGCGTACTTACTGAGCATAAGAAAATCTCGCTCATACTCGGTTACCGACATTCTGCCTTGTTTCAGCTCTAAAAACTCCTTACGTTTCTAATTAATAAACCGTTGGCTGATATATTTCTTCCTAAACTCATCTTGGAAGAATTCCCAATTAACCCTTTCTCGTACTGACACAAGGTTTTCCACCACCGGTATGCTGAATCTCTCAGAAGCGACACAACACATTTTAGACATTCATCCGATGTGCATAACAGTTCATCAAATACCCTGATGGAGTTTTCAAGCCAGAATTCTGCTATTTTAGGATCATCATCGAGATTTGCTCTAAAATCTTCAGCCCCATGCTTTCGGATCTTATCAACCGGAGGCTTACTCAATCTCATAAATTCCATACCTTCAGGGGCTATCGGAACCGGCTGAGGAATAGGTGGGAATGGAGGGGGTTGAGCATTCGGATTTGTTCGAACAAACTTTATATACCACTCGTTCATCATGTGGAGGAAGGATTCCCTAGCCCCTTCTCCTTGACCAATTGTTACTAGTCTACTTTCTGATGGCGCGGTCCCTTGAGCGGGAGCCGGTGCGCTACATTCCACATCATCAACTTCGGCACGATTGGGATCCATTTACTATATGAAAACACAATTTAAAGTTTTCAAGAGTCATCACACCATCACAGTTTATTTATGGAATGTATAGCTAGACTTTCACACACGCTACGTTAGTCCGAGAATCAACTAAATCGTAGCTCTAATACCACTAAATGTAACACCCTTTTACCCGTACTCGATGCTGGAACAGGGTACGAGGCATTACCGTACAAAAGCACAAGCAAACATACATTTTCGAGTCATAAATTTCTATTCAAATTTAAAACTTTTCATACACATTCATATCGTCCCTAAAACGAGCCTACGAGGCTCAATACATGTTTTGGAAGTGGTTCGTGATTAAACCGAAGACATTAGAAAATTTTACGAAACTTAGGAAAATTTTCATGTTACAAGGCTCACATGCCCGTGTGGTCTAAGGGACACACCCCTGTGACCTTTAGACACATCCGTGCTACAGGTTGTGTTCAAAATAGGGAGCTCTCTAACTTGTGCCATATGGCCGTGCCACATGCCCGTGTGCTAGGCCGTGTGGTCAATTTAATTTTCATAATTTTTCATAAAATAGGTGCAGACTTCCCTCGGCCGAGACATGCACCTGTGTCCAAGACCGTGTAGAACACACGGCCGAGGCACACGCCCGTGTCTCTTCCTGTATGCAATAATCTAGACAATCTGTTTCTCAAAATTAAGGTGCAGGGGACACACGGCCGGAACACATGCCCATGGGACACACCCGTATGGACAAAAATAAGGCTATTCACCAAGCCATATTGCCACCTTTACTTGTACATACATACACAACATCATATGGCACCAATCCAAGCATTACATACAACCAAATCAGCCACAATCAAGACATCAACACATAATTCACGTGCTACCATCTATCAAACACAAACATATCATGCTTATCAATTCAAATCATGTAAATCCCACATCTATGAAAAACATCATCATATAAATTGCTCATACCAATTGTAGCCAATTTTCAACGGCCTTATACAAAATAAACTTTCAACCAATATAAGCCAACACATTTGGTCAAATCAATTATGACACATAACAAAATGACCAAGTCCCTTATACATGCCATAACTCAAAATGTTGAATTCATTGGTACCAAAATAATAGTTGATAGTGTGAATGGATCTCCGATGATCTCTAATCTCGAGCTTGCTTGGTGACACTGTAAGACAAGGGAAAGAAAAAAGGGGGTAAGCTACATAGCTTTGTAAGTTCATATGCAAATAATAAACAACATTAATCATACAATTTCTATATGAGTAATGTAACACCCATTATCCGTATTCAATACTGGAACCGGATACAAGGCATTACCAGACTTAACTTACTCAAACATACAATATCGGGCTACAAAATTTCGTTTCAACTTAAAACATTGCATTCAAAATCAAAACGTCCCTCTTATGGGTCTACGAGACCCTAAACTTACTTATGGAGTGGTTCGAGACTGAACCAGAAACTTTTGAACACTAATAAATCTTTTACACAAAACATGGCCACACACCCGTGTGGAGAGAAACACGCTCGTGCGGGCAGGCCGTATGGTCACACACGCTCATGTCCCTAGTCCGTGTGGATTTTATTTTTCATTTGAACCTACAGGGGTTTTCACACGGCCTGACACACGCCTATGTCCATAGCCCGTGTCACTCAAACGGCCATGACACGCTCATGTCTTCACCCGTGTATGAAAACCTTGACATTCTATTTATGACATCATCATCCCATTTATGTTACACGGCCAAGGCACACGCCCATGTCCTTAGACCGCGTGGTGAATTAAGTTCCCAAATTCAGGTGCAGACTTCACACTGCCTGGACATACGCCCATGCTCTATGGCCATGTCTCCCACATGGTTGAGACACACGGCCGTGTCTCAGCCCGTGTGTTTACTACTGGGTATTCTGACTTGCCAACTTAGCATGCAGGGGGGACACATGGCCTATCAACACGCCTATAGGGCTGACCGTGTGTCACACCTGGCCTAGACACACGCCCATTTGTCTACCCGTGTGGACAATTGTAAGGCTATCTACAAAGCCAATTGCCACCCTACAAAGCAACCACACTTATACCATTTCAATACAACATACGTCATGACCATAAGGCAGTTCTAATTCTCAAAATCAAGACATCCACACATAGGTTCACACAAGCATGCACCTCATGAACTTCATCATCATTAAATATGTAAACTTGTCAAGTATTGGCCCATTTCCAATGACCATTTACAAAATGAATTTAATGACATTAATAGCCACACATTGGCTAACAAGTATGACATAACACAAAATAACCAAGTTCCTGTACATGCCATACTTAAAATAAATCAAACTTTGTTATACCAAAGAGAAGTTAATAGTGTGATCTAAACTCCGACATCCTATGATCCCCGAGCTAACTTGGCGATACTACAAGAAAAAAGGAAATGAGAGAGGTAAGCATAAAGCTTAGTAAGTTTGCATGAAATAAATAGCAACATGAAGATTTATGATAGCATCCATTCATCTCAATGAATAATAGCAACACAAGTTCTCAAGCACTTGTCACAACTTACTCATGTTTACTCTTACCAATCACATATCACATTTCGGATTCACATCTCGTGTTTTACTCATAGGTACTTGTATCACTTCATCATGTAATTTAGCACTTATGCCATCTAGAACATAACTTAACTCATTGTCATCTTTAACATAAACTTAGCTCTTTACCCGTTGAACTACTTGGAATATCGAAGGATACTCAATCTCATCATACATGTAGCACAATGCCAATGCCATATCCCAGATATGGTCTTACATGGGATCACATCTCGATCTAGATGCCATATCCTATATATGGTCTTACACAGGTTCTCATATCTTAATGTCAATGCCATATCCCAAATATGGTCTTATAAAGATCATATATCGATGTCGATGCCGTGTCCCAGAAATGGTCTTATACGAGATCTCCTTTTGGTGCCGATGCCATGTCCCAGACACGGTCCTATACGGGACCTTCTTTATCTCATGTTGTGACAATGGTATCCTTACTATTCCTATCGTCCAACAGGGACTTCAACTCAACATAATATCATTATACTTCCATTGAGGCGTCATTAATCAATTTCATAGAAATATTGTACATTTCCCATGATTATCAAGCAATTAAGAATATAATAGCATATGTAGATTTAATTTCACACAAACTCACCTCGGTACCAAAATATATGTGGAATTGTTTAATTTAGTCCACGACTTTGTCCTTACCTCGATTTCGATTCGGGATTCGTGTTTCTTGATCTAAAATAACAATTTCACTTATTTAATAACCACATTGACTAAAATAACCCATTAATCATACTTTGGAAAAAATTATGATTTTGCCCCTAATCTTTTACAAATTTATGATTTTACACCTAGGCTTGTAAATCGATTCTAATCAAATTTCCTCCTTTAACAAGCCTAGATGAACATTTATTACTCTTAGAACAACTCACAATATCAATTATTTCACACATTTACTACCTATTTACAACCTTTACAAAAAGGTCCTTTTAGGTGTTTTCATGGAGTCCCATTTTACAAAAGTTGTTTATTTAACAACTAAGATTCATTTTCTTCCATAAAATTACAGAAATTAACATGAATACTCACATGGAAAAACCCTAGACTCTTAACCATTTTGCAAAATAGTCCACCAACTTGACCAATTTTGACATTGCTTGTCCCTTATGGCCGTCCAGCCCTGTTTCTAAGGGTCTAATTGCACATTAAGGACCTCCAATTTAATATTTAATAGCTATTAGACACCTTTAGCTTGTAGGACAACACTTTCGCACTTTATGCTATTTAGTCTTTTTTCGCAATTAAGCATGCAATCATTAAATTTAGTGCACCAAAATTTTCATGCACTCCTATAATCACGCTATAACACATAAAATAATATTAAAACTAATTTTCTCCGACCTCGGATTAGTGCTTTCGAAACCACTATTTCGACTAGCCCCAAAATCGAGCTGTTACAAGTAACATACATATATCAATGTAAATGTCATTAAGCCTCATGAATATAACATACTCAATCACATTCTTACCAATAGTTCATCACATACCGAATTCATTTCCTTTGAGTTTTTCGTACATACCTGTACCAACTTGTAACATAATCACATACTTTCTCGTCTTTGACATACCCGTTGAACCACTTGGAATACTATCGGATACATGAAAAACTTTGCACATAAGTGCCACATATGTAGCCAATGATACCACAAATCTCATAACACATATAAGCTCGCTCTCGAGCAAATCCACGGGCCTGCTCACACAAACTGTCAGTCAAGACGTAGCTACGCAGTGTTGCTCACACAAGCTGTCAAGTATCCGCAACATATCCAGTATACCCAGCCACCGGTAGGACGTATAGGACCAGCACCCGGGACTCATAAATCACATAATCACATGGGTTCCTAGTGATATGTCACTTGTATCCTAATTTATTCCTAAGGTTCAACTAGGATTTCTCTCTTGCCGGAACTTTGTCGAATATGCTCATAGAATCAATCATACATTTCATGCAATGTCAAAACATTAAAATACAAATATAACATTGCATTATTTGCATACGAACTTACCTCAGTACAAAAATAGTGAAAATGGACCTAATCGTCAAACACTTTATTTTTCCCCCGATCTAGGTCTGAACTTCGTTTTTCTTGATCTATTATAGAAAATTCAGCTCATTTAATACTCACATTATTCAATTCAGCCCAAAAATCACATTATGACAAAATTACATTTTTGCCTTGAACTTTTCAACTTTTTACATTTTAGTCCCTTGGCTTGTAAAATGAAATATGTTCAATTTCTTTAATACACAAGCCTAGCCGAACTGTTTTTACGCTTATACCAGCCCACGTTCTTCATTAAATCACACTTTTGCTACTCATTTTGTAACTTTTACAAATAGGTCCTTTTAAGCATTTTCATCAAAAATCACTTAGTAAAAGTTGTTTATCTAACACCAAACTTGCATAATCTACCATTAAACATCAAAATATACAAATATCCAACATGGGCAAAATTTTAGACTTTGATTTTCTTTCAAATTAGTCCTTGAAATAGCTAGATTAGGTTACACTGATCTCAAAAATGTAAAAATCATGAAAAACAGGATAAGAACGGACTTACAATCAAGATTGGAAGATGAACATGTAACACCCCTTACCCATATTTGATGCCGGAACAGGATATGAGGCATTATTGAACTTAAACACAAGCATTCATACAAAGCCGAGACATGAATTTCTGTCCAAATTTAAAACTTTTCATTTACATTCATATTGTCCCTATTACGGGCCTACGAGGCCCAAAACATGTATTAGAGGTGGCTCAGGACTAAATCAAGAACTTTAGAAACTTCCAGGAAAAACATAGAAAATTTTCATAAAAAATGTCCACACGCCCGTGTGGCATATCACACGCTCGTGCTTCAGGCCGTGTCCAAAATAGGGGACATTTTGTTTATGATGTCATCAACCAAATAAGGTCACAAGGTTAAGGCACACGCCCATGTCCTTAGGTCGTGTGGTGAATTATATTCCAAAAATTAAGTGCAGACTTCACACGGCTTGGGCACATGCCCATGTCCTATGGCCGTGTCTCTCACACAGCCGAGACACACGACCGTGTCTCGTGCCCGTGCGTTTAGTACTAGGCATTCTATTTTGCATTAATTAGGGTGCAGGGGACACAAGACCATAACTCATGCCTATGGGGCAAGCCGTTTGTCACACACGGCCTAGACACACACCCGTGTGGACAAAATAAGGCTATTTACCAAGCCTTTAAGCCACCCATACTTGCACCAACATACACAACATCAAAACCACACCAATCGAAATATATATATGACTTCAAGGCACTTAACTTGGCATAACTAAGTGTTTCACCATCATTAAACATCTATAATCACATGCAACACATCATCATTCAATCATCAATAACTATAGGCTATGTCATAATGGCATTGGCACATACATGCATATATGAATAGGTTTACAACCAAATAATCATTATGAGCCACATCCCATGGCCATACACAAAATGAATTAAATATCATCATAAGCCAACACATTTTGCTAAACCAATATGACATATAACAAAAAGACCAAGTCCCTATACATGCCATAAACTTAAAGTACTTGAATTCATTTATACCCAAAATGATAACTTGATAGTGTGATAGTATCTCCAACGATCTCCAACCCGAGCTAGCTTAATAACCCTATATGACATGGGAAAGGAAGGGGAGTAAGCTACAGAGCTTAGTAAGTTCGTATGCAAATAATAACCATCAATAGGCATACATTTTTCATACAACTAATATAACATAACATAACATAAATGTCATTAAATCTTCGTAGGCATAACTTACTCACTCACAATGCTTACCCCCTTAAATTTATAAGCCTAATTTAATATATCTTAACATTTGCCATAAATTCTTAATATCTCCAATATAACATACCATACTAATCATTATCAAATCATTTCAAACCTCATAGTAACATGTACATTAATTATGCGTATTCATATTTTCAAGCCCAGAGCTTAAAATCTTTCAATGATTTAACTCTTAACTTCTCATACTTTCATAACCATTTTAATACACAATTGTGTCAATATTTCCCTTTCCTCATAACTGATAAATGACAATTCAAACGAAAAACATTTACTATCTCACCTATCGATTTCGCCCCAAAGCCTTACACATGTTCGTCAACCGAATCTACCATGAATTTACACATCATAAACATAAACACTTAATCACAAGATTTCATAAATATTTTTAATAGACATTAATACCAATCTTTTCTTCAATTCATAATCATCGAGTCACAATCAAGGCAAATAAAACATTTCATATCTCAATTCTATTTGGCCTAAAAGCCCTTTTTCGTAAGTATCAATCAACTTTACCATGTATATATGCATCATAAACGTCAACCAATGATCACATAGTTAACTTAAAGTCACTTTCATAGTGATCATGAATTCATAATATCATGAAGTCAATGCTTATAAACTTTACGTACATACCTGTACCAACTCGTAACATAATCATTTACTTTCTCATCTTTAGCATAATCTTTGAATTTCCCGTTGAACCACTTGGAATACTAAAGGATACTTGGGAATCACATACACATAAAATCATACCAATGCCATATCCTAGATATGGTCTTACATGAGATCACATATCGATGCCTATAGCCCAGCTATGGTCTTACACGATTCTCATATCAATGTCATGTCCCAGATATGGTATTGTATGAAGTCTCATTTCGAAGCCATGTCCCAGACGTGGTTTTACACGAAATCACATGCCAACGCCATATCCCAGATATGGTCTTATACGGGATCTCAATAACCCTAATGTCATGACATTTGTATCCTAACTATTCCTAAGGTTCAATAGGGATTTCGAGGTATCAAATCTTCGTCGAATCGTCATCGAGTCAACATTAATCAAATCCATAAAGACAATTACACAATTCATGAAATATTAAAGCATTAAATAATAAATAATGAAATGTTTCATTATTTACACACGAACTTACCTCGAATGCGACAACGGCGAAAAGGACCTAATCGTTAATTACCCGTTTTTCCCTCGTTCTAGGTTTGAACTTTGTTTTTCTTGATCTAAAACATCACATTTAACTTATTTAATCATTATAATAATCAATTCAGTCAAAAAATCATATTTGGAAAAAATACATTTTGGCCCCTAAACTTTATCATATTTACACTATTGCCCTTAGGCTCGTAAAATGATTTTCATTTGATTTCTTCATTCTTTAAGCCTAGCTGGACCATTTTCATGCTTATAGCAGCCCACAATTTCCATTAAAACACACCTTTACTACATATTTTTATAACTTTTACAAATTAGTTCTTTTAGGCATTTTCACCAAAAATTACTTAGTAAAAGTCGTTTCTCTAACCATAAACATGCATTTTCTACCGTTAAACATCAAAATACACCCATATTCATCATGGGTCAAAACCCTAGACTTTAACCATATCTCAAATTAGTGGTAGAAATAGATAGATCTTGTTACAATGATTTCAAAAAACGGGGCTAGAACGGACTTATAATTAAGCTTGGAAGCTTGAAAAATCCTATCCATGGTTTCTTCATGTGAAATTTGGCCAAGGAAGAAGATGGACAAGAAAATTTTGCTTTTATTTTGTTTATTAAGTCATTTAATTACTAAATGACCAAAATGCCCCTAACTTAAAAACATTCTATTTCACTTATTTCATGTCCATTTTTGTCCAACAAATTATTCATTAGTCTAATTACCATTTAAGGACCTCCAATTTAAAATTTCATAACAATTGGACACCTCTAACATGTAGAACTCAAATTTTGCACTTTTTACAATTTAGTCCTTTTGACTAAATTGAGTGCCTAAACGACGAAATTTTTGAACAAAATTTCACGAAATCATCCTGTGAAATTTTAGACCATAAAAATATAATAAAAATAAATTTTATTACGTTGAATTTTTGATCCTGAAACCACTGTTCTGACTAGGCCCAAAATCGGGCTGTTACAGAACAAACCCTAGCTATGGAGACCCTTGTGATTTTCAGCCATGGGAGGATGAAATTGAGAAGATGGCATCTTTTATGTGTTTTATTTTTTCTTTATTACCCAAATGACCAAAATGCCCTTAATGCCAAACTTTGAAATTTCACCCTACCGTGTCTATTTTTGTCCAACTTAAAGTATAATGGTCTAATTACCATCTAAAGACATCCAATTTAAAGTCTCATAGCAATTGGACACCTATAACATGTAGAACTTAAATTTTGTACTTCTTATAATTTAGTCCCTTTAACTAAATTGAGTGCCCAAATGTCAAAATTTTTGAACGAAATTTTTACAAAATCATTTCATATAACTATAGACCATAAAAATATAATAAGAATAAATTTTACTGTGTTGGATTTGTGGTCCCGAAACTACTATTTTGACTACACCCAAAATCGAGCTATTACAAACTTAGTGAGTTTCTTTTGTACAATACTAAAAAATAAACCCCATTTTTTAGGGGTAGTAAATGAAAAGAAACGAGACACATTTAACTCACTAATTGTTGAAGGGGAGACTTCATTAATCTGGAATGTTCGACTCCGATTTCATTTTCAAGCTTATCCATTGATGGATGGACTGTCAGGCGATTTGCCCCTAATCCATCCTATAGCCATTCGACCCGCTTTGATAGTTTCTCATATGTCTCTCCTTAACTGCGGACTCTGTTCTTTCCTTACATACATTCTTCCTTTATCTATCCTCTGTCCAAGATATCCATCTACTTGTAGCTTTTAATTTTTAATCACATAATTTAGTGGTCAATTACCAATGTGGATTCTCTTTTCCACCATAAACTTATGAGGTAGTCCTTCTTCCTACTATCCTAAAGACCCTATTATTATGCCTTCCTTGGCGATTAATGCAAATTGACTAGTCCTTGGCAAAATCCTATTTGCTTACTATAATCTTGAAGGACTTGTTGATGTTCCATCACTTAGGCTAACTAATGAGGGCCCATGCCACCCTAACTGACTAAGTCTCATTTCACCCTACAATTGGGTTGAAAGTTATTTGGATTGCTTCCTTGTAATCTCCCCTATTTGCAATACATCACTTTAAAGGTGTATCATACTCATCTACCATGGACCATCTTGGCCTATAGTATCCAGCAGACTGTTATCTGAATTACCTTTCAAGATTAAGATTTTTCTTATACAATAATTCCCTATGGAACTAACTCTATGGCGGTTATATTCGCCCTATACTTCCCTTAAAGAGGAATAGTCTTGATAGACATATCTGTCTTTTGGACTACTTGTCTTAGCATCTTCTTTTTTCGATGGGTTCCAACTAACCCCTTTTTACCCAATAGACTATCCGACGTAGTTATGATCAACCTCAGGTGGCTCTTAATGGCTAATCCTTATTCGTGATCCTCGAAAGAATCTTCTTTCATTTGTCTACATACTAGGCACCACTGATACGTCATTTGGTATATCTAATTCTTGTTGGGTTATCACCCACATGCCCTACCAACTTTCATGGTTATCACCTTGTTTGGTGGATTCCACAAAATTTACTTTCCAATACTTGCATTATTCTTCAAACTACTTTTTCATATGCATGATGTAACACCCCTCACCCTTATTCAATGTTGAAATAGGGTTACGAGGTATTACCGATCAATTCACAACACATATAGCATACATTTATGTAAAAATAAGCATTCATTTTCATAAATCATTCAACACAATCACATTATCCCTTATAAGGGCCTGCGAGGCCTCAAACATGCTTTAGAAGAGGTTCGGGACTAAGCCGATATCATACAAAAATTTTGGAAACTTAGAAATTTTTCATGTAAACCAAGGTTATACGCCCATGTGAACAGGTCGTGTGCTTCACACGACTAGTAGACATGCCCGTGTCTCAGGTCGTGTGAAAATAAGGCATACATATTGACTTAGGTCACACGGCAAACCACATGCCCGTGTGTCTAGCCCGTGTACCCTTCGAAGTGGCCACACATGCTCGTGTGCCATGCCATGTGCTAGGCCGTGTCAAACCTGTAGGGTTTACTGACTTATGCAATACGGCCAAGTCACACACCTGTGTGCTAGGCCATGTGCTAATTAGGGGGTATACTAACTTGTACCACACTGCCAGTTACACGCCCGTGTGTGAGACCGTGTGGAGCACACTGACTTTAATTTAATTTCAACACCAGGGGACACACGACTATGTAACATGACCATGTATCACACGCTGCTGAGACACAAGCTCGTGTGGACAAAAATAGGCCATTTGTAAGGCCAATTTGCCACCCCATTTTGCACATACCTACATAAGTACAAATGGTACCATTTCAAGGCTCAATATGCAACCAAATCAATCCTAATTCATACACATTTCATGCTATACAATTACAACCATTTCACTTACTCAAATATAAACCAAAATGACATCAACAATATAGTTAATTTACCATGATTCACATATATGATTCAATTTACTAATTCATTTCAAACATGCATTATTAAGCATTAATTCACAAACACATAGCTTCCAAATTATCAACTTCAATCACCTAACATAAGTCAATTTATCAAACTCAAAATAGAACCATTTGCACATTTATAACACCATCATGTTCATCATTTTATGCCAACCCAAATGGCCAAAATAAATATTCACCAAACATACCAAAATGACACAAGCCTATACATGCCATATACCATATTTACACAACTCAAAAGTACCAAATAGATGTCCGATAGTGCGATGAAGTTCCTATTGATCCTCTGTTCCGAGATAGCTTCGATATACTATAAAACATAGAAGAAATTAAATAAAGTAAGCTATAAAGCTTAGTAAGTTCGTATGTAAACATGAAATAATCTCAACATTTATTAACATTTTCAAAATAGATAACATAATTAACATTTAGAGCATTAATCAATGAGTTAACATATAGTTAAACCACATCGTAACTCATAAGTCCTCAACATCTTCTAACACGTTACTTGAGCAGTTTTTATACATACATGTACCGATACCTATCTAACTCTCGAAAATTCTCTTATCAAACCACTTTGGCACTTTGGCTTATAAATACTTATGATACAAATTCATCGATTTTTCGATACCATAGTGTAACAACCTAGTTTTAGCTAAATCAAAACAGTAGTTTCAAAACCACGAATTTGATGTCAAAAAATTATTTTTAATATTATTTTATGTGTTTATAGCATGAAAGTATGAATGTGTGAAATTTTCATGAAGTAATTTTATCGTTTAATTGCTCGATTTGAGAAAAAGGACTTAATAACGTGAAATGCAAAAGTTGCATGCTATTAGTTAAAGGTGCCAATTGGCCTTGGATTTTAAATATGATGGCCTTAAATTGTAATTAGACCATTTCAAATGTTGATTGACATTAATAGACGTCCATTATGAGATTTTATATGTTTATTACTAAGGTTAATAAGGTAAATTAATTATTAAGTTATAATTAAATAAAACAAAAGTTAAAATTTGGTGTTCATCTTCTTTCTCAACTAAAAATAAGAGAAGAAAAACACCATTATAGGGTTTCAAAGGTTTGATACTCTCCTAGCTTGATTAAGGTACGATTTTAGCTCGATTTTTGATAATTTCTATGCTTTTGTAATCGTTGCTTCGTAATCTAGCTAGCTCGTACCTTAGATTTTGAAACTGTTAAAGATTTTGAAAGTTTCTATTTTGAATCTATGAGTTATTTGATGGTTAATGTTGAAATATGAAAGCTTGATGATAGTTATATATGTTTTGTAAAGTGGTTTTTGACAAAAATGTCAAAAAGGGATTAAATTGTGAAATATGTAAATCGAGGGGTTAAAATGTAAAATAAATAAAAGTTATGGGTTGCTAGGGACCTATACATAATTCAAAAAAGCTATAGTATAATGAAATTATGTGAATTTTGTGTATTTGTAAAATAGGGACTAAATTGTTAAAAGTGTGAAAGTTTAGGGGCTAAAGTGTAAATATGCCTAAATGTTTGTTTTGGACTAAATTGAAAGAGTATATGATTGAAAAAGTCAATTTTGAATTCATATAGATCAAGAAAGAAAGAATTCAGATTTAGATCGGGGGAAAAGCAAGGTTATCGAATAGTCAATCCGATCCGTTAATTTGAATATGAGGTAAGTTCGTATAATTAAACTTAAATGTGTACTTATCTATTGATGGATGAAATTGAGATAGCAGTTATTCTATTGAAGAAATGTTGTGGTATTAAATGAAATGTACGAATTTAGTAAGGCAAGTTGCCGAATAAGACTATAGCTGGGCTATGGCAATCGAAAATAAGACCATAACCGGGTTATGGCATGTGAATGAAAGACTACGACAGGGCCTTGGCAATATATGTAAAAGACCATAGTTGGATTATGGCATCAGGAAAATTGATGAAATGGTATTGAAAGCATTTGTAAACCGGAGTGGTTTGATAAGATTATTGATGACAAATAGAAAGGTATCGGTACAAGTATGTACGAAAAACTATTCAAGTATCGAGATAGGTGAAGTTGGGAACTCATGAATGAGGATATGAATAAATTTTATGTTAGCTCATGAATTGATGCTTTAGATGTTGATGATATTATCTATTTTGAATTACTATATGAATGTTGTAATTATTTCATGTTCACATATGAACTTACTAAGCTGTAAAGCTTACTTTGTTTAATTTTCAATGTTTTATAGTTCCACAAAGCAAGCTTCGATCCGGGAATCGTTAGAGACTTCATCACACTATCGACAATCTAATTTGGTACTTTTGGAGTCATGTATATATGGTATATGGCATGTATAGGCTTGTGTCAAAATGGTTTATTTGATGGATGTGTATTTCGGCCATTTAAGTTGGCATAAGATGATGAACTTGATGATGCTTATGAATGTGAAAATAGTTCTACTTTTAATGTTTAGTATTAGACCTATCTTGAATGAATGGAGTTGAAGTGATTATGTATATTTGAATTGGTTTAGTTAGATGAATTATACATGTGAATTATGCTTAGTAAAGCAAGATGAATTGATTGGTTTTTGAATAGGTAAATGGTATGGAATTGAGTATTGAATTTAGTTGAAATGAATATGGTATGATTATGTATTGGTTGATGAACTTTTGGCTGCATATTTGTGTCTTAAAATGATACCATATGAGTTTGTGTAGGTATCTACAAAAAGGGTGGCAAATTGGCTTTGCAAATGGCCTATTTTTGTCCACACGGGCAGAGACACGGGCGTGTGTCCCAACCTTGTGTGACATACGGTCATACTACACAGCTGTGTGTCCCCTAGTGTTGAAATTGAATTGAATTTAGTATGCTCCACACGGCCTCACACATGGGCGTGTAATCGGCCGTGTGGCACAAGTCAGTATACCCCCTAATTGGCACATGGCCTAGTACATGGGCGTGTGACTTGGTCGTGTTGCATAAGTCAGTATACCCTACAGGATTGGCACGGCCTAGTACAAGGCCTGGCACACGGGTGTGTTTGGTCAATTCAAAGAGCACACTGGCTAGACACACGGGCGTGTGGTCGGCCGTGTGACCCAAGTCAGTATGTATGCCATGTGTTCACATGGTCTAAGACACGGGCGTGTTTGGAGCCGTGTGAGGCACATGGCCTGTTCACACGGGCGTGTGACCCTTATATGTTTGAAAAATTTCTAAGTATCCAAAAATTGTTTTAGTCCCGAACCACTTCTAAAGCATGTTTAAGGCCTCGTAGGCCCTCATAAGGGACAATGTGATTCTATTGAAGGATGTATGAGAATAATTGCTTGAGGTTGATGAATGTAAGCTATGTGTTATTATTGATCGGTAATACCTCGTAACCCTATTCTGATAATGAAAACGGGTTAGGGGTGTTACATATAGTCCAACTATGGTCTGATACGTACATTGCCAAGGCCCTACCGTGGTCTTACATTCATATGCCATAACCCAATTATGGTCTTATTTTTCGATTTGCCATAGCCCAGTTATGGTCTTATTTCGCAACTCGTATGCTTAAATTGTACTTTTAGATTCAATATCTCCAAATTTAACTAATAGAATACATACAATCTCAATTCTATCCATCAATTAAACAATTACACAATTAAGTTTAATTATACGAACTTACCTCGTATACGAATTTGACGAAACGGATTGACTACTCGATAAACTTACTTTTCCCCCAATCTAAATCTGAATTCTTTCTTTCTTGATCTATATGAATTCAAAACTCACTTATTCAATCACACATTCTTTCAATTTAGTCCATTCACACTTTAAAGCACTTTTACACTTTTTCCCAAGTATTTCACAACCTTTACAATTTAGTCCTTATTACATGAAACACAAAATTCACAAAATTCAAGTTTAACCCATGCTAGCCGAATTACCAATATGCCCCTAGTAGCTCATATTTTCCATTTATTTCACATTTCAACCACCCAATTTGCACTTTTCACAATTTAATCTGTTTTTGACATTTTTGTCAAAAATAACTTTACAAAACTAATTTAACTAACAACAACTATTCAAAATCCATCATCAACCATCAAATTTATCAAACATTCAACAATGGAAACATGTTAAATCTTTAACAATTTCAAAATCTAAGGTACAGGCTAGCTAGTTTACGAAGCAATGATCACAAAAATGTAAAAAACATTAAAAATCGAGCAAAAACCATACCTTAATCAAGGATTCAAAGTTACCGGATGAAAACCTAATTCTTTGTCTTTCTTCTTCTCCAAATTTGATTCAAAGAGAAAAAGATGGAAGTTTTTATTTAATTAACCTTTATTAACTATTTTACCATTTTAACCTTAAAATTAATACAAAATTTCATTTATGCTAAACCATTAACATCCACTAACCAAATAATGGAATATTTACCACTTGAGGACCTTAAATTTAATTTTCTATAGCTATTTGACACTTTTAGCTAATAGAACACAAGTTTTATGCTTTACGCGATTTAGTCCTTTTTCCCGAATTAAGCATTCAAACTGTAAAATTTCTTTACGAAACTTTCACACAATAATTCTATCATGCTGTAAACTTTAATAAAATAATAAAATAAATATTTTGACTTTATATTTGTGGTTCCAAAACCACTGTTCTGATTTGACTGAAAATGGGCTATTACAAACGATTTTCGATAATTACCGTTTTGGTGGTCTACCCCATGTTTAATGTCTCAGTGGACTACATATGCTACCATAGCCAAGCCACAGTCTTACACTTTTTACCCTATGGTTAACGTCCTGACAAACTCGTTGGTTGCCACAGTCGAGCTATGGTGTTACACCTGAAATTCCATGTTTAATGTCCTGGCGAAAGTTCCCGTGTTTACTATTCCAGCGAGTTATCCTATTTTTATTGTCTCGATGGAATATACTGGTTGCCATAGTCAGACTATGGTTTTACACATTAGACCTCTTTTGAGGTGTTGCATCGAAGGACATTATCGTCGTCATGGTGTCGCCCCATAGACCCTACTGACCATCATCACGGTGTTGCTATATGGAATCTAATTATCATTGTCACGATGTTACCTTGAAGGGCCAATTGTTATCATTGATTTCTCATTTAACCTTGATGCTCGAACACTAAAGTGTCCCCCTTCATAAGGCTCAGAGTTTCACGCATCATGGTTTTCACTCAACAATATCGAATGGAAAAATCTTAATAAAAATTCAATTTTTCTATCCATCCATCCATTCCTCTATTTCGCCATTCCTAACCTTAATGCATAAACACTGCAGTGTCCCTTTCGCAAGTACTAGAGCTTTGTACATCACGATTTGCACTTAGCAACACCGTATAATGGTACCTAATAGAAATTCTCATTCCCAAATCCTAGCTTCATCTATCCAGTCCATATTTTCTTAGTACTCCACAATTATAACACGCAAGCACAAGCATATGAGCACAAAAACATAATACCATGGAGCAAGCCAAATTTTTTATTTATTACCACAACCATTCTATACATATCGACACACTTGTGGATACTCAATTACCTACTCGGCTATGCGCATACTGAGAACTCTCAAACAACAAAGATCATACATCGTCATAGAAATCATTTGGACTCAAAATAGATTCATGCCAGTCATAAAGCATCCCATAAATGGAGTATTTCGGGTTCCTCGTCAACCAACTTGTCATTACCCTAGTAGGATCTTTCAATCTTCTACTAACATAACAAGTCAGCAAGGACTACTTATCTTTTGACCTCACAGTCCGAAATAGTTTGGGTGAAAGTGTTCACGGATGGGTAATACCAAATTTGAGTTAATTCCCACCTTGATGACTTCCCGGGGTTGTCAAGCCTAGGGTTTGCTTCACATACTTCCTTTCCTAAATGGCTAATTTGTTGAGTAACCCTACAAAGCAATTAATAGATCATGCCTCCTGTCGCTAATACCCCATAGAAGAATTAATTTCTCATGGCTTTCATAAAAAATATGAAATAGATGAAAGAATAAAGCATGGTGAATGAATTGAAGTAAAGTTTAAGAAAAGCCTAATTTATATAAATAATAACATGAATCCCCAGAAGTTGATCATCTTTACAAATTAGATCTCTTGAAGGAAAGCAACGAACTAAATTTTGAAAAAAAACTGAGAACAAAAGAAAACAAAACTAAATCTAAAGAAAGAATCTAGGTTAATGGAATGGTATCTGTAACATGTGCCAATGAGCCTTCAGGTGGTTGTCGTCCTTAACCCCAGTTCAGCTGACGTTCTCGAGCTTTAAGTTTGATTGTGTGAACCAAAATGCCCTTGCTTCATGTTTAAATTCCATCCCAGAGTCGATGTTGCAACACACCAAGACCCGTGTCGCTACATAGAAATTAGTATGCTCCTCCTTAGGATGTCTTCAGGGGTATGTCGTGACATCCTTAATCAGTGTCACAAAATCGATGTCACGACATTGAAGGTAGTTTCATCCTTTCTCCATTTTGCTCTCCATGTTGCGACATTAGACCTCCAATGTCCCTACGTAGCATTCAGTATCAGCCTAAAATGCCTTTTAATGGTCTCCTGCACACTCAAAAAGTATGTTAGCTCTCCTTTAGGCCTCATTCGGCCCTTAAGGTCAATAAAAGACTCATTTCACACATTTTATTAGATATAAGTAAAACTAAAGAAACTTAACTAAAATATAACAAAAATGCTTGTATTCAGGCTTTTTAAATGTGAACAGATCAATAAGGCGTAAAACCATAGATGAAACATGCTATGGTAGCTAGGTATAATGAGTAAGACCATGGGTGAAAGACTCTATGCACTAATTGATATCACACCAAGATGGCAGATTGTTGTAAGACTATGGGAGAGAGGCTCCATGGCATCCACAAAGGTAGTTTGTTGGGATAATAAATTTTGGGTGGTCCTCTAGGACCAACGAAATATGAGGTAAGAAAGCTGTAAAACCTTATCTCAGCTAAGGTAATCCAAGGAATCCGCTGTTATGTAAGTGTCAATAGTTCACCAAGACGTTAAACATGGGGAATACGCTGAGTCAAACCATGATAATATGGTGTTTTAGAAGGTCCACCGAAACAAAAAATGTGGATAGCTCAGCTAAGAATGTAAGATGTGAGACCTCAACTATGGAGTTCACCACACAGGAGGTATTCCATAGACTAGGATCGAAAGAATAACGAATGGCATGATAATTTGTAGGAATGATTAGGCGAGGAACATTTGAAAGGTATATACCACCAAGTCAATAAAGGAGCTTACAAAAGCTAATATGGAGGGGGAATATGGGCACGTAAACAAGTTTGACAATGGAAACCTAAGGAAGAGGTTCAATATGTGAGTATGAAATTACAAGGAATGGAGAGTTGCATATTTTCCAAATCTCTCTAGCTAGATGGCTTACGAGGAGGATTAAAGAGGGAGTTTTGTCCCTCAAGAAGGTTTGAGCACAAGTGGACACGTGAAAAGGGACATAGTAAGGGTAACGCTGTAAGAATCTGTCGAGAGAGTCAAGTTATACAATAGATCGCCATTATAGCATGAAGAATGCTAGGTGCTAAACACAATAGGAAATCTACGGTGCTACCTACGAGTTCCAGGGAGTTTTAAATTCTGCATTTCATTTATTGTCCCCTAAACTAGAAAATTATGTATGATATTACTGAGTGGAATCTCACTAAGTTCGTTTAAAATAATGTTTGAAGCGTATGATTGCAGGACCAATGGTTGACTCGAGGGTCGTATGATGGGAGGCCAAGCCAACCATAGTTGAGCCATACAAATGGTGGTGGTTATTGCATGTATATAGTGGGGCATCCTTGGAGGGCACACCTGAAGGATTTATTAAGTGTAACTGTAGTCAAGCCATAAGTCTTATTCAGTAGAGATAATGGTCAGAGTCTCTTAAACTGTAAAGGGCAACATGAGCCTTATACATGTATGAATCAATAATTATTTGATGTTAAAATTTTGAAAGTTATTATTACTTATGAAAATTTGGTATCGACTAGTAGTGTTATTGTTTAGTGGTATGTATATAATCTAATTAAGGTTGCAAATAATCGATTAAGAGCTTATTAAGAGATTTGGGAATTGTGGCACTCGATATCCAGATTCAGTAGAGGGGTCGGGTATGGGTGGTACACATATGATCATTTCTTTACAATTTAGTCTATATCTCACCCTATTTTACCAAATTGTAAACAATTCAAATTACACTTACACACAAAAAAAATTCATAATTCAAACATATATACATTACATTAAATATAACTACACCATATGAACTTACATGATTAAATGAGGAAACAAGTTGAATTGCCAGGACTAATCGGTAATTTTTTCTTTTCCCTAGTTATCCATGGTTCAGTTTAATTCTTGATCTATATAATAATTCATTTCAATTTATCAATTCCAAATAACTTATATCATCCTATTATACACATATGTTAATTCAATTTCATCTTTATAATGCCCCTATTCATTTCAATTTATCAATTCCAAATAGCTTACTAAGAGATTTGGGAATTGTGGCATTCGATATCTGGATTTAGTAGACGAGTCGGGTATGGGGTGGTACACATATAACCATTTCTTTACTATTTAGTCTATATCTCACCCTATTTGACCAAATTGTAAACAATTCAAATTACACTTACACACAAACAAATTCTTAATTCAAACAGATATACATTACATTACGTATAACTACACCATATGAACTTACATGATTAAATGAGCAAACAAGTTGAATCGCCAAGACTAATCGGTACTTTTGTCTTTTCCCCAATTATCCTCGGTTTAGTTTAATTATTGATCTATACAATAATTCATTTCCATTTATCAATTCCAAATAACATATATCATCATATTATATGCATATGTTAATTCAATTTCATCTTTATAATGCCCTTAAAGTTTTACATTTTATTCAAGTTAGTCCCTAAAATTGAAATTGCCATAACTTTCAAATTTGAGCTTCGATTTCAAAACCAATCTCAATTACATCCTTCTACAGCCATTTATTATCAATAATTACATAAATTTAATATCAATTTCAAAATTTATGCACTTTAGTCCCTATGTTCAAAAACTAGCAATTAAAATTTACAACTTAGTACATTTTCATATCTAAGCTTAAAATTTAACAAATTAACACCAATTTTATAAAGTATTCATAAATGAAAACTTTTTAAAACTTTAAAAATTTTAAAATTTGGTACATGGGCTAGCTAAATCAAGCACTCAGGACCTCAAAAACATAAGAATTACAATAAACAAATTTGAATTACCTACCAAAATGTTGGTCAAAGATGAACACTTGAAACCCTTGATTTTTTCCTTAGAAATGGGTGGGGAAGAATAAAAGATGATACAAATAGCTTTTGTTTCTTTTATTTTACTTATATACCTTAATTAGTTTACTAACTAATTAAAATTAATCTAATTAACTTTATTTAACAAGCCTTTATTGTAATTAACATGATTAGTAGATGACAATGGACATCCACCACCGAATATCCATTTAGAAAGGGACCAATTGATTAATTGGTCTTTCGATTAATTAAAAATCCAAATCGATTAACTTTTACAAATTTTACAATTTAGTCCTTGTACCTTAATTAACTATTTGTTTAACAAAATTAAAGTACCAAAATTCAATTAAACTTTATACTAACATTGTAAATATTAAATAGTAAATATTTATAGACTTGAACATCAAAAAATGGGGTTTCAAAATTGCATTGTTTGACACCACTGACTTTCAGGTCTCTACATATATAGACACATTCATAGAAGTTTAAGGGAAGAAGTAAATATTTTTCACCTTAATTCCTTGAGAATTGTTACATTTTTCTTTCTTTTATCTTCCAAATCCACTACAATATAAGCAACATGTTTTATGTTGTGCTGAACTATAATGGTAAGATTTGTAATACATATGTTGCTGTAATCTTTGAATTCGTAAGTTCGATTAACATGATGTTTAGAAAGGACATCAAGTTGGTTGAGATGAAGTGCAAAATTGGTCAAAAAATTAGAACTCCAATTGATTTGTTGATGTATAGATTTGTTACCTATAATTATTTAATCAGATATTCAATCATCATTTAGCAGATGATGGTCTACAAACAATGGTTGTAGTTCATGAGTCTAATGGTTTTGGTAGAGTTGAGTTACATGTCGAGCTCGAAAAAATTATAGAAGGACATGGGGTGAAATTTCAAGCTCGTCTACGACCCTTTTAGTGGATTTGCAAATGGGAACATAAGACCCGACATACGGGTGGATTAATAGCTTTGTATCACCATTGGAAACTCCTTCTATCTCTAATTAATATAACTAGACAAAGATGAAGTCAAGATATTTTGCATCGTAATCTCAAGATTACAAATTCAGTGATGCTCTTAATCCATACGAAGTGCCGTCTGCTAGTATACACCATTCCCAACAATGTGAGGGGTTGTCCACTTCTATTGGAATACACGATTCCCATAAGAGCAAGAAGTCCTTGAGAATCTGACCGGATTACTATTTGGAGAACCCGATGATTTTAGCGATGTCGATTTTGGAGATAGAGGAACCTGTAAATATTATTGATGTTGGATAGGATAATTTGGAATTAGAACCTCTTGCCCATATGTTGGAAGTTAACTTTGATAAGATGAGAGGACTATTGGATCTGGTGCCCTAAGTGTAGTATATTCATTCTATATATTTGTATTTCTCGAACAAATTGGTTTAATAAAAATATTTTATTGTCCTCAACGGTTTTTTCACACAAATAAAAATGAAATCAAATATTGGCTCACTGGTTATCTACCGTTTAACTAATATGAAGTGTTACTACATGGTTGGGTCATAATACGAAAAGATAAGTTCTATTAGTAGATGAACCTAAACATGTCCTTTGTCTAATTAGAAATGTGCAAACCAATTGAAAGAATAATATGTCATCTATCAAGTCCAATTGGCCGATGTTTTTTCTTGAGCATTGGAGCAGATAACTCCTAGAAGATAGAGACATAGATATGACTAACTAGACTGACAGTACATTGGACAAGACCCAAGTAGAATAAATCCTAAACCCGTTTATGGATTTAGTCAACTGTGACATTCATAGTGTGGCATACATTAATCCTACATGCATGGTGTACTATGTATGTGTGACTCGTTTACTTTGATGTAAGTAAAAGCCAAAGTTCAAATAGATATGTAACTTGTAATATCCAAGGTTCGGGCGTTGTGCATATTTTAATTCGTATCTATGTGTTAATACGCTCTACACGTTGATTGGAAGTATTTAGGGGTTTCGGGAAATCTTGGGCTTTGGTAAAGGTCAGAGGAAAATTTTTTGTTCTAACCTGAGCTAGGGAAAGCTAGGGGAGCTAAGCCTTAAGGACCTTAGTGTGGGACTTATGACACAAGGAGTGAGGTGGTGGATTGGCATGTGACGCTACTTAAGGTGCAGGTGAGGTTGCGTCAATAAGGGGTGTCAAGAGGGAGGAGGTTTGAGCTGCGAGGATAGCAATTTGAGTTACTTTTTTTTCGTCAAGGAGGAGGGAGAGTTGGACGGCATTTGGACTCTAGAAAGGGTGAGGTATAGATTGGGTAGGAGAGCTTGAAGATTCGGCTAGGTAGGAGGCAAACAAGGGATAAGGGAGAGAGAGAAGCAGTGGCCGAATGTGGGACTCTAAGGGGTGAGAGTTGGCCTGCAGTGGGGCTCTTGGTGATGGCATTTTGGTCAAGATAGGGGGGAGAGGCCGAATTTGTTAGTATAGTGTTAGGCACCCTTTTTGGATTTTTCTTTTTCTCTATAACTCTTAATAGCTGAACCTCTATTGAACCTCCCCCCACTTCTTTTCTCCTCTTCTTTCCTTAATTCTTAAAAGCCGAAATACTTATTGTTAGTAGCTGAAAGTCGTAGTCCTCTTTTTCTTTCTTTGTCCTTTTGTCTCATCAATTTTTTTTAAACAATTCTTTTCTTGTAGTTTCTTTAAGGCCGAACCTACAAGAGTAGTGCCGTCGATTACTTTCTTTTAGTCTCTTCAAGCAAGCATTAGTGGTAAGTACCTTTTCTCTTAGTAATCGATTTTAACTCTTCTTCAATTGTGGCCGAAACCAAATGGTTGGCTTTGGTTTTCGGGATGGCCAAACCTTAGGAGGCCCTTAATCTTGTATTTCTTTTGTGCGTAGCCAGCGTAAGGGAGCGTTAAGGACTCTCTTGGGATCAACTACTCTAGGTAAGGGAATAGTGATCGGCCAAAGGCCATTTTCATAAACTTTATGTAGAAGCCAAATCTAACTTGGGTTGTATAGGGATTTCGACAAGTGGGAAGTAAAGCAAAGGTCCTCGGGTTATCAGGTGTGTGATTGATTCACGATTTCCCGGTTATATAAAATATTTGTATGTGTTATAAGTGTGATGACTAATGCAGTGGCAGTAATGAGATGGATACCCTTAATGGGTATGTCGATAATCAGGTCAGTGTTAAATGACGATAAAACTGTGGTTATTGCTGTGTATTTGTGCGGTATGTTTGATTAACATGTTCATGCATTATTTCATCATATCACTATCGTATGTTGCATAATCATGGGGCGGGATTTGCATATTTAAAAGAAGGATAGGGTGTACATTTATGTACGTGGTTTAGTGATGGCTACGAGCCTCACATGGATTGATGATTGGCTCAGTGCCTCATCATGGTTGGTATCGGCTTTGTGCCATATCGTGGTTGGTGATAGCTATGTGCCTCATCGTGGATTGACATTGACTACGGCCACGTTGTGGATTATATTGTGATTTGATCACGTGGATCAGTGGCTCGACCACTTGGTGGATGGCATGACTTGCCGATTTGGTGTGTAGAGGTTGGAGGGTCGATTTAGTAATCCCCTAGTGTGTGGTGGTTGGATATGGGGGTGTGTAGAAGATGGACCCTAGGTTGGGTTGGGTGCATTTTGCATTATTCTCTATTATGTGGATTGGTGTGGTTTTGGGCTAAGCCCACACGTGGAAATCTGTGGACTAATTACACACTGAGTCGGTTGACTCACTCAAATTTTTACCAAACAATGCAAGTGATTCGTGATGTTGGACCGGGCTTGGATGGGATTTGAGATGGCCATGCAGACGCAGTTTCTATATTCAGAGACATTGTTTTTAATTTCAGTTTATTTGGGTTGCTTGATGTAATAAGGCCATTTAACTATTTTGGGTTTTCATTATGGTTTATGCTAGACTAGTCATGGATTAGTAGTTGCAAACGAAATTTCAAATCGTGACGCTTTTATTACATTAAAAACTTATTTAAGGTTTTCTAACTGAGATTCTCATAATCACTCGGATTCTTTAAAAAATTTCAAAAAGGACCCATTTTCAATTAAACTTGAACTTCAAATTATTTTTCAAGTGAAAGGTCATTCTAAGAAATTGAATCCTGTTTTAAAACCGAATCATTAGGGGTTTAGTTAAGCACTTGTTTTCATGTCGACTTTAACACCGCTACATGTAAGTTTTATCATCACTTAGCCGTTTTTCAACCTAAAGTTTTCTCGTAGCATTCTGAATTTGACCATAGTGTTTTGGGCCGAGTTTGGGGTGTTACCAATTGGTATCAGAGCCCAGTTTATACACTCGACCTATGGATTTTTGAAGCCCATAAACGTTTCCATTTTGTGTTTTAGTGGGTCAAAGAAAAATTTTCAGGAAAAAGAAGGGTTTTGTGGAGCATGGCACTCGAATCATCCGGCCTAAAGTCCACCAGGTAAGTACCCCTAACCCTTGTGTGATTTGTATGTGGGAGTTATAGGGACGTAGATTAGTAGATTAGGAGATCTTGAACCCTAGGGTTAGCTTACTCCAACACCAAATTACATAAAATTTAAGGTCTAACCAAACAAACCTGTGAGTGAGTCATTGAGTTAAGGGTGTGGCAACCGTTGTGCGCATGTCTAGGATTGGATTCAGGGGGAGCTTGGTATTTAAGCAGTCCTAGTGACTCACCTCCTCTCCGCTCGAATCCTACCTGGTGCGTAGTGACGGTTCACCCTAACCAAGAGGGCTCAATCACAGGCTAAATTCCATAATTAAAACCCGAAGGGGATCAGTCACCTTGTTTTGTACAACCCTAAAATTAAACCTTGGTTTTGAAGTTACCAAAGTACCCTTGATTTGCAAATTGACCAAATTACCCCTAACATGTACAAATTACCAAAATACCCTTAGTATGGAAAGTTGCCAAAGTACCCCCGAATTAAAAATTTCCAAAATACCCTTATTTCGTAAAATCACCTGGAACCATATTTTACAAAATTATCGAAACACCCATGGCTTGTAAAATTACAAAATACCCTCCGTTTATAAAGTTACCATATTACCCTTGAATCTTTTTACCAAGTAACCCTAGTTTGCAAAAACATCAAAAATCTCTATTTTGTAAAATTTTCAAATACCCTAATTTGGAAAATTACCAAAATACCCCTATAGGACAAATTACGAAAATACCCTTGGGTAGTGGAGAACAACAACAATGAAACCACAACACTTTTCTGTAATGAATGCAAGTTCATGAATGTTGATGATTGGATGAATGAACTTGAGACTCTGTGTGTGTATGAATTCGAAAGAACCACTTTTTTTAGAACTATCAAACATAAAACTTGTTCGTGGGTAACTAGTGGAACAAAAACTAATGCATAAAACTTTTTAAAGTAGATGAGATCACGAACGTAGACATGAATTTTAGGGGACGTGGTCGTACTATACGAGGGTGTGGTAGAGGCAGAATGACTGTGTCGGAACCAGTTGGGTCTGGTCAGGGTTCCAAAAATGAAGTACCATCGCCGACTATAGAGGCAAACAGGAGGAGATGACGCAGTATCGCAGGCTATGCTGCGAGTTTTAGAGCGAGTGGCTGGAGCAAGTATAGGGAATGGGGCTCGAAAGTTAGTACCTGAGAGACTTAGAGCGAACAGAGCTGAGGTTTTTAGAGGAGTATCGGGAGTAGCTCCGAATGTGGCGGAGTACTGGTTAGAGGCAGTTGAAAGGATCATGGATGATTTGGATTTCACTGCTGAGAAAAAGCTAAAAGGTGTTGTTTCGTTGCTCCGGGATGAGGCTTACCAATGGTGGCTCACAGTCAGGGAAGCTACCCCTGCGAATCGAATGGACTCGGGTTATTTTAAGATCAAGTTTGAGGAAAAGTACGTAGGAGCTAGTTATGTGGACGCACAGAGGAAGGCATTCCTCAATTTAGTGCAAGGTGGTAAATCAGTAGCTGAGTACGAGGTAGAATTCCTACGATTGAGCAGGTATGCCCGGGGCATCGTGGCTACTGATTATGTGAGGTGTGTCCGATTCGAAGATGGGTGAGGATGAGTCATGCAGTGTTGATTGCTCCATGAGAGAAAGGGACTTTCTTTGTTCTAGTAGAGAAAGCTCGGATCTTGAGGAGGTCAAGAGGGTGAGAGGCGAGCGAGGATAGAGATAGAAATCGAAATAAGAGGAGTTTTAGGCCGTCAGCATCATTTGGGGGTTTCCAGAAAAGACCAAGGGTTGAGAATTCTGTTCGTGCACCGATACCAGTTGCCGGGAATCAGAGTCATCCATGTGCTAAATGTGGGAGAGCTCATGCAGGAGAGTGTTGATGACAGAATAAGGAATGTTTTCGGTGTGGGTCCAAGGCTCATTTGGTTAGGAATTGTCCTTAGGAGATGGAAAGGGCTCTGACGATGAGGCCGTGGATATGTGCACCAGCAGAGGTGGTCGTGAGGAGACGAGGGGTCGTGGTTCGAACCATGGAGGGAATGGTTTTGGTCGAGGTCGTGGAGCACCCGACAGAGGTGCTGGGGGTTCAGGTGCGAGATAGCCAAGATTGGTTTATGTGGCCAGGCGTCGCGAGGAGGGGGATGCACTAGATGTAATCATGGGTACGTTCCTTATAAGGATGTGAGGCTTTTTAATCCTTGTTAGTGCCTTGGAGGCTAAGGGAACAGCGGTAGGTGAGGTCTGGACAGTGAAAGAGTTTGGGGATGTTTTTTCGGAGGAACTGCCGAGGTTACCTCCAGATTGCGAGATGGAATTTGGGATTGATTTGTTGCCAGGTACAGCGCCAGTATCTATCGCTCCGTACAGAATGGCACCAAAGGAGTTGGTTGAGCTCAAGGCTCAAATCAAGGAGTTGCTTGATCGTGAGTCTATCCGACCCAATGTGTCTCCATGGGGAGCACCAGTCTTATTCGTAAAGAAGAAGGACGGGTCTATGCGGACGTGCATAGACTACCGGCAGCTGAATAAGCTAACGATAAAAAATAAGTACCCGTTGTCGAGGATAGATGACTTGTTTGATCAGCTTAAGGGGGCTACGGTGTTTTCGAAAATAGATCTAAGGTCGGGATACCACCAACTTAAGGTGAAGGAAGCGGATATCCATAAAACAACTTTTCAGACTCGATACGGGCATTATGAATTCCTAGTGATGCCATTCGAGTAGACGAACACCCCAGCTGCGTTCATGGATATGATGAATCGGGTTTTCCAACCCTACCTGGATCGATTCGTCATTGTGTTCATAGACAATATCCTGGTGTATTCCAAGTCCGAGGAGGAACATGATGAGCATCTCCGGGTGGTGTTGCAAGTGTTAAGGGAGAAGAAGCTATATGCCAAATTCAGCAAGTGTGAATTCTAGCTGAGGGAGGTTACTTTTCTGGGTCATGTGGTGTCTGCGGAATGGATAAGGGTAGATCCCAAGAAGATTGAGGAGGTGTTAGATTGGAAACCACCTAGGTCGGCAGCAGAGGTTCACAATTTCTTTGGATTAGTAGGCTACTACAGGAGATTTGTAGAAGGGTTCTCGTCTATAGCAGCACCTTTGACGAAATTATTGAGAAAGGAGGTACCTTTCGTGTGGACGGACAAGCAACAGGAGAGTTTTGAGAGATTGAAGAAGGTTTTGACTATTCAGCCTGAGGCAGGAAAGGACTTTGTGGTGTATTGTTATGCTTCCCATACGGGATTGAGATGTGTTCTGATGCAAGAAGGGAAGGTTGTTGCCTATGCGTCTCGACAGTTAATGCCTCATGAGGTTAATTACCCGACGCATGATCTGGAGTTGGCTGCTGTGGTTTTTGTGCTAAATGTGTGGAGGCACTACTTATATAGAGAGAAGTCAGTGATCTACAAGGACCACAAGAGTCTTAAGTATCTATTGACCCAGAAGGAGCTGAATTTGAGACAGCGAAGGTGGGTGGAGTTGTTGAAAGATTATGATTGTTCTATAGAGTATCACCCGGGCAAAGCAAATATGGTGGCAGATGCTCTAAGTCGAAAGATGGTATCAGATCTGAGGGCGATGTTTGCACATCTCAGTCTGTATAATGACGGAAGTTTGCTAGCGGAGTTACAAGTAAAGCTAATATGGTTGAGTCAGGTGAAAGAAAGATAGTTGGTAGACGATGATCTAAGTGCTAAGCTACGACAAGTGTAGGAGAGGGAGTTGGAAAGTTATGGTGTGAACAATGACGGAGTGTTGTGTTTCAAGGGTAAAGTCTGTATGCCGAAGGATGAAGAGCTTAGGCAGAAGATTCTTCAGGAATCGTATAGTAGCCCATATGCTATACATCCTGGAGGAAGCAAATTATGCAGAGATTTACGGGATCAATTTTGGTGGCCTAGTCTTAAGTGGGAAGTCACAGAGTTTGTAGGGAAGTGCTTAACGTGTCAGCAAGTCAAGGCTGAACACTAGGTACCTTCGGGGTTACTTCAGCCGATAAAGATTCCGTAGTGGAAGTGAGAGAGAATCACCATAGACTTCGTTAGTGGGCTTCCTCTTACGCCTACTAAGAAAGACTCGGTATGGGTGGTAGTCGATCGGTTGACAAAGTTCACACATTTCATCCCAGTGCGGGTTGATTATTCTTTGCAGAAGTTGGTGAAGCTGTATGTGGCGAAAATTATGAGACTGCATGGAGTGCCAGTGTCGATTATCTCGGATAGGGACTCGAGGTTTACGTCTCAATTTTGGAAGGCACTTCATCAGGCATTAGGCACTAGGTTAAACTTCAGTACGGCATTTCATCCACAGTCGGACGGCCAGTCTGAGCGAGTAATCCAAGTGTTAGAGGATATGTTGAGGGGATGTGTGATAGATTTCAGAGGAAGCTGGGAGGAGTTTTTGCCTTTAGCAGAATTTACATATAATAACAGCTATCAAGCGAGTATTCGGATGGCACCGTATGAAGCGTTGTATGCACGGAAGTGTCGCACACCTTCATGTTGGACAAAATTGGGGGAACGTCAGGTGTTGGGTCCGGAGATTGTAGCAGAATCCAAAGAAAAGGTTAAGGTAATTCGGGCACAGTTGAAGGAGGCATCTGATAGGCAAAAGTCCTACGCAGATCTTAAGAGAAAGGAGATAGAGTTTGCAGTAGGTGACTATGTGTTTTTAAAGGTTTCACCGTGGAAGAAGGTAATAAGATTTGGTCGCAAGGAAAGCTGAGTCCCAGGTTTATAGGGCCTTATCGGTTTTGAAGCGGGTTGGACCAGTGGCATATCAATTGGAGTTGCCTTTGGAATTAAAGCAGTTGCACGATGTATTCCATGTCTCGATGCTACGTCGTTACCGATCGGATCCATCTCACGTGGTTCCAGTTGAAAAAGTGGAGTTGAGACCAGACTTGTCCTACGAGGAAGAACCAATTCAGATTTTGGAGCGTGATGTGAAAGTTTTGCGTAGGAAATCAGTTCCTCTAGTTAAGGTGTTATGGCGTAACCATGGATCGGAGGAAGCTTCATGGGAACCAGAGGAAGCAATGCGGCAGCAATACCCTCACTTATTTTGATCAGGTAATTTCGAGGCCGAAATTATTTTTAAGGGGGTAGAACTGTAATATCCAAGGTTCGGGGGTTGTGCATATTTTAATTCGTATCTGTGTGTTAATACGCTCTGCACGTTGATTGGAAGTATTTGGGGGATTCGGGAAATCTTGGGCTTTAGTAGAGGTCATAGGAAAATTTTTTGTTCTAACCTGAGCTAGGGGAAGCCAGGGGAGCTAAGCCTTGAGGACCTTAGTGTGGGACTTATGACACAAGGAGTAAGGTGGTGGAGTGGCATGGGACGCTACTTATGGTGCAGGGAGGTTGCGTCAACAAGGGGTGTCAAGGGGGAGGAGGTTCGAGCTGCGAGGATAGCAATTTGAGTTGCTTTTTTGCGTCAAGGAGGAGGGAGAGCTGGACGGCATTTGGACTCTAGAAAGGGTGAGGTATAGATTGGGTTGGAGAGCTTGAAGATTCGGCTAGGTAGGAGGGAAACAAGGGATAAGGGAGAGAGAGAAGCAGTGGCCGAATGTGGGACTCTAAGGGGTGAGAGTTGGCCGGCAGTGGGGCTCTTGGTGATGGCATTTTCGGTCAAGATAGGGGGGAGAGGCCGAATTTGTTAGTATAGTGTTAGGCACCCTTTTTGGGATTTTTCTTTTCTCTCCATAACTCTCAATAGCCGAACCTCTATTGAACCTCCCCACCACTTCTTTTCTCCTCTTCTTTCCTTAATTCTTAAAAGCCGAAATACTTATTGTTAGTAGCCGAAAGTGGTAGTCCTCTTCTTCTTTCTTTGTCCTTTTGTCTCATCAATTTTTTTAAACCATTCTTTTCTTGTCGTTTCTCTAAGGCCGAACCTACAAGGGTAGTGCCGTTGATTACTTTCTTTTAGTCTCTTCAAGCAAGCGTTAGTGGTAAGTACCTTTCTCTTAGCAATCGATTTTAACTCTTCTTCAATTGTGGCCGAAACCGAATGGTTGGCTTTGGTTTTAGGGATGGTCAAACCTTAGGAGGCCCTTAATCTTGTATTTCTTTTGTGCGTAGCCAGCGTAAGGGAGCGTTAAGGACTCTCTTGGGATCGACTACTCTAGGTAAGGGAATAGTGATCGACCAAAGGCCATTTTCATAAACTTTATGTAGAAGCCGAATCTGACTTGGGTTGTATAGGGATTTCATTAAGTGGGAAGTAAAGCAAAGGTCTTCGGGTTATCAGGTGTGTGATTGATTCTCTATTTCCCGGTTATATAAAATATTTGTATGTATTATAAGTGTGATGACTAATGCAGTGGCAGTAATGAGACGGATACCCTTAATGGGTATGTCGATAATCAGGTCAGTGTTAAATGACGATAAAACTGTGGTTGTTGTTGTGTATTTGTGCGGTATGTTTGATTAACATGTTCATGCATTATTTCATCATATCACTATCGTAAGTTGCATAATCATGGGGCGGGATTTGTATATTTGAAAGAAGGATAGGGTGTACATTTATGTACGTGGTTTAGTGATGGCTACGAGCCTCACATGGATTGATGATCGGCTCAGTGCCTCATCATGGTTGGTATCGGCTTTGTGCCATATCGTGGTTGGTGATAGCTATGTGCCTCATCGTGGATTGACATTGACTACGGCCACGTTGTGGATTATATTGTGATTTGATCACGTGGATCAGTGGCTCGACCACTTGGTGGATGGCATGACTTGCCGATTTGGTGTGTAGAGGTTGGAGGGTCGATTTAGTAATCCCCTGGTGTGTGGTGGTTGGATACGGGGGTGTGTAGTGGATGGACCCTAGGTTGGGTTGGGTGCATTTTGCATTATTCTCTGTTATGTGGATTGGTGTGGTTTTGGGCTAAGCCCACACGTGGAAATCTGTGGACTAATTACACACTAAGTCGGTTGACTCACCCAAATTTTTACTAAACAATGCAGGTGATTCGTGATGTTGGATGGGGCTTGGATGGGATTTGAGATGGCCATGCAGACGCAGTTTCTATATTCAGAGACATTGTTTTTAATTTCAGTTTATTTGGGTTGTTTGATGTAATAAGGCCATTTAACTATTTTAGGTTTTCATTATGGTTTATGCTAGACTAGTCATGGATCAGTAGTTGCAAACGAAATTTCAAATCGTGACGCTATTATTACTTTAAAAACTTATTTAATGTTTTCTAATTGAGATTCTCGTAATCACTTGGATTCTTTAAAAAATTACAAAAAGGACCCGTTTTCAATTAAACTTGAACCTCAAATTGTTTTTCAAGTGAAAGGTCATTCTAAAAAATTGAATCTTGTTTTAAAACCGAATCATTAGGGGTTTAGTTAAGCACTTGTTTTCATGTCGACTTTAACACCGCTACATGCAAGTTTTATCATCACTTAGCCGTTTTTCAACCTAAGGTTTTCTCGTAGCATTCCGAATTCGGCCGTAGTGTTTTGGGCGGGTTTGGGGTGTTACATAACTGAAAGTTGGTTCTTTGGGTATACGACTTCTATAGTATGTAGCATCATTCACAATAGTCGAATTCATAACACAAGACGTGGGAGTCCATAAATATTTACTATTTAATATTTATGAGTCAAATATGGTATTAAAATAAATTTTGAATTGGCAATTTATGTTATTTGAATGAATAATTAGGTTAAAGTGGTATGACCCTGAAGTCTAGTGGTTTTAAAAAATAAGGTATCGAGACCTTATTTTTATAAACCGAGCCAGAAATATTTTAATTAATGTTAAAATATTTATGGAATGTTAAAGGTAGTATTAAAGTTTCGTTAAGAAATTTTAATGTTTAGATAGTTAATTAATTAAAAAGGACTAAATTGTAAAAGCTGCAAAAGTTGATTTCTATTAATTAAATGGGTCAAATGGTTATGAAAAGGCGAATTGTTGCACTAATTTGTAATTATACCCTATGGCTTGATGATGGACAGTTTTGGACATTATTAGATGATTTTAAAGGTTAATTTTTAATGGATAAAATTGTCATCAAACTAAATAATAACTAAAACAAATAAAAAGAAAAGAAAACATTAGTATCATCTTCCTTTGGTTTAGTAACAGTCGAAAATACCATGGTTTTAAGCTTGAGAATCGGCGAAGCTTCTACTTTATGCATGTAAATGGATTTTAATTTTGTTTTTAATTTTTTTTATGTTTTAGGCCCGTATTAGCTTAATCTAGCTAACCCAGGGGTCAATTTGTTAAATTGTCAAATGTTATGGAATGCGTCATTAATGAATTTGAGATGTTCTTGAAAGTTTATGGTAGAATCTTAAGCTTGGTTGCTAGATATGATTATTTTGTAAAGTAATTTTAATGTTTAAGGAATAAAATGTGAAATTAGAAAAAGTATAAGGACTTGCTATAAATTAATAGTAAATATGGGCTGTAATAGGGTTCCAAACAATTTGGCTATCATGAAATTGAATAAAAATGGTTAATTTGCATGTTTTGTGCTTGGGGACTAAATTGTAAAAAAATAAAATGTTGGGGGCAATTTTTTAAATGTAAAAAGACTTAATTGCATAAAATGAATTGATTTTTCTGTTAGAATTAATGAATGAAATGAAATTATTAATTTAGATCAACAATGAGTGGAAAATCGAGGAGAAGAGAAATTTACCAAATAGCCCCTCTACTTAGACTTTGCTACAATTTTGTCTAGTAAGTTCGTATGAACTGTAGTCATTATAATGTTATTTAAATTAAATTTTTACTAAGTTGTTTTTAATGTAAATGAATCAATATATATGTGAATGTAACTACATTATGATGAATTGACGAATATCTAGTCCTGGTTGAACCATAAGAATTCTTAGGCTACAAATGACATGTTATTAGGGATTTCATGTTTCGGGTGCTGGTTTTGAATGTCCTACCGATGGATGAGGTCCTACATTTTTTGCGGATACTCCACAGCTCTTGTGAGCAGCATCGTGTAGCTTACATTCTGACCCACAGCTTGTCTGAACAATGATGTAAAGGAGATGTTACAGTTATATGTATAGGCACACTTTGTGTGAGCTTTCTCGTTTATCCAATATAATTTTAGATGGTTCAACGAGTAATAAAGGGAATGAAACGGTAAGTTCACAATTGAGATGTAACATGATGTTATAAAAAGATTGATGAATTAAATAATGTATTTATATATGGGAAATCTACTTATGCTATTGATGAACTCATTTATATTATGGACAAGTGCACTAACTTGTGATTTGATGATGTTGTTTAGGCTTATACTAAGCATTTGGAAACGGTAACTAAACAAATGGAATGAAACACGATCGTATGGTAATGATGATGAATTAAATGTTATGTTTTTATATATATATGGTTGATTTCATATGTATCATTAACAAGTATGCTAACTTGTGAGTTTGATGGTGTTATATAGGCTTTATTAATCTTATGGCCTTGGTAATGTAACAGCCCATTTTCAGTAAATTCGGAACAGTGGTTTTGGGACCACAAATTCGAGTTAGAAAGAAAATTTATTTTAATATTTTTGCATGGTCTGCATTATGATAGGAATGTTATATGAAAATTCTGATAAGAAAATTTTATCGATTATGTGTTTAATTATGGAAAGGACCAAATTACATAAAATGCAAAAGTTGAATTCTAGTAGCTAGAAGGATTAAATAGCTATGGAATTCAAAATAAGAGGTCCTTATATGGTAATTAGACCATTAAATAAAAGTTAGTAGATATTTTTGGTGATTCATCCATGGAAAATTAGAAAAAGAAAAGGATGAAATTGGAAAGTTGAAAAATTAAAGATAATAAATAAAATAAATATCAAATAACATCATTCTATATCATCTTCTTCCCCAAAATTTCTATGGAAACCGTAGGAAAGAGAAAACAAGCTTTCTTAGCTTAATTGGGTAAGTATCCTTGTCCTATTTTCAGTAATTTTTATATTTTTTAGATCAGAATATCTTAATCTATCTATTTTGGGGATTAATTTGAAAATTTATCAAAGTATAAAAGTTTTTCCATGGATGAATATGTTGGAATTTTAAAATTTATGGTAGAAAATAAAAAGTTGCTGATAGATAAACAACTTTTGTAAAGTGAATTTTGATGAAATTATGATATAGGGACTAAATTGAAAAATTATAAAACCCATGGAAAAATTATGATTTTTGTGAAATTCATGGGCTGTTATTGTGACATGTAAAATTTGGTTAGGCTTGAAATAAGGATTAAATTGCATGAATTTCATTTTTTGTGCCTAGGGACGAAATTGTCATTTATGAAAAGTATAGGGAAAAATGGTAATTTTTCCTAGAATATGAATTGAATTAAATTAAGTATGAAATAGATTAAATTGATGTTAAATTCATTTATATAGATCTGGATAACTCAAATTTGAAGCTAGATCGAGGAAAAGAAAAGGTGCCGGATTAGTAGACTTTTAAATACGAACAAGTGTTGAGGTAAGTTCGTGTAACTTAATTATGTATATTTATATGTTTGAATTGAATGTTGTACTTATGAGAACTATATAAATGATTAATGTATGAAAATAATCACATGCCTGAAATTTCTTGCTAAATAATAAGTTCTGTTTGAATAATGAAATGCGATGGATAGAGTATTTTCCCGTATTGATTATAGTCCTGCATATGTTGCGGACATTATAACTCAGATGAGCATCCTGTTATATAGTTCCTGCGAGCATCCTGATCGGTAGTGATTCTGCATGTGTTGCGCACTACCATAGCTCTTTGTGAGCTTCTTGTTACATGATTCGATCGGTTATGATCTAGGATATATTGCGGACACAAACGCAGCTCTCCGTGAGCGTCCTAATATAGGCTCTTATGAGCTTCCTAACATGGCTCGCTTGAACTCCCTGTTAAATGGCTATCCAGTTCTCCCTGATAATAACTCTTCAGAGTTATCTGTTAAGCTCTATGAGCTCCCTGATTAAAACTCTTATGAGTTTCCTGTTTAGCCCGGATAAGTGTCCTGTTACATGGCTCATTTGAGCATCCTAATATATGTGGCTCAAGAATGTGCTCCTTGATTATGTGCCCTATTGGGTACCTCACGTATACTACTTGAGTATCCATCGAAATTTCAATAATTTAATGAATAAAACTCTTGACATGAGAAATTAAGAGATTTGAAGTATTATGTCTCGAACGCTTCTGAAATACCTAAAAGTTTGTAGCATGATGAGCTCATCCATGTTTATTTTATGTACATGTGAAATATGTGACTAACTTGTTTAATTGAGTATTTGTGATTAGGAAAACTTGTCAATTTGCTAGGAAGCATGTTATTCTTATGCTTATTTTAATGAACATGATTGGTAAGTTTAATTCCTGTTATACGAACTTACTAAGCATTAAATGCTTACTAGGTTTTCTTTTCTCTATTTTATAGTGCTCGGAAGCTCGCAAAGGTTGGAGATTGGTCAGAGCATCATCACACTATCCACCAGATCATTTTTGGTATAAATAGTAAACTTATTTTTGTATAATGGCATGCATAGGCTCACTTTGCCAATGTTGGTTTGTAAAAGAATGTTTGTAATCTAGCAATTAAAATGGTTATTGATGGTAAGTTTTGGTATATATATATCATAAGGTTATATCATAAATAATATATAAAAGCTTAATATGGTTGAGTAAGTTAAAGTATATATAAAAGTTTTGATAATAAGGTAAGTTTGGAAATACATGAACGTATGTGATAATATATCACACATAATTCTTGCAATTGGCTTGCATAATATGTATAGAATTGGTTGTTATATATGTATAAGTATTTTTGTAGGTTAATGGCAAATTTGGGTGAGAAATAAAGCTAGAAAATGGCTTTATTTTGTCCACACGGGTAGCCACACGGCGTGTGTCTAGACCGTGAGTGACACGCGATCGGGCACATGGGCATTTGGTTTGGCCGTGTGTTCTCTGCATCTTAAAATTTTGAAACAGAATGCTCAAAATTAGGCACATGGGCAGAGACACGGGCATGTGTCTCAGTCGTGTGTGACACATGGCCTAGAACATGGGCATGTGTCTTAACCGTGTGAATCCTGCACCTAAATTTTAAAAATTAAATTGACTACAAGGCCTAGAACACAGGCATGTGGCTGGCCGTGTGACCCAAGTCAGAGAGTTACATGGGTAAGGACACGAGTTGGAACACGACCGTGTGCTTCATATCGAATGCCTACATGGTCTGCGACATGGGCGTGTCATTTGGCTGTGTGAACCACACGGCCTACTCACACGGACATGTAACCGCTGTATTACAACAAAAGTCTCTAAGATCCCGATTTAGTCTCGACTTGTTTCTAATGCTTAAATTAGGCGTCGAGGGCCCATTCAAGGGACGATATGATTACTTTAGGATATGATTAGTAAATGAAATGAATTATCTGTAATTCTTCTATAAATTTTGGTAATGCTCTGTAACCCTATTCTGACGATAGATAGGAGTTAGGGGTGTTACAGGTAAAGGTTTATACTTATTCTATAAAGTTCATTATTGAAATTGTATGTTATGTTTAAAGTTTATACGATCTTGCTAAGCATTCATTGCTTACGTAGTTATTTTTCCTTTGATATACAAATTATCGGAAGCTTAATCGGTTGGAAGTTCGTCGGAGATCTATCACATTATCCAGTAGGCATTTTGAGTAATTTGGCTAAGGTTTACAATGGCATATATAGGGTTCTTTGTGATGGTATTATGGTGTATGTGTTAATAGCGTCTTGGCATGTATAAGCTTTGGAAAGCTAGGTTGGTTTGGTACATTTTGATGCCTTATCAAGTTATGTGATTTTGGTTTTTTACTTTGATGTGCTTGTTTTTTAAGGTTATCTTAGTATGTTGATAATGACTTGAAAATGATTACTTGAGACATGGCTTTATGAGCTAGGTTATCAGGTATGGAAATGACAATATTATCATGTATAGGTCAATTGTATTGATGGCTCATGCTAGTATTAATGGTTGTTTATTATATTTGTGTCTTCAAAGTTTATGTGATACAATAGAGTTATAATGCTTGTATTGGGTAAGTACTTTTGGTCAGTTTTTAATAATGGATATCTATGGCATATTAGTACAATTTATTGGTTTGAGAATGGTTACTATGTGCAATGTTTAGGTAAGTAAATGAATAGGTTATCATGTATGAATTGGTATAATATTGTCATGTTTTGAAGCTTGATGTCTTGATATAATGTGGTGCCTTTGAATGAAATATTGGTTAGTTGAATTATGGTCTTCAGAAAGGTATACATATGTGTGTGTTTAGGTGAGGTTTTAGTGCTTTGAAAGTGTGAATTATTGGTCTAAATGTTTAAGCATGACATGGTTTTGAAATGGCTTGATTTTAGGTAAATTTGGGTCCACATTGCCGAGACACGGTGTGTGAGACCATGTGGGTGTGTGTTATCGATTATTTGTTAAGCGTGCAAGTTAGTGAGTTACATAGCGGAACAGGCGTGTGACTCAGCCATGTGGCACATGGCCTGGTAACACTGTCGTGTGTTATCTGATTATTTGTTAAACGTGCAAGTTAGTGAGTTACATAGCCTGGCACACGGGCGTGTGACCCTACTCAGAGAGTTACAAGGGTGAGGGCATAGGTTGGGACACGACCGTGTGTCCCTAGTTTGAAGGTTACATAGCCTGACACATGGGCATGTGTCTTAATTGTGTGAGGCACATGGCCTGAGACACGGGCATGTGTCTCAACTGTGTGAGGCACACGGCCTGACCACATAGCCATATGACCCTTGTTTTGCAAATTATGCAACTTTTTCCTAAGCTTTCCAAATTGTTTCAAATTGGTCCTGATTTGTTTCTAAGCTATTTTTAAGGCCTCAAGGGCTCGATTTAGAGACAATATGCATGTGCATGAATAATTTATAATATGATTTAAATTATTGAATGTTTAAATGTTTAAATGTTTTTGATTGTATGTTAATGCTCTATAACCCTAATTTGGCGACGGAGACAGGTTAGGGGTGTTACACATAGGTTGTTTGTGTTTGTGGTAAATGACTTAATTACTATTAGATAGTAATTGGCTTTTCATGAATGAAGATGTAATAGTTACTTTGAGATAAAAAAGGATCATATTGAGAGAGAAAATTTATCACAAAGAGGTTAAGAATATTCTAAGAGGGTAACACACTTATGACAAGGTCATTAGAAGAGCACTAATTGATTAGCTTTCATAATCGTATGTAACTAGGGAGAGCTAAGTGATGATACTATAGTGGAAATATTTCATGACAAAATGAGTTTATAATTCATAGGCGAAAAGCTTGAACTTAATTTTAAATCATCTGAGCCCTAAATATATATGTCCAATTGGTCCCTTTGCTAGCTCATTGAAATAAAAAATGTAACATCCGCTTTCTAAAAAACTCAAAATTAAGATTTATTTAGGGACTAAATTTGGAAGAGACCACAATCTGGCAACCTCTATTGAAAGAAAAAAGAAAGCTAGAAATCGAATTGGACATGGTTAATAGCCAAACCTGGTTCGATTAGGATGGAACCACCAGGTTCCTTAGTGGGAGACATCATAATTAGCAATGGATCACTCCCATAGAATTGGATTTAGCATGGGAAGGTTTATAAATAGCTAGGAGATGGCTCCCCAGGGTTGATCTTATTCCTGACCTTGTTTCAATTTCTCTCATTTTTCATCTTCTTCGGTAGCTCAAAAGAGTAGCCGTAGAAGGTTCTACATGGAGCAGACTTAATGAGAAATAAGCTGAAAAAGTAAGAAAACCAACAAGCGGGTAAGATTTTTAACCCTTTTGTGTACATAGAATAAAGTTAAGGATTTTAAAAACATTCTAAGGGTTCTGCATGTTTTTGGAAAATGAGTTAAGGCCAAGAATATTTAGTATAACCCTTGGTTATGTAACAGACCGAATTTGACCCTAATCAAAACGGTGGTTTCGGGACCACGAATTCGAGTCCAAGAAATATTTAAATACTATATTTCGTGTTTATTATAAGTGAATTAATGTCTGTGAAAGTTTTGTAGAAAAATTCAATCGTTTGTATGTTCAATTTAACAAAAAGGACTAAATCGCATAAGTGGTAAAAGTAGCCTTATTGCTTGATTGAGTGGTTAAATTAATATGTCTTTATATAAAAGAGGACCTATGTTTAAAATTGTCCATTTTAATGGGATAGTGAATGACAACATGTAATTTTCATAATGAAATTATATGTTTAAATTATATGTTATGTTATAATATATTATAATAATATTATAATCATATAATAAATAAAACATAAAAAGAAAGAGAACACATGCATGTTCATCTTTCTTCAACCGAAACAAAAGAGAAAAGAAGGAAGTTTAAGCTCTCAAAACATTCGACACTTGCATGTTAAATTAAGGTTAGTAATTGAGTTCGGTTTTTGATAATTTTAACGTTTTTGTAATCGTTGCTTCGAAAACTATCAAACCCATGTACTAATTTTGTGAATTGATAATGTTTGTATGATATGCCATTGATGATATTTTAAGCTTTTTGATGGTTTTGATGTTAAATGAAAGATAGGTGCTAGATGAACACATTTTGTTCTTGAATTTTGATAAATTTAAATAATTAGGGCTAAATTGTGAAAATTATATTTTAGAGGACTTAAATGTGAAATAAATGAAATGTATGGATTTGTATGAATGCTATAGATATTCGGCCCTTAAGGTATTTATTCAAATTGTGTGTATTTTGTGTTTTAAGCAAATAGGACTAAATTGTAAAAATGTGAAATAATAGGGGCAAAATGGTAATTTGCCCATTTATGTATTTTGGGACCAAATTGAGATGAAATGTACTTGAATAAGCTTATTTTAAATATGTTTAGATCAAGAGCAAAGAAAATCAGATTTGAATCGGGGAAAGACGAAGGTTTCGAAATAGCTGGCTTAAGTCATTCGTTGTCGATTGAGGTAAGTCCTTAAGCAAATATCTATTAAAGAGTTAATTATGAATATATTAAATAATGATATTTGATAATCTTGAGTATAAAACTATGAGTTAGCCGAACGTAAAAGTGTTGAATTTGATTGAATATACATTTTGTAAATGTGATATGAATAATTGTATTTGATATGATATGTGAAAGTAACATGAGATATATATAATGTGTTAGTGAAATTAGTATTTAAATATGTGTATTGAAAGATTGGATTAATTATGTGGTTATTTGGGCTTTAAGCCTAGTAGGCCTCGTCTTGGGTGTTATTTATCGGGCTAAATGCCTAGCAGACTTAGTCTTGGGTGATATATTAGAGCTTCGTGCCTACCGGGCTTAGTCTTGGTGATATATCCGAGCTTCGTGCCTAGCGTGCTTAGTCCGTGATATATTCAAAGCTTCGCGCCTAGCGTGCTTAGTCTTGGTGATATATTCAGAGCTTCGTGCCTAGCGAGCTTAATCTGGTGATATATTCGGGCTTAGTGCCTAGGGTTTTATACCGATGATGAAATATCAACTTGTGGTTTATGAGACTACATCATGATGTTTTTATTGAGTAAGTATGTTGATAATACAAGTTATTTATATTGACCATACGGTAAGTGCCTATGAGTTATTTAATTGAGTTTCTATGTTCGATCAAATAGATAAGCATATATGTGAATTTAGTTGGGCAAGAATGTGACTAAAGACCATATATATATATTCGGACTTTTGGTTATGTGGCCATATTGTTATTACATTTATATTGAATACTTGGATATATGAAATGTTGAATCGACAAGTGTATATATGTTCATTTATGTGGCCTTATTGAATGATATGCATATGTAATGAGTAGATGGTTGAAAGTTGATATTTTCCATTTGAACCTTATGCCGAAATGGTAATTTATTTGTTAAAGGCAAAATAGTGATAAATGTTAAGTTAAATGAGGTATTGGAGTTCGGCAATGATAGACTATATGTTTAACTCAGGTAAGCTTAAGTCTCATTAAATTAATCAGAAATAAGGTAAGTTGTGATTAATGTTACTTGAGTTGAAATATTATGTTAAGAATGGTGCTATGTGTGATTGAGCTTATTGATCGATGTGTATGAATGGTATAAGATAGAATTTGAGCTTAAATGTACTATTTTGGGAGGTTTGGTTACAAGTAGAAAGGCTAAGAGTGAAAAGACTTTGAATGTGATAATATAGTTGATATGGATGTTGTCCCTATGTGACTTGGAGCATGTGATTCATGTAATATATGCTTATACTACGGTTCGATGAGTTACAGAATTATGGTAATGAAGTGTAAATGCTTAGGTTAATGAACTATTAGTATTCGGCCCTGCATAAATTTATTTATGGAAATATTTATATTCAAAGTCATAAGTTTAAAGAATAAAATGTTTAAGGGTTTGAGTGTTATATTATTATTTGCTTGAGACTTACTAAGCTAGTAAGCTTATTCTGTGTGGTTCAATGTTCTGTTTTATAGATTTTGGTCTTGCTACGGGCTCGGGAAATCGTCAGCAAAGTCAACCACACTATCGACTCATATTGGTACTTTTAAAGTTTGGATGTAAAATCTTAAGGCATGTATAGGCTAGTTTAATGCTTGAATGATAATTTGAATTGTATAAATAAGCCATGCAAAAATGGCTTGGATTTATTACGAATGATCTAATGTTTGAGTAACTCTAGTTATAGAATGTGTGTATGTTCTACTTAGCCATGAGTTTGATAGTGATATAAAGTCATGTTAGGTTTATATATATATTGTAATTAGTCTTTTGGTAAGATGATAGTTGTAGTGTTTGAATATGCTTGGGCTATGGTTGATAAATACTTATTAATGAAATGCATAATGTAAGATACAAATTAACTTAGAAATTATTTTAAATCTTGGATGGTATATTCAGCTAAGTGATGAAATTATAGGTATAGTATTTGGAATGTATAATATTGATATATTATGAATTGAATAAGCAAAACTCTTAATAAATAAATATATATAAATATATATGTTTAGCTTTTGATAATTGCTAAATTGTTTAGTAGGTTAATAAAGAACATGTGTGTATTTGGTCAATGTGATTTAATGACCAATTGAATGGTAACATTCATTATTAGTTATGTAATGCTTATAAATGAATTTGGATAATGGTTTTAAGATATATGCGATGTTGTTTAAACATGCCATGGAAGTGTATTAATCATGTTGCATTCAAATAGGACTGTATGAATAGAAAATAATTGTTATGACCTGTGCTATGTTTGGTAATGCCTTGTAACCCTAATCCGGCGACGGTTACGGGTTAGGGGTGTTACGTTTTATTGGTATCAGAGCTTACGGTTTAGTCGATTCTAGGACTACCGTAGCGGCGTGTGAGTCTAGCTATACATGCCTTAATTATATATTTGATAGTGTGGTGACTTGACATTTGAACGTGTTTTATATTATGAATGGATCTTGATCCCGATAGAGCCGTAACGGATGATGTAGAGAGTGTAGTGCTGACCGTGCACGCGGATCGATGCGATGAGACTCTCGGCGATTTTAGGTATACGAGGGAAGGCTAAACAAGCCTTCTACCAAATGATAAATGAATGGTCTACCAGTTGTTCGAATAATTAATTTGTACAACAACCTCCACCTGAATAATCTAACTCGATACCTTGACACCGACGATAGATCCGATGAGATCTAGTAGGCCTCACATTGATAAAGTCGAGAAAATGTAGGTAGAAGAATTTAAAGCTAATGATGATGATGACGTTGAGCGAGCGAAATGTGGTTTGATAATACCATTCGGTACTTGATGAGTTATCACGTACTTGAGAGGAATGCCTAAAGTGTGCTATATCTCTACTTGAACTCGCCTACCATTGGTGGAAAGCCCTAGTATCGATGAGTTAGAAAGAAAAAGTGACTTGGGACTTCTTTCAGATTGGGTTCCAAAAGAAATATATCAGCCAGAGATTCAAAAAAAAAAAGTAAAGAATTTCTTGAATTGAAACAGGGGCGAATGACCGTGACTGAATATGAGCGAAATTTGTTAGACTTAGCAGATATGCTAGAGAGTGTGTTTCTTCTGAAGCTATTATGTGTAGAAGATTTGAAGACGGTCCGAATGAAGACATAAATTTATTTGTGGGCATTCTTGAGATTAAAGAGTTTTGATCTTGGTCCGACAAGCTTGCAAAGTGAAGAGCTCGAAAAGAGAAAAGAAAGGTGAGATGAAGCTAGAGATACTCATAAAAGATCATTGAGTAAAACTTTCCATTCAACATCTAAGAAGCTCGAGATGACTTTAACCGACATAAGACTACTCGACTGTCTAGATGAGATCGACCTCGGTGAGTTCTCAAGCCACTTGATGGCTAGTGTTGGCAATGTTCAACAGGATCGGATTGAGTGCAAGCATTGTGGAAAATGGCATTCTGGGAGTTGTAGATTCTGGGATCGAACTTGTTTTAAACGTGGATCGTCAGATCACTTCATTCGAGAGTGCCCGATGTTAACCGAGCAAAATACGGCTCAGAACACTAAACCGAACAATACGTTAGCACGAGGTAGACCACCCAAACATTCTGGGAATGTAGGTGGCAGTCAGGGAGGAACGAAAGATACTGCAGTTCGGTCAGAGGCTCGAGCACCAGCTAGAGCTTGTGCTATAAGGACCAGAGAGGATGCTTCTTCTCGGATGTCATTACGGTACTTTCACCATTTATGATACTCTGTGATTGCATTGATTGATCTGGTTTAACCCATTCATATGTGTGTAAAACTCTAGTATTCGGTAAGACTCTGCCAGTTGAGTCTACTGAGTTTGTGATTCGTGTGTCCAACCCTTTGGGTAGATGTGTATTTGTTAATACAGAGTGTAAAGGTTGCTCGTTGATGATTCAGAATTTTTGCTTCCCAGTCGATTTAATGCTGTTGCCCTTCGATGAGTTTGATATAATTTTGGGAATGGATTGGTTAACTTGCATGATGCAGTTGTGAATTGCAAAAGAAAGATTATTGATTTGAGATGTCAAAATGGTGAGAGCATTTGAGTTGAATCTAATGATCTAAATGGGTTACCTACAGTAATATCATCGATGCTAGCCCGAAAGTATGTAAAAAAAAATATGAGCTATTGTTAGATTATCATTCGGGTAAAACAAATGTTGTGACTAATGGTCTGAATAGAAAATCATCGTTGCATTACAGGCTTTGAATACTCAGTTGGACTTGTCTTATGATAGTTTTGTAATAGAGGAATTGAGAGCAGAACTGATGTTTTTACAACAGATATATATAAAGCTTAGAAATTTGATAATAAATTGTTAGTGAATCAAGTTCAGAGTGAAGTGAATTAAGTCCGAATTTCAAAATTTTGATGATTATGCGAGATTAGGGATCATGATTGTATTTCGAGAAATTGAGTAAATTCCATCGATGTGAATGAAGTACATAATAGTCGTTTAAGCTGTTCATCTAGAAAGTACTAAAATGTATCATAATTTGTAGCAACACTACGGGTGGTTTGGTATGGAACGAAACATTTCTGATTTGGTTTTAAAATGTTTAGTCTGTCAACAAACAAAAGCCGAACATCAAGTTTCATCGGATTAGTCTGACCTTTCATTTGCAAGCAGATGATCAATCTGAACAAACTATTCGATTCTTAAAGATATACTAAGGTGCTGCGTATTAGAGTTTTAAGGCTCGTGGGAACAGTATCTACCATTGATTAAAAATTTTGTATAATTGTGGTTTTCAGATGAATATCAAAATGGCACCGTATGAAGATTTGTACGGACGTAAAAATTGTACACCTCTGTATTAGACTGAACTCAGTGAGAATAAGTTACACGGGGTTGATTTGATAAAGGATACAAAATAGGAAGTGAAATTGATCAGAGATTGATTGAAAGTAGTATTTGATCGTCAAAAGTCCTTTATAGACTTGAAACGAAAAGATATAGAATTTGAGATCCGATCTAATATGACATATGAAGAGAGTTGATCCATATCTTAGCCGTGAAATAAAGGAGTTGAGAAATAAGAAATGGCAGCTTGAAGATTCAATAAGATAACAATATTTGAAATTGTTCAATGGAAAGATTTTAGGGACGAAAATCCCTAAGAGGAGAGTTATATGAGACCGAATTTGACCCTAATCGAAGCGGTGGTTTCGGGACCACGAATTCGAGTCAAGAAATATTTAAATACTATATTTCGTGTTTATTATAAGTGAATTAATGTCGTGAAAGTTTCATAGAAAAATTCAATCGTTTGTATGTTCAATTTAACAAAAGGACTAAATCGCATAAGTGGTAAAAGTAGCCTTATTGCTTGATTGAGTGGTTAAATTAATATGTCTTTATATAAGAGAGGACCTATGTTTAAAATTGTCCATTTTAATGGGATAGTGAATGACAACATGTAATTTTCATAATGAAATTATATGTTTAAATTATATGTTATGTTATAATATATTATAATAATATTATAATCATATAATAAATAAAACATAAAAGAAAGAGAACACATGCATGTTCATCTTTCTTCAACCAAACAAAAGAGAAAAGAAGGAAGTTTAAGCTCTCAAAACATTCGACACTTGCATGTTAAATTAAGGTTAGTAATTGAGTTCGGTTTTGATAATTTTACGTTTGGTAATCGTTGCTTGAAAACTATCAAACCCATGCACTAATTTTGTGAATTGGTAATGTTTGTATGATATGCCATTGATGATATTTTAAGTTTTTGATGGTTATTGATGTTAAATGAAAGATAGGTGCTAGATGAACACATTTTGTTCTTTAATTTTGATAAATTTAAATAATGGGGCTAAATTGTGAAAATTAAATTTTGGACTTAAATGTGAAATAAATGAAATGTATGGATTTGTATGAATGCTATAGATATGCGCCCTTAAGGTATTTATTCAAATTGTGTGTATTTTGTGTTTTAAGCAAATAGGACTAAATTGTAAAATGTGAAATAATAGGGGCAAAATGGTAATTTGCCCATTTATGTATTTTAGGACCAAATTGAGATGAAATGTACTTGAATAAGCTTATTTTAAATATGTTTAGATCAAGAGCAAAGAAAATCGGATTTGAATCGGGAAAGAGCGAAGGTTTCGAAATAGCTGGCTTAAGTCATTCATTGTCGATCGAGGTAAGTCCTTAAGCAAATATCTATTAAAGAGTTAATTATGAATATATTAAATAATGATATTTGATAATCTTGATTATAAAACTATGAGTTAGCCGAACGTAAAAGTGTTGAATTTGATTGAATATACATTTTGTAAATGTGATATGAATAATTGTCTTTGATATGATATGTGAAAGTAATATGAGATAATATAATGTGTTAGTGAAATTAGTATTTAAATATGTGTATTGAAAGATTGGATTAATTATGTGGTTATTTCGGGCTTTAAGCCTAGTAGGCCTCGTGCCAGTGTTATTTATCGGGCTAAATGCCTAGCGAGGCTTAGTCTTGGTGATATATCGAGCTTTGTACCTAGCAGGCTTAGTCTTGGGTGATATATCTAGGCTTCGTGCCTAGCGAGCTTAGTCTTGGGTGATATATTCGAGCTTCATGCCTAGCGAGCTTAGTGTCGGTGATAAATTGGGCTTCGTGCCTAGCGTGCTTAGTCTTGGGTGATATATTCGAGCTTCGTGCCTAGCAGGGTTTTATACCGGTGATGAAATATCAACTTGTGGTTTATGAGACTACATCATGATGTGTTTATTGAGTAAGTATGTTGATAATACAAGTTATTTATATTGACCATATAGGTAAGTGCCTATGAGTTATTTAATTGAGTTTCTATGTTCGATCAAATAGATAAGCATATATGTGAATTTAGTTGGGCAAGAATGTGACTAAAGACCATATATATATATATTAGGACTTTTTGTTATGTGGTCATATTATTATTACATTGATATTGAATACTTGGATATATGAAATATTGAATCGACAAGTGTATATATGTTCATTTATGTGGCCTTATTGAATGATATGCATATGTAATGAGTAGATGGTTGAAAGTTGATATTTTCCATTTGAACCTTATGCCAAAATGGTAATTTATTTGTTAAAGGCAAAATAGTGATAAATGTTAAGTTAAATGAGGTATTGGAGTTCGCAATGATAGACTATATGTTTAACTCGAGTAAGCTTAAGTCTCATTAAATTAATCGAAATAAGGTAAGTTGTGATTAATGTTACTTGAGTTGAAATATTATGTTAAGAATAGTGCTATGTGTGATTGAGCTTATTGATCAATGTGTATGAATGGTATAAGATAGAATTTGAGCTTAAATGTACTATTTTGGGAGGTTCGGTTACAAGTAGAAATGCTAAGAGTGAAAAGACTTTGAATGTGATAATATAGTTGATATGGATGTTGTCCTATGTGACTTGGAGCATGTGATTCATGTAATATATGCTTATACTACGGTTCGGTGAGTTCTGAAATTATGGTAATGAAGTGTAAATGCTTAGGTTAATGAACTATTAGTATTCTACCCGCATAAATTTATTTATGGAAATATTTATATTCAATGTCATAAGTTTAAAGAATAAAATGTTTAAGGGTTTGAGTGTTATATTATTATTTGCTTGGGACTTACTAAGCTAGTAAGCTTATTCGTGTGGTTCAATGTTACATTTTATAGATTTTGGTCTTGCTTGGGCTCGGAAATCGTCAAGAAAGTCAACCACACTATCGACTCATATTGGTACTTTTAAAGTTTGGACGTAAAATCTTAAGGCATGTATAGGCTAGTTTAATGCTTGAATGATAATTTGAATTGTATAAATAAGCCATGCGAAAATGGCTTGGATTTATTACGAATGATCTAATGTTTGAGTATGTAACACCCTGGTTCTAGGGGTTAGGTTTTTGGTGCATAGCTCAGGTGTTGGCACACTTCAGTGTGTGGTTGGGTGAGTTTTAGGGGTCCCGAGAACCCTAGGTGGTGGTGGAATGCCTTGGAAAATTTTTAGTTTTAGGGGTTAAGAAGGGAGCTTGGATGGAGGAGGCGTTAAGAGTTTTATTTGGGGAGGTTTAGGCACAAGAAATAGCTTGGCGAGTGGCAAGGAGGCCACATAAGGCATGGGAAAGTGGCGCCTCGGGGGGCTGGAAGGGGTCTCGGGTTTGATTCGCAAGAGGGAAGGTGGGCTTTTGTTTTGCGTCATTATGGTAAGGTGTTGGACGTTTTGAGTGCTAAAAGATGGATGAAGACTTGGTCTTCCATTTTGAATTCGGCTAGGTAGGTAAGGAGTAAGGTTTGACTCATTCAAACCTTTTGAATGGATGATAGGGAGGTGATTTAGGAGAGAATTGTGGGATTTTGTGGGAGGTTGGGTGTTGGCGAATCTTGCTTTCTTCTAGGGGAGCTTTGGTAGAATGTTATAAATAGGGGAGGTGCTCACCTTTTAGTTTTCCCCATTTGCTTGCTTTGAAAGGTTTCTCCATTTGTTCTCCCATTTCACTTGAGCCAAAACCTCTATTGCTATCTTCCTCTTTCTTTCTTTTATACCCTTGGCAAGAACCACCCACCTTTCCATCTCTCTTCTCTCTCATTTTGTGCTAAACCGAAAGTACACCCACTACACCTTTCTTTCTCTTTCTCAAACACTATTGCCGAAACCTTCCTTGTTGTCCTAGTATTGACTGGCTGAATCGTAAGCAAGGGGGGAGCTTTTGGGTCTCTTCGTTAGTCACTGTGAAGGCAGGGAGGAGTGGTAGGAGGACTCGTAGGTCCGATTCATCAAGTGTTGTAAGAGCATTCGGGATTCGACCAGTTGAGGTAAGGATATTTAGTAAGGTTTAATATTTGGATGTATGAGTTGGAATTTAACCGTTGTTCTGATTAAGTGTGTTGATGGAGGCTACGACCAGTCAAGGTGGGCAAGGAAAGTCCTATCCCGAGGTTCAAGAAGAGATCGGTCTCGGCGGTTCGAGATTGGCCACTGGGGTGTGGGCCAGCGGCAGGGGATAGCTATAGGCAGATAGCTGTAGTTTCGTTGAGCGATAACATAGGGATCGAAAGTTTAGAACTGCAAGTGATAAGGTGCGTAATCATCGCACTATTTCTTCGGTTATTGGTTTGTTAATGTGTTACATATGCGAGATGTGTGATGGCCGATTATAATGGCTCAAATGGTGAGTTATTTATGATATATACATGATATGGTAATTAACATGTGATGCTTACTCTTTTGTTATAATCTGACATGTTATACTTATGCATGCATACATGGGAGGTGGAGTCGATCGATGAAGAAAGGAGTGTACATGTGATGTACGTGGTCTAATGTTAGCTCGGGCTACATTAGCGCTTGATGGTTAGCTTTGTGCTACCTCAAGGAGATGTTGGCTAGGTGCCCATCTCGGCGGTTGATGGCTATAAAGGCGTCACCGTAGCGGATTGTGGTTTTGGGATCACTTTGGTTGATCGGTGGCTCGACCACGGCCTTGAGCAATGAGCTTGCCAAGGTAAGGTTTATGGATCACGATGTGATCGGTGGTGGGTTAGCCACGGCCTTAAGCGAGAGTCTGCGCTAAGGTTGGGGTTACTGGTTGGATTGTAGGTTGGTGATATGCATATTTGCATAACTTGCTACGAGATTAGTATGGTATTGGGCCAAGCCCATACGTGTGGAATTAAGTGTTATGATTATGCCTTTGAGTCGGTGGACTCACTCTATTTTCCTAACCATTTCGGTGATGCGTAAAGTTGGACCGGGTTAGGAGAGGGGCTTAAGGTGGCCCATGCGAGAGGAGGATATTTTGAATATTTTAAACATTTTTTTATGTTAAGTACTTGGTTTAAATATATGGGTTGTAATAAGGGCCTTAGAATTATTTTATTATTATTTTGGTACTATTTTATTTTTTAATTTAATTATGGTTTGATTAATTTCATTTACTATGTGAAATTGATTTTATTTTAGCAACCTATTTATTCAATAAATATATATAAGTTAATCAAATGTTTTTAATATGGACATTTTTTTATAATATCAAAGTCTAAAGTATAGTTTAAAAGTACATGGGTTTTACCAAAAAGATAGTAAATCTTACGGTTTTATTCAAAGTTAACAAGGATTTTCAACTGTCTTTTCGAAGTGACATAACCAGATTCGGTCATAGTGAATGGGTCGGGTTTGGGGATGTTACAGAGTAACTCTAGTTATAGAATGTGTGTATGTTCTACTTAGCCATGAGTTTGATAGTGATATAAAGTCATGTTAGGTTTATATATATATTGTAATTAGTCTTTTTGGTAAGATAATAGTTGTAGTGTTTGAATATGCTTGGGTTATGGTTGATAAATACTTATTAATGAAATGCATAATGTAAGATACAAATCAACTTAGAAATTATTTTAAATCTTGGATGGTATATTCACTAAGTGATGAAATTATAGGTATAGTATTTGGAATGTATAATATTGATATATTATGAATTGAATAAGCAAAACTCTTAATAAATATATATATATATATGTTTAGCTTTTGATAATTGCTAAATTGTTTAGTAGGTTAATAAAGAACATGTGTATATTCGGTCAATGTGATTTAATGACCAATTGAATGGTAACATTCATTATTAGTTATGTAATGCTTATAAATGAATTTGGATAATGGTTTTTAAGATATATACGATGTTGTTTAAACATGCCATGGAAGTGTATTAATCATGTTGCATTCAAATAGGAATTGTATGAGCAGAAAATAATTGTTATGACTGTGCTATGTTTGGTAATGCCTTGTAACCCTAATCCGTGATGATTACGGGTTAGGGGTATTCTGAGTTATTTTGGTTGTAAGTTACTGCCAGGAGAATGGATGCTTTGGCGTTAGAAGGAAGGTGAAACTAAGGAAACGATGAAGTTTTAGGTGAGTTCTAGTCTCCAACCTACTATTATGGTTTACATGTTAAGCATGCCATGGTTGCATAAGCATGAATGATAATGATATGAGCATGTATTGCATGTCTTTGGGAAACCTTAAGGTTTAGATAAAGATAGGAAGGGAATGATGAGTGAACCTTTAGTTACCGCCTCAAGAGAAGCTTTGAACCTTACAAAAGGAACACTGTGTTGTTCGATTATTAAGGTTAGGTGGTGTAAATGAGGTAATGAGAGGATAGTTCGAGTAATATGAATCATAGAATGGTATTTACCACGACAGCAGTATCGACTGGTCCTTTGGGGCAACATCATAACGACGGTATATGGCGTAAGACAATGGATGAAAGATGCCATGGCAGTCTGATATATGGTATGTAGCGTAAGACCGTGGATGAAAGATGTCATTGTAGCATGGTACACGATAAAATGGTAATGGAGTAAGACCATGGATGAAAGATGCAATGGTAGAAAGGTAAAAGGTAAAAGGTATACGGTGTAAGACTATAGATGAAAGATGCTATGGTTGTCGGGTATGATGAGTAAGACCATGGATGAAAGAAGCCATGGTATCATGAGGTAGTTCGCTAGGATGGCAAAGCGATATAAGACCATGAATGAAATAATCTATGGTATTAACAGAGAGGTAGTCAGCTAGGACAATAAACACGAAACAGAGTAAGTCCATTGGATAGTAAACACAAAACAGAATAAGTCCTTCGGAACAGTAAACACAAAATAAATATGAAGTTCATAGAAGGGTATAAGACCATAGCTAGACTATAGCATCCTAGAGAGTCCACAATGGGACAAACGCTGTAAGTCTAATAGGACCTCAAGTGAGGAGTATAGGCCAATGCACAAATCTTGAGAAACCACACAAGTGGAAGGGTAAATGTAACAGTCTGGTTTAGACCCTAGTTGCAATAGTGGTTTTGAGACCACAAATTTGAGGTCAAAAAAATATTTAAATATTATTTTTAGTGTTTATAGTATGTGATTAAGCATGTGTGAAAATTCTGTGTGAAAATTTTATCGTTTGTGTGTTAATTTGCGAAAAAGGACTTAATCGCGTAAAATGCAAAAGCTGTGTGCTAGTTGTTAAGAGTGCTTAATTGACATGGCTTATTAAATGAAAGGTCCTTATATTGATATTAGACCATTGATAGTGGAATTTGACATAAATGGCCATTAAATGAATGAAATTATAATGTTTTAATCAAGGGATAAAATGGTAAAATGATAATTAAGTTAATATTAATTTTAATAAAACATGAATTAGTGGATTTGTGTTCATCTTCTACCGAAATTAGAAAAGAAAAGAGGGCTTATGAACTTTGGAGGTTTCGACCATTGTTGTCTTTGATTGAGGCATGTTTCGAGCTCGGTTTTAGATGATTTCTATGTTTTTGTGATTGTTGCTTTGTGTTCTAGCTAGCCCATGCCCTAATTTATGAATTTGTCAGTGATTTTGTAAGATTCCATTGATGAATGTTTGAGCTTTGTGATAGTTGATGATGAATAATGTAAAAATGTGCCAATGTAAGGGTTATTTTGTAAAATGCTCAAAATATGTGTTTTTTGATTGAATTGAATGATTTGGTGAATGAATGAGATAAATTTAAATATGTATAAATCAAGAAAAGAGAAATTTGGACTTAGATCGAGGCAAGAATAAAATGCTCGATTGATCGACTTGAATCGTTGTTTCTACATCCGAGGTAAGTTCGCGTATAATATGAATTGTTAAATTTATGTTCACATTTTATGCAATGAATGTAAATGTGGTTGTTGAGTTAGGAATTTGAATGATGGGTTTGAAGAGATGTGGCACTAAGTGTGCGTAAATAGGATGGATACAGTGGTGAACGACACTATGTGTGCGAAATAAAGAAAGCATCGACTATATTGATTGGCACTATGTGTGCGATATCGAGTCAAATTTGGTTTAATGTAAAGGCACTAAGTGTACGATGATATTAAAGCTTCGTCTAAAAAATTGGCACTAAGTGTGCAAGTAAATTAAATGGTTAAAGAAGATCGAACGAATTGTGGTATTGAGCATTGAGTAGAAAATGTGATCGTTAATTAAGTGATGGTACAGGTATGTATGGAACCTATGTGGTTGATGATATTGTATATGGGATAAATGGATGATCATGTGAGTATTGACTATGGATGAGATTGTGTATTATTGTGAATTACACCATGTGATAGTTAATATTGTATATTGAATTTGAATTGTTGAGTTAAATGTGTTATATTATGAACTTACTAAGCTTAAAAAGCTTACTGTGTGAAGTTTTTCTCTATTTTACAATGTTATTAAAGCTAGTTCGGATCTAGGGATCGTCAGCGATTCAATCACACTATCGGCAATCTATTTTGGTACTTTTGGAAGTTGTATATTTGGTATATGGCATGTATAGGCTTGTGATTATGGTATGTTTTGAGATGTATAGATCTTGCCATGTGATATGGCTTGATAGTTTAATGATTTTGGTATATGCTTTGGATATGTGAAAAGGATGGTTAATATGTGTATGCGTGTTTTATGTGAATGATCACTATGGTATAAATTAGTGAAATAGAAATGGTATGTTTCATGTTTAAATTTGGTAAGAATAAAATGAGGAATGGATTATATCATTTTGATGTTAAGTTGATACTTTGGATTGGTATGTTGAGTTGAATTTGTATAGGGAAATGAATGATGATGTTAAGAGGTTAAATTATGTATGTTTTGGTATGTTTTGGATGTATTTGGAGTATGAATTTGGAATGGTTTGATGCTTGTAGGTGTGACCCAAAATTTGGGTGGCAATTTGGCCTTGCAAATGGCCTATATTTTCCCACATGGTTGAGCACATGGGCGTGTGGCTTGATCGTGTCTCTTAAGTTTATAATTCGAAACAAGTCAGACTCGCACACAGGCTAGACACACGGGCGTATGGCAGGCCGTGTGAATTAAGTCAGTGTTGCCCATGGGTCAAGCACACGGGCGTGTCTTCGACCGTGTGGACAAGTCAGTATGTTTGCCCTATTTTACCACGACCTAGACACACGGCTGCCGACATGGGCGTGTGACCTCTGTAACTTTGAAAAATGTTAAGTTTTCGAAAAAACTTTGTATGTGCCTAGTTTAGTCCTGGCCCTTCCCAATGCATGTTTAAGGTCTTGTAGACCTTTTAAAGGGAATCTACATATATGTATTGTTATGATATGATGATGATGTATCTTGTGTTGTGAAATGAATGTAAAAGTTTCGATATGTCCGGTAATGCCTCTTAACCCTATTCCGGCGATGGTTACGGGTGTTACTGTAACAGCCTGATTTTGGGACTAGTCAGAACAGTGGTCTCGAGACCACTAAACCGAGGTTGAGGAAATTTATTTTAGTATTTTTTTATGTATTATGGTATTAATATATGGCTATATAGAAATTTCGGTGCTTTAATTCTAGCAATAGCATGCTTAATTGTGAAAAAGGACTAAATTGCCGAAGATACAAAAGTTCTATTTTATAAGATAAAGGTACCTAATAGCTATAGAATGTAATTTGGAGGATTTTAAAGTGCAATTAGGCCATATTGAGGGTGTTGGCTGGCCATAGGAAGCTAGGGGGACAAGTGCATTAAATTTTGGTCAAATTTGATGATGTAAGGTGGCTAATAAATAAAATAAGATGAGTAAAAGATGTTATCATCTTTCACTATTCATCCTCCTTCTTCCCACCGAAAATTGAAGAGAAAATAGAGCTTTTGGGGGTCCAAACTTTCAGCCAAGCTATCTCCTTACTAGTAAGTGATTTATGTGGTCTTAATTGATTATTTTTGTATTTTTGGAGTCCCCAAAGCTTAAGCTAGCTAACGAGGGGACCAATTTGCAATATGGTTGAAAGTCTAGGGACTTGCCATGGGAGTATTTATGATGTTAACTGAGTTTTTATGAGAGAAAATGAAAGTTAGGGAGATGAGAAACAACTTTTGTGAAAGATGTTTGCATGAAAACACCTAAGTAGGACTTAAATGCAAAGAGTGAGATTGTGTCATAAATACATGAAATAGTTGGAATTTTGAGTAGTTGTAAGAGAAATAAATGTTCAGCTAGGCTTGTTTAATGAGAAAATGTGTTGAAAAATAAATTACGAGCCTAGGGGAAAAAATTGTAATTTTGCCAATGTACAAGGGCAAAATGGTCATTTTTGCCCAAGTGTAGAAATTGATGTATTATGATAATAGAATGATCTAAACGAATGAATTTCGTTGTTATAGATCAAGAAGAGCGCGAAATCAACCTTGACCGTGGGAAAGGCAAGGTGATTGAGTAAATCGCCAGTTAATACGTTTTGCATCGAGGTAAGTTTAAGTGTAAACAATACAATTACTTATATACATTGTGCTGCTAATTGGTTTATGACATGATTGAGAGCATATATGATTCAAGTGGATTGAATATGGTAGTCATTGAATAATTATTGTATGAATGAAGGAATAGTCATATAAAAGTGTAAAGACAGCACTTGATGGTGGGCTAAGTGCGATACCACCTTTTTGCTTAATTACGATGGGCTTTGTGCGATACCATCGTCTATTTATCTTTTAGTGGGATAAGTGCGATACCACCTTATTGCTTATTTATGGTGGGCTTTGTGTGATACCATCGTCTACTTATCATCTGGTGGGCTATGTGCGATACCATCGTAACCAACCTTTTGGTGGGCTAAGTACGTTACCACCCTAATAAAAACTAATGGTGGGCTAAGTGCGGAACCATTAAATAAATTGACTTTAAGTAATAGACTAAGAGATTGTGATGTGCTGTATATTGTAACATTGTGATGCTAAGTGCAAGGGAACCTGCCAATGAATGTATGCATTATGCTAGTGAAATGGTTGGAATGTGTGGATGGAGGAAATGAGTAAGCATGATCATGAATGTAGATTGTTTTTTTGCTTAGTATATAAAGCTATGAAATTGTTGAATACATCTTAAAATGTTATATTATTTACCTGTAAACTTACTAAGCTTAAAGCTTACTACCCTTTCTTTCCCTTGTTTTATAGAGCTAAAGAGTCGAGCCGGGATATATCGGTAACCAGGAATGCCCACACAATCTGCTCACCTCGGTATATTTAGACTTAATGATTTTGTGCATGGCATGTATAGGGGCTAGACTAATTAGATTATTTTGTTATTTTGGCCAAAGGTGTATTGGTTCTTGTTAAGATAATTATTTTGTAAATTGCCAAGGTTGATGGCTCACCTTATCATTTATGAAATTATGAGATACTTATGGGAGTTTATATTGAAACCATGAATTGTTTATTAGTATGATGAATTAAGTTATGTGGTATGAGCTAGGGGAATGTAAAGAACTTGTCAAACAACCTCGTTCTCGTCCACATGAGTAGGCACATGGGCATGTGTCTAGGCCATGTGTGACACACGATTAGCCCACAGGCGTGCAACCTAGCCGTGTGTCCCCTGCATGTTAGCATTTTAAGTCAGGATAGACCACAGACTAACCACACGGGCGTATCTTATTCCATATGGGCATGTGCCCTAGCCGTGGGACTTTGGTAGAATGATGAGGTTTTTAGGCACGGTTTGGGCATATGGGCGTGTGAGACTACACATGAGCGTGTAAGACTATACACGGGCGTGTGTGTCTTCTAACACAGGCTTGTACTCCCTGTTTAGTTGAAAAAAATTTATGGATCGTAGGAGTTTTCGATATAGCCTTGAGAGCCCTCGTATGTATGGGTGAGGTCTCATAAGTCAAAAGTGAGGTTGTTGTAGTGACTCAAGGAGAGTAGTTACGTTGAGCCTAAGTGGCGATCAAGTAGTTTTGTACGGTAACGCCTCATGCCTGATTCTAGCGGGAATTACGGGTAAGGGATGTTACATTTAGTGGTATCAGAGCTATGGTTTAGTCGGTTCTAGGACTACCGTAGCATGTGTAGGAGTCTAGCTACACATGCCATAAGCCTTTGAGGATAGTGTGGTGACTTTTGATGATTTTAAATTTGTTCTATGTAGTATATGGATCCCAATCGATCAATTTGCGATGATGTAGCTAATGTCATGACTCTCGCGCAAGGGACCTCGCCTTTGCAGAGTGAACCCGAGACTAAGGGTCAAGAAGAAGAGGCTTAGGAAGCTTTTCTTTAAATGATGAGTAACTGGTACACTGAGTATGTACAAGCAAACCCCAATACTCAACCTCCTCCACCTCCTCCTATACCTCAGCCTGTACCTGTGCTTCCCCAAGGTGTAGAAATGGTGAGGGCAACTAAGCCCCCGGTAGACAAAATTCAGAAGCAAGGGGCTGAAGATTTTTGAGCTAATAGAGATGATGACCCCAAGCGAGCGGAGTTCTGGCTTGAGAATTCAATGAGGGTTTTTGATGAACTCTCCTTTACACTTGAGGAAAGCTTAAAGTGCGCTGTGTCTTTGCTAAGGGACTCGGCATACTATTGGTGGAAAATGTTGACCTCAGTGGTTCCTAAAAAAAGGGTAACGTGGGACTTCCTTTTGGAGGAGTTCCGAAAGAAGTATATAAGTCAAAGGTTTGTGGATCAGAAGTAGAGGGAATTCCTCGAGCTGAAGCAAGGAAAAATGACTGTGGCAGAATATGATCATGAATTTGTTCGGCTCAATAAGTACACACAAGAATGTGTGTCCATGGAAGCTATCCTATGCAAGAGATTTGAAGGTGGGTTGAATGAAGATGTCAAACTATTAGTCGAGATTTTAGAGCTAAAGGAGTTTGTGGTATTAGTGGATAGGGCCAGTAAGGCCGAAGAATTGAGTAAGGAAAAGAGGAAGGCCGTGAGTGAGGCCCGGGACACGAGAAAAAGATCGATGAGTAAATCTTATCAAGTTCAATCTAAGAGGTCCAAGGAAGTGAACCCTAGGGCGACTGCATCAGTCGGGTATTCGTAAAGGGAATGAGGCAACAATTACTCGAGTTCAAGAGTTCAGGCCACCTCGATGGCAAGTGTGGGCAATCTAAAGTCCAGACTGGAGTGCCCAAGTTGTGGCAGACATCACACTGGGGAGTGTTGGGGAAACAATTGAAATTGTTAGAAATGTGGTTCCCCCAACCATTTTATCCGAAACTGCCCTAAAAGAGATAATAAAGAGAAAAAGCAAGAGGTGAGATCAAGCAATGTATCCTCTAGAGGTAGGCCACAAATGAACCCGGAAGGTGGGACTAGTGGTAGAGGTGTATCACGAGAATCTACTATGAGGTCAGAGGGTCGGGCGTCAGCAAGAACCTATGCTATTCATGCTCGAGAAGAGGCATCATCGCCAGATGTAATAACTCTTCATGACACCTTTGTTATTATTTTGATTGACCTGAGATTGGCATCTAGTTTGAATATGACTATTGAGTCTACTAAATTTGTGGTAAAGGTGTCCAACCCGTTAGGAAAATATGTGTTAGTGGACAAGGTTTGTAGGAACTGTCCCTTGACAATTAGGGGTCATTGTTTTTCGGCAAACCTTATGTTGCTGTCGTTTGATGATTTTGATCTGACTCTTGGTATGGATTGGTTGAATACCCATAGTGTTTTAGTGAATTGTGGTAGTAAATTCATTGAATTGAAATGTGAAAATGGAGATGTTATTTGAGTTGAATCAAGTGAGTCAGATAATTTACCGATGATGATCTCTTCCTTGGTGGCTGAGAAATATTTGAGAAAAGGATGTGAGTCATATCTCGCTTTTGTACTGAACACCTAAGAGTCTGAAGCGAAGATTGAAACAGTGCCGATTGTATATGAGTATTTGGATGTATTCCCAGAAGAGTTACCCGGATTGCCCCAGGTTAGAGAGGTCAAGTTTGGAATTGAGTTGGTTCCAGGAATGACACCTATTTCCATTGCTCCGTATAGGATGACCTCACTAGAGTTGAAAGAACTGAAGGTTTAGTTGTAAGAGTTAATGGATAAGGGTGTTGCAAGATCGAGTTATTCACCGTGGGCTGCTCCAGTACTTTCTGTGAAGAAGAAGGATGGGACGATAAGATTGTGTATAGACTACAGACAGTTCAACAAAGTAACTGTGAAGAACAAGTATCCTTTACTAAGGATAGATGATCTATTTGATCAGCCGAAGGGGGCTACAGTGTTCTCCAAGATTGACCTGAGATTCAGTTATTACCAGTTGAGGGTTAAGGAGCAACATATTCTGAAAACGACATTTCAGACAAGGTATGGCCATTATGAGTTTCTGGTCATGCCGTTCAGTTTAATGAATGCTCCTGTGATTTTTATGGACTTAATGAATTGTTTCTTTCGACCATATTTGGACAAGTTCATAGTTGTTTTTATTGATGACATATTGGTTTACTCCCGAGATGAGAGTGATCATGCGGAGCATTTGAGGATTGTCTTACAGATTTTGAGAGACAAGCAGTTACATGCTAAATTTAGTAAGAGCGAGTTTTGGCTTCGAGAGGTTGGTTTCTTAGGACACATTGTGTCGGGTGAGGATATCAGAGTTGATCCAAGAAAGGTCTCGGCTATTGTGGAGTGGAAACCACCAAGGAACGCATCGGAAGTCAGAAGGTTTTTGGGTTTAACCGGGTACTATAGGCGATTCATGAAAGGATTCTCTATGATTGCTACTCCGATGACGAAACTGTTGCATAAGGATGTTAAGTTTGAATGGACTAAAAAATGCCAATAGAGTTTTGAGATATTGAAAATGTTGTTGACAGAGGCACCGATTTTGGTACAACCTGAGTCGGGAAAAGAGTTTATGGTCTACAGTGATGCATCATTAAATGGTCTCAGTTGTATGTTGATGCAAGAGGGTAAGGTCGTCGCTTACGCATCGAGACAGCTAAAACCACATGAGAAGAATGACCCGACTCATGATTTAGAGTTGGCCGTGATTATTTTCGCGTTGAAGATTTGGCGACATTACTTATACGGTGAAAAGTGTCAAATCTTCACGGATCATAAAAGTTTGAGGTACTTCATGAATAAAAAAGAGTTAAATTTACGGCAACGACGATGGCTTGAATTATTGAAGGACTACGAGCTAGTGATCGATTACCACTTGGGGAAAGCGAATAGTTGCGGATGCTTTAAGTAGAAAATCCTTGTATGCTTTGAGAGCTATGAGCACGAGTTTATCATTATCCGATGATGGTGCTATACTGACCGAGTTGAGAGCTAGACCACTATTTGTTAAATAAATATGTGAAGCTTAGAGGAATGATAATGAGATACTATCTAAAAGAGCTAAGTGTGAATCAGGAGCTGATTTTGAATTTCGGGTAAGTTCGTGTAACATCCTGGTATTAGGGGCTCTGTATTTAATGTTTGCTATGTGGTTGCCATGCTCTGTTTGTTAATTTGGTGTGTTTTAGGGTCCTGGGAAGGCTCGGGGTTAAGCTTGAGCCTTGGTTTATTTTAGGCACTTTAGGCAAAAGCTAGTTGAGACAGGCCTTAAGGGTAACTACTGGTGTTTGTTGACACAAGAAAAGGAGTGGTAAAATGGCAAGGAGGCGCCACTTAGAGTGCAGGGAAGTGGCGTCATAAGGGAGTGGTAGTGGGGAAGATGCTCGAATCCCACAAGCTTCACTTTGGAGCTTTATTTTTGGCACCTGTATGGGGAAAAGGTGGTTTCGGCAAGGACTCTCCAAGAATGATGGTTGAATGAGTCAACATATTCGAATGAGTGGCCATGAGGTGTTGGTGATATTTGAATTTGTTAAACCAATTCAAATGGTTGTTGAAGAGTGAAGTAAGGAGAGAATCAAGAGATTTCAGATTGGTGGATGTGATGGCCAGTTGTCGGGAGCTTGAAGGGGGAGAGATTTTAGTTTAGTACTAGCTGGGTCGTGTGCTAAAATTCTTAAGGCTTATGGCACTTGGCTCTTCTCTTTTATTTTGTTCAATCTGTCATAGGGGTGTGATATAGTACCGATTGGTGCAAGTGTTTTGGGAGTGAGTGTTAAGTCGAACTCATTTCTTTGTTATTATCAAAGGGAACCATAGCTTTCTCTTCTCTTTTCCTCTACTTTTTCCACCCATTTTATGTGTTAGCCGAAACTCATTGAAGCTTCCTTGCCAAATCCTTTCTTCTTCTTTGTTCTTCTTTAACAACTTTGGCCGAATCACCCTTTACCATCCACCCTTCACATTTCGATTTCATTTTCCTTTGCTACCTTCCTCACAAGCCGAAATTCCCTGAAGTCACCTCTCTTGCCGAATCTTTTTCACATCCTTTTCTCTTCTCTTAAACACTATAGCCGAACCTTGGTTTCCACTCCTGCTTTTTCTTTTCATTTCATTTACCTAATTATTTTCTTTTGCTAAGCCGAATTCTCTTCTACTCATTAACTCCCCTCTTTTCTCTGCTTTTGATTTCTGTTTGGGGGAAAGGCCAAATCTGTTGAAGTGTAAGCACCCTTCTCAATCGACATTTCCTTGTCACTTTGGGACCCATTTGGTTTCACAAGCCAACCTGCAAGTGTTCAGCTTATCGTTGATCAAGTGGCCGAATACCAGGAAGAGAAGTTCTTAGACTTCTTAAGCTGTCGAAAGTTCTTTCCTAGCAGTCTTGCTTATTCACGTTGGTATAGAGGTAAGGAGTTACCCTGGGTCCTATACATTTCGTTATTTATTGTTGATTCGCCACCTTAGTCTGATATCATTGTTAGATAACAGTTGTTTCTGTTATGGTATGGTATTGATCAAGTTTCTCCATGGATGCAAGTGTCGATCAATCTAAGGAAGGGGGTGAACTTATAGTTGCGGCTCCTAAGTTTAAAAGATGGGCAGTGTCGGCGGTTTGAGACTTTCTATTGGGTTATGGTAGAGAGCCGACGTCTGCCTGGGATAGGCAAATAGCTGTTGTCCCTGCCAGTGAAAGCATCGACATAGAAAGCCTAGTGTTATGTGATTTCAGGTGAGATTACCCACACACCTTTTTACTGTTTACGCTATTAATTGTGACGGTCGGAGGCCAAAAAGACTAATTTGACAGTCGAGATACTCTAGTGGGTAAGGTTGGAGACACCGGTAAGTTCTGTTATGATGATATTTGATGAGATACATGTATGAAATAAATGCTTGTTGTTCATTGATAGCATGTGCATCCATTTTTAGTATGATGTAATGAGCATGGGCTTGGGATTGACTGGAAGGAGAAATGTTAATTGAGTGACTTTGTCACGAGTGACTATTGTCACGAGTGGTCTAAGTACCACGGTGGTTGAAACCACAAATGCTTAATTCAGTGACTTGTCTCAGTGGTCAAGGACCACAGTGGATTGGCCCCACATATACATAAACTAATCAGAGACCGTCACGGTGGTCTAAGACCATAGTGGGTTTGCCCCACGAATATTTATATATTTTAGTGACTTTGTCACGAGTGACTATTGTCACGAGGGGTCTGGAACCACGGTGGTCAAGTGCCACAGTGGCATAATGCCACAGGTGTTCGGATGGAGAGTTGGACTGGGTTGGGCTGCATAGCATATATGAGACATATGCCATATTGAGTGGGCTAAGGCCTTGTTTGCATTATACGAGGATTTACACATTGAGTCTTGGTGACTCACCCCTCTGCTGAATTCTGCAGGTAATCAGTTGTTTGCATTATACGAGGATTTACACATTGAGTCTCGGTGACTCACCCCTCTGCTGAATTCTGCAGGTAATCAGTAGATCGCGACTTTTAGAGCCGAAGCAGACTCGAGGTGGCTATGCTATACTATTGCTTTCGTAAATTTCGTATTTAAATTTGAATATATTTTAATTTGGGATTTTATTTTGTAATAAGGACGCTTTAACTTTATTTTAGGGATTTGATTTAATGTTTTTTTTTCATTATAAGTTATAAACTGTTAAAAATAAGGTTTTTCTTAAAATATAAACAACTGTTTCCAAAAAGATTAACCAGTGGACCACAAGCAACAAAGAATTAACTTGAAATTTTCCTAAATCTACAAATATTCTTTTCAAAAGATCACATTTCTCAATATTGTTTTCAATGGTCACTTTATAGAAATTTTCTAAGTTATTTTTGAAAAATAAACACGTTTTCTTGCATCTAGTTAACTTAATAAAATGATGGTAAGATATGTATAATGTAACTGAAATTTAAATAGCCCTTAGTTTGGATTCACCAAGCAAAATATTTTTCTCAAATTACGATATTTCGCCTAAATTTCCAAAACTTTCCTACCTGTAACAATCCATATTTGGTCGTAGCGTTTTGATAGGGTTGGAGATGTTACAATTGTGGTATTAGAGCCAGGTTCAAAAACTCGGCCGTGGGAATGGGGTTCAAAAATTTTTTCAAAAGTTGGTTTGAAAATTTCATATTTTTCTGAAAGTATGGCACCCGAGTCTCCGGCACCAAGTCCGCACGGTAAATCTTCTGACCTTTGATTGTTTTGCGTGAAGTAAATGCATTGTGCTAGGATTGCTAGTACTCAGAAACTCGACTTTAGAAACTGAAACTTTAGGTTTATATGAATTGGCGAAAATTACTCATAATGCTATTTCCGTAAGATTGCTCTGTAATAAGTTGTGGAAGAAAACACTAATCCATAAAACTTTTAATCAGATTAAGTCAAATAGATAACCATAAGTGATAGAGGATGTGGACGCGGCATGCGAGGCCGTGGTAGAGGCCGGGGTGTCAGGGCTGAGCCTTCGGAATCTGGGCTTGGGACGGAAGGTGAGAGGCCAGCAACACCAGTAGCAAAAGTAGAATTTCAGGACCAAACTAGTGGAGACGATGCTGTGTCACAGGCTATGTTACGCGTTTTGAAAAGAGTTGCTAGAGCGAGCACGGGATTAGTGGCCCAAAAACCTATGTCAGAGCGACTCCAAGCCAATGTGGCTGAGATGTTTATGGGTATTTCTGGTGTGGCTCCTAAGGTAGCTGAGTATTGGCTCGAGGCGATTGAGCGCATCATGGATGATCTTAACTGTATCGCAGAGGAAAAACTAAAGGGGGTTGTGTCTCTTCTCCGAGATGAGGCTTACTAGTGGTGGCTCATGGTGAGGGAAGGTACAGCAGCTGACCGCATTACTTGGGACTTCTTTAAGTCTGCATTCCAGGGGAAATACATTGGGTCGAGCTATGTGGATGCTCAGCGAAAGGCATTTCTTAATCTGGTCTAGGGGAGCAAGTCAGTTGCTGAGTATGAGGCAGAATTCCTATGTTAAAGTCGGTATGCCTGAGGTATGGTGTCAATAGAACATGAGCGTTGTGTCCGATTTGAAGATGGGTTGAGGGATGAGTTAGAAGTACTGATAGCTCCGCAACGGGAAAGGGAGTTCGCTACTTTGGTTGAGAAGGCTAAGATAGCCGAAGAGGTAAAGCGATCAGAAAGATAGAATCGGGACATGGACAAGGGTAGGAATAAAAGAAATTTTGGGTCATCAGGATCTGCTGTGAATTTTTAGAAGAGGCCTAGGCTCACTGGGCCGAGTCGAGTTGTGAGGTCTGTTGTTGTTAGTCGGCTATAGCAATGTGCTACGTATAGGAAGTTTCATTTAGGGGAGTGTTGGGCAAAAAGTAATGGATGTTACAGGTGTGGATGAGTGGATCATCGGGTAAGGGACTATCTGTTGGAGCTAAACAGAACCTGGCCAGTAGGTCAGAATTATGTTCAGCCTGGTAGAGGTGGTCAACAGTCACAGAGAGGTCAGGGTCCAGCCAGAGGAGGCAATGGTTTTGGTCAGGGGCGTGGAGCACCGGGCAGAGGTGTTGGAAACACAGATGCAAGATGACCGGGGTTGGTTTATACAGCCAGACGCTGAGAGGAGGGCGATGCACTGGACATAATAATCGGTATGTTCCTTATTTTTAGTTTTCCTTTTACTGCACTGATTGATATTGGGTCAACACATTCTTATGTTGCTAGTACGGTGTCTGGAACTCTGAACATAGATTTTGAGATTGCTTCTAGGGAGATGACTGTACTTAGCCCTTTAGGACAATCTGTAGTGGTGAACAAACTCTTTAGGAGTGTGCCTTTAGAAGTATAATGGATGGTTTTCTCGGTGATTTGATAGAACTGCCGTTCGGTGAGTTCAATTTGATCTTAGAAATGGACTGGTTAGTGAAGTATTGAGCAAACTTGGATTGTACTGCTAAGTGGATGGTGTTATGGACTACTGAGGATAATGAGGTGTTAGTGATAGGGTAAAGGAGGAACTACTTTTCTAATATAGTTTCTGCTTTAAAGGCTGAGAGAATGGTGAGAAAAGGATGCGAGGCTTTCTTAATGGTTGTCAGTTCTCTGAAGGCGAAGGAGTTGACTGTAAAGGATGTTAGAACAGTGAAGGAATTATCCGATGTTTATCCAGAAGAGGTTCCAAAATTACCTCCGAATTGCGAGGTGGAGTTTAGTATAGATCTTCTTTCTGGAATAGCGCCAGTGTCTATTGCCCCATATAGAATGGCGTCGAAGGAGGTGGTGGAACTTAAAACACAGATTCAGGAACTGTTGGATCAGGGATTTATTTGACCTAGTGTGTCTCCGTGGGGAGCACCGGTGTTGTTCGTTAAGAAGAAGGACAGGTCGATGCGGATGTGCATTGATTATAGGCAACTGAATAAGTTGACAATTAAGAACAAGTACTCGTTGCCTAGGATAGGCGATTTGTTCGATCAGTTGTGAGGTGCTTTGGTCTTTTCAAAGATAGACTTGAGGTTAGGATATCACCAGCTTAAGGTTAAGGAGGTAGATATTCATAAGACAGCTTTTCGAACTCGTTATGGTCACTACGAGTTCTTGGTGATGCCGTTTGGGTTGACAAATGCACTGGCTACGTTTATGGACATGATGAACCGGGTATTCCAACCCTATCTGGACCGGTTTGTCGTGGTGTTCATAGACGATATTTTAGTCTATTCAAGTTCGGAAGAGGAACATGATTCGTATCTTTGGGTGGTTCTGCATATTCTGAGAGAAAAACAGTTGTACGCCAAATTTAGTAAGTGTAAATTTTAGTTAGGGGAAGTTACCTTTTTGGGGCATGTTGTGTCTGCTGAGGGAATTAGGGTTGATCCCCGAAAAATCAAAGCTGTGTTGGACTAAAAATCACCTGAGTCTGTGGCAAAAATTTGGAGCTTTCTTGGTTTGGCTGGATATTATAGAAGGTTTGTTAAGGGATTCTCATTAATAGCTACACCGTTAACCAAGTTGTTACTAAAAGGGGTACAGTTTGTCTGGACAGATAAGCAACAAGAAAGTTTTGAGAAGTTGAAAAGGACCTTGACTGAGGCTCCAGTGTTGATTCAGCCTGAGGCTAGAAAGAAGTTTGTCGTCTACTGTGATGCATCGCACACTGGGTTAGAATTTGTGTTGATACAAGAGGGAAGGTGGTAGCATATGTGTCTCGGCAGTTGAGACCGCATGAGGTGAATTATCCCACGCATGATCTAGAGTTAGCGGCGGTGGTGTTCGCTCTGAAGATCTGGAGATATTACCTGTATGGAGAAAAGTCCATTATCTACACAGACCACAAGAGCCTGAAATATCTCCTTACCCAGAAAGAGTCAAATTTAAGGCAGCGGATGTGGATTGAATTGTTGAAGGATTACGACTGTTCGATCGAGTACCACTCGGGTAAAGCTAACGTGGTGGCAGATGCGTTGATCCGTAAAGTAATGTCAGACTTGAGGGCAATGTTTGCTCACCTCAGCTTATATGATGATGGAAGTTTGCTAGCTAAATTGTAAGTGAAGCCTTCGTGGGTCAGTCAGATAAAAGAGAAGCAATTATCAGATGAGTCACTAAGTAATAAATTTTAACGAGTGGCGGGTGGTGAGATAGCAATTTTAGTGTGAACTGTGATGGGGTATTGTGCTATTGGGGAAAGCCTTGTATGCCGAAGGATTCGAATTGAGGCGAAAGGTTCTACAGGAAGCACATAGTAGCCCATACACTATGCATTCTAGTGGGAGCAAGATGTATCGGGATCTGTGAGAATAGTTTTGGTGGCGGGGTCTGAAATAGGAAGTCACTAGGTTTGTGAGTAAGTGTTTAACGTGCCAGCAGGTGAAGGTGGAACACCAATTACCTTCGGGGTTGCTACAGCTAGTGAGGATTCCACTTTGGAAGTGGAAGAGGATAATGATGGATTTTGTTAGTGGGCTATCCATTACGCCTATGAAGAAAGATTCAGTGTGGATAATAGTTGATCGGCTGATGAAGTCTGCTCACTTCATACCGGTTCAGGTTGATTATTCATTGTAGAGGTTAGCCAAGCTGTATGTAGCGGAGATTGTGAGGTTGCATAGGGTACCTATGTCTATTATATCAGATAGAGATCCCAGGTTTACGTCACGATTCTGGAAGGCATTGCATCAAGCCTTGGGTACAAGATCGATTTCGAGACATCGTTTCATCCAGCGACTGATGGTCGATCCCGGCGATAATTCAGATCTTGGAAGACATGTTGAAAGGCTGTGTTATCGATTTCGGGGTTAGTTGGGAGGATTTTCTACCGTTGGCAGAATTTACATATAACAACAGTTACCAATCCAGCATTCAGATGGCACCTTATGAAGCATTGTATGGCAGGAAGTGTTGCACTCCTACTTGCTGGACAGAGTTGGGTGAGCGATAGTTGTTGGGTCCAGAATTGGTTTCAGAAATAGAGGAAAAGGTTAAGAGAATTCAGACTCGATTGAAGGAAGCTTCTGACAGGCAGAAATCTTATGCAGATCTAAAGCGTAAGGATATAGAGTTCTCTGTGGGTATCAAGTTATCCTAAAGGTTTCACCGTGGAAGAAAGTTGTAAGATTTGGAAAGAAGGGCAAGTTGAGCCCCAGGTTTATTGGGCCTTATAGTGTGTTGAAGCGTGTGGGACTAGTGGCATATCAGTTCGAGTTACCTCTAGAACTGAGACAGATACATGATGAATTTCATGTCTCGATGTTAAGGCGCTATCGTTCGGATCCATCTCACATAGTGCCGATAGAAGAAATAGAAGTAGGACCTAATTTATCTTTCGAAAAGGAACCAGTTTAGATTCTAGACCTAGACGTTAAAGTATTGCGAAGAAAGACGATTCCGTTGGTTAAAGTATTGTGGCAGAATCATGGTTCGGAGTAAGCCATGTGGGAGCCAGAGGATGTGATGCGATAGCAACACCCTGACCTCTTTTGATCAGGTAAATTTTGAGGCCGAAATTTCATTAAGGGGGTAGAACTGTAACATCCTGGTATTAGGGGCTCTGCATTTAATGTTTGTTATTTGGTTTCCATGCTCTGTTTGTTAATTTGGTGCGTCTTGGGGTCCCAGAAAGGCTCGGGGTTAAGTGTGAGCCTTGGTAAAAAATTTTTGTTTTAGGCACTTTAGGGGAAAGCTAGCTGAGGCAGGACTTAAGGGTAACTACTGGTGTTTGTTGACACAAGAAAATGAGTGGTAAAGTGGTAAGGAGGTGCCACATAGAACGCAGAAAAGTGGCGTCACAAGGGAGTAGCAGCAGGGAAGAGGTTCGAATCCCACAAGCCTCACGTTGGAGCTTTATTTTTGGCACCTGTATGGGGAGAAGGTGGTTTTGGCAAGGACTCTCCAAGGATGATGGTTGAATGAGTCAACATATTCGAATGGTGACCATGAGGTGTTGGTGATATTTGAATGGGTCAAACCAATTCAAATGGTTGTTGAAGAGCAAAGTAAAGAGAGAATCAAGGGATCTCAAGTTGATGGATGTGATGGCCGATTGTGGGGAGCTTTAAGGGGAGAGATATCAGTTTAGTACTAGTTAGGTGGTGTGCCAAAATTCTTAAGGCATGTGGCACTTGACTCTTCTCTTTTGTTTTGTTCAATCGGTCATAGGTGTATGATATAGTGAACTCATTTCGATTATCAAAGGTGCAAGTGTTTTGGGAGTGAGTGTTAAGTCATGAGATGGTTGAACTCATTTCTTTGTTATTATCAAAGAACAATAGAAGCAAGTATTATTGTAGCTCTCTCATGTAGTTGATTGATGATTTTCTTTTCCTCTACTTTTTCCTCCAATATCATGTGTTAGCCAAAACTCATTGAAGCTCCCTTGCCAAATCTTTTCTTTGTTTTTGTTCTTCTTTAACAACTATGGCCGAATCACTCTTTACCATGCACCATTCACATTTCGATTTCATTTTCCTTTGCTACCTTCCTCACAAGCCAAAATCCCACACATGGATTCAAGTCACCTCTCTTGCGTTGAATCTTTTGCACCTTCATTTCGATTTCATTTTCTTCTCTTAAACACCATAGCCAAACCTTGGTTTCTACTCCTGCTTTTTCTTTTCTTTTCTTTTCCTTAATCATTTTCTTTTGCTAAGCCGAATTCTCTTCTACTCCCTAACTCCCCTCTTTTCTCTTCTTTGATTTCTATTTGCTGGAGAGGCCGAATCTATTGAAGTGCAAGCACCCTTCTCAATCGGCATTTCCTTGTCACTTTGGGACCCATTCGATTTCACAAGCCAACCTGCAAGTGTTCGGCTTGTCGTTGATCAAGTGGCCGAATACCAGGAAGAGAAGTGCTAAGACTTCTTAAGTTACTGGAAGCTCTTTCCTAGCAGTCTTGCTTATTCACGTTGGTACAAAGGTAAGGAGTTATCCTTGGTCCTATACATTTCGTTATTTATTGTTGATTCTCCACCTTAATCTGATATCGTTGTTAGATAACCATTGTTTCTATTATAGTATGGTATTGATCAAGTTTCTCCATGGATGCAAGTGTCGATCAATCTAAGGAAGGGAGCGAACTCATAGTTACGGCTCCTAAGTTTAAAAGATGGGCGGTGTCGATAGTTCGGGACTTTTTGCCGGGCTGTGGTAGAGAGCCGACTTCTGCGTGGGATAGGCAAATAGCTGTCGTCCATGCTAGTGAAAGCGTCGACATAGAAAGCCTAATGTTACGTGTTATCAGGTGAGTATTACTCACACGCCTTTTTACTATTTATGCTATTAATTGTGATGGATGGAGGCCAAAAAGACTGATTTGACAGTCGAGATACTTTAGTGGGTAAGGTTGGAGACACCGGTAAGTTCCGTTTTGATGATATTTGATGAGATGCATGTATGAAATAAATACTTGTTATTTATTGATAGCATGTGCATCCATTTTTAGTATGATGTAATGAGCATGGGCTTGGGATTGATTGGAAGGAGAAATGTTAATCGAGTGACTTTGTCACGAGTGACTATTGTCACGAGTGATCTAAGTACCACGGTGGTTGAAACAATGAATGCTTAATTCAGTGGCTTGCCTCAGTGGTCAAGGACCACAGTGGGTTGGCCCCACGTATACATAAACTAATCAGAGATCGTCACGGTGGTCTAAGACCACATTGGTTTGCCCCAATAATATATATATATTTTAGTGACTTTGTCACGAGTGACTATTGTCACGAGTGGTCTGGAACCACAATGGTCAAGTACCACAGTGGCATAATGCCACGGGTGTTCGGATGGAGAGTTGGACTGGGTTGGGCTGCATAGCATACATGAGACATATGCCATATTGAGTGGGCTAAGGCCCCGTTTGCATTATATGGGGATTTACACACTAAGTCTCGGTGACTCACCCCTATGCTGAATTCTGCAGGTAATCAGTAGATCACGGGTTTTGGAGCCGAAGCAGACTTGAGGTGGCCATGCGTTACTATTTCTTTCGTAAACTTTGTATTTAAATTTGAATTTGTTTTAATTTGGGATTTTATTTTGTAATAAGGCCGCTTTAACTTTATTTTGGGGATTTGATTTAATGTTGTTTTTTTCTTTATAAGTTATAAACTATCAAAAATGAGGTTTTTCTTAAAACATGAACAACGATTTCCAAAAAGATTAACCAATGGACCACAAGCAACAAAGAATTAACTAGAAATTTTCCTAAATACTACAAATATTCTTTTCAAAAGATCACATTTCTCAATATTGTTTTCAATGGTCACTTTATAGAAATTTTCTACGTTAGTTTTGAAAAATAAACACGTTTTCTTGCACCTAGTTAGCTTAATAAAACGATGGTAAGATATGTATAATGTAACTGAATTTTAAATAGCCCTTTGCTTGGATTCACCAAGCAAAATGTTTTTCTCAAATTACGATATTTCACCTAAATTTCCAAAACTTCCCTACCTGTAACAATCCAGATTTGGTCGTAGCGTTTTGACCAGGTTTGGGATGTTATAGTTCAGATGGTTGCTTAATGTTCCATGATAGAATTTGTGTACCCAGAGATGACGGGTTAATCCAAAAAAATTTACAAGAGGCACATAGTAGTTATTTGTCAGTACACCCGGGCAGTACGAAAATGTACAATGATATGAAGAAATTTTATTGGTGGCCGGGAATGAAAAGAGATATATCGGAGTATGTAACAAAATGTCTGATTTTTCAACAAGTGAAAGCTGAACATCAATTGCCTTCTGGATTACTTCAACTAGTGATGGTTCCCGAGTGGAAGTGGGATTGGGTCACCATGGACTTCGTGACGGGGTTGCCTATGACTCCAAAAAATAAAGATGCTGTGTCAGTTATCGTTGATAGATTAACGAAGTCGACTCACTTTATACTGGTGCGTATTGATTATTCGCTGGAAAGGTTAGCTGAGTTGTATATTGCGGAGGTAGTAAGGTTACATGGAGTGCCTGTATCTATTATCTCAGACAGAGACCCGAGATTGACTTCGAGGTTTTGGAAGAAGTTGCAGGAGGCCTTGGGTACAAGATTGAACTTTGGCATTGCATTCCATCCTCAGACTGATGGTCAATCTAAGAGAGTGATTCAAGTTCTTAAAGATATGCTACGATGCTGTGTGTTAGAATTTAAAGGTAGTTGGGAAAGATACGTACCCTTGGTCGAATTTGCATACAACAATAGTTTTCAGTCAAGCATACGAATGGCACCGTATGAAGCCTTATATGGTCATAAGTGTCGGACTCCCTTGTATTGGACCGAGCTAAGTGAGAAACAAATCCATTGGGTTGATTTAGTTAAAGAGACTGAAGGGAAGGTGAAGGTTATTTGGAATAGTCTGAAAGCTACTTCAGACCGACAAAAGTCGTATGTGGATTTGAAAAGAAAAGAAATTGAGTTTCAAGTGGGTGACAAAGTATTTTTGAAAGTGTCCCCATGAAAGAAAATATTGAGATTTGGTCGAAAGGGTAAATTGAGTTCGAGATTCATAGGGCCACATGAGATTACCGAAAGGATTGGGCCAGTGGCATATCGGTTGGCTTTACCAGCAGAGTTAGAGAAAATCCATAACATGTTTCATGTATCAATGTTAAGGCATTATCGCTCCGATTCTTCGCATGTGATTCCTCCAACAGAAGTTGAGATACGACCGGATATGACATATGAGGAATAGCCGATTAAAATCTTAGCTTGAGAAGTGAAACAGTTGAGGAATAAAGACATAGCCTTAGTAAAAGTGTTGTGGCAAAGACACGGTGTATAAGAGGCTACGTAGGAACCGAAAGAAGCCATGAGAGAGCAATATCCAAACCTCTTTATTGGTAAGATTTTCGAGGGCAAAAATCCCTAAAAGAGGAGAGTTGTAACAGCCCGATTTTAGGACTAGTCAGAACAGTGGTCTCGAGACCACTAAACTGACATTGAGAAAAATTATTTTAGTATTATTTTATGTATTATGGTATTAATATATGGCTATTTGGAAATTTTGGTGCTTTAATTCTAGCAATAGCATGCTTAATTGTGAAAAAGGACTAAATCGCATAAGATGCGAAAGTTCTATTTTATAAGATAAAGGTACCTAATAGCTATAAAATGTAATTTGGAGGATTTTAAAGTGCAATTAGGCCATACTAAGGGTGTTGGCCGGCCATAGGAAGCTAGGGGGACAAGTGCATTAAATTTTGGTCAAATTTGATGATGTAAGGTGGCTAATAAATAAAATAAGATGAGTAAAAGATGTTATCATCTTTCACTATTCACCCTCCTTCCCACTAAAATTTGAAGAGAAAATAGAGCTTTTGGGGGTTCAAACTTTCAGCCAAGCCATCTGTAACACCCCGCACCCAAGACTGATACTGGGTTTGGATACGAGACATTACTATGCTTGAACTCACTTAAACATGTACTTACGAGCTATAAAATTTCATTCCAACTTAAAAAAAATTTCACTTTCTTAGTCAACACATATATTACAAGGGCCTATGAGGCCTTAAACTCGTGTCTAAAAACTTTCGAAACTAAATCAAATAATTCTTTATTTTTTAAGCAGGGTTCACACACTTGGGTGACTTGGAACACGCCCGTGTACCCTTAAGCATGCCCATACCCTCAAACCGTGGGAAGCTATTGACTATTTTCACACGGCTTAGACACACCCGTGTCTTCCAACCGTGGAAGGCTACTGACTAATTTCACACGACCATAACACGCCCATGGGCTTAGACCGAGTGCTAATCCTTGATATACTAGCTAAATCAGCACGGTCTGGGCACACACCCATGTCCAACCCGTGTGTATAACATGGCCTATACATACAACCGTGGAATTTACCCATGGCCCATTCTGATTAATAATACTAAGACACACCCGTGTGTCTAACCGTGTGGGCACTTATAGGCTATTTACCAAGCCGTTAGCCACCCTGAAATGAAGATCATATCCATATAGAATTCAATGATACAATAACAACCCAAATTTATGAATAATACTACATGCTTCATTGGTCTCAATAAACAAAAATACTTAGTCAAATTTGGCCAATCACTAGCCATATACAAAAGAATAATAAACTTGATAGTCTTTACAAAGGCCTTTCTAAAAACATGTCCACAAGATGAATGTTTCCTATACATGCCATACTTAGTAAAGTAAGCTATACCAAAATAAGAGTTGATAGTGTGCTAGGAGCTCCGACTCCGATGATCCATAATTTAGCTTGGCGGGACTACATAGAAAGAAACAATCAAATACGTAAGCATTTAGTTTGGTAAGTTTGCATGTAAAACACATGTCAATAAGCTTGCTTAATAAAAACCATTTAGCATAACAATAGTATCGTAATTTTAGCTCTAAAGCTTACTTACTCATACTTGGTTCTTACATGTCTCATGAAGCTCACTGTACTCATTTTTGTATAGTAAACATGATACCTGTGTCACTTGATCACATTGATCAGCATACTTAAACAATAATTATTATGATCTCTAATTCTTCATTAATAACATGAGTAATATTTAATTCATTTTGATGCTAGCTTTGCTTTCTTAGTCCTCTTATTACCTCATTATTAATCTTACTTATTTACCTGATGAACTTCTACGAATACCCGAGGATACTAGATCTCTTACAACTTAACATGCCACCACAGCCATATCTTAGGCATGGTCTTACATGGAATTTCTCATCTTGGTTTCAAGGCCATGTCTTGACATGGACTTACATGAAGTCTTGCCCTTGATAACTTACTTAATGCCAAGCTTGCCTTGGACTTATATGATATCTTAATCAATGCCAAGCTTGCCTTGGACTTACATGATATCTTGATCAATGCCAAGCTTGCCTTGGACTTACATGATATCTTGATCAATGCCAAGCTTGCCTTGGACTTTCATGATATCTTGATCAATGCCAAGCTTGCCTTGGACATACATGATAACTTGATCAATGCCAAGCTTGCCTTGGACTCACATGATATCTTGTGTAGTATATCGGGTATCCTGGGGAATTCATATTCAATCGGGGCTTGCTCACATTTAATCTCTTTGTTCACAAAAATGATAGGCATTACAAAATAGCAATGTATATTATACTAAGCAGTTCAATGATAGTAATCATAAAGCTTAGAAATCATACAAACATACCTCAATATACAAAATGTAGGGAGATGTACAATTTAGTCCTCGACCTTGTTCTTTCCTCGTTTCGATCGGGGCTTCATTTTTCTTGATCTATAATCATGAAATTTATTCATTCAGATTGCCTATGATAATAATACATCAATTTCTACACTTGGGCAAAAAGATGACCATTTTGCCCTTGTACATTGGCAAAATTACGATTTTACCCCTAGGCTCGTAATTTATTTTTCAACACATCTTCTCATTAAACAAGCCTAGCTAGACATTTATTTCTCTTACAACTACTCAAAATTCCAACTATTTCATGCATTTATGACACAATCTCACTATTTACATTTAAGTCCTACTTAGGTGTTTTCATGCAAACATCTTTCACAAAAGTTGTTTCTCATCTCCCTAACTTTCATTTTCTTCAATAAAAATGCATCAAATAAAACTGATTTCTCTCATGGGAGAACTCTAAGCTTTACACAATATTGCACAGTAGTCCCCTCATTTGAAAGTTTAAGCTTTAGGGGTTTCAAAAGTACAACTATTACTAAGAAAATCATCAAAATCACTTGCTAAAATTGGAGGAGAGCTTGCTAAAAATTTTTGAACTTTCAACCCTCTATTTGCTTGCAAAAATTGGTGGAGAAAGATGATGAGAAAGATGATATTTTTCTCTTTCTTTATTCTAATATTAAACTAGTCAAATTAACCACCAACTCCTACTAACTTTGACTTAATTTTGTCCATCTTTGTCTCCCACATAGCCCATGACCGGCCAAGCAATTAAAAGGGATAGATTTCCCTTTACAATACCTCAATTTAACAATCTATGGCTATTTGATACCCCTACCTTAAAAATAGAACTTTTGCATCTCATGCGATTTAGTCCTTTTTCTCAATTGGTCATGCTATTAGTAAATTTAAGGCACCAAAATTTTTATATAATCATATAGTGACACCACAACACATAAAATAGTACTAAAATAATTCTCCTCTACCTCGGATTAGTGGTCCCGAGACCACTGTTCTGACTAGCCCTAAATTCGGGCTGTTACACTATCTCCTTACTAGTAAGTGATTTAGGTGGTTTAAATTTGATGATTTTTGTATTTTTGGAGTCCCCAAAGATTAAGCTAGCTGATGAGGGGACCAATTTACAATATGGTTGAAAGTCTAGGGACTTGCCATGGGAGTATTTATGATGTTAACAGAGTTTTTTATGGGAGAAAATGAAAGTTAGGGAGATGAGAAACAACTTCTGTGAAAGATGTTTGCGTGAAAGCACCTAAGTAGGACTTAAATGCAAAGAGTGAGATTGTCATAAATGCATGAAATAGTTGGAATTTTGAGTAGTTGTAAGAGAAATAAATGTTCAGCTAGGCTTGTTTAATGAGAAAATGTGTTGAAAAATAAATTACGAGCCTAGGGGAAAAATCTTAATTTTGCCAATGTACAAGAGCAAAATGGTCATTTTTGCCCAAGTGTGGAAATTGATGTATTATGATCATAAATGATCTAAACGAATGAATTTCATTATTTTAAATCAAGAAGAGCATGGAATCAACCTTGACCATGGGAAAGGCAAGGTGATTGAGTAAATCGCCAGTTAACACATTTTGCATCGAGGTAAGTTTAAGTGTAAACAATACAATTTACTTATATACATTGTGCTGCTAATTGGTTTATGACATGATTTAGAACATATATATGATTCAAGTGGATTGAATGTGGTAGTCATTGAATAATTATTGTATGAATGAAGGAATAGTCATATAAAAGTGTAAAGACAACACTTGATGGTGGGCTAAGTGGGATACCACCTTATTGCTTAATTTCGATGGCCTTTGTGCGATACCATCGTCTATTTATCTTTTAGTGGGCTAAGTGCGATACCACCTTATTGCTTATTTACGATGGGCTTTGTGCGATACCATCGTCTACTTATCACTTGGTGGGCTATGTGTGATACCACCGTAACCAACCTTTTGGTGGGCTAAGTGCGTTACCACCCCAATAAAAACTAATGGTGGGCTAAGTATGAAATAATGAAATAAATTGACTTTAAGTAATAGACTAAGAGATTGTGATGTGATGTATATTGTAACATTGTGATGCTAAGTACACTGGAACCTGTCAATGAATGTATGCATTATGCTAGTGATATGGTTGGAATGTGTGAATGGAGGAAATGAGTAAGCATGATCATAAATGTAGATTATTTCTTGCTTAGTATATAAAGCTATGTTGAATACATGTTAAAATGTTATATTGTTTACCTGTAAAATTACTAAGCTTAAAGCTTACTCTCCTTTCTTTCCCTTGTTTTATAGAGCTAAAGAGTCAAGCCGGGATACGTCGATAACCAGGAGTCCGCCCACACTATCTGCTCACCTCGGTATATTTAGACTTAGTGATTTTGTGTATGGCATGTATAGGGGCTAGACTAATTAGATTCTTTTTTTGATTTTTGCCAAAGGTGTATCGGTTCTTGTTAACACAATTATTTTGTAAATTGCCCAGGTTGATGGTTCACCTTATCATTTATGAAATTATGAGTTACTTATGGGAGTTTATATTGAAATCATGAATTGTTTATAAGTATGATGAATAAAATTATGTGGTATGAGCTAGGGGAATGTAAAGAACTTGGGAAATAGCCTCGTTCTCGTCCACATGGGTAGGCACACGGGCGTGTGTGTAGGCCATGTGTGACACACGGTCAGCCCATAGGCGTGCAACCTGGCCGTGTGTCCCCTGCATGTTAGCATTTTAAGTCAGGATAGACCACGGACTAACCACACGGGCGTGTCCAGGCCATGTGAAATTTGTCAGTGTCAACCACGGGTGGAAGACACGGGCATGTCTTGAGGGTACACGGGCATGTCTTATTCCACATGGGCATGTGCCCTAGTCGTGGGACTTTGGCAGAATGATATGGTTTTTAGGCACGGTTTGGGCACATGGGCGTGTGAGACTACACACGGGCGTGTGTGTCTTCTAACACGGGTGTGTACTCCCTATTTAGTTGAGAAAGGAATTTTATAGATCATAAGAGTTTTCGATATAGCCTCGAGATCCCTCGTATGTACGAGTGAGGTCTCGTATGTCAAAAGTGAGGTTGTTGTAATGATTCAGGGAGAGTAGTCGCGTTGAGCCTAAGTGGCGATCAAGTAGTTTTGTACGTAACGCCTCGTGCCCGATTCCGACAGGGATTACAGGTAAGGGATGTTACAGTTACAGTAAAGGATAACATAAGTAAGGAAAATGAATCATATGTTATCCACCAAATTGTTGAATGCGGTAAGGGTAGATATGGAAGCCAACAATGCACTTATGAAAACCTAACGAGAATTAGAGGTAGGTAGGTAATGCGAGAGTTGACATAAGTGTAGGAAAATAAGTGGAGGTAGAATGTCTGATAAGACTATTTCTCTTTAAAGAAAGTCTACTGCGGATACGCTACAATGATAACCATTAGGAAGGAAACGAGCAGCTGATATGGCAAGCTTGTATAGATGCAGGAATGGTAACCTGCTATTTTATGGCATAGAGCAACTTTCGTGCATAGGATAAGAGAGTTCCCAAGTAAGGGCTGGTCTGTGTGGAAGATTACCGGAAGCAATTCCTCTTCTACAAACAACATAGTAAAATAAAAACAAGTTCACTAGAGTGCGAGTTATGCTAAAGGTTAGCACCATATGGAGGTGTCCACGAGTGTGTTACGACTAAAGTATGAAAAGGAAGAGTTTCGTCAAGGACTGATAGCATTCTTGCATCTATATGAGCTTTTCGTCTCAGTAAGGAGATGAGAGAAAAGATGAGGGAAGTAATATCGAGGTATAGTAAGAAGGAGTAGACGTATAGCTAAGTAAGCCATAAGGCAACTAATACTCTGTAGGCAGGGTATATGAAAGAAAATGGATAAGAAGAAGAAAGGATAAGATTTGTTGAATTGGCGAGGTGTCCAAGACACATCCCAATGGTGAGTTTGACTAGTGGAAGGTCGGGTAACTCTCCTCGGTGGAGTCCACCGTCATGACAAGGCAGTTTGTCATGATAGAACTTGAAGTAATTATATTTATATTAATTTTCATTCATTACCCCTATGTAGTAGGGTTGATTTATGATATGATAAAGGAATTCACTTAGTTCGTTTGAACCTATAGGAGTTTGTTTGATGATCACCGAATTGTAAGGATGATCGAGGACTTTGATTAGGGACTAAACCAGATGGAGTGGAGAATGAGGATCACTGATGAATCATGTCATACACATAGGAAGGGGGTACCTTTGGAGGATTTTATCAATAGGAATCATGATGTTACCAGGCAACCTCTTTAGAGTATAGATTCTAAAATAGCTAGCCCTTAGTCAAACTTAAATAGGGTTTTATTCTAAAAAAATTGAATGCTGAGAAATAAAGATTTGGGGACAAAATAGTTAGTGAATAGGGCTCTGAGTTGTAAGAATAATTATTATGAATACTGATTTTATTTTTAGAGTATTTTATTTTACACTATTTTATAGTCGATATATTCGCCAAATTAAGTACATGTCCATTTGTGACACTCCATACCTGGATCCGACAAATGGGTAAGGCATGGGGTGTGACAATTTTAGTGGTATCAGAGCTACAGGTTTAGTCGGTTCTCTATTCTTGAAGATTCGAAGGAAGTACCCCTATGTGCATGGCAATAAAATTGGCTAAAGTCCCTCGAGTCATCAACATTGATAAAAGAATATATGTGATATGTGGACACATGTGGCTAGGGTTGCAAATTAAAAGGTAAGTCCCAATTGTTCAATATAGAAATATATATATACTGTAACACCCCTCACCCGTATTCAACGCCGGAATAGGGTTATAGAGCATTACTATACTTATAACACTTTTAAACATACATTTCATATTCAATTATCAATTCAAACACAATTCAATCATAACCAATCATAGTGTCCCTTAAATGAGCCTACGAGGCCTTAAACATGCATCGAGAGTGGTTCAGGACTAAACCAAAAACTCGAGAAATTTTTTCAACACTTATAAAATTTTTCTCCAAAATATGGGACACACGTCCGTGTGACCAGGCCGTGTGTCTCACACGGCCATCAGACACGCCCGTGTCACATGCCATGTGAACATTCAAATTGGAAGCGCATGGCCGTGTCCCATCCCATGTCCTACCCCGTGTCCCAACAAGGGAGCTTACTGACTTGGGTCACACGGCCAACCACACGCCTGTGTGCCTAGCCCATGTGCCAGGCCATGTGTTAGGCCATGCCAAAGCTATAGGGTATACTGACTTATGCAACCCGGCCAAGTCACACGCCCGTGTGCTAGGCCATGTACAAATTAGGGGGTATACTGACTTGTGCCACACGGTCGATCACATGCCTGGTGTAAGACCATGTGGAGCATACTGACTTCATTTCAATTTCAACACTAGGGGACACACGGCTGTGTAACATGATCATGTGTCACACACGCCCGTGTGGACAACAACAGGCTATTTACAAAGCCATTTTGCCACCCTATTTTGTGCACACTTACACCACCATTCAATGACACCAACACCAAACATAATAGGCATTAATTCACTTCAACCAAGTATCATTTAAACCATTTCAATAACATCAATATACAAGATACACAATATTCCAATTTAACATCTAATTCACACCAAATATCATTTTCTTCAAACATAAAAAATGATCAAACTCAAATGTACATTATTTAGCCTAATTTCACAAGCATACCAATATTCACAAATCATCCATTTAACACTCATAATACCTATTGCCATCAATCATCACAATCAGCTTAATATACACAAGACATAAGCATTTATATATGCACATGATTCAAACATACCAAATATACCAAAATTAAGCCATCACCCATGGCTATATATACAAATCAAAATATAAACATTTACAATGCTAATTCATTTGGCCAACATCATTACCAAAACATAATAATAAATTGTTTGTAGTTCTGTGTTTGGTTTATGAGTATACAAGCCCACACTCGAAGCAATTCATGGTACGATAATAATGAAGAGGGTTGTTAGGTTGAAAGCCAAGAACGTCTAAGATCCATATTGTACAAAACATAATTACTTTTTCGAGAAAGAGTTTATTGATATAAATATCACAAACTGGCTCGATTTTTATTTTTTTAATTTTTGTTGTGACATAAAACCATTTTTAAACTAGATTTTTCCAACAAGGTCTTGAGTTTCTAGATTATCTACATATCATTCCAAGTTCTACCACCCCAACCAGAAAATATTCAGGGCATTTGGTTGTTAGTACTTAGTTTCCAATGAAAGAGGTTGTGTAACACCCCAAACCCGGCCTAGATGTTACAACTGGATCTTTTATGTTACATGAAAAGGGTTGTTGAAAAAAAACTAAACTACGCGTTCGTTAAAAAGTTGAAACTTTAAGTTTAGATATTTGTTTGAAAAGCTAAGCGATTGTTTAGAAAAGTTGTTAGTTGAAAAGGTTGCGCCTCTTTTGAAAATTCTAAGTTTTGTTAGTTATTTTGAAAACAACATGACTTGCTTAATGTTCGATTCTTTAAGAAGTTGTTATTATTTTGAAAACTGATTTTATTCTGAAATCTGAATTTGAATATTTGCGGAAACGTGATAATTTGAAAACATTTTGTTAACACTTTTAAGAAAACACCCGTTTTAAGTAAGCATTTAACAATAGATAATAACGAAAAAGCATGTTTAAAAGGAAAATTAAGTCTAAAGGCCTTATTACAAAACATTCAACCCAAACTAAATAATCTTAAAAATAAATTAAAAGCTAAATTTACTAATGATTGCGCGAAATCTCATATGTATGTGTAACACCCCAAACCCGGCCCATACGTGATGATCAGATCTGGTATGCTACGAGTTGAATGTTGAAAACTTTGCTTGAAGGGTTTTGAAGAATCTCAGTTTATTTTAATCGATTAATCATTAATTGTGATATTTTGAAGAAACTTTAACATTTGCGTTGGGCACATTTGGAAAACCCATATAATTAAGACTTTGGAAATATAGGTTTGTAAGACGTATAGAATAAATAAAGGAAAAAAATGTAAAACGATAACCCAAGTTATAGGGGCCTTATTACAAAAATAATCCCAAATTTAAACTTAAAGAAAAAAAATGGAAATAGTCTATAAAGATAAAAAAAAACTTGATGGTCCCTCGAGTCTGCCTCGGCTCCCATGTCCACGATCTACTGCTCATCTGGAAAGTTGGGAAAAAATAAAAGGGTGAGTCACCAAGACTCAGTGTGCAAATCCTGAAAACACATAAACGCCATGGGCCCACAAACACATTATGGGCCTAGGCCTATTCACAATGGCACAGAATATATATTACATGCAACATGGCCCATCCCAAACCTAAAAGTCCATCCTCTACACACCCCCGTACCAACCATCACATCGTGGGGATTTATACAATCAACCCTCCATCCGTTGCACACCATATCGACAGCTGTGCTGCCTGTCATAAAGACCGATCACTATGTGACCTATGTGGCAAAACCACCGATCGCTATGTGACCTTAATAATATATCGACAGCTGCACTGCCTGTTAGATAGACCAATCACTACATGACCTATGTGGCAAAGCCACCAATCGCCTCGTGACCTACTCCCTTCATCATATGAATCCCATCCCATGCATACATACATGCAAGAATCAAAACATTAAACTATCTAAACAGACCTCATACTTTCACATACTTCGACACACATAGGGAAGTTTCTATGATTATGTACTGGTATCCCTTGCCTACCCTTTTTGGGTATTACGACTGTTCATACAGCCTCAATTTTCAGTTTTTAGCCCATAACATAGACATAGTACAGTTTAGCTAGTGTGATAGAGATCTACACACCTGATTATCGACAGAACAATACTTTCTATGTCGACACTATCAGAAGTCGATACGACTGTTAACTGCCTAAGGTTTTGCTCCAAAGTCAGTCCACAACCTGGCGGCCAATCCCGAACCGCTGACACTGCGCATTTCTTGAACTTTAGGGCTGAAACTACAGATCCAACCCCTTCCTTTGATTTACTGACATTAGGGTACATGAGTGATATTTGGTCACAAGATACTATGATGATTGCTTAACGCAACATTAGGTTAAGGCACGAATAATGAAAAAGAACCCGATTAAACAACATAGGAAGAATTGAACCATTACCTTGAAATCCCGAAAAGAGATTGAGACTCCGAGACTAGCATTTCTGGCTTTTAAATCTAGGCGATCTACCTAAATGCCCAACACGAAATTATACAAAACCATTAAACCATTAGCCTTTTGGCTTTGTCTTCCAAAAATCGAAAGAGAAAGTGAAGAGATAGGAAAATCGGCACTTACCTTAACACAAAGAATTCGACTACCACTTAGAGATTCTGACTTTTGAGAAGATCAGAAGAAAAGATGATAGGAAGAAGTCTATGTAGATTCTGCTTTAGTGAAGAAATTGTCAAAAGGGAATAGGAAGTATTTGGCTATGGGGATGAGAAGGGAGTTCAGAGTTTTGGCTTTTGAAAGAAAAGATGTTGAGAACAATTGGGAGGTTTCGGCTTTTGAAAGAAAAAAGAAAAAGAAATGAGAACAGAATAATGGACTTTCGGCTTTTGCATAAAAGTGAGGATGAGATAATGGAAAAAGAAAATAGGGACCAAATACCGGAATTGAAGAGATATCCCCTCTATTTAAAGAGAATTTCAGCACCCTCTTAGAGTTGGAAATTCGGCCACCACTGTGCTTAGCAGATAAATCTTAAACTTCCTCCCCTATCTTTATCCGATCACTCCTTCAAAAGAGGCCTAGATAGCACCACCTCTTCCTCCCATTATCAGCACATTATCCACATATTATTATCCTCCTATTTTCATGCCCCTATGCCGTCCCTCTCTATCTATTTAAAAGTCAGAAATTAGCTAAAATTGTATTAAAAGAATTGAGCTTCAAGTGACTCGAACTTGGGCCCTCTTCATCTGCTAATGACGCCACCCCATGGTTCCATGTAGTACCACTTAACCTTGGGCAACTAGCCCATTTTGGCACTTTAAATGCTGATAACATTTTTAAAGTCCTAACTGAACTGGCTTTCCACTAGTGTGTCCAATAACTAATTCTGTTAAGGCCTTAGCCCAACCTCGAGCCCAATCTGGACCCCTAACTGTAACATCCCCAAACCCAGCCCACAAGCCCTGACCGGATCTGGTATGTCACTGCGGAAAGACGGTTGAAAATCTTTTTGTGACTTTAGAGTAAAACATGAAAAATTGTTAACCTTTCGAAAACCATGTCCATTTAATATTTGTGTGAAAAACTTGATATTATAAAATATCCAAATTAAAACCTTAGAGTATATCTTTTGAATAAAAGTTGCTAAAACAAAATCAACTTCAAATGATAATTCAATGTAATCAGGCCCTAATTAAAATAATACCAAAATAATAGTAAGGCCCTTATTACAACCCAATATTTTAACAAAATACTTAACATTAAAATGTATAAAATAATCCAAATATCCTCTTCTGCATGGGCCACCTTGTGTCCTCTTCGAACCCAGTCCGGCTTTATGCATCACCTGAAAATGTTAAAGGAAAAAGGTGAGTCACCAAGATTCAGTGTGTAACCCTTTTTCCCAGTTTAGCAAAACATCATACACAAATCATAATCAAGTTTAACATGCACAAGTTTCAATATGTACCCAACCTAGCCATCCAAACACCTTTCTCTACCCCGTGTGGTACCAAACCACTGGTGGTGCCAAACCACTGGCGACCCAAAGTCACGAATAATCAATCTGTGGGGCCAACCCACGTGTGATACCAAATCACTGGCGATAATCCCATATCTCAGAAGTGGGGCCAACCCACGGTGGTGGGAAACCACAGGGACAAGTCGCTATGAGGTGCCAAACCTCTGGTGTCCCAAAGATGCAAATGTGATACCAAATCACTGGTGACCGAAGTCACGAATAGTCAAGTTGTGGGGCCAACCCACGTGTGATACCAAATCACTGGCGTCAATCCCATAATATCATCTTTGGGGCCAACCCACTGTGGTGCTAAGCCACTGGGACGAGACGCTATGAGGTGCCAAACCTCTGGTGACCGTAGTCTCGAAATGTGGTACCAAACCACTGGTGTCCGTCGACACGAATATCACTTCCCCCTCCACTCGTTTACTCCCCCATCAATCAATGATATGCATTTAACAGATTTCATGCCAACATGTTTATTTATCAACATCCAACAGATTTATCATCAGCCATATAATATATGCCATATATACCAAATATGTCATGCTTCCCAAAAGCATCATAAAGAAAGCTCAAATCGACAGAGATTACCTGAATCCATGCTTATACCCTTAGGGTATTAAATCCACATCCACATAAACCCGGTTTAGCATACACAACTTATATTAGCACATTAATACACAAATAATAGGAGAACCAGTGCGATAATTACGCACCTTAACACTTGAAGTTCTAAACTCTCGATCCCAACACTATCGCTAAACGAGACTACGGTGATCTGCCTAACCTGCTGCTCGGACACTGGCCCACACTCCGGTGGCCAATCTTGAACCGCTGAGATAGCTCTTTTCATGAACTTTGAAATAGGGACTTTCTCTTGCCCACCTTGACGGGTGTTGCCTCCATCAAAACGCTTAATCAGATCAAACGGTTAAACCTTCATAAATCCCAGTCATAAATCTAAGCGTTGAATCTTACTAAATATTGCTTACCTCAACTGATCGAATCCCGATTGCTACTAAATGCTTCTGTTGATTTTCCCCTTACTTGCTTAACCAACCCGAAATTGCCACTTACCCCAAAAAGGCTGTCGAAAACCCTTATGAAATCAAGCCTTAAAAGATCCTTAGCGTTTTCTTCCCTTGGCTACACACAAAAGAAATACCATATTAAGACCATAAAACATTCTACCAACTCCAAACACCACGACCACCCTTTGATTTGCACCCACAAGAGAAAGAACAAACCGAATACTAGGGAAGAGCTTACTTACCACCCCAATCTTGCGAGAGGCGAGAGAGAGGGTACTTGGCGGCCTCAAGAATCGGCTTAAGGAAGATGACAAGAGAAGGACGGAGTTTCAACTAAGAGTGCTTTCGACTTAGATGAGAATAGGAAAAGAAAGGGAATAATAATGGGGCTTACAGAGGTTCAGCTATTGATAGGAAAAGAAGAAAACAAAAGGCGCTTAAAGGTGAAACGGATTCGCAAGAACAAATAGAAGTAGTGAAGAATGAAGAAAAAGTGAAGGTTTTAGGAGCAAAGAGCTAAAATTCGGCAACAAGGAAGCTCACACCCTTTAAATAGAATTTGGCTACTCCTCCAAACCCTTCATGGCCGAAAATGTCAACAAGAAGACCCCTTAGTCATCCCACTCCTATACCTCTCTCCCAATCCCTTGATTCCCTCCTAAAAACGCTCTACACCAACCTTTCAAACAAATTGAAAATAAAACCAACCCAAGCCTTCTCTTAGCCACTCATTTAAAATGATTTGAACAAGTAAAAATCCTCCTTTTAAGTGCCTTGGCCGAATCCAACACTCCCTTGCTCATGGACGCAAAAACAAACCAAAATCTCGCCCTTGCAGCTCGAACCTGAGACCCCTTAGCACCCTTGAGGCATCACTTCTCCATGCCTTATGTGGCGCCTCCTTGCCACTCTTCCAAAGCAATTCTTGAGTCTAAACCTCCCAAATATTTCTCTTAAGACCCCAATAGCCAAGCTCCCCTTCTTAACACTAAAAATCAAAAATTTCCTAAGGCCTCTCTTACTTTCTAGGCTTCTCCAAACCGCTTAAAACTCGTCCAAACATACAATAAACCTACCATCACTTGAGTTATGCATTAAATGCATAACCCCTAGATCCTGGGTGTTACAATTCTACCCTCCTTAAAAATAATTTCGTCCTCAGAATTACTTGGCTAAACTAACGGTCATACATCCTAATTTCCCACACTACGCTATAGCTGCGCACTCTGATCTCCAAGAGCTAACATATCTTCTAGACACAGTTTCTAAGTCTACACCCCAGGTTCAATATAACAACTGCCACTACAGCAACCAAAATAATAAAGAAATTCCAAACATACGAAACTTACCCGCTGCCACATCTGGCACATCATTATCCTCTCTCCAACGAACTACAAATACCAGACCTGGCTGCCTTGCCTCAATGCTACCATTATCGCGACCTACTGTTCCACGACCTCGGCAGAACCATTCCCTCCATGGTTCGGACCATGAACCCTTGTCGCCTGTTGACCACCTCTGCCCGACTACACACAACCTTGACCTACTGTCTGAGTCCTATTCGAATTCTGAGGCTAGTCCTTAACCAGATGAGACTTTGACTTGCACCTGAAGCATTCTCGAACTCGATTCCAGTACTTGCCAACATGATACCTTCCACACTGAGCACACGGACGATCCGGATTCCTAGCAGCTAGCTTAGAAATGCGAACAGGAGTCTGACCCTCGGTCTTTTCTAAAATCTCTCAAATGATTCTGGCGATCCCGAACTCCTCTTATCCCGGTTCCTTTCTCTATCTCTATTTTGCCTCTCAGTCCTTTTGACCTCCTCAGCTATCCGAGCTTTCTCCACTAAAATTGTGATACCACTGACCACACTGGCTTCTGCCACTTGTTCAAGCACCCGCAGCATAGCCTGCGATACTGCGTCGTCTCCTCCTGTCTGATCTTAATGTTCGACCTCAACAACTGGTGATGGCGGCCCATTGCTCTCTGACCCATGGCCAGACCCAACTGGTTTCGATACTGCCATCCTACCTCCACCACGTCCACGAGTATTGCGACCACGGCCCCTAGAACTCATATCTAGCGTCGTGATTTAGTCTATTTAAAAAGTTTTATGCATTAGAAATTTTGTTCCACTGTTTATCCACGAGCAAATTTTATGAATAGAAGTTTCCGGAAGTAGTTCTTTCGATCAATCAAAGTTTCATCTAAGTTCTCTATGCTAATTCAGAGAATTACGCATTCAACACACTATATAGCATTCCTTTGTCTACTCCCAACCCAAGGGTAATTTTGTCATTTTCCTACCGGCGTATTTCGGTAATAAATCAGGGTCACTTTGAAAATAAGTTTTTAATTTAAAGACATTTCAGAATTTACAAAATCTTGGGGGTCATCTTGAAAATTTGTTTTTCAAGTCAGAGGTGTTGCAAAATTTTCAGAAATCGAGGTTGTTTTAGTAATTTTGAAAGTTGTGGGCATTTTCGTAAATTCTCCAAATCAGGATATTTTGATATTTGTAAAGCAGAAGTTTCTGGTATTTTGTACAGTAGAAACATTTTAGTAAGAATCGAGAGTAATATGAAAATTTAGAAACCAAGGGCATTTTGGTAATTTTATCAACCAGGGGTATTTTCGTAAATTTCCATAAACCAGAATATTTTGAAAACTCGAGATTTTAGTATTTTGCAAAGAAAATCATTTTATCAAGAGTTGAGGGTAATACGATAATTTTACAATATAGGGCCATTTTTGTAATTTTGTAGATCAAGAAAACGTCTATCAAAATTAGATTTAGGGTTTCACAAACCAAAGGGTACATTTGAAAATTTTAAAATAGAGGTTTTAAAGCAAGAAGGCCAATCCTTACGGGTTTTAATAATTGGTTTAGCCTATGAACCGATCCTCTTGGTTAAGGTGAGCAGTAGCTACGCACTGTAAGATTTGAGTAAAGAGGAGGTGAGTCGCTCGGATTGCTTAAATACCAAGCTCTTCTTGAATACCACTCCTAGACATGCGTCTGATGGTTGCCACACCTTAACTCGGCGATTAACTTCACGGGTTTGTTTAGTAATCTTTAAGTCTTATGCATATGTTTGAGTAGACTAATCCTAGGGTCCAAAAGCCTTAATATTCTAATCTCGAGCCCAGATAAACCCATAACAATTTATAATAACCAAATCACTTCTAAAGTCCAAGTACTTACGGTGGACTTGGTAGGAGGTACAGTGCCATGCTAGAATAACTGAAAAATTTTATGAAAACCCAAATCTTTGGAAAGCCTATAAAAAATGTTTTAGGCCCAAAACCCTCAAAGTCGAGTTTTGAGCAAGGCTCGATACCAATTTGTAACATCCCAAACCCAGCCCACAAGCCACAATAGGATCCGGTATGTCTTTGCGGAAAGGCGGTTGAAAATCTTTTGTGACTTTAGAGTAAAACATGAAAAATTGTTAACCTTTGAAAACCATGTCCATTTAATATTTTTGTGAAAAACTTGATATTATAAAATATCCAAATTAAAACCTTAGAGTATATCTTTTGAATAAAAGTTGCTAAAACAAAATCAACTTCAAATGATAATTCAATGTAATCAGGCCCTAATTAAAATAATACCAAAATAATAGTAAGGCCCTTATTACAACCCAATATTTTAACAAAATACTTAACATTAAAATGTATAAAATAATCCAAATATCCTCTTGCATGGGCCACCTTGTGTCCTCTACGAACCCGGTAAAACTACGCATCATCGAAAATGTTAAAGGAAAATGGTGAGTCACCAAGACTCGATATGTAACCCTTTTTCCCGGTTTAGCAAAACATCATACACAAATCATAATCAAGTTTAACATGCACAAGTTTCAATATGCACCCAACCTAGCCATCCAAACACCTTTCTCTACCCCGTGTGGTACCAAACCACTGGTGGTGCCAAACCACTAGTGACCCAAAGTCACGAATAATCCATCTGTAGGGCCAACCCACGTGTGATACCAAATCACTGGCGACAATCCCATATCTCAAAAGTGGGGCCAACCCACGGCGGTGGGAAACCACAGGAACAAGTCGCTATGAGGTGCCAAACCTCTGGTGTCCCAAAGACACAAATGTGATACCAAATCACTGGTGACCGAAGTCACGAATAGTCAAGTTATGGGGCCAACCCACGCGTGATACCAAATCACTGGCGTCAATCCCATAATATCATCGTGGGGCCAACCCATCGTGGTGCTAAGCCCTTTGGGACGAGGCGCTATGAGGTGCCAAACCTCTGGAGGTGCCAAACCTCTGGTGACCGTAGTCACGAAATGTGGTACCAAACCACTGGTGTCCGTCGACACGAATATCACTTCCCCCTCCACTCATTTAATCCCCCATCAATCAATGATATGCATTTAACAGATTTCATGCCAATATGTTTATTTATCAACATCCAACAGATTTATCATCAACCATATAATATATGCCATATATACCAAATATGTCATGCTTCCCAAAAGCATCATAAAGAAAGCTCAAATCGAGATTACACGAATCCATGCTTATACCCTTAGGGTATTAAATCCACATCCGCATAAACCGGTTTAGCATACACAACTTATATTAGCACATTAATACACAAATAACAGGAGAACCAGTGCGATAATTACGCACCTTAACACCTGAAGTTCTAAGCTCTCGATCCCAACACTATCGCTAAACGAGACTATGGCGATCTGCCTAACTTTCTTTGCTTCTCGATTTGGCCCACACCCGGTGGCCAATCTTGAACCGCTGAGACAGCTCTTTTCTTGAACTTTGGAATAGGGACTTTCTCTTGCCCACCTTGGTAGTAGTTGCCTCCATCAAAACGCTTAATCGGTTCAAGCGGTTAAACCTTCATAAATCCTATCATAAATCTAAGCGTTGAATCTTACTAAATATTACTTACCTCATCTGATCGAATCCCGATTGCTACTAAATGCTTCTATCGATTTTCCCCTTACTTGCTTAACCAACCGAAAATTGCCACTTACCCCAAAAAGGTCGTCGAAAACCCTTATGAAATCAAGCCTCAAAGATCCTTAGCATTTCCTTCCATTGGCTACACACGAAAGAAATACCATATTAAGGCCATAAAACATTGACCAACTCCAAACACACGACCACCTTTTGATTTGGCACCCCACAAGAGAAAGAACAAACCGAATACTAGGGAAGAGCTTACTTACCACCCCAAGCTTGCAGAGATCGAGAGAAAGAGTACTTGATGACCTCAAGAATCGGCAAGCAAGATGACAAGAGAAGGGACGGGTTTTGGCTAAGAGTGCTTCGACTTAGATGAGAATAGGAAAGGAAAAGGAATAATAATGGGTTTACAGAGGTTCGACTATTGATAGGAAAAGAAGAAAACAAAAGCTGCTTAAAGGAGAAAGCAGTTAGCAAGAACAAATAGAAGTAGTGAAGAATGAAGAAAAGTGAAGGTTTTAGGAGCAAAGAGCTAAAATTCGCAACAAGGAGCTCACACCCTTTAAATAGAATTTGGCTACTCCTCCAAACCCTTCATGGCCAAAAATGTCAACAAGAAGACCCTTAGCAGTCCCACTCCTATACCTCTCTCCTAATCCCTTGATTCCCTCCTAAAACGCCTACACCAACCTTTCAAACAAATTCAAAATAAAACCAACCCAAGCCTTCTCTTAGCCACTCATTTAAAATGATTTGAACAAGTCAAAATCCTCCTTTTAAGTGCCTTGGCTGAATCCAACACTCCCCCCTGCTCATGACACAAAAACAAACCAAAATGCTGCCCTTGCAGCTCGAACCTGAGACCCCTTAGCACCCTTGAGGCGTCACTTCTCCATGCCTTATGTGGCACCTCATTGCCACTCTTCCGAAGCAATTCTTGAGTCTAAACCTCCCAAATATTTCTCTTAAGACCCTAATAGCCAAGCTCCCCTTCTTAACATTAAAAATCCAAAAATTTCCTAAGGCCTCTCTTACCTTCTAGGCTTCTCCAAACCCCTTAAAACTCGTCCAAACATACAATAAACCTACCATCACTTGAGTTATGCATTAAATGCATAACCCCTAGATCCCGGGTGTTACACTAACACTCTAATTAATACATTACACATAACCACACATTAAACGCATAGGCCCATTATTTAGAATGTTACAGTTCTACCCCCTTAAAGAAATTTTAGCCTCGAAATTACCTGATCAGAACAGATGGGGGTACTGCTACCGCATCGTCTCTTCTGGTTCCCATGTAGCCTCCTCAGAACTATGATTCCGCCATAAAACCTTAAGCAATGGAACTGTCTTCCTTCGTAGCACTTTGACATCACGATCCAGGATTTCTATCAGTTCCTCTTCAAACGATAGGTCAGGTCTCACCTCGATTTCTTCCACATGAGACAGATCCAAACGGTAATGTCTTAACATAGATACGTGGAATACATTATGAATCTGGCTTAGCTAAGAAGGTAGCTCTAGCTGATAGGCTACTAGCCCTACTCGTTTCAACACCCGATAAGGCTCGATAAATCTGGGACTTAATTTACCCTTCCGTCCAAACCTCAGTACTTTCTTCCATGGTGACACCTTCAAGAATACCTTGTCACCCACTGCAAACTCTATGTCCTTACGCTTCAAGTTTGCATAGGACTTCAAGATCTAACGTTCCCTTAATTCCGTCCAACAGGTAGGAGTACGACACTTCTGCCCGTATAATGCTGTATAGGGCGCCATCTGAATACTAGACTGGTAGCTGTTGTTGTATGCAAATTCTACCGACGGTAAAAACTCTTCCCAACTACCTCTAAAATCTATGACACATCCCCTCAACATGTCCTCTAAGATCTGAATCACCCGCTCAGACTGTCCATCAGTTTGAGGATGAAACGCTGTATTGAAATCCAACTTCGTGACCAATGATTGATTCAAAGCCTTCCAGAACCGCGATGTGAACCTTGGGTCCCTGTCTGATATGATTGATACTAGTACCCCATGCAATCTCACTACCTCCGCTACATATAGCTTAGCCAATTTCTACAAAGAGTAATCAACCCGTACTGGTATGAAATGAGCAAACTTCGTCAAGCGATCAACAATTACCCAGATTGACTCTTTCTTAGTAGGCATGAGGGGTAGCCCACTAACAAAGTCCATTGTGATCATTTCCCACTTCCATTATGGAATCTTTACTGGCTGCAATAACCCCGATAGTAACTGATGCTCTGCCTTTACCTGCTAACAGGTCAAACACTTACTCACTAATTCAGTTACCTCACGCTTCAAGCCCAGCTACCAAAACTGATCCCACAAATCCCGATACATCTTACCCCCTCTAGGGTGCATAGTGTATGAACTTCCATGTGCTTCTTGCAAAATCATATGCCTCAATCCCGGATCCTTTGGCATGTAAACTCTCCCTTGAAAACATAACAGTCCTTCCTCATTCATACTGAAGTCCGTCGATCCATCACTTGATCCTACATGAAACTTCTCCTTTAGCAACTCATCGATCTACTGCTTCTCCATAGCCTGATTGACCCTAAGCTGATGGTATCCTAATCTCAAATCTATCTTTGAGAACACTGACGCCCCTTTCAGTTGATCGAACAAGTCATCAATCCTTGGCAACGGATACTTATTCTTGATAGTCAACTTCTTCAGCTGACAGTAGTCAATAAATATACGCATTGATCCATCCTTCTTCTTAACAAACAACACTAGCGCTCCCCAAGGTGACACACTTGGTTAAATAAATCCTTTATCTAACAACTCTTGTATTTGTGCTTTCAACTCTACTAGCTCCTTTTGCGCCATCCTATATGGAGCGATAGACACTGGTGCTGTTCCCGTAAGAAAATCGATACCAAACTCCATTTTATGATTCGGAGGTAATCCCGGAAGCTCTTCTGGAAAACATCAGGAAATTCCTTCACCATTTTAATGTCTCCAACAATTAGGTCCCTGGCTTCCAGAGCCCGAACAGACATTAAAACTACCTCGCATCCTTTTCTCACCATCTTTCTACGCTTAGGGAAGTCACTACATTCAATAAATAATTCCCCCTTTCTCCTATCACTAACACTTTTCCACTCTCCGGGGTTTTTAACACCATACACTTGGCTGCACAATCTAAATTAGCTTGATACTTCACCAGCCAATCCAAGCCCAATATTAAGTCAAACGCCCCGAACGGTAATTCCATCAGATCCGTCCAGAAAACTATTCCATGAACTTCTAGGGGTACCTCCCGATAGATTTTATCTACTACCACGGATTGTCCTAATGGGCTAATTACAGTCATCGCCCTAGGGGTAATCTCAAAATTTAAACTTAAAGTTCCAGACACACTACTAGCGACATATGAATGTGTTGACCCAATGTCAATTAATGCAGTGTAAGGCAAACCAAATATTAAAAACGTTTCAATTATAACATCCAGTGCATCACCCTCCTCTCGATGTCTGACAGCATAGACTAACCCTGGCTGTCTCGCCTCAGCATTTTCGGTCCCTCGGCCTGGTGCTCCACGGTCTCGACTGAAACTGTTACCACCTCTAGCTGGACCACGACCCCTCTGTGGCTGCTGACCTCCTTTGGCTGGCTGAGCATTGTCCTGTCCTGTGGGTCCTACATCGCTTCGTGGCTGTGGACAGTCTTTAATCTGATGGTCTAAAGACCCACACCTAAAGCACTTTCCACTGCTTAGCCAACACTCACCTACATGGAATTTACCACATCGAGCACACTTCTATGTTTGGCTAGCAGCAGCAGGAGGTCTCTCAGCCCGTCTCGGTCCATCCGATCTAGGTCTTTTTTGAGTACTCCCAGTTGTCCCTGATGATTCAAAATTTCTCTTACCTCCACCTCTATCTCTATCCCGGTTTAGTTTTTCCATCCTTCTCACATCCTTAGCTATCTTAGCTTTCTCCGCGAGCACGGCAAATTCCCTCTCCCACTGTGGAGCTATCAAAACATGTAGATTATCCTTCATGCCATCTTCAAATCGAACACACCGTTCATGTTCTGTGGCCACCATCCCTCGAGCATAACGGCTTCAGCGTAAGAATTTCGCTTCAAACGCCGCCACTGACCTACTTCCCTAAACCAGATTCAGGAACGCTCTACGCTGCGCATCCACATAACTCGTTCCAATGTACTTGCTCTGGAACGCCGCTTTGAAGTAATCCCAGGTGATACGGTTAGCCATGGTACCATCCTTAACCGTAAGCCACCATTGATACACTTCGTCCTAGAGAAGGGACACTACTCCTTTCGACTTCTCTTCTCCGTAAATCCAAATCATCCATTATCGTTCAATAGCCTCTAACCAATACTTAGCATTTGACTTGGGGCTACCCCAAAATTTCCTAAACACTTACGCCCCATTAGCTCTAAGTCGCTTGACGACAGATTTACGGGCTCCTATGCCCATGCACCTTGACAACCCTCTCTAAAACCCTCAACATCGCTTGAGATACGCATCATCTTGACCATCGATCTTGGAATTTAGCCTCCACGGTGGTGGTCTTTGGTACCTCATTCCCTGACTCATAACTGGACCCTACCAGTTTCGACACAGTAATCCTACCTCTACCTCGGCCATGCACACCACGTCCTCTAATGCTCATTCTACCGATCCGCATTTATCTGATTAGGAATTTTATGAATTATTAATTTCTTCCACTGATTAATAACGAACAATCTTATGGAAAGTAGTTTTAACAGTACTTCTTTCGAATTCGAACTATATCTACAAGGTTCAGTTCTCAGGCCTATATTTCCTAGCTCTAGAATCCACATACATTCCACCATCACACATCAACATACAAGTAGCATCCATGAACTCACATTCATCACGTAAGGGTATTTTTGTCATTTCACTACCAGGGGTATTTTTTTAATTTTATCCTACAGGGGTATTTTTGTAATTTTCCAAAATAGGGTTTCTTGGTGATTTTACAAAATAGGGGTATTTTGGTAATTTTGTAATCCAGGGGTATTTCGATAATTTTGTCAACCGGGGGTATTTCGATAATTTTACAAATCCAGGGTATTTTGGGAAGTTTTCACAAATCAAAGGGATTTCAGAAATTTTACAGAACTGGGGACATAAGTAATTTTTACAAAAATAAGGTGGCTGGTCCCTTTCAGGTTTTAGTTATAAGTTTTGGCTCATCAATAAGCCCTCTCGGTTAGAGTGAACAAACACCACGCACCAGGTAGGATTCTAAAAAAGAGGAGGTGAGCCGCTAGGGCCGCTTAAATATCAAGCTCTTCCTGGATCCAATCCTAGACATGCGTATGCCTGTTACCATACCCTAACCCTGTGACTTGTTCACAGACATGTTTAATTAGAGATTAAGTCTTATGAGATTTAAGAGTTGTTCAAAACTAGGCCTAAGGTTCATAAATTCTAGTATACTTGTATCCTATAAAGCCCATCAAGCCCAACATGCACATCACATAGTGAGTTTAGAATACTTACCTGCGTGGATCGGGTGTCGGTAGACTCAAAGGCCATATCTCAACTGAACTTTTCTTAACATACATCACTTTTATAAATCACTACTGGACCCATTTCACAGCCCGAGTTTTGAATTGGGCTCTGATACCAAATTGTAACACCCTAAATCTGGCCCATACGTCATGACCAGATCTGGTATGCTACGGGTTGAATGTTGAAAAATTTACTTGCAGGGTTTTGAAGAATCTCAGTTTATTGTAACCGATTAATTATTAATTGCGATATTTTGAAGAAACTTTAACATTTGCGTTAGACACATTTGGAAAACCCATTTAGTTTCACTTTATAATTAAGACTTTGGAAATATAGGTTTGTAAGACGTATAGAATAAATAATGAAAAAAAATGTAAAACGATAACCTAAGTTATAGGGGCCTTATTACAAAAATAATCCCAAATTTAAACTTAAAGAAAAAAATAGAAATAGTCTATAAAGATAAAAATAAAAAACTTGATGGCCCCTCGAGTCCGCCTCGGCTCCCATGTCCACGATCTACTGCTCATCTAGAAAGTTGGGAAAAAATAAAAGGGTGAGTCACCAAGACTCAGTGCGCAAATCACGAAAACACATAAACGCCTTGGGCCCACAAACACATTATGGGCTTAAGCCAATTCACAATGGCACAAAATATATATTACATGCAACATGGCCCATCCCAAACCTAAAAGTCCATCCTCTACACACCCCCGTACCAACCATCACACCGTGGAGATTTCTATAATCAACCCTCCATCCGCTACACACCATATCAACAACTGTGCTACCTGTCATAAAGACCGATCACTATGTGACCTATGTGGCAAAACCACCGATCGCTATGCGACCTAAATAATATATCGACAGCTGCGCTGCCTGTCATAAAGATCGATCACTATGTGACCTATGTGGCAAAGCCACCGAGCGCCTCGCGACCTGCTCCACTTCATCATATCAATCCCATCTCATGCATACATACATGCAAGAATCAGAACATTAAACTATCTAAACAGATCACATACTTTTACATACTTTGATACACATAGGGAAGTTTCTATGATTACGTACCTAGCATCCCTTGCCTACCCTTTTTGGGTATTACGACTGTTCATACAACCTCAATTTCTGGCTTTTAGCCCATAACATATACATTGTACAGTTTAACTAGTGTGATAGAGATCTACACACCTGATTACCGGAAAGACAGTACTTTTTATGTCAAAACTATCAGAAGTCGATATGACTGCTAACTACCTAAGGTTTTACTTTGAAGCCGGTCCACAACCCGGCGGCCAATCTTGAACCGCTTACACCGCGCGTTTCTTGAACATTGGGGCTAAAACTATAGTCCAACCCCTTTCTTTGATTTGCTGACATTCGAGTCCATGAGTGATCTTTGGTCAGAAGATACTATGATGATTGCTTAATGCAACATTAGGTTACTGCACAAATAATGAAATAGAACTCGATTAAACAACATAGGAAGAATTGAACCCTTACCTTGAAATCTCGAAAAAAGATTGAGACTCTGAGGCTAGTGTTTTCAGATTTTAAATCTAGGCGATATACCTAAATGCCCAACATGAAATGTAACATCCTAAATTATTGGGCCTATACGTTTAGTGGATGGATATGTTTAATGTTTTAATCTGAGTGTTAGGGGTTTAAATTGGGCCCAAGATTGGGTCGAAGCCTTGGTTAAAATTCCTGTTTGGGTACCATGGGGTTTAAAAGATGGTATCGGTGCTTTAGGTTGCAAAATGGGCTTGTTGCCTAGTCATATGTGGTGTTGCAGAGGAGTTATAGGGTGGCGCCAATAGTAGGAGGTGAGGCCCAAGTTTTGGCCGTAAGGAGCCCATGTCTTTAGGCCATTTTCAGCACTTAAAAGGAGCAAGGAGGGGACGACAATGAGGCTTAATTTTAGGAGGGATTTAATGATTGGGATAATGTAGATATTATACTAATAATAGAAGGGAGAGGTGGTGTTATTTAGGCCTCTTCTAAAGGTATGAATAGATTACGATAAAGGAGAAAAGATAGAAGCTATCCACTGAGTGCAGTGTTGGCCGAAATTTCACCTCCTAGAGGGGCAAAGAAAATGGTTCCTTTATGGGAAAGAAGTGCGAAAATTTCCCCTACTATTTGATTAATTGTTAGTTATCAAGAAGGGCACTTTCGGGTTTTGATAAGTAAGTGCCGAAATTCTCTATAAATAGGGGTGGTACCTCTTCAATTCCAGCATTTGAACCCTATTCTTTTCCTCATTCTCTGTGCCGAAACTCTCAGTTAGTCTCTGTAATTTCTTTTCTTTTGATTTCTTCAAAAGCTGAAACCTCTCACTTCACTTTCTTTTTCCATTCTCTTCCTCTTATGCCAATTTGTCCATAAAATCAGAATCTTCTTGGAGTTACCAATTTCCCTGTGAAGGTAAGAATCGATTTCTTCAGATCTATTCCTTTCTCTTTCGGTTTTTAAGAATCAAAGCCAGGTGGTTATTAAGGTTCGATCTAACGTTTCCACTCTTTTTATGTTCTTATTTTGGGCGACGGCGGGAATTTAAGTAGATCTCTTAGATCTAAAAGCCAAAAACACTGGTCCCTAAATCTCATATCACTTTTTGAAAATTTTAAGGTAAGAGATTCTCTTTAGATTCTCGTTAGATTCGATCGAAATCACAATCTTAACCATATGTTATGATTAATAAGGCCTTTTTGATGGAATCAAATGTCGATCAGGAAAAGGAGGGGACTAGATTTGAAAACCCAATCCCTAACTTTAAGGAACGAGCGATGTCTGCTGTTTGAGATTGGCCACCGGGTTGTGGACCGGCTTCTGAACAGCATCTTAGGCAGATAACAATCGTATCAACTTCTGATAGTGTCGACATAGAGAGTGTCATCTTAATCGCAACCAAGTGTGTAGATTCTTAACACATAAGTTTTGTTGTATTAAATGTATGATATGGGCTAAAAGCCAGAAAGAGAGGCTGTATGAATAGTCGTATTACCTGGAAAGGGTAGGTAAGAGATGCCAGGTACGTAATCATATAAACTTCTCTATGTGTACTGAAGTATGTGAAAGTCTGAGATCTATTTAGATGGCTTAATGTTTTGATTTTTTTGCATGTATGTATGCATGCGATGGGATTGATTGATTTACAGAAAGGAAGTAGGTTGTAAGGCGATCGGTGGCTTTGCCACATAGGTCACATAGTGATCGGTCTTTTTGACAGGCAGCATAGCTGTCAAATACTATTATGTATTACTGAGGTCACATAGCGATCGGTGGCTTTGCCACATAGGTTACATAGTGATCGATATGGTGTGTAGCGGATGGAGGGTTGATTGTAGAAATTCCATGGTGTGATGGTTCGTACGGGGGTGTGTAGAGGATGGACTCTTAGGTTTGGGATGGGCCATGTTGCATGAAACATTCTGTTTCTATTGTGAATGGGCTATGGCCCATAATGTGTTTGTGGGCCTAAGGCTTTTATGTGTTTTCAAGATTTGCACACTTAGTCTTGGTGGCTCACCCTTTTATTTTCCCCACTTTACAGATGAGCAGTAAATCATGGACATGGGAGCCGAGGCGGACTCGAGGGGCCATTAGGATTATTATCTACATAGACTATTTATAGATTTTCATTTGAGTTTTAATTTTTGGGAATATTTTTTTAATAAGGCTTCTATAACTTAGGTTTTTGATTTATTTTTTTATGTTAAGTCTTTATAAACTTATGTTTTTCTCTTTCAAAGTCATAATTATAAAATGATATGATAAATGGGCTTTTTAAACACAATCAACGCAAATGCTTAAAGTTGTTTCACAAATTTCACAATTATTTGATTAAACGGCCATAATAAACTAATATTTTCAAAACCCTACAGAGCTAAGTTTTCAAGTTTCAAATCGTGGCATACCGGATCCGGTAATGACGTATGGGCCGGGTTTAGGGTGTTAATTTTGGTATCAGAGCCTAGTTCAAAACTCGAGCTGTGAAATGGGTCTAGTAGTGATTTGCGAAACTGATGTAAGTTTGAAGAAAGTTCAGTTGAGATATGGCCTTCGAGTCTACCGGCACCCGATCCACGCAGGTAAGTATTCTAACTCTTGATGTGGTTTGTATTGTTGGGCTTGATGGGCTTTATGAGACGTAGATAAGTATGCTAGAGTTTATGGACTTTAGGTTTAGTGTAAACAATTCTTCAAATCTCATAAGACTTAACTTCTAATTAAACCTGTCTGTGAACAAGTCACAGGGTTAGGGTGTGGTAACAGGCATACGCATGTCTAGGGTTGGATCCAGGAAGAGCTTGGTATTTAAGCGGCCCTAGCGGCTCACCTCCTCCTTTCTGGAATCCTACCTGGTGCGTAGTGGTTGTTCACTCTAACCAAGAGTGCTTGTTGACGGGCCAAAACTTATAATTAAAACCCGAAAGGAACCAGCCACCTTATTTTTGTAAAATTATCCCTAGATTTGTAAAAATTTCTAAAATACCCTTGATTTGTGAAAACTTCTCAAAAGTACCCTAGATTTGTAAAAAAATTACCAAAATTTGTAAAATTACTGAAATACCCCTAGTTGACAAAATTACCGAAATACCCCGAGTTACAAAATTACCAAAATACCCCTGATTTGTAAAATCACCAAGAAACCTTATTTTGGAAAATTACAAAAATACCCTTGTAGGATAAAATTACGAAAATACCCTGGGTAGTGAAATGACGAAAATACCCCTAGGTGATGAATGTAAGTTCATGGATGTTGTTTGTATGTTGATGTGTGATGGATGTTGTATGTATGTGTATTCTAAAACTAGGAAATATAGACTTGAGAACTGAACTTTGTAGATAGAATTCAAATTCGAAAGAACTACTGTTAAAACTACTTTCCACAAGTTTATCCGTTATTAATCAGTGGAAGAAAGTATTAATTCATAAAATTTTTAATCAGATAAATCGCGAACGGTAGAATGAGCATGAGGGGACGTGGTGTGCATGGCCAAGGTAGAGGTAGGATTGCTGTGTCAGAATCCGTAGGGTCTGGTCACGAGTCAGGAAATGAGGTACCAGTGCCACCAGCTATGGAGGCAGAATTTCAAGATCAGACGGTCGGGGATGATGCTGTATCTCAGGCTATGTTAAGGGTTTTGGAGAGAGTTGCTGGGGTAGGCATGGGCACAGGAGCCAAAAGTCTGTGCGGGAGCGACTCAGAGCCAATGGGGTAGAGGTGTTTAAGGGAATTTCTGGTGTAGCTCCTAGCACAGCGGAGTATTGGTTGGAAGCAATGGGCGTATAATGGATGATCTTGACTTCACCAAGAGGAGAAGTGAAGGAGTGGTGTCTCCTCCGGACGAAGCGTATCAATGGTGGCTTATGGTTAAGGATGGTACCGTAGCTAACCGTATCACCTGTGATTACTTCAGACCGGCGTTCCAAAGTAAATACATTGGGACAAGCTATGTGGAGCGCAGCGCAGAGCATTCCCGAATCTGGTTCAGGGAAGTAGGTCAGTAGCGGCGTATGAAGCAGAATTCTTAAGCCTTAGTCGTTATTCTCAAGGGATGGTGGCCACGAAACATGAACGGTGTGTTCGATTTGAAGATTTCTTGAAGGATGATTTACGTGTGGTGATAGCTCCACAACAAGAGTGAGAATTTACTGTGCTTGTGGAGAAAGCTAAGATAGCTGAAGAGGTGAAACAGATGGAAAAGCTAAACCAGGATAGAGATAATGGTAGAGGTAAGAGAAATTTTGGATCGACAAGGGTAGCTAGGCGTACTCAGAAAAGACCTAGGTCGGATGGGCCGAACTGGGTGGAAAGACCAGCTGCTAATCAAACATGGAGGTGTGCTCGTTGCGATAAATTCCATGTAGGTGAGTGTTGGTCAGGCAGTGGGAAGTGCTTTAGGTGTAGATCTATGGACCATCAGATTAGGGACTGCCTTAGCCACGGGATGAGATAGGAACCGCAGGATAGGGAAATGCTCAGCCGGGTAGAAGAGGTCAGCAGCCGCAGAGAGGTCGTGGTCCAGCCAGAGGTAGTAATGGTTTCATTCGGGGTCATGGAGCACCAGACTAAGGGGCAAGAAACACTAAGGCGAGACAGTCGGGGTTGGTATATGCTACCAAACATCAAGAGGGGGCTGATGCATCGAATGTTATAATCGGTACGTTTTTAATTTTTGGATTGCCTTATACTGCATTGATTGATATTGGGTCGACACACTCATATGTTGCTAGTAGTGTGTCTGGAACTTTAAGTTTAGATTCCAAAATTACCCCTAGGATAATGATATTAATTAGCCCATTAGGACAATTTGTGGTAGTAGATAAACTTTTTCAGGAGGTACCCTTAGAAGTTCAAGGAATAGTTCTCCTGACAGATCTGATGGAATTACCATTCGGGGAATTTGATTTAATTTTAGGCATGGACTGGCTGGTGAATCACCAAGCCAATTTAGACTGTGCAGCCAAGCGAATGCTATTAAAAACCCCCAAGGGTGATGAAGTGTTGGTGATAGGAGAAAGGGGGAACTGTTTGTCGAATGCAGTAACTGCTCTAAGAGCAGAAAGGATGGTGAGAAAAGGGTGCGAGGCAGTTTTGATGTTTGTTTGGGCTTTGGAAGCCAATGACCTAGTTATTGGGGATGTTAGGATGGTAAAGGAATTTCCTGATGTTTTCCCAGAAGAGCTTCCGGGATTACCCCAGATCGAGAAGTGGAGTTTGGAATTGATCTTCTTCCGGGAACAGCACCAGTATCTATTACTCTATACAGAATGGCGCGAAAGGAGTTGGTGGAATTGAAAGCGAAAATACAAGAGTTGTTGGATAAAGGATTTATTCGACCAAGTGCGTCACCTTGGGAAGCGCCGGTGTTATTTGTTAAGAAGAAGAGTGGATCAATGCGTATGTGCATTGACTATCGTCAGCTGAATAAGTTAACAGTCAAGAACAAATACCCGTTGCTGAGGATCGATGACTAGTTCGATCAGTTGAAGGGGGCCTCAGTCTTTTCGAAGATAGATCTGAGGTCAGGGTACCATCAGCTTAAGGTCAAAGAGGTAGACATTCATAAGACGGCTTTTAGGACTCGCTATAGACATTACGAGTTCATGGTGATGCCATTTGGGTTGACTAACGCACCAGCAGCATTTATGGATATGATGAACCGAGTGTTCCAACCCTATTTGGATCGGTTTGTCGTGATATTCATAGATGACATCCTGGTTTATTCAAGATCGGAGGAGGAGCACGATTCATATCTGCGAGTGGTTTTGTAGATTCTGAGGGAGAAGTAGTTGCATGCCAAATTCTGTAAGTATGAATTTTGGCTGAAAGAAGTTACTTTTCTAGGACACGTTGTGTCAGCAGAGGGGATTAGGGTGGACCCTCGAAAAATTGAAGCGGTGTTGGATTAGAAGCCACCTAGATCTGTGGCAGAAATTTAGAGTTTTCTTGGTCTAGCCGGGTACTACCGAAGGTTTGTTGAAGGATTTTCTTCGATTGCGGCACCACTGACTAAGTTATTGTCGAAAGGAGTTCCATTTATTTGGTCTAATAAGCAGCAAGAAGGTTTTGAGAAGTTGAAAAGGATATTAACGGAGGCTTCGGTGCTGATTCAACCGGAGGCTAGAAAGGAGTTCGTGATTTACTGTGCTGCTTCCCACACGGGATTAGGATGTGTGTTGATGCAAGATGGAAAGGTTGTTGCATACACATATTGGAAATTAAGACTGTACGAAGCAAATTATCCCACCCATGATTTAGAGTTAGCGACGGTGGTTTTTGCCTTGAAGATTTGGAGACACTACCTGTACGGGGAGAAATCTGTTATTTATACCGACCATAAAAGTCTAAAATACCTTTTGACCCAGAAGGAGTTGAATCTAAGGCAGAGAAGGTGGATCGAGTTGTTAAAGGATTATGATTGCTCGATCGAGTATCATCCAGGTAGGGCTAATATGGTGGCAGATGCCTTAAGTCGTAAGGTAATCACTGACTTGAGAGCAATGTTTGCTCACCTTAGTTTATACGACGATGGGAGTTTATTGGCTGAACTTTAGGTGAAACTCGCATGGGTCAGTCAGGTTAAGGAGAAGCATCAGACTGATGAGTTGCTAAATGAGAAGTTTTCGGTAGGAGCAAGTGATGAATCGACGAAATTTAGTGTGAATGAAGAAGGGCTATTTTGTTTTTAAGGGAGAGTGTGCATGTCGAAAGATCCTGAATTGAGACATAGGATTCTACAAGAAGGGCATGGTAGTCCATACGTTATGCACCCTAGAGGGAGTAAGATGTATCGAGACTTACTAGAAAAGTTTTGGTGGCCAGGCTTAAAATGGGAGGTGATCGAGTTAGTGGGGAAGTGTTTGACCTGTCAGCAGGTAAAGGCAGAACATCAGTTACCATCGAGGATGTTGCAGCCGGTAAAGATTCCACAGTTGAAGTGGGAAAGGATCACAATGGAATTTGTTAGTGGGCTACCTCTCACGCCTACTAAGAAAGATTCAGTTTGGGTGATTGTTGATCGCTTGACAAAGTCTACTCATTTCATACCGATACGAGTTGATTACTCTTTATTGAAATTGGCTAAGCTATACATAGCGGAGGTGGTAAGGTTGTATAGAGTACCAGTGTCAATCATATCGGACAGAGACCCTAGGTTCACATCACGATTTTGGAAAGCATTGCATCAAGCGTTGGGTACGAAGTTGGATTTTAATATGGCGTTCCATCCTCAGACTGATGGATAGTCTGAGCGGGTGATTCAGATCTTGGAGGACATGTTAAAGGGCTGTGTCATTGATTTCAGAGGTAGGTAGGAGGAGTTTTTTCTGTTGGCGGAGTTTGTGTATAACAACAGCTACAAGGCTAGTATTCAGATGGTGCCCTATGAAGCATTGTACGGGCGAAAGTGTCGTACTCCTACCTGTTGGAAGGAATTAGGGGAACGTCAGATTTTGGGTCCGGACTTGGTCACCGAGACGGAGGAGATGGTTGAAATAATTCGGGCTCGACTAAAGGAAGCCTCGGACAGTCAAAAGTCTTATACTGATTTGAAGCATAAGGACATAGAGTTTGCAGTGGGTGACAAGGTGTTCTTGAAGGTGTCGGCATGGAAGAAAGTGCTAAGATTTGGATGGAAAGGTAAATTAAGTCCCAGATTCATCGGACCTCAGTGGGTGTTGAAACGAGTGGGACTGGTAGCCTATCATCTTGAGCTACCTATTGAGTTGAATCAGATCCATGATGTATTTCACGTCTCTTTGTTAAGACGTTATCGTTTAGATCCATCCCATGTGGTGTCAGTAGAGGAAATCGAAGTAAGACTTGATCTATCCTTTGAAGAGGAATTGATGGAGATCTTGGATCGTGATGTGAAGGTTTTTCGTAGGAAAACGGTACCATTGGTTAAAGTTCTATGGCAGAATCATGATTCTGAGGAGGCTACTTGGGAACCGGAGGAAGCAATATCCTCATCTCTTCTGATCAGGTAATTTCGAGGCCAAATTTTTTTTAGGGGGTAGAATTGTAACATTCTGAATTATTGGGCCTATGCGTTTAGTGGGTGGATATGTTTAATGTGTTAATTTGAGTGTTAGGGTTTAAATTGGGCCTAGGATTGGGCCGAAGCCTTGGTTAAAATTCCTGTTTGGGTACCATGGGGTTTAAAAGATGGTATTGGTGCTTTAGGTTGGAAAATGGGCTTGTGGCCTAGTAGTATGTGGTGTTGCAGAGGAGTTATAGGGTGGCGCCAATAGTAAGAGGTGATGCCCAAGTTTTGGCCGCAAGGAGCCCATGTCTTTGGGCCATTTTCGGCACTTAAAAAGAGCAAAGAGGGGGACGGCAATGAGGCTTAATTTTAGGAGGGATTTAATGATTTGGATAATGTGGATATTGTGCTAATAATAGAAGGCAGAGGTGGTGTTATTTAGGCCTCTTCTAAAGGTATGAATAGATTAAGATAAAGGAGAAAAGATAGGAGCTATTTGCTGAGTGTAGTGTTGGCCGAAATTCCACCTCCTAGAGGGGGAAAGAAATCGGTTCCTTTATGGCAAAGGGGTGCCAAAATTTCCCCTACTATTTAATTAATTGTTAGTTATCAGGAAGGGCACTTTAGGGTTTTGATAAGTAAGTGCCAAAATTCTCTATAAATAGGGGTGGTATCTCTTAAATTTCAGCATTTGAACCCTATTCTTTTCCTCATTCTCTGTGCCAAAACTCTCAGTCATTCTCTGCAATTTCTTTTCTTTTGATTTCTTCAAAAGCTGAAATCTCTCACTTCACTTTCTTTTTCCATTGTTTTCCTTATGTGCTGATTTCTCCATAAAACTGGGATCTTCTTGGAGTTGCTGATTTCCCTGTGAAGGTAAGAACCAATTTCCTCAGATCTATTCCTTTCTCTTTCGGTTTTTGAGAATCAAAGCCAGGTTGCTATTATGGTTCGGTCTAACGTTTCCACTCTTTTCATGTTCTTATTTTGGGTAACTGTGGGAATTGAAGTAGATCTCTTAGATCTGAAAGCCGAAAACACTAGTCCTTGAATCTCATATCACTTTTTGAGAATTTCAAGGTAAGGGATTTTCTTTAGATTCTCATTAGATTCGATATCGAAATCACAATCTTAACCATATGTTATGATTAATAAGGCCTTTTGATGGAATCAAATGTCTATCAGGCAAAGGAGAGGACTAGATCTGAAAACCCAATCCCTAAGTTTAAGAAATGAGCGGTGTCTGCTGTTTGAGATTGGCCACCGGGTTGTGGGCCAGCTTCTGAATAGCATCTTAGGCAGATAGTAGTCGTATTGGCTTCTGATAGTGTCGACATAGAGAGTGTCGTCTTAACCGTAACTAGGTGTGTAGATTCTTAACACATAAGTTTTTTTGTATTAAATGTATGCTATGGGCTAAAAGCCGAAAAGAGAGGCTGTATGAACAATCGTATTACCCAAAAAGGGTAGGCAAGGGATGCCAGGTACGTAATCATAAAAACTTCTCTGTGTGTATTGAAGTATATGAAAGTCTGAGATCTATTTAGATGGCTTAATGTTTTGATTTTTTTGCATGTATGTATGCATGGGATGGGATTGGTTGATTTATGGAAGGGGAGCAGGTCGCGAGGCAATCAGTGGCTTTGCCACATAGGTCACATAGTGATTGGTCTTTATAACAGGCAGCATAGCTTTCGAATACTATAATGTATTACTGAGGTCGCATAGCGATCGGTGGCTTTGCCACATAGGTCACATAGTGATCGATATGGTGTGTAGCGGATCTGGTGATTGTAGAAATCCCACGGTATGATGGTTGAGTGCGGGGTGTGTAGAGGATAGACTCTTAGGTTTGGGATGGGCCATGTTGCATGAAACATTACATTTGCCATTGTGTATGGGCCAAGGCCCATAATGTGTTTATGGGCCCAAGGCTTTTATGTGTTTTCAGATTTGCACACCGAGTCTTGGTGACTCACCCTTTTATTTTCCCCACTTTCTGAGATGAGCGGTAGATCGTGGACATGGGAGCCGAAAGCGGACTCGAGGGCCATCGAGTTATTATCTACATAGACTATTTACGGATTTTCATTTGAGTTTTAATTTTGGGAATATTTTTAATCGGCTTCCATAACTTAGGTTTTCGATTTTTTTTTATGTTAAGTCTTTATAAACTTATGTTTTTCTCTTTGAAAGTCTTAATTATAAAATGAAATGATAAATGGGATTTTCAAACACAATCAATGCAAATGTTTAAAGTTGTTTCACAAATTTCACAATTATTTGTTTAAACGGCCATAATAAACTAAGATTTTCAAAACTCTACAGAGCTAAGTTTTCAAGTTTCAAACCGTGGCATACCAGATCCAGTAATGACGTATGGGCCGGGTTTGGGGTGTTATACGAAATTATACAAAACCATTAAACCATTAGCCTTTTCACTTTGTCTTCCAAAAATCGAAAGAGAAAGTGAAGAGATAGGAAAATCGGCACTCACCTTAACACAAAGAATTCGACTACCCTTTAGAGATTCCAGCTTTTGAGAAGATCAGAAGAAAAGATGATAGGAAGAAGTCTATGTAGATTCAGCTTTAGTGAAGAAATCGAAAAAAGGGAATAGGAAGTATTCGGCTATGGGGATGAGAAGAGAGTTCAGAGTTCCGCCTTTTGAAAGAAAAGATGTTGAGAACAATTTGGAGGTTTTGGCTTTTGAAAGAAAAAAGAAAAAGAAAAGAGAACAGAATAATGGACTTTTGGCTTTTGCATAAAAGTGAGGATGAGAGAATGGAAAAAGAAAATAGGGACCAAATACTGGAGTTGAAGAGATATCCCCTCTATTTAAAGAGAATTTCGGCACCCCCATAGAGTTGGAAATTCGGCCACCACTGTGCTTAGCAGATAACTCCTAAACTTCCTCCCTTACTTTTATCCGATCACTCCTTCAAAAGAGGCCTAGATAGCACCACCTCTTCCTCCCTTTATCAGCACATTATCCATATGTTATTATCCTCCTATTTTCAAGCCCTATCAGTCCCTCTCTATCCATTTAAAAGCCAAAATTAGCTAAAATTGTATTAAAAGAATTGAGCTTCAAGTGACTCGAACTTGGGCCCTCTTCATCTGCTAATGACCCCACCCCATGGTTCCATGTAGCGCCACTTAACCTTGGTCCACAAGCCCATTTTGGTACTTTAAACACTGATAACATTTTTAAAGTCCTAACTAAACTGGCTTTCCACTAGAGTGTCCAATAACTAATTCTGCTAAGGCCTTACCCAACCTCGAGCCCAATCTGGACCCCTAACACTCTAATTAACACATTACACATAACCACACATTAAACGGATAGGCCCATTAATTTAGGATGTTACAGTATGGTCACCACAGAGTCCTCCACGGCTCCAAGTCCTATATCACGGGGGATTACTTGTGAGGTTAAAGAAAAGGGGTGAGTTACAAGAACTCAGTGTGTAATCCCCTATATCGGCATTCACTAGGCTAGAGCCCATAAGACATCAACTTGGGCCAAAGCCCTATAATCATGAACGTGCAATTGAAGTAGTGCAACCCAACCCAGTCTAACCAAGACACCCCCGACCAGCCAATCACACTTGTGGGGATCAAGTCAACCCACCCTGCCGATCACACCAATATCACAGCTAAGAGTCTAATCACAGAATATTTGTGGCTGAGCCATCGAAATCATAATTATGTAAACATATATTTATATTGTGGCAATGCCACCAGGCTATACTGCTTTTCATTCATTAACCCGCCCCATACAATCATGATATAATGCAACATACATATCAACATATAATAGGGTAATGTAAACATACAATTACTATTAGACAACACTGAGGGTAAAACAGTCATTCAACCCATTGAGGGTATTTTGGTAATTTTGCAGCTCAGGGGCATTTTAGTAATTTCGCAACCTAGGGGTATTTCGATAATTTTGCAACCCAGGGGCATTTCGGTAATTTTCTCTTTAATGGCCTTTTCAAAGGCCTATTGTTGCCTCGCGCGACTCAGGACCCCTTTTGGGTCTTTATAGCACTATTGGGCCTAAAACCCATTTTAGGCCCAAACGGGCCCACACGCTCGTGTGGCCCAAAATGCATGGTTTTGCAAACAGATTTGTAGATTTCATATTTGGGCCTATCATTTGTTACAAATTTAGCAGCTTTGCCCAAGTGGGCCGGTTAGTCCGTTAGGCCCATTTAGTCTTGATTCGACCGTCGGACTGTTCTGACCTCGATATTGAGAGTGTTCGTGACACTCTCAACAACTTAGTGTCACGATTTATATCTCGATTTACCACTACGAGCTTTCGTACAATTGAGTAGTCACCACTACAGCTTTTTAGATTTTGGCCGTTTCACATATCAACACAAGAAACCATTGAAGTGGGTGTGAGATTACACACCTGATAACAAGTGTAGATTGAATCCTCGGGATTACACACCTATAAATCCATATACTGTAACCATTAGTCTCAAACAAAATATGACATATCCTGTAGGTTGAAAACGACAACACATCACACTACTTACCAAGAATGACGGCAATTCTTTGCTATGCTAGAACATTTGATTACTCCCTTCAACTACGAAATTGAGTCCCGACCGCTTCTAGAACCTGAATGTTGAATGAATAGAGATGAAGGTAAGATCGATCCGTACTAAAATGGACTATTGTTTGCCTCCATGATGAACTCTCGATTAGCAAGGTACCACAAGATCAAAAATTGCTCAGCAAGGTTTCGGCTTCCAGATAAAAGAAAGAACAACCGAGACTCTAGATGGAGAAGAGTACTCAGGTTTGACCTTAAACAAGAAAGAGATCAAGATGAGAGATTTGGCTATGAATAACACACTACCTTGTACTCACAGAAGAATCGTTTAGGCAATGGATACTTGTCAGACAAAAGAACACCAAGCCTCAGACTAGAAGGTGTTCGGCTAGAGGAATCAAAGCGGAGGTAGAATGGCTGTTGATTTATGAAGGGAGAAGAAGTGAATGAAAAGAGAGAAAAGGTGAGTAGTAAAGGATTCTACTCCTGGTAGGAGAAATGAGAAACCGCTTCCAATGGGAGAAAAGAGGAGATTTGACTTTTTAGAGAAAAATGGTATAGAAAAGATATAGAGATGAAAAGAGGAAGAAATGGGATTGAGAAGTAAGAAAAATGCAACCAGAATGACCCAAAAAATGCTACATGAAAGAATAGTCCCTGAAATACAAAAGTGCAAAGAAGTTACTAAGGAGTTTCGACACACCCCTACCAAACTGAATGAGCACTCTCTAAAAAACAAAAACCTTGGCCAAAATTCCTCCTATACAAACTCCACATTCGGCCAACTCCCTACACTCACCAACCCATGATTTTCTCCATGAATCTCTCCCCACTTCACTCTCCATGACTCATTCAATTTCCCTCAACAGCCTTGACCAATTCAAACTCCTCATTCTCTACCCCACCTTTCATTCAAACTTGTTTGACCAAGTCTCCATCCACTTTGTAGAGTTCCACTCCAACATAACCTCCTATCTTCTCCTGAGCAAAATAAAAGCCTTCTATTTGCCATCTGTAGGATTTGAACCCTTCTTCTCTTTGCTATCATACTGACGCAACCACCACTCCACCATGTGGCCATTTGTGTCTTCAACCATGCACAACAAAAGTTAAGCCTACAGCTAAAGTCTAATTCCCTTAAAAGAAATAATCTAAAAGAAAAGCAAGTACCAAGACTAGAACCTTGGATCCCTTGCCTCCTGTGGCGTCATTCCCTTGCTCCCTAAGTGGCGCCACTTGCCACTACACCACAAGCTCTTTTTTGTGTCATTTATTCCACATTTTATTCTTAAAGCCTACCTACTAATTCCTGGGTTCTATTCACCTACAATCAAAATTTTTCCTAAGCCTAGGTTTGATCTTGGGACTTCATAGAAGCCTCCAAACCTTCCAAAATCACTCACTTAATAGGTCCAACTTGCATTAGGGCCGTTCTCTTGTTCTACAAAATTTTAAATGCTTCCACGGCCGAGGCCCACGGGGCCCATTTCTACTAGACCCAAATCTACCTCCCTTAAAGAAATTTTGTCCTCAAAATTTCCAATTATCAATCAGTGGATTCACACAGACTACTCTAGCGCGTTGTTGTTGCGTACTCTGATTCCAATAATGCTAATACACTTCTAACCCCAACGTAGAAACCTCTTCCCCCAACCAGATATCCAACCACAGAAACAAATAGGTATTTATCACACATTCATAAAATTTTCTTCATTTAATAAAAACATACCCGATCTAATGGTGATGGAACAATCCCGAGCCCTATGCTCCTTAGACCCGAATCCCACGCATGCTCCTGACCTCCTTTAACATTCACCCGGATGACGCCTTCTACAATAATCACAAGCCAAATAGTTTGGATGTGCCTTCACGTGTTTCACAGAATGAGACTATGACTCTAGAGATACGAGATCTCTTTTCTTCTTACAGTCCACGCACCCAACTCGAAGGGTTTCGGCAATTCCTTTAACCTCCTCCAATACCTCCTTAACTAGTTGAGTTAGCACATCAACTACGGATCGGTCATGAGACAACGTCTCAGTCACTAGAGATGCCGGTGCCTTCCTTTCAAGCCTATGCCCCGATGCCGATGATCCAGCCCTAACACCCCGGCTTCTACCACGGCCCGTGTATGTCGTTTGCATCCTCTGGTACTCATCTTGATGTCACTTGTTGATTTGATTAAGAGCGTTATGCATCAGCTTAGTGTTCAAGTAACTTTTAACAGATGTTTTATGAAAGAATGGTAGTATGAGTAGTTCTCGCAGATAGAATTTCCTAATGTCTCAGTCTCTATAGTCTTAGCTCATATAGCTAACAATTTTAGTGTGCTACCACTAACTCTAGTAGTTTTCTCACTTATAGACATTACATCATACAACCAAACATAAAGTAAGAGGACTTATGATTTTGGTGCCGGAGATCTTGGTGCTATACTTCCAATAAAAACATACATTTTCTAAATGATATTCTAAACCAAATATGAAAACATTTTCGAACCCATTCCACAGCTGAGTTTTGCAACCGAGCTCTGATACCATAAAATATAACACCCCAAACTCGGCCTAAACGTTATGACCGGATCTAGCATGTCACATGAAAAAAGGTTGTTGAAAAAAACTAAACTACACGTTCGTTAAAAATATCAAACTTCAAGTTTAGATATTTGTTTGAAAAGCTAAGTGATTGTTTAGAAAAGTTGTTCGTTGAAAATGTTGCGCCTCTTTTGAAAATTCTGAGTTTCGTTATTTATTTTGAAAACAATATGACTTGCTTAAGGTTTGGTTCTTTAAGAAGTTGTTATTATTTTGAAAAGTTCTTTGATTATGAAATCCAAATTTGAATACTTGCGGAAACGTGATATTTTGAAAACATTTTGTTAACACTTTTAGGAAAACACCCGTATTAATCATTTAACAATAGATAATAACTGAAAAGCAAGTTTAAAAGGAAATTTAAGTCTAAAGGCCTTATTAGAAAACATTAAACCCAAACTAAATAATCTTAAAAATAAAGTAAAAGCTAACTTTACTAATGAATACTCACAGAAGAATCGTTTAGGCAATGAATACTCGTCAGACAAAAGAGCACCAAGCCTCAGACTAGAAGGTGTTCAGCTAGAGGAATCAAAGCAGAGGTAGAATGGCTGTTGATTTATGAAGGGAGCAGAAGTGAATGAAAAGAGAGAAAAGGTGAGTAGTAAAGGATTCAGCTCCTAGCAGGAGAAATGAGAAATCGCCTCCAATGGGAGAAAAGAGGAGATTCAGCTTTTTGGAGAAAAAGGGATAGAAAAGAAATGGAGATGAAAAGAGGAAGAAATGGGATTGACAAGTAAGAAAAATGCAACCAGAATGACCTAAAAAATGCTACATGAAAGAATAGTCCCCGAAATACAAAAGTGCAACGAAATTACTAAGGAGTTTCGGCACACCCCCTACCAAACCGAAAGAGCACTCTCTAAAAAAAAACTTGGCCGAAATTCCTCCTACACAAACCCCACATTAGGCCAACTCCTTACACTAACCAACCTATGATTTTCTCCATGAATCTCTCCCCACTTCACTTTCCATCACTCATTCAATTTCCCTTAACAGCCTTGACCAATTCAAACTCATCAATCTCCTCCCCACCTTCATTCAAACTTGTTTGACCAAATCTCCAACCACTTTGTAGAGTTCCACTCCAACACAACCTCCTATCTTCTCCTAAGTAAAATAAAAGCCTTCTATTTGCCATCTGTAGGATTCGACCCTTCTCCTCCTTGATATCATACTGACGCCACCACCACTCCACCATGTGGCCATTTGTGTCTTAAACCATGCACAACAAAAGTTAAGCCTACAGCTAAGGTCTAATTCCCTTTAAAAGAAAAAATCTAAAAGAAAAGCAAGTACGAAGACTAGAACCTTGGATCCCTTACCTCTTTGTGGTGTCACTCCCTTGCTCCCTAAGTGGCGCCACTTGCCACTACACCAAAAGCTCTTTTTAGTGTCATTTATTCCACAATTTTATTCTTAAAGCCTACCTACTAATTCTCAGGGTTCTATTCACCTACAATCAAAATTTTTCCTCAGCCCAAGTTTGGTCTGGGGACTTCATAGAAGCCCCCTAACCTTCCAAAATCACTCACCAAATAGGTCCAACTTGCATTAGGTCTGTTTTCATGGTTTGCAAAATTTTAAACGCTCCTATGGCCGAGGCCCACGGGGCCCAATTCTACTAGGCCCAAATTCAGGTCATTATAGGTTGTCGTATTAACAATTCAAAAGTACAATGTTAATTCATTTATCATATTATAGAGTGAATGTATCTACATGTAACACCCCTTACCCGAGACCGTTGCCGGAGTGGGGCATGAGGCATTACTAGACTTAACTACTAATTTGGGGCATAAAAATTAAAATTGTCCATCTGCGTCATATTGACTAAATTGACTACAACTCAAGTTACGGAATTCAAAATTTATATTCGTAATTTTCCTTGAAACTAGACTCATATATATTCTTACTATAAATTTTCTAGAATTTTTTCATGTGGCCGATTAATACAGTTTAATCATTAAAGTTTCCCCTCTTTCACTGTTAAATGGTTCTGACCTATCTTTACAAAAACTCAGTTATCTCATTGTACAGAATTCAAATAATGTTCTTGTTTATTCTAATAAAAAATATACTCATTAAGGATTCTAAGAATATAAATTATGCTCCATGATTATTTTTTTTACAATTTTTAATAATTTTTGCAAGAAAGAACAGGGGATCACGAAGTCATTCAGAACCAGTCTCACTAAAGTTTAAATATCTAATAATATAAAATTCTTTTGTCTACTCTGTTTCTTTCATATAAAATAAACACAATAATCTTTAAGTCTATATCTTATTCACTTTCTAATTTCATTTCTCCTATTTTTGGTGATTTTTAAAATCACGTTACTGCTGCTAACCAAAAACTGTTTCAATTCAAAATATGGTTAACTAGTTTATAACATCTTTAGTCCATTTCATTTAAACTCTATACATTAACCATACTTACATATACTAAAACCAAATCAACCAAAACCACAACCAAACATAATCATCAAGCCAAAATATAAATTCCAAGATTAACAAGATGGACAAGCCATTTTCGCATGGCTTATACAAATATATATAACTTCAAAACCAAACGTAATATTTCTAGCATATACATGCCATATATGCTCATAGTTTCAAACTTTTAAAATACTGAAATAGCGATCAATAGTGTGACGATGTTCCAAATTGATCCCTGAGCTCGTAGCTAGACTTCAAAATCTATAAAATAACATAATTAAACACAGAAAGTAAGCTATCATAGGTTAGTAAGTTATAAGCAATTTCACAATAACAATGCATTATATCTTTGTATTAAATAAATCAAATTAATATAAGCACTACCAAGGTTTCTAACCAAAACTATAAATTCACAACATATTTCAAAGCTTTCGCTTCTTAATAGACCATAAACTGAACATCCAAATTTTCAATAATAGATTTCACATACATTTTACTTACCGAATTTATATTGCAATTCAAACTTATATAAATCGCATGTTCAAGATAAAAAATAATAACATGAACTCCTTATACAAATTCCACTTGGCTGAACCACATTATATAATCATATTAGCAATCAATGAGATTTTACAAGCATTTCTCCATATCGACTTATATCAATCAAACTATATATTGAATAAATACATTCCATCCAAACCACATTATCACTCATACTTGATTTAAAATAATAACACCTCATAATATCAACTTACCAAATTCATTCCAAAATATAAAAATTCATCGCACACTTAAGCTCTTTTTTCGATTTCGCACACTTAGTGCTCAGAAATTTGATTCGCACACATAGTGCATTACAACCGATTTCGCACACTTAGTGCTCGGTACTTCCAATTTCGCACACTTAGTGCTTGGTATTTTAAAATTCACACACTTAGTGCCAAATGACCGATTTCATACATGTACACATAAACTTATAATCAACCCATATATATATATATATATTTCAAATCAACTCATAATTTCAAAACACATTCGGCAATATTCGTTATCTATATATATATATACTTCCATTTAAATTACTTACATTATTATAAATTAAACTTCAATTCAACTCAATTGCTTAAAAACTTACCTCAGAAATCGATGGATTAGGTTTTCCCGGCTATTCGTTCAACTTCGCTTTTCCCCGATCCAATCCCGATTCTTTTTGTTCTTGATCTAAATAATTTCAAATTAAGCTCATTCAAACATATTTTCATTTAGCTTAATCCAAAAACACATAAATGGTAAAATTATCATTTTGCCCCTAACATTTCACATTTTTACAATTTAGTCCCTATTGCATAAAACACAAAATACTCAAAATTGGACTAAGCTTCTTAAGGGCCGAATATTCCTAGCCTTAATTCAATCTCAAAAAATTCATTTGTTCTCACATTTTGACCCCTTCAATTTAAAAAATTCACAATTTAATCCCATTTAAACATTTCCAACAAAATGTCTTAATTAAACTTATCAATCTAACATCATATATTTATTTTCCATTACTAAACACAAATTTCACCAAACTATCAACAATGGCATTTCATGAATACTTCATCAAATTCAAAAATTCAAGCTTGGGCTAGCTAGTATTCAAAGCAACGATCTCAAAAACGTAAAAATTATCAAAAACCAAACTCAATTACATACCTTAATTAAGCATGCAATGGCCGAAAGTTTTGAGAGCTCAAGCTCTTTCTTTCTTCTTTAGTTTCGACAAATGAGAAAGATATGATGATAAAAAAAAATGATCTTCCACTTATTTAATGCTTTATTACTATTATACTATTATATTATAATTTATAACATTATAACATAAAATAAAAATATATAATAAATAAATTCCAAACACTATTTCATGCAAAGTTTGGCCAGCCACTAATCTTAATTATGGATAAATTATCCTACCAATACTTTAATTTATAAAACCATCATCAATTTAGTACTTACCCATTTAACCACCAAATATTCTTTTTATGCGATTAAGCCCTTTTTTCATAATTAAGCACCAAAACGACCAAATTTTAAAACAAAAAATTTTGCACACATCAATTCACACATAATAAACATGAAAAATAGTATTAAAATATTTTTTGAGTCGGATTCGTGGTCCCGAAACCACCATTTTGATTAGGGTCAAAATTAAACTGCTACACTATAACTGTAATATATGTAGGAACATGTGTGAAATTCTATGGCGAATGATGTACGTGCCTTATTTCTAAGAGGATACAATTATAGAAGATAACCAAATACAATGGTCGTCACACTTGCACATTTCCATTGATATCCTAAGATCACCATAAATTGAGCTCAGATATGATAGTTAAAGAAATAACACCACTAGTGGAAGCAATTTGAAGAGTTCTAGTTCCGATGTTAATTGTGGATATTCATTCCTAATATAAATACCAAGTATTGCATGTAAAGGCATGGAAAGCAAAGCAAAAGGTGCTGGCAAAGATGTTTAGAGATTAGGATGACACATATAGAAAATTGTCAAGGTTGTTGGCGACATTGTAACAATGGGTATCAGGCATGGGCACCATATTTGAGTTAGAGACATTTTCTACATATGATAGGAACCGACTAGACCAAAGAAAGATAACTTTCAGTTACGACTTTGTCTACGTATGATAGGAGCTGGCAATGGCTCCAAAACTTGATCGTCTGTTTAACGTCAAAGCAATAATGTGCAAGCGTACACTGTCGATGCAAGTATAGTGGACTGATATAAGTCTGTCGGATATCGATCCCATGAGGATGGTTGTCTTTTGTCTATTAATATCAGTGCAATAAATGGATAGAAACAAGATAAATTGTGAGAGAAGTTGTCGAAGCAATAACTTGAAAACAACAAGATAAAATATGATAATGATAAATTGGTATCCCCAACATGAATATTCAACAAAATGTTAAGTGCTCACAAGGTATAAAAGGATAGGTGATTGTCGATGCATTAAATTGCAATGAATATCTTACCAAGCTTAACTTCTGTATTTAATCAAAGACTTAGACATGGACATTATCCACCCCTTCCGATGATGGCAATGAACACTATTAAGAACAAGTCGATTAAATTCCTCTAATCCTCAAGAAACTTCCGTTGTCATGCTTATTAGCTTGAACTGTAGCTACACCTTCTAGAGTCAGTGACCGCAATACCATTTCCGTGCTAAAAAATTCAAACCCAAAGATTAAATAGTAGAAGCAAAATTGAATAAAATAACATTTAACCTAGAAACCTTGTGTATTTCCATACTAACATGAAATAGAAAGTAATCACCAGCATTTAGAAAATAAAAATAAAAGAAACAAGCGGAGAATACTATTCCTAGACAACTCGACTTGAATCTTTCTATTCCCTTTTGTGTCGCACTCAGGGCTCCTTGTTAAGAGCTGGTCTACATCCATTTCACCTTGGTTCACCCGTAGGAGACTTAAGCCAAAATCTTCAAATGATAGGTTCAAGAAGATGATCATACCAAAGCTCCTTTTTTTTTTCTTTTTATGTGAATATTTATCTTTTTCCCCAAAATGCCCAGGTGCCCTTTCATCAGAATCATGCTGCCTATGTACGTACAAGTTAGTTGTACCAGATCGATACTCACGCATTTTGTTCCTATCCGGACAACCGCCGGATCTGGCGAAAATTCAGGCTTAATCAAAATACTCATGCAGCGACATCAGTACCAAAACATGACAAAATTAAGGATAACTAGGCTAAGATCCATTGAGTTATAAAATGTAAATTACTGAACTGAAAATACTAAAATATGTGCTAAAGATAAATAAATGGGGAAAAATTAACCAATAAGTAGGGAGAAAACATATGTTCTTTCTAGTACTATCACACCCCCAAAGTTGAGTTTTTACTTGTCCTTAAGTAAAGCAGAAACAAGCAAGGCCACACAAGAATTCACTAAGGCGAATGATCATTTTAGCAATCTGAATCACCTAAAATCCCAATGAATGAGTCACATTCAGATGATAAAATATTGCATTGACAATACATAAGTATGAATGAATAAGATTGCAACTTTATCAAAACCAACATCATGCTTTAAATCCTGAATTCTCTCTACCAAAACAACATTTATTGTACAATATATGTATTTTTTTGTGAATAGGGGATATCGTTGCATTACTTTACCCTTGTTCCTAAGAAGTAACGATATAGTGCAACAAACCACCAGGGAGTACGTAATTGCATCGACATACACTCATGCAGCGATAGCCTTTGGCTAGATTCATTTTTTTAACGCTTGTATTGGAATGTTCCCATTTTAACATTTCATAATACACCCACTTTGTAGTGTCTCTTATTCATAACTATACATATATATATAAGTAGCTATAAAAGGAAGTTTCATTCAAGAATTAAGGAATGCTACTAGTCATCCATTACTAATGCAACCTAAATCATTCATCAATGAATTGAAGATACAACATTCAGTCAAATTTATCCAATTCATTCATTGATAATTCACATGATTCAAGAATTAAGCATCGATTGTAACAAAAATTTTCAAACACAATTTCATTAACCACAAATAAACCTTGCATGCTTCATTAAACTAAAAAAACATAAAAAAAAAAGAAAAGAAATGTGGGTGTATTTACAAACCCCATATGCATTCCCCCAAACTTAAAGTTTGCATTGTCCTCAATGCACTAACCTTAAAATGTGATGATAATAAAAATACAACGACAATGTGCACTAACAAAATGAAAATGACAGCTACATGCAATGCATGAATACTACAACTAAAACTTAAAATAAACTAACTCAGTTTTCCTTAGCCATCGATGTGGCTGCACGATGTTTCTTTTTCCTCTTCTTTTTCTCCTCCTTCTTGCTCTTTCTGTCTTTGGAGCACTTTCTCTTCTTTTCTTTAGGCTTCTTACGGTCCTCGGATCACTTCTTAGGTTCCGGCTCTGCCTCAGCATCATTGGCTACTTCTTGTGTAGGAGGGGTCACCATGAGTAGTCGGCATAGACCATTATTGCTAATGAGTTGTGGTGCTCCTCACTAGTTACCACTGTAGCTTCAACCGGTCTAGCTTGCTCCAGATTATCAGTAGTTGTACCCATAACTTCGGGTGCATTGACAATGTTCTTAGCAAATTCTTTCTCAACAGCTTCTTTCCCAGTATTTTCTTCCTCGGCCTTCTCGTTCACAACTGCAACACGGGCTTCCTCCTTTCTCACATCAGCTTCATCCTCAACAGCAAGCACCTCTTGACCAGCAATGAAGTCACCCTCAAATAGGCTATCAATCTTGTGCATGCGCTCCTCAATGTTCCGTGAGTCTTTTTCTTTCTCAACATCAGAGACGTTCACAATGGAAGGGGATTCCATTGATCTATTTTAGTCCCCTAAGTCATCCTCCTCGAAGGAGGATTCATAATCTTGGATGATCTGTGGGAACACTAAAAATTCTAGGAGTGGGGTTGGGCTTAAATGTCTTATTGCAACTACAATAGAGTTGTTATAGGCCCTAGTATAAGCATAGAACAAATTTTTTGATCTGTCTATATCCTCTACTGTAGAGACAAGCTTGATCTGCTTATTGCTGATAGAATTGGACAACTACTCGATATCCTGCATTTTCCAAAAATGGTGTCTCTACAGTTAGATTTGTTCCATTGCTTTCTGCCTTGGTTTTGCCCTTCCTTGTCTTACTGGTCTCTGCCTCCTTCATTGTCATTGTATCTTTTCAACAAGTCATTATTTCAGTAGGGGCTTCATTTATCGAGCCCTTATTTCCCAGAACCTCTTCATTATCACGGGGCACGATCCCTTTTTGCTGGCACAGTAGCATTACCAATGACGAGAAAACCAAAATTCTAGTTTTCCTTGCGGCGCAATCAATAATTTCCTGGTGAAGTATTGCACCGACATCAATCTTTCTACCCTTGACAATTGAATGTATTAGGCACATTCTATCGAGGTTGACTGTGGTGCTGTGAATAGAGGGCACTAACTTGCAGTTGACAAAATGAAACTAGATTTTTCTTTGCAGTGTCAGGAAACGGCGGTGCATCGTATAATTCTTTCAATGTGAACCCGTCCACAATACTCATTTGACACATAAATCTTTCACCAATAGGTTCCTTTTTTGTCTATGATGTTCTCAATAAACTTGGAGTGTTCATCAACATCCATTTTGGTGTTGTACAGCTCATTGAATTTTTTATCATCCCATGGGATTAAGCCTTCTTGAACAAAAAAAAAAAAAAAACTCTAACTCGTGGTCATAAAGGTTAGCGTAAAACTCATGTACCTATGGAAGAGAATAGTTTTCAGGATGAGTGCAAAAATTTTCCCACTTCAACTTAAAAATGGTTTTGTAGATTTGCTTGCCCAAGTATTGTTGTTGCGAAAGGAGAATGCCCTGTTTTGGGTGGAAATGTCACTTCAAAATGTTGTCATGAAACGGTCCCTGGCCACTTTCGTTAAAAAGATCACTAACTACTTTTCCTCCGTTGGCATGAAGGATTCTGATTCACAAACTGCATCTATAGAGGATGAGTGTTATTCAAAACGCTTGGTGGCTTTCTTGACTAGTCCTCTCATTCTTGCCATATTTTTTTTATTTTGTGGAGTGAATATGGTTTAAAGTTATAAAGGTATGAACTTGGAGAAGAGAAAGTGAATAAAAATGGCTACTTGGGTGTGTTACAATCGACACAGTGAAGGGGGTTTGTAGTGAGTGAAAGAAGAAGATGGAAAAGCGTGATTTTTCTGAAGGGAAATAAAGTTGGCAAGAATAATTATGTCCAATGAGAATTGCACCCGCTCAGATAGATTAGACGGCTAGGTGACTTTTGATGAAATAGTGGGATCTAAATTTTCTGATATGCCCTCAGTCTTGATGAGTTATAAGTGACAGTACAATAGAACGAACTGCGTTGAAAATAAAGCCCAAGTGCATCGATAATGGTACCTAATTATTCTGTAAAAATAGAGAGAAAAAAGAATAAAACAAACTTCAACAGAAACAAAAATAAAATAAAAATAAAATTACGTAATAAATTTCATAAGACTTAAATATTTTGGCCAATTTAATGGTCTCTGCCTGCTTGTGATCAATATTCCCAAGATAATGTTTCAATCGCTAGCCATTCACTTTGAACTGGTGTCCATCATGTAAATCTCTAATTGTGACTGCACCATGAGGAAATACTTCGACAACTTCGAAAGGTCCAGACCAACGAAAGTGTAATTTACCCAGGTGTCATTTTAGTCTAGAATTGAATAATAAACCTTGTTGACCTGCGATAAATTGTAGCTACAAAATAATTTTGTCATGCCATTGTTTGGTCTTTTCTTTATAAATTGCTGTGTTTTCATAGGAATTTCACCTAATCTCCTCTAGTTTAGTGATATCCAACAGCCTTTTCTTTCCAGCAACTTCATAGTCCATGTTCACTTGTTTAATTGCCCACATTGCTTTATGCTTCAATTCAACTAGCAAGTGACATGCTTTCCCAAAAACCAATTGATACGGTGACATCCCTATCTGAGTTTTGTATGCTGTCCAAAATGCCCATAAAGCGTCTGATCGTGTCAAACAGTCGAGTTTCAAAATTTATAAAAAGAATGATCGAACCTGTAGACTAACTTTGACAACGATAGAGGCAAGTGCACCTATCGAACAGTAGTATAGTTAGGCAAGAGAATCTTATCGAACCCAAGGGAACCTAAATGTACTACTACTCACTTTTTTTCTATTATTTAGCCTGAAATATGGAGTGATAGGTTTATTTAATCTAAAGACTAAATGAAATACTTAAACTAAATGCAAAGACAAAAGAATGAACTGGAGAAAGGCTTTTGGAAAACTCAGTTGATGAAGACGATACCCTTAGGAAGAATCCACGTATGGCTTCACTTATTATTTATTCCCTAAACCATATGATTTATTTACTTAGCTTGATCCGTGAGACTCCCTAACCTATATTAAACCCTCTCTCGAGGCGAATAATGTCTAACCTTAGGTTAATTAGTGAAACTCTCATTTTCTTATAATAACCCCCTAAGGAAGCAGTAAATCGATCAATGGATTCCCATATTAGGTTTCACCCTAATCCAGCAAAATCTCGTAACCCTATCTCTAGGAGCCCGATCAACTCCACTTAATTATGCTAGATCTACTCTTAGGTAGGGTCTATTCCTCCTCCACCTATGCATATTAGATTAAATTAAGCAACATAATTAAGAACAAACTAAGTACTTCTCATATAATCTAGAAATCAAATAACAAAATCCATCATAGGTTTCATCCCTTTCAGGTATTTGTAGGGTTTAGTTCATAACTAAATAAGAAAACATCTCAAGAGAAAAGATAAAACAAAACATAAGAAATCCCTAAAACCCCCTAAAGGAATTGAAAGAGAGATCCTCCGTTTTGAGTAGAACTCCGGCTTCTTGGGATGGATCAACTGGCTATCTTCGAGTAATTCCCTAAATAAAAGCTCTGGCAGAAAACTTTGGCTCCTGTTTCGGCTTCTGCTGAACTCCCTTTTTAGTTGCTACCTTTGGTGTTTATATAGGCTTTGAGATGCTTTACTTGGCTCTTAAGTATCCTAATACAAGTAGAATTCCTCCTAGGATGTTTAAGTAGACTTCGGAATGTGTTTCTTTGCCTCCAAGCATCCAAATCTGAGTGAAATTGCTCTTTCTCGCGGCAGGGGCACGACCATGGTACACACCCATGTAAATCATCTTCAGGTCGTGTCTCGATTCTATCGATTGGGGCATGGCCGTGTAAATCATGGCATGGTCATGTGAAGTAAATGGTAAGGCACAGTCGTGTGGCTTGAATTCTAGGCCGTGTCGATTTCCTCTTTGGCCCAAATTGTCCCGTTTTAAGCCCATTTCTCGTTGTTTTCATCCTCTAGTGATTTCCTGAGTATAAAGATGAAAAGAAAACATTAAAATCACCTTTTTACAAAAATCAAGGGGTAAATCATCCAAAAGCATACTAAATATGGGGTTAAAATTCTCAAGCAAAATTCTCAACTTACAATTAAAACGAACTTTCCATAATTCATAATTTCTATCGACAATGTCTCATCATAATTCATAGATAATTTAAACATGGATAATTTAACTCAAAAAACCCTAAAGATTCAATCAAGTTAAGTCATACCTTTGTAGTACGAAAACATAGGTATCTCTCTTTATCTAAGTAATACCATTAATTCAAAACTGACAAGGATTGACATCCTCACAAAAGATTCACTCAAATCACTCGAAGTGTTTAAGGTTCAAGAATAATCACTCATAAGTCGATCCTAAAAAGTTAATCCCATAGGCTTGCTTGAAAATCAAATTTCCACCGTTGTATATAAGATGATACACAGATCAAAAGGTCTTTATTAGGGTTGAAACGGGGCTAAGGTTAAGGATGTGGATACAGGCTGAATTAGAGGGTTAGAATCGAGATCGAATTGACTAATTACCTAATCTAAAAACAATGAACTGAATATGAATATTTAAATCGAATGAAAACTAATAATACCACTATTGATAATTACTATTTAATAAAAAGTATTTTTATCACATAAAATTTGATAATACTTTAATCTGAGCTTTTCTTCAACAATTGGAATTTAAATGCTCTAAGCTCTTTTATATACTATTAGTATTGATTAAACTTGGATTTTTTTCAACAATATATAATATTACATCATAAATGATAAACGTAACTACTGAACTAATATAATTCGGTAACTTAATCAAATCAAACCTCGATTAAAGGGTAGTCAAAAGAATGGTGATAACAAATTCAAAGGGATTTTGGGTTAATATTAGTGGGTGAGTCAATAAAAAGGCTGTTAGGATTCAACGGGGTTTACTAGGGTTAATTATGTGGGTAGGCTTTTTAGTGGTGTCAATAGGTTAAAACCTAGGTGCCTGTATCATCTTAGTATATCAAATCAAAAATATGGTCTCGACATGTATAAACGAGGCAAGTTCTAGAATAACAGTTCAAAGTTGACACACTCATAATCAATACAGTGAGCATGAAAAAGAATATATGCTCTATAAGGCTCAAAATCTCGCAAAAATTATGGGTGTTTTTTATATCAATCCCTGTAAATTTCAAATTTCAAAGTAATACTCAAATTCAGTTCAACGACCTATTAATTTTTAATTTTTAGAAAGTAGACTTATCATGCTCGATGCTCTAGTATCCTTCAAATTTAATCATCAATGCACATTTAACTATGACTTACTCTAAAACATATCAATACAAATCATAAATCAATAGAAATTTCATCCTAATTAGTAATATGAGAAAAATACTTGAAAACAAGACTAAATTCAGGATTTGAGAATAATGCAAAAAGTCAAGTACTTTTACCCTCCGACACTTAAGATGTACATTGCTGTCAATGTACAAAGATAGATAAATAATTATGTAATAATAAAATCAAAAGAAAAGGGGAGAAGTAACACTTCCTGAATTTTTGGATAAAGTCTATGAAAAGAAACCGGATAAGATTGGAGGTGAACGTGGGGAAGCGTCTCAAACTGTTTGAAATTGAATCCTCGAAGTAGCCGACTTGGTTTTATTGTATCCTAAGCTAAATCAAAATATCATAAAGAATAAGAAGAAGAAAATAAAATAAAATAAAGTAAAAATAATGATGAAATAAAATAAAAACAAAATTAAATAATGGAAAATGAAAAACAACTAGAAAAATGAAGAATGAGGTTTAAATAGAGATGTAGCCCGTGTTTTGGGATTTTGAATTTTGAACGCATTCAAGATGTTCGGGCATGGCCGTGGGTGTTGTGGCACGTCCCTGTCTTTCTTCACATGGTCATTTAATATGGGCGTGCTCCTCCCGTGTTCGATAATTTAGAACGTTGGCACGGTTGGAAGGCACGGCCGTGTTTAGCCCGTGCTTGACAAGTCATAACCTCGTACGGGGTGTCAGCACGGGCGTGGACTATTATCGCCACCCGTGTTGGGAAAAGAAATTTTTCTATGTCGTGCACGGCTACTGGCACACCTATGGTTCATCCCCTGGCTTCCACACAGCCATGGGCACACCTGTGTGTAGGGCCATGTGGCCTAGAAATCTACTCTTTGGTTAGTTTATGGTTAGGTGCTAAAAAGAAAAAGAAAATAAAAAAATAAAAAATAAAAATATAAAAATAGGGTTAGTGCTCGGGTTGCCTCCTGAGAAGCGCTCGTTTATAGTCTTAGCTAGACTTTACCTCTCCTTCGCATGGTCATGGTGGTTTGAGGAGGTGAAAATCCTTTGTCATACGATCACTTCGGTTATGGATATATAGTTTAAGTCGAGTAATGTTTACCTCAAATGTGTCGAATTTAGGATTGCTGACCTTGACTGTGCCGTATAGGAAGACATTTAGTACCTCAAAAGTGATTTCTTCATTTGTCTTGAGGTCTGAATTGGTGATTCGAGGGTTTTCCTTATTCAACAATAATTGATCTCCTAATTTGATGTGATTCGTTGTTCCTATCAGCTAGTCTGGGGCCTCCTTCGGTTTCACTTCGTGCGGTTCCTGTTCCTCTTTGATTTGTTTTTCCTATTCTTTTAGTTTGTCAATCCTAAGGCTTTGTTCCTTATGTATTTCTTCTTTGTTGGCACGAGGTCTAAGATCTAGCTTAACTAAGTGATTTCGTGATTCTTCCTGTAATGAAGGTTGAACCAAATGATTATCAATAGAATTAAAGTTTGTACCTTTATTACTCGATGTCCTAGCTGAGTTAAGAGCTTGAAGAGTGATTGTTTCGTCATCTACACGAAGTGTGAGTTCACCGAATTCTTCCTCTGTGTGGTCTTTCTTTCTTGCATCGGGATATGGCACACGAGGTTGGTACTCTGTAATTGCTGATTTTGGTAAATCCATGTTTAGGACTTACTTTTGCAGGTGCAGCAAGATATCCTTGTTTAGGACTTGCAGGTGCAGCAATAAATCCTTGTTTAGGACTCATTGGTGTTTTTCCCTTATTGGGTTTTTTATGGACAGTAGTCCATTCTCCGAATTTTTCTAGAGGCTTTTTACCTCTATCCATAAGGCCTGCTAAGAAAATCAACAATCATTAGTACAAATAATTTAGGATTTTCTACTAAATATCTTCATCAGAATCTATATCAGACTCTGTTTCAGAAATTAATTCATATAATATTTCAGTAGGATTTATTTCCTCACTGAAACATACTTCTAAATCTTGTTCTTCAAGATTTTTGATTATTTTCCTTGCCTGTTTTCCTTTATTAGGACAGTGTGTTGCAATATGTCCTTTTTCATCACAAATAAAACATTTACAAATTTGTTTTTTAGTATTATTAGAAGGTTTTCTTCTAATAAATTTTCTTTCTTTATTACTATTATTTCGAGTATAATTTTTATTACCGGGTTTCCATCTAGATGACTTATATTTTTTATGTTTTTTATAGGTTTTTGGACGCATAGTGTTACATCCAAATTCCCATTCTCCTTCTAACATTTTGTACAATATCTATAGCTTAACTTATTTTTGACTTGTTTAGCCGCTTTACTCTGTAGACAGTGTAATATAATTCTTTCTTTGGCAAAATTAATCCTATTACCTATAGTATCTATATCTGACATAGTTTTGCCAGTATCATTACTATATTTAATAATGAAAGAAGCATATTTATTTATGCAAATTTCATCCCAAGGTGGTGGTAATTTATGAAAATATTGATTTTTCCAAAAGTCTATACTATCATTTTTTAATTTTTGATATTCATGAAGAAATTTTTTAGAAAAATCTTCTCGGCTTAAGTTTGTAGCCTTGTGGTGTTTCCTGTGGTGAAAGTTGAACAATTTGATTATCAATTGAATTTAATTTCTCACCTTCATCACTTGATGTCCTGGCCGAGTCAAAAGCTTGTAGACTGATTGATTCGTCACCTATACGAAGAATGAGTTCTCCTGTACCAACATCAATTTTAGTCCTGGCAGTTGCTAGAAAGGGTTTTCCTAAAATTAAAGGAATCGAATTGTCCTCATTCATGTCTAAGACAACAAAATCTACTGGGAATATGAATTTATCAATTTTGATTAGAACATTTTCTATTATACCCCAAGGAATTCTGATAGTTTTATCATTTAACTGAATGCTCATCCTAGTTTGTCTGGGTTTCCTTAGACCTAGTTGTTTAAACATTTTATAAGGCATAACATTGATGCTTGACCCTAAATCAGCTAAAGCATTATCAATAGATAAACTACCAATTAAACATGGGATTGTAAAACTCCTTGTGTCTTTTTGCTTCTGTGGTAGTCTATTCTGTAACATTGCTGAGCATGCTGCGATTAATTCCACGTGGTGCTCCTCATATAATTTGCGTTTGTTTGTCAAGAGCTGTCTTAAAGATTTCCTCAAGTCTGGCATCTGAAAAAGAGCTTCAAGAAGAGGTAAGTTAATATGTAATTTCTTTAAAAGTTTAAGAAACTTACCGAACTGTTCCTCTGAATCGTCTCTTTTCATTGCTTCAGGATAAGGTATGCGAGGTTGGTACTCCTTGATTACCGGTTTTGACTTTTCTTGTGTTACCTCTACCTTACCTTCGTCTACCTTGGCTTTTTGTATTTGATTAGGTTCATCTAACCCCTTACTGGCATGAGCTATGATAGCTTGATTTTGCTCTTTTGTATTGATCTCAATGTTACTAGGTAGACGTCCTTGCGGTCGTTCCGACATCAACTTTGTGAGTTGTTAGACTGCATTAGTGGCTACCTTGACTAACTTAGTAAGTTCCCTGAATCGGTTCTCGTTGCTTTTACTTGTTTTCTCAGTTTATTGGAGACAGTTTTCTGTGTTTACCATGAATTTTTTTAGCATCTCTTCAAGATTCGGCTCCTTTTCTTGTTAGTGAGGTGGTTGTTGAAAATCTGGAGGAAATTTTGATCTTTGGCTATTTTGATCATCACACGAGAAATTGGGATGGTACTTCCAACTTGCATTATAAGTGTCACTAAAAAATTATTTTGATGTCTAGAATAATTACCTATATAATGAGTTTGCTCGTTTTCCATGCCATATCCGTAGGGTGGGTACTCAGGATTCACCACGCCTCTTATATTTGAATCATATTGTATTTCTAGATGCATCTATGAGGGGCTATACCAATCATCAATCTTTTTATTCATCATCTCTAACTGATTAGATAACCTAGTGACCACGTCGAGGTTGAAGACACTGGCTGTTTTAGTAGGAATTATCCTCATGACTTGCCACTGATAATTATTCAGTGCCATCTTTTCCATAGACTAAATTTTTTTCCCAAAAGCAAAATAGAGGAAAAAATTAGCAAAGTAAAAAAAATAAAAAAATAATAAATAATAAATTGCAATAAAAAAATTGGCTAAAGTAATAGAAATAGAGCTTTCTTAATATTTTAGATGTTCCCCAGCAACGGTGCCAAAAACTTGATCGTGTCAAACAGTCAAGTTTTAAAATTTATAAAAAGAATGACCGAACCTGTAGACTAACTTTGACAACGATAGAGGCAAGTGCACCTACCGAACAATAGTATAGGCAAGAGTATCTTATCGAACCCAAGGGAACCTAAAAGTACTACTACTCACTTTCTTTCTATTATTTAGCCTGAAATATGGAGTGATTGGTTTATTTAATCTAAATACTAAATGAAATACTTAAGCTAAATGCAAAGACAAAAGAATGAATTGGAAAAAGACTTTAGAAAAACTCAGTTGATGAAGACGATACCCTCAGGAAGAATCCACCTATGACTTCACTTATTATTTATTCCCCAAACTATATGATTTCTTTACTTACCTTGATCTGTAAGACTCCCTAACCTATATTAAACCCTCTCTCGAGGCGAATAATGTCTAATATTAGGTTAATTAGTGGAACTCTTGTTCTCTTATAATAACCTCCTAAGGAAGCACTAAATCGATTAATGGATTCCCATATTAGGTTTCACCCTAATCCGACAAAATCTCGTAACCCTATCTCTAGGTGCTCGATCAACTCCGCTTAATTATGCTAGATCTACTCTTAGGTAGGGTCTATTCCTCCTCCACCTAAGCACATCAGATTAAATTAAGAAACATAATTAAGAACAAACTAAGTACTTCTCATATAATTTAGAAATCAAATAACAAAATCCATCATAGGTTTCATGCCTTTTAGGTATCTGAATGGTTTAGTTCATAACTAAATAAGAAAACATCTCAAGAGAAAAGATAAAACAAAACATAAGAAATCTCTAAAACCCCTTGAAGGAATTGAAGGAGAGATCCTTCGTTTTGAGTAGAACTTCAGCTTCTTGGGATGGATCAACTGGCTATCTTCGAGTAATTCCCTGAATAAAACCTCTGGCAGAAAACTCTTCCTCCTGTTTTAGCTTCTGCCGAACTCCCTTTTTAGTTGCTACCTTGGGTGTTTATATAGGCTTTGAGATGCTTTACTTGGCTCCTAAGTATCCTAATTCAAGTATACTTCCTCCTAGGATGTTTAAGTAGACTTAGGAATGTGTTTCTTTGCCTCCAAGCATCCAAATCGAGTGAAATTACTCTTTTCCGCGGCAGAGGCACGGCCATGGTACATGCCCGTGTAAATCGTCTTCAAGCCGTGTCTCGATTCTATCAATCGGGGCACGGCCATGTAAATCGTGGCATGGCCGTGTGAAGTAAATGGCAAGGCACGACCATGTGGCTTGAAGTCCAAGCTGTGTTGATTTCCTCTTGGGCCCAAATTAGCCCGTTTTAAGCCTGTTTCAAGCCCGTTTCTCATTCATTTCGTCCTCGGGTGCTTTCCTAAGTATAAACATTAAAAGAAAGGATTAAAAGAACCTTTTTACATAAATCAAGGGCGAAATCATCCAAAAGCATACTAAATATGGTGTTAAAATATGTTACTTTTATGGTTTATCAGCGTCATCCAGTCTGGAAGACCAATCTTTCCTCAAAGGGTTCACAACCTTCTCCAGAATGTTTTTAATTTGTCTATTCGATACTTCAGCTTGTCCATTAGTTTTTAGATGATAAGTAGTAGCCATTCTATGATTAACTCTATATCTTTTAGTGTAGCTGCCACTTGGTTGCAATGAAAGTGTGTACCCTGGTCACTAATCAATGCCTTTGGTGTGCCAAAGTGGGTGAGTATATGCTTGTGAAAAAAATTAAGTACTATCTTTGCATCATCCTTAGGGACTGCAATAACTTCAACCAACTTCGAGATGTAGTCAATAGCTACCAGTATATAAAGATTTCCAAATGTACGTGGAAATGGTCCCATAAAATCAATACCCTAAACATCGAACAATTTAACTTTTATAATTGGCTGGTGAAACATTTCATTGCGCCAGGATATAGAACTAGTGCGCTGACACCTATTGTATTGATTCACAAAATTGTGGGTGTCTTTGAATAATGAAGGCCAGTAGAATTTTGATTGGAGAACCTTAGCAGCAGTTCGCATGCCATGACCTCCATAAGGAGCATCATGACAATGCTTCAGGATTGAAAGAATCTCCTCTTTTGGAACACAACACCGAATAATGTTGTCATTGTATACCTTGAATAAATGTGTCTCGTTCCAATGATACTTCACTACTTCACGAAGAAATATTTCTTTTTTATGGCCTATGACACCCAATGGTAGTTTTTCACACTCTAGATATTTAATCAAATCCATATACCAAGGCGTTGCATCTATAGCAAATAATTTCTCATCTGGGAATGCGTTGACAAATTGAAGTATGTTTCCATCTTAACTGCCAAATTACAAATGAGATAGATGATCTACAACTTGATTCTCTGAACCCTTACGATATTTTATATCAATGTCGAATTCTTGCTACAGTAAGATCTAGCATATCAATCTTGGTTTTGCATTCTTCTTCATAAAAAGATATCTTAACGCCAGTGATTAGTAAATACGGTAACCTTTACGCCGACAAGATAAGAACAGAACTTGTCAAAAGCAAAGACTACAACCAGCAATTCTTTCTCTGTAGTGTTATAGTTGATTTAAGCCTCTGTAAGAGTTTTGCTAGCATAATAGATGTAACAACCATTTTTAGTGAAATCGGAACAGTAATTTTGGGACCACAAACTTGAAGTCAAAAAATATATTTTAATATTATTTTGAAGTCTACAGCATGATAATATGATAGTATAAATAATTCATTAAGAAATTTTACTGTTTGTATACTCAATTTGTGAAAAAGGACTAAATTGCGTAAAGTGAGAAAGTTGTGTTCTATTAGCTAAAGGTGTTAAATAGCTATATAATTTTAAATTGGAGGTCCTTATATGTTAATTAGACCCTTAAAGGTGATAGTTGATGTGCATGGCTTAGAAATTTTGTTATTTTTAAAGTTTGGTAAGGTTAAAATGGTAAATAGTCAATTAATGAATAAATTAAATAAAACAAAATGCCATCATCTTTCTTTCTTCGACCTACCAAAATTTTTAGCAAATGTTGAGGTTTTTGAAACTTAAAATTAAGCCAAGATAAGTCCTTGCATGTAAGTGAATTTGGTGTTTGCTTTTGTTTTTTGGATTCGTTGTTGCTTAACCTAGCTAATTAGGGGATTAATTTGCAAAATGGTTGAAAGTATAGGGTTTTTCCATGAGAGAATTATTTTTGTTCTTGAATTTTAATGGAATAAAATGAATTCTTGTTGTTGATTAAACAACTTTTGTTAAGTGAGTTTTTAATGAAATTGCCAATTAGGGGTTAAATTGTAAAATATGAAAATTATGTGGTAAATGTGTTAAATTATGAAATGTATGAGCTTCTATGAACATATAGGATATTCGAATAGGCTTGTGTAAGAATTGAATTGAATGAATTTCATTTTACGAGCCTAGGGACTAAATTGTAAAAAGATTACAAGATAGGGGCAAAATAGTAATTTTTTCAAAACTTGAATTTTGGATTGAATCCAATAGAATAATGATTAAAGTAGTTAATTTGATTATATAGATCAAGAAAATCAGCGAATGGAATTAGATTGGGAAAAGGACAAAGTTATCGAATAAACGATCGTTTTCCGTCATACGAGTTTGAGGTAAGTTCGTAAAATTAAATTGTGTATGTATATACATTAATTGAAAATATATGTAATTAATTGTGTAATTGATATATATATTGAATGCATAACCGATGAAATACGAATAATACAGAGCCCTGTTTGAACCTTAGGAATTTGTAGGATACAAATGACATGTCATTAGGGTTACCATTTTGGTTGAGGTCTTGCATGTGTTGCGGACTCACCACAGCTCGTATGAGCTTACCGATTTGCAGCTAGTATGAGCTTACCAATTTTTAGCTCGGAGGAGCTTATAATTTATCGCTCGTATGAGCCTACATGTTCATAAATTGGTAGATTACAGTTTAGTACACCTCGTGTGTACTACCCGCGTATCTAATGAGATTCTAAGTGGTTCAACAGGCATAGTGTTATTATGAGATTATACAAGTACATGTATTTACATGGAAATGGTTGATATTTTATATATGTTTACATGGATTAGATGTTACAAGTACATGGAATTAAATTAATTGATGAATTCATATATGATTCTCGGTTTTATGTGAATATATGACTAACATGATTATGGATTGTATGATAGATTTTGGCCAAATTGAATTGTTCCTTGCTTCGATGTTGCTTACTTAACTTATAGTCAAATGGTAAGTCTAATTTAGTATCACACGAACTTATTAAGCTTAATTGCTTACTCTTTTTATTTTTCAGTGTCTTACAGTGTTTCAGAAGCTTGCTCGAATTGGAAGTTGTCAGAGATCGCATCACACTATCAAAAGTTATTTTCATACTTATGGCTTTATATTTTTGGGTTAAATGACATGTATAGGTCATTTTGGCTAATGGTAGCCTTTATGTTTTATTGTGTATTTAGCCATTTGATTTGGCTTGAATGTGATATATTTTGTTATGTAAATATGTAATTGGCCTTATTGTATATGATGTATGATTGTCATGTAATGACTTGTTTGTGATTTAGTATTAATGTATCAGAACGGAAAAATATATAGGATTTTTCCTATATAATTGATCACTTTTACTTAAATTTGTTGTTAAAACTAAGTAATTGTTTAATAAATTACCTGAAATATGTTAAAATATGAAATTAGGACATAGAAATTATTAAAATGTGATTTTATCCTTTATTATATATTTTGCATGCATAAAATGGCTTATTTTATATTAAATTTAGCATATTATATTTTTAAGACATGAAGTGGGCCATACATGATTAAATTAAATAATAAAATATAAAATTATATTAAAAAAATTCATTTTTAGATATTTCATTAATAATTTGGGTTGTAATTAATTATTTAAATTGGATAAATTTTATTCTTTGGTCCACTAATTTATTGATTTATTTTGGACAGGTCTGATAGTCTTGTTGGGTTACAAAACTGTCCAAATTGGAGACAAGTCAACCCAATTTTTGACTTCACTTGGCTGTACACATAAATCGCTTTTTGGTTTAATTGCACAAGGTCCTGATAATGTTGAAGAAATTAGAGATTTGCCTAGAGATTTGCACTTGGCCGAGTCTCAATCCTGAGTTGTTGTGGCACTTAAATTTAGCAAAAATCAAGCAAAAATCAGCTCAATTTCCTCAATTCATGGCCGGCCACCCTTTGAAGATGCTTGAAGATATGGAACCTCCTATTTTTAGCAAACAATCCCCTTCTCCTCACCTATAAATAAAACCCCCTCATTCATTCATTCATTATCCCTCATCCTTCATCATTCTCTATTTTCTCTCAATTCTTCTAAGCATTTTTCCATTCCCCATGCCTAGCATCATCTCTTCATAGAGATTTTAGCAATTAAGCCTCTTAAAAAGCCTTTGGTCTGCCACCTTGGACAACCATCAGCAAAGGAGCAAGGCAAAGAAGCGAATGAGCCTTTTTGATCAGAGTCTTGGGTGACAGCCACTTTGATTTAGGTTTAATATTTCTTTTCTTTGATTTAATCTAAAAATGTTTGCTATGTATTCTTTGTTCTTGTTTACAACAATGTTAGGTTAATTTTATTTAAGCTAGGATGATTGCTTTGATTAAATAATATTTATTTGATTCATTCTTATAATGTTTGTGTATCAATCGATCATGTTTTCAATTAAAATCAAGTTTGTATTTCATTCATACGTGATTGAAACGCACCTAAATTAGCTAAGCTATCCGGACCAGACGACGGCTAGTGGACACATAATTGAAATGTGCATGCTCAATTTATATCCTAACCCGGTTAAATTGCAGGTTGCATAACAAATTTGACCAAGATCTATTATCTACATAGTTTTTAGATTTGTGTGGTTAAACTGTTTCAAACCTGACACGTCCCTGTTACCTCACACGAATGCTAAGAAACCCTTAGTAAATAAGGATCAATAAAATGCATTTTTACTAAGTAAAGGATTCCGAAAGGACCTAACATGGTTTCCAAACTCATAAAAGATTGAGTTGCCATGGAATGTTTTTTCGATTGTTATTAAGCATGTTGATAATAAATTAAGCTTAATTAAAGTAATTGTCCTAGTTTGTTTATGTTATAATTGTTACAAATTGTGTTTAATTTTGCTAAAATATATTTCATTCATATAGTTTGCATATTTAGGATAATTTGCATTAGGGATCATTGCATTTAGTTTAATATATTTAATTTTAATCATCACTTTTCAATCATATTATGCTTTTATTTACCAAATTGTTAATATAAGTTTACAGATTACGTGACTTAGCACAAATACAATCCCTATGGAGATAATAACTCGATACTTACTTATTACTTGATAACGATTGTGTACACTTGCACAAACTTACGCGTTACAAGCTTTTAGCATTGTTGCTGGGGATTATTAACTGTTGGCATAATCATTTTTTCGTGAAATTATTTACTTCCAATTTGATTTATTTCTAACATTACTAACTTATTCTTTTTAATTTTTTTTATTTTATTTTGAGGTGTTTATGAGCATAGATTGGTGAACTCAAATTTGTTTAAAAGTTTTTAAAAGTTCACGCTACAAGAAGACGTGCACGGATAACTCAAAGACAAATTGAGATGGACCTTGGAAATTAGAATTAAGACCAAGGTAGTGAAGCCGATCGTCTACGAAATCCCATCCTCATTGCCGATGGTAAGTGAGTTAAATCCAGGATTTAGAAGGCCAGATATTGAGGCAACCCAATTTGAATTGAAACCATTGACGTTTCAAATGCTCCAAATGGTAGGCCAATTTAGTGGTGTGCCCACGGAAGATCCACATCTCCACCTTCGATTGTTTATAGAGGTGAGTGATTCATTCAGGATAGTCGATGTGACTGAAGACACACTGAGTTGAAGTTGTTCTCGTACTCGTTACGAGATCGAGCACGAGCATGGCTCAATTCATTGCCACCAAGTTTCATATCTACATGGCAAGAATTAACAGAGAGATTTTTGGTTAAGTATTTCCCACCTAGAAAAAACACTAAGTTGAGGAACGAGATCACAGCTTTCAACAATTGGATGATGACTCTTTGTATGAGGCTTGGGAGCGATTCAAGGAGTTACTTCGTAAGTTTCCTCATCATGGGATTCCTCATTGTATCCAGTTGGAGACATTCTATAATGGTCTCAATGCATATACAAGATTGATGGTAGATGCTTCTGCGAATGGTGTAATTTTGTTTAAGTCTTATAATAAGGCTTATGAGATCATTGAGAGGATCGCGAGTAATAACTATCAATGGCCAACAAATTGAACAACTTTAGGAAGACGTGTAGCTGGAGTTCATGAAGTTGATGCCCCCACTTCGTTATTAGCTCAGGTATCATCTATTTCTTCAATGTTAAAAAAGTTTACCGCTAATAGTGCTAATAATTTTGCAGGTCAGCCACCAAGTCAGTTTGAAGCAGTTTCCTATGTGTAATGTGGGGAAGGTAATTCTTTTGAGAATTGTCCATCAAATCTCGAGTCAGTTTACTATGTGGGGAACAAACATCAAAATAGGAGTCGAAAAGGACCCCAATTCAACTTTTACAATCCTTCATTGTGTAATCATCATAATTTTTCTTGAAGCAATCAAAGAAATTGACTGAATAACAACTTATTGTAGCATAAACCCAACCAATCTCAAGGGTTTATTCAGCAAGCTCCAAAACCACCTCAAGCTGAGGCATCAAAAGCGTACATGGCAAAGAATGACGCTTTGATCCAAAGCCAAGTAGCAACACTGAAAATTTTGGAAAACCAAATGGGTCAGTTAGCTACAGAGCTTTGTAATATACTGCAAGGAACCTTTCCGAGCGATACTGAGAATCCAAGAAATTTTGGTAAAGAACATATCAAGGTAGTGGCATTGTGAAGTGGTAAAATTTTAGAACCCTGATTGATTGATGTCGAAGATAAGCCTATTAAGAAGAATCAACCAGCTGTTGAAATCCCTACACCAAAGGAATCAAAATCTGCAAAGACTGACAAGGTAAATCCTAACTTAATGAATTCAGATACTTTAACCTCTTCTTTGGATGTAGATTTACCTACCCGGAAGAGCTGGCCGATTCAACCAAAAGTTCCATCACCTCCATATCCACAAAGATTGCAGCAATACAAGCAGAAATAAGAGGTTCAATTCAAGAAGTTTTTGGATGTTTTGAAGCAGTTACACATCAATATTCCCTTGGTTGAGGCTTTAAAAGAAATACCAAATTATGTGAAGTTTATAAAGGATATACTATCCAAGAAGAAATGACTGAGTGAGTTTGAGACTGTTGCCTTGACAAAGGAGTGCAGCACGTTCTTGCAGAATAAACTACCACCAATATTGAAGGACCCAGAAAGCTTTACTATACCTATAACATTGGTGAATCTTACAGTGGTAAAGCTTTGTGTGATTTAGGAGAAAGTATCAACTTGATTTCTAATTCTATTTTCAAGATGCTAGGGATAGGTGAAGTAAGACCTACATCTGTGATGCTTCAACTAGCGAATCGATTTGTAGCATATCCCAAGGGAATGATCGAAGATTTTTTGGTAAGAGTCAAGAAATTTATTTTTCTTGCTGATTTCATTGTCTTAGATTTTGAAGTAGATAGGGAACTGTCGATCATCCTTGGGAGACCTTTCTTAGCCACAGGAAGAACATTAATTGATGTGTAGAAAGGTGATCTCACCATGGAAGTTCAAGACGATCAGGTAACCTTTAACATTCTTAAAGCGATGAAATTTCTCGATTCGGTGAAGAATGTTCAATTATGGAAGAAACCTTGGTTTCTATGGAAAGCAATTTTGAAGAAGATCCATTGGAGAAAGCCTTAGATCCTGACCCTTTGGAGGATGAAAAAGGTGAAGAAAACATGGCTTTGATGGAAGCCAAACTGAGAAATTTTATTCATTCCACACGGTTTGAACCGGTGGAGTTAGAAGTTAGAGAATTTGTGCAACCCAAGTTGTTAATTGAAGAACCACCTAAACTCGAACTAAAGGTACTTCCTTCCCATTTGAAATACGTTTATTTAGGTGACTTTCACTTTGCCTGTGATTATTTCAGCAGAACTAATGAAAGATCAAGAGGAGCAACTAATTGTTGTTTTAAAGAAATTTAAGAAAGCGATTGGTTGGACCATACGATATTTGAGGTATAAGCCCTTCTTTTTGCATGCATAAAATTATTTTAGCAGAAGGTGAAAGAGATCGAATTGATGGACAAAGGAGGCTCAATCCTATTGTGAAAGAAGTTGTGAGAAAGGAAGTTATCAAATGGTTAGATGCAGGAATCATCTATCCTATTTCAGATAGTTTGTGGGTAAGTTCGGTGCAGTGTGTGCTAAAGAAAGGGGGAATCACGATTGTTGAAAATGAGCATAATGAGTCGATTCCAATGAGAACTGTTACTGGTTGGAGAATTTGTATTGATTACAAAAAGTTGAATAAAACCACTCGGAAGGACTATTTTTCATTGCCTTTTATAGATTAGATGTTAGATCGACTGGCAGGTAATGAATTCTATTATTTTTTAGATGGCTATTTGGGATATAACCAAATAGTTGTAGCTCAGTAGGACCAACATAAAAAACCTTTACTTTTCCATATGATACGTTTGCTTTTAGGCGAATGCCTTTTGGTTTATGTAATGCACCTGTAACATTTCAACGATGCATGATGGCAATATTCATTGATATGGTTGAAAATTTTGTTGAGGTTTTCATGGATGATTTTTCTATTTTTGGTAACACTTATGATATTTGTTTGAGTAATTTGGCTAAGGAACTAAAGAGATGCGAAGAGACGAATCTTGTCCTTAATTGGGAAAGATGCCATTTTATGGTTAAGGAAGGGATTTTCTTAGGGCATAAAATCTCAAAGAGAGGAATTGAAGTCGATAAAGCAAAGGTGGACGTAATTGAAAGATTACCGGCTCTAATTAATGTGAAAGGAGTCAGAAGTTTCTTAGGCCATGCCAATTTTTACCGAAGGTTTATCAAAGATTTCTCAAAAATTTCTAAACCATTATGTTTGTTGTTAGAGGAAGATACATTGTTTGATTTCAACAAAGCATGTTTGAAAGCTTTTAAAGATTTAAAAAAGGGTTAATCTCAGCCCAAATAATCATTACACTTGATTGGAACTCACCTTTTGAGTTGATGTGCGATGCAAGTGATTATTCCGTTGGAGCTGTGATAGGTCAAAGAAGAAACAAAGTGTTTCACCCTATTTACTATGCAAGTAAAACTTTGACGGGAGCCTAACTCAATTATACGGTAATCAAAAAAGAACTCTTTGCTATAGTTTTGCTTTTTTACAAATTCTGCTCATATCTTATAGGTACAAAAGTTACAGTATTTACTGACCATGCGGCCATTAAATACTTGCTCACGAAGAAAAATGCGAAAGCAAGGCTAATTTGCTGGATACTTTTACTCTAAAAATTTAACCTTGAGATCCAAGATGGAAAAGGTGTCGAAAATTAAATAGCTGATCATCTATCGAGATTAGAGCAGGATGAGGTAACTTGATCATGTGCGCCTATCAACGAGAATTTCCTAGATGAACACTTATTTGAGGTAAGTCGAATTCATGAAACACCTTGGTTTGTTGATTTTACCAATTATCTTGCATGTGGGATAATTCCTCGAGAAATGGCATACCAACAAAGCAAAATATTCCTTCATGATAGTCGATATTATTTTTGGAAGGATCCATTTTTTTAAACAGTGTGTAGATAATATAATCCAAAAGTGTGTGGCTGAAAGTGAGATTGCTGAGATCTTGTATCATTGCCATTCATCTCCAAGCGAGGGACACTTTGGTGGTTCACGTATTGCAACAAAGATTTTGCAAGCAGGGTTCTTTTGGCCTACACTATTTAAAGATGCTTATGCTTATGTGAAGAACCCTGATAAATGCCAAAGGACTGGAAATATATCAAGGAGGAATGAGATGTCCTTGAAAAAACATTTTGGAGATTGAATTGTTCAGCATATGGGGCATTGACTTCTTAGGCCCATTTCCTTTTTTGTATGGGAACAAATACATCTTAGTTGATGTGGACTATGTATCCAAGTGGGTTGAAGTTGAAGCATACCCTACAAATGATGCTAAGGTAGTCATGCAATTCCTACATAAGCATGTGTTTACATGATTTGGGACACCAAGAGCTATTATTAGTGATGAAGGTTCTCACTTTGTGAACAAATGGCTTAAGTGGTTGCTTGAAAAATATGATGTGAAGCACAAGATTGCTACTGCCTATCACCCCCAATCTAATAGGCAAGTTGATTTAAGCCAGACCACTGTGACCCCTCCAACCTTTCCTGGGAATTAATTTAATGTAATTTGTTAAGAAGAAATTTTCTATTTTCTATTTATAATTTAAAATTTTTAAGTTTTATTTGTTCTGTTTAAATTTAAAATTTTTATGTTAATAAAGGGGTCAAAATTTGGCCCAAGTACTAATCAGTTTTTTCTTGAGTAATTTTATAAATATAGTTTGAGTTTGAGGCCCAAGACAGCAAAAAGGAGGGAAAAATACATGCTTTGCCGTCACACCCATTACTTGTCGCCCAAGTAATCCTAATGTAGCTAAATTTTCGCTACATGTTGCCCTAATTCTTTCTTATATAAACCCCTCTCCATTCTACTAATTTTCATATCCCTTAAAGTAATTTGCTTAAACCTTAAAAAATTCCTAAATATCCCTTTTGTGTCATCAACTTCAAATCCCAAATGAAACCCTAGTTTTCTTTCCTTTTTTGTTGAAACCATCTATTGTCATCGCAAGAAGATTGTCGAAGAATCGTCGTTGCTACCACAGATAGCCATTGTCACTGTCGCACACCATCATCGCCGCTGCACCATCCTTACCGTCACAAGATTTTTGCCGTAGTAAGTTCTACCCACTTTATTGATTTCTATTTTCTCCCTTGTGCAGAAACTTTACCGAATTTTAGGGCAAAGGAACCATGTCTAGCAAAAGAACCAGATCTTCAAAGACTACTCTTGAAAACTCAATTTTGATCGATGAAGAAGTGAAAGAGAGATTTGATTTAATCTTCAAGCATCAACAAATGATGTCGAAAAAAGGTTTTGACTTGAATTGTAACACCCCTTACCCGTATTCAATGCAGAAACAGGGTATGAGGCATTACTGGACTTACAACACAAGCATTCACCCAATTTTGAGACATAATTTTGCGTCCGAATTAAAACCATTCATATTCAATCATAAAGTCCCTTATACGAGCCTACAAGGCCCAAAACATGCTTTGGAGGTGGTTCAAGATTAAACCGAGAACTTTATAAGTTTTTACAAAACTTAGAAATTTTTTGCTAGATGTAGGGCTCACATGCCCGTGTGGTCCAAGGGACACACCCGTGTGACCTGGGACACACTTGTGCTTCAGACTGTGTTTGATTTAGGGTGCTCTATGACTTGTGCCACATGGTCGTGCCATACGCTCGTGTGCTAGGCCGTGTAGCACACATGAATGAGACACACGCCTGTGTCTCTGCCCGTGTGTTCAATTCTAGACATTTTGCTTTCCAAAATTAAGGTAAAGGGGACACACTACCAGAACACATGCTCCTGGGGTAGATTGTGTGTCACACACGGTCTAGACACACGCCTATGTGCTACACGTGTGGACAAAAACAAGGCTATTTACCAAGCCATTTTGCCACCCTCAATTGTACACATCAACATAACATCATATGGCACAAATTCAAGCATATAAGAGCAACTAAACAACCACAACCAAGACAATAACATGTCATCCTCAAGCCATTATTTATCATGCATAGAACATCAACCTTTCCAGACCAAATCATGCAAGATTCCACATTCACAAATGACATTAATATATAAATATACTCATAACCAATATTAGCCAACTTTTATGGCTATATACGAAAATGAACCATAAACCATTATAAGCCAACACATATGAACAAATTAATAATGACATATATAACCAAAAGACCAAATCCCCATACATTCCATAAACTCAAAATACTTGAATTCATCAATACCCGAGGTGATAGCTTGATAGTGTGATAGGATCTCCAGCGATCTCCAATCTGAGCTAGCTCAATGACACTATAAAACGTGGGAAAGGAAGGGGGTAAGCTATATAGCTTAGTAAGTCCATATACAAATAATACAAAACATTATTCATACATTTGACATATAAATAGCTTAACATATATTAACATAAATTTCATTAAACTTCATGAGCAGAACTTACTCAATCACATTCTTATCAATAGTTTATCATATGAATATCATAACATATATCAACATAAATGTCATTAAACTTCATGAGTATAACTTACTCAACCACATTCTTACCAATAGTTCATGATAAACCAAATCCATATCCTTTGAGTTTTTCGTACATACCTGTACCAACTCGTAACATAATCACAAACCTTCTCGTCTTTGACATACCTGTTGAATTTCTCGTCGAACCACTTGGAATACTGTAACACCCCAAAATTTGTGCCTAGAAGTATTGGGCCTTGAGCAAGGGAACGGTTAGGAAACTATGCATAAAATTTTATGTGAGCTAGGAAATGACACAATTAAATGTCTGCTCAAGTGGTTAATGGTTTTGAAAGGAGTTGGAAATGTCCTAGGTTCAAACCTAAGCTTTAGCAAAATTTTTGGTTTTAAGTGGATAAAACCCTGGATGCTTGGATGTAGGCCTTTTAAATTATTGTGTTAAAAAAATGACACAAGGAAGCATGTGTTCTAGTGGTTGTGGCGGCATTAAGGTTGCAAGGGAGCCTGGGTTCAAGTCTTGGCTCTTACAATTTATTTTGGTTTTTCTTTTAAAGGAACCTAGACTTTGGCCTTTAGAACTTTTAATTAATTGAAAATAAAATGTGACACAAAAGAGCTTGTGGCAAGGAGACAAGTAGCGTGTTGAGCTATTGAGGGGGTGCTTGGGTTCGAATCCCATTGCAAGTAAAAAGGATATTTATTTTGCTAGCATGAGGCGGCAGGATTTTGAGGTGGTTTGAACTCTGTTTGGTGAGAGTTTGAATGGGTCTTGAAGGGTGTTATGGAGGATATCAAGGAGGGATAAGTGGAGAGATTTTAGGATAAAGTTAAGGAATTCAAATTAGGGAGTGTTGTAGCCGATTGGGAGACTTGTTTGTACAATTCGGCTAAGGGGGTCTTTGGGTATGAATTTTTTACAATTTGTGAGTGAATAGGTGTTGAATTTCCTCTCTGTCATTTGGGGTTTTTGTTCTTTTGGCGATTCTGGCTTCTTTTCTCCCTAGTGTTGATTCCGCAAGTTACCTTTTGTGCTCTTTCAAGATTTGATTATTGTAAGTTTTAGTGCCAAAATCCCAATTCTCAACTTCCTTTCTTCTACTTTTTTGCTGAATCACACTACTCTTTTTCCTCTTACTCCTTTGTGACCGATTTTTCCTCCTTACCTCTTCACTTAGTTTCAGTTCAGTGGTTCTTCTTTGGTAATCGCTTTGATAAGTGGCCGGCTGCTTCATTGTTCTACCATTCCTATCAGTTGATTTGGTGTGCTCAAATCCTTCTTTCAGCATTCAATCGTTTTGGGGGTAAGTGGTGTTGGCCGAATACTCTATGATTCAATATTGGGACTTTAAGCCATATTCTTGAAAATAGTTTTGCCTAATAAGGTTCGTTGCCTGAACAGATAATCATCGAGATCGTTCCTTAGTCAGCGTTAAAAGCAATAAAGCCTTTTTCGCTCATTCAGGGTAAGGGTAAAGGGTTGGTTTTGGATTGTATGTTTAGGAATCCTAATGTTTGGAAGACTAACAATATGATTTGATGGAAAATAGGCTTTGGAGCATGTGGACAATTCGTACATTTCGCAATCAGGTGTGTAACCGTACCCTGCAAACAGTAATAGGCGTAGAAGTTGGTAAAGTATGTATTCACACCCCTGTCTATCTGCGAATCATTAAAAGTCAAAAAGCTAAAACTTCGGCAATCGAAGCCTCACGAGTGTTAGATCTCTTATGTGGTAAATCGAGTCCACAATCATGGGCGATAGACTGTAGAGGCCACCACAAATGTTCTCGTGCTCTTGGGCCGTTGTGGGCCTCGTTTAGCTAAAATGGGTGTATGGACCCAATGGGCTCGTGGGCCCCATACGGATAAAATCCATGACAAGTGGAAAATACTGGACTAGGCTATATAGTTCACATAGCCGTAACTAAATTTGGGCTACATGGGCCACACGAGTGTGTGGGCCCCATAGTAAGTTTTGGGCCCAAATACACTGTTTTGGCCATGTAGGTTATCTAAGTCAGCTTGAAGCGATGATAGACCTTCTCGAAGGTCGTAATAAGTATCGAGACCCCAATATTTGTAAAATTATTGAAATACCCTTGTAAGAAAAAATGACTATTTTGCTCTTGTGGGTAAATGACTGACTTAGACTATGAATTTGACTGATTTAATTGTGATCGTATGACTGTGTTTTAACTGACTTGACTGTGGTCGTGTGATTGGTATGCTTTTAATATATGTTTAAATGACTGTTACTGAGCATGGCCATTCTACATACACCTGTGATGATTGAACATGACATACACGACATTTCGCATGGGTTTGGGACATTGTTACGGAGGAAGTGTACGGCCGTTGCCATTCTGTACAAGGCTTTCAGCCTTTCTACGATATTTATGGCTTTTAGCTATTTTGTTAACTGACAATGGTGCTGCGATATTTATGGCTTTTAGCCATTCTGTTAACTGGAAATTGTGCTTCGATATTTATGGCTTTTAGCCGTTCTATATACGACATCGAGCCATTCTGTTGACTTTGTGCTGTAAGTGGTGCTAAGCTTGGTTTGCTGGCTGGGTGGGTCGATTTTATCCCAACATGGTGTGTTAATTGGTACGGATGGTGTATTGGTTGGATGCAGATGGATTTCTGTCTGCATATCTGCATCTGATACTAATTTTATAATGGCCTTAGGTCCATCTGGTTCTGTTAATGGGCTAAGGCCCACCTGATACTGTATCTGTGATGGGTTTAGGCCCAGTCTATTTTTGCATACCGTATATCTGACTAGTTGTATTATAAGGGATTACACACTGAGTTTTCGCAAACTCACCCTTCTGTCTAACTGTACAGGTAATCCCCAACCTTAGGCGATTTAGAGCCGCAAGAGACTCGGAGGTGGCCACACGGCCGCTGATGTAACATCCTGAATTAATGGGCCTATGCATTCTATATGTGTGGTTGTGCTTACTATGCTCGTAAGAATATTTTAGGGGTCCAGAGTGGGCTCGAAGTTGGGTCGAGGCCTTAATCGAATTTTCTATTTGGACATTCTAGTGGAAAGCATGATAAGTTAGGGCTTAAAAGAGGTTATCTGTGTTTTAAAATACAAAATGGGCTTGTGGCCCTGTGGCAAAGCGGCGCCATTTAGAGAGAGCAGAGAAGTGGCATCAGCTGAGGAGGCCCAAATTTAAGTTGCATAAAGCCCAAATATTTTTAATTTAATCTAGTTAATTTTTGGCAAGTAGATGGGTAGAGTGGGACGGCAATGATGCTTGAAATTAGGAATTTTTATGATGATAATGTGCTGATAAAGGAAGGAAGATGTGGTGTTATCCATGACACTGAGGAAGAGTGGCAGATAAAGATAAGGGAGGAAATTTAGGATTTATCTGCTGGTCACAGTGGTGGTCGAAATTTCGACACTGAGTACAAAGGGGGAAAACTGCTAGATAGGGCTAAGGGGGTGCCGAGTTCTCATTATTTTCCTGAAGCATAGCTTTTTGATTTTCTTTCACTTCTTCTATTCTCCTCCTAGTTTTGGCAACTAAGGGTTCTTCTTCTCCTTTTCTACTTAAACCGAAAACTCCTAACTCTACTTTCCTCTCTACTTTCACACCATAGTCGATTGATATTGAAAAGCTGAAACGTCTGAGCCTCTCTATTTTTCTTTTCAACTTTCTCATCCAGTTTTTCCTAATCATTGCCGAATCCTATCCACCATTAGGCCAATATCGAAATCTCTTAAGTATCATTCGGATCTGCTGTGATAAGGTAAGAGTGTTCTCTTATTCCTTTGTTATTTTTTTGGTTTTTGGAGATCATAGCCAAATCGCTAGTGGGTTGTAAGGCCATCATTAGTTGATGTTTGTATTCACTAATCTTGTGTTCTTTTGGCTGACATTCCAGGTTTTTGAAGGGGATCTAATCGCCTAGGTTTCTAAGCCAAAAATCGTTAGCCTTCGATCCACATTACTTTTTTTAGGATTTTAAGGTAAGGGTTTCGATTCTCTCTAAGTGTTCAATCGATTTCCTTGCTTTATTGTGCCTTAACCTAATGCCTCGTTAAGCAATCATTATAGTATCCTCTGACTAAGGTCATTCATGGACTCGAATGTCAGCAAATCGAAGGAAGGGGTTGGATCTGTAGTCCCAGCCCCAAAGTTTAAGAAACACGCAGTGTCAGTAGTATGGAATTGGCCGTCGGGTTATGGATAGGCTTTAGAATAAAACCTCAGAAAGTTAATAGTCTTATCGACTTCTGATAGTGGCAACATAGAAAGTATTGTTCTATCGGTAATCAGGTATGTCGATCTCTATCACATAAGTTAATCTGTATTATATGTATGTTATGGGCTAAAAGCTGGAAAATGAGGCTGTATGAACAGTCATGTTACCCAAAAAGGGTAGGCAAGGGATGCAGTGCGTAATCATAGAAACTTCTATGTGTATCAAGTATGTGAAAGTATGTGATCTGTTTAGGTAATTTAATGTTCTGATTCTTGCATGTATGTATGCATGGAATGGGATTGATATGATGAAAGGGAGCAGGTCGCATAGCGATCGGTGGCTTTGCCACATAGGTCACATAGTGATCGGTCTTTATGACAGGCACCACAGCTGTCGATATATTATTAAGGTCGTATAGCGATCTGTGGCTTTGCCACATAGGTCACATAGTGATCGGTATTTATGACAGATAGCACAGTTGTCGATATATTATTAAGGTCGCATAGCGATTGGTGGCTTTGCCACATAGGTTACATAGTGATCGGTCTTTATGACAGGCAGTACAGCTGTCGATATATTATTAAGGTCGCATAGCGATCGGTGGCTTTGCCACATAGGTCACATAGTGATCGGTCTTTATAACAGGCAGCACAATTGTCCATATGGTGTGTAGCGGATGGAGGGTTGATTGTAGAAATCCCCACGGTGTGATGGTTGATACGGGGTGTGTAGAGGATGGACTCTTAGGTTTGGGATGGGCCATATTACATGTAAATATATTATGTTGCCATTGTGTATGGCCCAAGGCCCATAATGTATTTGTGGGCCCAAGGCTTTTATGTGTTTTCAGGATTTGCACACTGAGTGTTGGTGACTCACCCTTTTATTTTTCTCAACTTTTCAGATGAGCAGTGGATCGTGGACATGGGAGCCGAGGCAGACTCGAGGGGCCATCAAGTCTTTTATCTTCATAAGACTGTTTTTGGTTTTTCTTTATGTTTCGATTTTGGGATTATTTTTGTAATAAGGCCTCCATAACTTAGGTTATCGATTTATAGTTTTTTCATATTACATCTTACAATCTTATGTTTTCAAAGTCTTAATTATAAAGTGAAATGAAAATGGGTTTGTCAAGCATGTTCAACTTAAATGATAAAATTTCTTCAAAAATGTCACAATTAATGATTAATCGGTTTTAATAAACTATGCTTTTCAAAACCCTTCAAAGCAAAGTTTTCAACGTTCAACCCGTAGCATACCAGATCCGGTCATGACGTATAGGCTGGGTTTGGGGTGTTACAATTTTGGTATCAGAGCCCACTTTAAAACTCGGGCTGTGAAATGGGTCCAGTAGTGATTTGTAAAAGTGATGTAAGTTTTAGAAAAGTTCGGTTGAGATCTGACCTTGAGTCTACCAAAGACCCGATCCACGCAGGTAAGTATTCTAAACTCATTATGTGATATGCATGTTGGGCTTGTTGGGCTCTTTAGGGACGTAGGCTAGTATGCTAGAATTTATGGACCTTAGCCTAGTATAAACAACTCTTTAAGTTCCATATGATTTAATTTCTCTAAGTCGTTGGGCTGAAGTGTGGCAACAGGCATACGCATGTCTAGGATTGGATCTAGGGAGAGCTTGGTATTTAAGCGGTCCTAGTGGCCCACCTCCTCTTCGCTAGAATCCTACCTGGTGCGTAGTGTCTGTTCACTTTAGCCAAAAAGATTTGTTGACGGGCCAAAATTTCTAACTAAAACCCGAAAGGGACCAATACCTTATTTTGTAAAATTACTTATATGCCCATAGTTTTGTGAATTATCGAAATACCCCCAGATTGTAAAATTACGAAAATACCCCTGGTTTGCAAAATTATCTAAATACCTCCGGATTGTAAAATTACCAAAATACCCTATTTTGTAAAATCACCAAGATACCTTATTTTAGAAAATTACAAAAATACCCCTGCATGGTAGAATTACAAAAATACCCCTATGTGACGAAGGTGAGTTCATGGATGTTACTTGTGTGATTGATGCATTTATGTGATGCTTTGTTTGGAATGTAAATGGATGGTTGAATGTATGTGGATTCTAGAGCTAGGAAATACAGACCTGAGAACTGAACCTTGTAGATAGAGTTCGAACTCGAAAGAACTACTGTTAAAACTACTTTCTATAAGATCGTTCGTTATTAATCAGTGGAAGAAATTAATAATTCATAAAATTCCTAATCAGATAAATGTGAATCGGTAGAATGAGCACTAGAAGACGTGGTGTGCGTGGTCGAGGTAGAGGCAGGATTGTTGTGTCAGAACCGGTAGGGTCTGGTCACGAGTCGGGGAATGAGGTACCAGTGCCACCAGTTGTGGAGGTGAAATTTCAGGACCAGACGGCCAGAGATGATGCGGTATCTCAGGCAATGTTGAGGGTTTTAGAGAGGGTTGCTGGGGCAGGCATGGGTACAGGAGCCCAAAAATCTGTGTCAGAGCGACTTAGAACTAATGGGGCAGAAGTGTTTAGGGGAATTTCTAGGGTAGCCCCGAATACAGCTGAATATTGGTTGGAAGCGGTGGAGCGCACAATGGATAATCTCGACTTTATGAAAGAAGCTGAAAGGAGTAGTGTCTCTTCTCTGGGACGAAGCGTATCAATGGTGGCTTACGGTTAAGGATGGTGCAGTGGCTGACTGTATCACTTGGGGTTACTTCAGAACGGCGTTCCAGAGTAAGTACATTGGAACAAGTTATGTAGATGCGCAGCGTAAAGCATTCCTGAATCTAGTTCAGGGAAGTAGGTCAGTGGCGGCGTATGAAACAGAATTCTTACGCTTGAGCCATTATGCTCGAGGGATAGTGGCCATAGAACATGAATGGTGTGTTCGATTTGAAGATGGCCTGAAAGATGATTTACGTGTTTTGATAGCTCCACAGCAGGAGAGGGAATTTGCTGTGCTTGTGGAGAAAATTAAGATAGTTGAAGTTGTAAAGCGAGTGGAAATGATGAATCGGGATAAAGATAGGAGTGGAAGTAGGAGGATTTTTGGATCATCAGGGGCAGCTGGGCGTGCTCAGAAAAGACCTTGGTCGGATGGGCCGAACCGAGTGGAGAGACCTGCTGCTAACCAGACATAGAGGTGTGTTCGCTGTTGTAAATTCCATATAGATAAGTGTTGGGCAGGCAGTGGAAAGTGCTTTAGGTGTGGATCTTTGGACCATCATATTAGGGACTGTCCACAGCCACGGAGCGATGTAGGACCCGTAGGGTAAGGAAATGCTCAGCCAGGTAGAGGAGGTCAGCAACCGCAGAGGGGTCATGGTCTAGCTAGAGGTGGTAACGATTTTGGTCGGGGCCATGGAGCACCAGGCCGAGGGGTAGAAAACACTGAGGTGAGGCAGCCGGGGTTGGTCTATGCTGCCAGACGTCGAGAGGAGGCTGACGCGCCGAATGTTATAACCGATACATTTTTAATATTTGGTTTGCCTTACACTGCATTGATTGACATTGGGTTAACACATCATATGTTGCTAGTAGTGTGTCTGGAACTTTAAGTTTAGTTTCTGAGATTACCCCTAGGGTGATGACTGTAATTAGCCCATTAGGACAATCTGTGGTAGTAGATAAACTTTATCGGGAGGTACCCTTGGAAGTTCAGGGAATAGTTTTCCTGACGGATCTGATGGAATTACCGTTCAGGGAGTTTGACTTAATGTTAGGCATGGACTGGCTGGTAAAGTATCAAGCTAATTTAGATTATGCAACCAAGCGTATGGTGTTAAGAACCCCCGATGGTGGTGAAGTGTTGGTGATAGGAGAAATGGGGAACTATCTGTCGAATGTAGTGACTGCCCTAAGAGCAGAAAGGATGGTGAGAAAAGGATGCGAGGCAGTTTTAATGTTTGTTCGGGCTCTGGAAGCCAATGACCTAACTATTGGGGACATTAGGACGGTGAAGGAATTTCCTGATGTTTTCTCAAAAGAGCTTCCAGGATTACCCCCGGATCGTGAAGTGGAGTTTGGTTTCAATCTTCTTCTGAGAACAACACCAATGTCTATCGCTCCATATAGGATGGCGCCAAAGGAGTTGGTGGAGTTAAAAGCACAAATACAAGAATTGTTGGATAAAGGATTTATTCGACCTAGTGTGTCACCATGGGAAGCGACGTTGTTATTTGTTAAGATGAAGGATGGATCAAAGCGTATGTACATTGACTACCGTCAGCTGAACAAGTTGACTATCAAGAACAAGTATCTGTTGCCAAGGATTGATGACTTGTTCGATTAACTGAAAGGGGCGTCGGTGTTCTCAAAGATAGATTTGAGATCAGGATACCATCAGCTTAAGGTCAAAGAATCGGATATTCATAAGATAGCTTTTAGGACCCGTTATGGCCATTATGAATTTTTGGTAATGCCATTTGGGTTGACTAACGCACCAGCGGCATTTATGGATTTGATGAACCGAGTGTTCCAACCCTACTTGGATCAATTTTTTGTGGTATTTATAGATGATATCTTGGTTTATTCAAGATCGGAAGAGGAGCATGATTCACATTTGCGAGTGGTTTTGCAGATTCTGAGGAGAAGCAGTTGTATGCCAAATTCAGTAAGTGCGAATTTTGGCTAAGTGAAGTTACTTTTCTAGGCCACGTTGTGTCGGCAGAGGGGATTAGGGTTGACCCTCGAAAAATTAAAGCGGTGTTGGATTGGAAGCTGCCTAGGTCTGTGGCGAAAATCTAGAGTTTTCTTAGTCTAGCTGGGTACTATCGAAGGTTTGTTGAAGGATTTTCTTCAATTGCGGCACCATTGACTAAGTTATTACAGAAAGGAGTTCCATTTACTTGGTCTAGTAAGCAGCAGGAGAGTTTCGAGAAGTTAAAAAGGATTTTGACGGAGGCTCCGGTATTGATTCAACCGGAGGTTGAGAAGGAATTCGTGATTTACTATGATGCGTCACACACGGGACTAGGATGCGTGTTGATGCAAGATGGAAAGGTTGTTCCGTATGCATATCGACAGTTAAGACTGCACGAAGCAAATTATCCCACCAATGATTTGGAGTTGGCGGTGGTTTTTCTTTAAAGATTTGGGGACATTATCTGTACAAGGAGAAATCTATTATTTACACTGATCATAAGAGCCAAAAATACCTTTTGACCCAGAAGGAGTTGAATTTAAGTAGATGAGGTGGATCGAGTACCATCCGAGTAAAGCTAATGTGGTGGCGGATGCCTTAAGTCGTAAAGTAATCTCTGACTTGAGGGCAATGTTTGCTCACCTTAGTTTATACGATGATGGGAGCTTATTGGTTGAACTTCAAGTGAAACCCTCTTGGGTCAGTCAGGTTAAGGAGAAGCAGCAGACCAATGAGTTGCTAAAGGAGAAGTTTCATGTAGGATCAAGTGATGGATCGACAGAATTCAGTATGAATGAGGACAAGTTTGGACGGAAGGGTAAATTAAGTCTCGAATTTATCAGATCTTATCGTGTGTTGAAACGAGTGGGGCTGGTAGCCAATCAGCTAGAGCTACCTTCTGAGCTAAGCAAGATTCACAATGTATTCCACGTTTTTATGTTGAGGTGATATCGTTCGGATCCATCCCATGTGGCGTCTATAGAAGAAATCGAAGTGACACCTGAACTATCCTTTGAAGAAGAACTGGTAGAAATCCTGGATCATGATGCCAAGGTATTGCGAAGGAAAATGGTTCCGTTAGTTAAGGTTCTATGGTGGAATCACAGTTATGAGGAGGCTACTTAGGAGCCCGAGGAAGCGATGCGGCAGCAATACCCACATCTATTCTGATAAGGTAATTTTAAGGCCGAAATTTCTGTAGGGGGTAGAATTGTAACATCCTGAATTAATGGGCCTATGCGTTCTATGTGTGTGGTTGTGCTTATTATGCTTGTTAGAATATTTTAAGGGTCCAGAGTGGGCTCGAAGTTGGGCCGAGGCCTTAGTCAAATTTTTTGTTTGGACACTCTACTAGAAAGCCTGATAAGTTAAGGCTTAAAAGTGGTTATCTGTGTTTTAAAATACAAAATGGGCTTGTGGCCCAGTGGCAAAGTGGTGCCACTTAGAGAGAGCAAAGAAGTGGCATCAGCTGAGGAGGCCCAAATTCAAGTTGCATAAAGCCCAATTATTTTTAATTTAATCTAGTTAATTTTTGGCAAGTAGATGGGTAGAGTGGGACGGCAATGATGCTTGAAATTAGGAATTTTTAATGATGATAATGTGCTGATAAAGGAAGGAAGAGGTGGTGTTATCCATGACATTGAGGATGAGTGGTAGATAAAGATAAGGGAGGAAATTTAGGATTTATCTGCTGGTCACAATGGTGGCCAAAATTCCAACACTGAGTGTAAGGGGGGGAAACTACTAGATGGGGCTAAGGGGGTGTCGAATTCTCATTATTTTCCTGAAGCATAGCTTTTTGATTTTTTTTCACTTCTTCTTTTCTCCTCCTAATTTCGGCAACGAAGGGTTCTTATTCTCCTTTTCTACCTAAACCGAAAACTCCTAACTCTACTTTCCTCTCTACTTTCTTACCATAGCCGATTGATATTGAAAAGCCAAAACGTCTGAGCCTCTCTATTTTTCTTTTCGGCTTTCTCATCCAGTTTTTCCTAATCATTGCAGAATCCTGTCCACTATTAGGCTAATACCGAAATCTCTTAAGTATCATTCAGATCTGCAGTGATAAGGTAAGAGTGTTCTCTTATTCCTTAGTTGTTTTAGGTTTTTGGAGATCATAGTCGAATGGCTAGTGGGTTGTAAGGCCATCATTAGTTGATGTTTGTATTCACTAATCTTGTGTTTTTTGGACGACATTTCGGGTTTTTGACAGGGATGTAATCACCTAGGTTTCTAAGCTAAAAATCGTTAGCCTTCAAACCACATTACTTTTTTGGGATTTCAAGGTAAGGGTTTCGATTCTCCCAAGTGTTCAATCGGTTTCTTTCTTTATTGTGCCTTAACCTAATGCCTCGTTAAGCAATCATTATAGTATCCTCTGACTAAGGTCATTCATGGACTCGAATGTCAGCAAATCGAAGGAAGGGATTGGATCTGTAGTCCCAGCCCCAAAGTTCAAGAAACGCATGATGTCAGCAGTATGGGATTGGCCTGGACCAGCTTTAGAACAAAACCTTAGAAAGTTAGTAGTCTTATCGACTTCTGATAGTGGCGACATAGAAAGTATTGTTCTATCGGTAATCAGGTGTGTAAATCTCTATCACACAAGTTAATATGTATTATATGTATGTTATGGGCTAAAAGCCAAAAAATAAGGTTGTATGAACAGTCGTGTTACCCAAAAAGGGTAGGCAAGGGATGCCAGGTACGTAATCATAGAAACTTCTCTATGTGTATCGAAGTATGTGAAAGTATGTGATCTGTTTAGGTAGTTTAATGTTCTAATTCCTGCGTGTGTGTATGCATGGGATGGGATTGATATGATGAAGGGGAGCAGGTCGGATAGCGATCGGTGGCTTTGCCACATAGGTCACATAGTGATCGGTCATTATGACAGGCAGCACAACTGTCGATATATTATTAAGGTCGCATAGCAATCTGTGGCTTTGCCACATAGGTCACATAGTGATTGGTCTTAATGACAGGCAGCACAGCTGATGATATATTATTAAGGTCGCATAGCAATCGGTGGCTTTGCCACATAGGTCACATAGTGATCGGTCTTTATGACAGGCAGCGCAGCTGTCGATATATTATTAAGGTCTCATAGCGATCAGTGGCTTTACCACATAGGTCACATAGTGATCGGTCTCTATGACAGGCAACACAGCTGTCCATATGGTGTGTAGCGGATGGAGGGTTGATTGTAGAAATCCCCATGGTGTGATGGTTGGTACGGGGTTGTGTAGAGGATGGACTCTTAGGTTTGGGATAGGCCATATTGCATGTAAATATATTCTGTTGCCATTGCGTATGGCCCAAGACCCATAATGTGTTTGTGGGCCCAAGGCTTTTATGTATTTTCGGGATTTGCACACTGAGTCTTGGTGACTCACCCTTTTATTTTTCCCAACTTTTTAGATGAGCAGTAGATCGTGGACATGGGAGCCGAGATGGACTCGAGGGGCCATCAAGTCTTTTATCTTCATAAGACTGTTTTCGATTTTTCTTTACGTTTCGATTTTGAGATTATTTTTGTAATAAGGCCTCCATAACTTAGGTTATCGATTTATATTTTTTTTATATTACATCTTACAATCTTATGTTTTCAAAGTCTTAATTATAAAGTGAAATGAAAATGGGTTTGTCAAGCATGTTCAACGCAAATGATAAAATTTCTTCAAATCACAATTAATGATTAATCGGTTAAAATAAATCGAGCTTTTAAAACCCTTCAAAGCAAAGTTTTCAACGTTCAACTCGTAGCATACCAGATCTGGTCATGACGTATGGGCCGGGTTTGGGGTGTTACAGCTGGTGCTCTGCTGTAAACTTTTTATTTGAATTTTATATTTTAGGTTTTAAGTTTGTTAAAAGGTCTTTGAGGGATTAAATTTTTAAATGGGCTTTAGATTTTCTTATTTAAAACTGCTAAACACGAATTTTCAAAATTAACAACTATTTTAAATAACACTTAAAAAATAGAAGTTTTTATATTTCAAACTTTAGTAGCTTCCGCGATTGGAATAACCTAAAGTATCAACGCCAGACATTAAGTAAACATTTTTTTTATGAGATGATTTACTAAACTCGAGCAAAATGATTTAAACATAGAAATGAACTTTTGACGACAAACTCAGTTTTTGAACGACGCTTTGATGTGACACGCCAGATTCGGCCATAACATATGGGCCGGGTTTGGCGTGTTACAAATACTATCGGATACACGAAAAATCTAGTACATAAGTGCCACATATGTAGCCAATGCTACCTGATATCTCATAACACATATAGGCTCGCTCTCGAGCTATCCGCGGGCCTGTTCACATAAGTTGTCAGTCGAGATGTAGCTATGCGGTGCTGCTCACTCAAGCTATAACGTATCCACAACATATGCTGGTATACACAGCCACCGATAGGACGTACAAGACTAGCACCCGGGACACTTAAATCACAAAATCACATGGGTTCTTAGTGACATGTCACTTGTATCCTAAACTATTCCTAAGGTTCAACCGGGATTTTCTCGCTTATCGAAACTTCATCGAATATGCTCATAGAACCAATCATACAATTCATGCAATATCAAAACATTAAAATACAAATATAACATTGCATTATTAACATACGAACTTACCTCGATACAAAAATAGCAGAAATGGACCTAATCTTCAAACACTTTGGTTTTCCCCCGATTTAGACCCGAACTTCATTTTTTTTTATCTATAATACAAAATTAATCTCATTTAATCATCACATTATTTATTTCAACAGAAAAGTCACATTATGGAAAAATTACATTTTTGCCCCTAAGCTTTTGACATTTTACACTTTAGTCCCTAGGCTCGTAAAATGATTTTCATTCAATTTCATCACACCCAAGCCTAGCCAAAACTAGTTCTTGCTCATAACAGCCCACATTTTTCATTTATTCACACTTCTACTACATATTTTTCAACTTTTACAAATAAGTCCTTTTTTGCATTTTCATAAAAAATAACATGGTAAATGTTGTTTATCTAACATCAAACATACATTCTCTACCATTAAAAATCAAAATACACAAATATCTAACTTGGGTCAAACCCTAGACCTTGATCATATCTTAAATTAGTAGTAGAAATAGATAGATTGTGTTACAACGACCTCAAAAATGTAAAAAGCATTAAAAATGGGGCAAGAACGGACTTACAATCGAGCTTGAAAGCTTGAAAAACCCTAGCTATGGTTCCCTTCAAAATTTTGGCCAATGGAGGAAGAAGATGGACAAATTTTAGCTTTATTTTGGCTTTTCAATTCATTTAATTACCAAATTACTAAAATACCCTTAATGAAAAACTTTCGAAACATACCTAACCATGTCCATTTTTGTCCACCAACTTAACCATTGGTCTAATTACCATTTAAAGACCTCCAATTTAAAATTTCATAATAATTAGACACCTTTAACATATAAAACTTACATTTTGCACTTATTACAATTTAGTCATTTCAACTGAATTGAGTGCCCAAACGTCAAAATTTTCGAATGAAACTTTCATGAAATCATTCCATAAATATATAGACAATAAAAATATAATAAAAATGAATTTTACTGCGTCGAATCTATGGTCTCAAAACCAATGTTCCCGACTAGAGCCAAAATTAGGCTGTTACATGAAGAATAATGATTTGATGGTTGTGAAAATCAATGCTCTCAAGTGGGAACGATTTTGTGATGCTCGTTCACTTCTCGATGATGAATTAGTTTGAGAATTCTATGCTAGTTTGGCTATACAAAATGCTACTGAGGTCATTGTTCGAAAGAAAAAAGGTACCTCTTACTTCTAAATCCATCAATGATTTGTTTAACTTACCTGATGTTGAAGAAGATGAGTACTACCCTTGGGATTTTCTTCAACAAGTTCTTGACATTGTGACAAATCCAGGATTCCAATGGATTATAAGAAAGTATGGGAGCCATTTTTGTCAAAAGGAATACCTCAAACCAATAGCAAAGGTATGGTTTTATTTCGTTCGCTATAGTTTTATGCCTATCTCACATAGTTCCACCATCCCGATGGAACGAATGCTCTTTTTATATGCAATCTTGACAGAAAAGTCCATTAATGCTGGGAATATTATTCTCAAGGAGATTTATGATTGTGCTAAAAAGAAGACAGGAAGTGCTTATTTCCTATCATTAATCACTTCACTTTGCTTAAGGGCCCATGTTAAAACACAAGCAAATCTGAAGGGGCGATATGTTTAAGGGTGCATTACAAATTATGATCTTGAAAGTTTAGTAGAGAGGGTGCATGAGTTGAATCAAGGCGAGCAAGAAGAGCCAATTGAGCTAGATACCGAGGAGTCAACAAATGAAATTGAAACTGAAGCTAATTCAGTTACAGACACTGAAGAAGAAGAATCTGACAAGGAACTAAACAATCCTAAACCAGTTGAAGGAGCTGCAAACTCTAAACCAGAGGTTGAGCCAGAAAAAGAAACAGTCAAGCTAAGTGTTGAACCTGAATCTACAACTCCAATGCCGACTTCTGTAAGTGCTTCAAAGAAATTGGAGTTGACAATTTTGATGGATATGTGCAAGTTCATGCCCAATCAACAACAAACTTACTGGAAATATGCAAAAATTAGAGATGACTTGTAATACCCTAAAATAGGGGTAGATTTTTTTATTAAATTATTTTGCATAAGTGTGGTCATCATGGTGTTGATGAGGTATTTTAGGTGCTAGTTATAAGCTAAGGGAAGGCCCGAGCTATAGGAGAAAATTTTTTTTAAGTGTTAATTAAGGGGAGCTAGGCTAAGGAGGCTTTAAGAGAAGTTGTTGGGGATTTATGACATAAAAAAATGCCTCGGTAAAGTGGCTTAAGGGCGCCACTTAAAGGCCTGGAAGTAACGCCAACAAGGGCACTGGTTCAAACACTGGCGACAAGTGGTGGTTTATTTTTGTTTTTGGCGTTAGGGGGGGAACAAGATGAAGGAGGTCTTAAAAGAATTTGTAGCGAGGTTATGTCATAAAAAAGGCCATGGCAGAGTGGCTTCGAGCGCTATATGTGGCTTGCGGCAACAAGGGCCTTGGTTCGAATCCCGCTGGCGGCATGGGGCGTGTTTTTATTTTTGTTTTGGCGTTAGGACAAGGGGGAGCTAGGGAATAAGGTGTTAAAAGAAGTTCAGGGTGAATTATATCACAATCAGCGCCTTGGCAAAGCGGCAGGGATGCTACCTGCAGTTAAGGGTTCCAGCAGGCCCGGGTTCAAGGCTTGTGAGCAGCAAATGGGTGTTTTATTTATTTTTGCTGCTGGCGTCAAAGAGGTGGAGAGAAGTTGGACAGCACATGGGTTTCCAAAGGTAAGGATAAAGCTTGTTTTTTTTATGTTAATTTTCGGCTGGAAGGAAGAGATAAAGATTGGCTTAATTCTATTTATTTTGAATGTATGATAAGAGATAAGTAAGGCATATTATATTTATTTCAAGTGAGTGGATAAAAGATAAAATAGGAGAGGAATTTGAGATATGATTAAAAAGGAAATAGTGGTCGGCCAAGGGTCTTTTGGTGGTGTTTAATTTTGGTCATTTAGGGGGATAAGTGCCTAATTTTATTTGTTTTGTTTTTTTCTCTAATGCTTCTTGCCGAATTTGTAATCAAGAAAAATCCTCTCTTTTTCTCACTTATTTGTGCTAAGGCTGAAACTCCATCATCTTTCACCATTGCCGATTTTTTCCAACACTCTTCCATACTCTTTTTCTTTTACTCAACGTAAACTCTACATTATTGCTTTGGAGGCCGAATGTTCCATCATCACTTGAAGCCATAGTCGAATATCAAAGATGCTTTATTCTCAGTTCTTCTGTCGCAAGTTTTAGAAACTGAAGTGTCATTGGTGGGGAGTTACTTCAATCGATTTCTATATGAGTAAGAGCTCTCCTCTAATCATTGTTCTCCTATCTCTTTTAAATGCCGAAAGTTAAGAGCCTAACTCTATTTTTTTCCTCTGAGGCGGAATCTAGGAAAGTGACTTCAGGAAATTGATCGATAGTGGTAAGTATTCTCTTAGAAATCAATTTTGGATTCTTTTTCATAAGGGTGCGAAATCAAGTGGTTAAGACCACAGGTATAGGGTGGCGAATGTGCATCAAGCCATAATCCGTGTTTTGTGTGCGGCCGGTGTTAGGGACGGAAAGGAGCCTCTCGGATTTGATCTATCAAGGGATATTGGTAACTTCAAGAGCAAGCATATATTCGGGTTCTAAATAAGCAAGGTAAGTGGTTATAGCATTCGGCCTTAGGCCTTTTTTGGTATCTATGTGGCTAATCGATTCTGTCCATGATGGATTAGGGGCTAATCGACAGTCATAAGGGCAAGTTCCAGGATTCTAGATTGTGTTAGATTCAATAGATCGAAATCTCGCTAAATAATCAGGTGCGTAGTTATCGCACTGTCTCTTGAATGATTATATGTGTTATTTTATGTATGTGTATAATGTGAATAATAGCCAAAATAAGGGCTAAGATTGTGAATACCCATGGTTGGCGATTGAATAATCAGGTTAGTGATTTACGATAATAAATGATTATTGATGAATGTATGAAAATGTGGTGGCATGTGATGTATATTTGTTTCAAGTGATATGTTTCCATGATACATATATATATGCATGGGACTTAGGATGTGACTATCGAAGGAAAAAGGGTGTACATTATGTACGTGGTCTAATGTTAGCCTTGTGCTACATTAGCACTTGATGTTAGCTATGTGCTTCATCAAGGGAGGTGCTGGCTAGGTGCCACATCTCGGCGGTTGATGGCTGTGTGCATCACCGTAGACTGATTGATATGTGGGATCACATAGGTGATCGGTGGCTCAGCCATGGCCTTGAGCAGCAAGTCTGCCAAGGTAAGATATGTGGATCACTTATGTGATCGGTGGTGGATTAGCCACGGCCTTGGGTAGGGAGTCTGCTAAGGTAGGTGTAATGGATGGACTTAGGTTGGGTTGGGCTTCATAATTGCATATTTATGGACTGTGTGGATATGGGCCAAGCCCATATGTGGAGACATGTGAAATGACTATGCTTGAGTCATTGACTCACCCAAATTTTACCAACATTTGGTGATGCATAAAGCATGGACCGGTCGGAGGGATCTGAGGTGGCCCATCTGAAGTTATTTTTATGCCATGCGAAGTTGATTTTCCTTATTTTTATATATTTTATATTATTAGTATTTTGGGAATTTATTTGATGTAATAAGGGCCCTTATAGTATTTGGAAACTTTATTTATGGTTTTGAAGTTTATTTTATTATCGAACTAATAATGGGAAATATTTTTGGATTTAATTTATATTACAATAACATATGTAAAAGTTTTAATTAGGAATTTATAACGGCTAAATTTTCAATGGGCTTTTAAATACATAATGTTTTTTCAAGGACAGAAATTTATACGTTTTCACCTTTAAGTCAAATTCTTTCAAAACATCTTCCCATAGTGACATACCAGATCCGGTCAAGGCTCGTGAAATTTGGGTTTGGGGCGTTCTGATTTGGTATCGAGCCGATTCAAAATTCGACTTTGAGGTTTTGGGCCCAAAAACAGTTTTCAAAAATGGGCTTTTCAAAAATATGGACTTTTAATAAATTTTTGAGTTATTCGGCATGGCACTTTGTACCTCTACCAAGTCCACGGTAAGTACTTCTAAATATTGAAGTGATTTGTTTATGTGAATGTTATGGGCTTATTTGGGCTCATAGATTATAATATTAGGGCTATTGAACCCTAGGGCTAGTCTACTCAAACACAAGATTCATAGGACTTAAGGACCATTAAACAAACCTGTGACTAAGTCGCCAAGCTAGGGTGTGGCAACCGTTGTGCGCATGTCTAGGAGTGGATTCAGTAAGAGCTTGGTATTTAAGCAGTCCTAATGACTCACCTCCTCTTCACTCGAATCCTACCTGGTGCCTAGTAACCGTGCACCCTAACCAAGAGGACTTAGTCATCGGCTAAAACAATGACTAAAACCCGAAAGGGACTAGCCGTATTTTTATAAAAACCTTAGTCTTTAAATCTTTAAATTACCTCTTCGATTTGTAACAAAATCTATTTTGAAAATTTCTCGAAAAAAAAAATTTCTGAATTGCCAAATTACTAAAATACCCCTGGTGGCAGAATTACAAAAATGCCATTGGTTTCTAAAAGTACTATATTACCAGTGATTTTAATAAAAATTTCTCTATTTTGCAGAAGTGTCCAAAAATTCTTTTTTGCAAAAAAAAAAAAAATCAATGTACTTTGATTTGGGAAAATTACTAAAATGCCCCTGTGTTGTAAATTTATTAAAATACCCCTAGTGGTAAAATTACTAAAATGCCCTTGGTTTCCAAAATTGCCATACTACCCCCGATTTCAATAACAATTTCTAGTTTTGCAAAAATACCCAAAACTTCACAAAATATCAAAGACACCCGATTAAAAAAATTAAATTAATTACGAAATTACCCCTGACTTTTAAAATGACCGAAATACCTCGAGGGAAATTACCGAAGTACCCCCAAATTAGAAATCTTTAAAAATACCCTTGTTTTGAAAGTCACCAGGAACCATATTTTTGCAAAAATTACCAAGTGACCACGGCTTGTGAAATTACAAAAATACCCTAGTGTATAAATTACCAATTTACCTTGAAATTTTTCCAAAGAAGAATTTTAATTTTGCAAAATATCAACAACCTCTATTTTACGACATTTTCAAATACTCTAATTTGAAAATTACCAAAATACTCTGGTTTGGAAATTTACCGAATTACCCCTGGCTTACGAAATTACCAAAATAACCCCGATTTTTGAAATTTCTACAATACCTTGATTTGGAAAATCTTTTATTCAAAATACCCATGAGTTGGGAAAAAAATTTCTAAAATGACTTTTGTGATTTTCAAATTGACCCCGATTTATTACCAAAATACCCCTATAGGAAAAATGGCGAAATTACCCACAGGGTAGGGAATGATCGAAATGCCCAAAGTAGTGAAGTGAATGTTGTGGATGAGTGTGAATGAGAATGTGATTCTCTGAATTAGAATAGTGAACTTAAACTGAAACTTTGATTGATTGAAAGAACTACTTCTGGAAACTTCTTATCATAAAATTTGCTCGTGGATAAACAGTGAAACAAGATTTCTAATGCATAAAACTTTTTAATCAGATTAAATCGCGACGTTAGACATGAGTTCTAGAGGACAAGGTCATCGTGGACGCGGTAGAGGTAGAATGGCCGTGTCGAAACCCGTTAGGTCGGGTCAAGGATCTGAGAATAGGGTACCACCGCCACTACCACCAGCTTTTGGTGTTGAGCAGCAAGACCAGATGGGGGATGATGCAAGATATCCAAAGTGATCGAGGGTTCTTAAGATGGTGGCTGGAGCAGGTGGAAATATGAGAGCTAGAAAGTCTGTACCTGAGCGACTCTGAGCCAATGGAGCTGAAGTGTTTCGTGGAGTATGTGGTGTGGCACCCAGTACTATTGAGTATTGGTTGGAGGCGACGGAATGAATTATGGATGAGTTGGATCTGACCCTTGAGGAGAAAGGGAAATGAATGGTGGCGCTGCTACGCGATGAAGCGTATCAATGGTGGCTCACAGTTCGGGATGGTGCCACAACTGAGGATCTAACCTGGGAGTATGTGAAGGTGGCTTATCAGAAGAAATATGTGGGAACCAGATATGTTGATGAGCAAAGGAAGGCCTTTTTGGGGCTGGTTCAAGGGAACAAGTCTGTAGCAGAATACGAGGCTAAATTCCTAAGGTTAAGCCGATATGCTCGAGGAGTAGTTGCTACGGAGCATGAGCGATGTGTCCGGTTTGAGGACAGATTAAGGGATGACCTGAGGTTGTTGATAGCTCCTCATCAGGAACGGGAGTTCGCTGTGTTAGTCGAAAAAGGCTAAGGTAGCTAAAGGGATTAAGGACTCGGTGAGACAAAATAGAGATAAGGATAGGAATCAGGATAGGAGGAATTTTGGATCGTCTAAATCATCTGAAGGTCTTTAGAAAAGACCGAGGGTTGAAAATTCTGTTCGTGCTGCTAAGCCAGCTATGGAAAATTCAGACCGTCCGTGTGCTCAGTGTGGAAGGTATCATGTTGGCAAGTGCTGGAACCGGGAACGGGAATGTTTTAGGTGTAAGTCTAAGTCTCACCTGATTAAGGACTGTCCTCAGGATCCGAATAGGGCTCAGACAATAGGCCAAGGTTATGTGCAGCCGGGTAGAGATGGTCAGCAAGTGACAAGGGGTCGTGGTCCGAACCATGGAGGAAATGGTTCAGGTCGAGGTGTGGATCACCAAACAGAGAGGCTGAAGGTGCAGATGCAAGGCAGCCAAGGTTGGTTTATGCAGTCGACTGTCGCGAGAAGGAAGATGTGCCCGAGGTGACAACAGGTAAGTTTCTTATTTCTGGAATACCCTCAATTGTCTTGTTTGTGGTTAAGTTAGTTCGTTCTTATGTTGTTAGTGAAGTGTATGGAACTTTGATTATGAACTTAGAGAGTGTGTCTAGAAAGTATGATAGTTCTTTAAGATCGAAGTGCGCAACAGTAGCGTAGTATGTTGAGTTAAGGATGCACGATTGAACGATAGTAAGTAATTTCGAGGATAAAATTATTTTAAGGGGGTAGAATTGTAATACCCTAAAATAGGGGTAGATTTTTTTATTAAATTATTTTGCATAAGTGTGGTCATCATGGTGTTGATTGAGGTATTTTAGGTGCTAGTTATAAGCTAAGGGAAGGCCCGAGCTAGAGGAGAAATTTTGTTTTTAAGTGTTAATTAGGGGGAGCTAGGCTAAGGAGGCTTTAAGAGAAGTTGTTGGGGATTTATGGCATAAAAAAATGCCTTGGTAAAGTGGCTTAAGGGTGCCACTTAAAGGCCTGGAAGTAACGCCAACAAGGGCCTGTGTTTAAAACACGGCGACAGCAAGTGGTGGTTTATTTTTGTTTTTGGAGTTAAGGGGAGGGGAACAAGATGAAGGAGGTCTTAAAAGAATTTGTAGCGAGGTTATGTCATAAAAAAGGCCATGGCAGAGTGGCTTGGAGCGCTATATGCAGCTTGCAGCAACAAGGGCCTTGGTTCGAATCCTGCTGGCGGCATGTGGCGTGTTTTTATTTTTACTTTGGCGTTTGGACAAGGGGGAGCTAGGAAATGAGGTGTTAAAAGAAATTTGGGGTGAATTATATCACAATCAGTGCCTTGGCAAAGCGGCAGGGATGCTACCTACAGTTAAGGGTTCCAACAGGCCCGGGTTCGAGGCTTGTGAGCAGCAAATGGCTGTTTTATTTATTTTTGCTGCTGGCGTCAAAGAGGTGGAGAGAAGTTGGACGGCACATGGGTTTCCAAAGGTAAGATAAAACTTATTTTTTTTATGTTAATTTTCGGCTAGAAGGAAGAGATAAAGATTGGCTTAATTCAATTTATTTTGAATGTATGATAAGAGATAAGTAATGCATATTTTATTTATTTCAAGTGAGTGGATAAGAGATAAAATAGGAGAGGAATTTGAGATATGATTAAAAAGGAAATAGTGGCCGGCCAAGGGTCTTTTGGTGGTGTTTAATTTCGGTCATTTAGGGGGATAAGTGCCGAATTTTATTTGTTTTGTTTTTTTTCTCTAATGCTTCTTACCGAATTTGTAATCAAGAAAAATCCTCTCGTTTTCTCACTTATTTGTGCTAAGGCCGAAACTCCATCATCTTTCACCATTGCCGATTTTTTCCAACACTCTTCCATACTCTTTTTCTTTTACTCAACGTCAACTCTACATTATTGCTTTGGAGGCCGAATGTTCCATCATCACTTGAAGCCATAGCCGAATATCAAAGATGCTTTATTCTCAGTTCTTCTGTCGCAAGTTTTAGAAACCGAAGTGTCATTGGTGGGGAGTTACTTCAATCGATTTCTATATGAGCAAGAGCTCTCCTCTAATCGTTGTTCTCCTATCTCTTTTAAATGCCAAAAGTTAAGAACCTAACTCTACTTTTTTCCTCTTAGGAGGAATCTAGGAAAGTGACTTCGGGAAGTTGATCGATAGTGGTAAGTATTCTCTTAGAAATCAATTTTGGATTCTTTTTCATAAGGGTGCGAAATCAAGTGGTTAAGACCCTGGGTATAGGGTGGCCGAATGTGCATCAAGCCATAATCCCGTGTTTTTGTGTGTAGCCAGTGTTAGGGACCAGAAAGGGAGCCTCTCGGGATTTGATCTATCAAGGGATATTGGTAACTTCAAGAGCAAGCATATATTCGGGTTCTAAATAAGCAAGGTAAGTGGTTATAGCATTCGGCCTTAGGCCATTTTTGGTATCTAAGTGGCTAATCGATTCTGTCCATGATGGATTAGGGGCTAATCGACAGGCATAAGGGCAAGTTTCAGGATTCTGGATTGTGTTAGATTCAATAGATCAGAATCTCGCTAAATAATCAGGCGTGTAGCTATCGCACTGTCTCTTGAATGATTATATGTGTTATTTTATGTATGTGTATAATGTGAATAATAGCCAAAATAAGGGCTAAGATTGTGGATACCCGTGGTGGACGATTGAATAATCAGGTCAGTGATTTACAATAATAAATGATTATTGATGAATGTATGAAAATGTGGTGGCATGTGATGTATATTTGTTTCAAGTGATATGTTGCCATGATACATATATATATGCGTGGGACTTGGGATGTGACTATCGAAGGAAAAAGTGTGTACATTATGTACGTGGTCTAATGTTAGCCTTGTGCTACATTAGCGCTTGATGTTAGCTATGTGCTTCATCAAGGGAGGTGCTTGCTAGGTGCCACATCTCTGCGGTTGATGGCTGTGTGCATCACCGTAGACTGATTGATATGTGGGATCACTTAGGTGATCGGTGGCTCAGCCACGGCCTTGAGCAGCAAGTCTGCCAAGGTAAGATATGTGGATCACTTATGTGATCGGTGGTGGATTAGCCATGTCCTTGGGCAGGGAGTCTGCTAAGGTAGGTGTAATGGATGGACTTAGGTTGGGTTGGGCTTCATAATTGCATATTTATGGATTGTGTGGATATGGGCCAAGCCCACATGTGGAGACATGTGAAATGACTATGCTTGAGTCTTGACTCACCCAAATTTTACCAACATTTCGGTGATGCATAAAGCTTGGACCGGTGGGAGGGATCGAGGTGGCCCATGCGAAGTTATTTTATGCCATGCGAAGTTGATTTTCCTTATTTTTATATATTTTATATTATTAGTATTTTGGGAATTTATTTGATGTAATAAGGGCCACTTATAGTATTTGGAAACTTTATTTATGGTTTTGAAGTTTATTTTACTATCGAATTAATAATGGGAAAAATTTTTGGATTTAATTTATATTACAATAACATATGTAAAAGTTTTAATCTGGGAATTTATAACGACTAAATTTTCAATGGGCTTTTAAATACATAATGTTTTTCCAAGGACAGAAATTTATACGTTTTCACCTTTAAGTAAAATTCTTTCAAAACATCTTCCCACAGTGACGTACCAGATCCGGTCAAGGCTCGTGGGCCGGGTTTGGGGGTGTTACATGACTCAATTCAAAATAATTTTAAGAATATCTTGAATACTTTTATTCCTGAGTTCCCAGATGCTATCTTTGAGACATGGACGGAAGTTATTGACTATGCAAGCAGAAATGGAGCTAAAGAAGACAAGGGGAATGATTCAGAAAAATAAAATGGGGGATTCTTATCTTATTATTTATTTAATTTCTTTTAGATCTGTAGGAATTTATTTCTTTTGTAATTAGGATTTAATTTCTGAGAATAAAACATAGCAAGCATGACTAAACTTAACACTTCTTTAGAAAGAAAAAGACTAAGTAATGTGGCAATGGGAATGAACATGTCTAGGATTGGTTATTAGGAAAGACTTGGTATTTAAGCAGTCTCAATGACTCGCCTCTCTTTCTTTACAGCCCTACCTGGTGTTTAGTTTTCATTCATTAATTTGTTCTTGCAATGAGGACATTTCCTCTTTTTAAATGGGGTAAGGCAAATAAATTGCTCAAATTTTTAAATTTTCAAGTATGTTTCAATCATTTCATTCTTAAGTATGTTTTAATAAATGGAGGTTTAGAGACATTTTTTTGTTAATAAGATAGTTTGCATACAAGTATGAATGATGATTATATCTGAGTGAAAGTATGTTAACATGAAGAATGGAATGCTTGTATGATCTTAGCCTTAGTAATGTTTGCCATGAAAACTTAGTTTCTCTTGATATTAGACAAGCATGAAGGTTTATATCTTTAGAATTGACTTAGTAACTTTCTTGAGGCTAAATCTTAGGAGACATAAAAATCTAAAATGATATAGGCACTATTTCTTGGATCGTTTGAGCCTTCTCAAGCCAACCCTATGATATTAGACCCTTGAAACTGTAATTTTGAGCTTAAAGGGTTGTTTACTGCAATAAACCAACATTATAAGACAATTGCCATCTTTTTAAGTTATCCTAATTTTGTGCACCCATCTTAACTAAAGTTGTCTTGGTAATCAAAATTTGAGGAAATTTTTAAAAATATGTATGTGCTCATGCTAAAAAAAAAAAGATGAAAAGAGAGCGAAGAAAAGTTTGCCCAGTCTCCAAAAAGGAAAATGTATAAGCTTGAGTTCAAAATAAGTGTGGGGGTGTTCCAAAGGTTCACTTAAAGAAGAAGGCTGTAATTCAAGAAATCCAAGACAGAGTTAAAGGTTAAGATTTTGAAACTGAAATATCCCATCTCTTAAAGTCCATACCTTTAACGGATCCCCATTACAACCTTATAAAAGACCTATAGATTTGTGCCTTAGGTCACCTACATTAGTGGAGAGGAAGTACTAAGTTCAACATATGAAAGTTCATAAATAAGTATTAGGATTGTTTGATTGGTTGATAAGAAATTATGTTGAATAAAGAATGTTATCTGTGGATGTGACATACATACAAACTATGATTCATGTTGGCATATTTTGAAACTTAGTATAAAATTCTATAAGTGTTTGCATATGAATTACTTGTTAATAAATAAGATCTATGAACATGAAGTTATTAATGCATGAGTATGGGACAAATATTGATGCTACTTACACAATTAGCAATTTTGCCTTAGCAGGACCTTTTATTGTGCATAACCTTTACTCAGGACGAGCAATGATTTAAGTTTGGGGGTGTGTAAACGAAAAAATATATAGGATATTTCCTATATAATTTATCACCTTTTTACTTAATTTTGTTGTTAAAACTAAGTAATTGTTTAATAAATTAATGAAATATGTGAAAAATATGAAATTAGGACATAGAAATTATTAAAATGTGATTTTATGCTTTATTATATAGTTTTCATGCATAAAATGGCTTATTTTATATTAAATTGAGCATATTATATTTTTAAGACATGAAGTGGGCCATGCATGATTAAATTAAATAATAAAATATAAAATTGTATTTAAATATTCATTTTTAGACATTTCATTAATAATTTGGGTTGTAATTAATTATTTAAATTGGATAAATTTTATTCTTTGGTCCTCTAATTTATTGATTTATTTTGGATAGGTCTGATAGCTTTGTTGGATTACAAAACAGCCCAAATTGGAGACCAAGTCAACCCAAATTTCGGCTACACTTGGATGTCCACATAAACCACTTTTTGGTTTAATTGCACAAGGTCCTTGCAATGTTGAAGAAATTAGAGATTTGCCTGAATATTTGCACTTGACTGAGTCTCAGTCTTGAGTTGTTGTGGCACTTAAATTGAGCAAAAATTAGCTCAATTTCCTCAATTCATGGCCGGCCACCCTTTGAAGATGGTTGAAGAGATGGAACCTCCTATTTTTACCAAACATCCCCCTCTCCTCACCTATAAATAAGACCTCCTCATTCATTCATTCATTATCCCTCATCCTTCATCATTCTTTCTTTTCTCTCAATTCTTCTAAGCATTTTTCCATTCCCTATGCCTAGCATCATCTCTTCATAGAGATTTTAGCAATTAATCCTCTTGAAGGGCCCTTGGTCGGCCACCTTGGAGAGCCATCAGCAAAGGAGCGAGGCAAAGAAGAGAAGGTGCCTCGTCGATCAGAGTCTTGGGTGACAGCCACTTTGATTTGGGTTTAATCTTTCTTTTCTTTGATTTAATCTGAAAATGTTTTCTATGTGTTCTTTGTTCTTGTTTACAACAATGTTAGCTTAATTTTATTTAAGCTAGGATGATTGCTTTGATTAAATAATATTTATTTGATTCATGCTTATAATGTTTGTGCCTTAATCGATCATGTTTTCAATTAAAATCAAGTTTGTATTTCGTTCATATGTGATTGAAATGCACCTAAATTAGCTGAGCGATCCTGACCAGACAATAGCTAGTGGACACATAATTGAAATGTGCATGCTCAATTTAGATCCTAACTCGATTAAATTGTAGGTTCCATAACAACTCTGACCAAGCTCTATTACATGCATAATTTTTAGATTTGTGTGATTAAACTGATTCAAACCTGACGCGTCCCTATTACCTCACACAAATAATAAGAAACCCTTAGTAAATAAGGATTAGTAAAATGCGTATTTACTAAGTAAATGATTTCGAAAGGACCTAACATGGTTTCCAAACTCATGAAAGATCGAGTTGCCATGGAATGTTTTTTTCCGAATGTTATTAAGCATCATGATAATAAATTGAGTTTAATTAAAGTAATTGTCCTAGTTTATTTATGTTATAATTGTTGAAAATTGTGTTTAATTTTGCTAAAATCTATTCCATTCATATAGTTTTCATATTTAGGATAATTTGTATTAGGGATTATTGCATTTAGTTTAATATATTTAATTTTAATCATCACTTCTCAATCATATTGTGTTTTTATTTACCAAATTGTTAATATAATTTTATAAATTAAGTGACTTAGCATTAAATACAATCCTCAGAATGACCCTAACATGAATCAGTAGGAATAGGGTTAAGAGGCATTACCGGACAAATCAAAACTTTTACGAACATTTCACATCGAAAGATATATCTTTATCATATCATAGCAAATTCAATACATAAAGTCCCTTAAATAGGTTTACGAGACCTTAATCAAGAATTGGGAAGGGGTCGGGACTAAATCAAGCTCATACAAATTTTTTCAAAAACTTAACATTTTTCAAAGTTACAGACGTCACATGTTCATGTGGGCAGGCCGTGCGCCTCACACGGCCTCAGACACACCCATGTGTCCAAGCCATGGCAAAACAGGGCATACATACTAACTTGTTTCACACGGCCTGTCACACGCCCGTGTGTCTGGCCCATGGTCCATACTGACTTGTTTTGAATTACAAATTAAAGTGACACGGTTGAGCCACACACCTGTGTGCTCAACCGTGTGGGCAAATATAGGCCATTTACAAGGCCAATTTACCACCCATTTTAGGGCCAATCCTACCTGCACACACAAGCATCATTTCAAACACCAAAAGCAATCAAAACGTACCAAGATTAACCATCTTTCCATACTATTCAAATGCATCACAAACATATCAAGTTTGCATTACAAAACATAGATTAATAGTTGCCATATTCATAACCATTAACAATCCATATCACATGGCTTTATATACATCTCAAAACATAATTTAAAACTACTAGCCTATACATGCCATACTTAACTATGTACACATTCAAAAGGTACCAAAAATATAGTTTGATAGTGTGGTGATGATCCTTGACAATCCCCGAGCCTTCCGTAGCTTTGATAATATATAAAACAATGCAAACACACACCAAGTAAGCTTTCAAAAGCTTAGTAAGGCATATACAAATAAACTTATCGTAATAAACATTTATAATGTAGCGCCTCGAATTTGGGCCTAGAAGTATTGGGCCTATTGGGCTTTGGGATTTGGATCTCAGAAAATTTTTATGTGAGCAAGAAAATGACAAATTGCATGTTTGCTTTAATGGTTAAGGAATTTGGAGTATCTATAGGTGTTGGAGATGTTCTGGGATCAAGTAAGGGTATAGGAAAAATTTTGTTTTAGACATAGGGAACATTGACTTCAGTTAGTAAGCCTTTTAAATAGATTAAGAAGAAATAGGACACAAATGGGCTTGTGGTCCAGTGGCAAGTGGCGTCACCTAGGAGTTGTAAGTGGTGTGTGTGTAAGCTGAAAAGGTCCAAGGTTTGAGCATTAGGAGTGTATTTTTGGAGTGTTTTATTTTGCGTCAGGTGGACTGCAAGAGTTGTGTTGGTTTTGAACTCTTTCCGTGGAGAGATTGAGGTAACTAGGTGATATGGATATGGAGGAAATTTCGGATAAGATTAAGGTGTTATTAGGGAGAAAAATCAGGAGATGAGGAAAGGGAGGAGTTGGTATCGAATAGGACTTTGGGGGATGGCATATTCGACTTGTGGCTATAAAAGGAGGGGGCCAAAGGCTTGAAAGGCTCTTTGAGCATTCTCTAGTTTTTCTTCTCCCCCTTAATCGGTTCTCCTATAGCCAAATTCTTCCAAGTGCCGAAAAGAAAAACCCCATCATCCCTTTTGTGGAATTCTCACAAAGCCAAGTTCCCTTCATTATCGAAATTATTATCATCCTTCTTTGCCGAATCCCTACTTTTTTTGAACCTTTTTTGTTGTTCCTCCACCTCAATCGATTGTTATCTACTCTTAGTCATGTTTGGAAGCCGAATCTTGATCAGTAGTTATCTAAGCCATAGGATCAAAGGAGAATTTCGGTAAGTGCTTAGTTGAAATTTTTAGAGTGTTTTGTTAAAAGCCGAAGGGCTATCTAACCCCTCCTTGTCGTTAACTTGTATTAACAAAGGTAAGGCTAAAAGATCACAAGCGTGGTAGGTAAGGATCGTTAGCAAGGTGGTAAGTGTTCTCGACTCAGTTATGGATTAGTAAATGGCCGAATCTAATGTGGCTCATAGGGGTGACTTACGTAAAATATGGGTCACTTTGTTTTGATGACATAGGTGTTTGGGTGCAGATCTAGAGGATAATCACAAATAGTAGCAAAGAAAGTGTAACACCCTAAAAATCTGAGTGTTTATATATTGCATGAATTGGTGTTTAGACTTTAAAGGAAAATTTCTTACTTTTATTTTTAGTTCTTATTGAAGTTCTAAAGAGGAGTATAGCATAATTTGGATAAGGAATAAATTTAATAATTGAGAATTTATTGAAGAGAAGCAAAGGTCATTAAGACTTAAGTTAAATTAAGTGTTAATGAGAGTCATAAGTTGAGTACATGGCATGGTGGAGTTGGCGCATGGGTTATAGCAAGAGGGAAGAGGTTCGAATCCCTTGTTTAGCATCTAGATAAATTTTGTTTTAATTTTCGCACATGGATAGCAAGTGTCGGCCAAGAACATATATGGTAAGTGTTGACCATGTTATTTTGGTTAGTGTATCAAAGGTTTAAGGAAATAGTTAACATATGGCATGGAATCAAATACTTAAGGAAAGATAGGGGAACATAAGGCACATATCAAGGGAAATTTTGAAACAAATCATGGCCAATTGACCATGTCTTGGACGGCAACTTGGTATAGGGAGAGAGCAGAATTTTGTGTTAGTTTTGGCTTAGAATTCCTTTTCTCTTTGGTCATTCCTTGCACCTTGTGCAGAAATTTTATTTCTCTCTTTTCAACCTTTCATCTTGGCGAATTGTGCATTTGGTAAAACCAAATTCTTTTGACCATTTGGTCACTTTCATTCATCTTGTGAGTTTTCTTTTGTATTTCTTCTAAGTCAAATCATCTACACCAAAGCCATTCCTTTTCCTTTCTTTTTGTCATGGTAGAATGTACTATCTCCTAAAATCCATCTTTTCTTCTCTTCTCTTTGAAATCAAACAACATCATCACCATCTCTTTTCATATTTTAATTCTTTTCAATCAAGTTTTCCATCAAACACTCTCTTGGCGAATGCTAGAGTGCCTTAGCGAATCTTTATATTTTTCTTCTTTGATCATACATAGCCGAAATCTTCATCCATCACAAACACCTTTCTCAATCCTTTCTTTTCGATCATGGATTATAGGTAAGGGGTTCTTCTTTTTCGTTTTCATTTTATTAAAGTATTAAGGCCGAATATTAATGGTGTTATGAAGGCCTTTTTGAATCGAAATAAACGTTCGTTCTAATAACGCTTCATTCGTTATTATATAGTGCAATAACGGAAGATCGGAACTCAAGTGATCGGGAGAATCGTAGAAACGTTGGAATCGATTTCTTGTGGTAAGGAAATCACATTTTTTTAAAGCCTCTAGTACTATTCGATATTATATTAGATTTAACTAATATTCCTTTGATCGTGAAGACTTTCAAAATAGGGAAGAAAAGGGCGGTGGTTAGTCACGTTAAGAGGCGGATCAGTAAATCCCCATTTAAAGCGAAGAGCGGTTTCGGCATTCGGGATTTTCCACGGGTTGCGGACCATCTTAGAAGGAGTCAATTATTCAAGTAGTACGAACTTCCGAGCCATTATACGTTGGTGGATTCTTGGCGACGAACGAACCAATAAACGAGGAGAAGCCAAAAATCGAAGTGATTCAAAATCAAGAGGGTAAGATCTTGGATCTATTATCGATTAAGTGTGTTTATCTGAAATAGTGTTCTAACGGATCGAAATATGTTTTAGGTCTTAGAAGAGCGAGAAGGATTAGTACTCTCGGTATCGAGGTGTGTAACTTCACACTATTTCTCGGTTGGATGTAAATTTCGGTATGGAAGTAAAATCGTAAAAATGACTAGATCGGTAAAAACGTAAAAACTAATATTTTGACGAAAATACGTAAAAATGACTAAATCGTGAAAATTACGAAAACGCCCTCGAGAAATTACTTGTTATTATGTAAATTCTATGTTTCGTGAAAATGGGCCGCAAAATACTCTAGTTCGATAAATTGGGCCAAAATACTCTAGTTCGATAAATTGGGCCAAAATACTCTAGTTCGTTAAATTGGGCCAAAATACTCTAGTTTGATAAATGGGCCAAAGCCCACTAAACTGCTAAATGGGCAAATTGCTAAATTAATTTTTGGGCCAAATGAAATGTTTAATGATAAACCCACCAATGTTATGGATTAAATAAAATTGTTATATGATTATATTACATTATATACACATAATTGCATGGGGTGGGGTATATGAAGAGAAGAATGGCCTGTTGCCAAAAATCTAGTTCGGTTGCTCTGCCACAAAAATAAATATGGCTTATTGCCTCTAGTTCGGTGGCCTTGCCACAAATAATCAAATGGCTTATTGCCTCTAGTTCGGTGGCTCTGCTATAAATATGGCTCATTGCCTCTAGTTCGGTGGCTTTGCCACAATTATAAAAAGGCTTAATGCCTACGATTGGTGTGTTGGCGGGGTGGGTTGACTTGATCCCCACATGTGTGATGGTTGGTACGGGGGTGTTAGCGGATGGATATTAGGTTTGGTTGGGAAATTCATTTTACATGCATCTTTAAATTATTTTATTTTATGATATATTGTTGAATTCTATAATTGGGCTCAAGCCCAGATAATATCTTGACGATCTGGCCCAATAATGGTGGTAAGTGAGTTACACACTGAGTTCTAAGTAACTCACCCCCTTTAATTTTTCCATCTCGGGTAATGGAAAATGACGTGGACTTAGGCGGAGGATGACTTCGTGGAGGCCATCTTGCAAAACTTGGGTTATTTAAACTCGAACTTTTTAATAAGTATTTTTACTATTTTGGGTTATTTGTAATAAGGGCCTCTATAAATAATTTATGGATTTTATGTGTGTTTGGTTTTAAACTATACTTTAGACTTTTAATTATGGTCTATGATTATATGATGTTTTTATTAAAATAAATTTGGGTTTTCAAGTATATGAAATTCTTTTATAACTAATTTATTATTGTTAACTCTTTAATAAATTACCTAAAGGTTTTGATAATACAATGATTTTCAACTAATGTTTTTTAAATATTTATCAATTTCAAATACTCTTCTAATTTTATTTAAATCAGTAAATAATATTGTAACTTTCAACTTATTGAATATTTTAAATATATATATAGCTCGATTCATGTAACAAACCAAATCTAGTCTTAATGCATAGACCGGGTTTGGGGTGTTACATTTAGTGGTATTAGAGCGGTTTCAAAAACTCATTGTGGTTTGGGTTCGCAAATAATTTCGTATGAAATCGTTCAAATTTTAAAAGATCAAGATGGCACCACAAGCATCCCAAGCAACAAGTCAAGTAAGTATTTATTGCTTAATAATTACTATGATATAATCATAGGAACACTCTAGAACTTCTAGTTTTAGATGTGAAAATCGTAGAGATTGAGACTATAGGATATGTTGCGGAAAAAACAACCTTATGTCTCAAATCTCATAAAATATCGTTAATAAACACCAAACAAATTTTACGATTCATAAAACTTGTAATCGATAAAAACGAACAAGCTATCATGAGCACTAGAGGGCGTGGTCGTGGGACTTGATGAGCGTGGCCGTGGTAGAGGCCGAGGTGCTACGATCAAGCACCAAATCATATATGCGGAAGTAGACGCACTGCGTCAATTGAAAGTGAGACGGGATCACGCGATCACATGGAAGAAGATAATGCATTGACTCAAGCAATGCTGCGAGTCTTGGAAAGGGTCATTGGAACTAGAACCGGGCCAATAACTCGTGGGTCAATTTGAGCGACTTAAGTCAAATAATGCGAAGTTTTAGAGGAGTCTCGTGTAGCTCCAAATGTAGTGAATCTTGGCTCAAGGCGTGGAGCGGATCATGGATGACATGGAATGTCTTGTCGAGCAAAAAGCGAGAGGAGCTATATCCTTGTTAAGAGATGAGGAGTATCAGTGGTGGCTCACTGTTCGAGAAGGCACCGAAGCTGCACTGATTAATTGGAAATTCTTTAAAGCTACCTTCCAAGGAAAATATGTTGGAACGAGTTATGTAGACGCTCGAAGGAAGGAATTTCTAAATCTTGTCCAAGGAAGTAAGACCGTGGCAGCATATGAAGCTGAGTTTTTACGTCTGAGCCGTTATGCCCGGACAATTGTAGCAACAGATCACGAACGTTGCGTGCATTTCGAGGATGGACTTAATGATGAGCTGAGGGTTATGATTGCTCCACAGCAAGTTAGGAATTTTTCCACTCTTGTAGAGAAGGCCAAAATTACCGAGGAGGCTAAGAATTCAGATCGGCAAAACCGAGAAAAATTTTGAAACAAGAGAGAGACACAGCAGTCTGGTTCTTCAAAGAGATTCCAGAAGAGACCTCGGAATGATGAGCCAGTTCAAGGTAGAACCCCGGTAGCAAATAATCAGAGTCGAGATTGCACTGAGTGTGGGAAAAGACATTTTGGAGAATGTTGGAGAAAAACGGGCGCATGCTACAAATGCGGTTCAATGGATCATTAGTACAAAAATTGTCCTCGACGTATGGATACGACTCAAGAAGTTCATAATAATGATGCACTGTGGCCGAGGGTAATCAGCGACCACCGAGAGGTCGTGGACCGGTCGTGGTGGTAATGGGGCTGGTCGTGGTCAAGGTGCACCGGTCGAGGCAATGGTAATAGAGAAATGCAGATGCAAGATAGCACTGGATGGTCTATGCAGTTAGACGCCACGAGGACGGCAATGCACGGATGTGATAACTGGTACGTTCTTCATTTTTGATGTACCTGTTATTGCCTTAATAGATATTGGCTCTACTCATTCATATGTATCTAGTGCCATATCTGGAAACCTGAAATTAGAATCTAAAATTACCGATAGTGAGATGATAGTAATTAGTCCTTTAGGACAGTCGGTAATAGTTAATAAAATATTTAAAGTCGTGCCCTTAAAAATTCAAGAGGAGATATTCTTAGCAAACTTGATGGAACTACCTTTCGGCGAGTTCGATCTCATTCTGGGCATGGATTGGCTGGTTAAACATCGGGCACAATTGGATTGTGCTGAAAAATGAATGTCAGTAAGAACCTCGGATGATAAGGAAGTCATAATGATTGGCGAGCGAAGGAACTATTTGGCAAATGTGGTATCTGCATTAAAGGCGGAGAAGTTGGTGCGGAAAGGATATGGAGCATTCCTAGCCTTTATCTGTGCTTTGGATGCCAAAGAGTTATCTGTGGATGATGTGAGGACGGTGAAGGAATTTCCCGATGTATTTCCCGAAGAACTTCCTGGTATACCTCGGATCGGAAGTAGAATTTGGCATTGAGCTTTTGCCTGGGACAGCTCCAGTGTCCATTGCTCCTTATAGAATGGCACCGAAGGAGTTGGCTGAGCTCAAAGCTCAAATTCAAGAATTACTGGATCGGGGATTTATTCGACCAAGTGTGTCTCCGTGGGAGCACCGGTTACATTCGTCAAGAAGAAGGATGGATCGATGCGTATGTACATTGACTACGAGATAATTGAATAAATTGACGATCAAGAATCGGTATCCTCTGCCGAGAATTGACGACTGTTTGATCAATTAAAAGGAGCTTGATTTTCTCCAAAATTGATTTGAGGTCGGGTTATCACCATTTCAAGGTTAAAGAAGCGGACATTTATAAGACGGCATTTCGGACACGTTACGGACACTATGAGTTTGTAGTGATGCCGTTTGGACTAACCAATGCACCAATTGCATTTATGGACATGATGAACCAAGTCTTTCAACCATATTTAGATCGGTTCGTGGTAGTGTTCATAGATGACATATTGGTTTATTCGAGAAATGAGGAGGAACATGACCAGCATTTACGGATAGTATTACAGCTACTTCGTGATAAATAATTGTATGCCAAATTTAGTAAATGCGAATTTTGGCTAAAGGAAGTGACTTTCCTTGGTCATGTAGTATCAGCCGAAGGAATAAGGGTGGATCCTCGAAAATTGAGGCTATTCGGATTGGAAACCACCAACATCGGTAGCTAAAATTGAGTTTCTTGGGTTTGGTGGATACTATAGGCGTTTTGTAGAGGGTTTTCGTTGATTCTTTGCACCCTAACTAATCTATTGCGAAAGGAGCTCGTATATTTGGACTAAAAAGCAGCAAGAGAGTTTCGAGAAATTGAAGAAGATCTGACGGAAGCTCGGTTTTGATTCATAGGAGGTCGGAAAAGAATTCATTGTTTATTATGATGCGTCTCACACGGGTTTGGGTTGTGTGTTGATGCAAAATGGAAAAGTGGTGGCTTATGCTTCTCGTCAATTGAGACCACACGAAGTAAACTACCCTACGCATGATTTGGAATTAGCTGTCGTTGTCTTTGCTCTAAAGATTTGGAGGCACTATCTCTATGGTGAGAAATCTATAATCTACACGGATCACAAGAGTCTTAAATACCTCCTTACCCAAAAGGAGTTAAATTTGAGACAAAGAAGATGGGTAGAATTGTTAAAGGATTACGATTTCTCCATCGAATATCATCCTGGAAAGGCTAACGTGGTAGCCGACGCGTTAAGTCGTAAGATAGATATCGATTTGAGAGCATTGTTTGCCCATTTGAGTGCATGACGAGGATGGCGGTTTGTTAGCGAACTTCAAATAAAGCCTCGTGGTGGAACAAATCAAGGAAAAGCAGACATCGGATGAGAAGTTGGGACCTTTACTTGACAAGTTGAAAATGGTGAAATTGAGGATTTTGGAATAAACACGGAGGGTGTGTTGTGCTTTCGAGGAAGAGTATGCATGCCTAAGGATTCAGATCGAGGCAAGCGATTCTACGGAGGCGATAGCATGACCCTTATGCTATGCATCCGGAGGAAATAAGATGTATCGAGATCTCTGTGAATGATATTGGTGGCGTGGTTGAAACATGAGATTTGTAATTTGTGGGAAAATGTTTGACTTGTCGACAAGTGAAGGCGAACATCAATTACCGTCAGGTTGTTACAACCGATAAAAATTCCTCTTTGGAAATGGGAGCGGATAACCATGGATTTTGTTAGTGGGTTACCTTTAACACCTACTAAGAAAAATTACGTGTGGGTAATTGTTGATCGGTTGACGAAGACCGCTCATTTCGCCAAATCCGTCATGATTATTCATTACAAAAGTTAAGGCTATGACGTATCCGAAATTGTGAGGTTGCATGGGGTACCTGTATCTATTATATCGGATAGGGACCCTAGGTTTACATCACGATTCTGGAAAGCTCTGCATGAAGCCTTGGGGACAAAGTTGAATTTCAGTACGGCTTTTCATCCTCAGTCTGATGGTCAGTCGGAGAGGGTAATTCAGATATTGGAAGATATGTTAAGGGGATGTGTAATCGACTTCAGGGGTAGTTGGGAGGATTATCTACCACTGGCAGAATTCGCATATAACAACAGCTATCAGTCTAGCATTCAGATGGCACCTTACGAGGCATTGTATGGTCGTAAATGTCATTCTCCTATTTGTTGGACTGAGTTGGGCGAAAGATAGATATTAGGTCCTGAGATGATATCTGAAACAGAGGATAAGGTAAAAGTTATTCGAGCACGGTTGAAAGAAGCCTCAGATAGACAGAAGTCGTATGCAGACCTGAAGCGAAAGGATATCAAGTATGATGTGGGGGATCAGGTTTTCTTGAAGGTATCTCCTTGGAAAAAGATCTTCAGATTCGGAAGGAAGGGCAAGCTAAGTCCTAGATACATTGGACCTTATCGTGTGCTGAAGCGTGTTGGTCCAGTGGCTTATCAGATTGAGTTACCTCCGAAATTGGATCAAATCCATTATGTTTTTCATGTTTCCATGTTGAGCGTTATAGATCGGATCCTTCGCACATTATACCGGTAGAAGAATTGGAGCTGAATTCAGATTTGTCTTTTGAAGAAGAACCCGTGGAAATCTTAGACCGAGATGTCAAGGTGCTAAGAAAGAAAACCGTACCATTGGTCAAAGTTCTATGGCGTAACCACGGAGTGGAGGAAGCTACGTGGGAGCCCGAGAATGCAATTCGGCAACAATACCCTCACCTCTTTCAACTGTAAATTTCGAGGACGAAATTTTCTTTAAGGAGGGTAGAGTTGTAACACCCTAAAAATCCGAGTGTTTATATATTGCATGAATTGGTGTTTAGACTTTAAAGGAAAATTTTTTACTTTTATTTTTAGTTCTTATTGAAGTTCTAAAGAGGAGTATAGCATAATTTGGATAAGGAATAAATTTAATAATTGAGAATTTATTGAAGAGAAGCAAAGGTCATTAAGACTTAAGTTAAATTAAGTGTTAATGAGTGTCATAAGTTGAGTACATGGCATGGTGGAGTTGGTGCATGGGTTATAGCAAGAGGGAAGAGGTTCGAATCCCTTGTTTAGCATCTAGATAAATTTTTGTTTTTAATTTTCTGCACATGGATAGCAAGTGTCGGCCAAGAACATATATGGTAAGTGTTGACCATGTTATTTTTGGTTAGTGTATCAAAGGTTTAAGGAAATAGTTAACATATGGCATGGAATCAAATACTTAAGGAAAGATAGGGGGAACATAAGGCACATATCAAGGGGAAATTTTGGAAACAAATCATGGCCAATTGACCATGTCTTGGACGGCAACTTGGTATAGGGAGAGAGCTGAATTTTTGTGTTAGTTTTGGCTTAGAATTCCTTTTTCTCTTTGGTCATTCCTTGCACCTTGTGCAGAATTTTTATTTTCTCTCTTTTCAACCTTTCATCTTGGCCGAATTGTGCATTTGGTAAAACCAAATTCTTTTGACCATTTGGTCACTTTCATTCATCTTGTGAGTTTTCTTTTGTATTTCTTCTAAGTCGAAATCATCTACACCAAAGCCATTCCTTTTCCTTTCTTTTTGTCATGGTAGAATGTACTATCTCCTAAAATCCATCTTTATCTTCTCTTCTCTTTGAAATCAAACAACATCATCACCATCTCTTTTCATATTTTAATTCTTTTCAATCAAGTTTCTCCATCAAACACTCTCTTGGTGAATGCTAGAGTGCCTTAACCGAATCTTTATATTTTTCTTCTTTGATCATACATAGCGAAATCTTCATCCATCACAAACACCTTTCTCAATCCTTTCTTTTCGATCGTGGATTATAGGTAAGGGTTCTTCTTTTTCGTTTCGTTTTATTAAAGTATTAAGGCGAATATTAATGGTGTTATGAAGGCCTTTTGAATCGAAATAAACGTTCGTTCTAATAACGCTTCATTCGTTATTATATAGTGCAATAACGAAGATCGAAACTCAAGTGATCGGAGAATCGTAGAAACGTTGGAATCAATTTCTTGTGGTAAGGAAATCACATTTTTTAAAGCCTCTAGTACTATTCGATATTATATTAGATTTAACTAATATTCCTTTGATCGTGAAGACTTTCAAAATAGGGAAGAAAAGGCGGTGGTTAGTCACGTTAAGAGGCGGATCTATAAATCCCCATTTAAGCGAAGAGTGGTTTAGGTAGTCCGGATTTTCCATCGGGTTGCGGACCATCTTAGAAGGAGTCAATTATTCAAGTAGTACAAACTTCCGAGCCATTATCGTTGGTGGATTCTCGTGACGAACGAACCAATAAACGAGGAGAAGCCGAAAATCGAAGTGATTCAAAATCAAGAGGGTAAGATCTTGGATCTATTATCGATTAAGTGTGTTTATACGAAATAGTGTTCTAACGGATCGAAATATGTTTTAGGTGCCGAGGAGCGAGAAGGATTAGTACTCTCGGTATCGAGGTGTGTAACTTCACACTATTTCTCGGTTGGATGTAAATTTTGGTATGGAAGTAAAATCGTAAAAATGACTAGATCGGTAAAAACGTAAAAACTGATATTTTGACGAAAATACGTAAAAACGACTAAATCGTGAAAATTACGAAAACGCCCTCGAGAAATTACTTGTTATTATGTAAATTCTATGTTTCGTGAAAATGGGCCGCAAAATACTCTAGTTCGATAAATTGGGCCAAAATACTCTAGTTCGATAAATTGGGCCAAAATACTCTAGTTTGATAAATTGGGCCAAAATACTCTAGTTCGATAAATTGGGCCAAAATACTCTAGTTCGTTAAATTGGGCCAAAATATTCTAGTTTGATAAATGGGCCAAAGCCCACTAAAATGCTAAATGGGCAAATTGCTAAATTAATTTTTGGGCCAAATGAAATGTTTAATGATAAACCCACCAATGTTATGGATTAAATAAAAATTGTTATATGATTATATTACATTATATACACATAATTGCATGGGGTGGGGTATATGAAGAGAAGAATGGCTGTTGCCAAAAATCTAGTTCATGGCTCGCCACAAAAATAAATATGGCTTATTGCCTCTAGTTCGGTGGCCTTGCCACAAATAATCAAATGGCTTATTGCCTCTAGTTCGATGGCTCGCCACAAATATGGCTCATTGCCTCTAGTTCGGTGGCTTTGCCACAATTATAAAAAGGCTTAATGCCTACGATTGGTGTGTTGGCGGGTGGGTTGACTTGATCCCCACAGTGTGATGGTTGGTGCAGGGGTGTTAGCGGATGGATATTAGGTTTGGTTGGGAAATTCATTTTACATGCATCTTTAAATTATTTTATTTTATGATATATTGTTGAATTTCGTAATTGGGCTCAAGCCCAAACATAATATCTTGACGATCGGCCCAATAATGGTGGTAAGTGAGTTACACATTGAGTTCTAAGTAACTCACCCCTTTAATTTTTCCATCTCGGGTAATGGAAAATGACGTGGACTTGGGCGAGGATGACTTCGTGGAGGCCATCTTGAAAAACTTGGGTTATTTAAACTCGAACTTTTTAATAAGTATTTTTACTATTTTGGGTTATTTGTAATAAGGGCCTCTATAAATAATTTATGGATTTTATGTGTGTTTGGTTTTAAACTATACTTTAGACTTTTAATTATGGGCTATGATTATATGATGTTTTTATTAAAATAAATTTGGGTTTTCAAGTATATGAAATTCTTTTATAACTAATTTATTATTGTTAACTCTTTAATAAATTACCTAAAGGTTTTGATAATACAATGATTTTCAACTAATGTTTTTTAATATTTATCAATTTCAAATACTCTTCTAATTTTATTTAAATCCTGTAAATAATATTGTAACTTTCAACTTATTGAAGATTTATATATATATATATATAGCTCGATTCATGTAACAAACCAAATCTAGTCTTAATGCATAGACCGGGTTTGGGGTGTTACAGAAAGGGCTACTAGAACGTGAGGCACATAGTAAGGATACGGTGAGGTTTCTGTTTTTGATAAGTATGTGTTAAGCCATGGTTAATCGTTAGTGTGGTTGATTGTAGGTTTGTGATTAAGGGGTTTGTAGCACGAGGTTACCTAGTGTGTACAAACACTACACACACGGTATCGGCAACGTTGAAAGCGCAAAGCCAAAAGTGGCTAAATGGGCCTTTCGAACTTGTGGGTCCAAAATTGCAATGGTTGATATGTGAACACGAATAATGTATTACCATGATCAGTTGCATGATTGGATTGTAATTTAGCCTAATGGGCTATATGATATGAAATGGGCTTGATGGGCTTTATGGGGACGGAGATAAGTATGTTAGGGTTAATGGACTTTAGGCCTAGTTTGAACAACTCTTAAATTTCATAAGAGTTAATATAATTAAACACGTCTGTGAACAAGTCGCTGGGTTAGGGTGTAGCAACGGACATATGCATGTCTAGGATTGGATCTAGGGAGAGCTTGGTACTTAAGCGATCCTAGTGGCCCACCTCTTCTTCTCTGGAATCCTACCTGGTGCATAGTGTCTATTCGCTTTAGTCGCAAGGACTTGTTAATGGGCCAAAGTCTATAACTAAAACCCGAGAGGGACCAAGTACCCCTAATTTGGAAATTATCAAAATATCCTTAGATTTGTAAAATTACTAAAGTACCCCTAATTTGGAAATTACCGAAATATCCTTAGATTTGTAAAATTACTAAAGTACCCTTGACTTGGAAATTTACAAAAATACCTCTATAGGGTAGAATTATGATAATACCCCTATAAGGTAGAATTACGATAATACCCCGGTAGGGTAGAATTAAGATAATACCCCTGTAGGGTAGAATTACAAAAATACCCTAGGTAGTGAAATGACAAAAATACCCCTATGTGACGAATATGAGTTTGTGGATGTTACTTATGTGTTTGTTGCATTCATATGATATTCTGCTTAGGATGTATATGGGTTGGAATTATGGTACGGAGGAAGATTTTGGGATCGCATAGTCGTATGGCTATGGATCCACCAGAGGCTTTAAGCCCATTATATGATTAGCAGCTTTGTTGCAACGTTAGGTAGTACCTCAACCAGGCTACCTTTGGTGTGTAGAGGATGGGTGGGTTGATTTAGAAATCCCCACGGGTGTGTAATGGTTGGAAGGGAAATGGTGTGTGTAGTGAATGGATTATTGGGATGGGTTTTGCATTATCTTGTTTGTATATGATATGATATGATATGATATGATATGATATGATATGAGGTCATTGTGGGCTAAGCCAAGGCCACCGATTTTGATAGGGCTTAGGCCCAATGTGAATATTTGTATGTTGATTTGATTGCCAAGGATTGTACACACTGAGTTTCAAAACTCACACCCTTTATTTAATGTTTCAGGTGATCCTCAGTTGACAGCTCGACGTGGGAGAGGACTCGGAATTGGCCACACTACGAGATGTTAAAATTTTTATTTATTTGTTTCAAAAGACATAGTTTTAATTGCTTTGTTTTAGTTGGATGTAATAAGGCCTTGTATCTCCAATTTGACGTTACTTATGGGTTTTATTATTATTTCTGTTGCTTAATTTTTATTTTAACTTAAATAAATTTCTAAAGTTTAGCAAGGTTTTCAAAATAACTATAACCTTTGGGATTTTATTTAAAACATGGGCTTTTATCATTACTTAACAAGTTTCAAGGATTTTGGGCTTTTAGGCCTTAAATTTTAACTTAGTAAAATTGATTTGAAATTGTGCTTTCAATGTGACATTCCTGGATTCGGGACTAACTTCTAGGCCGGGTTTGGGGTGTTACATATAACCAATTCATTCACTTAATCTATAGCATATCACAATAGCAAATTCATATATCTCCTTTGGTTCAATTATTTTTAACCACTTGCTTACCAACTAATCACATATTCACGTATTTCATTTGAACATAGATCATTTGGTTTATATCACATCTTATCTCATTATATCATACATATATCACAATCATCAAACTCACATATACTTACGTTTCATAATCAAACTTTGCATACCCTTCAAACATGCCGGTACCAGTTACACATTTCAAATAGTCATTCAACTTTTGGAATGCCCATTGAACCATTCAGAATAAATAGGATACTCGGATAACTCAGAATACTCGTACAATGCCAACGTCCCAGACATGGTCTTACATGTAATCAAATATCGATGCCATTGTCCCAAACAGGGTCTTACATGAAATATTATATGATGCCAATGTCCCAGACATGGTCTTACACGTAATTCTCAAATTGATGCCAACGTCCCAAACGTGGTCTTACATGAAATCACATATCGAAACCCTATGTCATGACATATGTACCCTAACTATTTCTAAGGTTCGTACGAGACTTTTTGGACATTGACATATTGTCGATAGTTTCTTAGATTTCACATGTATATCTTCCATAGTCATTCATCACAATTCAATTTAATAAGAACATAAATAAATCATCTCAAATACATATATTTGTATATCGACTTACCTCGTACGGATATGAACGGACAGAAACGACTACTTGATCACTTTCGACTTTCCCCGGTCTAAATCTGTTTTCTTTGGTTCTTGATCTATACATATTCAAATTTAACTCATTTATTCAGAAATGATTCAATTCAATCCAAAAACACACATTTAGGGCATTTTACAATTTAGCCCTCATATTTTTACATTTTACATTTAAGTCCCTATTTCAGAAATTCACAAAATACACAAAATTTCAATATCCCCATGCATAGCCAAATATTCATATTCTTCATATAAGCCCATATATTTCATTTATTTCACTTTTTAATCCTTCAATTTATTATTTTCACAATTTAATTCAAATTACTCATTCATCAAAAATCCAAAGATAAAACATGTTAATCTAACACATATATTTCATATTTCATCAACTATCATCACAAAGTTCAAGCATTCATCAATGAAACTTCTCAAAATCTTCATCAAGTTCTAAAATTAAGACATGTTGATAAAACACAAAGAAACAATCACAAAAACGTAGAAATTATCAAAAACTGAAACAAACATACCTTAATCAACAACCAAAAGTGTCGAACCCTAGCTTAGTCTTTTTCTTTTCTTTTCTTATGATTTTCAGCCAAAGATGATAAGAAGTAACCATTTTTCATGCTTTTGTTTTATTAAATTAAGCTTAATTATCATTTTACCATGAAATATTCATGAAAAACATTTAAACCATGGACATAATTGTCCACTAACTTAATAATGGCATATTAACCTCATAAGGACTTCACATAATAAAAAATAATAACAATTTGGCACTTACACATTAATAGCCAACCTTTGCAATTTATGTGATTGAGTCCTTTTATCAAATTAAGCACACAAACGGACAAATTTATTCACAAAAATTTCACACATGCTTAATCACATACGCAAACACAAAAAATAATATTAAAATATTTTTTAACTCAGAATTGTGGTCTCGAAACTACTATTCTAACTAGGGTCTAAACTGGACTGTTACAATACCCGTGGAGACGATAGCTCTATACTTACTTATTACTTGATAATGACTATGTACACTTGCACAAACCTACGCGTTACAGGTAATAAATGGTTGAAGTTGAAATATGGTATGCATGTTGAATTTAGGCATAATATTTCATAGTTGAGGTTAACCATTTAGGTATATTTTAGAAGTATATTTGGTAAGTTTTAAAGTGATCATTTAAATGTGTTTATGGATATCATGTTTTATGTATGGAAATACATGTTATAAACTTGATATTGGTTTGATTTAAGTGCCTATTTATCCATGGTTATATGCAAATTGATGTGTATAGGTTAGTACCAATATGGGTGAGGAATATGTCTTGGAAAATGGCCTATTTTTGTGTATGAGGCCATTTCGAAGGGTACACATGTGTGTGAGGACATATTGAAGGGTACACGGCCTGGCACACAGGCGTGTGATTTGGTCGTGTGACCCAAGTTAGTGAGTTACACGAGGTAGGACACAGGCTGGGACACGGCCGTGTGACCCCATTTCAAATGCTCACATGGCCTGAGACACGGGCGTTTAATCTTTCTTAACAACTTCCTTTATCTTCTCGTTTAATCTTCTTTGTTGCTCAATTGACTGCTTGCCTTCATCTTCTAACTTGATCTTGTGCATGCAAAAAGATGTACTAATGCCTCGGATATCAACAATGCTCCAACAATAGCTCGTTTATGTTTCTTAAGAATATGGACCAGTTTCTCTTCTTGAATTACATCCAGTGTTGTGGAGACAATAATTGGGAGAGTATTGTTATCACCAAGAAAGACAAATTTAAGATGAGTAGGTAACTGTTTCAATTCCAGAGTAGGAGTTTCGTAAATATATGGCTTGAAAATTAGAGTTGTTCTGTTGGTTGAGTCTAACAATTCAATCTGCCATCCATGCCTGAGTTCAATATTATTAGCGTCAACCATGTTGTCACAATTATCAAAGAATTCATCATCAGATGTCACTGCAAACTCCTAAGAATGTATTGTGCTTTGGTCATTGAATTCTTCCACAAGTAGATCATCTAGTACATCGACAATATGAAATTCTTCTTTATCCTTGCATTGAATAGATTTGAAAACATTGAAGGTAACATGATCATCATTAAGTCGCATGGTCAGTTCACCTTTGTAAACATCGATAAAATTTCGTCCAGTGGCTAAAAATGGTCGTCCCAAGATTATGGGAACCTCCTTGTTTGCCTCGCAGTCAAGTATGATAAAATCAACCAGAAAAATAAATTTATCCACACGAACTAAGATATCTTTGATTTGCATTTAAAGTTGAGCCAATGATCGGTCAGCTTGTTACAATGTCACAGTAGTAGGTTTCATGTGATCAATTCCCAACTTTTTGAAAGCAGATAGTGGCATTAGGTTGATGCTAGCTCCCAAGTCGCATAAAACCTTGTCTAAATAATGATTTCCAATTGAACATGGGATAGTAAAGCTCCCAAGATCTTTCATTTTAGGGGGTAACTTATTTGTTAAAACATCACTATAGCCCTCTGTGAGTGCAATAGTTTCCATATCATTGTGCTTCTTCTTTTTGGACAATAGCTCCTTCATAAATTTCTCATAATTTAGAATTTGCACAAGAGTATCTACTAAAGGAATATTGACCTGAAATTGCTTCAGTGTGTTCAGGAACTGTTGGTACTGCTCATTCTCCTTGAATCTTTGTGGAAAAGGTAAAGGTGGATATGCATCTGATTGCGCCGACACATTTGATTGCGTCGACAATTTTAAAGGTCGGTCATTAGGCATATAAGTGACAATTTGTGGAATTTTTTGTCTGGTACACCGACAAGCTCTTCAAATTCAACCTTCTCACTAGGTATCATTTCACCAGTATCTTGAGGTGTGACAGTAGAGTCTGCAGTCGACTCACTAGTTTGTTTACCACTCCTAAGTGTGATAGCCTTGTAGTGTTTTTCCCCCTTAGACTAGGATATTTCGTGTCACTAGGTAATGTTCTTGATGGTCAAGTATTCAGATTCAAAGCAAGTTGTCCTATTTGTGCCTCCAACGCTCAAATAAAAGATGTATTCCCTTGCACAATATCTTCTGTGTGAGTCATATGCTCCTGCATCAAAGCCTCAAAAGTTGCTAATGGGCCAAAAGTTGAAGCTTGCATGTACTGTTGTCGTCGATGCTCTTAAACTTGCTGATGTGGCATTGAAAAGTATTATAATTGCATCTGATTCTAGTGTTTATGCATCTGATTATGCTGATAGTAGTTCTGCTGTTGTTGATTATAATTCCCTTGTCTTGAATTATAATTGCCTTGAGCAGATATATTTCCATATCAGAATGTCGTAGCATTTTGTCTAGCATTCTAAGTTCCCCAAGACTGTTGATTGCGTGCAGAATTATTGTAAGAGTTGCCATAAGAATTGCAGATGTTATAGACATAAAAGGCATTCTTTGTATGTTGGGGACAATCTTTATAGCTATAGTTGTCACTACAAATCTCACAACAAAAGGTAGGAAATCAACCTGTTGAGTGACTTGTATAGGTGCAACGTCACTAGTTCCTAGCATATTTTTTATTATATTCGAAAGAGAAGAAACATAAGCACTAAGTGCAAATATTACATCCAATTGAATAACTCATGGAGTACTTTTTGCTTGTGCAGCTCTAGACATAGGGTATTGATAATCATTTGTGCAATTCTCTCCAGAATTCTAATAACATCATTATAAGTACAATCCAGCAAAGGTCCATTAGATGATGCGTCAACAAGATTCATTGTGTGTGAATTCAATACATTATAAAAAATCTCAATTTGTGTTTGCTGTTGAATGCCGAGCATGGGACAACATCGAAGTAGAGATTTATAACGTTCCCATGTGGTGTGAAGATTCTCATCATCCAGCTGATGATAAGCTATAATATCATTTTAGAGATGAGCATTCATCATCGGCGGGTTAAATCGCAAAATAAATTGTGTTGCTAGTGCATTCCAAGAAGTAATTGATTCGGCAGGTAGCCCAAGGAACCATGTACGAGCTCTTCCCTGTAAGGAATAAGGAAATAATTGCATCTTCAAAGCGTCCAGGAATGTCTTGTTGACTAAATGAAGCACAAATCAATAAAAATGATTTAAGATGTTCTCGTGCATCTTCATGTGGTAGTCCAGCATATTGCCCATTAGAATTCAGCATTTAAAACTTTACTGCCTTGAGTTCAAAATTTCCAGCTTGGATTGCTAGCCTAACAACTCCCGGTTGTAAGTCATCCAAGACAGGTACTACAAAATCTCGTATAGTCTTGTTTTGTATTTGAGAGTCTTGCTGCAGGTGGGTCATTAGCATTTTGTTGCTACATCGGGGGTATGACTTCACAGTTTCTTGGTAAAGCCATATTCCTTTGTTCTTTAATTCTCCTCCGAGCTGTTCTTTCAATTTCTGGATCAAAATCGGCAATAAACTTTGAATTGCTTTGGGTCATACAACACCTAAAATAAAATGTGAAAATAGCAACAAAAAGAAAACAAGTTAGTAACAACTAAATATTATGCAATAAAAATAAACATCAAACAAACGCCATCCCTAGCAACGACACCAAAACTTGATCGTCTGTTAAACATCACAGCAATAATGTGCAAGCGTACACTGTCGATGCAAGTATAGTAGACTGATATGAGTCTATTGGATATCGACCCCACAAGGATGGTTGTCTATTGTCTATTAATGTCAGTGCAATCAATGGATAGAAATAAGATAAATTGTGTGAGTCATTGTGAAAGCAATAACTTGAAAACAACAAGATAAAATATGATAATGATAAACTGGGATCCCCAACATGAGTATTCAACAGAATGTTAAGTGCTCACAAGGTATAAAAGGATAGGTGATTGTCGATGCATTAAATTGCAATGAATATCTTACCAAGCTTAACTTCTATATTTAATCAAAGACATAAACATGCAAATTAGCCACACCATCCGATGATGGCAATGGAAAACTATTAAGAAAAAGTGGATTAAATTCCTCTAATCCCCACACAACTTCTATTGTTATGCTTGTTAGCTTGAACTGTCGTTGCACCTTGCAGTGTTAGTGACCGTAATAACACTCCCGTGCTAAAAACATTCAAACCCAAAGATTAAACAGTAGAAGGAAGATTGAATAAAATAACATTTAACCTAGAAATCATGTGTACTTCCATACTAACATGAAATAGAAAGTAATCACCTAGCATTTAGAAAAGAAAAATAAAAGAAACAAGTGGAGAATACTATTCCTAAACAACTCGACTTGAATATCTCTATTCCCTCTTATGTCGCACTCAGGGCTCCTCGTCAAGAGTTGTTCTGCATCCCTTTCATGTCAGTTTACCGGTAGGAGACTTAAGCCACCAAAGTTGAAAGCCTTAAAGGATAGGTTCAAGAAGATGATCATACCAAAGCTCCCCTTTTTTTTTCTTTTTCTGTGAATATTTACCTTTTTCCCAAATAGCCCAGGTGTCCTTTCATTAGAACCATGCTCTGAACATCCTAATGTCTAAAGTGTGAATACTGCAGCAAAAGATATGTATATGAGGTGGTATCTGCAAGTATACAGGTGATTACTTTTGAAAAGAGTTATATTTCATGCCCTTAGACCTAGCTAATTGCTTGTACATGGGTACATTTAGTGATATTTCATGCCCTTAGACCTAGCTAATTGCTTGTACATGGGTACATTTAGTGTCATTTTAGGATATTTTATTAGTATTTTTACCATTGCATTAGGAGCTTGGATTGTGTTTACATACTAGATACTTTTAATTATGTATGGAAGGTTTGTGTTTGGTGGTTTGGCAGGTGCAAGATACTGAGAAAGAAATAAAGGAGTGAAGGTTTTCTGAGGCAACATGTTGGACAGTTTCCCACCTTGTATGTCGTGGCAACTTTAGGAAGATGACTGAGTCAACACTCTTCGCAAGCTAGTTTTAGCCCAACTCTACTTGTACCAAAAAAATCTACCTAAAAAAAAAGAAGATATCGTAGGCTGTTGGAGTTACCCTAGAAAGAAAAGCTTAAAAAAGGTAAAGGAGGAAACCCCAAAGGTGTGGAGATATGAAGGCAAAAATAGAGGATAGCTGCTGAGTAGAGAGAGAAAGAGGAGACCGAAGGCAGCACCTCTCAGCCACCACAGGACATTATGATGCTGGATTGAGGATTAATTTAACGATAACTATAACAACCCGATTTAAGGGCTAGTCAGAATAGTGGTTTCAAAACCATTAATCTGAGGTTGAATAAAATTATTTTTATATTATTTTATGAGTTATAGCATGATTATATAGGTGCATGAAAATTTTGGTGCTTTAATTTTAGTGATTACATGCTTAATAGCGAAAAAGGACTAAATCACATAAAGTGTGAAAGATCTATTTTACAAGCTAAAGGTGTCTAAAAGCTATAAAATATTAATTTGAGGTCCCTAATGTGCAATTAGGCCTTTTATAGGGTGGTGGCCGGCCATAGGGACAAGGAATTAGAAATTTGGTCAAAATGGGTGGAAGTTAAGTGACTTAATTGACTAATTATATTAAAATAAAGAATATAAAAATATCATCTTTTCTTTTCCACCTTCACCACCAAAAATTAGCAGCAAAATAGGAGTCGATAGCTCAAAACTTTCAGCCAAGCTTTTCTCCTAGCAAGTAAGTGCTTTAATGGTCATTCTTTGATAATTTTTATACTTTTGAGACCCTTGTAGCTTGAGCTAGCTAATGAGGGGACTATTTTTGCAAACTGGTTGAAAAATTAAGGTTTTCCCATGAGAGAATTAGTGCTGATTTCTAAAATTTTATGGAAGAAAATGAGTATTAGTTGTTAAATAAACAATTTTTGTGAAAGGTGTTACCATGAAAACACCTAAAAGGACCTTTTTGTAAAGGTTGTAAAATAGGTGTTAAATGTGTGAAATAATGAGTATTGAGGGTTTCCATAAGAGTAATAAATGTCCAGCTAGGCTTGTTAAAGGAGGAAATTCGATTAGAATTGATTTTGAGCTACGGGTAAAATCGTCATTTTATGAAAGTCTAAGGGCAAAATGGTAATTTTTCCAAAGTATGATTATTGAAATATATTGCTTAATGTGGTAATTAAATGAGCTAATTTGTTATTATAGATCAAAAAGAATGAAGAATTAACCTCGACCGAGGAAAAGGCAATGTCTCGAACTAGATCGGCAAATTGGCCTATTTTGAAATCGAGGTAAGTTTGTGAATAATAAATTCAACATCATGCTAGTATGTTTTAAAGTGTTTGATATTCGTGAGAATGTAAAATATTTCTATGAAAATGAGTATTGATGTTCAATGAGAAAGTGATGAAAAATTGTGATGTTGAAGTTCCGGTTGGACTGTAAGAAGTGAGAGGATAACATCCTCAAGACATGAGATTGGTAAGGTCCTGTATAAGACCATGTCTGGGACATGGCCTCGACACTGAATTGAGATCCCATATAAGACCATATCTGGGATATGGCATCGGCATCGAATATGGAAATCGTATAAGACCATATCTGGGATATGGCATCGACATCGATATAGGACTCTGTATAAGACCATATCTGGGATATGGCATCGACATCGAGATATGACCCCATATAAGACCATATCTGGGATATAGCATTGGCATCGTGTTTATGTGTGTGGTGATGAATGTGTATCCTCGGGTATTCCAAGTGATTCAATGGAATAAGTAGTTATACTTATAATAGAGATGATATTAGTGCTAAAGTTATGTAATGAAGTGTTAAGGTACATGTGAGGAATTCACGAGAAATGTTTACGATATATGACATGACATGCAATTGGAAAGAGTAAGCATGAGTAAGTTATGACAATGTGCTAGAGACTCTGTATTTTAATTCAATGCAATGGATGGATGACATTATGAGCCTTTATGTTGCTATTTATTTCATGCAAGCTTACTAAGCTTCATGCTTACCTCTCTCATTTCTCTTTTCCTTGTAGTATCACCAAGATAATTCGGAGATCGTAGGACGTCGGAGTTTAGAATCACACTATCAACTTCTCTTTGGTATAGCAAAGTTAGATAAATTTTGAACATGGAATGTATAGGAACTTGGTTATTTTGTGTTATGTCATATTTGTTAGTTAATGCGTGGCTATTAATGTCAATCAATTCATTTTGTAAATGGTCATTGGAAATTGAGCAATACTTGATAAGTTTGTATATTCAATGATGATGAAATTCATGAAGTGCATGCTTGTGTGGATGTCTTGATTTTGAGTTCTTAGAAGTGCCTTATGGTCATGATGTATGTTGAATTGAATTGGTATAAGTGTGGTTTCTTTGTAGGGTGGCAATTGGGTTAGTAGATAGCCTTACAATTCTCCACATGGGTAGACACATGGGCGTGTGTCTAGGTCGTGTGTGACACATGATCAACCCCATGGGTGATAAACCATAATATACACATATTTTAATCCCACATTTAGCATACTTTTGGATGATTTATCCCTTTAATTATGGAAATAGGTGCTCCTAATCCTTTGTTTTCATGTTTTATACTCAGGAGAGCACTAGAGGATGAAAAGAATGAGAAACGGGCCGAAAACGAAGAAAATGGATTAAATTTTACACATGGCCTAGGTCTCGATTCACATGGAAGTGCCCCATTAACAGACCCGAACACAGCTTGGCCTTGACTTACACGGGCGTGTGCCATGGGCGTGTCCCTAACGTGACCTATTTGAAATCTATTCAGATTAGGGTATTGAGAGGCAAAAATATACATTCCAAAAGCCTATATAAACACCCTAGAGGCCAACCTTAAGGGGGCGTTCAACTAGGCTAAGGATCCAAGCCAGAGGGTCTGAATTGTGGGATTCACTCGAAGAAAGCCAGTTGATTCATCTCAAGAAGCAGGAATCATACTCAAGACTGAGGATCTCTCTTTCAATTCCTTCAAGGGGTTTTAGGGTTTCTTTATGTTTTGTTTTATATTTTCTTCTGAGATGTATTCTTTTATGATTATGAATTAAACCTCAAATTCCTGAGGGGGAGGAAACCTAAGACGGATCTTGTTATTGTTTTCTGAGCTGTATGATAAATACTTGATTTGTTCTTAATTATGTGTTCTTAATTCTTGTTTTAATATTTTAGGATATTGATTCAAGCATTTATGCTCTTAGGCAGAGGAGGAATAAACCCTGTCTAAGAGTAGATCTAGCATAGTTAAGCGGAGTTGATTGCAACCCTAGAGATAGGATGACGAAAATCTGCCGGATTAAGGTCAAACCTAATATGGGAGTCCATAGATCGAGTTAATGCAATTCTAGGGGTTTTAATTAGAAAGAGATTTCAATTAATCAACTTAGGGTTAGATGTTAGTAGCCTCGAGAGAGATATTAATATAAATTAGGGAATCCTAGGGATCAATCAAGTGCATAAATAGTTTGGTTCGGAGTTAGATAACAAGTGAAGTCTAGGTGGATTCTTATTGTCTCAATCAATTGGTTTTTCCCACAAGTATTTCCCCAATTCATTCTCTTTGTCTTAGAATCTTTAGCTTAGTAGTTAGTTAATTTTAGATTAAACAACCATTCTCTTAATTCTTGGGCTAAATAATAAGAAGAAAGTTAGTATTAGTACTTTTGGTTCCTTTGGGTTCGACAATCTGGTCTTCCCACTAAACTATACTACTGTTCGATAGGTGTGCTTGCCTCAAGTCATTGTCATAGTTATTTTTTAGGCTAGATCATTCATATTATAAATTTTTAAGACACTGACAAATGATCAAGTTTTTGGTGCCGTTGTCGGGGAACTGAAATATTAAGAAAGCTCAATTTTTATTACTTTAGCCATATTTTATTTTATATTATTTTTGCAATTAAATTTTATTTTTAATTTTCTAATTTTAATTTTCTTTTATCTTTTCCTGGTAGGTTCCTCTAATTTATGACTAGAAGGAACCCGAAAAGACCCTTAATTTATGACAGTGATATCGAAGGTACAGTTCGCATAAATCATAGAGAAATAAGGCAAAGCTTACAAGAAGAGCAAGAGAACAAAATTAATACTACCGAAGAGATGGATGAGAATAATCCGCTACCTCCAGAGGTGGCTGAAAATCATGCTCCTCGAACTATGTATGATTATGCTAAACCTAATTTAATAGAAATTGAGTCAAGTATTGTTAGACCCGCTATTGCTGCTAATAATTTTGAACTGAAACCTAACACTATACAAATGATACAACAATTTGTTCAGTTTGATGGTTTGCAGGATGAAGATCCAAATAATCACTTGGAAAATTTCCTAGAATTTTGCGATACTTTCAAAATTAATGGCGTTTCTGATGATGCCATTTGTCGTCGGTTATTTCCCTTTTCTTTGAGCAATAAAGCTAAACAGTGGCTGAATTCTCTTCCACGAGCATCAATCACTACATGGGAACAAATGACCAAAATTTTTTTATTAAAATATTTTCCACCAGCCAAAATAGCCAAATTAAAGAATGATATCTCTTCTTTTGTGCAGATGGATTTAGTAACACTATACGATGCATGGGAGAGATACAAAGATCTATTGAGAAGGTTCCCACACCATGGATTACCCTTGTGGCTATAGATCTAAACCTTTTACAATGGTGTGAACCCTTCAATAAGACAATTGATTGATTCAGCAGCCGGCAGAACCCTGAATAACAAAACTCCAGAGGCAGCCTATGAGTTTATAGAGGAGATGTCACTGAACAACTATCAGTGGCAAGTTACAAGGACAAGGCCAACAAAAACAGTCGGAGTTTTCAACCTCAACGCAGTCACCATGCTATCAAATCAGGTAGAGATGTTAAATAAAAAGATTGATGGTTTGTGTGGTTCCTCGCAGGTACACCCAGTAATGCAATGTGACTAAAATCTAGGAGGTGTGGCGAATCCTGAATACCCACCCTACAATCCTGGCATGGAAAGCGAACAACTAAACTATACAGGTAACAATTTTAGATCTCAATATAACCCTTATAGTAATACTTATAATCTAGGTTGGAGGAACCACCCCAATTTCTCATGGGGTGGTCAAGGAAATCGGAGGCAACAATTTCCTCCAAACTTCCAACAATAGCCCTACCCACAGGAAAAAAAGCTGAATCTTGACGAGATGTTGACAAAATTCATAGTGGTGTCAGAAACTCGTTTCCAAAACACCAAAACAACACTTAAAAATCAACAATCATCGATTAAAGGAATCAAGAACCAATTAGGGTAACTCGCTAAGCTGATCTCCAAGCGACCACAAGGTAGCTTGCCAATTAACGCTGAGACTAACCCAAAAGAGCAACTTCAAGCCATAACCGCTCAGAATAGTGAAGGTTTAGTAGATTCTGTACCTGAGCCAAGGCAAGAACCTATGGTAAGTGAAGGTAAGGTTGATGTAAGCGAAGAAAAGCCAAAATCATTAATTAAAGAATACTAACCTCGTATACCATATCCCGATGCGATGAAGAAGGATAATTCAGATGAGCAGTTCGGTAAGTTTCTTAAACTTTTAAAGAAATTACATATTAACTTATTGTTTCTTGAAGCTCTTTCCCAGATGCAAGATTCAAGGAAATTTTTAAAAGAGCTTTTGACAAATAATCGAAAGTTAGACGAGGAGTTGCATGTGGAATTAAATGCAATGTGCTCAGCAATGTTATAAAACAGACTACCACGAAAATTAAAAGATCCAGGGAGTTTTGCAATTCCATGTTTAATTTGTAGTTTAACCATTAATAACGCGTTAGCTAATTTAGGGGCAAGCATAGATGTTATGCCTTATAAAATGTTTAAACAACTAGATCTAGGAAAACCTAAACAAACTAGGATGAGTATTCAATTAGCTAATAAGACTATTCAAATCCCTAGAGGTATAATTGAAGACGTACTCATTAAAATTGACAAATTTATATTCCCTATAGACTTTGTTGTTTTAGATATGGATGAGGATAATATAGTTCTTTTAATTTTAGGAAGGCCATTTTTAGCAACTGCTAGATCTAAAATTGATGTTAGTACAGGTGAACTCACACTTCGTGTAGGTGACGAATCAATCACTCTTAAAGCTCTCAACTCAGCTAGGACATCGAGTGACAACGGTGAGAACGTAAATTCTATTGATAATCATTCGGTTCATCCTTCTTTACAGGAAACACCACGAAGCTACATATCTGAGCCAGATCATAAACCTCGTGCCAATAAAGAAGAAAGTCACAAGGAACGAAGGCTTCAGATTGATGAACTAGACGAGTGGAAAGCACATTTCAAGGAGGAATTAAAACTACACGAAGTGAAACCGAAGAAACCCCCAAACGAGCTTGTAGGAACATCAAATCACTTCAAAATAGGAGATCAGGTACTATTAGAGAAAACAGACCCTCGAACCACCACATCTGGCCTCAATACAAATAAAGAAATCTCTTTTAAGGTAATTAATGTCTTCCCATACGACACAGTCGAGATAAGTAATTCTACATCCGGTACTTTTAAAGTAAATGCTACTTGACTCAAACTATATAATGATAGCATGAGAAAGGATTTTTCACTCCTCAAACCACCATGAATGTGCGAATAAGAGGTAAGTCTAGCTTAAGACTTTAAACGAGCGCTTCTTGGGAGGCAACCCGAGCACTAACCCCATTTATTTTTATTCTCTTTCTTTTAGCACATAACTATAAACTAACCAAGTTAACGAAGCGCAAATTTCCGTACCACATTGCCTTGCACACGACCGTGGCTGTGGCCATGTGGATACTACAGATTTCCATACTGGCATGATAGAGATAGTACAAAATAGGACAAAAAATATCTTCAAGCTACGGGCTCCAACTAAACACCACGATTGTGCGACATAGTCATCGCCAACACTGTTTTATCAACACGATGTGGCAACCTGAATAACAGGCATGGGAGAAATGAATGAACCACCACACGACCATGTGATACGGTCGTGTAACACAACATGCCCACGAAACACGGGCTTGGGGATGTTCCAGAGCTAAAAAATTTATTTAAATCATTTACTCCCTTTCTCACCCACTCTCTATTCTCTTCTTCCATACCCTTTTAAGTTTTTTCCCTTTTCATTTTTCTCATTCTTCATCTTCCAAACTCTTGATCTACACTTCATCCATGTCAAAAAAAGGGAAGGATCCTACCCCAGTCTCCCTGTGTGAGACCGATCTACATAAGTTCATGTCGACCGCTTCATTAACCCAAGAGGAAAAGGACCTTTTAGTCCATTTAACCTTTCTTTTTCCTTTCTCTTCTCTTTTATTTTCCTTATCTTTATCTTTCTTATACTAAATTTGGTTTATTTCATTTTAGTTTCTTGGTTTTAGGTTGTAAAGGCTACTTTGGAATCACACACCACGGCTTTAAAATCACACCCACCTCACGAACCATCTAACAATAAGGACCTTTCGGTCCATTAATCGGTCCTTTTAGTCTTATTTCACTTTTTACACTCTTTCTTTTTATTTTTCTTTTCTTTAAATACATAATTAGTAGATTTAGAATTATTCTTATTATTTCCTAGCTAACTCTTCACGAGATTCCTAATTTCTTCATCTTGCACAGGAATTAGAGGTGCCCCCTCCAACTTATCTTTCACCTCCGAATCAAGTTTCCACACTTCCAATTCAAGGAATCTATCCAAAAATTGAGGAAGTTTCACTTCTCTCCCTCTCTTCTAGTTTTTTAATATGTGATTACTATCTATCTTTATATATTGATGGCAATGTACATCTTAAGTGTGGGGGGTGAAAATTTATTTAGAAAAGTTCCTAACTTTTTGCATTATTCTCAAATCCTTGAATGATATCTTGTCTTAAGTAATTTTCTCATGTCACTAATTAGAATGAAATTCCTGTTGATTTATGATTTTTATTGATATGTTTTAGATTAACTCATAGTTAATTGTGCATTGATAATTTAAACTTTAAGATACTAGAGAATCAAGCATGATGAGTCTATTTTCAAAAATTATAATTTTGTTAGGTTGTCTACCTGAATCTAATTATTACCTTGAAGTTTGATATTTACAAAGTTGATATAAAAAACATATAATTTTTTGTGAGATTTTGAACCTTTTAGACCATACATTCTTTTCGTGCTCACTTTATTGATTATGAGTGTGTCAACATTGATTTGTTATCCTAGAACTTGCTTTGATTATGCATGTCGAGACCACATCTTTGATTTGATATACTCAGATGATAAAGGCACCTAGGATTTAACCCACTTACTCCATAAAATCCTACCCTCGTAATTAACCCCTAGTAAACCTCGTTGATACAAACAACCCTTTTTATTGGCTCACTCACTAATATTAACCCAAAACCCATCTTGTATTTATTATCACCATTCCTTTTGACTACCTTTCTATCGAGACTTGATTTGACCAGTTGCCTAATTATTTTATTTCAGTAGTTGAATTTTTCTTATATTATGTAATTATTGATTTGTTCTTAAAAATAATCGAAGTATATTCATTATTAGTTCTATTATTAAGTGAGCTTGTATATTTAATTTCAACATCTTGAAGAAGAAGCTCGTATTAGTAGTTTTCAATTGATGTAATTATTTAGGATTAGTTCATTTTTCTAGTTAGGTAAATTGTCAATTCAATCTCGATTTTAACCCTTTAATTCAGCCTTTATCCACACCTTTAACCTAAGCCCCGTTACAACCCTTTTAAAGACCTTTTCATTTATGTATCATCTCATTTTTTATAGTCGTGGAGATTTGATTTTCAAGCATGCCTATGGGATTAACTTTTTATGTTTGACTGATGAGTGCTTTATTTTGACCTTTAAACACTTTTGAGTGATTTGAATGAATCTTTAGTGAGGATGTCAACTCTTGTCAATTTTGAATTAAAGGTAATTATTTAGATAAGGGGAAACACCTATATTTTTCGTGCTACAAACTTGTGAATTTGATTGTTTGAATCTTTAGGACTCTTTGAGTTAAGTTATCCATGTATAAATTATCCATAAATTATGATGAAACATTATCAATGAATCTTATGAATTAAGGAAGGTCGTTTTACTTGTGAGTTGAGATTTTTTCTTGAGGACAAGCAAAAGCTTAAGTCTGGGGGTATTTGATAAACCATAATATACACATATTTTAATCCCACATTTAGCATACTTTTGGATGATTTATCCCTTTAATTATGGAAATAGGTGCTCCTAATCCTTTGTTTTCATGTTTTATACTCAAGAGAGCATCGGAGGATGAAAAGAATGAGAAATAGGCTAAAAACGAAGTAAATGGGCCAAATTACGAATTGCACATGGCCTGGGTCTCGATTAACACAGCCATGCCTCATTAACATACCCGAACATGGCCTGGCCTCGACTTACACGGGCGGGTGCTATGGGCATGTCCCTGACGTGACCTGTTTGAATTCTATTCAGGTTAGGGTACTTAGAGGCAAAGAAAAATATTCCAAAAGCCTATATAAACACCTAGAAGCCAACCTTAAGGGGGCGATCAGCTAGGCTAAGGAGCCAAGCTGGAGGGGCCGAATTGTGGGATTCACTCGAAGAAAGCTAGTTGATTCATCTCAAGAAGCCGGAATCATACTCAAGACTGAGGATCTCTCCTTCAATTACTTCATGGCATTTTAGGGTTTTCTTTATGTTTTGTTTTATATTTTCTTCTGAGATTAATTCTTTTATGATTATGACTTAAACCCTCAAATACCTGAGGGGGATGAAACCTAAGACAGATCTTGTTATTATTTTCTGAGTTGTATGATAAATACTTGATTTCTTCTTAATTATGTGTTATTAATTCTTGTTTTGATATTTCAGGATATTGATTCAAGCATTTATACTCTTAGGCAGAGGAGGAATAGACCTTGTCTAATAGTAGATCTAGGATAGTTAAGCGAAGTTGATTGCAACCCTAGATATAGGATGAAAAAATCTATCGAATTAGGGTCAAACCTAATATGGGAGTCCATAGATCGAGTTAATGCAATTCTAGGGGTTTTAATTAGAAAGAGATTTCAATTAATCAACCTAGGGTTAGACGTTAGTAGCCTCGAGAGAGGTATTAATATAAATTAGGGAATCCTACGGATCAAGTCAAGTGAATAAATCACCTGGTTCAGAGTTAGATAACAAGTGAAGTCTAGGTAGATTCCTCCTCGAGTATTATCTCAATCAATTGGTTTTTCCCACAAGTATTTCCCCAATTCATTCTCTTTGTCTTAGCATCTTTAGCTTAGTAGTTAGTTAATTTTAGATTAAACAACCATTCTCTTAAATCTTAGGCTAAATAATAAGAAGAAAGTTAGTATTAGTACTTTTGCTTCCTTTGGGTTTGACAATCCGGTCTTGCCACTAAACTATACTACTATTCGATAGGTGCGCTTGCCTCAAGTCATTGTCACAGTTAGTTTTTAGGCTAGATCATTCATATTATAAATTTTTAAGACACTGACAAACGATCAATGGGCGTGTTAATAAGCTGTTGTCCCCATGCATGCTAAGTTGGCTAGTCAGAATACTCAGTAGTAAACACATAGGCTGAGACACGGCCTTGTGTCTCAATCGTATGGAACACACGGCCTAGGTCACAGGCATGTGACCGAGCGTGTGAAGTCTGCACTTGAAATTATTAATTTAATTCGGCACACAACCTAAGGACACGGGCGTGTGCCTTGGCCGTGTGACCTTATAGAGATGATGATGTTATAAACAGAATGCCAAGGTTTTTACACACGGGTGAAGACACGGGCATGTCATGGCTGTGTGAGGGACACGGGCTATGAAAACGGGCGTGTGTTAGGCCATGTGAAAACCCCTGTAGGTTTGAAAGGAAAAAAAATAAAATCCACATGAACTAGGGACATGGGCATGTCTGATTACATGGCCTGCCCACACGGGCGTGTCCCTCTTTACAGGCGTGTGGCCCTATTTTGTGTCAAAATTTTTGAAGTGTTCAAGAGTTTCTTGTTTGAAACCAAATTATTTCGGGTGCAAGTTTAGGGTCTCGTAGACCTATAATAAGGACATTATAGTCTCAAATGAAAATTTTTAATTTGTAATGAAATTATATGGATCGATGTTGTACGTTTGAGCAAGTTAAGTACGGTAATGCCTCATTGATCGTGTCAAACAGTCGAGTTTTAATATTAATAAAAGAATGATCAAACCTGTAGACTAACTATGACAACGATAGAGGCAAGTGCACCTATCGAACAGTAGTATAGTTTAGGCAAGAATATCTTATCAAACCCAAAAGAACCTAAAAGTACTACTACTCGCTTTCTTTCTATTATTTAGCCTAAAATATGGAGTGATTGGTTTATGAAACTAATGAAAAAAACTAAACTAGATGCAAAAACAAAAGAATGAATTGGAGAAAGACTTTAGGAAAACTCAGTTGATGAAGACGATACCCTCAGGAGGAATCCACCTATGACTTCACTTATTATTTATTCCCCAAACCATATGATTTCTTTACTTAGCTTGATCCGTGAGACTCCCTAACCTATATTAAACCCTCTCTCGAGGCGAATAACTTCTAACCTTAGGTTAATTAGTGGAACACTCGTTCTCTTATAATAACCCCCTAAGGAAGTAGTAAATCGATCAATGGATTCCCATAATAGGTTTCACCCTAATCTGGCAAAATCTTGTAACCCTATCTCTAGGTGCCCGATCAACTCCGCTTAATTATGCTATATCTACTCTTAGGCAGGGCCTGTTCCTTCTCCACCTAAGCACATCAGATTGAATTAAGTAACATAATTAAGAACAAACCAAGTACTTATCATATAATTTAGAAATTAAATAACAAAATCCATCATAGGTTTCATCCCCTTCGGGTATCTGAGGGCTTTAGTTCATAACTAAATACAAAAACATCTCAAGAGTAAAGAATAAACAAAACATAAGAAATCCCTAAAACACCCTGAAGGAATTGAAGGAGAGATCCTCCGTCTTGAATTGAGTTTTGACTTCTTGAGATGGATCAACTGGTTATCTTTAAATGATTCCCTAAAAAATGAAAGCTTCGGCAAAAGCCTCTGCTCAAAAGCTCCTCTTTAATGTATGCCTTGGGTTGTTTATATAGGCTTTGGGATGCTATACTTGGCTCCTAAGTATCTTCTTCAAGTAGAATTACTATTAGGGTGTTGGAGTAGACTTAGGAGTATGTTTCTTTGGCTTCAAGCATCCAAATCCAAGTGAAATTGCTCTCTCCCGTGGTAGAGGCACGGCCATGGCACACGCCCGTGTAAATTGTGGTTGGGCCGTGTCTAGATTCTGTCGTTTTGGGCACGGCCGTGTTGGTCAGGATTCAGGCCGTGCTTCAGGTCTGTCGATTTAGGCACGGCCATGTAGATCACCAGGCACATCCGTGTGATCAATGGATGCTACACGGCCGTGTGTTACATAGTTGAGGCCGTGCTCTAGGTAATTGGCGAGACACAGTCGTGTGGGCTTTGGGCCAAGCCGTGTTGATTGCTTGCTAAAGCCCAATTACTCCATTTTAAGACTGTTTTGCATTCTTTTTATCCTCGGGTACTTTTCTGAGTATAAACATGAAAAGAAAGGATTAAAAGCACCTTTTACATAAATCAAGGGCTTAAATCATCCTAAAGCATACTAAATATGGGGTTAAAATATGTTACTTTTACGGTTTATCAAATACCCCTACACTTAAGCTTTTGATTGTCCTCAAGCAAAATTCTCAACTTACAATTAAAACAAACTTTCCATAATTCATAATTCCTATTGACAATGTCTCATCATAATTCATAGATAATTTATACATGGATAATTCAACTCAAGGAACCTTATAGATTCAATTATGATAAGTCATACATTTATAGCATGAAAACATGGGTATCTCCCCTTATCTAAGTGAATACTTTTAATTCAAAGCTGACAAGGATTGACATCGTCACAAAAGATTCACTCAAATCACTCAAAGGTGTTTAAGGTTCAAGAATAAGCACTCTAAGTCGAACCTGAAAAGTTAATCCCATAGATTTGCTTGAAAATCAAATCTCAACCACTGCATATGAGATGATACACAAATCAAAAGGTCTTTAATCAGGGTTGTAACGGGGCTACGGTTAAAAGGTGTGGATACAGGCTAAATTAGAGGTCATAATCGAGATTGAATTGACTAATTACCTAATCTAAAAATAATGAACTAATTATGAATATTTATATCGAATGAAAACTAACAATATCTACTATTGATAATTTACTCTATAATAAGAGTATTTTCATCACTCAAAATTTGAAAATACTTTAATATGAGCTTTTTCTTCAACAATTGGAGTTTTAAATGCTCTAAGCTCTTTTATTATACTACTAATATTGAATATACTTGGATTTTTTTTTCATTTTTTTATTTTTTAAGAACAAACCAAAATAAACATAATAGAAAGAACTTTGGTGATTGAAATAACCTAATTCAGCAATTGATCAAATCAATTCTCGATAGAGGGGTAGTCAAAGGAATGTTGATAACAAATACAAAGGGATTTTGGGTTAATATTAGTGGGTGAGTCAATAATAAAAAAAAGTTGTTAGGATTCAACGGGGTTTACTAAGGGTTAATTTGTAGGAAGGCTTTTTAGTGGAGTGAAAGGGTTAAAACCTAGGTGCTTTATCATCTCAGTATATCAAATCATTAATGTAGTCTCGACATGCATAAACGAGGCAAGTTCTAGAACAACAGTTCAAAGTTGACACACTCATAATCAATACAGTGAGCATGAAAAAGAATATATGCTCTATAAGGCTCAAAATCTCACAAAAAATTATGGGTGTTTTGACATCAATCCGTATAAATTTTGAACTTCAAGGTGATACTAAAATTAGGTTCAACAACCTATCAATTTTAATTTTTAGAAAGTTGACTTATCATGCTCGATTCTCTAGTATTCTTCAAATTTAATTATCAATGCACAATTAACTAAGACTTATTCTAAAACATGTTGATAAAAATCTTAAATCATTAGAAATTTCATCCTAATTAGTAATATGAGAAAAATACTTAAGATCAAGACTAACTTTAGGGTTTTGAAAATTATGCAAAAAGTTTGGCAATATTATCCCCACACTTAAGATGTACATTGCCCTCAATGTACAAAGATAGATAATGATAATTAGATGCCAAAATCAAAAAGAGAAGTGGGGAAAGTAATACTCCCTGAAATCTAGATGATCCCAGAGTTTGTGTGTGTAAGGTGTGTAATTCTACAAAGTCACTTTGTTAACGAGCTTGTAGTATATAATTTGTTAGGGATTCTTAAGAAATTAGATAGCCAATGGTAATTGAGAGGAAATGAAAAAATTTTAATACTAGTAAAAGTTCAAATTTAAACGCAACATCAAATGAAAAGTTTTAAAATAAAGGATGTAAATGATAGATATATGAAAGAGAGGATTTAGAGGTCCTCATCGTCAACTAGATCCTGTGGCGGTGTTGGTGGTGATATGTGGAAGTGATGGCAAATTTGCTGAAGGGTAGCCTCGATCCCATCAAAATGTTAAACAGTGTCAGTAAACTACTGGTTGCAGGACTGCTCGAATTGTGTGAGGCATGCAGAGATATCTGCCATCGAAGCTACTGGATAGGATGGCTGCTGGCTTGGGACTGGTGGGACATCATCAGTAATGTCCTCAGGCACCTCCTAGTTTGTGGCAAGTCTGTATTGAGGGGGATCGGTGCCTCGACTGTGCTTGATCATCTTCATGTGGAGCATCGTCTGGATGCCTTGAGGTGCCATGTTCCCTATCAGTGTGAGAGAGGCAATCTGATTGTTGGTGTTGAGAAGATCAAAATGTCGGGCTAGTCTCGTCGACAGGATTCCTTTCCTGTGCTGATCGGTTTGGTGCTGCATTGCACATGCAATGAAGTATTCCATGTCAAAAACATGTCCTTCGGACATGCATGATAAGAAATAAACATCTTGTTTGTTGACAATGCCGGTGCTTTCTTTGTGACCTGTAATAGTATGAGCAAGAATAGCATGAAGATACTTAAGAGTAGGGAGAAGGGCAGTCGCTTTGGAGTGACTCGGGTTGTAGTCGCATTTAGTGGGTTGTAAGTTGCACCAACATGCAATAGGGTGGAGTGGAGTTCTCTATTTAACTCAAAAAGTGGATTTTCTTCTATAAATTTCAGCGTATAAAGTCCGTGTGCCGATCCGAATTGAGGTACGCTTAGTCAATGTATTGTGCCCCCTAGGCGGAATTGAATTGTGCCGGCATCATCAAATTGTGTCATTACCGTCTGTAGTGTGAATGTGGCATAGAACTCGAGAGTGAGTTCCAAGTATGTGGGTTCTACGATCGCAAAAAATTACTCCCATGGTTCCATTGAGATGAGAGCTCGAACATCTCCATCGAGTCTGACTTGTTGTAGGGCATCCTAATCGATGCATCTACCGGCTCCGAGGGGTCTATCCCGAAATACATTGTACCGTTCTTCCTGAGTTGGTTGATGGAATCTGAGGAATGGGTGTTGGAGTTTGGTGGAGGCATTTCCGGATGATGATCTAGGCCCCTTCCCTTTCTTGCTCGAGATAACTCTTTTAATGCGTGATGACGACATAATACTTGAAAAATACTTCCTTTATATAAGAAAGAATTTTCCTAAAAACTAATCAAAAATCAATAGCAAATTTAAATATTTCTTCAAGAAAAAATACTAAAATCAGCAAACCTCAAAACGACATTACAGTTAATAACTAAAATTTCATTATTCATTAGACTTATTCCTAACTAAAATCATGGTTAATAAAGTAATAAAGTTCATGGAACCAAACATGTTACATAAAAATCATGATTTTAACTATGATTTGCATTAGAACATCAATTCTTCCATGAGATGAGGCAATAAAATCTAACATGTGTTAATAGTAAATCAGACAATGCGTTAAATAGTGGAAATCAATAAGAAAAATGGATTAAAGCAACCAAAAAGAAAAATAAAACAACCAAGAAAAACAAAGAATCATGTTTTAATAAAGACTTAGACAAGAATGAAAATAAACTTAAACAATATGAATTAAATCTAAAATCAAACAAAACTTAAGACAAAATATGCAAAAATGTGAAGGAAAAAGAACCAGGCACGGTGGTGCTAGATGAGCACAGCTGGGGCGCACGGCGATGGTGCTAGTTTTTTCAGCGTGCGCACGGCCTGGTAAGGGTGTGTGCTACGGGCGTGTGGTTGGTTTTGATTAGTATTTTGAGAAGAATGATCGGAAGGAGGTGAGTTGGAGGGAGGGGGTGATTTGGTGGCCAGATTTAAGAAGGGGGTGTTGGAATCTGATTCTTGGGTTTGGGTTTGGTGAAGAGGATGGTTATTTTTATAAATAGGGTCTGAGGCACGGCCTTTCTACATGCCCGTGTCATTTTAAACTTGCCCATGTTTTTCGCGATTTTGGGTTTTAGGCGCATTTAGATGGGTTTGCCATGGCCGTGTCAATTTTTACCACGCTCGTGTTTTGATTCACACTGTTGGGTCAAACGGGTGTGTGTAGCCCATGCTTTATAAGTCAGTATGTTCCCACGGTCATGGGCACAACCATGTTCTATCCGTGCTCATGAAGTCAGTAGCTTCACACGGTTGTGGGGAACGACCGTGTGTCAGCACGTGCTTGATAAGTCAGTAACCTCACACGTTTGAACAGCACGGGCATGTCTTATATCGTAGCCCGTGTTTGTTTGAAATGAATGTTTCCCTGTTTGTGAACAGATTTAGCGACGCCCGTGGTGTGTCCCCTGCCTTATACACGGTCGTTGTCACGGCCGTGTTCAAGGCTGTGTTAATAGTCCTGTATTTTTGTTAGATCATTTTAGAAAAATTTTAGAGAGACCAAGTCAATTTTAGTGTGTTAGCACTTGGGTTGCCTCCTGAGAAGCGCTTGTTTATAGTCTTAAGCTAGACTTTCCCTGTTTTCGATATTAAAGGAGGGTTCGTGAGCGAAGCTCCTCTCGATATTTCCGTGATCTGTACCATTATAAATTTTAAGTCGGTGACCATTTACCTTGAATGTGCCTTTTGTGGGATGAGTTACCTCAATGGTGTCGTATGGAAAGATTTTTTTGATCATGAATGGGCCTGACCATCTTGACTTCAATTTTCCCGAGAATAGTTTAAGCCTTGAATTGTATAGTTGGACCAGGTCTCCTACTTCGAATTATTTTGATCGCTATGATTTAACATCGTGGCGCCGCTTTGTTGCTTCCTTGTATAGTTTTGAGTTTTCATAGGCTTCATTCTCCATTCATCCAATTCGCTCATCCGCATCATTCTTCTCTTTCTTGCAATTGTGAGGTCAGTATTCAAAAATTTTATTACCCAAAAAGCTTTGTGTTATAGCTCAAATGGTCGATGACAGCTTTTCCCGTATACAAGTTTGTATGGGGATGTTCTTAGAGGTGTTTGAATGCTGTTCTGTAGGCCCATAAAGCATCATCTACCTCGTTTATATTTGATTCAACTATTTTTTCTAGGATGCGCTTAAGCTCTCGATTTGCTACCTCAACTTGTCCGCTAGTTTTAGGATGATATGGGGTGGCTGTTCTATGGCATACTCCATATTTCTTTAGAACTTTTTCAAATTGTGTATTACAGAAATGGGTACCCCTATGACTAATGATGGCTCTAGGTGTTCTAAATCGAGAGAATAGTTTCTTGAGAAATTTAACTACTACCCTAGCATCATTGGTAGGTAAGGCTTCTGCTTCTACCCATTTTGACATGTAATCAACTGCTACTAGGATGTATTTATTTCCAAATGAACTAGGTAAAGGTCTCATAAAATCAATACCCCATATATCAAATATTTCACATGACAACATATATGTTTGAGGCATTTCATCATGTTTAGAAATATTACCTGTTCTTTGGCATTTATCACACGCGGTAACGTATCTGTTGGCATCTTTAAATAGAGTAGGCCAGTAATAACCTGATTTGAGTATTTTGTGTGCTGTCTTAATACCATTGTAATGTCCTCCTGATGGTCCTGAATGACAATGTTCCAGGATTTTGCTTGCTTCTCTCTTTGTAATGCATCTTTGAATTACCTGATCTGTACATATGCGGAAAAGAATGGGATCTTCCCAAAAATAATTTTTCACATCAGCGAAGAATCGCTTCCGTTGGTGATGTGTTAATTTTCTTGGCAAGATGTTAGCTGCTAAATAATTCGCAATATTTGCAACCCATGGTACTTCAGAATGTGTTAAAGAAAAGAGTTATTCTTCAGGAAACGAATCATTTATTTCTTGTTCATCAAGCTTTTTGGTGTGTGGATTTTTGAGTCTTGAGAGGTGATCTGCCGCCAGATTCTCAGCTCCTTCTTATCCTGTATTTCCAGATCAAATTACTATAAGAATAAAATCAATCGTATGAGTTTAGGTTTTGCATCAGGTTTGGTTAGAAGATAACGAAGAGCTGAATTGTCAGTGTAAACGACAACTTTCAATAATATTAGATATTTTCTAAATTTGTCAAAAGCAAAAACTACAGCTAGCAATTCTTTCTCGGTCGTGGTGTAATTTTCTTGCGCGGGTGTTAATGTTCTGTAAGCATAGTGAATTGGCTGAAAATGCTTGTTTCTTCGTTGTCCCAAAACTGTGCCTACTGCAAAGTCACTTGCATCACACATTAGTTCAAAGGGTAAATTCCAATCAGGTGCGATTATAATTGGTGCATTTATTAATTTATTTTTAAGGACATTAAATGCATCTAAACATTCCTGATTGAAATTAAAAGGGACATTTTTTTCTAAGAATTTTGTCAAAGGCTTAGCTATTTTTGAAAAGTCTTTAACGAATCTTCTATAAAAACCTGCATGTCCTAAAAAGCTTCTAATAGCCTTCACTGAACTAGGAGGAGGTAATTTTTCTATGGTTTCAACTTTCGCTTTATCTACCTCAATCCCTTTTCTAGAAATCTTATGTCCTAAAACAATCCCTTATCTAACCATAAAGTGGCATTTTTCCCAATTCAAAACAAGGTTTGTTTCTTCACATCTAATTAGAACTCGTTTTAAATTTTTACGGAAAATTTGGAAAGAATTATTGAATAACGAGAAATCATCCATAAATACCTCCATGATGTCCTCTATGAGTTCGTCAAATATTTCCAACATACAACGCTGAAAAGTGGCAGGAGCATTACATAATCCAAAAGGCATTCTTCGATAAGCGAACGTATAGTATGGGCATGTAAATGTTGTCTTCTCTTGGTCTTTAGGAGCTATGGGAATTTGGAAATAGCCAGAGAGTCTGTCCAAGAAGCAGTAGTACATACGCCCGAATAGTCTTTCTAACATTTGATCGATGAAGGGTAGAGGAAAGTGATCTTTTTCGGTGGCATCATTCAGCTTTCTATAGTCTATCTGAGACTCTCCAACTTCAGAATCGTTTTGTGGGAATTAACTCATTCTTTTCGTTTGGCACTACCGTCATTCCTCCTTTCTTTGGAACTACCTGCACAGGACTTACCCAAGTGCTGTTAGAAATAGGATAAATTATTCCTATATCTAGAAGTTTAATTACCTTGGCTTTCACACTTCTTTCATGTTGGGGTTTAATCGTCTCCGAGGTTGCACACACGATTTATATTCTTTTTCTATTAAAATTTTGTGAGTGCAGAACGCGGGGCTTATTCCCTTGATGTCGAAAATTTTCCAAGCTGTGGCTTTCTTGTGTTCTCTTAGTACCTTTATCAGCTTCTCCTTTTCCTTGGGTTCTAGTTCTAAAGAGATGATTACTGGTAATGTAGAATTATCCCCGAGAAATGCATATTCTAAATGTTTTGGTAACTGTTTTAATTCCAATTTGGGTGGCTCTTCGATGGAGGGTTCCTGTTTTAATATGTCATCTTCTTCAATGTTTTCTTCTTTCATTTGTCTGAACGATGATGTATTCAAACTAATCTCATTATCTTCATCCTCTTCCCCCTCTCTTTGAGGCAGACACAGTTCCATCGTGTCATCCTGCAGGATTTCCTGTAATGAATTTTTAATAATATGATCAGTATGTCAACAAAATAACAGGAATCATCTTGCTCTTTAGAATATCGTATGGCATCATAAATTTGGAAAAATAATTTCTTCATCACCGATCCTTAGTGCTAGTTTGCCATCACCTACATCAATAATAGCTCTAGCAATGGTTAAAAAAGGACGCCCTAAGATTAAAGGAACATTGATGTCCTCATCCATGCCTAACACAACGAAATCAACGGGGAAAATAAATTTATCAATTTTTACCAAGACATCTTCAATAACCCCTCTAGGATATTTAATATGTAATATCCCGGGTTAAGGGCTATTTTATTTTGGCTTTGCTGCATGTGCTTGATGTGTTATGTTGTTATTTCGATGTTGTTGGGGCTTAGTTATAAGCTAGGTGTAAGCTCTAGTGGTAGGAGAAATTTTTGTTTTTGGGCTTTACGTGATAGGGGCTGAAGGAGCTGGGTCTTATATATTTTATTTGGTGAATTGTTGCACAAGTGAAGAGCTAGCAAAGTGGCAAAGCATGTGCCACTTAGAGCTTGTGTGTGGCGTCAAGTGTAAGGGAGGATGTCCTAGGTTCAAGCTGCGAAAATCCCACATTTTTGTTCCATTTTGACGGCATGGAGGGGAGGAGTTGTAGGCAGTTCAAACTCTGCCTTGGACTAAGTCTTCCTATTTGAATGGTGGGTGGAGAGTAAATTGTGGAGGAGGACTTGGTCAAGGTAATTTGAATTGGTGGCTTGGGAGTGTTTGGGGGGAGTTTGGCGTTTTGGAGAGATTTTGGGGGAGGGAAATGAGTGGCCGGTTGGTGTTGTAGGGGTGTGCCGAATTTGCCTTTAGCAAGTGTGCATTTTCGATCAAAATTCTTTTTGGTAAGCCAATTTTTCTTTGTGTCAAAAGCTAGCAAAAAACTTCTTCTCTTTTTCTCCTTTAACCGAATGTTCAAGTAGCTTATTGCCAAAACCGAAACCAGCATTTTGCTTTCTCTTCAACTTGAGCTGAAACTAGCTTCTTTGACTCTCCTTTTCTGCTCATATTTTTCTTTTCTTAGAACCGAAAACCCAAACACTTGTGTTGTCGAAATTTTGCCTGTTTCTTCTTCTCTCTTTCTTCATTTGAACAAAGCCGAACCTAGCATCCCACTTTCATCTCTTTCTTCTTTTGAAACCTTGATAGCCAAAAGTCTCCCCAAAGCTTTCTTCTCCATTTCCTTTTCCTTTCCAAGAAAAACCGAAGGTGCTTCTCTACTTCTTCTTTTTCCATTTCGATTCCTAGCCGAATATCAACCCATTTCTTCTCATCTATACTCTCTTTTCTTTTCACACAAAGCCGAAAGTAAGAGTGTTAACACTAGGCCAAATCTTTCTTCTCTCCTAGTGGTGTTTTGTTGGCCGAATATTGGTTGTTGTTGGGTGCTTATTTTCAATCGGCTGGTAGTGGGTAAGAGCTTGGCCGAATGGCCATTTTTCCTCTCTCTCGTTCTTATATTGTGGCTTAGATAAGGCTGATTTTGTTATTGGTTGAAGGGTATTAATCTATTGTGTAAACCAATTTTATGATAGGACATCCGGATTTTGGGAACATTTGAGAGGAGCCTTACTTCTCTGATAAGTAATCGTTAAGTGGTGGTAAGAGTAGTTTTTTTAGTCTATTCATTTAGTCTTCGTTAAGTCAAGCTGTTAAGGGATTAACCATTTTCTTTCTAGGGTGAGGCCGATTGTCGGAAGAACCATTGTTGGTTCTGAATTTGGTAGAAAACCAAAGCAAGTTTAAGGTAAGGGTTAATCGATATAACCTTTGGTTTAAATGGTTATGGCCGAATGGTTTAAGTGATTAACCCATGGTTGGCCGATTGTTTTTAGGAGCAAGAGGATTGAGGGTTTCAGATCGGGTTCTTTGAGATTAAGACTTGCGATATTTCAGGTGTGTAAGCTAACACACTGATTTCTTAGTAATAAGTTAATAACCTGTGTTGTAACAAGTGAAACAGTTGATGATTGTCTTGATACCGAAGCGAGGTATGATCACGGATTCGGGTAAGTCCGTAGCATTGCGAGTTCTATTGTTGATGCATCTAATATTATGATCCATGATATGTGCTATAAGATGCAATATTGGGCATGTTGGCATGAACTACATGATTTGCATAATGTACATGAGTTAGTATGACATGTATGGGTAATATGAGAGGAGGGGAGTATGATATCCGTGTCTTTGGGACACTGTGTCTTTGGGACAACAGAGGTTTGGCACCTCCAGTGGTTTGGTACCACATATTTTGTGACTTTGGGTCACCAGAGGTTTGGCACCTCAGCGTCTCGTCCCAGTGGCTTAGCACCACGGTGGGTTGGCCCCATAGTTGATTATACGGGATTGACGCCAGTGATTTGGTATCACACGATGGGTTGGCCCCATCATCGGATTTGTGATTGCGGTCACCAGTGATTTGGTATCAAACTTGTGTCTTTGGGACGCCAGAGGTTTGACACCTCATTGCGACTCGTCCCTGTGGTTTGACACCACCGTGGGTTGGCCCCACTTATGAGATACGGGATTGTCGCTAGTGATTTGGTATCACACGATGGGTTGGCCCCATCATTGGATTATTCGTGACTTGGGTCACCAGTGGTTTGGCACCACATTATGGATATCGGACTTTGGGTCACGGTGGTTTGGCACCAGTGGTTTGGTACCACACGGGGTAGAGAAGGTGTAACGGATGGTTAGGAACGGGTGCATTAATTGTATTGCTTTGCTATGATGTGTGTTAGCATGTTGTATTATCGGGAGGGGGATTTACACACTGAGTCTTGCGACTCACTCTCTCCTTTGACATTTCAGGTGACACTTAGACGTGGACATGGAGCCGGGATGGACTCGAGGTGCTCATGCCATGCTTAAATAAGGATTTGCTTAGACTTTTATAAAATTTGGTACTTAAGCTTATTTATTACTATTTGGTTTTATTTGGGTTTGTAAATGGCCTTTTAAAATTATGTTTTGTTATGTTTATGTTTAAAGTAGATTTATATTATGCCTTAACAAGCTAATTGGGTTAAAATTTGCTAAAACTTAGAAGGACAACGATTTCAAAACTACAAAAGTGATATTTTAAACTATACCATCGAGTATCACACTATGATTTGGGATTAAGAGGACTCAAATGTTTTTTTCTAACTTAAATTGGATTTTCTACTAAATCAAAATGTTCTAGTAGCAATCAGAACGACTTGAATTTCTAAATGAAATAAACGTGTTTTTAACTTCATAACCGATTAAGTTTTCAAAAATTTCGGAGTTTTCAAACAAACCATCAGTTTCCAAACAATCATGCCCGCGATTTCTGCAAGTATGAAATTTATCAAAGGGTTTTATCAAACTTTTAAACGGGAACCTATCTTCACCAAAACATAATTTCTCCCTGTAACATATCGAACTCGGTCGTGGTGTATTGACCGGGTTTGGGGTGTTACAATTGTGGTATCAGAGCCAAGTTCAAAGGCTCGGCCTTGGGCCCAGGGTCCAAAATGTTTTGAAAATTCTGGTTTTTAAGTGTTATGTTTTAAAAATATGGTGTGAAAGGCATGGCACCGAGTCTCCGGCACCAATCGGCCCAGGTAAGTACCCCTTACTATTGTTTGTGATAATGATATTGATGAGATGTGATTGGATGGCTAGTGATAGTAAGACTACTTTAGAAATTAAAACTGATAGGACTCAGTGGACTCGCGAAAACAAAGCTCCTTTAATATTCATAAGACTTTGCTTTAAAACAATGGAATAATTACTGATGCATAAAATTCTTTAAATCAGACGAGATTTAGTCATGAGTACCCGAGGTGGACGTGGTCGTGGACGAGGCCACGGTAGGATGACAGTTTTTGAACCCGTAGGATCTGGTCAAGGGTCAGAAAATGAGATACCGGTTTCGCCACCAGCTGGAGGTGGTGAGTTTGAGAATGCATCGGGACGACGCAGTTGTCACGAGCGATCGCGAAGTTTTAGAAAGGGTAGGTGGAGTAGGCGAGGCGCAGGAGTTAGGAAATCGTGCTCGAGCGACTTCGAACAAACGGGTCGAATTCTTTTGGGTGTCTCGGGTGTTGCTCCTAGCATCGCTGAATATTACCGAAGCGACAGAGCGGATCATGGACGATCTAGACCGATCGTGAAGAAAAGTTAAAGGGATAGTATCACTTCTCGAGATGAGTCATACCGGTGGTGGCTCACTTGTTCGACAATACCGCAATGAAGATCGACTTGGGACTATTTCGAGTCGCTTATCAGAAAAAGTACGTGGGAGCTAACTACATTAATGAGCAACGAAAAGCATTTCTGAGGTTAGTTCAGGGGAGTAAATCTATGTCAGAGTACGAGGCAGAGTTTCTGAGGCTGAGTCGGTATGTTAGGGGTATGGTGGCTACTGAACATGAGAGGTGCGTTTGTTTCGAGGATGGCCTGCGAGATGAATTAAGGTTGTTGATTGCGCCTCAGCAGGAGCGTGAATTTGCTGTTCTGGTTGAAAAGGCGAAGGTAGCCGAGGGTATTCAAGAGTCTGTGAGGCAAGGCATGGATAGGAACCGACACAAGAGGAGTTTTGGATCTTCTGGGTCATCAGGTAATCCACAGAAAAGGGCTAGACCGAGTGGGCCGAATCAGCCTGGTAGGTTTGTTGTTGCCAGCGTGGACCGCCGCAGATGTAACCGCTGTGGGAAAGCTCATTGGGGAGGATGTTGGACCGATGGTAGAAAGGTGTTTTGAGTGTGGCTCATTTGGACCATCGTGTGAGGGATTTGTCCGCAAGTTGGCTAGGATTCATCCGAGAGTCGGCCGTACTCAAGACAGAATAACGGACCACCACCGCAGAGGGCCGAGGTAATGGCGAGGAGGTAATGGTTCGCCTGGTGTGGAGCATCAGGCAGAGGTGCAGTAGTTTTGAGGCCGATAGTAGGGGCTAGTGTATGCGCATGAGGTGCCGAGAGGAGGCGACGCACTGGACGTAATCACCGGTACATTTTTAATCTTTGGTTCTCCATTTACTGCTTTGATTGATGTGGGTTCAACACATTCATATATTGCAAGTAGCATAGTGAAGACCATGGATTTAGACTCTGAGATATCTTCTAGGCAGATGATCGTAATAAGCCCTCTAGGTCACTCTGTAGTTGTAGATAAGTCGTATAGAGACGCACCTCTAGAACTCCAAGGGTAGTGTTTGTGGTCGATCCGATGGAACGCCTTTTGGGAGTTCGATCCGATTCTCGGATGGATTGGTGGTTAAGTACAGTGCAAAGTTGGATTGCGCGCTAAGCGCATGGTTCAAAATAGCTAAAGGTGATGAGGTAGTTCTGATCGGTAATAGGAGAAATTATCTGTCCAATGTGGTATCTCGCTTTGAAAGCCGAGAAGATGGTCGAAAGGTCGTGAAGCATATGTGGTGCATGTGTATGCCTTGGAGGCTAAAGAGTCTCATCGTGGAGACGGTTCTGACGATTAGGAATTTGTTAATGTGTTTCTGAGGAGCTTCCGGTTCCGCCACCGGATCGTGAGGTAGAGTTCGGATAGATCATTATCTTAATCGCACCGTATCTATAGCTCCGCATAAGATGGCGCCTAAAGAGTTAGTGGAGCTTAAGGCTCAAATCCAGAGTTGTTGGACCGAGGCTTTATCGTGCCAAGTGTTTCGCTTGGGAGCGCCTTTGTACTTTTGTCAAGAAGAAAGACGGTACCATGCGGATGTGTATAGACTACCGCTAATCGAATAAGTCGACGATCAAAACAAGTATTCATGCCTCGGATAGATGACTTGTTTGATCGGTGAAGGTGCGTCGGTTTTCGAAGATCGATTTAAGGTTTGGGTATCACCATTAAAGGTGAAAGAGGCGATATCAGAAGACGGCATTTCATACTCGGTATGGGCACTTTGAGTTCTTAGTTATGCCGCTTGGGTTGACTAACGCTACGTGACCTTCATGGATATGATGAATAGGGTGTTCCAACAAAGATTTGGATCGATTAGTAGTGGTTTTATTGACGACATCTTGGTATATTCAAGGATTGAGGAGGAACATGATGCGATTTTGGGTGGTATTCTGATTCGAGGAGAAACGACTTTATGCGAAGTTTAGTAAATGCGAGTTCTGGTTTAGGGAGGTGACGTTCTTGGGTCATGTAGTATCGACTGAGGGGATTAGAGTGGATCCTCGAAAGATTGAGGCAGTTTTGGATTGGAAGCCGCCTAGGTCAGTAGCTGAGATTCGGAGTTTTCTGGGTTTGGCAGGATACTATTGAAGATTTGTAGAGGGGTTTTCGTTGATCGCAGCACCGATGACCAAATTATTAAGAAAAGGGGTTCCGTTCATTTGGGTTGAGAGGCAGAAAGAGAGCTTTGATAAGTTGAAGAAGATTTTGTGAAGCTCCAGCTCGATTCAACCCGAGGTCGGTAAGGAATTCACGGTGTCGCGATGCATCACATCTGAGTTTGGGTTGTGTCTTGATGCAAGAAGGAAGGTTGTGGCTTACGCGTCTCGGCGGTGAGGCCACATGAGGTCAATTATCCAACGCACGATCCGGAGTTAGCGGTACAGTAGTCTTTGCCTTGAAGATTTGGAGGCATTACTTGTACGAGAGAAATCGATAGTCTACACGGATCACAAGAGTCCGAGGTACCTTCCGACTCAAAAGACTTGAATCGAGACAGTAGCAGATGGATTGAGTTGTTGAAAGACTGCGATTGCTCAATTGAGTATCATCCGCAAGGCTAACGCCAGGCGTATGCGTTGAGCCGTAAGGTTGTTTTGATTTAAGAGCGTTGTTTGCCCACTTGAGTTTGTATGACGACGGGAGTATTCTGGCAGAACTGCAGGTTAAGCCTACTTGGGTTGAGCAAATCAGAGAAAAACAGTTGATGGATGAGGTTTTGAATGCGCAGAGGACACAAGTGCAGAATGATGGTTTGGAGAGTTATAGTTTGTCTAATGATGGGGTGCTGTGTTTTCAGGGGAAGGCTTGTATGCCGAGAGACACTGAGTTAAGGCAAAAGATTCTTCAGGATGCACATAGCAGCCCCTATGCTATGCATCCTGGAGGTAGCAAAATGTATAGGGATCTCAGAGAACAGTTCTAGTGGCCGGGTCTGAAAAAGGAAGTGACAGAGTTTGTGGGAAAGTGTCTGACATGTCAGCAGGTCAAGGCTGAGCATCAGTTGCCGTCAGGGTTGCTTCAGCCAGTGAAGATTCCTCAGTGGAAGTGGGAAAGGATAACTATGGATTTCGGTGGATTACCGCTACACCGAGCAAGAAGGATTCGATTTGGGTAATTGTGGATCGATCGACTAAATCACTCACTTTATTCGGTGAGGTGGATTACTCACTCCAGAGGTTGGCGAAACTGTATGTGTCAGAGATAGTGAGACTGCACGGGGTGCTAGTATCGATCATCTCGGATAGGGATCCCAAATTTACGTCAAGGTTCTGGAAAGCGTTGCATTAGGCTCTGGGTACGCGGTTGGATTTCAGCACGGCATTTCATCCGCAGACGGATGGGCAGTCGAAAAGGGTTATACAGATCTTGGAGGACATGTTACAAGGTGTGTATTGGACTTCAGGGGTAGTTGGGAAGAGTATCTTCCGTTGGCTGAATTCGCCTACAACAATAGTTATCAAGCAAGCATCAAGATGGCACCATATGAGGCGCTTATGCAGAGGAAGTGTCACTCACCTACTTGTTGGATGAGTTAAGTGAACGCCGCTTGTTGGGACCAGAGTTGGTTGTCGAGATCAAGACAAGGTTAAGTTGATTCAGCTCGATTGAAGGAAGCTTTGACCGCGTAAGTCTTATGCCGATCTTATGCGAAGAGATATAGAGTTTGCTGTGGGGGATCAAGTTTTTCTGAAGGTCTCGCCGTGGAAGAAAGTGTTAAGGTTCGGAAGGAAAGGCAAGCTAAGTCCGAGGTTTATTGGGTCGTTTAAGGTACTGAGACGAGTAGGACTAGTTGCATATTAGCTCGAGTTGCCAGCAGAGCTAAGTCAGATTCACGACGTATTTCACGTTTCAATGCTTAGGCGATATCGCTCCGATCCGTCACACGTGGTGGCAGTGGAAGAGATCGAGGTAAACCCAGATTTGACCATGGAGGAAGAGCCTGTACAGATTTTAGATCGGGATGTAAAGGTTACGAAGAAGAAGTCGTGCCTTTGGTTAAGGTTCTTTGGCGGAATCATGGTGTGGAAGAAGCTACTTGGGAACCCGAGGATGTGATGAGACAAAGAATACCCATAACTCTTCGATCGTGTAATTTCGAGGTCGAAATTATTTTTAAGGGGTAGAACCGTAATATCCCGTGTTAAGGGCTATTTTATTTTGGCTTTCTTTGCATGTGCTTGATGTGTTATGTTGTTATTTCGATGTTGTTGGGGCTTAGTTATAAGCTAGGTGTAAGCTCGAGTTGTAGGAGAAATTTTTGTTTTTGGGCTTTATGTGATAGGGTCAAGGAGCTGGGTCTTATGTATTTTATTTGGTGAATTGTTGCACAAGTGAAGAGCTAGCAAAGTGGCAAAGCATGCGCCACTTAGAGCTTGTGTGTGGCGCCAAGTGTAAGGGAGGATGTCCCGGTTCAAGCCACGAAAATCCCACATTTTGTTCCATTTTGACTGGCATGGAGGGAGGAGTTGTAGGCATTTCAAACTCGCCTTGGACTAAGTCTTCCTATTTGAATGGTGGGTGGAGAGCAAATTGTGGAGGAGGACTTGGTCAAGGTAATTTGAATTGGTGGCTTGGGAGTGTTTGGGGAGTTTGGCGGTTTGGAGAGATTTTGGGGAGGAAATGAGTGGTAGGTTGGTGTTGTAGGGTGTGCGAATTTTCCTTTAGCATGTGTGCATTTTCGGTCAAAATTCTTTTTGGTAAGCCGATTTTTCTTTGTGTCAAAAGCTAGCAAAAACTTCTTCTTTTTCTCCTTTAACCGAATGTTCAAGTAGCTTATTGCCAAAACCGAAACCAGCATTTTGCTTTCTCTTCAACTTAAGCTGAAACTAGCTTCTTTGACTCTCCTTTTCTGCTCATATTTTTTTCTTAGAACCGAAAACCCAAACACTTGTGTTGTCAAAATTTTGCCTATTTCTTCTTCTCTCTTTCTTCATTTGAACAAAGCCGAACCTAGCATCCCACTTTCATCTCTTTCTTCTTTTGAAACCTTGATAGCCGAAAGCCTCCCCAAAGCTTTCTTCTCCATTTCCTTTTTCTTTCCAAGAAAAACCGAAGGTGCTTCTCTACTTCTTCTTTTTCCATTTCGATTCCTAGCCGAATATCAACCCATTTCTTCTCATCTATACTCTCTTTTCTTTTCACACAAAGCCGAAAGTAGGAGTGTTAACTCTAGGCCGAATCTTTCTTCTCTCCTAGTGGTGTTTTGTTGGTCGAATATTGGTTGTTGTTGGGTGCTTCTTTTAAATCGGCTGGTAGTAGGTAAGAGCTTGGCCGAATGGCCATTTTTCCTCTCTCTCGTTCTTATATTGTGGCTTAGATAAGGCCGATTTTGTTATTGGTTGAAGGGTATTAATCTATTGTGTAAACCAATTTTATGATAGGACATCCGAATTTTGGGAACATTTGAGAGGAGCCTTACTTCTCTGATAAGCAATCGGTAAGTGGTGGTAAGAGTAGTTTCTTTTAGTCTATTCATTTAGTCTTCGTTAAGTCAAGCTGTTAAGGGATTAACCATTTTCTTTCTAGGGTGAGGCCGATTGTCGGAAGAACCATTGTTGGTTCCGAATTTGGTAGAAAACCAAAGCAAGTTTAAGGTAAGGGTTAATCGATATACCTTTTAGTTTAAATGGTTATGGCCGAATGGTTTAAGTGATTAACCCATGGTTGGCCGATTGTTTTTAGGAGCAAGAGGATTGAGGGTTTCAGATCGGGTTCTTTGAGATTAAGACTTGCGATATTTCAGGTGTGTAAGCTAACACACTGATTTCTTAGTAATAAGTTAATAACCTGTGTTGTAACAAGTGAAACAGTGATGATTGTCTTGATACCCGACAAGGTATGATCACGGATTCGGGTAAGTCCATAGCATTGCGAGTTCTATTGTTGATACATCTAATATTATGATCCATGATATGTGCTATAAGATGCAATATTGGGCATGTTGGCATGAACTACATGATTTGCATAATGTACATGAGTCAGTATGACATGTATGGGTAATATGAGAGGAGGGGGAGTATGATATCCGTGTCTTTGGGACACTGTGTCTTTGGGACAACAGAGGTTTGGCACCTCCAGTGGTTTGGTACCACATATTTTGTGACTTTGGGTCACCAGAGGTTTGGCACCTCAGCGTCTTGTCCCAGTGGCTTAGCACCACGGTGGGTTGGCCCCACAATTGATTATACTGGGATTGACGCCATGATTTGGTATCACACGATGGGTTGGCCCCATCATCGGATTTGTGATTGCGGTCACGGTGATTTGGTATCACACTTGTGTCTTTGGGACACCGAGGTTTGGCACCTCATTACGACTCGTCCCTATGGTTTGACATCACCATGGGTTGGCCCCACTTATGAGATACGGATTTTCGCTAGTGATTTGGTATCACACGATGGGTTGGCCCCATCATTGGATTATTCGTGACTTGGTCACCGGTGGTTTGGCACCACATTATGGATATCGTGACTTTGGATCACGGTGGTTTGGCACCACCAGTGGTTTGGTACCACACGGGGTAGAGAAGGTGTAACGGATGGTTAGGAACGGGTGCATTAATTGTATTGCTTTGCTATGATGTGTGTTAGCATGTTGTATTATCGGGAGGGGGATTTACACACTGAGTCTTGCGACTCACTCTCTCCTTTGACATTTCAGGTGACACTTAGACGCGGACATGGAGCCGGGATGGACTCGAGGTGCTCATGCCATGCTTAAATAAGGATTTGCTCAGACTTTTATAAAATTTGGTACTTAAGCTTATTTATTACTATTTGGTTTTATTTGGGTTTGTAAATGGCCTTTTAAAATTATGTTTTGTTAATTTTATGTTTAAAGTAGATTTATATTATGCCTTAACAAGCTAATTGGGTTAAAATTTGCTAAAACTTAGAAGGACAACGATTTCAAAACTACAAAAGCGATATTTTAAACTATACCATCGGGTATCACACTATGATTTGGGATTAAGAGGACTCAAATGTTTTTTTCTAACTTAAACTGGATTTTCTACTAAATCAAAATGTTCTAGTAGCAATCAGAACGACTTGAATTTCTAAATGAAATAAACGTGTTTTTAACTTCATAACCGATTAAGTTTTCAAAAATTTCGGAGTTTTCAAACAAACCATCAGTTTCCAAACAATCATGCCCGCGATTTCTGCAAGTATGAAATTTATCAAAGGGTTTTATCAAACTTTTAAACGGGAACCTATCTTCACCAAAACATAATTTCTCCTGTAACATACCGGACTCGGTCGTGGTGTATTGACCGGGTTTGGGGTGTTACATAATAGATCTATCAACTAATTGAATGCTCATCCTAGTAGGTTTTGGTTCCCCAAGATCTAGCCGTTTAAACAATCGATAAGGCATTAAGTTGATACTAGCGCCTAGATCTGCTAAGGCTTTCGTGATGTTTAAACTACCAATTAAGCAGGGAATAGTGAAACTCCCTGGATCTTTTAACTTCCGTGGTAGTCTATTTTGGAGAAGGGCTAAACACTCTTCATTAAGCTCCACCTTTGATACTTCCTCAAGCTTCCTTTTGTTTGTGAGAAGTTCCTTTAAGAATTTTGCATACTTGGGCATCTGGGAAATAACTTCAACAAAAGGTAAGTTAAGATGTATTTGTTTAAAGAGTTCAAGGAACTTACTGTATTGAGCATCCAATTTTTCTTTCTTTAATTTTTCTAGATATGGAATTTGTGCTCTATTCTCTTTATGCAATGTATTGTCGCTCTCAACTTCTACATTTTTTTCCTTGAAGACATCATGTAGTGTCTTTCTTTGTGGTTCAACTAGCTCTTTGCCACTTCTTAGTGTGACTGCCCTTACTTGCTCTGTGTCTTTGGAAAAAATTTCCTTCCTAAATTCACAAACTATTTCAGTAAGTATTCCTACTGACGTAATGAGCTCTCCCACCTGAGTCTTGATTTCCTTGAGTAAGATTTGTTGTTCATCAAGTGTTGCTTCCGTCATTTGGAGACAATAATCTGTAGCTGTCATGAACTTTTTCAGCATCTCTTCAAGACTCAGCTTCTTTTCCAGTGGATAAGGTTGATTTTGGTAATTTGGATGAGGTTGCTGCCTTTGATTTCCTTGTCTTCCCCACGAAAAATTTGGGTGGCTCCTCCAACCTGGATTGTAAGTATTACTATAAGGATTATTATTAGATCTGAAATTGTTACCTATATAGTTTTTCTGCTCATTTTTACTCCTGGTTGGTAAGGTGGGTATTCGAAAATTGCCATATTCCCACTCGCTTCGCATTGCATGACTGGATGTACCTGTGAAGAACATAAATTATCAAGCTTTTTATTCATTAACTCCACCTGTGTCGACAGAATTGTCACTGCATCTATGTTAAAAACTCTGGCTAATTTTGTCGGTTTAGCCCTTGTAATTTGCCATTGATAGGTGTTCAACGACATCACCTAAATAAAATCGTAAGCCGCTTCAGGAGTTTTGTTGTTCAAAGTTCCACCGGCTGATGAATCAATCATTTGCCTAGTTGGAGAATTCACACCATTGTAAAAAGTTTGGACTTGAAGCCACAAAGGTAATCCGTGGTGTGGGCATCTCCTTAGGAGATCCTTGTATCTTTCCCACACATCATATAATGTTTCTGCGTCATTCTGCACAAAAGAAGATATGTCATTCCTAAATTTAGCCGTTTTGGTTGGTGGAAAATATTTTAAAAGAAATTTTTCAGTCATTTGATCCCATGTGGTGATTGATCCTCATGGTAACGAGTTCAACCACTACTTTGCTTTGTTCCTTAATGAAAATGGAAATAACCGAAGACGTATGGCATCGTCAGAAACACCATTTATTTTGAAGGTATCACCGAATTCTAAAAAATTAGATATATGAGTGTTTGGATCCTCATCCTGCAAACCATCAAATTGAACAAATTGTTGAATCATTGTATTGTGTTAGGCTTTAATTCAAAATTATTATCAGCCATAGCGGGCCTAACAATACTAGATTTTGCTACTGTCAAATTAGGTTTAGGATAATCATACATAGTACGTGGAGCATTCTGTTCTTGCACATTTGGTGTGTTGTTCTCATCCATCCCTTCAGTAGGATTGGATCTTTGTTGTTCTTCTCTTAGATAGTCTAGAGCTCGTCTAATTTCTCTGCAATTTCTGCGAGCGGTAGCTTCAATGTCACTTTCGTATTGTAATGGTCCTCTCAGATTTCTTCTAGTCATAAACTAGAGGTACCTGCTATGAAAAGAAAGAAAGAAAATTAGAAAAAACAAAAATATATGTATAAGAGAAATTTAAAAATAAAGATAATGGCTAAAGTAATAGAAATAGAGCTTTCTTAATATTTTAGGATTCCCCGGCAACGGTTCCAAAAACTTGATCATGTCAAACAGTCGAGTTTTAATATTTATAAAAGAATGATCGAACCTGTAGACTAACTATGACAACGATAGAGGCAAGTGCACCTATTGAACAGTAGTATAGTTTAGGCAAGAATATCTTATCGAACCCAAATGAACCTAAAAGTACTACTACTCACTTTCTTTCTATTATTTAGCCTAAAATATGGAGTGATTGGTTTATGAAACTAATGAAAAAAACTAAACTAGATGCAAAGACAAAAGAATGAATTGGAGAAATACATTAGGAAAACTCAGTTGATGAAGACGATACCCTCAGGAAGAATCCACCTATGACTTCACTTATTATTTATTCCCGAAACCATATGATTTCTCTATTTAGCTTGATCCGTGAGACTCCCTAACCTATATTAAACCCTCTCTCGAGGCAAATAACGTGTAACCTTAGGTTAATTAGTGGAACTCTCATTCTCTTATAATAACCCCCTAGGGAAGCAGTAAATCGATCAATGGATTCCCATATTAGGTTTCACCCTAATCCGGCAAAATCTTGTAACCCTATCTCTAGGTGCCCGATCAACTCCGCTCAATTATGCTAGATCTACTCTTAGGCAGGGTCTATTCCTCCTCCACCTAAGCACATCAAATTGAATTAAGCAACATAATTAAGAACAAACCAAGTACTTATCATATAATTTAGAAATTAAATAACAAAATCCATCATAGGTTTCATCTCTTGTATATCGAGGGTTTAGTTCATAACTAAATACGAAAACATCTCAAGAGTAAAGAATAAACAAAACATAAGAAATCCCTAAAACCCCCTAAAGGAATTGAAGGAGAGATCCTCCGTCTTGAATGGAGTTCTGACTTCTTGAGATGGATCAACTGGTTATCTTTAAGTGATTCCCTAAAAAATGAAAGCTTTCGCAAAAACCTATTCTCAAAAGCTCCTCTTTAATGTATGCCTTGGGTTGTTTATATAGGCTTTGGGATGCTATACTTGGCTCCTAAGTACCTCCTTCAAGTAGAATTACTATTAGGGTGTTGGAGTATGTTTCTTTGGCTTCAAGCATCCAAATCCAAGTGAAATTGTTCTCTCCCGCGGTAGGGGCACGGCCATGGCACACGCCCGTGTAAATCATGGTTAGGCCATGTCTCGATTCTGTCGTTTTGGGCACGGCCGTGTGAGTCAGGATTCAGGCCATGCTTCAGGTCTATCGATTTGGGCACGACCATGTAGATTACCAGGCACATCCATGTGATCAATGGATGCAGCATGGCTATGTGTTACGTAGTTGAGGCTGTGCTCTAGGTAATTGGCGAGGCACGGCCATGTGGGCTTTGGGCCAGGCCATGTTTATTCCTTGCTAAAGCCCAATTACTCCATTTTAAGCACGTTTTGCGTTCCTTTTATCCTTAGGTGCTTTCCTGAGTATAAACATGAAAAGAAAGGATTAAAAGCACCTTTTTACATAAATCAATGGCTTAAATCATCCTAAAGCATTCTAAATATGGGGTTAAAATATGTTACTTTTACGATTTATCACTCGTATCCGGTTCAAGTGTCGAATACTGGTAAGGGGTGTTACATTTAATGGTATCAAGCTACAGTTTAGTAAACTCTCTGACTAACGTAACGTAAGTATGAGTCTAGCTATACATGCCATACGTATGAGTATTTACATAATGATAGTGTGACGACTCTTGATGATTTAAACTGTATTTTTATATAGTAAATAGATCCTGACGGGGTTGCGGCCGATGATACTGTAAGTAATGCACCGGCTCTCGCGCAAGGGACTGCGACAGTAGAAAGTAGACCCGAGACTTTGGGTCAGAGAGAAGAGGCTTGAGAAGCCTTTCTCTATATGATGAGCAACTGGTACACTGAGTTTATTCGAGCAAATCCTAATGCTCAACCCCCTCTACCCCACCTATTCCTCAGCCAACCCCGGTAGCTCCCAAGTGGTTGAGGTAGTAAGAAGAGAAAGGCCTTCGATTGATAGTATCCAAAAGCAAGGAGCTGAAAAATTTTGAGCTAGTAAAGATGATGATCCGGAGAGGGTAGAATTTTGGCTTGAGAATACCATCAGGGTATTTGATGAATTATCTTGTACACCCGGAGAGTGTATGAAGTGTGTCGTGTCTCTCTTAAGAGATTCAGCCTATCAGTGGTGGAACACCCTTATGTCGGTTGTACCAATGGAGAAAGTTAACTGGGAATTCTTTCAAGAGGAGTTCTGGAAGAAGTATATTAGTCAAGGGTTCATTGACCAGAAAAGAAAGGAATTCTTGGAACTAAAGCAAGGTCAAATGGCGATGACTAAAGACGAACGTGAGTTCGGAAGACTTAGTAAATATGCTTGAAAGTGCATATCGACAGAAGCCATTATGTACAAAAGGTTCGAGGATGTCTGCTTACTTGTTGGTGTCCTAGAACTAAAAGAATTTGTTGTATTGGTGGATAGAGCCTGTAAGGCTGAAGAACTGGTCAAAGAGAAGAGCAGAGTTGAAATTGAGTCTTGTGACTCGAGGAAGAGATAGTTGGACAAATCATTTCAATCCTCATCCAAGAAATCAAGAGAGTTTACTACCCGATCGGCCACTTCGGCTGGGTTTTGGAATAGAAGCAAGGGTAAACAATACTTGGGATCTAAAGCTTAGACCACTTCGGTTACTAATGTTGGCAATGCTCGACCAAGTAGACCAAAATGTCCACAGTGTGGTAGACATCATCCCGGGGAGTGTCGAGCAAACGAGAAATCTTGTTTGGAGTGTGGATCCCTATACAATTTTATCAGAGATTGCCTCAAGGTGGGTGACAAAGAGAAACCTCAGAGTGCAAGACCTGGGAGTAATGCTAGAGGAAGGCCACAGAGGAACCCAGGAAATTAAATGAGTAGTAAAAATACACCTATAGAGCAGATTGCAAGATCTGAGGGTAGAGCGCTTGTGAGGACTTAACTATTCACTTTCACGAAGAGGCGTCCTCCCCCGACGTGATCACGGGTACATTTTCTCTCTATAGTACTCATGTTATAGATTTAATTGATCCGGGATCTACCCACTCATATATTTACATGAAATTAGTCTCTAGCATGAACATGCCTGTAGAGTCTACTGAAATTTTTTATAAGAGTGTCAAATCCCCTAGGCAAATGTGTGTTAGTTGATATAGTATGAAAATATTGTCCTTTGATGATTAGAGGTCATTATTTTCCGGCTAATCTCATGCTATTGCTATTTGATGAATTTGATGTCATCCTTTGGATGGATTGGTTAACTACTCATGATGTGATAGTGAATTGTGGAACAAAATTTATTGTATTAAAATGTGAAGATAGGGATATTCTTCGTGTTAAATCAGATGAGCAAGACAGATTGCCTTTAGTGATATCTTCCATATTGGCTCAAAAATACTGGAGAAAAGGGTACAAAGCTTACCTTGCCCTTGTGATGAATGCTAAAGAGACTGAGTTAAGAATTGAATCGATACCCATAGTAGGCGAGTATCCAAATGTCTTCCAAGAAGAACTGCCAGGGTTACCTTCGGTTAGAGAGATTAAATTTGGGATTGATTTAGCTCCTAGTACTACCTCCATTTCAATTGCTTCGTAAGGATGGCTCCAACTGAGTTGAAAGAATTGCAGGCACAGTTACAAGAGTTAATGAATAAAGGCTTCGCAAGACCGATTTATTCTCCGTGGAGTTTTGAGAGATTGAAGGCATTGTTGACTGAGGCTCCAGTTTTAGTACAACCTGAGCCGGAAGGGAATTTGTAGTCTACAACGATGCATCCTTGAATGGATTAGGATGTGTACTTATGCAAGAAAGCAAGGTTATATCATATGACTCTAGGCAATTAAAGCCGCACAAGAAGAATTACCCGACTCACGATTTGGAGTTAGCCGCAATTGCATTTGCACTAAAGATATGGAGACGCCATTTATACGGTTAGAAATTTTAGGTGTTCACTCATCATAAGAGCCTAAAGTACTTGATGACTCAAAAGGAGTTGAATCTAAGGCAGAGAAGATGGTTAGAGCTAATAAAGGATTATGAGCTAGTGATTGACTACCATCCGAGAAAGGTGAACGTGGTCGTCGATGCCTTGAGTAGGAAATCCTTGTTTGCGTTGAGAGCCATTCATACACGGATAGGTTTGTTAGATGATGGTTCTATTCTAGCCGAGTTGAGGGCTAGACTAATGTTTCTCCAAAAGATTTTTGAAGTTCAGAAAGGTGACAATGATTTACAAAACTAAAAGAATTCAATGTGAGTCAAACATTGAATCGAAATTTCGGATAAGTTTTGATGGATGTTTGATGTTTTGAGATTGGGTCTGTGTACCCAGAGATGATGAACTTATTCAGAAGATTCTGTATGAGGCACATAGTGGATGTTTGTCTGTACATCCAGGCAGCATGAAGATGTATAATGACTTGAGGAAATGGTATTGGTGGCCGAGTATGAAGAAAGACATTTTCGAGTTTGTATCGAGATGTATAATTTGTCAACAAGTGAAGGCTGAACATCAAGTACCCTCGGGTTTACTTCAACGTATTATGGTTCTCGAGTGGAAATGAAACTGTATTACTATGGACTTCATGACGGGTTGCCGTTGTCACCGAAAAAGAAAGATACCGTATGGGTCATGGTCGATAGACTTACGAAGTCAACCCATTTCATACCAATACTGGTTGATTATTCGCTTGATAAGTTAGCGGATTTGTATGTGTCAGAAATAGTAAGACTTCATGGAGTACCATTGTCGATTATTTTGGATAGATATCCGAGATTTACATCGTGATTTTGGAAAAAGTTACAAAAGGCCTTAAGCACAAAATTAAGCGTTAGTATAGCTTTCCATCTGTAGACCGATAGCAGTCGGAGAGAGTAATTCAAATACTTGAAGACATGCTTCCATGTTGTGTTTTGGAATTCTAAGGTAATTAGGAGAAATACTTATCATTTGTGGAATTCGCCTACAATAATAGCTTTCAGTCGAGTTCGAAGATGGTGCCTTATGAGGCATTGTATGGGCGTAAGTGTTGAATGCCTTTATATTGGACTGAGCACAGGGAGAATCAGATTCACGGGGTCGATTTAGTTAGAGAAACTGAAAAGAAGGTAAAAGTGATACGTGAATGTTTAAAAGCTTCTTCTGATAGATAAAAGTCCTACTCGGATTTGAAATGGAAAGGGATTGAGTTTCAAGTTGGTGATAAGGTATTTTTGAAAGTGTCACCATGGAAGAAAGTCCTCAGATTTGGCCGAAAAGGAAAATTGAGTCTGCGCTTTATCGGACCATATGAGATTACTGAGAGGATAGGGCTAGTAGCTTATTGTTTGGATTTTCCATTAGAGTTAGAGAAAATTCATGACGTATTCCATGTGTCTATGTTGCACCAATACCGATCTGACCTATCACATGTGATTTCACCATCAGAGGTTGAGATTTGTACAGACATGACTTATGGTGAAGAACTGGATAAGATTTTAGAACGAGAAGCCATACAGCTGTGAAATAAAAGTAGTACTATGGCAAAGACATGGAGTAGAAGAGGCTACATGGGATCCTGAGGAGGCTATGAGAAACCAATATCCCAACCTTTTTACCAGTAAGATTTTTGGGGACGAAAATCCTTAAGGGGGAGAATTGAAATAGTCTGATTTAGGGGCTAGTCAGAATAGTGATTTCGAACCACTAATCCAAGGTTGAAGAAAATTATTTTTATATTATTTTATGAGTTATAGCATGATTATATAGGTGCATGAAAATTTTGGTGCTTTAATTTTAGCGATTGCATGCTTAATTGTGAAAAAGGACTAAATCGCATAAAGTGCAAAAGTTCTATTTTACAAGCTAAAGGAGTATAAAAGCCATAGAATATTAATTTTAGGTCCTTAATGTGCAATTAGGCCTTGTATAGGGTGGTGGCCGGCCATTGGGACAAAGAATTAGAAATTTGGTCAAAGTGGGTGGAAATTAGGTGACTTAATTGACTAGTTATATTAAAATAAAGAAAAGAAAAATACCATCTTTTCTTCTCCACCTTCACCATCGAAAATTAGTAGCAAAATAGGAGTTTAGAGCTCAAAATTTTCAGCCAAGCTTTTCTCCTTGCAAGTAAGTGTTTTAATGGCCATTCTTTGATAATTTTTGTACTTTTGAGACCCTTGTAGCTTGAGGTAGCTAATGAGGGGACTATTTTGCAAAATGGTTGAAAATCTAGGGTTTTCCCATGAGAGCATTAGTGCTGATTTCTAAAATTTTATGGAAGAAAATAAATATTAGTTGTTAGATAAACAACTTTTGTGAAAGGTGCTACCATGAAAACAACTAAACGGACCTTTTTGTAAAAGTTGTAAAATAGGTGTTAAATGTGTGAAATAATGAGTATTTAAGGTTGCCATAATAGTAATAAATGTTCAACTAGGATTTTTAAAGGAGGAAATTCGATTAGAATTGATTTACGAGCCTAGGGGCAAAATCGTCATTTTGTGAAAGTCTAAGGGCAAAATGGTAATTTTTCCAAAGTATGATTATTGAAATATATTGATTAATGTGGTAATTAAATGAGATAATTTGTTATTATAGATCAAGAAGAATGAAGAATTAACGGTGACCAAGGAAAAGGAAAGGTATCAGACTAGATCGGCAAATTGGCCTATTTTGAAATCGAGGTAAGTTTGTGTGTAATAAATTCAACATCATGCTAGTATGTTTTAAAGTGTTTGATATTTGTGAAAATGCATAATATTTCTATGAAAATGTGTATTGATGATGAGAAAGTGATGAAAGATTATGATGTTGAAGTTCTAGTTGGATTGTAAGAAGTGAGAGGGAATCATCCTCAAGACATGAGATTGGTAAGGTCCCGTATAAGACCATGTCTGGGATGGCCTTAGCACGGGATTGAGATCCCGTATAAGACCATATCTGGGATATGGCATCGGCATCGAATATGGAAATCGTATAAGACCATATCTGGGATATGGCATCGGCATCGATATGGGATTTCATATAAGACCATATTTGGGATATGGCATCGGTATCGAGATGTGACCTCATGTAAGATCATATCTAGGATATGGCATTGGCATCGTGTTTACGTGCGAGATGATGAATGTGTATCCTCGGGTATTCCAATTGATTCAACGGAATAAGTAGTTGTGCGCATAATAGAGATGAAATTAGTGCTAAAGTTATGTGATGAAGTGATATAGATTCATGTGAGTAATTCACGAGAAATGTTTATGATATATGACATGACATGTAATTGGTAATTGTAAGCATGAGTAAGTTATGACAATGTGCTAGAGACTTTGTGTTTTTATTTAATGCAATGGATGGATGACATTATGAGCCTTTATGTTGCTATTTATTTCATGCAAGCTTACTAAGCTTCATACTTACCTCTCTCATTTATCTTCTCCTTTTAGTATCGCCAAGCTAACTCGAAGATCGTAGGACGTCGGAGTTTGGAATCGCACTATCAACTTCTCTTTGGTATAGCAATGTTAGATTTATTTTGAATATGGCATGTATAGGAACTTGGTTATTTTGTGTTGTGTCATATTTGTTAGTCAATGTGTGGCTATTAATGTCAATCAATTCATTTTATAAATGGTCATTGGAAATTTACCAATACTTGACAAGTTCATATATTCAATGATGATGAAATTCATGAAGTGCATGCTTGTGTGGATGTCTTGATTTTGAGTTCTTAGAAGTGCCTTATGGTCATGATGTATGTTGAATTGAATTGGTATAAGTGTGGTTGCTTAGTAGGGTGGCAATTAGGTTAGTAGATAGCCTTAAAATTGTCCACACAGGTAGACACACGGGCATGTGTCTAGGCCATGTGTGACACATAGTCAGCCCCATGGGCGTGTTGATAGGCCTTGTGTCCCCATGCATGCTAGGTTGGCAAGTCAGAGTACTCAGTAGTAAACACACAGGCTGAGACACGACTGTGTGTCACAACCGTGTGGGAGACATGGCCTAGGACAAGGGCATGTGCTCGGGCCGTGTGAAGCCTGCACTTTAAATTAGGAATTTAATTCAACATACGGCCTAAGGACACGGGCGTGTGCCTTGGCCATGTGATCCTATTGAGATGATGACATCATAAATAGAATGCCAAGGTTTTCACACATGGGTGAAGACACGAGATGTCATGGCCATGTGAGGGACACGAGCTATGGACACGGGCGTGTGAAAACCCTTATAGGTTCGAAAGGAAAAAAATAAAATCCACACGGATTATGGACATGGGCGTGTGTGATTACACGTCCTGCCCACACGGGCGTGTCCCTCTTTACACGGGCGTATGGCCTTGTTTTGTGTCAAAATTTTCAAAGTGTTCAAAAGTTTCCAGTTTGGTCCCGAATTATTCCGGTTGCAAGTGTAGGGTCTCATAGACCTATAATATGGACATTATAGTCTTGAATGAAAAGTTTTAATTTGTAATGAAATTATATGGATCGATGTTGTACATTTGAGCAAGTTAAGTACGATAATGCCTCGTACCCGGTTCAAGTGTCGAATACGGGTAAGGGGTGTTACAACAACCATCTTCCAAAGTTCTTCCCTTATTTATTAATTTGTTCTCCTGTTAATTGATGATGAAAACTTTTACTTTCATTAATAGTTGACGCATATATCTGATTTAATCTATAGTTTCATTCAATTATTTTTATTTCCCAATTGTATGCATACATTCTCTAGACATAGACAAAATGTGCAGTTTGCCCATAAACTGAATCTAATTCTGAAAAAGGTTGGATTAGTTAGACTAAAATTTAATGATACAAGTAGGTGTTTGATCAAATGCTTGTAGCAGACTTTAGACATAGACCAACGTTTGTATAAAATAAATAGAAAATAGTGCAGGGTACCGTGCTAAGGCCTATAGAAACTGGCCGGGTAACTTGAGATCTAGCTCTCAAAAGAAGTAGATCACTTTAGGTCTCTTTTGAGCAGTAGATTAAGTACGATTTTGCTGAGACATTACTGAAAATAAGGGCTAATTCTTAGTGATCCCAACCTTCTGAATCAACATTGTAAAGCTTCTATCCTTTACTATTGTATCTTTGCCAAAGCATTCTTAGTTATTTACTTATTCGCTCGCATATTATTCACGTAATTATTCTCGTAATTTCCATTGCATTGCCACTCTTGCTTTCCTTAAAATTTCTAGTATTAGTTAGTATACATTTCGCACACATCCTTGCTATTTTAAATTACCACAACGTACTTAACTTGGTTTTTTCATAACATTAATCATAATTCATTATAATAACTTGACCAATCTTGTACCTAATATGATCCCTGTGGAGACGATCTCACTTATCACTTTATTACTTGATTCGACGTGTATACTTGCACAATTCACATATCATTTTACATGCGACAAGTTTTTGATGTTGTTGCCAAGGATAGCAATTTGGTGTAATTTGGTTTGGTTATTTTACTTAATTCCATTAGTTTTATCTAACTCAGTTTAATTTAATTTTTATAGGTTTGCCATCAGTGCATGAGAAGAGGCATTCCCGCTAACAAGGAGTATCTTTTGACCCAGTGATCGAGAGAACTTTACGAAGAAGGCAGAAAGAACTACGAAAAATGGCTAGGAATGGGAATGACCCTAGTCTCAATGATAATTTGAATGGTCAAGATGTTAATCCTCCTGTTCGTAGGGTGATAGATGGTATGAATAATAACATGAATGGTCAGGACACTAATCCTTTTGTTCGTAAAGTGATAGATAACTGAGATACACTAATCTGAGAGCATGTTGTGCCAATTTTGGATGATCTAAATCCAGGGATAGTCAGACCATAAATAAATGCTTAGCATTTTGAACTGAAACTAGTAATATTTCAGATGTTGCAAATAGTAGGACAGTTTGGTGGGTTACCCACTAAATATCCAAGATTGCATTTAATGCTTTTTCTACAGGTTTGTGACTCGTTTAGACATCAGGGTGTTCTTGAAGATGCTCTGTGACTTAAACTATTTCCATATTCTTTAAGAGATTGTGCAAGAGCATGGTTGAATGCTCTACCATCAGAAATAGTGGCCTTACGGAATGATATTTTCCAGAAGTTTTTGCTACGGTATAATCCCCCAAATATGAATTCCAAGCTTAGAAATGACATCACATCTTTTCGATAATTGGAGGATGAAACACTATATGATGTTTGGGAACAATTTAAAGATTTAATTTAGAAATGTCTGATACATGGATTTCAACACTGGACTTAGATGAAGATATTCTATATTGGGCTGAATGCACATACAAGGATGGTAGTTGATGCTTCTGCCAATTTCTCTTTGTTGGTTAAATCTTATAATGATGCATATGAGATTTTGGAAAAGATTGTCAACAATGATTATCAATATCTAGCTATAAGAGCTAGGACGGGCAAGAGAGGTGTTGGGACCATAGAGCTGGATGCAATCACTTCATTGATAGCCCAGGTATCTTCCTTGGCTAATATGATTAAAACAATGAAAAAACCCATTACAGTTCATGAGATAAAGTAGTCGAGCTATCGTGTGTTTATTGTGGTGAGGATCATGTGTTCGATGAATGCCCATCAAAGTCCAGCATCTATGTACTACATGGGTAATTTTAACTGGAATAATAACCCCTATTCCAATACCTAAATCAAGGGTGGAAGCAGCATCCAAACTTTAGTTGGAATAATCAAGGTGTGGGAAATTTTAACAATGCTGCAAGGCAGAATGCCAATAGTGCACTGCCTGATTATAATCATCATATGCCAAAGTAAAATGCTAAGCGAGGTCATGCATCGACATCATCATCACCTATTAAGCTTTGTTGAAAGAATATATGGCTAAAAACGATGCTGAAATTCAGAGCTAAGCTGCATCCCTACAAGATCTTGAGAATCAAGTAGGGAAAATAGTAAATACTTTGAATTCGAGACCACAAGGATCATTGGCAACTGATACCAAGAATTCGAGATCACAAGGGAAGGAACAGTGCAAGGCCATCACTCTTAGAAGCAGAAATCAGCTTGATGACGTTGCTCAAGATGCCAGGAGAGGATAACTCGGATAACGACCAGGTAAAGATGCCAGAATGTAAGCAGCAAAATGCTGTGGCAGAATCAAATAATGTTGTCAACAGGAATGCCAAGGCAAAATAATATCAGCAACCTAAAAGATGACCACCTCTACCTTTTCCTCAGTGATTTCATAATTCTAAGTAGGATATTTAATTCAAATGATTTTTGGATGTATTGGAGCAACTTCACATCAAAATACCACTGGTTGCCCAATTATGTGAAATTTATGAAAGATATATTGTTAAAAAAGCACAGATTGGGAGAATTTGAGACTGTAGCTCTCATTGAAGGGTGCATAGCAATGTTGACGAATAAATTACCTCCGAAGTTAAAGGACAAAGGTGTTTCCCTGTCCATTGTTCAATTCGAAATTATTATGCTAGTAAGGCGTTATATGGTTTAGGAGTGAGTATAAATCTAATGCCTATTTCTATTTCTAGGAAGCTGGGAATTGGAAAAGCAATACCTACTACGATTACATTGCAACTGGCAGACAGATCCTATGCGCATTCGAAAGGTAAAATTGAAATGTGGTGATAAGAGTAGATAATTTTATCATTCCTGTGGATTTTCTTATTTTAAAATGTGAAGGTGACCAAGATGTGCCAATTATTCTTGGAAAACCTTTTCTTGCTACTGGCAGGACTTTTAATTGATGTACAAAAGGACAAGTTAACCATGAGGGTAAATGCTCAGTAGGTTACCTTTAATGTAACAGCCTGGTTTAGGGGCTAGTCGGAACAATGATCATGGAATTACTAATTCAAGGTTAGAGAAAATTATTTTCATGTTGTGTTATGTGTTATAACATGTTTTTAAGGATGCATGAAAATTTTAGTGCCTTAATTTTTGCGATTTCTAGCTAAATTGTGAAAATAGACTACATTGCATAAAGTGCGAAAGTTCTATTTTATTTGCTAGAGGTTCCAATTGAATAAGGAATATTATTGGAGGTTCTTAAAGTGCAAATAGGCCATTGGAAGAGTGATGGCCGGCCATAGGGGACAAGATATTAAATGTTGGTCAAATTTGGTGGAAATTAGGTGGTAAAAATGAATAAAATAAGATGAATAAAGATGTTATCATTTTTTCACTATTCCTCCACCTTCATCCACCAAAAATTGAAGAGAAATAAAGGTTATGGAGCTAAAAAATTTTAGCAAACATTTCTCAACATGAGTAAGTGATTTGATGATATTTCTTGATAAAAATTGTATTTTTGGAGTCCCCAAGGCTTAAGTTAGCTAATGAGGGGACTAATTTGCATGGTTGAAAGTCTAGTGACTTTCCATAAGAGAGTTTATGTTGTTTGATGAGTTTTTATGGAAGAAAATGAATGATAGGATGTTGATAAATAACTTTTTTGAAAGGTGTTATTGTGAAAACACCTATGTGAGGCTAAAATGCAAAAGTTGTAATTTGTTATTATGGCATGAAATAGTTGGAATTGTGAATAGTTGTAAGAGGATTAAATGTTCAGCTAGGCTTGTTTAATAAAAAAATGTGATAAAAATTCATTTACAAGCCTAGGGGCAAAATCATTATTTTGTCAAAGTATAAGGGCAAATTAGTCATTTTTAACTAAGTGTAGATTATGGTGTATTATGATTTATAAGTGATTAAATGAGTAAATTCCATTGTTATAGATCAAACAAAATGATTTTCGAACCTAGAACGAGTGAAAAGAGAAATGTGGGCAAAAAGTCCCTTTCGGCCCTTTCCACATCGAGGTATGTTCATGAGCAAATGTGGCAATTATGTACGAGTTAATTTACTATCCCAATGTTGTATGGAGTGTATATTTACTTTATGAACATATGAAAGATCTTTCGATGAGATGTCAAGAGAATTCAATCTAAGAATAATGGCGAATGCATATGGTATGATATGATGATAATTAAGGTCCCATGTAAAACCATATTGGAATATGGCTTCGGTATAAGAATTCATATAAAACCATGTTGGGGACATGGCATCTATATGTTAATACATGTAAGACCCTATTAGGGTATAATGTTAATATGACATTAGGTGTATGATACTCAAAAGTGTTATTTAACAAATTGAGTGATTTAATGAGTATGTCGAAAGAGGGAAAGTATGTGCTGGTACCATGAGAAGCACAAGTGTGTGTTAGAATCGAATTGAGATGAACTCAATAGAGGATGAACCTCTAGTGGGTTATGTATAATCAGTGTACCTTAGTTCATGATATAGATTTATTGATGCATTATGTGAATGCGAACAAATATCGTAGAAAGTTAAGTAAGAATAGTAGTGCATGAGGATGTTCTCGGGTGAACATCAGAAATAGAGAAATACATGTGGATAACTATCCATGAATGTATAATAATGGTGAGCTATGTGTGATATCACCTTATTGATGGTAGTGATGGGTTGTGTGCGATACCATCAACTATATTTTAACGGTAGGCTGTGTGCGTTACCACCTAATTAATTGTTAATCGATGGGCTATGTGCGATACCATCGCATATAAAAATCTTTTGGTGGGCTAAGTACAAAACCACCGAGAGGTTAGTAGTATGAGGGGCTTATTGAAAATGCTTGATGTGTCATTTTGAATGATCATGTGGCGATCAGTGCAGGGAAGTAGGCTAATTAACACGAGCAATTGGCTTGTGGCATGGTTAAAATGTGGTAAGAGATAGAATGAGTATGTTTCAAGAATGCTTGAGTAAGTAACCATGAGTTAATGAGTAAAACTCATTATAATACTTTGTGGTTGTGTATATTCAATGAATATCAATATTTATCTGTTATATCCAGAAGAACTTACTAAGCATTATTGTTTACTCCTTTCCTTTTTCCATATTTGATAGGTTATTTTAACTAGTTCGGGTTGAAGGCCGCCAGAGATGTTTTCACACTATCGTGTAGATGCTTGGTATGATGTCTCAAGTTCTTATGAGTCATGGCATGTATAGGGATTCTTTTAAAGTTGATTAAGTTCTAATTGATGTGGCCAAATTCTGTTGGCCTAAGAGAACTTATAGTTTGGTTGTGTATGGCTATAAATGATGGCTTAAGATTTTTGTAATCATATTGGTAATAGTTCCCCTTAGCGTATAGGATGAAGACTTTATTTCTGTTATGATTAAATGAGATAATTCAAGAGTTATATTGATGTTATGTGAAATTATGTGATGATGTATGAATGTATGCAAATGAGAGTGGCAAAAGGCTTGGTAGATAGCCTGCTGATTGTCCACATAGGTAGACACATGGGCGTGTGTCTAGACCGTGTAGGAGGCACGGTTAGTACATAGTCGTGTGCCCAAGCCGTGTGGATAAGTCAGAATATCAAGGTTTGGCACACGGGCTAGTGCCACGGGCGTGTCAAGGCCGTGTGGTTTAGTCAGTGTCGACCATCGGTGGAAGACACGAGCATGTCTTAGGGGCACACGGGCGTGTCCCTAGACCAACACGGGCGTGTGGCCCCTGTTTTGATGAAAAGGTTATTGAGTTCGTAAAAGTTGCGAGAATAGTTCCAAAACCTCTCAAAAGTATGTTTTAAGGCCTCGTAGGCTAAGATTGAGTAAGTGATAGGATTAAAGGAAATTTTATAGCCCGTTTCTGAAGTGTTAAGTAAGATTAAGCATGGTAATGCCTTGTATCCAGTCTCGGGTATGAGGTGTTATATTTAGTGGTATCAGAGCTATGGTTTATTCGGTTCTCGAAATAACATAGCATGAGTAAGAGTCTAGCTATACATGCCATATGTGGATCGTGATTGTGTGATGTCTCTCGGCTCTAATGAAATTATTTTGTTAAGACAGAGATGATTTCCAACGGAGCTAATTTCAATAAGGCTATAAGTGGCGTTGAGGTAATTGAAATGTGCTCATGCATTGTTGAAATTTAGAAAAGTATGAATAGACGTTTATGACATGTGTACGATAAGGTATGGAATGATATAATTCCAGGTTGAGGAATGAAATGAGAGTTATGAAGTGATGGGCTTACTTATATTGATTTGACATGCGTATAGTGTTACATACTCAACTTATTGGGTAAGTGCATACAGTGAGTAAATTTATCCAGAGAACGAGATATGTGTTTATGTACAATTATTTGAATGAGGTTGGATAAATATGTCCACATGGTTAAATCTCATGTGTGACTGTTAAAGTAGAAAATGTATAATGTTTTGTTTTGTGACTCTGTTATGAAGCCACACATATTATAGTGTGGGAGTTAAACTAGAATGTTTGATTTAGTAGAATGCAGGAGATGAGTACGGTCATCCAATGATAAATTGATGAATAAGACCATGGTTGTACGATGGCAATACATGTGATTCCATATAAGACCATGTATGGGACATGGCATTGGCAATGATACACGATCCCGTGTAATACCATATTCGAAATATGGCATCGACATCGACATGAGTTCCATGTAAGACCGTATCAGGGATATGGCATTGGTATTGATATGAGATTTTGTGTAAGCCCATAGAGAGACTATGGCATCGTCATGACATGTAAGAAAATAGCTGGACTATGATGTGTGATGCGAATAAGACCATAGTTGGACTATGGCAATCAAGAAAACGATGTACTCAAACTCATAAGACATTCTTTAGATTAATAAGAAATACTAAGAGAAAGTAGAGTTAAGTGTTGAGTACTCGAGTAGATATTAAGATGGAACTTGAGTAAGTGAAATCACTGTTCGAAAGTATGAGTAATAGAAACGATTGTAGCATGATAAACGTGAACACTCACTTGGAGCGATTTGTGTGACTACGATGATATTTTATTGATGATGAACATTAAATTATATGTATGTAGTCACGAGAGTCAAATTAAGATGCTCTACAACCTCACCCCCTTACCACTTTTGAATTATGATGAGATGTTATGAGAGTCAAGTTGAGTAAGTTTGTATGTGAATGATGCAACATTTATGTTAGCATAATTGAGAATGCTTTGTATCACATTGATACATGATACTCTACTAAATAGAGTAATTGTTGCTGAACATGAGGTTGAAGTCCTAGAGGACTATAATGAAAAAGCTATCATTGAGATATGAAATAGATAAAGTCCCGTATAAGACCATGTCCGGGACATGGCCTCGACACCAAGTTGAGATCTCGTATAAGACCATATCTGAGATATGGCTTCAGTAATGAATATGAGAATCGTGTAAGACCATATTCAGAATATGGCATCGATATTTGATGTGGAAGTCCATATAAGACTTTATTTGGGATATGGCATTGGCAAATAGAGGTGACCCCATATAAGACCACCTTAAGGATGTGGCATCGGTTTCGTACCTACATGAATGGCTATGAATATGCGTCTTTGATTATCCCTAGTGGTCAATGGGACAGATAGCTGAGTCTAGAGGTAGAAATGAGAATTGTACTAAAGCCATGTGAATGGGTAAATACAAGGACTCGTGAGCGAATCAAGAAGAAACGAGTACAATGTGTGGCACGGTATGTGCTAAATAAATGGCAAGTATGAGTAAGTTGGCTCAAAACCTATAGTTTATGCATGGTTAGTTGATGTCATGGATGGATTATAATAATCTCTTTGAGTGTTATGTATAAATATCTGTTGCCTTTGAAGGCTGATGTAGTTGTTCTTTTCATAAACCGTGATTGTGTGAGAATGTTAGCTGATGGTAAAAGTCAGAGAAAACGGTTGTCGATTTAGTCAATTGAAATCAACATTTCTTTATCTCCTCGTAACCCTATTCGGGTACTTTGAGGAGAAAGTTGGTGATGATTCTAGTATGAGAAGTGAAATCACAAGTTTCACGTTGTGTGATGGGTTTTCGAGTAAGCTGAATAGAGTTAATGAAATTCGATCGAGATGTCTCTGCTATCATGAGATATGACGATAGTAAAGGTGTTAGATTAGCATAGCAAGAGAAACTCAGATGAGAGTGTGCTTAAAATATGTTCTCAGTATGGAGAAATGAGTAGATTAATGTATTGAGACATGATTCATGTTCTGTGTATATTCACATATGAATCAATAAAGAGAATAAAATTTTGTATATACGTGAGTAGGGAGCATGATACAAGGATATGCTCATCGAAATGTTCAAACTGTGATGGTTGAGTTGAAAGCTATAGTAGAAACTATTAAATGAAAGTTCTAGTAATGAGTTCAGTTTGAATCGAGAAAAAGAATTGACAGGTTGGTGATCCAGAGGCGATCACTTTTGTGTCTGTGTTGTGAGTTAGATGTTAGGAAATGATCCATGGGAAAATCGATGTGTATTTTCTAAATTTTAATGAGTGAGAGTATCTTATGCTACAGAAGATTTTGAAAATGAAATAGTGGAAACGACTTAAGCTATTACAGTGGTGTGTATAGTTATTGTAATACTTCTTAGATAGTAGACATAGTATAGATGCCTGGATGAAAGATCCATGTTAAGCAATGCGAGTTAGCTACTCGGTTGACCTTAGTTGATAATATTCTAGTTTCAGCAAGGTTAATGACTATAGCGAGTCTTCCTTTCAAAACAAAGGAGTTCAGAAGTGATATAGTAAATGGTATTTTAAATAAGCTTTGAACGAGTTTATTTAAGGTGATAAAATCCAGATTGGATAATATTTCTGTTGTTGATGTTTCCTTGAGATAGAATTTGAATGATGATGAATCCAGAACTTATACAGAAGTTTTGGTATGAGATTTAGTAGTATCTACTAATGCAAAAATAAGGAAGTACAGTTTTGTGCATAAATGTTTAGACAATAGAGTACATTTCACGATATGATTGAGTTTATGGTCAGAAGTAGTTAACCACTAAAACCTGAGTTTTCAAAGCATACAAGTCAAGACTATTACGGTCGGTGAATGCTTTAATGAGAAAGTGAGACAAAACCTTATAGCAATCCTGGTTTGACACAATTCCCAAGGAGGAGGATGTCATTCGAATTGTAGTGAATCAACCAATAAAGATCAAAAAGATCATTGGACATCCGCAGAGTGCCAAAATTGGTATCACAACTTAAGGGTTGTTGGCAAGAGAAACTTGAGGATAAGTAGATTTGTGATTTTGAAGAGTTGATGGAAATGTTTTAAAAATGTTGGTAGCAAATCCTCCTGATAAGATTTTCGGGGACAAAAATCCCTAAGGGGGGAGAGTTGTAGCAGCCTGATTTAGGGGCTAGTTGGAACAGTGATCTGGGAATCACCAATTTGAGGTTAGAGAAAATTATTTTCATGTTGTGTTATGTGTTATAACATGTTTTTAAGGATGCATGAAAATTTTGGTGCCTTAATTTTAGCGATTTCTAGCTAAATTGTGAAAAAGGACTAAATTGCATAAAGTGCAAAAGTTCTATTTTATTTGTTAGAGGTGCCAATTGACTAAGGAATATTATTGGAGGTCATTAAAGTGCAAATAGGCCATTAGAAGAGTGATGGCCGGCCATAGGGGCCAAGATATTAAATGTTGGTCAAATTTGGTGGAAATTATGTGGTAAAAATGAATAAAATAAGATGAATAAAGACATTATCATCTTTTCACTATTCTTCCACCTTCATCCACCAAAAATTGAAGAGAAATAAGGGTTATGGAGCTCAAAAATTTCAGCAAACATTCCTCCACACAAGTAAGTGATTTGATGTTCTTTCTTGATAAAAATTGTATTTTTGGAGTCCCCAAGGCTTAAGTTAGCTAATTAAGGGACTAATTTGCAACATGGTTGAAAGTCTAGGGACTTTCCATGAGAGAGTTTATGTTGTTTTATGAGTTTTTATGGAAGAAAATGAATGATAGGATGTTGATAAATAACTTTTTTTGAAAGGTGTTGTTGTGAAAACACCTAATTGGGGCTAAAATGCAAAAGTTGTAATTTGTTATTATGGCATGAAATAGTTGGAATTGTGAATAGTTGTAAGAGGATTAAATGTTTAGCTAGGTTTGTTTAATAAGAAAATGTAATAAAAATTCATTTACGGGCCTAGGGGCAAAATCATAATTTTGCCAAAGTATAAGGGCAAATTAGTCATTTTTACCTAAGTGTATATTATGGTGTATTATGATTTATAAGTGATTAAATGAGTAAATTCCATTGCTCTAGATCAAAGAAAATAGGTTTCGGACCTAGAACGAGTGAAAAGAGAATTGTGGGCAAAAAGTCCCTTTCGACCCTTTCGACATCCAGGTAAGTTCATAAGAAAATGTGGCAATTATGTACGAGTTAATTTAATATTCTAATGTTGTATGGAGTTTATATTTACTTTATGAATGTATGAAATATCTTTCGATGAGATGTCAAGAGAATTCAATCTAAGAATAATGGCTAATGCATATGGTAAGATATGATGATAATTAAGGTCCCGTGTAAGACCATACTGGAACATGGCTTCGGTATAAGAATTTGTATAAGACCATTTTGGGGACATGGCGTCAATATGTTAATACATGTAAGACCCTATTGGGGTATGATGTCAATATGGCATTAGGTGTATGATACTCAAAAGTGTTATTTAACAATTTGAGTGATTCAATGCGTATGTTGAAAGATGGAAAGTATGTGATGGTACCAGGAGAAGCAAAAGTGTGTGTTAGAAATTGAGATGAATTCAGTAGAGGATGAACCCCTAGTGGGTTATTTATAATCAATGTACCTTAGTGCATAAGATAGATTTATTGATGCATTGTGTGAATGCGAACAAATATCGTAGAAAGTTAAGTAAGAACAGTAGTGCGTGAGGATGTTCTCGGGTGAACATTAGAAATAGAGAAATATAATGGATAACTATCCATGAATGTATAATAATGGTGAGCTATGTGCGATATCACCTTATTCATGGTAGTGATGGGCTATGTTCTATACCATTAACGATATTTTAACGGTGGGCTATGTGCGTTGCCACCTGATTAATTGTTAATCGATGGGTTGTGTGCGATAACATCGCTTATAAAAATCATTTGGTAGGCTAAGTGCGAAACCACCATAAGTATAAATAATTGGTGAGCTATGTGTGTTACCATCCTATTTGTGATCGATGGTGGGCTAAGTACGAAACCACCGAGAGGTTAGTAGTATGAGCAGCTTATTGAAAGTACTTGATGTATCGTTTTGTATGATCATGTGGCAATCAGTGCAGGGAAGTAGGCTAATAAACACTAGCAATTGATTTGTGGCATGGTTAGAATGTGGTAAGAGATTGAATGAGTAAGTTTCAAGAATGGTTGAGTAAGTAACCATGAGTTAATGAGTAAAACTCATCATAATACTTTGTGGTTGTGTATATTCAATGAATATCAGTATTTTTCAGTTATATGTAGATGAACTTACTAAGCATTATTGCTTACTCCTTTCCTTTCTCAATCTTTTATAGGTTATTTTAACTAGTTCAGATTAGAGGCTGCCGGAGATGTTTTCACACTATCGAGTAGATGCTTGGTATGATGTCTCAAGTTCTTATGAGTCATGGCATGTATAGGGATTCTTTTAAAGTTGATTAAGTTCTAATTGATGTAGCCAAATTGTGTTGGCCTAAGAGAACTTATAGTTTGGTTGTGTATGGTTATAGATGATGGCTTAGTTGTTTGTAATCGTATTGGTAATTGTTCTCCTTAGTGTATGGGATGAAGACTTTGTTTCTTTTATGATTAAAGGAGATAATTCAAGAGTTATATTGATGTTATGTGAAATTATGTGATGATGTATGAATGTTTGCAAATGAGAGTGGCAGAAGGTTTGGTAGATAGCCTACTAATTGTCCACATTGGTAGACACACGGGTGTGTGTCTAGGCCGTGTAGGAGGCACAGTTAGCACATGGTCGTGTGCCCAAGCCGTGTGGATAAGTCAAAATATCGAGGTTTGGCACACGAGCCAGTGCCACGGGCATGTCAAGGCCGTGTGGTTTAGTCAGTGTCGACCACGGGCGGAAGACACGGGCATGTCTTAGGAGCACACGAGAGTGTCCCTAAACCAACACGGGTGTGGCCCCTGTTTTGATGAAAAGTTTCTTGAGTTCATAAAAGTTGTGGGATTAGTTCCAAAACCTCTCGGAAGTATGTTTAAGGCCTCGTAGGTCGAGATTGAGTAAGTGATAGGCATAAACAAAATTTTATAGCTCGTTCCGAAGTGTTAAGTAAGATTAAGCATGGTAATGCCTTGTATCCAGTCTCAGTGTCGGACTCAGGTATGAGGTGTTACATTCAATGTATTTAATGCTTTGAAATGTGCTAATGTTAGTGATGAATGCCACGCCATTGGGTTGATAGAAATAGTAGTGGAGAAGTTCACCAGATGTTGCCACATTAATTCTAACAGTGATGAAGACTCACTTGAGCAAAGTGATATAGTAAGTTTTGAAGAATTCAGTGAATTTATGGAAACCAAGCATATAGTGGATAGACCAGGGAAGAAGTTTGAGTCCTTGGATTTATCAAATCGATCCTTCAATCCTCCTAAACCTTCTATAGATGAACCTCCTACACTGGAGTTAAAACCTTTGCCGCAAAATTTAAAGTATGCACATTTAGGCAACAACAGTACTTTTTTGGTAGTAATTTCTACGGAGCTAAAACCCGAGCAAGAGGCAAAGTTGTTAGAAGTTCTTCGGTAATTTAAGAAGGAATTGGGAGGACCCTAACTGATATCAAGGGAACTAGCCCTGTGTTCTACATGCATAAAATTTTGTTGGAGGATTGCCCCAGCAATTCAATTGAACAATAGTGAAGACTAAATCCAATCATGAAAGAAGTTGTCAAAAAAAAGATTATTAAGTGGCTTGATGCTAGCACTATTTACCCGATTTTAGACAGCTCATGGGTGAGTCATGTATAATGTGTATCCAAGAAAGGAAGGGTCACAGTGGTAAGTAATGATAACAATGAGCTTATACCAACTCGCACTATCACGAGATGGAGAGTATGTATGGATTACCGGAAGCTTAACAGGGCAACTAGGAAGGTCCATTTTTCCCTACCATTCATTGATCAAATGTTGGATAGATTAGCTGGGAAAGCTTTCTATTGTTTTTTATGGTTATTCAGGATATATCAGATTGCCATAGCCCCTAATGACCAAGAGAAGACAACTTTCACATGTCCATATTCTCTAACATGTCCACTTTTGTGTTTTGACGAATGACGTTCAGGTTATGTAATGCCCCGACAACTTTTCAATGTTGTATGATGATCATATTCTCTAACATGGTGGAAAATTTTCTTAAAGTGTTCATGGACAATTTTTCAGTGTTGGGGAATGACTTTGAGGATTGTTTTAAAAATCTATAGTTGGTTCTATGCCGTTGTGAAGAAAAAAATATTGTTTAAAATTGGGAAAAATGCCACTTCATGATTCATGAAGGAATTTTTATAGGGCATAGAATATCACATAGAGGAATTGAAGTGGACAGAGAAAAAATTGAAGTGATAGAAATTTCCACCTCCCCAATTTTCAAGTGTATTATAATTTTTTTATGTCATGTAGGTTTTTATAGAACATTTATTAAGGATTTTTTTGAGGATATGTAAACCCTTGTGCACTTTGTTGGAGCAAAATAGACCTTTCAATTTTGATGAATAGTGCTTGAAAGCCTTTGAAGAGTTAAAGAAAAAAATTATAGCAGCACCAACTGTAGTAGCTCAAGAATGGACACTGCCTTTTGAACTCATGTGTGACGCCAACAATTATGCTGTGGGAGCCATGTTGGGGAAAAGGAAAGACAAAATACTATGTGCATTATATTATGCTAGTAGAACTTTATCGGAAGCACAACTTAACTAAACCACCACAGAAAATGAGTTATTGGTTGTAGTGTTCGCATTCAATAAATTATGTTCTTATCTAGTTGGTATAAAGGTCATAGTCTACACATATCACTCTGCTATTAAGTATCTTATGAGCAAAAAAAATGCTAAGCCGAGGTTGATTAGGTTGATACTTTTGTTGTAGGAGTTTGACTTGGAGATTAAGGATCAAAAAGGGACTGAGAATCAAGTGGCTGATCACTTGTTGAGGTTAGAATCTGGAAGTGAAGGTGGTCATGACACATTTATTAAAGAAGAATTTCCAGACGAGCAGTGGTTAGTTGCCACAACATTGCCTTGGTATGCCGACATAGTAAACTATTTAGTAAGTGGTGTGTTGCCACCCGATCTCAATAGTAAAAAAAAAGACAGGAAATTCTTCATGATACCAAGCACTATTATTGGGATGAACCTTTCTTCTTTAAACATTGTGCTCATCAAATAATTAGGAAATGTGTTTTTGATGGCGAAATACACAACATTCTACAACATCGCCGTTCAGCTCGGTACGGAGGACATTCAGAGGGAAGAGAACTGCTGTCAAAGTACTTCAATCATGATTTTATTAGCCAAGTTTGTTCAAGGATGCTCATGAATTCTATCAGTCTTGCGACCATTTTCAGAAAACAGAAAATCTATCTAGGAGTCACAAAATGTCATTGCAAAGTATACTTGAGATTGAGTTGTTTGATGTATGGGGTATAGACTTTATGGGTCCGTTTCCACCGTTAGTAGGCAAAATGTACATACTGTTAGCAATGGACTATGTCTCTTAGTGGGTCGAGGTTGTTGCCCTCGCTACTAAATATGCAAGGGTAGTAATGAAGTTTTTACACAAGAACATTTTTACATGAGCCATTATTAGTGATAAGGGGTCTCGTTTTAACTACAAGTTGGTAGTTAATGCTTTGCACTGATATGGGGTGAAACATAAGATTGCCATAACATATCATCCCAAAAAATCGGACAAGCTGAAATTTCTAACAGAGAAATTAATTTTTTTAACAGAGTGTGAGTATTTTACACACAATCACGCTAATCATGCCCTAAGGGTATAATAGTAATTTTACCCACCAAGGGTATTTCAGTAATTTATATACCAAGGGTAATTCAGTAATTTTGTAAACTAGGGGTATTTTGGTAATTTTACAAACCAGGGGTATTTTGGTAATTTTGCAAACCAGGGGTATTCCGATAATTTTATAAATTAGGGGTATTTCGGTAATTTTACAAACCAGGGGTATTTTGGTAATCTTACAAACTAGGGGTATTTCGGTAATTTTACAAACCAAGGGTATTTCGATAATTTTGCAAACCAGAGGTATTCTAATAATTTTACAAACTAAGGGTATTTTGGTAATTTTACAAACCAGGGGTATGTCGGTAATTTAGTAATTTAGGGTATTTCGGTAATTTTACAAACTAGGGGTATTTCAATAATTTCACAAATCAGGGTGTTAACGACCCAACAGAAGGTCCACTGTCAGCCTCGAACGACTCAAATATTCTAAATAGAGATAATGACGCGAATGGGCCTAAGGCTCATTCTTGGCCCAAGTAGGCCCACACACTCGTGTGGTCTATTCAGCCCAAACCTAGCCACATATATGAGATTCACATAGTCTAGTTCACTATCAACTACTCAATCATACAATTTACTAATATGGGCCTCCCAGCCCATTGGGCCCACTTGGCCCTTTTCGGGCCATCGTAGCCCAATAGCCCACACCAACAAGAATACTCATGGTGGCCTCGACTATTGTGTTGAAGCTGCCACACGCGCGCTCGTACGCTCGTGTGGCTACCATTGCCGTGTGACCGGCTTTTTGGCATTTGCCGCTCTATAGCTAAAGTAGAGAGAATACACACCTGATAGGTATATGAAGCTGCTAAACTGCACTCCGAGCACTCCTACGCCCAACGCCAGCCAAGTATGCTCCTTTTCCTCCTAGACAACTCTATATATAGCTAGCTTCTCACCTTCCTTCTTTGTATCTTCCCGATGTGGGATCCCTCCGTCAGTAGAGTTTAAATCTAACTCAAACTCTTCTTGTCCAATCCGAAAAATAAATACTCCCTTGCTTTCCATGAGATTCGAACCCATGCTCCCTTGTAGCATAACCCACACCCCTAACCACTTGGCCACAAGCTCCTATTGTGTCTAAAACCATGCTCAACTAAATATAAACCTATGGCCAAATTCTAAAGTCCATATAAAAAGAAAACCAAAATGCAAGAGCCAAGACTTGAACCTTGGACCTCCTTCCTTCCTTTTTGGCGTCATCCCCTTGCTTCTTATGTGGCGTCACTTTGTCACTACACCACACACTCAACTTGTGTCATTTTTCCCACATTTTATCCTTAAAGCCAACCTACTAACTCCCATGGTTTTATTCACCTAAAACCAAAATTTTTCCTAAAGCCAAAGTTTGATCCCGGACTTCATAGAAGCCCCCTAACCTTCCAAAATCACTTACCTACTAGATCCAACTCTTATTCTCAAAAAAATTTAAACAATACTACGCCTAAGGCCCATTAGGCCCAATCCTACAAGGCCCAACTTTGGGATGTTACAGGAGAGATTTGTTTTTTTTTTTAGCTGGGAAAATTTTTGCTTACTTGGCGAGCCTATGGAAGAGAAGTTTAGCTTTCTATTTAAGGATTACGGCACTTGACATTTTACCCAGTAAAACCTTATTAATATCCTTTTTTCCTCCTCCATGACATGCAACTTTCGTAGCATGTTTCATTTTTATTGAACTGTCATTATTATCTTCCTTATTTTCCTATTCTCAACTACTCACGTCTCTTAAGTTTCTCCTAAAATTTTTATTTTTATTACTCTTTCTCTTCAATCTCTCTTATTTTTTCTTCCACTACATTCTCCAAAATTTCTTCCAGTCTTTTCCAAAGGCTAGCGTCAAAATTGTCTCAAAAATTGCTGAACCATCAAGGGCTGGTGCTGTTCAGCCAAATACATTCTTTAACAGTGCCGCAACTACGAGATACAATAACAACATTGCAAAGTGCCCTTTCTATTTTGAGCAAGGTTTCTTGTTTAGAGATGAATCATACATGGGATATGATGAATCTATGTCCTCCATAGTAGAAAAGCATGGGTGGGACATTTTCTTTTTACACCCTAAAGACGTTTTAGGAAAAATTATTTGAGAATTTTATGCCCATGTCAGTTTTCTAGATTCCCCTTTTATCTACGTAAGGGGCACTTCTATTCTTTTTTATGAAGACCATATTAATGCATAGTTTGGTCTTGTAGGTGTCCAAGACAAACACACGTCATTTGCTGAAAGTATCATTGTTGAGGGTTTAGTCCATGTATTGGATAATTTATGTATCAAAGGTACACAATGGACTATTTCCAATCAATAGTATTATACTATTGAGAGGGCTTTGTTGAAGCCTATTGGGAAAGTATGGTATCATTTTTAAGTAGCCGACTTATGTCGTCTACGCACAATGCAACTGTTTCGAAATGGAGAATGCTTTTGCTACATTCCATTATAAAAGGGAGAAGAATTAATGTCGGAAGGATGATTTTTTAGGAAGCACACCGGTGTGCTAATAAGAATGTTGATAGCTTAAACTTCCCCTCTCTTATTACTGCTCTATGTCAAACCACCCAAGTCCCTTTCAGTTCGAATGAGGATATCATCCCTAACAAGGGTGGACTGAGCAAAACTATCTTTCCCAAGATCCAATGCATTGATGCTACCAAGGCAACTTAGCATAGTCATGCCACTACTTTCACTGTTGCACCTTTTCCCACGATAGCACCTTCAGTTTCTCGTAGCTCCCTCAAACAACAAATATTGCACTCCTTAAAGTAGTTGGAGCAAAGAATGTCCCTTTTTGAAATTTAGTAGTTTCACCTTGCTGAGGAGATGGTTCAGGCCCAGCAGCGGCAAGATGAATATTGTGCCTTTGTAAGGAGTAGGGATTTGACTGAGATCCATGCAAAAGAATTTTACAAAGCCAATGCCAGAATTTCCTATCTTCCTTGCCATTTTGCTCCCATTTTTTATGCTACCGAAGAGCCCACTCAAACTGCTGTCGAGGGACTTAATCAAACTACTTATAAAGAGCTTGAAAAGACGGTATCCCTAAATGTTAAGAAGGATGAAGAAGAAGAAAAAGATGACACTATCACTACTACCAGCACCAAAGGCAAGGAACGTGTTCCACTTTTACCATTAGCACCCGTAACTGCATAGGACCATGACATAGATTGCCTGATCGATGAGCTAATGGAAATTGAAAAGGAAGGGGAAGAAATGACCCCATAAAAGAGGGGGAGAGGGTATAAAGTCAGTGCCCAAAAATCCACTCGTTGGGCAGAATGAAATATCTACATGTTAGTCCAAGCCAGCTAAGTTTTTTATTTCTTTCATGCATCTTGCATTTCATTTCTTTTGTTATGGCATTTGTTGTACAAATTTCTCTTTTAGTTGTTCTCTTATATATCTGGCTATCCATTGAGGACAGTGCATCCATTAAATTTGGGGCTATGTTGTGTATTTAGGCTATATTTTATATTTAGTATGTATGATCATTTTAGTATAGTTAAATCAACTTTTCCACGGCAATGTAACTGTTACGTACTATTTGCCTATGAAGAGCACAATCGGTACTTATGATCATCGATAATGAGCTTAGATTCTTCAATACATCTAGAACAAGTGACAGTGGAAACCCTAAAGGTGTGGAGATTCAGAGGCAACAATAAAGGATAGCAGGTAACTAGAGGCGAAAAAAGGAGACCAAAGGCAGCCCCTCTCATCCACCACAGGACACTATGCTACTAGATTGAGGATTGATTTGGCGATAGCCATCTTCCTAAGTTCTTCCATTATTTCTTAATATGTTCTCCTATGAATTGAATTGATCAAAACTATGTTGGGTGTTATTTTGAACTTGAATTTTAATTGACAACACATGAGCTATGTAACACCCCTTACCCGTATTCAACGTCGAACAAGGTACGAGGCATTATCAGACATAAACACAAGCAAACATACATTTACGATTCATAAATTTTCATTTAAATTAAAACTTTCATACACATTCATATTGTCCCTAAAACGAGCCTACGAGGCTTAATACATGCTTTGGAAGTGGTTCGGGACTAAACTGAGAACTTTATAAAATTTTACAAAACTTAGAAAAATTTTCATGTTACAAGGCTCACACGCCCGTGTGGTCCAAGGGACACGCCCGTGTGACCCTTAGACATGACCGTGCTACAGGTCGTGTTCAATTTAGGATGATTTTTGACTTGTGCCACATGGCCTTGCCACACGCCCGTGTGCTAGGCCGTGTAGCACACACGGTTGAGACAGACTCCTGTGTCACTGCCCGTGTGCTCAATTCTGGACATTCTGCTTTGCAAAATTAAGGTACAGGGGACACACGGCTGGAACACATGCTCGTGGGGCAGACCATGTGTCTGCACGTGTGGACAAAATAAAGGTTATTTACCAATCCATTTTGCCACCCTCACTTGTACACATCAACATAACATCACATGGCACAAATACAAGTATATAAGAGCAACAAAACAACCACAACCAAGACAATAACATGTCATCCTCATGGCATTATTTATAATGCTTAAAACATCAACCTTTCCAAACCAAGTCATGCAAGATTCCACATTCACAATTTGCATTAATATAAAAATATACTCATAAGAAAATAATAGACAACTTCCATGACTATATACAAAAATGAATCATAAACCATTATAAGCCAACACATATGGCTAAATTAATAATGACACATATAACCAAAATCCAAAATCCCTATACATGCCATAAACTTAAAATACTTGAACTCATCAATACTCAAAGTGATAGCTTGATAGTGTGATAGCATCTCCGACGATTTCCAGCCCGAGCTGGCTCGATGTCACTATAAAACATGGGAAAGGAAGGGAGGTAAGCTATATTATATAATTTATTAAGCCCGTACAAAAATAATAAGCAACTCTTACAAATCTTTCATCAAGTCCAACAATTTAAACACAAGATAATACAAATTACTATAATTGTCACAGTTATAATTCTTATTCAATCATAAAATTTACTCTATCAACTTATAAGCACAATTTAACATATCTTGGCATTATCCTAACAACCATAATCTCTCCTTTGTAACATATTACAACAAATAACAAATCATTTCAAACTTCATAGTAAGCATGCACATTAATTATGAGTATTTACATTTCAAGCATATACTTTAACATCTTTCAATTGCCTAAGTTCTTATCATCTCATTTTCTCATATCCAATAAATCATAATTTGCATGAATAAAACATGCTATATCATAACTCAATTTGGCTTGAAGGCCATTCAAAAAATCGTCAATCTGAATTACCATGTATTTCATACATCACAAGTATAGACCAATAATCACAAGGTTTTCATAAAATCATTATCGTGGAAAATCATGAACTCACAATTTCATGAAGTCAATGCTTATAAACTTTAAGTACATACCTATACCAATTTGAAATACTTACATACTCTTTCTCTTCTTTGACATACTCGTTGAACCACTTGGAATACTATTGGATACATAGAAATCTTTGCACATAAGTGCCACATATGTAGCCAATGCTACCACAAATCTCATAACACATATAAGCTCACTCTCGAGCTATCTTTAGGCCTGTTCACACAAGCTGTCAATTGAGACGTAGCTACGCGGTGTTACTCACACAAGCTGCCAGGTATTCGTAACATATGCCAGTATACCCAGCTACCGGTAGGACATACAGGACCAGCACTCGGGACACATAAATCACATAATCACATGGGTTACAAGTAACATATCACTTGTATCCTAATTTATTCCTAAGGTTAAACGGGGATTTCTCTCTTACCGAAACTTCGTCGAATATGCTCATAGAATCAATCATGCATTTCATGCAATATCAAAACATTAGAATACAAATATAACATTGCATTATTTACGTATGAACTTACATCATCATAAAAACGACAAAAAGGACTAAATCGTCAAGTACTTATTTTTCCCCGTTCTAGGTCCAAACTTCATTTTTCTTGATCTATAATATCACATTTAACTTATTCAATCATTATACTATTCAAATTAGCCCAAAATCATATTATGGAAAAATTACATTTTTGCCCCTAAACTTTTGACATTTTTACAATTTAGTCTGTAACATCCTGAATTAATGGGTCTATGTGTTTAGTGTAAGGATATGTTTAATATGTTAATTTAAGTGATAGGGGTCCAAATTGGGCTTAGGACTAGGCAAAGGCCTTGGTTAAATTGTCTGATTGGGCATTATAGAGTTAAAAGGTGGTAATTGTGTTTAAAATACCAACGTGGGCTTGTGGCCCAACAATAGGTGGCGCTGCAATGGAGTTAGAAGGTGGCGTCACTAACAGTTAAAGAGGCCGAAGTTTTGGCCACAAGGAGCCCATGTTTTTGGGCCATTTTCGACACTTAAAAGGGAGCAAGGGGTGACGCCACAACAAAGGTGTAAAGGGCCCAAAATTTAAGTTCTATGGAGCCCAATTCTCTTAATTTAAGTAAGCTAAATTCGACATTAGTGTTAGGTGAAGTGGATGGCAACAAGGCTCAAAAATAGGAGGATTTACATGGATTTTATAATTGATAATATAAAGATAAAATGGAAAAAAGATAGGAGCTATCAAGGAAAGGTGATGGCCTAAAATCTACCACCTAGAGGAGTAAAGAATTCGGCTACTTCATGAAAAAAGGGGTGCCGAATTTTCCCTTTTTATTAGCTTGATTTTTAGTTATCAGGAAGGGTACTTTTGGTTTTTTTATAGGAGTGCCAAAATTTCTATAAATAGGGGGGATATCTCATTAATTATGGCATTTGAACCCTAATTTCTTCTTCTTCTATTGTGCCGAATTTCTTAGTCTCTCCCTCTACAATTTCTTTTCTTTAATTTCTTCAAAAGCCGGAACCTCTCCCTTCACTCTCTTTTCCATTCTTTTCCTCTTGTGCCGATTTCTCTAAAAGCCAAAATCTCCATAGTTTTTCTCTATTCATCTCATTTGTGAGTTGGTTCTATTTCTTCCGACATTTAAATCTTCCTCATTGACATTCTCGAATCCTCTCCAGTGCTAGCTGAATTCCCTGTGTTAAGGTAAGTGTCGACTTCTGTTGGTTTCTCATGTTCTATTTCAGTTTTAGAAGGCAAAAGCCAAAAAGCTAATAGTTTAATGTTCTATGTTGGGCGGCATTCCGAGATTTGAAGGAAACTAGGTCGTCTAGATCTAAAAGTCAAAAATAGCTAGTCTCCAACTTCGAGATTTTAAGGTAAGGAGATTTTCCCTAGATTTTTACTAGATTCGTTCATCATATGCAAGATCTAAACTTTATGATGAGGATTAACGATCATACATTGTGATAGTAGTTCTGACAAGGACTTGTGATGGAATTAAATATGGATCAGGCAAAGGAAAGAATCCCTAAGTTTAAGAAACGAGCGGTATCCGCCGTTTGAGATTGGCAACTTGGTTCTAGACCAACTTCTGAACAACACCTTAGGCAGATAGTAGTGTGTCGACTACGGATAGCGTCGACATAGAAAGTATCATTTTATCAGTAATCAGGTGTGTAAATCTCTAACACACACTCTCTAATTGTAATTTATGTGTAGTGGGCCAAAAAGCTAGAAAGTGGCTGTGTAGACAGTCGATTAAAACCCAAAAAGGGTTAGGCAAGGATGCCAGGTACGCAATCATAGAGATCTCTATGTATATTGAGACATATGAAAGCTTGTATGATTTTCTCTTTATGTATGTATGCATGGGGTGGGAATATAATATGAAAGGGGAAGTGCATGATGGGTCATATGGTGACCGGTGGTAGAAATCCCACAAATATAAACACGGGTCATATGGTGACCGGTGGTAGAAATCCCACAAATATAAATGTTAGATCACACAGTGATCGGTGGCTATGCCACGTGATGTGTAGCGGATGGAGGGTTGATTGTAGAAATCCCCAAGGGGTGATGGTTGGTACGGGTTGGTGTGTAGAGGATGGAATCCTAGGATGGGTTGGGCCATTCATTATGCATTGTCTATCATGTACTATGATTGTTGCCTCTATGTATGGGCAAAGGCCTATAATGTGTTTGTGGGCCTTAGGTCAGTGTGTTCAGGATTTATACAATGAGTCTTGGTGACTCACCGCTTTCCTTTTTCTCTACTCTTTCAGATGAGCAGTAGATCATGGACATGGGAGCCGAAACGGACTCGAGGGGCCATCAAGTTTTTTTCTATAGATTAAGTTTGGTTTTCTTTTTATTATTATTATTTCTTTGGGACTATTTATGTAATAAGGCCTCCTTAACTTAGACTTCGATTTATTTTTGTTATGTCGGGATTTGCAAAACTTATGTTTTTTTTAGTCTCCAAAATAAAATGAAATAATAAATGGGCTTTTCAACCCAATCAACGCAAGTAGTAAAGTTATTTACAAAATCTCACATTTAAGGGATTACTCGGCTAAAATAAACTAAGTTTTTCCAAAACCTTTCAGAGAAAAGTTTTCAATGTTCAACCAGTAGCATACCAGATCCGGCTGGAACTTATGGGCCGGGTTTGGGGTGTTACATAGTCCCTAGGCTCGTAGAATGAATTTCATTCAATTTCTTAAAAACCCATGCCTAGATGAACCTATTTCATGCTCATAACAACCCATATTTTTCATTTATTCACATTTTTACACACATTTTACAACTTTTACAAACAAGTCCTTTTAGGCATTTTTATCAAAAATCACTTAGCAAAAGTCTTTTAACAAATAACAAACAAGCATTCTCTACCATCAAACATCAAAATACACACATATTCAACATGGGTAAAATTTTAGACTTCGACATCTCTTCAAATTAGTGGTAGAAATAGATAGATCGAGTTACGACAACTTAAAAAATGTAAAGAGCATTAAAAACGGAGCAAGAACGGACTTACAATCGAGCTTGAAAGCTTGAAAAACCCTAGCCATGGTTTCCCCTTGTGAATTTCGGCCATGGGAGGAAGATGGACAAAAATTGGCTTTATTTTTGTTTTTTAATTCATTTTAATAACCAAATTACCAAGATGTCCTTAATGAAAAACTTTAGAAGCATGCCAAACCATGTCCATTTTTGTCCACCAACTTAACCAATGGTTTAATTACCATTTAAGGACCTCCAATTTAAAATCTCATAGAAATTGGACACCTCTAACATAAAGTATTCAAGTTTTGCACTTTTTTCAATTTAGTCCTTTTAACTAAATTGAGTGCCCAAACGTCAAAATTTTTGAACGAAATTTTCACGAAATCATTCTATAAAACTGTAGGCCACAAAAATATAATAAAATAAATTTTACTGAGTCAGATTTGCAGTCCCAAAACCACTATTCTGACTAGCCCAAAATCGAGCTGTTACAACTCTCTCCCCCTTTAGGGATTTTCGTCCCCGAAAATCTTATCGGAATATAAATTTGATTTCCATGTAGACTCCTCTATCTCATGACACTGCCAAAGAACCCTCACTAAGGTTATGCCTTTATTTCCCAACTTTTTAATCTCTTGTGTCAAAATTCCAATTGATTCTTCGTTATACAACATATCGGTTGAATCTTAATCCCTATCAGAGAATTCATACTTAAAGAGTCCAATCGATGCCATCAGAACATAGTTACACAAAACACATTTTGAATCTTTTTCCAAGGTAATACTTTCGGAAGCATGCTATCACTGAACGGGAATTTCATATCCTCATGTTTCAAATTCACATACGTTTTCTGACAATCTGAAGTGGATTCTAAACTGCCACGAATCACTTTTACTTTCTGTAGGATTTCTGATCGGATAGTCTCTGAAACACATAACTCAACTAATCAATCATATTACATACCCGATCACCAGAACATCTATTTCAAATAACTGTACATTTCTATTACTCTCTGAATGAACAAACGAGCTACTACTAAGTCTCGTACAACATTTTCTGCATAAGCTCTAGATAATTCATTGTGCGAATTCTATCTCGGAGTAATAATAATAGAAATCAGAATCAGAATCAAAAGTTGACTCACACTGTACTCGTTTAGTTTACCACTCACTATCACATTCATGAGGTTCTCAATTTTGCAAAGAAAACATCACTTTAGCTTTTTAATTTAGCTAAATTTAGACTTCCATCAAATAAGATTAATCATGTAACCAACACTCACAAAATGAACAAAGGCTTTCCATTCAAGCATCTGCAACTATCTCTACTTCCCCAAAGGTTAATTATTAATTATTCACAATCTTTCAATAGTTCAAGCCATCATCGTTGTCCTAATTTCAAATTTTTCTGTAACATTAGATACTTTATACTCTTGGAATCAATAAGCATATGATGTTTTTCGTCGAACAAACGATGTCATCAATTTCTCAACATAGACATACTAGCTGCCGTCTCTAAGTCACTCATCGAAAAATTCTTTTAATGAGACTTTAACCGTCTGAAAGCATAAATTGTCACTTTACATTCTTGTATTAAAACACATTCCAATCTGTTCGATAGTGCACAGCTGAAAAATCACGAATTCTTTACTCAATTCAAACAGAACCCAAAACCAGTGTTTCGGTTAGTAACACCTTCAATTGTTTTCAACTTTGCTAACATGCAATGGACTATTCAAACATTTACAAATGTGATAACTTTATCAATCAAAACGACTTTAACTCATAACAGCATCATTTGATTAGAACAAATCTAATAGGTATATCTCTGTATTATACCTTCTAGAATATGAATTCTTGCTTCAAACTGTTCATTTATTCACCTATGAATGTACAAGATTTTATCTTTTTACCTGAGGATAAACTTAAATGCATATAACTGAAATTACTTTTCAACTGACCAGCCCATTTAGATAAAAACAACTAATTTGATCTCAACTATCAAATAATATCATACCAAAATACTTCATTCATCATGTTGTTAAAATAGCTCAAACATACAATTTTTCAAAATTTCCTCACATGCTAGTCAAAGATCTTTACAACTACATTAGCTCAAGGAAACAAAATATCCTGATTGAACTCATTGACCTTAATCAAAATTACCTGAGAGAAGAAAACCATTGTATAATTTGAGCTTGAGCTTTTGATAAACCGTAAAAGTAACATATTTTAACCCCATATTTAATAGGCTTTTGGATGATTTAGCCCTTGAATTATATAAAAAGGTTCTTTTAATCCTTTCTTTTCATGTTTATACTAAAAAAAACCCGAGAATAAAAAGAACACAAAACGGGTTTAAAATGGAGTAATTGGGCCTCAGCAAAAAACCAACACGGCTTGGCCTAAAGCCTGCACGACCGTGTCTCGACGATTACCTAGAGCACGGCCCAACTCACGAGTTGCACTGCTGCATCATCTCATTACCACACACGGGCGTGCCTGGTGATCTACATGGTCGTGCCCAAAATGATAGAATCAAAGCATGACCTAACCCTGAAATTACATGGGCATGTGCCATGGGCGTGCCCCTGTCGCGGGAATAAGCAATTTCACTCAGAATTAGATGCTTGAAGCCAAAGAAACATACTCCTAAGTCTACTCAAACACCCTAATAGTAATTCTACTTGAAGGAGATACTTAAGAGCCAAGTATAGCATCCCAAAGCCTATATAAACAACCCAAGGTAGACATTATTAAGAGCTTTTTGGGGTAGAGGCTTTTTGCCGAAGCATTCATCTTTTAGGAAGTCACTTGAAGATAGCCAGTTGATCCATCTCAAGAAGTCAGAACTCCATTCAAGACGGAGGATTTCTTCTTCAATTCCTTCAGGGGGTTTTAGGGAGTTCTTATGTTTTGTTTATTCTTTACTCTTGAGATGTTTTCAGATTTAGTTATGCACTAAACCCCTCAAATACCTGAAGGGGATGAAACCTATGATGGATTTTGTTATTTGATTTCTAAGTTATATGGTAAGTACTTGGTTTGTTCTTAATTATGTTGCTTAATTCAATCTGATGTGCTTAGGTGGAGGAGGAATAGACCCTACCTAAGAGTAGATCTAGCATAATTGAGCGGAGTTGATCGGGCGCCTAGAGATAGGGTTACGAGATTTTACCAGATTAGGGTGAAACCTAATATGGGAATCCATTGATCAATTTACTGCTTCCTTAGGAGGTTATTATAAGAGAACGAGAGTTTCACTAATTAACCTAAGGTTAGACGTTATTCGCCTCGAGAGAGGGTTTAATATAGGTTAGGGAGTCTTACGGATCAAGCTAAGTAAGGAAATCATATGGTTTGGGGAATAAATAATAAGTGAAGTCATAGGTGGATTCTTCCTGAGGGTATCGTCTTTATCAACTGAGTTTTCTTAAAGTCTTTCTCCAATTCATTCTTTTGTCTTTGCATTTAGTCTAAGTATTTCATTAGTTTAACAATCCAATCACTCTATATTCTAGGCTAAATAATAGAAAGAAAGTGAGTAGTAGTACTTTTAGGTTCCCTTGGGTTTGATAAGATATTCTTGCCTGAGCTGTACTACTGTTCGATAGGTGCACTTGCCTTTATTGTTGTCGCAGTCAGTCTATAGGTTTAATCACTCTTTTATAAATATTAAAACGCGACTATTTTGACACGATCAAGTTTTTGGCACTGTTGCCGGGGAACTTCTAAAATATTAAGAAAGCTCTATTTTTATTACTTTAGCCATTATTTTTATTTTAAAATTTCTCTCTTATACATATATATTTTTTTTGTTTTTATGAATTTCTTTCTTTCTTTGCATATCAGGTACCTCTAGTTTATGACTAGAAGAAATCCGAGAGGACCATTAGAATACGAAAGTGACATTGAGGCTACCACTCGCAGAAATCGTAGAGAAATAAGACGAGCCCTAGACTATCAAAGAGAAGAACATCAAAGATCCAATCATACTGAAGGGATGGACGAGAACAATCCACCAAATATGCAAGAAATGAATGCTCGCAGACTATGTATGATTATGCTAAACCTAATTTGACAGAGCGAGAATCTAGTATCGTTAGGCCCGCTTATAGTCGCTAATAATTTTGAATTAAAGCCTAACACAATACAAATGATTCAACAATTGCTCAATTTGATGGTTTGTAGGATGAGGATCCAAACACTCTTATATGTAATTTTTTAGAATTCTGTGATACCTTCAAAATAAATGGCATTTCTGACGATGCCATACGTCTTCGGTTATTTCCTTTTTCATTGAGGAACAAAGCAAAGCGGTCGTTAAACTAGTTACCACGAGGGTCAATCACCACATGGGATCAAATGACTGAAAAGTTTCTTTTAAAATATACTCCACTAGCCAAAATGGCTAAATTTAGGAATGATATATCTTCTTTTGTGCAGAATGATGCAAAAACATTATATGATGCATGGGAAAGATATAAGGATCTCCTAAGGAGATGCCCACACCACGGATTACCTTTGTGGCTTCAAGTCCAAACTTTCTACAATGGTGTGAATTCTCCAACTAGGCAAATGATTGTTTCATCAGCCGGTGGAACTCTGAATAATAAAACACCTGAAGTGGCCTACGATTTTATTGAGGAGATGTCGTTGAACACCTATCAATGGCAAATTACAAGGTTAAACTGACAAAATCAGTCTGAGTTTTTTACATAGATGAAGTGACAATGTTGTCAACACAAATGGAGTTAATGAATAAAAAGCTTGATAATTTATGTTCTTCATAGGTACATCCAGTCATGCAATGCGAAGTGAGTGGAAATATTGTGAATTCTGAGTACCCACCTTACCAACCAGGAGCAGAAAACGAGCAGACAAACTATATAGGTAACAATTTCAGATCTAATAATAATCCTTATAGTAACACTTACAATCCAGGTTGGAAGAACCACCCAAATTTTTTGTGGGGAGGACAAGGAAATCAAAGGCAGCAACCTCTTCCAAATTGCCAAAATCAACCTTATCCACCGGAAAAGAAGTCGATTCTTGAAGAGATGCTGAAAAAGTTCATGGCAGACACAGATGCCCATCTCCAAAGAACTGATACAACACTTGATAACCAAGGAATATCAATCAAAGAAATCAAAGAAGAAGTCGGGAAAATCACTAGGTCAGTGCGACAACTCACAAAGCTTATTTCAGAACGTCAACAAGGACGTCTACCAAGCAACACAGAAATAAACCCAAAAGAACAGATACAAGCCATCACATCTCAAGAGGATACAAAGGTAGACAAGCCCACCTCAGTACAAGAAACCAAGGAAGAAACAGGTAAAATAGAGGTAGCACAAGAAAAATCGGTAATTAAAGAGTATCACCCTCGAATACCTTATCCCGAAGCATTGAAAAGAGATAATTCAGAGTAACAATTCGGTAAGTTTCTAAAACTTCTAAAGAAATTACACATTAACTTACCTCTTCTTGAAGCTCTTTTTTAGATGCCCGAATCAAGGAGATTTTTAAGACAGCTCTTAACAAACAAATGCAAAATAGATGAAGAGCACCATGTGAAACTTAACGCAACATGCTCAGCAATGCTACAAAACTGACTACCGCAGAAATTAAAAGATGCAGGGAGTTTTACAATTCCATGTTTAATTGGTAGATAACTATTGATAATGCATTAGTTGATTTAGGGGCAAGTATAAATGTCATGCCTTATACACTGTTTAAACGACTAGGTCTAGGGAAGCCCAAACAAACTAAGATGAGTATCCAACTAGCTGATAAAACTGTTAGAATTCCTAGGGGCATTACTGAAGACGTTTTAGTAAAAATCGATAAATTTGCCTTCCCAGTAGATTTTGTTGTTTTAGACATGGATGAGAAAAATTCAATCCCTTTAATTTTAGGAAGACCTTTTCTTGCAACTGCCAAGACTAAAATTGATGTTGCCACAGGAGAACTCATACTTCGTGTAAGAGATGAATTAGTCAATCTTCAAGCTCTCGACTCAGCGAGAACCACAAAAGATGAAGGTAAGAAAGTTGTTTCAATAGATAATCAAATTATTCAACCTTCATCGCAGGAAACATCACAAAACATCAAAACTGAGCCAACACAAATTCGTACGATCAACAATTTAGAAGAGCAAAAGATACATACCAAAAAAAGCCGGATCCGCACGAAATAAAACCTGAGGAACCACCGGAAGAGCTCATAGGGACATCAAATCACTTTAAAATAGAAGATCAAGTGCTGTTAGATAAAGTCGATCCTTACATCAGTTCAATAGAACTGAAGAAAGAGGAAGAAATACACCTTTAGGTACACGATGTTTTCCCACACGAAATAGTCGAGGTAGGCAATTCAATGTTCAGTAATTTCAAGGTAAACTCTCCTAGACCTAAACTTTTTCACGAAAATAAAACTGTCAGTAAGAGGGAAAATATTCAAACCTTTAAACCTCCCTAAATTTTCAAAGCCTAAGAGAGTCTAGCTTAAGACTATAAACAAGCGCTTCTCGGGAGGCAACCCGAGTGCTAACACTTTTTATTTCTCAAAATTATTTTTCTTTTCTTTTCTTTTCTCTTTGCTCTCTCCACAATTAAAACAAATATGCAGGTTTCCAGGCCACACAGCCTTACACACAGCCGTGCCCATGGCCGTGTGGACCATCAGAACCACCACACTAATAGAGCAGAGCCGTGCAAGTCAGTCTAACCACCCCCCAATATCACGGATCCAACCACCCATAGCACGGGAACCGACAAAAATAGTACGGCCGTGCCTCACAACCGTGCTAAGATACTGACTTATTTAGAATGGGCAGACCACGCCCGTGCAGTCCAATCGTGCTTCTATATTGGCTATTTAGGAATGGGCGTGAAAACCAACAAAACGAGCGTGGAAGGACAACACACCCCACAACACGGTAGTACGATAAGGCCGTGTGAATCGACACACCCTTGGTACACGGGTGTGGGAACGTGCCAGATTTGAAATCCTATTTAAATCCCCACAGCCCATCTTCTTTGTCCCATCTTCTTTCTTATTCCTTCTTTCTCTTTTCTTTCAAATTTTTCTTCCTATTCATAGAAAAGATCCAAGACACTTGAGCAACACAAAGGTCATGCCGAAGAAACGTAAGCATCATCTCCACAGAAGAGACCTCAACATGAGTTCATGTCGGCAGCTTCACTTAATTGACATGCCAAAGGTCTTGGAAACCTTTTCGGTTCTATTTTTCTTTTCTTGTCTCCTTTATTTTCCTTATCTTTACTTATTTCCTGCTTAAATTAATTTATTTCATATTAGTTTCTTGGTTTTAGGTTCTAAAGGTTGCTTGGGAATCACGCACCACGCCTTCGAGGTCACATCCACCTCGCAAACTATCCAACAATAAGGACTCCTTAGTCTATTAGTATTTTCTTTTAATTTCAGTTTTCTTCTTAGCCTCCTTCATTTTATTTCCTTAATCTTTAATTATATTATTAGTATAATATTATTATTATCCTAGATCTCTTGGCTATATCTTCACAGGCTACCCAATTTCTTCATCTAGGAAATTACTTTTCGGTAGCCACTCCACTAGGCCCATAGAAAACACCATCACCGCCACCAAAGTTGCCAGGGATCATCTAAATTTCAGGGAGTATTACTTTCCCCATTTATCTTTTTGATTTGGCACATAAATTTCATTATTTATCTTTGTACATTGAGGGCAATGTACATCTTAAGTGTGGGGGTAATAGTGCCTAACTTTTTGCATAATTCTCAAAACCCTAAAATTAGTCTTGATCTTAAGTACTTTTCTCATATTATTAATTACGATGAAATTTCTAATGATTTATGATTTTTATTGATACGCTTTATGTAACATCCTGAATTAAGGGGCCTGTGCGTTTAATGTGTGGTTATGTGTAATGTGTTAATTAGAGTGTTAGGGGTCCAGATTGGGCTCAGGATAGGGCCGAGGCCTTGATTAAATTTTTTGTTTGGACACTATAGGGTTTAAAAGATGGTATATGTGGTTTAAATTACAAAATGGGCTTGTGGTCCAGTAGCAAGGGGTGCTGCAAAGGAACTATAAGGTGGCGTCATTAGCAGGTGAAGAGGCCCAAGTTATGGCCGCTTGGAGCCCATGTATTTGGGACATTTTTGGCACTTAAAGGAGGAGCAAGTGGGATGGAAATAAGGCTTAAAATTAGGAGGGACTAAATGAATTGGATAATGTGGATAATGTGCTGATAAAGGAAGGACGAGGTGGTGTTATTTAGGCCTCTTTTGGAGGTGTAAATGGATAAAGATAAGGGAGAAAGAATAGGAGTTATCTGCTGAACAGCCAGTTGTGGCCAAATTTCCATCTCTTGGAGGGGGGAAGAAATCGGTTTCAATATGCCAGAGGGGTGCCGAAATTTCCCTCATTAATTGATTAGTTTTAGTTCGAGGAAAGGGCATTTTTAGCTTTTGAGAGGTAGGTGCTAAAATTCTCTTTAATTAGGGGGATATCTCTTCAATTCCGGCATTTGAAACCCATTCTCTTAATCTTTTCTCTCATTCTCTGTTCTCTTCTACAAGTCAAACCCCAGTCAATCTTTGCAATCTTTTTTTATTTTTTAGAAGCCGAAACCTCTTATTTCACTCTCTTCTTCATTCTTTTTCCTCTTGTGCCGATTTCTCCATTAAGCCAAAATCTTTAAGGGGTTACCGAATTCTTTGTAAAGGTAGGTGCCGATTTTTCTGATCTATTTTTTTTCTTTTTTCTTTCTCTTACAGTTTTTAGAAGACAAAGCCAAAAGGCTAATGGATTATTGGTTTCTTGTGTCTACGTGTTGGGCGACATTCGAGAAGTGAAGTAGATCACGTAGATCTAAAAGCTAGAACCGTTAGTCTTTGAACCTCATATCTCTCTTTTTAGGATTTCAAGGTAGGGGTTCTCTTTAGATTTCTGTTAGATTCTCTATTGTAATTGTGATCTTAACCATATGTTATGATGGTAGCAACTGATAAGGTCTTTTAATGGAATCAAATATCGATCAGGCGAAGGAGGGGATTGGATCTGTTAAACCAATCCCTAAGTTTAAGAAGCGAGTGGTGTCAGCAGTTCGAGATTGGCCACCGGGTTATGGATCGGTTTTAGAATAAAGCCTTAGACTATTAGCAGTCGTAGCGGCTACTGATAGTGTCGACTTAGACAGTATCGTCATGTCAGTAATCAGGTGTGTAGATCTCTATTACACTAGTTAATCTGTATTATATGTATGTTATAGGTAAAAACCAAAAAATGAGGCTGTATGAATAGTCGTATTACCCAGAAAAGGTAGGCAAGGGATGCCAGGTACGTAATCATAGAAACTTCTCTATGTGTATCAAAGTATGTGAAATTTTGGGATCTGTTTAGATAGTATAATGTTCTGATTCTTACATGTATGTATGCATGGGATAGGATTGATATGATGAAGGGGAAGAAGGTCGCATGGCGATCGGTGGCTTTGCCACATAGGTCACACAGTGATCGGTCTTTAAGATAGGCAGCACAGCTGTTGAAATACTACAATGTATTATTAAGGTCGCATAGCGATCGATGGCTTTGCCACACAGGTCACATAGTGATCGGTCTTTATGATGACAAAGACAAATTGTCGATATGGTGTGTAGCGGATGGAGGGTTGATCGTAGAAATCCCACGGTGTGATGGTTGGTACGGGGTGTGTAGAGGATGGACTCTTAGGTTTGGGATGGGACATGTTGCATGTAAATATTCTCATTGTTATTGTGTATGGTCCAAGGACCATAATGTATTTAATGGGCCTCAAGGCTTTTATGTGTTTTCGGATTTGTACATTGAGTCTTGGTGACTCGCCTTTTATTTTTCCCAACTTTTCAGATAAGCAGTAGATCGTAGACATGGGAGCTGAGGCGGACTCGAGGGGCCATCAAGTCTTCTGTCTTCATAAAACTGTTTTTGATTTTTCTTTACGTTTCGAATTTGATATTAGTTTTTTAATAAGGCTTCCATAACTTAGGTTATCGAACTATATCTTTTTCTTTATGTTACGTCTTATAAACTTATGTTTTCAAAGTCTTAATTATAAAGTGAAAGGAAAATTGGTTTTTCCAGCATGTTCAAAGCAAATGTTAATGTTTCTTAAAAAATGTCACAATTAATGATTAATTGGCTAAAATAAACTGATATTTTCAAAACCCTTCAAAGCAAAGTTTTCAATATTCAACCCATACCATACCAAATCCGGCCATGTCGTTTGGACCAGATTTAGGGTGTTACATTTTTAGTATCAGAGCCCAGTTCAAAACTCGGGCTGTGAAATGGGTCCAGTAGTGATTTGTAAAAGTGATGTATGTTTGAGAAAAGTTCGATTGAGATATGGCCTTCAAGTCTACCAGCACCCGATCCATGCAGGTAAGTATTCTAAACTAACTATGTGATATGCATATTGGGCTTGATGGGCTCTCTAGGGACGTAGGCTAGTATGCTAAAGTTTATGGACTTTAGGTTTAGCATAAACAATTTTTCAAATCTCATAAGACTTAATTTCTAATTAAACATGTCTATGAACAAGTCACAGGGTTAGGGTGTGGTAACGGGCATATGCATGTTTAGGATTGGATCCAGGGAGAGCTTGGTATTTAAGCGGCCTTAGCGGCTCACCTCCTCTTCGCTGGAATCCTACCTTGTGCGTAGTGCTTGTTCACTCTAACTGAGAGGGCTTGTTGACGGGCCAAAATTTATAACTAAAACTCGAAAGGGACCAACCACCCTATTTTTGTAAAATTACTTATATCCCTAGTTTAGTAAAATTTTTGAAATACCCTTGATTTGTGAAAACTTCTCAAAATATCCTGGATTTGTAAAATTACCAAAAATTTGCAAAATTACCGAAATGCCTCCAGATTGTAAAATTACCAAAATACCCCTATTTTGTAAAATCACCAAAATACCCTATTTTGTAAAATTATGGAAATACCCCTGTAGGATAAAAATTACGAAAGTACCCCTGGGTAGTGAAATGAAAAAAATACCCTTATGTGATGAATGTCAGTTCATGGATGCTACTTGTATGTTGATGTGTGACGGTTGAATGTATGTGGGTTCTAGAGCTAGGAAATACAGACCTGAGAATTGAACTTTGTAGATAGACTTCGAATTCGAAAGAACTACTATTAAAACTACTTTCCATAAGATTGTTCGTTATTAATTAGTGGAAGAAATTAACAATTCATAAAATTCTTAATCAGATAAACGCGAATCGATAGAATGAGCACTAAAGGACGTGGTGTGTGTGGCTGAGGTAGAGGCAGGATTGCTGTGCCGAACCGGTAGGGTCTGGTCACGAGTCAGGGAATGTGGTACCAGTGCCACCAGCTGTGGAGGCAAAATTTCAGGACCAGATGGCGGAGATGATCCGATATCTCAGGCGATGTTGAAGGTGTTAGAGAGGGTTGCTGGGGCAGGCATGGGCATAGGAGCCTGGAAATCTGTGTCGGAGCGACTTAGAGCTAATGGGGCAGAAGTGTTTAGGGGAATTTCTAGGATAGCCCCAGTACAGCTGAGTGTTGGTTGGAGGTGGTCGAACACATAATGGATGATTTGGACTTCACGGAAGAAGAGAAGCTGAAAGGAGTAGTGTCCCTTCTCCAAGACGAATCTTATTAATGGTGGCTTAAGGTTAAGGATGGTACAGTGGCTGACCATATCACCTGGGATTACTTCAGAATGGCGTTCCAGAGTAAGTACATTGGAACGAGTTTTGTGGATGCGCAGTGTAGAGCATTTCTAAAGCTCGTGGAAGTAGGTCGATGGCGGCATATGAAGTGAAATTCTTACGCTTGAGCCATTATGCTCGAGGGATAATGGCCACAGAACATGAATGGTGTGCTCGATTTGAAGATAGTCTGAAGGATGATTCACATGTTTTGATATCTCCACAGCGGGAGATGGAATTTGCTGTGCTTATGGAGAAGGATAAGATAGTTGAGGAGGTAAAGCGAATGGAGAAGCTGAATCAGTATAAAGATAGAAGTGGAAGTAGGAGGAATTTTGGATCGTCAAGAGTAGCTGGGCATACTCAAAAAAGACCTAGGTCGGATGGGCTGAACCGAATGGAGAGACCTGCTGCTAACCAGACACGGAGGTGTGTTCGCTGTGGTAAATTCCATGTAGGTGAGTGTTAGGCAGGCAGTGGAAAGTGCTTTAGGTGTGGGTCTTTGGACCATCAGATTAGGGACTGTCCACAGCCATGGAGTGATGTAGGACCTGTAGGGCAGGGAAATGCCCAGCCAGGTAGAGGAGGTCGGCAGTCGTAGAGGGGTCGTGGTCTAGTTAGAGGTGGTAACAGTTTTGGTCGGGGCCGTGGAGCACCAAGCTGAGGGGCAGGAAACACTGAGGCGAGAAACTGGGGTTAGTCTATGCTGCCAGACGTTGTGAAGAGGCTGACATACCGGATGTTATAACCAGCACGTTTTTAATATTTGGTTTGCCTTACACTGCATTGATTGACATTGGGTCGACACATTCATTTGTTGCTAGTAGTGTGTCTAGAACTTTAAGTTTAGATTTTGAGATTACCCCTAAGGTGATGACTATAATTAGCCTATTCGGACAATCTGTGGTAGTAGATAAACTCTATCGGAGGTACCCTTAGAAGTTCAAGGAATAGTTTTTCAGAAGGATCTGATGGAATTACCGTTCTGGGAGTTCGACTTAATATTAGGCATGGACTGGCTGGTAAAGTATCAAGCTAATTTAGATTGTGTAGCCAATCGTATGGTGTTGAAAACCCCCGAGGGTGGCGAAGTGTTGGTGATAGGAGAAAGGGGGAACTGTCTGTCGAATGTAGTGATTGCCCTAAGAGCAAAAAGCATGGTGAGAAAAGGATGCGAGGTAGTTTTAATGTTTGTTTGGGCTCTTGAAGCCAAGGACCTAACTATTGGGGACGTTAGGACGGTGAAGGATTTTCCTGATGTTTTCCCAGAGGATCTTTCGGGTCTACCCCCGAATCGTGAAGTGGAGTTTGGTATCGATCTTTTTTCGGGAATAGCGCCAGTATCTATTGCCCCGTATAGGATGGCACCAAAGGAGTTGGTGGAATTGAAAGCGCAGATTCAAGAGTTGCTGGATAGAGGGTTTATTCGACCAAGTGTGTCGCCATGGGGAGCGCAAGTGCTTTGTCAAGAAGAAAGATGGATCAATGCGTATGTGCATTGACTATCGTCAGTTGAATAAGCTAACAATCAAGAACAAATACCCGTTGCCAAGGATCGATGACTTATTCGATCAACTGAAAGGGGCGTCAGTGTTCTCAAAGATAGATTTGAGATTAGGATACCATCAGCTTAAGGTCAAAGAATTAGATATTCATAAGACAGCTTTCAGGACCCATTATGGCCATTATGAATTTTTGGTAATGCCATTTGGGTTGACTAACACACCAGCGACGTTTATGGATTTGATGAACCGAGTGTTCCAACCCTACTTGGATCGGTTTGTCGTGGTATTTATAGATGATATATTGGTTTACTCAAGATCAAAAGAGGAGCATGATTCACATCTACGAGTGGTTTTGCAAATTCTAAGGGAGAAGCAGTTGTATGACAAATTCAGTAAGTGCGAGTTTTGGCTAAGTGAAGTTACTTTTCTAGGCCATGTTGTGTTGACAGAGAGGATTAGGGTTGACCCTAGATAAATTGAAATGGTGTTGGATTGGAAGCCACCTAGGTCTGTGGTGAAAATTCAGAGTTTTCTTGGTCTGGCTGGGTACTATCGAAGGTTTGTTGAAGGATTTTCTTCAATCGCGGCACCATTGACTAAGTTATTATGAAAAGAGTTCTGTTTATTTGGTCTAGTAAGCAGCAAGAGAGTTTCGAAAAGTTGAAAAGCATTTTGACAGAGGTTCCGGTATTGATTCAATCGGAGGTTGGGAAAGAATTCATGATTTACTATGATGCGTCACACACGGGACTAGGATGCGTGTTGATGCAAGATGGAAAGGTTGTTGCGTATGCATCTCGGTAGTTAAGACCGCACGAAGCAAATTATCCCACCCATGATTTGGAGTTGGCGGTGGTGGTTTTTGCTTTAAAGATTTGGAGACATTATCTGTACGAGGAGAAATCTATTATTTATATATATCATAAAAGCCTAAAATACCTTTTGACCCAGAAAAAGTTGAATTTAAGGCAGAGAAGGTGGATCGAGTTGTTAAAGGATTATAATTGCTTGATCGAGTACCATCCGTGTAAAGCTAATGTGGTGGCGGATGCCTTAAGTCGTAAAGTAATCTCTAACTTGAGGGCAATGTTTGCTCACCTTAGTTTGTATGATGATGGGAGCTTATTGGCTGAACTTCAAGTGAAACCCTCTTGGGTCAGTCAGGTTAAGGAGAAGCAGCAGACCGATGAGTTGCTAAGATAAAGTTTCATGTAGGATCAAGTGATGGATCGACGGACTTCAGTATGAATGAGGAAGGAGTGTTATGTTTTCAAGGGAGAGTTTGCATGCCAAAAGATCTAGAATTGAGGTATAGGATTTGCAAGAAGCGCATGGATGTTCATACACTATGCACCCCGGATGGAGTAAGATGTATCGGGATTTGCGAGATCAGTTCTGGTGGCCGGGCTTAAAGCATGAGGTAACTGAATTGGTGAGTAAGTGTTTGACCTGTCAGCAGGCAAAGGAGGAGCATCAATTACCATCAGGGTTGTTGCAGCCAGTGAAGATTCCACAATGGAAGTGGGAAAGGATCACAATGGACTTTGTTAGTGGGCTACCCCTCACGCCTACTAAGAAAGATTCAGTCTGGGTGATTGTTGATCGCTTGACGAAATCTACTCATTTCATACCAGTACGGGTCGATTACTCTCTGCAGAAGCTGGCTAAGTTATATATAGCGGAGGCAGTGAGGTTGCATGGGGTACCAGTATCAATCATATCGAACAGGGACCCGAGGTTCACGTTGCAATTCTGGAAAGCTTTGCATCAAACGTTGGGTACGAAGTTGGATTTTAGTACAGCGTTTCCTCCTCAAACAGATGGACAGTCTGAGCGGGTAATTCAGATCTTGGAGGACATGTTAAAGGGATGTGTCATTGATTTCGGAGGTAGTTGGGAAGAGTTTTTACCGTTGGCGGAGTTTGCTTACAACAATATCTACCAGTCTAGTATTCAGATGGTGCCCTATGAAACATTGTACGGGCGAAAGTGTTGTACTCCTACCTGTTGGATGGAATTAGGGGAACGTCGAATTTTGGGTCCGGAGTTGGTTATCGAGATAGAAAAGAAGGTTGAGTTAATTCGAGCTTGACTAAAGGAAGCGTTGGACCGACAGAAGTCCTATGCAGACTTGAAGCGTAAGGACATAGAGTTTGCGGTGGGTGACAAGGTGTTCTTGAAGGTGTCGCCGTGGAAGAAAGTGCTGAGGTTTGGAGGGAAGGGTAAATTAAGTCCCAGATTTATCGGACCTTATCGGGTGTTGAAACGAGTGGGGCCGATAGCCTATCAGCTAGAGCTACCTTCTGAGCTAAGCCAGATTCACAATGTATTCCACGTTTCTATGTTGAGATGATATCGTTCAGATCCATCTCATGTGGTGCCTGTGGAGGAAATTGAGGTAAGACCTGACCTATCCTTTGAAGAGGAACCAGTGGAAATCTTGGATCGTGATGTCAAAGTGTTGTGAAGGAAGACGGTTCCGTTGGTTAAGGTTCCATGGCGGAATCACAGTTCTGAGGAGGCTACATGGGAACCAGAGGAGATGATGCGGCAGCAGTACCCGCATCTATTCTGATCAGGTAATTTCGAGGCCAAAATTTCTTTATGGAGGGTAGAACTATAACATCCTGAACTAAGGGGCCTATGTGTTTAATATGTGGTTATGTGTAATATGTTAATTAGAGTGTTAGGGGTCCAGATTGGGCTCAGGATAGGGCCGAGGCCTCGGTTAAGTTTTCTATTTAGACACTATAGGGTTTAAAAGATGGTATCTGTGGTTTAAATTATAAAATGGGCTTGTGGCCCAGTAGCAAGGGGCGCTGCAAAGGAGCTATAAGGTGGCATCATTAGTAGGTGAAGAGGCCCAAGTTATGGTCGCTTAGAGCCCATGTATTTGGGCCATTTTCGGCACTTAAAGGATGAGCAAGTGGGATGACAATCAGGCTTAAAATTAGGAGGGATTAAATGGCTTGGATAATATGGATAATGTGCTGATAAAGGAAGGAAGAGGTGGTGTTATTTAGGCCTCTTTTGGAGGTGTGAATGGATAATGATAAGGGGAAAGAATAGGAGTTATCTACTGAACACCCAGTGGTAGCCGAATTTCCATCTCTTAGAGGGGAAAAAATCAGTTTCAATGTGCCAGAAGGGTGCCAAAATTTCCCCCATAAATTGATTAGTTTTTAGTTCGAGGAAGGGGCATTTTTGGCTTTTGAGAGGTAGATGCCGAAATTCTCTTTAATTAGGGGGGATATATCTTCAATTTTGACATTTGAACCCCATTCTCTTAATCTTTTCTCTCATTCTCTATTCTCTTCTACAAGCCGAAACCCCAGTCAATCTCTGCAATCTTTTTTTATTTCTTCAGAAGCCGAAACCTCTTATTTCACTCTCTTCTTCATTCTTTTTCCTCTTGTACCGATTTCTCCATTAAGCCAAAATGTTCAAGGGGTTGTCGAATTCTCTGTAAAGGTAGGTGCCGATTTCTTCTGATTTATTTTTTTTCTTTCTCTTTCTATTTTTAGAAAACAAAGCCGAAAGGCTAATGGATTGTTGGTTTCTTGTGTCTACGTGTTAGGCGACATTCGAGAAGTGAAGTAGATCACGTAGATCTAAAAGCCAGAACCATTAGTCTCTAAACCTCATATCTCTCTTTTCGGGATTTCAAGGTAAGGGGTTCTCTTTAGATTTCCATTAGATTCGCTATCGTAATTGTGATCTTAACCATATGTTATGATGGTAGCAACTGATAAGGTCTTTTGATGGAATTAAATATCGATCAGGCGAAAGAGGGGATTGGATCTGTTAAACCAATCCCTAGGTTTAAGAAGCGAGCAGTGTCAGTAGTTCGGGATTGGCCACCGGGTTGTGGCCGGCTTCAGAACAAAAACTTAGACTGTTAGCAATCGTAGCGGCTACTGATAGTGTCGACTTAGACAGTATCGTTTTGTTAGTAATCAGGAATGTAGATCTCATTACACTAGTTAATCTGTATTATATGTATGTTGTGGGTTAAAAGCCAAAAAATGAGGCTGTATGAACAGTTGTATTACCCAGAAAGGGTAGGCAAGTGATGCCAGGTACGTAATCATAGAAACTTCTCTATGTATATCGAAGTATGTGAAATTCTGGGATCTGTTTAGATAGTATAATGTTCTGATTCTTGCATGTATGTATGCATGGGATGGGATTGATATGATGAAGGGGAAGAAGGTCGCATGGCAATCGGTGGCTTTGCTACATAGGTCACACAGTGATCGGTCTTTATGATAGGCAGCACAGCTGTTGAAATACTACAATGTATTATTAAGGTCGCATGGCGATCTGTGGCTTTGCAACATAGGTCACATAGTGATCGGTCTTTATGACAGACAGAACAGCTATCGATATGGTGTGTAGCGGATAGAGGGTTGATTGTAGAAATCCCCACGGTGTGATGGTTGGTACGGGGGTGTGTAGAGGATGGACTCTTAGGTTTGGGATGGGACATGTTGCATGTAAATATTCATTGCCATTGTGTATGGGCCAAGGACCATAATGTGTTTGTGGGCCTCAAGGCTTTTCTGTGTTTTCGGGATTTGTACATCGAGTCTTGGTGACTCACCTTTTATTTTTCCGACTTTTCGGATGAGCAAGAGATCGTGGACATGGGAGCCGAGGCGAACTCGAGGGGCCATCAAGTCTTTTATCTTCATAAGACTGTTTTCAGTTTTTCTTTACATTTCGATTTTGGGATTATTTTTGTAATAAGGCCTCCATAACTTAGGTTATCGAACTATATCTTTTTCTTTATGTTACATCTTATAAACTTATGTTTTCAAAGTCTTAATTATAAAGTGAAAGGAAAATGGGTTTTTCCAGCATGTTCAACGCAAATGTTAAAGTTTCTTCAAAAATTTCATAACTAATGATTAATCAGCTAAAATAAACTGAGATTTTCAAAACCCTTCAAAGCAAAGTTTTCAACATTCAACCCGTAGCATACCAGATCCGGTCATGACGTATGGGCTGGGTTTGGGGTGTTACACTTTAGAATAAGTCTTAGTTAATTGTGCATTGATAATTAAATTTGAAGAATACTAGAGAACCGAGCACGATAAGTCTACTTTCTAAAAATTAAAATTCATATGTTGTTGAACCTAATTTGAGTACCACCTTGAAGTTCAAATTTTATAAGGATTTATGTCAAAACACCCATAATTTTTTGTGAGATTTTGAGCCTTATAGAGCATGTACCCTTTTTTGTGCTCACTTTAATTGATTATGAGTGTGTCAACTTTGAACTGTTATTCTAGAACTTGCCTCGTTTACATATGTCGAGAACACATTAATGATTTGATACACTGAGATGATAAAGGCACCTAGGTTTTAACTCGTTCACTACACTAAAAAGCCTACCCATACAAATTAACCTCTAGTGAAACCCATTGAATCCTAACAACCTTTTTATTGACTCACCCACTAATATTAACCCAAAATCCCTTTGTATTTGTTATCAACATTCCTTTAACTACCCCTTTATCGAGAATTGATTTGATCAATTGCCGAATTAGGTTATTTCAAAGTTCCTTCTATTATGTTTATTTTGGTTTGTTCTTAAAAAAATCCAAGTATATTCAATATTAGTAGTATATAAAAGAGCTTAGAGCATTTAAACTCCAATTGTTTAAAAAAAGCTCAGATTAAAGTATTATAAGATTTTAAGTGATGAAAATACTCTTATTATAGTAATTATCAACAGTAGATATTGTTAGTTTTTCATTCAATGTAAATATTCACATTTAGTTCATTATTTTTAGATTAGGTAATTAGTCAATTCAATCTCAATTATAACCTCTAATTTAGCCTGTATCCACACCTTTTAACCCTAGCCCTGTTACAACCCTGATTAAAGACCTTTTTGATTTGTGTATCTTCTCATATGAAGTGGTGGAGATTTGATTTTATGGCAAGCTTATGGGATTAACTTTTCAGGTTTGACTTAGAGCACTTATTCTTGAACCTTAAACACCTTTGAGTGATTTGAGTGAATCTTTTATGAGGATGTCAATCCTTGTAGGCTTTGAATTAAAAGTAATCACTTAGATAAGGGGAGATATCTATGTTTTCATGCCATAAAAAATGTGACTTATCGTAATTGAATCTTTAAGGTTCTTTGAGTTGAATTATCCATGTATTAATTATCTATGAATTATGATGAGACATTGTTGATATGAATTATGAATTATGGAAAGTTTGTTTTAATTGTAAATTAAGAATTTTGCTTGAGGACAAGCAAAAGCTTAAGTGTGGGGGTATTTGATAAACCGTAAAAGTAACATATTTTAACCCCATATTTAATAGTTTTTTAGATGATTTAGCCCTTGAACTATGCAAAAAGGTGCTTTTGATCCTTTCTTTTCATGTTTATACTCAAGAAAGCACCCGAGGATAAAAAGAACACAAAACGGGTTTAAAACGGAGTAATTGGGCCTTAGCAAGAAACCAACATGGCCTGGCCCAAAGCCTGCACGACCGTGTCTCGACGATTACCTAGAGCACAGCCCAACTCACGAGTTGCACAATCGTGCATCATCTCATCACCACGCAAGGGCGTGCCTAGTGATCTACATGGACGTGCGAAAACGACAGAATCAAAGCATGGCCCAACCCTGAAATTACACGGGCGTGTGCCATGGGCGTGCCCCTGCTGCGGGAATGAGCAATTTTACTCAGAATTGGATGCTTGAAGCCAAAGAAACATACTCCTAAGTCTACTTAAACACCCTAATAGTATTTCTACTTGAGGGAGATACTTAGGAGCCAAGTATAGCATCCCAAAGCCTATATAAACAACCCAAGGCAGACATTAAAGAGATCTTTTTGGGGCAGAGGCTTTTTGTCGAAGCATTCATCTTTTAGGAAGTCACTTGAAGATAGCCAGTTGATCCATCTCAAGAAGTCAGAACTCCATTCAAGACGGAGGATCTCTTCTTCAATTCCTTCAGGGGGTTTTAGGGGTTCTTATGTTTTGTTTATTCTTTACTCTTGAGATGTTTTCATATTTAGTTATGCACTAAACCCCTCAGATACCTGAAGGGGATGAAACTTATGATGTATTTTGTTATTTGATTCTAAATTATATGATAAGTACTTGGTTTGTTCTTATTTATGTTGCTTAATTCAATCTGATGTGCTTAGGTGGAGGAGGAATAGACCCTACCTAATATGGTTACGAGATTTTGCCAGATTAGGGTGAAACCTAATATGGGAATCCATTGATCGATTTACTGCTTCCTTAGGGGGTTATTATAAGAAAACGAGAGTTACACTAATTAACCTAAGGTTAAATGTTATTCACCTCGAGAGAGGGTTTAATATAGGTTAGGGAGTCTCACGGATCAAGCTAAGTAAGGAAATCATATGGTTTGGGGAATAAATAATAAGTGAAGTCATAGGTGGATTCTTACTGAGGGTATTGTCTTTATCAACTGAGTTTTCTTAAAGTCTTTCTTCAATTCATTCTTTTGTCTTTGCATTTAGTCTAAGTATTTCGTTAGTTTAATAATCCAATCACTCCATATTCTAGGCTAAATAATAGAAAGAAAGTGAGTAGTAGTACTTTTAGGTTCCCTTGGGTTCGATAAGATATTCCTGCCTGAGCTATACTACTGTTCGATAGGTGCACTTGCCTCTATTGTTGTCGCAGTCAGTCTATAGGTTCGATCACTCTTTTATAAATATTAAAACTCAACTGTTTTGTCACGATCAGCTTCCATTATCTATACCTTTGCTGATGTCAATTCCTTTCATGAAGATTAGAGAAATTTTGACACCAGAATCACCACGTTCCTATGATCGAACCAGAAATACAACCATAATAAACATAGTTATCACAAGCCAAAGAACATACTTTAAAGATGAGACATGATTTATAATTTACAAAATAAGGGTGATAAGAAAATCAAGATAAAGAAATCCAAGATACGATACCACACCGGAAGTCTAAGAACATAACTCATAAGAAAATAATAAAGTTCTTGATGATTCCTCAGAGAAAAAAAGAATAAAAACAATGCTTATACATTCTTGAATCAATTGTAACAAAGATAATATGTTTTCCAAATATAAATATGAAACAAAATAACATCCAGTAGAAACAGAAGAATAGCCTCACATAAATTTTTACCAACAACTTTTATTTCAAAAGTAATAGAATAGAATCCTACAAAGAGATAAGAAATGATGCTCATCAACCAACCAGATCAACAGTGCTCTCATCTAACATTATAAGCAGCTAGCATTCTCATAAGATAAGAATTTCATCAGAAAACGAATAATCACATATATCTCTAAGGATAAATGAATACATAAAATACCCAGAAGAGATCATCATAATCTATTCAATTACAACTGTTACACTCAGACATCTTTATGATTCAAATATCATTTCTCTGACTAATTTTGTCATCACTAATCCCGTATTATTCCATTCACTAACAAAAATCAATCCGGGAGAAATTCCAGTAAATTCATACTTTAGACATCATACTTGAATGAACCGATTAGCCGAGATTAACTTTTTCTTTAACTGTAACATCACAAAATCTAATTGATCTTTAGAATAACCTGGCATCTTTTCCAGAAATGTATTCACTTGCCAAAATATTCTTAACTCTGACCACATTATTAGTCATTCCGCTACTGAACTCTTTAGTCTCTTACTTGTGAGCTCATTCAACTTAAATCTCGTGAAATTTCATTATAAAATACCACATTGGTAAGTGGGTGAGGCCACAAAGCCTCTAACTTAACTCTCATAAATACACACATATAACTTAGCATTCGTCATCAACAAAATATCTTCGCAACTATATAATTCACTTCAAGCTAATTAACATACATATTTATGTCACATGGACTTTCTAAGTATATTATTCAAACAAATAAACTTATACATACATTCCATAAATTTTGAGTAAGTTTACTTATCGCATTCACTTAATCGAGCAAGTTAGGTACATAACATCATATGAATGCAAAGAAACATGGATGAGCTTATCACAATATAAACTTTCATTTCATTTCACCTTTCCATATTTCAAGAATAATTCTCATTGAACTATTGTAATTTCGATGGATACCGAGTAGTATACTTAAGGTATGCATGTCAACAATTTGTCAATTCATATTCAAAAGTGCCATTTCGGCACAGATTCATAGAGCACACTCTAGAGCCACATATGATATAACAGGATTGCCAGTCAAGGCTAAATCCTTTCAGTAACGTATGCTCTAAAGGGCTTACTCTAGATTACCCGTCCGGGCTAAATCTATTTCATAACTTATGCTCGAGAGGGCTTAATGTAGGATTGCCCTTCCAGACTAAACCCTTTTTGCAACATTTAAAACATTTTATCCGTTTCATAAAATCACCATAATCCATCGAAATAAAACGTTCAACCGGAACAATGACATTTTATCCATATTTCTCAACTTACGGTTATTATAGTTTGTAGACCATCACATAAATATCATGAACTCTTATTCATACCTTTCCAAGTTTTGACTCATCACAAACACATTTTGAAATATTTTAGTAACACTTTCAACGTTTTCAAAAATAGCTCAGATGGAAAGCATCTCTGCCTCAACAAAACAATTTCATCATAGTCAAGAGATATCAACTATCACAAGTAGTAATATGGCATGTATAGCTAGACTCACATATGCTACGTTAGTCTGAAAAATTGACTAAACCATAGCTTTGATACCACTAAGTAACACCTCGTACCTGTATTCAACGCTAGAATAGGGTACGAAGCATTACCGGACATAAACACAAGCAAATATACATTTACGAGTCATAAATTTTCATCCAAATTAAAACTTTTCATACACATTCATTTCGTCCCTAAAACGAGCCTACGAGGCTCAAAACATGCTTTGGAAGTGGTTCGGGACTAAACCGATAACAATAGAAAATTTTACAAAAATTAGAAAAATTTTCATGTTACAGGGCTCACATGCCCGTGTGACCTTTAGATAAGCCGTGCTACAGGTTGTGTTCAATTTAGGGTGCTCTCTGACTTGTGCCAAAGGGTCGTGCCACACGTCCCTGTGCTAGGCTGTGTAGAACACACGCCCGTGTCTCTGGCCGTGTGCTTAATTCTGGACATTCTATTTTTCAAAATTAAGGTGTGGGGACACAGCCGGGATGCATGCCCGTGGGGTTGACCGTGTGTCTACTTGTGTGGACAAAATAAAGGTTATTTACCAAGCCATTTTGCCACCCTCACTTGCACACATCAACATAACATCACATGGCACAAATACAAGTATATAAGAGCAACCAAACAACCATAACCAAGACAATAACATGTCATCCTCATGCCATTATTTATCATGCTTAAAACATCAACCTTTCCAAACCAAGTCATGCAAGATTCCACATTCACAAATGACATAAATATATAATTATACTTATAAGAAAATAGTAGCCAACTTTCATCACTATATACATAAATGAAACATAAACCATTAATTTACCAATGATACACTCTCTCAATATGCTCAATGTTCACATAGTATTTCATCCATCTACTATCAAATTCACCAACACATAGTTATCATACATACCTTAGCCAACACATAGATACTCACTATCCAAACTATCCAACCATCACATAGATACAAATACAACTAAACACATTATCACTCTCAACCATATACTCAAATATCTATTCATTCAACTCTTGAATCTATCATCAACCACTTAGGTTCAGACGTACCTTGGTCAACACATAGTTACTCACCAATTTGCAACTCAATTTCTCGATATTACCTCTAGTTTAACCTTTGCTATTCCTCTGATAAATTTGTACACTTAGTACAATTTTCACAATCGAAGCATCATTGTCATTGCACACTTAATGCCAATATGTTAAACCGAACTTATATCGGTAACACACAGAAAGTGCCAATTCAATAAGCCAAAACTTCTATCATTTCACACACACAGTGCTATTCACTAAAGCCGTAGCTTCTATTGTTTTGCACACACAGTGCTATTTATTAATTATAATCGCACACTTAGTGCCTCAATTCATAGCCGAAGCTTAAATGACATCGCACACTTAGTGTATTAATACAAACCTGAACTCAATTCGGTATCGCACACATAACGCCAATCACAAAGCTGAATCTTCTATTATTTTGCACACACGCGGTGCTAATCTTTTCGATTACATTTCCAAATACGCACTCTTAGTGCAACATAAATCCATTTCTGACATAACATTTATAATTTCATAATTTCATAACCATTTGTTTCACAATATTTAAACATAGCTAAGTACACGTATTATATCCGAACTTACCTCGAACGTCGATATACCGAAACGGTTGATTAATCGAGCACTTTGTCTTTGCCTCGATCTCAATTGGAACCTCTTCTTTCTTGGTCTATACACACTCAAATTCACTCATTCAATTACCTATTCATTCAATTTAGTCCACACACATATTTAGAGCATTTTACAAAATAGACCACACATTTTCACATTTCGACACTTTAGTCCTTATTTCATAAATTCATCAAATACACATAATTTCATATCACCCATGTTTAGTAGAATTCTTACTATACTCATACAAATCCATACTTGTAACACCCCTATCTCGTGCCTGATCACCGAATTAAGGTTAAAGGCGTTACTAGACAGATCGAAAACATTTACAAAACTAATTGTACAACCATTCATCAATATCAATCATAATGTTTGTTAAGTAGGTCATCGAGACTGTAATCATTCTTATAAACCGAATCGAAACTAAATCGAAACACATAAGAAATTTCATAAAAATTTGAAACTTTTCTAACATACAGGGGACACACGGTTGTGGGGGTAGGCCGTGCCTCACCCACGGCTACTGGACACTCCCGTATGTCCTCCACATGGTGGTATACTGCCAAATTCAACACGGTCACCAAGCACGCTCGTGTGCTAAGGCCGTGTACTACTAGATCACATACTGCCATTTCTCACACAACCACCAAGCACACCCGTGTCGAGGCCGTGTGCAATTTAAGCCACATTCTGCCAATTTACCCACGGTCTTAGGCACACCTGTGTGCCTCAACCGTGTGACATTATAGTCCCTTTTACAAGGCCAATATGCCACCCACTTAGGGTCTTCCTACAAGCAATATATATTTAAACATAATATGCATATATGGCAACCAAAACATATCAAATGGTTCACTTTACCCATACATTCAATAGTCAAATCATTCATATCATCTTTCAAAACAATAACACATACATAACCAAAGCAAAACTTCATCATTTAACTCACCATAAACTTGGCTATTTCATAAGCTTCTACCTTACCAAGATATGCATCAAATATCACATTCATTCAAGCATATTACCAAATTAAACTTGTCAAAACACATGGCCATTCTCACTTCATAAACATATACACTTATCTAGCCTATACATGCCATATTTAGCCATATACATTTTCAAAAGGGTACCAAAATAAGTTTTTGTAGTGTGATGATGATCCTTGAAAATCCCGAGCCTTCAGTAGCTTCGACGACCTATAAAATAGAGAAAACACACACAAATAGTAAGCTTTCAGAAAGCTTAGTAAGTCATATACAAATAAACTTGGCATAAGAAGTATATATGCAATTTGATACATTTGCACATCTCTTTCACTTAACAATTTATCATGTATATACTTGACTCATACTTATGACTACTTTGGTCATATTTATCCATTCAAAACTCATTTGAAGCACATAGCTCATTCATAATCTTTTTTATATCACATTCACATTACCCTTTTCAAACATACCTTTCTTCAGATCAAAGTCATATGCATACTTACCTTTCATGCATACTTAATGCACATTCAACGCACCTGAATCGAATATTAATTCACTTAATTGATCATAGCTCGGATATACCATTCGTATTGCAGACTTGCCCGTTGAACCCTTAGGAACCTAATAGGATACTCAAAAAGCTCGGAATAGTAGTACAACGCCAACGTCCCAGACGTGGTCTTATATGCACTCGTATATCGATGCCACTGTCCTAGACAGGGTCTTCCATGTACAGATCATAACGATGGCAACGTCCCAGACGTGGTCTTACACAAGTCAATATGATGCCGGTGTCCCAGACATGGTCTTACTCATAAAGTTCATATTGATGCCTACGTCCCAGACGAGGTCTTTTACATAGAATTCATTTTGATGCCTACGTCCCAGACGAGGTCTTACAGAAATTTTAAATCAAGCCAACATCCCAGACGTGGACTTACATGATAAAACAGAACAGATACCTATGTCATAACATGGCTAATCCTATCTATTCCTAGGTTCATACGGGACTTCTTGGATTATCACTATATCAAACTTATTTCAGAATTCACACACTTAGCATCTCATACTCACTCATTTTCATCGATAGACATATGAATACATATATTCAATTCAATACAGATGAGTTTATTTGCATAGTGACTTACCTCGGGTTCGGTTTAACGAATCGAAAATGGCTACAATGTTTCTTTCGCTTTCCCGCGATCTAAGTCTGTTTTCCTTGATTCTTGATCTAAACATATTCAGAATTAACTCTTTTATTCACCATTCCATTCAATTCAATCCATAGACACACATTTAGGGCCATTTGCAAATTAACCCTCATATTTGCACACTTTAACAATTTAATCCATTTTTCATAAAACATCAAATTCACAAAATCCACACACACACATGCTTGGCCGAACCTCTTTAGGGACTATACAAGTCCAAATATTTCATCAAATTTGCAATTTTATCCTTCAAGTTACCATTTTCTCAATTTAGCCCTATTTAGCTAAATTAATCAAAACTTCAAGAACAAAACATGTTTATCTAACTCAAATCTTTCCTGTTTCATTCTCAAACATCACAAAGCTTGTAAAACCATCAATGGCATATTTCACATACATCATCAATAAACAAAATCAAGGCATGGGTTTGTAGCTCTCAAAGCAATGATTGTAGAAACATAGAAATTATCAAAAACAAATCGAAAACTAACCTTGAATTAGACCAAAACTAGGGCCGAACCCTTGCCTATGTTTTTCTTTTTCTTTCTTTACTATTTTCGACTAACCAAAGATGATAATGTGGCCATTTTCATGTTTTTATTAAACATATTGTCATTTAATCTTAAAGACATTTTTAACCTTTAAAACAAATATATTAAAACATATAATTCAAGGTCATTTATGACCTTAGCCATCCACTAACCACTTATTGGCATATTTACCTATTAAGGCCACAATATTTAAAAGCCACATCACTTAAGTACTTTAACAATTAACAACCAACCTTCACATTTAATGCAATTCAATCCTCTGCTCAAATTAAACATTCAAACGGACTAATTAGCTTACAAAATTTAAACACATGCTTAGTCACATATCAACGGCATCAAAAATAATATTAAAATATTATACAGACTCAGACTTGTGGTCTTGAAACCACTATTTCGACTAGGGTATAAACCAGACTGTTGCAATTCTCCCCCCTTAGGGATTTTCGTCCCCGAAAATCTTACCGTTAAACATATTCGGATGCTGCTGTCTCATTGAATCTTTAGGCTCTCACGTAGCCTCCGCCTCTTCTAATCTGTGTCAATTCCACAATACTTTCACTAATGGAATTTTCTTGTTTTTAACTCTTTTACTTCACGAGCTAAGATACGGATCGATTTCTCTTCGTATGTCATTTCAGATCAAATTTCAATTTCAAATGGGGCAATCACATTGACGGATCAGACCGATATCTACGGAGCATCGAAACATGAAATACATTGTGAATCTTTTCTAGTTCAGAAGGTAACTTCAATCTATATGCAATAGCCCAACACGTTCAATGATCTCATACGGTCCGATGAATCTCAGACTTAACTTGCCTTTACGTCCGAATTGAAGCACTTTCTTCCACGGAGACACTTTCAGAAATACTTTGTCGCCGATCTCAAACTCCATATCTTTTCGTTTTAAGTTTGCATAGGACTTCTGACGATCAGATGCTACTTTCAAACAATCACGAATCAGTTTCACTTTCTGTTTGATATATTTTATCAAATCAATCCCATGTAACTTATTCTCACTGAGTTCAGTCCAATAGAGAGGTGTATGACACTTACGTCCATACAAAGCTTCATATGGTGCCATTTTGATGCTAGACTGAAGACTATTGTTATACGCAAATTCAATCAACGGCAGGTATTGTTCCCACGAACCATTAAACTCTAATATACATCATCTCAACATATCCTCTAAAATCTGAATAACTCGCTCGGATTGACCATCCGTCTACGGATGAAAAGCTGTGCTGAAATGCAATTTTATACCCAAAGCTTCTTGCAATTTCTTCCAGAACCACGATGTGAATCTCGGATCCCTATCTGACACAATAGATAGTGTCACCCCGTGCAATCTCACAGTTTCAGAAATATAAAGCTCGGCTAATCTCTCGAGTGAAAAGTCAGATCTTATCGAAATAAAATTGGCAGGTTTTGTCGTTCGGTCAACTATGACCCAAATCGCATCTTTCTTTCTCGGAGTCAGAGGCAACCCAGAAACAAAGTCCATAGTTAATCTATCCCATTTCCATTCAGGAATCAGAATCAGCTGTAACAATCCAAATAGAACTTGATGTTCTACTTTCACTTGCTGACAAACTAAGCATTTTGAAACAAATTCAGAAACGTCCCATTTCATACTAGACCACCAGTAGTGTCGTTTCAAATCATGATACAGCTTTGTACTTCTCGGATGGATAGATAGGCGACTATTATGTGCTTCACCCAAAATCAATTGAATCAGCTCCGAATTTCTTGGAACACAGATTCGATCTCAGAATCTCAAACAATCATCTACAACTCAAAATTCAAATTCAGAGTTCAATTCAAACTGAGCTCGTTTCAATAACAATTCATTATCAACCTTCTGAGCATCACATATTTGCTATACAAATAACGGTTTTGCTCTCAATTCAGCTATCACAGGACTATCATCAGACAAATCTAACTGAGCATTCAAAGTACGTAGTGCAAACAATGACTTTCTACTCAACGCATCAGCAACCACGTTTGGTTTACCCGGATGATAATCTATCACAAGCTCGTAATCTTTTAATAGTTCTAACCATCTTCTTTGACGCGGGTTCAAATCTTTCTAGGTCATTAGATATTGCAGACTTTTATGATCTGAAAACACATGACATTTCTCACCATACAAATAATGAAACCAAATTTTAAGTGCAAACACAATCGCAGCTAATTCAAGGTCGTGTGTCAGATAATTCTTTTCATAAGCTACCACTTTGCCTTCTTGCATCAAAACACATCCCAGACCGTTTAATGAAGCATCACTGTATACAACGAATTCCTTACCTAATTCTGGTTGTACTAACACTGGAGCTTTTATTAACAGCCGATCAAAATTTATCTGACATTTATCCGACCATTCAAATCTGATATCTTTCTAAAGTAATCTTGTCAATGGAGTAGCTATTGTTGAAAAACCCTTTACAAATCTATGGTAATAACCAGCTAAACCCAGAAAACTACGAACTTCAGATACATTTCTCGGAGGTTTCTAATTCAAAATAGCAAAAATCTTGCTCGAATCAACACGAATCCTAGAAGCTAACACAATATGCCCTAGAAAATTGACCTCATTTAACTAGAATTCACATTTGCTAAATTTTGTGTACAATTATTTCTCTCGCAGAGTTTGCAACACAATCCTTAAGTGTTCAGCATGCTCATTTTCATTCCGTGAATAGATAAATATATCATCTATGAATAGTACAAAAAATTGATCTAAGTACGGTCTAAAAATTCTGTTCATCAGATCCATAAAAACAGCAGGAGCATTGGCTAGTCCAAATGGCATAACTAAAAACTCATAATGGCCATACCTCGTTTTGAAGGCAGTTTTCAGAATATCTAAATCTTTAACTCGCAATTAGTAGTATCCTGATCTCAAATCAATCTTTGAAAATACAGTAGCTCCTTTTAACTGATCGAATAAGTCATCAATCCTAGGCAACAGATATTTGTTCTTTGTGGTCACCTTATTCAATTGACGGTAATCAATGCACATTCTCATCGTTCCATCTTTCTTTTTCACAAACAGAATAGGAGCACCCCAAGGTAAAAAACTCGATCTAGCAAACCCTCTATCGGTCAATTCTTGTAGCTGTGACTTTAACTCTTTCAACTCTATTGGTGCCATTCTATACGGAGCTATTGAAATAGGTGTCGTACCAGGCAACAATTCAATACCAAATTCAACTTCACGAATCGGAGGTAAACTTTGTAACTCTTCAGGGAACATATCAGAAAAATCACAAACAATGGGTACTGATTCAACTTTCTTCTTGGATACTTTTGAATCAATCACATAAGCAAAATATGATTCATACCCCTTTTTCACATAACTCTGAGCTTTCAAAACGGATATCACAACAGGCAATCCATTCAAATCATCAGACTCAATCTGTATAATCTCATCATTCGGACTTCTTTAATCAATAGATTTTCTTTTATAGTTCACAACGGCATCGTGCATAAATAACCAATTTATTCCCAAAATAATATCAAATTCATCAAATGGAAAAAGCATCAGATCAGCAGGGAAACAAAAATCTCAAAACATTAACGGACACTTTTACCTAAGGGGTTCGATACTTTTATAGTAAACTCAGTAGACTCTACAGGCAAAGTCTTGCTTACTAAATTCATGCATATATATGACTGCGTAGAACTAGGGTCTATCAAAGCAATCACAGTAGTATCGTAAAGAGTAAAAGTACCAGCTATCACATCAGGTGATGAAGCTTCCTCACGGGCTCGGATAGCATACGCTCTGACAGACGCTCTAGCTTCAGATCTGACAACATTGTCTCTCGTAGTTCTCTAACTACCACCAACATTTCTTGTATTCTTTGAATGTCTACCTCGCAGTCCATTATCGATCTCGATTCGAGCAGGTCTCGTTCGACAGGCTCAGGGCAATCACGGATAAAATGATCAAGCGATCCATATCTGAAGCAAGCTCTGTCATTTAATCTACAACTTCCCGGATGTCTTTTTCCACAATGTTTACATTCAGGTCTCTCAGATCGAACATTACCAACACTGGCCACAGAAGTTGCTAGGATTTTGGAACTCATTTGTAATCTATCTCGGGTCCTGTTCAAGTGTCTCACGTTATCCCTTGAACGACTTTGATCATCTCGAAATCTTTTCGGTGCAGACTGAAATGATTTACTCTGAATTCTCTTTTTCATATCACGAGCTTCAGACTCAGCTTTTCTTTTATCCTTCCCGAGTGCCTCGGCTTTGCAAGCTCGGTCAACGAGTACAACGAACTCTTTTATTTCTAAAATACCGACTAGCAGATGAATATCATCATTCAAACCATATTCGAATCTTTTGCACATTATAGCTTCAGATGATACGCATTCACGAGCGTACTGACTCAACCTAACAAATTTCAGTTCATATTTTGTAACGGTCATACGGCCTTGCTTTAGTTCCAGAAATTCTTTTCATTTCTGATCAACGAGTCTCTCACTGATATATTTCTTCCTAAACTCGGTCTGAAAGAAATCCCATGTAACTCATTCTCTCGGAACAACAGAAATTAAAGTTTTCCACCATTGATATGCTGCATCTCGAAGTAACGATACAACACACTTTATGCATTCTTCCAGAGTCAGAGACATCTCATCAAATACTCGGATCGTGTTTTCTAACCAGAACTCAGCCTTTTTAGCATCATTATCCTTAATAGCTCAAAATTTTTTAGCCCCATACTTACGGATCTTGTCAACCGGAGGCTTATTTAACAGATTTGGATACATAACCAGTGGCACAACTGTAGTCTAAGGGGGATTAACCAGGGGCGGATGTTGCGAAATAGTCAGGTTATTCTTTACGAACTGAGTGAGCCACTTACTCATCATCTGGAAGAAAGCTTGTTTAACTTCTTCCTCCGGATCGATCGTAGTTGGTCTCGAATCAGAAGGCTCTGTCCCTTGCGGGAGCAGGCGCATTACTTTTTACGTCGTCAACTACAGCTCTTTTGGGATCCATTGCCATACAGAAATCAAATTTATACGTCAGGATTCATCACACTATCACAGTTCAAACATATGGCATGTATAGCTAGACCCTGACACGCTACGTTAGTCTGAGAACCGACTAAATCGTAGCTCTAATACCAACCAAATGTAACACCCCTATCCCGTGTCTGATCACTGGATTAAGGTTAAAGGCGTTACCAGACAAATCAAAAACATTTATAGAATTAATTGTACAACTATTCATCAATGCCAATCATAATGTCCCTTAAGTAGGCCATCGAGACCTTAATCATACTTATAAACCGAGTCGGGGCTAAACTGAAACACATAAGAAATTTCATAAAAATTTGAAACTTTTCTAACATACAGGGGACACACGGCCGTGGGTGTAGGTCGTGCCTCACCCACGGCTACTGGACACTCCCGTATGTCCTCCCCGTGGTGGTATACTACCAAATTCAACATGGTCCCCAAGCACGCCCGTGTGCTAAGGCCGTGTACTACTAGATCACATACTGCCATTTCTCACACGGCCAACAAGTACACTCGTGTTAAGGCCGTGTGCAATTTAAGCCCCATTCTACAAATTTACCCACGGTCTTAGGCATGCTTGTGTGCCTCAACTGTGTGACATTATAAGCCCTTTTACAAGGCCAATATGCCACCCACTTAGGGTCTTCCTATAAGCAATATATATTTAAACATAACATGCATATATGGCAACCAAAACATATCAAATGGTTCACTTTACCCATGCATTCAATAGCCAAATCATTCATATCATCTTTCAAAACAATAACACATACATAAACAAAGCAAAACTTCATCATTTAACTAACCATAAACTTGGCTATTTCATAAGCATCTACCTTACCAAGATATGTATCATATATCACATTAATTCAAGCATATTACCAAATTAAACTTGCCAAAACACATGGCCATGCTCACTTCATAAACATATACACTTATCTAGCCTATACATGCCACATTTAGCCATATACATTTTCAAAAGGGTACCAAAATAAGTTTTTGTAGTGTGATGATGATCCTTGGCAATCCTGAGCCTTCAGCAGCTTCGACGACCTATAAAATAGAGAAAACACACACACAGAGTAAGCTTTCAGAAAGCTTAGTAAGTCATATACAAATAAACTTGGCATAAGAAGTATATATGCAATTTGATACATTTGCACATCTCTTTCTCTTAACAATTTATCATGTCTATACTTGTATCATACTTATGACTACATTGGTCATATTTATCCATTCAAAACTCATTTGAAGCACATAGCTCATTCATAGTCTTTCTTGCATCTCATTCACATTACCCTTTCCAAACATACCTTTCTCCAGATCAAAGTCATATGCATACTTACCTTTCATGCATACTTAATGCACATTCAACGTACCTGAATCGGATATTCATTCACTTAATTGATCATAGCTCAGATATACCATTCGCATTGCAGACTTTCCCGTTGAACCCTTAGGAACCTAATAGGATACTGAGAAAGCTCAGAATAGTAGTACAACACCAACGTCCCAGACGAGGTCTTACATGCACTCGTATATCAATGTCACTGTCCTAGACAGGGTCTTACACGTACAGATCATAATGATGCCAACGTCCCAAACGTGGTCTTACACGAGTCAATATAATACCGATGTCCCAGACATGGTCTTACTCATAAAGATCATACTGATGCCTACGTCCCAGACGAGGTCTTTTACATAGAATTCATTTTGATGCCTACGTCCCAGACGAGGTCTTACACAAATTTTAAATCAACTTCAACATCCCGGACGTGGACTTACATGATAAAACAGAACAGATACCTATGTCATAACATGGCTAATCCTATCTTTTCCTAGGTTCATACAAGACTTATCGGCTTTATCACTATATCGAACTTATTTCAGAATTCACACACTTAACATCTCATACTCATTCATTTTCATCGATAGATATATGAATACATATATTCAATTCAATACAGATGAGTTTATTTGCATAGTGACTTACCTCGGGTTCAGTTTAACGAAACAAAAATAGCTACTCTGTTACTTTCGCATTCCTGCGATCTAAGTCCGTTTTCCTCGGTTTTGATCTAAACATATTCAGAATTAACTCTTTTATTCACCATTCCATTCAATTCAATCCATAGACATACATTTACGTCTATTTGGAAATTAACCCTCATATTTGCACACTTTAACAATTTAGTCCATTTTTCATAAAACATCAAATTCACAAAATCCACACACACTCATGCTTGGTCGAACCTCTTTAGGGACTATACAAGCCAAATATTTCATCAAATTTGCAATTTAGTCCTTTAATTTAACATTTTCTCAATTTAGCCCTATTTAGCTAAATTCATCAAAACTTCAAGAACAAAACATGTTTGTCTAACTCAAATATTTCCTTTTTCATTCTTAAACATCACAAAGCTTGTAAAACGATCAATGGCATATTTCACATATATCATCAATACACAAAATCAAGGCATGGGTTTTGTAGCTCTCAAGGCAATCATTGCAGAAACGTAGAAATTGTCAAAACGATCAAAAACTAACCTTGAATTAGACCAAAACTATGGCTGAACCCTTGCTTATGTTTTTCTTTTTCTTTCTTTGTTATTTTCGGCTAACCAAAGATGATAATGTGGCCATTTTCATGTTTTTATTAAACGTATAGTCATTTAATCTTAAAGACATTTTTAACCTTTAAAACAAATATATTAAAACATATAATTCAAGGTCATTTATGACCTTAGCTATCCACTAACCACTTATTGGCATATTTACCTATTAAGGCCACAATATTTAAAAGCCACATCACTTAAGTACTTTAACAATTAACAAGCAACTTTCACATTTAATGCAATTCAATCCTTTGCTCAAATTAAACATTCAAACAGACTAATTAGCTTATGAAATTTAAACACCTGCTTAGTCACATATCAACGGCATAGAAAATAATATTAAAATATTATACATACTCGAATTTGTAGTCCCAAAACCACTGTTTTGACTAGGGTATAAACCGGACTGTTACAATACTTTTCATCTATTTCACATTGTAGTCCCTAAATTTCTTATTTTTTCAATTAAGCCCAAAATACTCAATTTCACTAAAAATCCCAATACAAACTATCTTAGCTCAACACCAAGTTTTCATATTTTACTATCAACTAACACATAGCTCAAGTATTCATCAATGACTCATTACAAAAACATAATCAATTCATGAAATTACAACATGGGTTAGCTAGAGCACGAAGCAACGATTACGAAAACATAGAAATTATCAAAAACTGAGCTCAAAACTTACCTTGATTGAGCTAAAATGTGTGCTGAATATTTGAAAGCTTAAGGACCCTTGTTGCTTCTTCAACATTCGGTGAAAGAAGATGAACACCCCCCACTATCTCTTAATTTGTTTTTATTATAACCTTACTATATAATATAAAATAATATACATTTCTTTTCTTTTCTTTTTTTTAACATATAAAAACATATACGTTATCATTTAATGCTGCCCATTATACTCAACTATGGCCAAATTGCATCATAAGTCCTTCTCATTATAAAGATAACAACAATTAAACACTTAACACTTAGCACACAACATTTTAGATTTTACGCGATTAAGTCCTTTCTCTAATTCGACACACAGTCGATAAAATTATCACACAGAATTTTCATACAGGCTATATCACTTATAATCAACACCAAAATAACATTAAAATATTATTCTGACCTCAAATTTGTGGTCTCGATACCACTATTCTGACTAGGGTCTAAACCAGGCTGTTACATACCATGCTATCAAATCAGGTAGAACTGTTAAATAAAAAGATTGATAGTTTGTGTGGTTCTTCACAGGTACACCCAGTGATGCAGTGCGATACATACAGAGGAGGGACAAACACTATAGACTACCCACCCTACAACCCTGGCATAGAATACAAACAGATGAACTATATGGGTAATAATTCTAGACCCCAAAATAACTCTTATAGTAGCACTTACAATCCAGATTGGAAGAACCATCCAAACCTTTCATGGGGTGGCAAAGGAAATCAGAGACAACAACCCCTCCCAAGCTTTCAACAGCAACCCTACCCACAAGAGAAAAAGCCAAACCTTGAGGAGATGCTAACAAAATTTATCGCGGTGTCAGAAACTCGTTTCCAAATCACTGAAACAACACTAAAAAATTAGCAAGCATCGTTTCAAGGGATCGAGAACCAATTAGGACAACTCGCTAAGCTCATACCTGAACGGGCACAAGGCAGCTTGCCAAGGAACACTGAAACTAACCCAAATGAGCAACTTCATGCCGTTACTGCTCACGATAGTGAAGTGTCAAATGAGCTAAAACTAAGGCAAAAGAATGTTGTAGAGGAAGGTAAGGTTGAGGTAAGCCATAATCTACCAAAACTGATAATTACAGAGTACCAACCTCGTGTGCCATACCCCAAAGCGATGAAGAAAGACAACACATATGAATAATTCGGTAAGTTTCTTAAACTTCTAAAGAAATTACATATTAACTTACCGTTTCTTGAAGCTCTTTCGCAGATGCCAGATTCAAAGAAATTTTTAAAAGAGCTTTTGACAAACAAATGGACGTTAGACGAGGCGTCGAATGTGGAGCTAAATGCAAAATGCTCAGCAATTCTACAAAAAAAACTACCACAAAAGTTAAAAGATCCAGGGAGTTTTACATTCCATGCTTAATTGGCAGTTTAACTGTTGATAATGCTTTAGCTGACTTAGGGGCAAGCATAAATGTTATGCCTTATAAAATGTTTAAACAGCTAGGTCTAGAGAAACCCAAACAAACTAGGATGAGCATTCAATTAGCTGATAAAACTATTAGAATTCCTAGGGGTATAATTGAATATGTACTCGTGAAAATTGATAAATTTATATTCCCAGTAGACTTTGTCATTTTAGACATGGATGAGGACAATAATATTCCTTTAATTTTAGGAAGACCCTTTTTAGCAACTGCTAGAACTAAAATTGGTATTGGTACAGGAGAACTTATACTTCGTGAAGGTGAAGAGACAATCACTCTTCAAGCTCTTGACTCGGCCAGGACATTAAGTAATAAAGGTGAGAACATAAATTCTATTAATGACCATTCGGTTAAACCTTCTTTTTAGGAAGCACCACGGAACTACACAACTGAGCCAGATCCTAGACCTCATGCCAACAAGAAAATAACTCATGAGGAACGGAGGCTTCAGATCGATGAACTAGACGAGTGGAAGACGCATTTCAAAGAGAAACTAGGAACACACGGAGCAAAACTGAGACAACACCATAAGCCAAAGCAATTTAAGATTGAAGATCAGGTATTGTTGGATACAAAAGACCCTCGAATTGCCACTTCAAACATTGATACAAAATAAGAGACCCCTCTCACGATACTCAACATTTTTCCATACGGAATAGTCGAGGTAACTCACTCTAATCTCGGTATTTTCAAGGTAAATATCACTCAACTCAAACCATAAAATGTTAATAGAATTGATAATGAGAAAGACGAGCCTCGACTCTACGAATCATAGTGAAAACATGAATGAAAGGTAATTCGAGCTTAAGACTTTAACGAGCACTTCTCGGGAGGCAACCTGGGCACTAACCCTACTAATTAGTTTAGTTTATTTCTTTTCATGTTTAAGCGCAGGTTTTCCATACCCATACGGCCTTACACACTGCCGTGGCTGTGGTCGTGTGGGCACCACAGGTAAGTACATGGGCGTGGCCATAACCATGTGGCAATAGGACAAAAGTTTCCCCAAACACGGGCTACGATAAAATGCCACCGCCGTGCGATGTAGCCGTGGTCGACACTAATTAAACCATACAGGCGTAGAAACCTTCACATAGGCATGGGAGAAATGAACGAGCCATCACACGACCGTTTGGTACGGCCATGCGACCTCACATGCCCATGACATATGGGCGTGGGGATGTACCAGATCTTAGATTTCTATTAAAACCCCCCTCTTCTCACTTACTTCCCAATTTCTTCTTCTTCCATACCCCTTGAAGCTTTCCCGTTTCATTTTCCTTCACTTGCCCTTCCCCTCACTCTTTATCAACACCATCGCCACCATGTCAAAAAAGCAAAAGGATCCGAGCATAGTTTCCCTGTGCGAGACCGATCTACATAAGTTCATGCTGGCCGTTTCATTAATTCAACAGGACAAGGACCTTTGAGTCTATTTACTTTTTCTTTTTCTTTTCTCTTCTCCTTTATTTTCCTTCTCTTTATCTCTCTTGTGCTAAATCTATATTATTATATTTTGATTTTGTTTATTTAGGTTCTTCAGGCTGCTTGGTAATCACAACACCACAACCCAAATAACCACCACCACCAACGCCTCCTCCTCCAACTCGGCCCGAATTTCCCCTGTTTCTTTTCTTTGACTCCACCCAAACTTTAGGAAGTTTCACTTCTCTCCCCACCCTATGATTTTCTTACTATATTGTGAATATCTATCTTTGTATATTGAGGGTAATTTACATCTTAGGTGTGGGGGTGACTTTTAAAATTTCCTAACTTTTTACATTATTCTCAAATCCCTGAATGATATCTTGTCTTAAGTAATTTTCTCATATTACTAATTAGAATGAAACTTATGTTGATTTATGATTTTTATTGATATGTTTTGGATTAAGTCATAATTAATTGTGTATTGATGGTTTAAACTTTAAGATATTAGAGAATCAGGCATGATAAGTCTATTTTCAAAATTAAAAATTGGCTGGGTTGTTAACCTAAATTTATATATTACTTTGAAATTTGAAATTTGCAAGGTTGACATCTAAAGCCATAATTTTTATGAGATTTTGAGCCTTCAGAGCAAATATTTTTTCGTGCTCACTTTATTGATTATGAGTGTGTCAACATTGATTCGTTATTCTAGAACTTGCTTCGATTATACAGGTCGAGACCACACCTTTGATTTGATATACTGAGATGATAAAGGCACCTAGGTTTTAACCACTTACTCTACAAAAGCCTACCTTCATAATTAACCCCTAATGAACCCCTTTGATCCTAATAAACCATTTCTTTGACTTAACCATTAATATTAACCCAAAACCAAGTTTTTTTTTACTTCTCCCACTTTGACTTCCCTTATGTCGAGATTTGATTTTATCAGTTGCCTAATTATAGTAGTTGAATTCATCCTTTATTATGCGCTTATTCTTAAAAAAAATGTTAGAAAATTTATTCATCATTAGTTATATGTTCTATGAGCTTAAACAGTTAAATTCACATCTTTAGAAGAAGCTCGTGTTATTGATGTAATTATTCATTATCATTCATTATTTCTAGTTAGGTAATTTGTCAATTCAATATGGATTCTAACCTTCTAATTCAGCCTATATCCACACCTTTAACCCAAGCCCCATTACAACCCTTTAAAGACCTTTTGATCCGTGTATCATCTCATTTTATAGTGGTGGAGATTTGACTTTCAAGCAAACCTATGGGATTAACTTTTCATATTTGACTTGTGAGTGCTTATCTTGTACCTTAAACACTTTGAGTGGTTTGAGTGAATCCTTAGTGAGGATGTCAATCATTTTCGGTTTTGGATCAAAGGTAATTATTTAGATAAGGGGAAACACCTATATTTTTTGTGCTGAAAAAATATATGACTTTGATTGTTTGAATCTTTAGGGCTCTTTGAGTTAAATTATCCATGTATACATTATCTATGAATTATGATGAAACATTGTTGATGAGGATTATGAATTGAAGGAAGTTAATTTTAATTGTGAGTTGAGAATTTTGCTTGAGGACAATCAAAAGCTTAAATGTGGGGGTATTTGATAAACCGTAATTTACACATATTTTAACCCCATGCTTGGCTTAATTTTGGATGAATATTCATTAGATTTGATGAATTCGATGCTCCTAATCTCTTAATTTCATGTTTTATACTCATGAGAGCTTAGGGAGTCAAAAAGAATGACAATGGGCCAAAAAGGGACAAAATAGGCTTACATTAGAAATCACACGGCCTGGACTATCGACCACGGGCAGATCACATGGCCATGTGTGGCGAGCAGATTCAACCACGGTCGAAGGAGTCCACCACGGGCCTATCCCTGTCACAGCAAAGAAGAGTTTGATTCAGAATAAGCTACTTGTGGGCCAATAGAGGTGTTCCAAAGCCTATATAAACACCCTTGGAGACAACTTAAAAAGGGAAGGTTGACAGGACGTCGAATAAACGCTGAGTAGAAGGAGAAAATACTCTAAGACAGCCTTCAGGAGCAACTTAGAAGAAGGATCTCCATCGGGACTGAAGATCTCCCATCAAATTCTTTAAAAGTTATTAGGTTTTCTTATGTTTTGTTGTTTTTCCTCTTTTATGATGTTTTCCACTTATAGTATGAACTAAATCCCTTAGATACATAAGGGAATGAAACCTAAGACAGATCTTATTATTATTTGATTTATGAGGTAAATACTTGTGCTTATTCTTAATTGTGAGTTTTATTCTTATTTTGATAATTCAGGTTATTGATTCAAGTCGAATGTGCTTATTCAGTGGAGCAAAAGTCCCTGTTTAAGAGTAGATCAACACAATTAAGCGGAGTTGATTGCAACCCTAGAAATAGGGTGACGAAAATCTATCGGGTTAGGGTCAAACCAACTATGGGAATCCATAGATCAAATTAATGCGACAATAAGGGTTTTAATTAGAAAGAGATTTCAATTAATCAACCTAGAGTCAGTTGTTTGTAGCCTCAAAAGACGTATTAATATAATTCAGGGATTTCTACGGATTAAGTCAAGTGAATAAATCATATGAATCAAAAGTAATAAGTGAAGTTTAGGTGGATTCTTCCTTACGTGTCGTCCATTTCATATAAGTTGTCCAAATTATTTTCCCAGTTTACTCCCTATCAAGTTCATAAGTTAGTTAAATTAGTTAGTTAAATTTTAGGTTAAAAAATAAATCCCCTTTAATTGTTAGGCTAGATAATAAAAAGATAGTTATTACTAAGTACTCTTGGTCCTTGAGGATACGATATTCTAGACTCACCACAGCTATACTACTGTTCGATAGGTGCACTTGCCTTTGTCGAAATAATAGTTAGTTTCGAGCTCCATCACAAACACACACAAAGTAAGCTTTCAAAAGCTTAGTAAGCCACATACAAATAAACTTAACATATAACATACATAATCATATCAAATACAAGATCTTTAATATTTCTCAATGGAAAATCCATAATTCTTCTTTGGTTCATTTGTTTAGACATTGCCTGTCAATAATTCATTTCTCAAAGTATCTCTTTTGCTCATACCACAATCATGCATATATCACATTTTATTCATTGAATCCATGCACATATTTCTGTTTTGCAATTTCACAAATACTTACCTTTCATGCTTAAACAAAGCATACACCTCAAATGTACCTGAAAGGTTACACATTTCTCATAGTATTTCCTTTCTCGGAATTTCCGTTGAACCATTAGGAATCGAATAGGATACTCAGATACTCGTACAATGCCAATGTCCCAGACGTGGTCATAAATGTAATCAAATATCGATGCCACTGCCCTAGACAGGGTCTTACACGAATCAAATACGATGCCAATGTCCCAGACATGGTCTTACATGTAAATCTCAAATCGATGCCAACGTCCTAGACGTGGTCTTGCACGAAATTCTCAGATCAACGCCAACGTCCCGGACATGGTCTTACATGATATCACATAACAAAATTCCTATGTCATGACATATGAATCCTATCTATTCCCAAGGTTCGTACGGGACTTTTCGAACCTTGATATATTGTCGATACTTTCTCAGATTTCACACGTATATCATCCAAAGCCATTCATCACAATTCAATATTATATGAACAGGAATAATTAAACTTAAATACAGTTATTTGTATATTGACTTACCTCATATTCGGAATAAATAGACGGATTCGACTACTCGATCACTTTCGACTTTCAACGGTCTAAGTCCGTTTTCTTTGGTTCTTGATCTATACAATTCAAATTTTACTCATTTATTCACCAAATCATTCAATTCAATCCAAAAACACACATTTAAGGCAATTTAAAAATTAGCCCTTACATTATCACATTTTGGCATTTATGTCCTTATTGTACAAAATCACAAAATACACAAAATTTCCTTGTCCCCATGCTTAGCCGAATTTTCACATGCTTCATGTAAGTCCACACATTTCATTTATTTCACATTTTAGTCCCTTAAAATATTACTTTCACAATTTAGTCCAAATTATTCAAATTCACCAAAAATCCAAAGGAAAAACATATTAATCTAACACATATATTTCATATTTCATCAACTAACATCATAAAACTCAAGTATTCATCAATGGCACATTTCGAATTCTTCATCAAACTCCAAAATTAAGGCATGGGTTTTGTAGTATTCAAAGCAACGATTACAAAAACGAAGAAATTATCAAAAACCGAACAACTAACATACCTTAATCAAGACTTGTAATGGTCGAATATCATGGAAGCTTAAAACCTCCTTTTCTTTTCTTATTTTCGGTGGTAGATGGACATAAATGATGATAAAAATGTTTTATTTTATGTTTTAATTAACCTATTACCACATTTACTATTTTAACCTTTTTAATTTACATTAAGATCTTACTAACATATGTCCATCTTTGTCATTTAAAACATTCAAGGGTTAAATAACCACATAAGGACCTCATCTCTATAAAGACACATCAATTATGCACTTAATAAATTAGAAGGCCACTTTTACATTTTCTGCTATTAAGTCCTTTTTTTCTAATTAAGCACACAATCAATAAAATTAATTCACGAAACATTCACACATGCTTAATCACATATGGTAAACACAGAAAATAATATTAAAATATTTTTTTGACTCAAATTTGTGGTCCCGAAACCACTATTCTGACTAGGGTCTAAACTGGACTGTTAAAATTCTCCCCCTTAGGGATTTTCGTCCCCGAAAATCTTAACGTTAAACAGATTCGAATATTATTGTCTCATAGTATCTTCGGGCTCCCACGTAGCCTCTTCCACTCGATGTTGATGCCATAAGACTTTCACTAATGAGATTTTCTTATTTCTTAATTCTTTTACCTCGCGATCTAAAATCCAGATCAGTTCTTCCTCGTAAGTCTTATCGGATTGAATTTCAATCTCATACAGAGAAATCATATGTAATGTGTCAGATATGTATCGTCTAAGCATTGACACATGAAACACATTATGAATCTTTTCTAGCTCCGGTGGTAGTAATAATCTGTATGCAGCAGGTCCAATACGCTCAATAATTTTATACGGCACGATGAACCTCTGACTCAATTTGCCTTTTCTGCCAAAACGAAGTATTTTCTTCCATGAAGATACTTTCAAGAACACTTTCTCACCAACCTCAAACTCGATATCCTTTCATTTCAAGTCTGCATAAGATTTCTGACGATCTAATGCGGCTTTCAAACTATCACGAATCACTTTCACTTTATGTTCTGTTTCTTTGATCAAATCGACCCCGTGTATCTTATTTTCACTTAGCTCAGTCCAATACAAAGATGTTCTACATTTGCTCCATACAAAGCCTTATAAGGTGCCATTTTGATTCTCGACTGAAAACTGTTATTATACACAAACTCAATCAATGGAAAATATTGTTACCACGTAGCATCAAACTCAAGAATGCAACATCTCAACATATCCTCGAGAATGTGAATAATCCGCTCAAATTAACCATCCGTCTGTGGATGAAAAGCTATACTAAAATGCAATTTAGTACCTAAGGCCTCTTGTACTTTCTTCCAAAATCGTGAAGAAAACCTCGGATCTTTGTCAAACACAATAGATAGTGGCAGCCTGTGCAATCTTACAACATCAGAAATATAAAGCTCAGCTAACTTATAAAGTGATTAATCAGATCGTCCTGGAATAAAATAGGCTAATTTTTTCAATCTGTCAACTACAACCTAAATTGCATTTTTCTTTCCTGGAGTCAAAGGCAACCCTGAAACAAAATCCATCGTCAATCTATCCCATTTCCACTCGGGAATCATAATCGGTTGTAACAAACCGAATGGCACTTGATGTTCAACTTTAACTTGCTAACAAACTAAACATTTCGATACAAAATCTGAGATATCTCGTTTTATACCAGGCCACCAATAAAGTCATTTCAAATCATGGTACATCTTTGTACTTCTCGGATGAACAGATAGGCGACTGCTATGTGCTTCTTTCAATATCAACTGAATTAGCTCTGGATTCCTCAGAACACATATCTGATTTTGAAATCTCAAACAATCATCATCATCAACTCGAAATTCTGAGTCAGAATTCAAATTACACTGAGCTCATTTCGTTAACATTTCATTATCAACTTTCTGAGCATCACATATTTGCTGTAAGAACAATGGTTTCACTTTCAATTCAGCCAAAACTGAACCATCATCTGACAAGTCTAAGTGAGAATTCATCTCACGTATTGCAAACAGTAATTTTCGACTCAATGCATCAACAACAACATTTGCCTTACCCGAATGATAAACTATCACAAGCTCATAGTCTTTCAACAGTTTTAATCATCTTCTCTGTCGTAGATTCAGGTCTTTCTGAGTCATCAAATATTTTAGACTTTTATGATCCAAAAACACATGACATTTTTACCAAAGAGATAGTGGCGCCAAATCTTTAATGCAAACACAATCGTAGCTAGTTTAAGATCGTGTGTCGGGTAATTCTTTTCATGCGGTTTCAATTGTCTTAAGGCATAAGCTATGACTTTGCCTTCCTGCATCAAAACACATCCCATACCATTTAATGAAGCATCACTATAAATCACAAACTCTTTACTCGATTCTAGCTGTACTAATACTAGAGCTTTAGTCAAAAGGGCTTTCAACTGATCAAAGTTTTTCTGACATTTATCGGACTATTCAAATTTCACATCTGTCTGAAGTAGTCTAGTCAATGGAGTAGCAATCATCGAAAAGTCTTTTATGAACCTTCATTAATAACAGGCAAGTCCTAGAAAACTATGAACTTCAAACACGTTTTTCAGAGGCTTCCATTCCAAAATAGCATAAATCTTACTCAGATCAATTTGTATACCAGATGCTGGCACAATATGTCCCAAAAAACCAACTTCACTCAACCAGAACTCATATTTACTAAACTTTGCATGCAATTGCTTATCTCGCAGAGTTTGTAGCACATTTTTTAGATGTTCAGCATGCTCAATTTCATCACGTGAATAAATCAAAATGTCATCAATGAATACTACAACAAATCAATCTAAATACGGTCTAAAAATTCTATTTATCAAATCCATAAAAATAGCAGGAGCATTCGTTAGTCAAAAAGGCATAACTAAAAACTCATAATGCCCGTACCTTGTTCTGAAATTAGTTTTTGAAATATCTAAATCTTTTACTTGTAACTGATATTACCTCGATCTCAGATCTATCTTAGAAAACATGGTGGCTCCTTTTAACTGATCAAACAAATCATCAATTCTGGGCAGAGGATATTTGTTCTTTATAGTCACTTTGTTCAATTGACGGTAATCAATGCACATTCTCATTGTGCCATCTTTCTTTTTCACAAATAGAATGAGAGCACCCCAATGGGAGAAACTCGGTCGTGTAAATCCTTTATCGGTCAACTCTTGCAACTGTGACTTTAATTCTTTCAATTCTGTTAGTGCCATTCTATACGGAGCTATCGAGATAGGTGTCATTCCCAGCAATAAATCAATAACAAATTCAACTTTGCATATCAGAGGTAATCTCGGTAGTTCTTCAGGAAACACGTCAAAAAATTCACAGACAACTGGTACTGATTCAACTTTCTTTTCAGTCACTCTCGAATCAATCACATAGGAAAAATAAGATTCGTAACATTTTTTCACATAACTCTGAGCTTTTATCACTGATATCACAACCGAAAATCCATTCAAATCATTTGATTCAATTCAAATTATTTCATCATTCTGACATCTCAAATCAATGGTCTTTCTTTTGTAGCTCACAACAGCGTCATGCAATGTTAACCAATCCACACCCAAAATTATATCAAATTCATAAAAAGGCAATAGCATCAGATTAGCCAGAAAGCAAACATCTCAGAACATCAACAGATAATTCTTGCATTCTTTGTCAACCAAGACACTTTTACCTAAGGGGTTCGATACTCTAATAACAAATTTAGTAGACTCTATAGGCAAAGTCTTACTTGATACTAAGTTCATGCATACAAATGAATGAGTAGACCCTGGATCTATCAATGCAATCACAGAAGTATCATAGAGAGTAAATGTACCCATGATAACATTTGGAGACGAAGCTTCCTCACGGGCTTGAATGGCATAAGCCCTTGTAATAGCTCGATTTTGACCCTAGTCGGAATAGTGGTTTCGAGACCACAAATTTGAGGTCAGAGAAATAATTTAAAATTTTTACTGATGTTTATAATGTGTGATTGAGCCTGTGTGAAAGTTTCGTGTGAAAATTTTATCGACCGTGTGTCAAATTGTGAGAAATGACTAAATCGCGTAAATTGTAAAAGTTGTGTGCTGATTGTTAAAGTGCTAAATTGTCATGGATTTTTAAAATGAGGGGTCCTTATGTTGTAAATGGACTATTAATAGTGAATATGGACATAAATGGGTATATATTAGGAGAATTTATAATGTTTTAATGAAGGGAAAATTGGTAAACTTTGTTTTAATGTTAATATAATAAAATAAAACATAAAATTTTGCCCATTATGTTCATCCATCCACCGAAATTGAAGAGGAAAAGAAAGAGTTAGGGCCTAAAATATTCGACCATTTTTGTTTTTAATCAAGGTATGTGTTTTGATCGATTTTTGATAATTTTTACGTTTTTGTGATCGTTGCTTTGTGCTCTAGCTAGCCCATGCTTAAATTTTAGAAATTAATGGTGATTTTGAGATATACCATTGATGAATGCTTGAGCTATGTGTTAGCTGATAGTGAAATATGGAAGATATGTGAAGGATGAACATGTTTTGTCTTTGAAGTTTTAGTGAAATTGAGTAATTTGAGCTTCATTGAGAAAAATGTAAATTGGAGGACAAAAATGTAAAATAAATAAAATGTGTGGGCTTGTATTAGCATGAGGAGAATTTGGCTAAGCTTGTGTGAGTAAAAATTTGTTATATTTTTTGAATTAGGGACTAAAGTGTCGAAATGTAAAAATGTGAGGGCTATTTTACAAAATACCCTAAATATGTGTGCGGACTAAATTGAATGAATTGGTGATTGAACGAGTTGAATTTGAATGTGTATAGATCAAGAAAGAAGAAGTTCGGATCGAGATCAAGGCAAAGACAAAGTGCTCGGTTAATTGACTGTTTCGTTATTTTGACGTCTGAGGTAAGTTCGGATATAATACTAGTTGTAATCTATATTTATGTGATGTGAATTGAATGAATATATATATATATAACTATGAGATTAGAAATGCTATGTGCGGAATTGAATAAAAGGCACTGAGTGTGCAAAATTAGAGACTGGATAGAGATGATTAGCACTGTGTGTGCGAGACGATAGAAGCTTTGGCTTATTAAATTGGCACTGTGTGTGCGATACCGATATAAGTTTAGTTTAACAAATTGGCACTAACTGTGCGGTGATGATTATGTTTCGATTATGAAATTGGCACTAAGTGTGCGAATAAATCAAAGAGATAGCAAAGGTTGAACGAGAGGTAATATCGAGCAATTGGGTAGCATGAATGGTGAGTAACTATGTGTTGATCAAGGTATGTTTGAACCTATATGGTTGATGATAGCTTTAAGAGTTAAATGAATAGATACTTGAGCATATGGTTGAGATTGATGATGAACCTAGTTGTGCATTTACCTAAGTGATGGTTTAATTATATGTTGATGTGGTATTATTGAGTTATATGTATTGTATTTTAAACTTACCAAGCTTTGAAAGCTTACTGTGTGATTTGTTTCTCTATTTTACAGTGTCAATAAAGCTAGCTCTGATCCGGGGATCGTCATCATCTCTATCACACTATCGGTAATCTATTTTGGTACATTTGAAGATGTGTGTATTTGAATATGACATGTATAGGCTAGTTGTTTTGGAACATATTTGAGATGTGTAAATAGCCATGTGATGTGGCTAGATATATGTTGGCTATATGTAGGAGTGAATTTGGTATGTGATGCATATTATGGTATGGCTTGATGGTAATGAAAATTTCTTATGAATGGTAAGCTTAATGATGGATTGATGCTAGTGTGATCTAGTGATATTGGGGATGAATCATACTTGATAATGTATGTGTTTTAGTTGTACAATTTGGTATATAAGTTGACATGATTAGAAATGAGATTGGGTGGGATAATATGCTAATCATTTGAGATGTATTTGGTTGCCAAATTGTGTGTGGGAAAATGCTTGATTGTGCTTATAGGGATGACCCTTGTGTTGATGGGAAATTGGTCTTGCAAATGGCCTATTTTTGATACACGGCCAAGGGACACGGGCATGTGTGTCTGCCATGTGGCTCAAGAACCACTTTGAAGTGTGCCTGGGTAGCTTAGACGGCCGTGGTACACTAACGTGCCTGGTGGCCGTGTGACCAAGTTAGTAGCTGGCTTAATTTCACATGGCCATGGCATACTAGCGTGTCTAGTGGCCTTGTGGACAAGTCACTATGTACACCATATTTTGGCACAGCCTGGACACATGGGCGTGTCTAGTAGCTGAGTGAGGCACACGGCTTGATCGCACGGGTGTGTGACTTTTGCAGTGTTGAAGAATGTTTAAATTCCTGAAAATTTTTGTAAGTGTTCGGTTTAGTCCCGACCTCTTTCTAACACATGTATTTTAATATCTCTTTCAAGACTAAAAACAACTAACTCTAGGTTGATTAGTTGAAATCTCTTTCTAATTAAAAACCCTATTGTCACATTAACTCGATCTATGGATTCCCTTATTAGATTTGACTCTAATCTGGTAGATTTTCGTTGCCCTATTTCTAGGGTTGCAATCAACTTCGCTTAATTGTGTTGATCTTCTTTTAAACAGGGACTTTTCCTCCACTGAATAAGCACATTTGACTTGAATCAATAACCTGAAGTATCAAAACAAGAATAAAAACTCACAATGAAGAGTAAGAACAAGTATTTATCTTATAAATCAAATAATAATAATATTCGTCTTAGGTTTCATCCCCTTAGATATCCAAGGGATTTAGTGCATACTGATAAAAGGAAACATCATAAAATAAGGAAAACCACAAAACATAATGAAAACCCAAAAACTTCTAAAGAACTTGATGGGGGATCTTTAGTCTTGATGGAGATTCTTCTCCTGAGCTATTTTCGACAGCTACCTTCGAGTATTTTCTGCCTCATATTCGGCGTCTATTCAATGTTCCCTTTTAAGTTACCCCCTAGGGTGTTTATATAGGCTTTGAAACACCTCTTTTAACACACAAGTAGTTTATCCTGAATAGAATTTGTCTTTGCTACGGCAGGGATACGCCCGTGCGACACGCCTCCGTAGTCGATAGTCAATTCTGGTCGCCACACACGTGTGATTTCTGATGTAGGCCTATTTTTTCCTGATAAACAGTAAAAGTGACATATTTTAATCTCACATTTAGCATACTTTTGTATGATTTATTCCCTAAATTGTGTAAAAAGGTGCTCTTAATCCTTTCTTTTCATGTTTTGTACTCAAGAAAGCATCGGAGGATGAAAAGAACGAGAAACGGACCTAAAACGGAACAAATGGGCCATATCACGAAATCGGCACGGCTTGGACTTAAGCCCACATGGCTGTGCCTCTTAAGAGAAGTCCGAACACGGCCTGAGCACAATTGACATGGCTGTACCTCATCACCAGGCTCGTACACAACCTAGCCACAAACACACGGGCGTGTGCCTTAGGGTGTGTCCCTGCTGTAGAAAGAACAATTCTACTCGGAATAGGGTACTTAGAGGCAAAGAAACACATTACAAAGCCCATTCAAACACCCTAGAAGGAATTCTACTTAAATTAGGATATGTAAGGGCCAAGTAAAGAATCTCAAAGTCTATCTAAACACCATAGAGGGCAACTTACGCGAGGAGTTCGGCAGAAACCTTCTGCCAGAGCCAGCGGTGAGCTAGGCCAAGGAGTCGAGCCAGAAAGGTTGGATTTGTGGGAATCACTCGAAGATAGCCAGTTGATCCATCTCAAGAAGCCAGAATTCTACTCAAGACGGAGGATCTCTCCTTCAATTCCTTCAGGGAGTTTTAAGGATTTCTTATGTTTTGTTTTATCTTTTCTTCTGAGATGTTTTCTTTTATTGTTATGAACTAAACCCTTCAAATACCTAAAGGGGATGAAACCTAAGATGAATCTTGTTATTGATTTCTAAACTATATGATAAATATTTGAGTTGTTCGTAATTATGTGAGCCTAATTCTTGTGTTAATATTTTTGGGATATTGATTCAAGTTGAATGTGCTGAGGCGGTGGAGCAAAAGTCCCTACCTAAGAGTAGATGTAGCATAATTAAACGGAGTTGACCGTGCGCCTAGAGATAGGGTGATGAGATTTTTTCGGATTAGGGTGAAACCTAATATGGGAGTCCATAGATCAAGTTAATGCGATTCTAAGGGTTTTAATTAGAAAGAGATTTCAATTAATCAACCGAGGTTTAGATGTTATTCACCTCGAGAGAGGGTTTAATGTAAATTAGGGAATCTTATGGATCAAGTCAAGTGAATAAATCATCTGGTTTAGTGTTAGATAACAAGTGAAGTCTAGGTGGATTCTTCCTAAGGGTATCGTCTTAGTCAACTGAGTTTTCCTAAAGTTATTTCCCCAATTCATTCTTTTTGCCTTTGCGTCTTTAGCTTAGTAGTTAGTTAATTTAGATTAAATAATCAATCACTTAGTATTTAGGCTAAATGATAGAAAAAAGGTTAGTATTAGTTCTTTTAGTTCCTTTGGGTTCGACAATCCGGTCTTGCCTAAGCTATACTACTGTTCTATAGGTGCACTTGTCTTAAGTCGTTGTCAGAGTTAGTTTCCAGGTTCGATCATTCTCTTTATAAATCTTAAAACTCGACAAAATAATGATCAAGTTTTTGGCACCGTTGCTGGGGAACTAAAATATTAAGAAAGCCCTATTTTTATTACTTTAGCCATTATTTTTATTTTTCCACAATTTATTTTTATTTTTATTTTAGTTCTAACCTTTCTAATTTTCTTTCTTTGTTTTCCAACACAGGTACCTCTAGTTTATGACTAGAAGGAACCCGAAAGGACCACTAGTATACGATAGTGAGATTGAAGCTACCGCTCGCAGAGATTGCAGTGAAATTAGGTGAACCCTAAATTATAGAGAAGAAGAACATCAAGGCGGATCCAATCCTACAGAAAGGATGGACGAGAATAATCCACCACCATAAGATGTGGCAGAAAACAATGCTCCACGTACTATGTATGATTATGCTAAACCTCATTTAACAGGAGCAGAATCGAGTATTGTTAGGCCTGCTATAGCTGCTAATAACTTTGAATTGAAGTCTAACACTATACAAATGATTCAACAATTTGTTCAATTTGATGATTTGCAAGATGAAGACCTAAATACCCATATAGCTAATTGTTTAGAGTTCTATGATACCTTCAAAATAAATGGCATTTCTAATGATGCTATACATCTTCGGTTATTTCCCTTTTCATTAAGGAATAAAGCCAAACAGTGGTTAAACTCGTTACCACGAGGGTCAATCACCACATGGTATCAAATGATTGAAAAAATTTTATTAAAATATTTCCCATCGGCCAAAACGGCCAAATTATGGAATGATATCTCTTCTTTTGTGCAAATGGATTTAGAGACATTATACGACGCATGGGAGAGATACAAGGATCTCTTGAGAAGGTGTCTGCAGCATGGTTTACCCTTGTGGCACCAAGTCCAAACTTTCTATAACGGTGTAAACCCCTCAACGAGGCAACTAATTGATTCAGCCATTGATGGAACCCTTAACAATAGAACTCCTGAAGTAGCCTACGAGTTTATTGAAGAGATGTCACTAAATAACTATCAATAGCAGGTTACAAGGATAAAAGCAACAAAATCAGCTGGAGTTTTCAACCTCGACGCAGTAACCATGCTATCAACACAAGTAGAGATGATGAATAAAAAGAATGATAGTTTGTGTTTTTCCCAGGTACATCTAATAATGCAGTGCAACGCAAGTGGAACTGCGGTGAATCCTGAGTACCCACCCTACCAACCAGGTACAGAAAGCGAACAGATGAACTATATAGGTAATAATTTCAGATCTAATAATAACCCTTATAGTAATACCTATAATCCAAGTTGGAAGAACCATCCAAATTTTTCATGGGGAGGTCAAGGAAATCAAGGAAATCAAAGACAACAACCTCCTCAAAATTTCCAAAATCAGCCATATTCACAAGAAAAGAAGTCGAACCTCGAAGAGATGTTGACAAAATTCATGGCAGCAAAAAAAATCCGTCTCCAAGACATTGAGGCAACACTTAAAAACCAACAAACATTGATGGAAGGGATCAAGAACCAAGTTGGGGAACTTACTAAGTCAGTCAGGAAAGTTACAAAGTCAGTTGGACAACTTACAAAGTTAATGTCCGAACGACCACAAGGGCGTCTACCAAGCAACACTGAGATTAATCAAAAGGACCAAATCCAAGCCATGACAGCTCAGGAAAATGAAGGGTTAGATTAACCTAATTCAATACAAGAAAGTGAGGTAGAAGTGTAAGAATATGCCCAAAGATCAATCATGAGATGGTTGTAATAACATACTTGATTTACCATGGAAATTTTAAAACAACTCTTGACGAACAAACATATTAATGAGGAGCCACATGTGGAGCTTGTCATGTTATTAATTTTCCTTCGGAAGGTAAAAGATGTACAAATACAATTCCATGTTTATAATAATAACTATTGATAATGCCTTAGGTGATTTAGGGGTAAATAAATGTCATGCCTTATAAATTATTAAATAACTAGATCTAGGAAATCCAAACAAATAGGATCAATTAGTGATAAAACTTTTAGAATTCCTAGGGTATTATCGATTAAAAATTGGTAAATTCGTTTTCCTATTAGATTTTTTGTCTTAGACATGGATGAGGATAATTCAATTCCTTTAATTTTAGGAAGACCCTTTTAGTAATTGCCAAGACTAAAATTGATGACGGAGAACCGATGAACCAAACAGTGGAAAATACACTTTAATGAAGAACCGTAACCACATGAAGTAAAATGAAAAGAGCCCTAGAAGAGCTCGTAGGAACATCAAATCACTTCAAAATAGGAGATAAGGTATGGATGAACAAAGCGGATCCTCGAATAATCCCATCATACCAAAATATAATCGAAGGAATCCCTCTTGAGGTATGCAATATCATTGATATGGAGTGTCAAAATCAATGCATGAATATGTGTGTTAGAGAACAACATATTGGACCGACTGCTATGAGTATGTTTCTTGGATTATTATGTAATTGTCACAACATTACTCATAGTGATTAATATGTATATGATCCTTAGACTTGAGATAATCATTATCCCAACATCGTGAGTCGATATTTTGATACACCAAACGCATAATCAGAATCGGTTGTTCTATAAAGGCTAATGTTGGATATATCACAATCAATGTAGAGGATATTATTGATCAATATAGATAAGTCCTCCCACATAATGGGAGTAATATCTTAGGCCACTTGATTGAGTGAGACTAGAAATGCATGGCCATGCTCAAATAAGTTGACATGAGATGTCATACTAATTTGTATATCATAGTCTACTCAAGATATCAAGAAACATGGGATGGACTATACAAGTGTGACTATTCCATGACTTGTATCTATTCCGAGATAAAGGACTTAAGGATTAATGCATGAAAAGTTAATCACAAAAGTTATGTCTAATCATGACTTCTTGTATCTTAGGTAGCAATGATGCATTGCTAGATGCCACTCATTGTTTGTGACATTAGAATCGTTCTAGTATTACTACTAACGTTACAAGAACCTCTGTGGTCACACCTATGGTTGAAATGAACGGAATGAAACATAGTTGGTATTGTGTTTGATTGTCACATGAATTAAATTAATTAAAGAATTAATTTAATTCGCAATCAAATATTGAATATATTATATGTACAAGGATGTTGTACACATAATGAGAATTAATATATGAATTTGGTTCCTATATAAATTTAAATAAATATAGTTTACCGAATCCATGTTATAATTAATGTAATTATAACTTTTGGGTATAATTAATGTAATTATAATTTTCGGTTAAAACATTATTATATTTATTTAATATCGATTATAAAAGGTAATATGTGAAGAAAAACCTAAGAATTTTGCTTAAAAGGTCTAGCAGTAGCCAAGCAAAACACCTCTCGAAAAATAGTTTTGGAGATTTCTGCTCATAGTCAAACGGGTGGATTACGAGAGGCGACATCGTAAAGGTTGTGGCTTGGTTCGACAAGAGATCGAGATATCTTGTCGCCGAGGCGCCGCAATCTACTCGATTGAAACTTTGGTAATTTCAAACCTTTATTTCACCCCGATTCGCTCTCACACATGGATTCATGGTTTGGATCACGGATTAATTTTATTACGCGCCATGGGGTGCCGCTGCCCAACAAGGGTATCGAGCCACTTGTGTGATACTGGACTCGGGTTTAAATACTTGGGTGATGCAATTGTATGAGATGCATGCTTTTATTTTATTACGCTTTGGTTGTTTAAATCGCTTAAGCATAACCCGATAACTGCTCCTTTCGATAATTGATTAAATGTTAATCATGGTGTTGTGACCTATTCGATCTTATGTTATTACTGCTTATTATTAACAAATCTGTAATATTGCGACGGTGGAATTTATGCTTCAGAAGAGGTTAATCGGCTTGTGGAACAAGGGTTGTTCCGATATGAACCTCAAGGATTAAAATCTCGAAAACACGATTCCGTTGATAAAAGTTATCAAATCGTGAGGTTTCATTTGACTGGGTATGCGATTTGTACCACTGTCCACATTTAGTGGGCTCACCACCCCTGCATCCTACCGCCCGCTTCCTCCAAGCCTTTCGCACCCCATTTTCTTATTATAGTATATTTTGTTAATAAAAGAAATATATATAAACTTGATGGGCCACATAAGGTTGAAAGGATATTTTATAATTCACCTTAGCAAAAGAGCATTGAATTATGTATGCTATTTTTGACATGCACGGTGTTTGAAATGCATAGTTATAGCCCGATGACCCATTTGATAAAAGGTTGTAATTTTATAAATACTACCGTGGTCGTGCCTTACTACTATTCTCTTGTATTTCTTCTCATCTTACTCCTCGTATGTAAAACGAAGTTTCAGATATTGTAATTTGCAAAAGTTGCTATGGGCCGTATTTAGAAGGAAGTTGGGACAACTATTGAAGAATGATAGTTTATGAAACTGCTACACCTTTAGGTTCCTTTTGGTTCTCCCATTGGCTTGGGTTGAATCACCTTAGTTTATGGGCTATAACTATTGCATTTATTTATTGCTTTATTTATTCATGTATGAGATGCTATGGATGTTTAAAGCATGCCAATTTTATATATTAAAATTTAATAATAAACCCAATTAATTGATGAGATCAATTAAAAGACTAAATGGACTAAATTAGACCATAATTGGTGAGATGGAACATCCTTAATAAAATCCTCTATTAAAATATTAAGTCAACATGGCCTTCCAATTTTGCCTCGTTAAGGCCTCGATCAATACTATGTAGGTTATGCCAAAGCAAAGTACTAGTATTTATCTTGGTTAAACGCCAAGAATAAACAAGTGATATTCACGTTAAAAATTGGTTAATGACTTAACTAGGTTACTCTAATAGGATTAGAAACCTAGAGGCAATTAAATTAGATAAATCATAAGATGATTAGAACAAGAGTTGTTCATCAAATATTAGGAGTTACATATGATGTAATTAGCAAAGGTTGCTTACCTAAATAACCATAGTCTTGAGAGTAAAGCCAAAGTCGACTTAAGAGGAGGTGAAATATGGGTCCTTAACCCACTAGAAATACTTTGGAGAAAGTTTTTCCAAATTAATATATGGGGTTATTAATTTTGAAATAAAATAGTGGGATCATCATTTAATAAAGTCTTTTAATGATTTATATAAACTTGGTAAATTTACTCACACGCATATTTAATTGTTGTAGATATATTATGGTGCAAATACTAGCACACTATCATTGCGATCGGTCCTTGAGAAGGACAAATTGAATGGTTTGAATTTTCTTGATCGGTTCAGAACTTGAGGATTGTCCTCAAACAAGAACGGAAATTGTATGTCATTGAACAACCACTTCCTAATGAACCACCTATTAATGCCTCGAGAACTGATAAAGATGCTTACAAGAAGTATCTCGATGACATGGTAGATGTTGGATGCCTTATGCTTGCCACTATGAATCTCGAGCTTCGTAGCAACATGAGGACATGGTTGCTCATGATATGATCGAGCACCGAAAGAACTTTATCAAGGGCAAGCACGGCAAGAGAGGTTCGATATCTCTAAAGCCCTATTCCAATGTAAGTTGGTCAAGGAAGCCCAAGAGGACCTCATGTCCTTAAGATGATTGGCTATATTGAAAGTCCGTCTAAGCTTGGTTTTCCATTGGGCCAAGAGTTGGCCACCGATGTTATTCGCAATCGCTTCTGGATAGCTACAAACCGGCTTTGTCCTTAATTTCAATATGAATGAAATTGACAAGACTCGCCACGCTTACTCAAGATGTTACGAACCATCAAGGTAACATGAAAAGGTTGGACCCAAGCCCATACCGATGGTCCGTAACAACAAGGGCAAGGAAAGGCCAAAGTTCGCATAAAGCCCAAGGGTAAAGGTAAGCCCAAGCCCGGCAAAGGAAAGGTCGCAATGAAACCTAAAGGTGGAGTGTCTAAGGAAGGAAACCGCTTTCATTGTGGTGTGATCTGGACATTGAAGTGAATCGCCCTATCTATCTTGAGGAAGTCAAGAAAGCCAAAACAAGCGGAATGTCCGCTTCGTGTATTTATGTTATTGATATTAATTTATCAACTACTACTTGGGTATTAGATATCTGGTTGTGGTTCTCATATTTGTACTTCTGCATGGGGACTACAAAGGAGTAGGACGTTGGCTAGAGGAGATGTGGACCTACGAGTTGGAAATGGAGCAAAGGTTGCGCATTAGCCGTGGGAACATATACTTTATCTTTGCCTAGTGGACTTGATTTAATTTTAGAGGATTGTTATTTTGTGCCCGCTTGACTAAAAACATTATTTCAGCTTTCTTGTTTAGACAAAATTGGTTTTGAGATAATTATTAAGAATAATTGTTGTTCTTTTTATCTCAATAATGTTTTCTATGGCTCGGCACAATTGATTAATGGCCTCTATATTTTAGATCAAATGAACCCTATTTACAACATAAATACTAAAAGATCTAAAATAAATGACTCAAATCAAACTTATCTTTGGCATTGTCGTTTGGGGCCACATAAGTGATAGACGATATCCGTATCCATAAAGATGGTTTCTTAGATTCATTTATTTTGAACAATTTGAAGTATGTGAATCTTGCTTATTGGGAAAATGACTAAATCTCCTTTCACGGTAAAAGTGAACTAGTTAGTGATTTATTGGGCCTAATACATTCGATGTATGTGGACCAATAAATACACAGCGAGGTGGATTTCAATACTTCATTACTTTCACCGATGATTTCAGAGATATGGGTATGTTTATCTCATGCGCCATAAGTCCGAGTCTCTTGAAAAGTTCAAGAAATTCAAAATGAAGTACAAAATCAACTAGGCAAAACTATCAAGTCACTTCGATCCGATCGAGGTGGAGAGTATTTGAGCCTAGAGTTTGATGATCTATTGAAGGAATGTGGGATTGTCTCACAACTTACTCCTCCCCGCTACTCCTCAATGGAATGGAGTTTTACGAGAAGAAATCGAACTTTATTAGACATGGTTCGATCCATGATGAGTCATGCCGATCTACCGACTTCTTTTTGGGGACATGCAATTGAGATAATGCTTTCACACTAAATCGTGTTCCATCTAAATCGGTTCAAAAGACGCCATATGAGATGTGGACCGAAAACGCCCCAAAGATGTCTTTTATGAAAATTTGGGGTTGTGAAGCTTATGTTAAACGCCGACGCCTACTAAGCTTGAACCTAAATCAAAAGTGTATTTTTGTGGGTATCCAAAAGAAACCAAAGGTTATTATTTCTTTAATCCCACCGAGAACAAAATGTTTGTTGCTCTGACCGTGTCTTCCTAGAGAGAGAATTTATTTCTAGAAAAGGAAGTGGGAGAAAGATTGAACTTGAAGAAATTGAGAATCACAAGATACCATCGAACCGGTGATAGAACAACAAGAAATTCCACAAGAAATTGAGGAACAAGTAATCGCCAGAGAAACACAACCACGCTGAAGATCTTTAAGAGAACGCCATGCACCCGAGAGATATGGATTTCTCATTACAACACATGGTGACGTTCTTCTTATAGATCAAGATGAGCCTAGACTTATCAAGAAGCGGTGACGAGCCTGACTCGAGAAATGGCTTGAGGCCATGAGATCCGAGATGGATTCCATGTATGAAAATCAAGTATGGACTTTGATTGACCCACCAAGGGGTTAAACCTATAGGTGCAAGTGGGTTTTCAAAAAGAAAACCGACATGGATGGTAACGCATAAACATACAAGGGCGATTAGTCGCTAAAGGTTTTCGCCAAATTCATGGTGTTGACTATGATGAAACCTTTCTCCTCGTAGCTATGTTTAAATCCATCAGATCTTGCTCGCCATAATTGCATTTCATGATTATGAAATCGCGATGGACGCCAAAATGACTTTCCTTAACGGGAAACTTGAAGAGGATGTGTACATGACACAACTCAAGGTTTTGTCAATCCAAAGGATCTTTGGAAAGATTTGTAAGCTACAAAGATCCATTTATGGATTAAAGCAAGCTTCTCAAGTTGGAATCTTCGCTTTAACGATGCAATTAAAGAGTTTGGTTTTATCAAAAATGAAGATGAACCATGTGTTTACAAGAAAGTTAGTGGGAGCACTATCACATTCTTGGTACTATATGTGGATGACATACTTATCATGGGAAATTACATACCTACCTTGCGTCTATTAAGACTTGGTTAGGAAGTTGTTTTTCTATGAAGGACTTGGCAAGCTACTTACATCTTAGGAGTCAAGATCTATAGAGATAGATCAAGACGACTACTAGGTCTAAGCCAAAGTACATACATAGATAAAGTATGAAAAGGTTTGGTATGGAAGAATCTAAAGAGGATTTCTACCTATGAGACATGGTATTTCACTCTCAAGGAAATGTGTCCTTCAACTCCACAAGAGAGAGAACGCATGAGTAAAATTCCATATGCTTCGCTATTGGATCTATCATGTATGCCATGTTATGTACCCGCCTGCATGTCTCGTATGCCTTAAGTATGACGAAAGGTGTACCAAGTAGATCCCTTGAAGGTCATCGGACCATACCAAGAATATCCTTAAGTACTTGAGAAGAACTAAGGATACGCTCCTAATATATGGAGGTGAGGAAGAGTTAAGTGTAAAGGTTACACCGATGCCGACTTCCAAACCGACAAGGACGATTCTCGATCGCAATCAGATTTGTGTTTTGCCTTAATGGTGGTGCCGTGAGTCGGAAGAGTTCAAAGCAAAGCACAAAAGAGTCGATTCTACAACAGAGGTCGAGTATATTGCAGCCAAAGTGAGGCAAAGAAAAGAAGCGGTTTGGATCAAGAAGTTCATTATCGACTAGGGGTTGTGCCTAGCATATCGATGCTATAGAACTCCGATGTGATAACAATGGAGCTATTGCACAAGCTAAAGAACCCAGATCTCACCAATGATCCAAACATATACTTAGGCGCTATCATCTTATTCGAGAGATTATCGATCGAGGAGATGTTGAGATATGTAGAGTACCCACAGATGATAACATTGTCGATCCTTGACCAAGCCTCCGACACGCCAGAAGCATGATCGTCACACTAAGTCTCTTGGTATTAGATATATGATTGATTGGTCTTAGTGCTAGTGGGAGATTGTAAGAATATGCCCAAAGATCAATCATGAGATGGTTGTAATAACATACTTGATTTACCATGTTTATTAATATAAAGCGTTGTCATTATTATTTCGCTTTTCCTTCCGTGTACAAATAAACCTGCTTTTATAATAATGTCCCGAGAATAATATGATTATTCTTAAAATATCCTTAGTCAAGTATTATTGTTGACTAGGACAACAATAATGCATTAAGACTAACATGTAGTTGATTGATGATAAAGAGTTATCATTGATATGGAGTGTCAAAATCAATGCATGAATATGTGTGTAGAGAACAACATATTGACCGACTCGCTATGAGTATGTTTCTTGGATTATTATGTAATTGTCACAACATTACTCATAGTGATTAATATGTATATGATCCTTAGACTTGAGATAATCATTATCCCAACATCGTGAGTCGATATTTTGATACACCAAACGCATAATCAGAATCGGTTGTTCTATAAAGGCCGATGTTGGATATATCACAATCAATGTAGAGGATATTATTGATCAATATAGATAAGTCCCTCCCACATAATGGGAGTAATATCTTAGGCCACTTGATTGAGTGAGACTAGAAATGCATGGCCATGCTCAAATAAGTTGACATGAGATGTCATACTAATTTGTATATCATAGTCTACTCAAGATATCAAGAAACATGGGATGGACTATACAAGTGTGACTATTCCATGACTTGTATCTATTCCGTAGATAAAGGACTTAAGGATTAATGCATGAAAAGTTAATCACAAAAGTTATGTCGAATCATGACTTCTTGTATCTTAGGTAGCAATGATGCATTGCTAGATGCCACTCATTGTTTGTGACATTAGAATCGTTCTAGTATTACTACTAACGTTACAAGAACCTCTGTGGTCACACCCTATGGTTGAAATGAACGGAATGAAACATAGTTGGTATTGTGTTTGATTGTCACATGAATTAAATTAATTAAAGAATTCATTTAATTCGCAATCAAATATTGAATATATTATATGTACAAGGATGTTGTACACATAATGAGAATTAATATATGAATTTGGTTCCTATATAAATTTAAATAAATATAGTTTATCGAAATCCATGTTATAATTAATGTAATTATAACTTTTGGGTATAATTAATGTAATTATAATTTTCTGTTAAAACATTATTATATTTATTTAATACCGATTATAAAAGGGTAATATGTGAAGAAAACCCTAAGAATTTTGCTTAAAAGGTCTAGCAACGTCAAGCAAAACACCTCTCCGAAAAATAGTTTTTGGAGATTACGCTCATAGTCAAACCGGTGGATTACGAGAGGCCGACATCGTAAAGGTTGTGGCTTGGTTCGACAAGAGATCGATATCTTGTCGCCGAGGCGTCGCAATCTACTCGATTGAAACTTTGGTAATTTCGAAACCTTTATTTCACCCCGATTCGTTCTCTCACATGGATTCATGGTTTGATCACCGGATTAATTTTATTATTGCGCCATGGGTGCCATTGTTCCAACAATCAAAGAGTACCAACCTCGCATACCTTATCCCGAAGCGTTAAAGAGAGACGATACAGAGGAACAGTTTGGTAAGTTTCTTAAACTCTTAAAAAAATTACATATTAACTTACCGCTTCTTAAAGCTCTTTCACAGATGCCAGATTTAAGGAAATTTTTAAAACAACTCTTGACGAACAAACATAAGTTAGATGAGGAGCCACATGTGGAGCTAAACGCAATGTGCTCAGCAATTCTAGAAAACAGACTACCGCGGAAGGTAAAAGATCTAGGGAGTTTTACAATTCCATGTTTAATTTGTAGACTAACTATTGATAATGCCTTAGCTGGTTTAGGGGTAAGTATAAATGTCATGCCTTATAAATTGTTTAAATAACTAGATCTAGGGAAATCCAAACAAACTAGGATGAGTATACAATTAGCTGATAAAACTTTTAGAATTCCTAGGGGTATTATCGAAGATGTTCTTCTAAAAATTGGTAAATTCGTTTTCCTATTAGATTTTTTTGTCTTAGACATGGATGAGGATAATTCAATTCCTTTAATTTTAGGAAGACCCTTTTTAGTAATTGCCAAGACTAAAATTGATGTCGGCACAGGAGAACTCATTCTTCGTGTAAGTGACGAATTAATCAGTCTACAAGCTCTTGACTCGACCAAGACACCAATTGATGTAGGTGAGAAAGAAAAATCCGTCGATGACCAATTTGTTCACCTTTCACCACACGATCCACCGCAAAGCCGCAGACCTGAGTCAGATCATAGACCTCATGCAAATAAAGAAAAACTGTATAAGGAATGAGGCCTTAAGGTCGATGAACCAAACGAGTGGAAAATACACTTTAATGAAGAACCATAACCACATGAAGTAAAATGAAAAGAGCCCCTAGAAGAGCTCGTAAGAACATCAAATCACTTCAAAATAGGAGATAAGGTATGGATGAACAAAGCAGATCCTCGAATAATCCCATCATACCAAAATATAATCGAAGGAATCCCTCTTGAGGTATGCAATATCATCCCATACGGAACAGTTGAGGTAAGCAATCCAACATTCGACACTTTTAAGGTAAATGCTTCTTGACTTAAACTTTATCATGAAAATAAAACTGATAGCATGAGGGAAGATGTTCAAACCTTCAAACCACCATGATTATACAAACGAAGGGAAAGTCTAGCTTAAGACTTTAAACAAGCACTTCTCGGGAGGCAACCCGAGTACTAACCTTAAGTACTTTACATTTTTTTATGTTCTTTTATTTTATTCTCTTTTCTTCATCTTAAACATCTAGTTTTAAACTAACCAAAAGTGTAGATTTCCAGAGCACACGGTTGTGGACGTGGCCATGTGGAAGTACAAAATCTCCATACTGATATGGTAGAGATGTTACAAATCAGACCCAACTAATTTTTGAAGTCACGAACCCAACCACTACCCCACGAGCACCGACATAACACCACAGACATGAGATGCGGCCGTGGTCGACACTGACTTCTCAAAAACGGGCATGGCTATCTGAAAAATGGGCGTGGAGAAACAACACGCCTCACAACACAGTCGTGCGAGGTGGCCATGTGAATTGACACATCCACAATCCACGGGCTCCATCTTTTCACCCCCTTCTCATTACGCTTCATCCCCACCATTCTTCTCCTAACAAAGCCCCTGCTCTACCAGCGCGATGTCAAAGAAGCGGAAGGATTCACATATAATATCCTTGTGGGAGACCGATCTTCATAAGTTCATGTCGGCCGCTTCAATCCTCCAACACGCCAAGGGTCTTCAAGACCTTTTTGGTTCTATTTTTCTTTTCTCTTTTGCTTCAATTTCCTTATCTTTACTTTTCTTCCACTTAATTTAGTTTATTTTACTTTAGTTTCTTAGTTTTAGGTTCTAAAGGCTTCTAGGGAATCACACTAGAACCACGACCACCGACTCAACATAGCCTTAGAAATCACACCCACCTCGTGAACCATCCAACAATAAGGACTTCTCAGTCCATTTACCTATTCTTATAAGTTTATTTTCCTTTTTATTTTCCTTCACTTTAGCTTGCTTTTCTTTAAATATTTATTTCATATATGTTGAATCTTTATTATTAATTCCTAGCTAATCCATCAAGGGTTTCCCAATTTTTTCATCTAGCATAATGACTGTTGGCATCCACCACAGCACCACTGCCTCCTCTTCCAAATCGGTCCGAGAATAGTGATCCCAAAAACAATTCAGGAAGTGTCACTTCTCCCATTCTCTTTTGATTTCAGTATCACATAATTATTTATCTATATTTTTACATTGAGGGCAATGTACATCTTAAGTGCAGGGGGTAAAAGTGCCTAACTTTTTGCATTATTCTCAAATCCCTGAATTATATATAGTTCTTAAGTAATTTCCTCATATTACTAATTAAGATGAATTTCTGATGATTTATGATTTTTATTGATATGCCTTAGATTAAGTTATAGATAATTGTGCATTGATGATTTAAACTTTAAGATACTAGAGAATCAAGCATGATAAGTCTATTTTTTAGAATTAAAAATTTTCTAGGTTGTTGAACTGAATTTGAACGTTACTTTGAAATTTAAAATTTACAGGGATTGATGTCAAAAACCCATAATATTTGTGAGATTTTGAGCCTTACAGAGCATATATTCTTTTTCATGCTCACTTTATTGATTATGAGTGTGTCAACACTGAATTGTTATTCTAGAACTTGCTTAGATTATACATGTTGAGACCACATTTTTAATTTGATATACTGAGATGATAAAGGCACCTAGATATTAACCCACTCACCCTAGTAAAAAGCCTACCTTTACAATTAACCCTTAGTGAACCCTTTGATCCTAACAACCCTTTTTATTGATTCACCCATTAATATTAACCCAAACCCCGCTCGTATTTGTTATCACCATTCCTTTGACTACCCTTCTATCGAGAATTGATTTGATCAGTTTCCTAATTACTTTATTTCAGCTGATAAAGTTCTTCTTATATTATGTATTTATTGATTTGTTCTACAAAAAAAAATGAAGTATATTCATTAATAGCTCTATGTTCTAAGAGCTTACATGTTTAAATTCAACATCTTGAAGAAGAAGCTCGTATTATTAGTATTTTAAGTTCTTGTATGATATAATTATTCAGGTTATTAGTTCATTTTTCTAAAGTTAAGTAATTTTTCAATTCAATCTTGATTCTAACCCTTCTAATTTAGCCTTTATCCACACCATTAACCCATGCCCCCATACAACCCTGTTAAAGACCTTTCGATTTGTGTATCATCTCATATTACAGTGGTGGAGATTTGATTTTCAGGCAAGCCTATGGGATTTGCTTTTCAGGTTCGACTTTTGAGTGCTTATTCTTGAACCTTAAACACTTCGAGTGCTTTGAGTGAATCTTTAGTGAGGATGTCAATCCTTGTCAATTTTGAATCAGAGGTAATTATTTATATAAAGAGATGCACTTATGTTTTCATGCTACAAACATATGACTTAGAAGTTTTTGAATCTTTAGGAGTTTTTGAGTTAAATTATCCATGTATAAATTATCTATGAATTATGATGAAGCATTGTTAATAAGAATTATGAATTGTAGAAAGTTCATTTTAATTGTAAGTTGAGAATTTTGCTTGAGGACAAGCAAAAGCTTAAGTGTGGGGGTATTTGATAAACCGTAAAAGTAACATATTTTAATCCCACATTTAGCATAATTTTGGATGATTTATTCCATGAATTGTGTAAAAAGGTGCTCTTAATCCTTTCTTTTCATGTTACTAAAGAAAGCACCGGAGGATAAAAAGAACGAGAAACAGGCCTAAAATGGACCAAATAGGCCATATCACAAAATCGACACGGTCTGGATTTAAGCCCACACAGCCGTGCATCTTAAGAGAAGTCCGAACACTGCTTGACCACGATTCACACGGTCATACCTCATCAACAGACTCGCACACAGCCTGGCTACAAAACACATGGACATGTGCCCTAGGGCATGTCCCTACCGCAGAAAGAATAATTCTACTCTGAATAGGGTACTTAGAGGTAAAGAAACACATTCCAAAGCCTATTCCAACACCCTAGGAGGAATTCTACTTGAATTAGGATATGTAGGGGCCAAGTAAAGCATCTCAAAGTCTATAGAAACACCTTAGGGAGCAACTTAAGCGGGGAGTTCGGTAAAAACCTTCTGCCAGAGCCAACGGTGAGCTAGGCCAAGGAGCCGAGCCAGAAAGGTCAGATTTGTAGGAATCACTCGAAGATAGCCAGTTGATCCATCTCAAGACGAAAGAATTCTACTCAAGACGGAGGATCTCTCCTTCAATTCTTTTAGGGAGTTTTAGGGATTTCTTATTGTTTTTTATCTTTTCTTCTGAGATATTTTCTTTTATTGTTATGAACTAAACCCTTCAGATACCTGAAGGGGATGAAACCTAAGATGAATCATGTTATTGTTTTCTGAACTATATGATAAATATTTGAGTTGTTCTTAATTATGTGAGCTTAATTCTTGTGTTAATATTTCCAGGATATTGATTCAAGTTGAATGTGCTTAGGTGGTGGACCAAAAGTCCCTACCTAAGAGTAAATCTAACATAATTAAGCGGAGTTGATCGCGCACCTAGAGATAGGGTGACGAGATATTATCGGATTAGGGTGAAACCTAATATGGAAGTCCATAGATCGGGTTAATGTGATTCTAAGGGTTTTAATTAGAAAGTGATTTCAATTAATCACCCTAGGGTTAGATGTTATTCACCTCGAGAGAGGGTTTAATATAAATTAGGGAATCTTACGGATCAAGATAAGTGAATAAATTGTCTGGTTCAGTTTTAGATAACAAGTGAAGTCTAGGTGGATTCTTCCTAAGGGTATCATCTTAGTCAACTAAGTTTTCCTAAAGTTATTTCCCCAATTAATTCTTTTTGTCTTTGCATCTTTAGCTTTGTAGTTAGTTAATTTAGATTAAACAATCAATCACTTAATATTTAGGCTAAATAATAAAAAGAAGGTTAGTATTAGTACTTTTAGTTCCTTTGGGTTTGACAATCTGGTCTTACCTAAGCTATACTACTGTTCGATAGGAACACTTGCCTTAAGTCATCGTCAGAGTTAGTTTTCAGGTTCGATCATTCTCTTTATAAATTTTAAAACTCGACAAAACAACGATCATGTCCCTTTATAGCCCGTTTCTCGTTATTTTCAACTTCCTAAGCTCTCCTGAATATAAAACATGAAATTAAGGGATTAGGAGCATCAAATTCATCAAATCAAATGAAAATTCATCCAAAAATAAGGAAAGCATGGGGTTAAAATATGTGCAAATTATGGTTTATGAGGCTGTGTCGTGACATCGAAGGCAGTCTCGTGATTTCTCCAGTTTGCTCCCCATATTGCGACATTTATCATTCCGTGTTGAGACATAGTGACCAGTATCAGTTTAGTATGCCTTCTAATGGTCTCTTGCACACTTACAAAGTTCATTAGTTCACCCTTAGGCCTCAATCGACCCCTAAGGTCAATAAAAGACTCAATTTGCACATTTTATTAACTTTAAGAAAACTTACAGAAACATAATTAAAACCTAATGAAAATGTTTGCTTTTAAGCTTTTAAAGTGCAGCAATTAGTTTAATCTGCCACAGCGAATTAAGGCAAGTCATGATACCCCTAACAGTGTTGAAATGAAGATAATTGTGGCCAGCTCCAATGGTATCGTGATATCGCCCTTAGGTATCATGATACCAAGACCCCCAAGACTCTCAATCTCAAGATTGTTGTAGGTATCGCGATATCGCTGCTTGATGGGTGAAAAATTGCAAGGTCAATTTATGTCCAACAAGATTAAGTCTATTTTTTATTTAAGGGCATAATGGTCAATGTTATAATAAATTTTAGTAGGCTATTAATAGCCTTCCTACGTGCGAACATAAAAAGTGTAGAATACTGCTACAAAAGATATGGCATTAGACGATGTCAGCAGGTATATGGGTCAAGTTGTAATATAAATTGCTACAACAGAACACAGAAGTGTTCCAAGAATCGTACCTAAATGAGGCTTGACTCGATAAATATTAATATCTATACCAATAAGTCTAAATAGTACTAATTCAAAACCATAGTACGATGAATCATGCAAAATAGTTGAATAAGAGAAAAAAGATGTAGAAAGTATTAAATAACACAAATAAAATGATTATGAATCTCTCAGCAGAGTAAACAGAAGACTAAATTGCTTCAGTGTTCATTGCTAACTCTTGATCTAGGGTTCTATTCAATTAGCTAGTAGTTAACCTTGTTATTACCTTTCATCCTCTAACTAATCTAACTAGTCAGAAAGAACTACTTATCCCCTGGCCTCACACTTCAGATTGGGACGGCCTAAGTGATGCTCAGTAGACTATTCTTTCGACCTTATCTATCTTAATAAATTTCTAGGGTTGTAAAGCCTAGGGTTTATGCTCTCTCAACCCGAGCCAACTGATCCAATAAGTTGTTGGATCTAGTGCCCCAAGTGTGATATTTTTGTCTAAGTACATTTGTAACTTTTCAAACAGATTGGTTAATAAAATTATTCATGAATTACATTTATACTTTGTATATTGTTCTCACATGGTTTTTTCACGCAAAGCAAAATGGAAGCAAATGTTGCTCACTGGTTGTCTAATGTTTAACTAATAGTAAGCGGTGTTACGTGGTCAAATCGTAATACGAAAAGACAACTTGTATTAGTAGATGAACATAAACATGTCCTTAGTCTAATTGGAAATGAGAAAACCAATTGAAAGACTAATATGTTGTCTATCAAGTCCATTTGGGGAGATGCTTTGTCTTGGGCATCAAAGAGGATAACTCCTAAAAGATAGAGACATAGATGTGATTGATTGGATTGGTAGTACATCGAGCAGTACCCAATCCGAATAGATCCTGAATCCGTTTACGGACTTATTCACTTGTGAAGTTCATAGTGTGGCATACCTAAATCCTGAGTGGATGACAGACTACGTATGTGTGACTCATACACTTTAATGTAAGTAAAAGCTTGAGTTCGAATAGATAAGGACCTGAAAGCTGGTGCATTAGGTGTACGACTTATACAGTATGTAGTGTCATTCACAATAATGGAATTCATAGCCATAGATATGGGTAAATGATATCCTCTCATTAGCATTACATGGTTGATAAAAATAAAAGTGACCACGAGTTGTTCGTCTTTGTGAAGAATGAGTTGATCACTATTTGATACTGATTGACTTTTCATGAGGAAAGATGTAATTTTTACCGTAAGATAAAATAGGAATATATTAGGAGAGCGGATATTATCCTAAAGAGATCAAGGATATCCTATGAGGGTAACACACTTATGACAAGGTCATTAGACGAGCACTGAGTAGTTGCTTTCGTAATGGTATGTGGTTGGGGAGAGTTTAGTCACGATACTATTGTGGAATGACTTCGTGACTAAATGGGTTTATAATTAATAGGTGAAAAGGAAGAACTTAACTATAAATCATTTTAGCCCTAATTACATATGTCCAATCGGTCCCTTCACTATCGCATTGAAACCAGAAATGAATTGCATGTTGAATTGAAAATTAAAATAATAAATAGAAATAGAGAAATGGAAAACATTCAGAAATGTTACGATTTTCTCTGAAATGGAGAAATGAAATCATTTAGAAATGAATGTGGTTTTCTCAAAATGGAAATGAAAATAAGAAATGATTCATTTGCAAATGTACATGGATTACTCAGAAATGATCAAAAGAATGAGTTTATGTTTTAGTAGTTTTAAGTATGGGTGAGTTTTCGATTGAGTCGAGTCAAATCGAGTAAAAAAATTTTGAGTTAGTCGAGTTGACGAATCCTATTTTAGCAATTGAACTCAATTTGAATTTTTTTGAATCAGATCGAATCTAGTCAAAAAGTTTGAGTCAAGTCGAGTCGAGTTAACGAATCTTATTATTTATACTCAATGTTGCATTTACATGAACCGATTATTTAACTAGTAAATGAAGTACAAAATTATTTAACTACATAAACAATATAATGGTTTTGCCTTTTAACTTAATGAGTAAACATTTATCAAAACAACGTAATTTTTCCTTTTAACTTAATGGTTTTGGATTTTAACTTTAGATAAGGTAAACATTTATCAAAAAGGCGTAGTTTTTTCCTTTTCTTATTCGAATTTTCGAATAACTCGAATTGTGTAATTCATATTCGAGTTAAACCGAAAAACTTAATTTTTTTATTCGAGTTGATCCAAATAACTTGATTAACTCGAATAACTCAAATTATTTAATTGAAAATTTAAAAAAATTATTGAGTTTTTCGAATCGAATCGGATTTTGCTCACCCCTAGTTTTAAAACCCAAAAATGAAAATAAAACATTTGGTCATACTGAACAAGTTGTGTTGTGAAATATTGAATATATTTTCTTAGAGATTTTGCCATGGGTAAAATCATCATAATTTTACAGTCGGTAAAATTGGGATGAGAAAACTATTTAATTGGAAAACTAAAGTTTACTTTAGAAAATAGAAAAGTATGTATTAGGCTGGATTAAATTATAAAGTGTTGGGTTAAAAGTCCAAAAAGCACATAAAATTGGACCCAATACAATAAGAGGCCCAAATCCTCATCATAATACATATGAAGGGAAGCACACCCTATTAGCCCTTCTCCCTCTCCTAGTTGGGCTAAGAAGTTGCTTTTCTATTTGAAATAAACATCTACAATTCGATAAGGGTTATACCTTCTCTCCTTATAAATATATGACACTGAGATATAGCTATTTACATAACTTTAAGATATTATTACTTTGCCAAAAAAATAAAAAGAATTTATTATCAAGTATTAAATATATTTTTTGGGAATAACAATTCTGTCGGTTTCTATTTTGAAGAGTGAATTTTTGTTTTCACCTCAAAAGAAAAGAAAATTATTTCCAACTCTGTGTTACGAGAATAGCAGAGAAGATCGTTTGGTTGAAACCTAGAAAACATCAAGGATCCACTTATCCAAAAACACAGGTACCATTTCGGTCTTAAGGTTTATTATTATAAATATCAGAAACCGAGTTGTTTTTCAAAATTTTAATTTTTCGCTGTGCAAGAAAATCGTTTTCAAACACAATTTTTTCCAACACAAGTAACCCTAAAGTGGTTGTTAAATATTCCCACATTCGTTCATTAATGTAACGCCCTAAATTTTTAATTTTTGATTTCGTGTATGTGTGACAAACAAAGTCTATCTGCTTCAGTGGTTATGTGTTCTGGGTGTGTGTGAAAGGCCCCAAGTTCAAGCCTTACTTGGGCAAATTTTGCTATTTTTATAAATAAAGCCTTAACCTTATGCAAAAGGCTTAAGTTTAATTGTTGGTAAGTTTATATCAGAATGAGCCTGCTGGTCTGGTGGTTAAGTGGAGTGTTGGAGTATTGGAGGCCTTGTGTTCAATTCTCTATGATGGCGTGGAGACAATATTTTTGCCCCAATTCCAGCTAAGAGTTGTGTTGCGGCAAAATTTTGAGTAGTTGTGTTTTAGTGGGTTAATAGGAAGTGATTTTAGGAGATAATTGGGGAGAGGTTATCAGAAAATAATCTGATTATCTTTTTGTTGCAAAATAAAAGAGTAGAGTTTCAGTTTTCTCTCCAATTCCCCAAATTGTTTCTGGCATTTTCTTCTCCTCATTCTTTTCCCTCCTCGCCGATTCTTTCCCCTAGTTGCTACCGAAATTTCTATTATTTTTTCCCCTTTTGTTTCTTTCTCTTTTTTTCCCAATTGATTCGTTTGTGCATCGTTGGTTGTGAGTGTTCGATAAGTTACAGTTTTGTCTATTGTTAATCATTCTTGGTTACTTTCTAAAAGGTGGATTCTTTTTTGGTGTTTAGGAGTTAATCAAGGGGCTGGTGGTTTTGAATTGACGCTGTGATTGTGCGAAGTCGTGGTTACTCGAGTGAGGTAAGAGTTCTGCTAGGTTTTTAGTCGCGTTCCTTTCAAAATTAGTTGATTAAAAATGAATTAAGTGATTAATTTGGAGATATGTTGGTCGATTTTTAGGTTTTGGAGGCTTAGGAGTGCTTACGCATTAGAAACGATACCAGGTGTGTACTCAAAATGCAGAAAATGGGATTTAGCGAAAAGCAGAAATTGCTTGCTGTCGAGAAATAAGAGACAATGATGTGAAAAATTGTAGAGAAAGGAAATAAGGGGGTTCTAAACTTGGAAATCAACATTTTGCACTAAAATAGTTTTGGACAGCAGCAGTAGTCTAACTTTGAAACATCATCAAAAAATAGTGGGAATTGAGTTAGAGGTGGAATAAAATATGAAATTAAATTTTATTGAGTCTAATTTTTCATGGAAGAAACATTGTAAGCAATGGAATTGTAAATATGTGATATAATAAATTTTGTAAGACAAGGTCAAAATGATTTCGGTTTCCCCTGTTCTGAGTTAAGAAAATCATAAAAAATTGTAAAAAAAAATAATAAGGGGCTTAAAATTTTATTTTTAAATCCTTAATGAGTCTATTCTCATGAGAAACAAACAGAAACATCATCTAAATTTTGTACTAAGATATAAATAATTTTTAGTAAGGAAAGGACAAAGCTGTCAAATAGCAGAATAGGGATAAATTTAAAGATTTTACTGTACTTATTTGATAAACTATAAATTCTAAAAATTTTATGGTAGAAAGGTATTTGAGTCTAGTTTCAAAAACATCAAGCGAATCATAATTTGGAATTTTTTTAACTCAAGGTATAAATAATTTAGTGATAATGACTCAAGTAGACAGCTTTGAATGAACATATAAGTAAATAGTGAAAACATATATGAGTATTGAGCTAGCATGGGTTACTTTAAAAAAGGATCACATGGCCAAGAAAAATTTGGGCCAAGTGGGCCACATAGGCGTGTGGGACCACATGGGCAAATCACATGTGAAACACCCCTTATTGGGCTATAAAATTTCTTTTCAACTTAAAACCTTTCATCCTTGATCATAACATGCATAATATAGGCCTACGAGGCCTTAAACATACATCCAAAAAGTTTTGGAGTTCAACTGGAAACTTTTACGCTCTTAGAAAATTTTTACCTAAACAGGGGCCACACGCCCGTGTGGGTAGGCTGTGTAGTCACACAGCCCATGTCCCTTGCCTGTGTGGAAATTATTTTCTTTTGAACCTACAGGAGTTTTCACATGGCTGGATACACACCCGTGTCTATAATTTGTGTCCTTCACACGGCTTAGACATGCCCGTGTCCTCCACTCGTGGAGCTCTCTGTTTATGACGTCATCAACCTCTTAAAAGCACACGGCCTGGGCACACGCCCGTGTGCTGGCCGATGTGACGAATCAAATTCTCGCAAGTTGATGTAGGGGACACACGACCTATTAACACACCCATGGGGCTGACCGTGTGTCACACACGGTCAAGACACACGCCCGTGTGTCTACCCGTGTGGACAATTAGAGGCCATTTTCCAAGCCAATTGCTACCCTGAAACATAAACACACTTATACCAACTCAAGCAACACATAACATAGCAATAATGCACTATAAAGGATCCCCTAAATCATCATTCATACTCTTCACATATAACGCCATCGATTGCATATACTTTCACATCATAAAACATTATCATCATTAATGAATAAAACTTGAAAAATATTGCCCAATTTCTATAGGCCATATACAAAAAGAGTGAGTAACCTTAATAGCCAACACTTCGGCTCCCAATATGACATAACTCAAAATGATCAAGTTCCTATACATGCCCATACTCAAAATAAATCAACTTTGCTATACCAAAATAGTGATTGATAGTGTGACCCGAGCTCCGACGTTCTACGATCCCCGAGCTAGCTTGGCGATACTAAAAGGAAAAAGAAAAAGAGAGGGGTAAGCATATATCTTAGTAAGTTTGGATGAAATTTATATACCAACATCATTGTTCATAATAAAATCTTCCATCTCATGAAACAATAGCAACATAAGTCTCAAATACTTAGGCATACTTACTCATACTTACTCTTACCCATCACATATCACATTATGATTTCATAACCTGGATTTCACTCATGGTACCTGTATTCACTTAGTCACATAGTTTAGCACATATGCAATTATAAACATAAACTCAAAATTTTCATCATCCTTAACATAAATGGAACTCAATGCCATCCTTGTATAACTTGGCTCTATATCATCTTTACATGCTTAGCTCTTTTTTCACCTTTACATACTTAGCTCTTTTATCCAATGAATTACCTGAAATATCAGAGGATACTCAATCTTATCATGCATGTATCTTAATGCCAAGGCCACATCCCAGATATGGTCTTACATGGGATCACCTCTTGATGTCGATGTAATATCCCAGATATGGTCTTACACAGGATCTCTTAGCTCGATGTTGATGCCATGTCCTAGAAATGGTCTTATCGAGATCTTCCTTCAGTACCGAAGCCATGTCCCAGACAAGGTTTTACATCGGACCTTCCTTGTATGGTACCACTTCCATGTCTAAACATGGTCTTCTACGGGACCTTCCTTATTCGATGCCGATGCCATGTCCCAAACATGGTCTTATACAGGATCTATGTTTGGTGTCGATGCCATGTCCAAGACATGGTCTTATACGGGACCTACATTCGGTGTCGATGCCATATCCCAGATATGGTCTTATACGGGACCTTCCTTATCTCTTGGCATGATATAGGTATCCTCGTTATTCCGATTCTTCAACTGGGACTTCAACTTACATGTCTGATCGTTTGTCTGTCAAGTCCTAAAAATTTATAAAAAGAATGATCAAACTAGGAAACTAACTAAGACAACGATGGAGGCAAGTGCACCTATCGAACAGTAGTATAGCTAGCGGCAAGACCGGATTGTCGAACCCAAAGGAACTAAAAGTACTAATATTAACTCACTTTCTATTATTTAACCTAAGAATTAAGGGAATTTTTATCTAATCTAAAATTAACTATTTAACTAAGCTAAAGGTGCTAAGACAAAGAAGAAATTGGGGAAAAAACTTGAGAGAAAACCGATTGAATTGGACAATACCTGAGGAAGAATCCACCTAGACTTCACTTGTTATCTTACTCTGAATCGGACGATTTATTCATTTGACTTGATCCGTAGGATTCCCTAATTTATATTAATCTATCTCTTCAAGGCTACTAACGTCTAACCCTAGGTTGATTAACTAAAATTTCTTTCTAATTAAAACCCTAGAATTGCATTAACTCGATCTATGGACTCCCATATTAGGTTTGACCCTAATCCGACAGATTTTCATCACCCTATCTCTAGGTGCGCGAACAACTCCGCTTAACTATGCTAGATCTAATCTTAGACAGGGTCTCTTCCTCCTCTTCCTAAGCACATCACACTTGAATCAATATCCCGAAAATACCAAAATAAGAATTAAGAACACATAGTTAAGAACAAATTAAATATTTATCATACAGCTCAGATAACAATAACAAGATCCATCTTAGGTTTCATCCCCCTCAAGTATCTGAGGGTTTAGTTCATAATTGTAAAAGAAAACATCTTAGAAGAAAAGATAAAACAAAACATAAGAAATCCCTAAAACCCCTGAAGGAATTGAAAGAGAGATCCTCCATCTTGAGTATGATTCCGGCCTATTTCTTGAGATGAATCAAGTAGCTTTCTTTAAGTAAATCCCTGAATTTAACTGCTTTGGCTTGGCTCTTTGGCCTAGCTGAACGCCCCCTTAAAGGTTGGCCTCTAGGGTCTTTATATAGGCTTATGGAATATGTTTCTTTGCCTCTAAGTACCCTAATCTGAATAGAATTCTTATTTCCTACAACAGAGACACGCCCATGGCACACGCCCGTGTAAATCGTGGCCAGGCCGTAGCCAATCCTGTTGATGAGGCACGACCATGTATTTTAGGGTCCAGGCCGTGGTCAACTTTTCTTGCGAGGCACGGATATGTGGTCTTGGGCCCAGACCGTGTGGATTTCATGTTTTGGCCTATTTTTTCTGTTTTTGGCCCGTTATTCATTCTTTTCATCCTTTGGTGCTTTACTGAGTATAAAACATGAAAACAAAGGATTAGAAGCACCTATTTTCATAATTAAAGGGAAAAATCATCCAAAAGTATGCTAAATGTGGAATTAAAATATGTTACTATTTTGGTTTATCAAATACCCCCACACTTAAGCTTTTGCTTGTCCTCAAGCAAAATTCTCAACTCATAATTAAAACGAACTTCCCCAATTCATAATATTCATCAAAAATGTCTTATCATAATTCATAGATAATCTATACATGGATGATTTAACTTAAAGAGTCCTAAAGTTTCAAACAATCAAAGTCATGAGTTTGTAGCATGAAAACTAGGTGTTTCCCCTTACCTAAATAATCGCCTTTAATTTAAAATCGACAAAAGTTGACATCCTCACAAAAGATTCACTCAAATTACTCAAGGTGTTTAAGGTTGAAAAATTAAGCTCTCAAAAGTCAAACATGAAAAGTTATTACCATAGGTTTGCTTCAAAATCAAATCTCCACCACTGTAAAATAAGATGATACACAAATCAAAAGGTCTTTAAAAAGGGTTGTAACGGGACCTAGGTTAAAGGTGTGGATAAAGGCTGAATTAGAGGGGTTAGAATCGACATTGAATTGACAATCACCTAACTAGAAAAAATGACTAATAACCTAAATAATTACATCAATTGAAAACTTGTAATACTAATAATACGAGCTTCTTCTTCAGGATGTTGAAATTAAACATATAGACTCGCTTTATCTCATAACTACCAATGAATATACTTCAAATTTTGATTAGTTTTTTTTTTAAGAACAAATCAATATACAATAGAACTTTAAAAACTGAAATAATCTAATTAGGCAACTAATAAAAAAAAATCTCGATAGAAGGGTAATCAAAAGGAATGGTGATAACAAATACGAGATGGGTTTCAGGTTAATATTAGTGGGTTGAGTCAATAAAAAGGGTTGTTAGGATCAAAGGGGTTCATTAGGGGTCAATTATGAGGGTAGGCTTTTAGTGGAGTAAGTGGGTTAAATCCTAAGTGCCTTAATCATCTCTGTATATCAAATCAATAGTGTGGTCTTGACATGTATAATCGAACCAAGTTCTAGTATAACAAATCAATATAAAATCTTACCGTTAAACAGATTCGGATGTTGCTGTCTCCTTGAATCTTTAGGCTCCCACGTAGCCTCTATTAATCCATGTCGATTCCATAATACTTTCACTAATGGAATTTTCTTGTTTCTTAACTCTTTTACTTCACGAGCGAAGATACGGATCGGCTCCTCTTCGTATGTCATATCAGATCGGATTTTAATTTCAGATGGGGCAATCACATGTGAAGGATCAGACCGATATCTATGGAGCATCGAAACGTGAAATACATTGTGAATCTTTTCTAGTTCAGAGGGTAACTTCAATCTATATGCAATAGGCCCAACACGTTCAATGATCTCATACGGTCTGATGAATCTCGGACTTAACTTACCTTTACGTCCGAATCGGAGCGCTTTCTTCCACTGAGACACTTTCAGAAATACTTTGTTGCCAATATCAAATTCTATATCTTTTTGTTTTAAGTCTAAATAGGACTTCTGACAATCAGATGCTGCTTTCAAATAATCTCGAATCAGTTTCACTTTCTGTTCGGTATCTTTTATAAAGTCGACCCCGTGTAACTTATTCTCACTGAGTTCAGTTCGATACAGAGGTGTACGACATTTACGTCTATACAAAGCTTCATATGGTGCCGTTTTAATGCTCGTCTGAAAACTATTGTTATACGCAAATTCAATCAACGGCAGGTATTGTTCCCACAAACCATTAAACTCAAGTACACAGCATCTTAACATACTTCGAGAATTTGAATAATTCGCTCAGATTGACCTTCCGTTTGCGGATGAAAAGCTATACTGAAATGCAATTTTGTACCCAAAGCGTCTTGCAATTTCTTCCAGAATTGCGATGTAAATCTCCGATCCCTATCTGACACAATAGATAGTGGCACCCCGTGCAATCTCACAATCTCAAAAATATAAGGCTCATTAATCTCTCCAAAGGAGAAATCGATCTTACCTAATAAAATGGGCAGATTTCGTCAATCGGTCAACTATGACCCAAATCGCATCTTTCTTTCTCAGAGTCAGAGGCAATCCAAAACAAAATCTATTGTTACTCTATCCCATTTCCATTTGAAATCAGAATCGACTGTAACAATCCAGACGGAACTTGATGTTCTGCTTTCACTTGTTGGTAGACTAAACATTTTGAAACAAAGTCAGAAATGTCTCATTTCATGCCAAACCACCAATAGTGTTGCTTCAAATCATGATACATCTTTGTACTTCCTGGATGGAAAGATAGGCGACTGTTATGTGCTTCACCCAAAATCAATTGAATCAGCTCTGGATTTCTTAGAACATAGACTCGATCTCGAAACCTCAAACAATCATCAACATTTCAAAATTCAGATTCAGAATTCAATTCACACTGAGCTCATTTCAACAACAATTCATTATCAACCTTCTGAGCATCACATATTTGCTGTACAAATAACTGTTTCGCCTCAATTCAGCTATCACGTAACTATCATCGACAAATCTAACTGAGCATTCAAAGCACGTAGTGCAAAAATGACTTTCTACTCAACGCATCAGCAACCACATTTGCTTTACCCGGATGATAATCTATCACCAGCTCATAATCTTTTAATAATTCAAGCCATCTTCTCTGGCGCAGATTCAAATCTTTCTGGGTCATTAGGTATTTCAGACTTTTATGATCTGAAAACACATTACATTTCTCACCGTACAAATAATGACGCCAAATTTTAAGTGCAAACACAATCGCAGTGAGCTCAAGGTCGTGTGTTGGATAATTCTTTTCATGAGGCTTTAATTGTCTCAAAGCATAAGCTACCACTTTGCCCTATTGCATCAAAACACATCCCAGACTGTTTAACGAAGCATCACTCTAAACAATAAATTCCTTACCCGATTCTGGCTGTACTAACAATGGAGCTTCTGTTAACAGAGTTTTCAACTGGTCAAAACTTTTCTGAGATTTATCCGACCATTCAAATCTGACATCTTTCTGAAGTAATCTAGTCAACGGAGTAGCTATTATTGAAAAGCCCTTTACAAATCTACGGTAATAACCAGCTAAACCCAGAAAATTGCAAACTTCAGATACATTTCTGAGGTTTCCAATTCAGAATAGTAGAAATCTTGCTCGGATCAACACGAATCCCAGAAGCTGACACAATATGCCCCAGAAAACTGACCTCATTCAACCAGTATTCACATTTGCTAAATTTTGCGTACAATTGCTTCTCTCGTAGTGCTTGCAACACAATCCTCAAGTGTTAAGCATGCTCATTTTCATTACGTGAGTAAATCAAAATGTCATCAATGAATACAACAACAAATTGATCCAGATACGGTCTAAAAATTCTATTCATCAAGTCCATAAAAATAGCAGGAGCATTGGTTAGTCCGAATGGCATAACTAAAAACTCATAATGCCCATACCTCGTTCTAAAAGCAGTTTTTGGAATATCTAAATCTTTAACTCTCAACTGGTAGTATCTCGATCTCAAATCAATCTTGGAAAACACAGTAGCTCCTTTTAACCGATCAAACAAATCATCAATTCTGGGCAAAGGATATTTTTTCTTTATAGTCACCTTATTCAACTGACGGTAATCGATACACATTCTCATCGTGCCATCTTTCTTTTTCACAAATAGAACAGGAGTACCCCAAGGCAAAAAACTCAGTCTAGCAAACCCTTTATCAGTCAATTTTTGTAGCTATGACTTTAACTCTTTCAACTCTGTCGGTGCCATTCTATACGGAGCTATCGAAATAGGTGTCGTACTAGGAAACAATTCAATACCAAATTCCACTTCACGAATCGAAGGTAATCCCAGTAACTCTTCAGGGAACACATCAGAAAAATCACAAACAATGGGTACTGATTCAACTTTCTTCTCAGATACTTTTGAATCAATCACATAAGCAAAATATGATTCATACCCCTTTTTCACATAACTCTGAGCTTTCAAAATGGATATTAGAGCAGGCAATCCATTCAAATCATCAGACTCAATCTGTACAATCTCATCATTTAGAATTCTTAAATCAATAGTTTTTTTTTTACAGTTCACAACGGCATCATGCATAAACAACCAATCCATGGCCAAAATAATAACGAATTCATCAAATGGCAAAAGCATCAGATCAGCAGGAAAACAGATATCTCAAAACATTAACGGACAATTCTTGCATACTTTGTCAACAAGGACACTTTTACTAAGAGGTTCGATACTTCATAGTAAACTCAGTAGACTTTATAGGAAAAGTCTTGCTGAATACTAAATTCATGCATATATATGAATGCGTAGAACCAGGGTCTATCAAAGCAATCATAGTAGTATCGTAAAGAGTAAAAGTACCAGTTATCACATCAGGTGATAAAGCTTCCTCACGAACTCGGATAGCATACGCTCTGATAGGTGCTCTAGCTTCAGATCTAACAACATTGTCTCTCGTAGTTCTCTGACTACCACCGGTATTTCTTACATTCTTTGAAGATCTACCTCTCACAGGTGCACTATCAGATCTTAGATTCTGAACAGTCTCTAGCTCGATAGGCTCAGGGCAATCACGGATAAAATGATCAAGCGGTCCATTTCTGAAGCAAGCTCTTTCATTTAATCTACAGCTTCTCGGATGTCTTTTTCCATAATGTTTACATTCGGGTCTCTCGGATCGAATATTTCCAACGCTGGCCACTGAAGTTGCTGGGGTTTTGGAACTCATTTGCGATTTAGCTCGATTTCGGTTCAAATATCTCATATTATCTCTAGAATGACTTTCATCATCTCAGAATCTTTTCAGAGCGAACTAAAATGATTTACACTGAAATCTCTTTTTCATATCACGAGCTTCAGACTCAGCTTTTCTTTTATCCTTCCCGAGTGCCTCAGCTTTGCAAGCTCGGTCAACGAGTGTAATGAACTCTTTTATTTCTAATATCCCGACTGGCAAACAAATATCTTCATTAAGGCCATCCTCGAATCTTTCACACATTATAGCTTCAGAAGATAAACACTCTCGGGCATATTGACTTAGTCGCACGAACTCTCGTTCATATTCAGTGACAGTCATTTGACCCTATTTAAGATCCAGAAATTCTTTTCGTTTCTAATCGACGAATCTCTCACTAATATATTTCTTTCGAAACTCAATCTAAAAGAAATCCCATGTAACCCGTTCTCTCGAAACAACAGAAATCAATATTTTCCACCATTGATATGCTGCATCTCGAAGTAATGAAACAACACACTTTATGCATTCATTCAGAGTCAGAGACATTTCATCGAATACTCGGATAGTATTTTCAATCTAGAACTCGACCTTTCTAGCATCGTCATCCTTAGTAGCTCAGAATTCTTCTACCCCATACTTACGAATCTTGTCAACCGGAGGCTTACTCAACAAATTTAGATATGCAGTCAGAGGTAAATTGGATGTCTGAGGGGGATTAACCGGGGGTGGGGTTGTGAAATAGTTGGGTTATTCTTTATGAACTGAGTGAACCACTCACTCATCATCTGGAAGAAAGCTTGTTTAGCTTCTCCCTCCTGACCGTTCGTAGTCGGTCTTGAATCAGAAGGATCTGTCTCTTACACGAGAGCGGGTGCATTACTTTCTACGTCGTCAGCTACAGCTCTTTCAGGATCCATTACTATACAGAAATCACATTTTACACGTTAGGATTCATCACACTATCACAGTTCAAATATATGGCATGTATAGCTAAACTCTGACATGCTACGTTAGTCTGAGAATCGACTAAATCGTAGTTCTAATACCAATCAAATGTAACACCCCTATCCTATGTCCGATCACCGAATTAGGGTTAAAGGCATTACCAGATAGATCGAAAACATTTACAAAATTAATCGTACAACCATTCATCAATATGAATCATAATGTACCTTAAGTAGGTCATAGAGACCCTAAGCATGCCCCCTGAGTAGAAATTAAAGGGTGCAGTCTCACTGCTGCGGGATGAGGCTTATCAATGGTGGCTTACTGTTAAGGAGGGCACTCAGCCCGAACATTTGACCTGAAATTTTTTTTTAAGATCGACTTCTAGGGAAAATATATGGGAGCCAGTTATGTACGCTCATAGGAGGGAGTTTCTGAATCTGGCATAGGGAGATCGATCAGTGGCCGTGTATGAGGTTAAGTTTCTGAGACTGAGCCGCTATGCGAGAGGTATGGTGGCATCAGAGAATGAGCGATGTGTTCACTTTGAGGATGGACTCAGGGATAACTTGAGGGTTCTAATAGCTCTGCAGAAGGAGTGAGATTTTTCTGCCTTGGTCGAGAAGGTGAAGAGCGCCGAGGAGGTTAATCGACTGAGCGTCAAAATCGCAATGGAGAGAGAGGTAGGAACAAGAGCAATTCAGAACCCTTGAGTTCTGCACAGAGGCCTAAGAAAAAGGCCAGAACTGATGGGCCAGTTAAAGCTGGGCCCCCTATTGTTACTACTAGACAGTAGCCATTTGTTGATTGTGGTAAACGCCACCAGGGCGAGTGTTGGAGGATGACTTGGGCGTGTATGAGGTGTAGATCATTGGATCATTGTATTAGGGAGTGTCCATTGAGGGCTGATTAGATAAAAACTCAGGGCATTGGTAATGCACAGCCACAGAGGGTAGTACAACAGCCACCGAGAGGTAGTGGTCATGCTAGGGGTGGTAATGGCATGGGCCATGGGCAGAGAGCACCGGACAAAGCTACTGGACAGATTGAGGCGAGGCAATCGGCTCTAGTATATACTACAAGTCGCTGAGAGGATGGAGATGCTCTGAACATCATCACCTGTACGTTCCTTATTCATGATGTACCTTATATTGCATTGATAGATGTAGGATCCACTCACTCCTTTATAGCCTGTACTATGTCTGGAAACTTAGGGATTTTATTTGTGAGCACAACGAGTGAGGTTACGGTATTGAGCCCATTAGGGAAATCTGTTAGAGTTAGCAAACTGTATAGGGGCGTTCCTTTAGAAGTACAAAAGCAATCTTTTTGGCTGATTTGATGGAGCTTTCATTTGGGAAGTTCGACCTAATTCTGGGGATGGACTGGTTAGTCAAGCATCATGTTAGCTTGGACTGTGTGACTAAGAAAGTCGTACTAAGGACTGATGAGGATAAAGAGGTAGTCATGAATGGAGAATGCTGAAATTACATATCTAATTTGATTTCTGCACTGGTGGTGAAGAAGATTGTTCATAAGGAATGTGAGGCATTCTTGGCCTATGTAAGTGTTTCGAATTCTGGGTATTCTACAGTTAAGGATATCAAAACGGTAAAGGATTTTTCAGACGTCTTTCCTGAGGAGTTATCGGGGTTAGCTTCGAATCGCGAGTTGGAATTTAGGATTGAGCTACTTTCAGGTACAGCTTTGATGTCCATCGCTCCCTATCGAATGGCACCGAAAGAGCTTGTAGAGCTTAAGGCTCAGATTCAGGAGTTGTGCTATTGATTTCCTAGGCAGTTAGGAGGATTATCTACCGCTAGCGGAGTTTGCTTATAATACCTATTTCCAGTCTAGCATCTAGATGGCACCTTACGAGGCAATGTATGGTCGTAAGTATCGCACTCCTTTATGTTGGACTAAGTTGGGCGAGTCGACGTGTTCTGGGTTCTGAGTTGATTTCTGAGACAGAGATTAAGGTTAGACTGATTTAGGATTGACTGAAAGTGGCTTCTAACATACAAAAATCCTATGCGAACCTAAAGCAACGTGAGATTGAGTATTTGGTAGGGGACTTTGTATTCCTTAAGGTCTCGCCATGGAAGAGGGTACTGAGGTTTGGTCGTAAGGGCAAGTTGAGCCCTAGGTTTATTGAACCTTACTATATTTTGAAGTGACTGGGACCAATCGCTTATCAGTTCGAGCTACCTCAAGAGTTGGATCGTATCAATGACGTGTTCCACGTCTCGATGTTGAGGCACTACCGCTCTGATTTTACTCACATTGTTTCTGTTAAGGATATTGAGGTTAGGCCAGACTTGACCTTTGAGGAGGAGCTGGTTCAGATTCTAGGTCAAGATGTAAAAGTACTAAGGAGGAAATCTATTCCACTGGTTAAGGTTCTTTGGCGTAATCTTAGCACTGAGAAGGCTACGTGGGAGCCTGAGGATACGATGCGTCAACAATATCCTCATCTGTTTTGACAGGTAAATTTTGAGGACTAAATTTTCTTTTAGGGCGTGGAATTGTAATGCCCCAAAATTTCAATTTTTGATTTCATGTATGTGTGACACACAATGTCTATCTGCTTCAGTGGTTATGTGTTCTGGGTGTGTGTGAGAGGTCCCAAGTTCAAGCCTTACTTGGGCAATTTTTGGTATTTTTATAAATAAAGCCTTAACCTTGTGAAAAGGGCTTAAGTTTAATTGTTGGTAAGTTTATATCAGAATGGGCCTGCTGTTCTGGTGGTTAAGTGGAGTGTTGGAGTGTTAGAGGTCCTACGTTCAATTCTCTGTGATAGCGTAGAGACAGTATTTTTGCTCCAATTTCGTCTAAGAGTTGTGTTGGGGCAAAATTTTGAGTAGTTGTGTTTTAGTGGGTTAATAGGGAGTGATTTTAGGAGATAATTGGGGAGAGATTATCAAAAAATAATCTGATTATCTTTTTGTTGCAAAAAAAGTAGAGTTTCGATTTTCTCTCGAATTTCGCAAACTTTTTTTGACGTTTTCTTCTTCTTTTTTTGCCTCTTCTGCCAATTCTTTCCCCTAGTTGCTATCAAAATTTCCATTATTTTTCCCCTTCTACTTTTTTCTCTTTTTTTTTCCAATTGATTCGGTTGTTCACCGTTGGTTGTGCGTGTTCTGTAAGTAACGATTTTGTCTATTGTTAATCATTCTTGGTTAATCTCTAAAAGGGAGATTCCTTTTTGGTGTTTAGGAGCTAATCAAGGGGCTGGTGGTTTTGAATCGACGCTGTTATTGTGCGAAGTCGTGGTTACTCAAGAGAGGTAAGGGTTTTCATAGGTTTTAGTCAACTTCCTTTCTAAATTTTTTGATTAAAAATGAATTAAGTGATTAATCTGGAGATATGTTGGTCGATTTTTAGGTTGTGGAGGCTTAGAAGTGTTTACGCATCAGAAACGATACCAGGTGTGTTCCTGAAACGCAAAAAATGAGATTCAATGAAAAGCCAAAATTGCTTGCTATCGAGAAATAAGAGAAATAAGAGAAAATGATGCGAAAAATTGTAGAGAAAGGAAATAAGGGTGTTATAAACTTGGAAATCAACATTTTACAATAAAATAGTTTTGGACAGCAATAGTAGGCTAACTTTGAAAAATTATCAAAAATAGTGGGAATTGAGTTAGAGGTTGAATAAAATATGAAATTAAATTTTATTTAGTCTAGTTTTTCATGGAAGAAACAGTGTAAGCAATGGAATTGTAAATCATGAGATATAATAAATTTTGTGAGACAAGGTCAGAATGATTTTAGGTTCCCCTGTTCTAAGTTAGAAAAATCATCAAAAATTGTAAAAAAATAATCAGAGGCTTAAATTTATATTTTTAAATCCTTAATGAGTATATTTTCAAGAGAAACAAACGGAAACATCATCTAAATTCTATACTAAGAGATAAATAATTTTTAGTAAGGATAGGATGAAGTTGTCAAACAGCAGAATAGGGATAACTTTAAAGATTTTACTGTACTTATTTGATAAACTATAAATTCTAAAAATTTTATTTAGAAAGGTATGTGAGTCTAGTTTCAAAAACGTCAAGCATATCTTAATTTGGAATTCTGTAGCTCATGATATAAATAATTTAGTGCTAATGACTCAAGTAGACAATTTTGAATGAACATATACATAAATAGTGAAAACATATATGAGTATTGAGCTAACATGGGTTACTTTAAAAATGGATCACATGGACAAGGCCAATTTGGGCCTAGTAGGCCACATGGGCAGATCACATGGGCGTGTGGGTCTATTTTTACCGATATATTTTTAAGGTTGCACGGGTCGCCCAAGTCGACTGTGAGCCTACTGTAGGGTCGGTAAGCGCTACTTAGACCCCTAAATGTGTGAAATTGACTTAATGATATTTGTACTGGGCATGTTAATATTTGAACTGAATATATGTACTGAAATTGCATAATAGCATGTCATCCATTGTGTGTTTCATTGCATTGGGTTGGGGGTTGTTATTCAGAGGAAGTGTACTGAAAGGCTTTAAGCCTAATTTACTAGCAGCTCAGCTGCAAACTATTGTATTGTGCCGCATTCGGTACTACTTGGAGTGAAGGGATGGGTGGGTTGATTATATACCCACATGGAGTGTAGGGTTGGACAGATATGGTGTGTAGAGGCTGGTTGGGTAGGATTTTGCTAGTGCATAACTGTTACTGCTACTGATACTATGATGAGCTAAGGCCCTACTGCATTTTTTACACTATATTGAGATTGGCTAAGGCCCAAACTTTCACTGATACTAAAAAGGGCTTAGGCCAAGACTGTTCAACTGTGCACTGTGAATACTGATTGTTTGTTTGTGTTTGTGGGATTACACACTGAGTTGATGTAAACTCGCCCTTTTTGTTTAATGTGCATAGGTAATCCCCAAACTTAGACGGATCGATGCGACAGAGGACTCAGCGGTGACCATAGTAATTTTTGGACTTCATGGTTTTCAATTTACGATTTATGATTTGATTATTATTGGTTATTTGGGTTGTAATTTAAGGACCCTTTGGGAATTTGGTTTTAAATTGGGTTTTTATTTATTTCTTTTACTTGATGGATTTATACCTGCTGGTCGTAGGAAATTCAGTTTTCAAAAAGTTAAAGTAATTTCTAATCGCATGATCACTTAGACTATTTTATTAAAGCTTCCGCAACAAGAGATGTTTCAAAGAAAATGTTTTAAATGAATAAAGACAACTTCGTAAGTTTTAACAAAGGTTTAATAAAGATAATAACATGGAATGTTTTCATCGTAACAACGAGGTTTCAAGAACACTAACGTGTGACATTGCCAGATACGACCATAACGTCTAAGCCGGGTTTGGGGTGTTACAATTAATCTTTATCAGACTTTATTTACCCATGAATCTAAATGCAAGAATCCCTAGATTGAATTCGAACATCGATGTGATATTAAAAGACAAAACAGGGAAGAAAGAAATCGATCTTGACTATGATTGAAGTGAAGAAACTTGAATGTCCGTAATAATGTTGAGCGAATCACAATATTGAACACAAATAGTTGAAGAACTAAATTGAAAATAAAAGATTACAAAACTAAAACCTAATTTAAGAATTGAAACTAAACAAAAGGGAAAGAAGTCTGTAGTTAAGTTCTAAGCATTCCTATTTATATGAGTCATTTTAGATGACTCATTTAAACCTAGTACAGATGACTCAACATAACTAAATCAAATTGTGCGGATGAAAACACCTTTATCGTTTCAACTTGCCTCATCACAATTGTGTCATGACATACATAAGCCTGTGTCATGAAGGTGTGTCACGACATCCTCTGGTGTGTCTCACGACATGGATGGGAATATACTTCTTGGGCGTTCTAGATGGTGTGTTGCAACCTAGATGTTGCAACATAGAGTATAGTCCACTGACTTCTTAGCTTAAGTTGGGGTCTTGCACACTCAACTAGCATGCTCCTCCTCCCTTAGGCTCGAATTGGCCTAAAAGCTCATAAAACACTCCAAATTGCTCATTTTATTAACTCAGTACTCTAAATAGAAACTTAACGAAAACATTAATTATTTGCTAGAAAACATGCTCACCAAGTATTGAAAAGGACCTAATTTGCCACAACGAATTGTGGCAGGTCAGCTATAAGTACAACTTTATAAGTTTTAGTTTTCAGAGATTTGGTGGCTAAACATTTTCCTTAGTTTCATAGCTTTTAGTTTAGGGTTTCTTTTCTTTTCTTTTTCTTTTCATTTTTAGGTTGGGTTTTCTCTTTTCTTTTTAGATTAGATTTTGTTTTTGTCATTTCATTTCTTCCTCCTTGTTGAAGACTATGCAAAAGGGAGATGATCAAACCCTTGGGCTTTAATGGACTTTCATCAATCAAATGAACATTTTCTTAAACTTTTTACTTTTAGTTTATGCCTACCATGTGTTTGATAAAATGCTTGTTTGAAATTTATGTTTGATTATGTGCTAAGTTGTTTGATGGTTGATTGGTTGCTTGTTAGTTTTATACTTGATTAATTGATTGTTCGATTATATTGAAATGCTTTATACGCTAGAATTGACGCCTCTAGTGGAAAATCTAGATAAATGAGATCGAGAGGAGATTTTATCCTTAGATAGTTTGATATAATTGTGTCAGATAGTGAAACCAGAATGTGATCTATATGCCTAGGTGAGATCGAGAGGAGAGCTTAGGTTGTGTCTTTTAGTTTAGGATGAGACCAGAGGGAGATTCCTAGCTAAAAGTTGCAATCAATATAATCTGTATAGGTTAATTAGTTCAATTAAGAACTGACTAATCAATTGACCATTGTTTTATCATTTACATCGTTTAAAACAATAAGAAGAAAGTTTAACATAGTTTGTTTAATTGAATTTTAATTTTTGTTTATAAAAAATTTATAATTTATTTTGCACTAATAATTTCTTATTCAATTAGGTTAGTAATTGCTTAACTTGTAATTAACTTGATAAACACATTTACTGTAACACCCCTTAACCCTTATCCATCGTCGGAATAGGGTTACAAATAATCACCAGACTTTTCAGATCAAATACTAACATTACATAATTAATCAAACATAAACATCATAATTTAATCAATGTACCTTCATAGGTACTTAATATGTATTATCCAAAACAATTCAATAAAACCTCATTCAAGCCAATTTCCAAATCATATAAATTTTTCAATATAAGTTTTGCCTATTCATTCTTACTCTGCAATAAGTTTAACATACCATTTTATAATGCCAACATAACATATATATACATATAACTATCTAATATCAACTTATAATATCATTTACAATCATTTACCAAAATGACATATATAAGACATCCTAGGTACATGCCATTACCAAAAAGAAATGTACTTCACCACTTTGAGTTTGGGATCGGCTTTGGATGCTGATTTGGCAATTCAACTTTAACCTAACCTGCGCATGGAAACAAATCGTACGCTGAGTATAAAATCAGTGGTATTTCTATAATTCGAATACTATTTAAATAAGAATTTATAAGATTTATAAACTATCCGATCATATATAACCATAAGCATTCAAATAAATAATCAATTTCATAAATACATCATCCAAAACCCTTTCGATTCTCATCTCTTACCATATCAATATCAATTTCACAATTGCTATTCAATAGCCTTTCTCAATAGAAAACACAGTTCAATTTCAATATCCATTTCCATCTCATGAATCTTTGATTCATACAATTTCATGCATTTCATTTGTATATTTCATTTCATTATCCATTCCAATCTGTATTCAATATAACTTAATACCAATCAATTGGCCAAACCATTTATTTTGCCCTATTAACACTGTGACACCCCCAAACCCGACCCAGATGTTATGGCCGAATCTAGGAATGTCACATCAAATGCACAATTCAAAATAATTTTGATAAATTAAAGTTAAAGGCCTAAAAGCCTGAAATCCTTGATTCTTGTTAAGTAATGATAAAAGCCCATTTTATTATTTTAAGTATTGTGAAAACCAAGTTTAAACATAAGAAATTACTTAGGTTTAATAATTAAGCAAACGGTTGAAACAACGAAACTCAAAACCCAAAGTCGAAATGGAGTACAAGGCCTTATTACATCCAATGAAAATAAAGCAATTAAAATCATGTCTTTTGAAGCAAATAATTAAAACTTCTAAATATCTTGTAGTGTGGCCATCTCCGAGTCCTCTCCCACGTTGAGTCGTTTATTGAGGATCACCTGAAACATTTAATAAAAAGGGTGTGAGTTTCAAAACTCAGTGTGTACGACCCTTGGCAATCAAAACAACATGCAAATATTACATTGGGCCTAAGCCCTATCAAAATCGATAGTCTTCAGCCTTAGCCCTCAATGACCTCATTTCATATCACATGAAAACAAGGTTATGCAAAACCCTCCCCAAATGTCCATCTGCTACACACCATTGCCCTTCCAACCCTACATTCTTGTGGGGATATAAATATGAACCCACACATCCCTACACTTCAAAGGTAGCACCAATAGCGACACTACTCAACGTTGCAGCAAAGCTGCTCAGCATATAATGGGCTTAAAACCACCGGTGGATCCACGGTCGTCAAGCGACTATGCGATCCTTAAATTCTTCCTCCATTCTTACCCATATGTATCCTAAACAGAATATCATATGAATGCAACATGCACATGAGTAACATCCATAAAACTCATAATCATCACATAGGGGTATTTTAGTCATTTCACAATCAAGGGTACTTTCGTAATTCTAATCGACAGGGGTATTATCATAATTCTACCTTATGGGGGTATTATCATAATTCTACCCTACAAGGGTATTATCGTAATTTTACCCTACAGGGGTATTACCATAATTCTACCCTACAGGGGTACTTAGGTAATTTTGCAAAACATGGATATTCTAGAATTTTTGTAAATCAAGGATATTTGGTAATTCTGCAAATCAAGGGTATTCTGTTAATCTTATAAATTAGGGCTATTTTAGTAATTTTTCAAATCTAAGGATATTTTGGTAATTTTTCAAATTAAGGGTATTTTGGTAATTCTGCAAATCAATGGTATTCTGGTAATTTTACAAATTAGGGGTATTTTAGTAATTTTTCAAATCTAAGGATATTTTTATAATTTTTCAAATCAGAGGTATTCTGGTAAATTTCCAATATAAGGGTATTTTGATAATTTACAAATCAGAGGTGTTTTGGTAATTTTTACAAATTAGGGGTGTTTTGGTCCCCCTCGGGTTTTAGTTATGAACTTTGGCCCATTAACAACTCATTACGGCTAGAGTGAAGAGACACTATGCACCAGGTAGGATTCCAGAGAAGAGGAGGTGGGCCACTAGAACCGCTTAAGTACCAAGCTCTCCCTAGATCCAATCCTAGACATGCATATGTCCATTTTGACACTCTAACCCAGCGACTTGTTCACGGACATGTTTAATTATTAGATTAAGTCTTATGCGTTTAAGAGTTGTTCAGAACTAGGCCTAAAGTCCATTAAGCCCTAGCATACATGTCTACGCTCCCATAAAGCCCATCAAGCCCATTTCACGTTCATAAAGCCCCTTATGCCCAAATCACATTCTTATGGCCCATTAGGCATTGATCTCATTCATATGGCCCAATAGGCCCAAAACAATTCCAGATCATGTAACATGCATGTCTATCTCAATTCATATAACCAAATCAATCAATTTCATCAAACTTAGCCTCAGGGCCTACCGGGCCCATTTAGCCACTTTTGGCTTTTCGGCTTTTCAACATTGCCGATGTCATGTGTGTGTAGTGTTTGTACACACCTGGTTACTGCGACGTGCTATACTATCCTTAGCCTTGAACTTGCAACATACCAACCTTCAATCAATCACTAAATCAAAACATTTACCAAAATCTGAAATCTTAACGTAACCTTACCGTGTGCCACAGAGTTCTAGTAGCCCTTCCTTAGCTACTAATCATGAGTATCCCCTAGATCTGCACTCACACATACACCATCACAATTCGAGTGACTCATAATGTACACAAGTCACCCATATAGATCATACACATTCAGCCATTCACTTAAACCATAATTGAGTTGAGTACACTTACACTTGCTAACGATTCTACCACGCTTGCGATCTTTGAACCTTATCCTTGTTATCACAGAGTTAACGCCAGGACAGTTAGATAACCTTTCAGCTTTTAGCAAAACGCACAAGAGAGGTTAACCGAATACTTACCAAATCCACTTTTGATCCTGCAGCCTAAATTTGACTTTTAACATTGACTGATAGTAGATAATAATCGATTTGTGACAGAGAAAAACAACAAGGAATCGACACCAAAAAGGGATTTCGGCAAGAAAAGATGATGGTAATTTCAGCAATGAAGAATTCAACTATAGGTGAAAATGAAATTTCGGCAAAGGAATGATGGTTTCTTTTTTTTTGGTAAATGGAAGAATTTGGCTGAGGGGGATAAAAGAAAAGTAATGGAACCTTTCCAAAAGAATTCGGCACCCCCTTTTATAGCCAAAAGCCGAAACTCCCTTCCCCCTAGAGTCCCATTCGGCACCAACATATCCACACCTCAATCCCCTATCTTTTCTCCCTTATCTCTACCTTAATTTTCTCTCCTAAACACTCCCTTCCAGAGTCCACTCCAGCGCCACTACTAACCATCTAGAAGGCAAAAATAAAACCTCCAATTTACCACTCTCAAGCCTCGAACCTTGGACCTCTTCACCTACTAATGACGCCACCTCCCTGTTCCCTAAGTGCGTCACCTTGCCACTACACCACAAGCTCCTCTTGTGTCATTTTCCTTCTGCATTTATTTAAAAGGCCTACTAACTGAAGTCACTGTTCCCTAGAGCTAAAACCAATTTTTTTCCTATACCCTTACTTGATCCCAGGACATCTCCAAATTCCTTAACCATTAAAGCAAACATGCAATTTGTCATTTTCTTACTCACTTAAAAATTTGAGGAGACCCAAACCCCAATAGGCCCAATACTTCTAGGCCAAAATTTGGGGCGTTACAAACACGACTCAGACTTTGGCGGATACACGGATCCAACCAGAACACACCAGTACGGCACTCAGTGCCTCATCGACCATGCCGAAGTAGAATAATACAGTACACAGTACCTCATCAGATTTATCCGAAGTAATAATACGACACCCAGTGTGTCATCGACTTGAAGTTGAAGTATCCCTAAACACTTCCAATCCTATGGCATGCCAACTATATCCGACTCAAGCCGATACAGTTAATAGGGTTTTCAACTCACTTTTCAATTATAATAAATATCAAATGTTCAAATTCCACAATAATCACATATTCACATCAATTTCATCACATTCCAAATCAATCCATTTCATTTGTATAACACAATACAAATAATTCTCACATTATTCACTTAGCATAATATTTAATCAAAATTCAACTATTAATAACTAAACTCGGATTATAGAAATACAAACCAGGAATTCCAAGCTATTCCATGTCGGCTTCATCTTTCTTCTTTTTAGTCGAGGATTCTGGTACGATGTTAGCTACGAAATTAAAACAAAAATTCATCAATACAACACAATTCAATCTCATATTAAATATTTCAATTTTTATCTAACATTTTCCTAAATTCTAATTTAGTCCCTAAACCGAGACTAACTTTATTTCTCACATTTAATTCTTTATTTTCATGCAAATTCTACTTTAGGTTAAATTCAACTCCCTATTTTCACAAAAGTTCCTAAATTTGAAAATTTTCCCAATATTGTCCCTATTACTCAAAATTCCTAATTTATTCTAAAATTCAATCATTTTATTCATTTCTAACTTAAAAATCTATCAATTTAGTCCCTAATACTGTAATTATTCAACATTAACAACATTTAAAAACTCAATAATTTCTAAAATTTTGACATGGGTCGACTAGCATTTAATTCCGAGATTCTAAAAACATAAAAATTATAAGAAAGGGGACTAAATTGACTAACCGAATGAATTTGAAAATTTTGAAACCCTTGGCCCTTGGCCCTTCGTCTTTCTCCTTTCTCCCTTTTTCTTTTTCTTTTCTTTTTCTATTCTATTTCGTTTGGCTCTCTATTTCTAATTCTTTCTTTTTCTATTTGTTTGTTTTATTATATAATATAATATAATATAATATAATATAATATAATACAATACAATATAATACAATACAATACAATATAATACAATACAATACAATACAATACAATACAATACAATATAATATAATATAATATAATATAATATAATATAATATAATATAATATAATATATATATACTTAATTATTAGGTAAACATATTTTATTATAATTTCTATCAAATTTCATAGATGGTTTTAATGTTATGCCGCCTCAATTATGACCATTGGCATAATTACTCTTTTGATCCCTTTAATTTTTCTTTAATCTATAATTTAACTTTTACCCTATATACAATTTAGTCCTTATACCTAATTACTTTTAATTCAAGCAAATTCACTTAACCGAAACCTAATTAACTACACAACTAGCTTCATAAATATTTTTAATAAATATTTACGAATCTGATTTACGAGAATGGCGTCCCAAAAATGCACTTTTTTTAATTTAGTCCTTTTTAATTAATTGACTATCGAAACGTTAAAATTTCTTAAACTTTAATACCACCTTAATGACACTCCGTAAATATTTATAAAAATATTTACGACTCAGTTTATAAAAACAAGGTTCCGATACCTAATTTTCTAAAACCACTTGAACTTAATAAATCACTTATATAACATAAATTATCAAATCAAAAACCCTTTTAAAAAAATCACATTTGACTCATAAATATTAAATAATAATATTTACGAACTTACTTGTCGGATTTGGTGGCCCTGAAACTACTGTTTTCGACACCACTGAAAAATGGGCTGCTACAACTATTCCCCCTTACAAAAATTTCGTCCTCAAAATTTCTTACCTGGTACAAGCTATTAAGTCAAGTTTTCCTTCCACCTTGATGTGTCTCTAACTAACTATGATCACAATAATGGCAAGCGCACCTATCGTTTAATAGTATAGTTATGGTAAGATCAGAAATATCGTATGCACAAGGACCAAGAGTAGAGTAATTATTATCTTCCTATTATCTAGCCTAAGAATTGAAGTGATTTCTTTTAAACTAAAATTAATTAAAAGCACGACAGAGAATGAATTGGGAAAATACTTTTAGACAACTTTATAAAAGAGGCAATACCTAAGGAAGAATCCACCTAGACTTCACTTATTACTTCTGATTCATACGTTTTATTCACTTGACTTAATCCATAGAAATCCATGATTTATGTTAATATCTCCATCGATACTAAGAACAACTGATTCTAGGTTAATTAATTGAAAAATCTTTCTAATTAAAACCCCGATTGTCGCATTAACTCGATTTATAGATTCCCTTATTAGTTTGACTCTAATCCGATAGATTTACGTCGTCCTATGTCTAGGATTGCATTCAACTCCACTTAATTGTGTTGATCTACTCTTAAACAGGAACGTTTGCTCCTCTGAATAATCACATTTGAGTTGAATCAATAACTTGAATTATTAAAGCAAGAATAAGAACTCACAATTAAGAATAAGAACAAGTATTTTTCTTATAAATCAGATAGTAATAAGATCCATCTTAGGTTTCATCCCTTCAGGTATTTAAGGGATTTAGTTCATACTGATAGAGGGAAACATCTTAAAATAAGGAAAACCACAAAACATAAGAAAACCCAAAAACTTTAAGAGAAAATGATAGGAGATCTTTAGTCTTGATGGGGATCCTTCTTCCCAACTGCTCCCAATGACTGTCTTCGAGTATTTTCTACTTTCTACTCTGTGTGTCCTTTTAGGTCCTCCCCTAAGGTGTTTATATAGGCTTTGGAGCACCTTTCTTGGCCTACAAGTAGTCTTTTCTGAATAGAATTAGACTTGGGTTCGGCAGGGACACGCCCGTGTGACACGCCCGTGTGTGATAGCTTAGGCCGTGTTCGATTCTACTCGTCACACACAGTCGTGTGGCCTGCCCGTGTGAGATAGTCCAGGCCGTGTTGATTTCTGAGGTAGGCCCATTTTGTCCCTTTTGGCCCGTTTCTCGTTCTTTTCGACTCCCTAAGCTCTCTTGAGTGTAAAACATGAAATTAAAGGATTAGGAGCATCGAATTCATCAAATCTAATGAAAATTCATCCAAAATTAAGCCAAGCATGGGGTCAAAATATGTATAAATTATGGTTTATCAAATATCCCCACACTTAAGCCTTTGCTTGTCCTCAAGCAAAATCCTCAACTCATAATCAAATAAATTCTTCTCAACATATAATTTTCATCAATAATGTTTTGAAATAATTCACACATAATCATGTATTGAGAAGTCTACTTAAAAGAGAATCAAAGTTTCAAACAATCCAAGCCAAACATTTGAATCATAAAATCATAGGTATTCCCCTTCATCTAAGTAATTACCTTTAATTCCAAATCGACAAGAGTTGACATCCTCACTAAAGATTCACTCAAATCACTCAAAGTGTTTAAGGTTCAATAATTAAGCACTCAAAAGTCAATCATGAAAAGTTATTACAATAGGCTTGCATGAAAATCAAATCTCCACCACTATAAATGAGATGATACACAAATCAAAAGGTCTTTAGCAAGGTTGCAATGGGGTTTGGGTTAAAGGTGTTGATAAAGGCTGAAAAAGATTGTTAGAATCGAGATTAATGTATAAATTACTGATCGCTGTAAAATAGTCTAGTTTTAATATTTATAAAAGAGTGATCGAACCTGTAGACTGACTGCGACAACGATAGAGGCAAGCACACCTATCGAACAGTAGTATAGCTCAGGCAAGAATATCTTATCGAACCCAAGGAACCTAAAAGTACTACTACTCACTTTCTTTCTATTAATTAGCCTAAAATATGGAGTGAATGGTTTATTAATCTAAAACAAATGAAATACTTAAACTTAAATGCAAAGACAAAAGAACGAAACTTTGGGAAAAGACTTTGAAGAAAACTCAATTGATAAAGACGATACCTTCCGGAAGAATCCACCTATGACTTCACTTATTATCTACCTTTTTAATTCATATGATTTCTTTACTTAGCTTTATCCGTGAGACTCCCTAACCTATATTAAACCTTCTCTCGAAGCGAATAACGTCTAACCTTAGGTTAATTAGTGGAACTCTCATTATCTTGTAATAACCCCCTAAGGAAGCAGTAAATCAATCAATGGACTTCCATATTAGGTTTCACCCTAATCTAGCAAAATCTCGTAACCCTATCTCTAGATGCCCGATCAACTCCGCTTAATTATGCTAGATCTACTCTTAAGCAGGGTCTATTCCTCCTCCACCTAAGCACATCAAATAAATTTAAGTAAAATAATTAAGAATAAACTAAGTATTTATCATATAAACTGTAACACCCCAAACCCGATCTAAACGCTACGATCGAATCTAGCGTGTTACTGGGAAGAAAATGTTTTACAAACCATTATGTCGACTTGATTTGAAAGGAAAACTTTTGGTGTAGTTAAGAAAATTGAGGCTGAACTGGGCGAATTGTTAAAACATTTTGAAACTTAGTTTAGCGTGATAGAATTACCTTGTTGATTATTATTCATTCGATGTATATCTTTAGAAAAAAAACTCAGAAAATTATCTTAAGTTTATAAAAACGTTCATGTCATAAATTACTTGGCACGCCTTTTTCGTTTTATAATAGTTTAAGGAAAAACAGAACAGATAACAATAAAACCCAAAGCAAAGCTTAAGTGGCCTTATTACAAACTGAAACCCAAACTTAATGTAAATAAGAACTAAATTCAAATTAAATATTGAAATTAAATGTTGAGCATGGCCACCGCGAGTTCGCCCTGGCTTCGGATCCATAACTTAAGCATTATCTGCAAAATGTAACGGAAGGGGTGAGTCACCGAGACTCAGTGTGTCAATCCCCATCCCAAAAGATGTTATGCTCTTACATAGATTCATATAATATTATGCATGTCATGCAACCCATTGCCTAATTATCCATCCGAGTCTCCCAAATCTACCCCTTGTGGCACCTCGCCACTGGTGGTACCTAACCACTGGTAACTGAAGTTACAAATATTCACGTGTAGGGCCAACCCACTTGTAGTACCTAACCACTGGTGACGATCCCTTAAATCGATATGTGGGGCTAGCCCACTATGGTACCTAACCACTGGGACAAGTCATAAAATAAGCACATGTGGTACCTAACCACTGGTGACAGTCTGATAAATCATGCATTCCCCCTCCTCTCATCATACCCATATGCTATGTATATGTTTCTCAATACAATATAATCATGCTTAATGCATAGGAAAATACAACATTGCACACACATGTTTCACATAGATCAAGCAAGATATTCACTATAATGGACTTACCCGGAGTCCTTACTTATACCCGTAAGGGTAACGTAATGTTTCCCACTGTTATTCCGGCTTTTAACAAACACAACATTTAACATAACAACATATGAAGTGCGTAAGAGTTACACACTGATTCTCGTACTATCGCACTCACTGCTTTAACACTATCGTCACTCGAGACTACCACTACCAGCCTACGATCTTTGTCTGATGTTAGCCCACACCCCTGTGGCCAATCTCGTACTCTTGATACTGCTTGCTTCTTGTATTTAGGGGCTGGGTTTACAGATCCAACCCCTCCTATCTCTTGTCTAACATTTGAGTCCATAACAATCTCTTGGTCACTAAACTAAATTTAAACGATGAGATCAAATCTAAGAGATAATCATAATACTTAAAACGAAACCCTTACCTAGATTGTCAAATCTCGAAAATCCTCAAGAATGCGTCACCACCCTACCTACATTCGGCCAAGCATCCAACATTAGACCAACACGATTATCACACCTACGCTTGATGAGATCCAGTAAAAGAGAAAGGGTAAGGGAGTGGCCATTCGGCTGAACCTATTACCGACACATACCTTCGGTTTTCCTCACAGTTTGGCACAAGAGATCACAACAAGAAAGATTTGGCTTCTATGAATAAAGAGTGAAAACTGACAAGATCTTAGGGAAGTGATTCGGGTTAGAAACTAAATGAGAAAAAGAGAAATAGTAAGGAAGAAAACATTGAGAACTCACCAATCTTGAGATGATGACTCGGCTATGGTGTAACTTTGGGAAAAGAGGCTAAACTTGAAGGTTTCGGCTATGGGAGAAGAAAGTATGGGCAAAGAGGGTTCGGCTTTTATGAAAATATTAGAGAGGAGAAGAGAGAGTTAGAGGGTTACGGCAAAGGAAGTGAACCCACAAAAGAAAAGAAAGAATTTCGACTTGAAAGGAGAAGATGAGAAAGAAAGAAAAAGATGACAAAGGTGATCACTTGCCTACTAATTTCGGCATATCAACCGAATCTCACCCCCTCCCAGAGTTGGATTTTGACCAACTCTGCCGTCACTTGATAACTCTTATCCCACTTGTTATCTTAATCTATATCCTCCATTCAAAAGAGGCCTCCTTAGCACCAACTCCTCCAAAATAAAAGAATTAAAACTCCTATTTCTAGCTATTGTGTCGTCCTCTCTTCCCCCCTTGGAGTGCCAAATTTTAGCCCAAAAACTTGGGCCCCAAGTGGCCAATACTTGGCCCAAATCCCTTTCCTTAGTGACGCTGCCCACTTGCTCCTTGCGACACCACCAAACTTTGGGCCACAAGCCCACCTTGCAATTTAAACATAGATACCCATTTTAATTATGTCCTAGCGCTCTTCATTAGAAAATTAACCCAGGTCTCAGCCCAAACATGGGCCCAATTCGCACCTCTAAACCTAAAGCTAGCACTTTAACCCTACAACACACAAAATGCATGACTCCACTTATTCAGATGTTACAGCTTCTACCCCTTAAAATAAATTTCACCTCAAATTTACGATCAAAAGAGTTGAGGGTATTGCTAACGCATAACATCCTCTGGCTCCCATGTCGCTTCTTCTGAACCGTGGTTCCGCCATAATACCTTCACCAAAGGGACTGATTTCCTGCACAATACTTTGACATCCTGATCCATGATCTGCACTGGTTCCTCCTCAAAAGATAAGTCTGGGCTCACCTCAATTTCTTCTACCCGCACAACCTGAGACGGATCTGAGCGATAGCGTCTAAGCATGGAAACATGAAACACATTATGGATTTGACTCAACTCTGGTGGCAACTCGAGCTAATAAGCTACTGGTCCCACTCGCTTCAACACCCGATAAGGCCCGATAAACCTAGGGCTTAGCTTGCCCTTCCGATCAAATCTCAGCACTTTTTTCCACGGTGACACCTTTAAGAAAACCATGTCACCCTCTGCAAATTTTATATCCTTCTGTTTAAGATCGACATAGGACTTTTTCCTATCCGAAGCTTCCTTCAAACGATCTCGAATCAGCCTAACCTTCTCTTTTGTTTCAGCCACCAACTCTGGACCCAACAACTGCCGTTCTCCCAACTCCGTCCAACACGTAGGGTACGACACTTTCGACCATATAATGCTTCATATGGTGCCATCCGAATACTTGCCTGGTAAATATTGTTGTATGCAAACTCTGCCAACGGTAGAAATTCTTCCCAACTACCTATGAAATCCAAGACACAACCCCTTAGCATATCCTCCAAGACCTGAATTACCCTCTTCAACTGTCCATCTGACTGGGGATGAAATGCCGTACTGAAATCCAACTTTGTTCCCAAGGCCTGGTGTAACGCCCTCCAAAACCTTGACGTGAACCTAGGGTCCCTGTCTGAGATAATTGACACTGGTACCCCATGTAACCTCACAATTTCTACCACATATAACTTAACTAGCCTCTGGAGAGAGTAATCAACCTGAATCGGTATAAAATGAGCCGACTTTGTTAAACAGTCGACGATCACCCAGACCAAATCCTTCTTAGTTGGCGTGAGGGGTAGCCTACTAACAAAATCCATCGTGATCCTTTCCCATTTCCATTACGAAATCTTTACTGGTTGCAAAAATCCCGAGGGTAACCGATGTTAAGCTTTGACCTGCTGACACGTCAAACACCTACTCATAAATTCAGTTACTTCACGCTGTAAGCTCGGCCACCAGAACTACTACCGCAAATCCTAGTACATCTTACTACCTCTAGGATGCATAGCGTTTAGACTACTATGGGCCTCTTGAAGAATCTTCTGCCTTAACTCCACATCTTTAGGCATGCAAACATTTCCCTGAAAACATAGCACTCCATCGCTGCTCAGGCTATACCCCTCTAATCCACCATTTTGCACTTGCAAACACCGAGCGTTTAAGACTTCATCCACCAATTATTTTTCCTTAACCTAGTTTACCCACATTGGCTTCACTTGCAGTTTCGCTAATAGACTTTCGTCATCATAGAGACTAAGGTGGCCAAACAAAGCTCTTAGATATGCCACAACCTTGCGGCTCAAGGCGTCAGCTACCACATTAGCCTTTCCCGGATGGTACTCAATCAAGCAATCATAATCCTTTAACAGCTCGATCCACCTCCTCTGCCTTAAATTTAATTCCTTCTGAGTGAGTAGGTATTTCAAACTCTTATGGTTCGTGTATACAATAGACTTCTCTCCATACAAGTAATGTCTCCAAATTTTTAGGGCGAAAACCACCGCAGCCAACTCCAGATCATGCGTCGGTTAATTCACCTCGTGAGGTCTCAATTGTCGAGAAGCATACGCTACTACCTTTACTTCTGCATCAGCACACATCCTAACTATGTGTGCAACGCATCACAATAAACCATAAATTCCTTCCCTGCTTCAGGTTGAATCAGCACTGGAGCTTCCGTCAAAATCCTTTTCAGCTTCTCAAAACTCTCTTGTTGCTTGTCTGACCACACAAACGAAACCCCTTTCCTTAGCAACATGGTTAACAATGCTACAATCAAAGAAAATTCTTCACAAACCTTCTGTAATATCTGCTAAACCCAAAAAACTTAGCAAACAACTGCTTCTCCCTCAGAATTTACAACATCACACGAAGATGCGCATTATGCTCCTCCTCAGACTTGGAATAAACTAGAATATCGTCGATAAACACCACAATGAAATGATCAAGATATGGTTGAAACACCCGGTTCATCATATCCATAAACGCTGCTGGGGTGTTAGTCAACCCAAACGGCATCACCAAAAATTCATAGTGACCGTAACGAGTACAAAAAGCCATTTTATGGATATTCACCTCCCTGACCTTAAGCTGGTAAAATCCCGACCTTAAATCTATCTTGGAAAAGACTGAGGCTCCCTTAAGTTGATTGAACAAGTCATCTATCCTCGGTAACGGATACTTGTTCTTAATTGTCAACTTATTCAGCTGACGAAAATCAATGCACATTCGCATTGATCCATCCTTCTTCTTAACAAAAAGCACAGGCGCAGCCCAAGATGATACACTCGGCCGGATAAAACCTCGATCCAGCAATTTCTGAATCTGCGCTTTCAGCTCCATCAACTCCTTCGGTGCCATTCTATATAGGGCAATAGACACTGGCGCTGTTCCTGGTAGAAGGTCTATACTAAACTCCACTTTGCGATCTGGAGGCAAGCCCGGAAGCTCTTCCAGAAAGACATCGATAAATTCTTTCACCGTTCGAACACTCTTCAAAGCTGATTCTTTAACCTCCAAGGCACAAACATAAACCATAAATGCCTTACATCTTTTCCTCACAATCTTTTCAGCCTTCAAAGCAGATACCACACTAGATAGGTAGTTCCTTCTCTCACCTATCATCACCACCTTATCACCCTCGGCCGTTCTCAGCACCATATGCTTAGCTGCATAGTCCAGACCCACATGATACTTTACCAACCAATCCATCCCTAAGATTAGATCGAACTCCCCGACGGGCAATTCCATCAAATCTGCTTGAAACACTACCCCTTGAAGTTATAGGGGTACATCCCTATATAGTTTGTCTACTATTACAGAGTGTCCCTAGAGGGCTAATTACCATCATCTCCCTAGCAGAAGTCTCATAGGCTAAGTTCAAAGTTCCTACTATACTACTAGCAACATAAGAGTGCGTCAAACCAACATCAATCAAAGTAGTATAAGGCAACCCAAAAATTAAAAACATACCGGTTATGATGTCCGATGCATCGCCCTCCTCATGACGCTTCGCTGCATAGACCAACCCAGGCTGTCTTGCATCTGTACTTTCAGCACCCCTACTCGGTGCTCCACGGCCTCATCCGTTTCTATTACCATCCCTAGCAGCACCTCGACCCCTCTGTGGTCGCTGACCATCTCTCTTAAATTGGGTACGCCCTTGATTCTCAGTCTGCGTCCTAGCTGGCCTCCACAGACAATCCCTTATCTGGTGATCCATTAACCTACACTCGAAACATCTTCTATTACCTGTCCAACACTCCCCCGAATGGGACTTCCCACATCGGGCACACTGTGGTGGCCATTGAGCAACAGCAGCTGGCCTTGCAGCTTGATCCCGTCCACCAAATCTAGCTTTTTTTGTAGAACTCCCAGCAGATCCTGAAGGCCCATAACTCTTTTTATCCCTATTCCTATTTTGATGCTGCTTCTCTGTTTGCTTCACCTCCTCAGCAATCTTGGCCTTTTCTACAAGAACGATAAATTCCCTTTCTCGCTGCGATGCAATCAACACCGCAACTCATCCCTTAGTCTGTCCTCAAACCTAACACAGCGTTCATGCTCCGTAGCCATCATACCCCGAGTGTACCTACTTAATCGCAAGAATTTTACCTCGTACTCGGATTCTGACTTACTCTCCTGAACCAAATTTAGAAATGCCTTCCGTTGTGCATTTATATAACTCAACCCCACGTACTTCCTCTGATAAGCTGCCTTGAGAAAGTCCCAAGTGATTTCATCGGCTAACACACCTTCCTTGACCGTGAGCCACCACTGATAAGACTCATCCCGGAGAAGAGATACTATCCTTTTTAGCTTCTCCTCGGATGTGAAGTCCAAGTCATCCATTATGCGCTCTGTCGCCTCTAACTATTACTCCGCGGTGTTGGGAGTTACACCCGAAACTCCCCTAAATACCTCGGTTCCATTCGCTCGGAGTCGTTCAGACACAAATTTTTGAGTCCCCGTCCCTATGCCTACTCCAGCAACTCTCTCTAGGACTCATAGCATAGCTTGAGGCACTGCATCATTACCACCTGCCTGCTCTTGATATTCAATGCTTACAGCTGGTGGCGGCGGCACCTCATTTTTTAACCCATAACCAGACCCTACCGGTTCCGACATAGTTGTCCTACCCCTACCACGACCACGCGCAATATGCCCACGACCTCGAGTGCTTATTCTACCATTCGCGATTTAATCTGATTTAGAAATTTTATGGGTTAATAACTTTTTCTTTCAATGATTAACAACGAACAGTCTTATGGAAGGAAGTTTTTAACAGTGGTTCTTTCAAATTTGAACTATGCCTACATAGTTTTGTTCTTAAGACGGGATTCCCTAATTCTAGAATTCCTATTCAATCAGCATCCAACGGAACACCACATACATGCATCAAACACACTAATACCTTCACGGACCCACATTCATTGCCTAAGGGCATTTTCATCATTTCACTACCTAAGGGTATTTTCATAATTTCAACCTACAGGGGTATTTTCTTTATTTTCCAAAATAATGTATATTGGTGATTTTTCAAAATAGGGGTATTTTGGTAATTTTTCCAATTTGGGGTATTTTGGTAATTTTACAATCAGGGGGTATTTTGGTAATTTTGCCAATTCTGGTAACTTTCGTAAATTAGGGGTAATTTGGTAATTTTCCAACCAAGGGTGCTTTAGTCATTTTCCCAAAAAGGGTTGGTTTGGTCATTTTACAAAGTCAAGGGTATTTTGGTCATTTACCTTAACCTAAGGTATTGTGGATAATTTTGCAAAATTAGGGTCATATAAGTAATTTTTCAAAGATAGGGTACTGGTCTCGTTCGGGTTTTAATTACATCTTTAGCCTATTAACAAGTCCTCACGGTTAAGGTGAACAGTCACTACGCACCAGGTAGGATTCCAAAAAAGAGGAGGTGAGTCACTAGGACTGCTTAAATACCAGGCTCTTCTTGAATCCACTCCTAGACATGTGTATGCCTGTTACCACACCCTAGTCCTTCTGACTTGCTCACAGACATGTCTATTCAGGGAAGTTAAGTTTTATGACATTTAAAAGTTTGTTGAGCTAAGCCTAATGTCCACAAGCCCTAGTATAACTATCTACGTCCCTATAAACCCGTGAAACCTATCATACATATATATATCACATCAAAGGTTAGGATACTTACCTGGGTGGATCGGTGCCAGAGACTCAGGTGCCATGCGTTTCGAAGTATGCATTTCTATAAAATCATTTTTCAGACCCCTTTTAAAAACATTTTGGGCCTTTTACCCACATTCGAGCTTTTGAACCTGGCTCTGATACCAAAAATGTAACACCTCAAACCCAGTCTAAACGCTACGCCGAATCTAGCGTGTTACTGGGAAGAAAATGTTTTACAAACCATTATGTCGACTTGATTTGAAAGGAAAACTTTTGGTGTAGTTAAGAAAATTGCGGCTGAACTGGGCGAATTGTTAAAACATTTTGAAACTTAGTTTAGCGTGATAGAATTACCTTGTTGATTATTATTCATTCGATTTATATCTTTAGAAAAAAACTCAAAAAATTATCTTAAGTTTATAAAAACGTTCATGTCATAAATTACTTGGCACGCCTTTTTCGTTTTATGATAGTTTAAGGAAAAACAGAACAGATAACAATAAAACCCAAAGCAAAGCTTAAGTGGCCTTATTACAAACTGAAACCCAAACTTAAAGCAAAAAAGAACTAAATTCAAATTAAATATTGAAATTAAATGTTGAGCATGGCAACCGTGAGTCCGCCCCGGCTTCGGATCCACAACTTAAGCATTATCTGTAAAATGTAACGGAAGGGGTAAGTCACCGAGACTCAATATGTGAATCCCCATCCCAAATGATGTTATGCTCTTACACAGATTCATATAATATTATGCATGTCATGCAACCCATTGCCTAATTATCCATCCAAGTCTTCCAAATCTACCCTTTATGGCACCTAGCCACTGGTGGTACCTAACCACTGGTAATCGAAGTTACAAATATTCACGTGTGGGGCCAACCCACTTGTGGTACCTAACCACTGGTGACGATCCCTTAAGTCGATATGGGGCCAACCCACTATGGTACCTAACTATTGGAACGCCGGCACCCCCATGGCGCAGCGAAATAAAATTAATCCCAGTGATCCAAACCATGAATCCATGTGTGAGGAACGAATCGGGGTGAAATAAAGATTTTGAAATTACTGAAATTTCAATCTGAGTAGACAGCGACGCCTCAGCAACAAGAGTTCTGATCTACTGTCGAAACAAGCTGAAACCTTTACGATGTCGGCCTCTACGTAATCCACCCGGTTTGACTATGAACAGCAGAAATCTCCAAAACTATTTTAGAGGTTTTTTATATTTGCTTGACGGCTGCTAGATTTTTCAAGCAAATTCTTAGGGTTTCTCTTAATCAGTTTTTTATTACTTATTCCCTTTTATAATCAAGATGTCTTTTAAGAATTATAAAATTAAATAAATATAATAATGTTTTACCCGAAAATTATAATTACATTAATTATACCCAAAAGTTATAATTACATTAATTATAACATGGATATCGATAAACTATATTTATTTAAATTTATCTACGAACCAAATTAGTATATTAATTCTCATTATGTGTACAACATCCTTGTACATATAATATATTCAATATTTGATTACCCAATTAAATTAATTCTTTAATTAATTTAATTCATGTGGCAATCAAACACAATACCAACTATGTTTATTCCGTTCATTTCAACGATAGGGTGTGACCCTGTAGGTTCTTGTAACGTTAGTAGTAATACTAGAACGATTCTAATGTCACAAACAATGAGTGGCATCTAGCAATGCATCATTGCTACCTAAGTTACAATAAGTCATGATTCAACATAACTTTTTGTGATTAACCTTTCATGCATTAATCCTTAAGTCCTTTATCTCTAGAATGGATACAAGTCATGGAATATTCACACTTGTATAGTCCATCCCATGTTTCTTGATATCTTGAGTAGACTATGATATACAAATTAGTATGACATCTCACGTCAACTTATTTGAGCATGGCCATGCATTTCTAGTCTCATTCAAACAAGTGGCCTAAGATATTACTCCCATTATGTGGGAGGGACTTATCCTATATTGATCAACAATATCCCTCTACATAGATTGTGGTATATCCAACATCAGCCTTTATAGAATAACCAATTACGGTGTACGTTTGACTGTATCAAAATATACGACTCACGATGTTGGGATAATGATTATCTCAAGTCTAAGGATCATAAACATATTAATCATTATGAGTAATGTTGTGACAATTACATAATAATCCAAGAAACATACTCATAGCGGGTCACCCAATATGTTGTTCTCTAACACATATATTCATGCATTGATTTTGACACTCCATATCAATGACAACTCTTTATCATCAATCAACTACATGTTAGTCTTAATGCATTATTGTTGTCCTAGTCAACAATAATACTTAACTAAGGATCTTTTAAGAATAATCATATTATTCTCAGGACATTATTATAAAACAGTTTATTTGTACACACAGAGGGAAAAACTGAAATAATAATGACAACGCTTTATATTAATAAACATGGTAAATCAAGTATGTTATTACAACCATCTCATGATTGATCTTTGGGCATACTCTTACACTAACCACTGGGACAAGTCACAAAATAAGCATATGTGGTACCTAACCACTGGTCGTTCCAAACCACTGAGACTTAGTCACAAAATCATGATATGTGGGGCCAACCCACGTGTGGTCCCTAACCACTGGTGATAGTCTGATAAATCATGCCTTCCCCCTCCTCTCATCATACCCATGTGCTATGTATATGTTTTTCAATACAATATAATCATGCTTAATGCATAGGAAAATACAACATGGCATACACAGGTTTTACATAGATCAAGCACGATATTCACCATAATGGACTTACCCGGAGTCCTTTCTTATACCCGTAAGGGTAACGTAATGTTTCCCACTGTTATGAAGGGTGCAAGAGTTACACATCTGATTCTCGTACTATCGCACTCACTGCTTTAACACTATCGTCACTCGAGACTATCACTATCGGCCTATGATCTTTCCCCGATGTCGGCCCACACCTCAGTGGCCAATCTCGCACTCCTGATACTACTCGTTTCTTGTATTTAGGGGCTGGGTTTATAGATCCAACCCCTCCTATCGCTTGGCTGACATTTGATTCCATAACAATCCCTTGGTCACTAAATTTAATTTAAACGATAAGATCAAAACTAAGAGATAATCATAATACTTCAAATGAAACCCTTACCTAGATTGTCAAATCCCAAAAATCCTCAAGAATACGTCACCACCCTACCTACATTCGGCCAAGCATCCAACATTAGACCAACACGATTATCGCACCTACACTTGATGAGATCCGGTAAAAGAGAAAGGGTAAGGGAGCGGCCATTCGGTTGAACCTATTACCAACACATACCTTTGTCTTTCGTCACAGTTCCACACGAGAGATCACAGCAAGAAAGATTCAGCTTCTATGAATAAAGAGTAAAAATCGACAAGATCTTAGGGAAGTGATTCGGGTTAGAAACTAAATGAGAAAGAGAGAAATAGCAAGGAAGAAAACCACGGAGAACTCACCAATCTTGAGATGATGACTCGGCTATGGTGTAACTTCGGGGAAAGAGGCTAAACTTGAAGGTTTCGACTATGAGAGAAGAAAGTATGGGCAAAGAGGGTTCAGCTTTTAGGAAAATATTAGAGAGGAGAATAGAGAGTTAGAGGGTTGCGGCACAGGAAGAGAACCCACAAAATAAAAAAAAGAATTTCGGCTTGAAGGGAGAAGATGAGAAAGAAAGAAAAAGATGACAAAGGTGATCACTTGCCTATTAATTTTGGCATATCAACCGAATTTCACCCCCTCCCAGAGTTGGATTTTTAGCCAACTCTTCCATCACCTGATAACTCTTATCCCACTTGTTATCTTAATCTATATCCTCCCTTCAAAATAGGCCTCCTTAGCACCAACTCCTCCCTTCATATTATCAACAAAATAAAAAAAAATAAAACTCTTATTTCTAGCTATTGTGTTGCCCTCTCTTCCCCCCTTAGAGTGCCAAATTTTAGCCCAAAAACTTGGGCCCCAAGCTGCCAGTACTTGGCCCAATCCATTCACTTAGTGACGCCGCCCACTTGCTCTTTGCGGCACCACCAAACTTTGGGCCACAAGCCCACCTTGCAATTTAAACACAGATACCCATTTTAATTATGTCCTAGCGCTCTTCATTAGAAAATTAACCCAGGTCTCAAGCCAAACCTGGGCCCAATTCGCACCTCTAAACCTAAAGCTAACACTTTAACCCTACAACACACAAAATGCATAGACCCACTTATTCAGGATGTTACATAAACCGAAAGAATTAAATAACAAAATCCATCACAGGTTTCATCCCCTTCAGGTATCTGAGTGGTTTAGTTTATAACTAAACAAGAAAACATCTCAAGAGAAAAGATAAAACAAAATATAAGAAATCCCTAAAACCCCTGAAAAAATTAAAGAGGAGATCCTCCGTCTTGAGTAGAACTCCGACTCTTCGAGATGGATTAATTGGCTATCTTTGAGACAATCCCTAAATGAGAAAGGCTTGGCAGAAAACTATGCTCAATGATCGACCCCTTGAATAGCCGCCTTGGGTGTTTTTATAGACTTTTGGGATGCTTTACTTGTCTCCTAAGTACTCATAATTCAGGTACAATTCGTCTTAGGTGTTTGAGTAGACTTAGGATTGCATTTCTTGGGCTCCAAACATCCTATTCTGAGTGAAATTACTCTTTCCCGCGACAGGGGCACGGCTAAGGCACGTCCGTGTAAATTGAAGCTCAGCTCGTGTCTCTATTCTGTTGATTTAGGCACGACCGTGGCACGCTCGTGCGAGTCGAGGGACAGGCCGTGCTTCGGGTATGTCGATTAGGGCACAGCCATACAAATCGGGGATAGGCCGTGTTGGGCTTTTTGTCGACGAGACATGACCATGTAAATTGGTGATAGGCCGTGTTCTAGGTAGATAGTAAGGCACGGCCATGGGGAATAAAGCCCAGGCTGTGTTGACTTCTTGGGTTGGCCCAATTTGGTCCGTTTTAAGCCCGTTTTACGTTCTTTTTATCCTTAGGTTTTCTCCTGAGTATAAGACATGAAAAGAAAGGATTAAGAGCACCTTTTTACATAAATCGAGGATAAATTCATCCAAAAGCATACTAAATGTGGGATTAAAATATGTTACTTTTACGGTTTATCAAATACCCCCACACTTAAGCTTTTGCTTGTCCTCAATCAAAATTCTCAACTTACAATTAAAACAAACTTTCCATAATTCATAATTCTTATTAATAATCCCTCATCATAATTCATAGATAATTTATACATGGATAATTCAATTCAAAGAGCCCTAAAGTTTCAAACGAGATAAGTCATGATTTTTTAGCATGAAAACATAGGTGTCTCCCCTTATCTATGTAATAATTTCAAAACCGATAAGGATCGACATCCTCACATTCACTCAAATCACTCGAAGTGTTTAAGGTTCAAGAAATAAGCACTCTAAGTTGAACCTGAAAAGTTAATCCCATAGGCTTGCCTGAAAACCAAATCTCCACCACTGTATATGAGATTATACACAAATCAAAAGGTCTTTAATTAGGGTTGTAACGGGGCTAGGGTTAAAGGTGTGGATACAGACTGAATTAGTGGTTATAACCGAGACTGACTTGAAAAATTACCTAACTAGGAACATTGAACTAAATATGAATATTGACTTCGAATGAAAACTAATAATATCACTATTGATAGTTACTCTATAGTAAGGAGTATTTTGATAATACTTTAATACGAGCTTTTTCAACAATTAGAGTTTAAATGCTCTAAGCTCTTTTATATACTACTAATATTGAATATATACTTGAAAATTTTTTTAAGAACAAACTAAAATAAACATAATAGAAGGAACTTTGGTGATTGAAATAACCTAATTCGATGATTGATCAAATCAATTCTCGATAAAGGGGTAGTAAAAGGAATGTTATAACAAATACAAAGGGATTATAGATTAGTATTAGTGTGTGATTCAATAAAAAGGTTGTTAGGATTAAATGGGGTTCACTAGGGGTTATTTATGTGGGTAGGCTTTTTAGTGGAGTGAACGGGTTAAGACCTAGTTGTCTTTATCATCTCAGTGTATCAAATCACTAATGTGGTCTCGACATATATAAACGAGGCAAGTTCTAGAATAACAGTTCAAAGTTGACACACTCATAATCAAGTAAAGTGAGTACGGAAAAGAATATATGCCCTATAAGGCTCAAAATCTCACAAAAAATTATGGGTGTTTTGACATCAATCCTTATAAATTTTGGACTTCAAGGTGATACTCAAATTCAGTTCAACGACCCATCAATTTTAATTTTTTAGAAAGTAGGCTTATCATGCTCGATTCTCTAGTATTCTTCAAATTTAATCATCATGCACGATTAACTATGACTTACTCTTAAACATGTCAATAAAAATCATAACTCATTAGAAATTTCATCCTAATTAATAATATGAGAAAAAATACTTAAAATCAATACTAAATTCCAGGGTTTTGAGAATTATGCAAAAAATTAGGCACTATTACCCCCACACTTAAGATGTACATTGTCCTCAATGTACAAAGATAAATAATGAAATTTATGTGCCAAATCAAAAAGAGAAGTTGGGAAAGTAATACTCCCTGAAATCTAGATGATCCCTGGTGTCTTTGGTAGCGGTGATGGTGTTTTCTATGGGCCTGGTGGAGTGGCTGCCGAGAAGTAATTTGCTAGATGAAGAAATTGGGTAGCCTGCGAAGACATAGCCAAGAGATTTCGAGAAATAATAATATTATAGTAATAATAAATTTAAAGACTAAGAAAATAAAGAGAAGAAGACTTAAGAAGAAAACTAAAATTTAAAGAAAAGTCTAATGGACCAAGAAGTCATTATTAGCGGGTGGTTCGTGGTGTGTGTATGATTTCTAAGGCTACGAGTTGTTGGTAATGGTGGAAGTGGCATGATTCCCTAGCAGCCTTTAGAACCTAAAACAAAGAAACTAATATGAAATAAATTAAATTAAGCAGAAAAGAAGTTTAGATAAGGAAAATAAAGGAGATGAGAAAAGAAAAATAGAACCGAAAAGGTTTCTGAGACCCTTGGCGTGTCAATTAAGTGAAGCTGCCGGCATGAACTCATGTTGAGGTCTCCTCTGAAGAGATGATGTTTACTTTCTTATGTTTCTTCGGCATAATCTTTGTGTTGCTCAAGAGCCTTGGACCTTTTCTTTGAATAGAGAGAAAAATTTGGAAGAAAGAGAAGGAAGAAGGAATGTGGGAGAGAAGGGAAGGCTGTAGGGATTTAAATAAAATTTCAAATCTGGCTTCTTCCCATGCCCGTGTGCCGAGGGTGTGTCCATTTACACGGCTGCCTAGCACGATCGTGGCTAATGGCATGTTGCTTTTAGTCAGCCACATCCGTTTCAAGAAAGGCAGTATCCACACACGGTTCAGAGGCACGCCCGTGCTTATTTTGTCGGCACCCGTGCTTTAGGGTGGTTGGACTCGTGACGTCAGGGAGTGGTTGGACTGACTTGCACAGCACTGCTCTTGTCAGTGTGGTAGTTTTGATGGTCTACACGGCCACGGACACGGCCGTGTGTAAGGCCGTGTGGTCTCAAAATCTACACTTTTTTGTTAGTTTCCAACTAAGTACTTAGGAAAGAAAGATGGAAAGAAAAGAAATGAAAACAAATTTGAAAATAAATAGGGTTAATGTTCGGGTTGCCTTCCGAGAAGCGCTTGTTTATAGTCTTAAGCTAGACTGTCGTCATGTTTGAAAATTTTAGGGAGGTTTAAAGGTTTAAATATCTTCCCTCATGCTTGCGATTTTATTTTCATGACAAAGTTGGAGTCGAGAAGCATTTACCTTGAATTTATCAAATTTTGGGTTACTTACCTCGACTGTGTTGTGGGAAAGATTTCATGTGCCTTGGAAAGAATTTCTCCCTTTGCCCTAAAGTCTATTGAAGTGATGTGAAGATCAGCTTTGTTTAACATCACCTGGTCTCCTATTTTAAAGTGATTTGATGTTCTTATGAGCTCTTTTGGTGGTTCATTAGGTTTTACTTCGTGTGGATTCAGCTTTTCTTTGGTGTGTATCTTCTGCTCTTCTAAATTATTGGTCTTGTGGTTTTGTTTTTTGTGTGATTCTTCTTCATCATCTGTGGTTTTGGTTGAGTCAAGATCTTGAAGATTGATTGATTCATTTCCCACACGAAGTATGAGTTCTCCTGTGGCAACATCAATTTTAGTTCTAGCAGTTGCTAGGAAAGGTCTTCCTAGAATTAAGGGGACTTAATTTTCCTCATCCATGTATAAAACAACAAAATCTACTGGGAAAACAAATTTATCAATTTTTACTAAAATGACTTCAATAATGCCCCTAGGAATTCTAATAGTTTTATTAGCCAGTTGAATACTCATCCTAGTTTGCTTGGGCTTCCCTAGACCTAGTCGTTTAAACAGTGCATAAGGCATGACGTTTATACTTGCCCCTAAATCAGGTAACGTATTATCAATAATCAAACTACCAATTAGACATGGAATAGTAGAACTCCCTAGATCTTTTAGTTTCTGTGGTAGTCTGTTCTGTAACATTGCTGAGCATGTTGCGTTTAATTCCACATGGTGCTCTTCATCTATTTTTCGTTTGTTTGTTAAGAGCTGTCTTAAGAATTTCCTTGCATCAGGCATCTGAAAAAGAGCTTCAAGAAGAGGTAAGTTAATGTGCAATTTCTTTAAAAGTTTTAAAAACTTACCAAATTGTTCTTCTAAATCATCTCTTTTCAATGCTTCGGGATAAGGTATTCGAGGGTGGTACTCTTTAATTACCGATTTTTCTTGTGCTACCTCTATTTTACCTATTTCTTCCTTGGTTTCTTGTACTGGGGTGGGCTTGTCTTCCTTTGTATCCTCTTGAGATGTGATGGCTTGTATCTATTCATTTGGGTTTATTTTTGTGTTGCTTGGTAGACGTCATTGTTGACGTTCTAAAACAAGCTTTGTGAGTTGTCCTTCTGACCTAGTGATTTCCCCGACTTGTTCCTTGATTTCTTTGATCTATATTCCTTGGTTATCAAGCATTGTATCAGTTCTTTTGAGACGGGCATCTGTGTCTGCCATGAACTTTTTCAACATCTCTTCAAGACTCGGCTTCTTTTTCGGTGGATAAGGTTGATTTTGGTAATTTGGAAGAGGTTGCTGCCTTTGATTTCCTTGTCCTCCCCACGAAAAATTTGGGTGGTTCTTCTAACCTGGATTGTAAGTGTTACTATAAGGATTATTATTAGATCTGAAATTGTTACCTATATAGTTTGTCTGCTCATTTTCTGCTCCTGGTTGGTAAGGTGGGTACTCAGAATTCGCCACATTCCCGCTCGCTTCGTATTGCATGACTGGATGTACCTATGAAGAACATAAATTATCAAGCTTTTTATTCATTAACTCCATTTGTGTTGACAACATTGTCACTACGTCTATGTTAAAAACTCTGGCTGATTTTGTCAATTTAGCCCTTGTAATTTGCCATTGATAGGTGTTCAACGACATCTCCTCAATAAAATCGTAAGCTGCTTCAGGAGTTTTATTATTTAGAGTTCCACCGACTAATGAATCAATCATTTGCCTTGTTGAAGAATTCATACCATTGTAAAAAGTTTTGACTTGAAGCCACAAAGGTAATCCGTGGTGTGGGCATCTCCTTAGGAGATCCTTATATCTTTCCCATGCATCATATAATGTTTCTGCGTCATTCTGTACGAAAGAAGATATATCATTCCTAAATTTGGCCATTTTGGCTGATGGAAAATACTTTAAAAGAAATTTTTCGATCAGTTGATCCGATGTGGTGATTGACCCTCGTGGTAACGAGTTTAACCACTGCTTTGCTTTATTCCTTAATCAAAAAGGAAATAACCGAAGATGTATGGCATCGTCAGAAACGCCATTTATTTTAAAGGTATCATAGAATTCTAAAAAATTAGATATATGAGTGTTTGGATCTTTATCCTGCAAACCATCAAATTGAACAAATTGTTGAATCATTTGTATTGTGTTAGGTTTTAATTCAAAATTATTAGCAGCTATAGTGGGCCTAACAATATAGATTCTGCTCCTATTAAATTAGGTTTATCATAATCATACATAGTACGCGGAGCATTCTATTCTTGCACATTTGGCGGTGGATTGTTTTCGTCCATCCCTTCAGTAGGATTGGATCTTGCTGTTCTCCTCTTTGATAGTCTAGGGCTCGTCTAATTTTTCTACGATTTCTACGAGCGGTAGCTTCAATGTCACTTTCGTATTCTAATGGTCCTCTCAGATTTCTTCTAGTCATAAACTAGATGTACCTGCTATGAAAAGAAAGTAAGAAATTTAGAAAAACAAAAATATATGTATAAAATAAGAGAAATTAAAAATAAAAATAATGGCTAAAGTAATAGAAATAGAGTTTTCTTAATATTTTAGGAGTCCCCAGCAATGGCGCCAAAAACTTGATCGCTGCAAAACAGTCTAGTTTTAATATTTATAAAAGAGTGATCGAACCTATAGACTGACTGCAACAACGATAGAGGCAAACGCACCTATCGAACAGTAATATAGCTCAGGCAATAATGTCTTATCGAACCCAAGGAACCTAAAAGTACTACTACTCACTTTCTTTCTATTATTTAACCTAAAATATGGAGTGATTGGTTTATTAATCTAAAACAAATGAAATACTTAAACTTAAATGCAAAGACAAAAGAATGAAACTTTGGGAAAAGACTTTGAAGAAAACTCAATTGATAAAGACGATACCTTCGGGAAGAATCCACCTATGACTTCACTTATTATCTAGCTTTTCAATTCATATTATTTCTTTACTTAGCTTGATCTGTGAGACTCCCTAACCTATATTAAACATTCTCTCGAAGCGAATAACGTCTAACCTTAGGTTAATTAGTGGAACTCTCGGTCTCTTATAATAACCCCCTAAGGAAGCAGTAAATTGATCAATGGACTCCCATATTAGGTTTCACCCTAATCTGGAAAAATCTCATAACCCTATCTCTAGGTGCCCGATCAACTCCGCTTAATTATGCTAGATCTACTCTTAGGCAAGGTCTATTCCTCCTCCACCTAAGCACATCAGATAAATTTAAGCAACATAATTAAGAACAAACTAAGTATTTATCATATAAACCAAAATAATAAAATAACAAAATCCATCATAGGTTTCATCCCCTTCAGGTATCTGAGGGGATTAGTTCATAACTAAACAAGAAAACATCTAAAGAGAAAAGATAAAACAAAACATAAGAAATCCCTAAAACCCCTTGAAGGAATTGAAGAGGAGATCCTCCGTCTTGAGTAGAACTCGACTCTTTGAGATGGATCAATTGGCTATCTTCGAGACAATCCCTAAACGAGAAAGGCTTGGCAGAAAACTCTGCTCAATGATCGACCCCTTGAATAGCCGCCTTGGGGTGTTTTTATATACTTTTGGGATGCTTTACTTGTCTCCTAAGTACTCATAATTTAGGTACAATTCATCCTAGGTGTTTGAGTAGACTTAGGATTGTGTTTCTTGGGCTCCAAGCATCCTATTCCGAGTGAAATTGCTCTTTCCCACGGCAGGGGCACGGCTAAGGCATGCCCGTGTAAATTGAGGCTCAGCCCGTGTCTCTATTCTGTTGATTTAGGCACGGCCGTGGCACGCCCGTGCAAGTCGAGGGACAGGCTGTGCTTCGGGTCTGCCGATTAGGGCACAGCCATGCAAATCAAGGATAGGCCGTGTTGGGCTTTTTGTCGACGAGACACGGCTCCGTGTAAATTGGTGACAGGCCGTGTTCTAGGTGGATAGCAAGGCACGGCCATGTGGAATAAAGCCCAGGCCGTGTTGACTTCTTGGGTTGGCCCAATTTGGTCCGTTTTAAGCCCGTTCTACGTTCTTTTTATCCTTAGGTGTTCTCCTGAGTATAAGACATGAAAAGAAAGGATTAAGAGCACCTTTTTTACATAAACCGAGGATAAATTCATCCAAAAGCATACTAAATGTGGGATTAAAATATGTTACTTTTACGATTTATCAATTACCAACTAGAAAAATAGTGCTAATTACTGAATTACAAATAAGTACCCAAAATTAAAACTACTCACACTTTAGAACGTGAGCTTTCCCTTGAAATAATAACTTTAACTTGTACAAACTCAATAAAGAATGTAATTACATGAATTTATTTTTTTACGAATAAGAACAAGTAATGAGTATACATAGGTAGTACCTAAAAAGAAATAATTCAGCAACTAGGATTGTCGAACATTGTTAGGTAAGAAATCAAATTAAATCTCAATAAAAAGGGAGTCAATAAAAAGGGAAAATTATTAATGAATCAAAAATAGTTAAATTGTGGGTTATCATTAAAGGGGAAAATCAAGAGATGATGGTTAAAGCTCAAAGGGGTTCGTTAAGGGTTAATTATGTGGGTAGGCTTTTTATGGAGTAAGTGGGTTAAGTCCTAAGTGCCTCTATCATCTCAGTATATCAAATCAAAAGTGTGGTCTTGACATGCATAATCGAAGCAAGTTCTAGAATAACGAGTCAGTGTTGACACACTCATAACCAATAAAAGAAGTGAGCAAGAAAGAATATATGCTCTAAAGGCTCAAAATCTCACAAAAATTATGGGTTTTTAATGTCAATCCTGTAAACTTAAAATTTCAAGATAATACCTTAATTTAGGGAAATATCCTAACAATTTTAATTCTCAAAAGATCAACTTTATCATGCTTGATTCTCTAATGTCTTAAAGTTTAATAATCAATGCATAATTACCTATGATTTAATCTAAAACATATCAATAAAAATTATAAATCAATCCAAATTCAGTCTAATAGTAATATGAGTAGATTACTTAGAACAAGATAAAATTCAGGGATTTTTTTGATAATCAATTAAATAACTTCCCCATACTTTAGATGTACATTGTCCTCAATGTACAAAGATAGATAATAGCAATGTAAGTAGAAAATCATAAGAGAAGGAAGGAGGTGAAACTTCCTGAATTATGGATGAAATCCTTAGAAAGTGAAAATTGTAGAAATAGGTCCAATGAGAAGCATGATGAACTAGGCAGAGGTGAAGGTGGGGGAGAATACTCCAGTAGTTTGTTCGCTCCTTAGTAGCACTTTGAACCTTTTGAACCGTGGAGTCATCAAGAAAGTTTTAGGAGTTTTATTAATGGACTTCGTTATGGTTACTCGATAATAAGCGACGGAGATATAAAAAATTAAAATATACTAATATAAATCAAAGACAAGAAAGAGAAAGAGTTTAAAAATTAAAATAAAAGAAGGAGAAAAAATAAATGGACTCAAAGGTCCTGATCAACAGATCTTGAATCTCTACCTTCCTTAACTTGAATGGAATTATCTATCATTCTTATATAACATATCTCATCATCAAATTTACTTTCTTTGCTTTTAGTCACTTTTTCATGCTTACTCTTTTCCCCGTTGAATTTCTCAAAATACCAGAGGATACTCAATCTCATCAAACATGTCTCTCGATGCCAATGCCCTATCCCAGATATTGTCTTACATGGGATCGCCTCTTAGTGTCGATGCCATATCCCAGACATAGTCTTACATGAGACCTTCCTTAAATGGTGTCGATGCCATGTGCTAGACATGGATTTACATGAGGCCTTCCTTAAATGGTGTCGATGCCATGTCCTAGACATGGACATACACGAGACCTGCCTTAAAAGGTGTCGATGCCATGTCCTAGACATGATCATACACGAGACCTTCCTTATTCGATGCTGATGCCATGTCCCAAACATGGTCTTACACAGGATCTACGTTCGGTGCCGATGACATATCCTAGACATGGTCTTACACGGGCTTTCCTTGTCTCATGTTATAACATAGGTATCCTCGTTATTCCAAGACTTCAACCGAGACTTCTATTTACTTGTTCTCTTTGACTTCCTTATCAAGGCATTATTAATCATCCTTATGAAAATAATAATGTACATTAACAACATAGTAATTAATTTAGTGATAATACAAGTGAAACCTTAAATTCATACAAACTTACCTCGATACTCCAAAATAGATGTAGATGTGCAATTTAGTCCGCAACTTTGTTCTTGCATTGGGTTTGGTCCGGGCTTCGTGTTTCTTGATCTATAATAACAATTTAACTTGTGTAATACTTGCATTGACTAAATTGACTCATATCATAATTTGGAAAATTTACAATTTTACCCCTAAACTTTTTTAAAATTACACATTTGCCCCTAGGCTCGTAAAATGATTTTCATTCAACTTTCTTGCATTTCAAGCCTAGCTAAATCATATTCTCAACTATACCAACTTTCAATTACTACTATTTCACCCATATATGACCATTTTTATAACTTTTACAATTTGGTCCTTTTATGGATTTTTCATGAAAATCACTTAGAAAAAGATGTTTATCCTACCTCAAACTTACATATTCTTCCATAAAATATCAAAATACATTCATGTCACACATGGTTAAATTTTTGAATATAAACCCTAGCTCAAAATATGGCTAGAAATAGCTAAACCGAGCTATGAGGACCTCAAAAATATAAAAAATATTAAAAACGGGGCTAGGATGCACTTACTATCAAGCTTAGAAGATAAAGAAACCCTAGCTATGGTGCCCTTGAAATTTTCGGCTAGCATGGAGAAGATGAACACAAATTTTGACTTCTTTTCCCTTTTAATTCTTTAATTTACCAAAAGACAAAAATGCCCTTAATGATTACTTCTTGAGATTTTTCCTTCCTATGTCCATTTTTGTTCATCTCAACATATAATGGTCTAATTGCTAAATAAGGACCTCTAATAATTTTTGTAATTCTATTTCATACTTAAACCTTCTAAAATATCATATTTTCTAATCCTTACAATTTAGTCCTAATGGACAATTTGTTCACTAATTAATAAGATTCCTTTATGAAATTTTCACACAACCATGGTAATACCTTATAAGCCTTATAAAATCATTTAAACACATTTCTTCTTTGGATTTGTGGTCTCACACCACTATTCCGACTAGGCCCTAAGTCGGGCTGTTACAATTCTCCCTCCCTTAGGGATTTTTGTCTCTAAAAATCTTACCGGCAAAAAGGTTTGGGCACTGATTCCTCATAGCCTCCTCGGGCTCCCACGTAGCCTCTTCTATCCCATGTCTCTGCCATAAGACTTTCACAAGAGCTATACTTTTATTCCTTAATTGCTTGACTTCCGGGGCTAGAATCTTAACTGGTTCCTCACCATAAGTCATGTCGGGTTGTATCTCAACATCTATCGGTGTAATCACATGCGAGGGGTCTGATTGGTAGCGTCGCAACATAGACACATGAAATACATCATGAATCTTTTCTAAATCAAATGGCAAAGACAATCGATAAGCTACCGACCCTATCCTCTCGATGATCTCATATGGTCCGACAAAACGCGGACTCAAATTGCCTTTCCGTCTGAATCTAAGAACTTTTCTCCATGTTGACACTTTCAAGAATACTCTATCACCGACTTGATACTCAATCTCTTTTCTTCTTAAATCCGAGTAGGATTTTTATCGATCAGATGCAGCTTTTAAGCAATCTTGAATCACCTTTACTTTTTCTTCAGTTTCTCTAACCAAGTCAACCCCGTGAACCTAGTTTTCCTTAAGCTCAGTCCAATATAAAGGCGTTTGACAGTTACGTCCATATAAAGCCTCAGAAGACGCCATGTTCAAGCTTGACTAAAAACTGTTATTGTAGGCGAATTCTACCAAATGTAGATATCTTTCCCAACTGCCTTGAAATTCAAGAACACAACAGCGGAACATATCTTCATGTACTTGTCTCAACCTCTCCGACTGACCGTTGGTTTGGGGGTGTAAAACTATACTAAAACTAAACTTTGTGCCCAAGGCCTCTTGCAACTTTCTCCAAAATCTGGACGTAAATCTTAGATCTCTATCCAATATAATTGATAAAGGCACTCCATGAAGCCTCACTATCTCTGAAATGTACAAGTTTGCCAACTTATCAAGTGAGTAGTCAACTCGTACAGGTATGAAATGGGCTGACTTTGTAATTTTATCGACTAAAACCCATAGAGCATCTTTCTTACTCGGTGTCAATGGTAAACCTGTTACAAAATCCATGGTAATTTGGTCCCACTTCCACTCGAGTATCATAATAGGTTGAAGTAAACCCGAAGGTACTTGGTGTTCGGCCTTTACTTGCTGACAAATCAAGCATCTTGAAACAAATTCGAAAATATCTTTCTTCATACTCAGCGACCAATACCATTTCTTCAAATAATTATACATCTTAGTGCTACCCGGATGTACAGATAAGCATCCACTATGTGCCTCATGCAAAACCTTATGAATGAGCTCATCATTTCTCGGTATACAAACTCTGCCTCTGAACATCAAACATCCATCTGAATTGATCCGAAAGTCAGACTTAACACCTGACTCACATTGTACTCTTTTGGCTTGCAATTCATTGTCACCTTTCTGAGCCTCATAGATCTCTTGGAGAAACATCAGTCTAGCCCTCAACTCAGCTATAATAGAACCATCATCAGAAAAAGTTATTTGTATATTCATACCCCTCAAAGAAAATAAGGATTTTCTACTTAAAGCATTGGAGACTACGTTCGCCTTCCCCGGATGGTAATCAATGACCAACTCATAATCTTTTATCAACTTTAACCATCTCCGTTTCCTTAAATCCAATTCCTTTTGAGTCATCAAATACTTTAAACTTTTTTGATCGGTGAATATCCTACATTTTTCACCATACGGATGGTGTCTCCAAATCTTCAATGTAAAAACAACAGCAGCCAACTCTAAATCATGCGTCGGGTAATTCTTCTTATGTGGCTTTAGCTGTCTGGAGGCATATGTTATCACCTTGCCTTCTTGCATAAGTATAAAGCCCAATCCATTTAAGGATGCATCACTGTAGATCACAAATTCTTTTCCCGACTCAGGTGGTACTAGAACTGGAGCCTCTGTCAACATTGCCTTTAATTTCTCAAAACTCTGTTGGCACTTTTCCGTCAATTTCAACTTTACATTTTTCTGTAACAGTTTCATAATTAGAGTCGCTATCATAGAAAACCCCTTGATGAACCACCTATAGTAGCCAGCTAAGCCCAGAAAACTTTTAACTTCAGATGCATTTTTCGGGGGTTTCCAATCAACAATGGCTGAGATCTTACTTGGGTCAACTCGGACTCCATCTCCCGAAACAAAGTGTGTAACACCCTAACCTGAGACCGTTGTCGGAATAGGGTTAAGAGGCATTACCAAACATTCAAAACATTTCACTACCATTTCACGAAACAAAGTCAAACATCAATCAAGCATATTCAATCACAAGTATATAGTTCCTTATTGACGTCTTCGAGACCTTAAACACGTGTTAGAAAAGGGTCGGGACTAAACCGAAACACATACAGAAATTCTCAGAAATTTAAAACTTTTAAAAGTTTCAGGGGTTACATGCCCGTGTGGGCAGGCCGTGTTTCTCCCATGGCTACCAGACATACCCATGTGTTTTCCCCGTGGTCAAACCTCACTTAACTCCACGGCCACCAAGCACGCCCGTGTACCTTGGCCGTGGTCTATCCTGACTTGGCTCCACGGTTACCAGGCACGTCCGTGTGCCAGGCCGTGTACACTTAATTAGCTACTGACTTACGCCCACGGCTAGTTGACATGTCTGTGCAAGGTTGTGTACTATTAGGCTAGATCCTGTCATTCTCCTACGGCCATTAGGCATGCCCGTGTGCCATAACCGTGTTGGCAAAACAGGCTATATGCAAGGCCAATTTGCCACCCACATAAGGGTCAAACCTACAAGCACATTTAAGCATAACTCCACACACAATTTGGCAACCAATTTCATATCAAGTGATTGACATATCATCTCGTACAATATCATTTTTAATCAAGTCAACTTATAAACTAAAATTCACCACTTGAACACATTCAATACCAAGCATGATTCCTCCTCAAATTCACTAGATCATACTAACATCAATCTATCACCAAGATTACCATTTATAAGACATATCCATTGCCATCAAAACATACCAAAACTCACTTCACATACCAAATCCACACAAGCATATTTCAAACATTTATCTAGCCACCTCACATGGCTATTTACACATCTCATACATAATTTACATATCTAGCTTATACATGCCATATTTCAACTATGTACATCTTTCCAAAAGTACCAAAATAGATTGTTGATAGTGTGGTTGAGATGCTGATGATCCCCAGATCCAAGCTAGCTTTACTGACACTGCAAAGCAGAGAAACAAATCACACAGTAAGCTTTCCAAAACTTAGTAAGTTCGCAACCTAACACATTAAACCAAAACAAATCATCACATAGATTTATTTCTCATCTATATATGTATATATATAATGCCATCCAAAGCTAATATGCTCATTTAACATTTCATGATCTCATTTATAGATTCATCAACCACATAGGTTCTGAACGTACCTTAACCAACACTTAGTTTTCAATTACAATTTCTACTCAATACTCACTATTTCCTCTTGATCAACTTTTGTCTCTTCTTCGATTCAATCGCACACTTAGTGCCCAAATAGTTAGCCGAAGCTTAACTAACATCGCACACTTAGTGCATCCATATCAAACAAATCTTAAATCGGTATCACACACACAGTGCCCACCACAAAGCCGAAGCCTATATTATTTTGCACACACAGTGCTAATCATCTCGGTCACCTTTCCAAATACGCACACTTAGTGCCAAATAACTCAAACCCTAACATAGCATTAACATTTCAATATATTCATACCATTCATTTCATAGCATTAAACATAACTAAATACATGTATTATGTCCGAACTTACCTCGGACGTCGAAATATCGAAACGGTCGATTAATCGAGCACTTTATCTTTGCCTCGATCTCGATCCGAACCTCTCCTTTCTTGGTCTATACACATTCAATCCGTTCAATCACCAACTCATTCAATTTAGTCCTCACACACTTATTTTGGGCGTTTTACAAAATAGCCCTCACATTTTCACATTTTGACACTTTAGTCCCTATTTCATAAAACCATCAAATTCACGTAATTTATTTCTACATAAACTTAGCCGAATTTCACTTGTTTTCATACAAACCCTCACATTTCATTTATTTCACAATTTATTCATTCAATTACTCATTTTCTAAATTAAGCCCAAATTACACAAATTCATCAAAACTCCAAAGACAAACTATCTTAATCAAACACCAAAATTTCATATTTCACTATCAACTAGCACATAGCTCAAGTATTCATCAATGGCTCATCTCAACAACATCATCAATTCACAAAATTTCAACATGGGTTAGCTAGAGCACGAAGCAACGATTATGAAAACGTAAAAATTAACAAAAATCGAGTCCAAATCATACCTCAATTGAGCTTAGAAAGTGCCAAAATTTTAAAAACTTTAAACCCTTTTCTTTCATCAATATTTGGTGGAAAAAGGAAGAAGATGATGGCCATTTCATGTTTTTAGCATATTAATTAAACATAATTATCAAAGTACAAAATTAACCTTTAATACTAAATGCATAAAACATATCATATAAGGTCATTTTTTACCATATCCATCCACTTACTCATAAATGGCTTAATTGCCACTTAAGGCCTCCTTATTATAAAGACAACAACACTTAGGTACTTATAAATTAGCACACAACTTTTACACTTTATGCGATTAGGTCCTTTCTCTTAATTCGGCACACAGTCTATAAAATTACCACACAGAATTTTCACACAGGCTAAATCACATATAGTCAACACCAAAAATAACATTAAAATATTATTCCAACCTCAGATTTGTGGTCTCAAAACCACTGTTCTGACTAGGGTCTAAACCAAGCTGTTACAATGTGTCCCAGAAATCCAACTTCCTTGAGCCAAAATTCACTTTTACTGAACTTGGCATACAACTAATTATCTCGTAGAATCTATAAAATTGTCCTTAAGTGCTCAGCATGCTCAGGCTCGTCTCGAGAATATATCAATATATCATCAATAAAAATAACCACAAACTTATCTAGATATGGTCGAAAGATGCAGTTCATTAGATCCATAAACACTGCCGGGGCATTAGTTAAACCAAAAGGCATAACTAAAAATTCATAGTGCCCATACCTCGTCTAAAATGTAGTCTTCAGCACATCTAAGTCTTTTACTCTCAACTGATAGTATCTCGACCTCAAGTCTATCTTGGAAAACACAGTGGCTCCCTTCACTTGATCAAACAAACTGTTGATCCTTGGCAAAGGGTACTTGTTCTTCACTATTACTTTATTAAGCTGTCAATAATCTATACACAATCTCATGGAGCCATCTTTCTTTTTCACAAAAAATACCAGAGCACCCCATGGAGAACAATTCTGTCTAGCAAAACCTTTGTCCGTCAGCTCTTGCAACTATGACTTCAATTTCTTCAACTCAGTTGGAGCCATTCTGTAAGGAGCTATCGATATCGGTACAGTACCAGAAGCTAACTCGATACCAAATTCAACATCTCTAACCAGAGGCAATCCTAGAAATTCCTTGGGAGAAAATCTGGGTACTCACATACTATCGGTACTGACTCAATCTTTAACTCAGTTTTTTTGGCATTCATCACAAAGGCAAAATATGCCTCATGCCCTTTTCTTACATACCTCTGAGCCCACATGTGGGAGATTACTACTGGCGATCTGTCTTGTTCATCTGGTTCAACATGAAGAGTGTCCCTATTTTCACATCTCAACTCAATATATTTCTTTCCACAATTTATTGTCACATCATGAGTGGTTAACGAATCCATACCGAGAATAATGTCGAATTCATCAAATGGCAATAGCATGAGGTTTGCCTTAAAATAATGACCTCTAATCATCAATGGGAAATCTTTGCATACTTTATCTACTAATACATATTTGCCTAGTGGATTAGACACTTTTATCACAAATTTTGTAGACTCAATAGGCATACTCATGCTAGTGCTAATTTCATGCAAATAAATGAATAGGTAGACCCCGGATCAATTAAAGCAACAACATTAGTGTCATGAAGAGAAAATGTACCCGTAATTACATCGAAAGATAATGCCTCTTCACGAACGCGAATGGTGTAAGTCATTGCAGGTGCTCTACCCTCGGATCTTACAACCTGCACTCAGGGTGTACCCCTACTACTCGCCCTACTTCTCGGGTTCCTTTATTTTCTTCCTCTATTAGTGCTTCCTGCTCTTGCACTCTGAATCTTGTCTTTCTCAACCATTTCAGGGCATTCTCTAATGAAGTGATCTTGGAAATCACACTTAAAATAAGCACTCTCATGTGCACAACACCCACCGGGGTGACGTCTGTCGCATTATGGGCATTCTGGTCTATGAGGTCGAACATTTCCAACATTAGCGACTGAAGTAGTCTGAGTCTTATTTCTCGAATACTGTTTACTCTTGCCTCTGCTTGAAAACTCGACTGAAGTAGTTGATCGGGTTGAGAAATCTCTCAACTTCTTGGACGAGTACTGAAATGACTTACTCTATTGTATCTTTCTTGAGTCACGTGACTCCACCTCAGCTTTTCTTTTCTCTTTAACCAATTCTTCAGCTTTACAAGCCCAATCCACTAGCACAACAAATTCCTTCAACTCGAGGACACCAACAAACAACTTAATGTCTTCATTTAGTCCGTCCTCAAATCTCTTACACATAATAGCCTCAGTGGATACACACTCTCGAGCGTATTTACTGAGCCTTACAAACTAACGCTCGTACTCGGCTACTGTCATTTTACCTTGCTTCAATTCCAAGAATTCCTTCTTTTTCTGGTCGATGAACCTCTGACTAACATACTTTTCCTGAATTCTTCTTGGAAAAACTCCCATATGATCCTTTCCCGTGGGACAATCGACACCAGGGTGTTTCACCACTAATAAGCAGAATCTCTTAAGAGAGAGACTACACACTTCATGCACTCTTCAGGTGTGCATGATAACTCGTCAAATACCTTGATAGTATTTTCAAGCCAGAACTTGGCTCTCTCTGGGTCATCATCTTTACTAGCCCAAAATTCCTCAATTCTTTGCTTTTCGATTCTATCTACCGGAGGCGTTTCTCTTCTTATCACTTCTGCCACTTGAGGGGCTACGGGGTAGGTTGAGGAATAGGTAGGGGTGGAGGGGGTGGTGCATTTGGGTTCGTACGAATGAACTCCGTATACCAAGCATTCATCATATGGAGGAAGGCTTCCCTAGCCTCTTCTTTTCATCTTTGACTTACAGTCTTGGGTCTGTTCTCATTCTCATTTGGCACTGTCCCTTCAGTGGGAGCCGGCATATTACTTTCTACATCATCCACCACGACTCTTTCGGGATCCATTTACTATATAAAAACACAATTTAAATTGTCAGGATTCATCACACTATCATTATATAAATACTCTTATATATGTCATGTATAGCTAGACTCATGCTTACGCTACGTTAGTCCTAGAATCGACTAAATTATAGCTCTGATACCATTAAATGTAACCCCTTTACCCGTGTCCAACGTCGTGACAGGGTACAAGGCATTACCGTACTTAACATTACTTGAACATGTATTATCGGCCTATAAAATTTTTGTTCCAACTTAAAAATTTTCCTTCTTAATCATAACATGCATGTTATGGGGGCCTAAACACCTATCCGGAAGGTTTTAGAGTCCAACCGAAAGCTTTTGTACTTTTTGAAAATTTTTGCCTAAACAAGGGTCACACACCCGTATTATCCAAGGGACACACCCGTGTGCCCCCAAGATATGCCATTGTTTTCCACTCGTGATCGACACTGACTTATTTCACACGGCTGAGCACACGCACGTGTCTACAACCCGTGTCCTTCACACGGCCTAGACATGCCCGTGTCCTCTACTAGTGGAGCTCTCTATTTATGATGTCATCATACCCTTAATAGCACATGGCCAGGGCACACGCCCATGTGTTGGCCCATGTGATGAATCGTATTCTCAAAAATTAGCGCAGGGGACACACAGCCTCTTAACACACCCATGGGGCTGACACACGGCCTAGACACACGCCCATGTGTCTACCCGTGTGGATAGTATGAGGCTATTTTCCAAGCCAATAGCCATTTGAATTATTAACACACTTATACCAACTCAAGCAATACATAACATTGAAACATCCTAAAATTGGGCCTAGGAGAATTGAGCCCAATGGGCCTTAAGCGTAGTAGTATTTAAAATTTTTGAGAACAAGAGATCAGCTTAAATGCAAGTTGGACCTATTAGATAAGTGATTCTGGAAGGTTATGGGGCTTCTATAAAGTCTTGGGATCAAACTTTGGCTTTAGGGAAATTTTGGTTTTAGGTGAAAAACCCCTGGAAGTTGGTAGGTAGGCCTTAAGAATAAAATATGAAGAAAAGTGACACCACTTAAGGACAAGGGGGTGACGCCACAAGGAAGGAAGGAGGTCCAAGGTTCTAGTTGTAGCGCTTGCATTCCTTTTAGATTATTTTTATTAAATGAATTTAGACCTTGGCCATTGGGTTATATTTAGTTGCGCATGGTTTAAGACACAAGAAGAGCTTGTGGCCAAGTGGTTAGCGGCATGGATTATGTTGCAAGAGAGCCTGGGTTCGAATCTCATGAAAAATAAGGGAGTATTTATTTTGCGGATTGGATGGTAAGAGTTTCAGTTGGATTTAAACTCTGCTAACGGAGGGATCCCACATCGAAAAGATACAAAGAATGAAGGTGAAGAGCTAGCTATATAAAGAGCATTCTAGGAGAAGAGATAACATACCTTGGTGGGCATTTGGGCGCAGGAGTGCTCGAAGCACGGATTAGCACCAGATTCTTATCAAGTGTGTAACTCTCTCTACTCTAGCTGTAGAGCGGTAAATGTCGAAGTGTCGGTCACGAAAATAGTAGCCACACGAGCGTGCAAGCGCACGTGTGGGCCTTCGACGCGATAGTTGAGGCCATCAGTAGTATTCTTGTGGGTTGAGGCTACTTAGGGCCGCAATGGGTCTAAATAGGCCCAATGGGCCCGTAGGCTAAATTGAATAAATTGTATGATGATATAGTGTATAGTGAACTAGATTAGGTGGACCTTATATACGTGGCTAGGTATGGGTTAGGTGGGCCACACGAGCGTGTGGGCCTGAATGGGCCAAAATCAGGTTTTAGGCCCAATAGTCCGGTAAAGACCGGAAATGGTAGTTGAGTTGTTCGGCGTGACATTAGGCCTTCGGAAAGGCCATTTCATGTGTGAATTACCATAATACCCTCTATAGGTAAATTATGAAAATACCCTTGGTAGGTAAAATTACGGTTATACCCTTAGAGGTTGATTAGCTTGATTATGTGGTATTATGTCTATCTGATTATGATGGTAATTCATGTTATACTTATATTTGATATATGTTTTGCATACATGACATACTGCATACACGAATTATTATGTCATAATGCATGGGATTTGGGATATTATGATTAAAGGGGAACTGTGTATATATTTATATACATGGGTGACTCTGTCACGATTAATGATTGCCTTGAGCCTCATTGTGGATTAATGATGGCCTCGAGCCTCATTGTGGATTGATGATGACATTGAGTCTCATCGTGGATATTTGTGATTTAATCACGTGGATCAGTGGCTAGACCACTTAAGTGGACTTTGAGTAGTATGTCTGTCAACATAGACTGCCAAAGAGGTGTGTAGCAGATGGAGGGTCAATTGTAGAAATCCCCCGGTGTGTGGTGGTTGGATATACGGGTGGTGTGTAGAGGATGGAAAACTAGGTTTGGGCTGGGACATATTTTATTCATATCTTTTGTATGCCATCTTGAGTGGGCTAAGGCCCAATGTGCACCTGTGGGCTTAAGGCCCAGATTGCGTTTATGGGGATTTACACACTGAGTCTCGATGACTCACCCCTTTGTTAATTTTGCAGGCAATCATTAGATCAGGATTTGGGAGCTGAGGCGGACCCGTGGAGGCCATATAATATTTTTCTCGTAAACTTGTTCTCTTATTTCAAACTTATTTTTAATTCGGGTTTTAAGTTGGAATAAGGCCGCTTAAACTTTATTTTTGGTATTTTATTTGGTTTAGCTTTTAATTTAATTACTACCTATTATTATTAAATGTTCAATACGGGAATTTCCTAAACCCTTAATAACTATTTCCAAAATGTTAACAAGAGGATAACAAGAGAATAAACATTTAAACTCGCAATTTTTAACAAACGCGTAATTTTTAATCAACCCTTTTATGTGACATGCCAGATCCGGTCGTAACGGTTAGGCCGAGTTTGGGGTGTTACAATTTTGGTATCAGAGCCAAGTTCAAAAACTCGACTGTAGGTTTGGGTTCAAAAAAATGTTTTTAAAGGATGGTTTGGAAAATGGTTTAGAAAAATATATATCTCTTTTCTGGAAGTATGGCACCCGAGTCTCCGGCACCAATCCACACTGTAATTTCCATGATACCTTGCTTTGTTATATGATGTGTTTCTAGTATCTATTCTGTGTGTTTGGCTTGGATGTGATGTTCAGATATAGAGTTGGTCGCGTATGAAATATTTGTCTGCTTTAATGGCTAGGTGTTTTTGAGTATGTGTAGGAGTTCTAAATTCTAGTTAAAAGTGTATTACTGTTTTAAAATCAGAGTGCGCAGCGTGAGTGTAGTGTTGTAGGTTGGGATGTGCGACTATTTCTATAGCTGGAAATTTTGAGGACAAAATTTGTTTAAGGAGGGTAGATTTGAAACATCCTGAAATTGGGCCTAGGAGAATTGAGCCCAATGGGCCTTGAGCGTAGTAGCGTTTAAAATTTTTGAGAACAAGAGATCAGCTTAAATGCACGTTGGACCTATTAGATAAGTGATTTTAGAAGGTTAGGGGGCTTCTATGAAGTCTCGGGATCAAACTTTGGCTTTAGGGAAATTTTGGTTTTAGGTGAAAAAAACCCAGGAAGTTGGCTGGTAGGCCTTAAGAATAAAGTATGGAGAAAAGTGACACAAGTGGAGTGTGTGGTGTAGTGGCAAAGTGACACCACTTAAGGACAATGGGGTGACGCCACAAGGTAAAAAGGAGGTCCAAGGTTCTAGTTGTAGCACTTGCATTCCTTTTAGATTATTTTTATTAAATGAATTTAGACCTTAGCCATTGGGTTATATTTAGTTGCGCATGGTTTAAGACACAGGAGGAGCTTATGGCCAAGTGGTTAGCGGCGTAGATTATGTTGCAAGGGAGCCTGGGTTTGAATCTCATGAAAAGTAGGGGAGTATTTATTTTGTGGATTGGACGGTAAGAGTTTTAGTTGGATTTAAACTCTGCTAATGGAGGGTTCCCACATCGGAAAGATACAAAGAATGAAGGTGAAGAGCTAGTTATATAAAGAGCATTCTAGGATGAGAGATAGCATACCGTGGTGGGCGTTTGGGCGCAGGAGTGGTTGGAGGGCGGATTAGCACCAGATTCTTATCAGGTGTGTAACTCTCTCTACTCCAGCTATAGAGCGGCAAATGCCAAAGTGCCGGTCACGGCAATAGTAGCCACACGAGTGTGAGAGCGCACGTGTGGGGCTTCGACACAATAGTTGAGGCCATCAGTAGTATTCTTATGGGTTGAGGCTACTTAGGGTCGTAATGGGCCGAAGTAGGCCTAATGGGCCCGTGGGCTAAATTGAATAAATTGTATGATGATATAATATATAGTGAACTAGATTAGGTGGACCTTATATACGTGGCTAGGTATTGGTTAGGTGGGCCACACGAGCGTGTGGGCCCAAATGGGCCAAAATCGGGTTTTAGGCCCAATAGTTCGGTAAAGACCAGAAATGGTAGCTGAGTCGCTCGGGGTGACATTAGTCCTTCGAAAAGGCCATGTAGGTGTGAATTACCAGAATACCCTCGATAGGTAATTTACGAAAATACCCTTGGTAGGTAAAATTACAGTTATACCCTTAGAGGTTGATTAGCTTGATTATGTGGTATTATGTCTATCTGATTATGATGGTAATTCATGTTATACTTATATTTGATATATATTTTGCATACATGACATACTGCATACATGAATTATTATGTTATATTGCATGGGATTTGGGATATTATGATTAAAGGGGAAGTGTGTATATATTTATATACGTGGGTGACTCTATCACGACTAATGATGGCCTTGAGCCTCATTGTGGATTAATGATGGCCTCGAGCCTCATTATGGATTGATGATGACCTTGAGTCTCATCGTGGATATTTGTGATTTAATCACGTGGATCAATGGCTAGACCACTTAAGTGGACTTTGAGCAGTATGTCTGTCAGCATAGACTGCCAAAGAGGTATGTAGCGGATGGAGGGTCGATTGTAGAAATCCCCCGGTGTGTGGTGGTTGGATATACGGGTGGTGTGTATAGGATGGAATACTAGGTTTGGGCTGGGAAATATTGCATTCATATCATTTTTATGCCATCTTGAGTGGGCTAAGGCCCAATGTGCACCTGTGGGCTTAAGGCCCAGATTGCGTTTATGGGGATTTACACACTGAGTCTCAATGACTTACCCCTTTGTTAATTTTGTAGGCAATCATTAGATCATGGATTTGGGAGCTGAGGCGGACTCATGGAGGCCATACATTTTTTTTCTCGTAAACTTGTTCTCTTATTTCAAACTTATTTTTAATTCGGGTTTTTAAGTTGGAATAAAGTCGCTTAAATTTTATTTTTGGTATTTTATTTGGTTTAGCTTTTAATTTGATTACTACCTAATATTATTAAATGTTAAATACGGGAATTTCCTAAACCCTTAATAACCGTTTCCAAAATGTTACCAAGAGGATAACAAGAGAATAAACATTTAAACTCAAAATTTTTAACAAACGCGTAGTTTTTAAACAACCCTTTTATGTGACATGCCAGATCCGGTCGTAATGGTTAGGCCGAGTTTGGGGTGTTAAAATTTTGGTATCAGAGCCAGGTTCAAAAACTCGGCTGTGGGTTTGGGTTCAAAAAAATGTTTTCAAAGGATGGTTTGGAAAATGGTTTAGAAAAATATATATCTCTTTTCTGGAAGTATGGCACTCGAGTCTCCGGCACCAATCCACACTGTAAGTTCCCTGATACCTTGCTTTGTTATATGCTGTATTTCTGGTATCTATTCTGTGTGGTTGGCTTGGATGTGATGTTCGGATATAGAGTTGGTTGAGTATGAAATATTTGTCTACTTTAATGCCTAATCGTTACGACGGGATCTAGCATGTCACATAAAAGGGTTGTTTAAAAACTACGCGTTTGTTAAAAATTTCGAGTTTAAATGTTTATTCTCTTGTTATCCTCTTGTTAACATTTTGGAAACGAATATTAAGGGTTTAGGAAATTCCCGTATTGAACATTTAATAATAATAGGTAGTAATCAAATTAAAAGCTGAAGCAAAAAAAATACCAAAAATAAAGTTTAAGCGGCTTTATTACAACTTAAAAACCCGAATTAAAAATAAGTTTGAAATAAGAGAACAAGTTTACGAGAAAAACAATGTATGGCCTCCACGAGTCCGCCTCAGCTCCCAAATCCGCGATCTAATGATTGCCTGCAAAATTAACAAAGGGGTGAGTCATCGAGACTTAGTGTGTAAATCCCCATAAACGCAATCTGGACCTTAAGCCCACAGGTGCACATTGGGCCTTAGCCCACTCAAGATGGCATATAAAAGATATGAATGCAATCCAACCACCACACACCGGGGGATTTCTACAATCGACCCTCCATCCGCTACACACCTCTTTGGCAGTCTATGCTGACAGACATACTGCTCAAAGTCCACTTAAGTGGTCTAGCCACTAATCCACGTGATTAAATCACAAATATCCACGATGAGACTCAAGGTCATCATCAATCCACAATGAGGCTCGAGGCCATCATTAATCCACAATGAGGCTCAAGGCCATCATTAATCGTGACAGAGTCACCAACGTATATAAATATATACACACTTTCCCTTTAATCATAATATCCCAAATCCCATGCAATATGACATAAAAATTCGTGTATGCAGTATGTCATGTATGCAAAACATATATCAAATATAAGTATAACATGAATTACTATCATAATCAGATAGACATAATACCACATAATCAAGCTAATCAACCTCTAAGGGTATAACCGTAATTTTACCTACCAAGGGTATTTTCGTAATTTACCTATCGAGGGTCTTCTGGTAATTCATACCTGCAATGGCCTTTCTGAAGGCCTAATGTCACCCCGGGTGACTCAACTACCATTTCTGATCTTTACCGGACTATTAGGCCTAAAACTCAATTTTGGCCCATTCGGGCCCACACGCTCGTGTGGCCCACCTAACCCATACCTAGCCACGTATATAAGGTCCACCTAATCTAGTTCACTATATACTATATCATCATACAATTTATTCAATTTAGCCCATGGGCCCATTAGGCCTACTTTGGCCCATTGTCGCCCTAAGTAGCCTCAACCGACAAGAATACTACTGATGCCCTCAACTATCGCGTCGAAGTCCCACACGTGCGCTCGCACGCTCGTGTGGCTACTATTGCCATGACCAGTACTTCGGCATTTGCCGCTCTACAGCTAGAGTGGAGAGAGGTACACACTTGATAGGAATCTGGTGCTAATCCGCGCTCTGACCACTCATGCGCCCAAACGCCCACCAAGGTATGTTATCTCTCCTCCTAGAATGCTCTTTATATAGCTAGCTCTTCACCTTCATTCTTTGTAACTTTTCGATGTGGGATCCCTCCGTTAGCAGAGTTTAAATCAAATTGAAACTCTTACCGTCCAATCCGCAAAATAAATACTCCCCTGCTTTTCATGAGATTCGAACCCAGGCTCCCTTGCAACATAATCCACGCCGCTAACCACTTGGCCACAAGCTCCTCCTGTGTCTTAAACCATGCACAACTAAATATAACCCAATGGCCAAGGTCTAAATTCATTTAATAAAAATAATTTAAAAGGAATACAAGCACTACAACTAGAACCTTGGACCTCCTTCCTTTCTTGTGGCGTCACCCCCTTGTCCTTAAATGGTGTCACTTTGCCACTACACCACACGCTCCACTTGTGTCACTTTTCTCCATATTTTATTCTTAAGGCCTACCTGCCAACTTCCAGGGTTTTTTCACCTAAAACCAAAATTTTCCTAAAGCCAAAGTTTGATCCCGGGACTTCATACAAGCCCCCTAACCTATTCGCGAGATGAATCTAAACATACTGAGCACTTGAGAGTTGTGTTACAAACTCTACATGACAAGAAATTATTTGCAAATTTCAAGAAATGCAAGTTTTGTCTTCAAGAGGTTGGATTTCTGGGGCATATTGTTTTAGCTGGCGGTATTAGAGTTGACCCGAGTAAGATTTTTGCTATTGTTGATTAGAAACTTCCAAGAAATGTGTCTGAAGTCTATAGTTTTTTGGGTTTAGTGGGTTATTACCGAAGATTCATGAAAGAATTCTCGATGATTATGACACCGATGACACGACTCCTTCAAAAAGATGTGAAGTTTGAATTGTCAAAAAAATGTTAGCAGAGTTTTGAACAGTTGAAAGTACTGTTAATTGAATCCCCAGTATTGGTTCAACCGAAATCGTGGAAGGAATTTGTGATTTATAGCGACCCATCATTAAACTATCTGGGATGTGATCTGATGCAAGAAGGAAAAGTTATAGCTTATGCTTCTCGACAATTGAAACCACATGAAAAGAACTATTCGACACATGACTTAGAGTTGGCTGCAATTGTATTTGCGTTGAAAATTTGGCGACAATACTTATACGGTGATAAATGCCACATTTATACGGATAATAAAAGCTTAAAATATTTGATGTCACAGAAGGATTTAAATCTGTGACAACGAAGATGGCTCGAGCTATTGAAAGATTATGACTTTGTCATTGATTATCACCCGGGAAATGCTAATGTTGTTGCTGATGCCCTAAGTCAGAAATCTTTGTTTGTATTACGAGCAATGAGCACCTAGTTGATGATTTATGATGATGGATCTATTTTAGCTAAATTAAAAGCTAAACCGGCACTTTTTCAACAAATCTGTGAAACTTAGAAAGATGACCGTGAATTGCAAGTTAAACGAATTCAATGTGAGAATATCCCTGATTCAGAGTGTTAGATTGGGACCGATGATTGTTTAAGGTTTCAAAATAAAATTTGTACACCGAGAAATTTAGAAATCATTCAGAATATTTTGTACGAAGCGCACCATAACTGCTTATCTATTCATCCGGGAAGTACCAAAATGTGCAACGATTTGAAACAGTTTTATTGGTGGCAAGGCATGAAACGGGATATCTCAGAGTTTGTTTCTAAATGTTTGACTGCCAACAAGTTAAAGCTGAACATCAAGTACCATTTGGTTTACTGCAGCCTGTGATGATTCTCGAGTGGAAGTGGGATAGAGTTACAATGGATTTTGTGTCGGGATTTCCCCTACCTCTGAAAAGAAAGATTCTATCTGGATTGTTATTGATCGACTAACGAAATCTGCTCATTTCATACCGGTACGTACAAATTACTCACTTGACAGATTAGCTAAATGGTACATCTCTGAGATTGTTCGATTGCATGGAGTGCCACTATCTATTATTTCAGATGGAGATCCGAGATTTACGTCACGATTTTGGAAGAAACTACAAGAAGCTTTAGGTACGAGTTGAATTTCAGTACAGCTTTTCATCCTCAAACCGATGATCAGACCGAAAGAGTTATTCAAATTCTTGAGGACATGTTGAGATGTTATATTTTAGAGTTTGAAGCCAGTTAGGAAAGATACTTATCGTTGATTGAATTCATGTATAACAATAGTTTCCAAATGAGTATAAAGATGGCACTCTACAAAGCTTTATATGGTCGCAAATGTCGAACTCCGCTCTACTTGTAACGCCCCAAAAATATAGGGTCTTTAATTTTGTATGTCCTGACACAAGTTGCTTGTTTGCTTTAATGGCTAAGTGATTTGGGTGTGTTTGAGAAGTCCTGGGTTCAAACCTAGGCTTTAGCAAAATTTTTATTTTTAAGTGAATAAGGCCCTTGGTTCTGGAGAGTAGGCTTTAAGAATAATTGTGGTGGAATTATGTCACAAAGAAGATTGTGGTCCAATGGTAGGTGGCAAGTTTCTAATGCTAGCGGACTTGAGTTTGAGTCCTGATTTGTGCAATAAGGGGATGAATTTTTGATACCTTGCACAGCTGGAGTTTCTGTTGCAGTAAAATTCTGATTGATGAGATGTTGGAGTGATATGCTGAGGATTTCAAGGAGAGGATTGGGGGAGAGATTTTAGGAGGAAAAATGGGAGTTTGAGTTGTTGAAGGTTGTTTCCGAATTTGCTAAGGGAAAAATAGAGTATTCGATTTTAGTCATTTCCTGAGTGTTGGTATTCTTTTCATTTGTTTAGTGGCCAAATATTACGTTTCCGAGAACTCTCTTCTTTGCTTTTTGGTGCAACGTGAGTTGCTCTTGATAAATCGTAAGAGTAACATATTTTAATCGACATTTAGCATACTTTTGGATATTTTTCCCTTTAATTATGGAAATAGGTGCTCCTAATCCTTATTTTTCATGTTTTATACTCAGGAGAGCACCGGAGGATGAAAAGAACGAATAACGGGCCGAAAATGGAGAAAATGGGCCAAAGTACGAAATCCACACAGCCGTGCCCCGTAAGAAGAGTTGACCACAGCCAGGACCTCGAAAAACACAGTCGTGCCTCATCAACAGGTTCGAACATGGCCTAGCCACAATTTGCACGGGGGTGTGCCATGGGCATGTCTCTGTCGCAGGAAAACAGAATTCTATTCGGATTAGGGTATTTAGAGGCAAAGAAACATATTCCAAAAGCCTATATAAAGAACCCAGAGGCCAACCTTTAGGGGGCATTCAGCTAGGCCAAAGAGCCGAGCCAGAGCAGTTAAATTCAGGGATTTACTTGAAGAAAGCCAGTTGATTCATCTCAAGAAGCCAAAATCATACTCGAGATGGAGAAACTCTCTTTCAATTCATTTAGGGGGTTTTATGGTTTTCTTATGTTTTGTTTTATCTTTTCTTCTGAGATGTTTTCTTTTATTATTATGATTTAAACCCTCAGATACTTGAAGGGATGAAACCTAAAATAGATCTTTTTATTGTTATCTGAACTATATGATAAATACTTGATTTGTTCTTAACTATGTGTTTTTAATTCTTGTTTTGGGATTTCTGGGATATTGATTCAAGTGTGATGTGCTTAGGGAGAGGAGGAAGAGACCCTGTCTAAGAGTAGATCCAGTATAGTTAAGCGGAGTTGCTCACGTGCCTAGAGATAGGGTGACGAAAATCTACCGGATTAGGGTCAAACCTAATATCGGAGTCCATAGATCGAGTTAATGTAATTCTAGGGGTTTTAATTAGAAAGAGATTTCAATTAATCAAACTAGGTTTAGATGCTAGTAGCCTCGAGAGAGGTATTATATAAATTAGGGAATCTTATGGATCAAGTCATGTGAATAAATCGTCTGGTTCAGAGTTAGATAACAAGTGAAGTCTAGGTGGATTCTTCCTCAAGTATTGTCTAAATCAATCAGTTTTCCTCTCAAGTCCTTCCCCAAATTTCTTCTTTGTCTTAGCATCTTTAGTTTAGTTGATTAGTTAATTTTAGATTAGATAAAGATTCCCTTACTTAGTAGGCTAAATAATAGAAAGAGAGTTAATATTAGTACTTTTGGTTCCTTTGGGTTCGACAATCCGGTCTTGCCGCTAACCATACTACTATTCGATAGGTGTGCTTGCCTCCATCGTTGTCTTAGTTAGTTTCCAGGTTTGATCATTCTTTTTATAAATTTTTAAGACTCGACAGACACGATCAAGTTTTTGGCGCCATTGCCGGGGAACTGAAATATTAAGAACGCTAAATTTTTATTACTTTAGCCATACTATATTTTATTTTACTACAATTAAATTTTATGTTTACTTTTCTAAATTTTCTTTGTCTTTTTCTCTTTCCCTAGTAGGTGCCTCTATTTTATGACTAGAAGAAATCCGACAAGACCACTACTTTACGACAGTGATATTGAAGGAACCATATGCAGAAATCGTAGAGAAGTAAGGCGAGGCTAAGATTACATACAAGAAGAGCAAGAGGACGAAACCAATACCACCGAAGGGATGGCCGAGAATAATCCGCCACATCAAGATATGGCCGATCATCATGCTCCTCGAACTATGTATGATTATGCTAAACCTAATTTAACAAGAGCTGAATCGAGTATTGTTAGGCCTGCTATAGCCGCTAATAATTTTGAATTAAAACCTAACACTATACAAATGATTCAACAGTTTGTTCAATTTGATGGTTTGCAAGACGAAGATCCAAATACTCATTTAGCTAATTTTCTAGAATTCTGTGATACCTTCAAAATAAATGGCATTTCTGATGATGCCATTCGTCTTGGGTTATTCCCCTTTTCTTTGAGAAATAAAGCCAAACAGTGGTTACATTCTCTTCCATGAGGATCAATCACTACATGGGACCAAATGACCAAAAATTTTTACTGAAATATTTTCCATCGGCCAAAATGGCCAAATTAAGGAATGATATCTCTTCTTTTGTGCAGATGGATTTAGAAACATTATACGACGCATGGAGAGATAGAAAGATTTGTTGAGAAGGTGCCCTCACCATGGTTTACCTTTGTGGTTGCAGGTCCAAACTTTTTACAACGATGTGAACCCCTCAACCCGGTAGTTAATTGACTCAGTCGCTGGCGAAACCCTAAATAATAAAACTCCTGAACCAGCTTACGAGTTTATAGAGGAGATGTCACTTAATAACTATCAATGGCAAGTTACAAGGACAAAGCCAACTAAAGCAGCCAGAGTTTTCAATCTCGACCCAATCACCATGCTATCAAATTAGGTAGAGATGATGAATAAAAAGATTGATGGTTTGTGTGGTTCTTTGCAAGTACACCCAGTAATGCAATGTGACTCAAATCTAGGAGGCGTGGCGAATCCTGAGTACCCACCCTACAATCCGGGCACGAAAAGCGAACAGAAGAACTATATGGGTAACAATTTTTGATCTCAAAATAACCCTTATAGTAATACTTATAATCCAGGTTAGAGGAACCACCTCAATTTCTCGTGGGGTGGCCAAGGTAATCAGAGACAATAGCCACCCCCTCCAAACTTCCAACAACAGCCCTACCTACACACAGGAAAAGAAGCCGAACCTTAAAGAGATGCTGACAAAATTCATAGCGGTGTCTTAAACTCGCTTTCAAAACACCGAGACAACACTTAAAAATCAACAAGCATCGATTAAAGGAATCGAGAACCAGTTAGGGCAACTCGCAAAGCTGATCTCCAAACGACCATTAGGTAGCTTGCCATGTAACACTGAGAATAATCCAAAAGTCGAATTCAAGCCATAATAGCTCATGATAGCGAAGGGTTAGTAGAATCTGAATCTGAGCCAAGGCGAGAACCTGTGGTAAGTGAAGGTAAGATTGAGGTAAGCCAAGAAAAGCCAAAATCAATAATTAAAGAATATAAACCTCGTATACCTTACCCTAATGCGATGAGCAAGATGATACAGAAGAACAGTTCGGTAAGTTCCTCAAACTCTTAAAGAAATTACATATTAACTTACCACTTCTTGAAGCTCATTCGTAGATGCCAGAATCAAGGAAATTTTTAAAAGAGCTCTTAACAAACAAGCGAAAGTTAGACGAGGAGTCACATGTGGAACTAAACGCAGTATGCTCGACAATGTTACAGAACAGATTACCACAAAAATTAAAAGATCCAGGGAGTTTTACAATTCCATGTTTAATTGGTAGTTTATCTGTAGATAATGCTTTAGCTGATTTAGGGGCAAGCATCAATGTTATGCCATCTAAAATGTTTAAACAGCTAGGTCTAGAGAAACCCAAGCAAACTAGGATGAGTATTCAACTAGATGATAAGACTATTCATATCCCTAAGGGTATAATTGAAGATGTACTAGTTAAAGTTGACAAATTCATATTCCCCGTAGACTTTGTTGTTTTAGATATGGATGAAGACAATAGTATCCCCCTAACTTTAGGAAGACCTTTTCTAGCAACTGCCAGATCTAAAATTGATGTCGGCATAGGTGAACTCATACTTCATGTAGGTGAGAAATCAATCAATCTTCAAGCTCTCGACTCAGCAAGAACATCGAGTGAGAAAGGTGAGGACGTGAATTCCCTTGATAAGCATTCGATTAAACTTTCTTTTCAGGAAACACCACAGAATTACGCTACAAAGCCAAATCCTATAGCTCGTACCAACAAGGAAATTTCTCATTAGGAACAACGGCTTTAGACCGATGAGGTAAATAAGTGGGAGACACATTTCAAGGAGGAGTCAAACCCACACGAAGTGAAACTGAAGGAACCCCCTGAAGAACTAAAAGGAACATCAAATAACTTCAAAATAGGAGATCAGGTACTATTAGATAGAACAGACCCGTGAATCGTCACATCAAACCTGAAGATAACCAAAGAGATCCCCTTTACGGTACTTAATGTTTTCCCTTATAGAACAGTCGAGGTAAGTAATTCTACATTCGGTACTTTTAAAGTAAACTCAACTCGACTCAAATTATATGATGACAACATGAAAAAGGATTTTTCACTCCTTAAACCTCCGTGAAGATACGAATAAGATGTAAGTCTAGCTTAAGACTTTAAACGAGCGCTTCTCGGGAGGCAATCCGAGCACTAACCTTATTTATTTTTATTTCTTTTTCTTTTAGCATCTAACTACAGAATAACCAAGTTAATGAAGCGTAGATCTTCACATCACACGGCCTTACACACAGTCGTGGACGTGGACGTGTGGATGCTATGGATTTCCTTACTGACATGGTAGAGATAGTATTAGACAGGACGAGAAAAATATATTTGAATCACGGACTCACCTAACACCACGACCGTGCGACATAGCTGTGGCCGACACTATTGAAGCAACACGGGCGTGACAACTTAAATACCAGGTGTGGGAGAAGCAATTGAACCACCACACGGTCGTGCAACATGGCCGTGTGACACAACACGCCCACGATACATGGGCGTGGGGACCTACCAGAGCTGAAAATTTCTATTTAAAACACCCCTCTCCCCTTCTCAACCATTCCCTATCCACTCCCCACTTCCCTTCCTTTTCACTCTCTTCCTTTTTCATTCCATACAAGTCTCAATCTATGCTTCAACAATGTCGAAGAAACGGAAAGATCTGAGCCCTGTCTCCCTGTGCGAGACCAATCAACGTAAGTTCATGCCAGCCGCTTCATTAACTCGACAAGCCAAGGGTCTTTGAGACCATTTAACTCTTATTTTACTTCTTTCTTCTCCTTTATTTTCCTTTTCTTTATTTTCATATATTAAATTTAGTTTTTTTTTGTTTTAGTTTCTTGGTTTTAGGTTCTAAAGGCTACTAGGGAATCACAACACCACGGTCTTAAAACCACACCCACCTCGCGAACCATCTACCAATAAGGACTTTCCAATCCATTCATCTTCTCTTTTAGTTTTATTTTAATCCATATTTTCTTTCTTGTTATCTTTATTTACTTTAATTATATAATTAGTATAATTTAAATTATTATTATTTCCTGGCTAATTCTTCACGAGTTACCCAATTTCTTCATCTAGCACAGGAATTAGAGGTGCTCCCTACAACTTACCTTTCATCTACAAATCAAGTTTCCACACTTCCAACTCAAGGAATCCATCCAACAATTCAGGAAGTTTCACCTCTCCCCCTCTCTTTTGATTTTCTTATTATATGATTATTATATATCTTCGTACATTGAGGGCAATGTACATCTTAAGTGTGGGGGTGAATGTTTATTAGAAAAAGTGCCTAACTTTTTGCATTATTCTCAAATCCCTGAATGATGTTCTGTCTTAAAGTAATTTTCTCATATCACTAATTAGAATGAAATTCCTGTTGATTCATGATTTTTATTGATATGTTTTAGATTAAGTCATTGATAATTGTACAATGATGATTTAAACTTTTAGATACTAGAGAATCAAGCATGATGAGTCTATTTTCAAAAAATTCTGTTAGGTTGTCTACCTGAATCTAAATTGTTACCTTGAAGTTTGAAATTCACAAGGTTGGCATCAAAATACCCATAATTTTTGTGAGATTTTGAGCCTTTTAGAGCATACATTCTTTTTGTGCTCACTTTATTGATTATGAGTGTGTCAACATTGATTTGTTATTCTAGAACTTGCTTCAATTATACATGTTGAGACCACACTATTGATTTGATGTATAGAGATGATTAAAGCACCTAGGATTTAACCCACTTACTCCACTAAAAGCCTACCCTCATAATTGACCCCTAGTGAACCCCTTTGATCCTAACAACCCTTTTTATTGACTAAACGCACTAATATTAACCCGAAACCCATCTCATAGTTGTTATCACCATTCTTTTTGATTACCCTTCTATCGAGATTTGTTTTGATCAGCTACCTAATTATATTATTTTAGTGTTAAAGGTGTACCCTACATTGATTTGTTCTAAAAAAAATCAAAGCATATTCATTATTATCAAAGTATATTCATTATTAGTTCTGTGATTAAGCGAGCCTATACGTTAAATTTCAACATCTCAAACAAAAAGCTCGTATTATTAGTATTACTGTAACACCCAATACCTGAATCTGATGCTAAGACTAGATATGAGACATTACCATGCTTGAACTCACTTAAAACATGTACTCACGAGCTATAAAATTATACCTTTCATGGGACTACGAGGCCTTAAACACGTATCTAAAAACTTTCGGAACTCAAATGAAAACTTTTCCTTAAAACAGGGGTCACACGCCCATGTGACTTGGGACACGCCCCTGTACCCCTAACACATGCCCGTGGACGTAAACCGTGTGCTATACCTTGATAGACTGCCTTATTTCACACGGCCTGGGGCACACGCCCATGTTCTAACCATGTTTCAAACACGACTTAAACAAACGGCTGTGGGATTTGCCCGTGGCCTATCCTGACTTCAATTATAAAGGTGCAAGGTACGCACGGCCTAGACACATGCCCGTGTGCCTATCCGGATGGGCACTTGAAGGTTATTTACCAAATCAATTGCCACCCTGAAATTAAGATCAATCTCATACTCAATTCAACAACTCAATTTACTACATCTTTCATGAATAATACTACATGCTTCATTTATAACATTGAACATACATGCTTAGTCAACTTTGGCCAATCACTTAGCCATACACAAAAGAATAATAAACTTGATAGCCTATACATTGGCCTTTCTTAAAACATATACTCAAATGAATAATTCTTATACATGCCATATACAATCATAGTGTCCCTTAAATGAGTCATCAAGACCCTAAGCATGCTTATAAACTGAGTCGGGACTAAACCGAAACACATATAAAATTTCATGAAAAATTGAAACTTTTCTAGAATACAGGGGAGACACGCCCGTGGGGGCAGGCCGTGCCTCTCCCACGGCTACATGACACACCCATGTGACCTCCCCATATTACATACTGCCAAAATCAACACGGCTAACAAGCACTCCTATGTGCTAAGGTCGTGTCCTATAAGGCCATATACTGTCATTTCTCGCACGACCTGTAGGCACGCCCGTGCCATGGTCGTGTGCAATTTAAGCCACATTCTGCCAATTTACGCACCATCTGAGACACGTCCGTGTGCCCCAACCTTGCGACATTATAGGCCATTTTTGCAAGGCCAACATGCCACCCACTTAGGTTCAAACCTACAAGCCAATCAACCAAACATCTCATGCACATATTGCCATCTAAAAGCATACCAATTTAGAAATTTAAAACATGCAATCAATACCAACTCTAATCATACCAAATTCAATAACAATACTTATTCTATCACAAGCATAATTCATTTCCAAATCTCACTACCCCTACTAGCATTTATCAACACAAAGTTACCACTCAATAGCAAATTTATCAATCTACAAATCATGCCAAAAGATGCATCATATATATACCACATTCATTCATGCCAAACCTATCACATATCTAGCCACATCTCATGGCTACTTACAAATCTCAAACTTGATTCAATTAACTAGCCTATACATGCCATATTCTAGCTATATACATCTTTTCAAAAGTACCAAAATAGAATGCCGATAGTGTGATTGAGAAGTCGACGATCCTGGATCCGAGCTAGCTTTATTGACCGCAAAGCGTAGAAACAAATCACACAGTAAGCTTTCCAAAGCTTAGTAAGTTCGAATTATAAAACAATTAACTCAATGAACCAAGTCAATATACACATTTAACCATCACATAGATATTTTATCAATGGTACACAAGTTCAACTTTATTCAATACTCACATAGCATTCCATTCTTTCACTTCAAATTTCACCAATCACATAGGTATCATACTTACCTTGCCAACACTTAATTAATCATTAATCATACTACCCGACCATCACATAGATAATGACACAACCAAGCACAATATCACTCTCAACCACATGCTTAATTAACAATTCATTCAACTCTTAAATCTATCATCAACCACATAGATTCAAACATACCTTGACCAACAAGTAGTTACTCACCATTCATACAACCCAATTCCTCGATTTTACCTCTATTTCAACCTCTGCTATTACTCAAATGAATTTGCACACTTAGTGCCAATTTGACAACCGAAGCCTATTTGTCATCCCACACTTAGTGCCGATATGTTAAACAGAACTTATATCGATAACGCACACACAGTGCCATTTCGATGAGCCAAAACTCCTATTGTTTCACACACACAATGTTATTCATTAAAGCCGTAGCTTCTATTGTTTCGCACACATAGTGCTAGTCGTTAATTATAATCACACACTTAGTGTCTATTCTTTTATTCAACTTGCCTCGATGTCGCATATACAGTGCCAATTCAATAAGCCGAAGCTTTCGTATCATTGCACACACAGTGCTATTCATTTCTTATAATCGCACATTCAGTGCCTTAATACAAAACCGAACTCGATTCTATATCACACACACAGTGCCAATCACAAAGCCGAAACTTCTATTATTTTGCACACAAAGTGCTAATCTTCTCGGTTACCCTCCCAAATGCGCACACTTAGTGCCACATAGATTCATTTCTCACATACCATTTATAAATCAATAATATCATAACCATTCGTTTCACAACATTTAAACACAGCTAAGTACACTTATTATATCCGAACTTACCTCGGACGTCGAACTATCGATACGGTCGATTAATCGAGCACTTTATCTTTGCTTGGATCTTGATCCGAACCTCTCCTCTCTTGGTCTATACACATTCAAATTCAATCCATTCAATCATCAATTCATTCATTTTAATACAAACACACATATTTAGGGCATTTTAAAATATAGCCCTCACATTTTCACATTTCGACACTTTAGTCCCTATCTCACAAAATCATCAAATACTCAAAATTCCGTTACACTATGCTTAGGCCGAATTCTCCTTAGTCTCATAGAAGTCCACACATTTCATTTATATCACATTTTACTCCCTCAATTTACACTTTTCACAATTTAGCCCAAAATACTCAATTTCATCAAAAATCCAAAGATAAAACATGTTAATCCAACACCAAGTATTCATATATCACTATCATCTAGCACATAGCTCACACATTCATCAATGGCTCATCACAAAAACATCATCAATTCACAAAATTACAACATGGGCTTGATAGTAGAAGAAGCAACGATTACAAAAACGTAGAAATTATCAAAAACTGAGCTCAAACATACCTTGAATTAAGCCAAATTCTAGCCAAAAATTACAAAACTTCAAACCCTTATTCTTCCTCCAACTTTCGGCAATAAGAAAGATGATACATTCATCTTTTTCTTTCATTTACTTATTAATATTTAACATTTTACCTAGTTGCCCTTTTTATTAAACATATAAAACAAAAATGCAATAAGGTTATTAAGTCATTTAAACATCCACTATCAATAAAAATGGATCAATAACAACACAAGACATCCACCTTAAAAAGCCAACTACATTTAAGTACTCATAAATCAGCATACAGCATTTTACTCTCTATGCAATTAAGTCTTTTCTCTTAATTCGGCACACACACGATCAAATTATCACATAGAATTTTCACATAGGCTATGTCACATCTCATTCACACAGAAAATATCATTAAAATATTTTTACGACCTCAGATTTGTGATCTCGAACCACTGTTCGACTAGGGCCTAAACTGGGCTGTTACAACTCTCCCCCCTTAGGGATTTTCGTCCCCAAAAATCTTACCAGTGAATAGTTATGGATGTTGCTCTCTCATAACGTTCTCAGGCTCCTACGTAGCCTCTTCAATTCCGCGTTTCTCACTATTTTAATAATATACCCCAATCAATCAAGTGAATAATTTGTTCTCATCGGAATGAAATGAGCGATCTTTACCAATCTATCAACTATCACACAAATTGCATTCTTTCTTTCCTAGTGACAAAGGAAATCCCGACACAAAGTCTTTTATAACAGATAAACTTGATGTTCAGCTTTAATTTGCTGACAAACTAATCATTTCCATACATAGTCAGAGATGTCTCTTTTCATATAATGCTATCAATAAAACTGTTTTAGATCGTTGTACACTTTCATACTCTTCGAATCATAGCCAAACGATTATTATAAGCTTTATTCAATATTATCTGAATCATCTCTGAATTCATTGGAACATAAATCCGGTCTCTAAATCTCGAACAATCAGCACTATCAACTCAAACTCTGAATCCAAATTTAAATCATATTAATTTCGTTTTGCTATCATTTCATCATCACTTTTATGAGCAATACTAATCTAACGTACAAACATCGGCTTTACTTCCAATTTAGCTATTACTACACTATGATCACACAGATCTATTTGAGTACTCATAACTCGTAAAGCATATAACGATTTCTGACATAAATCATCAGCTACAATATTAGCTTTACCCCGGTGATAATCTATCACAAGTTCATAATCTTTCAATAATTCTAACCATCTTCTCTGTCGCAAGTTCAAATCTTTCTGAGTCATTAAGTACTTCAAACTCTTATGATTGGTATAAACACGACATTTCTCGCTAAGTAAGTAGCGGCGCGAAATTTTTAACACAAACACAATTGTAGCTAATTCAAGGTTGTGTGTCGGATAGTTCTTTTCATGCGTCTTTAGCTGTCTCGAAGCATAAGTGATGACTTTTCCTTCTTGCATCAGCACACAGCCCAAACCATTCAACGATGCATCACTATAAACTATAAACTCTTTGCCTGATTCAGGTTGAATCAACACTGGTGCTTCTATTAACAACACCTTCAACTATTCAAAACTTTGTTGACACTTTTTTGACCACTCGAATCTAGCATCCTTCTGTAACAACTTTGTCAAAGGAGTCGCAATCAATGAGAAGCCTTTCACAAATCGTCTATAATATCCCGCTAGTCCCAGAAAACTACGAATTTCAGACACATTTCTCGGAGGCTTCCATTCCAAAATAGCAGAGATTTTATGTGGATCGACTCGTATCCCAGCAACGGATACAATATGCCCCAGAAAACTGACCTCAGGTAGCCAAAATTTACACTTACTAAACTTTGCATACAACTGTTTCTCACGCAGAGTTTGTAGCACGATTCTCAAATGCTCAGCATGTTGCGTTTCATCACTCGAATAAATCAAAATATTATCAATGAACACCACCACAAAGCGATCCAAATACGGTCTAAATATTCAATTCATCAAATCCATAAACACTGCAGGGGCATTTGTTAGTCCAAAAGGCATCACTAAGAATGCATAATGTCCATACCTCGTTCTGAATGCAGTTTTTGGCACATAGGATTCTTTAACTCTCAACTGATAGTAGCCCGATCGTAAATCTAACTTAGAAAATACTGTAGCTCCTCTCAACTGATCAAACAAATCATCAATCCGAGGTAACGGATATTTGTTCTTTATCGTCACTTTGTTCAATTGTCAATAATCAATACACATTCTCATAGTTCCATCTTTCTTTTTCACAAATAATACAGGAGCTCCCCAGGGTGAAAAACTAGGTCATGCAAATCCTCTGTCGGTCAATTCTTGCAACTGAGATTTCAACTCTTTCAATTCTATTGGTGCCATTCTGTATGGAGCTACCGAAATAGGAGCATTTTTCGGCACTAACTCAATACCAAATTCACCTTCTCTAATCGGAGATAACCCCGGTAACTCTTCTGGAAACACATCTGGAAACTCACAAATCACAGGCACAGATTTAACTTTCCTTTCCGACACTTTTGTATCAATCACGTGCGCCAAATAAGCTTCACAGTTGTTTCTCACATAGTTCGTAGCTTTCATCACAAATACAACAGCTGGTAATCCTTTCATATCACTAGACTCAATTCAAACTATCTCACCATTTTGACTCTTCAATTCAACATTCTTTCTCTTACAATTCACAATGGCATTATGCAAAGTAAGCCAGTCCATTCCCAAAATTATGTCAAATTCATCAAATGGTAGCAACATTAAATTGATCGGGAAACATAAATCACGAAACATCAACGGGCAATTCTTGCACACCTTATCCACTAAAATACACTTGCCTAAGGGGTTCGATACTCTAATCACAAATTCAATAGACTCAACAAGTAGAGTCTTATTCGATACTAAATTCATACACACATAAGAATGAGTCGATCCTGGATCTATCAATGCAATGACATCAGTATCAAATAAAGTGAAAGTACCGGTGATGACGTCTGGAGATGATGCTTCCTCTCGTGCACGTATAGCATAGACTCGGGCAGGTGCTCTTGCTTCTGACCTTACAGCTGTATCAGTCGTTCCTCTCTAGCTTTCATTCACATTTCTGATGCTCCTGGGTGGTCTACTTCTAGTCGTCACATTACTTGGTCTTTCGTTCTAAACATTTTCTTATTCAACTATCTTTGAGCAATCTCGAATAAAATGATCTCGGGATCCACACTTATAGCATGTTCTATTGTTATACCTGCCCCAGCATTCTCCCACATGCCGCCTCCCACATTGTTTACATTCAGGCTTATTGTTCTTAACACTGCCCACACTTGACTCATTCGGAGCTTGAATTCGTAAACCAGTACTCTGTCTCAAACGATCTCTATTAGGATGACCAAACAAAGCATTTGTACGGTTGCTTACATCTCTATATCTCTTTGTAGAAGGTTGAGAAAATTTACTCATTGATCCTTTTTTTTTCTTAACGAGCTTCTGAATCAGTTTTCTTCTTTTCTTTGCTGAGTTCCTCAGCTTTGCATGCTCTCTCCACAAGTACAACAAATTCATTTATATCTAGTATCCCAACCAATAACTTTATGTCTTCATTGAATCCCTCTACGAAACGTTTGCACATAGTCGCTTCAGTAGAAACACACTCTCTAGCATATTCACTCAATCGCATGAATTCTCGTTCATACTCAACAACAGACAAGCAGCCTTGTTTCAGCTCTAAAAACTCCTTACATTTCTGATCAATAAAGCGTTGACTGATATACTTCTTTCTAAACTCGACTTGAAAGAAATCCTAGTGATTCTCTCTCTCGGAACCATAAATATCAATGTTTTCCACCAATTGTAAGTCGTGTCTCTCAACAAGGAAACTACACACTTAATGCACTCATCAGGTTTTAGCGACATCTCATCAAATACTAGAAAGGTATTCTTGAGCCAAAACTCAACTCGCTCAGCATCATCATCAACTGTGGCCCTAAACTCTTCGGCCCCATACTTGTGAATCTTGTCTACAAGTGGTTTATTCAATCTGATCGGATCTACAACTTGTGGCACAACAGGTACTTGCGGGGGTGGAGGTTGTGGAGCGGTCAGATTTGTTCTAACAAATTCAAAAAATCATTCACTCATCATACGAATGAAGGCTTGCTTAGCCTCACCTCCCTCACCACTATCATTCGGCCTAGGTGTGGACGGTGCTGTCCCTTGAGCGAGAGCAGGCGCATTACTCTCTACGTCATCAAGAATCGCTTCGACGGATCCATTACTATATTAAAACACATTTCAACTGTCAGATTTCATCACACTATCGCAATTTCACAATATGGCATGTATAGTTAGACTCACACACGCTACGTTAGTCCGAGAATCGACTAAACCTAGCTCTGATACCAATAAAATTGTAACACCTCTAACCCAAAATCGTCGTCGAAATAGGGTTAAAGGGTATTACCGATCAATCAGAACATTTAACCTCTAAATGTCGACACAAAGTCAAACATCATCAAACACATTTATATACAATCATAGTGCCCCTTAAACGAGTCATCAAGACCCTAAGCATGCTTATAAACCGAGTCAGGACTAAACCGGAACACATATAAAATTTCATGAAAAATTAAAACTTTTCTAGAATACAGGGGAGACACGCCCGTGGGGGTAGGCCGTGCCTCTCCCACGGCTACATGACACACCCGTGTGACCTCCCCATGGTTACATACTGTCAAAATCAACATGGCTAACAAGCACTCCCGTGTGCTCAGGCCGTGTCCTATAAGGCCATATACTTTCATTTCTCGCACGACCTGTAGGCACGCCCGTGCCATGCCCGTGTGCAGTTTAAGTCACATTCTCCCAATTTACCCACGGTCAGAGACATGTCTGTGTGCCCCAACCGTGCGACATTATAGGCCATTTTTGCAAGGCCAACATGCCACCCACTTAGGGTCAAACCTACAAGCCAATCAACCAAACATCTCATGCACATATTGCCATCTAAAAGCATACCAATTTAGCAATTTAAAACATGCAATCAATACCAACTCTAATCATACCCAATTCAATACCAATACTTATTCTATCACAAGCATAATTCATTCCCAAATCTCACTACCCCTACTAGCATTTATCAACACAAAGTTACCACTCAATAGCAAAAATATAAACCTAAAAATCATGCCAAAAGATGCATCACATATATACCACATTCATTCATGCCAAACCTATCACATATCTAGCCACATCTCATGGCTACTTTCAAATTTCAAACTTGATTCAATTAACTAGCCTATACATGCCATATTCTAGCTATATATCTCTTTCCAAAAGTACCAAAATAGAATGCCGATAGTGTGATTGAGAAGCTGACGATCCCAGATCCGAGCTAGCTTTAGTGACCCTGCAAAGCAAAGAAACAAATCACACAGTAAGCTTTCCAAAGCATAGTAAGTTCGAATTATAAAACAATTAACACAATGAACCAAGTCAATATACACATTTAACCATCACATAGATATTTTATCAATGGTACATAAGTTCAACTTTATTCAATACTCACATAGCATTCCATTCTTTCACTTCAAATTTCACCAACCATATAGGTATCATACTTACCTTGCCAACACTTAGTTAATCATTAATCATACTATTCTACCATCACATAGATAATGACACAACCAAGCACAATATCGCTCTCAACCACATGCTTAATTAACTATTCATTCAACTCTTAAATCTATCATCAACCACATAGATTCAAACATACCTTGATCAACACATAGTTACTCACCATTCATACAACTCAATTCTTTGATTTTACCTCTATTTCAACCTCTGCTATTACTCAAATGAATTTGCACACTTAGTGCCAATTTGACAACCAAAGCCTATTTGTCATCGCACACTTAGTGCCGATATGTTAAACAGAACTTATATCGGTAACGCACACACAGTGCCATTTCGATGAGCCAAAACTTCTATCGTTTCACACACACAGTGCTATTCATTAAAGCCGTAGCTTCTATTATTTCGCACACACAGTGCTAGTCGTTAATTATAATCGCACACTTAGTGTCTATTCTTTTATTCGACTTGCCTCGATGTCGCATTACACAGCCCAATTCAATAAGTCAAGCTTTGATCATTGCACACACAGTGCTATTCATTTCTTATAATCGCACATACAGTGCCTTAATACAAAACCGGACTTGGTTCGATATTGCACACACAGTGCCAATCACAAAGCTAAAACTTCTATTATTTCGCACACAAAGTGCTAATCTTCTCGGTTACCCTCCCAAATGCGCACACTTAGTGCCACATAGATTCATTTCTCACATAACATTTATAAATCAATAATATCATAACCATCCGTTTCACAACATTTAAACATGGCTAAGTACACATATTATATCCGAACTTACCTCAGACGTCGAATTATCGATATTGTCGATTAATCGAGCACTTTATCTTTGCTTCGATCTCGATCCGAACCTTTCCTCTCTTGGTCTATACACATTCAAATTCAATCCATTCAATCATCAATTCATTCATTTTAATCCAAACACACATATTTAGGGCATTTTATAAAATAGCCCTCACATTTTCACATTTTGACACTTTAGTCCCTATCTCACAAAATCATCAAATACTCAAAATTTCATTACACTATGCTTAGGCCAAATTCTCCTTAGTCTCATAGGAGTCCACACATTTCATTTATTTCACATTTTAGTCCCTAAATTTACATTTTTCATAATTTAGCCCAAAATACTCAATTTCATCAAAAATCCAAAGACAAAACATGTTAATCCAACATCAAGTATTCATATATCACTATCATCTAGGACATAGCTCATACAATCGTCAATGGCTCATCACAAAACATCATTAATTCACAAAATTACAACATGGGCTTGATAGTAGAAGAAGCAACGATTACAAAAATGTAGAAATTATCAAAAATTGAGCTCAAACATACCTTGAATTAAGCCAAATTCTAGCCAAAAATTACAAAACTTCAAACCCTTATTCTTCCTCTAACTTTTGGCAATAAGAAAGATGATACATTCATCTTTTTCTTTCATTTACTTATTAATATTTAACATTTTACCTATTTTCCCTTTTTATTAAACATATAAAACAAAAGTTTAATAAGGTTATTAAGTCATTGAAACATCCACTATCATAAAAATGGATCAATAACAACATAAGGCCTCCACCTTAAAAAGCCAACTACATTTAAGTACTCATAAATCAAGACACAAGATTTTACTCTCTATGCAATTAAGTCTTTTCTCTTAATTAAGCACACACGATCAAATTATCACATGGAATTTTCACATAGGCTATGTCACATCTCATTCACACAGAAAATATCATTAAAATATTTTTACGACCTCAAATTTGTGGTCTCGAACCACTGTTCTAACTAGGGTCTAAGCCGAGTTGTTACAGATAGTGTGCTTTGAGCTCCGATAATGATGATCTTTGAGATTAGCTTGGGAAACTACATGAAAAGAAAGAATTAAAGACGTAAGCATTTAGCTTAGTAAGTTTGCATATAATGCACAAAGCAACATACTTAGTTAACATAAACCATTTGGCATACACAATAGCATCATAAATTTCAGCTATTTAAGTTTACTTAATCATATTGACTCTTATATATCTCATGACACTTACTAGTCTCATGCTCGTGAAGTAAACGAGGTACCTGTATCACTTAATCATTTAGATTAAAATACTGTATCATGATAAGCATAATCTTACTTCATCATTCATAACATGAATAATACTCTTAGTTAGCTTTAACTAACATTCTTTAATGATAGCTTTACTTACTTAACTTTTGTGTTTTTTTGTCATTTACTCTTTACTCATTTTCCCGATGAATTACCACGAATAACAGAGGATACGAAATCTAATCCCATATATAACTCGATGCCAAATCCATATCCTCGATATGGTCTTACATGGGATCTCTCATCTTGGTATTGAAGCCATGTCTTGACATGGACTTACCCAAAGTCTTCCTTGTGTGTTCCCTTAGGAATTTACCATTTCCATGTCTTGACATGGTCTTATTTGGTATTTTTACTCATGAATTGGTCAATGTCGAGCCTTGGCTTGGACTTACATGAAATTTTCCTTGATTCTCACCAAATTCGTGCCTTGACTTGGACTTACATGGAATATTTATCTCATGATAACTTTACAATGCCAAGACTTGTCTTGGACTTACATGGCATCTTTGCTTGGAGACTCACCAATGCCATGCCTTGGCTTGGGCTTATAAGGGTCTTCATCTCATAATAACTCTTCAAAGCCAAGACTTGTCTTGGTCTTACATGATAACTTTGCTTGCTTGCCGATGCCATGGCTTGGCTTGGTCTTATACGGACTTTCTCATTTCATGTGGTAAATCGAGTATCCTAGGTAATTCATATTCAATCGAGACTTTCTCATGCTTAATCTCATTGATTTCTTTGTTTAACATTACATTAAACATTTTCATGATACTATTATACATTACACTAAGCATTTCAATGATATAAATCATAAAGCTTGGAAATCATACAAACTTACCTCAATATACAAAATGTATGTAGATATGCAATTTAGTCCTCAACTTTGTTCTTGCCTCAGTTTCGGTCCGAGCTTTGTTTTTCTTGATCTATAATAATAATTTAATTCATTTAATACTCATAATAACTAAATGGACTCATAAATCCTACTATGCCAAAATTACCATTTTGCCCTTAAACTTTCTCATAATTACACTTTTGCCCCAAGGCTCGTAAAATGATTCTTATTCAACTTTTTTAAACTTCATGCTTAGCTGATTCGTTATCTCAACCATAGCAATAGCAAATTCTCACTATTTCCACCATATATGACCAATCTCATAAATTTTACAAACTAGACCCTACTAGCATTTCTCATGAAATTCACTTAGAAAAAAATGTTTATCTAACATCAAACTCTCATAACCTTCCATAAAACATCATTTAACAAGCATGTCATACATGGGTAGATTTTTTAACATACATCTTAGCTCATTTTATAGCTAAAAATAGCTAATTCATAATACGAGAACTTCAAAAATACGAAGAATATTAAAAACGGGACAAGATGCACTTACTAGCAAGCTTGAAAGATGTACAAACCCTAGCTATGGGTCTTTGAAAATTCCAGCAAGGTGGGGAATAAGATGAATAAGATTTTTATCATCTTTCTCCTATATTAATCATTTAATTAATAAATAACCAAAATACCCTTCTCTTAAATTTTTCACATTTTACTAACTCATGTCCATTTTTGTCCAAAAATTATAATTTGGGCAAATTTCTATTTAAGGACTTCTAATTAACATTCTAAAGCTATTTCATACAAAAAGCTTCTAGAAACTCATATTTTGCAACTTTTCCAATTTAGTCCTAATAGACCATTCAACCTCAATTCAACAAAATTGCTTCATGAAAATTTCACACTAGCATGCAAACATGGCATAAACCTTGAAAACTCATAAATTTTCCTCAGATCTATGGCATCGCACCACTATTATGACTAGGCCCTAAATCGGGCTGTTACAATTCTCCCCCTCAAGAATTTTCGTCCTCGAAAATCTTACCAACAAATAGGTTTGGGTACTAGTTTCTCATGCTCTTTTCTAGTTCCCATATAGCTTCCTCTATCCCATGCCTATTCCACAATACTTTCACTAGAGCAATACTTTTATTTCTTAGCTTATTAACTTCCCGAGCTAAAATCTTGATTGGTTCTTCACCATAAGTCATATCGGGATGAATATCTATCTCTGACGGGGTAATTACATGTGAAGGATCTGATCGGTAGCATCTCAACATTGACACGTGAAACACATCATGTATCTTTTCTAACTCTGATGGTAGAGCCAATTTGTAAGCTACTGGCCTAACTTTCTTGGTAATCTCATATGGTCCAATAAAACGTGGACTCAACTTACCTTTCCGGTCAAATCTGAGAACTTTTCTCCATGGTGACACTTTCAAGAAAGCTTTATCCCCAACTTGATACTCTATCTCTCTTCTTTTTAGATCTGAATAGGATTTCTATCTGTCTGATGTAGCTTTTAAACATTCTCATATCACTTTCACTTTTTCTTCAGCTTCTCTAACCAAATAAACTCTGTGAATTCAGTTTTCCTTGAGTTCAGTCCAATATAAAGGCGTTCTGCACTTACGCCCATATAGAGCCTCATAAGGTGCCATCTTTAAGCTCGACTGAAAGCTATTATTGTAGGCAAATTCTACCAATGGGATAAACTTTTCCCAACTGCCTTGGAATTCTAGAATACAATATCTAAGCATATCCTCGAGTACTTGAATTAATCTCTCCGACTGACCATCAGTTTGGGGATGAAAAGTTGTACTAAAGCTCAACTTTGTACCCAAAGCTTCTTGTAACTTCTTCCAAAATCTGGATGTAAATCTCGGATCTCTGTCTGATATGATCGATAAAGGAACTCCGTGAAGCCTTACTATTTTAGAAACATACAAGCTTGCCAACTTGTCGAGTGAGTAATCAACTCGAACAGGTAAGAAATGAGCTAACTTCGTGAGTCTATCAACTACAACCCATATAGCATCTTTCTTGCTCAGAGATAATGGTAATCCCGTTGCAAAATCCATACTGATACGATCTCATTTCCACTCGGGTACCATAATTGGTTGGAGCAAACCCGAAGGTACTTGGTGTTCATCCTTTACTTGCTGACAAATCAAACATCTTGAAATGAACTTTGAAATATCTTTCTTCATTCTCGGCCACCAATGCTGTTGCTTCAAATCATTATACATCTTGGTACTACCCGGATGTACAGATAAACATCTGTTATGTGCCTCATGCAAAATTCTCTGAATAAGCTCTTCTTTTCTCTATACACAAACTCTATCCTTAAAGATCAGATTTCCATTGGAGCTAATCCAGAAATCAGACTCAACATCTACCTCGCACTGAGTTCTCTTGGCTTGCAACTCACTATCTTCTTTTTGAGCCTCAATGATCTCTTAGAGGAACAATGGTCTAGCTCTCAACTCAACTAGAATAGAACCATCGTCGGATAAAGTCATCCATGAATTCAATGCCCTTAATGCAAACAGGGACTTTCTACTCAACGCATCGGCGACCACATTCGCCTTTTTGGGATGGTAATCAATGATTAGCTCATAGTCCTTTATCAACTCTAACCATCTCTGTTGCCTTAAATTCAACTCTTTCTGTGTCATCAAGTACTTTAAACTTTTGTGATTGGTGAAAATCTAACATCTTTCACCATGTAGATGGTATCTCCAAATCTTCAAAGTGAAGACTATGGTAGCCAACTCTAAATCATGCATCGGATACTTCCTCTCATGAGGCTTCAACTGTCTGGAGGCATAAGCAATAACCTTGCCTTCTTGCATAAGTACACAGCCTAATCCATTTAAGGATGCATCGCTGTATATTACGAACTCTTTCGCTGACTCGAGTTGTACTAAAACTGGAGCTTCTGTCAACAATGCTTTCAGTTTTTTGAAACTTTGTTGGCATCTTTCTGTCCACTCAAACTTTACATTTTTCTGTAGCAACTTCGTCATCGGAGTTACAATCATAAAAAACCCTTTGAGGAATCGCCTATAATAACTGGATAGGCTTAGAAAACTTCTGATCTCAAAGACATTCCTCGGTGGTTTCCAGTCCATTATAGCTGAAATCTTACTTGGATCCACTCGTACTCCATCTCTCGAGACAATATGTCCAAGAAATCCCACTTCCTTGAGCTAAAATTTGCTTTTACTGAATTTGGCATGCAACTGATTTTCTCGTAGAATCTGCAAAACTGTCCATAAGTACTCAACATGCTCAGGCTCATTACAGGAATAAATCAATATGTCGTCAATAAAAATGACTACAAACTTGTCAAGGTATGGTCTTAAGATGCGGTTCATTAAGTCCATGAACAACGCAGGAGCATTGGTCAAACCAAAGGGCATGACTAAAAATTCATATGTCCATACCTTGTTCGAAAAGTGGTCTTCGACACATCTGAGTCTCTTATTCTCAAGTGGTAGCACCCCGATCTCAAGTCTATTTTGGAGAACACATTGGCTCCCTTCAATTGATCAAACAAATCATCGATTCTAGGTAGTGGGTACTTATTCTTCACTTTCACTTTATGAAGCTGACGGTAATCTATGTACAATCTCATGGTGCCATCTTTCTTTTTCACAATTAAAACTGGAACACCCCAGGGAGAATAACTCAACCTAGCAAAGCCTTATCTGTCAACTCTTGCAACTGTATCTTCAGCTCTTTCAACTCTGCTGGAGCCATTATGTAAGGAGTAATAGATATTGGTACAGTACCGGGAGCTAGCTCAATATTGAACTCAACCTCTCTAACTGGTGGTAGTCCTTGTAATTGCTCAGGAAAAACATCCACGTACTCACATACAATCGGTATTGACTCAATCTTTAGTTCTATTTCTTTAGCATTCATCACAAAAGCCAGATATGCTCCATACCCTTTTCTTATATATTTTTGTGCCATCATATGAGAAATCATTATTGGCGATCTACCCAGTTCATCTGATTCTACATGAAGAGTGTCCCCATTCTCACATCTCATCTCAATGTATTTCTTCCCGTAATTAACTATTACATCATGGGTGGTTAACTAGTCTATACCAAGAATGATGTCAAACTCATCAAATGGTAGCAACATAAGATTTGCTTTAAAATAATGACCTCTAATCATCAATGGATAGTCTTTACATACTTTATTAAGTAAAACACTTTTGCCTAAAGGATTAGACACCTTAATCATAAATTCTGTAGACTCTATAGGCATACACATATTGGATACTAGTTTCATGCAAATATAAGAGTGTGTGGATCCGGGATTTATTAAAGCAATAACTTTAATACCATAAAGATAAAAGGAACCTGTAATAACATCAGGAGAAGATGCCTCGTCGCGAGCGCGAATGGCATAAGTCCTCGCAGGTGCTCTACCCTTGGGTTCGCAGCTTGTTCTCTAGGGTTACCTCTACCACCTGCCCCACTTCTAGGGTTCCTCTGTGGTCTACCTCTAACCATACCCCCAGATATAGGGTTCTGAGTTCTCTCTTCTTTCATTATCTCGTGACAATCTTTTATAAAGTGATCCAGGGAACCACGTCTGAAACAAACATTTTCATGCGCTCGGCATTCATTGATATGATGTCTGCCACACTGTGGGCATTCAAGTCTATCAGATCGAATATTCCCCACACTAGCGACTTAAGTAGTCTGTGCCTTATTCCCCGAATACTGCTTACCCTTATCCTTCTTTGAAAATCCAGTGGAAGTAGCCGATCGGGTAGGGAAATCTCTTGACTTCTTGGATGAAGATTGGAATAACTTATTCCAATGTCTTTTTCTAGGGTCGTGAGACTCCATTTCTGAATTTATCTTCTCTTTTACCAATTCTTCGGCTTTACAAGCCCTCTCCATTAACACCACAAATTCTTTTAATTCTAAGACATCAACAAATAATTTGATGTCGTCGTTTAGTCCATCTTTGAATCTCTTGCTCATGATAGCCTCAGTGGATACACACTCTTGAGCGTATTTGTTGAGTCGTAAAAACTCACGCTAATAATAAGTCACAGACGTCTTGCCTTGTTTTAGTTCTAAGAATTCATTCCTTTTCTGGTCCACAAACCTTTGACTGATATACTTTTTCTTGAACTCTTCTTGGAAAAATTCCCGTGTGACCTTTTCCCTCGATACTACTGACACAAGGGTGTTCCACCATTGATAGACAGCATCTCTTAAAAGAGAAATTACACACTTCATGCATTCCTCAAGTGTGCATGATAATTCATTAAATACCCTGATAGTATTCTCTATCTAGAACTCAGCCTTTTTCGGATCATCATCTTTTCGAGCCCAAAATTCTTCTGCCCTATATTTCCTGATCCTATCAACTAGAGGTTTGTATCCTCTTACCACCTCTACTACTTGAGGGGTTGCTAGGGTAGGTTGTGGAACAGGCGGGGGTGGAGGGGGTTGTGCATTCGGGTTCATGCAAACGAACTTTGTATACCATGTCTTCATCATGTGGAGGAAGGCTTCTCTAGCCTCTTCTCCTCCTCTCTGACTCACTGTAGTGGGTCTATTCTCATCCTTATCAGGCACCATCCCTTCAGCGGGAGCCGGCGCATTGCTTTCTACACCATCCGCCACTACTATATCAGGATCCATTTACTATATGTATAACATAATTTAAGTCGTCAGGAGTCGTCACACTATCATTATAAAAACATTCTTCTGTATGAGATGTATAGCTAGACTCGTGCTCATGCTATGTTAGTCCTAGAACTGACTAAACCGTAGCTCTGATACCACTAAATGTAACACCCCATACCCGAATCTGATGCTAAGACTGGATACGAGACATTACAATGCCTGAACTCACTTAAAACATGTACTTACAGGCTATAAAATTTTGTTCCGAATTAAAAACTTCTCTTGCTTAGTCAAATTATACCTTTCATGGGCCTACGAGGCCTTAAACATGTATCTGAAAAATTTCGAAACTCAAATGAAAACTTTTCCTTAAAATAGGGGTCCCACGCCCATGTGACTTGGGACACGCCCGTGTACCCCTAATACATGCCCGTGTCTTCCACTCGTGGTCGACACTGACTAATTACACATGGCCTTGACACGCCCGTGGATGTAAACCGTATGCTATACCTTGATATACTGACTTATTTCACACGGCCTGGGGCACACGCCCATGTTTTGACCGTGTGTCGTACACGACTTAAACAAACGACCGTGGGATTTGCCCGTGGCCTATCCTGACTTCAACTATAAAGGTGTAAGGTACGCACGGCCTAGGTACACGCCCGTGTACCTATCCGGGTGGGCACTTGAAGGTTATTTACCAAATCAATTGCCACCCTAAAATCAAGATCAATCTCATACTCAATTCAACAACTCAAGTTACTACATCTTTCATGAATAATACTACATGCTTCATTTATAACATTGAACATACATGCTTAGTCAACTTTGGCCAATCACTTAGCCATATACAAAAGAATAATAAACTTGATAGCCTATACATTGCCCCTTCTTAAAACATATAATCAAATGAAATAATTCTTATACATGACATACTTAATATAAAAAGCTTGGTTATACCAAGTAGCGACTGATAGTGTGCTTCGAGCTCCGATGACGATGATCTACGAGATTAGCTTGGCAAAACTACATTGAAATAAAGAATTAAAGATGTAAACATTTAGCTTAGTAAGTTTGCATATAATGCACAAAGCAACATACTTAGTTAACATAAACCATTTGGCATACACAATAGCATCATAAATTTCAGCTATTTAAGCTTACTTACTCAAACTTATTCTTATATATCTCATGACACTTACTAGTCTCATGCTCGTGAAGTAAACGAGGTACTTTATCACTTAATCATATAGATTAACATACTCTATCATGATAAGCATAATCTTACTTCATCATTCATAACATGAATAATACTCTTAGTTAGCTTTAACTAACATTCTTTAATGATAGCTTTACTTACTTAACTTTGTTATTTTTTTCTCATTTACTCTTTACTCATTTTGCCCAATGAATTACCATGAATAACTGAGGATACGAAATCTAATCCCACATATAACTCGATGCCAAATCCATATCCTCGATATGGTCTTACATGGGATCTCTTATATTGGTATTGAAGCCATGACTTGACATGGACTTACTCAAAGTCTTCCTTGTGTGTTCCCTTGGGAATTTAACATTTCCATGTCTTGACATGGTCTTATTTGGTATCTTTACTCATGAGCTGGTCAATGCCGAGCCTTGTCTTGGACTTACATGAAATCTTCCTTGATTCTCACCAATGCCATGCCTTGGCTTGGACTTACATGGAATATTTATCTCATGATAACTTTACAATGCCAAGACTTGTCTTGGACTTACATGACATCTTTGCTTGAGACTCACCAATGCCATGCCTTGGCTTGGGCTTATAAGGGCCTTCATCTCATAATAACTCTTCAAAGCCAAGATTTGTCTTGGTCTTACATGATAACTTTACTTGCTTGTCGATGCCATGCCTTGGCTTGGTCTTATACGGGCTTTCTCATTTCATGTGGTAGATCGAGTATCCTAGGTAATTCATCTTCAATCGGGACTTTCTCATGCTTAATCTCATTAATTTCTTTGTTTAACATTACATTAAACATTTTCATGATACTATTATACATTACACTAAGCATTTCAATGATATAAATCATAAAGCTTAGAAATCATACAAACTTACCTCAATATACAAAATGTATGTAGATATGCAATTTAGTCCTCGACTTTGTTCTTGCCTCGATTTCGATCTGGGCTTCATTTTTCTTGATCTATAATAATAATTTAACTCATTTAATACTCATAATAACTAAATGGACTCATAAATCCTACTATGCCAAAATTACCATTTTGCCCTTAAACTTTCTCATAATTACACTTTTGCCCCAAGGCTCGTAAAATGATTCTCATTCAGCTTTCTTAAACTTCATGCTTAGCTGATTCATTATCTCAACCATAGCAATAGCAATTTCTCATTATATCTTCCATATATGACCAATCTCATAAATTTTACAAACTAGTCCCTACTAGCATTTCTCATGAAATTCACTTAGAAAAAAATGTTTATCTAACATCAAAATCTCATAACCTTCCATAAAACATCATTTAACAAGCATGTCATACATAGGTAGATTTTTTAACATACATCTTAGCTCATTTTATAGCTAAAAATAGCTAATTCATAATACGAGAACTTCAAAAATACGAAGAATATTAAAAAAGGGACTAAGATGCACTTACTAGCAAGCTTGAAAGATGCACTTACTAGCAAGCTTGAAAGATGCACTTACTTAAGCTTTCCTCAAGATAGGGAAGAAGATGAATGAGATTTTTATCATCTTTTTCCTATATCAATCATTTAATTAATAAATGACCAAAATACACTTCTCTTAAATTTTTCACATTTTACTAACTCATGTCCATTTTTGTCCAAAATTTATAATTTGGGAAATTACTATTTAAGGACTTCTAATTAACATTCTAAAGCTATTTCATACAAAAAGCTTCTAGAAACTCATATTTTGCAGCTTTTGCAATTTAGTCCTAATGGACCATTCAACCTCAATTTAATAAAATTGCTTCATGAAACTTTCACACTAGCATGCAAACATAGCATAAACCTTAAAAACTCATAAATTTACATCAGATTTGTGGCCTCGCACCACTATTTTGACTAGGCCCTAAATTGGGTTGTTACAATTACAAGTTTTCAATTAATGTAATTATGCATGTTATTAGTTTATTTTTCTAGTTAGGTAATTTGTCAATCCAATCTCGATTTTAACCCTTCTAATTCAGCCTTTATCCACACGTTTAACTCAAGCCCCATTACAACACTTTTTAAAGACCTTTTGATTTGTGTATCATCTCATTTTACAGTGGTGGAGATTTGATTTTCATGCAAGCCTATGGGATTAACTTTTCATGTTCGACTTATGAGTGCTTTATTTTGGAACCATAAACACCTTGAGTGATTTGAGTGAATCTTAAGTGAGGATGTCAACTTTTTTCGATTTTGAATTAAAGGTAATTATTCGGATAAGGGGAAAACACCTATGTTTTCATGCTAAAAACTCGTGACTTTGATTGTTTGAATCCTTAGGACTCTTTTACTTGAATTATCCATGTATAAATTATTTATGAATTATGATAAGACATTATTGATGAAAATTATGAATTGAGGAAGTTCATTTTAATTGTGAGTTGAGAATTATGCTTGAGGACAAGGAAAAGCTTAAGTATGGGGGTATTTGATAAACCGTAATAGTAACATATTTTAATCCCACATTTAGCATACTTTTGGATGAATTTTACCTTTAATTATGGAAATAGGTGCTCCTAATCCTTTGTTTTCATGTTTTATACTCAAGAGAGCACCGGAGGATGAAAAGAACAAATAACGGGTTGAAAACGAAGAAAATGGGCCAAAGTACGAAATCCACATGGCCTGGGCCCAAGACCACACGGCCTGAACCCCAAAAAACACGGTCGTGCCTCATCAACAGGTTCGAACACGGCCTAGCCACCATTTGCAGGCGTGTGCCATGGGCATGTCTCTTCTGTAAGAAAATAGAATTCTATTTGGATTAGGGTACTTAGAGGTAAAGAAGCATATTCCAAAAGCCTATATAAAGACACTAGAGGCCAACCTTTAGGGGGCGTTCAGCTAGGCCAAAGAGCCGAGCCATAGCAATTAAATTCAGGGATTTACTCGAAGAAAGCTAGTTGATTCATCTCAAGAAGTCGGAATCATACTCGAGACAGAGAAACTCTCCTTCAATTCCTTCAGGGGGTTTTAGGGTTTTCTTATTTTTTGTTTTATCTTTTCTTCTAAGATATTTTCTTTTATTATTATGAACTAAACCCTCAGATACTTGAGGGGGATGAAACCTAAGACGGATCTTGTTATTGTTATCTAAGTTGTACGATAAATACTTGATTTGCTCTTAACTATGTGTTCTTAATTCTTATTTTGGTATTTTCGGGATATTGATTCAAGTGTGATGTGCTTGGGCAGAGGAGGAAGACACCCTGTCTAATAGTAGATCTAGCATAGTTAAGTGGAGTTACTCGCGCGCCTGGAGATAGGGTGACAAAAATCTATCGAATTAGGTTCAAACCTAACATAAAAGACCATAGATCAAGTTAATACAATTCTAAGGGTTTTAATTAGAAAGAGATTTCAATTAATCAACCTAGGGTTAGATGTTAGTAGCCTCAAGAGAGGCATTATATAAATTAGGGAATCCTACTAATCAAGTCAAGTGAATAAATCGTCTAGTTCAGAGTTAGATAACAAGTGAAGTCGTGGATTCTTCCTCGAGTATTGTCTAAATCAATCGGCTTTCCTCTCAAGTCCTTCCCCAAATTTCTTCTTTGTCTTAGCATCTTTAGTTTAATTGATTAGTTAATTTTAGATTAGATAAAGATTCCCTTACTTAGTAGGCTATAATAGAAAGAGAGTTAATATTAGCACTTTTGGTTCCTTTGGGTTCGATAATCCGGTCTTGCCGCTAACTATACTGCTGTTCGATAGGTGCGATTGCCTCCATCATTTTCTTAGATAGTTTCCAAGTTCAAACATTCTTTTTATAAATTTTTAGGACTCAACAGACACGATCAGCTCTTTTGGTCTATTGTGTGAAAGCTGAACCTTTTTTTACCATTCGGGTACTTTGGGCAATTTGGTTTCTTTTCTCTATTAGTCGAATACCCATTTTATTTTCTTCAATCACTTTACATTGTCAGCCTAATCTTTGCTAGTCTTTTTCTTTCCATTTCCTTTCCCTTCTCTTCCCATTCAGTTAGCCTTGGTCGCCTGCCCTGCTCACATCTTTGGTTTCATGGATTTGTTCTTATTGGCGGAACTCACCATACCATCCCCTCTCTTTCTATTTTTGACTTCTTTATTGTGTTTAAAATGAGTTTCTTCTTCTACTAACCCTTGGGGTGGTCGAATACTCTGCTTATTTTTTCTCTAAATCTCGATTGTTTCCATACTCTATCGGTGGTATATTTAGTTGATATCTGTAAGCGATCCTGACAAATCGATATGTATTCAAAAGTTCCTTCTCTTGTTCTCTATTATTGTGATATGTGTGCGAATCCGTTTCCTTCTACCTTTTCTCTAAAAGCCGAATGTTTTTGCTACTCATGGTCTTTGGTTGGCATCCTTTCCTCTTGGTGTGATCGTTGGGTTTTAGGTATTCCCGAGGACTGGAGCAGTGTAGAAGTTACTCAAGACGTCAAACCCTATCTTCTATTATTCAATTAAGGTAAAGACAATACCTTGCCTTTTGAATTGGTCGAATATCTCCATATATTTTTGTAAGACTAATATTCAGGGATTTAAACCATAGTTATATCAGTCCCATCTATTAAAATCTTTTGTTATCGCAGTTATCGGCAAGAAAAGTGCGATTGGTTTTAGCCCACGAGCTAAAAGGATCAGGCCATAGTTCGTTCAATCAAGGTAAGGTAGTAAGTGCCTTTTAGGGAACAGGTGTGATAAGAGGGTGTTTTACCCTAACATATTAAGGGCTAACATTGGATCTCAATGATTCTAGGTTGGGTACTTGTAGATCTTGGAACGACTCTGTAAAAAGGTGTATAATCACACTATCTCCGCTATGAATTGGAGAGAGCTGAAAAGTCAAAACTTCGGCATTGAAGCATCATGAGCGTGCGATCACTCATGCGGAGGAACTAAGCCCACAACTGAGGGTGGTAAACTGAAGAGGCTACTACGAGTTTTCTCGTGCACTTGGGACGTTACGGGCCTCGTTGGGTTTAAATGGGCCGTATGGGCTCAATGGGCTCGTGGGCCCCACACGAATAAAATTTACAAAAAGTGGCAGAAACTGGATTTGGCTATGTAGATATCATAGTAGTGTTTGAATTTGGGCCAAATGGGCCACACAACCGTGTGGGCTCATTTGGGCCGAATATTGGGCTTTGAGCCTATTTATACTGTTTTGACCAAATGGATTATCTGCGTCGCTTGAGGTGACTGTAGGCCTTCAGAAAGGTTTTTCACTATACCGAGACCATTAGGGAGTAAAATGACTGAAATACCGCTAGTGAATAAAATGACCAAAACACCCCTAAAGGGTAAAATTATCGTTTTACCCCTAATACATGAAAATTACTATTTTATCCCTAGAGATAGATTGACAGATGAAAATATGTGTAACATCCTAGATTAGGGGTTATGCGTTCGTGCATAATTCATGAGATAGTGGGATCAGTGGGTGTGTTGGATGTGTTCTGAAGAGTTTCAAGAACCCTAAGATGAAAGAAAATGAAAGGAAATGTAAGGAAAAGAAAGGAAAAGAAAGGAAATATAAGGAAATGTAAGGAAATGTAAGGAAATGTAAGGAAATGTAAGGAAATGTAAGGAAATGTAAGGAAATGTAGGGAAATGTAAGGAAATATAAGAAAATGAAAATGGAAATGGACATTTTTGGAAACTTAGACATTTTTGGAAACTTAGACATTTTTGGAAACTTAGACATTTTTGGAAACCTAGATCCAAAAATGGAAACTTGAACATTTTAGGAAACTTGGATATGTAAGAGAAATAAAGGAGTTTTATTCACATAAATATGTGAATAATAAGAGATAAATAAGGAGTTTTATTCACATAAATATGTGAATAATAAGAGAGAAATAAAGGAGTTTTATTCACATAAATATGTGAATAATAAGAGATAAATAAGGAGTTTTATTCACATAAATATGTGAATAATAAGAGATAAATAAAGGAGTTTTATTCACATAAATATGTGAATAATAAGAGATAAATAAAGGATTATTTTCTAAGGAGATAATTGAGGAGATAATGGATGGATTAAAGGCTTTTATCTTTTAAATAAAAGAGATAATATTATCTTAAGGAGAGTGGTGGCCAAGTCAAGGACTCTTGGCCTAGCAAATTTGGCTATAAAGGAGAACCCAAGGTCTTTTCTCTCATCTTTCCAAGTAGCCGAAAATCCCTTGCTCTCTCCCCCTCTTGCCGAATTCTCTTTAAGCAAAATCCATCTCTTCTTCTTCTATTTTCTTCTCCTCTCCTTTGTCATTGTTAAGCCAAAACCCTTTTCTTTTGATCCTATTAAATCTTCATAGCCGAATATCGTGACTCTAGGCAAGGAAGCAATCGATTAAAGGCATCAAGGTTTCTACAATTACCGAATATAAGGATCAAGGATCTAAGGTAAGGAATATAAATATTCGGTCAAGGTTTTGATTATGTCTCAATATTAAAATAAATCGACATGAAGTTATAGGATTTCACGGATATTCAAGACAAGGGAAACTTTCGGATTTGGAAACTATAAGGTAAGTACATAGATCCAATCGGCCTAGGGTTATATTGGTATTATTTTCCATTTACTCAAAAGTTAGAACCCACATAATTACCGATTTAGTGGCTAGCCGATTTAAGGAAGGAGTACATCAATTTTAGGCATTTGATTTACAATCTTTCTATTCGGCAACAAGGTAAGTAATACAAATCCTACTAGGATTTGGTTTTGTTTTAAGCCAAATAGGTTTATTAATGTGACTTATATGATGGCGAATATAGGAGTTAATGATCTAAAGTTAGATCGGGTTTTCGAGATCTCAAGGAACCTTTTAAGCAAATCGTGTGTACGCACACTAACTTTCGATATTTCATATGGCAATTATTTTATTATGTGATTATACGTAAGAATATGAATATGGCTAAGTACCCTAATGTGGTACAAAAGTATTGTGCACGCTTCCTACTTCGATAGGATTATGAAATATGTTATTTTATAACATGTGAATATATGTATATGATGTGAATATTAAGTATGTTATGCATGATATATATTTTGGGGCATTCGGATTTATGTGAAAGGGAAGAAGGTGTTGACTTGGTCTCACCAACGTTTGAAGGTGTTGACTTTGTCTCACCAACGAAGGTGTTGACTTGGTCTCACTAATCTAAATATGGTGACTACGGTCACATTATTTGAATATAGTAACCGGTTACATTATTTGAATATAGTGTCTAATGACACAACGTATATGGTATTAACGCCTTGATGGTGTGTAGCGGATGGAGGGTTGACTTAGTAGTCCCACGGTGTGAATGGCGTACGGTGGTGTGTAGCGGATGGACCATTAGGATTGGGTTTGGGTTGCATCATAATTTCATTTTTATATGGATCGATGATTTGAACATGAATGCCTGATTTGTTGAATGTTAGTATTGTGTGCACATTGAGTCTGTTGACTCACCCCGTGGGAACTATTTTCGGTGATGAAGCGGTGACCCAACCGGGCGGTGAGACGTTGAGGTGGCCATGCTACATTTGAGATTTTATCTAGTTTGGACTTTTTACTTTTATTTTATTTTGGGTTTTACTTGATGTAATAAGGCCATAAGGCCCAAAGGATTTCTCTTTATTTTTGCTTTACTATTAAGTTTTATGCTAAGAACTATTTTGGATGTATTTAATTAAATGGGTTTACAAGTATAAATAAATGGGTTTACAACCTAAGCCCAACTCAAAACAATAGTTTTTCTAAAATTTACAAATTTTCTCTAAACGAAAATGTTTGAAACCGGTTTACTTTAGAACATACCGGATCCGGTCCATTCTCGTGGGCGGGTGTGGGTGTTTCAATATGTATCGTATGATTTGATCGAGTAGGACATGTTGCATACATGAAATATTGATGACATGGCATCTTGCATGGGATTTGGGATTCATTATGAAATAAGTCATCACATGGTGGCTCTACCACACATATCGACATCTTGGTGGCTCTACCACAATTATCACATTGGTGGCTTTGCGACATATATCGTAATGGCAACTGCTGTTGCGTTATTATTCTTGGCACTATCTTTGCAATGTTGGTGTGAATTTGGGTGGGTCAACTTTGTCCCTACATGGTATGTTGGGTTTGTACGGGTGGTTTGCTGGCTGCATTGGGGTGGGTTTGCATACTTGCACCATACTGACAACAAGAAGCTAGTTGGTAAAGTGGCTAGTGGCATGGATTATGCTACAGGGGAGCCTGGTTTCGAATCTCATAACAAGCAAGAGAGTATTTATTTTGCTAAGTTGGGGCGGCAAGAGTTTGAGTTAGATTTAAACTCTGCTGACGGAAGGATCCCACATCAGAAAGATAGCAAGAGGGAAGGTGAGAGGCTGGCTATATATGGAGCTATCTATGAAGAGAGGAAGATACCTTGGTGGGCGTTTGGGCACAAGAATGGTCAGAGCGCAGATTAGCACCAGATTCCTAACAGGTGTTTATTTCTCTCTACTCTAGTTGTAGAGCGGCAAATGCAAAAATACCGGTGACACGACGATAGTAGCCACACGAGGCGTAGAGCGCACGTATAGGGCTTCAACGCGATAGTTGAGGCCATCAGTAGTGTTCTTGTTGGTTTAGGCTATTGGGCCACGATGGGCTGAACAGGGCCAAGTGGGCCCAATGGGCCCGTGGGCCTATATGAAGAAATTGTATGATTGTGTAGTAGAAATTGGACTAGACTATGTGAATCCCATATCTGTAGTTAGATTTGGGCTAAACAGACCACACGAGCGTGTAGGTCCATTCGGGTCGAGAATGGGCCCTAGGCCCAATTGTACCGTTTCGATAAAAAAAAGGTATCCGTGTCGCTCGAGGCGACAGTAGGCCTTTGAAAAGGCCATTAAAGGCAAAAATTACCGAAATACCCCTGGTTTGCAAAATACCAAAATATCCCTGGTTTGCAAAATTATTGAAATACCCTTGGTTTGCAAAATTACCAAAATACCCTAGTTTGCAAAATTACTGAAATACCCTTAGTTTGTGAAATTATCGAAATACCCTTAGTTTGCAAAATTATCAAAATACCCCTGGTTTGTGAAATTACTAAAATACCCTTAGTTTGTGAAATAACCAAAATACCCTTGGTTTGTAAAATTATCGAAATACCCCTGATTTGTAAAATTACCAAAATACCCCTAAAGGCTAAAATTACCGTTTTACCCCTAAACGACAAAATGACTGTTGTACCCTTGTGGTAGAATATACCAATCCCATACAAAATGTCATGTATGCAAAGCACATATCGAAATTATGTATGAAATAAATTACCATCATGAATAGTTAAACAGAATATACACAATCGTACTTGATAAACTAAAATAGTAACATATTTTAATCCCACATTTAGCATGTTTTTGGATGATTTTTCCCTTTAATTATGGAAATAGGTGCTCCTAATCCTTTATTTTCATGTTTTATACTCAGTAAAGCATCGGAGGATGAAAAGAATGAATAACGGGCCAAAAATAGAGAAAATGGGCCAAAGCATGAAATCCATACGGCCTGGGCCCAAGACCACATGGCCGTTCCTCGTAAGAAAAGTCGACCACGGCCTGGACCCCAAAATACATGGCCGTGCCTCATCAACAAGATTGACCACGGCCTGGCCATGATTTACACAGGCGTGTGCTATGGGCGTGCTCTCTGTCGCAGGAAATAAGAATTCTATTCGAATTAGGGTACTTAGAGGCAAAGAAATATATTCCAAAACCTATATAAAGACCCTAGAGTCTAACCTTTAGGGGGTATTCAGCTAGGCTAAAGAGCCAAGCCAGAGCAGTTAAATTCAGGGATTTACTCAAAAAAAGCCAATTGATTCATCTCAAGAAGCCAGAATCATACTCAAGATGGAAGAGCTCTCCTCCAATTCCTTAAGGGGGTTTTAGGGATTTATTATGTTTTGTTTTATCTTTTCTTTTGAGATGTTTTCTTTTACAATTATGAAATAAACCCTCAAATACTTGAGGGGGATGAAACCTAAGACGGATCTTGTTATTTTTATCTGAACTGAATGATAAATATTTGATTTATTCTTAACTATGTGTTCTTAATTCTTGTTTTGGTATTTTCAGGATATTGAATCAAGTGTGATGTGCTTAGGCAGGGGAGGAAGAGACCTTGTCTAAGAGTTGATCTAGAATAGTTAAGCGGAGTTGCTCGCGCACCTAGAGATAGGGTGACAAAAATCTACAGGATTAGGGTCAAACCTAATATAGGAGTCCATAGATTGAATTAATGTAATTCTAGGGGTTTTAATTAGAAAGAGATTTCAATTAATCAACCTAGGGTTAGACGTTAGTAGCCTTGAAGAGAGGTATTAATATAAATTTGGGAATCCTACAGATCAAGTCAAGTGAATAAATCGTCCGGTTCAGAGTTAGATAACAAGTGAAGTCTTGGTGGATTCTTCCTCAGGTATTGTCCAAATCAATCGGTTTTCTCTCAAGTCTTTTCCCCAATTTCTTCTTTGTCTTAGCACCTTTAGCTAAGTTAAATATTTAATTTTAGATTAGATAAAAATCCACTTAATTCTTAGGCTAAATAATAGAAAGAGAGTTAATATTAGTACTTTTGGTTTCTTTGGGTTCGACAATCCGGTCTTACCGCTAACTATACTACTGTTCAATATGTGCACTTGCCTCCATCGTTGTCTTAGTTAGTTTCTAGGTTCGATCATTCTTTTTATAAATATTTAAGACTCGACAGACAATCGATCAGTACTAATTAACCCCTAAGGGTATAACAGTAATTTACCCAACAAGGGTATTTCAGTAATTTACCCCACCAAGGGTATTTCAGTAATTTACCCACTAAGGGTATTTTAGTAATTTTGTAAACCAAGGTATTTTGGTAATTTCATAAGCTGGGGGTATTTTGGTAATTTTGCAAACTAAGGGTATTTCGATGATTTTGCAAATTGGGGGTAATTCGGTAATTTCATAAATTGGGGTATTTCGATAATTTCGTAAACTGGGGGTATTTTAGTAATTTTGTAAATTGGGGGTATTTCGGTAATTTCATAAACTGGGGTATTTCGGTAATTTTGTAAACCAGAGGTATATCGATAATTTTGCAATCCAAAGCAATCTAAACAAAGATAACGATGCGAATGGGCCTAGGGCCCACTCTCGGCCTAAATGGGTCCACTCGCTCGTGTGGCCCATTTAGCCCAAATCTAGCCACAGATATGAGATTCACATAGACTAGTTCAATATCTACTACACAATCATACAATTTATTCATATGGGCCCACGGGCCTATTGGGCCCACTTGGCCCCTTTCGGCCCATCGAGGTCCAAACAGCCTAACTCATAAGAACACTCATGATGGCCTCAACTATCGTGTCGAAGCCCCCTCTTGCTAGCTTGCCGATGTGGGATCCTTTCTTCAGTAGAGTTTAAATCCAACACAAACTCTGGCCATCCAATCTGTAAAATAAATACTCCCCTGCTTGTCATGAGATTCCAACCCAATCTCTCCTGTCAGCCAATTCACGCCACTTGCCACTAATCCACCAGCTCCTCTTGTGTCTAACATCATGCGCAACTAAATATAAATCTATGGGCCAAAGTCCAAGTTCACTTAAAAATAAATCAAAATGAAATGCCAGTGCCGAGGGTTGAACCTTGAACCCTTGCTTCCTTGTGGCATCACCTCCTTGTCTCTGATGTGGCACCACTTTGCCACTACACCATAAGCTCTTTTTGTGTCATTTTTCTCCACATTTTATTCTTAAAGCCTACCTACTAACTCTCAAGGTTTTATTAACCTAAAACCAAAATTTTCCTAAATCCTAAGTTTGATCCCGGGACTTTATAGAAGCCCCCTAACCTTCCAAAATCACTTACCTAATAGGTCCACTTGTAGTAACAATCATTTTCATAATCTCAAAAATTTTAAAATACTCCTACTCTCAAGGCCCAATGGGCCCAATTCTACTAGGCCCAAATTTAGGTAGTTACAGTAATAAGATAAATTGCATCGATAATTCTTACTGAAGCTCACACTAGTAAAATCACGATGGTTGTTCCAACCCTTTTCATGGCTCGATAGCTGAAGCTATCCCTTTTCATAGCTCGATAATCGAAGCTATCCCTTTTCATTACTTGATGGTCGCCACCATCCCTTTTCATTGTTGATGGTTGTCACCATCCCATTTCATAATTTGATTGCTGAAGCTATCCCTTTTCACAATTTGATAGCCGAAGCCATCCCTTTTCATTGTTTGATGGTCGTCACCATCCCTTTTCATTATTTGATGGTTGTCACCATCCCTTTTCATAATTTGATAGTCGACGCTATCCCTTTTCATTAGCAGATGATCGTTGATATGCCATTAAAATTTTCCATCGAAACACAAATTGACATTATAAAAAATAATAACATTTAAAACATAATTTAAAACGCTATTTAAACGTATGAACTTACCTCAACGATAAACGTAGAAATGGAGTCGATTAACCTGAGCTTTTTCTTTGCCTCGATCTAAAGCCGTACGTGGTCTATCTTGATCTAAAAGGACATAAACATTCATTTTAAATCCCTATACTTTTAACATTTTTGAAAATTAGTCCTTGTTCTATCTCGATTAAGCTATAACGACTCCAAAAACATTAAAATCATTAAAAATAGAACAAAAATGCACTTACATGCATAGATGGAGTATGGTAAAACCTTGAAAGGTCTTTAATGGCTTCCTTAGGTGCTAAACTCGGCTGATGAAGAAGAAGAAATATGATATCTTTCTTTTATCTTTTTTTAAAGTTGTTTTTATTAATTTACCAAGTTAACCTTAGGTAATAACCTTTGAAACCATTAAAAAGTTGTCCATATTTGTCCACTATTAATACTAATGGTCTAATTACCTTTTAAGGCCAGTCATATTTCAATTTCATGGCAATTTGACACCTTCTACTTATGGAACTTAAATTTTGCACATTATGCAATTTAGTCCTTTTTATCAAATTAAGCATGCTAACAATAAAATTTCTTAACAAAATTTTTATACGACACTACTAGCATGATTTAGACATTAAAATACTAATAAAATAAACATTTCAACGTTAGATTTGTGGTCCCAAAGCCACTATTTTGATTCACTAAAAATGGGCTGTTACAGATATCATCTTTTGTGTCATCTTCTTCCACCAAAAATTAAAGAAGAAACTTCATGGAAGCTTGATAGGTATTTTTCTAGGTTGTTGTGCTTGCATGGTATGTTTTACCACTCCGTTTTTAATGATTTTTATGTTTTTGGGATCGTTGTAGCTTAATCTAGCTAGCCTAAGGACTAATTTGTAAAATTATTAAAGGTTTAGGGTTTTTCCATGAGATTGTTTGCATGATTCTTGAACTTTAATGAAAGATTATGTGTCCTTGTTGTTAAATAAACAAGTTTTGTAAAGGGATTTTTTATGAAATTATTATTTAGGGACTTATTTATAAATGTAGTAAAATTCCATGGTAAAATAGTGAAACGTTATTTTCTATGGGTTGATATAAGTCCCTAATGCATTCGGCTAGCATGAAATATGGATGGAATTACTTAAATTTCAATTTACGAGATTAAGGACTAAATTTTAAAGAACTTAAAATATTGGGGGCAAAAGTGTAATTTTACAAAAGTATGAATTTTGGACTAAATTGAATAGTATGAGTATTAAATGGATTGAATTTTTTATTTAGATCAAGATAAACCTCGTATGAAACTAGATCGAGGAAAAGCTAAAGCCTCGAATTAGTTGATCTCGTTTTTACATTTTTGTAATCATGGTAAGTTCGTACAATTAATTAACGTTTTAATGTTATATTGAAATATATATTCATGTATTGTTTGTCATGAAATTAAATATGGAAATCCAATGATGCTACGATGATTATCGAGTCCTGTTTGAACCTTAGGAATACCTAGGATACAAATGACATGTCATTAGGGTTACCATGTTTTGGATGCTGGTCTTGAATGTCCTACCGATGGCCGAGGTTCGACATTTGTTGCGGATACTCAATAGCCTGTGTGAGCAGCATCCGTAGCTTACACTCCGACCGTCAACTTGTGTGAGAAGACCCACTTCACGGCTCGTATGAGCAACGATGTAAAGGAAAAAGGAAAGGTTCTATGTTTAGTACACTTTGTGTGAGCTTTCCCGCATATCCGATGTTATTCTAAATAGTTCAACGGGCATGAAAAGGAAAGGAATGGTAAGTGTTCAAATGACTTATGTCGTGAATCTATGAAAGGGATTGAAAAGGAAATGTTCAATGAAAGCACATCTATGTTTATGAAAATAATGATTTCAAATGATGTTATGTATGTACATATAGCTTACTTTCTGCTAATTCAAGTGACTTATGAGTTGATGCACTAACATGTGTTGTTGATGATGCTTAGGCTTGTGTCAAGCTTGTGTTGGATTGTATCATGTTTAGTTTTAAAGTTATAAATTGAAATGGTAAGTTATGTTCATGTTTTACGAACTTACTAAGCATTATATGCTTACGTAGTTTTCTTTCCTATGTTTTATAGATTATCGGAAGCTCTATTAGTTTTGAAGCTCGATCGATTTGGAAGCTCGTCAGAGATCTTTTACACTGTCTAGTGATTATATCGGTAGTTTTTGATGCTTTAGCTAAGATTCTATTGGCATGCATAGGTGAACTTATGTTTAATGTTTGGTTTAATGCTTAGATGTTGATTTTGGTATGTATATATGTTGGTTGTTTGTAATGGTTGAATTGTGTCATTATGTGCTTGTGATGCATGAAAGAAATGGTACAAATGGTAAGTTTAGATTGACATGGAATAGGTCAAGTTATTGTATATTTTGACATGGTTGAAATATGGTCAAATATGCATATGTTTAGGTATGTTTGATTGATTGTGATTGAGGTGCCTTACATGGCATATTGGTTGTATGTTAATGGTCATTTTAATGCATGTTTTGGTAAAGTTTTGAAGCCTTAAAGTTTTGCACAAATTGTGTTTAGGTACAAGCTTGAAATAGGTGATGGAAATGGCTTTATTTTTTTCCAATTTCAAGTCCACACGGCCATGCGACACTGTCGGGTGTCCCCTATAGGTTTTAGGGGTTGCAAGTCAGGCAGTTACACGGCCTAGCACACAGCCTAGCACACGGGCGTGTGAGGCCATTTTCAATGTTACACGGCCTGGAACACGGGTGTGTGGCTTGGCCATGTGACCCAATTTCAAAAGTTACATGGCCACAGACATAGGCTGGGACATGGGCGTGTGTCCCTATTTTGATTGTTACACAGCCTGAGACACGGGCGTGTTTGATAAAAGATAAGAAGGATGAACGCGAGAGTGGATCAAAAATTTGTCAAAGTCACAGATTTGACTTAGGGCTCTAGACGTTCGAAAAGAAACTTGGATTTTGACACAACCTGAAACGAAATTGAATCCAAGTAAGATAAAATAATTAAAATAAATAACTAAAATAAAATAATAAATCAAAGATTAAGGAAGCGATTAAGGAAGATAAATGGAAAGATAGAACGTAGCGTGTAGAAGTCCTAGGAAGCCTTGGAAACACGAAGAATCCACAACCCCCTTCAAGCGACTCTAATTTCCCCTTCAAGATTGAAACCTTGGCAAGAAAAAGTTTGAAGATGATCCCCACAATCTAAAAAGATTGTTTAAACTCTTCTAAAAGAAACTTAAGAGAAATTCTTGAAAAGAAAAACTAGAGAGAATTTATTAACTCAAAAGAGAAATAGAATAATAATGAATTGAATGTATTGTGTGCAATGCAAAGGCCTATATATAGGCTAGCTAAGTAAATCTAAATAAAACTCCTAAGTATACTAAAATTCTAATTTAATCTTAAATAAGAAGTAATTTTAAACTAAACTTTCTTGTTAACATAAAATTCTTAAATAACTTAAAATACTTAATAATCATCAAAAATTTAGAATAAAATAATAATAAAATAATAAGAGCTAATAAATAAAATATTGGGCTCATATATAATAAAAATTAAGCCTAAACTCAAACCCAATAAGAAACGTCTTGGCTTGTAAGATCAATTGGGGTTCCTGAAGTGAAATGCCTAAGCTAGTTAGCATTTTCCACATGGGCTTGTCATCATAGATTGAGAGTTTAGGCCTACGAATATAATTAGTCTCTTCTAATTCATCGTTACTCTAGAATTCATCATCTTGAAACTTCAACTCTTCTTCTTGAATTTTCTTCGTGATAAAGTCTTAAATCATTAAGTTGAGTTTTGACTTTATCTGTTTGGATTCGAATCTCGTAATAAGGCCTTGAAGGAAACTAAGCTCTTCTCTATTATGGCCTTTGAATTGGGCTGAGTTGCTTGTATCATTCCCCCTTCCACAAAAGGATTCATCCTCGAATCTGCAATATCAAAAGGAGAAAGGTCAGCAAGATTAAAAGTGCCACTAACATTATACTCACTGGGAAGGTCAATTTTATATACATTATAATTAATGCGCTTGAGTACTTGAAAAGGTCCATCACCACGTGGGTCCAATTTTGTTTTGCGTTTAGTTAGAAATTGTAACGCCTTGAATTTTTAGGCCTAGATGAATTGGGCTTTGGACATTGGGTCTCATAAATTTTTTTAAGCAATAAAATGACAAATGACATGTTGGCTTTAAGGGTTTAATGAACTTGGAGTGTCTAGGGTGTTGGAGAAGTTCTAGGTTAGAACTTTAAGGAGAGGGAATTTTAATTAATTATTAAAGGAACCGTATGTGAGTAGTTGGGCTTTAAATAAAAATAGGGAAAAATGGCATCAAAGATCCTTGTGGTGGAGTGGCTAAGGACGCCACTTAGTATATAGGAAGGTGGCTTTATGGGCTAGCAAGGAGATCCTAGGTTGAATCCTAGCTTAGTATTTTTTAGGAGTTTAATTTTGGCCTTCTAGAAGGTTGGAAGTGGTGTGATGATGGACTCTAAGGAGAGTGATCAGAAGAGGAAATTTAGGAAAAGGATTGAGGAATTATCAGGGAGAAAAATGAGGAGATGAGATGGGAAAGAGTTGGAGCCGATTGGGACTTTGGGGGGTAGGCAAAGTTTCAGTTTTGTGTATAAATAGGGGGTGCCAAATTCCCTCTGTGCTATTTTGGCAATTGGAATTCCCTTTGTGCTATTTCAGCAATTAGAATTCCCTTTGTGCTATTTTGGAAACTATAGTGCTCTGCCGAATTCTCCTTGACCTTTTCTGTTCTAAACCTCGCCTCTTCCTTATGTGTTTTCTTTTTTTCTTTCCTAAAGCCTTAAATCAAATATCATTCTCTTCTTTCTCCATTGCTTGTGCTGTCCCACCTTCATCTCAATTGTTGGGGACCGAATATTTGTCACTTCAAAAGCCGAAAACCTTTGCTATTGGAGTCTTTCCTTCATCGCCCCAAACCTTGTGCCGAATACTCTAGTGACCAAATCTCTATCGTGCTGTCATCATTCCTTTGATTTTTGGTGGATCGAATCTTGCAAAAATCAGAATCAAGCTTGGATCTACAAGTCTCTACTAAAAAGCTATCCATACATTTCGGCTTTGGGGTAAGTGTTCTTGATTTTGGGATAAGTTGGTCGAATAGTCTATAGTAAAGGAAAGGGTGACTTAAGTGGATACAAGTTATAATGACTTCGATTTAGGGCTAGTTGGAACAGTGATCTTAGAGTCACTAATTCGAGGTTAGAGAAAATTATTTTCATGTCATTCTATGTGTTATAACATGTTAACAAGGATGTATGGAAATTTTGTGCCTTAATTTTAGCAATTTCTAGCTAAATTATGAAAAAAGGACTAAATCGCATAAAGTACGAAAGTTCTATTTTAATTGCTAAAGGTGCCTAATAGCTATGGTTTATAAATTAGAGGTCCCAAGTGTGCAATTTGGCCTTGTTTTAAGTGGGTTGGCCGGCCATGTGACATAGGGGACAAGGGTTTTTAATTTTGGTCAAAGTCGGTGGGATAAGATGGATGTTTTATAATAAAATAAAGAAAAGAAAATATCACCTTTCTCTCCATCTTCTCTCCACCGAAAATGGGCAGCAAAATAGGGGTTTTTGAAGCTCAAAATTTTAGCAAACTTTCCTCCTCTCAAATCGAAGAAAACAAGATTCGGACCTAGAACGGAAGAAAAGAGAAATGTGGGCAAAAAGTCCTTTTTGGCCTTTTAAATCATCGAGGTTATTTTGGCTAGCTCAAAGTTGGAGGCCGCAGGAGATGTTTTCACACTATCGAATAAATGTTTGGTATGGTGTTCCAAGTCCTTATGAGTCATGGCATGTATAGGGATTCTTTTAGACTTGACTAAGTTCTAATTGATGTAGCCAAATTGTGTTGGCCTAAAAGAACTTAGAGTTTTGGTTGTGTATAGTCATAGATGATGGCTTAAGTTGTTGTAATTGTATTGGAAGTAGTTCTCCTAGTGTATGGGATGAAGACTTTATTTCTCTTATGATTAAGTGTCTATAATTTAAGAGTTAAATTGATGCAATATGGAGTTATGTGATGATGATTGTATGTATGTATGTATGTATGTATGTATGTATGTATGTATGTATGTATGTATGTATGTATGCGTTACTCTAGAATTCATCATCTTGAAACTTCAACTCTTCTTCTTGAATTTTCTTCGTGATAAAGTCTTAAATCATTAAGTTGAGTTTTGACTTTATCTGTTTGGATTCGAATCTCGTAATAAGGCCTTGAAGGAAACTAAGCTCTTCTCTATTATGGCCTTTGAATTGGGCTGAGTTGCTTGTATCATTCCCCCTTCCACAAAAGGATTCATCCTCGAATCTGCAATATCAAAAGGAGAAAGGTCAGCAAGATTAAAAGTGCCACTAACATTATACTCACTGGGAAGGTCAATTTTATATACATTATAATTAATGCGCTTGAGTACTTGAAAAGGTCCATCACCACGTGGGTCCAATTTTGTTTTGCGTTTAGTTAGAAATTGTAACGCCCTGAATTTTTGGGCCTAGATGAATTGGGCTTTGGACATTGGGTCTCATAAATTTTTTTTTTAAGCAAGAAAATGACAAATGACATGTTGGCTTTAAGGGTTTAATGAACTTGGAATGTCTAGGGGTGTTGGAGAAGTTCTAGGTTAGAACTTTAAGGAGAGGGAATTTTTAATTAATTATTAAAGGAACCAGGGCGGTGAGTAGTTGGGCTTTTAAATAAAAATAGGGAAAAATGGCATCAAAGATCCTTGTGGTGGAGTGGCTAAGTGACGCCACTTAGTATATAGGAAGGTGGCTTTATGGGCTAGCAAGGAGATCCTAGGTTCGAATCCTAGCTTAGTATTTTTTTAGGAGTTTAATTTTGGCCTTCTAGAAGGTTGGAAGTGGTGTGATGATGGACTCTAAGGAGAGTGATCAGAAGAGGAAATTTAGGAAAAGGATTGGGGAATTATCAGGGAGAAAAATGAGGAGATGAGATGAGAAAGAGTTGGAGCCGATTGGGACTTTGGGGGGTAGGCAAAGTTTCAGTTTTGTGTATAAATAGGGGGTGCCAAATTCTCTCTGTGCTATTTTGGCAATTGGAATTCCCTTTGTGCTATTTCAGCAATTAGAATTCCCTTTGTGCTATTTTGGAAACTATAGTGCTCTGCCGAATTCTCCTTGACTTTTTCTGTTCTAAACCTCGCCTCTTCCTTATGTGTTTTCTTTTTTTCTTTCCTAAAGCCTTAAATCAAATATCATTCTCTTCTTTCTCCATTGCTTGTCTTGTCCCACCTTCATCTCAATTGTTGGGGACCGAATATTTGTCACTTCAAAAGCGAAAACCTTTGCTATTGAGTCTTTCCTTCATCGCCCCAAACCTTGTGCCGAATACTCTAGTGACCAAATCTCTATCGTGCTGTCATCATTCCTTTGATTTTTGGTGGATCAGATCTTGCAAAAATCAGAATCAAGCTTGGATCTACAAGTCTCTACTGAAAAGCTATCCATACATTTCAGCTTTGGGGTAAGTGTTCTTGATTTTGGGATAAGTTGGTCGAATAGTCTATAGTAAAGGAAAGGGTGACTTAAGTGGATACAAGTTATAACAGCCCGATTTAGGGGCTAGTTGGAACAGTGATCTTAGAGTCACTAATTCGAGGTTAGAGAAAATTATTTTCATGTCATTCTATGTGTTATAACATGTTAACAAGGATGTATGGAAATTTTGTGCCTTAATTTTAGCAATTTCTAGCTAAATTATGAAAAAAGGACTAAATCGCATAAAGTACGAAAGTTCTATTTTAATTGCTAAAGGTGCCTAATAGCTATGGTTTATAAATTAGAGGTCCCAAGTGTGCAATTTGGCCTTGTTTTAAGTGGGTTGGCCGGCCATGTGACATAGGGGACAAGGGTTTTTAATTTTGGTCAAAGTCGGTGGGATAAGATGGATGTTTTATAATAAAATAAAGAAAAGAAAATATCACCTTTCTCTCCATCTTCTCTCCACCGAAAATGAGCAGCAAAATAGGGGTTTTTGAAGCTCAAAATTTCAGCAAACTTTCCTCCTCTCAAATCGAAGAAAACAAGATTCGGACCTAGAACGGAAGAAAAGAGAAATATGGGCAAAAACTCCTTTTTGGCCTTTTCGTCATCGAGGTTATTTTGGCTAGCTCAGGTTGGAGGCCGCAGGAGATGTTTTCACACTATCGAATAAATGTTTGGTATGGTGTTCCAAGTCCTTATGAGTCATGGCATGTATAGGGATTCTTTTAGACTTGACTAAGTTCTAATTGATGTAGCCAAATTGTGTTGGCCTAAAAGAACTTAGAGTTTTGGTTGTGTATAGTCATAGATGATGGCTTAAGTTGTTGTAATTGTATTGGAAGTAGTTCTCCCTAGTGTATGGGATGAAGACTTTATTTCTCTTATGATTAAGTGTCTATAATTTAAGAGTTAAATTGATGCAATATGGAGTTATGTGATGATGATTGTATGTATGTATGTATGTATGTATGTATGTATGTATGTATGTATGTATGTATGTATGTATGTATGTATGTATGTATGTATGTATGCAAATGAGAGTGGCAAAAGGCTTGGAAGATAGCCTCTAAGTGCCCACAGTTAGATACACGGCAGGTGTCTAGACCATGCAAACCTTGCACCTTAGTGTTTTAAATTAGGATAGACCACGGCAAAATCCACTACGCTTGTGTGGACCGTGGGTGAGACATGGTTAGAACATGGGCGGTGCCGGCCGTGTTGAATAAGTCAAGATATCAAGGTGTGGCACACGGTCTGGGCCACGGCGCCAAGGCCGTGTGAGATTAGTCGTGTCGACCATGAGTGGGAGATACGGGTGTCTTAAGGATACACGGGCGTGCCCCTAGACTAACATGGGCGTGTGCCCTAGCCATGGGAGTTTTGGCAGAATGGTGGGGTTTATGGGCACGGTGTGAGCACAAAGGCATGTGTGACTACACATGGGCGTGTGTGTCATCTAACACAGGCGTGTACTCCTTGTTTAAATGAAAAGAAATCTTATGGATCGTAAAGTTTTTGATATAGCCTCGAGAGCCCTCGTGGGTACGAGTGAGGTCTCGTAGGTCGAATATGTGGTTGTTAAAGTGACTCAAGAAGAGTAGTCGCGTTGAACCTAAATGGAAATTAAGTACTTTTGTACGGTAACGCCTTGTGCCCTATTCCGGCGGGAATCCTGGGTAAGGGGTGTTATACAAATCACCTATTATTTTGTCTTTAACAATTAAGATTGATACAGATCTAGGGGATATTCGTGAGTAGTAGCTAAGGAATGGCTATTAGGACTGGTGGCAACGATAAGGTTATGGTAAGGCTTCGATTTTTGGTAAATCGTGGTTAAGTGTGTGATTGATTGGAGGTTGGTATTGGTTGTAGGTTCAAGGCTAAGGATAGTGTAACACGTCTCATTTACTGTGTGTACATACACTTCACACACGACAAATCGACAAAAGCCAAAATACCAAAAAATCGAATGCCAAAGGTTGGCGCAAGAACCACACAAGCGTGCGAACATTTGTGTAGGAACATCGATACGACTACTGGGACCAAAAGAGCGATCTCAGGGTCTCGGGCCACTGTTTGTCCAACCAGGCCAGAATAGGCTAAATGGGCTTGCCGAGCTCGTGGGCCCAAATTGGCAAGAGTTGATATGTGAAATTGAATGATGGATTGATGTGGATGGTCGTATGATTTGATTATGATTGGGCCTAATGGGCTACATATACATGATTGGGCTTAATGGGCTATATGAACATGATTGGGCTTAGTGGGCCTTATGGGATCTTAGAAATGCATGTTAGGGCTTTAATGGACTCTAGGCTTAGTTCTAATAAATTTTAAACAGCATAAAACTTATTTTAATAATAAAACATGTATGTGGACAAGTTTCTAGGGTAGAGTGTGGCAATAGACATATGCATGTCTAGGATTGAATCTAGGAGAGCTTGGTACTTAAGCGGTCCTAGTGACCCACCTTCTCTTCTCGAATCCTAGCTAGCGTAGTGTCTGCTCACTTTAGCCATGAGGACTTGTTGACGAGCCAAGGTTTTAATTAAGACCCATATCTGTTAAAATTCTAAAATACTCTAGGTATAATTACCAAATACCCTTAATTTGTGAAATGACTAAAATATCTATGTGTTGATCGAAGATTTATGGATTTATGTGGAACGCACCCCCATGGCGCAATAAATAAAATTAATCTCGATGATCCAAACCATGAATCCAGTGTGAGGAATGAATCGGGTGAAATAAAGGTTTCAAGTTACCGAATTTTTAATCTGAGTAGAAAGTGACGCCTCAAAGAACAAGAGTTCTAATCTACGTCGAACCAAGTCAGAACCTTTACGATGTCACCTCACGAATCCAATCGGTTTGACTATGAACGCAGAAATCTCCAAAACTGCTTTTAGAGGTTTTATTTGCTTGACAAATGCTAGACTTTTTTCAAACAAATTCTTGGTTTTTCTTAATACATTATAATTAATGCGCTTGAGTACTTGAAAAGGTCCATCACCACGTGGGTCCAATTTTGTTTTGCGTTTAGTTAGAAATTGTAACGCCCTGAATTTTTGGGCCTAGATGAATTGGGCTTTGGACATTGGGTCTCATAAATTTTTTTTTTAAGCAAGAAAATGACAAATGACATGTTGGCTTTAAGGGTTTAATGAACTTGGAATGTCTAGGGGTGTTGGAGAAGTTCTAGGTTAGAACTTTAAGGAGAGGGAATTTTTAATTAATTATTAAAGGAACCAGGGTGAGTAGTTGGGCTTTAAATAAAAATAGGGAAAAATGGCATCAAAGATCCTTGTGGTGGAGTGGCTAAGTGACGCCACTTAGTATATAGGAAGGTGGCTTTATGGGCTAGCAAGGAGATCCTAGGTTCGAATCCTAGCTTAGTATTTTTTAGGAGTTTAATTTTGGCCTTCTAGAAGGTTGGAAGTGGTGTGATGATGGACTCTAAGGAGAGTGATCAAGAGGAAATTTAGGAAAAGGATTGGGGAATTATCGGGAGAAAAATGAGGAGATGAGATGAGAAAGAGTTGGAGCCGATTGGGACTTTGGGGGTAGGCAAAGTTTCAGTTTGTGTATAAATAGGGGTGCCAAATTCTCTCGTGCTATTTTGGCAATTGGAATTCCCTTTGTGCTATTTCAGCAATTAGAATTCCCTTTGTGCTATTTTGAAACTATAGTGCTCGTAATTCTCCTTGACTTTTTCTGTCTAAACCTCGCCTCTTCCTTATGTGTTTTCTTTTTTCTTTCCTAAAGCCTTAAATCAAATATCATTCTCTTCTTTCTCCATTGCTTGTCTGTCCCACCTTCATCTCAATTGTTGGGGACCGAATATTTGTCACTTCAAAAGCCGAAAACCTTTGCTATTGAGTCTTTCCTTCATCGCCCAAACCTTGTGCCAATACTCTAGTGACCAAATCTCTATCGTTGTCATCATTCCTTTGATTTTTGGTGGATCGGATCTTGCAAAAATCGAATCAAGCTTGGATCTACAAGTCTCTACTAAAAGCTATCCATACATTTCACTTTGGGGTAAGTGTTCTTGATTTTGGGATAAGTTGGTGAATAGTCTATAGTAAAGGAAAGGGTGACTTAAGTGGATACAAGTTATAAACCCGATTTAGGGCTAGTTGGAACATGATCTTAGAGTCACTAATTGAGGTTAGAGAAAATTATTTTCATGTCATTCTATGTGTTATAACATGTTAACAAGGATGTATGGAAATTTTGTGCCTTAATTTTAGCAATTTCTAGCTAAATTATGAAAAAGGACTAAATCGCATAAAGTACGAAAGTTCTATTTTAATTGCTAAAGGTGCCTAATAGCTATGGTTTATAAATTAGAGGTCCCAAGTGTGCAATTTGGCCTTGTTTTAAGTGGGTTGCGGCCATGTGACATAGGGACAAGGGTTTTAATTTTGGTCAAAGTCGTGGGATAAGATGGATGTTTTATAATAAAATAAAGAAAAGAAAATATCACCTTTCTCTCCATCTTCTCTCCACAAAATGAGCAGCAAAATAGGGTTTTGAAGCTCAAAATTTCAGCAAACTTTCCTCCTCTCAAATCAAGAAAACAAGATTCGGACCTAGAACGGAAGAAAAGAGAAATATGGGCAAAAACTCCTTTTTGGCCTTTTCATCATCGAGGTTATTTTGGCTAGCTCAGTTGGAGGCGCAGGAGATGTTTTCACACTATCGAATAAATGTTTGGTATGGTGTTCCAAGTCCTTATGAGTCATGGCATGTATAGGATTCTTTTAGACTTGACTAAGTTCTAATTGATGTAGCCAAATTGTGTTGGCCTAAAAGAACTTAGAGTTTTGGTTGTGTATAGTCATAGATGATGGCTTAAGTTGTTGTAATTGTATTGGAAGTAGTTCTCCTAGTGTATGGGATGAAGACTTTATTTCTCTTATGATTAAGTGTCTATAATTTAAGAGTTAAATTGATGCAATATGGAGTTATGTGATGATGATTGTATGTATGTATGTATGTATGTATGTATGTATGTATGTATGTATGTATGTATGTATGCAAATGAGAGTGGCAAAAGGCTTGAAGATAGCCTCTAAGTGCCCACAGTTAGATACACGCAGGTTCTAGACCATGCAAACCTTGCACCTTAGTGTTTTAAATTAGGATAGACCACGGGAAAATCCACGCCGTTTGTGTGGACCGTGGGTGAGACATGGTTAGAACATGGGCGTGTCCGCCGTGTTGAATAAGTCAAGATATCAAGGTGTGGCACACGGTCTAGGCCCCAGGCAAGGCCGTGTGAGATTAGTCGATGTCGACCATGAGTGGGAGATACTGGGTGTCTTAAGGATACAGGCGTGCCCTAGACTAACATGGGCTGTGCCCTAGCCATGGGAGTTTTGGCGAATGGTGGGGTTTTTGGGCACGGTGTGAGCACAAAGGCATGTGTGACTACACATGGGCGTGTGTGTCATCTAACACAGTGTACTCCTTGTTTAAATGAAAAGAAATCTTATGGATCGTAAAGTTTTTGATATAGCCTCAGAGCCCTCGTGGTGCAGTGAGGTCTCGTGGGTCGAATATGTGGTTGTTAAAGTGACTCAAGAAGAGTAGTCGCGTTGAACCTAAATGGAAATTAAGTACTTTTTGATAGCCTTGTGCCCTATTCCAGTGGGAATCTCGGTAAGGGTGTTATACAAATCACCTATTATTTTGTCTTTAACAATTAAGATTGATCTGATCTAGGGATATTCGTGAGTAGTAGCTAAGGAATGGCTATTAGGACGGTGGCACGATAAGGTTATGGTAAGGCTTCGATTTTTGGTAAATCTGTGGTTAAGTGTGTGATTGATTGGAGGTTGGTATTGGTTGTAGGTTCAAGGCTAAGGATAGTGTAACACGTCTCATTTACGTGTGTGTACATACACTTCACACACGACAAATCGACAAAAGCCAAAATACCAAAAAATCAGAATGCCGAAAGGTTGGCGCCGGCAACCACACAAGCGTGCGAACATTTGTGTAGGAACATCGATACGACTACTGGGACCAAAAGAGCGATCTCAGGGTCTCGGGCCACTGTTTGTCCAACCAGGCCAGAATAGGCTAAATGGGCTTGCCGAGCTCGTGGGCCCAAATTGGCAAGAGTTGATATGTGAAATTGAATGATGGATTGATGTGGATAGTCGTATGATTTGATTATGATTGGGCCTAATGGGCTACATATACATGATTGGGCTTAATGGGCTATATGAACATGATTGGGCTTAGTGGGCCTTATGGGATCTTAGAAATGCATGTTAGGGCTTTAATGGACTCTAGGCTTAGTTCTAATAAATTTTAAACAAAGATAAAACTTATTTTAATAATAAAACATGTATGTGGACAAGTTTCTAGGGTAGAGTGTGGCAATAGACATATGCATGTCTAGGATTGAATCTAGGGAGAGCTTGGTACTTAAGCGGTCCTAGTGACCCACCTTCTCTTCTCTGAATCCTAGTCAAGCGTAGTCTGCTCACTTTAGCCATGAGGACTTGTTGACGAGCCAAGGTTTTAATTAAGACCCATAAAATAAATCGTATTAAACCTATTAAATTCTAAAATACCCATGTTGATCGTAAGATTTATGGATTATCTGGACAATACCCGCCTATAAATAAAATGTGAATCTCATGATCTAAACCATGAATCCCAGTGGAATGAATCGGTGAAGATTTAAGGATTTCATGTTGACGCAATTTGTCACCCCATGCAGAAAGTGACAATAACAAGTAGTTCTCGAATCGATCGTCAAACCATGAATCCTTACGATGTCGACTCGGAATCAATCGGTGTGACTATGAAAGAGTCTCAAAGTTCTAGAGATTTTTAATTTGAGTGAGAAATGTAGACTTTTTCAAAACAAGAGTTCTAGGTTCTTTCTTAATCAATTTCTTAATCTTACTTATGTCACCTTTTATAATCGATATCTGTTTGACTATGAACAATTAAATAAACTCCAATAACTTTTTAGAGGTTTTATTATAATTGACATGCTAGACTTATATTCAAACATTAATTACTAATATGGATTTTAAACTATATTTATTTAAATTTATTATCACTTATTACCTTTATAATTCGGTATATCTAGTTCTCATTAATGTATACAAACTTAAATATAATATAATTCAATTATTTACGAAAATTGCCCAATTAAATTAATTATATTACATTAATTATAATTCATGTGAAATCATAAACAATACCAACTTATGTTTAATTCGTCATATTCAACCAAATTCAGGTATGACTGTAGTTCTTGTAACATTAGTGTAATACTAGAACATCCTAATGTCACATACAATGATGCATCTAGCAATGCATTTCATTGCTCCTAAGTTACAAGAAGTCATGATTACTATAACTTTGTAATTAACCTTTCACTTAAGTCCTTCATCTGAATGGATACAAGTCATGGAATAGTCACACTTATAGTCCATCCCATGTTTCTTGATATCTTAGTAGACTATGATATACAACCATTAGTATGACGAGGTCTCTTGTAACTTATTTGAGCAATGGCCAATGCGATTTCTAATCTCACAAACAATGAGTGGCACCTAAGATATTACTCCCATCATGTGGAGGACTTATCCTATAGTTGATCAACAATATCCTCACATAAATTTGGAATAAATGTTTGGTATGGTGTTCCAAGTCCTTATGAGTCATGGCATGTATAGGATTCTTTTAGACTTGACTAAGTTCTAATTGATGTAGCCAAATTGTGTTGGCCTAAAAGAACTTAGAGTTTTGGTTGTGTATAGTCATAGATGATGGCTTAAGTTGTTGTAATTGTATTGGAAGTAGTTCTCCTAGTGTATGGGATGAAGACTTTATTTCTCTTATGATTAAGTGTCTATAATTTAAGAGTTAAATTGATGCAATATGGAGTTATGTGATGATGATTGTATGTATGTATGTATGTATGTATGTATGTATGTATGTATGTATGTATGTATGTATGTATGTATGCAAATGAGAGTGGCAAAAAGTGGCTTGGAAGATAGCCTCTAAGTGCCCACACAGTTAGATACACGGGCGTGTGTCTAGACCATGCAAACCTTGCACCTTAGTGTTTTAAATTAGGATAGACCACGGGCAAAATCCACGGCCGTTTGTGTGGACCGTGGGTGAGACATGGTTAGAACATGGGCGTGTGCCCAGGCCGTGTTGAATAAGTCAGTATATCAAGGTGTGGCACACGGTCTTGGGCCACGGGCGCGTCAAGGCCGTGTGAGATTAGTCAGTGTCGACCATGAGTGGGAGATACGGGGGTGTCTTAAGGATACACGGGCGTGCCCCTAGACTAACATGGGCGTGTGCCCTAGCCATGGGAGTTTTGGCAGAATGGTGGGGTTTTGGGCACGGTGTGAGCACAAAGGCATGTGTGACTACACATGGGCGTGTGTGTCATCTAACACAGGCGTGTACTCCTTGTTTAAATGAAAAGAAATCTTATGGATCGTAAAGTTTTTGATATAGCCTCGAGAGCCCTCGTGGGTACGAGTGAGGTCTCGTAGGTCGAATATGTGGTTGTTAAAGTGACTCAAGAAGAGTAGTCGCGTTGAACCTAAATGGAAATTAAGTACTTTTGTACGGTAACGCCTTGTGCCCTATTCCGGCGGGAATCCTGGGTAAGGGGTGTTATACAAATCACCTATTATTTTGTCTTTAACAATTAAGATTGATACAGATCTAGGGGATATTCGTGAGTAGTAGCTAAGGAATGGCTATTAGGACTGGTGGCACACGATAAGGTTATGGTAAGGCTTCGATTTTTGGTAAATACTGTGGTTAAGTGTGTGATTGATTGGAGGTTGGTATTGGTTGTAGGTTCAAGGCTAAGGATAGTGTAACACGTCTCATTTACCAGGTGTGTACATACACTTCACACACGACAAATCGACAAAAGCCAAAATACCAAAAAATCAGAATGCCGAAAGGTTGGCGCCGGCAACCACACAAGCGTGCGAACATTTGTGTAGGAACATCGATACGACTACTGGGACCAAAAGAGCGATCTCGTGGTCTCGGGCCACTGCTTGTCCAACCAGTGCCGAATAGGCTAAATGGGCTGCCGAGCTCGTGGGCCCAAATTGGCAAGAGTTGATATGTGAAATTGAATGATGGATTGATGTGGATGGTCGATGATTTGATTATGATTGGGCCTAATGGGCTACATATACATGATTGGGCTTAATGGGCTATATGAACATGATTGGGCTTAGTGGGCCTTATGGGATCTTAGAAATGCATGTTAGGGCTTTAATGGACTCTAGGCTTAGTTCTAATAAATTTTAAACAGCATAAAACTTATTTTAATAATAAAACATGTATGTGGACAAGTTTCTAGGGTAGAGTGTGGCAATAGACATATGCATGTCTAGGATTGAATCTAGGGAGAGCTTGGTACTTAAGCGGTCCTAGTGACCCACCTTCTCTTCTCTGGAATCCTAGCTGGTGCGTAGTGTCTGTTCACTTTAGCCGCGAGGACTTGTTGACGAGCCAAGGTTTTAATTAAGACCCATACTGTTAAAAATTCTAAAATACCCCTGTAGGGTATAATTACCGAAATACCCTTAATTTGTGAAATGACTAAAATACCCCTATGTGTTGATCGTAAGATTTATGGATGTTACTGTTGGAACGCCGGCACCCCCATGGCGCAGCGAAATAAAATTAATCTCGATGATCCAAACCATGAATCCAGTGTGAGGAATGAATCGGGGTGAAATAAAGGTTTCGAAGTTACCGAATTTTTAATCTGAGTAGAAAGTGACGCCTCAAAGAACAAGAGTTCTAATCTCTTGTCGAACCAAGTCAAGAACCTTTACGATGTCGACTCACGTAATCCACCGGTTTGACTATGAACGGCAGAAATCTCCAAAACTGTTTTAGAGGTTTTATTTGCTTGACAGCTGCTAGACTTTTTTCAAACAAATTCTTAGGGTTTTTCTTAATCAATTTTTTATCACTTATTACCTTTTATAATCGGTATATCTTTTTTAATTATAAAATTAAATAAATATAATAATTTTTAACCGAAAATTATAATTACATTAATTATATTACATTAATTATAATATGGATTTGGTAAACTATATTTATTTAAATTTATATACTGAACCAAATTCATATATTAGTTCTCATTATGTGTACAACATCCTTGTACATATAATATATTCAATATTTGATTGCCCAATTAAATTAATTCTTTAATTAATTTAATTCATGTGACAATCAAACACAATACCAACTATGTTTCATTCCGCTCATTTCAACCATAGGTGTGACCTCAGAGGTTCTTGTAACATTAGCGTAATACTAGAACGATTCTAATGTCACAAACAATGAGTGGCATCTAGCAATGCATCATTGCTACCTAAGTTACAAGAAGTCATGATTCGACATAACTTTTTGTGATTAACCTTTCACTTAAGTCCTTCATCTCTGGAATGGATACAAGTCATGGAATAGTCACACTTGTATAGTCCATCCCATGTTTCTTGATATCTTGAGTAGACTATGATATACAAATTAGTATGACATCTCATGTCAACTTATTTGAGCATGGCCATGCATTTCTAATCTCACTCAATCAAGTGACCTAAGATATTACTCCCATTATGTGGGAGGGACTTATCCTATATTGATCAACAATATCCCTCTACAAAAATTGTGGTATATCCAACATCAGCTTTTACAGAACAACCAGTTACGGTGTACGTTTGACTGTATCAAAATATACGACTCACGATTTTGGGATAATGATTATCTCAAGTCTAAGGATCATATACATATTAATCACTATGAGTAATGTTGTGACAATTACATAATAATCTAAGAAACATACTCATAGTGGGTCAATTCAATATGTTGTTCTCTAACACACATATTCATCCATTGATTTTCACACTCCATATCAATGACAACTCTTTATCATCAATCAACTACATGTTAGTCTTAATGCATTATTGTTGTCCTAGTCAACAATAGTACTTGACTAAGGATATTTTAAGAATAATCATATTATTCTCGTGACATTATTATAAAACAGTTTATTTGTACACACGTAGGAAAAATCGAAATAATAATGACAACGCTTTATATTAATAAACATGGTAAATCCGTATGTTATTACAACCATCTCATGATTGATCTTTGGGCATACTCTTACAATCTCCCACTAGCACTAAGACCAATCACTCATATATCTAATACCAAGTGACTTAGTGTGACGATCATGCTTCACAGTCGAGGCTTGGTCGAGGATCAAGAATGTTATCATCTGTAGGTACTCAGATATCTCAACATCTCCTCGATCGATAATCTCGAATAAGATGATAGCGCCTAAGTATATGTTTGGATCGCTGGTGAGATCTGGGTTCTTTAGCTTGTGCAATGGCTCCATTGTTATCACATCGGAGTTCTATAGGATCTGATATGCTAGGCACAACCCCTAGTCTAGTAATGAACTTCTTGATCCAAACCGCTTCTTTTGCTGCCTCACTGGCTGCAATATACTCGACCTCGTTATAGAATCCACATCGATTTTGCTTTGAACTCTTTCACCACAAGACCACCATTAAGGCAAAACACAAATCGATTGCGATCGAGAATCGTCCTTGTTAGTTTGGAAGCTGGCATCAGTGTAACATTTTACACTTAACTCTTTCTCACCTCCATATATTAGGAACGTATCCTTAGTTCTTCTTAAGTACTTAAGGATATTCTTAATTGTGGTCCAGTGACCTTCATCGGGATCTACTTGCTACCTACTCGTCATACTTAAGGCATACAAGACATCTGGACAGGTACATAACATGGCATACATGATAGATCCAATAGCGGAAGCATATGGAATTTTACTCATGTGTTCTCTCTCTTGTGGAGTTGAAGGACACATTTCCTTCGAGAGTGAAATACCATGTCTCATAGGTAGGAATCCTCTTTTAGATTCTTCCATACTGAACCTTTTCAGTACTTTATCTATATATGTATTTTGGCTTAGACCTAGTAGTCGTCTTAATCTATCTCTATAGATCTTGACTCCTAAGATGTAAGTAGCTTCGCCCAAGTCTTTCATAGAAAAACAACTTCCTAACCAAGTCTTAATAGACTGCAAGGTAGGTATGTCATTTCCCATGATAAGTATGTCATCCACATACAGTACCAAGAATGTGATAGTGCTCCCACTAACTTTCTTGTAAACACATGGTTCATTTTCATTTTTGATAAAACCAAACTCTTTGATTGCATCGTTAAAACGAAGATTCCAACTTCGAGAAGCTTACTTTAATCCATAAATGGATCTTTATAGCTTACAAATCTTTTTAGCATCCATTGGATTGACAAAACCTTCAGGTTGTGTCATGTACACATCCTCTTCAAGTTTCCCGTTAAGGAAAGTTGTTTTGACGTCCATCTGCCAGATTTCATAATCATGAAATGCAGCTATGGCAAGCAAGATCCTGATGGATTTAAACATAGCTACAGGAGAAAAGGTTTCATCATAGTCAACACCATGAATTTGGCGAAAACCTTTAGTGACTAATCGCCCCTTGTATATTTGTACATTACCATCCATGTCAGTTTTCTTTTTGAAAACCCACTTGCACCCTATAGGTTTAACCCCTTCGGGTAGGTCAATCAAAGTCCATACTTAATTTTCATACATGGAATCCATCTCAGATCTCATGGCCTCAAGCCATTTCTCAGAGTCTGGGCTTGTCACCGCTTCTTGATAAGTCCTAGGCTCATCTTGATCTATAAGAAGAACGTCACCATGCGTTGTAATGAGAAATCCATATCTCTCAGGTGCATGGCGCTCTCTTAAAGATCTTCGCGGTGGTTGTATTTCTATAGCAGTTACTTGTTCCTCAATTTCTTGTGGAATTTGCTGTTGTTCTATCTCTGGTTCAGTGGTATCTTGTGATTCTCGAATTTATTCAAGTTTAATCTTTCTCCCACTTCCTTTTCTAGAAATAAATTCTCTCTCTAGGAAGACACCAGTCCGAGCAACAAACATTTTGTTCTCAATGGGATTAAAGAAATAATAACCTTTGGTTTCTTTCGGATACCCCACAAAAATACACCTTTCAGATTTGGGTTCAAGCTTAGTAGACGTCTGACGTTTAACATAAGCTTCACAACCCCAAATTTTCATAAAAGACATACTGGGACGTTTCTCAATCCACATCTCATATGGCGTCTTTTGAACCGATTTAGATGGAACACGATATAGTGTGAAAGCAGCTATCTCAAGTGCATGTCCCCAAAAGGAAGTCGGTAGATCAGCATGACTCATCATGGATAGAACCATGTCTAATAGAGTTAGATTTCTTCTCTCAGAAACTCCATTCCATTGAGGAGTAGCAGGAGGAGTAAGTTGTGAGATAATCCCACATTCCTTCAATAGATCATCAAAATCTAGGCTCAAATACTCTCCACCTCGATCAGATCGAAGTGACTTGATAGTTTTGCCTAGTTGATTTTGTACTTCATTTTTGAATTCCTTGAACTTTTCAAAGGACTCAGACTTATGGCGCATGAGATAAACATACCCATATCTACTGAAATCATCAGTGAAAGTAATGAAGTATTGAAATCCACCTCTAGCCTGTGTATTTATTGGTCCACATACATCAGAATGTATTAGGCCCAATAAATCACTAGCTCGTTCACTTTTACCAGTAAAAGGAGATTTAGTCATTTTTCCCAATAAGCAAGATTCACATACTTCAAATTGTTCAAAAATAAATGAATCTAAGAAACCATCTTTATGGAGTATGGATATGCGTCTCTCACTTATGTGGCTCAAACGATAATGCCAAAGATAAGTTTGATTTGAGTCATTTATTTTAGATCTTTTAGTATTTATGTTGTAAATAGGATTCATTTGATCTAAAATATAGAGGCCATTAATCAATTGTGCCAAACCATAGAAAACATTATTGAGATAAAAGGAACAACAATTATTCTTAATAATTATCTCAAAACTAATTTTGTCTAAACAAGAAACTGAAATAATATTTTTAGTCAAACTGGGCACAAAATAACAATCTTCTAAAAATAAATCAAGTCCACTAGGCAAAGATAAAGTATATGTTCCCACGCCTAATGCAAAGAACCTTTGCTCCATTTCCAACTCGCAGTCCACATCTCCTCTAGCCAACGACCTACTCCTTTGTAGTCCCCTGCATGAAGTACAAATATGAGAACCACAACCAGATCTAATTCCCAAGAAGTAGTAGTTCATAAATTAATATCAATAACATAAATACCTGAAGTAAACGTTCCGCTTGTTTTGGCCTTCTTGACTTCCTCAAGATAGATAGGGCAATTTCGCTTCCAATGTCTAGTCACACCACAATGGAAGTAGTTTCGTTCCTTAGACACTCCACCTTTAGGTTTCATTGCAGCCTTTCCTTTGCCAGGCTTGGGCTTACCTTTGCCCTTGGGCTTTGTCTGAACTTTGGCCTTTCCCTTGCCCTTGTTGTTACGGACCATCAGTATGGGCTTGGGTCCAACCTTTTTCATGTTACCTTCAGCAGTTCGTAACATACTGAGCAACTGTGGTAGAGTCTTGTCAATTTCATTCATATTGAAATTAAGGATAAACTGGCTGTAGCTATCCGGCAACGATTGTAGAATAACATCGTGGCCAACTCTTGGCCCAATGGAAAACCAAGCTTAGATAGACTTTCAATATAGCCAATCATCTTAAGGACATGAGGTCCTACTGGGCTTCCTTCAGCCAACTTACATTGGAATAGAGCTTTAGAGATATCGAACCTCTCTTGCCGTGCTTGCCCTTGATAAAGTTCTTTCAGGTGCTTGATCATATCATAAGCAACCATGTTCTCATGTTGCTTCTGAAGCTCAGGATTCGTAGTGGCAGGCATAAGACATCCAACATCTACCATGTCATCGAGATACTTCTTGTAACCATCTCTATCAGTTCTCGAGGCATTAACAGGTGGTTCATTAGGAAGTGGTTGTTCAATGACATACAATTTTCGTTCTTGTTTGAGGACAATCCTCAAGTTACTGAACCGATCAAGAAAATTCAAACCATTCAATTTGTCCTTCTCAAGGACCGATCGCAATGAGAGTGTGCTAGTATTTGCACCATAATATATCTACAACAATTAAATATGCGTGTGAGTAAATTTACCAAGTTTATATCAATCATTAAAAGACTTTATTAAATGATGATCCCATTATTTTATTTCAAAATTAATAACCTTCATATATTAATTTCAGAAAAACTTTCTCCAAAGTATTTCTAGTGGGTTAAGGATCCATATTTTACCTCCTCTTAAGTCAGCTTTGGCTTTACTCTCAACACTATGGTTATTTAGGTAAGCAACCTTTGCTAATTACATCATATGTAACTCCTAATATTTGGTGAACAACTCTTGTTTAAATCATCTTATGATTTATCCAATTTAATTGCCTCTAGGTTTCTAATCCTATTAGAGTAACCTAGTTAAGTCATTAACCAATTTTTAACCAGCGAATATCACTTGTTTATTCTTCACGTTTAACCAAGATAAATACTAGTACTTCACTTTGGCAGAACCTACATAGTATTGATCGAGGCTTTAACGAGGGCAAAATTGGAAGGCCATGTTGACTTAATATTTTAATAGAGGGATTTTATTAAGGAAGTTCCATCTTACCAATTATGGTCTACTTTAGTCCATTTAGTCTTTTAATTGATCTCATCAATTAATGGGGTTTATTATTAAATTTTAATATATAAAATTGGCATTCTTTATACATCCATAGCATCTCATACATGAATAAATAAAGCAATAAATAAATGCAATAGTTATAGCCTATAAACTAAGGTGATTCAACGCAAGCCAATGGGAGAACCAAAAGGAAACCTAAAGGTGTAAGCAGTTTCACAAACTATCAATCCACAATAGTTGTCCCAACTTCCTTCTCGTCTAGCCCACAGCAACTCTTGCAAATTACAATATGCAGAAACTCATTTTACATACGAGGGAGTAAGATGAGAAAAGAAATACAAGAGAATAGTAGTAAGGCATGACACGCAGGCTGTGTTTATATATATAAAATTACAACCTTTTATCAAATGGGTCATCGGGCTATAACTATACATTTCAAACACCGTGCATGTCAAAAATAGCATACACAATTCAATGATTTTGCTAAGGTGAATTATAAAATATCCTTTCAACCTTTTGTGGCCCATCAAGTTTATAAATTTCTTTTATTAACAATACATACGGTAATAAGAAGATGGGATTTGAGGCAGTCGGAGGAAGCGGGTCAAGGCTCGCAATGAGCCGCCCCTCGATCCCTATCCCCAAACTATGAAAAGGGACGTCACGGTAGGAGCCGGAGGTGCGGGGGCAGAGCCCCAGATGGACCGAGGTGAGGCGAGCCCTCACAGACAAACCAGATACCCGGTCAAATGAAACCTCATGATTTGATAACTTTTATCAACAGAATCGTGTTTTCAAGATTTTAATCCTTGAGGTTTCATATCGGAACAACCCTTGTTCCACTAGCCAATTAACCCTTATGGGAAACTATAAATACCAACGTCATAATATTACAGATTTGTTAATAGTTAACAGTAATAACATAAAATCGAATAGGCCACAACACCATGATTAAAATTTAATCAATTATCGAAAGGAACAGTTATCAGGTTATGCTTAAACGATTTAAACAACCGAAAACGTAGTAAAATTAAAGCATGCATCTCATACAATTGCATCACCCAAGTATTTAAACCCGATTCTGTATCACACAAGTGGCTCTGATACCACTGTTAGAACGCCAGCACCCCCATGGCATAGCGAAATAAAATTAATCTCGGCGATCCAGACCATGAATCCATGTGTGAGGAACGAATCGAGGTGAAATAAAGGTTTCGAAGTTACCGAAATTTCAATCTGAGTAGAAAGCGACGCCTCGGCAACAAGAGTTCTAATCTACTGTCGAACCAAGCCGCAACATTTATGATGCCGGCCTCTACGTAATCCACCCGGTTTGACTATGAACGACAGAAATCTTTAAAACTGTTTTAGAGGTTTTATTTGCTTAACGGCTGCTAGACTTTTTTCAAGCAAATTCTTAGGGTTTTTCTTAATCAATTTCTTATCACTTATTACCTTTTATAATCGGTATATCTTTTTTTTATTATAAAATTAAATAAATATAATAATGTTTTAACCGAAAATTATAATTACATTAATTATATTACATTAATTATAACATGGATTTCTAGTAAACTATATTTATTTAAATTTATATATGAACCAAATTCATATATTAGTTCTCATTATGTGTACAACATCCTTGTACATATAATATATTCAATATTTGATTGCCCAATTAAATTAATTCTTTAATTAATTTAATTCATGTGACAATCAAACACAATACCAACTATGTTTCATTCCGCTCATTTCAACCATAGGGTGTGACCACAGAGGTTCTTGTAACGTTAGCGATAATACTAGAACGATTCTAATGTCACAAACAATGAGTGGCATCTAGCAATGCATCATTGCTACCGAGTTACCGAAGTCATGATTTGACATAACTTTTTGTGATTAACCTTTCACTTAAGTCCTTTATCTCTGGAATGGATACAAGTCATGGAATAGTCACACTTGTATAGTCCATCCCATGTTTCTTGATATCTTGAGTAGACTATGATATACAAATTAGTATGACATCTCATGTCAACTTATTTGAGCATGGCCATGCATTTCTAATCTCACTCAATCAAGTGACCTAAGATATTACTCCCATTATGTGGGAGGGACTTATCCTATATTGATCAACAATATCCCTCTACAAAATTGTGGTATATCCAACATCGCCTTTATAGAACAACCGATTCATTTGCACGCTTGATCAGTATCAAAATATACGACTCACGATGTTGGGATAATGATTATCTCAAGTATAAGAATCATATACATATTAATCACTATGAGTAATGTTGTGACAATTACATAATAATCCAAGAAACATACTCATAGTGGGTCACCCAATATGTTTTCTCTAACACACATATACATGCATTGATTTTGACACTCCATATCAATGACAACTCTTTATCATCAATCAACTACATGTTAGTCTTAATGCATTATTGTTGTCCTAGTCAACAATAGTACTTGACTAAGGATATTCTAAGAATAATCATATTATTCTCAGGACATTATTATAAAACAGTTTATTTGTACACACAGAAGGAAAAACTGAAATAATAATGACAACGCTTTATATTAATAAACATGGTAAATCACGTATGTTATTACAACCATCTAATGATTGATCTTTGGGCATACTCTTACAGTTACATGTACATTTTCTGCATTCGTATGATATTCTATTTAGGATGCATATGGGTGGAAATTATGTAACGGAGGAAGTATATGAGGATCGCATAGTTGCTTGCCAACTGTGGATCCACCGATGGCTTTTTAAGCCCATTATATGATCAGCAGCTTTGCTGCAACGTTAGGTAGTACCGCAAATGGGCTACCCTTGAAGTGTATCAGATGGGTGGGTCGATTTAGAAATCCCCACAGAAGTGTTTCGGTTGGACGGAGACGAAGTGTACCGAATGGATTATTTAGGGTGGGTTTGCACAGCATTGCATGTATGATATTATTATGTTAACAATATGATATGTATGCTATTTGTTTGACGAGGGTCGTACACACTGAGTTTTCGAAATCTCACTCCCTCTTTTTTTTTTCTCAGGTGATCCTCAGTGGGCAGTTCGACGGATAGAGGGACTCAAAGGTAGCCAACTAGAAAGATGATTAGACTTGTTTTTCTTAATATCTAAAGTCTAGATTTTAAGTTATTTATTTTAAGTTATTTTATTTCAGATTGTAACAAAGTTTTCCCTCTAGCTAGTATTCCATTACTTCCACTATGCATCATAACTTTGAAACAGAACCTAGATTGATTTCCTTTTAAAGCATATTTCAAGTTTTTGAAAATAATTGTGTTTTAAGAACGAGCTTCCACTGTCAAAGGAAATTTCTTTTACATAGTACAAGGAAATGGGTTTTTTGGATACACCTCGTTTTGGAAGCAAACTAGATTTTACTTAACTTTCTTTAGAAGGGTTTTCAATGAAAATAAGGTTTTCGGAAAAACACTTCAATGTGACATGTCAGATCCGAGCCTAACTTCTAGATAGGGTTTGGGGTGTTACATTTAGTGGTATCAAAGCTCGATTGCAAAGCTCGGGCTGTGAAATGGGCCTTATTACTTGGGTTTTTTTAAAAAACTATTTTTGAATTAGATTAAAATGTTTTGGATATTCTTGTGATGTGGCACACCGAGTCTCCGACGTCGAACCAAGAAAGTTCTCTTGATATTTAGTTATTTTGAGCTGTTATACTATAGATAGTGGGCTACTTTTAGAATATGCCTAGAGTAAAACTAAAGCCCATAGAGAATTAAGACTGTAGAGGACTTACGACTGCGAAAACAATCTCTTTACATAATTCTATCAAAAAATCAGCTTAATTACTAAAACTAACTAAAATTTCATAAAATTCCTAATTCAGATAATAAGAGAATCAACGATAAGCACTAGAAGAGGTGCAAAGGGTCATGGCAGAGGCCGTGGAAGTGTTAGGGCTGGATCGTCGGCATCAGGCCATATGCCCAACGCTAAAGTAGGAGAGGCTCTAACTTCACCCGAGGCTAAGACTGGACCGTATGACCGGGCCGCAGGGGATGACACATTGTCACAAGAAATGCTGAGGATTTTGGAAAGGGTCGTTGGGCCCAATAATGGTACGGGTAGTCATAGGTTGGTTTCAGAGCGACTACGATCTAATAGAGCTGAGGTCTTTAAGGGTATTGCTGGCATGGCTCCTAACTTGGCCGAATACTGGATGGAGGCCATATAAAGGATAATGGATGACTTGGACTGCACACCGAAGCAAAAATTGAAAGGGGCAGTGTCACTGCTTAGGAAGAAGCCTATCAGTGGTGGTTGACGGTGAAGGAGGGCGCCCAACCTGAGCAGATTACTTGGGAGTTTTTCAAAACTTCATTTCAAGGGAAGTACGTGGGTGCAAGATATGTTGATGCTAGGAGGAAGGAGTTCCTGAACTTGACCCAGGGGAACAAATTTGTAGCGGAATATGAGGCAGAGTTTCTACGCCTTAGTAGGTATGCAAGGGCTATTGTTGCAACAGACTATGAGCGTTGCATTAGGTTTGAGAATGGTCTTAGAGATAGCCTCAGAGTATTGATAGCTCCACAAAGGGATCGAGTTTTCTCAAAATTAGTGGAGAAGGCAAATATAGTAGAGGAGGTGAAGCACACTAAGTGCCTAAAATGGGAAGAAGAGAAGGGTAGGAATAAAAGGGAGGCTAAGTCTTCTGATGTTGGGCAAAGGCCTAGAGCTAAGGCCAGAGTTGATGGGCCAGTTGGAGTGGGGGCCTCCTGCTGCTAATCCAAGGGTGCCACCTTTTACTGGTTGCGGTAAAGGTCATATAGGCGAGTGTTGGAAGAGGATAGAAGCTTGTCTAGCTTATGGATCTATGGAGCATAGGATCAGGATTGCCCTAAAATGTCGAATTAGGTGCCAGCTGTGGGTCGGGTAATGATCAACCACCAAGGGGTGATCAGCTGCTGCCAAAGGGTCGTGGGCAGGCCAGGGGCGACAATGGCAATGGACGTGGACGTGGACATGGAGCACTGGGCGAAGGTGCAAGTCATAATGAGGCGAGGCAGCCAGCTTTGGTTTATGCTGCTCGTCGTGGGGAAGACAAGGATGCCCAAATGTGATGATGCCCAAATGTGATAACGGGTATGTCTTGTGTGGATGCAATATTTTGGGTATAGAAACTGTATGCTGTAATGTTTATCTGCTCCAGTGGGTAGGTTTTTTCTTGAGTAAGTGTAAGAGGGTTCAATTAGAGTTAAAGTGTGTTAGTGTTACTAAAATTAGAGTGTGCAGTGAAAGCATAGTGTTGTGACTTGAGCAGTGCGATTAATAGTTAGTTTAAAATTTTGAGGATGAAATTTCTTTAAGGGGGTAGAATTGTAACACCCTGAATTTTTGGGCCTAGATAAATTGGGCTTTGGGCATTGGGTCTCAATAATTTTTTTAAGCAAGAAAATGACAAATAACATGTTGGCTTTAAGGGTTTAATGAACTTAGAGTGTCTAGGGGTGTTGGAGAAGTTCTGGGTTCGAACTTTAAGGAGAAGGAATTTTTAATTAATTATTAAAGGAACCAGGGTGGTGAGTAGTTGGGCTTTTAAATAAAAATAGGGAAAAATGGCATCAAAGAGCCTTGTGGTGGAGTGGCTAAGTGACGCCACTTAGGGTATAGGAAGGTGGCTTTATAGGCTAGCAAGGAGTTCCTAGGTTCGAATCCTAGCTTAGTAGTTTTTTTAGGAGTTTAATTTTGGCCTTCTAGAAGGTTGGAAGTGGTGTGATGATGGACTCTAAGGAGAGTGATCAGAAGAGAAAATTTAGGAAAAGGATTAGGGAGTTATCATGGAGAAAAACGAGGAGATGAGATGGGGAAGAGTTGGAGCCGATTAGGACTTTGGGGGGTTGGCAGAGTTTGGTTTTGTGTATAAATAGGGGGTGCCAAATTCCCTCTGTGCTATTTTCGCAATTGGAATTCCCTTTGTGCTATTTTGGCAACTATAGTGCTCTGTCGAATTCTCCTTCACTTTTTCTGTTCTAAACCTCGCCTCTTCCTTATGTGTTTTCTTTTTTTTCTCTCTTAAAGCCTTAAATCGAATATCATTCTCTTCTTTCTCCATTGCTTGTGCCGTCCCACCTTCATCTCAATTGTTGGGGACCGAATATTTGTCACTTCAAAAGCCGAAAACCTTTGCTATTGGAGCCATTTCCTTCATCGCCCCAAACCTTGTGCTGAATACTCTAGTGACCAAATATCTATCGTGCTATCATCATTCCTTTGATTTTTGGTGGATCGGATCTTGAGAAAATTGAAATCAAGCTTGGATCTACAAGTCTCTGCCAAAAAGTTATCCATACGTTTTGGCTTTGGGGTAAGTGTTCTTGATTTTGGGATAAGTTGGCCGAATAGTCTACAATAAGGGAAAGGGTGACTTAAGTGGATACAAGTCACCTATTATTTTGTCTTTAACGATTAAGATTGATACAGATCTAGGGGATATTCGTGAGTAGTAGCTAAGGAAGGGCCATTAGGACTGGTGGCACACGGTAAGGTTATGGTAAGGCTTTGATTTTCGGTAAATATTATGGTTAAGTGTGTGATTGATTGGAGGTTGGTATTGTTTGTAGGTTCAAGGCTAAGGATAGTGAAAACGTCTCATTTACCAGGTGTGTACATGCACTTCACACACGAAAAATCGACAAAAGCCAAAATATTGAAAAATTGGAATGCCGAAAAGTCAAAATGCCGAAAGGTTGGCGCCAGCAACCACATGAGCATGCAAACATTCGTGTGGGAACACTGATACAACTATTAGGACCAAAAGAGCAATCTCAGGGTCTCGGGACACTATTTGGCCAACCAGGCCAAAAGGGACTAAATGGGCCTACCGAGCTCGTGGGCCCAAATTGGCAAGAGTTGATATGTGAAATTGAATGATGGATTGATGTGGATGGTCGTACGATTTGATTATGATCAGGCCTAATGGGCTACATATACATGATTGGGCTTAATGGGCTATATAGACATGATTGGGCTTAGTGGGCCTTATGGGATCTTAAAAATGCTTCCTAGGGTTTTAATGGACTCTAGACTTAGTTCTGATGAATTCTTAAACAACATAAAACTTATTTTAATAATCAAACATGTCTGTGGACAAGTCGCTAGGGTAGAGTGTGGCAATGGACATATGCATGTCTAGGATTGGATCTAGGGAGAGCTTGCTACTTAAGCGGTCTTAGTGACCCACCTCCTCTTCTCCGGAATCCTACTTGGTGCATAGTGTCTATTCACTTTAGCCGCAAGGACTTGTTGACGGGCCAAGGTTCATAATTAAGACCCATACTATTAAGAATTATTGAAATACCCCTAGAGTGTAGAATTACCGAAATACCCTTAATTTGTGAAATAACTAAAATACCCCTATGTGTTGATCGTAAGATTTATGGATGTTACATGTACATTTGCTGCATTCATATGATATTCTGTTTAGGATGCATATGGGTGGAAGTTATGGAATGGAGGAAGTATATGAGGATCGCATGGTTGCTTGACAACTGTGGATCCACCGATGGCTTTTTAAGCCCATTATATGATCAGCAGCTTTGCTGCAACATTAGGTAGTACCGCAACCGAGCTACCCTTGAAGTTATTGGATGGGTTGGTCAATTTAGAAATCCCCACAGAAGTGTTTTGGTTGGACGGCGACGAAGTGTACCGGATGGATTATTTGGGGAGGGTTTGCACAGCATTGCATGTATGATATTATTATGTTAACAATATGATATGTTTTGACGAGGGTCGTACACACTGAGTTTTCGAAAACTCACTCCCTCTTTTATTTTTCTCAAGTGATCCTCAGTAGGCGGTTCGATGGATGGAGGGACTCAGAGGTGGCCAACTAGCAAGATGATTAGACCTGTTTTTCTTAATATCTAAATTCTAGATTTTAAGTTATTTATTTTAAGTTATTTTATTTCGGATTGTAACAAGGTTTTCCCTCTAGTTAGTATTCCATTACTTCCACTATGCATTATAACTTTGAAACAGAACCTAGATTGATTTCCTTTTAAGCATATTTCAAGTTTTTGAAAATAGTTGTGTTTTAAGAACGAGCTTCCGCTGTCAAAGGAAATTTTTTTTACATAGTACAAAGAAATGGGTTTTTTGGATACACCTCGTTTTGAAAGCAAACTGGATTTTAATTAACTTTCTTTAGAAGGGTTTTCAATGAAAATAAGGTTTTCGCAAAAACACTTCAATGTGACATGGCATATCTGGGCCTAACTTATATACTGGGTTTGGGGTGTTACAGAAATCGTTCTTTTCTCATGCGACCCAAACCCAGTCATCAGGCTCAAAGATAATTTGCTTGCACCCCTTTTTAGCTTTGTTGGCAGTTGCTTCATTTGTTTTGGCAATTCGTTGTCTTGCTTTCACATGCATATATTTCACCAATTCAGCTTTCTACTCACCATCTAAACTAAAAATGTTTTCTATAGGCAATGGTACAAGATCAAGTATAGTTAGTGGATTAAAACCATAAAAATTTCAAATGAGGAATAGGCAGTTGTAGAGTGAATATATCAGTTATATGCAAACTCAAAAAATGGCATCCTTCCCAATTTTTAAGGTTTTTACCAACAACAGCTCGTAGTAAAGCATCTAAGACTCAATTGACTAACTCAGTTTGTCCATCGATTTGGGGGTGACATATAGTAGAATATAATAATTTAGTACCAAGCTTACCCCACAATACTTTCCAAAAGTGGCTTAGGAACTTTACGTCTCTGTCTGATACAATGGTGCGAGGTATTCCATGTAGGTGCACCACCTCTCGAAAAAATAAGTCAGCCACATGTGTAGCATCATCCGTTTTGTGACAAGGAATAAAGTGAGCCATCTTTGAAAACCTATCAACAGCAAAAATGATACTATCTCGACCCTTTTTACCAAGAATGAAATCCATCGATAAGTCTACCCATGGCGAAGAAGGAATCGACAAAAGAGTATAAAGTCCATGAGGCATTACCTTAGATTTTGCTTGTTTACAAGTAATACAATTAGAACATACCTTTTCAACGTCCTTTTTCATGTGCTGCCAATAAAAATGTTCATGTAGAATATCTAGTGTCTTGGCGACACCGAAGTGTCCCATTAGGCCTCCACTATGTGCCTCACGAATTAATAACTCTCTCATAGAACACTTTGGAGCACATAACCTGTTTAGGCGAAAAAGAAACCCGTCTACAAGATAAAACTTGGTAAAGGCACCATTCCCACAATTAGAAAAAATATTTTCAAAATCAATATCGTTTAAATATAAGTCTTTTATATGTTCAAACCCTAAGACTTTAGCATTTAATGTAGTTATCAAAGAATATCTATGAGATAAGGCATTAGCAACTACATTTTCTCTACCTATTTTATACTTAATTATATATAGAAATGTCTATATGAATTCTACCCATCGAGTGTGCCTCTTACTTAACTTACCTTGTCCCTTTAAGCATTTTAGGGATTCATGATCTGTATGGATAACGAACTCATTTGGCAGCAAGTAATGTTGCCAAACTTGTAGAGCTCAAACTAGTGCCAGCAACTCCTTATCGTAAGTTGAGTAGTTTAATTTTGCCCCTGTCAGTTTTTCACTAAAATATGCGATTGGCCTTTTTTCTTGCATCAACACGATGCCAATTCCAATACCTGAAGCATCACATTCAAGTTCAAAAGTATTAGAAAAATTAGGTAATTTAAGAACTGAAGCTGAAAATAACTTATCCTTTAAAGTTTGAAAAGCCTTTTGCTGAGCTTCTCCCCACTTAAAACCCACAGATTTTTTAATAACCTCAGTTAATGGAGTGGCAATAGTGGAGAAATCCCTCCTCACTTAAAACCCACAGATTTTTTAATAATCTCAGTTAATGGAGCGGCAATAGTGGAGAAACCCTTCACAAAATGTCTATAAAAACTTGCTAAACCATGGAAAGATCTCACCTCGGTAATTGATTTAGGAGTGGGCCACTCTCTAGTTGCCTTTACTTTGTCCTCATCAACATGAATACCTTGAACACTTACTATAAAACCTAAAAAGATTAGTTTATCACAACAAAAAGTGCATTTATCAAGGTTGGCAAATAATTTTTCAGTTCACAGAATATCCAAAATAGATTTAACATGAAAAACATGGTCATCTAAAGAAGTTGAGTAAATCAGAATATCATCAAAATATACTACCACAAATTTACCCAAATAAGGTCTCAAAACATGGTTTATCAAGTGCATGAAAGTACTAGGCGCATTAGTCAAACCAAAAGGCATGACTAACCATTCATATAAACCAAACTTAGTTTTAAAGGCTGTTTTTCATTCATCCCCCTCTTTCATTTGAATTTGATGGTAGCCTTAAATCAATTTTTGTAAAGATACAAGCACCATAAAGTTCATCAAACATATCATCAAGCCTTGGAATAAAATGTCTATACTTAATAGTAATTTGGTTAATTGGCCGACAATCGATGCACACTCTATACGTACCACCTTTCTTTGGCACCAAAATTACCAGCACTGCACAAGGACTTAAACTTTCATGAATGTGACCCTTCACTAAAAGTTCATCTACTTGCTTTTGTAACTTCTTCGTCTCCTCGGGATTGCTTCCATAAGTTGGTTGATTTGGAATTGTTGACCCAGGTACTAAGTCAATTTGATGCTCAATACCCCCCAAAGGTGGCAATCCTTTAGGTGCTTCTTCAAAAATATCTTCATATTCCTGTAAAAGAGACACAAAAACACTAGGCAAAGAGTTGTGAAGGTTAGTCAAAGATAAACAATTTTACCTAAATCGAATAATGATGCAAGGCTATTTAGTGAGTAAGGCTCGTCGCACATCTTTTCCACTTGAATAAAAATTATGAACTACTCTTTTTTTTCTCACAAGAGGATGCACTCACCATTGGGTCATCATTAATTTGCTATTTTCACTAAAAACCTCATTTCTCTCAGCCTTTTTTGAATTTTGATTCTTACTTACCATAACCTCTTTACAAAACTTCATCATATCGATTTGATCATTATGAATATCTTTCAAATCCCATGGAAAAAAAAAGAACATCGATTTAATTTACCATGACAAATAGCATCACGATCGTACTGCCATGGTCTACCAAGTAACAAGTGGGTAGCGGTATGCACGGGAACAACATCACACCAAATATCATCAATGTAAGTCCCAAGTTTAAAAGTGATCAAGCATTATTTTACCACACAAACCTCTGAACCTTCGTTAAGCCATTGAAGATGATATGGTGTAAGGTGTTTGCTACATGGCAAAGTAAGAGAATCCACTAGGTAAACTGCTTACAACATTAGTACAACTTCCACTATCAATGATAAATGAGCAAAGTTTACCTTTTATCAAACACCTCGAATGGAATATATTACTCCGTTGAAGATCATGATCATCCTTCAATTGGATGTTGAGGGTGTGCCTCATAATCTAGACAACGGGGATGAGTTAGTGGTTCCACCAACTCTTTTTCACCATAAAATTTACCACAATCATTGACATCATCAATTAATTTGGGCATATCTGGATCTGTTTTATCAGAATCAGAAGTATAATCACTATCTTCTTTGATCAACAAAAGTCATGGCTATAGTGTAATACCCATTACTCGTATTCAACACCGGAACAGGGCTCGAGGCATTACTGGACTTATAACACAAGTAATCACACAATTTTGAGTCATAAAATTTAAGTCCAAATTAAAACCATCCATATTCAATCATAAAGTCCCTTATACGAGCCTACGAGGCCCAAAACATGCTTTGGAGGTAGTTCGGGACTATATCGAGAACTTTAGAAATTTTTACAAAACTGAGAAAATTTTTGCTAGATGTAGGGTTCACACACTCGTGTGGTCCAAGAGACAAGACTGTGTGACCCTTAGACACGCCCGTGCTACAGGCCGTGTTCAAATTAGGGTGCTCTCTGACTTATTCCACATGGCCGTGCCACAGGCCTGTGTGCTAGGCCGTGTAGCACACACGATTAAGACATACGCCCGTTTCTCTGCCCGTGTGCTCAATTCTGGACATTTGTTTTTTCAAAATTAAGGTGTAGGGGACACACGGTCGGATCACATACCCGTGGGGCAGACCGTGTGTTAAACACAGCCTATACGGCCTAGACACACGCCGATGTGTCTACTTGTGTGGACAAAAATAAGGCTATTTACCAAGGCATTTTGCTACCCTTACTTGCACACATCTTGTAATAGCCCGATTTTGGGGCTAGTCGGAACAGTGGTTTCAGGACCACTAATCCGAGGTTGAAGAAAAATATTTTAATATTATTTTATGTGTTATAGCATGATTATAAGGATGCATGAAAATTTTGGTGCTTTAATTTTAACAATTATATGCTTAATTGTGAAAAAGGACTAAATCGCATAAAGTGTGAAAGTTCTATTTTACAAGCTAGAGGTGTCTAATAGCCTTAGAATATTAAATTGGAGGTTCTTAAAGAGCAATTAGACCCATAGAGAATGGGTGGTTGGCCATAGAGGACAAAATGAGGTCAAAATTGGTCAAGTAGGTGGGTTAGGTGGATTAAATTGAAAGAAATGAATAAAATAAGATAAAGGAAGAAGATATCATCTTTCACAATTCACCTTTCTTCTTCCACAAAAAATTTAAGAGAAAATATAGGCTTTTGGAGTTCAAACTTTTAGCCAAGCTATCCTCTTGCAAGTGATTTTAGAGGTCTTTCTTGATGATTTTTTAAATTTTGGAACCCTTAAAGCTTAAGCTAGCTAATGAGGGGACTATTTTACAAAAATGGTTAAAAGTTTAGGGACTTTCCATGAGAATGTTTATATTGTTTACTGAGTTTTTATGGAAGAAAATGAATGTTAAAGGGTTAAGGAATAACTTTCGTGAAAGGTATTACAATGAAAACACCTAAATGGGACTTATTTGTGAAGATTGTAATTGAGTAATAAATGCATGAAATGATGGGTTTTATGAATTGTTATAAGAGAAAAAATGTTCAGCTAGGTTTGTTTAATGAGAAAATGTGATGAAAAATAATTTACGAGCCTAGGGGCAAAATCATAATTTTGCCAAAGTATAAGGGCAAAATGGTCATTTTTGCCTAAGTAGAAATTTTGATGTATCATGAGTTATATAATGATTGAACGAGTAAATCTCATTATTACAGATCAAGAAGAGCGCGAAAACAACCTTGACCTAGGAAAAGGCAAGGTTACGGACTAAACCGTTGATTAACATATTTTGTACCGAGGTAAGTTTATGTGTAAATGATACATCTTCAATAAATATATTGTTATTTATTGATGCATTGTATGGATGAAACTAATTAATTGTGAGGTTGATTGAAAATGATAGACAATGAGTGATTCTTGTATGAACCTTGGAATAGATATGAAAGTACAAATAGTTATCCTTATTGATGGGCTGTGTGCAATACCACCTTATTATTTATTTACAATGGGATGTGTGTGATACCATCGTTTATATATTATCATTTGGTGGGCTATGTATGAAACCACTGTAATTATCCTTGTGGTAGGTTGTGTGCGATACCACCCTATTATTGATTAATGGTGGGCTGTGTGCAAAGCCACCTGGTACTTTGTATTATTTCGAAGGGTTCATCGAGAAACTTGTCTAAGTAAATACTTCATGTGACTTTATGGTGATGAGTGTAGGGTGTATGTGCAAGTAAATGTGAGCAATATATATGTTATATGGTTGGAATGTAGTAAGAGATGAAATAAGTAAGCATGATTATGAATCTGTGAATTGTTTTTACATAAAATGTAATGGTTTGATGGTTTAGCATATGGTATGATGCTTATTGTTTACATGTAAACTTACCAAGCTTAAAGCTTACTCCCTTTCTTCTCCCTTGTTCTATAGTGTCAAAGAGCCAGCTTGAGATACGAAGATAATCAGAAGATCACCCACACTATTAGCTCAACTTGGTATAGTTAGATTTAGCATTTTGAATATGGCATGTACAGGGTCTAGACTTAGTTCAATGTCATGTATTTTGGCCAAAGGTGTTAGCTCATTCAATGATAAACTCTTTTGTATAATGCCAAAGTTGATGGCTCACTATTGTTGTTCTATAAAAAGATGAGGTTATTCATGAGTGTGTATGATGTATGATTGGGTTATTTGGATAATGGTTGAATGTGATTTACATTGTATGAGTTAGGGTGATAAAAAGAGCTTGGCAAATAGCTTTGTTCTAGTCCACACGGGTAGGCACATGGGCGTCACACACGGCCAGCCTCATGGGTGTGTGGTTAGGTCGTGTGTCCCCTGCTTGTTAGTTTTACAAGCCAGTATGCTCAGTAGTAAACGACGGGTAGAGACACAGCCATGTGTCTCAGCTGTGTGGATGGCATAGCCATGGACATGGGCTTGTGCCCAGGCCGTACGAAGTCTGCACCTGAATTTGTAATTTAATTCACCACACGGTCGAAGGACATGGGCGTGTGACTGGCCGTATGATGCAAGTTAGTGTCGACCACGGGCTAGACACACGGGCGTATGATAGGCCATGTGATGCAAGTCAGTGTCGACCACGGGTGTGTCACACGGGCGTGCAACCCTGTTTTAAGTAGAAATTTTCTAAGTGTGCAAAAGTTTTCGATTTAGTCTCGAACCATTTTGTCTGTAAGTTTTGGGCCTAGTAGGCCCATAATAGGGACATTATGAGTATGAATGAAAAGTTTCAAGTTGATACGAAATTTTATGGTCCGATGTGGCATGTTTAAGAAAGTTAAATCTGGTAATGCCTCGTATCTAGTTTCGACTTTGAACATGGGTAATGGGTGTTACATTTAATGGTATCAGAGCTATAGTTTAGTCAGTTCTCAGACTACCATAGCGTGTGTAAGAGTCTAGTTATACATGCCATAAACTTATATTGATACTGTGGTGACTTCTAACAATATTAAATTTGTGTTTTCATATAGCAATGGATCTCGACCGAGCTGCTGCTGATGATGTTGCTAGTAACGAATCGGCTCCCGCACAAGGGACCACGCCTGTAGAAAATAGACCCAAGACTTTGGGTCAAGGAGAAGGGGCTCGGGAAGCCTTTCTCAAATAATGAGAAATTGGTACACGGGGTATGTACGAGCGAACCCTAATGCTCAACCTCCTCTACCTATCCTAGACCTCAGCTAGTTCTCATGGCTCCTCAAGGTACAGACTTGGTAAGAGTGACTAAACCTCCAGTCAATAAGATTCGAAAACAATGGGCCGGGGAATTTAAAGCCAATATAGATGATGACCATGAGAGGGCAGAGTTCTGGCTTGAGAACTCAATGCGGTTATTCGATGAACTCTCTTGCACACCTGAGGAGAGCTTGAAATGTGATGTTTCATTGCTGAAGGACTCGGCATATCGTTGGTGGAAAATGTTGACATCGGTAGTACCAAGGGAGAGAGTGACATGGGACTTCTTCTTGGAAAAGTTCTAAAAGAAGTACATAAGTCAGAGATTTGTAGATCACAAATGGAAGGAGTTCATTGAATTGAAACAAGGTAAAATGATTGTGGCAGAGTATGAGCGCGAGTTTGTTAGGCTCAGCAAGTATGCGCAAGAGTGTGTGTCTACGGAAGCTATCTTGTGCAAGATATTTAAAGATGGGTTAAACGAGGATATTAGGTTGCTAGTTGGAATTTTAGAATTGAAATAATTTGTGGTGTTGGTTGATAGGGCATGCAAGGCCGAGGAGTTGAATAGGGAAAAGAGAAAAGCTATGATTGAGGTCCGATATGCAAGGAAGAAGCCAGTGAGTAAATCATTCCAAACTCAATCTAAGAGGTCCAAGAAAACGAATCCTCGGACGACTGCTTCTGTTGGGTATTCACATCGAGATCGAGGTAATACATATTCGAGATCGAGAGTTCAGGCCACCTCGATGGCAAGCGTGGGCAATCCAAAGTCAAATAAATAGGAGTGTCCAATTTGTGGTGGGCAGCATACTGGAGAGTGTTGGGGAAAAAACAGCAATTGCTACAAGTGTGGTTCACCCGACCATTTTATTCGGAACTATCCAAAGAGGGATGAGAATGATAGAAAATAAGAAGTAAGATCAAGCAATGTATCATCGAGGGGTAGACCACAAAAGAACCTAGGAGGTGGGACAAGTAGTAGAGGTGTGCCTAGAGACTCTGTTGTGAGATTGGAGGGTCGAGCACCTGCAAGGACGTATGCCATTCGTGCTCACGCAGAGGCATCATCTCTAGATGTGATAATGGGTACTTTTTCTCTCTATGATATCTCTGTTGTTGCTTTGATTGATCCGGGGTTTACCCATTCTTATATTTGCATAAAATTGGCATCTAGTATGAGTATGATTGTTGAGTTTACGAAATTTGTAGTAAAAGTGTCAAACTTGTTAGGCAAACATGTGCTAGTTAACAAGATGTGTAGGAATTGTCCTTTGACAATTAGAGGTAATTATTTTCTAGCAAATCTCACGATGTTGCCTTTTGGTGAATTTGATCTGATTCTTGGTATGGATTGGTTGACTGCACATAATGGTTTAGTAAATGGTGGTAAGTTTATTGAATTGAGATGTGTAAATGGAGATGTCATTTAGGTTGAATCAGGTAAAACAGATAGTTTGTCTGTAGTGATTTCATCTATGGTAGCTGAGAAATACATAAGAAAAGGGTGTGAGTCCTATCTCGCCTTTGTGCTGAATACTCAAGAGTTAGAGGTAAGGATTGAATAAGTGCTAGTAGTATGCGAAATCCAGACGTGTTCCCTGAAGAGTTACCTGGATTGCCTCCAGTTTGAGAGGTTGAGTTTGGAATTGAGATAGCTCCAGGTACAGCACCTATTTCGGTGGCCCCGTATAGGATGAAACTGTTAGAGTTAAAAGAATTGAAGGTTCAGTTGCAAGAGTTAATGGATAAGGGTTTTACAAGATCAAGCTATTGACCTTAGGGTGCACCGGTACTTCTTGTAAAGAAGAAAGATGGGTCGATAAGATTGTGTATAGACTACAAACAACTTAATAAGGTGACAGTGAAGAATAAGTATTCTTTTCCAAGGATCGATGATTTGTTCGACCAACTAAAGTGAGCTACGATGTTTTCTAAGATAGACTTAAGGTCTGGCTATTACCAATTAAGGGTTAAGGAGCAAGATGTGTCGAAAACTGCATTTCGAACGAGGTATGGCCATTATGAGTTTCTTGTCATGCCATTTGGCTTAACGAATGCTCCTGCGATCTTTATGTATTTAATGAACCGTATCTCCCAACCTTATTTGGATAAGTTTGTAGTTATTTTTATCGATGACATATTGATTTATTCTCGGGATTAGAGTGAACATGCAGAGCACCTGAGAACTATTTTGCAGACTCTGAGAGACAAGCAGTTGTATGCTAAATTTAGCAAGAGTGAGTTTTGGCTCCGAGAGGTCAGATTTTTAGGACGCATTGTGTCAGGTGATGGCATTAGAGTTGATCCAAGTAAGATCTCAGCTATTGTGGAGTGGAAACCGCCGAGGAATGTTTCAGAGATTAGAATCTTTTTGGGTTTAGCGGGGTACTACAGATGGTTCGTAAAAGGGTTTTTCATTATTGCTGCCCCGATGACAAAACTGTTGTATAAAGATGTTAAGTTTGAATGGACTGAGAAATGCCAATAGAGTTTCCAGAGATTGAAAGCATTGTTGACTGAGGCACCAATTTTAGTACAACCTGAGTTGGGAAAGGAGTTTGTGGTCTATAGTGATGCGTCATTAAATGGTCTTGGTTGTGTGTTGATGCAAGAGGGTAAAGTAGTAGCTTATGCCTCGAGGCAGCTAAAACCGCATGAGAAGAATTATTCGCCTCATGATTTGGAGTTGGCTGCGATTGCTTTCGCTTTGAAGATTTGGCATCAATATTTGTATGGTGAAAAGTGTTGAATCTTCACCGATCATAAAAGTTTGAAGTATTTGATGAACCAAAAGGATTTGAATTTGCAACAATGGTGGTGACTCGAATTACTGAAGGATTGTGAGTTAGTAATTGATTACCACCTGGGGAAAGTGAATGTGGTTGCAGATGCCTTGAGCAGAAAATCCATGTATGCTTTGAGAGCTATGAATATGAGTTTAGCATTGTCTGATGATGGTGCTGTATTAGGTGAGTTGAGGGCTAGGCCATTATTTCTTCAGCAGATATGTAAAGATCAAAAGAATGATAGTGAGATGCAAGTCAAGAGAACTCAGTGTGAATCGGGAAATGACTCTAATTTTTGGGTAGGTTCCGATGATTGCTTGATGTTTCATTAAAGAGTGTGTGTACCAAAGGATGATGAGTTAATCCAGAAAATCCTACATAGAGCACATAATGGTTGCTTGTCAGTACATCCGGACAGCACGAAAATGTATAATGACTTGAAGAAGTTGTATTGGTTACCGGGTATGAAAAGAGACATCTCCGAGGTTGTTACAAAGTGTTTGATCTGTCAACAACTGAAAGCCGAGCATCAAGTACCTTCGAGATTACTTCAACCAGAGATGGTTCCCGAGTGGAAATGGGATCGAATCACAATGGATTTCATAATGGGATTACCTATGAATCCAAAAACGAAAGATGTTGTATAGGTTATTGTGGATAGATTAACGAAAGTGGCTCACTTTATACTGGTGCGTGTAGATTTCTCACTTGATAAGTTAGCCAAACTGTATATTACTGAAGTGGTAAGATTACAAGGGGTGCCTATACCTATTATCTCGGATAGAGATCCAAGATTTACTTCGAGGTTTTGGAAGAAGTTGCAGGAAGCCTTGGGTACAAAATTGAATTTTAGTACCACGTTTCATCCGCAAACTGATGGCCAATCCAAAAGAGTGATTCAAGTTCTCAAGGATATGCTCCGATGCTGTGTTTTAGAGTTTGAAGGTAGTTGGGAAAAATATCTACCTTTGGTTGAGTTTGCCTACAACAAAAGTTCTTAGTCGAGTATACAGATGGCACCATACGAAGCATTATATGGTCGCAAGTGTCGTACTCCTTTGTATTGGACCGAGCTTAGTGAGAAGCAAATTCACGGGGTTGATCTAGTTAAGAAAACCGAAGAGAAAGTAAAAGTGATCTGTGATAGTCTGAAAGCTATTTCAGATTGACAAAAGTCATACACGGATTTAAAAAGGAAAAAAATCGAGTTTCAGGTAGGCGATAAAGTATTCCTGAATGTATCCCCGTGGAAGAAAATATTGAGATTTGGTCGAAAGGGCAAATTGAGTCCACGATTCATAGGGCCATATGAGGTTACCAGTAGCTTACCGGTTGGCTTTGACAGAAGAGTTAGAGAGAATACACAACGTGTTCCATGTGTCGATGTTGCGACGGTATCGTTTCGATCCTTCGCATGTGATCCCTCTGATCGAAATAGAGATAAGACCGGACATGACTTATGAAGAGGAACCAATTAAGATTTTGGCTCAAGAGGTTAAACAGTTGAGAAATAAGACTATAGCCTTAGTGAAAGTGTTATGGAAAAAACACGGTGTAGAAGAGGCTACGTGGGAACCGGAAAAAGCCATGAAAGAACAGTACCTAAATCTTTTTACCGGTAAGATTTTCGAGGACAAAAATCTCTAAATGGGGAGAGTTGTAATAGCCCGATTTTGGGGCTAGTCGGAATAGTGGTTTCGGGACCACTAATTCGAGGTTGAAGAAAAAACATTTTAATATTATTTTATGTGTTATAGCATGATTATAAGGATGCATGAAAATTTTGGTGCTTTAATTTTAGCAATTGTATTCTTAATTGTGAAAAAGGACTAAATTGCATAAAGTACGAAAGTTCTATTTTACAAGCTAGAGGTGTTTAATAGCCTTAGGATATTAAATTGGGGGTCTTTAAAGAGCAATTAGACCATTAGAGAATGGGTGGCTGGCCATAGGGGACAAAATGAGGTCAAATTTGGTCAAGTAGGTGGGTTAGGTGGATTAAATTGAAGGAAATGAATAAAATAAGATAAAGGAAGAAGATATCATCTTTCACTATTCACCTTTCTTCTCTCACAAAAAATTTAAGAGAAAATAGAGGTTTTTGGAGTTCAAACTTTCAGCCAAGCTATCCTCTTGCAAGTAAGTAATTTTAGAGGTCTTTCTTGATGATTTTTTTTACTTTTGGAGCCCTTAAAGCTTAAGCTAGCTAATGAGGGGATTATTTTGCAAAATGGTTGAAAGTTTAGGGACTTTCCATGAGAATGTTTATGTTGTTTTCTGAGTTTTTATGGATGAAAACGAATGTTAGAGGGTGAAGGAATAAATTTTGTGAAAGGTGTTACCATGAAAACACCTAAATAGGACTTATTTGTAAAGGTTCTAATTGAGTAATAAATGCATGAAATGATGGGTTTTCTGAATTGTTATAAGAGAAATAAATGTTCAGCTAGGTTTTTTTAATGCGAAAATGTGATGAAAAATGATTTACGAGCCTAGGGGTAAAATCATAATTTTGCCAAAGTGTAAGGGCAAAATGGTCATTTTTGCCTAAGTAGAAATTTTGATGCATCATGAGTTATATAATGATTGAGTGAGTAAATTTCATTATTATAGATCAAGAAGAGCATGGAAACAACCTTGACCGAGGAAAAGGCAAGGTTATAGACTAAACCGTTGATTGACATATTTTGCACCGAGGTAAGTTTATGTGTAAACGATACATTTTCAATACATATGTTGTTGTCTATTGATGCATTGTATGGATGAAACTACTTATTGGTTAGGTTGATTAAAAATGATAGATAATGAGTAACTCCCGTATGAACCTCAGAATAGAGATGTAAGTACGAATAATTATCCTTGTTGGTGGGCTATGTGCGATACCACCATATTATTTATTTACGATGGGCTGTGTGCGATACCATCGTTTATATATTATCATTTGGTGGGCTATGTGCGAAACCACCGTAATTATCCTTGTGGTAGGCTGTGTAACACCCCTAACCCGAGATCGCCGCCAAAATAAGGTTAAAAGGCATTACCGAACAAACATAATAATTCACATCCATTCCACGACACAAAGTCTATCATCAATCATATATACTCAAATACGAGCATACAGTCCCTCATCAAGATCTACGAGGCCTTAAACATGTGTTAGAAAAGGATCGGGACTAAACCAAACACTAACGAAAGTTTTCAAATTTCAAATATTCTTCAATACTGTTGAGGTCACACGTCTGTGCAATCAGGCCATGTGCCTCACACGTTCACCAGACACACCCATGTGTCCAAGCCGTGCCAAAGCAGAGCATGTATTCTAACTACACGGCCACCAGGCACGCCCGTGCTGAGGCCATGTACTCTTAGGCAATATACTGACTTATCCACGTGGCTACTAGGAACGTCCGTGTACCGTGGCCATGCATACTTGAGCTAGCTACTGACTTTATCCCACGGCCACTAGGCACGCTCGTGTGCCATAACCATGTAAGCAAAACAGGCTATTTGGAAAGCCATTTTGCAACCCACCTAAGGGTTTAACAACCATCGATTCATGCTTTTAAATACACTCGAACATACCATTTCATGCACTCATTACCCATCAACATTACCATCTACTTCCATACCTAATATCATCACCTTAAGTTCATTCAAAGTAACAATGGTATATCTCAAAACATCTATATATCAAGCATTAGGTAATTCATGCCATAATCCAATTCCAAACCACATCTTTCACCAACCACAAACTCATGAAATATACCACATTCATAGTTCATTCATAAATTGTACATCATTCAACTTCCAAGCCAACTCACATGGCAAGGATTAAACATTTTAAGACATATCTTAACTTCTAGCCTATACATGCCATATTTCAACTATATACATCTTTCCAAAAGTACCAAAATAGATTGCCGATAGTGTGATAGAAAATGCTGACGATCCTCGAATCCGAGCTAGCTTTACTACACTGCAAAGCAGAGAAACAAATCACACAGCAAGCTTTCCAAAGCTTAGTAAGTTCGTAACAAAATACATTAACCAATACAAATCATCACAGATTATTTCACAATCTCATATCTCATATCATCCAAATCTAATATGCCCAATTAACCTTCCATAATTCATCCATAGGTTCATCAACCACATAGGTTCCGAACGTACCTTAGCCAACACTTAGTTGTCGATTACATTTGTTACTCAATACTCACTATTTCATTTCAAACAAATTTCATCCCTTCTTCTATTCAATCGCACACTTAGTGCCCCAAATAGTTAGTCAAAGCCTAATTAGCATCGTACACATAATGCATCTATATCAAACCGATCTTAATAGTGCCAACCTTAGAGCAGAAGCTTATATTATTTCGCACACACAATGCTAATCATCTTAGTCACATTTCCGAATACGCACACTTAGTGCTACATAAATCAAGCCCTCACATAGCATTCACATTTCAATATTATCATACCGTTTATTTCACAACATTAAACATAGCTAAATACACGTATTATGTCTGAACTTACCTCGACGTCGAACTATCGAAATAGTCGATTAATCGAGCACTTTATCTTTGCCTCGATCTCAATCTGAATCTCTCCTTTCTTGGTCTATACACATTCAAATTTAATCCATTCAATCACCAATTCATTCAATTTAATCCACACACTTATTTAGGGCATTTTATAAAATAGCCCTTACATTTTCACATTTCAACACTTTAGTCCCTATTTTACAAAATCATCAAATTCACATAATTTCTTTTCACAAAAGCCTAACGAATTTTCCTTGTGTTCATACAAACCCACACATTTCATTTATTTCAAATTTTAGTCCCTCTATTTACACTTTTCATAATTTAGCCCAAATTAACTAAATTCACCAAAATTTAAGAACAACACATGTTCATCTAACACATATCTTTCTTTTAACACCTATACTCATCACAAAGCTCACCATTTCATCAATGGCACATCTCATAAACATCATCAATTCTTCAAATTACAACATGGGCTTGATAGTAGACTAAGCAACAATCTCAAAAACATAAAAATTATTAAAAACCAAATTCAGAACATACCTTAATTTGGATCAAATGCTAGCCAAACCTAGCTTATTCTTTCTTATTTTTTCTTTGCTAATTTTTGGCATAAAAGATTATAACTATGCTTTTCTTTCATGTTATTTTATCATATTAACATATTAATTCACCTTTTACTAAATTACCCTTAACTAATAACAAATAAAACTTGTTCATTTTAATGGCACACCCGTCCATTACTCATCCACTAACTTATAAATAGTTTAATTGCTACATAAGGCCTCCTCAATATAAAGACAACTACAATTAAACACTTAACAATCAGTACACAGCATTTTACCCTTTATGCGATTAAATCCTTTCTCTCAATTTGACACACAGTCGATAAAATTACCACACAGAATTTTCACATAGGCTATATCAGCCATAATCAACACCAAAAATAACATTAAAATATTATTTTGACCTCAGATTTGTGGTCTTGAAACCACTATTCTGACTAGGGTCTAAATCGGGCTATTACAACTCTCCCCCCTTAGGGATTTTCGTCCTCGAAAATATTACTAGTGAATAGGTATGGATATTGTTCTCATAATATTCTCAGGCTCCCACGTAGCCTCTTAAACTCCATGCTTGTGCCACAACACTTTCACTAAGGAAATTCTTTTGTTTCTCAACTCTTTGGTCTCTCGTGACAAAATTCGAATCAGTTCTTCATTATATGACAAGTCTGGCTGAATTTAAACTTCATTAGGAGTAATCACATTAGACGAATCAGATTTGTACCATCGAAGCATTGATACATGAAATACATTATGAATCTTTTCTAACTCAGGTGGCAACATCAATTTATAAGCAACCGGTCCTATTCGTTTAATGACTTCATACGGCCCGATGAACCTCAGACTCAGCTTGCCTTTTTGGCCGAATCGAAGTATTTTCTTCCACGGAGACACTTTCAAAAACACTTTGTCGCCAACTTCAAATTCAATATCTTTTCGTTTCAAATCTGCATAAGACTTTTGTCAATCTGAGGCCGCTTTCAAGCTACCACAAATGATTTTCACTTTCTGCTCAGTCTCTTTTATAAGATCAACCCGTGAATCTTATTCTCACTCAGCTCAGTCCAATACTATGGAGTTCGACATTTTTGATCGTAAAGAGCCTCATATGGTGCCATTTTGATGCTAGATTGAAAACTGTTATTATATGCGAATTCAATCAACGGCAGATGTTTTTCCCACGTACTCTCAAACTCAAGTATACAGCATCTCAACATATCTTTGAGAATCTAAATGATCCGCTCGGATTGTCCATCTGTTTGCGGGTGAAATGCAGTACTGAAATGCAATTTTGTGCCTAAAGCATCTTACAATTTCTTCCAAAATCGCGAGGTAAATCTCGGATCTCTATCAGATACCATAGATAGTGGCACCCCATGCAATCTCACAATCTCAGCAATATATAGTTTAGCCAATCTATCGAATGAATAATTTGTTCTCATCGGAATGAAATGAGTTGATGTCATCAATTTTTCAACTATTACCCAGATCACATCTTTCTTTCCCGGAGATAAAGGCAACCCCGACACAAAGTCCATCGTAATTCTTTCCCATTTCAACTAAGGAATCATAATCGGCTGTAACAAACCAGACAGAACCTGATGTTCAGCTTTAACTTGTTGACATATTAAACATTTTGACACAAAGCCCGAAATGTCCCGTTTCATACCATGCAACCAATAAAACAGTTTTAAATCATTATACATTTTTGTACTCCCCAGGTGAACAGTCAATCGACTATTGTGAGCTTCATTCAAAACTATCTAAATTAACTTTGAATTCTTAGAACACAAATCTGATCTCTAAATCTCAGACAATCATCACTATCAACTCAAAATTCTGAATCAACATTCAATTCACACTGAGTTCGTTTAGCTATCATTTCAACAACACTTTTTTGAGCATCACAAATTTGACATATAAAGATTGGCTTTACTTTCAACTTGGCCAAAACTGCACTATCATCACACAGATCTGAGCATTCATTGTTCTCAATGCACATATAGACTTTTGGCTTAAAGCATCAGCCAGAACATTAGCTTTACCCGGATGATAATTGATTACCAGTTCATAGTCTTTCAACAATCCTAACCATCTTCTCTATCTCAAATTCAATTCTTTTAGAGTCATCAAGTACTTCAAACTCTTATTATCAGTATGAACATGACATTTCTCACGAAATAAGTAGTGACACCAAATCTTTAACGCAAACACAATTGAGGCTAATTCAAGGTCTTGCGTAGGATAGTTCTTTTCATGCAGTTTTAACTGCCTCGAAGCATAAGAAATAACTTTGCCTTCTTGCATCAGCACACAGCCCAAACCATTCAACGATGCATCACTATAAACTATGAATTCTTTACCTGATTTAGGCTAAACTAACATTGGTGCCTCTATTAACAACGCTTTCAATTGATCGAAACTCTGCTGCCACTTTTCTGACCATTAAAATTTAACATCTTTCTGTAGCAACTTCGTCAACGGAGTCGCAATCATTGAGAAGCCTTTCACAAACCATCTATAATATCCCACTAGTCCTAGAAAACTACGGACTTTAGACACATTTCTCGGAGGCTTCCATTCTAAAATAGCAGATATTTTACTCGAATCAACTCAAATCCCCGCAGTTGACACAATACGCCCTAGAAATCCAAGTCATGCAACCAAAACTCACATTTGCTAAACTTAGCATATAATTGTTTCTCACGTAGAGTCTGTAGCACAATTTTCAAATGTTTGGCATGCTGCGTCTCATCACATGAGTAGATCAAAATATCATCAATGAACACCACAACGAAATGATCCAAATACGGTCTGAATATCTGATTCATCAAATCCATAAACACTGCAGGAGCATTTGTTAGTCCGAAAGGCATCACTAAGAATTCATAATGTCCGTACCTTATTCTGAAAGTAGTCTTTGGCACATCTAACTCTTTGATTCTGAACTGATAGTAGCCCGATCTCAAATCTATTTTTGAGAACACTGTAGCTCCTTTCAGCTGATCAAACAAATCATCAATACAAGGCAACGGATATTTATTCTTTATCGTCACTTTATTCAATTATTGGTAATCAATACACATTCTTATAGTGCCGTCTTTCTTTTTCACAAATAACACAGGAGCACCCCAGGGCGAAAAACTCGGTCGTGCAAATCCTTTATCAGTCAATTCTTGCAACTGAGACTTTAACTCTTTTAATTTCGGTGGGGCCACTCTATACGGAGCTATCGAGTAGGAATAGTCCCTGGCACTAATTCAATACTTCAACTTCCCGATTCGAAGGTGATCTTGGTAGTTCTGCAGGAAACACATTTGGAAACTCACAAACCATAGGCACAGATTCAACTTTCTTTTCTGACACTTTTGTATCAATCACATATGCCAAATAAGCTTTGCAACCCTTTCTCACATAGTTCAAACCTTTCATCGCAGATACAACAGCTCGTAACCCTTTCAAATCACTGGATTCAATTCGAACTATCTCACCGTTCTGACTTCTCAATTCAATACTCTTCCTTTTACAATTCACGATGGCGTTATGCAGAGTGAGCTAATCCATACCCAAAATTATATCGAACTCATCGAATGGTAGCAACATCAAATTAGTCAAAAAACAAACATCACGAAACATCAATGGACAATTCTTATACACCTTATCCACTAAAACACACTTACCTAAAGGGTTTGACACTTTAACCACAAATTTAGTAGACTCAACAGGTAGAGTCTTATTCACTACTAGATTCAAACACACATAGGGATGAGTTGAACCCAAATCTATTAATGCAATCAAGTCAGTATCGAATAAAGTAAAAGTACCAGTAATGACGTTTGGAGATGATGCTTCCTCTCGTGAACGTTAAGCTCGAGCAGGTGCTCGAGCCTCTGATCTTACAGTTGTATTAGTAGTCCCTCTTTGACTTCTACTCACATTCTCAAGATTTTTGGGTGGTCTACCCCTAGCTGTCACATTACTCGATCTCACATTCTTAACGTTTTCTTCCTCAGTCATCTTTGGGCAATCTCAAATGAAGTGATCTCATGATCCACATTTATAGCAAACTCTATTGTTGTACTTACCCCAGCATTCTCCCACATGTCGCCTTCCACACTGTCTACGCTCAGGTTTGTCAGGTCTACTTTCTGCTGGCGCAGTCTCTTGTGCCGGAGTCGGCACATTACTTGCAGCATCATCAACTGCAGTTCAGTCGAGATGCATTTACTATATAAAAATACAATTTAAATCTTCAGGAGCCGTCACACTATCATTATGTAAATACTCATACGTATGGCATGTATAGCTAGACTCATACTTACGCTACGTTAGTCTGAGAATCAACTAAACCATAGCTCTGATACCACTAAATGTAACACCTCTTACCCGTATCCGACACCAAAATTGGGTATGAGGCATTACCATACTTATACTTACTTAAACATACAACATCGGGCCATAAAATCTCATTTCAACTTAAAACTTCTCATTCGAAACCATAACGTCCCTCTTATAGGTCTATAAGACCTTAAACTTACATACGGAATGGTTCGAGACTAAACCGAAAAGTTTTGAACACTTAGAAACTTTTTACACAAAACAGGGCCACACGCCCGTGTGAAGAGGAACACTCATGTGTGGGCAGGTCGTGTGGTCACACATGCCCATGTTCCTAGCCTGTGTGGATTTTATTTTTTATTTTGAACCTACAGGGGTTTTCACATGGCAGGACACACACCCGTGTCCATGACCTGTGTCTCTCACACGGCCTAGACACGCCCGTGTCTTAGCCCATGTGTAAAAACTTGACATTCTATTTCTAACGTCATCATCTCAATAAGGTCACATGGCCAAGGCACAAGCCCGTGTCCTTAGACTGTGTGCCGAATTAAATTCCTAATTTTAGGTGTAGACTTCACATGTCCTGGTCACACGCCCATGCTCTATGGTTGTTTCTTCCACACGGTTGAGGCACACGGTCGTGTCTCAGCCCGTGTGTTTACTACTGGGCATTCTGACTTGCCAACCTAGCATGTAGGGGGAGACACGACCTAGCAACATGCCCATGGGGCTGACCGTATGTCACACATGGCCTAGACACATGCCTGTGTGTCTACCTGTGTGGACAATTATAAGGCTAGCTACCAAGCCATTTGCCACTCCAAAATACAACCACACTTATACGATTTCATTTTAACACACTACATAATCATAAGGCACTTCTAATGCCGAAAATCAAGACATCCATACATAGCTTTACACTACATTCATCATGTATATTCTTTACTCAATTATCAACCAAACACACAAACATGCACTTCATAAACTTCTTCACCATTGAATATATAACACTTATCAAGTATTGGCTAACTTCCAATAGCCATTTACAAAATGAATGGAATGACATGAATAGCCACACATTGGCTAACCAATATGACATATCACAAAAATAACCAAATTCCTATACATGCCATACTCAAAATTTATCAAACTTTGCTATACCAAAGAGAAGTCGATAGTGTGATTCCGAACTCCAACGTCCTATGATCCCCGAGTTAGCTTGGAGATACTACAAGGAAAAGGGAAATGAGATGGGTAAGCATGAAGCTTAGTAAGTTTGCATGAAATAGATAGCAACATAAAGGTTCATGATAACATCCATTCATCACATTAGATAATACATAAGTTCTCAAGCTCATCAGCATAACTTACTCATGTTTACTCTTACCAAATCACATATCACATTTTGCATTTATTACTCATAAGTTACTCATGGGTACCTGTATCACTTCATCACATTACTTTAGTACTTTTACTCTCTTCAACATAGAATCAGCTCATTGGCATCTTAAACGTAAACTTAGCTCTTTACCCGTTGAACTAATTGGAATATCGAAGGATACTCAATCTCATCATACATGTAACACGATGCCAATGCCATATCCCATATATGGTCTTACATGGAATAACATCTCGATGCCGATACTATATCCCAGATTTGGTCTTACACGGGATCTCATGTCTCGATGTCAATGCCATATCCCAGATATGATCTTATACTAGATCATATATCGATGTCGATGCCATGTTCCAGACATGGTCTTACACGAGATCTCCTTTCGATGCCGATGCCATGTCCCAAACATCATCTTACACGGGACCTTCTTTATCTCATGTTGTGATAATGGTATCCTTACTATTCCTAATGTTCAACCGGGGCTTCAACTCAGCATAATAGCATTTTTCTTTCATCGAGGCATCATAAATAAATTTCATAGAAATACTAAACATTTCTCATGATATCAAACAATTAAGAATATAATAGCATTATGTAGCTTTAATTTCACACAAACTTACCTCGATACTAAAATATGCCAATTTATAAATCTAGTCTGAAACCTTGCCTTTTCCTCAGTCAAGGTTAATTCCATGTTCTTCTTGATCTATAATAAAAAATTCACTCATTTTAATTACCACATTAATCAAGACATTTCAAAAAAAATCATACTTCGGCAAAATTACCATTTTGCCCTAATCTTTTACAAAATTATGATTTTACCCCTAGGCTCGTAAATCGATTCTAATTAAATTTTTTCCTTTAACAAGCCTAGCTGAACATTTATTACTCTTATAGAAACTCCCAATACTCATTATTTCACACATTTACCACCTATCTTACAACCTTTACAAAAATGTCCTTTTTGGTGTTTTCATAGAGACCCATTTCACAAAAGTTGTTTATTTAAAAACTAAGATTCATTTTATTCCATAAAATTTTAGAAATCAACATGAATACTCACATGGAAAAACCCTAGACTCTTAACCATTTTGCAAAAATAGTCCCCTCATAAGCTAGATCATGCTACAAGAGTCCCAAAAGTACAAAAATTATCAAGAAAGACCACCAAAATCACTTACTTTCAAGGGTGAAAAGTTACTAAAATTTTTAGGCTCCCAAAACCGCTCCTTGGCTAATATTTTCGGTGGAAGAAGATGAATGAATAGGGTGATATTATCTTTTTCTTTATTTTATTTTATTTCATCAATTTAATCCACCTAATCCAACAACTTTGACCAATTTTGACATTATTTGTCCCCTATGGCCGGCCAGCCTTATTTCTAAGGGTTTAATTGCACATTAAGGACCTCCAGTTTAATATTCTAGAGCTATTAGATACCTTTTTCTTGTAGAACAGCACTTTCGTACTTTATGTGATTTAGTCCTTTTTCGCAATTAAGCATGCAATCGCTAAAATTAATGCACCAAAATTTTCATACACTCATATAATCATGCTATATCACATACACATTTATAGAAATAATTTTCTTTGACCTCAGATTAGTGGTTTCGAAACCACTATTCTGACTAGCCCCTAAATCGAGCTGTTACAAATAATGCAATGTTATAATTGTATTTTAAATGTTTTATTCATATATGAATTGTATAAATGACAATGTGGATACAATCGACGATGATATGAGAAATGAGAAAATCTCATTTGAACCTTAGGAATAGATAGGATACAAATGTCATGACATTAGGGTTACTGAGATTGTGTAAGACCATATCTGGGATATGGCATCGGTATGAGATTTCATGTAAGACCATATCTGGGATATAGCATCAAAATGAGATTTCGTGCAAGACCATAGCTGGGCTATTGGCATCGATATGAGATTTCCATGTAAGACCATGTTTGGGATATGGCGTTGGTATGGTACATTGTGTATGGGATTCCCTAGTATCCTTTAGTATTCCAAGTGGTTCAACAGGTAATTCAAATATTATGCCAAAGATGAGAAAGAGTATGATATGTTACAAGTTGGTACAAGTATGTACGAAAAATTCATATTAATGAGCTCAGTATAAATGAACTTTTGGTAAGATTGAAAATGAGTAAGTTATGCCTATGAAACTATGATGACATTTATGTAAATTATGTTATGATAATTGTATGATATTCATGATTATGTTGCTATTTATTTGCATGTGAACTTACTAAGCTATATAGCTTACTCCCCTTCCTTTCCCATGCCTCATAGTGTCACCAAACTAGCTCGGGTTAGAGATTGTTGGAGATGCTATCACACTATCAAGCTATCATGTTGGGTAAATGAATGCAAACCTTTGAGTCTATGGCATGTATAGGAACTTAGTCATTTTGTGTATGTGTCATTATGATGTGGCCAAATGTATTGACTTGTAATGAATAAGGATTTGATTTGGTATGTAGCCATATAAATTGGCTTATATTGGCTAATGGGTTGCAAGCATATTAATTACTCATATGCCTATGCCAATGTCATTGTGTAATGTGGTTTATAATGGTATGTTAATGAAATTAGACTATATGATACATGTGGAAAGTTGTTATGTTGAATGTGATTGGGTATGTGTGGACTTCATAAAGTATGATGTTATAAGCATGTATATGAAGGTAAGGAAATGGTATGTTTAAGTCTTTATTGTTGATGTATAGGTTAAATTGGCCAATGAATGGCATGTAAATATTTGATAATTACTAGCTATTGGAATGGCTAGTTATGGATATGCTTTGGTGTTATGTATGTCTAAATGAAAGTTAATACAAAGAAATCATGAAATAGTAAAATTGCTGTGAAAGCCCATTTTTGCCCGAGCCCAATGTTAACCAAACAGAAACCAAAAACACAAAAATAAATAAAACTAAAAATAGTCCATCAGTCCAAAATAAAAAAAATTACAAGCCACTACCCGACAAGCCCAAACTATTTGCAGATAGCCCAATTTACGAAGTAGGCCCGAATGGCCCAGATCATATTGAAGCTTAGGAAACCCTAGGGTTTCCCCTGTGCGCCGCAGCCATCCCCCACGTGCAACTCTTGCATTCATGCGTGCCTTCACGCGCACGACCGTTCGTGTCCCCGCTTCACCCACGCGCAAGCCTGCACCACCATGCCATTCGTACTGCCTCCAGCGTAGTAGTGTCGTACAACCCCTCCATATCTCGACCATGTCTGTACAGCAAATGAATACAGCAGAGCAAAAACAACAACAATTGACAGCAAAAAAAAAGAGAATATTGTATTTTATTTTTATTTTTCTTTTATGTTATACATAAAACGAAGCAAAACTTGTAAAAGGTACACAATTTTTCGAATACGCACACTAAATACAGCAACAGAGAAACCAGCAATAGATTCAAAAGAAAAGGTTTCTTTTGGCATATTTCCTTCATTGTTCTTTTTCTGAATCTTTTTGAGCATTTTTTCTTTTTCTTTTCTTTTCTATATACGCTAATATAGAATAAAAAGAGAGGCTTACTTTTGAAGATGAAACTGACGGTCTACCTTCTGCGTTGAAATCGAAGTTAAGGTGGTCGCCGAGGTTAGGATCTGGTCTGTTTTAGAAGAGGTCGATCGATCGGACATGAGTCGGTCACTGATCGCCGATTTCTATGGCGTTGAAGTGGCCAGACTTCTCTTTTCTTTGCGGCGGAGAACTAAAACAAAAAAGGGCCTTAGGGTTTTGTTTTTTTTTTTTTAAAAAAAGGAAAGGCAAATGAAACCTTAATCTATTTTAATCAGTTTTTTTAACCTATTAGTGAAACGGCGCCGTATAAGATGAGCTCCAAATCAACCCGACCCTATGCTCCGAAGATCCGCGTGCTTTTGGCAACGATGGAATATTTGTGCACCTGGTCCTTTGCATTTCGCATTGCCATTCAATTCGATTAATTATGTTCTCTTTATTTTCTTAATTAATCTCTTTAATTTGTGCACTGTTTCGATTTGGTCCTTTCCATACACTGCGTTTTGCGATGAGGGTTATTTTTTGGTTTAGTCCCTAATCATTTGGGGCGCATTTATATTGATCCCTGATCTTGTTTAAATGGTTTTATTTATTTATAAATTAGCCTTGTAATTTCATTTCTTCCTCAATTAAGTATTTTTTAATCTTTATTTAAATTATTGTACTTTTTCTGTATTAAATTTATTATTCAAGTTATTTTAATACAATTATTTTGAAATTTATTCTACCATATTTTAATTTGTTATTTTCATTAGCTATATGTATATTTAGTTTCTTTTAAAATTACTTATATATATATATATATATATATATATATCTATTTTAATATTTAGTATATACAATTTATCACTTTAAAAGATTACATTTTATGGTATATTTTAATCTATTTCGATATTTTATATATTATTACGTATACATGTTGTATATACATTCAAATTCATATATTATGTTTCTTTAAAATTCATTTTGTTCACCATTGATTTTATGTTTGATAATTATCGCCATTATGTGTTTTAATTCCCATTTTATATTTACTTGCTATTTGTGATTCAATAGTTTGTATTTCACTTGTAAATATTTGTTTGTTGCTATTATGTGTTTTAAATTCTCGTTTTATATTTGTGATTCAATAGCATTGTATTTTGCTTGTGAGTAATTGCTCCATATTGTATGTTATAAGGCCATAGCATTCACTTAAAAATATCATGTTTCAACACTATTCGAACTTTAAAATCATTTTTATATAAAGCTTTAAATCACAAGGAAATGCTCGTGTTTAGGGGTTTCGAGAAAATCGTGCTCTAACTTATTGAGTTCGGTTCTCTTCGTTTAAAACCTTATAACCGAGTATCCTTTCTCTCTTAAATCAAATGCACGATTTTAAATAAAAAACTTATTCTCAGGAGGTTGAGATATTGCGCCCTAACTTACTGAATGTGATATTTCGTCATCTCGAGATAAGAATTTCAAAAGAACAAAGGCAATATTCCGTATTTGGGAATTTTTGAGAAATGGTGCCCTAACTTACTGGGTTGCAATTTTTCATTTGACCCAAATAATTGAATATCCTTTTTATTTTTAAATGTACGAGTATTGAATGTCGAAGGATAAACCTAATTTTAAGAATATAAGATGTGGTGCCCTAACTTACTGAGTACGGCATTTTATTTCTTCGAAATAAGAAGCTTTGGCATCCAATATGATTCTGTCCAAATATATATTAAGTAAATGGATCGTAATTTAAAATCTTTTCAAATTTTCGGCATTAAGACATTCATTAATCAATTTGGTACCAATTTTGGGCATTGCAAGGGTGCTAATCCTTCCTCGTGCGTAGCCGACTCTCGAGCCTATTTTCTGGATTTCGTAAACCAAAATTATTGTTTTAATAAATCAAAATGTTTTATTAAAATAATCCATCTTAAGGTGATCCGATCATACCTCGAATAAAAGATCGGAGGTGACTCCATTTCCATATTTTTAAAGTCGATCCCCGTTTTTTCAAACCTTCGATAGAAAAATGGTTTCGACAATTAGCATTAAAACAGTTTTGGACAACAGCAGTAGTATAACTTTGAAAAATCACCAAAAATTGTGGAAATTGAATTAGAGGTTGAATAAAATATGAAATTAAATCCTATTTAGTCTAGTTCTACATAGAAGAAACGATGTTAGAAAATTAATTTCATTTTGTGAGATATTTGAATTTTTGTGAGACAATGTCAGAATAATTTTGGGTTCCCATGTTCTAACTTCGGAAAATCATTAAAAATTGTATAAAATACTTGGGGGTTTAAATTTATATTTTAAATTTCTTAATGAGTCTAATTTCAAGAGAAATGAATGGGAACATCATCTGAATCCTGTACTAAGAGATAATTAATTTTTAGTGAAGAAAGGTCAAACTGTCAAACAGCAGAATAGGGATGAATTTGAAGAATTAAATGTACTTATTGGCTAAACCATAAATTCTAAAAATTTTATGGTAGGAAGATATTTGAGTCTAGTTTCAAAAAATTCAATCAGATCTTAATTTAGAATTTTGTATCTCAAGATATAAATAATTTAGTGACTATGACTCTGGTGGACAGTTTTATTATGAATAGTAAATATCACAATTATTTGTGATTGTTCTGAAATCTCCGATAATGCTCTATAACCCTGTTCTGGAGACGAATATGGGTTAGGGGTGTTACATTTCGTTATAAGATACCACATTGGTAGGGGGTGAGGTTGTAAAGCCTCTAACTCAACTCTTATAAATACACACATATAACTTAGCATTCATCATCAATATAATATCTTCACAATCATATAATTCACTTCAAGCTAATTAACATACATATTTATGTCACACGAACTTTCTAATTACCTTTATTCAAAAAAGTATTCTTAAACATACATCCTATAAATTTTGAGTAAGTTTTCTTAACGCATTCACTTAATCAAACAAGTTATGCACATAACATCATATGAATGTCAAACAAACATGAATAAACATGAATAAGCTTATCACAATATAAACTTCCATTTCATTTCACCTTTCCATATTTCAAGAATAATTCCCATTGAACTATTATAATTTTGATGGATACTCGAGTAGTATACTGAAGGTATGCATGTCAACAATCCCTCAATTCATTTTTAAAAGTGCCATTTTGGCACATATTCATAGAGCACACTCTCGAGCCACATATGATATAACAGGATTACCAGTCCAGGCTAAATCCTTTCAATAACGTATGCTCTAAAGGGCTTACTCTAGATTACCCGTCCAGGCTAAATCTATTTCATAACTTATGGTTGAGAGGGTTTAATTCAGGATTACCCTTCCGGGCTAAATCCTTTTTGCAACATTTAAAACATTTTATCTATTTCATAAAATCACCATAATCCATCGAAATACAACACTCAACCGGAACAATGATATTTTATCCATATTTCTCAACTTTTGGTTATTTCATTTTGTACATCATCACATACATATCATGAACTCTTATTCATACCTTTCCAAGTTTCGACTCATCACAAACACATTTTCAAATATCTTAGTATCACTTTCAGCATTTTCGAAAATAGCTCAGTTGGAAAGCATCTCTGCCTCAACAAAACAATTTCATTAGAGTCGGTAGATATCACATTATCACAGGTAATAATATGGCATGTATATCTAGACTATTAAACTCGCTAGGTTATTCCGAGAATCGACTAAACCATAGCTCTGATACCGCTAAATGTAACACACCTTACCCGTATTCAACGTCGAAATAGGACTCAAGGCATTACCGAACTTATAACACAAGCAATCACACAATTTTGAGTCATAAAATTTGCGTCCAAATTAAAACCATCTATATTCAATCATAAAGTCCCTTATACGAGCTTACGAGGCCCAAAACATGCTTTGGAGGTGGTTCGAGACTAAACTGAGAACTTTAGAAATTTTTACAAAACTTAGAAAATTTTTGCTAGATGCAAGGCTCACATGCCCGTGCTACAGGCCGTGTTCAAATTAGGGTGCTCTCTGACTTGTGCCACACGCTCGTGTGCTAGGCCGTGTAGCACACACGATTGAGACACACGCCCGTGTCTCTGCCTTTGTGCTCAATTCCAGACATTCTGTTTTTTAAAAATTAAGGTACAGGGGTCACACCGTGTGTCACACACAACCTAGACATATGCCCGTGTGTCTACCCGTGTGGAAAAAAAACAAGGCTATTTACCAAGCCATTTTGTCACCCTCACTTGCACATATCTAAACAACATCACGTGACGCAAATTTAAGGATATAAATGCAACCAAACAACTACAAACAAGAAAATAACATGTCATTCTTATACCATCATTTATCATGCTTAAAACATATGTCATTCTTATACCATCATTTATCATGCTTAAAACATCATACTTAGCCCGTTAAAAACATATTAATTTCACATTTACAAGAGGGCATTGACATATGAATAAACTTTTGATCAATATAAGCCATCATTCATGGCTATATATAAGATGAAGCATTAATAATTACAAGCCAACACATATGGCCAACTTAATAATAACACACATAACAAATTGGCTTAGTCCCTATACATGCCATAGACTTAAAATGCTTAAATTCATTTATACCCAAAATGATAGCTTGATAGTGTGATAGGATCTCCGGCGAACTTCAATCCGAGCTAGCTCAATAACCCTATAAGACATTGGAAAGGAAGAGGGGTAAGCAATATATATAGCTTAGTAAGTCCGTACGAAAATAATAAGCAACTCTTACAAATCTTTTAACAAGTTCAACAATTTAAACACAAGATAATACAAATTGCTATAGAGCTCACAGTTATAATTTTCATTCAGTCAATAAAGTTTACTCTATCAACTTATAAGCATAATTTAACATATATTGGCATTAGTCTAACAACCATAATCTCTCCTTTCTAACAGATTATAGAAAATACAAATCATTTCAAACTTCATAGTAACTATGCACATTAATTATGTATACTCATTGTTTCTGAGCATATGTCTTAGTATCTTTCAATTACCTAAACTCTTACCTTCCTTTACTTCCATAACCATTTTAAATGGGCAATTATGCCAATCTCGCCTTTTCTCATATTCAATAAATCACAATTTAAGTGAATAAAACATGCTATGTCATAATTCAATTTGGCTCGAAGGCCAATCACAAAATCGTCAATCGAATTTACCATGTATTTCATACATCACAAGTATTGACCAATAATCACAAGATTTTCACAAAAACATCACTGTGGAAATCATGAACTCACAATTTCATGAAGTCAATGCTTATAAACTTTACGTACAAACCTATACTAATTCATAATACTTACATACTCTTTCTTTTCTTTGACATACCTGTTGAATTTCCCGTTGAACTATTTGGAATACTAAAGGATACTCGGGAATCTCATACATACAGTACAGTACCAATGCCATATCCCAGATATGGTCTTATATGAAATCTCGTATCGATGCCAATAGCCCAGCTATGGTCTTACACGAAGTTTCATATCGATGCCATTTCCCAAATATGGTCTTATACGAAGTCTCATATCGATGCCATATCCCAAATATGGTCTTACACGAAATCGTAGTAACCCTAATGTTATGACATTTGTATCCTATCTATTCCTAATATTCAATCGAGACTTTCGCTGTATCGAATCTCTGTCGATCATTTTCGTAATACCGTACTCAATAGCATTCACATTTCATTTCAATAGTATAGCATTTACCACAACTATATCAATTAAGCATTTATACACATATAATTTAATGCTTATTAAACATACGAACTTACCTCGGCATAGAAATGGAAAAAAGGACTAAATCGTTAAATACTCATTTCTCCCCCATTCTAACTTCAAACCTTGTTTTTCTCGATCTATAATATCACATTTAAATTATTTAATCACTATACTATTCAAATCAGCCCAAAAGTCACATTATGGAAAAATTACATTTTTGCCCCTAAACTTTCAACATTTTACAATTTAGTCCCTAGGCTCGTAAAATGATTTTAATTCAATTTCATTACACCCAACCCTAGCTGAACCTATATAATGCTCATAACAGCCCACATTTTTCATTTATTCACACTTTTACTACTCATTTTATAATTTTTACAAGCAAGTCCTTTTAGGCATTTTTATCGAAAATCACTTAGCAAAAGTCATTTAGCAAACAAAAAACATGCATTTTCAACCATCAAACATCAAAATACACACAAGTCTAATATGGGTCAAACCCTAGACCTTGATCATTTCTTAAATTAGTGGTAGAAATAGATAGATCATGTTACAAGGATTTCAAAAACATAAAAATCATTAAAAACGAGGCTAGAACAGACTTACTATCGAGCTTGGAAGCTTGGAAAACCCTACCCATAGTTTCCCCTTTTAAAATTCAGCCATGGGAGGAAGATGGACAAAAATTGGCTTTTAATTTGGCTTTTTAATTCATTTAATTACCAAATTACCAAAATGCCCTTAATGAAAAACTTTAGAAACATACCAAATCATGTCCGTTTTTGTCCACCAACTTAACCAATGGTCGAATTATCATTTAAGGACCTCTAATTTAAAATTTCATAGCAATTGGACACCTCTAACATATAGAATTCAAGTTTTACACTTTTTGCAATTTAGTCCTTTTAACTAAATTGAGTGTTAAAACATCAAAATTTTCGAACGAAATTTTCACGATATCATTCCATAAAACTGTAGACCATAAAAATTTAATAAAAATTAATTTTTCTTTGTCAGATTTGTGGTCCCGAAACTACTATTTCGACTAGACCCAAAATCAGGCTGTTACATATAGTGCCCATGCCCTTTGCACTAAAAACATTCAATTTCACGAGCTCGTTGCTGTTTTGGTGAAGTGGTACAAGTGGGCTGCTTAGAAGATGAAGATAAAGGTTTTTTAGGAGCCCCACTTTTCCACTCAAAAGGTTTAGTCTCATCATGTTTTGGCAGCAACTTATTAGTAGCAGAAGGAAATTTTGAATTCTTGAAAGTAGAATTAGAACTCGTACCTCTATAATATTATGAAGTACTAAATGGACGAGATTGACGTTGTTGAAACTATCGCTCAATCTCAATTGCGTATCTTCAAGATCAATGTAGGTTTGAAGATCAAGAACATTGGTTATCGAAACATTCAAACCATCTACAAATCGCACCAAGGTAGTCTCCTCATCTTCTTGGACATTTGCCCTATGCATATGCATCTCCATCTCCTTAAAGTACTCATCAACAGATCGATTAACTTGAACAAGGCGTTGAAGTCTCTATTTAATATCCCTATAACAGTGAGGTGGGATAAAACATTTTCGCATAATTTGTGTCAACTGTTCCCATGAATCAACATCTCATTCACGATTCCTTTGGCGGTTCAACACAAGTTGAGTCCACCAACTCAATGCATAATCCAAAAATGCCAGTATAGCTAATGGAACTTTCTCCTCCTCCGGACACTTATAACAACAGAACATGATCTCCATTTTATCCTCCCAATCACAAAATTCATCTGGATCATACTTTCCTTGGAATGATGGAATGTTGAACTTTGGTTTAGCGACAGAAGGATGGCCTCGATTAGAAATACCCAAAGTTTCATCAATGTGACGATATTCGTGTCTACCAGTATTAGAACGAATACGAAGTTGTTCATTATCCCTATCATCATCACTATCATGAGCACGAGATCATCGATTCGAAGAAGTCTCCAAACAAGCAACAGCTTGAGTTAGCAGTTGAATATGATTGGAAAGCTGATTAATGTTCTCTTGTAGTTTCGTTCGACACGTACTTAAATTGGCCTCAAATGTATCATGTACCTCGTTCAATTGTTGATGTTGAAATTTTACCATCCCCAAAATATTCTCCAATGTAACATCTTGTTCTTTGTCATCAAATGGTATCTCATCATGATTTTTACGGGCACGAGTGTCACGAGTCATAGTGAAAGCCTAGAAAAGCACAACACTTCAAAAGAAAAAATTAAGCAATCCTCACCTATATGCACTCAAAAAAAATTCTCAATGAGGTAAGAATTAATCTTGTGAGTCTCTTAAAAAGTGTCTATATCAATCAATCGGAATGTATTAGAATCAAACTATCAAAGCAAACCTAATAGCATTATGAGTCCAAAATTGGCTTAAACATCAAAGAATTCTGTTGCACGGAGGAAGGAATATGCAACATGCTTTAACCTACTAACACAAGAAACAATAAAGTGTTAGAATGTGTAAGGAACAAATAAAAAGTTAAAACAAATGAAAACTTAAAGCTAAGAGTCAATGAAAATTGTTGAAACCCGAAAATACGAAAAACTGCAAAGCAACTTGACAAACTTCGTTCGAGGTGTTCCTGATTTCCAAAAATCATGAAACTTAAACTGGAGCCTTTTCAAATAATGTAGATTTGATCTGGAAAGTTTCAGCACAAAATTCAACCCACAGAATTTTTTTATTTTTTTATTTTTTTATTTTTCGTATTTTATTTTTTATACTTTTTTATCACTTTTTTGTGGGAAATATTTTTTTTATATACTCTAAAATAGTGCCAAGAAATAGTATGTAAAATTTCAGATCGTTTGAAAATCATTTACCCTTGAAATATATTTTTTTCTGAAAACTGTAAAGGTAAAAAAATTGTTTTGAGGCTGTTTTCTAGAAATCAGTTTATAAAATAAAAAGAACACCTAAAACACCCAAATCTGATACCAAATAATAAAAGATGAGAAGGATGAACGCGAAAGCGGATCGTAAAGTTTGTAAAAGTCACGGATTTGACTTAAGGCTCTAGACGTTCGGAAAGAAACTTGGATTTGACACAACATAAAACGAAATTGAATCCAAGTAAGATAAAACAATTAAAATAAATAACTAAAATAAAATAATAAATCAAGGATTAAGGAAGCGAATAAAGAAGATAAATGGAAAGATAGAACGTAGCGTGTAGAAGTCCTAAGAAGCCTTGAAAACCCGAAGAATCCACAACCCCCTTCAAGCGGCTCTAATATCCCCTCCAAGATAGAAACCTTGGCAAGAAAAAGTTTGAAGATGATCCCCACAATCTAAAAAGATTGTTAAAACTCTTCTAAAAGAAAATCAAGAGAAATTCTTGAAAAGAAAAACCCAGAGAGAATTTATTAACTCAAAAGAGAAATAGAATAATAATGAATTGAATGTATTGTGTAAATGCAAAGGCCTATAAATAGGCTAGCTAAATAAATCTAAATAAAACTCCTAAGTATACTAGAATTCTAATTTAATCTTAAACAAGAAGTAGTTTTAAACTAAACTTTCTTGTAAACATAAAATTCCTAAATAACTTAAAATACTTAATAATTATCAAAAATTCAGAATAAATAATAATAAAATAATGAGAGCTGATAAATAAAATATTGGGCTCATATATAATAAAAATTAAGCCTAAAACTCAAACCCAATATGAAACATCTAGGCTTGTGAGCTCAATTGGGGTTCTTGAAGTGAAATGCCTAAGCTTGTTAGTATTTTCCACATGGGCTTGTCATCATAGATTGAGAGTTTAGGCCCACGAACATAATTAGTCTCTTCTAATTCATCATTACTCCAGAATTCATCATCTTGAAACTTCAACTCTTCTTATCGAATTTTCATCGTGATAAAGTCTTGAACCACTAAAGTTGAGTTTTGACTTTATCTGTTTGGATTTGGATCTCGTAACTGGGCCTTGAGGGAAACTAAGATCATCTCTATTATGGCCTTTGATTGGGCTGAGTTGCTCGTATCAGTGTGTCTCAACCGTGTAAGTTACACGGCCGTGTGACCCCTGCAGTTTAATTTTTCAAACTTTTCTTAAATGTTCCAAATGTTTTGGTTTAGTCCCGAATCGTTTCTAAAGTGTGTCTAAAGCCTCGAAGGCTCGATTAAAGGACGATATGCATGTATATGAATGATTTATATCATGTTTATGTTGAGATTTGAAATGTATGTTTTAAATTTATGTTTTTTTGGTAATACTCTATAACCCTATTTTTACGACGGATACAGGTTAAGGGTGTTATAGAACCTGTATGTGTGATCCTCGTATAGCATTTGCATGAGTTTAAGTGTGTGATTTTTTGTATGTATGTGTACTTGTGTTTCTTTGAAGCAACTGTATGATTGTACTTGGAGCGTTTGTTGTGCTGCATGATTATGTTGATATCTTATATGTATAGAAATATGAATCTACTATGAGTAAGAGTGAAGTCTTCATGAATTTGTACTTATGTTATATGTATGATGCACAATTGAGAATCTTAGAGAAATGGGGGTTTGACAGAGTGTCAAGAATGTAACACCCCTTACCCGTAATTCCCGCCGGAACTGGGCCTGAGGCATTACTGGATAAAAACCACATGATCGCCACTTAGGCTCATCATGACTACTCTCTCAAGTCACCTCATCAACCTCATTCTCGACTTACGAGACCTCACTCGTACACACGAGGCTCTCGAGACTAATCAGAACTTTTGATTCTTAAAATTTTCTCCATCTAAACAGGGACTACACACCCGTGCTAGATGACACACGCCCGTGGGTAGTCACACACGCCCATGTTCACAAACCGTGCATGAAAACTCAAGCATTCTACCAATGCCCCACGGTTAGGGCACACGCCCGTGCTCACCACCCATGGTGCACACTGACCACCTCACACGGCCTTGAGTCTAGGCACATGCCCGTGTGGCTAGCCCGTGGCCTACACTACTCAATTCTGCCAAAGTGACACGGCCAATGGACACGCCCGCGGGCTGGCCGTGTGTCATACATGGCCTAGACACATGCCTATGTGCCTATCCACATGGACAAGAACAAAGCTATTTGCCAAGTTCTTTTCACTCCTTAATCATACACAACATGCACTCATCCAATTCATCTATAGTCAACTCATATTGAAGCACAAACTCACATGGATAACTACATCTTTTCATATAACAAAAAAGCCAACAACTATGGCATTATACAAAATAGATTATCCATCTAAAGGCCAACACATCTTAGCTATTTGCAACAAAATTTACTAACTTTTCTAGCCTCTATACATGCCATATACAAAACATCAAGTCTACTGTACTAGAGTAAGCTGATAGTGTGGGCGATCTTCCGATTAATCCACGTATCTCGATTCAACCCTCTTTCTCTATAAGACAAGGGAAAAGAAAAGGAGTAAGCCTTGAGCTTAGTAAGTTTACACAAACAATTTAAGCATTCTAGTATAAACTAAACAACAATTAGCATTATACTACCAAATAAATTCACATCCACAATTATGCTTACTCTTTCTATCCCTTACCACATTTCCAACACATCATGAGTCACATACTCATAATCATTTACATGCACCCCTGCACTCAATATCTCATTTACTCAATATACAACACATCATTATTCTTAATAATACATCCACATAGCTAATTTCTCGGTGATTTCATACTTAGCCCACCACAATCAATTTATAGGGTAGTATTGCACTTAGCCTACCAACAATGGTATTCATAGTGGTTTCGCACATAGCCCACTAAATAATATACTTAACTATGGTATCACACATAGCCCATCGTTGTTAAGTATTAAGGTGGTATCGCACTTAGCCCACCATCAAGCATTATCACTACACATTCACATATCTACTTGTAATCCATTCATCCATTCACAACTACTATCTCATTCATTCCTATAAAACTATATAGGTCCTCAATCATGCTACACACTAGCTAGCATTAAGAATGTAAGCGCATATATGCATCGTTTATACGTAAACTTACCTTGGTACTCAAAAGTATTGAAACATGTAATTTAGTTCACCACCTTACTCTTGCCTCGGTTTCGATCCGGGCTTCGTCTTTCTTGATCTATAATGATAAATCAACTCATTCAATACACACATTGACTAAATTGACCATTATTTCATACTTTATCAAAATTATCGTTTTGCCCCTAAACTTTCTCATAATTACTCATTTGCCCTAAGGCTCGTAAAGTGATTTTCATTCAACTTTCTAATCTTTCATGCTTAGCTGAACCATTTACTCAACTAAAGTAATCATCAATTCTCACTAAATCACACATGTATGACCAAACTCAAGACTTTCACAAACAAGTCCCTACATGCATTTTTCATGGAAATCACTTAGCAAAAGATGTTTCTACTACATCAAGCTTTCATATTCTTCCATAAAACATCAAAATACATGCATGTCATACATGGGTACATTTTTGAACATCCATCTTAGCTCAACACATAGCAAAAAATAGCTTACTCATGCTACTAGAACTTCAAAAATTCGAAGAATATCAAAAACGGAGCTAGAATACACTTACTAGCTAGCTTGAAAAGTTGAAGAGCCCTAACAATGGCTTATTGAAAATTTCGACCTTGGAGAAGAAGATGAATGAAATTCTGTCATCTTTTCCCATTTTAATCATTTAATTGTTAAATGACTAAAATGCCCATTTTGACAAACTTTCTATTTTAACTCATTCATGCCCAATTTTTTCCAAAAATTAGAAATTGGGAAAATTGCTCTTTAAAGATCTCTAATTGATATTCTAAAGCTATTTCATACAAATAACTTCTAGAATTTCATGTTTTGCAACTTTTGCAATTTAGTCTTTTAGACAATTCAACCGCAATTTCACAAAATTGCTTTATGAAACTTTCACACTAACATGCAAACATCGCATAAACCTCAAAAAATCATACATATACCTCAAATTTGTGGTCTCGCACCACTATTCTGACTAAGCCCTAAATCGGGATGTTACAGAGAAATTATGTGATATGAGATTTGACCCTACGGTGGTATTCGACAAAGTCTGTTGGGATAGAAACACAAATTTTTTGTACAGTAAATCTGAGGAAAGACCATGGCCATGGCATATTCTGGAAAGGGTGGATAGGTCGCATTTATCTACTTGGGTTTCTGCATGTCCTAGGGCGATGATGGGCAAACCTCACCCAATAGTGAGTTTAGAAAAACCCATATCGCAAACACAACAGTTCATGTGTTTCCTTGGTGGCAACCAAACAGAGCATTTTTAAGCAAGTTATTTGTGGAACTTTTGTGGCTTATTATGTGGAGCCTTTGTGGTGTATTCTGTAGAGCCTTTGTAGTGTATTCTATAACACCTAAATGGCTAATAATAGTTAGCTGCCTTCATGGCAAAGTCTGGTTATTCTTTGAAGTAGTTCCTAAAGGAGTTCATTTTATAATGTTCTGATCTATGTCTTCGTTATAGCAGTCTGTCAAAAAGAGAACGCAGTGTACTTGAAAGTATGGGTGGTGTAAGTGTCCGCCAAGTCTGAGCAAATCCACAATTTGTAAAGAGGGTATTTGATTCTATGGTATTTGCCAAATTTGGGTACTCTCGCAATTTGTAACACAGGATCTAGAGTTCTAATGAATGACTCAAATGTCACATTCATCCATATAAATTCTTTATTTGAGTTTAGAAGGTTACAATCTAACTGGCATTCTGTCAGCCATCAGATGTAGTATCAAATCTGCCAAAGGTAAGACCCGCTTGGGACCTGTTCCAAGATCAGCCAATATGAAAATCCAACAAAGGTAAGATTCGTATGTAGATCAATATAAGAGATTAGTTATTATAAGAATCTTCCAAAAGTAACAACTGTGCGTATCATCTGAGAGAAGTATTCAACATTTGTCTGTGTGAAAATTTGCCAAGAGAGGTGTCGAGATGAACATATTCTATGGAATGCATCAGTTTCCATATTCGAAGAGATTGTGAAATAGATCTACAATAAGAGATGAATATTGTAGTCTGCCATACAAGTGGAATGAATGTATTATAGACAAGTGCACAAATGAGCGTATATTAATCCATCGAGAAAAAGGAAAAGTATCTACCGATATCAGAAAGGAATTCAAAACTCATCAAGTTGAGAAGATTCAACGACAAGTGTTCAAGGTAATCATGGTTAAAAACTCACTAAGTTCATACAAACTTACATGATGCAAGTACCGAGAAATAGATCAGTTATTCCAGAGAGATCAAGCTAAGAATGCACCATGGAGACTGCTCGAGTGACGTTACTATGCATATAGAGATTTTTTATAATTAGACGCAAATATATATATAATTTACCCAAATAATTTTCAGGAAATTGTATGGCAAGAGATTTGGGAGAGCACGACTAATAAATCGCCGATCTAGCATGATTAGTAAATACCTCATAATGATAATTACACACCACAAATGCGATGCATTAAAAAATTACGAAAAACATGACGTGAACAAAACATGAATATGAACACGCACTGTGTTAAAACCTTTAATACGTAACTTATTAATAGGTCAAAAGTTAAATAGATATAAAATTATTACCCAATCATAACACAAGAAAATATGGCAAACACGATAATTGTCAGATCTAGTACTAGTAGTATCCATTTTTTACATGTTTTGGCCCAAACAAATTTAGCATTTCTTGATGTTACGATAAAATTCCAATTTGGTTTCAGTTTTCAGGAAGAAGATTCACTAGGTTCCATCCACTACATACAGCCTAAAATACAAGAATCAGAATACTAGAAAATTTACTTACAAGTCAACCCTGCCTTGAATTAGCCTGTGATTTGTAAAGGGCTGATTAGGGGTGAGCCTTTGATGGGTGAAAAAAATTTAGTTGACAAATCCAAATTTTTAGTTAATAAATTTTATTTTATCATCTTTATTTAATTTAAATTTTTTTTGGATCGAATCGAGTCAAATAAAATAAAATTCAAATCGAGTAAAATTGTTTGAGTTAAATTAAACATGTCAAATTAAAATCTTGTTATAATATAATTGATAGCTCAATTGAACAAACTGAAAATGTCAAGAGGGAGGTGAAATGGCCTTTAAAAATTTGGTGAAAGCAAAGACAAAAATGAAATGATGAACACAAAGAATTTAGAGTGGTTCCGCCCCAATTGCTTACTCTACTACCTTAGCTTTCTACCACTAAGAATTTTCTTAGATTCACTAATTTGCTCAACCTTTGGGGATAAGGTTTAACGACTCCTTAAGATTTCTACCCAAAATCTTAAGTTACAAACCATTTCAAAGATATACAAAGAAACAATCCTTACAAGATTAAGGGCCTATTCTGCAGTGCTTAAAAAAAACACTCCTGGCTCCAAAAGCACTTTTGGAAAAAAAGTTATGCTAAACAAGCTGTTTTTGGCTGAAATTTTTAGCTTTTCAGAAGTACTTCTGAAAAGCACTTCTCAAAAGAAAAAGCTAAAATTTTTAACTTTTTCTCTTCAAAAGCACTTTTAGTGCTTAATTACTTTTTTTATCCCTCCAATAATATAGTAATTTTCCTCTCTTTTTTTCTTAGTGCTTAGTTACAAATGTATTAAAATCATTAATTAAAAATAAAAAATATTTTTTAAAATACTAATTACAAATATTTAGTGGATATATTTAAATATTTAAAATATAGTTTATATATTCTAGTTAAATTTTATAAATAATTAATATTTATTGCTTCAAAATATTTAAAATTTATATTTCATATATTAAAATATTAACAAGTTATAATAATTTTTATATTTTACTAAAATATAATAATATTAACTAATTTAAATATTATTTAAATGCATATTTGTTACTTGATAATAACATGTCTAAAATGGACATTTTATTTTTCAAAAGCACTTTTTTTACAGTAATTCTAAACGATCAAATTTTAAACTAAACTTTTCAAAAGCACTTCTCAAAAACACTTTTTTCACAACACTTTTCAAAAGTATTGCCAAACTAGCCCTAAGTTGTTTGCAAAATGAAGCTCAAATACAATAAAATAAACTTGAGAAAGAGAATAGAGATAAAGCTCACAAGTGTATGTAAGAAGAATGTGAAAGTATTAAGCTCTAAGGTTGTTTGATCGATGATTTTTTCTTGAAAGTGCTTTTCTTGTTGTTGTAAGTCTTTGGAAGATGGTATTTATACCGCTTAATAGATTTCCAACCGTTGAGGTTGTTGGTGTAGTGAATATGGTCGTTCGGAATGTAAAACCAGAACATTTAATTCACCTGAAACTGCGAATATCGATACCAAATAAAAAGGATTTATAATTTTTGTAATAAATGTTGATTCAATGACCGTTGGGATATTAATTGATACCAAAAAATGTTTTATCGATACTTTTTGAAATAGGTATCGATATTGGATTGATGCTTTGTAGGGTTTATAAGAAATAGAATGCAATTTTGGTATCGTTTTTAAAAAAGGTATCGATTATTGTTTAGAAAGTATTGATACCAAAAAAATTGTATTAATAATTTTTAGGGTTTCTAAAAAAAAATGCATGTTTTCTCAATTTTTCAAAGGGTATCGATAATTTCAAAAATATTGATACTTGGCCAAGTGATATCGATACTTTTTGGCCTGAAGTAATTCTGACTTGTTTGAAAATCATTTTGATATGTTAAAATGATTTTAACTTGATTGAAATTATTTTGACTTGGTTAAAATCATTTTCACTTGATTTTAAAATTATTTCAAAATTTTCTAAGAATTTAATGTATATATTCAAAGTTTTATTCCTTAAACTTCAAATTTTAAAATCATTTTGTCAATTTTAACTTATATTAAAATAGGCATGCTAGATTATGCATTTCATCTATCTATATATACAGATAAATAGATTGACCTATAAGTTCACACACGATATATTTTTATACATAGTGATGGTATCAACTCATATGGCCATGTTCGATTCGGTGGAATAAAATTAAAATAGAAATTAGCTTTGAGAGATGGTGAGTGGTTGATAGCTTGATCTTGAAAACTGTATAGTTCAAACAAAGAACTATGGAGGTTTGAATCCATCTCTCCTTTTGCTCGATGAATAGATTTCTTTCTTTATTGCTTTTTCCTAGCTTCTTAATTAAGAATCTTAATATTAATAAAATGTAATGGCTCAGTTGGGCGGAATAGCCGAGCCAAAAAAAATATTTTAGATAGAAAATGAGTTAAAATGAAAGGAAAACAAAATACTTTTTAAATATCACCTGATTCCTTCAATATGTATAGTGTAATCAAATTGATTCCTACCTTAAGCATTGGATCTGTTGTCTCAGTTATCTCAGTTAAGAGGAGTCATGGAAAGAACATGCTCAAAATCACGATCAATTCCTTTTTCAAATCCCATTGCGGTCAAGACGAGCTCTTCCCGTGCCATAAATGACCCACGAATAGGAAGAATCCTAGAACAAAATGAGGGTAGCTAACCAACTTCTCGAGAGACATAATTAAATGTATTGATCTCGGTAGCTATGCCACCTCTGAATTTAAAGACCCTAAAGGAGCATCGTCATATATTCATGAGCGTCGTTCTTGCTAAGGTTGTATGTCTTTTTTCAACCTACTCAAGTCCATTGGGACCTCTTAAAGGTTCTAACCAAGGAGCGCGCAGATCACAAAAATGCATAGTTTCCCCTCCAAAAATGACTTCTCCGGTCGAGGAACGCATTAAATATTTACCTAACCCAGTAAGCCCTTAAGCAGATCCCACGTTAGCCCCAAGACGTTGGTCTCTAACTAGAAAAGTAAATGCTTGAGCTTGAGAAGCTTCTGGTCCAGTGGGCCTGTAAAACTCACTAGGATAAGCAGTATTATTGAACCAGACAATGTAACAAGCAATGAAACCAAAAACGGATAAAGCACCTAAACTATAAGACAAGTAAGCCTGTCTCGACCATACAAGTGCACGGCAAGCCCATGCAAAAGGTTTGGTTAAGATATGCCAAATTCCACCAAATATACAAATGGAACCTAACCACACGTCCTCCAATTATACCTTCCAAATCGTCCACAAAATACATAAATTTAAAACCATATATATTTGAAAAAATTTCAAAGCAAAATAAAAAAAAAAATACTTTAATATAATATACTTGAATTATTAATTTACTTGGGTCCAAAAATTATTATCCTATAAAAATTTAATTTTTAACTTTAATTTTAAAATTTTTTGTTGATTTTTATAAATATTTCAAATTTTTAAAAATTATATAAACTTTTTCGTAATTTTTGTTTAGAGTGACCAATTTACTCATTTTCAAACTTAACATGGACTTAAATGATATTTACATTAATCATTATTCGAATTATTCAAGTTATTCGAATTGTAAAATTCAACTTGATTCGAACTCAAAACTCCAATTACTTATTCGAATTTACTCAAATAATTTGAATAATTCAATTCGATTAACACAAAATTTGAATTTTTTTTTCAATTTTTTCGAATAAAATTGAGTTTTGCTCTTGTACCATTGATGGGGTTACTTCACCCTTAACAACTAGAGAAAAAATTCTTTTGCAATCCCCATCCGTAGTAGCTGCTGCAGTATTATATTCAGCACAAAACCAAGCTACATTTGCCAAACTGTGGCACTCCATCAAGAATATCAAATCCATATGCTTGCAAAGGCTTCTTCCAGTGCCCTCTTCTTGCTCAACTCTATACTCCACCCTCCTGCTCTTCCACCTCTTTCTGCCCGAAGCCTCATCATTTCCTCATCATCAAGAGCATAGCCATGCATGTCCAGCCCACCAGCAAGTGGTACCGGTTGTGGTGCCATGCCTGTTGGTCGTGGCTGTCCTCCAGCAACTGTCGGTGCATATTGACCTTGGGTACCAGCTACAAACCCTGCTTGTGAGCTCTGGCTTAGGGCCAGTTTAAGTAAACAAACAATCAGCTTAGATTATGTCACGTGTTAAAGGATCGAAAAAGAAGAGTCAAAAACCAGTAGAATACAAGCAATTTAAAAGTCTATCTATCAAAATGTGACATTATTTTTGCATTTTGACAGCTGCAGAAGAAACCTTATTTGAGAAACATGGAAGCAAGATGCATCCAGTCCAAAAATTTACAGCAATGATGAACCATGAAAGCAACTTCAACAAAAACTAAATATGCCAAAGTTGTCTCAAGTCTTAACAAGAACCTGAAGTACAATAAATCAAAATGGTCTAAACATTAATTCGAGAGAACCTCAAAATAAATAAGGAAATATCAGTTGTCCGTTGCAAATCCAGCAAATAATACAAACTAGAGTAGGTGAAAATGTCCAAACCAAAACTAGAAGGTTTAATCAGATGTAAAAAACATGTACACTAAGGTTCAACAAATGAACTTCCCAAAGTATATATTTTCTCTTCTTCCCAGTCATGTGAAACAAAATGAAAAAAAGTAATGGAATAGAAAAAAAGATCCCGGAAGCAATAATATATACTACCATCATTATCTAAAATGTCAAACAATTGAACTGGCTATTAACCATTTTGCTCAAAGCCGGTAGGTAGGCAGTAGCAACACGAATGAGGTTAAGAAATTAACTACAACCACTTTAATACTGAGACTGACTGCAAGGCATTGTTCTAGCTACATAACACCAAAGAGATGATGCATGCTTTATGTTTAGAAACAGAATTCAAGAACTGAGGTAAACGTCTAAAACAGCAATGATGATAGAATTCTCTCACCCCATCAGTATCGGCCTGTACCGGAAGCCCCTTGCTTGCTGCCATTGCAGCAGCTAAATCTTCAGCCTGTTCATCAAAACAGCTTATATTAGTGATTTAAAAGTAAAAATTTCCAAGAAATATTATTGTGAAATGAAAATTTAATGATATTGTTATAAGCCTCAATCACCCTGGAGGAAACCAAAAAAAGGGGTTACTGAAAGGTACCTTACGAGCTTGATTGATCATAATCTGCTCAGCATTTTCTTGCTGATACTTGATAATTTTCTCCTCAATAGCTTGAACATCGATTCCTTCAATCAATTTAAAAACTACCCAAAACCCCCCGAATTAGATAGTTTAACCAAGAAAAAAAAAAACCAAACGATTAGGGAAATTGAATAAAGCGCAACTTACTCATGTCTTCCACTTCTTCCAAGTAATCATTGTATTCTCTCAGTGATGGAAAATCCTCTTCTCTTTTATTGAATCTATTTAAGACAATCCGCCCCCCAAAAAAAAAAACGCAATTTGCATCAGTAAATAGTGAAGATGAAAGGAGAAAGCGAGAGAAAAAGAAAATTACATGTTGCTTATTCTTCTACGGATTTGCATCTCCTTGTTGTGGGGATTGGAACTAGCAACTACCATGGCCTTGTCGAGTTTTGGGGGCTTTTTTGGCTTGGTCTAGGCGATTTGCAAAAGCGGCTGTTGACCTAACTGTTGAGTGAGATCGATCGGAGCTCTTTCTAAACTGCAAGTGGTTTTGCAAATCACTATCGGACCCGACTGAACAACACAAACATGAACTGACCCGACTGACGAACCAACTTTTGACCGGAAAAAGTACTGATATGGATTTTGAAAAACGAAAAACATTTTTAAGTGGCCAGTTTTGAGAGTTTACTCAAGTTCAGAGATGGTTAAACGACGCCGTTCGTCAGTAAGGCCGGCATTGGATGCCTAATGCTCGGATAAAAATTACACTTTGAATAGGTTAAAATCAGTTCAGTACATATGTTAAAATTTTAATTTTATATTTTTGCAATTTAAAATTTGTATGCAATTGTTATCATTTTAATAGTTTTGATAAAATTGTCAATTTAAAAAGTTTATTTTTTGTCAATCACATATCACATATCACATGATACAAAAACGACCTAATTAAAATTTAAAATTTACAAATTTTGATAAAAATACTTGCAATTTTAATTATTGACTGAAATTTTTAAAAGAAAATTTGAAGGTTGACTTTTAACTAATTAAATTTTAAATTTTGTCAAAATATAGAGACTAACATTATATTTTTAACCTTTGAGATATTAACTATAAATTTTTAATATTTTGTGACAAAATTTATTTGAATATTAACTTTTGTTTGTGAATACATAACAATTCACGCTCCTAAAATACATAATTCCCTTTTTTAATATGTATTATATGTATTATAGGAATGAGCTCAAATTAATCTCTACATTTATATCGAAAATTATGCTTTAAAAAGATTAAATAATAAATATAATTTTTAAACAATAAATATTATCGCTGTTAAAGTTGAACATGATTTGTTTCTTTTAAATAGTAAAAACTATATTGATGCATATAAGAATAGGAATACTAATTTGAACCGAATGTATGCTTTTAGTATGCTATTTTCATAATTAAATAAATATGTTATGCTCATCTGTATTATTTTTTGTTAAAATTTACTTGAAAAGAGTTTTTCTATTATTATCTAAAGAGGTAATATTAAAATAAATAATTGATTGAGCTTGACTCAATTATTATCATCAAGACATTAAATTCCCGCTCACTTAAACAAATCAAGATGATAGCAGGAATTGTAAAATAAAATAAAATAAATTGAAAGCAAGTACAACTATTAAAGAAAAAAAAATGCATTGCAATTACACGTATTGAGACGCTTCCTCGATTACCAATATTCAATTTACATTCTAGTTCTTTCCATTAACACTTCTTTAAGAAAACATATAAATCAAACCGAAAAAAAAAAACAAAACCCCCACTAGCCTACCTGATTTTTGTTTTACAAATCTGCCCAAAAAAATTTTTTAAAAAAATGGAACACTAAACAGAAAAGGCTCTATCTAACGTTCATGACAGCAGTTACCTTATTATACATCAATGGGACTCCTAAAGACTTCAGCCACCTATGCTCATGCATACCTTACCCATTTTAAGAATAGTGGCTTACCAGGATAAAGTTCCGGAATAGAGATTGTTAAACCAGCAAGGAGTTTGTAGGCGATTACAGAAGCTGAAGTGAGCATGCTCGATCAAATTCCTCGACAATGCCTGGTTTAAGCCTTGCTTAGCAACCATATGTCTTTTTGAGTACCCAGAATTGCCAACTAAGTGAGAAATTACAGGAGCTACTAGACCATAAAAAACTATAAATTGAATGAATCTTCCTATCATAAAACCACAATGTTATCGTACAGAGTTCATCAACTTATGACCCTGTTTATGTGTTGTCAAAGTGAAAGCCGTTGGCAACTTTCAGGTGATTTGCAAGCTGGCTGACTGAAGACTGCACGACTTCAGCCTTTGGAGACAGAGAATTAGGAAGTTGTGGTAGGCAAACAGGTACATATTGTTCACTCTCTTCTGGAGGACAGAAACCAGAGAGCACAGCTCGACAGAATATGAATCTGGAGAGAAAATCGCAAGATACCATCATTTCATTTGTTTGTCTAAGCATTGCAAAATATTAAACAAAATACTCGGATGATGAACACAAATATTTCTACAAAGCACCACCACTTAGCAGCAATTCCTCACTTGATATCATTAAGTAGATATTTATCCGAGCATGCTTCCGTTAAACCAAGCAAAATCTATCTAATTTTGGATAAACAGACAAATGCTACTGAGAAAAAGATGAAAGATTAAATACCGAATAATAAGCCGCCTTAAAAAAGGATCAGACAAAACTTGCGCCCAAACCAGATCCAGGCTTGGTGACTTGCAGAGAATTACTTCCCACTTGGAAAAAGCAGTAGACAAGATGTTTTCAGCATTATTTAGAACTTCCTACGAAGTAAAACAGGAACAGATGAAAATAACACCAACTGGCACAGAGAGAGTGTACCATTAAAGAAAAATTGAAATCAACTTACTATATCACAATCAGATAAGGCGAAGCCAGTCATTTGGCAAAATGCTGGTAAAGGAGCAGTCAAGAAAAAGGTAAACTGACTTCCATTCTGAGTAATATCAGCACTAAAAGGGTCCTTAAACATTGGTCTAAATGGCGAAAGCACTAAGGCAGCTTTCTCTCCTCTTTCTGCACCATGTAAGACCTGAAATCCATAGTAACTTTATACAAATAAGCAACCACATAGATGAATAAGCATTAAGATGAAAGCAATATGAGATACTGTAAAGCATCCATCACAAATAATGCAACAAGTTTAATGAAGTTATTCGCAACTTAGCAGATCCCACTGTCTATTCCAAAAAGAAAAGAACCTAACAGCTAACACCAATTTCTAAACAAATATGTTCCAAGCAATTCAATTCTCAGGGGGTGTCATAAATTTTAATTGATTAATAAACAATATTTATTTTTCATCTCAGTTAGAAATTGAAAGAGCATTTTAGATGTAGAACAAAAACAAGCCTATCCATTGCCATTACATTCAAAGAGAGAAATTCATGTCTTCTGATTAATTTCAATCAATTATTTTTATCTACAAAAGCAATTGTCATAAAAGGATTTTATTTGCACATTGCAGTCAGAACAATCTACCACATGATGAGAGATCAGTCTAGAGGTTTGAATATCTTCTCAAACCTCCAAACTGCTTTTTGCCAGCCTTCATTTTTATCATAATTAAAACTAGTTCCTTCTGTTAAGTTCACTATCCATCATTTTCATTTGCGAAATGCAATGCAATGAATTGAACTTGATTCGCAAGTTGCAGCAAAAGCCATCTACTTCATTTTTATCATACCAGTCTGGAGTTATTATATGTCCTCCCAAATCTTAAATTGCTTTTTCAAACTTATTAATCCAAAAATGCCACTAAATGATACTATAACTGTATAACATATCACTTTTTTCATAACAATGCAAAAAAATCTTGGACAAACCATGCATAAGTTATGACAAACCTGCCTTGAATGCATGGCTGCTGTCACTATCAATGACCAAGAAAAGAGGTCTTCGGGTAAAAGGAATTATATCACCAGGATAGAGATTACTTGAACCTGCAAAATCCAGAAAGTCATGCATAGGATCAATTGAGACATGCTACATGGAATTCAGGAGTTCCAATCTACAAAACCCTCAGAATAAAAACTAAAGATATCACTTAGTATTAAATATGACTACAGCTACCTACCACCATTTCCTTTAGAACCTAGCCAAAGATAATCATCATAATAGTCACTAAACCCTTTCTTGCAATTAATGTGAGATTCAGGTGAAGAAAAATTCTGCTCTAGGGAATTGTGAGAAGTAAGTTTGTTTTTTGTTGTTCGCTTGGATCCTCCTGAAGATTCTACTGGAGAAGCATTAATATGACTAGGTTTCCCTGCATATTCATTACAGTATCAAGTGTCAACAACTTACGAAGAATAAACACATTAAAATTATTTTGACTTTTTCCCTCCAATGGTTATGATGTGGAAGAAAAATACCTGAAGCTGATAGATAAACCAGTATAACACTCTCTGGAGGGAGCTCCTCACAAATTGTTGCCATAACCTGCCCAAATTCAACCATGATGATTATATCCATATAAAAAGCCTATGTAAAAATACATATAAGGCAAAGAATTGTAGATATACTGTTTTAACAGGGTAGCAACAATTATTAATGATCCATCTAATTTGGGGGTAAAGATTTCACTGAATTATAGATTACTAGTTATTTATTTTATGTACATATTATGCCTAATACCATAAAACCTAACAGTATCTACATCCTTCCCCAGCATAATAATATGATTAGAAAAAAAAAAAAAAGAAGAAAGAATTAATGTCAGGCATTCCAAGGAACACGTATACTTTTTCTTTTCTTTTTGGGCAGTTCTTGTTTTTCTTCTAATGGAAGATATGAAGATTGCCATTCATGGCCTAAAAATACAATTAGACAAACCACATGAAGCAATCTAAAAAAACACCCTAGCCTACTTGTCTCCTAATAATAGAAAATTGTTACAGTAGCAAATTCAATAAACAGGCTTTATAAAACTCACTGCTATCAAATGTGTTACAGAGGGTCGGTACAGGATAGCCTTCCTGGGATTTGGAGGTAAAGTTGGATCAGTCATGTCTGCAACCAACTTCATATCTATCAGTCCCGAAGCTCCAGAATAATCAACTACAACACCATTCTCCTTTGTTTCAGCCAGATGCTTTTGGTAAAATGATCCGCTAGACTCCCACTCTAAACATTGCAGCATTCTATATGCATCCAGAGTAAGTTCAGCAAATTTTACCTAAAAAAGACAACAGAATAATAGATTATGACAACCTTCATTTGCAGGTTATGGCTGATTTTGAGCAATCCCAAAATCAATGATCAAGTCAGCAAAAATGGGTTTCACCTCATTCCGATGATAACTCATCAGGATTGCATCTCGAAACTTTAGAACCTTCTTAGCATGGAACCGAGCCACGTATTGAACAGAATTTGGATGACAGTCAAATATAGCAGAGTACCTAAATGGCCTAGCACTTGCAATTGTAAAAGTTGTATCGGCATTCATAAAGCGGACAATTTCTTGCACTACTAGTTTCCATTCTTTAAAGTTCGTCTCCTATTAAAAAGAAAAAGAAAAACATATGCCTTCATCAGTAGCTGCTAACATTTTGTACAATGAAACATGCCCATAACAATAAAATATTGATAAACAATGTCACCATATAATATTCCATCATCCTCTAATGCACTTCAGAGCACTCAACTACCATCATTACTTAGAATAAAGGAGGAAATAATGTATCTAAATTCATCAATTCAAACAATTATATTCTGATAATTCTTCACTTCATATACTTCAGTTACCTACTATTTCGGAAAGAATTACTAATTTTTGTTCCACCAATGATGAAATTGCAAAAGATACTAGGAAAATGGGGTCAAAAAGAAGGTAAATTAAGAATTAAAGCAAATATAAGTGAGCAGATCCATTAACTTATTTAAATATAAACTTTTCAACGAAAATTCAAGTTATATTCATCAGTGAAGTCACCTAAATGTTATTCTCGTCCCTTTTTCTCTTTAAAAAGAAAAAAGAAAAAAGAAAGATCGAGTTGTATCATCTGAAAGTACGGTAATTATTATGGTAATAAAAAAAAAAAATTACAAACCATTCATTGTCTTAAAATTCCAGTCAATTGAGGAAAACTTTTTTTTTCTTCTTAAATTCCCCTTAGCAGCCAAAAATAGCATAAGAAAAAATGAAAAAAAAAAACCGTATCCAGCATTAGTAAATATAAACAAAGAGAAATGAAGAAAATTTTCAATATATATATATAAAAATAAATAGAAACATTTCTTTACCTGGAAATTAGCGTTGCAATCATCAACCAGAGCTTTGAGCTTTTCAACGACAACTTTCACCGTCTGGGTCCGGTTCAAAATCAAGGAAACCATTAAAAAACGGGCGTAAAACCTCAACTCCTTAAACCGGACTCCAAGATCCTTCACTTTACACCCTTCAAAATACCTCCTCTTCAGAACCGCTTCGTAGAAAACGTAGGCTTCGACCAGATATCTGGCCTCGCTCGTCCTCGTGTACTGGCCGAAATACAGCTGGCCGATCCGACCGGCGATCTCCCCAATTTCCCATCGGTTCAGACCGGTTTTGACAAGCTCCGTTCGGTGCTCTTGCTGGTACTTCCACAATCGCATGTACGCTTTGAAGACTTTCTGGAAATAATGTTGCCCTTGTGCTCGTCCGTACGACGGGAAGTCCCGGACTCGTGCGAATTTACGGTCCCCGCTCTCCACGAGTGCTCGGAAGGTCTTCGAAACGACGTCGCCCTCCTCCACCATGTACGGAACACCGGCAATTTCAATAACGAAAAGGATGGATGAGTGGGCGGCGGTCTAAGGGGATTTGGCGACGGACATGGAGAAATGTTGCAGAGATGTCTAAAGAGAGAAAGAGTGGACTTTTATTGAGCTGAGCTGAGCTGTGGTTTTACGGTGTCAGCATAACATTCCTTTTCTTCCTCTTCAATTTTTCTTGTGGGTTTCTCTTTATTTTTTTTTTATTTTTAGTTTTGTCTTTTTGAGGTTTCACAAATTCAGTGATTTCTTTTTGGGGGGAGGGGATTTTGAAGTTTTGATAAATAAATCTCAGTGAATTACAGTGTCAGCGTTCGGATTATGAAAAAATTAAGTTTAGGAAAGCAAATACTATTTTTTTAATTTGGTTAGGTAAATTACCCAATAAAAAAAAATATCATCAAATCTGAATCGATACCAATTTGATATGTTTTATATATTTTATTTTAATATGATCAATATATTATAGAATGACACTTGAATTTTTATTTTAACAAAACCTCCCTCGAAATAAAAATATGTGTATATTGGTGTTTGAATCTACATTAATTGGATAGGTAAAATCTTGAATTTATCATAAATTGGGTTTTAACTCATACTTATGCAGTTCGCATTTTGCGTTCGCATGTAAGGTGTTTGTACTATTTTATGATGAGATCGCATGATATGGATTCGCACTATCATATAGGCAAATTGATGTGAGACGGCCCAGGTTAGTCAAGACGTTCACTTGAGTCCCGATCGTCTATGAGGAGTTGCTTGAAAACTCGGAACGGAAGATGTTTGAAGAGTTGATTTGCGGAAGCTTTTGTTAAGGTTTATAACTATATTTGTTTAAGTTAGGAATAGAGGTATAATATTAAGGATGGGTTTAATTTTAGAAGTCGGAAGAAGAAGGTTCGGGTTTAGGTTAGTTCAAGAAAGAAAGATATTCAGTGTTCGGTTTAGTCAGGTTGAAGAAGGATGGATAAGATGGTTAATTGATGATTCGGTTTTAAAACAAATAAAGAAAGATAGTTGGATGGAAATGGAAAATAGGACTTAAATCGAGAATAAATTCAACACTATAGAGAGCGTCACCCCGGTTCTATTCGGTTTAAGGTGGATTGATGGGAAATTCGGGAAAGGGTTGAACGCCACACCGAAAGGTGATAAGTTCAAAACGAAATTCGGAGACGCCACAAGCACACTTGATAAGTCAACCGAAAACTTGTACGAATAAGCAGAGGAGTAATCTCACTCTTGTGAATAAAGTTCATGTAAAATTTGCCAAAAGTCCTTTACAAAAGCAAATGAACATCTATTTATACTAAGTAGCTAAGGTAGCCAAATAGCCTAGTTCTAAGACTTAATAACTAAGTAAATTCAGCTAGAATTAGCTAGAATGTTCCAGAATTAATCAATAACTTAAGGAAGCTAAATTTAGCTGATGGAAGTGCATGGGACAACTTTCTAGAAGGCTGGATGTATGTGTGCACTTTGCTTGATTCATGCTTCATGGCTAGGTTCGGCCAAGCCTTTAATTTGGCTCCTTAATTGATCACCCTTGGCTGAATAGTTAGCAACATTAATTGGAGTACATGAGCAGCCTATGGAGGTGTGAACTAAGAGTCTTGAACAGCCTTTGTCATGTGAACATGGCAGCCGAATTGTTCTTTGACATGGCATCAAATGTGAATGCCTATTGATGGTGCATTGGGATACAATCGGTCAAGCATCAATCCTTTAATTTGCTGTCCCTTGTTGGCCGAATAATTGCTTTGAAACACCAAAAGGCAGCAGCCACAAACAATGTCCCAATCGATCCATGTACCAGCCACATACATTGCACCTAGGTGCATGAATCTCTTTTAATGGCTTGTTAAATTCGGCTGCACCTACATGAATAAGAAAAACACATTAATTCACTTAGATTCAGCTGAATAATATTAAGGACACAACTAAGACACTTTAATGGACTCTTACATATTATTTAGACAAATTAAAACTAGCTCTCTAGGACACACTTAATATTCGGCTCTAACTAAAACACATTAAAACCTGTTGTAAAAATTAAGACAAGTTAAATTAAATTTGGACATCATAAATTCGGTACTAACTAAAGCTTCAAGACACATTAACTTGCTATAGTAAAATAGATAAATTAAAATTTCAATTTATTCAAACATTAAAAATTAAGCAATTTAATGAGTTCAGCTCAATGAGCTGGACTAAGCTCAATCGAGTTAATCTAGGCTGAATTTAACATGCACCAAAGTGCATAACGACTCCATGGCAACTTGTATCCCTTGATTCCTTCGACTTCCACGAGCTTCATATTGCAAATGTTGGTTGCCCCGGGTTGGGTTATATCATCCCCCTTCTTCAAAGCGACTTGTCCTCAAGTCGAATTGCTGGTTCAACGAGGAGCGTTTCCTCACAATCAAATCTACTTGATCGATCAAAAGAGATTCATTTTCATTTATCTGACATAAAACCAACTTAGGACTAGGGAGCAATCTATTATCATCAAGGGACAAAATTTTATCAACGGAACGAGCAATTGAGGGACTTACCTTTGTCGTATTAACATTGGAAGTAGAAAACACAACGGTTAAGTTTAATGGAAAACTTACCCTTCTAGATCGATTTACCAAGTTCTCCTTATAAAGAACCATAGGAACTAGTTCAAAGAACTTTGGACAACCACATATTGCAACCCTCGTTCGAACACGTGTCTTCAAAGAATCAAACGTTAAACAATCAAAATTCAGCAAGGAATTACTCAAGAAATTAGTTAGAACAAGTTCAGTTCGGCCAAAACAACCAAAATTATAAATTTGATCCAAACTTTGCATATTAAAATGTAACGGAGGCCAATGTTTATTCACTTGTTCTCCAAATTCATCATCTTTGCCAATGGCTTTAGACTTAGAAAAATTCAGCACTGAGTTTTCAGAAATCAAACAGTGTTCTCCTTTGGTCGTGTGAGTTTTAGGATCGTATCCTCGCATCACAAATCTTCTTTCCTCGGGAAAATATTTCAATTGAAGCTCCTTAGGGCTATTAATCTGAAAAGAAGAAACAAGTAGACATTGGTTAAGCAAAACACCTTTCTTTTTCTCTCTTTTCTTTCACATTCTTTTTCACTTTTGTTTTTCTTTTTCTCTTTTTCATTTTCATTTTCTTTTCTTTTTTCTTCACTTTTTTTTCTTCAATTCGCAAATTGTTGCCACTCGATTTTTCATCTTTCTTTTCTTTTGATTTTACAAATTTCTCTTTCAAAGTTTCCATGGATTGCCTTAAGCGTTGCTGGTCTTCCATGACTTGTTGCAGTGATAATGGTGCCAACTCGATATTCTTGCCGTTATGCTTGAACGAGTACTGATTTGCAAAACCATCATGTTTGACTCGACGGTTAAACTACCACAGTCTTCCTAGCAACAAATAGCTCGCATGTATAGGAACAACGTCGCACAAAACTTCGTCATGGTAGTTGCCAATTGAAAAGGGAATCTTGGCTTGTTTGGTCACCTTGAGCTCGACGCCTTTGTTGAGCCATTGCAATTTGTAGGGGCTCGAATGCTTAAGCGTTGGCAAGGATAACTTCTCGATCATGAGAGTGCTAGCAACATTCATGCAACTCCCTCCGTCAATCACAACACTGCACACATTTCCCAGAACATGGCAACGAGTATGAAATAAGTTTTCTCGTTGAGGTTCACTTACCGAACTTTACGCGTTGAGACTTCGTTTGACTACAAGCATTTTGCCTTCGACCGCAAACTCGAATTCTTCATCATTATCGGATGAATGATCATTTTTGTCTTCATTTTTGTCAACTTCATCCTCCGATTCTATCTCACCATTGGGTAGCACGGTCATTGTGTTACGATTCGGCCATTAGCTTGCGATATGCCCCCAGCCTTGGCATTTGAAACACTTAATGTCTCAGGATCGCGATTGAACAGTTTCAGGGGCCTTACCTTTATTGGTTTCGGCCACCGACTTATTAGACTTCATGGCCACCGCGGGCTCCTTTAACTGATTCGTCGAAATAGTTTTACTCGGGCCTTGGTTCCATTTGGGTGCAATCGAAGTGGAATATCCTCGTACTACTCCTTTTTTCTTGATTTTCTTTTCGACTTTAATCGCTATGTGCACCATATCGATGATCTCGACGTAGTGTTGTAATTCGACGACATTGGCTATGTCTCAGTTTAATCTGGCCAAAAAACTGCGCCATGTGGCTTCGCGGTCCTCTTGCATGTCTGCACAGATCATAGCCACTTCTATTTCTTTGAAGTAATCTTCCACGCTTCTTGTTCCTTGTGTGAGGTTTTAGAGTTTTTGGTACAACTCCCGGTGATAGTAGGAAGGAATGAAACGTCGTCGCATGACCGCTTTCATCTCGACCCATGTTTGGATAGGACGCTCACTATTTTGCCTTCGGCTCGTTGTAAGCTGGTCCCGCCATATCATGGCGTAGTCAGAGAACTCGATAGCCTTCAACTTCACTTTCTTCACCACGGAGTAGTTGTGGCATTCGAACACAAGTTCGATCTTTTTCTCCCACTTGAGGTAGGCCTCGGGATCTGATTGACCTTGGAACGGAGGGATGGACAGTTTGATGCTTTTCAAGTCATCGTCAAACCTCTCTCGACCTCGATTGTATTGGCCCCTTCTTCGTTCGCTTTGTCGGGAGGCTTGATCACTCTTCGCATCACTTGGCTCGTATAGATTGTTGTCATGTTGCCACGATTTTTCTCGCTCCCTTCTTGGGTTCGGGGGAGTGTTTGCTTTTTGACTATGTTCCTTAGTTGGTCCATGCGCTATTGGATGGAATCAAATTGAGGCTAGAACAATCAGGTAATTTCTCATATTATGGTTTGAACTTGTAAATCAGGTACTCCACCTCTGGGAACATTTCTTCGTGGTTGATGACCTCCTCCACCACTGGCGGCATTAGATGTACCTCCACTTACCATTCGTCGTTCTGAACTTCTCGACATAAAGACTGAAAAGGGTAAAGAATCCTTACCACAAATTCTCACAAGTTCACTTACAAAGAAAAATCACTCACACTCGTGTTTCACTCGAATATGGCTTTTTCTTTAATGTAAGCACTCGTACCTTTTACTACTCGACTCTCTCTCACAAATTCGTACTTCATTTTTTAGAAAACTTATTATAGCTTGAGGGTCGGCTTCAAAGGGTTTACAAGGGATAATGTAGAGTGTATCGGGTAGGCTAAAAACAAATGAAATTAAGGTATGTGTGTCGTTGGGTGAAATGGGGAAATACCAAATTATGGTGATATGGATCTTAGACGATCGGGGTAGAAAGAAGAATAAGGGTAGAATGTTGGTTTTGAAGATTGGGAACTGAAGAATTAGAACAAGAACACAAACTTGCAAAAACTTCACGATCTTTCTTCTCTTTTTTTTTTTAAATTTTTGTATATATATACATTTACTTCAAATGGACGAAATTAAATACAAAAAAACACTTTGAATACAATTTGAATTTTTTTTAATTTCGAATTTTTTTTTCAACTTACGAACCTAATTCCAATTTCTTGATCGTCGTTGGAGCTCCCCGTTTTGTAGCTCTAATACCAAATGATGTGAGACGGCCTGGGTTAGTCGAGACATTCACTTGAGTGCCCGATCATTTATGAGGAGTGGCTTGAAAACTCGGAACGGAAGATGTTTGAAGAGTTGATTTGCGGAAGCTTTTGTTAAGTTTTATAACTATATTTGTTTAAGTTAGGAATGGAGGTATAATATTAAGGATGGGTTTAATTTTAGAAGTCGAAAGAAGAAGGTTCGGGTTTAGGTTAGTTCAAGAAAGAAAGATATTCAGTGTTCGATTTAGTCAGATTGAAGAAGGATAGATAAAGATGGTTAATTGATGATTTGGTTTTAAAACAAATAAAGAAAGATAACTGGATGGAAATGGAAAATAGGATTTAAATCGAGAATAAATTCAACACTATAGAGAGCGTCACCCCGGTTCTATTCGGTTTAAGGTGGATTGATGAGAAAGTCGGGAAAGGGTTGAACGCCACACCGAAAGGTGATAAGTTCAAAATGAAATTCGGAGACACCACAAGCACACTTGATAAGTCAACTGAAAACTCGTACGAATAAGCAGAGGAGTAATCTCACTCTTGTGAACAAAGTTCATGTAAAATTTGCCAAAAGTCCTTTACAAAAGCAAATGAACATCTATTTATACTAAGTAGCTAAGGTAGCTGATAACACTTTAAACGACATGTTTTTATGTGCTAATTATATATTAATTTGAATGTGACTCTACTAATTTGGGCTATTTATGGACTTTTATCTCAAGAGGACTAAATTGGAGACCAATGCAAAGTTGAGGCCAAAATCGTGAAATTAAAGATAAAAATGGACCGATGTGCAACAAAGGAAAAGATGGTGCCAAAAGTGCAAACATGGAGAGCGAGAGGGAATGAAATGCAAAAGAAGAGACTTTGCTTTATCAAACTCTATTTTAAATTAAATTAGGATAATTAATTTTAGGATAATTATCTAGGATTATTTTGATTTCTTTATTTATTTATTTCTATTTATCTTTAATAATTATCTTTGAGAGTTTGAATAGAATTAGGCTATCTACTCTAAGCACTATAAATAGGGATGGAGTAGCTCATTTGGGGCATCATCTTTTTCGTACACTCCTCCCCCATAATTCTTTTGTGTTTCATTTATTTTTCTTTCAATAAAAATTCCCTTTTCCATATTTTTATATTTTCCACCACAAATATGAGCCACTAAATTCCATCTAGCCGAAGGTTGCCAAATTCCCCAGAAAAAGGTTCTTGAGGCTTAGAACCCGTACTCAACTTTCTCACCCAAGTATTCATCGTTTCTCCGCATTACACGGGGCTGACGCTTCCGTCCAGGTCCCTTTAAAAGTAACCCTTTCAACGTATGCAAAGGCGGCGCTTTGTGTGTTTTGGGAGGATTGCAAATCGGTTCGTGAGCTTCTGCGTCGAGGTTAGCGAGCCCAAGAGACAAAATGGCGTGGGATTAGCCATTGAGAAACGTTGATCTAGCGTAAAAGACTCCACAAAAGCAATCGCAAGCTAGAGTCGCTCCTAAATCCGTAAGTTTAAATTCTTGAGTTGGTGGTCGAGGCGTCCTCTTCCACTATAACGGCTTACTTGGATAGAGAAGGGTCATCCAAAAGCCGAAGACGGAGCCAAGGAGGAACGAGACAACCGGAGGCTGGAATATCTAAGAAACTTTTCTCTAAACTCTTTCTTTTTATTTCCCTCATTTTAATTCTCGTAATTTTAATTCATCTTAAATTTTGTTTTTATTATTATTATTTTTCCGGATCAAAATTATTAATTACATTTTTTTTATTTTTCAGAACGAAGTTTTCTTGGGCACGATTCTCGCCGGGATCTCAAAATGTGCATTTGTATAATCCGATCCTCGTGGATTCGACCCTACTTTCCCTTCTTGTTATTTTCATTATTTTGCGGGGAGTAGGATTTATTTTGGTGTATTCAACGACACATCAAATTTTGGCGCTGTTCTTGGGATCGATACGCATACCAATCCTGTTTTTCTTTTCTATGACCAGATCTGCTCCTGCATTCTTGCGTTTGATTCGAGATCGAAAAGATTGCAAAGCTAATCGAAAAGAAACTAAGTTGAAGAAAAAGCGGCGTGGTGGTAGTAACTCAAGCAATCCACCACCGAAATTGGGGCCGACGACGAAGCGGAATCTGGGTTAACGAAAACCCTACTCAAAGCGCTTGAAAGTAAAGCGAAGAAGTTGATCCATTTGAAGAAGTGTTCAACGCTAGGGTTGTGAAAACCCTAATTTGGTACAAGAACCAATGGCTCAAGCGATTCGACAACTAATCGAAGTCTCGACGGAACAACCGCCCTTGTGCATCGCATATCCTACCATGGATACCGATTTTGAGTTGAAATCGGGGTTGATTCGATTCTTGCCAACATTCGAGGGTTCTGAATGAAAACCCCATAAACACTTAAAGGAGTTTCATATGGTTTGTCTGAGTATGAAACCTCAAGGCGTAACTGAGGATCAGATTAAATTGCGCGCTTTTCCTTTTTCCCTAGCAGATTCGGCTAGGGATTGGTTGTTTTATTTACCTCCTGGATCTATAACTACATGGGCTGATCTTTCTCGTTTGTTCCTCAATGTGTTTTTCCCAAGCATCAAAGCGGTGAGCTAAGAAGGAGATCGTTGGAATAAGGCGAAAAAAGCGAAACTCTATATGATTCTTGGGAGCGGTTCAAGAAGTTATGTGCAAGTGCCCACAACACAGTATAATCGAGCAATCTCTCCTTGAAGACTTTTACGAAGGTTTGAAACCAATGGAGATGAACATGGTGGGCGCTTTGCTAGTGGAGGAGCGTTGGTCAACATGACCCCAACAAGCAAGGGACTTGATTTCCACAATGGTCGCAAATTCTCGTGATTCGAGCCAATCTGAACCTCCCGAAGGGTTCACCACTAAGTAATTCTTCCATAGAAGATAGACTTGATAAACTTACTAATATGATGAATACTCTTCTTGCGGAAAAAACAAAACAAATTTCGGTTATGTGGAATATGTGCTACACCGAGGCACAACCGATGCATGTCCCGGTTTGTATGATGACTCTATGGCTCACTTAGGCAAGTAGGAAATTTTCACGGCCCACCACAGGCGATCGACCCTTACTCTAATACCTACAACCCGGGATGGAGGATCACCCTAACAAGTTATGGGGCCAACCCACAATATAACCAAACCTTACGAACCGAAGTTCCACAATGACCACAAGATTCGGGTAATTCTCTAGAAACTTTGGTCAATAAATTAGCGACTAATATGCTTGATTTTCAACAGAAAACCGAGGCATCTATAAAAGAATTGACCATATCGGTTGAGAAATTGAACTCTCAAGGAAGTCGCCATCACAAATGAAGAACCAAACCCAAGGCAAAAGCGCAAATGCAAAGTGACTGCGAAGTGGAAAATCTTGGAATCGATTCCGACGAAATCATGCCCAAGAAATCGCCGGAAAAACCCAAAAAGACTTAACAGTCCGAACGAAACCCCATTGCCCATAATTCAACCTCCATTTCGAGCGATTCCACCAATGTCGAAAAGGTAAGCGGGACAAGGAAATCCTCGAAACATTTAGGAGCGTCAAATCAACATTCCATCGTTGGATGCCATCAAGCAAATACCTAGGTATGCTAAATTTCTTAAAGAGCTTTGCACCAACAAGCGAAAGTTAACGAGGTAATGAAAGGGTGAATGTTGGTGAAAATGTGTCTGCGATGTTACAACGAAAATCTTGGCAAAATGTAAGGATAGGGCATGTTTGCAATACCATGCAAAATAGGTCATTTGGGAATTAAAAGGCTATGTGTGATCTAGGAGCCTCCATAAATGTAATGCCCTTTTCTATTTATGAATCACTTAACGCAGGTTTTTGACAAAAGCAGTGTTAGCATTCAATTGGCGATGTGTCCGTTGTGCATCCGAAGGAGTCCTCGAGGGCGTGTTGGTGAAAGTTAATGAACTTATTTTTCCTGCAGATTTCTACGTGATAAAAATGGAGGAGGACGATTGCTCGGGATCTTGGATCTCTTGTTGGGACGACCATTCCTTAAATACAGCCTAGTACTAAAATTGACGTTCGGAGTGGAACTCTCACAATGGAGTTTGATGGGGAGATCGTGAAATTTAACGTCTACGATGCCATTAGCCACCCAAAGTGAAATTTTGAGCGTGAATTGTGTTGATATAATTGACTCATTAGTGGAAGAAAATTTTGAATCCATTTATGATTTTAAATTTGACTTTGATAAATTTGAATCAGTTAATGAGTTGTTATCCCGTGTACTAAGCTTTTACCTTACATTTGTGCGGGAGCGGATCCAAAATTAAAACCACCTCTCGAGCATCTCAAATTCACATTTTTGGAGGATGATGAGACCATTGCCAACAAAGGGTTGACCCCTTGGAGGAAAATATGAAACCAATGAAAAGGCGCAAGGACAATTAAACCCAAATATGGTGGATGTGATAAAAAGCGAGAAATTCCAAGCTCACACGATTAAAAAGATTTATTTTGAGCCACCGTAGAACCATTTAAGTCGTCGAGCTAATGACGTTAAACAAGCGCTTGTTGGGAGGCAACCCAATCTTTATTTTCTTTTATTATTTATTTTATTTTATTATTTATTTTATTTATTTTATTTTATTTTATTTTCTTTTTAATTTCTTTTATTTAAATATCAATAAATTTCTCTTCTTTGCTTAGCTAAAATGGAGCGTTGAGGTTCGACTCAACACTTTTGGCCAAGCAACTCACCGAACTCATTGCTATCCTCGCATTCGATGATTGCTACACGGGGAGTTTTCTAAACTTTTCTTCTTATTTATTTGTTTTGCGTCCACATTGAGGACAATGTGCTTTAAGTAGGGGGAGGTACTCTTCAGATTCTTCGTCATATTCTTGAGATTTGTGTTTGTTGCTTGAGGCTCTTTTAGGTTGTCCATATTTTTTAGAACATTACGTCGCTAATCATGCCCAAGAATTTGCCCACGACTTGCCTTTATTTGACCCGTGCATGATTCTTGGCCACCGAGTAAATTCTGATTACATCATTTGATTTTATCTCCATTGTTTTATTCTTATTAGGCTAAAATAATTATGATTAATAAGTTAATTATATCTTGCTTTTAAGTAAAATTGATCAAGTTTAATATCAAGTGGACACTCAATATATTTGCATTTCTAAGTTATGTTCATGACTATTAGGTGGTTACTAAAACTTATTTTTGACACTTGATTATTTCTCTTAGGTCCTCTTAAAGTTTATATTTATGAAAATTGTGATTAATAAATATTTCCAAGGTTATGAGTCTGACTAGAACGTGGTATTGAGTAACCGGGGTAGGGTGCTTAGGTTGTCATTCTACTTGGCGTAAAAGGTTTTGTGACGTAATAGGTAAAACTCCGCTAGCCAAGGTTATGAGTATGGCTCGAGCGTGGTGATTAATGTAAGGGTAGGGTGCTTGGGTTGTCATTCTACTTGGCGTCAAAAGGTTGTGTGACGTGATTTGAGTAAAACTCCGCTAAGGAAATAAATAATTTTTAAGAATATGTTGGTGAGTAAGGGTGGGGTGCTTGGGTTGTCATCTCTCTTAGCGTAAAAGGTTCGATATATTCCAAAGTAAAAAAAAAAAAAAAAAAAAAAGTACTAATAAAATTACAGGTTGGGGACTAAGGGAGGAAATAAATAGAGTGTCTTGGTAGGTTTGGTAATTTACCTAAATAGCATGAAATAATTCAAGACGATTTTAATTTTGTGTGTGTTAATTAGAAAACTTTTTCTATTTTACTTAAAGCAAGCTTAGAAGTTCTCTTATTTTTCATATGCATTTTGACTAATCTTTATAAAACTTTGGAGTAGAATTTCTTTCGGGATCTAATTTTCACGAGTGGATAGGAACCATACTTGAGGGCAAGCATGGGCTAAGTAGGGGGATTTGATAACACTTTAGAACGACATGTTTTATGTGCTAATTATATATTAATTTGAATGTGACTCTACTAATTTGGGCTATTTATGGACTTTTATCTCATGAGGACTAAATTGGAGACCAATGCAAAGTTGAGGGCCAAAATCGTGAAATTAAAGATAAAAATGGACCGATGTGCAACAAAGGAAAAAGATGGTGCCAAAAGTGCAAACATGGAGAGCAGAGGGACTGAAATGCAAAAAGAAGAGACTTTGCTTTATCAAACTCTATTTTAAATTAAATTAGGATAATTAATTTTAGGATAATTATCTAGGATTATTTTGATTTCTTTATTTATTTATTTCTATTTATCTTTAATAATTATCTTTGAGAGTTTGAATAGAATTAGGCTATCTACTCTAAGCACTATAAATAGGGATGGAGTAGCTCATTTGGGGCATCATCTTTTTCATACACTCCTCCCCATAATTCTTTTGTGTTTCATTTATTTTTCTTTCAATAAAATTCCCTTTTCCATATTTTTATATTTTCCACCACAAATATGAGCCACTAAATTCCATCTAGCCAAGGTTGCCAAATTCCCAGAAAAAGGTTCTTGAGGCTTAGAACCCGTACTCAACTTTCTCACCCAAGTATTCATCGTTTCTCGCATGACAGGGGCCGACGCCCGTCAGGTCCCTTTAAAAGTAACCCTTTCAACGTATGCAAAGGCGGCCGCTTTGTGTGTTTTGGGAGGATTGACCGTCGGTTCGTGAGCTTCTTGCTTCAGAGGTTAGCGAGCCCAAGAGACAAAATGGCGTGGGATTCGCCATTGAGAAGCGTTGATCTAGCGTAAAAGACTCCACAAAAGCAATCGCAAGCTAGAGTCGGGCTCCTAAATCGTAAGTTTAAATTCTTGGAGTTGGTGGTCGTGGCGTCCTCTTCCACTATAACCGGCTTACTTGGATAGAGAAGGGTCATCCAAAAGCAAGAAGAGCCAAGGAGGAACAGAGACAATAGGGAGGTGGAATATCTAAGAAACTTTCTCTAAACTCTTTCTTTTATTTCCTCATTTTAATTCTCGTAATTTTAATTCATCTTAAATTTTGTTTTTATTATTATTATTTTTTCGGATCAAAAATTATTAATTACATTTTTTTATTTTTCGAGAACGCATAAGTTTTCTTGGGCACGATTACGCCGGGATCTCAAAAGCAGCATTTGTATAATCAGATCCATGGATTCGACCCTACTTTCCCTTCTTATTTTGGTGTATTCAACGACACATCAAGAGCTGAATAGTCTAGTTCTAAGACTTAATAACTAAGTAAATTCAGCTAGAATTAGCTAAAATGTTCTAGAATTAATCAATAATTTAAGGAAGCTAAGTTCAGCTGATGGAAGTGCATAGGACAACTTTCTAGAGAAGCTGGATGTATATATGCACTTTGCTTGATTCATGCTTCATGGCTAGGTTCGGCCAAGCCTTTAATTTGGCTCCTTAAATGATCACCCTTGGCTGAATAGTTAGCAACATTAGTTGGAGTAGATGAGCAGCCTATGGAGGTGTGAACAAAGAGCCTTGAACAACCTTTGTCATATGAACATGGCAGCCGAATGGTTCTTTGACATGTCAGCAAATGTGAATGCCTATTGATGGTGCATTGGGATACAATCGGCCAAGTATCAATCCTTTAATATGCTGTCCCTTGTTGGCCAAATAATTGCTTTGAAACACCAAAAGGCAGCAGCCACAAATAATGTCCCAATCGATCCATGTACCAGCCACATACATTGCACCTAGGTGCATGAATCTCTTTTAATGGCTTGTTAAATTCGGCTGCACCTCCAAGAATAAGAAAAACACATTAATTCACTTAGATTTAGCTGAATAATATTAAGGACACAACTAAGACACTTTAATGAACTCTTAAATATTATTTAGACAAATTAAAACTAACTCTCTAGGACACACTTAATATTCTGTTGTAACTAAAACACATTAAAACCTGTTTTAAAAATTAAGACAAGTTAAATTAAGTTTGGACATCATAAATTTGGCACTAACTAAAGCTTCAAGACACATTAACTTGATGTAGTGAAATACATAAAAAGTTCAATTTATTCAAACATTAAAAATTAAGCAATTTAATGAGTTCAGCTCAATGAGCTGAACTAAGCTTAATCGAGTTAATCCAGGATGAATTTAACATGCACCAAAGTGCATGACGACTCCATGGAAACTTGTATCCCTTGGTTCCTTGGACTTCCACGAGCTTTATATTACAAATGTTGGCTACCATGGGTTGGGTTATATCATCCCCCCTCTTCAAAGTGACTCGTCCTCAAGTCGAATCACTGGTTCAACGGGGAGCATTTCCTCACAATTAAATCTACTTGATCGATCAAAAGAGATTCATTTTCATTTATCTGACATAAAATGAACTTAGGACTAGCGAGCAATCGATTATCATCAAGGGACAAAATTTTATCAACAAAACGAGTTTCAATTTCTAAATAGACAAAATTATTCATAAAACTTATAGATTCAGCGCTGGAGACTCGGTGTGCCACACTTTTCAGGAGAAGTATATCAAAACATTTCACATATTCGAAAATAACCTTTTGAAATCCAAACCTTTGAAAACCCATTTCACAGCCGAGTTTTACAACTTGGCTCAGATACCACTAAATGTAACACCTCAAACCTGACCTAGATGTTATGGCCGAATTTGGCGTGTCACATTGAAGTGTTTTTCGAAAACCATGTTTTCATTGAAAACCCCTTCTTGAAATTTTGAACTTCGTACCATTTAAAACTTGTACAAAACCTCAGTTTGCATTTGTTTATTTTCAATCGAGGTTTATTAAAAATTTATTACCTTCAAAACCTTATTGTTGCAGAAGTTTAATTTAAAGCAAATGATTTATGAAAACATGATATTAAAAAATTGAGTTGCGTAAACATAGTGTTAGAAAATAGTTATTATTTTGGAAAACCGTGTTCTACTTCTAGCAGATATAAATCACAATCAAATCAAATCCCAAAATTGAAAATCCATAAATTATAAAGGCCTTATTACAACCCAAACCAACAAGCTCATTCTTAAGTAAATAAGCTAAACAGATTAAAACTTATGCAGTTGTGTGGCCCTCTCCGAGTCCCTCGCAGCTCCAAACGATCTAACACTGGGGATTACCTGAAAGGTTAAAAACGGGGTGAGTTTATGAAAACTCAGTGTGTAATACCCTTATAAAAGAAATAGTCGATATCTGTAAGCGAGAATCGATGCAGGCTGAGCCCTTTAACGAAGCGATGCAGTGTGGGACTTAGTCTATTACAGTAACGGTGGCATTTGGGCCTTAGCCCCTATCAGCCTCGATTGGGCCTTAGACCATCAAATGTCACATATCACATCTATCTGGGCCTAAGCTCATCTCAATATCATAATCAGTATATCCAATGCATAAATACCCATACCAACCCTTCATTCTGTCTCCCGTCCAACCCTACACTCCTGTGGGGATTAAATCGACCTACCCATCCCTACACTCCTTATGTAGCACTGGTTGCGGCACTAACCAATATTGCAACAGAGCTGCCAATCACATAATCGGCTTAAAGCCATCGGTGGATCCACAGTCGTCTCGTACGACCCGTGCGACCCTCACATATCAATCACTTCCTCCAATACAAGATCCCAACCCCATGTAGTATGTCGTGTATGCAGCATGCCATGCTCAAAATTAGTCATATCATTCAAAGTTAAGTCAATCAAATCATATTTATACAATCACAGTCAAATCAGTCAAATCGTAGCACAAATCAGTCATTTACCCTCGAGGGGCAAAATAGTCAATTACCCTCTAGGGGCATTACGGTCATTTTACCCTACAGGGGCATTACGGTCATTTTAAAACCTTCCCGAAGGTCTATAGTCATCTCGAGTGACACAGATAACATATATCGTCAAAACGACGTAAATAGGCCCAAAGCCCAATATTCGACCCAAGTGGGCCCACACGCTCGTGTGGCCCATTTAGCCCAATTTTAGTCACGGCTATGCGAACAACATAACACAGATCTAGTATTTGCCACTTATCGTGGATTTATTCTGTGCGAGGCCCACGAGCCCATTAGGCCCACACAGCCCATTTCAACCAAACGAGGCCCAAGATCACGAGAACGCTCGTAGTGGCCTCTAAAATCTATCGCCTATGATTTGTGGGCTCGATTTACCACACGAGCGATCGCACACTCGTGAGGCCTTGAATGCCGAAGTTTCGACTTTGCGACTTTTTCTGACTCACAAAAATGATAGTGTGATTAGACACCTGATTGCGAAATGTGTGAATGACCCACGAGAACTCCAACCTACATTCAATCAAGGCAGTCCATTAATCACTTGTCAATCGGGTTAATCGAATCCTAATCAACTTATAAAAAATAGCCTCTACTGAAAATACTTGTCTAACATATTACCTCTCCCTTGACTAGATTAGTCTGTCGTAGTTTGCCTACTTGATCCAAAGATTGGTGCAGCCACCCTGCCGCACCCCGACGAAAAATCCCGAACAGCTGACACTTTATGTTGGTTAAATTTGGGGGCAAAGGCTACGTGCCCATTCTCAGTTGGAACCATTCCTGATCCTCCCTTAGAATGGCTACTACTCGCCACCATTGATATCTCTTTATGCAACATATTATCGGAAACCTCTATTTCTCTTCTAGAGATTTTAGAACCCTAAGAACAAAATAAGCATGGCTTGGGAACGCAGTGCAAATGAAATAACACACTTGGAAAAAGTTGGAAAACTTACCAAAATTGATGATGATGGAATCGGTTGGAATAGTTTCGATATATTCGGCTAAACACAATAGGGAAAGATGATAAACTGAAGGTACACAGTAAGCCTTATGAAAAATTAGGCTATGATTGGAAGAGAGTGGAAAGCAAAGAAGAAGAAGATGGAGAGTAGGTTCGGTTTAGAAGGGAGGCCAAAAGGAGAAGGATTCAGAAGGAAGAGAAGAAGTAGAACCAAGAGTAAGAGAGGAAAGGGATTTCAGCAAAACAAAGAAGGAAAAAGAAACCAAAAAGAAAGTTACCTATTCGACAATTGTAGGAAGGATGAAAGTAGCGGAAATTTTGGTCACTTCAATAGCTAAAACGCAAACCCAGAAGGAACCCTAAATGGTAGAAAAATCCCAAAAAACATTCAGCACCTTTCTTTCAATCCTCTCAAAATCGAACAAAGAATTGCCTTGTGCTAAAAATGCTCCTTCACTTCCCCTTAGCTGAATTTCACTAAGCCTTAGAGTCCTAATCAGCCACAACACCCTACCAACCTCCCATTTTTTAATTTCCTTGATTTTCTCCCCAATCTCTTCCTTGATTTGCTCCACAAAACCCTCCAAGACTAATTCAGACTTCACCTGATTGAGTTTCAATCTAACTCTACTTCTAATGCTGCAAGGAAATAAAATAAATACTCCCTTCCGCATCATGAGACTCGAACTTAAGCTCCCTTGCAACCTTGAGCACGCCACTTACCACTGGACCACAAGCTCCTCTTGTGTCATGATTTCACCAAAAATATTTATAAAGCCTTCAAGCTAAGGCCAAGATTCACTTAAGATCAAAAATTAAAAAATTTTGCTAAAGCCCAAGTTTGAACCCAAGACTTCTCCAACCCTCCCAACTCTTCCTAAATCACTTATCCACTAAAGCAAACAAGCAAGTAGTCATTTCCTTGCACACATAAATATTTATTTGCAGTCTCCTAGCTGATCCCACACTTAAGGCCCAAATTCAGGGCGTTACAATTCACCCCTCCGTAAAGAAATTTCGTCCCCAAAATTTCTAACTGCCAGAATAGTTACACAACCCAGACTTCACCACCACGCTCCCGCTGTGCACTCAATTCAAAACATTATTACAACCTCTTGAACCACGTTCGCGTGTATCTCTTGTGCCCATTGCGTTTTATCAGAACTAATAGTTTTATTCAGATCAAAGCTTCACTACAGTTTCAGTCCCCTATAGTTTTAGTTCGCTCTATCTAGAGTGGTATAGTCTAATTTCTATAGTAGACACAGTACTTCCTAACTTACTGCATTTCAGTTTCTAAATAAACAAAAGTATTCAAAAAACTTACAGATTCAGTACTAGAGATTCGGTGTACCACACTTTTCAGAAGAAGTATCTCAAAATACTTCACATATTCGAAAATAACCTTTTGAAATCCAAAACTTTAAAAACCCATTCCACATCCGAGTTTTGCAACTTGGCTCTGATACCCTTAAATGTAACACCCAAATTCGGCCTAGACGTTATGGCCGAATTTGGCGTGTCACATTGAAGTGTTTTTCGAAAACCATGCTTTCATTGAAAACCCATTCTTGAAATTTCGAACTTCTTGCCATTTAAAACTTGTACAAAACCTCAGTTTGCATTTATATATTTTCAATCAAGGTTTATTAAAAAGTTATTACCTTCAAAACCTTATTGTTGCAGAAGTTTAATTTAAAGCAAATGATTTATGAAAACGTGATATTTAAAAATTGAGTTGCGAAAACTTAGTGTTAGAAAATAGTTATTATTTTGGAAAACTGTGTTCTACTTCTAATAGATATAAATCATAATCAAATCAAATCCCAAAATCAAAAATCCAAAAATTATAAAGACCTTATTACAACCCGAACCAACAAGCTCATCCTTAAGTAAATGAGCTAAACAGATTAAAACTTATGCAGTTGTGTGGCCCTCTCCGAGTCCCTCGCAGCTCCGAACCGTCTAACACTGGGGATTACCTGAAAGGTTAAAAACAGGGCGAGTTTACAAAAACTCAGTGTGTAATACCCTTATTAAAGAAAAGTTCAGTATACAGAAACAAAATTAATCTGGGCCTGAGCCCTTTAACAGTATCAGTACAGTGTGGGCCTTAGTCTATTACAATAATGGTGGCAATTGAGCCTTAGCCCCCATCAGCCTCGGTTGGGCCTTAGCCCATCAAATATCACATATCACATCTATTTGGGCCTAAGCCCATCTCAATATCATAATTAGTATATGCAACGCATAAATACCCATACCAACCCTGTACTCCATCTACCGTCCAACCCTACACTCTTATGGGGATTAAATCGACCTACCCATCTCTACACTCCTTATGTAGCGCCTGTTGCGACACTAACCAATATTGCAACAGAGCTGCCAATCACATAATTGACTTAAAGCCATCGGTGGATCCACAGTCGTCTCGTGCGACCCGTGCGACCCTCACATATCAATCACTTCCTCCAATACAAGATCCCAACCCCATGCAGTATGTCGTGTATGTAGCATGCCATGCTCAGAATCAATCATATCATTCACAGTTAAGTCAATCAAATCATAGTCATACAATCACAGTCAAATCAGTCAAATCGTAGCACAAATCGTCATTTACCCTCGAGGGGCAAAATAGTCAATTACCCTTTAGGGGCTTTACGGTAATTTTGCCCTACAAGGGCATTACGGTCATTTTATAACCTTTTCAAAGGTCTACAGTCACCTCGAGCGACACAGATAACATATATCGTCAAAACGGTGTAAATAGGCCCAAAGCCCAATATTTGGCCCAAGTGAGCCCACATGCTCGTGTGGCCCATTCAGCCCAATTTCAGTCACGGGTATGTGAACGAAATAGCCCAGTCTAGTATTTTCCACTTATCGTGGATTTATTCTGTGTGGGGCCCACACGGCCCATTTTAGCTAAATGAGGCCCAAGATCACGAGAACGCTCGTAATGGCCTCTACAATCTATCGCCCATGACTTGTGGGCTCAATTTACTACACGAGCAATCACACGCTTGTGAGGCCTCGAATGCCGAAGTTTTGACTTTTTGGATTTTGCCGACTTACAGAAACGATAGTATGATTACACATTTGATTGTGAAATGTGTGAATGACCCACGAAAACTCCAACCTACATTCAATCAAGGTAGTCCGTTAATCACTTGTCAATCGGGTTAATCGAATCCCAATCAACTTATCAAAAATAGCCTCTACCGAAAATACTTGTCCAACAGATTACCTCTCCCCTGATTGATCAGTCTGTTGTAGTTTGCCCACTTGATCCAAAGATTGGTGCAGCCACCCTACTGCACCCTGGCAAAAAATCCCGAACAACTGAAACTTTACACTGCTTAAATTTGGGGGCAAGGGCTACATGCCCATTATCAGCTAGCACTATTCCTGATCTTCCCTTAGAATGGCTACTACTCGCCACCATTGATATCTCTTTATGCAACATATTATCGGAAACCTCCATTTCTCTTCTAGAGATTTTAGAACCCTAAGAACAAAATAAGCTTGGCTTGGAAACACAGTGCTAATGAAGTAACTCACTTGGAAAAAGTAGGATGACTTACCAAAATTGATGATGATGGAATCGGTTGGAATAGTTTATGTATATTCGGCCAAGCACAATAGGGAAAGATGATAAACTGAATGTACACAAAAAGCCTTATGAAGAATTCGCCTATGATTGGAAGAGAGCGAAATGTAGAGAAGAAGAAGATGGAGAGTAGGTTCGGTTTAGAAGGGAGGCCAAAAGGAGAGGATTCAGAAGGAAGAGAAGAAGCAGAACCAAGAGTGAGAGAGGAAAGGGATTTCAGTAAAGCAAAGAAGGAAAAAGAAACCAAAAAGAAGGTTACCTATTCGGCAATTTTAGGAAGGAGGAAAGTAGTGGAAATTTTGGTCACTTCAATAGCTTAAACGCAAACCCGAAAGGAACCCTGAATGGTAAAAAAAATCCCAAAGAACATTCGACACCTTCCTTTCAACCCTCTCAAAATCGGACAAAGAATTGCCCTGTGCCGAAAATGCTCCCTCACTTCCCCTTAGCCGAATTTCACTAAGCCTTAGAGTACCAATCAGCCACAACACCCTACCAACCTTCCATTTTTGAATTTCCTTGATTTTCTCCCCAATCTTCTCCTTGATTTGCTCCATAAAACCCTCCAAGACCAATTCAAACTTCACCTGACAGAGTTTCAGTCTAACTCCACTTCTCATGCTGCAAGGAAATAAAATAAATACTCCCTTGTGCATCATGAGACTCGGACTTGAGCTCCCTTGCAACTTTGAACACGCCACTTACCACTGGACCACAAGCTCCTCTTGTGTTATGATTTCACCAAAAATATTTATAAAGCCTTCAAGCTAAGGCCAAGATTCACTTAGGAGCAAAAATAAAAATTTTTGTTTAAGCCCAAGTTTGAACCCAAGACTTCTCCAACCCTCCCAACTCTTCCTAAATCACTTAGCATAAAAGCAAACATGCAAGTTGTCATTTTCTTGCACACATAAATATTTATGTACAGTCTCCTAGCTAATCCCACACTCAAGGTTCATTCCTCCTAGGCCCAAATTCAGGGCATTACAAAATGACATATATGTTCAATAATTCGAATTGAATGACACTGAATAGAAATGTATTATTCATATTATAAGATTGTAACTGATGAACTCAACTTATTGATATGTGACAAACCCCGCTACGCGTTGATATACAAGTCATGATTTTAAAGTTCCCAATCGTTCTTAACATGTAATTCTCTTGAAATAGTGTAAAAGGATATAACTCTCGAATATGAAACAATCCTAAAAAGGAACCTACGTTATAATACAACGAGACTCGATTTCTATAAAGATGTTAAAACTCGAAAAGTTTGGTAAAACAAGAAGAATAATTGTGACCCACTATCTATAATAAGATAGGAACCAATCGGTATAAGGTTGATCGCCATACTCAAGGCTTAGAAGGGAAAACAAGAGTGATAAGATCGAAAAGGGTTTAATGCCACAAGAACGAATCTTGATAAGTTTGGGATAAGTTCTTAAACAACAAAGATATTTATCTCACAATATAAAAATGTTCATTAGCCTCTTACAACAAAAAATACCAAATATATATAGGCCTTAGCACATGAATGGTCGTTTTCGGCCATTAATAGGATTACATGTATTAAATAGGAACTTTAAATTTGAGTTCATGCTTCTTGCCATCTATGCACATTGACATTGATTGTGGTGGCTGAATTTAATGCGTTGGGGAAGAATACATGTATGCTTAATGGCTAAGTATTCTTCAAAAGTCTCATACTTTCCCCTTGATGGATGGTGGCCTTTATGGTGCAGGGGAATGACCAATAGTCATATTCTAGAAAGCTTCCAAAGGTCACCTTTAGCTCCCATTTGGACGATGGCAATTGATGAAGCAATATTTGGCTGAATGGTCACCTTTCAAGCTAAAATTAGCAACCATTTTATGTGTGAAAACCCTTGATTCTTTTAGCAAAGCTGAACAGTCCCTTAGCATATTTAAAAGGTGGTCGGTCGTTAGATTTCCTAAGACATATTAAACACACATTAGGACACCATAAATTCACTAATTAAAATGTAACAAATAGACATGATAATGACATTAGAATTAAAATAGATTTTAAGACATATTAAAAAATTATGTAATAACAAGACATAAAATAAACTTCTAATTAAATTCTTTGGAAATTAAAATACTAAATGGACGGTTTGGGCCTTAAAAGCCCACATGTAAAACGTTACATGGGCTTGGCTTTTTTACAGGGGCCCAATACGAATTGGATTTTTTTATAATCAGCCCAAGATTGCTAGTTCATTGCTTCTTTAAGTTTCATATTTCTAGCCAACGTCATAGGCCCAAATGATGTATAAATGGGCATATTGAGTGTTAGCCCAATAATCAAACCTGAGATTACATCATTCTTTCTCTCTTCAGAGCGATTTGTCCTCAAATCGGCACCTACATCATAAGGGAACAAGTAATCAAAATTCAAATACTCAAAACAAGTATTAAATGGAAATTTAAATATCAAGGCTTTCTTTTTGTAGTTCAATTGCTCAAAATCCTTTAGAGATAACTTAAACAATTGATTGTGCAAAATATAGCTCCATCTTTCAGCTCATTTTTGTCTCATAAAGCTTATCATACCTCCACGAAAGTGAGTATTAAGAACCTGAAATAAGACAATGGAATGGTGAACTTTATTAGAATAATCATAATGCTCCTCTCATGTCTTTACTTTGAATGCCGAATCTATTCTTAAAACTCTCGTACTCTCGACTTTTTTAACAAAAAATTAGTTTATTTTTGGACGTTCTCTCTTTCTTTCCCTCTACGTTTTTACCTCTTTCTTTCTCTCTAATTTTTATCATCACATTCTCAGATGTTTTGATTCCCTCACTCTCTTTTTCTTTTTCATTCAAACTCTTGTCTCTCAACTTTAACATTTTCATGTCTTTTGTGTAGCGCCCCAAAATTTTAATTTTTGATTTCGTGTATGTGTGGCACACAATATCTATCTGCTTCAGTGGTTATGTGTTCTGGGTGTGTGTGTGAGGTCCCAAGTTCAAACCTTACTTGGGTAAATTTTGGTATTTTCTATAAATAAAGCCTTAACATCGTGCAAAGGGCTTAAGTTTAACTGTTGGTAAGTTTATATTAGAATGGGCCTGTTGGTCTGGTGGTTAAGTGGAGTGTTGGAGTGTTGGAGGTCTTGTGTTCAATTCTCTGTGATGGCGTGGAGACAGTATTTTTGCTCTAATTTTGGCTAAGAGTTGTGTTGGGGCAAAATTCTGAGTAGTTGTGTTTTAGTGGGTTAATAAGGAGTGATTTTAAGAGATAATTGGGGAGAGGTTATTAGAAAATAATTTGATTATCTTTTTGTTGCAAAAAAGAGTAGAGTTTCAATTTTCTCTCCAATTCCCCAAACTTTTTTGATGATGTTTTCTTCTTCTTCTTCTTTTTCCCTCCTGTGCTGATTCTTTCCCCTAGTTGCTACAGAAATTTCTATTATTTTTTCCTTCCATTTCTTTTTTTTTTCCAATTAATTCAGCTGTTTATCATTGGTTGCGCGTGTTTGGTAAGTAACTGTTTTGTCTATTATTAATTGTTCTTGGTTAATCTCTAAAAGGGGGATTCCTTTTTGGTGTTTAGGAGTTAATCAAGGGGCTGGTGGTTTTGAATTGATGTTGTAATTGTGCGAAGTCGTGGTTACTTAAGCGAGGTAAGGTTTTGCTAGGTTTTTAGTCGAGTTCCTTCTGAAATTGGTTGATTAAAAATGAATTAAGTGATTAATCTGGAGATATGTTGGTCGATTTTTAGGTTCTAGAGGCTTAGGAGTACTTACGCATCAAAAACGATACCAGGTGTGTACCTAAAATGTAGAAAATGGGATTCGGCGAAAAGTCAAAATTGCTTGCTGTCAAGAAATAAGAGAAATAAGAGAAAATGATGCAAAAATTTGTAAAGAAAGGAAATAAGTGTAACAGTCCAGTTTAGACCCTAGTCGAAACAGTGGTTTGAGACCACAAATCCGAGGTCATAAAAATATTTTAATGATATTTTTTGGGTTAATGATATGTGACATAGCCTGTGTGAAAATTCTGTGTGATAATTTGATCGTTTGTGTGTCGAATTAAGATAAAGGACTTAATTGCATAGAGAGTAAAATACTGTGTACTGATTTGTGAGTACTTAAATGTTGTTGGCTGTTTAAGGTGGGGGCCTTATATTGTTATTGATCCATTTTTATGATAGTGGATATTTAAATGACTAAATAACCATAGTATAAATTTTTCTTTTATGGCTAACAAAAGGGTAAATTTGTGAATGGATAAATTAGTTAATAATATGATAAAATAAAAGCAAAATGGTGCTCATCTTTGCTTCTTAGTGCCGAAAATACAAAAGAAAAGAAGGAAGAAAAGCTTTGAAAATTTTGGCAAGGGTTAAGCTTGAATTAAGATCAAGAACCGAGGAAAAAGGACCTAGATCGCGGGAAAGCGAAAGTGATAGAGTAATCGTTTTCATACTGATAAACCGAATCTAAGGTAAGTCACTATGCAAATAAACGTACTTGCATGAAATTGTAATTGTTTATATGACTAATGTTGATAATGGATGCTTATGAGAGGATTATGCATATAAATTCCGTGATAAGTTTAATATAGTAAGTAAGTTCGGATATAATACAAGTTGTTAGTTTATATCTATGTGATGGGAATTGAATGATAGTTATTGAATTAGAAATGCTACTTGTATGATGTTGAGAAATGAGGCACTAAGTGTGCATAATTAAAATTATGATGGAGTTAAATAGCACTGTGTGTGCAAAGTAATGGAAGCTTCGGCTTTTATGATTGGCACTGTATGTGCGATACCGAATTAAGTTCGGTTTTGTATTAATGCACCAAGTGTGCAATGTCATTTAAGTTTCGACAACGAATCATGGCACTAAGTGTGCGATTATAAGAAATGAATAGCACTGTGTGTGCGATGATATGAAAGCTTCGGCTTATTGAATTGGCACTGTGTGTGCTATACCGAGACAAGTAGATTAAAAGAATATGCAATAAGTGTGCGATTATAATAAATAAATAGCACTTTGTGTGCGATGATATGAAAGATTCGGCTTATTGAATTGGCACTGTGTGTGCGATACCAAGACAAGTAGATTAAAAGAATAGGCACTAAGTGTGCAATTATAAGAAATAAATAGCACTGTGTGTGCGATGATATGAAAGCTTCGGCTTATTGAATTGACACTGTGTGTGCGATTAAGTTGAACGAATATGAAAGGATGATCGACATATAATATCGAGCATTGAATAGCTTGGAAGTTGAATAATTATGTGTTAGCTAAGATATGTATTGAACCTTTGTGGTTGATGAGTCATAAACAAGTTTTGAATGAGTGAATGAGTATTTCAGCTATGGCTGGGACATTGGTATTATACAATTGTTCTGGGTTTCCGAATATCTTATTAGATTACTATTGGTTCAACGACCAAGTCTGTAGTACAAATAGCAAATCCGAGCTTTGATAAGTTAAGTGAATTAATATCTATTACAGGTATGTTGCTTATATACTGATGGTGTATATGAGGTAAGTATCCATGTGAGCATATTATGATGTTATGTACATCAAATTGATAATATGATGTGTAAATTCTTGACTAGATAAAATAGATGCAAATATGATATGTGATTTGGAAATATGGTAAGTTATGGCTAAGCTTATGAGTTCAAGAAAGAATGAGGTGATTTTGTCATGAGAACCATATTGGTCATTCTATTAATTTGGTTATGTACAATTCATGTTAAGTTTGTTTGTATATTGATTTACTAAGCTTTGTAAAGCTTACTCTGTGTGTATGTTTTCTCTGTTTATAGGTCGTCAAAGCTACTAAAGGCTCGGGACCGTCACGGATCGTCATCACACTATTAAAATCATTTTGGTACACTTTGAATATGTATATGGCTAGATATGGCATATATAGGCTAGTCCTTGATATGAGATGTAAAGTGAACTTAGCCATGTGATTTGGCTAGTTATGTTTTGGTAATATGCTTAAAGGAATATGATGTGTGAAGTGTTTTGGTATGATTAGTTGATATATGAAATGGTTATGAGATGGTATGTATATAGATGATTGGTGCTTGGGCATAATTGAATTTTGGTCTTGCAAGTTGGTATGTTTAGATTGGTTAGTCATTTGGGTATGTGTTAGTTGCTATATATATATATTATGTGTTGGTAGGTGATGCTTGTAGGTGAGACCCAAATGGGTGGCTTGTTGGTCTTGCAAGTGACCTATTGAAACACCCCAAACCCAGCCCACAAGCCCTGACCGGATCTGGCATGCTTCTAGGAAAAACCATTCGAATCTTATTTGAATCTTTGCTAAAATTTTTTGTGTTTTTGAAAACAGTTGATTTGGGTTCAAGTTGAAAACATAGAATTTTTTTTCAAAGATTTCGTTTTGTTAAAAGTTCGTGGTTATATTTCAAAACCATGAGTTATCGGTAAAAGTCGAGTCTTTAAAGTTTGTTAATTAAATTGAAAATCATTTGTATTTTAGATGTCAAAACATTTTTCATTTATTATTAAGCAAATTTGCTTACTTTACTTTGATAAGTATCGTGCCATAATAAAATAATTTAAGTGCATGCATGAACAGTTCATACTATAGCCTTATTACATCAAAAATAATCCCAAAATAAAATTTAAAGTACTTAAATAAAATAAAATGTCCAACTAATAAAATTCGTGCTGAGCATGGTCACCACTAAGCTCCTGCCGACCCGGTCTATTACTGAGCGTCACCTGAAAAATATTCTCACAACGGGGTGAGTCAAACAGACTCAATGTGTACAACCAACACTAAGTCCCAACAGGTATGGCATATCAAATCATACATATGCATATAGCATTTAAATAAAATGATGTAATCCCAAACCCAAACCTAGATGCCATCGCTACACATCACCCGTACCAGCCATCACACCATGGGGACTACTAAGTCAACCCTCCATCCGCTACACACCATCGAAGGCAGTCGCTGCAGTCGATGTGCTCATTGCCCTTACAAAAGTCGTGGCATAGCCACCAGATAATTATTTCGTGACATAAGTCACCACATTCAGATTTCGTGACATAAGTCACCACATTCAAATTACGTGACATAAGTAACCACATTCAGATATTGGGGTATAAAACCACCAATTCACTTCCCCTTTACATATCACCCATATGCCCCATGTCATACAAAACATGCAAATATTATGCCCTATGCTTTATTCACATTCTTATAGTTGCACTTATGTGCCATAACAAATATTTATCACAATATACTCATAGTAGGAGTAGGAAAATGTACCTGAGTACTTCGTACCATTACATGGTACCTTAGCCATAATCTTACACTTTTATATTAACACATATAGTAAATTAAAGCCGTAAATCTATCAAGATTTAGTGCGGGGTACACACCTGATTCACTTAGCGCTTTATTGAAATCCCGAAAACCTAATCTAATGCTTTTAGACCCTTAATCCCTATATTCGGCCAACCTTAAACACTTTAGCAAAAAGCCATTCAGCTAGTTAGTTAAATCCCAAAGGACAATCGCAACCAAAATCTTACCTTGTTGCCGATTTCACTACTAATCAAATCTCGAAATTCCGTAATCTTTCTCCCTTGGAATCAGCTAACACTAGATCAACAGATTTGGTTAGTTTTTGGCTTTTGAATAAATAGTAAATTGATCTAATTCACTAAATTAGCCTTGGCCGAATATCATGGGTACTTACCTTGCGATTTTAAATCCGAAAATAGTCTCTTGGCTAAGGAGATGTCGAAATCCTTGGATCTGAAATCCGAATGGTTTCCTTAGAAGTGGCTACTATGGAAATCTAAAATTCACCTTCAACTTTCGCAAACAAACCTTAATCTGTGTCGATTGCTCCTTGTTGAACCCACGAGATTGGCTATGGCTAGATGTTGAGCACACAAATTTGACTTTTGATTAAGTGAAGGAATCGGCTTTACCAAAAGTGAAGAGGAAGAGTATGAAGCTTTTAGGGGTTTTGGCAATGGTGAACTAGGGAGAAGGAGGTTTAGAACAAATAAAAGAAAAGGAAGACTTGGAGGAAAAGAGAAGTGGAAATTCGGCTAGAGAAAGAGATGGAAAAGAAAGCAAAAGATGAATACTTTGCTACTCAATTTCGCTAGAATACAAGGTATTTAAACTTTGAAAATAAAAGAGAAGAGAGGGTATTTGCTTAGAGATTTCAGAAAACTAAAGAGAAAAGAAAATAATGAAGAATGGCCTCACTCTTCCTTTTTAGAAACTACTACACCTAGAGTCCCTTATTCGCCAATTCTTCCTCTCACTATCAAATCCTTGTTTTTCTCTCCTTACCCTTTCAAAAATAATTTAAAAATAAGTCATCACTTATCTCCTACCTTAGCAGAAATTTCCAAAAGAATTAGACCTCATCTTAAACTCCTCCCATAGACTCCCCATGCAGTCCATTACTTCCCTTGTTGCCTTAAAAATAAAAGCTTTATTTAGCTTCCCATGCGACTCGAACCTTGGCCCATTTACACTGTTGGTGGCGTCATTTTACAGAGGCTTTAAGTGGCGCCTCCAAGCCACTTAGACAAGCCCATCTTTGTGTCTAATTTCTCCCATTTATTTCCTTAAGGCCTAAAGCTTAACTCCTCTTTTAGACTTAAAATTAAATAATTTCTAAGGCATTCACCTACACACTAAGGTTCACAAAATTCATAGAACACATTCAGAATATTCATAAGCATGCTATTTCACACAATTTAGCAATAATGCATAAGCCATAATCCAGGATATTACAGTTCTTCCCCCTTAAAATAATTTCGTCCTCGAAATTACCTGGCTAGAATAGGTGGGGATACTGCTGTTGCATTGCTTCTTCTGGCTCCTAAGTAGCTTCCTCCAATCCATGGTTACGCCACAACACCTTGACCAAAGGGACCGACTTCCTCCGAAGCACCTTCACATCTCGTTCCAGAATCTAAATTGGCTCTCCTCATAAGACAGATCTGGTCTCAGCTCCACCTCTTCAATTGGAACTACATGAGGTGGATCTGATCGGTATCGACGTAGCATGGAAACATGAAATACGTCGTGCATCTGCTTCAACTCCGATGGCAACTCTAACTGGTATGCCACTGGTCCAACCCGCTTCAATACCCGATAAGGTCCTATAAACCTTAGACTTAACTTCCCTTTGCGACCAAATGTCATCACTTTCTTCCAAGGCGAGACTTTCAGAAACACTTGATCCCCCACATCAAATTCTATTTCCTTCCATCTGAGATCTGCATATGACTTTTTCCTGTCAGATGCCTCCTTCAACCGTGCCCGGATTACCTCCACTTTCTCTTCGGATTATGCCACAATCTCTGGACCCAAAACCTGACGTTCCCCTAATTTCGTCCAACACGTAGGAGTGCGGCACTTCCGTCCATACAACGCCTCGTATGGTGCCATTTTAATACTGGCCTGATAGCTATTGTTGTAAGCAAATTCCGCTAGAGGCAAATATTCTTCCCAACTTCCTCTGAAGTCTATCACACAGCCTCTTAACATATCCTCTAACACTTGGATCACCTGTTCCGACTGGCCGTCTGACTGTGGATGAAAAGCCGTACTGAAATTCAATCTGGAGCCTAAAGCTTGATGTAGAGCTTTCCAAAACTGAGACGTAAACCTTGGATCCCTATCCGAGATAATCGACACCGGCACTCCGTGCAACCTTACAATCTTCGCTACATACAATCTTGCTAGCTTTTGTAGATAATAGTCAACCTGCACTGGAATAAAATGCACGGACTTTGTCAGCCAATCCACTATCACCCATACCGAGTCCTTCTTAGTAGGCGTAAGGGGAAGCCCACTAACGAAGTCCATGGTAATTCTCTCCCACTTCCACTGCGGAATTTGTATTGGCTGAAGCAATCCTGATGGAGCTTGGTGTTCAGCCTTAACTTGCTATCACGTCAAACACTTGCCAACATATTTGGTAACTTTCCGCTTAAGAACAGGCCACCAAAACTGTTCCCCTAGATCTCTGTACAATTTACTACCTCTGGGATGCATAGCATAAGGGCTACTATGCGATTCCTGAATAATTCTTTGCCTAAGCTCCTCGTCCTTCGGTATACAGACCTTACCCTTGAAGCACAATACTCCCTCGTCATTAACACCATAACCCTCTAACTCTTCATTCTGCTCTTGTCGCAACTTAACACTTAGATCTTTATCTATTAACTGACTTTCCTTCACCTCATTCAACCATGTCGATTTGACTTGTAACTCTGCCAGTAGACTTCCATCATCATACAAGCTCAGATGTGCGAACATCGCCCTCAGATCTGATACAACTTTTTGACTTAGGGCTTTTGCCACCACATTCGTCTTGCCCGGGTGATACTCTATGGAACAATCGTAGTCTTTCAATAATTCCACCCACCTTCGCTGTCTCAGATTCAACTCCTTCTGAGTCAGCAGATACTTCAAGCTTTTGTGGTCCGTGTAAATTACTGACTTTATAAGTAATGCCTCCACACTTTAAGAGCAAAGACCACTGCCGCCATTCCAAGTCATGCATCGGGTAGTTAACCTCGTGTGGCCTTAGCTGTCGAGACGCATAAGTGACTACTTTCCCATCTTGCATAAGGACACCTCCCAATCTTGTATGGGAAGCATCACAGTACACTACAAAATCCTTCCCTGCCTCAGACTGAATTAAAACTGGAGCTTCGGTCAAGACCCTCTTAAGCTTCTCAAAGCTCTTCTGTTGCTTATCGGTTCATACGAAAGGCACTTCCTTTCTCAACAACTTTGTCAGAGGCGCGACTATCGATGAAAACCCTTCCACGAACCTTCGGTAATAGCCTGCTAATCTTAAGAAACTCCGAACTTCCGCCACAGACTTAGGGGGTTTCCAATCCAAAACTGCCTCAATCTTCTGAGGATCCACCCTTATTCCTTCAGCAGATACCACATGTCCTAAAAACGTAACCTCCTTAAGCCAAAATTCACACTTGCTGAATTTGGCGTAGAGCTTCTTCTCCCTCAACACTTGCAACACAACTCAGAGGTGCTCATCGTGTTCCTCCTCAAACTTCGAATATACCAAGATATCGTCATGAACACAACAACAAACCGGTCCAGATAGGGTTGGAAAATCCGGTTCATCATGTCCATAAACGCGGCTGGGGCATTTGTCAATCCGAACGGCATTACCAAGAACTCATAATGCCCGTACCTTGTTCAGAAAGCCGTCTTATGGATATCAGCCTCCTTCACCTTAAGCTGATGATAGCCAGACCGTAGATCTATCTTTGAGAATACTGCGGCCCCTTTAAGATCATCAAACAAGTCATCTATCCTTAGCAATGGATACTTGTTCTTGATGGTCAGCTTATTCAACTGACGATAATCTATGCACATGCGCATAGTTTCGTCCTTCTTCTTCACGAATAAGACCGATGCTCCCCATGGAGACACACTGGGTCGAATAAACCCACGATCAAGCAACTCTTGGATTTGAGCCTTGAGCTCAACCAACTCCTTTGGTGCCATTCTATATGGGGCAATTGACACAGGAGCTGTACCTGGTAGCAAATCAATTCCAAACTCCACGTCCATGTCCGGGGGTATTCCTGGTAATTCCTCGGAAAGATATCCACGAACTCTTTTACGGTTTTAACTCCACTAACTCCCCCTTCTTTTGCATCCAAAGCACTAATGAAGGCCAAAAATGCCTTGCACCCCTTCCGTACCATCTTATCAGCCTTCAAAGCAGAAACTATGTTAGACAAGTAGTTCCTTCTTGCTCCTATCATAATTATCTCCTCATCCTCTGGGGTCCTTAACTCCATTCATTTGGCTGCACAATCCAATACAGCCCGATGCTCCATTAGCCAGTCTATACTAAGTATAAGATCAAATTCCCGAAGGGTAATTCCATTAAGTCAAGCAAAATACCGCCTCCACAAGCTCCAAAAGCACACTCCAAAATATCTTGTTCATTACTACGGTTTGACCTAGTGGGCTTACTACAGTCATCTCCCTACTAGATAGTTTAGAGGCTATTCCTAGAGTTTCAACTACTCTACATGCAACATAAGAATGGGTCGAGCCCACATCAATCAAAGCAACATAAGGCTTGCCAAATATAAGGAACGTCTGGGTTATGACGTCCGGTGCGTCTCAAATCCTCCTCCGATGAATCTGCATACACTAAACTCGATCGCTTAGCCTCCATGTTACCAACACCTCGGCCGGTGTTTCCCGTCCTCTACCAAAGACCGTTTTCTCTACCATTTGAACCACGGCCACCGAGGTCATTGCATCCACCTCTTCCAGCCTGATTAGGACCTTGACTTACTGGTCTTCCCCCTTCGGTTCTCACAGGACAATCCTTAATCATGTGGTCCTTGGACCCACACTTGAAGCATACTCCCTTCTTCTTCCAACACTCTCCTAAACGCTTCTTCCTACATTGGGCACAAGTACGATACTGCCCTCCAGTAGCAGCCTGCTAACCTCGCGACCCATTAACTCTAGGCCTCTTTTGAACATTTCCAGATTGCCCTAATGATCTAAATCCTCTCTTCTACCTATTCCGATCGGTGTTCTGCCTTACAGAATCCTTGATACCCTCGGCTACCTTAGCCTTCTCCACCAACATAGCAAACTCCCGATCTTGTTGTGGAGCTATCAACAGTTTCAAATCATCCTTCAATCCGTCCTCAAACCGGACACATCGTTCATGCTCTGTAGCCACTATCCCTCAAGCATATCGGCTTAACCTTAGAAATTCAGCCTCGTACTCCGCTACGGACTTGTTCCCTTAAATCAGCCCCAGAAATGCCTTTCTCTACACATAAATGTAATAGGTACCGACATACTTCTTCTGGTATGCTGCCTTAGCATAATCCCAAGTGAGTTCCTCAGCTGTAGCACCATCCCTAACCGTGAGCCACCATTGATATGACTCATCGCAGAGAAGTGACATCAACCCTTTCAGTTTTTCCTCGGCAGTTAAATCGAGCTCATCCATAATCCGCTCAGTTGCTTTCAACCAATACTCAGCGGTACTGGGTGCCACACCAGATACACCACGGAACACCTCAGCTCTGTTGGCTCGGAGTCACTCAGGTACCGACTTTCGAGCTTCCATGCCTCCACCTGCTCTAGCCACCCTTTCCAAGACCCGTAGCATCGTCTGTGACACTGTGCCATCCCCCGTCTCATCCTGATATTCCACATCAGCGGCTAGTAGTAGTGGTGGCATTTCATTTTCAGATCCTTGACCTGATCTAACGGGTTTCGACCACGGTCATTCAACCTCTCTACCGATCTATCTTGCGTTACGGCCACGCCCCTTGAATTCATACTTCTAATTTGTGTTTATCTGATTAAAGAATTTTATAGATTAGTTTTGTTCCACTGATTTATCACGTACAGTCTTATGTTCAATAGTTTTTAAAGGGGTAGTTCTTTTGAATTCATTCACATACAGTCTCAGATCATTCATTCAATCACATACATGAACTTGCGTTCATTACAGAGAAATGTTGTAGTTGTCGTTGTTTGTTGTTTTCCACTACCCAGGGGTATTTCCGTAATTTTATCCTATAGGGGTATTTTTTTAATTTTACAAGCCAGGGTCATTTCGGTAATTTTTTTCGCGAAATATGGTTCTTGGTAACTTTTCAAAACAAGGGTATTTTTAAAGATTTCTAATTTGAGGGTACTTCGGTAATTTTCCATACTGAGGGTATTTTGGTCATTTGTACAGGTTAGGGGTAATTTGGTCATTTTGCAAATCAAGGGTAATTTTCTTAATTTTTCCAAATCAGGGTATCTTAATATTTTGTAAAAATAGGGTTTTTGGGATATTTGTAAGGTAAGAGAATCCTGATAAAAACTGTGGGTGGTATGAAATTTTATGAACCAAGGGCATTTTAGTAAATCGAGAATATTTTGGAAATTTTTTTCAAAATAGTTTTCCTACACATCAAAGGGGTAATTTGGTGATTTTAAGACTAGGGTTTTTATAAAAAATATGGCTAGTCCCTTTCGGGTTTTAGTTATTGGGTTTAGCCTGTGGCTGAGTCCTCTTGGTTAGGGTGAACCGTCACTACGCACCAGGTAGGATTTGAGTGGAGAGGAGGTAAGTCACTAGGACTGCTTAAATACCAAGCTCCCACCGAAACCAATACTAGAGATGCGCATGATGGTTGCCACACCCTAACTTGGCGACTTAGTCACAGGTTTGTTTAGTTAGGCATTAAAGTTTTATGTAATTGTTGGGGTAAACTAGTCCTATAGTTCAAGTACTTATCATACTAATCTACGTTCCATTTCTACCCTTCTACAAATCATACAATAATTTACACAATGGATAGGGGTACTTACCTGGTGGACTTCGGGTCGGAGACTCGGGTGCCATGCCAGAAACCCTGCTCATTTCTTAGAAAAATCCATTTTAAAGAGAGAAAACGTTTTGGGCCCTAAAAGCCCTCAAGGCCGAGTTTTGAACCGGGCTCTGATACTAAGCTGAAACACCCCAAACCCGGCCCACAAGCCCTGATCGGATCTGGCATGCTTCTAGGAAAAACCATTCGAATCTTATTTGAATCTTTGCTAAAATTTTTCGTGTTTTTGAAAACAGTTGATTTGGGTTCAAGTTGAAAACATAGAATTTTTTTTCAAAGATTTCGTTTTGTTAAAAGTTCGTGGTTATATTTCAAAACTATGAGTTACCGGTAAAAGTCGAGTCTTTAAAGTTTGTTAATTAAATTGAAAATCATTTGTATTTTAGATGTCAAAACATTTTTCATTTATTATTAAGCAAATTTGCTTACTTTACTTTGATAAGTATCGTGCCATAATAAAATAATTTAAGTGCATGCATGAACAGTTCATACTATAGCCTTATTACATAAAAAATAAACCCAAAATAAAATTTAAAGTATTTAAATACAATAAAATGTCCAACTAATAAAATTCGTGCTGAGCATGGTCACCACTAAGCTCCTACCGACCCAATCCATTCTCAAGGCCACACTGAAAATATTCCCACAACGGGGTGAGTCAAACAGACTCAATGTGTACAACCAACACTAAGTCCCAACAGGTATGGCATATCAAATCATACATATGCATATAGCATTTAAATAAAATGATGCAATCCCGAACCCAAACCTAGATGCCATCCGCTACACATCACCCGTATCACCATCACACAGTGGGGACTACTAAGTCAACCCTCCATCCGCTACACACCATCGAAGGCGTCATTGCGAATGACGTGCTCATCGCCTCTTATAAAATTTATGGAATAGCCACCAGATAATTATTTCGTGACATAAGTCACCACATTCGATTCGTGACATAAGTCACCACATTCAAATTACGTGACATAAGTCACCACATTCGATATTGGGGTATAAAACCACCAATTCACTTCCCTTTACATATCACCCATATGCCCCATGTCATACAAAACATGCAAATATTATGCCTTATGCTTTATTCACATTCTTATAGTTGCACTTATGTGCCATAATGATATTTATCACAATATACTCATAGTAGGAGTAGGAAAAGCGTGCACTGAGTACTTTGCCATTACATGGTACCGTAGCCATAATCTTACACTTTTATATTAACACATATAGTAAATTAAAGCCATAAATCTATCAAGATTTAGTCTGGTACACACCGATTCACTTAGCGCTTTATTGAAATCCTAAAAACCCGATCTAATGCTTTTAGACCCTTAATCCCTATATTCGGCCAACCTTAAACACTTTAGCAAAAAGCCATTCGACTAGTTAGTTAAATCCCGAAGGACAATCGCAACCAAAATCTTACCTTGTTACCGATTTCACTACTAATCAAATCCCAAAATTCCGTAGTCTTTCTCCCTTGGAATCGGCTAACACTAGATCAATTGAATCGGCTAACACTAGATCAATTGATTTGGTTAGTTTTTGGCTTTTGAATAAATAGTAAATTGATCTAATTCACTAAATTAGCCTTGGCCGAATATCATGGGTACTTACCTTGCGATTTTAAATACCGAAAGTAGTCTCTTGGCTAAGGAGATGTCGAAATCCTTAGATCTGAAATCCCGAATGGTTTCCTTAGAAGTCAGCTACTATGGAAATCCCGAAATTCACCTTCCAACTTTTGGAAAACAAACCTTAATATTGTAGTCGACTGCTCCTTGTTGAACCCACAGAGATTCGGCTATGGCTAGATGTTGAGCACACAAATTTCGGCTTTTGATTAAGTGAAGGAATCGACTTTACCAAGAGTGAAGAGGAAGAGTATGAAGCTTTTAGGGGTTTCGGCAATGGTGAACTAGGGAGAAGGAGGTTTAGAACAAATAAAAGAAAAGGAAGACTTGGAGGAAAAGAGAAGTGGAAATTCAGCTAGAGAAAGAGATGGAAAAGAAAGCAAAAAGATGAATACTTTGCTACTCAATTTCGGCTAGAATACAAGGTATTTTGGCTTTGAAAATAAAAGAGAAGAGAGGGTATTTGCTTAGAGATTTAGGCAGAAAACTAAAGAGAAAAGAAAATAATGAAGAATGGCCTCACTCTTCCCTTTTTGCCGAAACTACTACACCTAGAGTCCCTTATTCGGCTAATTCTTCCTCTCACTATCAAATCCCTTATTTTTCTCTCCCTTACCCTTTCAAAAATAATTTAAAAATAAGTCATCACTTATCTCCTACCTTAGCCAAAATTTTTAAAAGAATTAGACCTCATCTTAAACTCCTCCCATAGACTCCCCATGCCGTCCATTACTTCCCCTTGTTGCCGCAAAAATAAAAGCTTTATTTAGCTTCCCATGCGACTCGAACCTTGGCCCATTTACACCTGTTGGTGGCGTCATTTATAGAGGCTTTAAGTGGCGCCTCCAAGCCACTTAGACAAGCCCATCTTTGTGTCTAATTTCCCCCATTTATTTCCTTAAGGCCTAACAGGCTTAACTCCCTCTTTTAGACTTAAAATTAAATAATTTCTAAGGCATTCACCTACACACTAAGGTTCACAAAATTCATAGAACACATTCAGAATATTCATAAGCATGTTATTTCACACAATTTAGCAATAATGCATAAGCCATAATCCAGGATATTACACCTATTATGTCACACGGTCATGGCACACGGGCGTGCCTAACAACCGTGGGGTAAAAGTCAGTAGCTAGCTTAAGGAGTACATGGTCATGGCACGGTCGTGTTTAAAGGTCATGTGAGAAATGGCAGTATATGACTTATAGGGACATGGTCATAGCACACGGGTGTGTTTGGCAGCCGTGTTGGTTTTGGCAGTATATATCCACGGGGAGGACACACGGGTGTGTCTAGTAGCCGTGGGTGAGGCACGACCTACCCCCATGGGCATGTATCCCCTGTATTTAGAAAAGTTTTTAATTTTCCATGAAATTTTGTATGTGTTTTGATTTAGTCCCAGCTCGGTTTATAAGCATGTTTTAGGTCTCGATGACCTACTTAAGGGACATTATGAATGATATTGATGAATTCCGTAGATGTTTTCGATCTGGCCGGTAATTCTTCTAACCTTAGCCTAACGTTGGATACGGGTTAGGGGTGTTACATTTGGTTGGTGTCAGAACTACGGTTTAGTCGATTCTTAGACTGGCGTAGCATGTCTGAGTCTAGCTATACATGCCATATATCTGAAATATGATAGTGTGATGAATCCTAATGTATAAAATGTGATTTTTGTATAGTAATGGATCCCGAAAGAGCCGTAGCTGATGACGTAGAAAGTAATGCGTTTGCTCCCGTGCAAGGGACAGTGCCTTCTGATCCGAGACTGGTTATGAGCAGTCTAAAGGAACAAGTTAAACAAGCTTTCTTCCAGATGATGAGTGAGTGGTTCACTCAATTTGTGAGAAATAACCCGACTATTTTGCAACCTTCGCCCCCGGTTAATCTCCCTTAGACATCTGCTATGCTTTCGACTATGAATTTGAATCTGATGAATATGCCTCTGGTTGACAAAATTCCTAAGTATGAGGCTGGAGAGTTCAGGGCTACTAATAATGATAATACCGAGAAAGTCAATTCTGAAGCTTGTAATGAAAGAAAAAGATCGATGAGTGATTTTTCTCAACCTTTAACGAAGAAATATAAAGATGCAAACAATAGATCAAATGCTTCAGTTGGACATGCTAGTGGAGATCTTGTGAGACCAAATGTTAGTCTGAAAACTCAAGCTGAAATTGAATCAAATGATGGAAGTACTAAATGCAACAAGCCTGAGTGTAGGCAGTGTGGAAGACGACATGTGGGAAAATATTGGAGCAAGTATAACAATAGAGTTTGTTATAAATGTGGATCACGAAATCACTTCATTTGAGATTGCTCAGAGATGGCGAGTGTTGGAAATGTCAGCTCCGAGCCACTTAAGTGTAAGTGTTGTGGTAAAAGACATCCGGGGGATTGTAGGTTGAATAATCAAGCTTGCTTCAGATGTGGATCATTAGATCATTTTATTCGAGACTGCCCAGAATCTGTTGAACAAAAGACTACTCAGAATTCGAGATCAGCTAACGCCCCAGAAAGAGATGAACCTTCCCAAAATATAAGAAATGTCAGTAGTAGTCAAAGGTCTGCGAGGAACACTGTTGCAAGATCTGAAGCTAGAGCACCTGCCAGAGCGTATGCTATCCGAGTTCGTGAGGAAGCTTCATCACCTGATGTTATAACGGGTACTTTTACATTTTATGATACTTCTGTGATTGCATTGATAGACCTTGGTTTTACGCATTCATATATATATATGCATGAATTTAGTATTCAGTAAGACTTTGCCTGTAGAAACTACTGAGATTGCTATAAAAGTATCGAAACCCTTGGGTAAAAGTGTTCGGTTGATAAAGTATGCAAGAACTGTCCGTTAATGTATCGAGATATTCGTTTCCCTGCTAATCTGATGCTTCTTCCATGTGATAAGTTTGATATTAATTTGGATAAGGATTGGTTATCATTGCATGATGCTGTTATGAACTGTGAAAGAAAGACTATTGATTTGAGATATCCAAATAATGAAATTTTACGGGTTAAGTCAACGATTTACATGGATAGCCTGCTGCGATATCAGTATTGAAAACTTAGAATTTTGTGAAAAAGGGATATGAGGCATATTTTGCTTTTGTAATTGATTCGAAAATGTCAGAAAGGAAAATTGAGTCAGTACCTATTGCCTATGAGTTTTCTGATGTGTTTCCCTAAATAGTGATCGGGTTTGCCTTCGATTCGTGAAGTTGAGTTTGGTATTGAATTGATGTCTGGTACGACACCTATTTTGGTAGCTCCGTATAATATGGCACTAACAGAGTTGAAAGAATTAAAGTTACAATTGCAAGAGTTGACTGATAGAGGGTGCGCTAGATCGAGTTTTTTTCACCTTGGGGTGCTCCTATTCTGTTTGTGAAAAAGAAGGATGGCACGATGAAAATGTGTATTGATTATCGTTAATTGAATAAGGTGACCATAAAGAATAAATATCCGTTCCCCAGAATTGATGACTTATTTGATAAGTTAAAAAGAGTTTAACATAAATTGATTTCTGATTCTGAATCTCAGATGTGATATCGATGTTTATGTGTTATTTAGAAATAGAGTGTATATGCTGAAAAGTTTTATAAATGTATACAACAAATATGTGATGTCTGAAAGTTGATAAGGAAATAATAGCAAAACATATATGAGTATTGAGCTAGCATGGGTTACTTTAAAAATGGATCACACGGCCAAGGCCAATTTGGGCTGAGTGGGCCACATGGGTAGATTACATGGGCATGTGGGCCCATTTTTACCGAAATGTTTTTGAGGTTGCAAGGGTCACTGAAGTCGACTGTGAACCTACTGTAGGGTTGGTAAGCACTACTTAGACCCCTAAATGTGTAAAATCGACTGAATGATATCTGTACTAAGCATGTTAATATCTGAACTGAATATATGTACTGAAATTGTATAATAGCATATCATCCATTGTATGTTGCATTGCATTGGGTTGGGGGTTGTTATTCGGAGGAAGTGTACTGAAAGGCTTTAAGCCTAATTTAATGGCAGCTGAGCTGTAAACTACTGTAATGTGCCGCATTCGGTACTACTTGGAGTGTAGGGATGGGTGGGTTGATTATATCCCCACATGGAGTGTAGGGTTGAACGAAGATGGTGTGTAGAGGCTGCTTGGGTAGGATTTTGCTCTGACATAATCATATCACTCGATACTATGATGGGCTAAGGCCCTACTACATTTAGACACTGTACTGAGATGGGCTAAGGCCCAAACTGTCATTGATACTGAAGAGGGCTTAGGCTCAAGACTATTTAACTGTGCATTGTGAATACTGATTGTTTGTTTGTTTCTGCGGGATTACACATTAAATTTACGTAAACTCACCCTTTTTGTTTAATGTGCACAGGTAATCCCCAGACTTAAATGGATCGGTGCAACGAAGGACTTAGCAGTGACCACAGTAATTTTTGGACTTCATGGTTTTCAATTTACGAGTTATGATTTGATTATTATTGATTATTTGGGTTGTAATCTAAGGACCCTTTGGGACTTTGGTTTTAAATTTGGGTTTTATTTATTTATTTTACTTTATGGATTTATACCTGCTGGTCGTAGGAAAGTTTGGTTTTCAAAAAAAAAAAAGTTAAAGTATTTTCTAAACTCATGATCACCTAGATTGATTTATTAAAGGTTCTGCAACGAGGGATGTTTCAAAACAAATGTTTTAAATGAATAGAGACGACTTCCTAAGTTCTAACAAAGGGTTACTAAAGATAATAACATGGAATGTTTTCATTGTAACAACGAGGTTTCAAAAACAATATCATGTGACATTGCTAGATACGGCCATAACGTCTAGGATGGGTTTGGGGTGTTACATTTTGAATTTTTTTCTCACGTTCATCCTTCAATCTAATTTGATCTTCATACACTTCCTTTGAAGTTGTTGGTGCAAGTGTAATGGACTTCCCTCGAACTTGAAAGAGTAGCGGTTGGTGTATCCGCCATGCATAACTTTCTGGTTGTATAGCCATGGCCTACCAAGAAAAATATGCCCGACATGCATTAGAACAACATCACACAAAATTTCATCGGTATATTTACGAATGGAAAGCGTGATTAATGCTTGTTTCGTGACTTTGATCTCTCTACCATCATTTAGCCATTGAAGATTGTAGGGTTGTGGCTGCTTTGTTGTTGGCAAACCAAGCTTCTTGACTAAAACTGAACTTGCCACATTTTTGTAGCTCCCTTCGTCTATAATCATACTACGCACTTTTCCATTTATGTGGAAATGAGTGTGAAATATATTTTCATGTTGTTTCTCCTCTTCCTTTAATTGTATACTCAAACTTCGCTTGACAACTAGAAGCTTTCATTTGACGGCAAATTCTACATCACTTAAATCATTGATCGGTGAAATAAGCTCTTGTTTATTCTTATCTTCAGATTCAATCTCTCCACTATCATTAAGGCATCACAATTCGGTTAGGACATTGGCTAGCAATGTGACCATATCCCAAACATTTTTAGCACTTTACATTGTGCAAACGACCTTGCTAGACTTCGACCTTGCCTTTATCATTTGGAACATTGTGCTTGTTGGCTTTAGGCACTTCAGTTTGACTTTTCACTTAGGGCGTCACATATCTTTTAATGGCATTTTGATTCCACCTTGAAGATGAGCCTACATTGTTTACAGGCCTCAATAACCCCTTTCACTTGAGTTGTCTTTCCACCTTGATAGCCGTATGAACCATATCGATTAATTTAACGTAATGTTAAAGTTATACGACATTGGTTATCTCTTGATTCAATCCAGCTAGAAATCGAGCCATGGCAGCCTCTTGATCTTCATCAATATTGGCTTGAATCATGGTGATTTCTATGCCTTTGTAGTATTCTTCCACACTTTGACTTCCTTGGGTCATAACTTGTAGTTTTTTATAGAGGCCTTATTGATAGTGACTAGGAATGAACCTCTTTTGCATGATTGCTCTCATTTTAGCCCAAGTCTCCACGAGATGCTCTCCGTTTTGTCTCCTACTCAAGATTTGTTGATCCTATCATATCATAGCATAATTAGAAAACTCAATGGCAGCAAATTTTATCTTTTTCAACTCGAAGTAGTTGTGGCAATCAAAGATCATTTTGATTTTCTTTCCCACTCTAGATAGGCTTCAAGATCATTAAAACCTTGAAACGTTAGAATTTTCAACTTGATGTTTTCGAGATTAGCATTGAACCTTTCACGAGCCCTTCTTCTTGACGTCTCATGCTAATAATGGAACCACGATTACTTTTAACTTCATCGTTGCCATAGTAACCATCATTTTCATTTCTCATAGGCATACAATCTCCTTGTAGATTAGGACCCTGAAGTAAACAAACTTGTTGTGAACATTCCTCCACTTGATCAAGCCTCTCATGAATAGGCTCCAACTCAGCTCACATCATCTATTGCATTTCTCATAGCAATGCTTGATATTGTAGATTTAATGGTTGAACTCCCTTGTTGGAAACATTTCTTTCAAGACATTGAGACATGATTTACCAAAAGATTAGTGAACAAAAGAGTAATTCAAATAATAGATGTGTACCTCACCTAAACAAACCTCACGATATTCACCCAGAAAGAAAAATCACTCCACTCATTTTTGCACACAATCTTGGCTTTTACCACTCAATTAATCTCACATGCTCATACATTTTTCCACTCGAATATCTTAAATTCTTTAAGAACATGATATGATAAGAACTTAACAAAACACAATCTTGAAGCGTTGTTGGGATGAGACAAACGAAACAAAAATGGTAGGTTTAAAAAAGATTTGGCAGAAATGGTTTCAAAAGGCTTAAAAAGGTGTTTAAAAGGTATTTTGGGGGATATAGGCAAAATGAAAATTTTTATCTCGAAAAAATTTTGCTATTGTAAAATTTTACATAAATATGTAAAATAAGCTCAAAAACATGAATCAATTGAAAACTTTTTTGTAGGGTTCCAAGAATTTTTTTCAAATCTCAAATCTTTTTTTTTCTTTTCCCTTTTTTCACATTTTTAAACCCAAGAGAGAGAAAATATACGATACCTGATAAGAAAACTAGTTCTGATACCAAATGACATGAACCCTGCTATGCATTAATATGTGAATCACAATTTTAAAGTTCTCGATCATTCTTAACATGTAATTCTCTCAAAATAGTGTAAAAGTATATAACTCCCGAATACGAAACAATCCCAGAAAGGAACTTACGTTATAATACAACGACACTCAATTTCTATAAAGATGTTAAGGCTCAAAAAGTTTGGTAAAACAAGAAGAATAACCATGACCCACTATCTATAATGAGATAGGAACCAATCGGTATAAGGTTGACCGCTACACTCATAGACTTAGAAGGGAAAACAGGAGTGATAAGATCGAAACGGGTTGAATGCCACAAGAACGAATCTTGATAAGTTTGGGATAAGTTCTTAAAGAACAAAGAGATTTATCTCACAATATAAAAATGTTCATTAGCTTCTTATAACACAAATGACCGAATATATATAGGCCTTAACACATGAATGGTTATTTTCAGCCATTAATAGGATTACATCTATTAAATAGGAACTTTAAATTTGAGTTCATGCTCTTTGCCATCCATACACCTTGACATTGATTGTGGTGGCTGAATTTAATGTGTTGGGGAAGAATACATGCATGATTATTTGCTAAGTATTCTTCAGAAGTCTCATACTTCCCCTTTGATGGACGTTGGCCTTTATGGTGCATGGGAATGACCAATAGTCATATTCTAGAAAGCTTCTAAAGGTCTCATTCAGCTCCCATTTGGACGGTGGCAATTAATGAGGCAATGGTTTGCCGAATGATCACCTTTCAAGCTAAAATTAACAACCATTTTATGTGTGAACACTCTTGATTCCTTTAGCAACCCTTAGTATATTTAAAAGGTGGTCGATCGTTAGATTTCCTAAGACATATTAAACACACATTAAGACATCATAAATTCATTAATTAAAATATAACAAACAAACATGATAACGACATCAGAATTAAAATATATTTTAGGACAAATTAAAAAATTATGTAATAGCAAGACATAAAATAAACTTCTAATTAAATGTTGCGCAAATTAAAATACTAAATGGACGGTTTAGGCCTTAAAAGCCCACATGCAAAATGTTGCATGGGCTTGGGTTTTTTTCAGGGGCCCAATATGAATTGGATTTTTTTTATAATCAGCCTAAGCTTGCTGGTTCATTGCTTATTTAAGTTTCTTAATTCTAGCCCATGTTATAGGCCCAAATGATGTATAAATGGGCATCTTGAGTTTTGGCCCAATAATTTGAACCCGAGATCACATCAATGTGAGATGTGATGACAGGAAAGTTGAATAGTTAGCTAATTTGTTATGTTAGTTGTTATATGAGGCGAGTTTACTATTTTAACTTATATGAACTTACTAAGCATAGTAATGGTTACTCTATTGTGTTTTCTCTGCTTGTAGTTATCTACTGCGGAATGAGGCGATCATATCTCTTCAGAGCTCACACTATCAAGCCTTCGATTCGGTAGTCTTTTTAACTTTCTGGACTCAGTTATGTGGCATGTATATAGGAGTTGTTATGCACAAGTTTTCATCTTGAATGATAATAGTTATGGACCTAGATGATGCTTGAATTTGAATGTAAATGATTAAGTTATTGTGATGAGATTAGTATGGTTGATGGTCATTGTTTGATATGTGGTGAATGGCATTTTGATCAAATGAGGCATAATATTTCATTGGTATGTAATGGATATATCTGCACAGTTGACTTGTAAATGGAAAATGGTATTCTTGGTTGGTATGTGAAATTACCATGTATAAAATAAGTGTATGATTCAAGTATTATGAATTGCTTAGATGGAAGTTAAATTTTTGTGGTATAAATGTTAAATATGATGTGTTAGAATTAAGGGTTGAGGAATGGTTTATTGGGGTACGTTGGTATGGTTTGAATTGAGTTGTGTGCTCAAAAGCATCATTTGAAATTTAGTTTTGTTTTGGCATGAAATGTGACCAAAATGTGATATACTTGAATTTCTCGCAAAAAGTATCAATACCATGGCTTGAAGTATCGGTACTTTATCAAATGAACAATGTTTTAAAATGGTATAATGTCGATTTGGTATCGATACCAGTATAAAGTATCGGTACTTAATCCCAAAGATCGAGACTTTATAAAGGTATCGATACAGATTGACTTGTACACAAAATTTTGAAAATGACAATGCCAAAACGGTATCGATACTTAATTTTGGCATCAATACTTGGGTTTAATTTTGGCATCAATACTAAATTATAATTTAAAGACGGTATCGGTACTTGATTTGGGTATCAATACCTATGCTCAAACTTTGAAAAGTTTAAAGTTTGGTCCTTATTTGATTTGGGTATTAATACCTATGCCCTAACTGAAATCACAGCAAAACTGCTAGTATATATATACGGCTCTAAGCCTTCAGTAGCGGTATTGTAATTGGCACAAAGCCATCAATAACTGTATTATGTTTGGCACATAGCCATCAATGACGATAATATAATCAGCACACAGCCTTGGGTAAATATGATCGACACAGAGTCATCGGTATATATGTTAGGCACATAGCCACGGGTAAATACGATTGGCACAAATCCATAATCAAGATGGCACATAGCCATAATTAGATTACGCGGCTTTAAGCCGTCTCGTCGGTTCACAATCGTCTCAGGCAACCCGTGTGACCTTAATAGATCAATACTGGATCCACAGTCGTCATGGGACCCGTGTGACCTTATCAGAACTTCCTGCATATCAATGTCCCAACCCCATGCAATATGTCGTGTATGTAATGCTCAATCGTTACACGTGTATGCAAAATGGCCATGCTCGGTAACAGTTATTTACACACATATTAAAAGTAATCAGTCACACGGCCACAGTCAAATCAGTTAAAACACAGTCATACATTCACAGTTAGATCAGTCATAGTCCTAATCAGTCAGTTACCTTCAAGGGCAAAATAGTCATTTTACCCTATAAGGGTATTTCGGTAATCCTACCCCTCGTGGTATTTCTGTAATTCTATCATATAGGGGTATTTTGGTAATTCTACCCTATAGGGGTATTTCGATAATTTCTCAAATTAGGGGTATTTCAGTAATTTTACAAATCAAGGGTATGTCGATAATTTCACAAATTAGGGGTATTTCGATAATTTTGCAAATTAGGGGTATTTTGGTAATTTCATAAACTGGGGTATTTCGATAATTTTGCAAGTCAGGGGTATTTCAATAATTTTACAAACTAGGGTTATTTTGATAATTTTACAAATTGAGGGTATTACGATAATTTTGCAAATTGGGGGTATTTCGATAATTTTACAAACTTAGGTATTTCGATAATTTTACAAGTCAGGGGTATTTCAGTAATTTTACAAACCAGGGGTATTTTTGGTAATTTCACAAATTAGGGTATTTCGGTAATTTTGCAAACCAAGGTATTTCGATAATTTTGCAAGTCGAGGGTTTTTCAAAAATTTAGCAAACCAGGAATAGTTCTGTAATTTCACAAATCAGGGGTATTTCGATAATTTTACAAATTGAAGATATTTCAGTAATTTTGCAAATCAGGGGTATTTTGGTAATTTTACGAATCAAGGTCTTAGCGACCCAATAGAAGGTCCACCGTCGCCTCGAGTGACTTAAGTAACCTAAACAGTCACAACGGTATAAATGGGCCTAAGGCCCATTACTCGACCTAAGTGGGCCTACACGCTCGTGTAGGCCAATTAGCCCAGAAATAGCCTCGGCTATACAAACAGCACAGTTCAAACCAATAAAATCCATATAACATGCATTTTATCCATATAGGGCCCACCAACCCATTGGGCCCACACGACCCATTGCCCCAAAACGACCCTAGCCATGTGGACTACATGGCTCGATCTAAAATTTACCATAATATGCAAAATTAATCGTGTGGGGCCCACAGGCCCATTTCGGCCCATCGAGGCCCATAATAGCCTCTACAATCATACGCCTAAGATTTGTAGGCTCGAATCACCACACGTGCAATCGTACGCTTGTGTGGCATCAAACGGCGTATTCCGGCTTTTTTACTTTTTGACTTTTTGGCTGATCATCAACAGAGCACAAAGTTATAGACCTGATTGCAAGCTTTCGCGAAACCCTAGAACACCAACCTACATTTGACCTAAAATTAGTATCAGTCTTCCATGCATTAATGATCGAAAGCACTTAATCCCCAAAAGGATATTCAATACCATACCTTGATTGAATACCAAGCGATCTATTGCCCTTAGATCGCTGGCTAAGGATTGATCACCCATCCTTGGTACAACCTGCATTGTATCTTAACCTCTTTAATTATTACCATGAACGAAAAATAACTAGAACTGAAAGAACGATAACTTACCACTATGTAGAACTAAGAACGATCAATAGAAGAAATTGGCCTATACCCACATGCAATAGTCCAGACACTTGTACCCTTTTTTCATGAATTGGCAACACAGGAAGATGTTAGAAGAAAAGACCACAACAGTGGAGAGAAACAAGAGTAAACCGAGAGCACTTATCGATTTTAGGAATACTTGCAAAACTTGAAATAGAGAGGGAAGAAAGCAGAAATTTGATCACCATCGAACTAATCACAAGAAAAGAGAAAGATTAGTTCACAAGCCACTAGGAAGCCAAAAGAAAAAGGGGAAAGATGATATTCAGCTTAGGAAAAGAAAGGAAAAAGAAGAAAAACAAAAGAATAAAGAGGAAGGGAGAGGGAAGTAGAGATTCGGCCAACAAGATGCTTGAAGAAGAAGTGCTAAACCGAACAGCAAAAGTGCATGAATGGTTAAATGCAAGACAAAACGATGCACGAATGGTAAGTGGAATTTTTGCACTCAGGAAAACCAAAACTATCCCAAAATGCTCTTCAATTGCCGAAAATGTGTACGAAGGAGGCCCTTAGCCGAATATACATGCACAAGCTTCCCTAACTAGCTACAACTCTCCAAGTTTTGAATTCCTTGATTTCCTCCTCCTAATTCTCCTCCAAATCACCCAACTACCAACCACATCCCCTGATTCTCTCTTCATTGACCAATTTAAAACTCATCCAGCAGAGTTTCAATCTAACTCTTCCACCTTCTCAGCTCAACCAGCAAAATAAACACTTCCCTGCTTATCCCAGGACTTGAACCTCAGACTACATAGATGTCCAACACGCCACTTGCCACTCGGCCACAAGCTGTTCTTTTGTCACTAACAAACATCATTATTAATAAAGCCTAAGTGTTAGTGTCTTGGTTCATTTAAAAGAAAACCAGAATAAATTGCAAGGGCTAAGAATTGAACCCAAGCTCCCTTGCACCCTTAATGACGCCACAACCACTAGGCCACATGCTTCCTTGTGTCATGTTTTCCCCAATAATATTCTTAAAGCCTACTTACTTACATCCAAGGTTTTATTCACCTAAAACCAAAATTTTCCTAAAACCTAGGTTTGAACCCAAAACTTCTTCAATACTTTTCAGGACCCTTAACCACCAAAGCAGACATACTTTTAGGTTATTCATATGTACAACTATATTTCAATTCCTTCGGCATGTGAAGCCCATTTCTTCTAGGCCCAAAATTTGGGGCGTTACAACTCTACCTCCCTTAAAGAAATTTTATCCTCAAAATTTCCAGCTAACAGGGTAGTCGTGTAACAACTACCCCACTATGCTACCACTGCGCACTCTGATCCTAACGTCTTTAACACACATCCAAAACATCCACCTATCGTAGCAGATATGTTACAATTTCTATATCCAGAACATTACATCTAACGTTTCCAAACACACACAGAATAAATACCAAAAATACAATCTAATATGTAAAGAAACCACCGTATTTCTAACTCACTGTATTTTAATTTCTAAACAGACAAAAGTATTCAAAAACTTACGAATTTGGTGCCAGAGACTCGGTGTACCACACCTTCAGAAAATAGTCAATACAACATTTCAGAACTTCAAATCTTTTCAAGCCATTTTGAAACAACACTTTCAAAAATTCAATTTTGAAAACCCAATCCACAGTCGAGTTTTGTAACCCGGGCTCTGATACCACTAAATGTAACACCCCAAACACGTCCAAAAAGTTAGGCTCAAATCTGGCGTGTAGCATTGAAGTTTTTTTCGAAAACCATGTTTTCATTGAAAACCCTTCTTGTTTAAAGGCTTAAAAAAACCCAGTTACGTTGGTTATTTTTAAAACTTGGTAAATTGAAAAATTATTAGTTTTAATCCTAAAACATCTTTTCAATTGCGGAAGATGATTTTGAAAGTAATTGATTTACGAAAAAGATTAAGTCACGAAACCATTTCGAAAATGTTGCGAAAACGAAGTGTTGTTTTAAAAATAGTTAGCATTTGAAAAACCGTGATTTACTTCTAACGGATATAATTCAAAGTAAAGAAAGACCCATAGTTAAAATCTAGAAATTTAAAGAGGCCTCATTACAACCCAAATCAAAATACTTGAATGTAACTAATCAAAACGGAAAACACAAGCAGTGTGTAGCCTTCTCCGAGTCCCTCGCAGCACTGATTCGTCTAAGGTTGGGGATTACCTGCACAGTTAAAAACAGGGTGAGTTTATGAAAACTCAGTGTATAATCCCCTTACTAGAGTAACAGTCAGTATACAGAAATAGAAACCTAAACAGTCTGGGCCAAAGCCCTTTTAACAGTAACAGTACATACAGATCAGAGCATACGTGGGCCAAAGCCCACTACAATATCATTTGAGTCACAGCCTATAACAGAATCAATTGGGCCTAGCCCAAATCAATAATAGAATAAGTGGGCCTAAGCCCAGTACAGTGACAGATCTCATAACAGATATGCAATAGTATGAGGATGTATCCCACCCCGATCCAGCCATTACACACTACCCGTACCAACCCTACACTTATGTGGGGATAAAATCGACCCACCCAGCCAGCACACCACTGTTGGCACCGGTTGCGGCCCTAACTGAAATCGCAGCAAAGCTGCTAGTATATTTATATGGCTCTAAGCCTTCAGTAGCGGTATTACAATTGGCACAAAGCCATGAGTACTGTATTATGTTTGGCACATAGCCATCAGCGGTGGTAATATAATCGGCACACAGCCTTGGGTAAATATGATCGACACAGAGTCATCAGCATATATGTTAGGCACATAGCCACGGGTAAATACGATTGGCACTAAGCCATAATTAAGATAGTACAGAACCATAATTAGATTACGCGGTCTTAAGCCGTCCGTCGGTCCACAGTCGTCTCGGGTGACCCGTTCGACCTTAACAGATCAATATTGGATCCATAGTTGTCATGCGACCCATGCGACCCTATCAGAACTTTCTGCGTATCAATGTCCCAACCCCATGCAATATGTCGTGTATGTCATGCTCAATTGTTACATGTGTATGCAAAATGGGCATGCTCAGTAATAGTCATTTACACACATATTAAAAGCATATCAGTCACATAACCATAGTCAAAACAGTTAAAACACATTCATACATTCACAGTTAGATCAGTCATAGTCCTAATCAGTCAGTTACCTGCAAGGGCAAAATAGTCATTTTACCTTATAAGGGTATTTTGATAATTCTATCCCTCAGGGGTATTTCGGTAATTCTACCCTACAAGGGTATTTCGATAATTTCACAAATCGGGGGTATTTTAGTAATTTTACAAATTAAGGGTATTTTGGTAATTTTACAAATCGAGGGTATTTCGATAATTTCACAAATTAAGGGTATTTCAGTAATTTTACAAATTGGGGGTATTTTAGTAATTTCAAAATTAGGATATTTCGGTAATTTTGCAAATCGTGGTTTTTTAATAATTTTGTAAATCGGAGGTATTTCAGTAATTTTGTAAATCAAGGGTATTTTGGTAATTTTACAAATCAGGGGTATTTTGATAATTTCACAAAATGGGGTATTTTGGTAATTTTGCAAGTCAGGGGTATTTTGATAATTTTGCAAACTGGGGGTATTTCGATAATTCCACAAACCAGGGGTTTTCGGTAATTTTGTAAATCGGGGGTATTTTGGTAATTTCGCAAACTGGGGTATTTCGATGATTTTACAAGTCAAGAGTATTTCGGTAATTTCATAAATCAGGGGTATTTCGATAATTTTGCAAATCGAGAGTACTTCGGTAATTTCACAAATCGAGGGTATTTTGGTAATTTTACAAATCGGGGTCTCAGCGACCCAATAGAAGGTCCACCGTCGCCTCAAGCGACTTAAGTAACCTAAACAGTCACAACGGTGTAAATGGGCCAAAGGCCCATTACACGGCCCACACGCTCGTGTGGCCCAATTAGCCCAGAAATAGCCTCGGCTATACGAATAGCTCAGTTCAAACCAATAAAAACCATATAACATGCATTTTATCTATATGGGGCCTACCAGCCCAGTGGGCCTACACGGCCTATTGCCTAAAAATGACCCTAGCCCTGTGGACTACACGGCTCGGTCTAACATTTACCGCAACATGCAAATTTAATATGTGTGGGGCCAACAGACCCATTTCGGCCCATTGAGGCCCATAACAGCCTCTACAGTCCTATGCCTAAGATTTGTAGGCTTGAATCACGACACGTGCGATCGCACGCTTGTGTGGCATCAAACGCCGTATTTTGACTTTTTGACTTTTCGACTTTTCAGCCGATCATCAACAGAGCACAAAGTTACACACTTGATTGCAAGGTTTCACGAAACCCTAGAACACCAACCTACACTTGACCCAAAAATTACAATCAGTCTTCCATGCATTAATGATCGAAAGCACTTAATCCACAAAAGGATATTCACTACCATACCTTGACTGAGTACCAAGCGATCTATTGCCCTTAGATCGCTAACTAAGGATTGATCACCCTTCCTTGGTACAACCTGCATTGTATCTTAACCTCTTTAACTATTACCATGAACAAAAAATAACTAGAGCCGAAAGAATGACAACTTACCACTACGTAGAACTAAGAACGATCGATAGAAGAAATTGACCTATACCCACACGCAAGAGTCGAGACGCTTGTACCCTTTATTCATGAATTGGCAACACATGAAGATGTTAGAAGAAATGACCACAACGGTGGAGAGAAATAAGAGTAAACCAAGAGCACTTACCAATTTCAAGAATACTTGCAAAACTTGAAACAGAGAGGGAAGGAAGCAGAAATTCCGAAGTAATCAAGGGAAAAGAGAAAGATTCGGTTCACAAGCCACTAGGAAGCCGAAAGAAAAAGGGGAGAGATGATATTCAACTTTGGAGAAGAAAGGGAAAAGAAGAAAAATAAAAGACTAAAGAGGAAGGGAGAGGGTAGCAAAGATTCAGCTAACAAGATGCTTGAAGAAGAAATGTTAAACCGAACAGCAAAAGTGCATGAATGGTTAAATGCAAGAAAAAAAGATGCACGAAATGGAAAGTGGAATTTTGGCACTCAGGAAAACCAATACTATCCCAAAATGCTCTCCAATTGCTGAAAATGCACACAAAGGAGGCCCCTAGCCGAATATGCTTGCACAAGCTTCCCCAACCGGCTACAATTCTCCAAGTTTTGAATTCCTTGATTTTCTCCTCCTAATTCTCCTCCAAATCACCCAACTACCAACCACATCCTCTAATTCTCTCTTCCTTGACCAATTCAAAACTCATCCAGTAGAGTTTCGATCCAACTCTTTCACCTTCCCTACTCAAGTAGCAAAATAAACACTTCCTTGCTTATCCCAGGACTTGAACCTTAGACGACATAGATGCCCAACACGCCACTTGCCACTAGGCCACAAGCTCTTCTTGTGTCACTAACCAAACATTATTATTAATAAAGCCTAAGTGTTAGTGTCCAGGTTCACTTAAAAGAAAACCAAAATAAATTGCAAGGGACAAGACTTGAACCCAGGCTCCCTTGCACCCTTAATGACGCCACAACCACTAGGCCACATGCTTCCTTGTGTCATGTTTTCCCCAACAATATTCTTAAAGCCTACTTACTTACATCCAGGGTTTTATTCACCTAAAACCAAAATTTTCCTAAAGCCTATGTTTGAACCCAAGACTTCTTCAATACTTCTCAGGACCTTTAACCACTGAAGCAGGTATACTTTTAGGTTATTCGTATGCACAACTAAATTCCAATTCCGCACGCATGAAGCCCATTTCTTCTAGGCCTAAAATTTGGGGCGGTACAACTGACATATGTTGTGGTTACTAGATAGCTTGTGTGAGTAGCACTGTATAGCTACGTCTGGACTGACAGCTTGTGTGAGTAGGCCCATTGATAGCTCAAGAGTGAGCAATTATGAGAATATGAAACTTAGGTAGCATTGGCTACATATGTGACACTTAGTGTGTAGAATTCCCTAGTATCTGACATTATTATTCCGAGTGGTTCACGGGTATGTCAAAGACGCGAATATGTGTAAATTCATTTCGAGATGGTACAGGTATGTACTCAAAGCTTATGATTATTAACTCGTGAAATGACGATTTCAAGGTAAGTTTGTGATGGAAGTGAAATATGATCACGAGATTATGGTAAATTGCATTATCTCATGTTACATTACTTGCATATTAATGTATGGTAGGGTTTGCTTATTTCTTTCATACGAGCTTACTAAGTTATCTAGCTTACTTCGTTTATTTTCCATATTTTATAGTGTCGCCACTCGGATTGGGGATCATTGAAGATTTGCCTCACACTATTAAAACTATCATTTTGGGTATTGATGAAATTTAGCATTTTGAGTATATGGCATGTATAGGGACTTGGTCATTTTAGGTATATGTGTCATTATGATTTGGCCAATAGTATTAGCTTGTGATTGATAAATGCCTCATTTTGTATAAGGCCTTGAAAGATGGCCTGTCCTAGTTAAATTGGATATGAGTTATGCATGGGCTAAGGTTATTTGTGATATGCCTTTTGATTTCTTGGTGGATGAATGATTCTGGCTTAATAACTTAGGTGTTAAATGGGGAGAATCGGCTTGATGGTAAGTTAGTGAAATTGGGCTAGACTATACATATTGATAACAATCATATTGAATGCTTGTGGATGTGCTTATAGTATGTTTGAGTTTGGCATAGTATGATGTTTTAAGCATGATTGATGTTGGCTTTTAAATGACATGTTTAGGCCTTAGTTATGATGGTATTGGTTGGTCGTTTGTGCTATGAATTATGCCATTGAAGTTGTGTACAAGTCTATGCAAATGAGGGTGGCAAATGGCTTAGTAAATAGCCTTATGTTGTCCACACGGGTAGACACACAGGCGTGTGTCTAGGCTGTCTGTGACAAACGGCCTGTCCCACGGGCATTTGTTTCAGTTGTGTGTCCCTTGCACCTTAATTTGGAGAAATAGAATGCCCAGAATTGAGCACACGGGTAGAGACATGGGCGTGTGCCTTAACCATGTGTGATATACGGCCTAGAACACGGGCATGTGTCCTGGCCGTGTGAAACCTGCACCTAATTTGAATTAAATTAATTAACCACATGGCCTAGCACACGGGCGTGTGGCATGACCATGTGGCGCAAGTCAGAGAGCTACCTAAATCGAACACAACTTGTAGCATAGGAGTGTCCTAGGGTCACATGGGCATGTCTCTTGGACCACACGAGAGTGTGAGCCCTACTTTTTGCAAAAAAATTCTAAGTTTTGTAAAAATTTCCTGAGTTTTCAGGTTAGTACCGAACCACTTTTAAAGCATGTTTTAGGCCTCGTAGGCTCGTATCAGAGACTTTATGATTGAATACAAATGGTTTTAATTTGGATGTAAATTTATGACTCAGAATTGTATGATTACTTGTGTTGTAAGTCTGGTAATGCCTCATACCCTATTCCAACGTTGAATACGGGTAAGAGGTGTTACATTTAGTGGTATTAGAGATACAGTTTAATCGATTCTCGAACTAACGTAGCATATGTAAGAGTCTAACTATACATGCCATATATAAATTGTGATAGTGTGACGACTCTTGACAATTTAAATTGTGTTTTCATATAGTAAATGGATCCTGACTGAGAAGTAGCTGATGATGTTGAAAGTAATGCGCCGGCTCCCGCTCAAGGGGCAGCGCCATCTAAAAGTAGACCAGTGACTGTCAGTCAGGGAGAAGAGGCTAGGGAGCCTTCTTTCAAAAGGATGAATGAGTGGTTTGCCGAGTTTGTTCAAACAAATTCGACTGCCCAACACCTCCACCCCCACCTAACCCCCAACCGGTCCCCGTAGCTCTCCAAGGTGTGGAATTGGTAAGACTGAACAAGCCTCCAGTTGATAAGATCCGAAAACAAGGGGTTGATGAATTTAGAGCTAATGTTGATGATGATCCTGAGAAAGCAGAGTTTTGGCTTGAGAACTCTATCAAAGTATTTGATGAACTTTCTTGTACAACGAAGGAGTGTTTGAAATGTTCTATATCACTTCTAAGAGGCTCGACATATCAGTGGTGGAATACTCTTATATCTGTGGTACTAAGAGAAATTGCTACCTAAGATTTCTTCCAAGATGAGTTCAAAAAGAAATATATCAGTCAGTGGTTCATTGATTAAAAACGAAAAGAGTTCCTAAAGCTGAAACAAGGTCATATGATAGTGACTGAATATGAGCGAGAGTTTGTTAGGCTCAGTAAGCATGCTCGGGAATGTGTTACACCGAGACTATCATTTTCAAGAGATTCAAGGATGGGTTGAATGAGGATATCAGACTATTAGTTGGGATTTTGGAGCTAAAAGAATTTGTTGTGCTAGTCAAACGAGCTTGTAAAGTCGAAGAGTTGAGCAAAGAAAAGAGAAAAGCTGAGTTTGAGACTAAAGATTTGTGTAACACCCCGCACCCAAGACTGACACTGGGTCTGGATACAAGACATTACTATGCTTGAACTCATTGAAACATATACTTACGGGCTATAAAATTTCGTTCCAACTTAAAAACTTCACTTTCTTAGTCAACACATAAAATAAGGGCCTACGAGGCCTTTAACTCATGTTAGAAAACTTTTGGAATTAAAATCAAATAACTCATTTTTTGAAGTAGGGTTCACACACCCATGTGACTTGGAACACGCCCGTGTACCCTTAAACACGCCTATGCCTTCAAACCGTGTAGAACTACTGATTATTTTGACATGGCTTAGACACGCCCGTGTCTACCAACCGTGGGAGGTTACTGACTAATTTTACACGGCCATGACACGCCCGTGGGCTTAGACTGTGTGCTAATCCTTGATATACTGACTAAATCAACATGGTCTGGGAACATCCATATACAAACTATGTGTCTTTCACAGCACACACACACGACCGTGGGATTTGCTCGTGGCCTATTCCGATTAATAATACTAAGGTGCAGGGTTAACACGGTTTGGCACACGCCTGTGTGTCCAATCGTGTGGGCACTTACAGGCTATTTACCAAGTCGTTAGCCACCCTGAAATGAAGATCATATCCATACACAATTCAACGATGCAATAACAACCCAATTTTATGAATTACTACATGCTTCATTGATCTCAACAAACATACATGCTTAGTCAAATTTGGCCAATCACTTAGCCATATACAAAAGAATAATAAGCTTGATAGCCTTTACAAAGGCCCTTCTTAAAACATGTGCACAAAATGAATGTTTCCTATACATGCCATACTTAGTAAAGTAACTTGGCTATACCAAAATAGGAGTTGATAGTGTGTTGCGAGCTCCGACTTTAATGATCCACGAGTTAGCTTGGCGGGAATGCATAGAAAGAAAGAATCATAACATAAGCATATAGCTTAGTAAGTTTGTATGTAACAACTCATAGCATCATCATTGCTTAATATAAACCATTTCACATAAACAATGGTATCATGAATTTCAGCTAAAGAGCTTACTTACTCATATAGATTCTTACATGTCTCATGACACTTACTATTATCATACTTGTAAGGTAACCATGATACCTGTATCACTTGATCACATTGATCAGTATACTATAATAACAATAATCATGATATCTACTTTCTCATTCACAACATGAATAATACTCTACTTCATCTAACTTCATCTTGATACTAACTTTACCTTCTTAGCTTTCTTGCTATCTTTTTTTAGCTTACTCATTTGCCCGATGAATTTCTGTGAATAACTGAGGATACTAAATCTCTTCCCACATAATATGATGCCAAAGCCATATCCTAGATATGGTCTTACATGGGTTATCTCATCTTGGTTTCACGGTCATGTCTTGACATGGACTTATATAAAGTCTTGCTCTTGATAACATACTCAATGCCAAGCTTGAGTCCTTGGACTTACATGATAACTTGCTTGCTAACTTGATCAATGCCAAGCTTGCCTTGGACTTACATGATAACTTGCTTGCTAACTTGATCAATGCCAAGCTTGCCTTGGACATACATGATAACTTGCTTGCTAACTTGATCAATGCCAAGCTTTCTTTGGACTTACATGATAACTTGTGTGGTAGATCAAGTATCCCAGGGAAATTCATCTTCAATCGGGACTTGCTTGTACATATTATCGTGATTTCTTAATTGAACATAACATGATCATTTCATACCATTATTGTACATTATACTAAGCGAATTAATGATAAAAATCATAAAACTTAGAAATCATACAAACTTACCTCAATATACAAAATGTATGTAAATGAGCAATTTAGTCCTCGAGTTTGTTCTTGCCTCGGTTTTGATCCGGGCTTCATTTTTCTTTATCTATAATCATAAATAGATCATTTAAAAACCATATTGACTAAATTGACTCATAACTCATACTTTGGCAAAATTATTATTTTGCCCCTATACTTTCTAATATTTGCACTTTTGCCCCAATTCTCGTAAAATGATTTTCATGCAACTTTCTTAAACTTCATGCTCAACTGAATCATTTTCTCTTCTATAATAATCATCAATTCTCACTATTTCTAGTAGGTATGACCAATTTTATAACCATTACAAAATGGTCCCTACTACCATTTTTCATGAAATTCATTAAGGAAAATATGTTTATTTAACATCAAACTCTCTTAAACTTCCATAAAACATCATTTTAACAAGCATTTCATTCAAAGGTAGATTTTTGAACATGTATCTTAGCTCATTTTATAGCTAAAATTAGCTAATTCATAATACGAGAACTTCAAAAATACGAAGAATATTAAAAGCAGGGCTAAAATGAACTTACTATGAGCTTGAAAAAATGAAGAACCCTAGCTATCTTGTCTCCAAATTTTCTAAGAACAACAAGGAAGAAGATGAGTGAATTTTCTCATCTTTATCCTATTTTAATCACTAATGAGGCCAAATGACCAAAATGCCCTTCCTCTTAAAAATTTCCATAATAGTCTCTTAAGGCCAATTTTGTCCAAAAATTAAATTTTGGGCAAATTGCTATTTAAGGGCTCATAATTATTATTCTAAAGCTATTTCATGCAAAAAGCTTCTAGAAACTCATATATTGTAACTTTTGCAATTTAGTCCTTTTTGGACCAATTGACCTCAACTTAATAAAATTGTTTACAAAACTTTCATACTAGCATGCAAACATGGCATAAACCTGGAAAACTCATAATTTACCTCGGGTTCGTGGCCTCGCACCACTATCCTGACTAGGCCCTAAATCGGGCTGTTACAATTTGAGAAAGAGACTAATGAATAAGTCATTTCAATCTTCGTCAAAGAAAACGAGGGATTTGTATACTCGTTCAAATTTGGAGTTTCCCAAATTCACTAATTTGTTTAGCCTTGGAAGACGAGGTTTAACCTTACAACTCTCTTAAGATTTCTACCCAAATCTTAAGACAAACACTCTCAAAGAATTATAAAGAAGCAAACTAAGAAATAATCTTCACAAGATCAGAATGTTTACCAATAAAGCACAAATAAACAAGAATACACTTGAGTTAAAGAATAACAATAAAAACTCACAAGTGTGTACAAGAAAGTATGAAAGAATTGAGCACTAAGGTTGAATTTATTGATCTTTAGGCTTGATTATGTCTCTTATGGTTGTAGGTACCGTCAGAAGTTGATATTTATACCTTCTAATACATTTCCAACTGTTGTGGTTGTTGGAAGAATAAATAAAACCATTGGGATGGATATACCAGACCACTACTTGCAACAAAAAGTATCGATACTTTTTGTACGAGTATCGATACTATAATCATTTAATGTCTAAGTTAATGACAGTTAAAATTAATTTCCAATGATTCCAAATAATGATTTATTGATACCTGGTAAAAGGTATCGATATAATTTTATAGGTATCGATACTTTTTGATATTTTTTAATAGATCATGAAAAATAGAATGCAAAATTGGTGTCGACACAAAATTTTTAATATCGATAAAAATCAATAGGTATCGATATAATTTTAAATGAATCAATACTTATTGTTTGTGTTCAATTTTTTATTCCAAATAGAGAGTGGATTTGGTATCGATAAAAATTAAGGTATCGATAAAATTGTACAAGTATCGATACATTTTGGAAAACATCGATACTTCTTGTAGGGAATAGTTTTACAACCGATTTGAAATCATTTTAATTAAGTTGAAAAGTTTAAATTCATTGTCAGAACTTTGTAAAAAATATTGTGAGTGTTTAAAGCATGTACTAAGATGTTTGGAAATTTGGAAATATTATTCATACTTTGAATTCTTTGTTCAAAAGAAAAACAAAATTTATATTTTAAAGAAATGTTTGTTATATCAAAATAATTTAACAAATAAAGCTAGTTCAACAATCTTCCCTTTTTATATAACAAAATATTTTGGTAAATTTTGTTTTTGAATTTATTACTCCCATTTTGAAAGTTCAATTTGAATCAATGGCTTGTTTTTTTTTTTTGTGAAATTCGAAACAAGGATTTGACATTAAAAAGTAGTTACTTGATGTTGGAAATAAAATATTTGTCATAAAATCAACCAAATACAAATAATTTACATTTCTCGATTTTCTTTCCTTTTTGTTATATCAAAAATTAACAAATAAAGCTTAAGAGAGACTTCGCTAGTTCAATAAAAGAGTAAATAATTTGAAAAACAAATAACTAACATAGATGGTTCAAAAACAAGTATCACAATTAAGTTACCAAAATAAACATTAAGTTCTAACATATAAGTAAGAAAATATGCAATGAAGATGAGTGAAATGCATGAGAAAATGAAATATATGCATCCTGGTCTTTTTGAGGTGAAGGAGAAGGGAATTGAGACATTAGAAATGCAATCTTTTCCTCTATCCTAGACATATTAGAGTTTAAACCACAAATATTATTATTAACACACTCAAAAGCATCATCTACCCGAGTGTTAAAAACCCTTAAACTCCTCAATCAATGAGGTAATTGTGACAAAGATGATGACAAATATTAGTAGACAGTTGAGCAGAGGAAGAAGCCGGTGGAGAGTCGTGGTTTTCTTCAAGTTCTTCATTATGATCGTCTTAAGGAACATTGTGAACATTTTTAACCCAAGTGTTGGTAGTAGGATCCAGTTTAAAACCAGCTCTATGAAAGGTAGAAAAGCTAATAGGTTCGTGTTTAACGGCCAAATGAGGATCGACATTTGTGGGGATGTTAAGACTTTGAAAATGTATGACAAGAATGTACCGAAGGGAAAAGAGAGCTTACCCTCAAGCTTTTAACCAATATGTTTGATAATGCCATTGAATAAGATTAAAGCCAAATCCGGACGCATATTGTTATGAAAAGAATCAATCCACCAATAGTCAATAGATCAGAGAATGGAATGTTTTGAAATAAAATGCAATATCCATGTATAATAAAATGCAAAATGTGAACATGGACATCAAGCTCGGATGCAAATGAGCGTCAAACTTGCAAGGCCAGATTATAATGGCCTTTCTTATCCGACTCACCCCTGGGAGGAAGTTTAAAAAATTCACCAAAATTTTATAAAGTGAGACTAATAGGAGCATTCAGAAGAAAAGAATTTATAGCAACAACTGTTTCCCCGGACTCATCATGTTTGAGTCTAGCATTTGAATAAAATGCTCGAACAAGATTAGCATGAGTTATTGAATGAATTTTGAAAAAATTGATCCACTGTCATTCGATTAAAGTCTAAAGAAATGGAAAATTGATTTTGGCCAAAAAATTGATATCAAAGGTGCGAGAAACATTAACGTTTCATTTTAGAAAATATTGATTAAAATTGTAAGAGTCATTTTTATCTCTAAAACAATCATCAAAGGAATTGGGTCAATCACTAGAAGAAGATGAAGGACCGGAACGAGAGTGTTTCCTAACCGACATTCTAATTAACTAGTTAAGAATAACTCTATTAACACTTAAAGTTTTGGTTGGGGAATATTATCAAACACTTTTTGGTCAATAAGTTTGAAGAAAAATTTTAAGAGTTTGTTTAAAAATAAGCATCCACTTGCATAAAAACACATAAATATGTTCCAAATCAACCCAAAAATACAACTTGTAATCAACAATTTAAAAAGAATTCCACAAATTTCTTAGTAGGAAAATAAGAGTTTTACCTCAAAATTGCTTTGAAATTGTGAAAAGTGAGAGCAAACTTGAAGAATCCTCGTAGAAGATGATAATGTAGATTGATTTAAGCCAAGATTTTAAAGAAAAGATGAAGAAATTGAAGACTTTAAAGAATGGGTTGAGGGGGTTTTGAAAAGAAAAAAATAAAACTTTAGGGTTTTTTCTGAATCAGTTCAAAAACATGTTGTAGGTATTTTAAAAACCCCACGAGTATCAATACTTTTAAATGGTATCAATAAAATTGTATCGGTATCGATACCAAATGCTGAAACTATTTTTCAAAGTTCAAAAAATTTTCCCAACATGAATTTTAAGTTCTAATTAGTTCTATACTAACTTAGGATGACTTAACAACAATTCCTAATGAGTTCATATGCTTGAATATGCCAAATTTGAATATGATGCATATGAAACATAAACAATTGTGAGGTATGCAAAAATTGAACATTTTCATCAAACAACGTCTAGGTGAGCACATTCAAAGGTATTGAAAAATTTTATGCTAGAAAATATTAATCAAAATAGATTAATCATGCAATAATTAACTCCCCCTAACTAATTGTATATAGAAGTCATAAAAAATAACGCATACACTTTTGCAATCAATTTTAAGTCATAAAACATTTTGAAACAACAAAATGAAAAAAAAAAAAAAAAAATCATTTGGACACAAAATTAAGGTAAGGTAGTAATATATAATTCTCTCCTAGGTGTCCAAAATCTTTCTTTGTCTAAAGGTTTTGTAAAAATATCAGCTAATTGGTTTAAGGTGTCAACATACTCTAGAACAATCTCTCCTTTTGGAAATGATCTCTAATGAAATGATGTCTAATCTCAATATGTTTAGTTCTAGAATGTTGGATGGGAATTTTAATGAAACAAATAGCACTAGTATTTTCACACTCAATAGGAATGGTACCTACATCAATTCTATAGCCTATAAGTTGTTGTTTCACACATAAAACTTGAGCACAACGACTACTGACAGAAATATATTCTGCTTTAGTAGTGGACAAAATAACACTATTTTGTTTCTTTTAAAACCATGATAAAAGCATGTTGCCTAGGTATTGACAAGTACAAAAAATGCTCTTCCAATCTAGTTTGCATCCTTCAAAATCCACATCTGAGAATGCATGAAGCTAAATGATGAGTCTCTAGGATACCGAAAGCCTAAACTAGGAGTGTCTCTAAGGTATCTAAATATTCTCTTAAGATCTTGTAAATGTGATTCTTTAGGACATGATTGAAATCTAGAACACAAGCAAACACTAAACATGATATCGGGTCTACCTGTGGTAAGATAAAGCAAAGAGCCAATCATGGACCTATATAACTTTAAATCAACACATGTACCTTCCTCATCTTTGTCAAGCTTTGTAGAAAGGCTCATAGGAGTAGCTTGTGGTTTGAGAGTGTCCACCCCAAACTTCTTGAGCATTTCCTTTGTGTATTTAGCTTGATTGATGAAGATGTCATCCTTTCTTTGCTTGATTTGGTGTCCCAAAAAGTAATTTAGCTCTCTTATCATGCTCATCTCAAATTCACCTTGCATTAGCTTAGAGAATTCTTGACAAAGAAGATCACTAGTTGAACTAAAATGATATCATCAACATAAATTTGAACTACTAATAAATCTTTATCTTTTCTATTGATAAAAAGTGTTGTCTCAACCTTCCCTTTACAAAAGCCTTTTTCAATGAGAAAATTTAATAATATTTCATACTAATCTCTAGGAGCTTGTTTTAAACTATATAAGGCTTTTGAAAGTTTGAAAACATGATTCAAAAATTTTGAATCTTCAAAACTAGGTGGTTGTTCAACATACGTTTCTTTATTTATAAAACCATTTAGAAAAAGCACTTTTAACATCCATTTGATATAGTTTAAACTCATTAAAACATGCAAAAGCTAAAAGCATTCTAATGGCTTCCATCCTAGCTACGGGAGCATAAATTTCATTATAATTTATTCCTCACCATGTTGCCACTCTCATCTAGCAAACTCATTTACTACCTATAGTAGATTTATCAAAAGTTATTTTAATTAGGGTCCATACTTTACTTCTCTCAAATTGATATAGCTTTTCTTACATAGTGAATATCCAATATTTATCATTTAATGCTTCTTTGATATTTTTAGGATCAATGTATGAGATAAATGCAATATAATATAAAGCAATATAATATAATGTATTTCTAAGAGAAGATCTAGTAGTTACCCCTTTGGATGGATCTCCCAAAATCTTATCATCTTTCACATAATTGAACGCTCTTGAATGAGTGACTTCCCTTTCCTTTATTGTAAGCTCCTCTAGAGCACCTTGTGTTTGTTCTTGAATATTCTCACTTGATGGTTGATCCACTTTATCATTATTATTAATATATTCTACATCATCATCAAGACAAGAATCATTTCTAGGAAGAAGGTTAGAGTCATAAAAAATAACATGTATAGACTCTTCTACAACTAAAGTTCTTTTGTTAAACACTTGAAAGGCTTTAGAATTTAAAGAGTAACCAAGGAAAATTCTTTCATCACTTTTTGTATCAAATTTACCAATATTGTCTTTTCCATTATTTAAAACAAAATATTTGCATCCAAAAGGATGAAAGTAGCTAATGTTAGGCTTTTTATTTTTGAAAAGTTCATATGAGTTTTCTTTAAAATAGGCCTAATCAACATTCTATTAACAATGTAACAAGTAGTGTTTGTCGCTTCCACCCAAAAATATATTGGTAAATTATTTTCACAAAGCATGGTTCTAGCTATTTCATATAAATATCTATTTTTCCTCTCAACAACTTCATTTTGTTGAGGGGCTCTAGGTGCAAAAAAATTATGGCTAATTCCATTTGAGTTGCAAAAATTTTCAAAATCAAAATTTAAAATTCGATTCCATGGTTACTTCTAACAATAGTGATAGAGTAACCTTTTTCATTTTGATTCGTTTTTGAAAATGTGATAATTTTTTCTAAAGCATCATCTTTAGTTCTTAAGAAAAGAACTCAAGTAAAACCTAAAATAGTCATCAACAAGTACAAAAGCATATTGTTTTCCACCCAAGCTAGTTGTCCTAATGGGACCAAATAAATCTAGGTGAATTAGTTGGAGAACTCTACTAGTTGATACATCATTAATAGGTTTAAATGAAACTTTTTTATGTTTGCCCTTAAGACATGCATCACAAGCTTTATCTAATTCAAAAATAATATTAGGCAATTCACTTACTAAGTCATTTTTAGCTAGTTTATGCAATATGCTCATGCTAGCATGTCCTAGTTTTCTATGCCATAATAAAGAATTATTTTTTTGCGAAAAGGCATATAAGTGAATACTGTATATATATTTCTTATCATATGTCCTACAAGCATAATCTTATTAGACACAATGTCAACTATTTTACATCCATTAGACTCAAAAATGACATTAAGACCACTAGTACACAATTGGCTAATACTAAGTAGATTATGCTAAAGACCGTTCACATAGGGAACATTTTCAATGAAAAATAAAGAGCTGTACCAATAGAGTCGATTCCTTCTACTTGCCCTTTAGAGTTGTCACCAAATGTAAATACTCTTGCATTTTTGGGCTTTAAATTGATGAAATAGATCTTGTCATTAGTCATGTGTTTTGAGGATCCATTATCAAGGTACCAAGAGTTTTTTAATGAATTCTCCACCTTGAAGCAATGTTCCTCTTTCTACAAATATAGAATTAAGCTTTGATTTTTGGTAGCCAAATTTGTTTGGGTCCATAAGCATTAGTTCCTATAATTTTTTTCCCTTTAGTTCCTATAATCTTTCCTTATAATTTAGGTCCCCTAAGTTTTTACGAAGGAAAGATTATAGGAACTAATGGGAATAAATTTATAGGAACTAAAATAGAGTCCTCTAGGGACCCATACACTTTTAATAATCTTTCTTATAATTTTTGTAACACCCTATACTCGGCCTGGTCGCCAAGCCTGAATATCAGGATGCCACACCATCGTCTTATGTCATACTCATAGTAAATTGTCACATTATTAAGAAATCATCCTCTTTATCGGTGATCTTATAAATTTTTAGTCAAACAAATATCAATCATCATTAGAACATGTCAAACATACTTCAAATAAACTTATAGTAATAACTGAACATGCATTAGGATCACTTAGCAAAATTTCCATGACAATCACGTAGGTATCGATGCTAGGATAAGGTATCGATATTTTCGTGGTACGATATCGATACTGTTTGCAAAATTAGTACGAAATTAGTATTTTGTTTCTCGTCTAAAATCAAAGTCTCGGAGAATATCAGTACCTTTGTAAAAGTATCGATAAAATTATCCCGAGTATTGATACTCGTGATATGGTACTGATACCAATTTACGATTATGACTTCCTGCGCATCTCAAAATCATAGAGGTATCATTTTTATAACATGAATATCGATACTCTACTTCAGACTAGAAAAATACAACATTTTTAAGCATATAAGTCATTCCAATTTGTACCAATTCATCATGCTATCATATCATCATCAAATAAACATCAAAACGACTATAATCATAGTTTCAAACATCGAGAATAAGTCTGAGAAATAATTAACATATCACGATTCAAATCTTTAAATCCTTAGAACAATAAACTATGGAAACATCCAAAATATCATGGCAAAATTCATGCAGCAATTCTATCACATTGCGTCTATTTCCCTAAAACATAAACAAATTAATAACACCTATGAAATAAAGCTACCGTCTTACTTGGATCACCCCTCGAAAACCACACAGCTCACACTAGCACTTAACTACTCTACAAGGGTTTTAAGAAAGGAGTAGGTGTGTAACACCCCAAACCCGGTCAATACACCATGACTGAATCTGGCATGCCACAGAAGAAAACGTTTTGGAGAAAATTTAGTTACCGATTAAATTTTAATGATAAACTCTTTGTTGTTCTATATTTATAGAAAAACAAGTGTATAACAAGTTAAAAACTGATAATTTACTTTGAAATTCCATAAATAAAACTTTTAAAACTTAGTTGTCAATCCATAGGTTAGAAAACATTTATGTCATTTTAAGAAAAACCCGAATTATTACTTTGAAAAAAAACCGTTTGCATTTGAGTGTAGAAACTTCAATTTGGAAATCATTTAAGTTGTCGAAAACACTTAAATTGAAATTTTACTATCGAACGATTTATATTACCCGATGGTAAGATTTCGGAAACCATTGCGCTTTTATAGTTTAGAAAACTTTGGGCTCAATTATTAAATCAACCATGATATTTATTTAGCCATGTTTAAAACAAGTCCAAAGCATATAAATAATCCAAAAACCATAATTAAAGAGGCCTTATTACAATTTCAAATAAAGACGAAAACCAAATTAAAATAAAATAAAGTACCCAAATCGAAGTTCATGTAAAACCTAATTTTTATTGCATGGCCTCCTCGAGTTCATCCGGCTCCTCATCCGCGATTTACGAGTCACCTGAAAAGATAAGGGAGAAGGTGAGTCACCAAGACTCAGTGCATAAATCCTTCCCCCGATTAATGCAACATACTTACACAATTCATAACCAAGTAATGTAAATAATGCACCCAACCTAGCCATCCATAACTCCTTTTCTACCCCGTGTGATACCAAACCACTGGTGGTGCCAAACCACTAGTGACCCAAAGTCACGATATCCAATAATGTGGTGCCAAACCACTGGTGACCCAAAGTCACGAATAATCCATCTGTGGGGCCAACCCACGTGTGATACCAAATCACTGGCGACGATCCCGTAATATCAAATGTAGGGCCAACCCACTGTGGTGCTAAGCCACTGGGACGAGTCGCTATGAGGTGCGAAACCTCTGGTGTCCCAAAGACACAAAATAATCTTGTGGTACCAAACCATTGGAGGTGCCAAACCTCTAGTGTCCCAAAGACACGGATATCAAATCCTTCCCCCTCCTCTCATATCACCCATCACAATGCAACATTTATACAAATCATGCCATTATGCTTTATTAGGAATCACATAGCAAATATATCATAAATAGTATCATCATGCATCATATTGTAAAAGTCATATCGAAACGGACTTACCCGATTCCTGCAAGATACCCTTATGGTATCATATCGAGATTTTCACAGCTTTTGGCTTTAAAACATGATCAAGTTATTAATATATTACCGAAGTTATAAAGTGTAAGTTACACACCATCACTTAGCTTAAACCACTAAATCAAGACCCGATCTATCAAGACTAGATCTTCTTGTCCTACATTCTACCAATACTTAGATTAAAAACATAGACCATTCTACCATACCTCTAAATCCCAAAGGGTGAAATAACGATAACTAACAAAATCCTTCCTTGACTTACCAAAATCGATTGTCGAGAATTGAGGCTTAGATCGATTGCTTCCAAAATCTCAAGAGCACGAAAGAATTTGGTTCCTATGAATAGTTAGAACCTTACTAACAAATGCCCAAAAATTTGGCCTTTGCCCGCATGAGAAACGATAGAGAGAAAAGAAAAGGAATAAGGAAATTCGGCCAAAACACTTACATATCTTCAAAACCACTTAAAGAAGAACCCAAAGAGAATCCACCCTTGTTGATATTCGGCCAAGACAAAACAAAAGAAAGAAAGAAAATTTGGCTAGAGTGGAAAAGAGGAAGAAAAAGAAAAAAAATGAAAATAAGAGAAGGAGGATTCGGCAATAGAACAAAGAAGAGAATGGAAGAAGAAAATAGAATGGGAGAGGGATGCTTTTGGCTTTGAACAGAAGTGGAAGAAAGAAAAAAGAATTGGGGAGAAGGAAGATTCGGCTAACCACTAAAGAAGAAGAAAAAGATGAAGGGGAGAGGGCTGGTTTTCGGCTACAAAGAAAATAGAATAAGAGAGAGGCTCAAATGAAGATTTGGCCTAATGCCTAAGAGAAAATTCGGCAAACAACTATGGACATTCAGCTTTTGGTTCACTTTGGTGCACTAGGGAGAAATTTGCAAAACTCAAAGGGTTTTTGGTTATGACACAAAACAAAGAATGAAAGCCAAAACTAAAACAAAAATTCACCTTTTTGCCAAGAACACATTCGGCTAGAGAGAGTGTTTGTGGAGAGAAAAGAAAATAATGCTCAAATGCTAAGGAAATTTTTACCAACTAGCTACCAACCTACCAAGCCTTCAACAAAATCGGTCAACCCCTCCCCCTAGACCAATATGCCATCCACATACATGGACTAATGGCCATAGAAGAGTTTCCAAAACAACTCTCCAACATTCAAGCCTTTTGTACCCCTATCCTTCCTTAATCCATAAGATTTTTATCCCAAAATACAAGCTTTCCTAATCTATTATTTAACTTGCCATAAAATTTAAAGTCCAACTTACCATATGTATAGCTTGACCAACACTTAATGTAAGGATGCATAAAAATAAAGTCTCCAAAATGTTTTCCATGCTACTCGAACCACTTCCCGCAAGCAACCCTTCATGCGCCATAACCACCTTGCCATTAACTCCTCATGTGCTAGATTTAGACACTTAAATTAACTTAAGTGTCAGGATCACCTATTCCACTTCACTAAATTTTCAATACTAAAAATTATTCTAGCTTAGCTAATAATTCCAAGCCTTCACAAGACTATACCAAGCACACAATAAAAATCATACTTGAACTAACACAAATAACAAGATGATACTCAAATTTTAGAATGTTACAATACTCCCCCTTAAACTAATTTCGTCCTCGAAATTACCTGATCAAAAGAGTTGAGGGTACTGTTGTCTCATCACATCCTCCGGTTCCCACGTAGCTTCTTCCATGCCATGATTTCACCATAGTACCTTCAGTAATGGAACTGACTTCTTGCGCAACACTTTCACATCTCGGTCTAGAATCTGCACTGGTTCCTCTTCCATCGTCAAATCTGAACTTACTTCTATTTCCTCCACCTCCACGACATGTGATGGATCAGAACGATAGCGTCTAAGCATGGAGACATGGAACACATCGTGTATCTAACTTAGCTCTGCTGGCAACTCGAGCTGATAGGCTACTGGTCCCACTCGTCTCAACATCTTATATGGCCCAAGAAACCTTGGACTCAACTTGCCTTTTTTCCCAAATCTTAACACTTTCTTCTATGCCGAGACCTTTAAAAAGACCTGGTCACCCACACAAACTCTATATCCTTCCGCTTGAGATCGGCATACGACTTCTGCCTGTCCGAAGCTTCCTTCAACCGAGCTTGAATCAACTTCACCTTATCCTCCGTCTCTGCAACCAAATCTGGTCCTAACATCTAAAGCTCAGCCAACTTTGTCCAGCATGTAGTTGTACGACACTTCCTACCATACAACGCCTCATACGGTGCCATCTTAATGCTTGCCTGATAACTATTGTTGTATGTGAACTCAGCTAATGGTAAAAACTCTTCCCAGCTGCCTTTGAAGTCCAAAACACAACCTCTCAGCATATCCTCTAAAATCTGTATAACCCTTTCCGACTGCCCGTCAGACTGTGGATGAAATGCCATACTGAAATCTAATCGCGTACCTAGAGCTTGATGTAACGCTCTCCAAAACCTTAACGTAAATCTAGGATCTCTGTCCGAGATGATCGACATTGGTACACCGTGCAACCTTACTATCTCCGCCACATACAACTTAGCTAACTTCTGAAGCGAGTAATCCACCCTTACCAGAATGAAATGAGCTGACTTAGTCAGACGATCCACAATCACCCAAACCGAGTCCTTCTTACTAGGTGTAAGGGGTAATCACTGATAAAGTCCATAGTGATCCTTTCCCACTTCCACTGTGGAATCTTCACCGGCTGAAGTAACCCAGACGCAGAATCGATGATCGACTTTGACCGCTAACACGCCGACATTTACCCACAAACTCGATTACCTCCGCTTGGACACTGCCACCAAATCGCTCTCTTAAATCCGATACATCTTGCTACCTCCGGGATGCATAGTGTATGGCTCGCTATAAAGGCCCCAAAGAATTTTCTGCCTCAACTCGACATCCTTCTGCATAAAAGCTCTCCCTTGAAAACACAATACTCCATCACTGGACAAACTATAACCCTCTAAATTACCATCCTAAACTTGCAACCTCCGAGCATTCAAACCCTCATCCACTAACTATTTCTCCTTGATCTGTTCTAACCAATTTGGCTTAACTTGCAGTTCTGCCAACAGACTCCCATCTTCATACAAGCTAAGATGGGCAAACATTGCTCTTAAGTCTGATACAACCTTACGGTTCAACACGTCTGCCACCACGTTAGCCTTGCCCGGATGATACTCAATCGAACAGTCGTAGTCCTTCAACAACTCAATCCATCTACGCTGCCTCAAGTTTAAATCCTTCTGAGTCAAAAGATACTTAAGACTCTTGTGATCTATGTAAACTATCGACTTCTCTCCATACAAATAGTGCCTCCAAATCTTCAAGGCGAAAACCACTGCGGCTAATTCCAAGTCATGCGTCGGATAGTTAACCTCATGTGGTCTCAACTGTCGAGATGCATAAGCCACTACCTTTCTTTCCTGCATCAGACAAATCCTAAGCCAAGATGTGATGCATCACAAGAAATCAGAATTCCTTGCCCGCCAGTGGATCAAAACCGGAGCTTTAGTTAGAATCTTTTTTAACTTGTCGAAACTTCCTTGCTATTTCTCAATACACACAAATGGAACTCCTTTCCTCAATAACTTGGTCATTGGTGCTGCGATCAAAGAAAATCCCTCTACAAATCTTTGGTAATACCCCGCCAGACCTAGAAAACTCTGAATCTCAGCCACTTACTTAGGCGGCTTCCAATCTAACACTGCCTCAATCTTTCGAGGATCCACTCTAATCCCCTCAGCTGATACTACGTGACCCAAGAAAATCACCTCCCTAAGCCAGAACTCGCAGTTACTAAATTTGGCATAAAGTTGCTTTTCCCTCAGAATCTGCAACACTACTCACAAATGCGCATCATGCTCCTCTTTCGACTTTGAGTATACCAAGATATCGTCTATAAATACTATGATAAACTGATCCAAATACTGCTGAAATACCCGATTCATCATGTCCATGAATGCTGTCGGCGCGTTAGTCAACCCAAACGGCATTACCAAAAACTCGTAGTGCCCATACCGAGTGCGAAATGTCGTCTTATGAATATCGACCTCTTTCACCTTTAATGATGATACCGCACCTTAAATCAATCTTGAAGAAAACCGCTGCCCCCTTAAGCTGATCAAACAAGTCATCTATCCTTGGCAATGGATACTTGTTTTTGATCGTCAGCTTATTCAACTGGCGGTAGTCTATACACATCCGCATCATACCATCCTTATTCTTGACAAAGAGTACCGGTGCTCCCCAAGGCGAAACACTTGGTCGGATAAAACCTCTATCCAACAACTCCTGAATCTGAGCCTTCAATTCCACCAATTCCTTCGGCGCCATCCTATACGGAGCGATAGACACTGGTGCAGTTTTGGGTAACAGATCTATTCCAAATTCAACTTCACGATCCGGAGGCAATCCCGGAAGTTCTTCTGGAAATACGTCAGTATAATCCTTTACCGTTCGAACATTCCCTACAGCAGACTCCTTAGCCTCCAACGCACACACATGGGCCACAAATGCCTCACAGCCCTTCCTGACCAACTTCTCAGCTTTCAACGCAGATACCACGTTGGATAGATAATCTCTTCTATTACCTATTATAACCACCTCTTCACTCTCAGCTGTCTTCAAAACCATGCGCTTAGCAGCGTAGTCCAAACTTGCCTGGTACTTGACCAACCAGTCCATCCCAAGAATCAAATCGAACTCCCCAAATGGTAGTTCCATTAGATCAGCTACAAACACTACCCCTTAGAGTTCTAGGGGTACATCCCTATACAGCTTATTCACTTCTACAGAGTGACCTAGAGGGCTAAGTACTGTCATCTCCCTAGAAGTAATTTCAAAGTCTAGGTTCATGGTCTCTACTATGTTACTAGCAACATACGAATGTGTCGAACCCACATCTATCAAAGCAGTATATGGTAAACCAAAGATTAAAAACGTATCGGTGATGACGTCCGGTGCGTCGCCCTCCTCTCAACGCCTTACTACATATACTAACCTAGGCTGTCTTACCTCGGTGTTACCTACACCTCTGCCCGGTGCTCCGCGGCCCCGACCAGAACTATTTCCTCGCCTACTATTACCACGACCTCTCTACGGTGACGGTCCCTCTTTTCTGAACTAAGCATGACCTTGACCCTTAGACTGATTCCTGGCTAGCTTACGTGGACAATCCCTCACACGATGATCCAGCGAACCACACTCAAAACATCTTTTTCCACCACCCAACATATGCCCCAATGATATTTCCCACATCGGTTACATTGTCTTTGGTCCTCGATTAGCGATATGAGCCTCCCAGATTGATTCAAACCCATTCGCTAGCCTCTTCTCGAGAATTACGGTGACCGGATGATCCAAAACGTCTCTTATGTCTATTCCTGTCGTGACTCTGCCTTACAGATTCCTTTATCCCTTCATCTATCTTAGTCTTTTCAACTAATGTAGCAAACTCTCGCTCTTGATGTGGAGCAATCAGTAATCTCAGCTCGTCCCTCAAACCATCTTGAACCGGACACATCGTCAGGTTCAAGCTACGATACCTCCAAAGATCTGGCTCAATCTTAAAAATTCGCCTCATATTCGATCATGGACTTATTCCCCGAACCAAACTCAGAAATGCCTTACGTTGCGCATCAATGTAGCTAGACCCAACATATTTCTTCTGATACGCTGTCTTAAAATAATCCCAAGTGAGATCCTCCGCTGCAGCACTATTCCGCACCGTGAGCCACAACTGATATGACTTATCCCGAAGAAGTGACACTATCCCTTTTAACTTTTCCTCAGTATTCAGATCCAAGTCATCCATGATTCGCTTCGTCGCCTCTAACCAATATTCGGCCGTACTGGGAGCCACACCAGAAACACCTCGAAATACCTCAGCTCTATTGGCTCGGAGTCGCTCAAGTACAGATTTTCGAGCTCTCGCGCCTCCACCTACTCCAGCCACTCTCTCAAGAACTCACAGCATTGCTTGAGACAATACGTCGTCCCCCGTTTGATCCTGATGCTCAACTCTAACCGCTGGTGGTAGGGGTGGTGGTACCTCATTTTCGGATTCTTGATCAGACCTCACTGGCTCAGACACAGCCATCCTACCTCGACCGCGTCCATGCATAATACGACCCCGACCTCGAGTGCTCATGTCTAAAGTCTCGACTTATCTGATTTAAAAGTTTTATGTATTAATCATTATTCCATTATCTTTAAAGCACAGTTTTATGAATAATTTTAATAAGAAGTTGTTTCGCGAGTACATCCAACCTATAGTTTTGAGTCTCTAGAGTAGTTCTTACTACTATACAGTCATGCCATCATCATCATAATCATATCATCAAAAGAAACAGTTTGAGGTACTTACCTGGGCGGATCGGTGCCGGAGACTCGATGCCATGTCTTTCAAACCATATAATTTCAAACAAAATATTTAAAAATAATCATACTTTAAATCATTTTGGGCCTCGGGCCCACAGTCGAGCTTTTGAACTTGGCTCTGATACCAATTTGTAACACCTCAAACCCGATCAATACACCATGACTGAATTTGGCATGCCACAGAAGAAAACATTTTGGAGAAAATTTAGTTACCGATTAAATTTTAGTGATAAACTCTTTGTTGTTCTATATTTGTAGAAAAACAAGTGTATAACAAGTTAAAAACTGATAATTTACTTTGAAATTCCATAAATAAAACTTTTAAAACTTAGTTGTCAATCCATAGGTTAGAAAACATTAATGTCATTTTAAGAAAAACCCGAATTATTACTTTGAAAAAAAAACCGTTTCCATTTGAGTGTAGAAACTTCAATTTGGAAATCATTTAAGTTGTCGAAAACACTTAAATTGAAATTTTACTATCGAACGATTTATATTACCTGATGGTAAGATTTCGAAAACCATTGCGTTTTTATAGTTTAGAAAACTTTGGGCTCAATTATTAAATCAACCATGATATTTATTTAGCCATGATTAAAACAAGTCCAAAGCATATAAATAATCCAAAAACCATAATTAAAGAGGCCTTATTACAATTTCAAATAAAGATGAAAACCAAATTAAAATAAAATAAAGTACCCAAATCGAAGTTCATGTAAAACCCAATTTTTATTGCATGGCCTCCTCGAGTTCATCCGGCTCCCCATCCACGATTTACGAGTCACCTGAAAAGATAAGGGAGAAGGTGAGTCACCAAGACTCAGTGCATAAATCCTTCCCCCGATTAATGCAAAATACTTACACAATTCATAACCAAGTAATGTAAATAATGCACCCAACCTAGTCATCCATAACTCCTTTTCTACCCCGTGTGATACCAAACCACTGGTGACCCAAAGTCACGATATCCAATAATGTGGTGCCAAACCACTGGTGACCCAAAGTCACGAATAATCCATCTGTGGGGCCAACCCACGTGTGATACCAAATCACTGGCGACGATCCCGTAATATCAAATGTGAGGCCAACCCACTGTGGTACTAAGCCACTGGGACGAGTCGCTATGAGGTGCCAAACCTCTGGTGTCCCAAAGACACAAAATAATCTTGTGGTACCGCACCTTTGGAGGTGCCAAACCTCGGTGTCCCAAAGACACGGATATCAAATCCTTCCCCCTCCTCTCATATCACCCATCACAATGCAACATTTATACAAATCATGCCATTATGCTTTATTAGGAATCACATAGCAAATATATCATAAATAGTATCATCATGCATCATATTGCAAAAGTCATATCGAAACGGACTTACCCGATTCCTTGCTCATACCCTTATGGTATCATATCGAGATTTTCATAGTTTTCAGCTTTAAAACATGATCAAGTTATTAATATATTACCGAGTTATAAAGTGTGTAAGTTACACACCTGTCACTTAGCGAAATCACTAAATCAAGACCTAATCTCAAGACTAGATCTTCTTGTCCTACATTAGGCCAATACTTAGATTAAAAACATAGACCATTCGCCATACCACTAAATCCCAAAGGGTGAAATAACGATAACTAACAAAATCCTTACCCTTAACTTACCAAAATCGATTGTCGAGAATTGAGGCTTAGATCGATTGCTTCCAAAATCCCAAGAGCTCGAAAGAATTTGGTTCCTATGAATAGTTAGAACCTTACTAACAAATGCCCAAAAATTCGGCCTTTGCCCTCATGAGAAACGATAGAGAGAAAAGAAAAGGAATAAGGAAATTCGGCCAAAACACTTACCTATCTTCAAAACCACTTAAAGAAGAACCCAAAGAAAATCCACCCTTGTTGATATTCGGCCAAGACAAAACAAAAAAAAGAAAGAAGATTCAGCTAGAGTGGAAAAAAAGAAGAAAAAGAAAAAAAATGAAAATAGGAGAAGGAGGATTTGGCAATAGAAGAAAGAAGAGAATGGAAGAAGAAAATAGAATGGGAGAGGGATGCTTTCGGCTTTGAACAGAAGTGGAAGAAAGAAAAGAGAATTGGGGAGAAGGAAGATTCAGCCAACCACTAAAGAAGAAGAAAAAGATGAAGCGGAGAGGGTTGGTTTTCGGCTACAAAGAAAATAGAATATGAGAGAGGCTCAAATGAAGATTCGACCTAATGCCTAAGAGAAAATTCGGCAAACAACTATGGACATTCGGCTTTTGGTTCACTTTGGTGCACTAGGGAGAAATTTGCAAAACTCAAAGGGTTTTTGGTTATGACACAAAACAAAGAATGAAAGCCAAAACTAAAACAAAAATTCACCTTTTTGCCAAGAACACATTCGACTAGAGAGAGTGTTTGTGGAGAGAAAAGAAAATAATGCTCAAATGCTAAGGAAATTTTTACCAACTAGCTACCAACCTACCAAGCCTTCAACAAAATCGGTCAACCCCTCCCCCTAGACCAATATGCCGTCCACATACATGGACTAATGGCCATAGAAGAGTTTCCAAAACAACTCTCCAACATTCAAGCCTTTTGTCCCCCTATCCTTCCTTAATCCATAAGATTCTTATCTCAAAATACAAGCTTTCCTAATCTATTATTCAACTTGCCACCATATGTATAGCTTGACCGACACTTAATGTAAGGATGCATAAAAATAAATTCTTCAAAATGTATTCCATGCTACTCGAACCACTTCCCTCAAGCAACCCTTCATGCGCCATAACCACCTTGCCATTAACTCCTCATGTGCTAGATTTAGACACTTAAATTAACTTAAGTGTCAGGATCACCTATTCCACTTCACTAAATTTTCAATACTAAAAATTATTCTAGCTTAGCTAATAATTCCAAGCCTTCACAAAACTATACCAAGCACACAATAAAAATCATACACAAATAACAAGATGATACTCAAATTTTAGAATGTTACAAGGTGAGCTTAACAAGCTCAGTGAATGCTCAGAATAACCACAATACAAATAATTCATCAAGCATCAATAAAACAACCTGTATAACCTAACTTCAACAGTTCCAACTATAGTGTCATATTATACTTACTCGTGCATTATTATTAGTTCTTTTACATGGTAAACGTATTCACTTTTAAGCATATATCACATTACAAATATAATCACATAATATTTAAGCATATGTCGCAATACTCAAAAACATGTTTATAAATAAATTGCATAATGATCACATGTCATATAAACATATATCACAATACACACATATTCATAATTTAAGATAATTTGGCACTTGAGCTATGAAACATAAAAGTGAGCTCTATCATCACTCATTGGATACACGGATCTCTAACACACCACATAGACTCATAAAGTCAAACATGACCCAAAAGTGAAGCATAAAGCTAACACTCTCCTTAATTCCCCTCACATGTCCTGTTGAATAGAGCTTAGCTCACATTCCCTTATCCCTCCAAGATGTCCCAAGGCCTCAACGCCCAAAATCACTGTGCATATAAGTGAGTACTCACAATCCTATGGCATGCCAACTATATCCAACGGTTTCAAGATCACAAGGCCCAAATATCTGAAATCAAACACATATCACTTACTAATTACCCATGCACTATCACTGCATATTTGCATCTTTAGCAAAACACTGTCACTAACATTTAACATATACATAACATGTACACATTTGCATTTTCACAACGATTATCATAACCACATATCACATGTTATAGCATCTCATCTCATTTCACATATTCACAAACACATAAACACATTGTTCACAAGATAACATAGGTATGAGAAAGCTTTCACTTGGAATTTAGAGTAGGGGTTTAGGCTACTACAAAATTCCTAAATAACACATTGAATCATGTCCACAATCAATTATTCCAAACACTCATCAATTACGCGTTTTGCCGAAAAGCCAAAAGCTCAAACTAGCTTTTCCTTACCTTTATCTCTACTCGTAGAAGGTCCTAATGAATCTAAAGCTTCAACACAATAATTCACACAACAATACATTCAAAAATTAGCTAAGGATTCATCACAAGCAATCAAAAAAATAAGCCTAAGCTATGTTATCATGTAGTCGAAACCTTTAACATAACCAACTTGAAATCCAAATATCTCGATCTACACTTAACCTTTTCACCTAAAACGAGTTTTATTCATCTAATTATTCATCAACGACTAATTCCCAACCTTTAAACTACACAAAACTACTCAATTCATGGTATCGACTTTTTCGACATGTTTTTGGCTATTTTCTAAAAATCCATTAAAACTCAAGAATTCTTTAGTGAAACTTCAGAATAAGTTTAGAAACCTCTTAATTACATCACCAATGGAAAAACACTTTGAAACTGTAACAGCCCAATTTAGGGGCTAGTCAAAATAGTAGTTTCGGAACCACTAATCTGAGGATGGAGAAATTAGTTTTAATATTATATTATGTGTTATAGTATGATTATATGAGTGCATGAAAATTTTGGTGCATTAATTTTAGCGATTGCATGCTTAATTACGAAAAAAAGACTAAATCGCATAAAGTGTGAAAGTTTTTTTTTATAATCTAGAGGTGTTAAATAGCTATAGAACCTTAATTGGAGGTCCTTAATATGCAAATAGACCCTTAGAAATAGGGCTGGCCGGCCATAGGGGACAAAGAATTGAAATATGTCAAAGTTGGTGGAAATTAGGTGATTAATTGATGTAATAAAATAAAATAAAGAAAGGAAAAGATATCATCTTTCCTCTCCATCTTCTCCACTGAAATTTTCAGCAAAATAAGGGGTTTGAGAACTCAAAAATTTCAGCCAAGCTTTCTCCTTGCAAGTAAGTATTTTAATGGTCATTCTTTGATAATTTTTGTACTTTTGAGACCCTTGTAGCTGGAGCTAACTATTGAGGGGACTATTTTGCAAAATGGTTGAAAATCTAGGGTTTTTCCATGAGAGCATTAGTGTTTATTTTTGAAATTTTATGGAAGAAAATGAGTCTTAGTTGTTAAATAAACAACTTTTGTGAAAGGTGTTTCCATGAAAACACCTAAAAGGATATTTTTGTAAAGGTTGTAAATAAGTGGTAAATGTGTGAAATAATGAGTATTGGGAGTTTCTATAAGAGTAATGAATATTCAAATAGGCTGTTAAAAGAGAAATTTGATTAGAATCGATTTACGAGCCTAAAGGTAAAATCATAATTTGTAAAAGATTAGGGAAAAATGGTAATTTTGCCAAAGTATGATTTTTGAGATGCCTTGATTAAAGTGGTAATTAAAATGAGTGAATTTGTTATTATAGATCAAGAAGAACGAGGAATTAACCTTGACCGAGGAAAAGGCAAGGTTTTGGACTAGATTACAAAATTGGCATATTTTGGTACCGAGGTAAGTTTGTGTGAAATTAAGCTACATAATACTATTATGTTTTTAATTTCTTGATATTATGAGAAATGCTTATTATTTTTATGAAAATGATTAATGATTCCTCAATGCAAGTATAATGATATTATGTTAACTTGAGGTCCCGGTTGACATTTGGAATAACAAGGATACTATTATCACGACATGAGAGAATGCAGGTCCCGTATAAGACCATGTCTAGGACATGGCATCGGCACCGAAGGGAGATCTCGTGTAAGACCATGTCTGGGACATGGCATCGACATAGATATATGATCTCGTATAAGACATATCTAGAATATGGCATCGACATCGAGATATAAGACTCGTGTAAGACCATATCTGGGATATGGCATCGGCATCGAGATGTGATCCCATGTAACAACATATCTGGAATATAGCATTGGCATCGTATTACATGTATGATGAAATTGGGTATCCTTTGATATTCTAATTAGTTCAATGGGTAAAGAGCTAAGTTTACGTTTAAGATGCCAATGAGCTGATTCTATGTTCAAGAGAGTAAAAGTACTAAATTTATGTGATGAAGTGATATAGGTACCCATGAGTAACTTACGAGTAATAAATGCAAATTGTGATATGTGATTTGGTAAGAGTAAGCATGAGTAAGTTATGCTGATGAGCTTGGGAACTTATGTATTATCTAATGTGATGAATGGATGTTATCATGAACCTTCATGTTGCTATTTATTTCATGCAAGCTTACTAAGCTTTATGCTTACCGCTCTTATTTCCCTTTTCCTTGTAGTATCGCCAAGCTAACTCGAGGATCATAGGATGTCAGAGTTTGGAATCACACTATCAACTTCTCTTTGGTATATCAAATTTTGATTAATTTTGAGTATGACATGTATAGGAACTTGGTTAGTTTTGTGATATGTCATATTGGTTAGCCAATGTGTGGCTATTAATGTCATTCAATTCATTTTGTAAATGGCTATTGGAAATTAGCCAATACTTGATAAGTTTTATAAATTCAATGGTGAAGAAGTTCATGAAGTGCATGTTTGTGTGTTTGGTTGATAATTGAGTAAAGAATATGCATGATGAATGTAGTGTAAACCTATGTATGGATGTCTTTATTTTGGGCATTAGAAGTGCCTTATGATCATGTAGTGTGTTAAAATGAAATGGTATAAGTGTGGTTGTATTTCAGGGTGACAATTGGCTTAGTGGTTAGCCTTATAATTGTCTACATGGGTAGACACACGGGCGTATGTCTAGGCCGTGTGTGACACATGGTTAGCCTCATGGGCATGTTGATAGGCCGTGTGTACCCTTGCATGCTAAGTTGGCAAGTCAGTATGCCTAGTAGTAACCACATGGGCTGAGACACGGCTGTGTGTCCCAACCGTGTGGAAGACACGGCCATAGAACATGGGCATGTGCTCAGGCCGTGTGAAGTCTGCACCTGAAATTTGGAAATTTAATTTGCCACACGGTCTAAGGACACGGGCATGTGCCTTGGCCGTGTGACCTAAATAGGATGATGACGTCAGAAACAGAATGTCAAGTTTTTACCACACGGCCTGCCCACACGGGTGTGTCCCTCTTCACACGGGCGTGTGGCCTTATTTTTAATAACATTTTCTAAGGTCTTTTAAGGAACTCAAAATGATCTCAAATTGTTTCTAAGATGTGTTTTGGGCCTCGTAAGTCTATAATAAGGTTTGTTAAGAGGAAGTTTGAAAATTTTTAAATTTGAACGGACTTTTATGTTTTGGAATTGTACGTACGCATGAGGTTAAGTTCGGTAATGCCTCATATCCTGTCCCGACGTTGGATACGGGTAAAGGGTGTTATAGAAACCACATTTTTACTCAAAATTTTGAAATCCACCAATAATGAGCCAATTTTTGGCTTTTATTCAAAACATGCAATTTAATGGATAAAAATTTATTTTAAAAACTAAATAACATTTACAACTATTTAGGAGTTGAATAGTTACCTTAGATGATGAAAAATTGAGTGTTTGATTGAAAACCCAAAAGCTTGACAATGGACAAAACTATGGTTTTTTGGTTTTTTTCTTAACTTTTATAGAGATTTATAACTTAAGAGATGATAGAAATCAAAAGGAATTAGAATTTGAAATTCAAAATCAACTGGGAGAGTTAGGAAAACTATGGACGAGACAACTATGAGAGGAGAAGAAGACTAACGTGAAAATAAAACTATAAATTGGGGTTTTTAGGTTGGATTTTACAATATGGTCTAATTGCATCTTAAAAATTCTAAGTTTTGACTCTTTTACAAATTATTCCTTATTTTTAAAATTAAAGGTATTTAAAACTCTTTTTTTAAAATTGATTTAATTTTCTAAAAACCATAGTAAAAAACATTACAGGTAAACCATGTCGCAAAATTTCGAACACTCTAAAGCTAAAATCCCTAAAATCCCCTTAAAACTTTTAGGCCTTATTTTAGGGTGTTACAATTTTAGTCCCTTTGTAAAAACTTAGGGGACCTCTATGTTTATAGAAATTAAAGCTAGTTTTGACTCTCTTTTTTTAGCTTTCTACTCTAAAATATTTTTTTGTAAAACTTTGTTAGAGTGACCTTTTTCCCTCTTAAGCAACTCAAGTTGCTTTTGATGATTATCATAAACTTTGGAAAACAAATTATGCAAGTCAAAATTCTTTTTATCAAAATCATTTGTACTAGCTTGTATATCATTTATTTTACTTTCAAGTTCATGCTTGACTTTGGAGAGTAAATTATTTTCCTCTTTTAGTTTTGAAATAGTTTCTTTATATTACTCCAAGTGTAATTCATTATAAGCATATTGCAACTCATCAAAAGAATAAGAATTTAAATAAATGACTTAGGATTTACCTTTGGTTCATCGATGGCCATAAGGCAAACATTGTCATCTCTTGATGTTCATCCACATCATTACTAGAATTCCCTTCTTCTATTATAGACTTAAAGGCAATACCAACCTTCTTCTTTTCAACTTTTTCTTCTCTTTTATTCACTCATTTGAGCATCATTTCATGAATGAGCAAAGAACCAATCAACTCATCTAATGAAAGAGTCTCCAAAATTTTTTTTTTCTTCCTTTATGCATGTAACTTTGGCCTTCCAAGACATTGACAAACTTCTAAGCATTTTCCGCACTACTTCTTCATTGGGATAAGTCTTTCCATAGGACTTGATCTCATTGATGATGATAGTGAATCTATCAGACATAGCTTTGATGGCACATTACACTCCCAAGGGGAGAACGTAGGTTTGAACCTTGGAGACAACATTGTTGGGAGGAGCAGCTATGAACCTTGAACATGGACCGTAAAACAGACATGCGTAATATCAAAAAATATTAATTAGGGTTTCAATTTTACTTTCTTTTTTTTTTTTGAGAAAAAATGTTGGATTGAAAAGTAAGAGATTAGAGTTATTAAGGTTAATCAATTTGAGTATTAGGTATTTGTTTTTTATTGAAAATTAGTTGACCATTTTATTCTAAAATATTAATATTTTTCTTGGTTCATTTCAAGTACTTCAAAATTTTCAAGCACTTTAAAATTTTTAAGCATATCATAAGAAAAGTGAGGTAAGCTTTAAATTTTATGCTTGAAATTCTTTGAGTACTTAAAAGTCAACCAAGAAAAAATTCTAAATTTTTAGAATGAAATGGTCGACCAATTTTTCAATCAAGAAAAAAAAAACTTAAAACCCAAATTGATTAATCTTAATAACCCTAATCTCTTTCTTTCCATTTCAATTTTTTCTTAAAAAAAGTAAGTATAAAAGTTTAGGTTATCCAAAATTTTTCACCCTAATACTTCAATTGCACATTGGAAAGAAATAAAGAAAGGAAATATTGGATGTTGTTGGTTTCATTTAAGATTATTTTAATTCTCATTATTTTCATTTTAAAATTCTAACTATAAATGGAGTAAATTGAATTATATAATTTATTTTTATTTTTAATTATTGATAGAAAATAAAATTAAAATGATATATATTTACGTTTTAGTTAATGAGATTTAATTTTTAAGTTGGTAATGTCGTATTAATGATCATGCCATTTAAGTCAAATATATATTCTTATTAAATTTCAATTACATTAATTGTAAATGTACTAGAATTAAATGGAATGTTCTTAATTTTGATCATTTCTATTCTTTTTATTTGAAATTGATCATAATCATGGATTCATCATCCATTATATTATATTGAAGAATTTAAGTCTACCCATTTCTCTCTCACTCCCTAAAATCAAAGAAATGTTAATATTTTTTTTTTCCTAAATAATATTAATTATTAAATACCTTTTTGACCTAACTTCGTAATCTATTTTGCAACTCCCATTTAAACGGGGAGGTAATACAACTAAGCTGTTCCTCGTTGGCTATTACCTTAGGTTTTTCCCTAGTTTGTAATAACTCTGGCCACGTTTTCCCATATTATTTGTTATTTGACTTCCTTCCTGTTTTAATCACAATTAATAATGGAGAATTTTTTCTAATCAGTATAATAATATATTTTGTCCTTAATACTTACTTATTCTATCAATTTAATTTTAATTTTAAATAATTCAATAAATTTAATCCTTTATTTTTATGAATTCTATCAATTTAATTATCATACTTCCTAACTAAAGCTTTTAGCTTTTAGCTTTTAAAATAGAGGCATTCTATATCTATTAATTGTTTTATTTATGGTTGACATTATCCAATTCAGTACATAAGTTTTTTACTTATATTTTAAGAATTTAGTATTAAAAATTAACTAAACACCATTAAAAATATAAAATATAAAAATATAATATGTAATATAATTATATAAATAATTTAATATTTATAAACAATAAATTTCACTTTGACTAGCATAATTTTAGTTTATAATTAATTTGGTAAATTATATGTCACTAAATTAGATTATTAGTAATACGTATTGCTTATTGTGAATTTAAAAATAAAAATAAATATTCAAAAATAAATAAAACGCATAATAATCTCTTAATCAATTTATAAAATTGAAAAATCATTAAAATGTAGCAAAAGAAATTCAATTAATTTTTCTTATGAAAATTAAATGCTCATAAATTTTCTTATATAATTGTTTATTGAACAATTGGATTTTTCAAAGCCATATTTTTTTAACTCGATTTAATTTTCAATTTCAAAGGCCAAATTCAAGGACTATTTCTATGTACCTTGAAGGAAATATCATATTGTTAAAACAAGAGTAAATCTAAAGTATTTTTTTAAATATTTTTCCATTTTCTTTAGCCAAAATTTTATCAATCAAAAGGTTATAAAATATTATATTTAGAATAAAATTAATGAAAAAATAAAAAAGAAAATAAAGTTTCAAGACAAACTCACTGGTACCAAAAATTGGCTCGAAAAACAGCTCGTTAGTTGAAAGAAATTTTTTTCTTTTTTGGGTTTTACAAATTTATAGATGTGGAATGCCTCTGTTTTAAAAGTTGAAAGCTTTAATTAAAAAGTTTGAGGAGCAAGTTGGTAGAATTTATTACTATGAAGAGTTAAATTTATTGAATGTTAGAGTTGTGTGACTCGAATCCTTGTTAAAAAAATAAAATACAGTGGCAAAACAAGGGGACCATGCCACACAAGTAGAATCCATATAGAACTACACTTCTTGCATTTGACATTCATTAGAATAAGGGTTTTCAACCTTTAAATAGATGTAGTCAAAACTCCTCTTGGATCATTCAATTTTTCCAACACTAGTGAATTTCTTCTCCTCTGCGCATGATTTTTTCCTGGAAGGGTTTCTACGTAAAATATTTGTGCTCTTGTTTTTCTTTATTTTTGCGATTATTCTATTGCCATTATCAGCATCTATTATAATATTGAACTATTTAGAATTAAGATCAAATTAATAGAATATGTAAGCATTGAGGACTAAATGTGTTATTATACCAGTTTAAAAAAAGGGTTGTCACACTCGATTTCCTTTAAGTCCAAAAATTAGGAACAATAGGGGGTTAAATTGAAAGAAGTTGTAAGTTGGGGCATCTATTAGAAAATTTGAAAAAAATAGTAATTGAAATTGGATAGGGTTGAGGTCCAAGTCTGGTTAGATTGGATTAGAACCAACCGATCTCTTAGTGGGAGACACAATGATTGTCAATGGGTGGATTTTACATGGTTGAAGACCGTGTGAGAAGGGCTATAAATAGCTGAGAGGTGTCTTCTAGGAGGGGATTCATCTCAATTCTGTTTCATTTTCTTCCCTTTATTTATTTCTTCATTTCTTCGAAGATGGGATAATTACGGGAAGCTCTTTATGGAGTAAAAATTCGAGGGTTTGAGTCAAAAAAGTAGAGACTCTAGTGAGTTGGTAATGTTTGTAAGTCATTCGGCGGACGTGAGATATAGAAAGCAAAGATAAGGGCTTTTAGAACCATTCTAGGGGTTCTGCATGTTTTTAGAAAATTGAGTTCTAAGCTAAGAATACTTAACCTAATTCATGATTTTGGTTGTCATGCTTAGCTACCAGGTGAATGGAAGCTATGGCGTCTGGTAAGCTAATTCGATAAGGCGAAGAAGCATCAAGTGAGTTTCTATACCCCATTGCTAGGATATTGTATGGTTAACATGAATTTAGGTTGAATTCAATAGTTTTTACATGCTTGTTCTTGTGTGTTATAAAATGTGAAAAATAGTAGGAAATATCAACGGGTTAGATGGATTTAGGATTGGGAAAGGGTGATTCTATTAGATACTATCATACCGTGTTGCTATGTGAACCCATGTTGTGCGAAGCTCGGGGCCTTGCGGAAGGGACATTGCTGTGTTTGAGCATCAAGGTTAGGACAACAAATGGAGGAATGGGTGGAGGAAAAGGAAAAAAAGGAAAATTGGAATTCCATTTCGATTCCGCCATCTGGGATTGCTAGGATTAAATTGTGATGTGTGAAGCTCTGAGCCTTGTAGGAGGGGGGACACTTCAATGTTCGTGCATCAATGTGGATATATGATAAGACGATATTAACAATCATTAGGTTCCATAGAGAAAAACACAATGACAGTGGTTAGTAGGCTTTATGGGGCTACACTGCGACGATGGTACGGTCCTTCAAGATGATGACCTCTAAAGAGGTCTAACATGTAAGACCATAGTTATGCTATGGCAACTGTCGAATCTGGTGCCCTAAGTGTAGTATTTTCGTCCAAGAACACTTGTAATTTTTCAAACAGATTAGTTAATAAAATTATTCATAAATTTCATTAATACTTTGTATTATTGTCCTCAATGTTGCTCATTGGTTGTAATAATCCGATTTCAGTGGTGTCAGAAACAGTGATTTTGAGACCATGACTCCGAAAAATGAGTTATTATTTTAATATTTATTTAATGTTTATAGTGTTAATTTAAGGTAGTATTAAATTTCTTTTAAGAAAATTTGAAGATTAAATGATTAATTAGGTAAAAATGACCAAATTGTGAAAGATGCAAAAGTTGGTTTCTAATAGTTAAATGGATTCAATGGCTATTGAAATGCAAATTAATGGACTTAGATGGTATTTATACCATATAAAAGGTTAATGGACAATTATGGGTTTATTTTTGTCATTTTGTAAACTCATAAACTAAGGGTAAATTAGTAATTAATAAATAAATCTTAAACTAAATTACCAAACAGGGTCATCTTCCTAAAATTATTCTCTTTCACCGACATTGAAGAAATAAAACACCATTTTTATGGCTTTAAGGTTCGGCCAACATAGAAGCATTGCATGGTAAGATTTTGTGACACATTTTTACTGATTTTTATGTTTTCGAGCTCGTTTTAGCTTAATCTACCTAGCCCAGGTGTTAATTTGCAAAGCTATTAAAGGTTGAGGGACTTGCAATGAATGAATTTGATGTGTTTTGATGTTAGTAGATAGATTATTAATTTTTATGGTTAAATGAACATGATTTGTTAAGTGAATTTTAATGAATTTAGGGTTTAGGGATTAAATTGTTTAATTGGTAAATTCATGAATTTTGAGTGAAATGAGTAAAAATATGGATTGATATAGGTATAGGGAAAAATTAGCTATCATGTTTTAGGTTAGAAAAACAATGAATTTTCAAGTTATGGGCTTAAGGACTAAGTTGTATAAAAGTTAAAATATTAGGGATAATTTTGTAATTTTACATTAATATGAATTACAGATTGAATTGGAGTACTTAATTGAATGAAATTAACTATTTAGATCAAGATAAACAATTGGACTTAAATCGAGGAAAGGCGAAAGCTTTGGATTAATCTCTAACTCTACTTTTGCGACTATAATTATCAAAGTAAGTTTGTATGAATTATAATCTTATTAATGATAGTTTGATTGATTGTCTATTATATTATATTGGTTACAAATTCACCTGAATATATAAATAGATTGACATTTTGAGTAATTGACAGATAAATGATATCGTTTGAACCTTAAGAATTCTTAGGATACAAATGACATGTCATTAGGGATTTCATGTTTCTAGTGCTGGTCTTGAATGCCCTACCGATGGCTGAGGTCCTATATTTGTTGTGGATTCTCCATAGCTCGTGTGAGCAGCATTGTGTAGCCATCATTCTGACCTACAGCTCGTGTGAGTAGGCCCATTTCACAGCTCGTGTGAGTACTATTGAAAAGGAAAGGTTACAATTATATGGAAAGACATACTATGTGTGAGCATTCCCGGATATCTAACGAAATTCTAAATGGTTCAACGGGTAAGTAAAGGTAATTGGAAATGCATGTGTACAAATGGATAATTGCTCATAAACTTATAAAAGGTAAATTTGGGATGAATGCAAATGAATTGAAGGGAACTAAATGATTATGTGATGAATGTTATATTCATGAAGATTCATTTGTGAAATGGTTGATTTTCTATATGCATTATACATGAACCTACTAATTATGAGTTTGGTGATGCTTATAGGATTGTATTAAGCTTATGAGTATGGTAAAGATGTTATGCACATTTTATAAATTAAGTTTAAGAATGGTAAGTTATGTTTGAGTTTATACGAGCTTACTAGGCACTTTTGCTTACGTAGTTATTTTCCTTTGTTTCGTAGATTATCAGAAGCTCGATGGTTGGAAGCTAGTTGGAGTACTATCAGACTATCCAACAATCACCCCGGTAGTTTTTGAGTCACTTTGGCCAAGGTTATAAACGGCACGTATATGACTTTATATAATGGTAGTTTGAATGTGTTAATGATCAATTTGGTATGAATATGCTTTTGGAGTATATATTTTGTTTGAAAGACTTTTAATACTTTGGCAAGTTTATGAATTTTGGTTATTTTTAAGTATTTTGTAATATATGGTCCTTTTGGTATGTTTATTATGAAAAGTGAAAGGTTATAATTGATGTCATTAGGTAGCTAAATTGATTGTGTTTTGTGCTTGAGATGTGGCATTATAGTGTTGTTTTGATTAAAGTTGTTTTGGTATAAATGTGGTGCCATTAAATGGCATATTGATTAGGTGAAATAGGTTGATTGAATTAGTATGTTTATATTTATTTGAAATGTGTTTAAGTCTATTGAATTTATGCACAAATGAAGTGGATGATTGGGTAAGTTTTGGTCTTAAAATGGCTGGTTTTTAGGGTCAAATTATGGAGCACACGACTGGGACACGGGCTGTCACACTGCCGTGTGTCACTTATTATTTCAGGTGTGAGTATCCTACGGCCTAAGACATGGTTGTGTATGTCAAGTTTGTGAATTACACGGTCTAGCACACGGCCTGCGACACGATCGTGTGACACAAGTCAAAGAGTTATACGGTTTGTAAAACAGCCGTGTGACCTAACTCAATGAGTTACACGGTTTAAGACACGGGCTGGGACACGATCGTGTGTTCCATTGCTCGAATACCACACAGTCTGGGCTATGTCACATGCCCATGTGACCCCTGTTTTCAAAGTTTTCAAATTTCCTAAAATTTCTTGATTTGTTTCAAATTAGTCCTGAATTGTTTCTAAACTATTTTTAGAGCCTCAAAGGCTCGATTTCAGGCCCAAAGTTATATGTTTGCTAAGTTTATGATGATTTTTATGTAAGTATTGACATTATAGTTCTGATTGTATAGTAATGCTTCGTAACCCTAATCTAATGATGTAGATAGGTTAGGGGTGTTACATTGGTTGTCTAAAGTTTAACTAATATTAAGTGGTATTATGTTTTCAGATGATAGTCCTGAAAGACAACTTGTATTAGTTGATGAACCTGAACATACCCTTATGTAATCAATGAGAAAATCGATTAAAAGATTAATATGTCGCCTATCAAGTCCAATTGAGGAGATGCCTTGATTTGGGCATTAAAGAGGATGACTTCCAGAAGATAGAGACATAGATGTAACTGAAAATACATTGGACAGGACCTAAGAAAAATATATCCTAAATTCGTTTATGTATTTATTCACTTGTGACATTGATAGTGTCGCATACTTAAATCCTAAATGGTTGGCGGACTATGTATGCATGACTCGTACACTTTGATGTAAGTAAAAGCCAAAGTTTAAATAGATAAGGAATCAATAGTTGGTACATTGGGTGTACGACTTCTGTAGTATGTAGCGTCATTCAAAACAATGGGATTCATAGCCCAAATCATGGGTAAATGATATCCTCTCATTGGCATTACATGGTTGATGAAAAGTAAACGTGGTCACGGATCATTTGTCTTTGAAATGGATGCCTTGACCACTATTTGATAGTGATTGACTTTTCATGAAGGAAGATGTAACGGTTACCATGAGATAAAATAAGATCATATTGGGAGAAGAGATATTATCCCAAAAAGATCAAGGATATCCTATGAGGGTAACAAACTTATGACAAGGTCATTGGACGAGTACTTAGTAGTTGTTTTCGTAATGGTATATTGTTGGGGAGAGCTCAGTACGATATTATAGTGGAACGACTTTGTGACTAAATGAGTTTATAATTAATAGGTGAAAAGTCAGAACTTAATTATAAATCATTTGAGCCTCAACTACATATGTCCAATCGGTCCCTCCACTAGCTCGTTGAAATCGAAAATGAATTGCGTGTTTGAATAAAAATGAACGGAATGAATAGAAAAAGAGAAATGGGAAACATTTAGGAATGATTATGGTTTTCCCTGAAATGGAGAAATGGAATCATTTGGAAATGAATGTAGGTTTCCAAAAATGGAAATGGAAATGATATATTTGCAATCCTATTTGGATTACTTAAAAAACGATTGGAAGAATGAGTTTATATTTTTAGAATATTTTAAAGCTCGAAAATAATAATAAGTCATTCAGTCATAGTGAACATGTTGAGTTGTGAAATAGTAACATATTTTCTTGAAATTTTACCAAAGGCAAAATCGTGAAAATTTTACTAAGGGTAAAATTGTCAAAATTTTTCTAGGGGTAAAATAGGGATAAGAAAATTATTTTATATATAAATATTAAAGTTTATTTTGCAAATAGAAAAATTGAATCAGGTTGGATCACTGATAATTCTTGAAAAGAGTTATATTTCATACCTTTATACCTAGCTCTTTGTTTGTACTTGGGTACATTTAGTGGCATTTTAAGGTATTTTACTAGTATTTTTATCAATTGCATTAGGAGTTTGGACCGTGTTTACATGTTAGATACTTTTAATTATTTGTGGAAGGGTTGTGTTTGGTGGTTTGGCAGGTGTAGGATGTGGAGAAAGAAATAAAAGAGTGAAGGTTTGTTGGGGAAAAAGGTTAGATAGTTTGCCACCTTGAATGCCATAGCAATTTTAGGAAGATGACCGAGTCAACACTCGACGCATACCAGTATCACCCCAACTCTACTTGTACCAAAAAAATTCTACCTAAAAAAGAGGAGAGGATATCGTAGGATGTTTGAGCTATCCTAGGAAGAAAATCTTATAAAAAGCCAAAGGTGGAAACCCTAAAGGGTATGGAGATCTGAAGGCAACAATAGAGGGTAGCGGAAGAGTAGAAACGGAGATAGAAAATTGAAGGCAGTCACTCTAAGCCACCACAGGACACTGTGCTGCTGGATGGTGGATTGTTTGGAAACAACCATTTTTCTAGGGTTTTCTATTATTTCTTAATATGTTCTCCCGTGAGTTGAATTGATCGAAACAATGTTGGGTGTTATTTTGAACTTGAATTTTAATTTCCAACCCATTAGCTAAATTTCATAGGGTTGGGATTACATGATGAAAAATTTTATTTTCTTTAATGGTTGAAGCATATAAATCTACTATTTCATTCAATTGTTTTTATTTCCCAATTGTATGTGTACATTCCCTAGACATAGATGAGAATGCAGTATGCCCATAAACTGAATCTAATTCTAAAAAGGTTGGAGTAGTTAGACTAAAATTAAATGATACAAGCGGGTATTCGATCGAATACTTGTAGCAAACTCTAGACATAGAGTAGCATTTGTATGGAATGAAGTTAAAATAGTGCAAGGTACCGTGCTAAGGCCTATAGACACAAGCCAGGTAACCTAAGATATTGCTCTCAAAAGAAGCAGGTCATTTTAGGTCTCTTCTAAGCAGTAGATTGAGTATAATATTGCTGAGGTATTACTAAAATTAAAGGTAGATTCTTAATAATCCCAACCTTCCAAATCAATATCGTAGACCTTTTATCCCTTGACGTAGTATCTTTTTCATAGCATTCTTAGTTATTTATTTATTCGCTCGTATTTTATTCACGTAATTATTCTCGTAATTGTCACTGCATTTCTACTCTTGTATTAGCATTTTCTAGTATTAGTCAATATACATTTCGCACACATCTTTACTACTTTAATTTACCACTACGTACTTAAATTGGTTTTACCATAACATTAATCATAACTTGACCATCTCTATACCTAATCTGGTCCCTATAGAGACGATCTCATTGACGTAAAGGCAAGTTAAGTCCTAGGTTCATCGGACCGTATGAGATCATTGAACGTGTTGGGCCTGTTGCTTATAGATTGAAGTTACCGTCTGAGCTATAAAAGATTCATGATGTATTTCATGTTTCAATGCTCCATAGATATCGTTCTGATCCGTCACATGTGATTGCTCCATCTGAAATTGAAATCCGATCAGCTATGGCATACGAAGAGGAACTGATCCGTATCTTAGCTCATGAAGTGAAAGAGTTGAGAAACAAGAAAATTCCGTTAGTAAAAGTACTGTGGAATCGACACGGAATAGAAGAGGCTACGTGGGAGCCTGAGGATTCAATAAAATAGCAATATCCGACTCTGTTTAACGGTAAGATTTTTGGGGATGAAAATCCCTAAGGGGGAGAATTGTAACAGTCTGGTTTATACCCTAGTCGGAACAGTGGTTTTAGGACCACGAATCTAAATTCGTATAATATTTTAATATTATTTTCTGTGTCATTGATATGTGACTAAGCATGTGATAAATTTTCGTAAGCAAATTTGTCTGTTTGTGTGTTTAATTTGACAAAAGGATTGAATTGCATTAAATGTGAAATTTGCATGTTATGTGTTAAAGAATTTATATGTTGTGGCTTTGAAAAGATGGAGGATTTATATGGTAAATTAGCCATTACTATAGGTAGTGGACGGCTATGGTCCATAATAACCTTGGGAAATATGTTTTATAATTAAAAATTTGAAAGATAAATTTGGAAATGGATTAATGATATGTTTTGTAATAAAAAAACAAATGAAAAAGGGATGTTCATTTTCATGTTTTGCCGAAAATATCAAAGAAAGAAAAAGAAGAAAACCTTAAGCTAGGTTCGGCTATTTCAAGCTTGATTAAGGTATGATTTTGAGTTAGATTTTGATGATTTTTATGTTTTTAAGATTGTTGCTTAGTTTGCTATCAAGCCCATGTCTCAATTTTGTGTATTAATGAAGTTTGTGAGACGTGTCATTGATGATATGTTGAGCTTTGTGATGATTTTAGTTGTTAAATGAAAGATTTGAGCTAGATGAATATACTTTGTTCTTGAATTTTTGATTAATTTAGCTAAATAGGGCTAAATTGAGAAAATGGTAATTTGAAGGACTAAATTACAAATTTGATGGAAATTATGGGCTTGTTTGGGATGTAGGAACATTCAGCTAAGGATGAGTATAGGTTGATTTTGTGAATTTGATGTTTTGAGAAAAATAGACTAAATTGATAAATTGTGCAAGTATGAGGGTTAATTTGTAAATAGCCCTAAATGTGTGTCCTTGGATTGAATTGAATGAGTTAATGAATAAAAGAGTTAATTCTGAATATGTATAGATCAAGAAACGAGGAAAATGGACTTAGATCGCGAGAAAGTAAAAGTAACCTAGTAGCTGTTTCCATTCCGATAAATCGAATCCGAGGTAAGTCATTATGCAAATAAATGTACTTGTATGAAATTGTAAATGTTCATATGACTAATAATGATAATGAATGTTTATGAGAGGTTGTGCATATGAATTACGAGATAAGGTCGATATAGCGACAATGTCCGAGAAGTTCCATACGAACCTAGGAATAAATAGGATTAGTTATGTCATGTCATAGGTATCTGTTCTGTTTTATCATGTAAGACCACGTCAGGGACTTTTGCGTTGATTTGAGATTACGTGTAAGACCACGTTTGGGGCGTTGGCATCAATATGAGCTATACATGTAAGACCACGTCTGGGATGTTGGCATCAATATGAGCTTTACATGTAAGACCATGTCTGGGACATCAGCATCGTATTGATTCGTGTAAGACCCTGTCTGGGATAGTGGCATTGATATCTGAGTGCATGTAAGACCTCGTCTGGGACGTTGGCATTGTGTGGCTATTCTGAGCTTTCCGATTATCATATTAGATTCCTAAAGGTTCAACGGGCAAGTCTGTGTTATGAATTGTAAATCCGAGCTATGATCAATTAAGTGAACGAATGTCTGTCTCAGGTACGTTTAGTATATACAAAAAGTGTGTATAAAAAGGTAAGCACTTATGTGATTTTGACTTGAAAAAATATATGCTTAAATGTGAGAATATGATTCTTAAAATGATGAATGTGGCAAATGTGGCAACAATTATATGAACCAAAGCATATATGTGAAAGTATGCTAAGTGATTGGGATGTGCCAATGTATCTACTTGCATAATATGCATTCTATGCTAAGTTTGTTTGTATATTGACTTACTAAGCTTGTGGAAAGCTTACTCAGATATGTGTTTTCTCTATTTTATAGGTCGTCAAAGCTACTGAAGGCTCGGGACCGTCAAGGATCGTCATCACACTACTAAAGTCATTTTGGTACACTTTGGAAATGTATATAACTAGATATGGCATGTATAGGCTAGTTTTTGATATAAGTTTGTAAAATATGAACATAGTTATGTGGTTTGGCTAGTTATGACTTGATAATTTGTTTAAATGGTTGTGATATATGATGCATATCTTAGTATGGTTGAAGCACTTGAAAATGGTCAAGTTTTGAGTAGGCAAATGAATGAATTATGTTTGTGATGAGATGAGTTTTAGTCTTGAAATTGTAATGGTTGAAATTAGTATTGGATGCATGGTTTGAATGGTTATTGTGGTATGTTCTTGGTTGCCAAATAGGCATGAGATGTCATGATGATGTTGCTTGTAGGTATGACCCAAGTGGGTAGCATTTTGGCCTTGCAAATGGCCTATTTTTGTCACACAGTTAAGGCACACAGCCGTGCCTACTGACCGTGGGGTAAAGTCAGTAGCTAGCTTAAGAGCACACGGCCACAGCACACGGGCGTGCCTAGAAGCCGTGTGAGAAAGTTAGTATATGGCCTTATAGTATATGGTTGTAGCACACGAGAGTGCCTGGTAGCCGTGTTATTTTGGCAGGATCGACCACGGTCAGGGTACATGGGCGTGCTTGGTGGCTGTGGTGAGAAGTCAGGTTCGACCACGGGAGGACACACGGGTGTGCCTAGCAGCCGTGGAGGGCACACGACTTACTCCCACGGGCGTGTATCCCCTGTATTTTAGAAAAGTTTTTAGGTTTTTGAGAACTTATGTATATGTTTAGTTTTAGTCCCGACCCGAGTTATAAGCATGTTTAAGGTCTTGTTGACCTATTTAAGGGACATTGTGTATATGATTGATGAATGAAATGTGTGAACTATTATGAAAGTTTTAGATTTGTCCGAACGCCTTTAAACCTAATTCGGCGACAGACATGGGTTAGGGGTGTCACATTTGGTTGGTATCTGAGCTACGGTTTAGTCGATTCTCGGACTAACGTAGTGTGTCAAAGTCTAGCTATACATGCCATATGTCTGAAATGTGATAGTGTGATGAATCCTAACGTATAAAATGTGATTTTCGTATAGTAGTGGATCCCTAAAGAGCTATAGCTGACGACGTAGAAAGTAATGCGCCTGCTCCCGCGCAAGGGACAGTGCCCTCTAATTCGAGACTGGCTACGAGCGGTCAAGAGGGAGACGCTAACCAAGCTTTCTTCTAGATGATGAGTGAATGGTTCACTCAATTCATGAGGAATAATCCAATTGTTTCGTAACCCCGCCCTCGATTAATCCCCCTCAGACATCTGATATACCTCCAACTGCAAATCTGAATCTGCTGAATAAGTCTCCGATTGACAAGATTCGTAAGTATGGAGCCGAATAATTTAGAGGGCTAATGATGATGATGCTGAAAAGGTCGAGTTCTAGATTGAAAATACTATCTGAGTATTTGACGAAATGTTTTTGACTCCGAAAGAGTGCATAAAATGTGCAGTATCATTACTCTGAGATGCAGGTTATCAATGGTGGAAAACTCTGATTTCCATTGTTCAAAGAGCGAGTTACATGGACTTCTTTCAGATCGAGTTTCAGAAGAAATATATCAGTGAAAGATTCGTTGATCAGAAACGAAAGGAATTTTTGGAACTAAAACAGGGCCGAATGACTGTTTCTAAGTATGAACGAGAGTTCGTGAGACTAAGTCAATATGCTCAAGAGTGTATATCATTTGAAGCTATAATGTGCAAAAGATTTGGAGACAGTCTTAATGAAGATATCCGTTTGCTAGTTGGAATTTTAGAAATAAAAGAGTTCGTTGTACTTGTGGACCGAGCATGCAAAGCTGAAGCACTCGGAAAAGATAAAAGAAAAGTTGAGTCTGAAGCTAGAGATATGAGAAAGAGATATCCAAGCAAGTCATTTCAATTTTCTTCGAAGAGATTCAGAGATGATCAAATTCGTTCAAGAGACAATGTGGGACATTCGAATAGAAATCGAGCTAGATCGCAAATGAGTTCCAAAACTCCAGCAACTTCAGTACAGTGTTGGTAATGTCTGGACTGAGAGACCTGAATGTAAACATTATGGAAAAAGGCATCCGAGAAGTTGTAGATTAAATGACAGAGCTTACTTCAGATGTGGATCGCTTGATCATTTCATCCGTGATTGTCCTGAGTCTGTCGAGCCAGAGATTGTTCAGAATCTGAGATCTGATAATGCACCTATGAGAGGTAAACCTTCAAAGAATGTAAGAAATGTTAGTGGTAGTCAGAGGACTACGAGATACTGTTGCAAGATCTGAAACTAGAGCGCCTGCCAGAGCGTATGTTATCCGAGCTCGTGAGGAAGCTTCATTACCTGATGTTGTAATGGGTACTTTTACACTTTATGATACTTTTATGATTGAATTGATAGACCTTGGTTCTATGCATTCATATATATGCATGAATTTAGTATACAGTAAGACTTTTCCTGTAGAGTCTACTGAGTTTGCTATAATAGTATCGAACCCCTTAGGTAAAAGTGTTTTGGTTGATAAAGTATACAAGAACTTTCCGTTAATGTTTAGAGATATCCGTTTCCTTGCTGATCTGATGCTTTTGCCATTTGATGAGTTCGATATTATTTTGGGTATGGACTAGTTGTCTTTGCATGATGCTATTGTGAGCTGCAAAAGAAAGACTCTAGATTTGAGATGTTCGAATAATGAAATTGTGCGGGTTGAGTCTAATGATTCGAATGGATTGCTTGCCGTGATATCGGTATTGAAAGCTCAGAGTTACGTGAAAAAGGGATATGAGGCATATGTTTCTTATGTAATTGATTCTGAAATGTCTGAAAGGAAAATTGAGTCAGTACCTATTGTCTGCGAGTTTTCTGATGTGTTCCCTGAAGAGTTACCGAGTTTGCCTCCGATTCATGAAGTTGAGTTTGATATTGAGTTGTTACCTGGTACGACACCTATTTTGATAGCTCCGTATAAAATGGCACCATTAAAATTGAAAGAGTTAAAGTCACAGTTGTAAGAGTTGACTGATAGAGGGTTCGCTAGATGGAGTTTCTCACCTTGGGGTGCTCCTATTTTGTTTGTGAAAAAAAGATGGTACGATGAGGATGTGTATTGATTATCGTCAGTTGAATAAGGTGACAATAAAGAATAAATATCCGTTACCTAGAATTGATGACTTATTTGATCAGTTAAAAGGGGTTACTGTATTTTCCAAGATTGATCTGAGATCAAGATACTATCAGTTGAGAGTGAAAGATTCAGACATACCGAAAACTGCTTTCAAAACGAGGTACGGGCATTCTGAGTTTTTAGTTATGCCATTTGGACTAACCAATGCTCTTGCTATTTTTATGGACGTGATGAATAGAATTTTCAGACCGTATCTAGATCAATTTGTTATAGTATTCATAGATGGCATATTGATTCATTCACATGATGAAAATGAGCATGCTGAACACCTGAGAGTTGTATTGCAAACTTTGAGAGAAAAGCAATTATATGCGAAATTAAGCAAATTTGGATTTTGGTTGCATGAGGTTAGTTTTCTGGGGCATATTGTTTCAGCTTCTGGGATTCGTGTTGATCCAAGCAAGATTTCTGCTATTCTGGATTGGAAACCTCCGAGAAATGTGTCTGAAATCTGTAGTTTTCTGGGACTAGCTGGTTACTACCTTCGATATGTAAAAGGATTTTCAGTGATAGCTACTCCATTGACTAGATTACTTCAGAAAGATGTTAAATTTGAATGGTCTGATAAATGTCAGAAAAGTTTTGATCAGTTGAAAACTCTGTTAACAGAAGCTCTAATGTTAATACAACCAGAATCGGGCAAAGAATTTGTGATTTACAGTGATGCTTCGTTAAACGGTCTGGGTTGCGTTTTGATACAAGAAGGCAAAGTTGTAGCTTATGCCTCAAGACAATTGAAGCTCATGAAAAGATCTATCCGACGCATGATCTTGAGTTAGCTGCAATTGTGTTTGCACTTAAGATATGGCGTCATTATCTATATGGTGAGAAATGTCACGTGTTTTCAGATCATAATAGTCTAAAATACCTGATGACCCAGAAAGATTTGAACCTGAATCAAAGAAGATGGTTAGAGCTGTTAAAAGACTATGAGCTTATGATAGATTATCATCCGGTAAAGCAAAGGTTGTTGCAGATGGACTGAGTTGAAAATCATTGTTTGCATTACATGCTCTGAATTCCCAATAATATTTGACTGATGACAGTTTTGTGATAGCTGAATTAAAAGCGAAACCGTTGTTTATACAACAGATATGTGATGCTCAGAAATCTGATAATGACTTACTAGCGAAACGAGCTCAGTGTGAATTGAATTTCAAATTTGAATTTCAAATTATTGATGATTGTTTGAGATTTTGAGATCGTATTTATGTTCCGAGAAATCTGGAGTTGATTCAACTGATTTTGAGTGAAGCACACAATAGTAGTCTATCTGTTCATCCGGGAAGTACTAAAATGTATCATGATTTGAAACGACACTACTGGTGGTCTGGTATGAAATGGGAAATTTCTAACTTTGTTTCGAAATGTTTAGTTTGTCAGCAAGTGAAAGCTGAACATCAAGTTCCATCAGGTTTGTTACAACTGATTCTGATTCCTGAATGGAAATGGGATATAGTGAAGATGGATTTTGTTTCTAGTTTGCCTTTAACTCTGAGAAAGAAAGATGCGATATGGGTCGTGGTTCATAAATTAACGAAAACTACCCATTTTATTTTGGTAAGACCCAATTATTCACTTGAGAGATTAGCCGAGCTTTACATTTCTGAGATTGTGAGGTTGCACGGGGTGCCACTATCCATTGTGTCAGATAGAGATCCGAGATTCACATCAAGATTTTGAAAGAAATTGCAAGAAGCTTTGAGCATAAAATTGCATTTCAGTACAACTTTTCATGCACAAATGGATGGTCAATCCGATCGGATTATTCAGATTCTTGAAGACATGTTAAGATGCTGTATACTTGAGTTTAATGGTTCGTGGGAGCAGTATCTGCCATTGATCGAATTTGCGTATAATAATAGTTTTCAGTCAAGCATCAAAATGGCACCTTATGAAGCTTTGTACGGACGTAAATGTCGTACACCTCTGTATTGGACCGAGATCAGTAAAAATAAGCTCTACGGGGTTGATTTGATAAAAGATTCAGAACAAAAAGTGAAATTGATCCGAGATTGTTTGAAAGTAGCATCTGATCGTCAGAAGTCTTATGCGGACTTGAAACGAAATGATATAGAATTTGAGATCGGCGACAAAGTATTTCTGAAAGTGTCACTATGGAAGAAAGTGCTTCGATTAGGACGTAAAGGCAAGTTAAGTCCTAGGTTCATCGGACCGTATGAGATCATTGAACGTGTTGGGCCTATTGCTTATAGATTGAAGTTGCCGTCTGACCTAGAAAAGAATCACGATGTATTTCATGTTTCAATGCTCCGTAGATATCGTTCTGATCCGTCACATGTGATTGTTCCATCTGAAATTGAAATCCGATATGATATGACATACGAAGAGGAACCGATCCGTATCTTAGCTCGTGAAGTGAAAGAGTTGAGAAACAAGAAAATTTCGTTAGTAAAAGTACTGTGGAACCGACACGGAATAGAAGAGGCTACGTGGGAGCCTGAGGATTCAATGAAACAACAATATTCGACTCTGTTTAACGGTAAGATTTTTGGGGACGAAAATCCCTAAGGGGGGAGAATTGTAACAGTCTGGTTTATACCCTAGTCGGAACAGTGGTTTTAGGACCACAAATCTAAATTCGTATAATATTTTAATATTATTTTCTGTGTCGTGGATATGTGACTAAGCATGTGGTAAATTTTCGTAAGGGAATTTGTCTGTTTATGTGTTTAATTTGACAAAAGGATTGAATTGCATTAAATGTGAAATTTGCATGTTATATGTTAAAGCACTTATATGTTGTGGCTTTGAATTAGATGGAGGATTCATATGGCAAATTAGCCATTAATATAGGTAATGGGCGGCTATGGTCCATAATAACCTTGGGAAATATGTTTTATAATTAAAATTTTGAAGGATAAATTTGGAAATGGATTAATGATATGTTTTGTAATAAAATAAACAAATGAAAAGGGGATGTTCATTTTCATGTTTTGCCGAAAATATCAAAGAACGAAAAAGAAGAAAACCTTAAGCTAGGTTCGGCTATTTCAAGCTTGACTAATGTATGATTTTGAGTTGGATTTTGATGATTTTTATGTTTTTGAGATTGTTGCTTGGTTTACTATCAAGCCCATGTCTCAATTTTGTGTATTAATGAAGTTTGTGAGATGTGTCATTGATGATATGTTGAGCTTTGTGATGATTTTAGTTGTTAAATGAAAGATTTGAGCTAGATGAATATACTTTGTTCTTAAATTTTTGATGAATTTATCTAAATAGGGCTAAATTGAAAAAAGGTAATTTGAAGGACTAAATTGCAAATTTAATGGAAAATATGGGCTTGTTTGAGATGTAGGAACATTCGGCTAAGCATGAGTATAGGTTGATTTTGTGAATTTGATGTTTTGAGAAAAATAGACTAAATTGATAAATTGTGCAAGTATGAGGATTAATTTGTAAATAGCCCTAAATATGTGTCCTTGGATTGAATTGAATGAGTTAATGAATAAAAGAGTTAATTCTGAATATGTATAGATCAAGAAACGAGGAAAACGGACTTAGATCGCGGGAAAGTAAAAGTAACCGACTAGACGTTTCTATTCCGATAAATCGAATCCGAGGTAAGTCATTATGCAAATAAATATACTTGTATGAAATTGTAAATGTTCATATGACTAATAATGATAATGAATGTTTATGAGAGGTTGTACATATGAATTACGAGATAAGTTCGATATAGCGACAATGTTCGAGAAGTCCCGTACGAACCTAGGAATAGATAGGATTAGCTATGTCATGACATAGGTATCTGTTCTGTTTTATCATGTAAGACCACGTCAGGGACGTTGGTGTTGATTTGAGATTACGTGTAAGGCCACGTTTGGGACGTTGGCATCAATATGAGCTATACGTGTAAGACCACGTCTGGGATGTTGGCATCTATATGAGCTTTACGTGTAAGACCATGTCTGGGACATCGGCATCGTATTGATTCGTGTAAGACTCTTTCTGGGACAGTGGCATCAATATCAGAGTGCATGTAAGACATCGTCGGGACGTTGGCATTGTGCGACTATTCTAATCTTTCCGATTATCCTACTAGATTCCTAAAGGTTCAACGGGCAAGTCTATGATATGAATTGTAAATCCGAGCCATGATCAATTAAGTGAACGAATGTCTGTCTCGGGTACGTTTAGTATATACACAAAGTGTGTATAAAAAGGTAAGTTGATTGTTGTTTTGTCGAGTTTTAAAATTTATAATGAATGAGATCGAACCTGGAAACTAACTCTGACAACGATTAAAGGCAAGTGTACCTATCGAATAGTAGTATAGCTTAGGCAAGACCGGATTGTCGAACTCAAAGGAACTAAAATTACTAATACTAACTTTCTTTTTATTATTTAGCCTAAAATAAGTGAAGTTGCTTTTATCTAAATTTACGACTTACTAAACTAAATACACAAAGACAGAAAGAATGAATTGGAAAATAACATGAAGAGAAACTCAATGATCACGACGATACCCTCAGGAAGAATCCACCTAGACTTCACTTGTTATTTAACACTGAACCATACAATTTATGCACTTAGTTTGATTTGTAAGACTCTCTAATGTATATTAAACCCTCTCTCGAGGTGAATAACGTCTAACCCTAGGTTAATTAATGGAAATATCTTTCTCGAATAATAACCCCTAGAATAGTAGTAAATCGATCTATGGACTCCTATTTAGGTTTCACCCTAATCCGGCAAAATCTCATCACCCTATCTCTAGGCGTGCGATCAACCCCGCTTAATTATGCTAGATCTACTCTTAAGCAAGGTCTATTCCTCCTCCACCTAAGCACATCAGATTTGAATTAAGTATGCATAATTAAGAACAAACTAAGTATTTATCATATAATTCAAAAATCAATAACAAGATTCTTCTAGGTTTCATCCCTTTCAGGTATCTGAAGGGTTTAGTTCATAATGAATAAAGAAAACATCTCAAGAGAAAAGATAAAACAAAACATAAGAAATCCCTAAAACCCCCTGAAGGAATTGAGGGAGAAATCTGCCGTCTTGAGTAGAATTCCAGCTTTTTGAGATGGATCAACTGGCTATCTTCGAGTAATTCCCACAAATCTGTCCTTCTAGCTCGGCTCCTTGGCCTAGCTAATCGCCCCCTTTTAGGTTACACTTAGGGTGTTTATATAGACTTTTAGAATGCTTTACTTGGCCTCTAAGTGTCCCAATTCAAGTATACTTCCTATCCGGTGTTTGAATAGGCTTTAGAATGTGTTTCTTTGCCTCAAAGTATCTAAATCCGAGTGAAATTGCTCTCTCCCGCGGTAGGGGCACGGCCATGGTACACGCTAGTGTAAATCATTTTCAGGCCGTGTCTCGATTCTGTCGATTGGGGCACGACCTTGTAAATCGTGGCATGGCTGTGTGAAGTAAACTGACAAGACACGACTGTGTGGCTTGAAGTCCAGGCCGTGTCGATTTCCTCTTTGGCCCAAGTTGGTCCGTTTTAAGCCCGTTTCTTGTTCTTTTTGTCCTCGGGTGCTTTCCTGAGTATAAACATGAAAAGAAAGGATTAAAAGCACCTTTTTACACAAATCAAGGGCTAAATCATCCAAAAGCATACTAAATGTGGGCCTAAAATATGTTACTTTTACGGTTTATCAAATACCCCCGCACTTAAGCTTTTGCTTGTCCTCAAGCAAAATTCTCAACTTAAAATTAAAACAAACTTTCCATAATTCACAATTCCTATCAACAATGCCTCATCATAATTCACAGATAATTTATACATGGATAATTTAACTCAAAGACTCCTAAAGATTCAAACAATTCTAAGTCGTATAGTTTGTAGCTCGAAAACATATGTGTCTCCCATTATCTAAATAATTACCTTTAATTCAAAATCGACAAGGATTGGCATCCTCACTAAAGATTCACTCAAAGCACTCGAAGTGTTTAAGGTTCAAGAGAAAGCACTCATAAGTCGAACCTAAAAAGTTAATCCCATAGGCTTGCCTGAAAATCAAATCTCCACCACTGTAATATGAGATGATACACTAATCAGAAGGTCTTTGATAGGGTTGTAATGTGGCTTAGGTTAAAGGTGTGGATAAAGGCTGAATTAGAAGGTTTAGAATCGACATTGACCTGACCAATTACCTAACTAAAATAATGAACTTGAAAATAAATGATTACATCAATTGAAACTTTGAAACTAATAATAATACAAGCTTTTTCTTTGATAATTGAAATTTAAATGTACAAGCTCACTAATATTGAATATACTTTGATTTTTTTAAGAACAAATAGAAACATAATAAAGAAAACTTTATCAAATGAAATAAACTAATTCGGTAACTGATCAAATCAATTCTCGATAGAAGGGTAGTCAAAAGAATGGTGATAACAAATACAAAGAGTTTTGGGTTAGTATTAGCGGTTAAATCAATAAAAAGAGTTTTTAGGATCAAATGGGTTCACTAAGGGTTAATTTGTGAAGGTAGGCTTTTTAGTGGCGTGAATGGGTTAAAACCTAGGTGCCTTTATCATCTTAGTATATCAAATCATTAATGTGGTCTCGATATTTATAATCAAGGCAAGTTCTAGTGTTGACATACTCATAATCAAAAAAGTGAGCATGAAAAAGAAAATATGCTCTATAAGGCTCAAATCTCACAAAAATTATGGGTATTTGAAATCAATCCTGTAAATTTCAAACTTCAAGGTAAAACTCAAATTTAGTTCAACAACCTAGAAAATTTTTTATTCTTGAAAAGTAGACTTATCATGCTTGATTCTCTAGTATTCTTCAAATTTAATCATCAATGTGTAATTATCAATGACTTACTCAAAAACATATCAATAAAAATCAGAAATTATTAGAAATTTCACCCTAATTAATAATATGAGAAAATTACTTAGGAACAAGACTAAAATTCAAGATTTTGGAATAATGCAAAAAGTTAGATACTTTTACCCCCACACTTAAGATGTGCATTGCCCTCAATGTACAAAGGTAGATAACTAATAATGTAATCAAAAGAGAAGGGGAAAAGTGACACTTCCTGAATTTTGGATGATTTCGGGAGTTGGCAGAGGTCGTGGTAGAAGGTGGGTGGAGGAGGCGATGGTGGCGTTTTCTATGTGCCTGGTGGGGTGTCTACCGATGAGCTTTGTGCTAGATAAAGAAATTGGATAGCATGCAAAGATATAGCCAAGAAATCTAAAGAAATATTAACAATATACTAATACTATAATTAAAAACAAAGAGAATAAAGAGAAGGAGACTAAGAAGAAAATTGAAATTAAAAGAAAAGACTAATGGACTAAGGAGTCCTTATTGTTGAATGGTTCACGAGGTAGGTGTGACCTCTAAGGCTGTGCTACCAGATTTTGGAAGAAGAGGGCTGAAATTTTTGTTTTTAGGGTTAAATGGGGGGAATGAATGGTTAAGGTGTTTAAATAGTAGTGGGTGTAACACCCCAAACCCGGTCAATACGCCACGACCGAATCTGGTATGTCACTGAGAAAAATATTTTTGGAAAGAATCGAATTAACAATTAAATTTTTGTAAAAAACTCTTTGAAATTCTATATTTGTAGAAATTGCATGTTTAATAAGTTAAAACTGAAGATTTACTTTGAAATTACATAAAACTTTTAAAATAAGTGAATAAATCATAGGTTAGAAAACATTTATATCATTTTAAGAAAACTCAATTATTACTTTGAAAACCATTTGCATTTGAATGTAGAAACTTAATATTTGAAAATCATTTAAATTATTGAAAACACTTAAGTTTTTAAATTATCAAATGATTTATGTTACCCGATGGTAACGCTTTTAAAACCATCGCTTTTGTAGTTTAGAAAACTTGGTGCTCAATTTATTATAAGAATCATGAAATTTATAAAACATATTTAAAACATATTCAAAACATAAAATAATCCAAAACATAATTAACAGGCCTTATTACAAATCTAAAAAATATATGAAAACCAAATTAAAATAAAATACCCAAATGGAAGTTCATATAAAACCAACTTTTATTGCATGGCCTCCTCGAGTTCATCCGCCATCATCGCAAACTCACGAATCACCGAAAAGATAAGGGAGAAGGTGAGTCACCAAGACTCAATGCATATTCCTCTCCGGTAAATACCACATACTTACACAAATTATAACAAAGCAACATATATGTAAAATGCACCCAACCTAGCCATCCATAACTCCTTTTCTACCCGTGTGGTACCAAACCACCGGTGGTGCTAAACCATCGGTGACCAAGTCACGATATAAATGTGATACCAAATCACTTTGGTGACCAAAGTCATGAATAATCCATCGTGGGGCCAACCCACATGTGATACCAAATCATGGCGACGATCCCATATCTCAAAAGTGGGGCCAACCCACGGTGGTGTTAACCACAGGGACGAGTCGCTATGAGGTGCCAAACCTCTGGTGTCCGAAGACACGAATGTGATACCAAATCACTGGAGGTACCAAACCTCTGGTGTCCGAAGACACGAATGTGATACCAAATCACTGGTGACCAAAGTCACGATATCAATCTCCCCCTCCTCTCATATTGCCCATGCCAATGCAATAAATAAACAAATCATGTCAATATACTTTGATATGTATATCATAACAAATATATCATAAATCATAGATCATGATTTCTATCCACATGTATTTACAACATATCGAAACGGACTTACCCGAATCCTCATTCATACCATCATGGTATCATATCCAAATCTCATCGTTTTTCCCACTTTCATAATATGATTAGTTGTAACACACATAAATACATATATAAACCAAGTTATAAAGTGTGTAAGATACACACCTTTCACCAAAGCAAGACTAACTTTCGAAGATCCGATCTACCGCACTAGATCCTTGTCCTACAATCGGCCATATCACAATATTTTAATGAAAACCATTCGGCCAAACATATCTTAATCCAATAACCTTAGGCTTCCTCAACCAACTTAAGAGTATAGAATCCTTACCACTTGACTTACCAACTTCGATTTGCTAAAGGAATGGCTTAAATCGATTGCTTCTGAAATCCCAATAAGCCTAAGAGAATAATCGAATCCTAAAAATGGTTAGAACCTTGCACAACAATGCCCAAAGGTTCGGCCTTTGTCCACAAGAAAACATCATAGAAACGAGAAAGAAAAGAAAGAAAACGTCCATGAACACTTACCCTTTTTATCCAAAATCGATAGAAGAAAACCAAGGAGAGTCTACCTTGAATATTCGCCAAAATAATACTAAAAGGAAGTAGAAGATTCGGCTATGGTGAAGTGAAAAGAAAAGAAGAAATAGAATGAAAGTAGATGTTTTATCTTTGAACAAATGAAAAGAAATGGTATTTGAAATGGAGAAATATTCGCCAAGAGAGTGTAAAAGAAAATGTGATTATGAACCAATGTCAAAAAGAAAAGAAAGAGAGATGAGAGAGATGAGATTCGCCAACACCTATTTTGCCTAAAAGAAAAGTGCAAAACACCAAAATGAAGCTTTGGTTTCAAAAGCAAAGATGAAAGAAAGGAAATAGCATTTTTGGTTCAACAAAATAAGAGCTAAAACAAAAGCTAAATTTGCACAAAATGCACAATAACATTCGGCCAAAGAAAGAGTTTTTGGAGAGGGAAAACAAAAATGCAAAAAGATGTTCAAAAGGAAAAATTGGCCAACTATTCCCCCCCAAACCACCTAACAACATTCGGCCACCCCCTAGACACCCATGCCGTCCACATACATGCACTAAAGCCTTGAATAAAGTTTCCAAAACATCCTCCATATTCCATGCCTTATGTCTCCCCAACCTTCCATAACTTCAAGATTCTTATCCCCAATTTCAAGCTTTCCTTAAATCAACATTCAACTTACTAAAGATGAAAGTCCAACCTATCATAAACATAGGTTGACCGTCCATAAATGCTATGATGAAATAAAATCCTCAAAATGCTTTCCTTGATACTCGAACCACTAACCTCAAGCACCCTTTCAAGAGCCTTAACCATCTTGCCACTTATTCCTTTTGTGCTTTAATTTAACACTTAAATTAACTTAAGTGTCAAACTCACTTAATCCACTTTATTAAATAAACCATACTAAAAATTATTCTAACTTCCTAAAAAAAAAAAAAATCAAGCCTTCACAAGACTATGCTAACACACAAAATTCATACCGAACCACAGATAATACTCAAATTTTAGGATGTTAAATTCTACCCCTTAAAATAATTTCAGACTAAATTACTCGATCAAAAGAGTTGAGGATATCTTTGCCTCATTGCATCCTCTGGTTCCCAAGTAGCTTCTTCCACGCCATGATTCCGCCATAAGACTTTCACTAAAAGAACTGTCTTCCTCCGCAGAACTTTTACATCTCGATCAAGAATCGCATGTGTTCTTCTTCTATCGTCAACTGGACTCACTTTTATTTCCTCTCGCCACGATATGCAATGGATCGTAACGATAGCGTCTAAGCATAGAGACATGAAACACATCGTGAATCGCTCAATTCTCACCGGCAACTCAAGTCGATAAGCCATCGGTCCCACTCTTCTCAACACCTTAAATGGCCCAATGAACCTTGGACTTAACTTGCCTTTTCTCCCAAATCTTAACACTTTCTTCCATGGCGAGACCTTCGGAAAAACTTTGTCACCCACGACAAACTCTATATCCCTCCGCTTGAGATCGGCATAAGACTTCGCCTATCCAAGCTTCCTTCGATGAGCTCAATCAATTTCACCTTATCCTCGCCGCAACCAACTCGGTCCTAACATCCGACGCCACCCAACTCTATCCAACATGTAGGTGTGCAACACTTCCTACCATACAATGCCTTATATGGTGCCATCTTAATGCTTGCTCGATAACTATTGTTGTATGCGAACTCACTAACGGCAAAACTCTTCCCACCGCCTCGAAAGTCCAAAACACATCCTCTCAAAGATATCCTCTAAAAATGAATGACCCTTTCCATCGCCTGTCGACCGTGGATGAAATGCAGATCGAAATCCAACCGCGCACTCCAAAGCCTGATGTAACGCTCTCCAAAACCTCGACGTAAATCTGGGATCTTTGTCTGAGATGATCGACACTGGCACACCGTGCAACCTCACTATCTCAGCCACATACAACTTAGCTAACCTCTGAAGTGAGTAATCTACCCTTACCAGAATGAAATGAGCTGACTTGGTCAGACAATCTACAATCACCCAAACTGAATCCTTCTTACTAGGTGTAAGAGGTAATCCACTGACAAAGTCCATAGTGATTCTTTCCCACTTCCACTGTGGAATCTTCACCGGCTGAAGTAACCCAGATGGCAACTGATGTTCATCTTTGACCTGTTGACACGTCAGACATTTACCTACAAACTCGGTTACCTCTCGCTTCAGACCTGGCCACCAAAACTGCTCTCTCAAATCCCGATACATCTTGCTACCTCCGGGATGCATAGCATATGGGCTGCTATGTGCGTCCCGAAGAATCCTTTGCCTCAACTCTACATCTTTCGGCATACAAGCTCTCCCTTGAAAACACAGGAATCTATTACTGGACAAACTATAATTCTCTAAACCACCGTTCTGAACTTGCAATCTCCGATCATTCAAACCATCATCCTCTAACTGTTTCTCCTTGATTTGCTCTAACCAAGTCGGCTTGACTTGCAATTCAGCCAAAAGACTTCCATCATCATATAAGCTAAGACGAGCAAACATCGATCTTAAGTCAGATACAACCTTACGGCTCAACGCGTCTGCCACTACGTTAGCCTTGCCCGTATGATACTCAATCAAACAGTCGGAGTCCTTCAACAACTCAATCCATCTACGCCTCAAGTTTAAATCCTTCCGAGTCAAGATACTTAAGACTCTTGTGATCCGTGTAGACTATCGACTTCTCTCCGTACAAATAGTGTCTCCAAATCTTCAAAGCGAAAACCACTGCTGCTAATTCCAAGTCATGCATTGGATAATTAACCTCATGTGGTCTCAACTGCCGAGATGCATAAGCCACTACTTTCCCTTCCTGCATCAGCACACATCCCAAACTAGTATGTGATGCATCACAATAAACCGTGAATTCCTTGCCTGCCTCGGGTTGAATTAAAACTGGAGCTTCAGTCAGAATCTTATTCAACTTGTCAAAACTTTCTTGCTGCTTCTCGATCCACACAAATGGAACTCCTTTCCTCAACAACTTGGTCATCGGTGCGGCGATCAAAGAAAATCCCTCTACAAACCTTCGGTAATACCCCGCTAGACCTAGAAAACTCCGAATCTCAGCCACTGACTTAGGCGGCTTCCAATCCAACACTGCCTCAATCTTCCGAGGATCTACTCTAATCCCCTCAGCTGATACAACATGACCCAAGAAAGTCACCTCCCTAAGCCAGAACTCGCACTTACTAAATTTGGCAAAAAGTTACTTTTCCCTCAAAATCTGCAACACTACTCGCAAATGCGCATCATGATCCTCCTCTGACTTTGAGTATACCAAAATATCGTCTATAAATACCACAACAAACTGATCCAAAAACTGCTGGAAAACCCGATTCATCTTGTCCATGAATGTTACCGACGCGTTAGTCAACCCAAATGGCATCACCAGAAACTCGTAGTGCCCATACCGAGTGCAAAATGCTGTCTTATGTATATCAGCCTCTTTCACCTTTAGCTGATGATATCCAGACCTTAAATCAATCTTGGAGAAAACCACGGCCCCTTTAAGTTGATCAAACAAATCATCTATCCTCAGCAAAGGATACTTGTTTTTGATCGTCAGCTTATTCAATTGGCGGTAGTCTATACACATCCGCATCGAACCATCCTTCTTCTTGACAAAAAGTACCGGCGCTCCCCAAGGCGAAACACTTGGTCGAATGAAACCTCGATCCAACAACTCCTGAATTTGAGCCTTCAATTCCATCAATTCCTTCGGTGCCATCCTATACGGAGCTATAGACACTGGCGCCGTTCCGGGTAACAGATCTATACCGAATTCGACTTCACGATCCGGAGGTAATCCCGAAAGTTCTTCAGAAAATACGTCAGCATAATCCTTTATAGTACGAACATTTCCCATAGGAGACTCCTTAGCTTCCAAAGCACACACATGAACCACAAACGCCTCACAGCGCTTCCTGACCATCTTCACAGCTTTCAATGCAGATATCACGTTAGATAGATAATCTCTTCTATTACCAATCATGACCACTTCTTCACCTTCCATTGTCTTCAAAACCATGCGCTTAGCAGCGCAATCCAAACTTGCTTGGTACTTAACCAACCAGTCCATCCCAAGAATTAGATCGAACTCCTCAAACGGCAGTTCCATCAGATCAGCTACAAACACTACCCCTTAAAGTTCTAGGGGTACATCTCTATATAGCTTATCTATTTCTACAAAGTGACCTAGAGGACTAAGTACTGTCATCCTCTTAGAAGCAGTTTCAGAATCTAGATTCATAGTCTTTACTATACTACTAGCAACATACGAATGTGTCGAACCCACATCTATCAAAGCAGTATATGGAACACCAAAGATTAAGAACGTACTGGTTATGACATCCGGTGCATCACCCTCCTCTCGACGCCTCGCTGCATACACCAAACCAGGCTGTCTTGCCTCAATGTTGCTTGCACCTCTGCCCGATGCTCCGCGGCCTCGACCAGAACCATTACTTCCTCTACCATTACCACGACCTCTCTGTGGTGACGGTCCCTCCTTTCTGAACTAAGCACGACCTTGACCCTCAGACTGATTCCTAGCTTGCTTATGTGGACAGTCCCTCACACGATGATCCAGCGAGCCACACTCGAAGTAGCCTTTTCCTCCGGTCCAACATTCGCCCCAATGAAATTTCCCACATCGGTTACACCGTGCTGGTCCCTGATTAGTAGTAACAGGCCTCCTAGACTGATTCGGCCCATTTTGCCTAGCCCTCTTCTGAACATTACCAGCTGACCCAGATGATCCATATCCTCTCTTATGCTTATTCCGGTCATAGCTCTGCCTTCCAGATTCCTTTATTCCTTTGGCTATCTTAGCCTTTTCCACCAAAGCAGCAAACTCTCGCTCCTGATGTGGAGCAATCAACAATCTCAGCTCATCCTTCAAACCATCTTCGAATCGGACACATCGTCAGGTTCAAGCCACAATACCTCCAAAGATAACGGCTCAATCTTAAGAACTCAGTCTCATACTCTGATACAGATTTACTCCTTTGGACAAAACTCAGAATGCCTTACGCTGCGCATCAACATAACTAGACCCAATATATTTATTCTGAAATATTCGGCCAAGAGAGTGTAAAAGAAAATGTGATTATGAACCAATGTCAAAAAGAAAAGAAAAGAGAGATGTGAGAGAGATGAGATTCGGCCAACACCTATTTTGCCTAAAAGAAAAGTGCAAAAACACCAAAATGAAGCTTTGGTTTCAAAAGCAAAGATGAAAGAAAGGAAATAGCATTTTTGTTCAACAAAATAAGAGCTAAAACAAAAGCTAAATTTGCACAAAATGCACAATAACATTCGCCAAAGAAAGAGTTTTGGAGAGGGAAAACAAAATGCAAAAAGATGTTCAAAAGGAAAAATTGGCCAACTATTCCCCCAAACCACCTAACAACATTCGCCACCCCCTAAACACACATGCCGTCCACATACATGTACTAAAGCCTTGAATAAAGTTTCCAAAACATCCTCCATATTCCATGCCTTATGTCTCCCCAACCTTCCATAACTTTAAGATTCTTATCCCCAATTTCAAGCTTTCCTTAAATCAACATTCAACTTACCAAAAGATGAAAGTCCAACCTATCATAAACATAGGTTGACCGTCCATAAATGCTATGATGAAATAAAAATCCTCAAAATGCTTTCCTTGATACTCGAACCACTAACCTCAAGCACCCTTTCAAGAGCCTTAACCATCTTGCCACTTATTCCTCTTGTGCTTTAATTTAACACTTAAATTAACTTAAGTGTCAAACTCACTTAATCCACTTCATTAAATAAACCATACTAAAAATTATTCTAACTTCCTAAAAAAAAAAAAATCAAGCCTTCACAAGACTATGCTAACACACAAAATTCATACCCGAACCACACAGATAATAGTCAAATTTTAGGATGTTACAGTGGGGCATGGTCATGTTTTGCACGTGTTTAGAATGTCAGTATTTAAACACAGTTGTTTAGAATGGGCGTGTCTCGCTCGTGTTCAATAAAAAATTTTTTCTGTTCGTACACGACTACTGGCATGCCCCTGGCTCGTCCCCAAGTTATCATACGGCCACAGGCACTCCCGTGTGTAAGGCCGTGTGCCCTAGAAATCTTCACTTTTGGTTAGTTTACGAAGTGAAAAAGAAAGAAAAGAAACTAAAATGAAAACAACTGTAAAAAGAAGTAGGGTTAGTGCTCGGGTTGCCTCTCGAAAAGCGCTCGTTTATAGTCTGAAGCTAGACTTTTCCTTGTACTTGAATCAAGAAGGTTTAAAGGTTTGAATATCTTCCCTCTTGCTTAAATTTCTATTTTTTTGACAAATTTCAAGTCGAGAAGCGTTTACCTTAGAGGTGTCAAATTTTAGGTTGCTTACCTCAACTGTTCCGTGTGGGAAGATATTGTGTACCTTAAGAAGGATTTATCCCTTTGGCTTCATGTTGTTGTGATGATGTGTGGATCTGCTTTTTCTAACAGTACCTGGTCTCCTATTTTGAAGTGATTGGATGTTCCTACGAGCTTTTCTGGTGGTTTCTTTGGTTTTACTTCGTGCGGTTTCGGTTCTTCTTTGACTTGTGTCCTCTGCTCTTCTAAATTGTCGACCCTAAGGTCTTGTTCCTTGTGTGTTTCTTCTTTATCAATTTGGGATCTATGAGTCGGCTCAGGGTTTTGTATTTGCGGTGTTTCCTATGATAAAGGTTGAATAAATTAATTATCATCTGTATTATCTTTCTTACCTTCATCGATTATTGTCCTGGCCGAGTCAAGAGCTTGAAGATTGATTGATTCGTCACCTACACAAAGTATGAGTTCTCCTGTGGCAACATCAATTTTAGTCTTGGCAGCTGCTAGAAAAGGTCTTCCTAAAATTAAGGGGATTGTATTATCCTCATCCATATCTAAGACAACAAAATCTATTGGGAAAACAAATTTATCTATTTTGACAAGAACATCTTCGATAATGCCCTAGGAATTCTAATAGTTTTATCAGCTAATTGTATACTCATCCTAGTTTGTTTGGGCTTCCCTATAAGGCATGACATTTATGCTTGCCCCTAAATCAGCTAATGCATTATCAATAGCTAAACTTCCAATTAAACATGGAATTGTAAAACTCCCTAGATCTTTTAGCTTTCGTGGTAGTCTATTCTATAACATTACTGAGCATGCTACGTTCAATTCCACATGGTGCTCTTCGTCTAATTTGCATTTGTTCATCAAGAGCTGTCTTAAAAATTTTCTCAAGTCTGGCATCTGAAAAAGAGCTTCAAGAAGAGGTAAGTTAATATGTAATTTCTTTAAGAGTTTAAGAAACTTACCGAACTGTTCCTCTGAATCATCTCTTTTCATCGCTTCGGGAGAAGGTATGTGAGGTTGGTTCTCCTTGATTATCGGTTTTGGCTTTTCTTGTGTTACCTCTATCTTACCTTCGTGCACCCTATTTTCTTGTATTGGATTGGGTTCATCTAACCCCTTACTGTCATGAGCTGAGATGGCTTGAATTTGCTCCTTTGGGTTAATCTCAGTGTTACTTGGTAGACGTCCTTGTGGTCGTTCTGACATCAGCTTTGCAAGTTGTTCGACTGCATTAGTGGCTTTCTTGACTGACTTAGTAAGTTCCCCAACTCGGTTCTTGTTGCTTTTAATTGTTTTATCAGTTTCTTGAAAATGATTTTCTGTGTTTGTCATGAATTTTGTCAGCATCTCTTTGAGGTTTGGCTTCTTCTCTTACGGATATTGCTGATTTTGGAAATTTTAAGGAGGTTGTCTTTTATTTCCTTGATTTCCTTGGCCTCCCCATGAAAAATTTGGGTGGTTTCTCCAACCTGGATTGTAGTTATTACTATAAGGATTACTATTGGATCTGAAATTATTACCTATATAGTTTGTAACATCCCGAATTTGGGCCTAGTAGATTTGGGCCTATTGGGTTGTAACGCCCCAAAAATCCTAAAACTTTTAATTCCTGTGCATGGGAGTTAATATGTATGTGTAGCACTTAGAATAATAATATTAAGGTATTATCGGGATTATTTGAAGCCTTAGAGTTAGGGGAGACCATAGGAAAAATTTATGTTCTTACTTAGTGGACCCTAGTCTCAGGCATGAGGCCTCATAAGCAGATTAAGAAAAGAGAGGACACAAAATGGGCTCAGGTTTGGGTTGAGGCCCTAATTAAGTTTTCTGTTTGGGCACTATAGGGTTAAAAGGGTAGCATCTGTGTTTAAAACACCAAAGTGGGTTGGTGGCCCAATATTAAGTGACGCTGCAAGGGAGCTAGAGGGTGGCATCACTAGCAGTTGAAAGAGGCCCATGTTTGGCAGAAAGGAGCCCATGTCTTTGGGCCAATTTTGGCACTTAAAAGGGCAAGGAGGAATGGACGGCATAAAGGCTTATTTTTAGGAGGGATTTAATGATAATATTGTGCTGATAATAGAAGAAAGAAGTGGTGTTATCTAGGAGTCTTTTGAAGGTGTGAAGAGATTTAGATAAAGGAGAAAAGTTAAGAGCTATCAGCTAAGAGCAGAGTTGGCCGAAATTCTATCACCTAGAGGAGTAAAGAAATCAGTTTCTAATTGCCATAGGGGGTGCCGAAATTTCTATAAATAAGGGGGGATAGCTCATCAATTCTGGCATTTGAACCCTACTCTTTTCTTTCTTCTTTATGCCAAAAATTTGAAGGCCATCTTAGTTTTTTTTCTTTTCTCATCTTTTCTCTTCCAAAAGCCGAAAATCACCACCTCCCTCACCCTTTTCTTTTTCTTTGAAACCTCTTTCTAGCCGAATCTTTTGACCCCTATTGTTATTCTTCTCCCATTCACTAAAAGCCGAAACTACGTTCTTGTTTGTTCTTGTAGCCAAAATCTCTAAGCCTTTCCTTGATTTCTTTTTACTTTTTTTCTAAGCCAAAGTCGAAACACTTTACTCAGACCTTCTAAAAGCCAAAAGAGCATCAATTCATCTTTTCCGAGATTTTCATAAAAGCCAAAATCCCTAGATCTCATCCCCGTGTCTGCCAAATTCTCTCTGAGGTGTCTGCTTGTGCCAAATCTTGAAGGAAACTTATGGCAAGTGTCGATTCATGAGATTTTAGTCCTTTCTGGATTTTAAGAGACTCTAGCTGAATGGCTATTTAGAAACTAATCTCTTGTTTCTCTCTTATTTGCGGCGTTTCGGGATTTGAAGAGGAGTCAATCGCTTAGATCTCTAAGTCGGGTTCAGTAACACTCGAATCGTGTTACTTTTGGGATTTTAATGTAAGGAGATCTATTAGTTTTAACGTGTAAATTCGGGTATTTTTTAACCCTTGGCCAAATGTAGGGGAGGCCAAATCTTCGTGTTTTTTTTATTTTTCTTGAACCAAGTTATAGACTGAGGATAGTATATCCGGATAGCAGAGATATCGACTAAGAGTATAGTACTACGCGATATCAGGTGTGTACTTTCCACACCATCTAGGTTGTTTGTTAATACATGTATATAAATCTACTATGTTCTGTTAAAAGCTGAAATCCTAAGGTTATGGTTGAAACCCGAGGAGGGTAAAAGCGAATCACCAGGTTAGTGATCTAAGCCATTCCTAAAGTGAATGTTCCTGTTAAGATGTCATACGTGATAAGTATGCCGATTTCTGTGATTGCATGGGGTTGGGATTGATGAAAGGGGAAGTGTTCATTGTAGTGGCTTATGCCATGATCATTGTAGTGGCTTATGCCATGATGCATTGTAGTGGCTTTTGCCATGATCTGTTGTAGTGGCTATTGCCATGATCTGACAATGAGCAGCATGACTGCCATTGATGGTGTGTAGCGGTGTGGGTTGATTGTAGAATTCCCCAATGGTGATTGGCAGATAAGGGTGGTGTGTAGCAGATGGAAACCTAGGATTGGGTTGGGCTTTGCATAAATTTTATTACATGATATCTGCTATTCTGATATGTAGGGCTAAGGCCCAATCTGATAGTGTGTGAGGGTTGCACACTAAGTCTCACGACTCACCCTATTATTTAACAGCTTTCAGGTAGCACCTAGTGCATCGGCGGGCTGGAGAGGGGAGCAAGGTGGCCATGCGAGAGATTCTATGTTACAGCAAAAAGACTTCATTTAGTTTATTTATTTTTAATATTTTTAATTAATGGTTTTTATATTTTGTTGTAATAAGGCCATGGGCCAATAGCTTTATATTTCGGTTCAGTTTTTATTTTGGGCTTTTATCATTATTATCAGACATTTTAAGTTTACACTTTTTTTTTCTAAGGCATGTATTTAAGTTTCAGTTTTTAATTCATAGAAACATCTAATAGAATTTATAGCTTATCTAAATTGTCAACCTATTAAATTTTTCCCGAATAAAAGGTTAAACTTTAGGAAAATATTTTCAAAAATGCGACATGTTTTTACTAATTCTTCTTAGTGGCATGCCAGATCCGGTCATGGTGTTTGGGCCGAGTTTGGGGTGTTGCAAATTGGTATCAGAGCCCGATTGAAAACTCGAATTTGGAGTTTTTGGGCTCAAAACGTTTTCTAAAAGATGGGTTTTAGAAACATGCATGTTTATAAATAGTATAGGGTTGTTTTCTCGGCATGGCACCTGCGTCTCCGGCCCAAGTCCGCCAGGTAAGTATTTTAAACTCACTGTGTGATATATATATATCTATTTGTGGGCTTGATGGGCTTTAAGGGACGTAGACTATCTTAGCTAGAACTTGATGAACTTTAGGCTTAGTTTACATCATAGTTTTCAACTTCCATAAAACTTAAACTAATTAAACAAACCCGGGAATAAGTCGCTGAGCTAAGGTGTGGCAACAGGCATACACATCTCTAGGATTGGATTCAGGGAGAGCTTGGTATTTAAGCAGTCCTAGTGACTCACCTCCTCTTCGCTGGAATCCTACCTGGTGCGTGGTGACTGTTCACCCTAGCCATGAGGACTTGTTGACGGGCCAAAATTTATAATTAAAACCCGAAAGGGACCAGCCACCCTATTTTGTAAAATTACTAAAATAACCTCTAGTTTCAAAAATTTCCAAATTTCCCCTGATTTGTAAAATGACCAAAATATCCCTGGTTTGAAAAGAAATTACCAAAATACCCTTGATTTGCAAAATTACCAAAATATCCCCAATTTGCAAAATTATTGAAATACCCTTAGTTTACAAAATTACTGAAATACCCCCAAATTGTGAAATTACCAAAATACCCTTATTTTGAAACATCACCAAGATACACTATTTTGAAAAAAAATTATGAAAATACCCCTGGGTAGTGAAACGACGAAAATACCCCTAGGTGGTGAATGTAAGTTTATAAGGTTATTTTTATGATTGATGTGTGCTGAATGTTGACTGAAGGTGAACTCTAGGACTAGGAAGTATCGACTTGAGAATTAAACCCATAGATAGAATTTGAATTCGAAAGAACTACTATCAAAATGATTTTACATAAGATTGTTCGCGGTTAATAAGTGGGAAGAATTAATTATTCATAAAATTCTAAATCAGATAAACGTCGATCGAAAGAATGAGTACAAGGGGACGAAGACGCTTCAGATGCGAATAATGGTGCATACCCTACTGTAGTATATTGAGTGTTTATTTTTTTTAAATTTGAGTGCGCAGCAGAAGCGTAGTGATGAGACTTGGGTAGTACAATTGATAGTTAGTTGAAAATTTTGAAGACGAAATTTCTTTTAGGGGGAAGCTGTAACATCCCGAATTTGGGCCTAGTAGATTTGGGCCTATTGGGTTTTAACGCCCCAAAAATCCTGAAACTATTAATTTCTGTGCATGGGAGTTAATATGTATGTGTAGCACTTAGAATAATAATATTAAGGTATTATTGGGATTATTTGAAGCCTTAGAGTTAGGGGAGACCATAGGAAAAATTTATGTTCTTACTTAGTGGACCCTATTCTCAGGCATGAGGCCTCATAAGCAGATTAAGAAAAGAAAGGACACAAAAATGGGCTCAGGTTTGGGTTGAGGCCCTAATTAAGTTTTCTGTTTGGGCACTATAGGGTTAAAAGGGTAGAATCTGTGTTTAAAACACCAAAGTGGGCTGGTGGCCCAATATTAAGTGACGCTGTAAGGGAGCTAGAGGGTGGCATCACTAGCAGTTGAAATAGGCCCAAGTTTGGCCTCAAGGAGCCTATGTCTTTGGGCCAATTTCGGTACTTAAAAGAGCAAGGAGGAATGGACGGCAAAAAGGCTTATTTTTAGGAGGGATTTAATGATAATATTGTGCTGATAATAGAAGAAAAATGTGGTGTTATCTAGGAGTCTTTTGAAGGTGTGAAGAGATTTAGATAAAGGAGAAAAGTTAGGAGTTATCTACTGAGAGCAGAGTTGGCTGAAATTCCATCACCTAGAGGAGTAAAGAAATTAGTTTCTAATTTCCATAGGGGGTGCCGAAATTTCTATAAATAAGGGGGGATAGCTCATCAATTCTTGATTTGAACCCTACTCTTTTCTTCCTTCTTTGTGCCAAAAATCAAGGCCATCTTAGTTGTTTTTCTTTTCTCATCTTTTCTCTTCCAAAAGCTGGAAATCACCACCTCCCTCACCCTTTTCTTTTTCTTTGAAGCCTCCTTCTAACCGAATCTTTTGATCCCTATTGTTATTCTTCTCCCATTCACTAAAAGCAGAAACTACGTTCTTGTTTGTTCTTGTAGCCAAAATCTCTAAGCCTTTCCTTGATTTCTTTTTACTTTCTTTCTAAGCCAAAGTCAAACACTTTACTCAGACCTTCTAAAAGCCGAAAGAGCATTAGTTTATCTTTTTCGAGATTTTCATAAAAGTCGAAATCCCTAGATCTCATCTCCTGTGTTTGTCGAATTCTCTCTGAGGTGTCTGCTTGTACCAAATCTTGAAGGAAACTCACGGTAAGTGTCGATTCATGAGATTTCAGTCTTTTCTGACTTTTTAGAGACTCTAGCCGAATGGCTATTTAGAAACTAATCTCTTGTTTCTCTCTTATTTGTATGCCCGGATTTAAAGAGGAGTCAATCGCTTAGATCTCTAAGTCGGGTTCAAGAACACTTAATCGTGTTACTTTTGGGATTTCAAGGTAAGGAGATCTATTAGTTTTAACGTAAATTGGTATTTATTAACCCTTGGCCGAATGTAGGGGAGGCCAAATCTTCGTGTTTTTTCAGTTTTTCTTGAACCAAGTTACAGACTGAAGATAGTAGATCCGAATAGTAGGGATATCGACTAAGAGTATAGTACTACGCAATATCAGGTGTGTACTTTCCACACCATCTAGATTGTTTGTTAATACATGTATATAAATCTGCTATGTTCTATTAAAAGCTGAAATCCCGGTATTATGGTTGAAACCCGAGGAGGGTAAAAGCGAATCACCAGGTTAGTGATCTCAACCATTCCTAAAGTGAATGTTCCTGTTAAGATGTCATATGTGATAAGTATGCCGATTTCTGTGATTGCATGGGGTTGGGATTAATGAAAGGGGAAGTGTTCTGTTGTAGTGGCTTATGCCATGATCTATTGTAGTGGCTTATGCCATGATCTGTCGTAGTGGCTTTTGCCATGATCTATTGTAGTGGCTATTGCCATGATTTGATGATGAGCAGCATGACTGCCATTGATGGTGTGTAGCAGTGTGGGTTGATTGTAGAAATCCCCAATGGTGTGATTGGCAGGTAAGGGTGGTGTGTAGCGGATGGAAACCTAGGATTGGGTTGGGCTTTGCATAAATTCTATTACATGATATCTGTTATTCTAATCTGTGGGGCTAAGGCCCAATCTGATAGTGCGTGAGGGTTGCACACTGAGTCTCGTGACTCACGCTATTATTTAACAACTTTCAGGTAGCACCTAGTGCATCGGATCGGGCTGGAGAGGGGAGCAAGGTAGCCATGCGAGAGATTCTATGTTACAGCAAAAAGACTTCATTTAGTTTATTTATTTTTAATATTTTTAATTAATGGTTTTTATATTTTGTTGTAATAAGGCCACGAGCCGTTAGCTTTATATTTCAGTTCAGTTTTTATTTTGGGCTTTTATTATTATTATCAGACATTTTAAGTTTACCCTTTTTTTTTCTAAGGCATGTATTTAAGTTTCGGTTTTTAATTCATAGAAACATCTCATATCTAAATTATCAACCTATTAAATTTTTCCCGAATAAAAGGTTAAACTTTAGGAAAATATTTTCCAAAAATGTGACATGTTTTTACTAATTCTTCTTAGTGACATGCCAGATCCGGTTATGGTGTTTGGGTCGCATTTGGGGTGTTACATAGGTCATCTGTTCAGTCTCTGCATCCGGTTGGTAGGGTGGGTACTCAGGATTTGCCACAGTTCCACTTGTGTTGCACTGCATGACTGGATGTACCTACGAAGAATATAAACTATCAAGCTTTTTATTCATCAACTCTAGCTATGTTGATAGCATGGTTACTACGTCGAGGTTGTAAACTCCGGCTAATTTTGTCGGTTTTTCCTTATAACTTGCCACTGATAGTTATTTAGTGACATCTCTTCAATGAACTTGTAGGCTTATTTAGGAGTTCTATTGTTCATGGTTCCACCGGCGGCTGAATCGATTAGTTGCCTCGTTGAGGGGTTTACACCATTATGGAAAGTTTGGACTTGTAGCCACAAGGGTACACCATGGTGTGGACACCTTCTCAAGATATCCTTGTATCTATCCCATGCATCGTATAATGCCTCTAAATCCATCTGCACAAAAGAAGAGATATCATTTTGTAATTTGGCCGTTTTGGCCGGTGGAAAATATTTTAATAAAAATTTTTCGGTCATTTGGTCCCATGTAGTGATTGACCCTCGAGGTAATGAATACAACCACTGTTTGGCTTTATTCCTTAATGAAAAGGGAAATAAACGAAGATGAATGACATCATCAGAAACGCCATTTATTTTAAAAGTATCACAGAACTTTAAAAAATTAGCTATGTGAGTGTTCGGGTCTTCGTCCTGCAAAACATCAAATTGAACAAATTATTGAATCATTTGTATTGTGTTAGGCTTTAATTCAAAATTATTAGTAGCTATAGTAGGCCTAACAATACTAGATTTTGCTCCTGTTAAATGAGGTTTAGCATAATCATACATAGTACGAGAATCATTGTTTTCTTCCACATCTCGTGGTGGATTATTCTCGTCCATCCCTTTAGTAGGATCGAATCTGCCTTCTAGCTCTTCTTCTAGGTAATTTAGGGCTCGCCTAATTTCTCTGCGATTCCTACAAGCGATAGCTTCAATATCACTATCGTATACTAGAGGTCCTGTTGGGTTCCTTCTAGTCATAAACTAGAGGTACCTGCAAGAAAAAAGGAAGAAATAAAATTAGAAAAATAAAATAAAATAAATTACGAAATAAAAATAAAAATAATGGCTAAAGTAATAAAAATAGAGCTTTCTTAATATTTTTCCCAGACAACGGCGCCAAAAACTTGATCGTTGTTTTGTCGAGTTTTAAAATTTATAATGAATGAGATCGAACCTGGAAACTAACTCTGACAACGATTAAAGGCAAGTGTACCTATCGAACAGTAGTTTAGCTTAGGCAAGACCGGATTGTCAAACCCAAAGGAACTAAAAGTACTAATACTAACTTTCTTTTTATTATTTAGCCTAAAATAAGTGAAGTTGCTTTTATCTAAATTTACAACTTACTAAACTAAATACACAAAGACAGAAAGAATGAATTGGAAATAACTTGAAGAGAAACTCAGTTGATCACGACGATACCCTCAGGAAGAACCCACCTAGACTTCACTTGTTATTTAACTCTAATCCATACGATTTATTCACTTAGTTTGATCCGTAAGACTGCCTAACGTATATTAAACCCTCTCTCGAGGTGAATAACGTCTAACCATAGGTTAATTAACAGAAATCTCTTTCTCGAATAATAACCCCCTAGAATAGCAGTAAATCGATCTATGGACTCCCATATTATGTTTCGCCCTAATCTGGCAAAATCTCGTCACCCTATCTCTAGGCGTGCGATCAACTCTGCTTAATTATGCTAGATCTACTCTTAAGTAGGGTCTATTCCTTCTCCACCTAAGCACATCAGATTTGAATTAATTATGCATAATTAAGAACAAACTAAGTATTTATCATATAATTCAGAAATCAATAACAAGATTCATCTAGGTTTTATCCCTTTCAAGTATCTAAAGGGTTTAGTTCATAATGAATAAAGAAAACATCTCAAGAGAAAAGATAAAACAAAAATAAAAAATTCCTAAAACCCCCTGAAGGAATTGAAGGAGAAATCCGCCGTCTTGAGTAGAATTTCGGCTTCTTGAGATGGATCAACTGGCTATCTTTGAGTAATTCCCACAAATCTGGCCTTCTGGTTCGGCTCCTTGGCCTAGCTAATCGCCCCCTTTTAGGTTACACTTAGGGTGTCTATATAGACTTTTAGAATGCTTTACTTGGCCTCTAAGTGTCCCAAATCAAGTATACTTCCTACTCAGTGTTTGAATAGGCTTTGGAATGCGTTTCTTTGCCTCAAAGTATCCAAATTCGAGTGAAATTACTCTCTCATGCGGTAGGGGCATGGCTATGGTACACGCCTGTGTAAATTAATTTTCAGTTGTGTCTCAATTCTGTCGATTGGGGCACGGCCGTGTAAATCGTGGCATGGCCGTGTGAAGTAAATTGACAAGACACGGCTGTGTGGCTTGAAGTCCAATCCGTGTCAATTTCCTCTTTGGCCCAAGTTGGTTCATTTTAAGACTGTTTCTTGTTCTTTTTGTCCTCGGATGCTTTCTTGAGTATAAACATGAAAAGAAAGGATTAAAAGCACTTTTTTAAATAAATCAAGGGCTAAATCATCCAAAAGCATACTAAATGTGGGCCTAAAATATGTTACTTTTACGGTTTATCATAAACACTTATGTGATTTTAACTTGAAGAAATGTATGCTTAAATGTGAGAATATGAATCTTAAAATGATGAATGTGGCAAATGTGGCCACAAGTATATGAACCAAAGCATATATGTGAAAGTATGCTAAGTGATTGGGATGTGCCAATATATCTACTTGCATAATATGCATTCTATGCTAAGTTTGTTTGTATATTGACTTTCTAAGCTTTTGGAAAGCTTACTCGTGTGTGTGTGTGTTTTCTCCATTTTATAGGTCGTCAAAGCTACTAAAGGCTCGGACAGTCAAGGATCATCATCACACTACTAAAGTCATTTTGGTACTACTAAAGTCATTTTGGGAAATGTATATAATTAGATATGGCATGTATAGGCCAATTTTTTATATAAGTTTGTTATATGAACATAGTTATGTTGTTTGGCTAGTTATGAGTTGATAATTTGCTTAAATGGTTGTGTTATATGATGCATATCTTAGTATGGTTGAAGCACTTGAAAATGGTCAAGTTTTGAGTAGGCAAATGAATGAATTATGTTTGTGATGAGATGAGTTTTAGTTTTGAAATTGTAATGGTTGGAATTAGTATTGAATGCATGGTTTGAATAGTTATTGTGGTATGTTCTTGGTTGCCAAATAGGCATGAGATGTCTTGATGATGTTGCTTGTAGGTATGACCCAAGTGGGTAGCATTTTGGCCTTGCGAATGGCCTATTTTTGTCACACGGTTAAAGCACACGGCCGTGCCTAATGACCGTGGGGTAAAGTCAGTAGCTAGCTTAAGAGCACACGGCCACGGCACACAGGCGTGCCTAGAAGCCGTGTGAGAAAGTTAGTATATAGCCTTATAGTATACAGCCGTAGCACACGGGAGTGCTTGCTAGCCGTGTTATTTTGGCAGGATCGACCACGGTCAGGGTACACGAGCATGCTTTGTGGCTGTGGTGAGAAGTCAGGTTTGACAACGAGGAGGACACACGGGTGTGCCTAGCAGCCGTGGAGGGCACACGGCTTACTCCCATGGGCGTGTATCCCCTGTATTTTAGAAAAGTTTTTAGGTTTTTGAAAAGTTCTGTATATGTTTTATTTTAGTCCCGACCGGGTTATAAGCATGTTTAAGGTCTCGTTGACCTATTTAAGGGACATTATGTGTATGATTGATAAATGAAATGTATGAACTGTTATGAAAGTTTTGATTTGTCTGGTAACGCCTTTAGCCCTAATTTGGCGACGGACATGGGTTAAGGTGTTGCAGGCATTGCCAAGTGATACTGAGAATTCAAGATCACAAGGGAAAGAGCAGTGCAAACCATCACTTTTAGAAGCGGAACTCAGCTAGATAACATTGCTCAAGATGCCATGGCAAGAGATGATAACTTGAACAACAACCAGGTAAAGACTCGGGGGTCATCTAAAAAACATACTAAATCTAAAAAGGGTAAGGAGCAAAATGTTGCAAAGGAATCAGATCAAATTGTCCACAAGAATGCCACAAAAAAACAATATCAGCAACTTGAAGGACAACCACATTTTCCTCAGTAATTTCACAATTCTAAACAATATTTTTTGTTCAAAAAATTTTTGGAGGTATTGAAGCAACTCCATATCAACATACCACTAGTTGAAGCTTTGAAGCAAATGCCCAACTACGTGAAATTTATGAAAGATATATTTTCAAAGAAGTGCAGATTGGGAGAATTTGAGATTGTTGCTCTCACTGAAGGGTGTACAACAATGTTGACAAATAAATTACCTCTGAAGGTGAAGGACTTAGGAGTTTCGCTATCCCATGTTCAATTTGAAATCATTATATTGGTAAGGCGTTATATGATCTAGGAGCGAGTCTAAATCTAATGCCAATGTCTATTTTCTGGAAGCTAGGAATTTGAAAAGCAAGACCTACTACGGTTATGTTGCAACTAGTTGACCAATCCTACGCATCCGGAAGGTAAAATTGGAGATGTACTAGTAAGAGTAGATAAATTTATCTTTCCTGTGGATTTCCTTATTTTAAAATGTGAAACTGACCAAGATGTGTCAATTATTCTTGGAAGACCTATTCTTGCTACTGGCAGACGTTAATTGATGTGTAGAAAGACAAGCTAACCATGAGGGTAAATGATCAACATGTTACCTTCAATGTATTTAATGCTTTGAAATGTGTTGATGTTAATGATGAATGCCACACCATTGGGTTGATGGAAACAGCAGTGGAGGAGTTCGCCAAATGTTGCCACAACAATTCTGATAGTGATTAAGACTCACTTGAATAGAGTGATATAATAAATTTTGTGGAATTTGGTGAATTTATGGTAGCCAAGCAGATAATGGATAGACCAGGGAAGAAGTTTGAAGCTTTGGACTTATCAAATCAACCTTTCAATCCTCCAAAACCTTTTATAAAGGAACCTTCTAGAATGAAGTTAAAACCGTTGCTGCAGCATTTGAAGTATGCATATTTGGGCAACAACAGTAGTTTTCCAGTAGTAATTTCTGTGGAGCTAGCACATGAGCAAGAGGCAAGGTTGTTAGAAGTTCTTTGGCGATTTTAGAAGGAAATGGACCGTGGCTGATATAAAGGGAATTAGCCTTGCATTCTGCATGCATAAGATTTTTCTAGAGGATTACCCTATCAATTCCATTGAACAATAGAGAAGACTGAATTCGATCACGAAAAAAGTTCTCAAGAAAGAGATTATTAAGTAGCTTGATGCTGGCATCATTTACCCAATTTTAGATAGCTCATGGGTGAGTTTTGTACTATGTGTACCCAAGAAAGGAGGTGTCCCAGTGGTAAGTAATGGCAACAATGAACTCATACCAACTTGCACTATCATGAGATGGAGAGTATGTATGGATTACCGCAAGCTTAACAAGGCAACAAGGAAGGACCATTTTCCCTTACCAGTCATTAATTAGATGTTGGATAGATTATCTGGGAAAGCTTTCTACTATTTTTTTGGATGATTATTCAAGATATAATCAGATTTCCATAGCTCCTAATGACTAAAAGAAGACAACTTTAACTTGACCATATGGTATTTTTGCGTTCAGATAGACGTGTTCAAGTTATGTAATGCCTCAACAACTTTCCAACGTTATTTGATGGCCATATTCTTTAACATGGTGGAAAATTTTCTTGAAGTTTTCATAGACAATTTTTTGTGTTAGGGAATGATTTTGAGGATTGTTTGAAAATTTTAGAGTTGGTTTTGTGCCGTTGTGAAGAAACAAATCTTGTTTTAAATTGGGAAAAATACCACTTCTTGGTTCGTGAAGGAATTATCCTAGGCATAGGATATCACAGAGAGGAATTGAAACGGGCAAAGCAAAAATTAAAGTGATGAAAATTTTCCACCTCCCACCAGAGTTAGGGGTATTAGAAGTTTTTTAGGTCGTACAGGTTTTTATATAAGATTCATTAAGAATTTTCAAAGATATCTAAACCCTTGTGCACTTTGTCGGAGCAAAATAAACCTTTCAATTTTGATGAACATTGCTTGGAAGTCTTTGAAAAGTTAAAGAAAAAACTTATAGCAGCACCAATTGTAGTAGCTCTGGAATGGACACTGCCTTTTGAACTAATCTCTAACACCAGCGATTATGATGTGGGAGCCATGTTTGGGAAAAGGAAAGACAAAATACTACATGTAATATATTATGCTAGTAGAAATTTATTGGTTATGGTGTTTGCATTTGATAAATTTCATTCTTATCTAGTTGGTAAAAAGGTTATGGTCTACACAAATTATTTTGCTATTAAGTATCTAATGAGCAAGAAAGATGCCAAGCCGAGGTTGATTAGGTGGATACTTTTGTTGCAGGAGTTTGACTTGGAAATTAGATATCAGAAAGGGACTAAGAATCAAGTGGCTGATCACTTGTCGAGGTTAGAATCTAGAAGTGAAGGTAGTCACGGCACACTTATTAAAGAAGAATTTCCAAACGAAAAGTTGTTAGTTGCTACGCCATTACCTTGGTATGATGACATAGTGAACTATTTAGTGAGTGGTGTGTTGCCACCGATCTCAACAGCCAAAGAAGATAGAAATTTCTTCATGATGCCAAGCACTATTATTGGGATGAAACTTTCTTGTATAAACATTGTGCTGATCAAATAAGTAGGAAATGAACAGAGGAAATTTTGGAGGGATGGGGACTACTGCCAAAGTACTTCAATCAAGATTTTATTAGTCAATTCTGTTCAAGGATACTCATGAATTTTATCAATCATGTGATCGTTGTCAGAGAATAGGAAATCTATCTAGGAGACACAAAATGCCATTGCAAAGTATACTGGAGCTTGAGTTGTTTGATGTATGGGGAATAGACTTTATGGGTCCATTTCCACCGTCGGTGGAGAAATTGTACATACTGTTAGTAGTTGAGTATGTCTTTAAGTGTAACAGCCCTAAACCAAAACCATCGCCAAATAGGGTTAAGAGGCATTACCGAACAATCGAAACATTTCATAACCATTTCGCGACACCAAGTCAATTATCATTCAATCATATTCAAACATAATCATATAGTCCCTTAATGAGGTCATCGAGACCTTAAATATGCTTTAGAACATGGCTGGGATTAAACCGAACACTTACAAAATTTTTTTAAATTCAAACATTTTTTTAAGTTACAGAGGTCACACGCCCGTGTGGGTAGGCCGTGTGCCTTACACGGCCTCGGACACGCCTATGTGTCCAAGCCATGGCAAAATAGGGCATACCTACTGACTTGTCCACACGGCCTGAGACACGCCCGTGTGCCTCAACCGTGGTCGAGCCTGACTTGCATCACACGGCCAGTCACACGCCCATGTGTTTATCCTGTGGTTGAGCCTGACTTGCTTCACTTAGAAAACTTAAACAACATGGTCGAGCCATACGCCCATGTGCTTAACCTTGTGGGAAATTATAGGCCATTTTCAATGCCAAATTTGCCTCCTACACCTTGAATTACCTACAAGCCTCAAATTAGCACCAATTCATTGCTCAAAATGCAACCAAACATGCCAATATAAGCACCAATCCATCATTAACCATACCATCTATAGCCATGCTCAAACTCATCTTAAAATAAATCTATCTAAATACAAATTTCACATCCTAAATCATACACAATAAGCATCATACAATTCCTATCATAATTTCATATTAAACCTCATTCTCAACAACCACATTTAACTTGAACAACCATACTTATCATACACTTATCCCACACATATATTACTACATTATTCAACCTTTAAACCACGTCTCATGGAAACATTTACACCACTCAAAACATACCACATTCAATAGCCTATACATGCCATATACCACTTATACACACATCTCAAAAATACCAAAATAGACCGCCGATAGTGTGATAGAGCCGCTAACGATCCCCAAATCCAAGCTAGCTTTACTGATACTATAAAATAGAGAAACACATCAAATAGTAAGCTTGAGAGCTTAGTAAGTTCGTAACATAATACATTCAATTTAATAGCTCAAATACAATGCACAAAAAGAACTCATCACATAAATCAATTCCCAAATGTTTATACCATATCATTCATAGGCAATAATCTTAATCAACCATTCATGAAATCATACACAATCTCATCAACCACAAAGGTTCAATACATACCTTAGCCAACACATAGTTACTCACCATCCAAGCTAATTTATACTCGATATTGCATTTTGATTCTACCTTCATTATTCATTAGGTTTAATCGCACATTTAGTGCCCAATTTATTGTCGAAACTAAATTAAAATCGCACACTTACTGCCTCAATTCATAACCAAAGCTTAAATAACATCACACACTTAGTGCCTCAATACAAAACCGAACATAATTTGGTATTGCACACACAGTGCCAACCACGAAGCCGAAGCTTCTGTTATTTTGCACACACAGTGCTAATCATCTCAGTCACATTTCCAAATACGCACACTTAGTACCATATAACTCGATTCCTCACATAACATTTACAATTCAATAATATCATCCCATTCATTTTATAACATTAAACATAGTTAAATTCACGTATTATGTCCAAACTTAACTCGGACGTCGAAATACTGAAACTCGCCGATTAATCGATTACTTTGTCTTTGCCTCGATCTCGATCTGAATTTCTCCTTTCATGGTCTATACACATTCAAATTTATCTCATTCAATCACCAATTCATTCAATAAAATCCAAACACACATATTTAGGGCATTTTACAAAATAGCCCTCACATTTTCACATTTCATCACTTTAGCCCCTATTTCATAAAATCATCAAATACACAAAATTTCATTTCACCCATGCCTAGCCGAATTCTCTTTGTATCCATTTAAGCCTAAAACTTCCATTTATTTTACATTTTAGCCCTCCAATTTCTTATTTTCACAATTTTATCCCAAATTACTCAAAATCACCAAAAATCCAAAGACAAACTATGTTAATCTATCACATAACTTTCATAATTCACCATCAACTATAACAAATCTTAAGTATTCATCAATGGAATATTTCAAATTCATCATCCATACACAAAATTGTACTATGGGTTTGATAGAACACAAAACAACGATCACAAAAACGTAGAAATTATCAAAAATTGAACAAAAACCACATACTAATTGAAGCTTGAAGTGGCCGAATGTTTCAAAGTTTTTAGACCTATCTATTTTCCTATTTTCGGTTGAAAGAAACAAAGATGAACATGTTTTCATCTTTTTTTTATTTAATAGACATTATTCATGTTTTACCATTTTGCCCTTTAATTAATCAACCATTTAACTAGCAAATATTAGGCCATTTATGTCAATCTCCACTATCCATGGTCCAATTTCAACATAAGGACTGATCATTTAGAAAGCAATGAAAAATAAACACTTTAACAATCAGCACACAAATTTTACATTTTATGCGATTAAGTCCTTTTTCTTAATTCGGCACTCAATCGATAAAATTTCCACACCAAATTTTCACACATGATCAATCACATATTATAAACATAAAAAATAATATTAAAATATTTTTTCTAACCATGAATTTGTGGTCCCGAAACCACTATTCCGATTAGGGTCTAAACTAGGCTGTTACACTAAGTGGGTTAAGGTTATTGCCCTTCCTATTAATGATGCAAGGTTAATAATGAAGTTTTTACACAATAACATTTTTACAAATTTTGGTACACCTATAGCCATTATTAGTGATGAGGGGTGTCATTTTGATTGCAATTTGGTAGCCAATGCTTTGCATTGATATGGGGTGAAACATAAGATTGCCACAACATATCACCCCCAAAAAAACAAACAAGTTGGAATTTCTAACAGGGAAATTAAATTTTTTTAGAAAAAGTGGTGAATCCTACTCGTAAGGATTGGTCTACCAGATTGGATGAAGCTTTGTGGGCATATTGTACCGCGTAAAAAATGCCATTGGGAATGTCTCCTTTTAAGCTTGTATATGGTAAGTCATGCCACCTTCATTTTGAACTTGAGAACAAAGAGTTTTAGGCTATTAAGAAGCTGAACATTGATTAGGTCACTGCTGGCCATAAAAGGTTGTTGGTATTAAATGAAATGGAGGAGTTCCGAGCACAAGCATATGAGAGTGCTAAGTTGTACAAGGAAAAGACCAAGCGTTGGCACTATAAAAGAATCATGCCACGGCAATTTGAACCAGGACAATAAGTGTTGTTATTCAACTCTAGGCTCAAATTGTTCCTAGATGAATTAAAATCTTGCTACTCAGGTCCTTTTGAAGTAGCTCGGGTGTATCCTAATGGAGTTGTTCATATCAAAGACTTTGAAATGGGAGTTACATTTAAAAATAATGGCAATTCTTAAAGCACTACTGGGGTGCCCATATGGATCGAGACAAGCACTCCATTGATCTCCTAGATGTTTGAGCTAACGATTTCTTTTATTTTTCTTTTCTTTAATTGCTTTACTTTAATTTTATTTTTAGTACTTATTTAATACTGATTCATTTTCTATTTTTATTTTTGAATAGTTTTCTATGATTTTCAGAGACAGAATAAAGAATGTGAACTGAGCAGTTGCGAAATTAAGAGCAGTTTGTCGTAGCATTGCGAAAAATTGGGTAATGGATAACATGAGGATGCCCTGGTAGATAATTCCATAGGAGATATTTATTTTTTTAGATGGGCCAATTATGTTACTAGGCGAGCCCATAGAAGGGAAGTTAAACTTTTTGTTTAAGGATTAGGGCACTTCACAATTCCCCCAAAAAATAATCTTCTTTATTTCCTTCTTTCCTCCTCCACGTCATGCAACTTCCCTAACATGTTTCATTTTTGTTGAACAGTCATCACTACCCCCTTATTTCCCTCTTCTAAATTTTCACGTCTTATGTTTCTCCTAAATTTTTTCACTTTTATTACTTTGTCTCTTCAATCTCTCTTATCTTTTCTTCAACTACATTCTCCAAGGTTTCTTCCAGTTTTCTCCAGTGGCTCACGTCAAAATAACCTCCAAAACTGTTGAACCATCAAGGGCTGGTACTACTCAGCCAAAGACCTTATTTACTAGTGCTGTAACCACGAGATACAATAGCAACATCGCGAAGTGGCCTCTCTATTTTGAGTAAGGGTTCTTGTTTAAAGATGAACCATATATGGGATATAATGAATCTGTGTCCTCTATCATAGAAAAACATGGGTGGAATATTTTTTATTCTGCACCTCAATGATGTTTAAGGGAAAATTGTTCGAGAATTTTATACTCACGTCAATTCTTCAGATTCCCCTTTTATCTATGTAAGGGGTACTTCGTCCCTTTTGATAAAGACCATATTAATGCACAGTTTAGTCTTGTAGGTATACAAGACGAACACACGCCGCTTGCTGAAAGTATCACGATTGAGGGTTTAACACAGGTATTGGAGGATTTATGTATCGAAGGAACACAATGGATTGTTTCTAGTCAGAAGTGTGATACTGTCAAGAGGGCTTTGTTGAAGCCTATTAGAAAAATATGGCATCATTTTTTGAGGAGTCAACTTATGCTGTCTATACACAGTATAACTTTTTTGAAAGAGATAATGCTTTTGTTACACTCTATCATAAAAAGGAAAAGAATTAATGTCGGTAAGATCATCTTTCAAGCAGCTTAAACTTTCCCTCACTTATTAGTGCTCTACTTCGAACTGTTTGAGTCCCTCTCAATGAGGATGAGGATATCACCCTTAACAGGGGTGGCCTGACTAGGACCATGTTTTCCAAGATCCAAGGTACTGATGATGTCGTGGCAACTTAGCATAGCCATGCCACCACTTCCTCTGCTGCACATACTCCCACGAAAGCACATCCAATTTCTCATAGCTCCCTTGAACAGCAAATATTGCACTCCTTGAAGTAGTTAGAGTAAAGGATGACCCTTTTTAAAATCCAGTAGTTTCACTTGGCTGAAGAGATGGCCAGACCCTGCAGCAGCAAGCTGAATATTGGGCTTATGTGAGGAGTAGGGATTTAGCTCTCAAGAGATCCTTGCAAAAGAATTTTACAAAGCCAATGCCATAATTTCCTATCTTCACTACCACATTGCCTCCATTTTCTGATGTTGTGAAGGAGCCCACTCTAGCTGCTACTGAGGCACCCATTAACTTGCTGCCATGGCACCTACTCAAACTACTGCTGAACAACCCAAAAAGACGACGTCCCTTAATATTAAGGAGGAAGAAGGAGAAAAGGATGAAATTGCCACCACTACCACTACCAAAGGAAAAGACCCTATTCCACTATCATCACCAGCTTCCATGACAGCATAGGACTGTGACATTGATCGTCTTATCTATGAGTTAACAGAAACTGACAAGGTGGGGGAAGAAATGAACCCCCCAAAAAGGAAGTGGGGGTACAAAGTTAGTGCCCAAAAATCCACTCGTTGGGTAGAATGAAGTATCTACATGCTAGTCCAAGCCAGTTAAGTTTTTTCTTTCTTTCATGAGTCTTGCATTTCATTTCTTTTGCTATGGCATTTGTTGTGAAAATTTCTCTTTTGGTTGTTCTCTTAAATATTTGGTTATGCATTGAGGACAATGCATCCCTTAGGTTTGGGGATGTGTTGTGCATTTAGGCTACATGTCATGTTTAGTATGTATTATCATTTTAGTATAATCATCTTAGTATAGTTAAATCTATTTTTCCACTACAATGTAACTATTATGTACTGATTGCCTATGAGGAATACAATCTGTACTTATCATGTTCGGTGATGAGCTTAGATTCTTCAATACACTTAGAACATGTGATAGTGGATTAGGTGAATTTAGCTTAGGATTGGTTACTTGAAAATTAATTTCTAAAAAAGAGATGCCATGTACTAAGTTTTTTTTTTTTGGGTTATATTAAGTATCTTCTAAGAAACTTAGGGGCTTTTGAAGCCAAATTCGGTCATCCTGCCTTAGAATTATTAAATAAAAGACAATAGGCACTCTAATGCTTAGAATTGTCGAGTAAGTCAGCACCACTTTGTTTGCTCCTTCATGTTGTTGACTAGAAAGGTGAGTTTAAGTAAGAGTGTGTAATAGAAAATAAATAAATTAGGGGCACCCTACTGTAGTAACGGATAGAGTAGCTAAGGAGGTAGTTGTTTGCTCCATCTATCTTCAAAGTCAAAAGCCTTAGCTTTAAGAGTGATTTCTATTTAAATTGTGACATGATTGGGTACTAGGTAATTCGGTGTATGCTCTATTGTGATTATCAAGTCAAAGAATTGTGTGGCATGCTAAATCCCCTGACTTATATATTGATGACTCTATGTCGATCATAATTACCCGTGGCTATGTACCGGTTATATTACCGTAGCTGATGGCTATGTGCCGATCTTATTACAGTTACCGATGGCTATGTGCCAATTATGATACCACATCAAGGCTTAAAGTCAAGATAAATACTAGCGACTATCTTTGTGATTTTGGTTAGTGCCGCAACCGGTGCTAATATTGAAAGTGTAGGTATGGCGTGGGTGATTTATTCCCCGCGGGTAGTACAGGGTTGGATGGAGGCAAGTGCATGGTTGGACGGGATGAGTTAGCATGCATCACACATTATGCATACGGAATTGATTCATTTATGGGCTAGGTCCAACTGTTATTGATATGGAGAATGGGCTAGGCCCAATTGATTCTGATAAGGGCTGAGACCTAAGTGAAATTGTATTGGGCTTAGACCCACGCACGTGTTTCTGAACTGTATTGGGATCCAGCCCAGACTGACGCTGAATTCTGTCTATTTTACTAATTTTTTTGTTAGGAGGGAATTACACACTAAGTTTTTGTAAACTCACCCCGTTTTTAACTGTGAAGGTAATCCCCAGCCTTAGACAGATCGGTGCAGCGAGGGACTCGGAGAAGGCCACAAACTACTTATGTTTTTCGTTTTGATTGCTTACATTCAAGTATCTTGATTTGGGGCTGTAATATGGCCTCTTTAAGTTTCTGGATTTTAACTTTGGGTTTTTATTTATGTTTGAATTATATCCATTAGAAGTACATCACGGTTTTCCAAAATGTCAACTATTTTTAAAATGACACTACGTTTTCGCAACATTTTTAAAATGGTTTCGTGACTTAATCTTTTGCGTAAATTGATTACTCAAAATTAGCTTTTGCAATTAAAAGGATATTTTGTGAATAAAGTTAATAATTTTTCAATGTACCACGTTTTAAGAAAAACTAACGTAACTCAGATTTTACTTAAGCTTTTAAACAAGAAGGGTTTTAAATGAAAACATGATTTTCAAAAAACACTTCAATGTGACACGCCAGATTCGGGCCTACCTACTAGGCCGGGTTTGGGGTGTTACAATTTTGCAAGGTAGATGATGAAATGGGTGCAAGGTAGGCTGAAAAGAAAGTATTTGGTACTTGAGTGTGGCTAAATGGTGTAATCTTGGGTAGAAATAAACTAGATGATCGGGGACAAATATTGGGTACTTCAAACAACTTTATTTTTTTTGTACTTTTTCGAATTTCTTTCTCTCTCTCTCTTTTTTTTTTTGCAATACAAATATTCTGATTGTATATATTTCTTTTTGTACACAAATATTTTTTTTTGAATTTTTTTCAAACACGTACTTTGGGATAGGTAAAAATGTACGTACTCTTCGATTTTATAATCTTTGATACCAAATGATATGATCTTGAGTTGCAAAAGTAATTCGAGTCATAGTTGTGTCCATTTGTTAAATCTGAGAAGTATCGCTCTTACTTGAAGTAGTAGGATATTCGGCTAAGTTGTAGCTTGAACAATGGTTACAAGTTGGTTCAAAGGGTTTATGAGTCAATTGGATAACGGTTCGGTTAGAAAATAAAATAAGTAACGCAAGAGGAATGCTAGGATGGATAAGGAACTTAAGGACAAGAACGAACCAATACTAAGTATTGACCTAAGACTTATAAGCCACTTAAGGTGCTAGAAAGGACCTTGACCCGCTAACTATGAAGAGTTAGGAACCAAAGGTATCAAATGGTTGAATGCCACACTCGATTGAGTGATAAGTTCTTCAAGAAAATAGGTTTGGTGCCACTAGCTAGCTAGATAAGTCAAGCTAAGTCTTGGACAAAATTCAAGGGTTGAATTAAACTCACAAAATTATAAAAATTCATTCAAGTAGAAAAATTTTGATTTACATCAATTGAGCTTCATATTTATAGTTCAAATTATCAGCTAGCTGAATGGACACAAAAGTAACTAAATGGGCAGCTTCTATTCAGCTTAATTGAGCTGAAGTTTCTAGGATCCTTCCTAAAATGTCCCGTGAGGTCTCCAAGGTTAGATTAGATTTAATTGAGGTGAAATGGAGCTGAACCTAGCTGAATATAATTGGCCAAAGGTGTGAACAGCCTTTAAGGAGCTACCTTGGGTTGCCGAATGGTCATGATTTTTAATGGGCAGCTTGGGCACTTCAATGGTCTTGAAAAGGGTTCAGCTGAATATGAGTAGCCATGGAGTGTGAAAGATAAGAACCGAAGAGCCCTTATGTGTGAAGAGCCCGCCAGCCAAATTGAACAAGTGTGAAAACACTTGGGCTATTGACATGCACGAAAAGGCAGCTTGGAAAGGGAAAACAACAACTTGGAGAAGAGAGATCAGTAGCTCACTTTTGGCTCTTGCTATAACTGAATAGCTTCTTGGGAAAAGGCAACCATCAACTCACCATCTTAATTGTCGTCCAATGTATATAGCTGTACCAATTAATTCAGCAAATTAATTAGCTTAAGACATGATAATTCGGCAGCAGCTAAGACATATTAAAAACATGTATTAAACTAAGACACATTAATAACATGTATTAAACTAAGACACATTAAACACTTTAATTAATAGATTCAGCTTAAAACAAATTTATTAACACTTATTTATTAACTTAGCTAAACTAACTAAATTAACTAAATACTTTAGCTTATTCCAGCAACTAAGGAATGCATAAATTAAACCGAGCTAGAATTGAGCTCATTAAGCTATGGTTGAGCTAAATCAGCTCGCAAAAGATTGCAAGGCATGCCTGGTTGACTCGTCCATGATCGATCAATGTGCCCAGCTACGGTCTCACCCTATACTTGATCAACTAAGGTCGAAATAGCCACCTTGAATCGTTTGGCTCGTGCACGAGTTATGGGACCTAAGGGTAGCTCCAAAGGCTCTTTTTTTGCACTTGGTGTGGCTCGGGGTGTGGCCACATCAACTATTTCATTCAATTGTTTTTCTTTCTCAATTGTATGTGTAAGTTCCCTAGACATAGATGAGTGTGCAATATGCCCAAAAATTGTATCTAATTTTAAAAAGGTTGTAGTAGTTGGACTAAAATTGAATGATACAAGCAGGTATTCGACCAAATACTTGCAGCAGAATATAGACATATAGTAGCGTTTGTATAGAATAAAGACAAAACAATGCAGGGTATCGTGCTAAGGCCTATAGACATAGGCTAGGTAATTTGAGATCTTGTTTTCAAAAGAAGTAGGTCACTTTAGGTCTCTTCTGAGCAGTAGATTGAGTATGATATTGCCAAGGTATTACTGAAAGTAAAGGTAGATTCTTAGTAATCCCAACCTTCCAAATCAATATTGTAGACCTTTTATCCCTTTCCGTAGTATCTTTGCCATAGCATTCTTAGTTATTTATTTATTCACTCACATTTTATTAACGTAATTATTCTCGTAATTGTCGTTGCCTTTTTATTCTTGTCTTAGCATTTTCCTATATTAGTCAATATACATTTCACACACATCCTTACTATTTTAATTTAACACTGCATACTTTACTTGGTTTTGCCATAACATTAATCATAACTCATTATCATAATTTGAGCACTTCTATACCTAATCTAATACCTATGGAGATAATTCACTTATCACTTTATTACTTGATTAGACGTATATACTTGCACAATTTACATATCATGTTCACACGTAACAATCATATTATAGAGTACTTGGTCAAAAAGGCCCAAAAAGTACTCCTGATTTGACCCAATTTGAGAGAGGCCCAAAAACCCCTCAAGGATATGAAGGGGGAGACAAATCTAGTAGAAACACTAGGGTGTACCGTCCACCCTAGTCCTATTCTAAGTATGATATTATTTTTTTATTTGAAATAAACCACTACAACTCAATAAGGGTTCTACCTTCTCTTCCTATAACTAGATAGCATCAATAGATAGTATAGATAGCGCTATTAACACAACTTTGAGAGATTGTTATTTTTCTAAAAAATAAAGAGAATCTATTCTCAACTATTACATATTGATGCGATCGCACCCAACGAACCCCATCGGTCAAGTCTTCTGAGTCGAGCATCGCTTTGTTGGCAAGCTGATCCCAGCTCCTTTCCAGCTCCCCTAGCTCCGTCTAGCTCAAATCCAGCTCATTCGAGCTCGATCCAGCTTGCTTGAGCTAAACCAAGTTCATCCGTAGCTCATTCTCAGCTCAACTCGATTTGATACAAGCTCATTGAGCTTGGTTTGCATTTATTTTAATTTCATACACTTTAATTTGCTGGATAAATTAAAATAAGTTAGTTAATTAGTTAAACTCTAGCTCAACTAATTAATTCATTTTAATGTGTCTAGTTTTAGGGCATAATTTTAATTTCTCAAGCTTTAGACCAATTTAATTGCTGCCAATTTGGTTTGTTTAAGCACCAACCGAATTAAATGCATGTCCTAGACATTACATATTAATGTTAAAGCATGTCTTTAATGTGTTTGGTGCTACTTTGTCCAGCCGAATGGGGGCTAAGTAAGTGCAGCCGAATTTATGACATTCAAGCTGAATTTTTTTTTGTTTTAATGTGCAGCTTCCCTATGTGCCTTTTCGTGGACATAAAGGGCCAAAGGAAGCTGGTGTTTCCTCTTCACAAGGCTGACCGTTCAGCTCATCAAAGCAGCAGTTAAAACATTCATCTTGCTGGTACATGGGATGGCATTAATTTGCGGCATTAAGAATAGAAATTAAGCATGCTTGGGATAGTAAAATAAATGAGCTATTTGTTCAACTCTTCAAAGATTCTTTCTAGTGAACAACAAGACCTTAAATGAGCTGCTGGTGCATGGTCGACTTTAAAAAAACAAAGTTACTTTGTGAATGGAAAAGGAGCAGCATTAAAGGAGCAGCATTTAAGGAGTTGTTGGGCTTTGCTTCTCCATGCGTGGACAGCATTTAAGAAGCATGCATGGATGGATTTGGCTGACCATTCATGTCCCCAAGGCTTCCTTTAAGAGTTGCATGCCTATTCGGATTTTCAAGGCAACTTATTCAAGTACCAAGGCCGAATTTAATATTCCTTAAGCATCTCAATTCTAATGTTCGGCTAACCTATGCACATACAAGCTCCTTCCGCAGATTTTGGACTTCCAAATTAATGGTTTTCTTTCCAGAATTTTCTAGTTTATTCTAGCCACATTTACTTAGTCTTAGCTTTGTTTATGTCCATTCGGCTAGCCATTTGTTGGCTATAAATACTTAGCCGATTTTAGTTGTAAAAGTTAGACTTTTTGCCATTTTTATCAAGTTGTTGAACTTTGATCATTTAACTCTGTTCATGAGATTATGTGAGATTGTTTTCTTTCATATTTCATTAAAGACTCGTTGGCTTATCTAGTCTCTAGTGGCGTCAACCCGTTTTTTTCTATCCGAACTTATCACTATTATATAGTGTGGCTTTCACCTTTATACCAAGGTTCCTACTTTTCTAAGTAGCGGGTTGAGGTTTCATTACTCCCATCTTCCACCTTGAAAGCCTATAAGTATTCGGGTCAATACTATTTAGTATTGGTTCTTACTTGCTTTTAAGTTCGTTTTATTCCATATCCCTCATCTACCAAACTTTCTTTCTTTCTTTCCTTTCACTTCATCATAGCCGAACCCTCCTTTCACTTTTCATCCATTGTTGTTAATCCACTTCCATACCAATCTCCATCTTATTTCCAATAACCGAACCTATATATTATTCATTTCCATAAACCCATATTTGAACCCTTCTTCATAGCTTCCGCCGATATTTACTTAAAGCATCATTATTAAACAAGCTGAATAATACTTTCTCATAGACGATCGGGCAAACTCGCATACCACTCGACTTATCCTGAGGCGGATCGTATCATCTGGTATCAGAGCTATGAAAATGAGGAGTACTGACGTTCGTGGCATTCCCGGAAGTTAGTTCGTAAGTTCAAAAAAAATCAAAATTAAAAAAAAAGTTTCAAATTGTATTTAAAAATACTCTTGTATGTAATTTCGTGTATTTGAAGTAAAAAAAAATCAATATATACGTGTATAAAAAAAAGAGAGTGGGAATTTTTGAAAGTTTTGCCTCTTATTCTTCTACCCCTATCAATCCAAGCCTTTACCATCTTATGGTGCCCTTTGATTTCCTCAAAGCCACGCATACCAAAATTTTTCTTTCTTTCAGCCTACCTGACTCACCAAACATCATATTTATTTTTTGTTAAACCATTTGCAATTGACCCCTCAGCCTACGATAAGGTGTTGGCGAGTTCGACTACGAAATTACAAGAGAAAGTTTGAGAGGTAAAAGGCACGAGCGAGTGAGATCATTCGAGTGAAGGTAAAATCCAAATGAGTGTAAACACGAGCGAGAGTGTCACTTTTCATTCTTCTTTCCAAGTGAAATCGTGAGGTTTGTGGTGAGGTACTTAATTTTTGTTTTGAGAACTAACATATTTCTTTTCAGCAACAAAAATCATATCTCGTGAAGAGTTCAGCGAATCAGAGTTCCAATATTTGGTGCAAGACATGCGAAGAATGGTGAATTCTAAATTCGACAAATTGCACGAGAAACTAAATCGTGTAGAACAAAGAGAACCCTATGAACGAGTTTCATCAAGTAAAAAAATAGAATCGAGAGCATCACATATATATGCATTTAATGATTATTCAAGAAAAGATTTCCATCATGATTCCTATTTGTCATCGACTACAAGACTAAGAGATTTCTATCAAGATTCCTCTTCATTAAGGTGCTCGAGATGACGAGAGACTGATCATGATTTTGAATCCTTTCGAGATGACCTTCGAGATGATAGATATACTCCTTCTAGATCTTCAAAGAAATCATACACGAAGTATTTTTCACAAAGCTTTGATCGTGATTCATATGTAAATAGTTTTTCTTCTTTCGAATAAGACTTGTATTCTCATAAGTCTTTTGTAACTTCTTGTAAAAAGAAAACGAGAAAAGCAAAGGAAGAAATAGAAAATGAAATAAAAAGAAAAGAGAGAAAAGTGGCAAGTAAGAGAGAAAATGAGAGGATTATGAAAGAGCTCAAAAAAGTAATTGAAAAAAGCATCAGAAAAAGAAAAAGAACAAAAAGAAATTGAAAAATAAAAAGAAATTGAAAAAGAGTTTGAGAGTGAAAAAATAAATTGAGACAAAAGAAATAGTGGAAGAAGTGAGTGTTCTCGAAGAAAACCAATCGAGTGAAAAAAATAGCGAGCGAGAACAAGCGAGCATCATTTCTACTAACCCACCTATTCAATCTTTTTGTGATGTAACTTTTCAGGTGCCTAGAAGTTTGTGTGATCAATTCCAGCTCCCCTACCTTCCAAACGAGAGGCATTTTCGGTTGTTCGAACAAGGTAAGTATGCGAATGACAACCACCCACTTGCGATCGAAGGTAAGAGAGGTAAAGATTCCGTGTTTACCGAATCAAGGTCGTCCGATTTAATAATTTCTCTTAGAGATTTTGATGGTTCAATTTCTAACAAGGTTCCATCTTTTGATATGGCTTCTAATTGTTTGTCTTTTATTGATAATGTTCATGTTTCAAACGATGCCATGAAAGTTACATCTTATGACATGTTTAACTCTTCTGTTGAGATGGTTATGTCCATGCGAAATGTGGAAGTTTGTGATATAAATTTTGAAAATGCCAGACTTGATGTGTTTAAATGTGTAAGTTCTTTGAATTCATATGCTCAATCTTTCTATTTAAACATGCCTGATCAGTTGACTTATGATAGATTTTTGCATGAAACATTTCATCTGATTAACATTTCTCTTCAAGTTAAATCCCTAAACTTTTGTACGAAATCTCCATGTCCTGAGTTTCATTTTCGAATGATATTTTTGAAGCATAAATCTGTCTATACGCCTGCTTGATTTTTCCAATTCGACGTTCCTGTTTGATCGAGTAAGGTCTGAATCATGTAATGGACTCGAACGTTTGAAAAGTTGTATGTTCACCACTTCTTTGATTGATTGCGTGGAATTTCAATCATGTGGTGAGTTGATTGCATTTTCTTCTAACATGTTGCCTATTGGAATTCATAATCAAGTACGAGTGTTCAAGCCTGGCATATGTTACATAGATTTGTCTTATGGAACATTTAAGCATTTTGCATCTTTTGCATTCAACTTATGTTTTTTTTATGTTCGAACTTCTGTTCAAGAAATGAAATTCAATGGTTTGGGTTACAATTTTGATTTGATCTCTAATCACCTTGCTTGGCCACATAAACTTTTGTTTCATTTTGGAAAGGTAAATTCGACACCTTCATTTGGACTTGAATCGAATTGTATAAACGACCCTTCTTTTCCTTTTAAGTCCATCGCTTCTGTTCATACTAATCGTTTTCATTTTTGTGAATTCTACCCCTCGAGAAGCATGAGATGTTGTGGTGCCTCATTGCCCATTCAAATTGGTCGAAGTAAAAGGTTTGTTTTACATTATATTTTTGAGGAGCGAAGGTTTGTGTTAACGGAGAAAGGTAAAATCGATCCTTTTCTTTCTGCTCATAAAGGTAAGACGCTTGAACCTTTTGAAACATTTTTTTTCTCCTCGGATGAAGACAAAAATTTTTCTAGTAATTTGATTTTTGTAAAACATTTAGATCGTGATGTGCTAAGTAGTTCTCATATGCTCGATGATGATCTATCTGTTTCGATGGTTGATAAAAAGATTATTTTTTTTATAATTGCCATGATACATTTGTGAGTGAATCTTTTCAATTACTTGTTTGTGATGTTTATGTCTATCTTTTGACCCATTACTCACATGCCAACTGTGATTTGTGGAATCAATTTAATATGTATTCCTGTTTTGAAATCCGTTAGAATTTGTTTCAAACATTTGTATGCGTCATATTTGTCTCGTTAAGATTATGCTTGAGTTGCAAATTTATTCGTAGCATTATTTGCTAACTCATGGTTATCCCTTTCAGGTGACTAGATTACCATATGCTCCGTTCGACCGAGGAAAGCCGAGCAAAAGAAATTTTGTTTGAAAGAACCAACGGCTCGATTCGAGGATGAATCGCCTTGAAGAGGGGGGATGATGCGAGCGCACCTAGCGAACCCCATCGGTCAAGTCTTCTGAGTCGAGCATCACTTTGTTGGAAAGCTAATTTCAACTCCTTTCCAGCTACCCGAGCTCCGTCCAACTCAAATCTAGCTCATTCGAGCTCGATCCAGCTTGCTTGAGCTAAACCGAGTTCATCCGTAGCTCATTCTCAGCTCAACTCGGTTTGATGCAAGATCATTGAGCTTGGTTTGCATTTATTTTAATTTCATGCATTTTAATTTGCTGAATAAATTAAAATAAGTTAGTTAATTAGCTAAATCCCAGCTCAACTAATTAACTCCTTTTAATGTGTCTAGTTTTAGGGCATAATTTTAATTTCTCAAGCTTTAGACCAATGTAATTGCTGCCAATTTGGTTTGTTTAAGCTCCAGCCAAATTAAATGCATGTCCTAGACTTTACATATTAATGTTAAAGCATGTCTTTAATGTGTTTGCTGCTACTTTGTCCAGCCGAATGTGGGTTAAGTAAGTGCAGTCGAATTTATGACATTCAAGTTGAAATAATTTTTTTTGTTTTAATGTGTAGCTTCCCTATGTGCCTTTTCGTGGACATCAAGGGACAAAAGGAAGCTGGTGTTTCCTCTTCAAAGGCTGATCGTTCAGCTCATCAAAGCAGCAGTTAAAACGTTCACCTTTCTGGTACATGGGATGACATTAATTTGCGGCAATAAGAAGAGATATTAAGCATGCTTGGGATGGAACAATAAATGAGCTGTTTGTTAAGCTCTTCAAAGCTTCTTTCTTATGAACAACAAGGCCTTAAATGAGCTGCTGGTGCATGGTCAGCTTTAAAAAAACAAAGTTGCTTCGTGAATGGTAAAGGAACATCATTAAAGAAGCAGCATTTAAGGAGTTGCTGGGCTTTGTTTCTCCATGCGTGGAAAGTATTTAAGAAGCATGCATGGACGGATTTGGATGACCATTCACGTCCCTAAGGCTGACTTTAAGAGCTGTATGCCTATTTGGATTTTCAAGGAAACTTATCCAAGTACCAAGGCCGAATTTAATATTCCTTAAGCATCTCAATTCCAATGTTCGGCTAACCTATGCAAATACAAGCTCCTTCAGCCGAATTTGGACTTCCAAATTAATGGTTTTCTTTCCAGAATTTTCTAGTTTATTCTAGCCACATTTACTTAGTTGTTAAGCTTTGTTTATGTCCATTCGGCTAGCCATTTGTTGGCTATAAATACTTAGCCAATTTTAGTTGTAAAGGTTAGACTTTTTGCCATTTCTATCAAGTTGTTGAACTTTGATCATTTAACTTTGTTAATGAGATTATGTACGATTTTTTTCTCTCATATTTCGTTGAAGACTCATTGGCTTATCTAGTCTCTAGTGGCGTCAACCTGTTTTCTTCTATCCGAACTTATCACTATTATATAGTGTGGCGTTAACCTTTATACCAAGGTTCCTACTTTTCTAAGTAGCGGGTCGAGGTTTCACTACTCCCATCTTCCACCTTGAAAGCCTATAAGTAGTCGGGTCAATACTCTTTAGTATTGGTTCTTACTTGCTTTTCAGTTCGTTTTATTCCATATCCCTTATCTACCAAACTTTCTTTCTTTCCTTTCACTTCATCATTGCGGAACCCTCTTTTCACTTTTCATCCATTGTTGTTAATCCACTTCCATACCAACCTCCATCTTATTTTCAATAACTGAACTTATATAGTATTTATTTCCATAAATCGATATTTGAACCCTTTTTCATAGCTTCCGCCGATATTTACTTAAAGCATCATTATTAAACAAGTCAAACGATACTTTCTCGTAGACGATCGGGCAAACTCACATATGGCTCGACTCACCCCGAGGTGAATCGTATCATGTAATATCCGAAAATTAGGGCTTGTGCATTTTTGCCTAATTGCATGTGCTTGTATGCCAGTGTAAATTATGAAGGTGTTTTATGAATTTTGTGAACATTAAAGTGTAGAAAATGCCTTAGAAATTATTCGATTTTAAGTTTAAAAGAGAGGGCTAAGCCTAAGAGGCCTTAAGAAAACTAGTAGGTGAAATATGACTCAAACATGGGCTTGTTTAAGTGGCTTGGAGGCGCCACTTAGGGCCTTAGAGTATGACGCCACAAGCAAGGGGAAAGGGCCTAGGTTCGAGTCACAAGGGAAGCAAATAAAAGTTTTATTTTGTTGCAAGGAGGAGAGGTAGTGGACGGCACAAGGACACTTCAAGATGAAGTGAAGATCAAGCTAAAGACTTAAAGATTCGACTAAGGTGGAGTTAAAAGGGGGATTGAATGGAGAGAAGATGTAGTGGCCCGCCAAGGGACATCTTGGTGATTATTTTCGGCTTTGAAGTCTATTAAGAACTGTGTGCCGAATTTTAGTTGAAAAGCATCCATCTTTTCTCTCTTTTAGCGCTTTGCCGAATTTCTTCTCACTTTTCCTTCTTATTTTTTTTCTTCTTTCAACCTTTGATCACTTTGAATCTATTTGTTTCTTAGCCGAACCCTATAAGCCTCTTTTCTCTTTTCTTTGTTTGACACCATAAAGAAACACCACAAGGTATAGGGATGCATTTTGAATCCCTATAGCCCTTTGATCCCTATAGCCCTATAAGCCTAAAGGTATAGGGATCCTTCAGGATTTGAAGTACTCAAGGTAAGTGACATGTAGTTTCGGCCAAGGGCCATTTTCCATAGGTTTATGCATAAGCCGATTCTAACAATTGGTAGGCAGGGATTTCGACTACTCAAGGAGCAAGTGACAATTTTCGGGACTTAAATCCACAAGGTAAGTGGACATAATAATCGGCCAAGGCTATAGTTAATGTTATAGATCTGTTTCTTATGTTTTTCAAAAGCCAAAAGCTAACCTGTTCAGTGATTGAGTGCTAGCCGATTGCAAGAGGAGTCATCACAAGTTTTCAGGATTTGATTAGTAGTTAAATCAGCAGCAAGGTAAGAAGTGGGTTGCGTTAATCCTTCGGGATTTGGCTAGTTAGCCGAATGGCTCTTTGCTAACATGTGTAGGGTTGGTCGAATGTAGGAACTAAAGATCTAGGACGCTAGATCGAGATTTTTGAATTTTCAGTAAACTCGCTAAGTATACCAGGTTTGTACCCCACACTAGCTCTTAATAGATTTAAGGCATCAATTTAATAAATGTGTTTATAATAATGTGACATGTGGCTAACCATGCAATGGTACAAAGTACCCAAGTACGTTTACCCACTCCTACTATGAGTATGATATGATCTATTATGGCATATATGTGAAACTATAAGAATGTGAATAAGGAATATGACATGGTTAATGCATAATTGTATGACATGGGGCATACGGAAAATTATGAAAGGGGAAGTGATTTGGTGGTTTTATACCACAATATCTGAATGTGGTGACTTATGTCACGTAATCTGAATGTGGTGACTTATGTTACAAAATATTATCTGGTGGCTATGCCGCAATATTTATAAGGGTGATGAGCATGTCGTCTGCAGCGACTGCCTTCGATGATGTGTAGCGGATGGTGGGTCAACTTAGTAGTCCCCACGGTGAGATGGTTGGTACCGATGATGTGTAGCGGATGGAAGGTCGACTTAGTAGTCCCCACGGTGTGATGGTTGGTACGGGTGATGTGTAGTGGATGGTTATCTAGGTTTGGGTTCGGGTTTGCATCATTGATTATATATGTTTATTATGTATGATTTGACATGCCTAAATTGGTTGAGACTTGTGTTGGTTGTACACACTGAGTCCGTTGACTCACCCCGTTGTGGGATTATTTTTCAGGTGACACACAGTGATGGACCGGGTCAGCAGGAGCTCAATGGTAGCCATGCTCAGCTTGAAATTTGTTTAATTTTAATAATTTTCCATACTTAAGTATTTTGAATTATTTCGGGTTTTTGTTTTGATGTAATAAGGCCATAAGTATTGAACTATTTATGCATGCATTTCAATTAATTTAGTATGATACGATTATTATCAAATTAAAGTTTAAAGTTAATTTTTCTTAAATATAAATATTAAATGTTTTGACACCTAATCAACACCGTTATTAATTTTGAACCCAACCCAAATCAATGGGTCTTCGAAAACACACAAGATTTTGGCAAAGTCCAAATCAGTTTTGAATGGTTTTTCCCTAGAAGCATGCCAGATCCGGTCAGGGCTTGTGGGCCGGGTTTGGGGTGTTTCAGCTTGGTATCCGAGCCCAGTTCAAAACTCGGCCTTGAGAGCTTTTAAGGGCCAAAATGTTTTCTTCTTTTGAAAATGGGTTTTACTACACCTAAGTCACCGACCCGAAGTCCACCAGGTAAGTACTCCTAACTCTTTTGTGATTTGTATGTGGGACTTATAGGGACGTAGATTAGCATATTAAGTTGTAGAACCCTAGGATTAGTTTACTCCAACACCAAGATACATAGGACTTAAAGTCAACCAAACAAACTCGTGTCTAAGTCACCGAGTTAGGTGTGGCAACCATCGCACATGTCTAGGATTGGTTTTGGGAGCTTGGTATTTAAGCGATCCTAGTGACTCACCTCCTCTCCACTCGAATCCTACAGTGCGTAGTGACTGCTCACCCTAACTAAGAGGACTCACCACAAAGCTAAATTCAATAACTAAAACCTTAAAGGGACTAGCCATATTTTTATAAAAACTCTAGTTTTAGAATCACCAAATTGCCCTTTGATGTGTAGGAAAACTATTTTGAAATTTTCCAAAATATTCTTGATTTACAAAATTATTCAATAACCCCTGTTGAAAAAAATTACTAAAATGCCCTTGGTTCATAAAATTTCTTTACTACCCATAGTTTTTATCAAGATTTTTCTTACCTTATAAAAATATCCAAAACCTATTTTGTAAAATATTAAGATACCTCGATTTGCAAATTGACCAATTACCCCTAACCTGCATAAATGACCAAAATACCTCACCGAGGAAAATTACCAAGTACCTCAAATTAGAAATCTTTAAAACTACCCTTGTTTTGAAAAGTCACCAGAACCATATTTTGCAAAAATTACCAAATGCCCCGGCTTGTAAAATTACAAAATACCCTTAGTGTATGAATTACCATTTTACCCTTGAAATTTTCTTACCAAGTATTTCAATTTTATAAAAATGCCAAAATCTCTACCTTGTGAAATTTTCAAATACCCTAAATTGAAAAATTACCAAAATACCCCTATAGGATAAAATTTCGGAAATACCCCTGGATAGTGGAAAACAACAAACAATGACAACTACAACATTTTTCTGTAATGAACGCAAGTTCATGAATGTGATTAATGAATAAATTGAGACTGTATGTGTATGAAATCGAAAGAACTACTCCCTAGAACTATTGAACATAAGACTGTTCGTGATAAATCAGTGGAACAAAACTAATTCATAAAATTCTTTAATCAGATAAACGCGATTCAGAAGCATGAACTCTAGGGGACGTGGTCGTAACGTGCGAGGTCGTGGTAGAGGCCGAATGACCGTGTCAGAGCCCGTTAAGTCTGGACAAGGGTCCGAAAATGAGATGCCACCACCACCAGCTGCTGATGTGGAATATCAGGATCAGACGGGGGATGACGCAGTGTCACAGGCGATGCTGCGGGTTTTGGAAAGGGTGGCTGGAGCAGATGGAGGCATGGAAGCTTGGAAGTCGGTACCTGAGCGACTTCGAGCTAATGGAGCTGAATTTTTCCGTGGAATATCTGGCGTGGAACCCAATACGGCTGAGTATTGGTTGGAAGCAACGGAGCGAATTATGGACGACTTAGACCTGACTGCCGAGGAAAAACTAAAAGGGGTAGTGTCACTACTCCGTGATGAGTAATATCAATGGTGGCTCACAATGTGGGATGGTGCTGCCGCAGACGATCTTACATGGGAATATTTTAAGGCGGCATATCAGAAGAGGTACATAAGAATTAGTTATGTGGATGCGCAGAGGAAGGCGTTTCTGAGGTTGGTCCAAGGGAATAAGTCTGTAGCAGAGTACGAGGCTAAATTTTTAAGGTTGAGCCATTATGATCGAGGTATCGTGTCGACGGAGCATAAGCGGTGTGTCCTATTTGAAGACGGACTGAGGGATGATCTAAGGTTGTTGATAGCTCCACAGCAGGAGTGAGAGTTTGCCATGTTGGTGGAGAAGGCAAAGGTTGCCGAATGGATTAAGGACTCGGTGAGACAGAATACGGATCGTTATAGGCAAAAGAGAGGCTTTAGATCATCAGGGTCTTCAAGGAATGAGCAAAAGAGGCCTAGAGTTGATGGGCTATGAGGTCAGCAAGCTGCTACTAGAGGGCAGTATCGTACTTGTGCCCAAAGTGGGAAGATGCATTTAGGAGAGTGTTGGAAGAAGACGGGAGGATGCTTTAATTGTGGGTCCAAGGACCACATGATTAAGGATTGTCCTATGAGAATAGAAGGGGGTCGACCAGTAAGCCAAGGTCCTAACCAGGCTGGAAGAGGAGGACAGTAGCCACCGCGAGGCCGTGGTTCGACTGGCAGAGGTAATGGTGCTGGTAGAGGACAGGGAACACCGGGTCGTGGTGTTAATAATGCAGAGGCAAGATAATTGGGTTTAGTGTATGCAGTTTGTCGGAGGGAGGACGGAGACGCACCGGACGTCATAATCGGTACGTTCCTTATATTTTGCAAGCCTTACTTTGCTTTGATTGATGTTGGCTCTACCCACTCTTATGTTGCATGTAGAGTAGTTGAAACTCTAGGAATAGCCTCTGAACTTTCTAGTAGAGAGTTGACTGTAGTAAGCCCATTAGGTCAAACTGTAGTGGTGAACAAGATATTTCAGAAAGTACCTCTAGAGATTCAGGGAGAGGTATTTCCTGCCGACTTAATGGAATTACCCTTCGGAGAATTTGATCATATACTTGGCATGGACTGGCTAGTGGAGCATCGAGCTATATTGGATTGTGCAACTAAACGAATGGAGTTAAGGACCCTGGAGGATGAGGCGGTAATTATGATAGGAGAAAGAAGAAACTACTTGTCTAACGTAGTTTCGTCATTAAAGGCTGATAAGATGGTTCGAAAAGGGTGCAAGGCATTTTTGGCTTTCGTTAGTGTTTTGCATGCGAAAGAAGGGGGAGTTAATGGAGTTAGAACCATAAGAGAATTTGAGGATGTCTTTCCGGAGGAATTACCAGGAATACCTCCGGATAGGGAGGTGGAGTTCGAAATTGACTTGCTGCCGGGTATAGCTCCTGTGTCAATTGCCCCGTATAGAATGGCACCAAAGAAGTTGGTTGAGCTCAAGGCTCAGATCCAAGAATTGCTAGACCGTGGGTTTATCCGACCCAGTATGTCTTCATGGGGAGCACCGGTCTTGTTCGTGAAGAAGAAGGACCGAACTATGCGCATGTGTATCATTATCGTCAGTTGAATAAGCTGACCATTAAGAACAAGTACCATTTGCCAAGAATAGACAACTTGTTCGATCAGCTTAAGGGGGCCGTTGTATTCTCGAAGATAGATCTAAGGTCCGGATATCATCAGCTTAAGGTGAAGGAGGCTGATATCCATAAGATGACTTTCCAAACAAGGTATAGGCATTATGAGTTCTTGGTAATACTGTTCGGATTGACAAACGCCCCAGTCGCATTTATGGACATGATGAACCTGGTTTTCCAACCCTATCTGGACCAATTTGTTGTTGTGTTCATAGACAATATTTTGGTGTATTCAAGTCTGAAGAGGAACATGATAAGCATCTCCGGATAGTGTTGCAAGTGTTGAGGGAGAAGACGCTCTACACCAAATTCAGCAAGTGTGAATTTTGGCTTAAGGAGGTTATGTTTTTAGGACATGTGGTGTCTGCAGAAGGAATAAGGGTGGATCTTAGGAAGATTGAGGCAGTACTAGATTGGAAGCCACCTAAGTCTGTGGCTGAGATTCGTAGCTTCTTGGGATTGGCAGGCTATTATAGAAGGTTTGTAGAGGGGTTCTCGTCAATCGCAGCACCCTTAACCAAGCTGCTGAGGAAGGAGGTACCTTTCATATGGACCGATAAGCAATAGGAGAGCTTTGAGAAGCTTAAGAGAGTCTTGATGAAGCTCCAGTTTTGATTCAGCCTAAGGCAGGGAAGGATTTTGTAGTGTACTGTGATGCTTCCCATACAAGATTGGGAGGTGTCCTAATGCAAGGCGGGAAAGTAGTTGCTTATGCGTCTCGACAACTAAGGCCACACGAGGTTAACTACCCGATGCATGACTTGGAATTGGCGGCAGTAGTCTTTGCTCTTAAAGTGTGGAGGCACTACTTATATGGAGAAAAGTCAGTGATCTACACGGACCACAAGAGCCTGAAGTATTTGCTGACTCAAAAAGAGCTAAATCTGAGACAGCGAAGGTGGGTGGAATTATTGAAGGACTACGATTGTTCCATAGAGTATCACCCGGGCAAGGCGAATGTGGTAGCAGATGCCCTAAGTCGAAAAGTTGTGTCGGATCTGAGAGCGATGTTTGCACATCTTAGCTTGTATGATGATGGAAGTCTGCTGGCAGAATTGCAAGTTAAGCCGACATGGTTGTATGAGGTGAAAGAAAGTCAGTTAAGGGATGAGGATCTAAGTGCTAAGTTACGGCAAGTGCAGAATGGAGAGTTAGAGGGTTATGGTATTAATGACGAGGGAGTATTGTGCTTCAAGGGTAAGGTCTATATGTCGAAGAATGAGGAACTTAGGCAGAGAATTCTTTGGGAATCGCATAGTAGCCCTTATGCCATGCATCCCGGAGCTAGTAAATTGTATAGAGATCTAAGGGAACAGTTTTGGTGGCCTGGTCTTAAGCAGGAAGTTACCAAATTTGTAGGGAAGTGCTTGACATGTTAGCAAGTTAAGGCTGAACATTAAGTTCCATCTGGGTTACTTCAGCCAATACAGATTCCGAAGTGGAAGTGAGAGAGAATCACCATGGACTTCGTTAGTGGGCTTCCCCTTACGCCTACTAAGAAAGACTCGGTATGGGTGATAGCGGATCGACTGACAAAGTCAACGCATTTTATCCCAGTACGGGTTGACTATTCCCTTCAAAAGTTAGCAAGGTTGTATGTAGCTGAGGTCGTAAGGTTGCACGGAGTACCGGTGTCGATTATCTCGGATAAGGATCCAAGGTTTACGTCTCGGTTCTGGAAGGCACTACATTAAGCTTTAGGCACTAGATTGGATTTCAATACGGCTTTTTATCCACAGTCGGACGGCCAGTCTGAGCGAATGATCCAAGTGTTAGAGGATATGTTAAGAGGCTGTGTGATAGACTTCAAAGGAAGTTGGGAAGAATATTTGCCTCTAGTGGAATTTGCTTACAACAACAGCTATTAGGCCAGTATTCGAATGCCTTCGTATGAAGCGTTGTATGGTCGGAAGTGTCGCACTCCTACATGTTGGACGGAATTGGGAGAACGTCAGATTTTGGGGCCGAAAATTGTCGCAGAATCCGAGGAGAAGGTTAAGATAATTCGGGCACGGTTGAAAGAGGCGTCTGATAGACAAAAATCATACGCAGATCTCAAACGGAAGGAGATCGAATTTGCTGTGGGAGATCAGGTGTTCCTCAAAGTTTCGCCTTGGAAGAAGGTGATGAGATTTGGTCGCAAAGGGAAGTTAAGTCCTAGATTTATAGGACCTTATCGGGTATTGAAGCGGAATGGACCAGTGGCATACCAGTTGGAGTTACCTTCAGAATTGTAGCAGATGCACAATGTATTCCATGTATCCATGCTACATCGATACCGATCGGATCCATCTCACGTAGTTCCAGTTGAAGAGGTGGAGTTGAGACCAGACCTGTCTTATGAGGAAGAGCCGATTCAGATTCTGGAACGAGATGTGAAGGTGCTTCGGAGGAAGTCGGTCCCTCTGGTCAAGGTGTTGTGGCGTAACCATGGATCGGAGGAAGCTTCTTGGGAGCCGAAGGAAGCAATGCAATAGCAATACCCCCACCTATTCTAGTTAGGTAATTTCGAGGTCGAAATTATTTTAAGGGGGTAGAACTGTAATATCCGGGAATTAGGGCTTGTGCATTTTTGCCTAATTGCATGTGCTTGTATGCCAGTGTAAATTATGAAGGTGTTTTATGAATTTTGTGAACTTTAAAGTGTAGAAAATTCCTTAGAAATTATTCGATTTTAAGTTTAAAAGAGGGAGCTAAGCCTAAGAGGCCTTAAGAAAACTAGTAGGTGAAAGATGACTCAAACATGGGCTTGTTTAAGTGGCTTGGAGGCACCACTTAGGGCCTTAGAGTGTGACGCCACAAGCAAGGGGAAAGGGCCTAGGTTCGAGTTACAAGGGAAGCAAATAAAAGTTTTATTTTGCTGCAAGGAGGAGAGGTAGTAGACGGCACAAGGACACTTCAAGATGAAGTGAAGATCAAGCTAAAGACTTGAAGGTTCGGCTAAGGTGGAGTGAAAAGGGGGATTGAATGGAAAGAGGATGTAGCGGCCGGCCAAGGGACTCTCTTGGTGATTATTTTTGGCTTTGAAGTGTGTTAAGAAGTGTGTGCCAAATTTTAGTTGAAAAGCATCCATCTTTTCTCTCTTTTAGTGCTTTGCCGAATTTCTTCTCACATTTTCTTCTTATTCTTTTTCTTCTTTCAACCTTTGATCACTTTGAATCTATTTGTTTCTTAATTAACCCTATAAGCCTCTTTTCTCTTTTCTTTGTTTGACACCATAAAGAAAAACCATAGCCGAATCTCTGTTGAACCTCCCACTATTTTGTTTCTTCTCCTGCTTTTCTTCAAGAAGTCAATACACTCTTCTGCTCGTGGTCAATCTATTTAGAGCACAGTAAAGAGGGAGGTGTCGACATTTTTTCATCAAGCTTCCAATCGATTTCTAATATTGTGGTAAGGGGTTGTCATTCTATTTGTTTCTCGTTATTTTATCATATCAAGGAGACTAACTCCTTTTCTTGTAATGGCCAAATTCATGGAAGGGTTATCGTGGATTTCGTTGGCTAGCGTTAAAGGTATAGGGATCCTTTGGGATTTGAAGTACTCAAGGTAAGTGACATGTAGTTTCAGCCAAGGGCCATTTTCCATAGGTTTATGCATAAGCCGATTCTAAAAATTGGTAGGCAGGGATTTCGACTACTCAAGGAGCAAGTGACAATTTTCGGGATTTAAATCCACAAGGTAAGTGGACATAATAATCGGCCAAGGCTATAGTTAATGTTATAGATCTGTTTCTTATGTTTTTCAAAAGCCGAAAGCTAACCTATTCAGTGATTGAGTGCTAGCTGATTGCAAGAGGAGTCATCACAAGTTTTCTGGATTTGATTAGTAGTTAAATCGGTAGCAAGGTAAGAAGTGGGTTGTGTTAATCCTTCGGGATTTGGCTAGTTAGCCGAATGGCTCTTTGCTAACATGTGTAGGGTTGGTCGAATGTAAGAACTAAGAATCTAGGACGCTAGATCGGGATTTTCGATTTTCAAGAACTCGCTATATATACAGTGTGTACCCACACTAGCTCTTAATAGATTTAAGGCATCAATTTAATAAATGTGTTTATAATAATGTGACATGTGGCTAACCATGCAATGGTACAAAGTACCCAGGTGCGTTTACCCACTCCTACTATGAGTATGATATCATCTGTTATGGCATATATGTGAAACTATAAGAATGTGAATAAGGAATATGACATTGTTAATGCATAATTGCATGACATGGGGCATACAGGAAATTATGAAAGGGGAAGTGATTTGGTGGTTTTATACCACAATATCTGAATGTGGTGACTTATGTCACGAAATCTAAATGTGGTGACTTATGTCACAAAATATTATCTGGTGGCTATGCCGCAATATTTATAAGGGCGTTGAGCATGTTGTCTGCAGCGACTGCCTTCGATGATGTGTAGCGGATGGAGGGTCGACTTAGTAGTCCCCACAGTGTGATGGTTGGTACGGGTGATGTGTAGCGGATGGTTATCTAGGTTTGGGTTCGGGTTTGCATCATTGATTATATATGTTTATTATGTATGATTTGGCATGCCTAAATTGGTTGAGACTTGTGTTGGTTGTACACACTGAGTCTGTTGACTCACTCCGTTGTGGGATTATTTTTCAGGTGACACACAGTGATGGACCGAGTCGGCAGGAGCTCAATGGTGGCCATGCTCAGCTCGGAACTTGTTTAATTAATAATTTTCCATACTTAAGTATTTTGAATTATTTCGGGTTTTTGTTTTGATATAATAAGGCCATAAGTATTGAACTGTTTATGCATGCATTTCAATTAATTTAGTATGATACGATTATTATCAAATTAAAGTTTAAAGTTAATTTTTCTTAAATATAAATATTAAATGTTTTAATACCTAATCAACACCGTTATTAATTTTGAACCCAACCCAAATCAATGGCTCTTCAAAAACACACAAGATTTTGGCAAAGTCCAAATCAGTTTTGAATGGTTTTTCCCTAGAAGCATGCCAGATCCGGTCAGGGCTTGTGGGCCGGGTTTGGGGTGTTTCATATCACATATATTTTTTCGAAAAAACAATTTTATCATTTTTATTAAGAAAAGAGAATTTTAATTTTCATCCCAAAAGGAGAGAAAACATTTTCTAGTTCTCTGTTTCAATATAATTGGTTCGATCCCACAAACGAAGTAGTTTGTAACACCCTATACCCGGCCTAGTCGCCAAGCCCGAATATCAAGATGTCACACCACCGTATCACACACAGTACAAATGAGCTCATTATTAAAGAAACTTCTTTCATTTTAGCATTTACGTGAGTTTTAGGTCAAATATACTCTTAATCATCCTTGATACATACACATTAAATAGTCTCACAAATGTAATTAAACATGCATAGGGACCACATAACAAAATTTCCCAAAACAATCACTTAGCTATTGATATTGAAACAAAGGTATCGGTATTTCCTTTAAATGGTATCGACATCGATGGGAAAATCAGTACCAAAACAACATTCTATTTCTCACCTAAAAATAAAACTTAAGAAATTATCAGTACCTTTCAAAATGTATCAATAATTTTATCCCGAGTATCGATACTTGTGATATAGTGTCGATACCTATCCAACCCCTTACCCGAGTCTGACACCGAACCGGATACGAGGCATTACCGTACTTATCCTTACTTAATCATACATTCACGAGACATAAAATTTATTCCCATTTTAAAACCTTTCCTTCTTTAATCATATCATATATGTAATGGGCCTACGGAGCCCTAATTGTATGTTTGGAGGGATTCAGAATTCATCCGGGAACTTAAAAGCTCTTAAAAAACTTTTTGCCTAAACAGGGGTCACACGCCCGTGTGGTCCAAGGGACACGCCCGTGTGCCCTTGAGACATGCCCGTGTTCGACACCCGTGGTCGACACTGACTTATTTCACATTGCTAAGCACACGCCCGTGCCTATAATTCGTGCCTATAATTTTTTTAACTATAGAAACCTTCAATTTCTACTATTTTACTCATGTATGACCATTTTCATAACTTTCACAATTTAGTCCTTACATGCATTTTTCATGAAAATCACTTAGAAAAAGATGTTTATCCTAAATCAAACTTTCATAATCTTCCATGAATCATCAAAATATATGCATGTCATACATGGTTAAATTTTTAAACATAAACCCTAGCTCAAAATATAGCTAGAAATAGTTGAACCAAGCTACGAGGATTTCAAAAATACGAATAACATTAAAAACGGGGCTAGGATGCACTTACTATTGAGCTTGGAAGTTAAACAAAACCCTAGATATGGCTCCTTGAAATTTCGGCACTTAGAGGAAGAAGATGGACAAGGTTTTGACTTGTTTTTCCATTTTCAATTCATTAATTTACCAAATGACCAAATCACCCTTAATGCCCTTTCTTGAGATTTTTCCTTCCATGTCCATTTTTGTCCATCACAACAAATAATGGCCTAATTACTAAATAAGGACCTCTAGTAATTTTTATGATACTATTTCATACTTAAATCTTCTAGAATATCGTATTTCCTAATATTTTCCATTGAGTCCAAATGGACAATTTATTCACTAATTAATAAAATTCCTTCATAAAATTTTCACACAATTATGCAAATACCTCATAAGCCTTGTAAAATCATTTAAACACATATTTCTACTTCAGATTTGTGGTCTCGCACCACTATTCCGACTAGACCCTGAGTCGGGCTGTTACAATACTAGAAGACGGTTCTAACTGCCTGTACATTGAAATATCTCAGAGGAATGAACATTTATACCTCTACTCTAGACCATAAAAACTCAGCATATTTAAGCATACCAACCATTCCAATACAAGTTTGTTTAACATGAATCCTTTACCCTATAAAATAAACATCAAAACAACCATAATAATAGTCTCAAACATCGAAAATAAGTCTGAGCAATAATCACATATCATGATTCAAATCTTTAACTCTTAAAAACAAATACTCTATGGAAATGTCCAAATATCATCGCAAATACCAGTAAAAAGGTCTACCATATTGCCTTTATACCCCAAAACATAAAGAATTAATAAACACATACGAAATAGTGAAAATGGACTTGCTTGGATCACCCCATAAAAACGACACCACTCACACCAGAATGCTACTAAATTGCAATGGTTTAAAAGGAGTGGGTGAGCTTAACAAGCTCAATGAATGCCTATAACACCCCTTACCCGTAATCCCTGCCGGAATCGGGCACGACACGTTATCGAACAATTTACCTGATCGCCACTTCGGCTCAACGTGACTACTCTTCTCGAATCGCTTTAACTACTTCACACTCAACCTATGAGAACTCAATCGTACCTACAAGAACTCTCAGGATCATATCGGAAATCTTACGGTCCATAAAATTTCTTTTCATCTAAATAGGGAGTACACGCCCGTGCTAGATGACACACACGCCCGTGTGTAGTCACACACGCCCATGTGCTTACACCGTGCCCAAAAACCCCAACATTCTGCCAAAACACACACGACTAGGGCACGCCCATGTGAAATTGGGGCACGCCCGTGTACCCTTACAACATGCCCGTGTCTTCCGCCTGTGGGGAGTTAATGAATAATTTAGCACGACCTGAACACACCCCTATCTCCTAACCGTGGGGAGCTACTGACTTGATCCACACGGCCTAGGCGCACACCCATGTCCCTACCGTGTGTCTTACATGGTTCATGCACACGACCGTGGGATTTGCCCGTGGCCTATTCTAATTAGTAATAATAAGGTGCAGGATTAGCGCGGCCTAGACACACGCCCGTGTGCCTACCCGTGTGGCACATGAAGGCTATTTGCCAAGTTTCTAGCATCCCTATATCTTACTCTACATGGGTTATTCAACAAACTAACAAACCTTTCTTAATCCACATGCACTCACATTGATAACTTTGAAATTTCATAAATGATAAAATATGCCATCATTCTTGGCAATTTGCAAAATTAATGTCCTAGCAAGAGCCAATACACCTTTGGTCAAAATAACAAAATAATCTAACTAGTCTAGTCTTATACATGGCATATACAAAATCAGTAATCTAATTATAATAAAGTAAGCAGATAGTGTGGGCGGTCTTCGAGTTATCGGCGTATCCCGGTTCGGTTCTTAAGCCCTATAAGATAGGGGAAAGAGAGAGGAGTAAGCTTAAAGCTTAGTAAGTTCACATGTAAATAATATAACACTCTAAAATGAATAAAACATTTTTATAGCATTATTTTCTAAGCAAGAAATCAATCTACATTCAGGATTAGGCTTACTCATTTCCTCCATTTACACATCTTAATCACATCACAAGCATAATGCATACATTCAATAACAGTTTCCCTGCACTGAGCATCACAAGGTCACTTAATGTAACACATCACCATATCAAAATACATTACTCGTAATCACATTACCCGATGGTTTCGCACTTAGCCCACCATTAGTCTTCATTAGGGTGGTATCGCACATAGCCCACCAAGAAGGTTAATTACGGTGGTATCGCACACAGCCCACCAGAAAAGTTAACAGACGATGGTATCGTACATAGCCCATCGTAATGAAACAACAAGGTGGTATCGCACTTAGCCCACCATCAAAATTTGATATAACACACCTTCCTATCTATTCCATCATTCATACAAGAATTATTCATTAACTACCACTTTCTATCTACTTGAATTATACATGTTCTCAATTATGCTATGCACTGATTAATAACAATAATGTGCATGTAAAATGCATCGTTTACAAGTAAACTTACCTCGATGCAAAACGTGTTGGCTAGCGGTTTACGCGATCACCTTGCCTTTCCCACGGTCAAGGTTGATTCCGTGCTCTTCTTGATCTATAACAATGATATTCGTTCATTTAGGACATTCTATGATTAATATACATCAAATTCTACACTTGGGCAAAAATGACCATTTTGCCCTTGTATATTGGAAAAATTACGATTTTGCCCCTAGGCTTGTAAATCATTTTTCATCACATTTTCCCATTGAACAAGCCTAGCTGAACATTTATCCCTCTTTCAACAACCCACAAATTTAACTATTTCATGCATTTATTACCAATTTACAACATTTACAACTTAGTCCCATTTAGGTGTTTTCATGACAACACCTTTCACAAAAGTTGTCTCTAACCTCCCCATCATTCATTTTCTTCCATAAAAATTCAGCTAACAACATAAACTCTCTCATGGAAAGTCTCTAAACTTTTAACCATTTCACAAATTAGTCCCCTCATTAGTTAGCTTAGGCTTTGGGGACTCCAAAAGTACAAAAATCATCAACTAAAACCACCTAAATCACTTACTTGAATGAGGATTGAGTGGCTGAAAGTTTGAACCTCCAAGAACTCTATCCTCTCTTGAATTTTCAGTGGAAAGAGATAAATGAATAGTGAAATATGATAACATCTTTTTCTTCTCTTATTTGATTCATTTTATCACTTAATTTCCACCAACTTTGACTAGCATTTAATGCTCTTGTCCCCCTTAACTTGTATGGCCAGCCAACACATATAATAAGGCCTAATTTCACTTTAAAATCCTCCAATTTACAATCTATAGCTATTAGGTACCCTACCTTATAAAATAGAACTTTCGCACTTTATGCGATTTAGTCCTTTTTCATAATTAAGTACTCTATTGCTAAAATTAAAGCAGCAAAATTTCCATATAGCGATATATTAATGCCATAACACATAAAATAATACTAAAATAATTTCCTCAACCTCGAATTAGTGGTCTCGAGACCACTGTTCTGACTAGCCTTAAAATCGAGCTATTACAACTCTCCCCCTTTTTGGGATTTTCGCCCTCGAAAATCTCAACGGGAAGGAGGTTTGGATATTGCTCTCTCATGGCTTCTTCCGGTTCCCACATAGCTTCTTCTACACTGTGCTTTTGCCACAACACTTTCACTAAGGCTATGTCCTTATTCCTCAACTGTTACACTTCTCGAGCCAAGACTTTAATCGGCTCTTCCTCATATGTCATATCTGGTCGTATCTCAATTTTCGTGGGAGAAACCACATGCGAGGTATCGAAATAATAACGCCTTAGCATTGATACATGGAACACATTGTGAATTTTCTCTAACTCTACTAGTAAAGCCAACCGATACGCCACTGGCCCAATCCTTTTGGTAATTTCGTACGGCCCTATAAATCCCGGACTCAATTTACCCTTTCGACCAAATCTCAATATTTTCTTCCACGGCGACACTTTCAAAAATACTTTGTCACCCACTTGAAACTCAATTTCTTTTCTTTTCAAGTCCGTGTATGACGTTTTTTGTTCTGAAGTAGCTTTCAGATTATCTTGAATCACTTTCACTTTTTCCTCAGTTTCTTTAACTAAATCAATCCCATGGATTTGCTTCTCACCCAACTCGGTCCAATACAAAGGAATCCGACACTTACGACTATATAAGGCCTCATATGGTGCCATCCGTATGCTCTATTGATAACTATTGTTGTAAGCGAATTCGACCAAAGGTAGGTATATTTCCCAACTACCTTCGAATTCTAACACACAGCATCGGAGCATATCTTCAAGTAGGGGTGAGCAAAACTCGATACGACTCGAAAAAATCGAAAAAAATTTGAATTTCGAGTTAAACGAATCGAATTATTCGAGTTAATCGAGTTGTTCGAGTCAACTCAATTTTTTTTGAATTTCGAGTTCGAATCGAGTTAAGTTTTCAAATTCGAATAACTCGAATAATTCGAATATTAAGATATAATATTTTATATTTTTACCCCAAACTCCCAAACCTTTTTACTTTTCCCTCAAAATTTTTATTACTTCCCACTTTTCCCCCAAAACTTTTATTCCCCTCCCATCCCAACCCTCCAATCTACCCAAAATCTATTTCCCACCAAAATTTTACTCTCCCATTTACTTTTTCTCAAAATTTTACTCCAAAAAACCCTCAAAACTTTTTATTTCCCCCCCAAATTTTTACTCCCTCCTACTTTTCCCCTAAAACTTTTACTCCCTTCCCATCCTACCTCCCATCTACCCCAAACCCATCCCCCCCCAAATTTTTTTTTTTATATTTTCCTTCCAAAATTTTACTCCCCTATTTATTTTCACTCAAACTTTTATTCCCCAAAACTTTTTATTTTCCCCCTAAACTTTTACTTCTCACCTTTTACTCTCAAATAAAAAATCAAAATTATCCACAAAAAATCACTAAACATAAATAGCAATAATTTTATTTATATCTACTATTTATATTATTAAATTAAATTTCACATTTTATATTATTTATATTATTGAATTGTTTAGTCATATTGAATATTTATATTAAATTGAATTATTAATTATACCATAAAATATTCAGATTAAAATTTTATATTGGTATCAATTTCATATTTTCTTTAAAATAACTTTTATTAAAAATCACATTTTTACATTTAATATATATTTTAATTCCAAAATACATAGTGACAAGAATCAAGATAATTGAAATAACTAAGTAAGCAAAAAAGCTAATCCGTATATAAAATATTAATAAATAAATTTTGAGGTGATGAAAGTTAATAAAAATTTGATTAAGGTGGACAAATTTTATTACGATGGGTGATAGTGGTTACAAGGACCCAAAATTATTTTTTAAAATTTAACTCGAACAAATATATTCGATTCGATTCGATTCGAATTCCATCTCACTCAACTCGATTCGAGAAAATTTCAAATCAAATTAGGATGATAAAATATGATTCGTCAACTCGATTAACTCGAAATTTTTTCATTCGATTCGATTCGATTCGATCGAACGCTCACCCCTATCTTCAAGAACTTGGATTACTCTTTCAGACTGACCATCAGTTTGAGGATGAAAAGCATTACTAAAATTCAACCTTGTATCCAAGGCCTCTTGTAACTTCTTCCAAAACCTCGAAGTAAATCTCGGGTCTCTATCCAAGATAATGGATATAGGCACTCCATGTAATCTTACTACCTTTACAATATACAACTCTACTAACTTCTCTAGTGAATAATCAATACGTACCGGTATAAAGTGAGCCGACTTCGTTAATCTATCAACGGTAACCCATACAATATCTTTCTTTTTTAGAGTCAAAGGCAACCTCGTCACGAAGTCCATGGTGATTCGATCCCACTTCCACTCGAAAACCATCACTGGTAGCAGTAATCCCGAAGGCACCTGATGCTCGGCTTTCACTTGTTGACAAATCAGACATCTTGTTACATACTCCGAGATGTCTCTTTTCATTCCTGGCCACCAATAGAATTTCTTCAGACCATTGTGCACTTTCGTACTGCCCAGGTGTACTGACAAATGACTACTATGTGCTTCTTGTAAAATTTCTCGGATGAACTCATCATCTTTAGGTACACAAATTCTATCATGGAACATTAAACAACCATTCAAACTTACCCGAAATTCAGAATCAGCTCCCGATTCACACTTAGCTCTTTTAGCTAACATCTCATTATCATTCCTTTGAGCTTCACATATTTGTTGGACAAATAGTGGCCTAGCTCTCAACTCAGCCAGTATAGCACCATCATCGAACAATGACAAATCGTGCTCATAGTTCTCAAAGCATACAAAGATTTTCTACTTAAAGCATCTGCAACTATATTTGCTTTCCCCGGGTGGTAATCGATCACTAGCTCGTAGTCTTTCAATAATTCAAGCCATCGTCGTTGCCATAAATTTAACTCCTATTGATTCATCAAGTACCTCAAACTCTTATGATCTGTAAAAATTCAACACTTCTCACCATATAAATAATGTCGCCAAAACTTTAATGCGAAAACGATTGCGGCCAACTCTAGGTCATGAGTCAGATAATTCTTCTCATGTGGTTTTAGCTGTCTCGAGGCATAAGTGACCACCTCACCCTCTTGCATCAACACACAACCGAGACCATTTAAGGACGCGTTACTGTAGACCACAAAATCCTTTCCTGACTCAAGCTGTACCAAAATCGGTGCTTCTATCAACAAAATTTTCAATCTCTCATAACTCTATTGGCATTTTTCAGTCCATTTAAACTTAACATCCTTGCGCAATAATTTAGTCATCGGAGTAGCAATCATAGAAAATCCCTCCACGAACCGCCTATAGTACTCCGCCAAGCCCAGAAAGCTTCTGACTTCCGACACGTTCCTCGTCGGTTTCCACTCCACAATAGCCGAGATCTTTCCCGGATCAACTCTAATGCCTTCCCCTGACACAACATGTCCTAGAAATCTGACCTCTCGGAGCCAAAACTCGCTCTTGCTAAATTTAGCATATACTTTCTTGTCTATCAAGGCCTGCAAGACAATTCTCAAATGCTTTGCATGATCACACTCATCTCGGGAGTAGACCAATATGTCATCGATAAAAACAACTATGAACTTGTCGAAATACGGTCAGAAGATACGGTTTATTAAGTCCATAAAAATCACAGGAGCATTTGTTAAACCGAACGGGATGACCAAAAACTCATAATGGCCATACCTCGTCCTAAATGCTATTTTCGACACGTCTTGCTCCTTAATTCTCAGCTGATAATATCCAGATCTCAAATCAATCTTGGAGAACACCATAGCTCCTTCAGTTGATCAAATAGATCATCTATCCTCAGTAAAAGATACCTATTTTTCACCGTTACCTTGTTGAGCTATCTGTAGTCTATACACAATCTCATCGATCCATCTTTCTTTTTCACAAATAATACCGGAGCACCCCACGGCGAAAAGCTTGGTCTTGCAAAACCCTTATCCGTCAACTCTTGCAACTAGACCTTTAGTTCTTTCAACTCCAACGGTGCCATCCTATATAGAGTGATGGAAATAGGTGTTGTTCCTGGAACTAACTCAATTCCGCACTCAACCTCTCGATTGGAGGTAGTCCAGGTAACTCTTCTGGGAATACATCAGGATACTCACATACAACCGGCACTGTTTCAACATTTGCCTCAGACTCTTGACTGTTCAGTACAAAGGCAAGATACGACTTACATCCTTTTCTCAAATATTTCTCAGCTACCATGGAAGAAATCATCACCGGTAGGTACTCTGACTCACATGATTCAACCCGAATAACATCTCCATTTTCACACTTCAATTCAATAAATTTACTACCACAATTCACTAAAACGCTATGGGCAATCAACCAATCCATACCAAGAATCAAGTCAAACTCATCAAATGGCAGCAACATAAAGTTTACCGGAAAATAATGACCCCTAGCTGTCAAAGGACAGTTCCTACACACCTTATCAACTAACACCTGTTTTCCTAGGGGGTTTGATACTTTTATCACAAATTCAGTAGACTCAATAGTCATATTCAAACTAATTGCCAATCCCATACAAATATAAGAATGGGTCGACCCCGGGTCAATCAAAGCAATAACAGAGGTGTCATAGAGAAAAAATGTACCCGTTATTATGTCTGGTGATGATGCCTCTTCTCGAGCGTGAACAACATAGGTTCTTGTTGGCGCCTGACCCTCTGACCTCACAGCAGTGTCTCATGATACACCTCTACCACTAGTCCCACCTTCCGGGTTCTTTTGTGGCCTACCTCTAAAAGATGCACTGCTTGATCTTACCTCCTGCTTCTTTTCCTTATCATCTCTTTCAAGAAAGTTTTGAATGAAATGGTCGGGGGATCCACACTTGTAGCAATTTCAATTGTTTCCCCAACACTCCCCAATGTGATGCCTGCCATAACTTGGGCACTCTGGTTTGGACTTTGGATTGCCCACACTTGCCATTGAGGTGGCCTGAACTCTTGAACCCGAATACGTATTACCTCGATCTCTCTGCGAATACCCAACTAATGTAGTCATTCGAGGGTTCCCTTCTCTAGACCTCTTCGATTGAGATTGGTATGACTTGCTCATCGGCCTCTTCCTCGTATCACGAGCCTTACATAGGGCTTTCCTCTTTTCTTTACTCAATTATTCGGCCTTACTAGCCCAATCCACCAGCATCACAAATTCTTTTAGCTCTAAGATCCCAACTAAAAGTTTGATGTCTTCATTCAACCCGTCTTCAAACCTCTTGCATAGGGTAGCTTCCGTGGATACACATTCCTATGCATACTTACTGAGCCGAACAAATTCGCGTTCATATTTTGCCACAGTCATTTTTCTTTGCTTTAATTCAAGGAATTCCTTCCACTTTTGGTCTATAAACCTTTGACTTATATACTTCTTTTGGAACTCTTCCAAGAAAAAGTCCCACGTTACCCTCTCTTTAGGAACTACTGATGTCAATGTTTTCGACCAATAGTATGACAAGTCCCTCAGCAAAGATACAACGCATTTCAAACTCTCCTCGGGTGTACAGGAGAGTTCATTAAAAACCCTCATTGAGTTCTTAAGCCAGAACTCCACCCGCTCAGGGTCATCATCTTTGTTAGCTCAAAAATCTCAGCCCCTTGCTTCTGAATTTTATCTACCAGGGGCTTATTTGTCCTCACTATTTATACACCTTGGGGAGCCACAGGAACTGGCTGAGGTATAGGAGGCGGTGGAGGAGGTTGAGCATTGGGATTAACTCGTACATACTCGGTGTACCAATTGCTCATCATTTAGAGAAATACTTCTCAAGCCTCTTCTCCTTGACCCCTAGTCTTCAGTTCACTTTGCACAGCACGATCCCTTGCGCAGAGTCAAGACATTACTAGTCTGCGTTATCGTGAAATGATTGATTGGAATCCATATACTACATAAAAAAATTTTTAAAATCATCAGAAGCCACCACACTATTATTATACGCTTATTTCATGTATAGCTAGACTCCCACACACGCTACGGTAGTCTTAGAACCTACTAAACCTGGCTCTGATACCACTAAATGTAACACCTCTTACCCGTAATCTCTGCTAGAATCGGGCATGAGACATTACCGAACAATTTACCTGATTGCCACTTAGGTTCAACGTGACTACTCTTCTCGAATCGCTTCAACTACTTCACACTCAACCTATGAGATCTCAATCGTACCTACGAGAACTCTCGGGATCATATCGAAAATCTTTCAGTCCATAAAATTTCTTTTCATCTAAACAGGGAGTACACGCCCGTGCTAGATGACACACACGCCCATGTGTAGTCACACACGCCCATGAGCTCACAATGTGCCCAAAACCCCCAACATTCTGCCAAAACTCACACGGCTAGGGCACACACATGTGAAATGGGGGCACGCCCTTGTACCCTTACAACATGCACGTGTCTTCCGCCCGTAGAGAGTTACTAACTAATTTAGCACGGCCTGGGCACACGCCCATGTCCCTACCGTGTGTCTTACACAGTTCATGCACACGGCCGTGGGATTTGCCCGTGGCCTATTCTAATTAGTAATAATAAGGTGCAGGGTTAGCACGGCCTAGACACATGCCCGTGTGTCTACTCGTGTGGCACATGAAGGCTATTTGCCAAGCTTCTAGCATCCCTATATCTTACTCTACATGGGTTATTCAACAAACTAACAAACCTCTCTTAATCTACATGCACTCACATTGATAACTTTGAAATTTCATAAATGATAAAATATGCCATCATTCTTTGCAATTTACAAAATTAATGTCTTAGCAAGAGCCAATACACCTTTGGTCAAAATAACAAAATAATCTAACCAGTCTAGTCCTATACATGCCATATACAAATCACTAATCTAATTATACCAAGTAAGCGAGATAGTGTGGGCGATCTTCTAGTTATCTACAGATCCTGTTCAGCTCTTAATCCCTATGAGATAGGGGAAAGAGAGAGGAGTAAGCTTAAAGCTTAGTAAGTTCACATATAAATAATATAACACTTTAAAATGAATAAAACATTTTTATAGCATTATTTGCTAAGCAAGAAATCAATCTACGTTAGGATTAGGCTTACTTATTTCCTCCATTTACACATCTTAATCACATCACAAGTATAATGCATACATTCAATAACGGTTTCCCTGCACTGAGCATCACAAGGTCACTTAATGCAACACATCACCATATCAAAATACATTACCCGTAATCATATTACCCGGTGGTTTCGCACTTAGCCCACCATCAGTCTTCATTAGGGTGGTATCACACATAGCCCACCAAGAATGTTAATTACGGTGGTATCACACACAGCCCAACAGAAAAGTTAACAGACGATGGTATCACACACAAGCCATCATAATTAAACAACAAGGTGGTATCGCACTTAGCCCACCATCAAAATTTGATATAACACACCTTCCTATCTATTCCATCATTCATACAAGAATTATTCATTAACTACCACTTTCTATCTACTTGAATTATACATGTTCTCAATTATGCTATGCACTGATTAACAACAATAATGTGCATGTAAAATGCATCGTTTACACGTAAACTTACCTCGATGCAAAACGTGTTAGCTATCGATTTACTCGATCACCTTGCCTTTCCTACGGTCAAGGTTGATTCCGCTCTCTTCTTGAACTATAACAATGAAATTATTTCATTTAGGACATTTTCTGATTAATATACATCAAATTCTACACTTGGGCAAAAATGACCTTTTTCCTTATATATTGGAAAATTTACGATTTTGCCCCTAAGCTCGTAAATCATTTTTCATCACATTTTCCCATTAAACAAGCCTAGCTGAACATTTATTCCTCTTTCAACAATCCACAAATTTAACTATTTCATGCATTTATTACCAATTTATAACATTAACATCTTAGTCCCATTTAGGTGTTTTCATGACAACACCTTTCACAAAAGTTGTCTCTAACCTCCCCATCATTCATTTTCTTCCATAAAAACTCAGCTAACAACATAAACTCTCTCATGGAAAGTCTCTAAACTTTTAACCATTTCACAAATTAGTCCCCTCATTAGTTAGCTTAGGCTTTGGGGACTCCAAAAGTACAAAAATCTTCAACTAAAACCACCTAAATCACTTACTTGAATGAGGATTGAGTAGCTGAAAGTTTGAACCTCCAAGAACTCTATCCTCTCTTGAATTTTCGGTGGAAAGAGATGAGTGAATAGTGAAAGATGATAACATCTTTTGCTTCTCTTATTTTATTCATTTTATCACTTAATTTTCTCCAACTTTGACTAGCATTTAATGCTCTTGTCCCCCTTAACTTGTATGGCCGGCCAACACATATAATAAGGCCTAATTTCACTTGAAAATCCTCCAATTTACAATCTATAGCTATTAGGTACCCCCATTTTATAAAATATAACTTTCACACTTTATGCGATTTAGTCCTTTTTCACAATTAAGTACTCTATTGCTAAAATTAAAGCACCTAGCCATATATTAATGCCATAACACATAAAATAATACTAAAATAATTTCCTTAACCTCGGATTAGTGGTCTTGAGACCACTGTTCTGACTAGCCCCAAAATCGGGCTGTTACAATGCCTAGAACAACAACTATGCAAACATATCATCAAACATTATCGAAACAACCATATAACATAATCTCAACAGTTCCAACTTTAGTGTCCTATTTTACTTATTCATGCATATCTAATGGTCCATTTACATAGCCATCACATTCACTTTCATGCATACATCACAATACTTACAATCATATTTAAAGATAATTTGGCACTTGAGCTATGAAACTTAAAAGTGGGAACTATCACCACATACCAGATACACGGATCTCCAACACACCAAATGACTCATAGAGTTGAACAAACCCCAGAAAGTGAAGCATATAACTAACACTCTCCATCCCACCAAACATGTCATGTTGAATGGAGCTTAGCTCACATTCCCTTATCTCTCCAACATGTCCTAATGCATCAACGCCCAAATCATATAACACATATAGGTGAGTACTTACAATCCTATGGCATGCCAACGATATCCAACGGTATCAAAGTTCATAAGGCCAAAATATCCATTATTAAACATAAATATTACTTACCGATTATTTGTTCACTATCACTGCATATTTGCATCATTAGCACAATATTATCACTATCACTTAGCATGTACGACATGCCTAAATTTACACTTTCACAACAGTAATCATGAACACATAACACATGTAATAGCATCTCATTTCAATCCACATTTTAATAATAACACAAACACATATTTCACAAGTTAAACATGAGAACGAGAAAGCTTACACTCAAAATTTAGAGTAGAGGTTTAGGCTACAACTAAATTCCCAAATAACATATTGAAATGTGTCTACAGGTAGTGATTCCAAACACTCGCCAATTATGCTTTAGCTGAAAGCTCAAACTAGGCTTTCCTTAACTCGTAGAAGGTCCTCATGAATTTGAAGCTTCAACACAATAAACCAAACAACAACACAATCATCAATCAGCTAAGGACTCAACTAAAGCAGTAAAAAACATAAGCCTAAGCTATGTTCTCATGTAACTGAAACCTTCGACATAGCAAACTTGAATTCCAAATATCTCGGTCTATACTCAATATTTTTGCCTAAAATGACTTTTATTCATCTATTAATCGCCTACAACTAATTCTCAACCTTTAAACTACACAAAACTACTCAATTCATCGTATCAAAATTTTTAACATGTTTAAGGAAATTTTCACAAAAATTCATTAAATCCTTAAAAAAACTTTAAACTCGATTAAGAAACCTTGTAATCATGTCAAAAATAATTAAATAACACTTTGAAATCACATTTTTACTCAAAAATCTAAAATCCACCATTAATGACCCAATTTTTGGCTTTTAATCAAAACATGCGATTTAATGATACAGTTTTAAAGACTAGATAATATCTAAAACTAATAGAAAGACGAATGATTACCTTTGATGGAACAAAAATGAACTTTTGATGCAAAAATGAGAAAATCCATAAGTGAGGTAGATGATGAAATCAATGAGATTTTAGAGTGTTTTCTTGAAACATTATGTATATTAATGACTTGGGTGATGATAGGAATCAAAAGGATGAAGATTTAACAAAGAAAATCAAAGATGAGAGGTTGGTAGTTCAAGAGACGGCACAAACTAGCAAAGGAGAAGAGATAACGTGAAATTATTCAGTTAAGGTTTATTGCTATAAATATCACAAACCGGTTGGATTTTCAAAATTTTAATTTTTTCGCTGTGCAAGAAAACCCTTTTCAAACCCGGACCTTTTCAACAATTGCTAGCAGAGAGCCAGGTTATGTTATGTTTATGGTGTAAATTGAGACTGAATCTCTCTCTTCATCTTGTTTAATTAATATTTTATAAGATGTGACATTTTTTTTATTCACATGTTTAGGGGAATGTATGTGAATGAATGCAACATTATATATATTTGTTATATAATTATTATTTTTGTTTAGGTTGTAGTTCTTATGGAATGGACCGTGGACTATCATCTCCACGTAGTATTATTTTTTATTTATAGAATTCTTATAAGCCAAAAATGGACATAGGATATAAATGTAAATTTTCCAAATAAGAGTCCATGACAAGGAGAAGATGGAGTGATGGTGGTCGAAGGCACAAGGAATGCCTTGTGGCAAAAAACTATGTAATTTTTTTTAGTGTTTCATTTATTTTCTAGAAATGGAACTATGGAAACCTTGACTGGCAATTTTATTTTATTGCCCATCTCTTTACATATTTTTTAATAATTATTTATGATATAATTGTGATATATATGTTTGAGATGATCCACAGTTGATCTATTAAAGGCAAGAAGTGTGGTAATGAGAAAATAAATGTGTTGTATTATTCCATTCACTTCTTTAGGTTATTTGATTGCTGTGGGAAGTGTGGTAATTAAAAGTGCATGTCTAGGATTGGATCTGGAAAGGAAATGCTTGATTTTAAAGTGGTCAAATACGACTCACCTCCCTTTCCTAGGAACTTACCTGCTGCACGATTCACATTCACTTCTTCGATTGTTCCCTTAAAAGAAAAATCATGGAGAATCAAAATTGTTTGATTGCTCTTGTGAATAATTGAATGTGAATATTATAAAATTGCCATAGCATGTCATGCATATATGAGATAAGCATGTCATGTAGTTTAGGAAAGAATGCCACATGTACTTGTCATGCATATATTGATTATACATTATTTGAACTAGAAATTATAAAAATCTTGAATGTTTTATAAAATATTGAGTGGGAGTGTAACACTCCTTACCCGTATTCACCGTCGGAACAGGGTACGAGTCATTACTAGACATAAACTCAAGAAAACATATAAAACCGAGATATAAATCTCCATCAAAATTTAAAACTTTTCCTAAACATACATATCGTCCCTATCACTAGCCTACAAGGCCCAAAACATGCATCGGAACTGGTTCGGGACTAAATCGAGAACTTTGGAAACTTTGGGAAAACTTAGAAAATTTTCCATGGAAACAGGCCCACACGCCCGTGTGGACCAAGGCACATGCCCGTGTAGTAAGGGAAACGCCCGTGTTCCTAACCCGTGTAACTCTTTGTTTATGACATCATCATCATATTAAGGTCACACGACCAAGGCACACGCCCGTGTGCTTAGGCCTTATGGTCGATTAAATTTTTGTGATTTTCCATAAAATAGGTGCAAACTTCACACACCAGGGCACACACCCGTGTTCGAGGCTATCCTATCCACAAGGCTGAGACACACGCTCGTGTCTCTGCCCGTGTGCTCATTACTGAGCATTTTGTTTTGCAAAAATTAAGGTGCAGGGACACACGGCCAGAATATACGCCCATGGGACAAGCCATGTGGACAAAAATAAGGCTATTTACCAAGCATTTTGTCACCTTTCCATGTACCTACACAACAAAACATAACACCAATCCAAGCATATGCATTCAACAAAATAATCCACAACCAAGGCAACAACACTCATTCATATACTACCATCTATCACATATAACCATCACAAACTTATCAACTCAAGCATGCAAATTCCCACATCCATGAAAAGCATCATCATATGTATATATACTTAAACAATATTAGCCAATTTCAATGGCCATTTACAAAATGAACTATCAACCATCATAAGCCAACACATTTGGCCAAATCAATTATGACACATGAAAAAATAACCAAGTCCCTATACATGCCATAACTCAAAATATTAAAATCGTTGGTACCCAAAATGATAAGTTGATAGTGTGAGTGAATCTATACAATCTTGATCCTCGAGCTAGCTTAGTGATACTATAAGACAAGGGAAAAGAAAGGGGAGTAAGCTTTATAGCTTAGTAAGTTTCTATGCAAAATTATAGCTTAGTAAGTTCCTATGCAAATAATAGGCATTATAACACACATTTAACACATAATTAACATGAGGTAAATTAACATAAATGTCATTATAAATCTCATAGTCAAACTTACTTAATCACCACCTTACTGAGGGTTCATCACATATCGAGCTCATTAAGCATGAGTCTAATGTACATACCTATACCCAATTGTAACATAGCAAAGTTTTTCACAACTTTAACGTTCCCGTTGAACTACCCGTTGAACCACTTGGAATAATAATGGATACTCGAGACATCTCGCATTCATAGTACAATACCAATGCTATATCCTAGATATAGTCTTACATGGGATCTCATATCGCTGCCAATATCCCAACTATGGCCTTACACGAAGACTCATATCGATGCCATATCCAATATATGGTCATAACATTTGTATCCTAACTATTCCTAAAGTTCAATCGGGATTTTCTAGCTTGTTGAAATTTGTCGATTATGTTCAAGGAGTCGATCATAATTCATACAATATTAAAGCATTTAGAACAAAAATAAAACAATGCATTATTTACATACAAACTTACCTCAGTACAAAAATAGTAGGAATGGGACCTAATCGTCAAATACTTCGTTTTTCCCCTGATCTAGGTCTGAACCTTGTTTCTCTTGATCTATAATAGAAAATTTAATCATTTATTATTCACATTATTCAATTCAGTCCAAAAACCATGTTATGGAAAAATTATATTTTTACCCTTAAACTTTGACATATTTACATTTTTTCCTCTAGGCTCGAAAAATGAAATCTATTCAATTTCTTCGATTCCCAACCCTAGCGATCCTCTTTTATACTTATAGTAGTCCACATTTTTCATTTAATCAAACTTTTACACACATTTTATAATCTTTTTACAAATAGGCCCTTTTAACATGTTCATTAAAAACCACCTAGAAAAAGTTGTTTATCACACATCAAACATGCATAATCTAACATTAGACATCAAAATACACAAATATCCAACATGGGTCAAACCCTGGACCTTGATATGTTCTTAAATTAATGGTAGAAATAGGTAGATCGAGTGATAACGACTTTAAAAAAGTAAAGAGCATTAAAAACGGGGCAAGAACGGACTTACAATCGAGCTTGGAAGCTTGACAAACCCTAGCTATGTCTCCTTCTTGTAATTTTCGGCCAAGGGGTTGAAGATGAACAAAAATTGGCTTTTAATTTGATTATTAATTCATTTAATTAGCCAAATGACCAAAATGCCCCTAACTTTAAACATTAAAAGTCTCTTACTCCATGTCTATCTTGTCCACTAACTTAACAAATGGTCTAATTACCATCTAAGGACCTTCAATTTAAAATTTCATAGCAAATAGACACCTCTAGCATGTAGAACTCAACTTTTACACTTTTTACAGTTTAGTCCTTTTGACTAAATTAAGTGCCCAAACGTTAAAATTTTCAATCACAATTTTCACAAAATCATTCCGTAAAACTGAAGACCATAAAAATATAATAAAAATGAACTTTACTATATCAAATTTGTGGTCCCAAAACCACTGTCCCGACTAGGCCCAAAATCGGGCTGTTACAACTCTCCCCCCTTAGGGATTTTCGTCCCCGAAAATCTTACCATAGAATAGGTTTGGCTATTGTTTTCACAAAGCTTCCTCAGGTTCCCACATAGCCACTTTTATGTTTTTATTTCTCAATTGTTTAACCTCTCGAGCCAAAATCTTAATCGGTTCTTCACTATAAGTCATATCAGGTCGAATCTCAACCTCTGTCGAAGAAATCACATGTGAAGGGTCTGATCGATAACGTCGCAACATAGACACATGAAACACATTATGGATCATTTCCAACTCTGTCGGTAAAGCTAACCGATATGCCACTGGCCCTATTCTTTCAATAACTTCATACAGCCCAGTGAAACGTGGACTCAACTTGCCTTTACAGCCAAATCTTAGAATCTTCTTCCATGGAGATACTTTCAGAAAGACTTTGTCACCGACCTGAAATTGATCTCTTTTCTTTTCAGGTCTACATACGACTTTTGTCGATCTGAAGCGGCTTTCAAGCAATATCGGATTACCTTTACTTTTTCTTCAGTTTCCCCAATTAAGTCAACCCCGTGAATCTGTTTCTCACTGAGCTCGGTCCAATACAAAGCTGTTTGGCACTTGCGGCCATACAATGCCTCATAAGGTGCCACCTTTATACTCGACTGAAAACTGTTGTTATATGCAAATTCGATCAATGGTAGATATTTCTCCCAACTACCTTCGAATTCCAGAACACAACATCGGAGAATATCTTCAAGAATCTAAATCGTTCTTACAGACTGACCATTAGTTTGCAGATAAAACGCGGTACTAAAATTTAACTGCATACCCAAAGCCTTTTGTAACTTTTTCCAAAATCTCAAAGTAAACCTCAGATATCTATCTGAAATAATAGAAACATACACCCCGTGCAATCTTACAATCTCAGAAATGTACAATTTAGCTAACTTATCCATTGAGTAGTCAATACGTACCAGTATAAAATGAGTTGATTTCGTCAATCTGTCAACCATAACCCATACGACATCGTTCTTTTTTGGAGTCAAAGGCAATCCCGTTACAAAATCTATCGTAATCCTATCCTATTTCCATTCGGGTACCATCACTGGTTGAAGTAAACCCAAAGGCACTTGGTATTAGGCTTTTACTTGTTGACAAATCAAACATCTTGAAACAAACTCTAAAATATCTCATTTCATACCTAACCACTAGTACAATGTCTTTAAATAGTTATACATTTTTGTACTACCCGGATGCACAGACAAGCAACCATTATGTGCCTCATGGAGAATTTTCAGAATAAGTTCATTATCTTTCGGTACACATATTCTACCTCAGAACATCAAACAATCATCGGATCCAATATGGAAATCTGAACCATTACCCAATTCACAATGAACTCTCTTGACTTGCAAATCATTGTCACATTTCTGAGCTTCACAAATCTATTGAAGGAACAATTGTCTAGCTCTCAACTTGGCTAGAATCAAACTATTACTGGAAAAATTCAACTGTGTATTCATCGCTCTCAAAGCGAACAAAGATTTCCTACTCAAGGCGTCGGTGACCACATTCGCTTTACCCGGGTAATAGTCAATCACCAACTCATAGTCTTTTAGTAACTCAAGCCATCTTCGTTGCCGTAAGTTCAAATCTTTTTGAGTCATCAAGTACTTCAAACTCTTATGATCAGTAAAAATATGACATTTCTCACCTTACAGATGATGTCTCCAAATTTTCAAGGCAAACATAACAGTAGCTAGTTCCAAATCATGCGTCGGATAATTCTTCTTGTGCGGTTTCAACTGTCTCGAGGCATAAGCTATTACTTTGCCCTCTTGCATCAACACATATCCCAATCCATTCAGTGATGCATCACTATAAATTACGAATTCTTTTTTCGATTCAGGTTGTACTAAAATCGGTGCCTCAGTCAATAATGCCTTCAATTTCTCAAAACTTTACTAACATTTTTCGAACCATTCAAATTTAACATTTTTTTTTTTTGCAACAAATTGGTCATTGGAGTAGCAATCATTGAAAATCCTTTGACAAAACATCGGTAATAACCTGCTAAGCCAAAAAACCTTCTAACTTTATATACATTCCTTGGCGGTTTCCAATCAACAATTGCCGGAATCTTACTTGGATCAACCCGAATACCAGCACCTGAGACAATATGTAGTAAAAATCTGACTTCTCGGAGCCAAAACTCACTTTTACTAAACTTAGCATACAACTTCTTATCTCTTAAATTCTGCAAAATAGTTCTCAAGTGTTCGACATACTCAGACTCATCATGAGAATAAATCAAAATATCATCAATAAACACAACCACAAACTTGTCCAAATACAGTTTAAAGATTCGATTCATTAGGTCCATAAAAAATTCAGGAGAATTCGTTAACCCAAAAGGCATAACAAGGAATTCATAGTGTACGTACCTTGTTCTGAAAGAGGTTTTCGGCACATCCGACTCTTTTACTCTCAAATAATAGTAACCAGATCTCAAATCTATCTTTGAGAACACTGTTGCTTCTTTCAGTTGGTCAAATAAATCATCTATCCTCGACAAAGGATACTTGTTCTTAATGGTTACCTTATTGAGCTGTCGGTAATTTATACAAAGTCTCATAGACTCGTCTTTCTTTTTTACGAACAATACTGGAGCACCCTAGGGAGAATAAATTGATCTCGCAAAACCCTTATTTGTCAACTCTTGCAACTGATTCTTTAACTCTTTCAATTCGGTAGGAGCCACTTTATATGGAGCAATAGATATCGGCAAGGTCCCTGGTACTAAGTCAATACCAAACTCAACTTCTCTAACTGGTGGTAACCCAGGCAATTCTTTCGAGAACACATCCGGATATTTATAAACTATTGGTACTGATTCAATTGTCAATTCTGACTCTTTTGTATTGAACAAATAAGCAAGATAAGCTTCACAACCTTTCCTTACATATCTTTGGGTAGACATCGAAGAAATTACAATGGGTAACTCACCAATTTCATCTGAATCAATCCGAAGAATTTCACCATTTTCACATTTCAGTTCAATAATCTTTCTTTTACAGTTCACTATAGTATCATGCAATATCAACCAATCCATGCCCAAAATAACATTGAATTCATCAAACAGAAGCAACATTAAATCCACTAGAAAATAATGACCTCGAATTATTAATGGACAATTCTTGCAAACTCTATCAACTTGTACATGTTTACCTAAGGGGGTTGACACTCTAATCACAAACTTAGTAAATTCAGCAGGCAAGTTCTTACTAGTTACCAATTTCACAAAAACATAAGAATGAGTCAATCTATGATCAATCAATGCAACTACATTAGTATTATAGAGAGAAAAAGTACTAGTGATAACATCGGGAGATGTCGCTTCTTCGCGAGCACGGATGGAATTGGCTGTAGCAGGTGCTTGAGCTTTGGATCTCACAGTTGTATCTTTCATCACACTTCTACTACTAGCTCCATTTTGAGTGTTTCTCGGTGGCCTACCCCTATAAGCAGTATTACTTGGCTTCGCACTTTGAAATTTTTTTAGGGCAATCTCGGATAAATTACTCTTGAGAACCACACTTGAAACAAGCCCGGACATTCACCCTACACTCACCGGGATGTCTTCTTCCATAATGTTGACATTCGGGTCTATTAGACCTCACATTACCCATACTTTCCATTGAAGTAGCCTGAGACTTAAAAATCAAATGTTGCTTCCCACGATCTTGGTGTGAATACCCGGATGAAACATTCGAACAGGAATACATTTCTTTAGATTTCTTTGACTGAGACGAAAATGACTTACTCATAGGTCTTTTCCTCGAATCCCTAGCTTCAAGGTTAGCTTTCCTCTTCTCTTTATTCAACTATTCGGCCTTATAAGCCCGTTCAACCAACACAAAAAATTCTTTCAGCTCTAAGATCCCAACCAACACACGAATATTCTAATTCAAACCATCCTCAAATCTCTTGCACATAATAGCCTCGATGGAAACACATCCCGAGCATATTTACTAAATCTGGCGAATTATCGTTCATATTCGGTAACTGATATATGGCCTTGCTTCAGCTCAAGAAATTCCTTACGTTTCTTATCGATGAACCGTTGACTAATATATTTCTTCTGAAACTCCTCTTGAAAGAATTCCCATGTAACCCTCTATCTTGGTACCACAGATACTAGTGTATTTCACCAGTGATTTGCAAAATCCCTCAAAAGTGAAATGGCACACTTTAAACACTCATCTAGTGTGCAAGATAGCTCATCAAATACCCTGATGGACTTCTTGAGCCAAAACTCGACTCTCTCGGGATCATCATTCACATTAGCTCTAAAATATTCAACCCCATTCTTTCGGATCTTATCAATCGGGGGCTTATTCATTCTTACAAACTCCATACCTTGTGGAACTACGGGAACCGGTCGAGGAATAGGTGGGGGTGGAGGAGGTTGGGCATTCAAATTTGTTCGAACAAATTTCGTATACCATTCATTCATCATGTGGAGAAAGGCTTCCCTAGCCTCTTCTCCTTAACCAATTGTAGTAGGTCTATTATCAGCTGGTGCTACCTCTTGAGCGGAAGTCGACGCATTACTTTCAACGTCATTAGCCAATGCTTGGTTGGGATCCATTACTATACAAAAACACAATTTAAGATTGTCAAGAGTCATCATACTATCACAGTTCATTTATGGCATGTATAGGTAGACAATTACACTCGCTACGTTAGTCCGAGAATCGACTAAATCGTAGCTTTGATACACTAAATGTAACACTCCTTACCTATATTCAATGTCGAAACAGGGTACGAGGCATTACTAGATATAAACACAAGCAAACATATAAAACTGAGATGTAAATCTCTATACAAATTTAAAACTTTTCATAAACATACATATCGTCCCTATCACGAGCCTACAAGGCCCAAAACATGCATTGGGAGTGATTCGAGACTAAACTGAGAACTTTGGAAACTTTTGGAAAACTTGGAAAATTTTCCATGGAAATAGAGCCACACGCCTTTGTGGACCAAGGCACATGCCCGTGTAGTAAGGGACACGCACGTGTTCCTAACACGTGTAACTCTTTGTTTATGATGTCATCATCATACTAAAGGTCGCACGACCAAGGCACACACCCGTGTTCTTAGGCCGTATGGTCGATTAAATTTTTGTAATTTTTCATAAAATAGGTGTAGATTTCACACGGCCAGGGCACAAGCCGTGTTCGAGGCCGTGCTGTTCACACGGCTGAGACACATGCCCGTGTCTCTACCCATTTGCTAATTATTAAGCATTCTTTTTTGAAACAATTAAGGTGCAAAGGACACACGGCTAGAACACATGTTTATGGGACAAGCTATGTGTCACACACGGCCTAGACACACGCCTGTGTGCCTACCCGTGTGGAGAAAAATAAGGCTATTTACCAAGCCATTTTGTCACCATTCCATGCACATACCTACACAACAAAACATAACACCAATCTAAGCATATATATTCAACCAAATCAGCCACAATCAAGGCAGCAACACTCATCCATATACTACCATCTATCACATACAACCATCACATACTTATCAACTCAAGCATGCAAATTCCCACATCCATGATAAGCATCATTATATGTATATATACTTAAATAATATTAGCCAATTTCAATGGCCATTTACAAAATGAACTACCAACCATCAGAAGCCAACACATTTTGCCAAATCAATTATGACACATGACAAAATAACCAAGTCCCTATACATGCCATAACTAAAAATATTAAAATTGCTGGTACCCAAAATGATAAGTTGATAGTGTGAGTGAATCTCCAACAATCTCCGATCCCTGAGCTAGCTTGGTGATACTATAAGACAAGGGAAAAGAAAGGGGAGTAAGCTTTATAGCTTAGTAAGTTCCTATGCAAATAATAGGCATTATAACACGCATTTAACACATAATTAACATGATGTGAATTAACATAAATGTCATTATAAATCTCAGAGTCAAACTTACTCCATCACCACCTTACCGAAGGTTCATCACATATCGAGCTCATTAAACATGAGTCTAATGTACATACTTGTACCCAATTGCAACATACCACAGTCTTTCGCAACTTCGACGTTCCCTTTGAACTACCAGTTGGACCACTTGGGATAATAAAGGATACTCGGGACATCTCGCATTCATAGTACCATACCAATGCCATATCCCAGATATGGTCTTACATGGGATCTCATATCGCTGCCAATAGCCCAGCTATGGTCTTACACAAAGTCTCATATAGTTGCCATATCCCAGATATGTCTTACACGAAATCTCAATAACCCTAATGTCTTGACATTTGTATCCTAACTATTCTTAAGGTTCAACCGTGATTTTCTCACTTGTCAAACTTTGTCGATTACGTTCAAGGAGTCGATCATAATTCATACAATATTAAAGCATTTAGAATATAAAAAAATAATGCATTATTTACATACGAACTTACCTCGGTACAAAAATAGTAGGAATGGGACCTATAAAATACTTTATTTTTCCCCCAATATAGGTCTGAACATCGTTTCTCTTTATCTATAATAGAAAATTTAACTCATTTATTATTAAAATTATTCAATTCAGTCCAAAAATCACATTATGGTAAAATTATATTTTTATCCCTAAACTTTAACATATTTACAATTTTACCCCTAGGCTCGAAAAATGAAATCTATTCAATTTCTTCGATTCCCAACCCTAGTCAATCATTTTTTATACTTGAAGTCCATATTTTTTATTTAATCACACTTTTACACATATTTTATAATCTTTTTACAAATAGGTCCTTTTGACATTTTCATTAAAAATCGCATAGCAAAAGTTATTTATCACACATCAAACATGCATAATCTACCATTAGACATCAAAATACACAAGTATACAACATGGTTCAAACCCTAGACCTTGATCTTTCCTTAAATTAATGGTAGAAATAGGTAGATCGAGTGATAACGACTTTAAAAATGTAAAGAGCATTAAAAACGGGGCAAGGACGGACTTACAATCGAGCTTGGAAGCTTGACAAACCCTAGCTATGTCTCCTTCTTGTAATTTTCGGCCAAGGGGATGAAGATGAACAAAAATTGGCTTTTAATTTGAATATTAATTCATTTAATTAGCCAAATAACCAAAATGCCCCTAACTTAAAACATGAAAATTCTCTTACTCCATGTCTATTTTTGTCCACTAACTTAACCAATGGTCTAATTACCATCTAAGGACCTTCAATTTAAAATTTCATAACAAGTAGACACGTCTAGCATGTAGAACTCAACTTTTGTACTTTTTACAATCTAGTCCTTTTGACTAAATTAAGTGCCCAAATGTCAAAATTTTTGAACGAAATTTTCACAAAATCATTCCGTGAAACTATAGACCATAAAAATATAATAAAAATGAAATTTACTACGTCAGATTTGTGGTCCCAAAACTATTATTTTGACTAGACCTAAAATCGAGTTGTTACAAGGAGAAGGCCTCTAAATAAGACCTACGGCCTCCATCAATAGTCTCTCGTGATGGCATGGCAAGTGCACTACCCCCACGGTAGGATTTCCATATGGACTTCATCGAGGAGATTTCCTGAAAGTAAGAAGAATTCTCTTGTAATCAAATGATAATTGGACTGGCCCTAGTGGTAGGAATTATCATGCAATAGATCAAGAAATTTTATCTTCAAAAGAGGATAACTAGTCAAACCATTCTACTCGGTGAGATTGTCCCACAATGACTCATTTTTTGTGCATGATGCGATAGGTGTTGAGTTGATGGTTATACACTCAAGATCTTCTAGTTAAGTAGTTCCCCACAAAGATCTACTTAACTTAGAATAATGGTCAAGCGTTACACGTTTCTTAATACATGTGAATGCCTAAGGAATTAGGTTCATGTATTACTTGGATGAAAATCTATGTTCTTACTATTTGATCATGATCACCCCACGGTGGCTTGATTCAATGGGTGTGGGAACTAATGTTGCAATGACTTAAAAATGTTTTCAAGGTTTAATGTAAGACGCATGCATCATCTTAATGTATATCGTATTGTTGCAAAATGTTTTCAAACATTTGCTTAATATAAAGATATTAATATATGAATGTTATTATTTTCAGTTCGAAAATGGCACCAACTCCCTTATTGAACACTCTCATTGAAAATAAACTGAACGAAAACAACTATAAGGAATAGAAAAGGAATCTAGTAATTGTCCTGAGTTGTGAGAAACTTAAAAAAGTTCTTGATACTAAGTGCCCTCCAGACACTCAAGTTGAGGCGAGAAAACGCTGGGAAGAGTCTGATTAGATAGCTCATTGCTATATGCCAGTAAGCATGACCAACACTCTATATAAGCAATTGGAGAGCTATAAGACTGCTAAAGCAATTTTAGATAAGCTAGAAGACATGTTAGGAGGTCAAGCTGCCTTGGCTCGACAATCTGCTATAACTAGCTTAATGAATGCCCAACAAAAGCTCGACACTCCAATCAAAGACCAGATGATCACTCTTATGGGCTAATTTGCTAATTATCTCCCTAACGACCACGCAATAACTAAACAAAAATCACCAAATCTTACACCTACTCCTCGGCAACAACACCAACAACTTGACCGGCTGTGCACGTGTGCTATAAAACAATGAATTTATAAATTAAATTTTAAAAGTATGGTTTTACTGCAAGCGTACAGGTTAGTTGTAATATTTATATTGTTACAATAGAACACTGAAATATTCCAAGGATCGAACCCAAACGAGACGAAAATTTAATTATTTCTATTAAAAATTACATGCAAGAAAGGAGTCTAGCTAGCTACTCACTATTTATTATAGTACGTTAAAGCAAAAACAGATATTTTTAACACTAATTTCTAAATTAACTATCATAAGGACTAAATTGTAAACAACACAAAACTAAGAAATTATCTAATAAATAACTAATGGTGACTGATTCATTTCAATGTGGTTCACTGATCCTTGAACAAGAAACTTAAAGCACTTAAGTTACTAAGTGGCTATATTTTATCTTCCGATCTCAATTTTATCAACTTATCTTCCGTCCTCACCGGTTAATCTAGGATTAATGAACGGGTGCGCGACAAGATTACCTTCCAGTCTCACTTTATCTAAATATTCCCTTAGGAGCATCACTACCTAAGTTCTTAGTTCTATTCAATTTATTCTAATTTATTACAATTTAGTCCTTTGTCCAAAAATAAGCTTACCCATATTTCTATCAACCAACCCATTTGGGTTTAGTTACCCATTACCATATTAAAGCCAACAAACATGAAAGAAACAACTAAGATATCCATAAGCATTAAACGCAAGAAAATAAAGATAAAAGTAAAATGAACAACTAGTAGCAAGGTAAGAAGCAAGAAACATGTAAATGACATTAAGCAAAGATTAAAGAGTGATTCCAAGAAAGTTTAAAGTCTTCAACATGTAAATGAAACAAAACTAAAACAAAAACTAACTTAACTAATAACTATGAAATCTACTCTAAAAAGAAAAGAGAAAACCTAAATTAAAAATGAAAAGAAACATAAAAGAAAAGAAACACTAACCCTAACCCTAACCTAAAAATAAGGAAATAGATTATAAAAACAAAAGTGAAAAAAATCCCTCTTTTCATTTAACCAAAAGTGGCTTTGAATAGATTATTTCAACCCTAACTTTTGGACCAAAATGCTCCTAGGCATTTAATTTGATTGGTGTGGCCGTTGGACAAAACAATCCCTACAATAAATTTTTTTGTTCATTAGGTAAAATGTTGCAACATCCAGTTCTGGATGTTGCAACATCCTGGGGTATCACGATATCTAGTTTTAGATATCATTATATCCAAGTCAGAAATGAAATTTAGAGCCTTGTGGGTCTCGGTATTGCGATACCCTACTTGGTATCGCAAGACCACAATAGGTGACTTCTATTTTCCTCATTTTAGCATGATAAAGGGTATCACGACTTCCATGCTTCGATATCGCGATACCCCCTTATAGGTGATGATTTCGCTCACATTCGGGTCTCTGATGCTTCCTTACAACACTCAATAAACCATTAAGTTCCCCAATGGACAATTGGTCATTTTGGATCGAAAAATAAGGAAAGAGATAAGATTTGACAAATCTACTTGTAAAAACTAAAATTACATAAATCTACTAAAAAGACACTGAAAATACTTGAAAACAAGCTCGTTAACTGAAAAACGGGATCCAATTTGACACATCAATTTGTGGCGGATCAAAAAACCCTAGGGATTTGTTTTGCCAAGACTTTACTACCTAAAGAGCTCTTTGAGAAACATATGGAGGGGCACAAAAATGCGAAACATGGCTCATGTACTTCACTAGGCCAAGCGGGAGACTGTTGGATTTGGTGCTCTAAGTGTAGTATTATCGTCTTAGGATACTTGTAATTTTTTGAATAAATTGGTTAATAAAATTATTCATGAATTACATAAATACTTTGTATTATTATCCTCACATGATTTTTGCACACAAAGCAAAATGGAAGCAAATGTTGCTCATTGGTTGTCTAAATGTTTAACTAATACTAAGTGGTATTATATGGTCAAATCGTAGTACGGAAAGAAAATTTATTTTAGTAGACGAACCTAAACATGTTCTTAGTCTAATCAAAAATGAGAAAACTGATTAAAAGACTAATATTTCATTGATCGACTTTTGCGTGTGCACATAAAACAACAATTTTATAAGACAATTTTAAAGCATGGTATTACTGCAAGTGTATAGGTTAGTTGTAATATTTGTAGTGTTACAATGGAACATAGGAGTATTCCAAGGATTGAACCCAAAAGAGATGGTGATTGAACAATAGAGAGGAAACAAGATAGAGTCTAAACGGCTACTAATACAATTTTATAGTACGAAAAATCATAACAAGAAAATTTTGCAAGAAAATTAAATATGCTAATCTAAGGACTAATTCGTAAAGAATATAAACTAAGAATTTAAGAAAATAAATAACTAGCGATGGTTGGTCGATTTCAATGTGCTTCACTGATTCTCGGACAAGGAACTTAAATCGCATAAATTACTAAGCGACTTAAACTTTTACTGACTTAGATGTATTAGTTCCAATTTATCTCTCAATCTCATCAGTTAATCCCAAACTAATTAACAGATGCACAACAAGATTATCTTTCGGTCTCACTTGCCTAGATATTCCCTTAGGGGCGTCACTTCCTAATTTTTTAGGTTTATTCGATTTAGTCCTTGGTCCAAAAATCAGCTTACCCACATCTCCATCAACCAACCTCCTTTTAAGTTTAGCTACTCATGCTGAAAATAAAGAGGATAAATATGGAAATGAAAAACAAAACAATCATTAAAGTAAATCTTAAAAAAAATTATAAAAGTTGAGATTTTAATGTAAGAAAACTTAAAGAACATGAAACAAAAGCATTGAACAAGAAAATCTAAAGCAACAAACATAAAACGGACAAACTTTAATAGACTTAACGTAAAAGAAACTAAAATACATTAAAGCTAAAAATGTATTACAACCAAGGTACAAAGGACTGAAAGTGTAAATAAACCTAAGCTTTAGTGATAACTATCTTAACTAACACAAAGAACATCAAGAATAAGAAGTAAATGCAGAAAAATAAGCTCTAAACTAAGAAAAAAGAAGAGAAAATGAAAACCCTAGAAAAAGTGCAGAAAAACTAAGAGAAAACTAAACATAAGATTAAGCTAATATGTGTCTCTCTCTTCATCAACCAATTTTGGTTGTTTTAGGCTTTCTTCTGAAGAATCTTTGTTGCTAAAAATACATCTACATGGGCTTTGGATGATTGGTGGATCGGGTGGACAAAGACTACCATTTTTATCCAATTTTGTCCCCCTGACGATGTCGATGCCATGATACCCAAAAGAGGATATTGCGGCACCTTAGGCAGTGTTGAGCCTTAGGTTCTTCTTGGAAAGGTGGATATTACGATACCTAAAGTAGATATTGCGATAACACTGAAGGGTGTCTCCAACCTTCCAAACTATTAGAGGTATCGTGATTCCAAGGTGTAGATATCGAGATACCCTTGGGTGACATTCTTGATCATTTCAAACCTCTAACACGTCCCTCCACCACTTAATCATATGTTAGGCCCGTAATGGCACTATTGGCCAAATTGGGTCACAAAATGAGCAAAACTAAGATATTTTCACAAAAACTTGAAATATAAAAAAAATTATGCAAAATAAGCTATTTTGCTCGAGAAAAAGCTCCTTAAGTATGTCGGGAAAGCTTAATTTGCCACATCAATTTATGGAATTACAACTCCCCCACATTTAGCTCTTTGCTTGTCCTCAAGTAAACAAACCAAACATGCAAAAAAAAAAGACAACCCTTGGACTAAATTAGACAATTAAGCTACATAATGGTAAAACATCAAAATCGTACGAGAATTACCTCACATGCAACTTAAGAATGATAGCTAGCTAACTTATTTGTTCCTAATGCAAACATAACTAGTTCACTAAGTTAAAATGTTAATAGATGTAGAGGCAATGTAAATGAACATTTGAACAAGTGTTATCCATCAAAATAGTTTATACGGATCGTTCATTGATATTTAAAAAGAATTAGTCATGTTATTTCAAACAAATTCAAGCTATTTACAAATTATTGTGTTGGTGACTTATTCGGGTCCCAAAGGTCTTCTAGGCTTGTAGCGTTTTGAAGTTTAGAATGATTTGGATTCAAACAATGGATACTCAAAATGGGTTCAAGCACTAGAAACAGTTATATTGTTCCCTACTCATACCAATTTATTTACAAGCTCACCTCTTTATTTCTCATTCTCTCGCATACCTTATTTCTCCAAAATGATAGAAGGTATTGCTTGGGATTAGTACGTGCAAAATCTATAATTGTGAATTGAAAGATTTTCATTTTTGAACTTAATTTTGATTTAGCTCTCTTCTTCCTTAATGTTCATTCTTTCGTTCATTTTTTTAACATACTAATTCACGTAATCCATTTATTTTCTTTTTTTTTCACACAAAGCCACCATAGTGTTTCTATCTATCCCTCAATATCTATGGCTCAACGTCAATTACATAGTGTAATTAAAGAGCGGGACAAAGAATGATCGAGTACTAGACTCATTTAGGCTTGAGGCTTTGATATAAAGGCTCACAAGAAAAAGTTGCTTGAGGCTCAAAGATATAGGAACTAAGGGTATATAGCAATAGGTAAGCCTTTTGGTTCTAGGCTATATCAAACAATGCCTAAGGTTTTTCTCGAATTAATCAACTAGCAACAATTTTTCAAGCATACATCTACTTAAATGAACAATTAGCAATTCAAATTATTTATCTACAAATATACGTTTCCATTCATCATTCAACGTTTTCAAAATAACATTCAATACAAGTTAAAAATCCCCAAGTGCGGGTATCTAACAAAAGACCTAACACCCTCAGCAATTACATGTTAACCCTAAAAACTAAGAAGGCTCATAAATAGATGCAGATCTGACTATGCCCTTTTTGTTATCACGCTGAACCTAAAGACCTAAAAGGAAGATTAAATTGGGTAAGTTCATAAGAACTTAGTGAGTTCCTGAAAAGGACAACCTCACCACGATTACTATTAGACATAATAATAAGGAAATGAAGGGACATGTTTCTTTCGCCCCAGTTGGCAGATACATTACTATGACTTTCGGTTCAATTGACAAATAACACATCCATATAGTTCAGCGTCCTGGCGAACATCACCAATTTCTATACTCATGCATGACATTCATGGGCACATCTTCTCCTCAAATACCCCACTTGCATGGTTTACCCCTTTATGACAAGCAAGCTTATTAAACATGTGTTCATGCAGCGTGCAATACCACATGCACCCCTTTTATGTACTTCCTTCCTTGTGTTAGCTTTTGATCTTCGGTTCCCAAAGAACCCAATTTTTCCTATATCTTCAAATTTGCTTATCTGGGACATATAACAACATCTGATTTGTATCCTCCTAACTCCCCTTCTTGTATGAACACACTAGCGCTTTCTTGTAAAACCGAGTTTCACCAGTCATGGTTTGCAACAAGTGTCATATCGAAGGCAAAACATATTATCCTGTATCTTTATCTTTATTCACATTATCCCTTCGATATCTCATTACACCTGTCTGAATACGGAGCTTGTGCACTAATGAAGGAGTGCTCATATTGTGCATATATCCAAGCTTTTAGGCCTGTTAAAAATAATTAACCATGCTTGCATTGACTCTTTGCATGAAACTTCTCAGAGATAAACATTAAAGCAAATGACTAAGTCACTTACCTAGCTATACAGAGTTTAGAAATAAACAAACTAGCACATATACCAGACACAAGGTACAGAAGAACTCACCAAAATATTTTACTTAGAGCTTTATCTACTCTACTGGTTCTTTTTCTTTGGCACTAGGACCCTTTCCTATTTCTTAGCTAAACAGTAAAACAATTTCTATATTCCTAAAAAATAACCAAATACTTAAGATATAGCAAGAATCTATAGACATGCAAATAGTTTCTGGTTAAGAGTTTCCTTCCTACCTAGTATTCAAGGAAACCCCACTAATCTTTTCCTAAGTTAGGTAAAACTCAAAGGAAGGTTTAAGAATTTATCAGCAGAGAACTAGCATCAAATTTCTCCTAACTTTTACAGTTAATACATTTGCTACTAGCAAAGATCTCTTCTGGTTTCTTCAATGGCAACAAAGTCTGGTGTAGAAGATGAATCAGAAATCTTCTTTCCACTACCACGCTATCCTATTTATAGATAATCCATGTTTGAATCCCAATTAGATTTATCTATAATCATTACTTGTTCTCGCACACTTCCACCAATTAATCACACCCTACGAGGCTTTAAAATGTCTTAATTATTGACATGTTGCCATTACGAGGATGTTAGGTGACATAAACGTATCCTACAAGTCACCGTACTTACTTAAGTAATGATACTAAAACACAAGTGGCGATCTTATTAGCGGAAAAAGTCTGCCTAATAAAGTCCTCACCCTATTATGGCCTTCCTAATGCTAGGATTGGTACTTCATGTAATTGGTGAAGTTCTTCATAACTCTCTGCCACGAAGTTATCATCTTTACCCGTTCTAAGTTTTGCAACTTAGGCAGTCTTCGCTGGCGTAGTCTCTCAAACCAAGCTGGTTCGCCTAATTATGGTGTGACAGTTATACAAGTAATGGTAAGGACGGAGTCTGCGAAAATGGCGAGACATCCGAAGAACTGTCGAGACTGATCATGGGTTGATATGATTGCCCAGGTGTAATTCACTTAATGATCTATCTGTAAACGGATAGGATTGGGAATAAGTCAAAGCCTACTACGAATAGCGTAAGAGGCTTTACTCGCACAAGCAAGGAGTTAGTTGTATTTTAGTTTCTTTCTATTTAACCCTTGGAAGATAGGGTCTAATTTCAAGTAATGTAAAGACTCACTAAGTTCATCCAAACTTACCAAAGTGTGACCTATGTTTTGCAAGATTTACGGAACAAGGGACTCGGGAAGGGATCAAGCCAGATAATGTTGGATCAATGAGCTCTATTAGTAAAGTGTCATGCACATAGGAAAGAGATACCTTTAGAGACTTTGCCGTAGAGTCGAATATATATATATTGTAAATATGTAATGCCCTTAGAGTTCGAGGTTTGGATAGTAAACATTATTTAAAAATATTTGTCTTTGTTGTAAGTTTTTTTTTTTTTTATAAATAGGCAAAATACAGTTTGATTTTTAAAATAATGAGTTCTAATATTGTACGTGAATTCGGTCCATTTGTGACACTCTATACCCGGATTCAACGAACAGGTTGAGTAAGGGTGTTATAAAAGAAAAACGAATTCAAACGTTAGTGCTTAAATTGAAATTTTTTAAAATTGAGTGGCTAAAACATAGTTGTATAGTTTGCCATATTTTTAATTGTAGTGACCAAAATCATCTACATTTATGAGGATCTCTGACATTAAAGTTTTAGGTTACTGTTTCATTAACTGTGGGTTTGTTTTAAACGATTTATCCTAATTTAATTTGAATATATTTAGGTTACTAATTTGATAGTTATTGTAATAATTAATTATAGTTATAATTATTTAGATGGTATTGATTGTAATTTAGATTTTTTAAAAAATATAATTAGTTTATTTTATTTGTTGGTGAAATGATTTTCAAATAAAATTAATTTTAATCTGTAAAATAAATTAAGATACTTGTAAATATAAAAAAATTACTATTATTAAAACAGTCACTCTTCCAATAATAAATTAGCCAGCATCATAATTATTTTAGCTCAACCACCTCGTGACCCTTACTTGTTTATCACCTTAATTACGGTGTATATGTGTATTTCATAAGAAACAAGTACACCTGTTTCCATCAAAAAGAAAATGTACATCTATTATTGCTTAGTAGATTAAGCCACCATTTCAATTTTGTATTTAATGATAAATTTCAATTTTAAATTAAATTTAAAACATCAATATTAGATATTGTGTTAAAGATTAAAAATAAGTGAAAAAGAAAAAGAAAATTAAAAATAAGTTGATATTAATTAAATAATATTTATATTAAGTAATATTTTTAAATTATTACAATTAAATTTATTGTAATTGTTTTAGGCCGAGTAAAGATTTTAAGGAATTGACTCTATTTTATTTTTTTTGTCAATGATTGTCCAATCACATTTAATCATCATTAATAAGTTAGCTTTCGCAATTAATGTATGGGACCTACACATTTAAATACTAATGATTATTGCATTAGATAATAATAACTAAAAGGAAATAGAAAATGTGAATTGATACGGAAATTAACTTGTATATTATATTTAAAAATAAGATAACAATTAACTTAATATTTTTCGAGCAATTAGAATGTTCAATCTCAAATGATTACGGCCTGGATATACGGTCGTGTAACTCCTAACTTAAAAATTTTTAATTTCTTCTTGAATGTTTTGATTTGTTCCGAATTGATTCCTGAATGTTCGTAATTTATTTCTAGAGTTTTAAAAGCTTGATTTAAGACCCGAAACTGAATGATTCTTTCATGTTGAGTATTACTTGTAATTATAGAATTGAATTTATTATTGAATGTAAATCATTATTAATTGTTTCAACTTGTCTAGTAACATCTTGTATCCTATTCCGGCAATAGAAACGAGATACGGGTGTTACAAAAATAATTTATTTGAAACTGACTACAACAAATTGCCTTAATTATCGCTTTGTTTTTCCAAATGACAATGTCCTTGTAACACCCCTTACCTGTATTCAATGTCGGAACAAGGTACGAGGCATTATCGGACTTAAACACAAGCATTTATACAAAATCGAGACATGAATTTTTCATCCAAAGTTAAAACTTTTCATGTACATTCATATTGTCCCTATTACGAGCCTACGAGGCCCAAAACATACATTGGGAACGGTTCGGGACTAAACTGAGAACTTCAGAAACTTTCGGAAACTTAGAAAGAATTTCATGAAAAAGGTCTACACGCCCGTGTGGGTGAAGGGACACGCCCGTGTGACATATCACACGCCTGTGCTTCAGGCCGTGTCCAAAATAGGGGACATTTTGTTTATGACATCATCAACCAAATAAGGTCACACGGCCAAGGCACACGCTTGTGTCCTTAGGCCATGTGGCGAATTAAATTTCGAAAATCAAGTGCAGACTTCACATGGCCTGGGCACATGCCCATGTCCTATGGCCATGTCTGTCACATGACCGAGACACACAACCGTGTCTCATGCCAATATGTTTACTACTGGGCGTTCTATTTCTCAAAACTAAGGTGCAGGGGACACACAGCTGGAACACATGCCCGTGGGGTAGACAGTGTCTTACACACGGCCTAGACATACGCCCGTGTGTCCACCTATGTGGATAATACAAGGCTATTTTCCAAGCCATTTTTCACCCTTACTTGCACACATTCACACAACATCACATGGCACAAATCATAGCATATAAATGCCTTCAGTAACAACTATAATTAAGCAATAACGTATCTTTTTCATACCATCATCTATCATGCATTATAACCTTAGGCCTTGCCAAATAATTTCATGCTAAATTCACACTCAAAGGGCATTAACATATGAATAAACACCTAACCATCATATATCAAGCCAATATAAACCACATCACAAAACATTGACATATGCACATACATACTTATTTGGGCTTACAACCTTTTAGCCAAATCATAATGACACATACACCAAATGACTAAGACCCTATACATGTCATAAGCTCAAAGGGTTTGCATTCACTTATACCAACATGATAGCTTGATAGCGTGATAGCATCTCCGACGATCTCCAACTCGAGCTAGCTTAATAGCCCTATTAGACATGGGAAAGGAAGTGGGTAAGCTATATAGCTTAGTAAGTCCGTATGAAAATAATGAACGATTCATGCTAATCATATACCATGCTTTACAATATAAGCACAAGTCCATATAAAATAGCTATACATCTCGAGGATTATAATATAACCAATTCTTATGTTTATTTTTTTTATTTATCAACATAATTTGACATAAGTTTACTTTAGCTTAACAACCATAATCTATTTGTTGTAACATGTTTCATAATTAGCAAATCATTTCAAACATCATAGTAAAAGTACACATTACTTATGTGTATTCATGTTTTCATGCATATAGCTTAACACATTTCAAATTATCTAAACTCTTTCTACCCATACTTTCTTAACCATTTTAATAGGCAATTATGTCAATATTTCCCTTTTCCCATTATCGATAACTCACAAGTCAAACGAAAAACATTTACTATCTCACCAATCTATTTGGCCCCAAAGCCTTACACATGTTCGTCAACTGAATCTACCATGAATTTAGACATCATAAACCTAAACACTTAATCAAAAGATTTCATAAATATTTTTAATAGATATTAATATCAATATTTCCTTCATTTCATATTCATTGAGTCGCAATCAAGGAAATAAAACATTTCATATCTCAATTCCATTTGGCCTAAAAGTCTTTTTCATAGGTTTCAATCAACTTTACCATGTATTTATTCATCACACACATAAACCAATAATCACATGGTTAACTTAAAGTCACTTTCATAGTGGTCATGAATTCATAATATCATGAAGCCAATGCTTATAAACTTTACGTACATACCTGTACCAACTCGTAATATAATCATTTACTTTGTCATCTTTGGCATAATCTTGAATTTCCCATTGAACCACTTGGAATACTAAAGGATACTCGGGGATAACATACATATAGAATCATACCAATGCCATATCCCAGATATGGTCTTACATGGGGTCACATATCGATGCCGATAGCTCAGCTATGGTTTTACACCATTCTCATATCGATGCCATGTCCTAGACATGGTCTTACACGGAATCTCATAACGATGCCATATCCCAGATATGGTCTTACACGTAAACTCATATCCCTAATGTCATGACATTTGTATCCTAACTATTCCTAAGGTTCAACCAGGAGTTTCGCCGTATCGAATCTTTGCCTAACGAATCTATAATGATAATTGTACAAGTCATGCAATAATAAAATATTAAATACATAATATAAGTTGCATTATTTACACACAAACTTACCTCGGAACTAAATATGGCTAACTAATTCGATTTACTCCACAACATTGTTCTTTCCCTGGTCTAGGTCCGGACTCCGTTTTCCTTGATCTATAATATCACATTTAGCTCACTTATTAGTCACATTATTCAATGTGACCCAAAAATCACATTATGAAAAAATTACATTTTGCCCTAAACTTTCACATATTTATATTTTTGCCCCTAGGCTTGAAAAATGAAATTCATTCAATTTATTTAACATACAAGCCTAGCCAAATCATTTTCATAACTATAACAGCCCACAATTTCCATTAAAACACACTTTTACTACATATTTTATAACTTTTACAAATTAGTAGCATTTTCACCGAAAATCACTTAGTAAAAGTTGTTTCCCTAACCATAAACATGCATAATCTACCATTAATCATCAAAATACACAAATTTCTAACATGGGTTAAACCCTAGACCTTCATCATATCTCAAATAAGTGGTAGAAATAGGTAGATCATGATACAAGGATTTCAAAAACGTAAAAATCATTAAAAACAGGGCAAGAACGGACTTACTACGGAGCTTGGAAAGCTTGAAAAAAACCCTAGCCATGGCTTCCATGGTATATTCGCCAAGGGGTTGGAGATGACAAGAAATTTTGGCTTATTTTTCTTTTTAATTCATTTATTTACTAAATGACCAAAATGCCCCTAACTTAAAAATATTCTATTTCACCTATTTTATGTCCATTTTTGTCCAAAAATTTATCCAATGGTCTAATTACTAACTAAGTACCTCTAATTTAAAATTTCATAGCAATTAGACACCTCTAGCTTCTAGAACTTAAGTTTTGTACTCTTTACGATTTAGTTCTTTTGACTAAATTGAGTGCCCAAACGTCGAAACTTTTGAATAAAATTTTCACAAAATCATGCCGTGAAATTGTAGACCATAAAAATATAATAAAAATAAATTTTATTACGTCAGATTTGTGGTCTCGAAACTATTGTTCTGATTAGGCCCAAAATCAGGCTGTTACAGTACTAGCTCTTATGGAGTCTTGAATTAATTTTGTACTATGAAAGATTAACGTGTTCCATTACTACATTGAACATAAGCTACAATGTATTAACTCTTTTGGAGCTTTAAATTAATTTTGTACCACCAAAGATTGGTTCGTCGATTACCATGTAAGAAAAACGCTTCTTATCCCTAAGGATAGTATGCATTATTGTATTATCTACAATACATATGTTTCCTTCCTTTTAATGAATACTAATTGAATAATAAAATTATCAAGTAGACAAAAGGTACATAACCAACGAGTTTTCATACATAAATTGTTTCTCTTCTTTGAAAGGTTGTATTGAAAAATCTTGTTGTTCTCTTATTTATCTCTATGTGCAACCTCCCCAACCCGCCCTAGATGTTAGACCCGAATTTGGAAGATTACATTGGCCACCAAAATGGCCTGATGGAACTATCGGAGTTTTAAAACAATTAATTAAAACACTGCTTTATTCTTAGAAGAAAACTTAGTCAATTTACAGAAAAACTCATGAGTTATCAAAACTCATGTATAAGCAAAAACACATATACCATATCATATAAAAAATTTAGAATTTCAAGCACATACTTTACAGATGCAAAAGAATTTGGTTTAATAGATATGTTACTACCCCACCGCTACACACCATAAGAGTTCCCCGAACTCATCCATCTCTACACACTAGTTTGTGGATAAACCACCAAAAGATGCAGGTTAATATGTTGCCAAACGGTTGTGAATACACAGCATAATTGTTGTAACAGCCCAAATTTCAGTGATATCGAAAATAATGGTTCAAGACCACCAAATTTGACAAATAAATTCGTAGATTATATTATTTAATAATTACGAGCCAAATGTAGCTTTTAAAATATTTTTGAAGTAATAAATTGTGTTTTATAAAGATTTATTTGGTCAATACATTGAGAAAAAGAGGTATCGAGATCTCGGTGTTACAAACTGAGCCATAAATATTTTTATGAATATTTACGAAGGGTCAATAAGATAGTATTAAAATTTCGTTAGAAAATTTTGATGTTCGGGTGGTTAATTAAATAAAAATGATTAAATTGAAAAAGTGTAAAAGTTGCTATAAGGATTAAATAGCTCAATTGTCAAATGAGGAAGGACCTAAAGTGAAAATAAGCCTAAAGGAGATATTTTGGGCGGCAATAGCTGAGAAAAATCAGGAAATGGGTGAAATAAGGGCAAAATTGGAAAATTGCCAAAATTAGTTAAATAAAAATGGGACCAAATTGCAATATCTAGAATTCTCTTCATTTCTCTTCATTTTCATCAGCTGAAAAACAGCCATGGAAGAGGGTTCAAGTTGGTTTTCATACTCTAGCTTCATGTAAGTTTAATTCTTGCTTTCTCCTTGAAATTTCTATGTTTTTGGACTTTTACAATTGGGTCCAACTTACTATGTCATTAGTTTTTTATTCTATGGCTAATTTTTTTAAAGTTGCTATGGATGAGTGATGGATGAATATGATGAATAAACATATAATTGAAGTTTTTTTGTTGATATATGATGATTTTCTCAATTAAAATTGATGGAAATTGGTTTTAGGACCTAATTGTAAAAGAGTTTAGAATTAAGGTCTAATGCTAAAGTTCTGATTTTCAAGGGTTATAATTTTAAAATGATATAATAAAGTATTAATTTTGAAAAATTAGCCCAATTGAGGGGTTAATTGGACATGGACTGAATTGTATGAACTATGAAATTTGGGGCAAAATGGAAATCAACACTTTGCACTAAAACAGTTTTGGACAATAGCAGTAGTCTAACTTTGAAAAATCACCAAAATTTTTATAAATTTAATTAGAGGATGAATAAAATATGGAATTAAAGCTTATTGAGTTTAGTTTCTTATAGGAGAAATGATGTAAGAAATAAAATTGTAAATCATGAGATATAATAGGTTTTGTGAGACAAGGTCAGAATGATTTTGGGTTCCCCTATTCTAACATTGTAAAATCATCAAAAATTGGAGAAAAATAATTAGGGGGTTAAATTATATTTTTAAAATCCTTAATAAGTCTATTTTCAACATAAACAAACTGTAACATTATCCAAATTCTGTATGATGAGATAATTAATTCTTAGTGAAGAAGGGTCGGAACTGTTAGACAGCAGAACATGGGTGAATTTAAAGAATAAACTGTACTTATTGGCTAAACCAAAAATTCTAAAAATTTTATGGTAAGAAGATATGTGAATCTAGTTTCATATAAAATTTTTGGATCTTAATTTTGAATTCTGTAGCTCAAGATAAAAATAATTTAGTGACTATGACAAAGATGGATAGCCTGAATATTCACATAAATAAATAGTGAAAAATTATAGATAATGTTACTTACAAATGTGTTATTTATACTAAGGATGTAGAATGGAGAGGAGGAGGAGGAAAAATATATGAATGACTTGTGTATAAATTGATCACATGCCGATTATAATCGATAAATGTTAAATTAGAAATGATATAATGTTTTATTTCGAATATTTATTATGAAATTGTTATTATCGTTATGATATAAAAAAATTGAATTTATAAGTTCGTTTATTGATAAATGTTGTTGATTTGTGTTAATTAAGCACCATTATCATATATTTGATTAAATTGTGGAAATTTCAGTAAATGTTCGAATTGAGTAAAAATGCAGGATCGATCACGATCATTGTATAGTGAAATATGAATTGACGGTAAAAGACCATGGTTAAACCATGGCATTGTACTAAGTGAAATAAGTGATCTGGATACTGGTCCATACATTCTACAGGTGGCTGAGTTATCTGGCATGTGTTACGGATACTCAACAGCTTGTATGAGCAGCACCGTGTAGCTCGTCATGACTGACAGCTTGTGTGAGCAGGCCCAAGATTTGTGACTATGTGAAACGGGTGCTAGTCTTATAAGTTCTACCAGTGGCTGGGTAATCCGGCATGTGTTGCGGATACCTGACAACTTGCGTGAGCAGCACTGAGTAGTTATGTAAAGACCGACAACTTGTGTGAGCAGACCCGTGAATGTGAATAGCTCGAGGTGAGCTCCTATGTGATAAGTGATAAGTGGTAGCTTCGGCTACCTGATCAAGTTAAAAGTGGTAGCTTCGGCTACCTGATCACTGAAAGTGATGAATTGACGGATAAATCTATGGTTTCACCCTGGCATAATGATAGTGAAGATGTAAGCCCATAGTTGAGCTATGGCATTCTAGTGAAAAGACCATATCTATGCTATGAGATCAATGAATATTAGCAAAATTCATTGCATAATGGTGTAGATCAATTCTGTATGACGTTCACTAATTTGACAAAGTTTGGTAAGTGTTACATGGAATTATGTGATATAAGGAAATATGAGTTGATGAGACATGAACATAAATCTTGGTTGATGAATAAGTTTATTTTTTATTATATATTTGTACACCTTGAGTGTATTATCTGTATGAATTGGTATTCTAAATGAGTTAATGAGAAAAGTTCTAATATGAAATAATCTGAATTCAAAATGAAATATTATGAAAACATACTTGAAATACATTGGTATATCTTGTATATGTTATTGAGTTCATAATGTGGAAAGTAAATGTATGTGGAAACTTGAGATGATGATATATGTACATCGAATCTAATGGTGGATACGTATATCCAAATTTATATGATAGATTTTAGTGAACATTGAAATTTGGACTTAATAAGTGATTTGTCAATTTAAATTGTAATTGGCAGGAAGAGTTAGTGAGTTGCATGTCTATGAATTTTTACACGTATTTGTCTAAAATACGAGGAAATGATGGTACTTGATACATGGAAATATGAGACTGTGATATATAAAAACATGGAATATGTTTGATAAATGTGTTTATTCATAATTATAGAACTATACACCTCAAGTGTACTATTTGTGTAAAGATGATGTTTCAAATGATTTGATGAGTAGAACTCAAATATGAAGTAGTTAGAAACCAAGACAAATTGTTATGAAAATGTATATGAAATACAGAGGTATGATTATTATATGTAATATGAATACATAATGTGAAAAAGTATAGGTATAAGAGGAATTTAATAAGAATTGAGCCCATATACGTTTCTTGTTATTTATATAAAGTGTACGGCTATCAAATGGTAATAAGTATAAGGCTTGGTTGAATATCTTAAATTGGTTCTTGAATGTATTAAAATGTTGGTAAAGTTAAAGGAACGTTTATAATTAGTCTCGTTGATTGAACGATAATGATTTCAAATTATCTGTAAGTGTTCTGTACTCCTTGGTAATGCCTCATAACCCTATTCCAGCGACGGATACGGGTTGGGGCTGTTACAATTGTAGATAAAAGTTGTCAGATAATGGGTGGGTGAACCACCAAAGGTTGCAGGTTAATACGTTGCCAGATGATTGTGTATACACAACATTTTTGCAGATAAAAGTTGTCAGATAATATGTGGATGTACCACCAGATTTGCAGATTTATAGTCTGCCAGAACCCCCTCCTTACAAAGCGTCCCAACCCATGCAAAAAATAAGAAATTCTTAAATAGAACATAATAGAAGATATATAATGATACAAACTAATCAAATATCATTGCAATAATTATGCTTTCAAAAAATTAATTCAGTAATAAAAGCATAAATTTTTCAAAGGTTCAATTTAGCGATGTCACAATTCATTCCATTGGGTATATATTTAGAAATAATTAAATTAATTAAATATGGATTCAAGCATTATTCAAACTAAAAGGGTCTTAATTGCATAAATTAAGCACTAAAATCAATTCGAGAACCATTCAAGGACTAATCTGCACAAAACATAAAATTCTATGCAAAACTGTAAAATTTAAGAAATACGGGCACAATGTCGTGTGGCCAGGCCGTGTGTGTCACATTGCCATGTGGTCTGGGTTGGGTTCGATTTTGCCTCAATTTTCTCATAAAAGAACACACACCTGATTTCCGGGGTCTCGAGCGATGATCCTCACATCCAAATCTAATCTGGGACACCTACACGGGTCTTTAAATTGACAAAAATGCAAGAATTAATATCTACCTTTAATATTTACCAAATTTTAGCAAGATTTTTTTGGAAAACTCGAAAAAGATTTGAAAACAATTTGAAAGATTGTCAAGAATGACGTTATTCCAGAATCTTAGGGTTCTATGGAATTAGAAACAAGATTGCTTACTGACCTTGGCTCGTTAGAACAGAAATTGACGATATTTTGCTAAATTGATATGAAGAACGGATTAAATAAGGTTGAATTTGAGTTCGAGATTCAAATATAAAATTTCCAGCAAAGATGAAGATTTATGAAAAAGAAAAATAGGAAAATAAAAGAAAAAGATGTGTTTAAAGAAGAGAGAAAATAAATTCTAAATAGGGTTGAAAAGGATAATCAAAATTCTATTATGATTTGGAAGGGACTAAATGGCTAGGTTAAGCAAACTTTAGAGGGTTGATTTGGCAATTAAACCATTTTGCCAAAATTAGCAAAAATGGAATGGATTTGGCATGGATAGAACTTAGACCATTAAAGGAAATAGAATGATGCTTGACCATTGGGCTAATATACATTTCTTAATTATTTTCTACCACATTTTTCTTATACTAACTTGGTTTTCATCATTAATTTCTAAAAAATAAAGAGGAAAAATACAAAAAGTGAAGCTTGAACCTTAATTCTCTAGGTAATCTACTAAGCTCTTAACCACCAATATAAAAACTCATTTCATGATGATTTTATAATTTCTAACCCTATAATTTTTGGGGTGTTACACTATATTTCCACTTTTAGTGGTGATCTGATACGATCCACCTCGGGTTGAGTCGAGTCGTATTTAAATTACCCAATCGTCTACGAGGAGGAATTATGCCTTCACAAAATAATAGGAAATATCGTGAAGTTTGCGAAAGCTTTTGGTTGAACTTGTTTAGTAAATGGAATTAAGTTAGGAATAGAGGTGTTTAGTGATGGAGATGATTTTTGGATAATGGAAAAGAGTTAGGCTTGGTTTAACAAACGAGAACAAAGGATAGAAGTTAGGTGATATTTTGGTTAAGTGATAAGTGATATTTGATGGAGTTGGATAGAAGAACTTAAACAAAGAATCGATTCAACACTAGGAAAGTGTCACCTCGGGTTCTATATTTGTTTAAGGTGGAAAATGGAAGTCGATGATGGACCAAGACCCATTATCTATAAAGATAAGAACCTATGGTATAAGTTGATGGATGAGAAACGACTGACGCCACAAGCAACACTTGATAAGTCAGAATCAAAACTCGTACGAAAGATAGAGAGGAGAAAATCTCACTCGATGAACAAAGTTCATAAAAATATATTCAAGGATCAAAAGCCTAAAGTTCTTTAGGTTGATTACATGTATATATAATATCAAATGAGGCTAGTTGAATGGTCAATTTTAATGAGGCTAATAATGATTTCAAATGAAGAGTCTCAACTTTTGGAATTCTAGCCATGTAACTCCCATCTTCAATATGATTAACTCTTCAATTAAATTGCTTGTCAAAGTCCCTTGAGTTCTCCATGATCAACCGAAAAGTCACCAACCAAATGAGAAGTCTCAACCTTTGGAATTCTAGCCATGTAACTCCCATCTTCAATGTGATTAACTCTTCAATTAAATTGCTTGTCAAAGTCCTTTGAGTTCTCCATGGTCAACTAAAAAGTCACCAGCCAAATGATGGAAAAATAATTGCATATAGTAAATACCATGAAACAAGCGGTTATGGAAGTTGAAGACAAAGAGGCTGCCGAAATTAAAGAACCATAATGCTCTTCTTTATTTAATAAAACATCTTCTTAATGTTGAATTAAGCCTCTTAATATCAGCCCCCTCTTGTGTAATCGAATTCACTTGAAAAGTCATCTCAATGAATGCATAACAGCCTTTAGAAATAATGGAGGTGAGTTGAAAAGTCACCTACAATTATCACATGTAACCGACACATTAATGCAATTATTAAACTTAAAACACATTAATAACTAACTTGATTAAATAAACTAACACTTAAACATCATTTATTCCTACAACTAGCTTAATTAAATAAAGCATTATTAAATGAACTTAACTCATGCATCAATAAATTAACCTATTAACTAGATTAATTAAGAAGCAACTATTAAATTAAATTCATTAAAAGAACTCAATTAATTAAACTAAGTTGAGTTGAATTAATGACTAGCAACCATTTATTGAACTAAAATGCTTAAATGCATGATTTAAAATGCAAACTAAATACACAAATGAGTTACTTAATGCATGGCTTAATTAAATGTAGAACACATAATGCATGTCATAAATAAAATATGTAGATCAATAATGCATGACATTAACAAAAGATGCATTTAATTAAACAAGACATAATTAAAGACTAAAGTATTGAGCTGATTCAAGCTCAAATAAGCTGAATTTGAACTAGATGGAGCTCGTGGAGCTGGAAACGAACTGGGATCAGCTTGCCAACTATATAAGGCTCGACTAAGGAGATTTGACTGACGGGGTTCGCTGGGCGCGCTCGCATCATTCCCCCCTCTTCAAGACGATTCGTCCTCTAATTGACCCGTTGGTTGTCCGAACAAAACTCTTCTTGGCTAGGTTTACCTCAGTCAAATGGGGCGGATAATAATCATAGTACCTGAAGGAAATAACCACGAGTTAGCAAACATTCTTGCAAACCAAATATAAGCAAAACAAGACAAATAGATGGCACACAAATGGGCATAAACATATTATCATACAAAAGTAAGAAAGCCTTGTCAAACGTTTGCAAAAAAAGTGAATAAGCTTCATGGCATACATACGGTTTAAACAGATTCCAAAAGTCCAAATCAACATGCGAGTAACACATCAAATGATAGATATAATCGTCACAGGCTAATATTCGAGAAGTTGCATGTGGCACTCAAAGTTGAACTACCACATCTTGCATTGAACGATGTATGAAAGCTCTTGCAAATAAACAAAGATTATCAAACACAAGATTCCTTTTGTCAACAAGTAGACCATCACTAAACAGGATAGGACGTTCAAACATTTCATGATCTAAATGATGAAAATCAACATCAAGTGTTCTATCAACAACCGAAGAGAACAAAGACATCTCAAAATTTTTACATAGATCACACATGAAAATTATCAAAATTATCAAATTCAAGAATCCTATCATCATTCAATGAAACAGATAGATCACAAACAGGCAAAATAGAACGATTAATCATAACATGATCTAAATGTTTTATAAAAACTAGTTCATCAACGCAAAGCTTGTCACATTTCAAAAAGATCACAAATGTGTCAACAAGTTCAGAAGACTTACCTTTATAATCAGAAAGAAAAAGATCAGTCTTACCGTGGTCAAGCAATACAAATCTTCTCTCTTCGGAAAGATAATGCAGTTGAAGCCTCGCGTTTGATTCAGCACTTTTCAAATGGAATGTGAATTTCAAGTGCAACAATAGAATTTGTTTAAGGAGCGAATAAAAATTGAAAACCAAATGGGCAAATTTCGTAACCTTAATCAAAAACCAAGTATCAAAATGATTGAAATTCTTCAAGTACAATTGTCGTTGCTTGATTTTCCAGCAGGGTATACCAAATGATACAAAACATAGTCCTGGTTTAAAGACATGATTTTGATTATTAAACTAAAGATGTGACAAGGGTTTAGAAAAATCAAACATGTTAAACCAATAAGACTTATGCACATTCAAGATCGAGCAATCAAAACTCTTTATATGTTTCAAAACTGATTTACAAAAACTCAAAGTTTTCGTATTAGACAATGAATGGATTTCATAATAACCACAATCAAACAAGTTGGGATTAAGAGAAAATTCATCGTCATACTTACTTGAGTCTTGCACTTGTCGAATAGACGTTACTCCACCTTCACACTTTGCTTCACAATGATTATTATGGGGTAAACCTGTCTTACCAACTTTTAAATCATCATAACAAATCAAAGGATGGCAAATGACAAAATTATCCACATAATCACAAACAATAGAAAGATTCGGTGGAGATTGAATCTCATCAAAGCACTTACCTTCCTTACCTTCCTTACCTTTTTCAATCAAATGAAAACGCCTTTCTTCGGAAAGGTACTGAAGTTGGAGATCATCGTGTGATACGTTGGGCACCTGAAATGAAGAAACAGAAAAAGAACTAAAGTCCGAAGAGTTAGCTGAAAAACCACTCTCTTTTTCTTGCTCATCTTGTTCTCTCGTTTCTTTTTCCAACTCTTCTTTTGACCTTCTTTTTGTTCACTCTCATTTTTATTTTCTTTTCTTTCGAACTCTTTTTCAATTTCTTTTTGTTCTTTCTCTTTTTTTTTCATTTGATTTTTCTTTTTTATTTTGATTACAACAAGAGGATGATTCAAAAGAATCGAAAATACAAGGATTTGATTCTAAGATCAAAGTGATGTTCTCATAAATATCACGATCAATTCTTTGTGGAAGATGCTTCATGCATGACATCATGGAATCATAAGACGAATAACTTGTGCTTGTGTATTCATCTTCGTAATAGGCTTCACACTCGTTAGTTGCTTTGTTTCGCCTTGAATTCCTCGTCGAATGATTTGAACCACTTCGAGAATGATCTTTCATAGAGGAATACTTGGACACATATGAACCATGTTCACTTCCTCGTTGGTAAATTTGAAAAGTTTCAAATTTGTGGTTTGATTCATACCATCTCGAACTTCTTGAGGAATAAGAATCTCGGTCACAGTCTCTTCTCGAATGTTCTTCGAAAGTGTGTCTTCGAGACGACCTTGACTCCGTCCTTCGACTTGAAGAAAGTCATTCTTGTTGGTCTCATTCCTCGATTTGATCTAGACGTTTATGCAACTTTTCAAACTAGTTGTTCATGATTCTTCGCATTCCGTTCAACAAGTATTGATAATCATTGGATGAGAACTCTTCTTGAGACATATTTATTTTCTAAAAAGGAAATGTTATAAAAAAACAGAAAAATTAAAATACCTTACTACAAAAACTCACAAGTCACTCACAAAGAAAAAAAATTCGCTCACACTCGTGTTTCACTCGTATAAGGCTTTTTCTTTGATGAATACACTCGTGCCTTTTACCACTCTTTCTCACTCTTGCAAGTTCGTACTTTGTTTCGATAGACTCATCGTAACTTGAGGGTCGGTTTCAAAAATGGTTAACAAGGGAAAATGTTGGGTATAGGATAGGCTGAAAGAAGAAAAAATAAAATGTTGGGGATGGTGGCGTTGGGATTAAATGGATGGTACAAAATGATGGTTAAAAAAATGCTTCTTGAAGGATCGGGGTAGAAAGATGAAAAATAATGGTTTTGGAAACTCGAAAATTTGAGGAGAAGAATGAAGAGACTAACAAGATCACCAAACTTTTTTTTTGAATTTTTTTTCAACACTTCAATTACACGAAATATATATAATGAGAAACTTTTGAAATTTTTTTCATTTTTTTTTCAAATTACGAACCTATTTTGGCTTTCGATTGTCGTCAGAACTCCTCATTTTCTAGCTCTGATACCAAATGATACGATCCGCCTTGGGTTGAGTCGAGTCGTATTTAAATTGCCCAATCGTCTACGAGGAGGAATTACGCCTTCGGGAAATAATAGGAAATATCGTGAAGTTTGCGGAAGCTTTTGGTTGAACTTGTTTAGTAAATGGAATTAAGTTAGATATAGAGGTGTTTATTGATGGAGATGATTTTTGGATAATGGAAAAGAGTTAGGCTCGGTTTAACAAACGAGAACAAAGAATAGATGTTAGGTGATATTTTGGTTAAGTGATAAGTGATATTTGATGGAGTTGGATAGAATAACTTACACAAAGAATTGATTCAACACTAGGAAAGTGTCACCCCGGGTTCTTTATTTGTTTAAAGTGGAAAATGGAAGTCGATGATGGACCAAGACCTGTTATCTATAAAGATAAGAACCTATGGTATGAGAAACGACTAACGCCACAAGCAACACTTGATAAGTCGGAATCGAAACTCGTACGAAAGATAGAGAGGAGAAAATATCACTCGATGAACAAAGTTCATAAAAATATAGTCGAGGATCAAAAGTCTAAAGTTCTTTAGGTTGATTACATGTATATATAGTATCAAATGAGGCTAGTTGAATGGTCACTTTTAATAAGGCTAATAATGATTTTAAATAAAGAGTCTCAACTTTTGGAATTCTAGCCATGTAACTCCCATGTTCAATATGATTAACTTTTCAATTAAATTGCTTGTCAAAGTCCTTTGAGTTCTCCATGATCAATCGAAAAGTCACCAACCAAATGAAAAGTCTCAACCTTTGGAATTCTAGCCATGTAACTCCCATCTTCAATGTGATTAACCCTTCAATTAAATTTCTTGTCAAAGTCCATTGAGTTCTCCATGGTCAACTGAAAAGTCACCAGCCAAATGATGGAAAAATAATTGCATGTAGTAAATACCATGAAACAAGCGGTTATGGAAGTTGAAGACAAAGAGGTTGCCGAAATTAAAGAACCATAATGCTCTTCTTTATCTAATAAAACATCTTCTTAATGTTGAATTAAACCTCTTAATATCAGCCCCCTCTTGTGTAACCGAATTCACTTGAAAAGTCATCTCAATGAATGCATAACAGCCTTTAGAAATAATGGAGGTGAGTTGAAAAGTCACCTGTAATTATCACATGTAACCGACACATTAATGCAATTATTAAACTTAAAACACATTAATAACTAACTTTATTAAATAAACTAACACTTAAACATCATTTATTCCTACAACTAGCTTAATTAATTAAAGCATTATTAAATGAACTTAACTCATGCATCAATAAATTAACCTATTAACTAGATTAATTAAAGAGCAACTATTAAATTAAATTCATTAAAAGAACTCAATTAATTAAACTAAGTTGAGTTGAATTAATGACCAACAACCATTTATTGAACTAAAATGCTTAAATGCATGATTTAAAATGCAAACTAAATACACAAATGAGTTACTTAATGCATGACTTAATTAAATGCAGAACACATAATGCATGTCATAAATAAAATATGTAGGTCAATAATGCATGACATTAACTAAAGATGCATTTAATTAAACAAGACATAATTAAAGACTAAAGTATTGAGCTGATTCAAGCTCAAATAAGCTGAATTTGAACTGGATGGAGCTCGTGGAGCTGGAAACGAACTGGGATCAGATTGTCAGCTTTGTAAGGCTCGACTAAGGAGATTTGACTGACGGGGTTCGCTGGGCGTGCTCGCATCATGATCTATCTTATTTATATATGTTAAATTAAGCTATTTAAACACTTAAAGAGTTTATTTTGAATAGTTTGTGGCATATTTTGTTACTTTTTTTTTTTTTTTTACTTTATAAATATCATGTTTAATTTTAGTTTTTATTCTATTTTAATGCCTTTTTGAATGAAATGACAAGTATATGCCATTAATAGCTTAATATTTGAGTTGAACTTATTTCATGCACTTAATTGATACAAGAATGAGAATAGGAACCTAAACTAGAGCTAAAGTCACGAAACCAATGTATTGATGTCGTGACCCCAATGTTTTTTTTTTTTCCCATCAACTAAGGTTTATAAATGGATGCTTCAAATTTGCTTTTAAGATCTAATGGCAGAAATTTTAGCTTGCATGGAAATCACACCACTAAAGATAACATTATAATCGACACCAAATACACTCTTATAAATTTATCACAACAAAATAAGTTCATGCTTGACTTTTATTTGTATTCAACGATATTTTTAATAATTTTTTAAATTTATTTAAAAATAATTTTATCAACATCTAATTCAAAACTAGTTCTTAATGTCACAATTGTCTCACGTGATTTTATGTGTTTATTTTTTAACTCATTAAATAATAAATTTTTATTTCATGTGATTCTTGTAAAATAATATTATTTGAATAAAATTAAAATATATTAATTATTTTATAATTAGAAATTAAAATAGTAAAAATTCAAAGCATAAAAGTAAGAAAGAAAATAATAAGGAATTTCTAATTTTTTGAGATTTTAATTATTAATTAATGAATACTAGAAATCCTATCACATGGTATGGGTGAAACCACAAATTTAGAACACAAATGTGTTTAAAAATAGAGATCAAAATATTTATCATAGAGTTGGTATCGAGTTAACTTGTAACACCAACTCAATTAAATATATTATTAATATATATATATAATTGGGCAAATATCTCAAAAATACCAAAAAAAAAATCAAAATTACCGAAAAGGACAGGTTTCAGAAATATTAACCGGAAAGGGCAATTTCCCCAAAAATCGCGTCCACATTGGCGCGTTTTTGGGGGAAAGCGGCCTAAAGCGCGTCCTCGAGGGCGCTTTTATTAACTCAAGAAAAACGCTCCCACGAGGGCGCGCTTTTGCTGAGGTGGCCAAAAGTGCTCCCCCAGGGACGCGCTTTAGGCCATTTTCCCCCAAAAACGCTTTTACGTGGACGCGTTTTTGGGGATTCTTTCCCGTCCACTTGCAATGTGAAAATGAAATAAGTTTTTGGACGGTAGTCTCCGGCAAAATAATTTTGAGGAGACGTTTGAGAACAAACCGTGGTGAAAAAGCTTCCACGTGGGCGCGCTTTTGCTACAAATGGCCTCGGGCATAATTATTTTGAGGAGGCGTTCTGAGAACAAACCGTGGTAAAACGCCCCACGTGGACTCTCTTTTGCTACTGGTGGTCTCCGCAAAATTATTTTGAGGAGACGTTTACGAACAAACAGTGGCAAAAACGCTTCCGGCGAGGTGCACTATTACCAGAGTATCAAAAGCGCCCCATCGTGGGCGCTTTTGCTCTGATGCTATCCGCAAAATTAGGCTATAAATCAGCCAAATTTCATTCTCGGTTGATGAAAGCAAATTCAAGCAAAAGGAAAAAAATTGAAAATGAGTGAACGTATTAATCGTGTTATTTACTACGATGGTGAAGTGCGTGACATCAAGATGGTGTTGTTTTCTTATCGGAGAACACGGTAGCGATTGAGTTTTAATCAGAAAGTCGATTTGGTAGAACTTCGCAAAAGAATTAGGCGTAAAATATTCAGAACAACGCTAATGAAAGTTCAGTCTATTAAGTATAGATTTTGTACTTCGGTTGATCCGGTGAGATATGACTCATTCGACATCAAAGGTCCTCGAAGCCTTGAGGCAATGGTGGAGACTCATCTTGCCAGTGGTTCACCCTATATCGAGGTATATGTAGAATTTTCATCTCCAAGTGATCTGGCTGCGACCTCAACATCTAGTATCGTTCGAGGGGAATACACGACCCCAAGTCGACACTCTGTAAGTGGGAGGCAAAACACAGAAGTGCCCGTGTGTGGTGGTAGTATGGAAAACATAACCCCTGCACGACACTCGGTTGGTGGATGGGACATGCATATTCATCATTCGACGTCGGATGACAGAAATACGTATTGGAGGATGTCATCAACTTCTAGTGGATGGCAATCCACATACGATTGGGATCTTTACGAAAGATGTTTAAGGAGGGATGATGTATTACTGACGACATCCACCAGCGAGGGGCCCTCGTTTGTTACAGGTTATGGAGGATCGGACGATGAATCCGATGTGGATCCACCTCGGGAGCCAGGGCCTGACGGTCCAGAAGTTGGATTATTTTCTGAACCGGAGCCCGTTCCAATTGTACCGAAGATGTTGAGGGTGATTCAGACGAAGAAGAAGAAGATTCGCTATTCAGGGCATACTCACCTCCAGCGCACATGCATAATGTCGATCTATCTCAAGATGATGCATTGGAGTTTCCTGAACTACCACACCGGACACGTGACCGTACAAATTCTTCGTTGGATTCGAACCAATTAGAAGTTGGTAACCAGTTTTCCAACAAGAATACTTTTCTTGGTGCATTGAAACAATACAGCATCAGGAACGGGGTTAACTACACTATGGTTAAATCAAAGCTCGATAGGTACGAGGCGAAGTGTGCAGTGCAAGACGGCACATGTTCATGGAAAATCATGGCGTCGTTGAGGAAAAGGACGAGGATGTGGGAGGTGAAAAGTACAAAGGTCCGTATACATGCTTATGCATGCAGATACACTATGTGTTCAATGATTTGAATAACACTAATATTATATAATGTTGCATTATTTAGCGTGCTTCGTTGTGGTGTAACACAAGATCATCCGAGGATGGATTCGGACATGTTGGTGATTTAATAATCCGACGGTGAAGGCCGATCCCAAAACTACGATCTTGGCCTTAATTGGCAATATTCGTAGCCAAATGGGGTACACCCTCTTCTGAAAGGCTTGGATAGCCAAGCGAAGGCATTGGAAAAGTTGCACGGTCGGTGGGGCGCTTCATATAATGAAGTGTGGCGGTGGTGTCGGTGTTGATATGTATGTCCCGCAAAGACTATGAGACCTTGAAGCGGGCGGTGATTACAATGACCGTCTGCTCCGTGGATGCGCGGTGTTCAAGCGCTGATACGGACAATTAAGCAATGCCGAGATGCTTTTACATATCGCAAGCCATTGGTACAAATTGACGGTACCTTCATGTATGGTAGATATACGCATCGGCTATTGCTAGGCGTGGCACAAGGCGGCCGTGGGAGAATCCTTCCGATTGCATTCGCAATAACACCGGAGTCGGTGATGACGGGACTTCTTCCTATCTAGGTTAAGGAGGCATGTCGCCTCAACGACATATCGTTATATCGGATCGGGGCCCGGAATACTTGTGGCAATAGAATGATAGGAAGCATGTGGCATCGCACACACCATCGATATTGCTCGAGGCATGTTTCATCCAACTACTATGGGCAACACCGATCTAAAAGACGAAATGGCAAGTGACCGATATGGGTATGAATAAGTACCGTGCAATATTCCTTTTATGGACACAAGCATATGGCGACGACCTACGATATGGTCATATGACCACAAACTGGCCGAATGCATAAATTCAAAAATCAAATTAAATTACATACAAAAAAATACACAACTTCTATTTTAGTGAAGATATTAAAATTAAATTACAAACACAAATAAAAAACAACTTTTTTATTCAAAAATAAAAAATTTATTACAATTTAAAAATAAAATAGCCCATCCTAATCAATGTTGATCTTGGGTGGGAACCAATCAGATTAGTTGACCGTATTCTTACTGGCTATGTAATTTCTTTTTTGGAGGGCGGTGAACTTTTGCACAATAACTCAAATTTATTAAATATAAGATAATTAAATTACAAAAAATAAAAATTAAACCATTTCTATTTTATCAAAGATATTAAAACTAAATTAAAAAATTAAATTACAAAAGAAATAACATTAAACTCAATTTTATTAAATATAAAAAATTTATATTGGATTCCTCCTTCTTCTAGCTTCTTCTATTTTAGTGAAGATATTAAAATTAAATTACAAACACAAAAAAAACAACTTTTTTATTCAAAAATAAAAAATTTATTACAATTTAAAAATAAAATAGGTCGTGGAACCTCGTGCAGGAATCGAGTTCCTCCTAGGCGGTGGAGTGAATCAGTTCTGGGTGTTGCGATGATGACCCACCTTGATAAAATAATGACCCCGGAGGTGTTTGCATAAACCACGGCGGGGGTGACTGCATCCCGTACGGTGAAGGAGCCTGGTAGAAAGAACTGCTCCCCGACGGCGCCTCCTCTAATCCCACACCCGACGTCGGCCTCACGATCGGCTGGCTAACGGGAGTTGTCGGGAACGGACTCGAACCCGGCCATGCATTCCAACCTGGGGTGGGACTAGGAAAAGGAAACATATATGGGTTAGGAGGATACATATAAGGGGCAGGGTACGCACCTGGCATAAACTGTGGACGCTGTGATGTCGGTGTTGTCAGCTGAACTGATGGGCCCGGTGATTGTGTAGGCACTGTTGATGGGCCCGGTGTTGTGTAGGAACCTTTGTTCTTTGGCCCGAATCTCATCACCCTTCTCCTTGAATGTAAAGGGCCCGACATTCCTTCGCTCACGAATTTGCTGTCGCCTCTCTTCATCGACAACAGATCTGACTTGCCATGGATTCTAAACCATGGCATGTACTCACATGCACGCGCTAACTTCGAAACTATGATCGGTTCCTGGTTAGGTAAAAAGTCATACCGATTCTCCCACGTCTCGATATGTTTTGACCAAAATCTTGGCCAATCCGTGTGCTGCTGCCGTAAGTCCACTTTGTGCTCATCATCGAGCACCTCAGGAGGCACGAGAATCGGTTGTCGGCATCCAAATTACTGTAGAACCCGATCTGACTGGTGTATCTCCACGGTCGCGTAGGTGATTAGCGGGACCTTAACGTGCCAACTGTTCGGATTTTGGAGGAACTCATCCGGAATTACTGCCCGAATTTCGGGATCCTCGTACGGTGTCCATTGAAACTATATTAACATTACCAAAATATTAGTTATATACATAAATACTAAATTATAATAACGAAATTCGACACTTACTTGTGATTCCGACCATTGTTCCAATAGGAGCCGTATATCCTCAAGCGAGTTAGGTATTCCAACATGACTCGTCGGATGGTTCCACCTAATTAAATAAACTTTTAGCATGCAATTATACTATAAATCTACGACATAATTGTAAAATATAATATTAAATTTACCTCGTTATCAGTGGGAATGAATATGGTCGGTCGAGCGAAGGCGTAAAATGAAAATCGAAACCATGCCCATGATATAGTAGTGATAGGCAACCTCCGATTTTTGCTTTACTCGGCAGCGTCGCCCCGCACATCTCCCGGTACAACCTCGATAGCACGGCAGACCCCTAACTCAATTCACCGGCTGCTCTGAAATCAACAAGTTTCAGGAGCCATCTTAGATGGACGAGGTTTCTAGAGAGGTCCAGCATCAAATAGCCTCCAATTATCTGAAGCATGTATTCCCGCGCATACCGTATTCTTTCTTCTTGATCGAACCTTCATTCGGCAATGGAATGCATCTCGTAACCAAGCCATATTGATTAGAGCTCCTTGAATTCTATCCGAATGGCACCCGAAGCTCGTAGCATCGACCATCCAATCTAGAGATGTTACGGACCGGTGACTCTGGCCCGTCACCGGTAATCCCAAGCAGAATCGCACATCTTCTAAAGTGATGGTACACTCTCCGCATGGCAATGGATAGTGTGCGTCTTGAGTCTCCACCTCTCTATCAACGCGCTGATCAAAGGCGGGTCCAACTTGAACCCCCGGCCTATCGTGGCCACGTGCCAAAAACCCGCTTCCCGCAGGTAATTCTCGATCAATGGCGATGGGGGACCAGGCATGTTGCGAATATAACATTGCAACACCCGATCTACAGACTGTTTAAAAATTATAAAATTCAAAATTAATTAAAATTGCATAATTAAAAAATTTAATAATATTGAAAATTAACATTCAAACTTACCATTTTCATTTGCTCTTGACAATGTGCTTGTTGTCTAGGCGGCGTAATTCCCGACCATTGTACTCGATAAAGAATTTTAAATTTTCCAAAAATAGATATATTAAAAAATTATAAAGGGCTTTTTCATAAATAGTAAGGACTATTTTGAAATTTGAGCGTAAATTTCAAGGACTTTGAGAGAAACTTGAGAGAAAATTGAGAGCAAATTGAGAGAAAATTGAGAGAAAAATGAGAAAGGATTGAAGTGTGAAAAATTGAAGGGTTGGGGGTATTTATAGTTTTTTTCGTGGTTGGGGGCCAGCGGTCAAAAAAATTTGATTACTGACGGCTTAAAGCGCGTCCACAGGGGCGCTTTTTACCTCAAAAAAGCGCGCCTCGTGGGGCGTTTTTTTGAGGCCAAAAGCGCTCCCTCAGAACCCGCTTTAGGCGCTTTCAAAAACGCTACCGACGTGGGCGTGATTTTTGGGGAAATTGCCCTTTTCGGTCAATATTTTTGAAACCTGTCCTTTCCGGTAATTTTTGATTTTTTTTGGTATTTTTGGGATATTTGCCCTATATAATTGATAGAGGTAATAAAGTGTTCATAATAAAATTAAAACATATAAAAATATTAAAATAAAATTTTTGGTGAGTGGTAAATTAAAAGTTTAATTAATGTAATTGGTTTGAGTTTAAATCTCACTATATGTATATTTTTATTTATTCTTTTAAATGAAAAGACTAAAGTATTCTCCAATAACATAACTTATTTTAATTACGAAATAATATTTTCATAATTTTCTTAACCGAGTTATTAACTCGGTTGAGAGTGATACCAACTCAATAAAACATTTAAATTGTCGATATCTAAATGTTGAATGTTAATCAACGTAAATCTTACTTTTATATTATTAAAATGTCAAATAGTAACTTAAATAATTTTAAATTATAGTGAAAGTGTATAACTTCATCTTTAAAAAACACTTTTAATATTAAATTTAATAAATAAAAATAAAATATTATTCAAATGTTGATGTAATAATATAATAAATAATAAAAGATATTTTAATTAGTTCAAAAATTATCTAAACTCGTGATTATATATATTAGTTTCTAACATTTCATGCATTGTACATAATTTAATGTATTTAAAATGTAACGACTTAACGATCGGGGGTGTCGAAAGTGTATTCTCGAGATTTTATTCACGTAAATTAAACTCAGTAAATATTTATTAAAAATATTTACAAAGTTAAATATTCTGAAGTTAGTTGTGTAGTTAATGAGATTTTAGTTAAGTGAATTTGCATGAATTAAGAATTATTATTGTATAAAGACTAAATCGGCGTATAGGGTAAAAGTTAAAATATAAATTAAAATTTATTGACGGACTAAAGTGGCAAATATACATTTGCCTTGTTTAGTGGACGGCATTATGAAGTACATATATTATTATATATGTACTTATATATATTATAATAGTTAATAAATTAAAAGTTAAAAATATATATTTGTATTATATAATATTAAAGTATAATAAATCAAAAGAAAGTGAAATTTGATGATAGAAAGCATGCAATTAAATAGAAAATAAAAGAATAGAAAATAAAAGAAGAGAAGAAGGGTTAACTCACGGCTATAGGGACCTTAAGTTTTAAACTTAAATCGGTTAGTTAATTTTGTCCATTTTCTTGTAATTTTTATATTTTTAGAATTTGGTGTTAAGTACTACCGACCTATGTCAAAATTTTAACATTGATTAAGATTTTAGATATTGTTATTGTTGAATAGTTTTAGTATTAGTGATTTAATTGATAGATTTTAAGCTAGAAATGGAAAAGGATTAAATTGTAGAACAAATTATAAATTTTGAGTAATAGGGATTAAATTATGAAAAATTCAAAATTTAGGGTTTAATTAAAATAGGGAGCTAAATTTAGCTTAAAATGAAATTAGTATAAAAATATAGGATTAAATGTGAAGAATAAAAAATAATCTGGGTTTAGGGACTAAATTGTAATTTAAGCAAATATTGAGTAAAAATTGAAATATTCAATGTGAAACTGAATTGTGTTGTATTAATGCATTTTAATTGTTTTAATTCCGCAGCTAACGTCCTACCAGAATCATAGACTAAAATGGGGAAAGATAAAATCAATGTCAAATAGCTCGAAATTCACAGTTTGTATTTCTATAAATTTGAACCTAGTTGTTAATTGTTATATTTCGATTTAATGCATATGGTAAGTGGTTGAGGTGAGTATTTTGACACTTTGATAGCGAATTGAAATTATAGTTGATTGAAATGGATAGAATTGGTATATACATTATGAATGTATTGGTTATTTAAATTGAAATGAATATATGTGTAAATATGAGAATTGGATATTGATTGTATTTGAAAAGTGAAATGAAACCTATTAACTGTATCGAGCTGAGTCGGATATAGATGGCATGCCATAAGATAAGAAGAGTTTAGGGATTTCTTCGACTTCGAGTCGATGAGGCACTAGGTGCCAATTTGCTTGGGTTAAGACACTGTGTGTCAATTTATATAACGCTGGATGTAGTTATTGATACATGCATGGGAGCGTTTGATAAAGAATCGATTGGAACAAAATTAAAGCCGTCTATGTCAATACCAATTGGGTTGAAAGATGAGAAGAAGTCAAGAAGAAATCCAATTGAAATTCCCGTTGGGCCTATGACTCGAGCTAGATCCAAGAAGCTCAAAGAGACGATGTTAGGGTTGATTCAGCAAGTTTGGGTCGAGCATGAGAAGTCCAATTTTTATTGGACTCAAGATAATGATCCAATTTCGTGCAATGTGTTGCATGTGACAGTTTGATTAGTTTGAACAAACTCTTCAATTTTTAACTATGTGTTTTGTTTGTTAAATGCATTTTTGTTTAATGATCTGCTTCATTATGTGTTTTGTTTGTTAAATGCATCTTTATTTAATGTTTTGCATTAATACATCTACATCTTTTAAAAATGTGCATTATGTTTCTTGTTTATTGAATGTGTCTTTAGTTAATGCTTTGCATTAATACATTAGCATCATTTAAGACTTGCATTATGTGTTTTTTTCATATTAATAAGTCATGCATTAAATCATCTCATTTGTTAATTTACTTCAAGTATGGTTTAAGTTGAATGTTTATTTTAATTTGTGTGCATGAGAGTTATTAAATATATTGTTTTTATTAGTGTTTTAAGTTATCATTTAATCTTAAATATATATTTTACTTGTTACTTTTCATATGATTAAAGACTCTTCAAAGTTGGATAGTTTCAAAGCTTTTAAAAGAACATTAAGGAGATTGTTTAATGGATCAAAAGAGACTCTTCAAGTCTAAATGTTTTTGAAGTCTTAAGTCTTCATCATGGTGCCATTTAAGAGAATGTTACACAAGCTTTTATCATGTGGCTACAAGGGAGCTTAAGGGACATCAATCAAACATATTAAGGATACTTTAAGTCTTCATTAAGGAGAATTGACAAGTTTTTTCAACTACATCAGATTCCAATGAAGAGATATGACTCATTGGCTTCACTACATGAGTTTAAAACGAAATTAATACTTGTAATAACCTTACTTAATTGCTGAAGATGAAAGGTCTCACATTGGCACTTGAACAGTCACAAAAGTGCCTATAAATTTTCTTTAAACAGAACTTTGATAGTAATTTGAATTTTTTGAGTTTTGTGTGAGAATTCTATCTCTATGTTCTTGTCCTAACTTACTTGGACTTATCAAGGTTCTCCTTGTGGCGTCAAACCCATTCTTTTCTGAACTTATCACTTCCATCCCTTCTTTCTTTGTTCTGAAGAGTGGCGTTCTAACATACTGTTGGTTCCTTTTTTACTAAATAGTGGGTCACGGTTTACTTATTCTTCAAACACTTGTTTGTTATTTCACTATATAGAAATTGGGTCACGATCATTTATATCGTTAGTTCTTTTCTAAGTGTTTAATTCGTACAAGTCATCCTTCCGAAACCTTCTTTGTTTTTTTCATTCAACCTAATTTCCATTACTCACAATTTCATTTTGAATTTTGACTTGAAACGATACTGAAATTAGACGATCGGGAAATTCAGTGTCTTGTAATTGAATTCACGAATCAGTTATTACTTCGTATTTATCCGATGAGGCACTAGGTTCTGTAACACCCCAAACTCGGCCCATGCGTTTTAACCAGATCTGGCGTGTTATGGAACACATAACACTTTATCGGATTTTGAAAACACAAGTTAATTATTTGAAATTTGAATAAAGAAGTGACTTTTTGGAAATAAACCTCTTTGTATTATTATTACGTATAAATAAACCTTGTCATAAATTCATAAGTTGCATAACTTTGGAAACTTCTTAGTTGAATAAAACTAGGGGCCTTATTACATAAATATTCCCAAATAAAATAAAATAAAATTTAAAGATATCCCAAAAATAATTTGTAGAAATAAAACTGGATGGCCCCTCGAGTCCGTCTCGGCTCCCATGTCCACGCTCTACTGCTCATCTGAAAGCATAGAAAAAAAAGGAAAGCGTGAGTCACCAAGACTCAGTGTATAAATCTCAAAACACACAACGACCTGAGCCCACAAACACATTATGGGCCCTGACCCATATATAAGGCAACAATTATAATCACATGGTAAACAATAAATAATGAATAACCAACCCATCCTAGGTTTCCATCCTCTACACACCAACCCGTACCAACCATCACACCTTGGGGATTTCTACAATCAACCCTCCATCCGGTACACACCAAAACGATAGCCGCACTGCCTATTCCTATTAATTAGGAATCATTGAATGTTTCATAGCCATCGATCACTATGTGACCTAACATTTGTATATGTGGGATTTCCACCACCGATCACCAAGTGACCTATCATGCACTTCCCCTTCAATATCATATTCCCACCCCATGCATACACATAAAGAAAACATCATACAGTCATATATATTTTCCGATACACATAGGGAGTTCTATGTTTACGCACAGCATCCTTGCCTAACCCTTTTAGGGTTCCATTCATTGTCTAAACAACCTCATTCTACTTGTAAGCCCATAACATATATATAGTCATACATACAGGTTTATTAGTGTGTCAGAGATCTACACACCTGATTACCGATAAGATGATGCTTTCTATGTCGACGCTATCCTTAGTCGACACTATTGCTATCTGCCTAAGGTGTTGTTCAGAAGCCGGTCCACAACCAAGTGGCCAATCTCGAATGCCAGATACTGCTCTTTTCTTAAACTTAGGGATTTTCTCCTTTGCCTGATCCATATTTAACTCCATCACAAGTCCTTATCAAAACTGCTATCACAATATTTAATCGTTAATTCTCATTATAACCTTAAGATCTTACATATAATGATCAAATCTAATATAAATCTAAGGAAATCTTCTTACCTTAAAAATCCCGAAAGTGGAGACTAGCTATTTTTGGCTTTTAGATCTAATTGACCAAGCTTCTTTCAAATCTCGAATTGCCGCCCAACATAGAATCATTAAACTGTTAATTTTTTCGATTTTTGCCTTTTAAGAACTGAAATAGAATATGAGATCTAACTGAAATCGGCACTTACCTTAGTATAGAGAATTCGGCTAACACTTGGAAAGGAGATTCGACAATGCCAAAGGAAAGTTTTAAATGCCGGAAGAATAGAACTAATTCTCAAATAGGATGAATAAAAGAAAAGACTATAGATGCTTCAGCATTTTAGAGAAATCGGCACAAGGAAGAAAAAGTGGATAAGAGTTTCGGCTTTTGAAGAAATTGGGGAAAAGAAATTGGAGAGGGAGAGGCTAAGGAATTTCGACACAATGGGAGAAGAAATTAGGGTTTTCAATATCAGAATCAAAGAGCTATCCCCCCTATTTATAGATATTTCAACACCTCATGTATAAAACAGAAAACACCCTTCCTAATTAATTAAAATTCAAGCTAAATGAGAGGGAAAATTCGGCACCCCCTTTGCCATACAGTAGCCGATTTCTACACTTCTCTAGGTTATGGATTTTCGGCCATCACCTCCCTTGTAGATAAGCTCCTAACTTTTCTCCTTTTTATCTACTATTTTATCAATTATAAAATCCATCTAAATCTTCCTATTTTTGAGCCTTGTAGCCATCCACCTCATCAAATCTTAATGCCTAAATTTAACTCACTTAAGTTAAAAGATTTGGGTTTTATTAAACTTAAATTTTGGGCGCCTAACTCCTTGTGTGTGGCGTCACTCCTTGCTTAATTTTAAGTGCCAAAAATGGCCCTAAAAACATGGGCTCCTTGCGGCAAAAACTTCGGCCACTTTTATTGTTAATGACGCCACTTTAAAATAATTCAATCAAGGCCTTTGCCTAATCCTAAGCCCAATTTTGAACCCCTATCACTTAAATTAACAAATTAAACATATCCCCACACTAAATGCATAGGCCCATAAATTTAGGATGTTGCAGTTCTACCGCCTTAAAGAAATTTTGTCGTCAAAATTTCCTATTAACTAGTAATCAAACTACCTAAGTCTCACTACTATGCTTTCGCTGCACACTATTATTCTAAAGCCAAAATAAACACTTAGTATACTATGGTAGGGTATGCACCGATATTCATATTTAGAGCGTCCTCGTCCCCTTGGCGACGTGCTGCATAGACCAAGGCTGACTGCCTCGCCTCAGCATAGCCTGCACCTCCACGACCATGTCCTGTGCCATTGCCACCATTGACTTGACCACGGCCCCTTGGTGGTCCGTAGATCCACACCAAAAACACTTTCCAATGCCTGCCCAACACTCACTGGTATGGAACTTATCACATCGAGCACACTTTTGTGTCTGGTTAGCAGCAGCCAGTCTCTCATCCTATTTTGGCCCGTCTGACCTAGGTCTTTTCTGAGTTTACCCAACTGCCACTGACGATTCAAAATTCCTCTTACTTCCACTCCTATCTCTATCCCGATTCAGTTTCTCAGTCCACTTTACCTCCTCAGCTATCTTAGCCTTTTCCACAAGCACAGTAAATTCCCTCTCCCGCTGTGGGGCTATCAAAACATGCAAGTCATCCCTCAGGCCATCTTCGAACCTAACACAACGTTCATGCTCCGTGGCTACCATCCCACGAGCATAACGGCTAAGGCGTAAGAATTCAGCTTCATACGCAGCCACTGACCTACTTCCTTGAACCAGATTCAGAAATGCTCTGTATCCATATAACTTGATCCAATATACTTATTCTGAAATGCTATTTTAAAGAGATTCCAGGTAATATGGTCAGCCACTGTTCCATCCTTAACCGTAAGCCACCATTAATAGGCTTTATCCCTCAGGAGGGATACAACCCTTTCAACTTCTCCTCCTCCATGAAATCCAAATCATCCATTATTCGTTCTACCGCCTCCAACCAATACTCAGCTGAACTTGGGGCTACACTAGAAATTCCTCTAAACACTTCTGTCCCATTGGCCCTAAGCTGCTCCGGCACAGATTTTCGGGCTCCTGTGCCCATGCCTACTCCAGAAACCCTCACTAAAACCCTCAACATCGCCTGAGATATAGCATCATCTCTGGCCATCTGATCCTAACATTCGACCTCTTCAGCTGGCATTTCGTTTCCTGACCCGTGGCCAGATCCTACTAGTTCTGACAGAGTCATCCTACCCCTACCACGACCACGTGGTGGGACGCCCTCGACCCTTGCACTCATTCTACCGATTCGCGTTTATGTGATTAGAAATTTTATGAATTAGTAGTTTTCTTCCTTTGATTAACCACGAGCGATCTTATGGATAATAGTTTTAAAAATAGTTCTTTCAATTCGTATTCTGTCTGATCTCAAGTTCATATCCTCTAGGAAATACATACATTCAATCATCAACAACCATGAACTTACATTCATCACAGAAAAGTGTTGTTGTTGTGGTTGTTGTTGTTTTACTACCCAGGGGTATTTTCGTAATTTTATCCTACAGGGGTATTTTCATAATTTTTCAAAATAAAGTTCCTTGGTGACTTTGTAAAATAAGGGTATTTTAGTAATTTTACAATTTGGGGTATTTTGATAATTTTTGAGATTCGGGGGTATTTTAGTAATTTTAACATCAAGGGTAATTTGGTAATTTTACAAACCAGGGGTAATTCGATAATTTTGCAAACTAGGGGTATTTTGGCCATTTTACAATTCAGAGGTATTTTGAAAAAAAAAAGAATCTAGTTACTATTGTAAACATACAGTTTTTGGGTAAATTTTCAAAACATAGGCATTTTACAAATTCACTGTTGGTTGGAAATTTTCACAAATCAAGTGTATTTCTATGGAAATTTACAAAACTTAGGCGTTTTTGTTTGCAAAATAGGGTGGCTGGTCCCTTTCGGGTTTTAATTATAGGTTTGGCCCATCAATAAGTCCTCATAATTAGAGTGAACAACCACTACGCACCAGGTAAGATTCCAGCGAAGAGGAGGTGAGTCACCAGGACTACTTAAATACCAAGCTCTTCCGGATCTATTCCTAGACATGCGTATGTCTATTGCCACACCCTAATCTTGTGACTCGTTCATGGGTTTTGTTTAGTGAGATTAAGTCTTATGAAATTTAAAGAGTTATTTCAGCTAAGCCTAGAGTCCATCATGTTCTAGATCTAATTAGTCTACGTCCCATAAAGCCCACATAGATATATAACACGCAGAGAGTTCAGAATACTTACCTGCGTGGATCGGGTGCCGGTAGACTCGAAAGCCATATCCTCAAACCAGACATTTTTCTAATTTTTTCCAAAACACCTCTAGGCCCATTTCACAGCCCGAGTTTTGAACTGGGCTCTAATACCAAACTGTAACACCCCAAACCCGGCCCATGCGTTTTGACCAGATCTGGCGTGTTATGAACACATAACACTTTATCGAATTTTGAAAACACAAGTTAATTATTTAAAATTTGAATAAAGAAGTGACTTTTTGGAAATAAACCTCTTTGTATTATTATTACGTATAAATAAACCTTGTCATAAATTCATAAGTTGCATAACTTTGGAAACTTCTTAGTTGAATAGAACTAGGGGCCTTATTACATAAATATTCCCAAATAAAATAAAAAAAATTAAAGAAATCCCAAAAATAATTTGTAGAAATAAAACTGGATGGCCCCTCGAGTCCGTCTCGGCTCCTATTGCCACGCTCTACTGCTCATCTGAAAGCGTAGAAAAAAAAAAAGCGTGAGTCACCAAGACTCGGTGTATAAATCTCAAAACACACAATGACCTGAGCCCACAAACACATTATGGGCCCTGGCCCATACATAAGGCAACAATTATAATCACATGGTAAACAATAAATAATGAATAACCCAACCCATCCTAGGTTTCCATCCTCTACACACCAACACATACCAACCATCACACCTTGGGGATTTCTACAATCAACCCTCCATCCACTACACACCAAAACGACAGCCGCACTGCCTATTCCTATTAATTAGAAATCATTGAATGTGGCATAGCCACCGATCACTATGTGACCTAACATTTTTATATGTGGGATTTCCACCACCGATCACCAAGTGACCTATCATGCACTTCCCCTTCAATATCATATTCCCACCCCATGCATACACATAAAGAAAACATCATGCTGTCATATATATTTTCTGATACACATAGGGAGTTCTATGTTTACGTACCTAGCATCCTTGCCTAACCCTTTTAGGGTTCCATTCGACTGTCTAAACAGCCTCATCCCGGCTTTTAAGCCCATAACATATATATAGTCATACATACAGGTTTATTAGTGTGTCAAAGATCTACACACCTGATTACCGATAAAATGATGCTTTCTATGTCGACGCTATCCTTAGTCGACACTACTGCTATCTGCCTAAGGTGTTGTTCAGAAGCCAGTCTACAACCAAGTGGCCAATCTCGAATGGAAGATACTGATCTTTTCTTAAACTTAGGGATTCTCTCCTTTGCCTGATCCATATTTAATTCCATCACAAGTCCTTATCAGAACTACTATCACAATATTTAATCGTTAATTCTCATTATAACCTTAAGATCTTGCATATAATGATCAAATCTAATAGAAATCTAAGGAAGTCTTCTTACCTTAAAAATCCTGAAAGTGGCGACTAGCTATTTTCGGCTTTTAGATCTAATTGACCAAGCTTCCTTCAAATCCCGAATTGCCGGCCAACATAGAATCATTAAACATTAATTTTTCAGCTTTTGCCTTTTAAGAATCGAAATAGAATATGAGATCTAACAGAAATTGGCACTTACCTTAGTATAGGGAATTCGTCTAACACTTGGAAAGGAGATTCGACAATGCCAAAGAAAAGTTTTAAAAGCTAGAAGAATAGAACTAATTCTCAAATAAGATGAATAAAAGAAAAGACTATAGATGCTTTGGCTTTTTAGAGAAATCGGCACAAGGAGGAAAAAGTGGAGAAGAGTTTCGAATTTTGAAGAAATCGGAGAAAAGAAATTGGAGAGGGAGAGGCTAAGGAATTTAAGCACAATGGGAGAAGAAATTAGGGTTTTCAATGTCAGAATCAAGGAGCTATCCCCCCTATTTATAGATATTTCAACACCTCATGTATAAAACCGAAAACGCCCTTTCTAATTAATTAAAATTCAAGCTAAATGAGAGGGAAAATCGGCACCCCTTTGCCATCACAAAGTGGCGATTTCTACACTCCTCTAGGTGATGGATTTTGGCCATCACCTCCCTTGTAGATAATTTCCTAACTTTTCTCCTTTTTATCTACTATTTTATCAATTATAAAATCCATCTAGATCTTCCTATTTTTGAGCCTTGTAGCCGTCCACCTCATCAAATATTAATGCCTAAATTTAACTTACTTAAATTAAAAGATTTGGGCTTTATTAAACTTAAATTTTGGGCCCCTACCTCCTTGTGTGTGGCATCACTCCTTGCTTCATTTTAGGTGCCGAAAATGGCCCTAAAAACATGGGCTCCTTGCGGCCAAAACTTGGGCCTCTTTTATTGTTAATGACACCACCTTAAAATAATTCAATCAAGGCCTTTGCCTAATCCTAAGCCCAATTTTGAACCCCTATCACTTAAATTAACAAATTAAACATATCCCCACACTAAATGCATAGGCCCATAAATTTAGGATGTTACAGTCCCAAATTGGTGTGTTGGTTGGATCCGTGTATCCGTCTGAGTCTGAGTCTTGTTAATGGGGGTAATTAAATAATAAAGTTTTAAGATCGACATTTAAATGGAAAAAGTATGTGAATTGGAAATGGAAAAGTGGATTGATATATGAAAGGTGGAAATGTTGTGATCATAAATGAGATATATAAGTAATGTACTTTTGGATTAAGTATAGTTGCTTTATGCCATTGTTAAAAATGAATTGTTGAATGATCTATGAAAAGCTACTTTTATAGCAAGTGATATTAATTGAGTTATATGTTAAACCAACTAATGGAAGAATATTTTTGAAGTTGAGCAAATCATGAAATAATGTGGTATTATGCATGATATTGAAATGGTGATTAATTACAATTTCTTGTTAGATAGTAATGTGATTATACAATTCAAATTGAGCATTCATGTATATTTATGTCTTTAAATGTTCGGATTATAGAAATATCATTGAGTTTTACTTAGCGTACAGTTTTGTTTTCTGTGCGCAGGTTAGGTTCTTCTCTTTTGATCGCTGACTCAACATCCAACAATGATCCCGATCTCAAATGTGGTGATGTTTACCTTTTGTGATGGCATGTACCTAGAGTGTCTTAGTTAATAGTTATTTTGTGGATGAATTGTAAATGAGGCTATAAGTATAAGGTTGGTTTGAGTATATAAATATATGTTTGTGTTTGAAGCCATAATTTGGCATGTTGATTTGAACCAAGACTTGTTAGGCGTTTGTGAATTTAAGTTTGATGTTTTAGGTAGATATAAGCTAGGCCAAAATGATTGATTTTGGCATGTTTAAAACTTTGATTTGAATGATGCATGGATGATATGTTTTGATGATATAACATGTGGTACCAATGAGGGTACATTGGTTAGGCATATTAGGTGATGAATTTGATGTATTTGGGAATGTTTAATCGTGTTTTGAATAGGTTAAACGATTGGTAATTGAGTGCTTAGTGCCCAAGTAAGTAGGAAATGGTAAACTTGAGTTTTAAGGTACTTTTCGAGTCGAGTCGAATCGAGTCAAAAAAATTTCAGTTAGTCGAGTTGACGAATCCTATTTTAGCAACCGAACTCAATTTGAATTTTTTTGAATTGGATTAAATCGAGTCAAGTCGAGTCGAGTTAAAGAATCCTATTATTTATACTCAATGTTACGTTTACATGAACTGATTATTTAACTAGTAAACGAAGTACAAAATTATTTAACTACATAAACAATATAATGGTTTTGCCTTTTAACTTAATGAGTAAACATTTATCAAAATAACGTAATTTTAAACATTTATCAAAATAACGTAGTTTTGCCTTTTAACTTAATGGTTTTAACTTTTAACTTTAGAAAAGGTAAACATTTATCAAAACGGTGTAGTTTTTCCTTTTCTTATTTAGATTTTCAGATAACTCGAATTGTGTAATTCATATTTGAGTTAAACCGAAAAACTTATTTTTTTATTCGAGTTGATCTAAATAACTTGATTAACTCAAATAATTCGAACTATTTAATTCAAAATTTGAAAAATTTATCGGGTTTTTCGAATCGAATCGGATTTTGCTCACACCTAGTGTTACACACAAGCAACACACATGGGCGTGTGACCCAAGTCAGAGAGTTACACTGCTTGGCTACACAGGCAGGTGTCTCAGCCGTTTGAGGCATACTGCCTGGCCACACGGGTATGTGACCCTGCAGTTGAAATTTTTCTAACTTTTTCCTGAATTTTTCAAATGTTCCCGATTGAGTCCCAAATCATTTCTAAAGTGATTCTAAGGCCTCGAGGGCTTGAATAAAGGACGATATGCAAGTTTAATGATTGGTTATGTTATGATTATTGAAATGTTTTGAAATGAATGATTTAGGTTATGTTTACTCGGTAATGCTTCAAAACCTTTTTTCGGTGATGGATATGGGTTAGGGGTGTTACATAAAATTTGTAATTTATTAAAATATAATTTTATTTCATGTAATTAATGTAAAATAATATTATTTAAAATAATAAATAATAAACAAAATTGAAATATATAAATAATTTTGGTAATTCAAATACAATACTAATAAAAAAAATGTCTAATTGTAACGCCCCAAAATATATGGGGTTAGATGAAATGAATAATCAAATAATTGAATAGGCTTGTTCATTAAGTTTCTAGTGTACTTCCTAGAGGTCCTAAGTTTTATTCACACTTCTTCCATTTCTTTTCTTTTAATTTTCAACAAACTACAATGAAAGTCACTCTAGAATATATATTGATGGTGTAACAGTCCGATTTAGGCCCTAGTCAGAATAGTGGTTTCAGGACCACAAATCTAAGTTAGAAAAATGTTATAATATTATTTTTCGAGTCTTCAGCATGTGAATTAGTTTGTGTGAAATTTCTGTGATTTAATTTGATCATTTGTGTGCTTAATTTGAGAAAAGGACTAAATCGCATAAAAGGTAAAAGTGATATTCTATATGTTAATGTGCTAAATTGAGTTGGCTTTTGAATGTAATGGCCTTATGAGGCAATTAAACCATTCCATAAGTGAGTGGATGATAATGGACATAAATGGCCATATATTGCATGAATTTTAAATGTTTTCATTAATGGTAATTTGGTAAATTGTAAATAATGTCATTAAATTAAAGCAAAACAATATTTTGTTCATCATTTTAATGACTATTGCAGAAAGTTAAAAGGAAAAACACCATTGTTGAGCAAGCTGGGTTTAGGCCATTATCTAAGCTTAATTAAGGTATGTTTTGCTTCGATTTTTGATAATTTCTATGGTTTTGTAATCATTGCTTCGTGTTCTTTCAAACCCATGCCTTAATTTTGTGAATTGATGAAGATTTTGAAAAGTGCCATTGATGAATTCATGAGCTTTGTGATGATTGCTGATGAAATATGAAATATATGTGTTAGATTAACATGTTTTGTCTTTGGATTCTTGGTGAATTTGAGTAATTTGGACTAAATTAAGAAAATAATATTTGAGGTACTAAAATGTGAAATAAATTCAATGTATGGACTTATATGAGCATGGGTATATTCGGCCTAAGCTGATGTGTGCAAATTTTGTATATTTTGTGATTTTATGAAATAGGGACTTAAATGTCAAAATGTGAAAATGTGAGGGCTAATTTGTAAATTTCCCTAAATGTGTGTTTTTGGATTGAATTGAATGATTTGGTGAATAAATAAGTTAAATTTGAACATGTATAGATCAAGAACCAAAGAAAACAGATTTAAACCGAGGGAAGTCGAAAGTAGTTGAATAGCCGTTCGTTTCCGTTCTTTCCGTACGAGGTAAGTCTATATACAAATAAATTTATATTGAATTGGTTTATTCATGTGCCTATGAAAATTAATTGTGATGAATGTGTACAATATGATATATACATGAAATCTGAGGAAGTATCGACAGTGTATCAACTTCCAAAAAGTCCCGTACGAACCTAGGAATAGATAGGATTTTATATGCCATGACATATGTTCCTGATATGTGATATCATGTAAAACCACGTCTGGGACGTTGGCGTCGATTTGAGATTTACGTGTAAGACCATGTCTGGGACATCGACATCGTATCTAATTTAGTGTAAGACCCTGTCTGGGACAGTGGCATCGATATTTAAGTACAAGTAAGACCACGTTTGGGATGTTGGCATTGTACGACTATTCTGAGTATTCCGAGTATCCTATTTGATTCTGAATGGTTCAACCGACAAATCCGAGAAATGAAAGACTATATGAATTGTGTAACCATTTCAGGTACGTTTGATGTGTATGCTTTGTTTAAGCATGAAAGGTGAGTATTTATGGACTTGCAAAAGAGAAATATGTGCATAGATGCAAGGTGATAAAATGTGATATATGTATGATTATAATATGAGCAAAAGAGATGATTTGAGATATGATATGTTGGTAAGATCTTGTATTAATATGATTATGTGCATTTTATGTTAAGTTTATTTGTATATGGCTTACTAAGCTTTTGAAAGCTTACTCTATGTGTGTTTGCTTTGTTTTATAGATCGTCAAAGCTACAAAAGGCTCGGGGATTATCGAGGATCATCATCACACTATCAAACTCTATTTTGGTATCTTTTGAATGTGTACATAGTTAAGTATGTCATGTATAGTCTAGTTGAATTGGTTGATGTTTGAGAAGTGTATATAGCCATGTGATATGGCTAGATAATTGAATGTGATGTGAATGAGTAGTCATGTTATATGATGCATAGTTTGGAATGGTTTGATGGCTAATGAGATGATAAAATTGATAATATGTTTTATGATGCAAAGCTAGTTTATTATTGATAATAGATTATCATAATGAAATGATAAGTTTGTGATGGATTATACTTGGAAATGCTTGTGATTAGATTGAGCTAAATGGTACATAAGATGATGTGTTTGAAATGTTTTTGAATGGGTAGAAAAGATAGTCAATTTGGTGTGTTTTGGGTTGCCATAAGTGTTTGGAATGATGCTTGTATATGCTTGTAGGGTTAACCCAAAGTGTGGGTGGCATTTTGGCCTTACAAATGGCCTATAATTGCCCATGCGGTTGAGCACACTGGCGTGTGGCTTGACTGTGTCCTTCGTGGTTGTGTTTCAAAACAAATCAGACTCAACCACAGGCTAGACACACAGGCGTGTGACTGGCCATGTGAATCAAGTCAGTGACAACCATGGGCTAGACACACTGGCGTGTCACTGGCCATGTGGTGCAAGTCAGTAGCGACCACGGGCGAGGCATATGGGCGTGTCCACGGCCATGTGGACAAGTCAATATGTATGCCCTGTTTTGACACGGCTTAGACATACATATGTGTCTGAGAACGTGTGAGGCACATGGCCTGACCATACGGGCATGTGACCTCTGTAGCTTTGAAAAATGTTTAAATTTTCAAAAATTTTGTATGTGTTCGATTTAGTCCCCACCCCTTTCTAAAACATGTTTAAGGTCTCGTAAACCTAAATAAGGGAAACTTTGATTACATAATGATTAGTTACAATGTGAAATGTTTGTAAAAGTTCCGATTAGTCCGGTAATACCTTTAACCCTAGACTGACGATGGTTACGGGTTAGGGGTGTTACAGATGGACTGAATTGATATGGTTTTCATATTTTTGCATGAAAAGTGAGCAACTCTAATGTCTATTGTATTATATTTATGATTGTACTTATGGAATGCCTTATTCCATTAAACCGAACATAGGATAAAACATGTCGTTAGCTACTAAATTGATTTGATTAAAGCATATTACTTGCTACTGAATTGATCTGATTAAAGCATATTATTTGGTACTTAATTGATTTGTTATAAGCATATTAATTGCTACTGTTTCGATATGTTATACACATATAAATTGCTACCGCATTGATCTGTTATAAGTATGTCATATTGCATTGTAAGGGGTGAGACGATATGAACGGAGGAAGTATGAGTAGCTTATCTGCACCGTTGATTGGTTTATCCACACCATATTAACAGCTTTTATCTGCAAACCCATTGTACATTCAAAATCGAGTGGTTTATCTATACTATATTAGCAACTTTTATTTGCAAACCCGTTGTGCATTCATAACCTAGTGGTTTATCCACACCATACAAGCAGCTTTAATTTGCAAATGTGTTGTGCATCCACAACCTAGTTGTAGCTTGTCTGCAAAAAACCTGGTGGTTCTTCCATGCTCTTTTTTTTTTTAAAGGAGTGGTTCATCCACAACGATGAGTGGTTTATCCACAATGTGGTGTAAAGGTAGAGGAGTTTTTGGGAACTCCTATTGAGTGTGTAGCGGTGGTGTAACACCCTTTACCTGTGTCTGACGCCGGGACAGGATACAAGGCATTAACGGACTTAACTTGCTTAAACATACATTATCGGGCTATAAAATTTCTTTTAAAACTTAAAACTTTTCGTTCATATTCATAGCATTCTTATTATGGGCCCATGAAGCCTTAAACATACATTCAAAAGGTTTTGGGATTAAACCGAAAACTTTTGGTCACATAGAAAAAATTTTGCCTAAACAGGGGCCACACGCCTGTGTGAAATGGAACATGCCCGTGTGGGCAGGCCGTGTGGTCACACACGCCCATGTTCTTAGCCCGTGTGAAATTTATTTTTCATTTCGAACCTACAGGGTTTTTACATGGCCGGATACACGCCCGTGTCAATGGCTCGTGTCCCTCACACGGCCTAAACACTCCCGTGTCCTCACCCGTGTGTGAAAACCTTAGCATTCTGTTTATGACATTAGCATCTTCTAAAGGGGCACACGGCAAAGGCACATGCCCATGTGACGAATCGAATTCTCGTAAATTTGGTGCAGGGGACACATGGCCTATTACCACACCTATGGGGGTTGACCGTGTGTCACACATGGCCTACACACACACCTGTGTGTCTACCCGTGTGGACAATTCGAAGGCTATTTACCAAGCCAATTGCCACCCTGAAACATAAGCACACATATACCAACACAAGCAATACATGATAAGACAATAACTCCCTATAAAGAACCACTAATCATCATTCAAACATTTCAAATTTTACCTCATCATTTGCATAAACTTTCCCTTCATAAAACTTATCATCATTAAAATATGAAACTTGACAAATATTGGCCAATTCCCAATGGCCATATACAAAATGAGTATATAACATTAGTAACCAACACTTTGGCTCTCAAATATGACATAATACAAAATGACCAAGTTCCTATACATGCCATACCCAATATAAATCAACTTTACTATACCAAAATAATGATTGATAGTGTGATCCGAGCTCCGACATTCTACGATCCCGAGCTAGCTTGGCGATACTACAAGGAAAAGGGAAAAGAGAGAGGTAAGCATAAAGCTTAGTAAGTTTGCATGGATTAATATAGCAACATAAATACTCATAGTAAAATCCATTCATCATGGAATAATAGCAACACAAGTTCTCAAGTACTTTGACATACTTACTCATACTTATTCTTACCCATCATATATTACATTACCGATTTCATAACTCGTATTTTACTCATGGTACCTGTATCACTTCAACACATAATTTAGCACTTATGCTAACTTGAACATATACTTAAATCATCATCATCCTTAACATAAATGGAACTCATTATCATCCTTGTATAGTTTATCTCTATAGCATCTTTGCATACTTAGCTCTTTTGCCTGTTGAAATCCTCGAAATATCAGAGGATACTCAATCTCATCATACATGTATCACGATGCCAATGCCATATCCCAGATATTGTAACACCCCTAACTCGTATCTGTCGCCGAATTAGGGTTAAAGGCATTACAGGATAGATCAAAACTTTTACAGACATTTCATACAGCCATTCATCAATCGCAATCAAAGCGTCCCTTTTATAGGTCAACAAGACCTTAATCATACTTTAGAATAGAGCCTGGACTAAACTGAACACATACTAAAATTCTCAAAAATTTAAAAGTTTTCTAAGTTACAGAGGTCACACGCCAGCGTGGGTAGGCCGTATGCCTTCCACGGCTACCAGACATAGCCATGTGTCTTGTCCGTGCCAAAATAGAGCTTGTATACTGCCTTATCCACACAGCCACCACGCACGCCCGTATGCCATGGCCATGTACACTTAGGTTAGCTATTGATTTATTCACACGGCCACTAGGCACGCCTGTGTGCCACATTGGTGTAGGCGAAACAGACCACTTGCAAGGTCAAAATGCCACTCACACTAGGGCCTTCTCTCCTAGCTACACAGCAGTTCATTTCATGCACAATTAACATCCAAGGATAAGTCAAACTAAACAACCAATATTCACATCCAATCTTCTTTCTAATCATACCATTTCGCATACTAATTTGCACAATCAATTCTCATATAAAACCAAACATGATTCTTTCACATTTACCTTTCATATAACCATTCTTTTGATCAAACATACTAACTCATAATGCATTCATATGCTTACCATAAACTTGTCCATTTCATGGTCATGAGATCATGCCAAAACCAACATCATAAACCATATTCACAAATGCATAATACCAACTCATAACAAGCCACATCACATGGCTAAGTTCATATCACAAATTATATCAAATAACTAGCCTATACATGTCATATTTAGCTATATAAAAATCTTCAAAGTACCCAAACAGATTTGAGTAGTGTGATGATGATCCTTGACGGTTCTTGAGCCTTCAGTAGCTTTGATGATCTATAAAACAGAGCAAACACACACAGAGTAAGCTTTCAAAAGCTTAGTAAGTCATATACAAATAAAATTAGCATAAAATGCACATAACCATATTGATACAATGACATTAATGGTTCTCAGAGCAAATTTCATCAAATATATTTCTTTGGCTCATTTGCTTAGCCATATCTTACCACATTCTTCAACTCAAATGTCACATATACACATATCTCTTTTAAGCATCTCTTCACATATCATTCTATCATTTCATTTCACATATCCATCTTAGTAAGTTCATGTAGATACTTACCTTTCAAACACATTTAGTGTACATAACAAGCGTACCTAAAACGGAAATACCAATCACATAGTCGTTCGTATCTCAGATTTCCCCGTTGAAGCATTCAGAAACTAATAGGATACTAAGAATGCTCAGAATAGTCGTACAATGCCAACGTCCCAGACGTGGTCTTACATGTAATTAGATATCGATGCCACTGTCCCAGACAAGGTCTTACACGAATCAATACAATGCCAATGTCCCAGACATGGTCTTACACGTAATTCGTATATCGATGCCAGCGTCCCAAACGTGGTCTTACATGAAATCTCGAATCAATGCCAACATTCCAGACGGGTCTTACATGATATCTTGAATCAATTTCAATGTCCCAGACGTGTTCTTACATGATATCACATAACAGACACCTATTTCATGACATAGACTACCCTATTTATTCCTAGGTTCAAACGGGACTTCTCGGACATTGTCACTATGTCTATTCTATCTCGAAATTTCTTGTATACACCATCTCATATGCATTCATCATTATCAATAGTTATATGAACATTCATAATTCAATACAAATAAATTTATTTGTATATCAACTTACCTCGAATTTGGATATTCGATCGAACTCGGTTATTTTACTACATTCGCTTTCCCGCGATCTAAGTCCGTTTTCTTCGGTTCTTGATCTATACATATTCAAATTTAACCCTTTTATTCATTAATTCATCCAATTCAATACAAATGCACACATTTAGGACTATTTGCAACTAGCCCTCACATTTGCACATTTATCAATTTAGTCCATTTTTCTCAAAACATCAAATATACAAAATCACCACATACCCATGCTTAGCCGAATATTTATGTATCTCATACAAATCCAAGCATTTCATTTATTTCATAAATTAGTCCCTATAAATGTTATTTTCTCAATTTAGCCCTAATTAGCTAAATTCATCAAAAATTCAAGAACAACATATGTTAATTTGACATATATCTTTCATTTAACACCTAAACTCATCACAAAGTTCACCATTTCATCAATGGCATATCTCATAAACATCATCAATTCTTCAAATTACAACATGGGCTTGATAGTAGACAAAGCAACAATGTCAAAAACATAAAAATCATCAAAATCCAAAGTCAAAACATACCTTAATTTGAGCTTAGATATGGCCGAACCCTAACTTGTATATTTTCTTTCTTTTTCTTCAAACTTTCGGCACTCAAATAAGATGATAACATTCATCTTTTCATTTGTTTATTTTATTACAAACATTTTAATATACATTTTACCATATTAACCCTTTTAATAAACATTAATAACATATATACATAAAGTCACTAGTGTCTTCTAAACATCCACTATCTAAATATTGGCATAACTACCTCTCAAAGCCTTCTCATTCAAAAACCACATCAAATAAGTGTCTTTTCAGAAAGCATGCAAAATTTTCCTTCAATACAGTTTAATCCTTTTATCAAATTAAACACACAAACGATCAAATTTTTATACGAGGCTTTCACACATGCTTAGTCACATATCAAAGGCACAAAATATAATAGTAAAATATTTTACTGACTCGAATTTGTGGTCCCGAAACCACTGTTCTGGCTAGGGTATAAACCAGACTGTTACAGATATGGTCTTACATGGGATCACTTCTTGAGGCCGATGCAACTCGATGTCGATGCCATGTCCCAGACATGGTCTTACATGAGATCTTCCTTTGGTTTCGAAGCCATGTCCTAGACATGGTCTTACACGAGACCTTTCTTATTCGATGCCGATGCCATGTCCTAGACATGGTCTTATACGGGATCTACATTCAGTGTCGATGCCATATCCCAAACATGGTCTTATACGGCACCTACATTCGGTGCCGATGCCGTATCCCAGACATGGTCTTATACGGGACTGTGTTTATCTCATGTCGTGACATAGGTAACCTCGTTATTTTAAAATTTTAACCGGGACTTTACTTAGCATATTCTCATTCATTTTCTCATCAAGACATTATTCGTAAATTTCATGGAAATGATATGCATTTCTCAAAATAATAAGTAATTTAAACACAATAATATATGTAGCCTTAATTTCACACAAACTTACCTAGGCACTCAAAATGTGGGTGGATGTTCAATTTAGTCCAACAATTTGTCCTTGCATCGGTTTTGATCTGGGCTTCGTGTTTCTTAATTTATAATAACAATTTCACTTGTTCAATACTCACATTGACTAAATTGGCTCATGAATCACACTTTGGAAAAATTACAATTTTACCCTAAACTTTCACATAATTACACTTTTGCTCCTAGGCTCGTAAAATGATTTTCATTCAACTTTATTGCATTTCAAGCCTAGCCGAATCATTTTCTTAAGTATAACAGCCCCTAATGTCCACTATTTCACTCATGTATGACCATTTTACAACTTTTACAATTTGGTTCTTTTATGAAATTTTCATGAAAATTACTTAGAAAAAGATGTTTATCATACATCAAACTTTCATATTCTTCCATAATACATCAAAATACATGCATGTCATACATGGATAAATTTTTTAATATGAACCCTAGCTCAAAATATAGCTAGAAATAGCTAAACCGAGCTACGACGATCTCAAAAATACGAAGAACATTAAAAACAGGGCTAAGATGCACATACTATTAAGCTTGGAAGTTGAAGAAACCCTAGTTATGGCTCCTTAATGATTTTCAGCCATGGGAGAAGAAGATGGATAGAATTTTGACTTCTTTTTCCCTTTTTAATTCATTAGTTTACCAAATGACAAAAATGCCCTTAAAGCCCTTCCTTGATATTTTTCCTTCCCATGTCCATTTTTGTCCATCTTAACATATAATGGTCTAATTTCTAAATAAGGACTTCTAATAATTTTTATGATGCTATTTCATACTTAAATCTTTTAAAATCTCATATTTTCTAATCTTTGCAATTTGGTCCTAAGAGACAAATTGATCATTAATAAATAAAATTTCCTCATGAAATTTTCACACAATCATGCAAGCACATCATAAGCCTCATAGAAATCATAAAACACATAGTTCTACTTCGAATTTGTGGTCTCGCACCACTATTTTGACTAGGCCCTAAACCGGGCTGTTACAGGTGGGGTAGGATCTTTTCTGATAAACCGAAATTGTATGACATTCATAAAACATGTGCATACAAATTTGTAAATTTCTGAGATGATACATATATATACATGTACATTGTTGAGTGCTCCAAAACATTGCTATGTTGAAATTACTTTTGTGAACTGTTCTATAAACAGTGTTTACGTTTGAATAATCATTGCACTACTTATTCTTGTGCTGAGTTGAACTGAAATACTGATATTCTGAATTTTCATTTGATTGTTATTATTCGAAATTCTGAGATAATGAAGAGAAGTCTAACATCCCGATTTTGGGTCTAGTCAAAATAGTGGTTTCGAGACCACAAATTGAAGTAGAAATAATTATTTATAAACATTTTGAGGTCTATAGCATGATTTTATGATTGTGTGAAAATTCCATGAAGAAATTTTATGCATAAGGTGACTAATTCAAAATTTAGGACTAAATTGAATAAGTTGCAAAATATACATTCTAGAAGCTTTGAGCATTAAATTTCCATGGATTTTTAATTAGAGGGCCTTAAATAACAATTTGACCAATTTCTATTTTTATGGACAAAAAAGGACATGGATAGGTAAAATTTCAAAGAAAGGCATTAAGGGCATTTTGGTCATTTAGTAATTAAAAGATTAAAAAGGGAAAATCAAGTCAAAATTTGCTCATCTTCTCCATGCTTATGTCAAAAATTCTAAGGAGCCATAGCAAGGGTTTTTCCAACTTTCAAGCTTGATTGTAAGTGCATCTTAGCCCCATTTTTAATACTCTTTATGTTTTTGAGATCGTTCTCACCCAGTTTACCTATTTCTACTATTATTTTGAAGTGTGGTTCATGTTTAAGAATTTAACCATGTGTGACATTCATATATTTTGATGTCTAATGGTAGATTATGCAAGTTTAATGTTAGATAAACAACTTTTGCTAGGTGATTTTTGGTGAAAATTGACAAAAGGACCTATTTGTAAAAAGATTTCAAAATGTGTGTAAAGTGTGATTAAATGAAAAATGTCGACTACTATAATTATAAAAGATGTTCGGCTAGGCTTGGGAATCGAAAAAATTGAATAGATTTCATTTTTCGAGCCTAGGGGAAAAATATAAATATGTCAAAGTTTAGGGGAAAAATGTAATTTTTCCATAATATGACTTTTGGATTGAATTGAGTAATGTGATTATTAAATAAGCTAAAATTGCTATTATAGATCAAGAGAACGAGATTTGGACCTTGATCGGGGAAAAAATAAGGTGTTTGACGATTAAATCCCTATTCTGCTATTTTTGTACCAGGGTAAGTTTGTATGTACATGATGCATTATTATTTATGTTTTACTTGTGTTATTATTGTATGAATTGTAATTTACTCTTTGAATGAATTTGACAAAGTTCGATAAGCGAGAAAGTCCCGGTTGAACCTTAGGAATAGATAGGATACAAATGTCATGACATTAGGGTTATTGAGATTTCATGTAAGACCTTATCTGGGATATGGCATTGATATGAGATTTCATGTAAGACCATAGCTGGGCTATTGGCATCGATATGAGATCCCATGTAAGACTATATTTTGGATATGGCGTTGGTATACTATGTATGTGAGATTTCTCGAGTATCCTTTAGTATTCCAAGTGGTTCAACGGAAAACTTAACGGGAATGTTAAAGTTGAGAAAGACTATGGTTGCTGTGAAAGATCATGGTAAGTTACAAGTTAGTACAGGTATGTACATAAAACTCATGCTTAATGAGCTCGATATGCGATAAACCCTCAGTTTGGTTTGATTGAGTAAGTTACGATGTTAAGGTTTTAACATCATCTATGCCAAGTTTGACTATGAGATTTACTATGACATTTATGTGAATTTATTTCATGCTGAGTATATGTTGAAGTGTGTTTTTTATGCTTATTATTTTCATAGGAACTTACTAAGCTTTAAAGCTTACTCCCTTTCTTTTTCCCTTGTCTTATAGTGACGTCAAGCCAACTCGGGGATCAAAGACTATCGGAGATCCATTCACACTATCAACTTAACATTTTAGGTACTTAAGATTACATTATTTTGAGTTATGGCATGTATAGGGACTTGGTCATTTTGTTATGTGTCATATTCAATTTGGACCCTGGTCGAAATAGTAGTTTTGGGACCACAAATCTGAGGTCGTAAAAATATTTAGTGATATTTTCTGTGTGAATAGTATGTGATATAGCCTGTGTGAAAATTTTGTATGATAATTTTATTGACTGTGTGCTAATTTATGAAAAAGGAATTAATTGCATAAGGTGTAAAAGTTGTGTGTTGATTCATAAGTGTCAATTTGTTGATGACTTTTTAAGGTGGAGGCCTATTGTTGTTAATAAACCATTTATAAGTTAGTGGCAAGTTAAATGACATATTAGCCTTATTATATTTTTGTCTTATATGTTTAATGAAAGGATAATTTAGTAATTTGAATAATAATATGTTTAATAACCAAATAAAAGATGAAAACAAGGTGAATATGTTCATCTTTGTTCACCGAAAAATACAAAAAGAAAAGAGGAGCAAAATCTTGTGATATCCGACCATTGTTCATCTTGATTGAGGTATGATTTTGAGTCGGTTTTTGATAATTTCTACGTTTTCGTGATCGTTGCTTTATGCTTTACAAAACCCATGCTCAAATTTTATGTATTGATAGTGTTTGTGAGATACGTCATTGATAAGATATTGAGCTTTGTGATGATTTATGGTGTTAAATGAAAGATTTGAGCTAGATGAACATACTTTGTTCTTGAAATTTTGATGAATTTAGCTATTTAGGGTTAAATTGTGAAAATAGTAATTTGAAGGACTTAAATGTGAAATAAATGAAATGTATGGACTTGTACGAATATTGAGAGCATTCGGCTAAGGATATGTGTTTTGGAATTTTGTATATTTGATGATTTTGTGAAATAGGGACTAAAGTGTCGAAATGTGAAAATATGAGGACTATTTTGTAAAATACCCTAAATATATGTGTTTGGACTAAAATGAATGATTTGATGATTGAATGTGTATAGACCAAGAGAGGAGAGGTTCGGATCGAGATCAATATCGAGGCAAAGATAAAGTGCTCGATTAATTGATCATATCGATAGTTCGACATCCGAGGTAAGTTCAGATAGGATACATATTATTAAGATATGTTTTAGCATTATGGAATGAATATGTATTTGTGTATGAAAGTGAGTTGCTATGTGCAAGATTTTTGTCACACCCCAAACCCGGTCAAAACGCTACGACCGAATCTAGCGTGTCACAGGGAAGAAAACGTTTTGGAAACCTATTTGTTGACTCGATTTGGGAAGAAAACCTTTGTATATTTATGAAAGAATCGAGTTTGGATTGAGTGAACTGTTAAAACATTTTGAAACTTAGTTTAGCAAAGTAGAGTTGCCTTGTTGTTATCCCTTGTTCGTTAATTACCCGATATTAAACTTCAGAAAATCATGAAAGTTTATTCAAGTTTTGGAAAAAAACGTCCATTTCATAGTTTACTAGGCATGCCCTTAACGTTAGCAAAATTTTAAAGGAATTTAAAATGAATAAATAATCCCAAAGTAAAACCTAAATGGCCTTATTACAAAGCTGAAATCCAAACTTAAAGTAGAAACAAAATAAATCTGAAATAAATATTAAAATAAAAAAAAACAAAGTATTGAGCATGGCCACCTCGAGTCCACCTCGACTCCATATCCGAGATCTGGGAATTATCTGCAAAAAGTAACCGGAAGGGGTGAGTCGCCTATACTCAGTGTATAAATCCCCATCCCAAAAGATATTAAGCTCTTACACAATTTCATATATAAATATGCATGTCATGCAACCCATCCAACCTAGGTATCCATCCGAGTCTCCCAAGTCTACCCTTTGTGGCACCTAGCCACTGGTGGTACCTAACCACTGGTGACCGAAGTCATAAATATTCATATGTGGGGCCAACCCTCTTGTGGTACCTAACCACTGGTGGCGATCCCATATGTCGTTATGTGGGGCCAACCCACTGTGGTACTAAACCACTGGGACGAGTCACAAATAATAAACATATGTGGTACCTAACCACTGGTGGTTCCAAACCACTGAGACTTAGTCATAGATTGATGATATGTGGGGCCAACCCACGTGTGGTACCAAACCACTGGTGACAGTCTGATAAATCTTACCTTCCCCCTCCTCTCATCGCATCGGTTTCCATGTATATGTTTTTTATATGATCCCGTATGATCAAGGAGCTTATCACTCAAGGAGATAGAACATGGCACATGCAGGTTTTAAATATAGATAAACATGTTAGCCACCAAAATGGACTTACCCGGAGTCCTTACTTTTACCCACAAGGGTAACATAGTGATTTCCACTATTACTTTGGCTTTTGACAAAACACAGTAATAGCATATTAAACATATGAAGTGTGTAAAAGTTACACACCTGATTACTCGCAACACGATACTTTCTACATCGACACTCTCGTTGATAGGCACTACCGCTACCTGCCTACTATTCTGCTCAGATGCTGGCCCACACCCAGGTGGCCAATCACGAACAGTAGACACAGCCTTCTTCTTAAACTTAGGGATCGAACCCGAAGGTTGACTTCCCTCTCCTTCTTGTATATTTCTTGCATCTATTAAAAGCTTCGTCAAAACCCACTACGAGAGATGTGATTTTTGGGATTCCCACCCCACTAGGTTAAAACAAAAGATAACCAATAGATCGATTAATAAAACCACTAAGAAGGGAGTTTCTACCTAAATCGATTAGATCCTAGAGTCAACAAGCTTAGACCAACATGATGATCGCACCTACACAAGTACCTGATGAGATTCGGCAAAAGAGAATGGGGAAAGGGAGTGGCCATTCGGCCGAACATATTATCATCATCCACATACCTTCAGCTTTCTTCAGGCTTCGGCACAAGTAATCACAGCGAGAAAGATTCAACCAAGAGCAAAGGAAAGTGTGATCCTCGGCTTTTAGTGAATGAAGGAAGAGAAATCAAAGTAGTGAAAATCAAAGGGTATCGGCTAGCAAGGTGTTTCGAAAAGAATAAACAAGATAGAAGAGAGGGAGAAGTGGTGATTCGCCTTTGGGACAAAGATGGAGAAAAAAGGTAGTAGGGATTCGGCTATCACAAAAAGAAAAAGAAAAGAGAGAAGCCAATAGGGGTTTCAGCTATGGTCAAAAGAAGAGAAATGAGGAGAAGAGCTTAGGTGCTTTTCGACCAAAGAGGGATTGAGAGAAAAAAGCTAGACTGAAAAGTGAAACCCACTTAAATGCTGAAAACACTACTCCCTAGCAACTCTGTAACATCCTGAAAATGGGCCTACGTATTTCTGATTTAATTATGCAAATGGCATGACTTATGTATTATGAATGTATGATGAACATTTTTGGAAACTTGGAAATGTTAAGTTAAAATAGGAAAGTGAACATTTTGGAAACTTGGAAATGTTAAGTTAAAATAGGAAAGTGAACATTTTTGGAAACCTGGAAATGTAAGGAAATGATTTAGAAATGTTAAGTAAAAGAGGAAACTAAAACAAGGTAGCCTTAAGAAAATTAATAGAAGAAATTTAACACAAACATAGGCTTGTTTAAGTGGCTTGGAGGCACCACTTAAGGCCCAGGTGGGTGACGCCACAAGCTATGCAAATGGGCCTAGGTTCGAGCAATGTGGGAAGTAAAATTTTTAAGGTTTATTTTTGCTAAGTGACATCAAGGAGAAGGGGGTAGTAGGACGGCACCATGGCTAAATTTTAGGAGTTTTTATCCTTTAATTTTCAAGAGATAAATGATAGATTATTTCTTTTATTTTATTTCTAGATGAGGTGATAAGAGGAGAAAAGTGAGGAAGGGCTAGTGTTTGAGTGCTAGCCGAAATTCTTAGTTGAAGTATCCATCTTTTTCTTCTTTTTGTTTCTCATTCAGTCTCTCATCTTCTCCCTAGCCGAATTTCCCTCTTTTCCTTCTCTCCCAATCTTCCTTGCTAGCCGAAACCATCTTCTTCTTATAGTCACCATAGCCGAAACTCATAAAGCTTCACACTTTCCCTCTCCACATCCTTAAAAGGCCGAACCCCAAAATTATTTTCCTTTAATTTCATTAAAGCCAAATCTTCATTAACTCCCTAAGCCATTGTCGAAATTCTTCTACCTCATCTCTTCTCAGTCTAGGCCGAATAGCAACCAGGTTAGAGATCTCTTTTGATCCCTCCTCAAATCGGTTTGGATAGGTAAGTACGCTATGGTCGAATCTCTTTTATTTCTCTTTATTCCTCCTCTGTCGACATGTGTAGAACAAAAGCCGAAATACAGCATTTGATTTGACTCTTATTCAACCATGAAATCGGTTCTTTTAGGAATTTTAGGATTTGTTTTGGAGTAAGCCGACTTCTAGAGGAGAGCATTCAGGATTCGGTTATCTAAGGTAAGGCATGGATTCGGCCAAAGGCCATTGATCATGTTTAAGTGATTGGAATCGAATCTAATATATGAGTCTATAGGTGATTTCGACAGATACCAAAGGGAATTAGCAATTTCGGGATTTAGATCCCTAAGGTAAGTGTACATGAATATTCGGCCAAGGCTTATTTTGGTATGAAGATCTATTTCTTATTTCGCTTAAAAGCCGAAACTAATTAGTAAGTGATTTTAGTGCCTAGCCGATTGCAAGGAGAGCACTCTGCGAAGTTTTGGGATTTGACTATAGTCAATTCGACAGCAAGGTAAGTATATAAGTGTACTAATCCTACTGGGATTTGGTTTATGGCCGAATGGTTCTTTTTGTTAAAATCCTAGTAATGGCTGAATGTAGGAGTTAAGAATCTAAAGCGTTAGATCGAGTTTTCGGGTTTTCAGGAAAGCGTTAATATCAGGTGGGTACCCTACCCTAAGTTTTAATACGTTCATGGCTATGTTTTAAATTAAATGTGTTATTAAGAATGTGAAAAGCATGGCTAAGGTACCATACAATGGTACAAAGTACTAAGGTACGTTTCCTACTCCTACTAGGAATATGAATATATGTTATTTTTAACATGTGAAAAGTGATAAGAATGTGAATTAAGGCATGATTTTGCATATTGTGCATGAAATATAGGGGCATATAGGTTTTATGAAAAGGGGAAGTTAATATGGTGACCTAAGACCACGAAATCTGAATGTGGTGACCTAAGACCACGATAACTGAATGTGGTGACCTAAGACCACGAATTCTAAATGTGGTGACCTAAGACCACGAATTTTTATAAGGGCGATGAGCACGTCATTGCGATGTCGCCTTCGATGGTGTGTAGCGGATGGAGGTTGACTTAGTAGTCCCCACGGTGTGCGAGTTGGTGCAGGGGACGTGTAGCGGATGGCTATCTAGGTTTGGGTTGGGTTGCATCATTATTTTCTATGTTATAAGAATATGCATGTAATATGTGAACATATGCCTAAATTATTAAATTTTAGTGTTGGTTACACATTGAGTGCATTGACTCACCCTTGTGGGATTATTTTTCGGTGACGATCGGTGATGGACCGGGCCTACAGATGCTTAGTGAAGGCCATGTGAAGTTGATTTCTTTTATTTGGACTATTTTACTTTAAATATTTTGAATTTAAATTTTGGGAATTATTTGATGTAATAAGGCCTTAGTAGAAATATTTTATTCATTTTTATTTGTTAAGCTTACAAACCTTTATTTATTAAAAGATTAAGTAAATCAATTTTTTTTAAAACAAAGCCCAAACATTTTGTCACCTAAAGTAAAGGATTTTTAATAATGAATTAAACTTGTTCTCAACTCAAGCCCAACCCAAAACAATCCTACTTTCAAAACACACAAGTTTTTCCTAAGTAACAAAAGAATTTGAAACGGTTTACACCGGGGAACATACCAGATCTGGTCAAGGCTCGTGGGTCGGGTAGAGGGGTGTTTCAATTTGGTATCAGAGCCCAGTTTTAAACTCTCGGCCTTGGGTTTAAGGCCCAAAACGTTTTCAATGTTAAGCCCAAAAAGAATTTTTGTGAATTAAGCAGGATTTTCTGGCATGGCCCACTAAGTCTCCGACCCGAAGTCCACCAGGTAAGTACTTCTATCCATTGTGTGATTTATAGTATGACTTGTAGAGGGGTAGAAATGGAATGGAACGTAGAATAGAGATTAAGTACATTGAACCCTAGGACTAGTTTACCCCAACAATTACATAAGACTTAAATGCCTAACTAAACAAACCTGTGATTGAGTCGCCGAGTTAGGGTGTGGCAACCATGGTACGCATGTCTAGGATTGGTTTAGGTGGGAGCTTGGTATTTAAGCAGTCCTAGTGACTCACCTCCTCTCCACTCGAATCCTACCTGGTGCGTAGCCTCGGTTCACCCTAATCAAGAGGACTTATTCACGGGCGAAACCCCTAACTAAAACCCGAAAGGGACTAGCCGTATTTTTATGGAAACCCTAGCTTTAAAATCCCTATATTACCCTTTTAGGAGTAGCAAAAGATTTTTGCGAAAATTCTTCCAAAATATTTCCTACGTGCAAAATTACTAAAATGCCCCTAGTGGTAAAATTACAAAAATGCCCTTGGTTTATGAAATTTCCAAATACCCACAGTTCTTATCAAAATTTCACTACTTTGCTTAAAGAAACCCTAAATTTACAAAATATCAAAATACCTTATTATGGAAAAAAATAAAAAATTTATTTACGAAATTACCCCTACCCTGCAAAATTATCGAAATACCCCCGAGTTACAAAATTACCAGAATGACCCCCGATCTTTAAAAATTTCTGCAACAACACTGATTTGGAAAACAAATTCTCAGAAACAACCTTCAAGTTTTGTAAATTCCAAAATATCCTTGATTTATTAAGATTTATAAATTTACCCTAGTTTATTACTGAAATGCCCCTGTAATTTCAAAATTTCTGAAATACCCCCAGGATTTTAAGAATTACCAAAATACCCTTATTGACAAAATCACCAAAGAACCTTATTTTGACAAATTACGAAAATGCCCCTGTAGGACAAATTACGAAAATACCCCTGGGTAGTGGAAAAACAACAACAATGAAAACTACAACATTTCTCTGAATGAACAAAAGTTCATAATTGATTAATGGATGTATGAATGTAAAGGCGTGTGCATGTATGAATACTGAAAGAACCACTCCTAAAACTCTTTCATAAAACTTCTTCGTGGATAATCAGTGGAATAAGGGCTAATTCATAAAACTTTCTTAAATCAGATTAAAGCGCATCGTTAGATATGAGTTCTAGAGGACGCGGTCGTCATGGACGTGGTAGAGGAAGAATGACTGTGTCAGAACCCGTTAGATCGGGTCAAGGGTCTGACAATGAGTTACCACCGCCACCACTACCCTCAGCTGTTGGTGTCGGCGACAAGCTCGACGGGGATGATGCCATATCGCGAGCTATCTTTGCGGGTTCTTGAAATGGTGGCTGGTGCTGAAGGGAATGTGGGAGCTCAAAAATCTGTACCCGAGCGACTCGAGCCAATAGAGCTGAGGTATTCCGTGGAGTATCTGGTGTGGCACCCAGTACAGCTGAATACTGGTTGGAACAAATCGAGTGCATTATGGATGAGCTCGATCTGACCCCTGAGGAGAAGTTGAAAGGAATGGTGGCGCTGCTACGCGATGAAGCGTATCAATGGTGGTTAACGGTTCGAAATGGTGCCACAGCTGAGGATTTGACCTGGGAATATGTTAAGATGGCATGTCAGAAAAAGTATATGGGGACCAGATATATTGATGAGCAGAGGAAGGCATTTTTGGGGCTGGTTCAAGGGAACAAGTTGTAGCAGCGTATGAGGCTAAATTTCTAAGGTTAAGCCGATATGCTCGAGGAGTAGTGGCTACGGAGCATGAGCGATGTGTTCAGTTCGAAGACGGTTTAAGGGATGATCTAAGGTTATTGATAGCTCCACATCAGGAGCGGGACTTTTTCGCGTTGGTAGAAAAGACTAAGGTAGCCGAGGGAATCAAAGACTCGGTTAAGCAAAGCTCTAATAGGAATAGACCCAAAAGGGGTTATGGGTCATCAAGATCATCGGGATATGTACAGAAAAAACCCAGAGCTGATGGGCCACGGGTTCAGCAAGTCAGTGCAGGAAGGCAGTATCGTCCATGTGATCAATGAGGAAAGAAACACTTGGGTGAATGTTGGAAGAAGACAGGTGGGTGTTTCAGATGTGGGTCAAAGGACCATATGATCAAGGACTGCTCGAGGAAATCGGATGAGAATCGCCCAGCAGCTCAAAATGTTAATGAGGCTGGTAGAGGGGGACAGCAGTCTCAGCGAGGTCGTGGTCCAAATAATTGAGGAAATGGTAGAGGACGCGGAACACCAGGCCAAGGTGCTGCTAATACTGAGGCAAGGCAGCCGGGGTTGATTTATGCGATTCACCGGAGGGAGGATGGAGACGTACCGGACATCATAACCGGTACGTTCCTCATTCATGGCAAGCCCTATTTTGCTCTTATTGATGTGGGCTCGACCCATTCTTATGTTACTGTAGTGTAGTTGAAACATTAGGCCTAGACTCGAACTTTCGATAGGGAGATGACCGTAGTAAGCCCATTCATGGGCATGTAGTGGTGGATAAGATCTTTCGGAGTGTATCCCTAGAAATTCAGGGAGTGAGCTTTCGGGCTGACTTAATGGAGTTACCCTTCGGGGAATTTGACCTCATACTTGGTATGGATTGGTTAGTAGAACACCGGGTCGTATTGGATTGTGTGACTAAACGAATGGAACTAAGGACCCCGGAAGATGAAGTGGTAGTAATGATAGGAGAAAGAAGAAACTACTTGTCTAACGTAGTTTCGACATTGAAGGCGGAGAAGATGGTTCGTAAAGGGTGCAGGGCGTTCTTAGCCTTTGTAAGTGCGTTAGATAGAAAGGAAGGAGGTGTCAGTGGAGTTGGAACTGTAAGGGACTTTGAGGATGTGTTCCTAGAGGAATTACCAGGAATAACCTCAGAAAGGGAGGTGGAGTTTGGAATTGACTTCTTTGCACGGATGCGACTCTGTGTCAATTGCCCCTTATAGAATGGCACCAAAGGAGTTGGTGGAGCTTAAGGCTCAAATTTAGGAATTACTTGACCGTGGATTTATTCGACCCAGTATGTCTCCATGGAGAGCACCGGTCCTATTTGTGAAGAAGAAGGACGGAACTATGCGAATGTACATAGATTATCGTCAGTTGAATAAGCTGACCATCAAGAACAAGTATCCTTTGTCTAGGATTGATGACTTGTTCAATCAGCTTAAGGGGGCGGCAGTGTTCTCAAAGATCGACTTAAGGTCAGGATATCATCAGTTGAAGGTAAAAGAGGTGGATATCCATAAGACGGCCTTTAGAACAAGATACGGCCATTTTGAGTTTGTAGTAATGCCGTTTGGGTTGACCAATTCCCCAGCCGCGTTCATGGATATGATGAACCGAGTGTTTTAACCTTACTTAGATAGGTTCATCGTGGTGTTCATCGATGACATCCTCGTATACTCCAAGACTGAAGAGGAGCATGATGAGCATCTCCGGATTGTGCTGCAAGTATTGAGGAAAAAGAAGCTCTATGCCAAATTTAGCAAGTGTGAATTTTGGCTTAAGGGGGTTGCATTCTTAGGGCACGTGGTGTCTGCTGAAGGAATAAGGGTGGATCCTAGGAAGATCGAAGCTGTGTTGGATTGGAAACCACCTCAGTCGATGGCGGAGATTCGTAGTTTCTTGGGATTGGCAGGCTATTACAGAAGGTTTGTAGAAGGATTCTCGTCGATAGCCGCGCCTTTGATAAAGTTGTTAAGGAAGGAAGTACCCTTTGTATGGACGGATAAGCAGCAGGAGAGCATTGAAAAGCTCAAGAAGGTTTTAACTGAGGCTCCAGTGTTGATTCAGCCTGAGGCAGGAAAGGATTTTACGGTGTATTGTGACGCTTCTCATACAGGTTTGGGTTGCGTATTGATGCAAGACGGGAAGGTAGTCGCATATGCGTCCCGACAGTTGAGGTCACATGAGGTGAACTACCCGACGCATGACTTAGAATTAGCAGCGGTGGTCTTCGCTCTTAAGGTATAGAGGCACTACCTTTATGGTGAAAAGTCGACGATTTACACAGACCACAAGAGTCTTAAGTATTTGCTGACTCAGAAGGAGTTAAACTTGAGGCAGCGAAGGTGGGTGGAATTACTGAAGGACTATGACTGTTCGATAGAATATCACCCGGGCAAGGTGAATGTAGTGGCGGATGCCCTAAGTTGGAAGGTGGTGTCGGATCTAAGGGCAATGTTCGCCCATTTAAGTTTGTATGATGATGGAAGCCTGTTGGCAGAGTTACAAGCCAAGCCGACGTGGTTAAATAAAGTGAAAGAGGGACAGTTGGCTGATGAGGACTTAAGTGCTAAGCTACAGCAAGTACAGAATGAGAGTTAGAGGACTATGGTGTTAGTGATGAGGGAGTATTGTGCTTCAAAGGAAAGGTCTATATGCCGGGGGACGAGGAGTTAAGACAGAGGATTCTTCGGGAAGCGCATAGTAGCCCTTATGCTATGCATCCCGGAGGCATCAAGCTATACAGGGATCTAAGGGAATAGTTTTGGTGGCCTGGTCTGAAAAAGGAAGCTACTGAACTCGTTGGCAAGTGTTTGACGTGTCAGCAAGTTAAGGCTGAACACTAAGTTCCATCGGGATTGCTTCAGCCAATCGAGATTTCGCAGTGGAAGTGGGAAAGAATTACCATGGACTTTGTTAGTGGGCTTCCCCTTACGCCTACTAAGAAGGACTCGGTATGGGTACTAGTGGACCGTTTGACCAAGTCCGCGCACTTTATCCTCGTAAGGGTTGATTATTCTCTTCAGAAATTGGCTAAGTTATATGTGGCCAAAATTGTGAGGCTACATAGAGTGTCGGTGTCTATCATTTCGGACAGAGACCCAAGATTTATGTCTCGGTTTTGGGGGGCACTTCATCAAGCTTTAGGCACTAAGTTGGATTTCACTACGGCCTTTCATCCTCAGTCGGACGGGCAATCTGAATGGGTAATCCAAGTATTGGAGGATATGTTGAGGGGCTGTGTGATGGATTTCAGAGGAAGTTGGGAGGAGTATTTGCCTTTAGTAGAGTTTGCCTACAACAACAGCTATCAGGCAAGTATTTGAATGGCACCTTATGAAGTGCTGTATGGTCGAAAGTGTCAGACTCCTACATGTTGGACGGAATTGGGAGAACGTTGAATTTTGGGTCCAGAGTTAGTGGCAGAATCTGAAGAAAAGGTTGAGATAATTCGGGCACAGTTGAAGGAAGCATCCGATAGACAAAAGTTGTATGCAGATCTTAAACGGAAGGAGATTGAATTTGATGTAGGAGATCAAGTATTTCTTAAGGTTTTGCCTTGGAAGAAGGTGATGAGATTTGGTCGGAAAGGGAAGCTAAGCCCAAGGTTTATAGGACCCTATCGAGTGTTGAAGCGAGTTGGACCAGTGGCGTACCAGCTAGAGTTGCCACCAGAGTTGCAGCAAATGCACGATGTATTCCATGTGTCCATGCTACATCGTTATCGATTGAATCCAGCTCATGTGGCACCAGTTGAAGAAGTGGAGTTAAGGCCGGACTTGTCTTACGAGGAAGAGCCAATTCAGATTCTAGAACGAGATGTGAAAGTACTACGACAGAAATCAGTGCCTTTAGTCAAAGTGCTATGGAGAAATCATGGATCGAAAGAAGCTTCGTGGGAGCCAGAAGAGGCAATGCGACAGCAATACCCTCATTTATTTTAGCCAGGCAATTTCGGGGACGAAATTATTTTAAGGAGGTAGAACTGTAACATCCTGAAAATGGGCCTACGTATTTCTAATTTAATTATGCGAAATAGCATGACTTATGTATTATGAATGTATGATGAACATTTTTGGAAACTTGGAAATGTTAAGTTAAAATAGGAAAGTGAACATTTTGGAAACTTGGAAATGTTAAGTTAAAATAGGAAAGTGAACATTTTTGGAAACACGGAAATGTAAGGAAATGATTTAGAAATGTTAAGTAAAGAGGAAACTAAAACAAGGTAGCCTTAAGAAAATTAATAGAAGAAATTTGACACAAACATAGCTTGTTTAAGTGGCTTGGAGGCACCACTTAAGGCCCAAGTGGGTGACATACAAGCTATGCAAATGGGCCTAGGTTAGAGCAACGAGGAAGCAAAATTTTTAAGGTTTATTTTTGCTAAGTGACGTCAAGGAGAAGGGGTAGTAGGGCGGCACCATGGCTAAATTTTAGGAGTTTTATCCTTTAATTTTCAAGAGATAAATGATAGATTATTTCTTTTATTTTATTTCTAGATGAGGTGATAAGAGGAGAAAAGTGAGGAAGGGCTAGTGTTTGAGTGCTAGCCAAAATTCTTAGTTGAAGTATCCATCTTTTTCTTCTTTTTGTTTCTCATTCAGTCTCTCATCTTCTCCCTAGCCGAATTTCCCTCTTTTCCTTCTCTCCCAATCTTCCTTGCTAGCCGAAACCATCTTCTTCTTATAGTCACCATAGTAGAAACTCATAAAGCTTTACACTCTCCCTCTCCACATTCTTAAAAGGCCGAACCCCAAAATTATTTTCCTTTAATTTCATTAAAGTCGAATCTTCATTGACTCCCTAAGCCATTGTCGAAATTCTTCTACCTCATCTCTTCTCAGTCTAGGCCGAATAGCAACTAGGTTAGAGATCTCTTTTGATCTCTCCTCAAATCGGTTTGGATAGGTAAGTACGCTATGGCCGAATCTCTTTTATTTCTCTTTATTCCTCCTCTGTCGACATGTGTAGAACAAAAGCTGAAATACAGCATTTGATTTGACTCTTATTCAACCATGAAATCGGTTCTTTTAGGAATTTGGGGATTTGTTTTGGAGTAAGCCGACTTCGAGAGGAGAGCATTCAGGATTCGATTATCTAAGGTAAGGCATGGATTCGGCCAAAGGCCATTGATCATGTTTAAGTGATTGGAATCGAATCTAATATATGAGTCTATAGGTGATTTCGACAGATACCAAAGGGAATTAGCAATTTCGGGATTTAGATTCCTAAGGTTAGTGTACATGAATATTCAGCCAAGGCTTATTTTGGTATGAAGATTTATTTCTTATTTCGCTTAAAAGCCAAAACTAATTAGTAAGTGATTTTAGTGCCTAGCCGATTACAAGGGGAGCACTCTGCGAAGTTTCAGGATTTGACTATAGTCAATTCGATGAGAAGGTAAGCATATAAGTGTACTAATCCTACTGGGATTTGGTTTATGGCGAATGGTTCTTTTGTTAAAATCCTAGTAATGGCGAATATAGGAGTTAAGAATCTAAAGCGTTAGATCGAGTTTTGGGTTTTCGTGAAAGCGTTAATATCGGTGTGTACCCTACCTAAGTTTTAATACGTTCATGGCTATGTTTTAAATTAAATGTGTTATTAAGAATGTGAAAAGCATGGCTAAGGTACCATACAATGGTACAAAGTACTAAGGCACGCTTCCTACTCCTACCAGAATATGAATATATGTTATTTTAACATGTGAAAAGTGATAAGAATGTGAATTAAGGCATGATTTTGCATATTGTGTATGAAATATGGGGGCATATGGGTTATATGAAAAGGGGAAGTTAATGTGGTGACCTAAGACCACGAAATCTGAATGTGGTGACCTAAGACCATGATAATTGAATGTGGTGACCTAAGACCACGAATTCTAAATGTGGTGACCTAAGACCACAATTTTTATAAGGCGATGAGCACATTGATTGCAATGACGCCTTGATGGTGTGTAGCGGATGGAGGTTGACTTAGTAGTCCCCACGTTGTGCGAAGTTGGTATGGGGGCGTGTAGCGGATGGCTATCTAGGTTTGGGTTGGGTTGCATCATTATTTTCTATGTTATAAGAATATGCATGTAATATGTGAACATATGCCTAAATTATTAAATTTTAGTGTTGGTTACACATTGAGTCATTGACTCACCCTTGTGGGATTATTTTTCAGGGGACGATCAGTGATGGATCGGGCCGGCAGATGCTTAGTGAAGGCCATGTGAAGTTCATATTTCTTTTATTTGGACTATTTTGCTTTAAGTATTTTGAATTTAAATTTTGGGAATTATTTGATGTAATAAGGCCTTAGTAGAAATATTTTATTCATTTTTATTTGTTAAGCTTACAAACCTTTATTTATTAAAAGATTAAGTAAATCAATTTTTTTTAAAACAAAGCCCAAACGTTTTGTCACCTAAAGTAAAGGATTTTTAACAATGAATTAAATTTGTTCTCAACTCAAGCCCAACCCAAAACAATCCTACTTTCAAAACACACAAGTTTTTCCTAAGTAACAAAAGAATTTGAAACGGTTTACACCGGGGAACATACCAGATCCGGTCAAGGCTCGTAGGCTGGGTAGAGGGGTGTTTCATACTCAATTTCGACACCCTCACCAAGAGCCAAAATTGAGAGTCCCCTTCCCCCCAAACTCTTCAAAAGAGTTCGGCAAACACCACCCCTTGTGCCGTCCCCTCTATCTTCCTATCATCAAACAAATTTGAATCCATCACACTCCTAAAATTTCTCTCCTCCACTAATCCAAATCTGTTGACCCCTTCAATACTCATCCACCAAAGTCCAAATCGAATGCAACACCTCCTGGCCTTGGCTTAAAAAAAACAACCAAAAGGGATTCCCGCAGCTCGAACCAAGTCCCCATCAGCTCCCCTGAAGCGTCACTTCCTTGAGCCCTAAGTGGCGCCCCTCTTGCCACTTTACCAAGGTTCCTCTTGCTAAGGCTTGCCCAAAAAGAAATTTTTTTCTAAGGCTTTAGCCTACCCCTAGCTCATGCCTGGACCACTAAATCACCCTGAACTAGCATGACGACCATCCTATCTACATGCAATCACACAAAATGCAAAGGCCCCATTTAACGATGTTACAGTTCTACCCCCCTTAAAAATAATTTCGACCTCGAAATTACCTGGTCAAAAGAGTTGAGGGTATTGCTACTGCATAACATCCTCTGGCTCCCATGTGGCTTCTTCTGATCCATGGTTCCGCCACAATACCTTCACCAAAGGGACTGATTTCCTACACAATACTTTGACATCCCGATCCAAGATCTGCACTGGCTCCTCCTCAAAAGATAAGTCCGGCCTTACCTCAATCTATTCCACAGGCACAACATGAGACGGATCTAAACGATAGCGTCTAAGCATGGAAACATGAAACATGTCATGAATCTTACTCAATTCTGATGGCAAATCGAGCTGATAAGCTACTGGTCCCACACGCTTCAACACCTGATAAGGCCCGATAAACCTAGGGCTCAACTTGCCCTTCGGACCAAACCTCAGTACTTTCTTCCACGGCGACACCTTCAAGAAAACCTTGTCACCAACTATAAATTCTATATCCTTCCGCCTAAGATCGGCATAGGACTTTTGCCTGTCCGAAGCTTCCTTCAGACGAGCTCGAATCAGCCTAACCTTATCCTCTGTTTTAGTAACCAACTCTGGACCCAACAACTGCCGTTCACCAACCCTGTCCAACACGTAGGAGTATGACACTTCCGTCCATATAACACTTCATATGGTTCCATCTGAATACTTGCCTGGTAACTATTGTTATACATGAATTCCGCCAATGGTAGAAATTCCTCCCAACTACCTCTAAAATCCAAGACACAACCCCTCAACATATCTTCCAAAATCTGAATTACCCTTTCCGACTGCCATCTGACTGGGGATGAAATGTCGTACTGAAATCCAACCCTGTACCCAATGCCTGATGCAATGCCCTCCAGAATCTTGACATAAATCTAGGGTCTCTGTCTGAAATAATCGACACTGGCACCCCATGCAACCTCACAATCTCCGCTATATATAATCTAGCTAACTTTTGAAGAGAGTAATCCACACGTACAGGTATGAAATGAGCGACTTTGTCGACGGTTAACAATTACCTGCATCGAATCCTTCTTAGTAGGGGTGAGGGTAGCCCACTAACAAAATCCATCGTGATCCTTTCCCATTTCCATCGGAATCTTCACCGATTGCAACAATCTCGAAGGTAAGCGATGTTCGACTTTGACACCGACACGTCAAACACTTACTCACAAATTGATTACCTCTCGCTAAGGCCCGCCACCAAAAGCTGTTCATAAATCTCGATTCATCTTACCACCTCTAGGATGCATAGCGTATGGACTGCTATGTACCTCCTGAAGAATCTTCTTCCTCAACTCTACATCCTTAGGCATGCAAACTTTCCCCTGAAAACATAGCACTCCATCGCTGCTCAAGCTATACCCCTCCAATCCACCATTCTTCACTTGCAAACATCAAGCGCTTAAGACATCATCTACCAGTTGCTTTTTTTTTAACCTGGTTTACCCATGTCGGCTTCCCTTGAAGTTTCGCTAATAGACTCCTATCATCATACAGACTAAGGTGGGCAAACATGGCTCTTAAATCTACTACCACTTTGCGGCTCAAAGCGTCAACTACCACATTAGCCTTACCCAGATGGTACTCAATCGAGCAGTCATAATCCTTCAACAACTCGATCCACCTCTGCTGCCTTAAGTTCAATTCCTTCTGAGTAAGGAGGTATTTGAAACTCTTATGATCTGTGTACACAATAGAATTCTCTCCATACAAGTAATGTCTCCAAATTTTCAAGGCGAAAACCATTGCAGCCAACTCCAGATCATGCGTCGGGTAATTCACATCGTGACGTCTCAGTTGTTAAGAAGCATACTCTACTACTTTCCTCTCTTGCATTAGCACACATCCTAACCCTGTATGCGATGCATCACAATAAATCGTAAACTCTTTCCCTACTTCAGGCTAAATTAGCACCGGAGCTTCCGTCAAAATCCTCTTTAACTTCTCAAAACTCTCTTGTTGCTTGTCTGACCATACAAACGGAACCACTTTCCTTAGAAACTTGGTTAATTGCGCTGTAATCAAAGAAAACCCTTCCACAAACCTTCTATAATATCCTACTAAACCCAGAAAACTCTGAATCTCTATCACAGGCTTCGGTGGTTTCCAGTCTAATACAGCTTCAATCTTCCGAGGGTCCACCCGGATCCCCTCAGCTGACACTACATGACCTAAAAAGGTAACCTCCCTTAACTAGAACTCGCACTTACTAAACTTAGCGAACAGCTGCTTCTCCCTCAAAATTTACAAAACCACTCGAAGATGTAAATTATGCTCCTCCTCAGACTTTGAGTATACCAAAATATCATCTATAAACACCACGACGAACCGATCCAAATATGGTTGAAAAACCCAATTCATCATATCTATAAACGCTGCTGGCGCATTGGTCAATCCAAATGGCATCACCAAGAATTCGTAGTGACCATAACGAGTACGAAACGCCATCTTATGGATATCCGCCTCTTTAACCTTGAGCTGGTCATACTCGACCTCAAATCTATCTTGGAGAAGACTGATGCTCCCCTAAGCTGGTCGAACAGATCGTCTATCCTCGGCAATGGATACTTGTTCTTAATTGTCAACTTATTCAGCTGACGGTAATCTATGAACATTGGCATCGACCCGTCCTTCTTATTAACAAAAAGCACAGGCGCTCCCCAAGGCGATACACTCGACCGGATAAAACCCTGATCCAACAATTCCTGAATCTACGCTTTCAGCTCCACTAACTCTTTCGGTGCCATTACAGATGGGGCATGAACCTCGGTGTCGTTTCGGTAAAAGGTCTATACCAAACTCCACTTTGTGATCTTGAGGCAAACTCGGAAGCTCTTCTAGAAACACATCAGTAAATTCCTTCACCATTCGGACATTCCCCACAGTTGATTCCTTAACATCCAAGGCACAAACATAAGCCACAAACGCCTTACATCCTTTCCTCACCATTTTCTCAACCTTCAAAACGGATACCACATTAGATAGGTAATTACTTCTCTCACCTATCATCACCACCTCTTCACCCTTGACAATTCTCAGCACCATGCGCTTTGCTGCACAGTCCAGACCTGCTTGATACTTTACTAGCCAGTCCATCCCTAAGATCAAATCGAACTCCACGAAAGGCAGTTCCATCAAATCAGCCTGGAACACTACCCCTTAAAGCTCTAGGGGTACATCCCTATATAGTTTGTTTACTACCACAGAGTGTCCTAGAGTGCTAATTACCGTTATCTCCCTATAAGAAGTCTCATAGGCTAAGTTCAAAGTTCCCACTATACTACTAGCAACATAAGAGTGCGTCGAACCAATATCAATCAAAGCAGTATAAGGCAACCCAAAGATTAAGAACGTACCGGTTATGACATCCGGTGCACCGCCCTCCTCTCTACGTTTCGTTGCATAGACCAACCCAGGCTATCTTGCATCAGTATTTCCAGCACTCCTACCCGATGCTCCACGGCCTCGTCCGTTACCATTACCTCCCCTGGCTGAACCTCGACCCCTCTGCGGTTACTGACCATCTCTCATGAGTTGTGTGCGTCCTTGACCCTCAGCCTGTGTCCTAGCTGGCCTTCACAAACAATCCTTTATTCGGTGATCCATCGACCCACACTCGAAGCACCCTCTATTACCTGTCCAACACTCCCCCGAATGAGACCTCCCATATGAGGCACACCGTGGTGGCCATTGAGTAGCAGCAGCAGGCTTTGCAGCTTGATTCGGTCCACCAAATCTAACCCTTTTCTGAGAACTCCCAGCAGACCCTAATGGCCCAAAACTACTTTTATCCCTATTCCTGTTCTGATTCTGTTTCTCGGTTTGCTTCACCTCCTCAGCAATCTTGGCCTTTTCCATAAGAATGATAAATTCCCTCTCTCGCTGTGGAGCAATCAACACCCGCAACTCATCCTTTAGCCTGTCCTCAAACCTAACACAGCGCTCACGTTCTGTAGCCACGATACCCGAGCATACTTGCTTAACCGTAAGAATTTTACCTCGTATTCAGATACCGACTTACTCTCCTGAACCAAATTCAAAAACGCCTTAAGCTACGCACCTATATAGCTAGACCCAACATACTTCCTCTGGTAAGCCGCCTTAAAGAAATCCCAAGTGATATCATCAACCGTCGCACCTTCCCTAACTGTGAGCCACCACTGATAAGACTCATCCCAGAGAAGGGACACTATCCCTTTCAACTTCTCCTCAGTCGTGAAATCCAAATCATCCATTATGTGCTCTGTCACCTCTACCCAGCACTCAGCTGTGTTGGGAGCTACACCCGAAACACCCCTAAATACCTCTGCTCCATTAGCTCAGAGTCGCTCAGACACAGATTTTTGAGCCCCCGTACCTACGCTTGCTCCAGCAACTCTCTCTAGGACCCGTAGCATTGCTTGTGACACCGCGTCATCACCATCCGTTTGCTCTTGAAACTCAGCGCCCACCACTGGTGGTGGCGGCACCTCATTCTCTGACCCATAACCAGATCCTACTGGTTCTGACACATCATCCTACCCCTACCATGACCCCGCACATTACGCCCACGTCCCCGAGTGCTCATTCTACCGTTTGCGATTTATCTGTTTAGAAATTTTATGAATTAATAATTCTTTCTTTCACTGATTAAAAACGGACAGTCTTATGAAAAGTAGTTTTAATAGTAGTTCTTTCAAATTCAAACTATATCTACATAGTTCAGTTCTCAAGTCTGTATTTCCTAATTCTAGAATTCACATTCAATCAACATCCAGCAGAGCACCCCACACATGCATCAAACACACAAGTACATCCATGAACTCACATTCATCACTTAGGTGTATTTCCGTCATTTCAGTACCCAAAGGTATTTTTATAATTTTTTAATCTACAGGGGTATTTTTGTAATTTTTCAAAATAAGGTTTCTTGGTATTTTTTTCAAAATAGGGGTATTTCAATAATTTTGCAATACAGGGGTATTTTGGTAATTTTGCTAATTTTGGTAACTTTCGTAAACCAGGGGTAATTTAATAATTTCTCAAACAAGGGTACTTTGGTAATTTTCCAAACAAGGGTATTTTGGTCATTTTGCAAAATCAAGGGTATTTTGGTAAATTACCTCAACCTAGGGTATTGTGGATAATTTTACAAAATCAGGGACATATAAGTAATTTTCCAAAAATAGGGTACTAGTGCCTTCTCGGGTTTTAATTATAAATTTTGGCCTGTCAACAAGTCCTCGTGACTAAAGTGAACAGTCACTATGCACCAGGTAGAATTCCAGAAACGAGGAGGTGAGTCACTAGGACCGCTTAAATACCAAGATCTTCTTAGAACCAATCCTAGACAGGCGTATGCCTGTTACCACACCCTAACCCTTATGACTTGTTCATAGACATGTTTAATTAGGGAAATTAAGTTTTATGGAATTCAAGAGTTTGCGTAACTAAGCCTAAGGTCCATAAGCCCTAGCATATTTATCTATGTCCCTATAAAACCCATTCAACCTATCAAATATATCACATCAAAGGTTAGGATACTTACCGTTGTGGATCGGTGCCGGAGACTCAGGTGCCATGCTTTCCGAAATATGCATCTCCATAAAAATTATTTTACAGACCCTTCATTGAAAACATTTTGGGCCTTATACCCACAACCTAGCTTTTGAACCGGGCTCTGATGCCAAAAATGTAACACCCTAATCTTGGTCAAAACGCTACGATCGAATCTGGCGTGTCACAGGGAAGACAATGTTTTGGAAACCTATTTGTTGACTCGATTTGGGAAGAAAACCTTTGTATATTTATGAAAGAATCGAGTTTGGATTGAGTGAACTGTTAAAACATTTTGAAACTTAGTTTAGCAAAGTAGAGTTGCCTTGTTGTTATCCCTTGTTCGTTAATTACCCGATATTAAACTTCAGAAAATCCTGAAAGTTTATTCAAGTTTTGGAAAAATCGTCCATTTCATAGTTTACTAGGCATGCCCTTAACATTATCAAAATTTTAAAGGAATTTAAAACGAATAAATAATCCCAAAGTAAAACCTAAGTGGCCTTATTACAAAGCTGAAATCCAAACTTAAAGTAGAAACAAAATAAATCTGAAATAAACTTTGTCAAAACCCTCTACGAGAGATGTGATTTTTGGGATTCCCACCCCACTAGGTTAAAACAACATATAACCAATAGATCGATTAATAAAACCACTAAGAAGGGAGTTCCTACCTAAATCGATTAGATCCCAGAGTCAACAGACTTAGACCAACACGATAATCACACCTACACAAGTGCTTGATGAGATTCGGCAAAAGAGAATGGGGTAAGGGAATGGCCATTCGGCTGAACATATTATCAGTATCCACATACCTTCGGCTTTCTTTAGGATTCGGCACAAGCAATCAAACCGAGGAAGATTCGACCAAGAGCAAAGGAAAGTGTGATCCTCGACTTTTAGTGAATGAAGGAAGAGTAAATCAAAGTAGTAAAAATCAAAGGGTATCAGCTAGCAAGGTGTTTCGAAAAGAATAAACAAGATGGAAGAGAGGGAGAAGTGGTGATTCAGCTTTGGGACAAAGATGGATAAAAATGGTAGTAGGGATTCAACTATCACAAAAAGAATAAGAAAAAGAGAGAAGCCAATAGGGGTTTCGGCTATGGTCAAAAGAAGAGAAAAAAGGAGAAGAGCTTAGGTGCTTTTTAGCCAAAGAGGGATTGAGAGAAAAAAGCTAGACTGAAAAGTGAAACCCACTTAAATGTCGAAAACACTACTCCTTAGCAACTCAATTTCGGCACCCTCACCAAGAGCCAAAACCGAGAGTCCCTTCCCCTCAAACTCTTCAAAAGAATTCAGCTAACACCACCCCTTGTGTCGTCCCCTCTATCTTTCTATCATCAAACAAATTTGAATCCATCACACTCCTAAAATTTCTCTCCTCCACTCATCCAAATCTGTTGACCCCTTCAATACTCATCCACCAGAGTCCAAATCGAATGCAACACCTCCTGGCATTGACGTCAAAAAAACAACCAAAAGGGGATTCCCGCAGCTCGAACCAAGTCCCCATCAGCTCCTCTGAGGCATCACTTCCTTGAGCCTTAAGTGGCGCCCCTCTTGCCACTTTACCAAGGTTCCTCTTGCGTCCAAACCTACCACCAACCACCCTTAACACCTATCCCATTCAGCTCCCCTGTCTAAGTGCCCAAAAAAAAAATTTTTGCTAAGGCTCTAGCCTACCCCTAGCTCATGCCTGGACCCTTAAATCACCTTAAACTAGCATGACGACCATACTATCTACATGCAATCACACAAAATACAAAGGCCCCATTTAAGGATGTTACAATTTTAGTTGATGGCACTAAGTGTGCGAAATTAAAATAGAAACAGAAATGAATAGCACTGTGTGTGCGATGATATGAAAGCTTCGACTTATGGACCTGGCACTGTGTGTGCAATACCGAGATAAGTCGATTGAAAGATTAGGCACTAAGTGTGCGATGACGATTATGATTCAGTTATGAAATTGGTACTAAGTGTGTGAAATAATCAAAAAGAATAGCAAAGGTTGAACGAGAGGTAATATTGAGCAACTGAATAGCATGAATAGTGAGTAACTATGTGTTGATCAAGGTACGTTTGAAACTAGGTGGTTGATGATAGCCTTAATAGTTATATGAATAGATACTTGAGCATATGGTTGAGATTGATGATGAGCCTAATTGTGAAATTTATCTATGTGATGATTTAATTGTGTATGATGTGGTATTATTGAGTAATATGCATTAAATTACAAACTTACTAAGCTTTGAAAAGCTTACTGTGTGATTTGTTTTTCTACTTTGCAGTGTCAGTAAAGCTAGCTCAGATCTGGGGATCGTCAGCATCTCAATCACACTATCGACAATCTATTTTGGGGTATTTTGGAAAGATGTACATAGTTAAAATATGGCATGTATAGGCTGGTTATCTGAATCATGTTTGAGATTTGTAAGTAGCCATGAGATGTGGCTAGACATGTGATAGTTTTTGGTATAAATGACTTATATATATATGATGCATCTTTTGGTATGGATTGTGAGTTGAGAAATTAATTTATGGATTTAAATTTTGGTGATGATATGATGTTATTAGGAATAAGTGAAATTGGGAATGAATTATGCTTGTGATAAGATAAGTTTTGGTATTAAATTTGGTATGAATAGATTTGGTATTGAATGCATGGTTTGAATGATTATTTTGATATGCTTTTGGGTAGTCATAAGTGCATGAGTTGTTTTGGTAAATGTTGCTTGTAGGTATGACCCATTTGTGTGGTATTTTTGGTCTTGCAAATGACCTATAATGTCACACGGCCATGGCACACGGGCGTGCCTAGAAGCCGTGTGAGAAAGTCAGTATATGGCTTAGTAGTGCACGGCCTTAGCACATGACGTAGAAAATAATGCGCCTGCTCCTGCTCAAGGGACAACGTCGGCCACATCTAGGTCGAATGAAAGTAGTGAGGGATGAGAGGCTAAGCAAGCCTTCTTCCGTATGATGAGTGAATAGTTTTCAAAATTTGTTCAAATGAATCGACTGCTCCACAACCTCCACCCCCACAAGTATCTGTTGTGCCACAAGTTACAGATCCGATCAGATTGAATAAACCTCCTGTGGACAAGATTCAAAAGTATGGGGCCGAAGAGTTTAGGGCCACATCTGATGACGATGCTGAGCAATTAATGAGATATCATTGACTCCGGATGAATGTATTAAATACGTTATTTCGTTGTTAAGAGATTCGATTTATAATTGGTGGAAGACGTTGATGTCTGTAGTTTCGAGAGAAAGAATCACCTGGGATTCCTTTCAAGCTGAGTTCAAAAGAAGTATATCAGTCAACGCTTCATTGATAAAAAACATAAAGAGTTTTTAAAACTGAAATAGGGTAGTTTGTCTATTACTGAATACGAGTGGGAATTCGTAAGATTGAGTCAATACGCGAGAGAATATGTTTCGACTGAAGCTACTATGTGCAAACGCTTCATAGAGGGATTGAATGAGGACATTAAGTTGCTAGTTGGAATACTCGATATAAACAAATTTGTTGTGTTAGTTGAAAGACCATGCAAAGCTGAGGAACTTAGTAAAGAAAAGAAGAAAGCAGATTCTGAAGCTCGTGATGAAAGAAAGAGATCGATGAGTAAGTTTTCTCAACCTTCTACAAAGAGATTTAGAGATGCAAACAATCGTTCAAATGCTTTGTTTGGACATTCAAGTAGAGGTCGTTTGAGACAAAACGCTGGTCCACAAACTCAGGTTTCGATTGAATCAAGTATCGACAGTGTTAAGAGTAACAAGCCTGAGTGTAGACAATGTGGGAGAAGACATGCGGGAGAGTGCTGGGGTAAGTATAACAATAGAACATGCTATAAGTGTGGATCCCAAGATCATTTTATTCGAGATTGCCCAAAGATGGTCGAAGAAAAAAATGTTCAGAATCAAAGACCGAGTAATGTGACAGCTAAAGGTAGACCACCCAGAAACACCAGAAATATACGTAAAAGTCAGAGAGGGACAACCGATACAACTGTGAGGGCAAAAGCAAAAGCACCTGCCCGAGCTTATGCTATACGTGTACGAGAGGAAGAATAATCTCTAGACGTCATCACCAGTACTTTCACTTTATTTGATATTGATGTCATTGCACTGATAGATCCAGGATCTACCCATTCCTATTTGTGTATGAATTTAGTATTGAATAAAACTCTACCTGTTGAGTCTACTGAATTTGTTATTAGAGTATCGAACCCCTTAGGCAAGTGTGTCTTGGTGGATAAGGTGTGCAAGAATTGCCCATTGATGTTTCGAGATGTTTATTTTTGGTTAATTTGATGTTGCTGCCATTCAATGAATTTGACATAATTTTGGGTATGGATTAGCTTACTTTGCATAATGCCATTGTGAATTGTAAGAGAAAGAGCATTGAATTGAAGAGTCAGAATGATGAGATAGTTCGAATTGAGTCTAATGATATGAAAGGATTACCAGCTGTTGTATCTGCGATGAAAGCTATGAACTATGTGAGAAAGGGTTGTGAAGCTTATTTGGCATATGTATTGATATAAAAGTGTTAGAAAAGAAAGTCGAATCTGTGCCTATTGTATGTGAGTTTCCAGACGTGTTTCCTAAAGAGTTACCAGGATTACCTCCAATTCGAGAAGTTGAATTTGATATTGAATTAGTATCGGGAACCACTCCTATTTCGATAGCTCTGTACAGAATGGCATCAACAGAATTGAAAGAGTTGAAATCTCAATTGTAGGAGCTGGCTGATAGAGGACTTGCACGACCAAGTTTCTCAGCCTGGGGAGCTCTTGTGTTATTTTTGAAAAAGAAAGATGGAACTATGAGAATGTGTATTGATTATCGATAATTGAACAAAGTAACAATAAATAACAAATATTCGTTGCCTCGTATTGATGATTTGTTTGATCAGCTAAGAGGAGCTACAGTGTTTTCTAAGATAGATTTGAGATCAGGCTACTATCAGTTGAGAGTTAAAGAATCTAATGTGCCAAAAATTGCTTTCAGAACGAGATATAGACATTACGAATTCTTAGTGATGCCTTTTGGACTAACCAATGCTCCTATAGTGTTTATGGATCTAATGAATCAAATATTCAAACCATTTTGGATCGCTTTGTTGTAGTGTTCATAGATGATATTTTGATTTATTCATGTAATGAGATGCAACATGTCGAGCATTTGAGAATCATGCTATAAACTCTGCGTGAGAAACAGTTGTATGCAAAGTTTAGCAAATGTGAATTTTGATTGCATGAGGTCAATTTTCTGGGGCATATTGTATCAACTGTTGGATACGAGTTGACCCGAGTAAAATCTCTGCTATTTTGGAGTGGAAGCCTCCGAGAAATGTGTCTGAAGTTCGTAGTTTTCTGGGACTAGCGGGATATTATAGATGATTTGTGAAAGGCTTCTCGATGATTACGACCCCATTGTCAAAGTTGTTACAGAAAAATGTTAGATTCGAGTGGTCAAAAAAGTGCCAACAGAGTTTTAAACAGTTGAAGGTGTTGTTCACAGAAGCACCAGTGTTGATTCAACCCGAGTCAGGTAAAGAGTTCATAGTTTACAGTGATGCATCGTTAAATGGTTTGGGCTGTGTACTGATGCAAGAAGGGAAAGTCATTGCTTATGCTTCGAGACAGTTAAAACCGCATGAAAACAATTATCCAACACATGACCTTGAATTGGCTGCGATTGTGTTTGCATTGAAGATTTGGTGTCACTACTTATTCGGTGAGAAATGTCATATTTATACTGATCATAAGAGTTTAAAGTATTTGATGACTCAGAAAGATTTGAATTTACGACAGAGGAGATGGTTAGAACTGTTGAAAGACTACGAACTTGTGATAGATTACCACCCGGGTAAAGCTAACGTTGTAGCTGATGCCTTGAGTCATAAATCGTTATATGATTTGCGAGCTATGAGAAATAAATAGATCTGTATGATGATTATGTGGTTGCAACTGAATTGAAAGTAAAACTGTTGTTTTTACGATAGATATGTTATGCTCAAAAAATTGATAATGAGTTGTTAGCAAAAAGAGTTCAGGGTGATTCGAATGCTGTATCGGAATTTCGAGTTGATAGTGATGATTGTTTGAGATTCAGATACTGGATTTGTGTTCCTAGAAATTTAGATTTGATTCAAATGATTTTGAATGAAGCTCACAATATTCATTTGACTATTCATCTGGGGAGTACGAAAAAGTATAATAACCTGAAACAGTTCTATTGGTGACATGGTATGAAAAGAGATATTTCTAACTTTGAGTCGAAATGTTTAGTTTGTCAGCAAGTTAAGGTTGAACATCAAGTTCCGTCCGGTTTATTACAACCAATTATGACTCCTGAGTGGAAATGGGAGAGGATCACAATGGACTTTGTGTCGGGTTTGCCCTTATCTCCGAGCAAGAAAGATGTAATTTGGGTGATAGTTGATAGATTGATGAAATCCACTCATTTTGTTCAAGTAAAAACCTGACTATTCTTTGGATAAGTTAGTTGAACTGTATATCGATGAGATTGTGAGATTACACGGGGTACCGTTATCTATAGTGTCTGACAGAGATCCGAGATTTACCTCACAATTTTGGAAGAAATTGCAAGATGCTTTAGGCACGAAATTGCATTTCAGTACTGCGTTTCATCTGTAAACGGATGGTCAATCCGAGCGAATCATTCAGATTCTTGAAGACATGCTGAAATGTTGCATACTTGAATTTGAAAATATGTGGGAAAAGCATTTATCGTTGATTGAATTTGTGTATAACAACAATTTTCAATCGAGTATCAAAATGGCACCATATGAAGCTCTCTATGGTCGAAATGTCAAACTCCATTGTATTGGACCGAGTTAAGTAAGAATAAGATTCACGGGGTTGATCTTATAAAAAAGACTGAACAAAAGTCAAAGTAATTCGTGACAGTTTAAAAGTAGCCTTAGATCATCAAAAGACCTATGCAGATTTGAAGCGAAAGGATATTGAATTCAAAATTGATGATAAAGTGTTTTTGAAAGTGTCTCCGTGGAAGAAAATACTTCGATTTGGCAGAAAGGGCCAAGGGCAAGTTGAGTTTGAGGTTCATTGGACCGTATGAGATCATAGAACGAGTTGGACTGGTTGCTTATAAATTAAAATTGCCATCTGAGTTAGAAAAGATTCTTAACGTGTATCAAGTGCCAATGCTTCGACGGCATAGATCAGATCCGTCTTATGTGATTGCTCCTACTGAGGTTGAGATTCAGTCAGACTTGTCATATAGTGAAGAACCGATCCGAATTTTGGCACGAGAGATCAAAGAGTTGAGAAATAAGAAAATTTCTTTAGTGAAAGTATTATGGCAGAAACACGAAATTGAAGAGGCTACGTGAGAGCCTGAGAACATTATGAGAGAACAACATCCACAATTATTGGCTGGTAAGATTTTTGGGGACGAAAATCCCTAAGGGGGAAGAGTTGTAACAGCCCGATTTAGACCCTGGTCAGAATAGTGATTTTGGGACCACAAATTCGAAGTCATAAAAATATTTAGTGATATTTTTTGTGTGAATAGTATGTGATATAGCCTGTGTGAAAATTTTGTATGATAATTTTATCGACTGTGTGCTGATTTATGAAAAAGGACTTAATTGCATAAGGTGTGAAAGCTGTGTGCTGGTTCATAAGTGTCAATTTGAATAATAATATGTTTAATAATCAAATAAAAGATGAAAACAGGATGAATAATGTTCATCTTTGTTCACCGAAAAATACAAAAAGGAAAGAGGAGCAAAATCTTGTGATATTCAGCCATTGTTCATCTTGATTGAGGTATGATTTTGAGTCGGTTTTGATAATTTCTACGTTTTGGGATCGTTGCTTTGTGCTTTACAAAACCCATGCTCAAATTTTATGTATTGATAGTGTTTGTAAGATATGCCATTGATAAGATATTGAGCTTTGTGATGATTTATGGTGTTAAATGGAAGATTTGAGCTAGATGAACATATTTTATTCTTGAAATTTTGATTAATTTAGCTAATTAGGGCTAAATTGTGAAAATAGTAATTTGAAGGACTTAAATGTGAAATAAATTAAATGTATGGACTTGTACGAATTTAAAGAGGATTCGGCTAAGTATATGTGTTTTGGAATTTTGTATATTTGATGATTTTGTGAAATAGGGACTAAAGTGTCGAAATGTGAAAATGTAAGGACTATTTTGTAAAATGCCCTAAATACATGTGTTTGGACTAAAATGACTGATTTGATGATTGAATGTGTATAGATCAAGAGAGGAGAGGTTCGGATCGAGATCGAGGCAAAGATAAAGTGCTCGATTAATCGACCGTATCAATAGTTTGACATCCGAGGTAAGTTCGGATAGGATACATATTATTAAGATATGTTTTAGCATTATGAAATGAATATGTATTTGTGTATGAAAGTGAGTTGCTATGTGCAAGATTTTAGTTGATGGCACTAAGTGTGCGAAATTGAAATAGAAACAGAAATGAATAGCACTGTGTGTGCGATGAATGGAAAGCTTCGGCTTATGGACCTGGCACTGTGTGTGCGATACCGAGATAAGTCGGTTGAAAGATTACGCACTAAGTGTGCGATGACGATTATGATCCGGTTATGAAATTGGCACTAAGTGTGCGAAATAATCAAAAAAAATAGCAAAGGTTGAACGAGAGGTAATATCGAGCAATTGAGTAGCATGAATGGTGAGTAACTATGTGTTGATCAAGGTACGTTTGAACCTAGGTGGTTGATGATAGCCTTAATAGTTATATGAATAGATACTTGAGCATATGGTTGAGATTGATGATGAACCTAATTGTGAAATTTATCTATGCGATGATTTAATTGTGTATGATGTTGTATTATTGAGTAATATGTATTAAATTACGAACTTACTAAGCTTTGAAAAGCTTACTGTGTGATTTATTTTTCTACTTTGTAGTGTCAGTAAAGCTAGCTCGGATCTGGGGATCGTCAGCATCTCAATCACACTATCGGCAATCTATTTTGGGATATTTTGGAAAGAAGCACATAATTAAAATATGGCATGTATAGGCTAGTTATTTGAATCATGTTTGAGATTTGTAAGTAGCCATGAGATGTGGCTAGATATGTGATAGTTTTTGGCATAAATGACTTATATATATATGATGCATCTTTTGGAATGGATTGTGAGTTGAGAAATTAATTTATGGATGTAAATTTTGGTGATAGTATGATGTTATTAGGAATAAGTGAAATTGGGAATGAATTATGCTTGTGATAAGATAAGTTTTGGTATTAAATTTGGTATGAATAGAATTGGTATTGAATGCATGGTTTGAATGATTATTTTAATATGCTTTTAGGTAGTCATAAGTGCATGAGTTGTTTTGGTAGATGTTGCTTGTAGGTATGACCCATTTGGGTGACATTTTTGGTCTTGCAAATGACCTATAATGTCATATGGCCATGGCACACGGGCGTGCCTAGAAGCCATGTGAGAAAGTCAGCATATGGCTTAGTAGTGCACGGCCTTAGCACACGAGGGTGCTTGGCAATCTTGTTGCTTTGGCAGGATTGACCACGGCCAGGGTACACGAGCGTGCTTGGTGGTTGTGGTGAGGAATCAGGTTCGACCACGGGGAGGACACACTGGTGTGTCTAGCACCCGTGGAGGGCACAAGGTTGGCTCCCACGGGCGTGTATCCCCCGTATTTTGGATAAGTTTTTAAGTTTTTGAAAAATTTTGTATGTGTTTCGATTTATTCCCGATCCTTCTCTAGCAGGTGTTTAAGGTTTTGTAGGTCTCAATAAGGGATATATGTTTATGTTTTGATGTGATATACTGATGGTTGACTTTGTGTCGTGAATGGGTTGTTAAATGATTTGATTGCTCAGTAATGCCTCTTAACCCTATTCCGACGATAGTTTCGGGTTAGGGGTGTTACATGTTGGCTTATAATGGTTGATGATTCATTTTGTAAATGGTCATTGAAATTGGCTAATATTGGTTATATATATATATATATATGCAAATGTTTATGTCTTTCATAGATGTGGATTTTGTATAGTTTGAGATGATTAGACATGAGATGTTGTATGTGATAGGAATTAGCATGTAATTAATGTGTGGATGACATGGTTGTGGTTGAATTGCTTCTATGTATATGCTTGGATTTGTGTTGCTTGTGGTTGTGTAGGTTGGTGCAAGTAAGGATGGCAAAATGGCTTGGTAAATAGCCTTATTTTTGTCCACATGAGTAGACACACGGGTGTGTGTCTTGGCCGTGTGTGACACACAACTTGCCCAAGGGCGTGTGTTCTGGTCGTGTGTCCCCTGACCTTAATTTTTGCAAAACAGAATGCTCAGTATTGAGCACACAAGCAGAGACATGGGCATATGTCTCAGCCGTGTGGATGGCATGGTCATGAACATGAGCGTGTGCCCTAGCTGTGTGAAGTCTGCATGTAATAGCTCGTTTTTAGCTAAATCAGAACAGTGGTTTCGGGACCACAAATTCGACATCAAAAAATTTATTTTATTATTATTTTAATATTTATAGCAGGGTATTAGAGTTGTGTGAAATTTTGGTAAAGAAATTTTATCGTTTGAATGTTTAATTTGATAAAAAAGACTAAATTGCGTAAAGTGAAAAATGTGAGTTCTATAGTTCAAATGCATTAAATGGCTAAGAGATAAAGTAGTTGGGAGATTTATGTTGAAATTAGCCCTTTTATATTGTAAGTGGACGATTATGTGCATATTTTGGTGAAATTTTTAATGTTTATAACAAAGGACAAAATGGTAATTAGTGTAATAAGTTAAATTAAATAAAATAAAGACAATTTCATGCTTATTTCTCATCATCTTCCACTGGAAGTGAAAGAAAAAGAACACCATTGAAGCCTTTGAAAATTTGGCACTTGCATGACTTAATTGGTATGTGTTTTCAACTCGGTTTTTAATAATTTCTACGTTTTTGAGATCATTTCTTCGTATTCTAACTAGCTCGTATCTCCGATTTCAAAACTGTTAAAGTATTTGAATGTTTCCATTGTTGAATGCATGAGTATATGGAAAATAAATCATTGTTGTTAGATGTGCAAGTTTTGTAAAGTGAATTTTGGTAAAAATGTCAATTTTGGATTAAATTGTGAAATATGAAAATTTAATGGTTAAATTTTAAAATAAATTGAAAATATGGGCTTATAGTAATATATAGAAAATTCGGTTAGCTTGGGTTTTTGTTTAATTTCGTGAAATTGTGATTTTATGTAATAAAGACTAAATTATAAAAGTGTAAAAGTTTAGGGGAAAATGTGTAAAATTACCTTGATGAGTAAATTATGCTAAATTGAATGAATTGGTGATTAAATAAGTAAATTTTGATATTATATTGATTGAGAAAAACGAGATTTGGATCTAGAACGAGGGAAAAACAAAGAATCAGACTAGTTGATTTAATTCTTCATTTCAATGAACGAGGTAAGTTTGTATGTTAAATAACGTTCTTAAATTGTGTTATAAATGTTTATTTATCATTGAATTGAGTTGAATGTTGAATGGATGAGTACGAGCATGAATCGACAAAGTTACGATGTCCGAAAGTCCTGTATGAACCTTATGAATAGCTCAGGATATAAATGTCATGACATTAGGATTACTGAGATATGAGATTTGTGTAAGACCATGTCTTGGAAATTGGCATCGATATAAGATTCATGTAAGACCATGTTGGGCTATTGGCATCGATATATGATAACATGTAAAATCATATCTGGGATATGGCATTGTACGAGTTATACGAGATTTTCGAGTATTCCGAGTATCCTTAGAAATTTCGAATGGTTCAACGGGCATAGTTAAGACGAGAATGAAAGTACAATTGAATTAAGTAATACAGGTTTGTATAGAACCTATATGAGAATCGAATGAAGGTAATTTGGTGAGTTTATAATGTATCATGTATCTGAAATGAGAAAGATCTATGTATAAGTATGTTTCATAACAAAATGTGTTTATTTGGCTATAATGAGGTATGAATTGAATGATATGTGATATATGAGTTATAGTTGTGTTAATTAAATATAAATATGGCACATATTATGCGAAATACCGTTATTTGATGATATTTAACATGATTCCTATCTACTAAATAAGATGTGTTGGATATTGGATTGAATCAAGTTATTTATATATATATATATATATATATATGTAAATGTAAATGTGAATGAATTGGTGAGAATGTGATAGATCTATATGAACAATGATATGAATAAACATGTGAAACTCTTGGTTAACTATGTGAATGAATTAATGATATAAAGGTGAAAGCATATGATGACATTATAATTTATGTAAATGTTTAATATGTGTTTATTCAATAAGTTGAGTTTAATACCTTACGAACTTACTAAGCTTTATAGCTTACTTTGTATTCTTTCCTATGTTGATAGAGTTTCAGAGGCTTGCTTGGGTTGGAAGTCGTCTGAGATCTCATCACACTATCCAGCTATGGTTTGGTATTTATAAGCTTTGTGGTGTTGGTTATATGGCATGTATAGGCTATGGTCATTTTGGTATGGTTGTTAGATATGTATATAGTCATTTGAAATGGCTTAATAATGATTTCGGTTGATGGATATAATATGGCCTTATGTTTGGGCATGGTTGGTATAAAATGTGTATTTGGCTTATGTTATGTTTTTGTGGTTTGGCTTGGAATGCAAATATGGTAACAATGTGGTTTAAGAAATGGCATGTATTTGTATGAAATTGAGATGTTGAATTGGTATGATCTTGAGGCTTGATTTTATGGTATGTATTAGTAAGAAGATACATGTTTGAAATAGGTTAAAATTGATGATTATGGCATGTTAATTTGGTATATTTTTTTCTAAGAAAATGGCAATGATATGAATGGAAAAAAATGGTGGGATTTGAAATGGTATTTATATATGATGAATTGAGATTTAGTTGGTTGCATACTGTTGTATTGAAATGGCATAAATTAATGTGTTAAGGCATGCCTGAGGAGGGTGAGAAATGTGCCTTAAACCAAGCCTATTTTCATCCACACAGCCTGAGCACACGGACGTGTGGCTCGACCGTGTATGACATATGGCCTTGGTACACGGCCGTGTGTCCCCTGAAGCTTCCTTTGAAATCAATTCAGTGAGCTACACGGCTTAGACACACGGGTGTGTCTATTGGCCGTGTGTGGCACACAGGCTAGCACATGGGCATGTGGCCGGCCGTGTGACCCAAGTCAGTATGCCCTCTAGCTTTCACACGGCCATGGCACACGGGCGTGTCTCCGGCCGTGTAATGCAAGTTAGTATGTATGCCCTGTTTCCACACGGCCTAGACACAAGCATGCCTGGAGGCCGTGTGGCCACACGGCCTGTTCACACGGGCATGTGACCCTTGAATGCTTGAAAATTTTATATGTTTCCCAAAGTTTGCAAATGTTATCGGTTTAGTTGCGAACCTCTTCTAAGCATGTTTTAAGGCCTCGTAGGCCATTGTAAGGGACAAAATGATTGTGTCTGAATGGTGTATGTATTTTAAATGTTGAAATGTATAAGAAATGTATATTTTATGATGTGATTGATCGGTAATACCTTGTAGCCCTATTCCAATAATGGATACGGGTTAGCGGTGTTACACTGCACCTATTTTATGAAAAATTATGAAAATATAATCGAGCACATAGGCGTGTGACTTGGCCGTGTGACCTTATTTTGATGATGATGTTATAAACAGAATGCTCTCTAATTTGAACATGGCCTGAAACACGGGCGTGTGACCCTTTTTGCATGAAAAATTTTCTAAGTCTCCCAAAAGTTTCCAAAGTTCTCGGCTTAGTCCCGAACCACTTCTGATATATGTTTTGGGCCTCATAGGCTCGTAATAGGGATGATATGAATGTATATGAAAAGTTTTAAATTTGGATGGAAATTCATGTCTCAGTTTTGTATGATTGCTTACGTATAAGTCCCGTAACGCTTTGTACCATGTTCCGGCGTCGAATACGAGTAAAGGGTGTTACATGAAGTGTTTTATGTGAAAAGTTGTTAATCTGAAGTATTTTGTGATTGTGTTTATTTTCGAAATTGTTAAATCAATGTGCCTTGTTTATAGTTTGCTCTTATTTTGCTTGTGATGGAACTCACGCTGAGCTTTCATAGCTCACTCCCCTTTTATTTCCATCTTTACAGATAATCTTCAAGGTTAGGATGCAGACTAAGCACTTGGAGGACTCAGCTCGGTTTATTATTTTTATATAAAAGCAAGCATTTTCGACTTATTGTTTTATAATTCTTGTTATTTGAAACTTCCTTACTTTAAATTGTGGCATGAGATTTAGTTTTCAGGTTTTTATTTAAGGCATGCATGACATTTAAATCATTTACGTTATTAAAATATGAATTTTAATTTAATTATGCATGACACATGGTTTCCATTAAAAATCACGTTAATATCACTTTTCCGCTACTAGGTTGTACATGTGTTTTGTTAAGTAAATAATGTAATAGCCCGATTTTAACTAAACCGAAACAGTAGTTTCGGAACCAAAAATATGAGGTCAAAAAATTATTTTAATATTATTTTTGGTGTTTATAGCATGTGATTATATATGTGTGAAAGTTTCGTGAAATAATTTTAGCATTTGAATGCTTAATTTGATAAAAGGACTAAATCGCGTAAAATGCAAAAGTAGCATGCTATAAGCTAAGAGTGTTTATTTTCTATGTTTATTAAACCGAAGGTCCTTATGATGTTATTATGCCATTTATAAGGTTAATGGACATTAATGGCCTTATATTTGATAATTAAATAGTTTATAATCAAGGGTAAAATGGTAAACTATGTATTAAGTTATATTAAATAAAAAAAACATAAAAATGATGCATTCATATTCCTAATTGTCAAATTTTAAATAGGAATAAACTAAGGAAGAGCATTTTAGGGTTCGACACATATTAAGCTTGATTAAGGTATGTTCTTTGCTCGGTTTTTAATGAATTTTACGTTTTTGAAATCGTTGCATCGAGTACTAGCTAGCCCGTGCCCTAATTTTTGAGTTTTTTGATGATTTTGTGAAGTGTTATTGATGAATAGTTAAACTTTTGAATGATTGATGATGAAATATGAAAGCTTGATGATAGATTTTAAAGTTTTGTTAAGTAATTTTAGCTAAAAATGCATTTTAGGGATTTAATTATGAAAAGTGTAAATTGGGTGGATGAAATGTGAAATAAATGAAAGTTTTCGGCTTCTAGGGACTCAAGTATAAATCAGCTAAGCATGGGTTGAATTGAATTGTGTGAATTTTGTGTATTTTTAAATAGGGACTAAATTGAATAAATGTGAAAGTTTAGGGGCTAATGTGTAAATATGCCTAAATGTGTGTTTTTTGGATCAAATTGAATGAATATGTGATTAAATGAGTTATTTTTTAATACATATAGATCAAGAAAGAAAGAATCCAGAATTAGATCGAGGGAAAGGCAAGCTTATCGAGTAATTTACTCATTTTGCCATTTTCATACCCAAGGTAAGTTCGTATATGGTAATTTCATTATAAATGTGAGATATATGCTTTGATAATGCATAAATTGTGCATATGAGATTACGGATAATGTTTGAATTGTGAATACGACTCTACGAAGGTGTTCGACGATGAAATCGACAAGTGAAACTCCCCGATTGAACTTAGGAATAGTTTAGGATGCTAGTGACATGTCAGTAGGTTAAGAGTTGGCTTTTGGCCATGATATCAGCACTTTAGGTGCAAGTAATACCTTGATTTGGCTACTGGTCATGGTATAGGTATTTTAGAAAGAAGTTACCTTGATTTGGCTACTGGCCATGATATAGGTACTCCGAGATAAGTTACCTTGATTTGGCTACGGGCCATGTATAGGTACTTATCGATTGTGATCATTGAGTATCCAACTTTGTAACAGCCCGACTTAGGGCCTAGTCGGAATGTGGTGCGAGACCACAAATCCAAAGAAGAAATATGTGTTTAAATGATTTTATAAGGCTCATAAGATATTTGCATGGTTGTGCAAAAATTTCATGAAGGAATTTTATTAATTAGTGAACAAATTGTCCATTTGGACTAAATTGCAAGGATTAGAAAATATGAGATTCTAGAAGGTTTAAGTATGAAATAGAATTATAAAAATTATTAGAAGTCCTTATTTAGCAATTAGACCATTATATGTTGAGATGGACAAAAATGGACATAGGAAGGAAAAATCTTAAGAAATAATCATTAAGGGCATTTTTGTCATTTGGTAAATTAAAGAATTAAAAGGGAAAAGAAGTCAAAATTTTTGTCCATCTTCCTCCCCCTTGGCCGAAAATCACAAAGAAGACATATCTAGGGTTTCTTCATCTTCCAAGCTTGATAGTAAGTGTATCCTAGCCCCGTTTTTAATGTTCTTCGTATTTTTGAGATCATCGTAGCTCGGTTTAGCTATTTCTAGCTATATCTTGAGCTAGGGATTGTGTTCAAAAATTTACCCATGTATGACATGGATGTATTTTGATGTTTTATGGAAGATTTTGAAAGTTTGATGTAGGATAAACATCTTTTCCTAAGTGATTTTCATGAAAAATCCATGTAAGGACCAAATTGCAAAAGTTATGAAAATGATCGTACATGAGTAAAATAGTGGAAATTGAATGTTGTTATAGTTGAGAATATGATTTTTCTAGGCTTAAAATGCAAGAAAGTTGAATAAAAATTATTTTACGAGCTTAGGGGCAAAAGTGTAATTTTAAGAAAGTTTAGGGGTAAAAATGTAATTTTGCCAAAGTATGATTTATGAGTCAATTTAGTCACTATAAGTATTAAACAAGTTAAATTGTTATTATAGATCAAGAAACACAAAGCCCAGGCCAAAACCGAGGCAAAAACAAGGTTGAGGACTAAATTACACAACTCTACACATTTTGAGTATCGAGGTAAGTTTGTATGAATTTAAAGCTACATATTACTTTTACAATTAAATTACTTACTATGTCGCACAATTTACATTATTTTCATGAAGTTGATTGGTAATGCCTAATAAGGAAAATCAATGAAAATAAGTAAGTGAAAGTCCCGGTTGAAGATTCAGAATAACGAGGATATTTATGTCATAACATGAGACAAGGAAAACTCGTGTAAGACCATGTTTGGGACATGGAATCGGCATTAAGGAATGAAGGATATCATGTAAGTCCATGTCAAGACATGGCATTGATAAGTTACTATAAGGCAAGGATATCATGTAAGTCCATGACAAAACATGGCATTGATAAGTTACTATAAGGCAAGGATATCATGTAAGTCCATGCCAAGGCATGGTATTGGTGAGTTCATAAAGCAAGAATACCACGTAAGACCATGTCAAGACATGGCCACAGTAAATTTCAAAGGAAACATATAAAGAAGATCTCGTATAAGACCATGTCTGGGACATGGCATCGACATCAAGCTAAGGAATCCCGTGTAAGAACATATTTGGGATATGGCATCTGTATCATAAAATGATCCCATGTAAGACCATATCTAGGATATGGCATTGGCATCGAGATACATGTTTGATGATATTAAATATCCTCCAACATTCTGGGTAATTCAACGGGCAAAAGATACAAGTATGAAAGAAGTAACAAGAAAGCTAAGTAAGAAAAATAACACAAGTTAAGTTATTCAAGAATAATAAAGAATTCTACCTAAGTTAAGGAAGATAATGATTTGATGTTCATGTTATATTAGCAAAAGTGTTAATCTATGTGATTAAGTGGTACAGGTACCATAATTTAATTACAAGTATGAAATCATAATGTGGTAAGTGATGAGAAAGAGTAAGTAAGAGTAAGTAAGTTCAAGCATTTGAGATTTATGTTGCTTTAGACTTATGAGGGATGATTTTAATTATAAGTTATTATATTGCTTTGTTAAATCCTCATGCAAACTTACTAAGCTATATGCTTACCTCTCTCCTTCCCTTTTTCCATGTAGGTTCACCAAGTTAGCTCGGGGATCACAGACATTGGAGCTCGGATCACACTATCATCCACTAATTGGGTATAGTAAAGTTAAATAAATTTTGAGTATGGCATGTATAGGAGTTTGATCATTTTGGTAATGACATATTGTGAGCTAAAGGCTTGGTTATTAAGGTTACACATTCTTTTGTATATGGCCATTAGAAATTGGTCAATATTTGTTAAGTTATATGCCATTTCATGATGATAAGTTTATGCATTTAAGTTTATGCAATGGATGGAATAATTGAGTTGTTTAAGATAGTATAAGTGTGTTTATGTTTCAAGGTGGCAATTGGCTTGAAAAATAGCCCTATAATTGTCCACACGGTCAACCCCATGGGTGTGTTGATAGGCCGTGTGTCCCTTGCATTAATTTACGAAAATACGATTCGTCACACGGGCCAGCATACGGGCGTGTGCCATGGCCGTGTACTATTAAGAGTATGATGACTTCATAAACAAAGAGCTCCACGGGTAAAGGACACGGACGTGTCAAGGCCGTGCGAAGGACATAGGTTATAGACATGGGCGTGTGCTCAGCCATGTGAAATAAGTCAGTGTCGACCATGGGTGTCGAACACGGGCGTGTCCCTTGGACAACACGGGCGTGTGGCCCCTGTTTAGGCAAAAATTTTCAAGGAGTGCCAAAGTTTCTGAATGAATTCCAAAACCTTCCGGGTGTAAAATTAAGGCCTCATAGGCCCATAATATGTATGTTATGATCAAGAATGAAAGGTTTTAAGTTGTACTAAAATTTTATAGCCCGATAATACTTGTTTAAGTAAAGTCAAGTATAGTAATGCCTCGATCCTGTCCTGGCGTCGGACATGGGTAAAGGGTGTTACAGACTTCTATTCCAAATGGTTCAATGGTAAAAGAATGACATGTTTGAAAAAGAGGTTAGTACTAAGTGATACAGGTATGTACGGAACCTATTCGAGTATTACATTGAGAAAGTTCAATGAGATGGTATTTGATCATGTTTTGATACATGAGAAAGGTTTGTGATTAATGTGATTTTGATTTGGTAATGTGTAAATAGTTGAATTATATTTATTTGATGAATTGAGTTAATCACTTACAAACTTACTAAGCTATGAAGCTTACTGTGTGTTATTTGTCTATGTTTTATAGAGAATTAAAGCTAGCTCAAATTCGGGAATCGTCAGGAACATCATCGCACTATCAAACACCTAAGTTGGTACTTTTGAGTTGTGTATATATGGTATATGGCATGTATAGGCTAGTTATGGAACTTTGGTTGTGAATATAGCCATGAGAGTTGGCTTGTAAATGTATAAGCTTGTTTTGTATATATAGTCATGAGTGATGGCTTATTTTGGTATGTTTTGGTATAAATGTGGTTATGGTTTCATAGTTGCTCAAATGGTTATATTCTGAGTTTGGTAAATGATCTATATGGTATGATTGAAGTTGTTAATTTGATAAGTTATGTGATTGAAAATTTATGCTTGATGATATAAGTAATTGAATAGGTATTTGACATTAATTGAGTATTGGAATTGGTTGAAATGAATATGGCTTGAATTGTACATTTGGTTGATGATTTTGGGATGCCTATTGTATGATAAAATGGTATCATTTTGGTTGTTTAGGTGAGCATGAGAAAAGGGTGGCAAGTTGGCCTCACAAATGGCTTATTTTTGTCCACACGGGCAGAGACACGGGCGTGTGTCTCAGCCATGTCCGACACACGGTCATGCTACACGATCGTGTTTCCCTTGGTGTGAGATTAATTTAAAGTCACACACAGCCTCACACATGGGCGTATGACTGGCCGTGTGGCACAAGTCAATATACCTCTCTAAATGGCACACGTCCTAGAACACGGGCATATGACTTGGCTGTGTTGCATAAGTTAGTAAACCCTACAGGATTGGCACGTCCTAGTACACAGGCGTGTGTGGCCATTTCGAAAGGCACACTGGCTAGACACACGGGCGTGTGGTCGGCTGTGTGACCCAAGTCACTATGTATGCCCTGTTTTTACACGGCCTGAGACACGGGCGTGTCTGGAGCCGTGTGAGTCACACGGCCTGTTCACACGGGCCTGTGATCTGGTATGTTTGAAAAATTTCTAAGTTTTCGAGAATTTTCGTAAGTTATCGGTTTAGTCCCGACCACTTCTAAAGCATGTTTAAGGCCTCGTAGGCCCTTTATAAGAGACAATGTGATTATAATTGAATGGTGTTTGAGAATGGATGCATAAATGTATGTTGTATGTTGTGATTTGATCGGTAATGCCACGTAACCCTATTCCGGCGACAGATACGGGCTAGGGGTGTTACAAATAATTTGAAAAGGTAACTAAGTTTTCAAAGGTAGACACGTTAAAAAGAAAATGTTAAACTTAATCGTTTTTTAATAACTCTTGAATTTTTCTGAAAAGAAGCTAAGTTTTCTTCTAAAATAAACAAATGTTTAAAATGATCATTTTTAAATTCCGATAGTTCTACTAAGCTATTTCAGTAGTCAATATAATCTCCTAAATTCGAAACTAAGATCTGAGCCAAGTTAGGAAGGTTACACTAATCACTATTAAAACATTTTTATAATATAAAAACTGATATATCATAAATTAATACTGTACACTTTCTTTTTTGGGGGGCAATAAGCACTTTACACTATTCAATTTTAATTTTTTAATAGTTAATAAATTAGACATAATGATTTGTAAATAATATATCATTAATATAAATATACTATATTACATTGGATTATATAACTCTATTATTTATAAAATTTTATATATGAAAAAAATTATTTATTAAATATAAATAATTAAAAAATTTATTTAAAACTAAAGTAATATAATTTTTATTTTTAATTTTGTAATAGAAAATAGTAATTTAAATGTAAAGTAATTTACTATAAAATTTATGTTTTTATTTATTATCATATAAATTCATTTAACAAAAGTGTTTTAACATAATAAAAATCTTATGTATAACTATCTTTTTTTTCTTATTTATAAATTTGATAAATCTTATAAATAATAAAAAATATTTAAAATGATGAAACCAATCATATAATAAACAACAAAACATAATCAATTGGTTCAAAAGTTTCTTAAAACTAATATATATTATAGATAACTATGGATAGCATAAAATGTAGAGCATACTTAATTTAGTAGTTTAGGAAAACAACTTTTAATAAACTACAAATTTTCTTTTTGAAAAATAAATCATGTGAAAAGCAACTTGAGTGAGTCACATAATGTTGTGAAATGTACCTCAAAATATATAGTTGTGAAGAAGAGACCAATTACCATAACCATGAAAAATAAGAGAGTGTAAAAAATTAATATTAATATATGGACAATATTTAAGTGAAGAAAGTCATTACAAAAGAAACATAGCTGTTATCCAAAGGTTGACTTTCATAAAAAGCCAAAGAGATGACAAACATGATATGTCCCTTATGCAATATCCCAACATATACATGACATGATGCATATCACTCACTCTTACACTAAATAATTATTTTCCCTTTTACTTTTTTCCTATCACAAATTTGGTCACTCAAAGATTGTTATATTTTTTTTCTTCCTCACTTTGGAAGCTATTGATACTAAGATGTTGAATACAATTTTGGGTAATTTGATTTATGGCTTTTTTTCTTTTATGAGATAAGGACCACATTTCTTGTCATTATTTAAAATTTGTTAGTAAGTATCTTAAAATAATTTTTTTAAAAGTTACAATTACAATTATAATAATAATTATAATTTGAACAAAAATCATGAAAAATCCATCAAACATGAATTTATAATCTTAAAATTCACTAACACTTTTTTTTTTTTGCCAAGTCTAAATCAACATTTTAAAAGTATTTTCTAGAATTATATTTAAACATTTATAAAGCCTGTAATTAAGCTTGAGTGATAAGTGAAATGATAGAATTTAATTTAAAAAATATGTACATTTATTATTTAAAAGTAAAATTAAAAGTAAAAGTATTCGCGACTTTCCTATTTGTGACTTTTTAATTTATATAAAAAATAACCATCCACTTAAAAGAGTTTATCCAATTTTACTTGAAAGAAACGATTTTTATCCAAAAAAAAAATAACTCTCACATATCTTTCCTTTTAAAACAACCCCACTATTTTTTCTGAATAAATGTATTTTTATTTATAAGATAGAATTATTTATTAATTTTCATCCACATACCAAGTATGTCAAATTCTAGAAAAATAACAATATTTTAATTCAATCTATTGAAAGTAATGAATAAACAAAATGTGAAAATTGATTTAATAGCAAAAGCATTTTTGTTAATTATTGCTAATAATTTATTATTAAACAAAGAGTTGCCTGGCTGAGAATAATTATTGTATGGGAGTAGTTGGAATTGTAATAGTCTTAAATTGGGAAATTAAATGATGACATTCAATAAATGAAAATGTTCCATCAAGATGGTTTTATTCATATTGCATGGAAATCTTCAATGGAAGTCCATTTCATTTGCTTTATTTGGTGCAAGTCTTCCCCACTTCACAAATTTCCGCTCATCTTTCCTCCTCGAAAATGCCATCACTACCACAACCATCAAATCCAAATTTGAAATCATCAAAATTTCTACTTTTTTATTCCATCAATTTATTAAAATAGAGTATGGATGATATTCCTCCTATTCTAATTATTATAAGTAATATTTTATAAATCGAAAATTAATGATTTAATAGATTTAATTAGTGATATATAATTAAAAATAAACAACTTATTAAAAGAAAAATGTTATAAGTTAATAAGTGGTATACTTTCATAATTTATGATATTTTTCATAATATTGGTATATTTTTATAATTTTTGGTATTTTTCATTTTATATATTTTCATAATTTTTGCTTTTATTCAAAAAAATTTGTATGATTTTGAAATCAGGATTTGATACGAGATAATATTTTGGAGTAAAAAATATTATTTTTAAATATTAAAAATTTTAATAAGATTTTGTAAGGAAAAAATTGATGACTTTTAAATTATTTTATTTTCAGCAAAATTTGGTAAGGAAAAAATATTTCATCATAATTTAAAAAATGAATAATTAAATAAATAAAACAAATTTATTAAGACAACGTATCTTACCATAATTTTTGGTATTACCCTCCTTCTTCTTTTTATACTTCCTCAAATTTTTGGTATTCCTTCATAATTTTAGTACTTTCTCATATATTTTGTATTCTCTCATAATTTTGATATTTTCTCATATTTCTGGTATTACAACATATTTTTTTATATTCCTTCATAATTTTTTTGTACTTTCTCATAAATTTTTGTATTCTCTCATAATTTTTGGTATTCTCTAAATTTTAGTATTTTCCCATAATTTTTTATATTCCTTCATACTTTTGGTACTTCCTCTTAATTTTGATATTTGCTCATAACTTTTGTATCTCCTCATAAATTTTTTTATATATTTCTTCATATTTTTTAGTATAAAAGGATTTGACATGAAATATAATTTTGGAGTAAATAAAAATATTATTTTTAAATATTAAGAAATTTCAATGGCATTTTGTAATGGAAAATATTTGTAATTGTTAAATTATAATTTTAATGCTAAAACTTGGTGCTGGAAAAATTACATTTCATGATAACTTTAATAAAATGTAAAAAATTAAATAAATGAAAAAATATTTTTAAGACGAACCAAAATTGGTATCCCTCATAATTTTGGATACTTCCTCAGATTTTCTAGTATTCCCTTAAAATTTTTGTACATCCTCATTTTTTTATACTTAAAATTTTGGTATTCCTCATAATTTTATATTGTTTTGTGAAGAGGCTTTGATACGAGATATAATTTTGGAGTAATTAAAAATATTTAAGAAATTTCAATAGGATTTTGTAATGGAAAAAAATTGTAACTATCAAATTATAGTTTTAATGCTAAAATTGGTATTGAAAAAAATTCATCATAATTTTTAAAAAATGTGAAAATTAAATACATAAATAAAAAGTATTGAGACGAACCAAAAATTGGCATCCCTCACAACTTTTGGTATTCCCTCATGTTATTTAGTCCTCTCTCATAATTTTTGGCACTTCTTCATATTTTTTGGTATTTCCCTCATAATTTTGGTACATTCTCATATTTTTTTCTTTGTATTCTTTCATATTTTTAAACATTAAAAATTTCAATGGAATTATGTAATGAAAAGTTTTGGTAATTTTTAAATTTTTTTTCACATTAAATTTTGTAAAGAAAAAATTACATTTTATGATAATTTTTTAAAAATATGAAAAATTATGGAGGAGTACCAAAATTATAAAAGACTGTAAAATATTGGTTTATCCTATAAAATTTGCTTTATTTTTTAAAAAATTCAATTTATTAGTATGCAAATATATTTTATTTGTATATATATAAAATTTATGAGTATCAAAAATAAATAATTTTTTTTACTTGTTTACTAGATATCTCATTTAATATTAGGAGGGAGCTTATGGGAAGTCCACCACAATGAACTTTCCACAGAATTTCCCAAAAATAAAATGCTCGGTTTGGTTCCTCCAAATATAATAAATCTTGACTTTTGTGATTTATTAAAATAGTCGTTATTACTTCAAACAAAGTTGATTTAAAGGTCATAAATTAAGAACGAAGCTTTTTCTTTTTTTTTTCTTTTGAGAAAGAACAATAAATAGAATGGCAGAAAAGTGAACAGTACACAACTTTTGACATTCATGCCTTAATAATAATAACAATTAAAAATGGAATCCTAGGTTCAAAGTTAGCAAAGGAATATGCTGCTGGTAGTTCAAATATGCATTTCTTACTTTCTAATTACAACTAAGGTAGATGTAAAATTGATTTGGTTTTTGTTACAATCTTTTATCTTTTTGGAATAATTTTATCAACTCTATCAATTTGATTGATAAAAAATAAAGAAAGATTTCTATTGATATGGATGTTCAACAAGGAAAGAGATAAAAATAAGATGATGAAGAAGTCAATTCAGGGTTCATTTTTCATTCCATCACAGATGGACTTTTCTAAAAGTCCTTTTCACTAAAAAGGAATAAAGAACAAGGGTCAGTGAGGGAATTATTTTAACGTTAGAGAAGCACTTTTTCACAGATGGAGAAGCCAAAAATTTTAGCTTTTTCTCTCTGTAAAAGGATTTTTGGTGGTATCTTACATTTCTATCCCTATCATTTTTTCTCCAAATAGACGATGCACTTCTCTTTATTTTCCCCTTTTCTCTTTTTGTCTGATTTTGGATCTGGTTCTTTGTAAAGAGTAGCAGTGTAGATTTTTTTATTTTCTCTTCCATTTCTCTTCTCTTCGATCTCTCGCCGTTGGACTCGATCAATCGGTTTTTGGCTCAAGCTACTGTTGAAACATTTTTCACAGATGGTACACTGGTGAAATAGCTCAAGCTGTTGAAGCCTGATGATACTCTGTTGATCGGTCAAGTTTATAGGCTCATCAGCTTTGAAGGTAAAAAAAAAATTTATTACATGATCTCTTTACGTCTGCTATGGAATTTTTTCTTATTTGCTTTGATATATTGGCAGATGTTTTGAAAGAATTTGCTGCGAAAAAGTGTGTGAAATTGGGGAAATTGTTGAAAGAAAATGGAGGACTCGGGCTCGGAATGGAGTTGAAGAAGAAGAAAAAGGATTTGCCAAGAGCTAAACTTTGTTCTGAATCTGGGAATTGCAGTGGTGTCAAGGTAAATTTAATTTGATAAACTTTGGTCGAGTTTTGATTACATTTTACTCTCTTTACTTAAGTAAAAAGCAACGTAATTGAGTATAATTGTTTGTCTCATTGAATGAATTTTTAATCTATTATACAAAACTTTTCTATGTTTATAAGAGTGGACTAATCTTATTAATTTGGGTATAAGTTTCATGCGTGAATTGCCAGAAAAAAAATTGTCAGAAAGTGAAATAAATAATATTAATTTGGGGTCTCCCTTCTTCTATTATGCATTTTTGATGAATTAAATCTGTTTCGTCTCCCTTCTTCTTTCCTTTCTCCTCCTCCTTGCTATTTTGTCTCTCTATTTCTTCTATTTTCTTTTGAATTCTCTGCTTCTATTTCTGTCCTCCTTTCTTTTTCTGCTTTTCTTCTGGCTTTCTATTTTGTTCCATAACAGTGTGTTTCCAATTTGTTCTAAATGAATCCTTACGTCATCGGTGATTCAGTGATCTCTCTCTCTTTTTGTTTTTATAAATTTCAATTGAAAAAGAATCGAAAAAAAATATATATATATATATATATATATATATGTAATAAAATTAGAAATATTAGAACAAAGTGCAAGCTTACAAATCGTCCTATAAATCGCATTATTTTCTTATTTTTAGTTTCTTAGTAATGTGATTCAATAATGTTTATATACATAGTTGATGGATTATTGTTGTACATGTTGACATATGGAATGGAAACCACCTCCTGCATTGAATCATGCAAAGAAAAAAATTGTCAGAAACTGAAATGAATAATATTAATTTAGGGTCTCGAATTTTGTAGCCATTTGCAGAGAGTGGATGATAATTTAGGGCTTATGATTTCGAACTGAAATTTAGAACTGCTTAGATGTTGAATTCTCAATACCACCTTTAGATGCTAAGATATTTTGTTGGCATTACTCGAACAAAGGCTGAACCTATATTAATAGTTGGAGATATGGATTTGAACTCAAGACCTTTTGGAGGTTAGGTGTGGCTAGCTTCATGCCGCTACCTTAACTTTGTTCTATTTTCTCTTTCCACCAATATCCAGTTAGCAAAATCATTGTCCCAAAGCACTTATGATTGAACCAAAACTGATTTCTTAACTTTATATGCATGCTTGCACTGCATCATTCATAATGTGTATCTCTGATATAAAGTTTTCATGCAAAAGCTCTTATGCTTGCATCTTTGTATCTTTGACCTACCAAAGCTTGCAGCCTCTACTGTAGTCTCTCAAATGTAATGAAATGGTTTCATTTCTCATAGCCTCTACTGTAATTTTCCCATGTCTACCATCAATTGTACTTTTGTGCTTTTATGCAGATTGTTGTTTATATGTTTAGTCGTAGTTCTATCTTTTATAGATAAAACCAGACGCTAGTGGCCTTGTCTAGTTACTGAACTGCAAAGGCATCTTGAATATGTGGCTCGAAAATTGTTATGCTACATGGCCGTTGTAATTGAAAATGATAGTCTATATGCATCATCGACATTTTGTGTGATTTCTTCAAGTCTACCAGAAATAATTTCATAAACCCAGGTGTATTTTTGTATCTTTTTTTTTCTAATTGATTTGGCATCACTTTTCCCTTTTATATGAGGGTTGACTTGTACTTTACCTGCTTTCAGGATGTCTTAAATTTTCAAAAGCAACAATATGTTTGCTTTGTAGTATTGTAGATTGGTTATAATGTTTCCCTTGTATTTCCTTTCTCACAAGCGCCTTAGACTGCAAGTAAAGTTATTCTTTTACGTGGATTTTATGACCAGGAAGTTCATGATTGCTTCAAGACTTTGTGTCCTGATCTGTATATTACTCGAGGTGAATATGATGAAGATTCTCGTTATCCGGAGAACAAAACAACGACAATTGGTCAATTCAAGCTTGGGATATGCCATGGGCATCGGTTTTCTACCATCTGTTTGTTTACTTTCAAATACCCTCAACGTTTTTGTTTTGCATTACATAAACATGTGATGAATTTAGTTCCTATTTTACGTATGTGTAGTGGCCATAGATAATATATTTGGGTCCCAAGCTTTTTACATTTACAAACATCTTGCATTGCTAAGTTTTACTTCTTTCGTGGACCTCAATATTATACACGTAATCAGTTTTGGTCAATGGATTGGCAATGGGACGAAACCGTGAAGAGCTTTTCATTGTTCCTTTGTTGATACCATTTCATGTTGGATGCAGGAATAATGTTTGGGATTGAGGGGATTTGTAGTGTGAAGCTATTTTACTGTGTCATTGACATGTCTCAACTTTGTTCTATAATGTGTAGTTTACATGCTTAACCAACTGACTTCTCAGTCCTATCTTAGCAAAGAGAAAATGTGGAATCCCGGTGCTTCATGGTCACTCAAATGTGGGGGAGCTTCTCCTAACTAGTTTTAAATACACTTCTCTGGTGCTAGATGGTAGATTTCCAGATAGATACAAGCTTTAAGTCAATTTGCATTCTTGAATTATTTCAAATTGTTTCGAGAGAATCGATGATCATTGTAAATGCTATTGTAAATTAATTCACTTTAAATTGTAAATGCTATTGTAAATTTTTTGTATTTATATTTGGTATATAAATATTATCCCTTTTGAAACTTTAATCTAAATATATGTAATATTTTAATTTATTACGTTTATGATTTCTATCTTATGTTAATATCGAATATGAGTTTTACAAATGTGTTAAAAGCATTAAAAATTTTTTAAAATAATACAATTGTGTTAATATCTAATTACAAATTTTAATTATTATATTTAAATATTTAAATATAGTTTATATATTTTAATTAAATTTAATAAATAATTAATATTAATTACTTAGAAATATTTAAAAATAATATTATTTATTAAAATATTAACAATAAATTATAATAAATTATTTTTTTATATTTTTGCTAAAATATCATAATATTAACTAATTTGAATATTATTTAAATACATATTTGTTACTTTATAATATCATGTCTAAAATAGACATTTTACTTCTCAAAAGCACTTTTTGACAGTAATGCCAAACACTTAAATTTTTCAAAAGCACTTCTCAAAAGCACTTCTCAAAAGCATTGCCAAACTGGCCCTCACTTGAGTCAGATGAAGAAGGAGAATAGGAAGGAAGTTAAAGAGATATAAAGAGGAGGAGATTAAATGCTAGTGTAAAATGCTTAAAATTGCTAAAAGGGAAAAAGATCCTTTCATTATTGTGCCTTGAGGGCATTTATAGGGAAAGATTCCCATGCTTGGTGGTGCCATGTCACCGATAGTACGATTGGTGAGCTGCCTGTATGATCGATAAGGTGACAGATTTGTTACACATTGATTTTCATTAAATGTAGTGCTATTTTGGCATTTCCTTTGCTGAGGTAATATAAGGTTGTTATGTTTTGATGGTCTTTTAGTGGTCTCTTTTTGGGAATATGTAATAGTTCGGTTTAAACCCTAGTCAGAATAGTGGTTTTGAGACCACAAATTCGAGGTTGGAATGTTAATTTAATATTATTTTCTGTGTGAATAGTATGTGATTTAGTCTATGTGAAATTTTTGTGTGATAATTTTATCGATTGTGTACCGAATTAAGAGAAAGGACTTAACCGTGTAAAGTGCTAAAGCTGTGTGTTGATTTATAAGTACCTAAGTGTTGTTGTCTTCATAATAGGATGGCCTTAAGAGGCAATTAAGCCATTATTAAAGATAGTGGATGGTTAAATGACATATTAGCCTTAATATATAGTTGTTGTATATGATTAATAAAAGGATAAATGAGTAAGATGTTTAATAAGGTAATATTAATAAAACAAAAACATGAAATTAGATGAGCATTCATCTTTTACTCACCAAAAATAGAAAAGAAAGAAAGGCTAGTGAGCTTTGAGGTTTCGGCAAGCTTAGGCACAAATTGGTATGTGAATTCAGCTTGGTTTTGATTATTTCTACGTTTTCGTAATCGTTGCTTCGTGCTCTAGCTAACCCATGTTGTAATTTTGTGAATTGATGATGTTTTGTGATGAACCATTGATGAACATTTGAGCTATGTGCTGGTTGATAGTGAAATATGAAAGATATGTGTTTGATTAAGATAGTTTGTTTTGGAGTTTTGATAAATTTGTGTGTTTTTGGGCTAAATTGAGAAAATAGCATTTTTTAGGACTAAAATATGAAATAAATGAGATGTGTGGACTTGTAGGAGTATAATGAGAATTCGATTAGGCATGGGTGCAAGTAGAGGTGTTCATGGGCTGGGCGGCCCGACCCGGCTCGAAGGCCCGACCGAAATTTGGGAGGGTTTGGGCAAAAATATAAGCCCGAAAAATGGGCTTGGACAAAAAATAAGGCCCATTTTAAAAAATGGGTCGGGCCTCGGGTAAGGTATTTTTGGCCTGGGCACGGCCCAACCCAGCCCGGCCCTAATTCACTACAAGACAAAAAAATTTGCTTTTTTTTTAATGTTATTTTCTTGTTGTTTTCTCCCTATTTTGCTACCATATTACTATTACGTTGCTACTATTTTGTTGTTATTGATTGAATATTATATAAAACTTATTTTATTGTTAATTTTGTTATTATTTTAAAGGCATTTGCTAATTTTATTATTACTTTAGATGTATTTGCTTGTTAAGTTACATCTATCTTAGTGTTATTTAAGTCTACATATTTTTTTAAAATTTATTTTCAATTTGTTGGGAAATATTTATTTTGATTTTTTAGTATTTTTATGTATTATATGTATGTAAAAATTATATAACATAATATAAATATTTAATACTGGTAGTAGGTAGAACTTGATTTTAACATTTTTATATAGGTCGGGCTTGGGCAAAATTTTAGGCCCATTTTTTGGGCCCGGCCCGACTCGGCCCGATGAATGGGCCTAAATTTTTAGTTGAGCCCGGCCCGAACTTGGCCCGGCTCGGCCCATGAACACCTCTAATTGCAAGCTAATTATGTGTATTTGATGATTTTATGAATAAAAGACTAAAGTGTCGAAATGTGAAAATGTGAGGGCTATTTTGTAAAATGCCCTAAATATGTGTGCTTGGATTAAAATGAATGATTTGGTGATTGAATGGACTGAATTTGAATGTGTATAGACCAAGAAAGGAGAGGTTCGGATCGAGATCGAGGCAAAGATAAAGTGCTCGATTAATCGACCGTTTCGATAGTTCAACGTCCGAGGTAAGTTCGGATATAATACATATTGTTAACTTATGTTCTATGTGATGTGAATTGAATGAATATCTATATAATTATGAGATTAGAAATGCTATGTGTGGAATTGAATTAGAGGCATTAAATGTGCAAAATTAGAAGTGGAATAGAGATGATTGGCACTGTGTATGCGAGATGATAAAAGCTTCGGCTTATTGAATTGACACTGTGTGTGCGATACCGATATAAGCTCGGTTTAATGATTTGGCACTAAGTGTGCGATGACATTTACGTTTTGTTTACGAATTGGCACTATGTGTGCAAACAAAGCAAGAGATTAGCAAAGGTGGACCGAAATGTAAAGTCGAGTAGTTGAATAGCATGGTTGGTGGGTAACTAAGTGTTGGCAAAGGTATGTATGATACCTATATGGTTGATGAGATTGAAAGTAGATGAATGGAATGCTATGTGAGTACTTAATATGGTTAAATTTATGTATCAAAAGTAAATTATCTATGTGATAGTTTAATATGTATATTGGTTTGAATTGATGAGATAATTGTATTGTATTTCGAACTTACTAAGCTTTGAAAGCTTATTGTGTGATTTGTTTCTCTGCTTTGCAGTGTCAGTAAAGCTAGCTCGGATTCGGGAATCATCAGCATCTTTATCACACTATCGGCAAATATATTTTGGTACTTTTGTAAGGATGTATATAATAGAATATGGCATGTATAGGCTATCACTTGATATATGTTTGAGATTTAAATAGCCATGTGATTTGGCTAGTTAAATGTTAGTAGGGTACATGAAAGAATATGGTATTTGGTGCATATCTTATTATAGCTTGATGGAAATGAAATAGTTTTATGAATGGTAAGTTCAATGATGAATTGATGCCTTAGTGATTTAGTGAGATTATGGATGATTTATACTTAGATTTACATGGAAATTGGTTGTACAAATTGGCATGTTTAGAAATGAGATGGAATGGAATGATATGATGTTCATTTGATGTGTTTTTGGTTGTCATTTATATGGATAAGGATGTTTGTATGTATTTGTAGAGATTGACCCTTATGTGGGTGGCAAATTGGCATTACAAATGGCCTATTTTGCCACACGATTGTGGCACACGGGCTTGCCTAGTGACCGTGGGACTAAGACAGTAGCTAATTAAGTGTACACAGCCTTGGCACACGGACGTGCCTAGTAGTCATGGAGCCAAGTCAGGATTGACCACGGCCAAGGTACACGGGCATGCTTGGTGGTCGTGGAGTTAAGTCAAGTTCGACCACAGGGAAGACACATGGGTGTGTCTAGCAGCCGTGGGAGCACATGGCCTGCCCACACGGGCATGTAACCCCTGAAACTTTGAAAAGTTTTAAATTTTGAGAATTTTTGTATGTGTTCCGGTTTAGTCTCGACCCATTTCTAACACGTGTTTAAGGTCTCGAAGACCTCAATAAGGGACTATATACTTGTGATTGAATATGTTTGATTGATGTTTGACTTTGTGTTGTGAAATGGTAATGAAATGTTCTGAATGTTTAGTAATGCCTCTTAACTCTATCCCGGCAACGGTCTCGGGTTAGGGGTGCTACAGAATAAATGCGTGCCTGCTAATAACTAGTAGTTTAATGAGAGGTCCACTATTAGTAGGTGGTTTGATGGAGATGTGAAACACACGGGTGATTGGTCCATGGATGACCAGTCAAATTATGTAAGACGAAAGATCCTCCATCAATATTTCACAAGTTATTTATGGTGTGGTCACATGTACAAGCACTCTCTAATAAAAACACTTAAGCCGTGAGAAATTCTTTGTGCAGCATGATCAAAGACACCTCTCTTACATCATTTATATGTAAATCTTGCTAATTACATCACAACTTACTTAGAAGAATAGTTTATGAAAGAACAGATTTTTCACAGCTCCAAGCACATATTTAGAGGACTCACTATTATTCAGCAACCTATAAATAAAAAATAAAAAAATTATTGATTTTCTGTTTTATAGAAAAGTATTAAGCCTTCTTTAGATAAAGATTGAATCTTAGACCATATAAAACTGCAGTAATCACACCTACACTAGGAAGGAACTTTACCCTCCAAACTAGAATTAGGCTTGTGTTATGTATGTTTAATTTAATTGTTACTGTAAACGTTGAGTATAATATTTATATTATTGATAAGATTTGAATAAATTTAAAACTGAATAATAATAATCTTCATAAATAGTTGATGAAGTCTTAGCTCGATTGATATCGGTATTGTTGTTAATGTAGGATGATGTGGGTTCAAGTGCGTTAAAACATATTATTCTTTTATTTATGGGTTGAAAAGGAGTTATGAATAATTTTAATTTTAAATATTATATCAAAAGAACAAATATGATAATAATTATTTAAAACTATAAAATTATCAAAAATCTTGTAGGCTAAATTAAGCTTGGTCAAGTAAAATCTTTTACTATCAAAGCTTGGTTTGATCGGACAATAAAAAAATTATAAAAACATTAAATTATTTTTTATTATTAATATTACATAATATATATAAATTTATTATAATAAAATGAAAGTTTATAGTTTTTAAAAATCGTTGCGTATGTCAAATTTTTGTAGGAATTAAAGTTTATTGTTAAAAATTTTATATAATATTAAGTAAAATAATGGGAAAATATTTAATATGTTAATAGTAGAGTTTTTAAATTCGATAAATAAAGTTAAAGTGAGGACAAATATTTTATAAGATATAATAAAATATTAAAAAAATATATAAAAGAAATAAAATATATAACAACTTTTTAACCCTTAATTTCGTATTATAGAATTAAAAAACACATTGTTAATATACTAAATATTAACCCATAATTTTATACTACAAAATAAAAATATAAGTTACATGCATTAAAAATATTAAGATTGTTAGAACATTAACTACATGAACAGTCTAAATTAACTGCTGGTAGGGCCACCCATAAAAGGAAAAATTTTCATTTAGGTCTTTTATAATTTATAAATTTTAAATTAGTAATAGTAAAATTACACTTTGACCCATTAAAAATAATAAAAATTTGATTTAATTCTTTAATAATTATAAATATATAAATTATTAAAATGATAAAATAATATTTTACTATTATAAAAATATATAATTTAATTCTGACTCCAAATTTTTATCTTCTCCGCCACTGGTTTCTTATTACATTCTTACTTAGTCTAGGCAATTTTCACTTGATTAAGAATAACAACTCGATTGTGCTATCCCCAATACCAATTCTGCATCGAGATTATTAAAGTTACATCTTTTAGAGTAATAATATCTTCCCTGCATGGAAAAATGAAAAGTTTCCAGCACAATTTTGAAGTTCGGCATTTCAAATGCTGTGTATAAATCATCCCTTTATAAGTTTTTTTTGGATACGTGGATCCGATTGGCCAAAATTATGATTATGGCTGGCTCGAGCAGTTCAATCTTCAGCTTGTTTAAAAATGACACAAAATTAATATTTGATTTACTATAATCTAAACAGAATTTAATAGTAACAATTTAATAATAAGAAGTTTTAATACTTGAGTAGTTTTATCATCTTTATGGTTTAGGAAGGTATGTGATCATTTGAACTTCAATAAACCATTTTATCAAAAGTTTTTCTTAAAATATAATTTCACTAGTAAATTAAAATAAAAGATTCGGGTTAACGTAGGAAAGGGAAAAGATATAATTTAAAGTTTTTTTGGGGAGGGTCTAGGATTTTGTATGAGAATAAAAGAATGGGGAGTGGGGTATTTAAATGGAGAACCACAAATAATTGACATAGATTAACTGTATAGAAACACCACATTCACCCCGCGGTTAGAAAGATACCGTCCATCGACTATATCATCATAAATGCCTCTGAGCATTGAATGTAGCGTTGACTAAAGTTATTGCCAGTTCCAGTTAAGGGTGTTACACCAATAGGTTGGAAGAACTGGGCATAAAGCCCATAAATAATTGACACTTTTAAGAGGTGTAATATAAAATAGAACATCTTCTCAAGTAAGAAAGAAATTGTAATACCCCGAATTTGTTTTTGCTGTCGGATTAATGTTACGGAACATTACGACACATATTAATACATATAATATCATTAAACTATTCAATATTAATTTAAATATTAATAATTCAAACTAAATATTATTTATAACATAAATATATTACGGGCCTAAAATCGAGTCTACGAGGTCCTAAAAATAATTTGAAAACAACCAGGGACTAATTTGAATCAAAACAGAAAAACATCAAAATTTTGAAAATTTTTGGAAACAGGAGTCACATAGCCGTGTGAAAGAGACCAGCTCGTGTGGCTTTAAACATGACCGTGTGGCTATCCTACACTCGAGAGTGTAACTAATTGTGACCGTGTGAAAAATCTTGCACCTAAAATTAATAAGGCACATGCCTGTGTGGCTAGGACATCGCCATGTGATAGCCCGTGTCTCAGGCCGTGTGCACCTTAGAAAGCTTTCAAAACAAGCCAAAATTTCATCCAACACTTAGGTACCAAGCCTGTAACACCCCTTACCCGTATTCAACGCCGGAACAGGGTATGAGGCATTACCAGACTTATACACCAACAATTAATCAATAGCAAGACTCAACTTTTCACTCGAAATTAAAACTTTTCGTAACATCTCTTAAACAAGCCTACTAGGCTCAAATCACACATTAGAAACGGTCCAGGATCAACTCGAACCCCTTTGAAACTCTCTAGAAAATCTTAGAAAATTTTTCACTAAACAGTCCACACACCCGTGTGGACGAAGGGGCACGCCCATGTGACATATCACATGCCAGTGCTCCACACCCGTGTGACATATCACACGACTGTGCTCCACACTCGTGTGGAATTAATTTTCAATTCAAACCTACAGGGGTTTTCACACGGCCGGACACACGCCCGTGTGCCAAAACCTTGGCATTCTGTTTCTGACGTCATCACCTCATAAATGTCACACAGCCAAGGCATACACCCATGTCTGTAACAACCCGATTTTAACCCTAATCGAAATAGTAGTTTCAGGACCACAAATCCGAGTCTGAAAAATATTTTAATATTATTTTCTGTGTTAATTATGTGTGAATTTACATGTGTGAAAATTTCGTGAATTAATTTTATTGTTTATGTACTTAATTTGATAAAAGGGCTTAATCGCGTAAAATGAAAATTTGATGGTTAAATAAGAAAGTACCTAATTGTTGTTGTCTTTATAATTTAGAGGTTTTATGATGCAATTAGACCATTATCATGGGTAGTGGACGGCATATTGATTAATATATAGTTTTTATATATTAATTATATAAAAGTTAAAATAATAATATAATATAATATTATTATAATAAAACAAACATAACTTAAAAGCCATGTTTTTCATCTTTCTTTGAACTGAAACAAAAAGAAAAGAAAAAGAAATAAGAAAGCTAGGTATTCGGCCCTTATTCAAGCAAATTGAGGTATGTTTCGGTTTCGATTTTTGATAATTTTTACGTTTTTTAGATCGTTGCTAAGTTATCTTCAAAGCCCATGTCTTAATTTTTGAATTTGATGATGATTTTGTGTTTTGCCATTGATGAGTTTATGAGTTTTATGATGTTTGATGATGAATTATGAAATATATATGTTAGATTAATATGTTTTGTCTTTGAATTTTTGATGATTTTGAGTAATTTGAACTAAATTGTGAAAATAAATTTTTGAGGGACTAAAATGTGAAAAAAATGAAATATATGGACTTGTATGGGGTTAATGAATATTCGGCCCTAGCATGATATATGCAAATTTTGTGTATTTTGAATTTTATGCAATAGGGACTAAATTGTAAAAAGTGTAAAATGTTAGGCGCAAAATGGTAATTTGCCCATTTATGTGTTTTTGGATTAAATTGAATGAATATGTGGTTTAATTAGTTAAATTTAAATTTATTTAGATCAAGAACGAAAGAAAACGGAATTAGATCGGGGAAATCGAAAGTAAACGAATAGTCAATTAAACCGTTCGACAACATCCGAGGTAAGTCTATAAGCATTTTAATGTTGTTAAATTCACGAATATATAAATGTTATGTGATAAATTGAATTGTTTGAATATATATAAGACTTGGCCGAATGTGATTATGAGATAGGAAACTATGTTTCGAGCTCGATTCGATCGAGATTTAACGTCCGAAAGTCCCGTACGAACCCTAGGAATAGATAGGATACATATGTCATGACATAGGATCTCCGATATGTGTTTTGGTGTAAGACCACGTCTGGGACATTGGCATCGATTTGTGTTTACGTGTAAGACCATGTCTAGGATATTGACATCGTATTTGATTCGTGTAAGACCCTGTCTGAGATAGTGGCATCGATATGTGATTACATGTAAGACCACGTCTGGGACGTTGGCATTGTACGAGCTTTCCGATTATCCGCGTATTCTTTTTAATTTCGAACGGTTTAACAGGCAATGTTAAGTGAAGACCAAATGTGAAATCGAATTAAAGGGCTAAGGTATGTACTTATACCAAGTTGTGAAAATAAGGTAAGTCGATTGTTGAATTGATTGTATAAATGCTAAAGTTATAAATGTGAACTATATGTATACATATGTGATTGTGTATATTTGGCCAAATGTGGTATATGTGATTTTAATAGTGAGATTTATATAAGTTCATGTGTAATTGTACAATTAGCTATATAGTATGTGTATGTGAAATTTAAATGATAACTTTGTATTTGAGAACATGTATATTCGGCCTTGTTAACTTAGTGTTAATATACAATAGTTGATATATATTTGCTTATGACTTACTAAGATTAAATAGCTTATTCTGTGTGTGTTCTTGTTTACCTCTGTTTTATAAATTTTAGAGTCATGTTACGAGCTCGGGAATTCGTCAGAGAGGCCTATCACACTATCGACTAACTTCGGTATTTTATAAGCTGAAATTTCTTTGAAACTATGGCATGTATAGGCTAGCTTTGGAGTTAGTTTAATTCAAAAGTGTATGTATAAAAGCCATGTGAAAATGGCTTAATTTCCATGCTTGAGTTCGGTTTGGTTTAAAAATGGCTTGTGTTTGATCATTAGGATTAGGCTCGGTTTTTATGAGTTCTTGAACAAGTGTTTAATGTGTTTGGTTTTATCAATTCGGCTATGGCTTATTTATATGTGGTATATGGTTGCTATGTTTTGTTAACAATGTGATGAATGAGTTGATATATATATATAATATGTGTGGTATGTATGGATTTGGTAACTAATTGAGTTGGTTATATCTTATAAAAATGAAACATGTACATGAAGGTTGGAAACCATTTATAATTCAGCTTAGTAATGAGGAAAAAAATATGATTAATTGTTCGAATGTGTATTGGTTGGTTAGATTAATAAGTTAGTTGATGGTTGTGAAATTTTGGTCATGGTATAGGCACATTGTGATAGGTATGTTCCATGACATGTATGAATGGTGTTTTGGGTTATATATCTTGGTTGTATAATGAAATGAATAACTTACAAAATAGCTCATTGAGTATGCTTGTTACATGGTTTGATTTGCATGTATGGTTAGCTAATAAATTCAGCTTTATTTGAGGTAAATGATGAATTTTATATTTGATTGTATATTGGTTAATTTTGATTCGGTTTGGAAATGAAAGAGTGTGCATATATATTAAGCTTGAATGAGTGAGTCATTGGGTACTGATCATGTTAGAAATGGTAAGAATTTTTGAAGGTTAAGTAGAGTTATTTGATTTGGATATGCATATGGAAATGAAATTTGATTGATGCTTATTACAGGAGTGCAAAGGCTATAATATTTAGTCAATAGGTTCGACAAATAGAACTATAAAGTATTTGTAAAGTGATATGTTTAGTATGGATTTATGGAAATGGTTGAATTGATGTATACATATGTGCACAAGCTTGTAAATAGAAAATAAATATGTTTTGGTCTTATAAGATGATGTATAGTTGTTTTGAAAATAGGCTTAAAGTTAGTAAAGGATGCACATGCAAATTCGGCTAATGTTAGTCAAATGAATAATGCATGATTTGAATTTAACTTTTATAGGTTAATTGGCTAGCCGAATTGAGGATAGGATGGTTGGTAATGTGTGTACATGTTTATACTTGAATGATTCAAGTTTGATGTGGAGAAATGCGCATAAGGATTTTAATTACTCAATGAAATATATTTGATCAATTGGTATAATTGTTAATGCCGCATATGATATTTGACAAAAAGCTTTGTGATATGATTTGTTGGTCTATTAAGTGCATGAATACAATTAAGAGATAAAATGTTAAATATTTTTTTAAGTATTCGAATACCATTATAATGGTAAGCACACGATTCGTGCATTTATTTTGAAACATATTTTGTACAACTTTGAGGCATGTGTATTAAGGTGTAAATATGAATATATGCATGAGAATTGTATTTTTTTTACGATTAACAATGTATGTTTAATTTTAAATCAGCCTTATGCTTTATTTATGCAAATATGATTGTATGAATATGTGAATGTTTGGGAATTATAATTTTTGTTTGGTAATGCCTCGTAACCCAAATCTGGTGACGAATACGGGTTAGGGGTGTTACAATGTCCTTCGGCCGTGTAGCGAATTAAATTCTAAATTTCAGGTGCAGACTTCACACGGCCTGGGCACACGCCCATGAGGCGGACCGTGGGTCACACACGGCCTAGACATATGCCCGTGTGTCTACCCGTGTGGACAAATTCTAGGCTATTTTCCAAGCCATCTTGCTACCCTCACGTCCACACATTCATGCAACATCACATGTCATTCTCATATCATCATTTATAACACTTAATTTCACATTTGATTCATGATAACCATACAAGCTCCGCATACACAAGAGAGCGTTATCACTAGCATAACTATAATTGACATAAGCCATCATCCGTGGTTATACACAATTGATCCATCAGTCGTTTTAGGCCAACACATTTGGCTACATTAAATATGACTTAATTAATCAATAGATAAGATTCCTATACATGCCATATCTTAAGAAGACTTGAAACTTATACCACAAATGACTGTTCGATAGTGTGAAAGCATATCCAGCGATCTCCAACCCGAGCTAGTTAAGTTAACCTATAAGAGATAGGAAAGGAAAAAGAGTAAGCAATAACGCTTAGTAAGTTCATATGCAAATAATAATCAACTATTGACATTCATTTATTTTGCTGAACCACAAGGGTATTATAATGAGATTTAAAATTAAGCTCATGGTTACCCACTCAATCATTCATAATGCTTACTCATTCCAAACCTTCACATATCATAAAACATTTTTCACCTTTACTTGCACTTATACCCTACATTTATCTCCACAAAGTCACATGTAATTTCACTTAGTCAAGCTTCTCGATAACACCTCAGGATAATAATAAATACCCTGTGGTTTCTCACAAAGCCCACCATTTAATAATTAATAAGGTGGTATCCCACACAGCCCACCATTAATACTAAACACGATGGTATCGCACACAGCCCATCGATAACAAATAATTAGGTGGTATCGCACACATCCCACCATTTGTCTCACATTCACGGATATTTATTCACACCCATTTTCCTATTTTGAATGTTCATCCTAAGATTTCCTCACTATCTATCATTTTTAATAGATCTATACAATAGTTATACGCATTCACGCAATGCATTAATGAGTAAAACATATGCAATAAATAATGCATCATTTACACATAAATTAACTATGGATTCATCATATACCGAAATCACTTCATATGAGTTCTTGGTACATACCTGTACCACTCATGTCATATCCACATACTTCCTTATTTTCAACATACCTTCCTTATTTTCAACATACCTGTTGAATCGCTCGAAATGCTACAAGATACTCTTGAGTCTCATACATAAGGTATCGTATCAACGCCATATCCTCGATATGGTCTTACATGAAATATCATATCAATGTCATATCCCTGACATGGTTTTATACGAAATCTCACACTGAGGCCATATTCCAAATATGGTCTTACACGGAACCTTAATAACCTTAGTATCATAGTATTTGCATTCTATCCACTCTTAAAGTTCAATTGAAGATTTTCATTTCTTGACATCTCGTCAAAAACTATTTAATATATTTCATAGAGACAATATACAATTCATACAATATCGAAATATCAAATACTTTAGTTAAGGTTGCATTATTTGCTCACGAATTTACCTCGATACCAAAAGGGTAAAAAGGGATTTATTCGTCAATTTCTTTCTTTTCCCCCCGCTCTAGGTCCGAATCCCGTTTTCTTTGATCACGAATTTACCTCGATACCAAAAGGGTAAAAAGGGATTTATTCGTCAATTTCTTTCTTTTCCCCCCGCTCTAGGTCCGAATCCCGTTTTCTTTGATCTATAACAATAAATTTCACTCATTCAATCACCACACTAATCAATACATTTTAAAATTTCTACTTGGAAAAATTACTATTTTGCCCTTAGAATTTGGCAAAATTATGATTTTGCCCCTAGGCTCGTATATCGATTTTCATCAAATTTCCTTCTTAATGGAGCCTAGACGATTCATGTTCCCTCTTATAGCAACCCAAGATTTCAAATTTTACACACATTTACCACCTATTTTACAACTTTACAAAAAGGTCCATTTAGGTGTTTTTATGGAAACATCCTTCACAAAAGTTGTGTATTTAACAACTAAGACTTATTTTCTTCCATAAAATTTCAGCAAACAGCATAATTTCTCTCATGGAAAAGCCCTAAACTCTTAACCATTTTGCAAAATAGTCCCCTCATTAGCTAGCTTAAGCTTTAGGGGTTCCAAAAGTACAAAAATTTTCAAGAAAGGCCACCAAAACCACTTCTTTGTAAGAAGGAAAGCTTGGCTGAAATTTTTAAGTTCTCAACCCCTATTTTGCTGCTAATTTTCGATAGAGAAGATGGAAAGAAAAGATGATATTTTTCTTTTCTTTATTTTATGATAAAAATCAATTTTTTTCACCAAATTTCCACCTAACCAATTGACAAAGTCCTTTCTTTGTCCCTCTATGGCCGACCATCACTTCCCCATGGCCTAATTGCACATTAAGGACCTCCAATTTAATATTATATGGCTATTTGGCACCTCTAACAAATAAAATAGAACTTTTGCACTTTATGCGATTTAGTCCTTTTTCGCGATTAAGCGTGAAATCGCTAAAATTAAAGCACCAAAATTTTCATGCACCTTTATAATCATATAACTCATAAAATAACATTAAAATAATTTTCTCCGACCCCAGATTAGTGGTCCCGAGACCACTGTTCTGACTAGCCCTTAAATTAGGCTGTTACAACGCCAAATCAAAATCCATCATTTCCATACTTTAAAAACACATTTAAGCAAGCTTAAAACATGTCAAACCTTCAACCTAAGTGTCTAACCAATGTGTCTTCATTGACACTACAATTCAACCTCAATTCACATGTCACACCAAACTAATTTGCATTCAAATTCAAAAGTTCATCCATAAAACTCATGCCAAACTTACCATTTCTTCTTATACGTTCACATTCATTCATACCATGATTCAAGCACTTACATAAGGTTTATATCAAATGACCAAAACAACTTTATATGAACATATTCACACCAAAATTAAAGGCACATACACAAGTAAGCTAATACAAAACATATACAAAACACACCTATTACACGTCATATAACCCAAAATAAATGTATCAAAATCTACCAAAATGTATCTGGATAGTGTGATCTTCAAGTTGATCCGATCACCTGACTCCACAAAAAAATTATCTAGAATAAACATGGAAAATGACACTAGTAAGCTTCAATAGAGCTTTGTAAGTTCACATGTTGAAACTATAAAACTTACCGAATAAACATAACATATCATTTAATAACAATGTTAATAGGCATTAATCCTGTCAACCACAATCATTCAACGGTGAGCTATATATATAAGTTGTAGCACTCCATTTAGACATACAAAATCATTAGATACCAAGTCACAATATAATATTGAAAAACATGCAAACATTTATACAATTCAATCACAAGTCTTTTAACCATTAAAAATCCGCTTGATGAACGATATATCATATATGGATACACGATTATCCACCAAAACACCAAAATGCTCAAGCGAGCCAAACCAATTGAGAACACGCCTTAGCACCAAGTGCCTAGCCCGTAGGCTAACATCCCTCTAGTAACACACCTTGGCACTATGTGCCAAGCTCGAATGCCTTACATCTTCCCCTGGTAACACGCAAGAATCACTGTAAATATAACACGATAGTCCACAACAAACGCTAGAGTCTATTATATTTAGTTGACAGGAATAAATCAGGAATCATCATCTCATCACAATTCAAACCCGTACAACGTGCGATATAACCTATTGACATGTTAATTGTATCTTATCCAACGTTCATCTAGCTCGATACACGTAATCGTATATCAGTTTCCATCTCAATCCATTTCTCACCATTTCATTTCATAATATTTCAAATATAGGCAATGTCACCAAATTACATAATTAGCAATAACAACGTTACTAAAAATACTCAAAATAATACCCTGGAACTTACCTAGGCCAAAATGTAGAAATAACAAAATTCAGGAACTATTCGACAACCTTCCATTTTTCTTGTTTATCTACTTGTTCTTGATCTATAAAATAATTTATTCCAATTTATTAGCCTCAATTTCATTTAATAATCAATTTAGTACATATTTCATCCTATTTACAAGTTTTCACTTTTGCCCCAAACTTTTACACTTTATTTAATTTAATCCTTAAGAACAAAACATGATTATTTACACAATTAAACATTATTCCCTCCAAACCAAATTTATATCTACTCCAAATCAGCCCACACATGCTGAAATTTCATGAGAAAATCATGTCATAAATTCATTATTTTCATTTAAACCCTTAAACTTAAAAATTATGTTAAATGACTTTACAAAATAATCTTATTTAACAACCAAGCTTAATGATCTACCATTTAACTTCAAAACACATCAAACTCATCAATGACATCTTTCTAAACATTTAATACTTTCACAAATTAGCCCCGAAGTAGTTAAATTAAATTAAAATAATTTCAAAAACATAAATTTCATGAAAAACAGGTGATAAAAACATACCATGCAAGCACAAATACCCAACCGAAGCTCTCTTTCTTTTTGTTTTTGTTTTTATTATTATTTTAACATTAAATTTATTAACAAGTTTTACTATTAAAAAAATGAAAACAAAATCAATCCATTCACATGGATGGCGGGTCACCAACTATAAATATGGCTTAATTGCCATTTAAATCCATGAAACAACGTTTTCTTAACCATTTGACCCAAATAGCTCAATAGTAATTAATTTTTATATTTTTTATGATTTAATCCTTTTCAATTAATAGGGCAATCATGATCTTATGGTGGATGTGGATGGGTTTCGGTGTTTGACGCAATAGCACTAGATGAATTAACTGTTGAATCAACTTCTTGATCCGAAGGAGGAGAACAGTACATTGGAGATTATACCCACAGTGCCATAAGAACTCCAAATTGCACCAATATTTGTCACATGACTAGCTCAATCGAGGTGAGGCACTAACTTTGGTACCACATGTGCGTCTTTAGCTTATCCCCCAAGCTCATCAAAATCAATGGTCTAATTGAGACTTGAGGAGCACCTTCTTAGAAGGATTTACTGATCTCTCCTCACTTGGTGGTTCTTGACCTTGCTCATTTTGTATCCAAACCAAGTCACTATAATCCTTCAGAAAGCCCCTATAAATGGTCATTTAACACTTGATTCAGTTTGCACTTTTGTTCATCATAAAAAATTAGCACATGCTTTCGCGCATAATTAATGAATTAATTAATTTAAATAATTAATTTTATTTGTTAATTAAAATTGGTTTGGAGGTTTATTTATTTAATTAAATAATTGAGTTTTTTTATCCAAATTAAGAATATTAAACTCGAAAAAAAAAATTTGGGTCGAGCATTGGTCAACCATCCTAGTCCAATTTGGGGAAAAGGTTACCGGTAAGGGTGTCCCTTCCCCCTTAAGGAAATCACTGGTCACCCTTGTGGTGTCCTAGTCAGACTATGACTCCTTCCGTTTGATTAAATTATAACTCCAAATAAGAATTAAACTCTTGCATATTTTCCTCTATAAATACATAGTATTGCCAAATTTCTATAAGCCTATGTGCTAAGGGAAAACTCTATAGAAATTTAGTGAAATTTTTATTTTATTAGTAGTTTTACTATGAGCTCACTAAATCCTATTTTTTTTTAATTTTCTTTTTAGATTAGGAAAGAATTATAATTACAATCATCAAGCGATTATAATTTAGGATTTAAAAAGTTTCGAAATTGATTCAATTTCATGCGGGAGGATTGTGCAACCCTTCATTGGGAGAGTCTCAATTTGGTTCATGTTGGCCCATTCAAATTACAGATTATATACTTTAAGCAACAATGAGTTCGAGAATAGCAATAAAGATCAATTAGTTGAAAGTTCAATGAGTTCAGGCTTCAGTTTAAGTAGGTTAAAAAAAACTCAACCATCTTCCTAGAGGATTTATAGCCACAAAAAAAAAATGAGTTGAAACTTACCATGGCATTGAAGGTCTATTGAATACATTTATTAAGGTTAGATTAACCCTAATTAATGAAAAATTGTAACAATATGAATCACGATACTCATGAATATCAAGATCAATTGAATATATTTATTAAATTTAGATTTTTAAACAGTAATAATATCTTATTAAAAATAATTTAACACTCATAAATATCAAAATTCATTGAATGCATTTATTAAATTAAAGAACAACTCGATATTCATGGATTTAGAGGTATTCTAATATTAATTAGGATTACAATCTTTAACAGTCCAAAATAAATGTAAATACATTATGTTAATTTCTATGAAACTCTGACAGTTATAGGAATTGAAGTCTTACCGATCAAAATTAACTTCAAATACATAATTTTCATATTGGCATTTTGTAATAAATGCACTTTTTATACTTTTGAGGAATCTTATATTCGAAATAGTTGACTGCTCAACATACCATAAAGAGACGTGAGGTATCTGTAAAAGAAAAAAAGTTCGAGAAATAAGTTCCTGATATACATATATTAGTAAATATATATTGCATTATTGAAAAAAACATCATGAAAATTGTCAATAACAAAGTAGAAAAACGAGTGAGAATCTGATGAACTTTATTTTTTTTGTCTTGCATATGTTTGGAATTGTATTTTTGTGTTGTAGTTTGAATGCAGAAACGAAAATAACATTCAAAAGTGGTTTCAAGTTTCAACAGGCTTTATAGAGGGTGACTTTAAATTGCTAAATCCTACGATGTCCTATACTTTTATTTCTCGACTTCTCCTTTCTTTATCCTAATGTATTATTCTCAATCATGGCCATCTTCTACTCATATCAATTTTAATTTAATCTAAATAGTTTTATAATGAATAATCCAAAACGGTTCAGTTTATTGATTTTTCATCGCTCTCAAATTAACAATTAAATTCACTTTGATATTTGTATTTATTTTTGTCCACTTTAATATATGAATTTGACAATTAAATCCATTTTAATTCTTGAAATTGAAAAAAATGTAAAAAAAATTGATGACGTGATAGTCTAAGGTTGTGCTACTTTATTACTTAAAAAAATTAGACTTAGGTTCCGTTTGTTTTGCTGAAAATGACTTCCGAAAAATGATTTCTGGAAAATGATTTATTTTCCTAGAAAAGCTAATATTTTCTGGTGTTTGGATGAATCTTTGTAACATATTTTCTGTTGTTTGCTAGATTTCTTAAAAATATTTTACAAAAGTTGTTTTTAATTAAACAAATATACATTTGAGATTTTCTTATTTTTCATTATTTAATTGAATTTATTTTTATCTATAATTTTATATTTTACATTGTTTTGCATATATTAAAAATATTATGTTAAATTCAGATTCATTGCAACGTCATTTTTTAATTACATGACTGCTAAGTGAGTATTTTTTTTTAAAATGTGACTGTAGTAGCCATTATTGCCCGGGCCTATGTAATTTCAAAAAAACAAAAAAGAAAAACCATGTCCAGTTTTAATACAGCCCATTACACCCAGACCCAACTAAGTCTAATAGCCCAATGGCCCAATAATAGTGTCTGGCCTAGTGCCCAAAATTTGTTTCAGAAATTGGGAACCTCGAACCCTAGGGTTCCTGCCTTGCGCCGCAAGCCCCAAACACCAGCCTTTCCTCGCGCCGTAATCAATGAGCGGATAGTGCTCTGCCGCAGGATTTCTCGTCGTCCGCCTGCAAAAAAGGGAAAGAAGGCCGACAGTAGCAGCAAAAAATAGGAATCTTACATTTATTTTCTGATTTGTTTTTGGTTTATAAAAACCCCGATGTAATCTATAAAAATACATATATACATGCAAATATACAAAGATATACACAAAAAAAATACAGAATCAAGAAAAATCAAGAAAATGTTTCTTTTTATTTTTTTTCTTTCATTTCCGAATCTGTTTGTTTTTCTTTATTTATTTCTTTTATTTTAGTTTCTTTTTTTTTTTACATGCAAAGGCTTTAAATATAAAAAGGAAAAAAACTAACCTTTTGCGGTGGCCGACGACGACGGCGCCGGAGCCTCGCCAGAGGACCTGCCGGAAATCGCCTGAAGGGGGAAAGGGGAGAGCACCTCTCTGTTTTGTTCTGAAATGAAGGAGAATGAATTTTTTTTTTTAAAGATTTTCAACTTATATATTCCCCCCTAAACGACGTCGTTTGGGGCTGAATTTAATGGCCCAAAACAGCGCCGTTTCGCTTAAGACCTACGTGTTGACCCGACCCGCTCTAGGGATCCGCGTTTTCTTGCGGATGGGTTATTTTTTGCTTTAGCCCTTCCGCATTTTTATTTCTTTTAAATTTATTTTTTATTTTTTTGTAAATTCGCCCCAGTTTTTGCTTTGCTAATTCATTTCGGACCTCATTGATGCGGCGCGTTTTGGACAGGGAAATAATTTCATAATTAGTCCCTATCCTTTTGGGCCGCGTTACAACTTGGTCCTTTTATCTTATTTTATTTCTGTTTTGGCCCTAAAACTTATTTTTGTTTTGAATTTAATCCTTTTAATCATTATTGATATTTATTTATTAAAATCTATTAATTGGAAATTCTGTTACTATTACTACTAGTTTTTTTATTGTTTATTTATTATTATCATTATTTTTACTAATATTATTATTACTACTATTATTATTATTTTATTGTAATTATTATTTTAATATCACAACTACCATATCTTTTAATTTTATAATTATTATTATATTTGTTAGAATTATTATCATTTTTTATTTGTCACTATTTTTTAACACATATTATTATTATATTTATATTTATCATTCTCATTATTATTTTTATTATCAACATCATCATTGCTATTTTTATTATTGCTATTTTTTTATTATGATTTATTTATTCTTGTTCCTATCATTTCATGTAGATTGATGATTTTGAATTATATTTTAACGTATTTTTATTTTTGCTTTTGTAGAGTCCAATTCTTGCCCGGGCCTTAAACACAAAATAAAGCAAAATATAAAACAAACAAAATCCAATATAATAAACAGTCCATTTTAATAGTTTTTTTACAATGACCCAATTTACAAACTAAATTCAGCCTAACCCAAGCGGCCCAAATAACTAAAATCCAAACACACAAACCCAATTACATGACCCAAAAATCAGTAGGCCCAAGTGGCCCAAGTGGCCCAAGTGCCTTAAACATTTCAGAACCCTAGAACTCTCCAGTATGAAGAATCACCCCACGCAAGATGCAGCGCCTCTTCTTCCGTCTGACCTCCATACGACCACGCATGCACTGCAATACTGCACAAGGAAATGAATAGCAGCAGAAAAACATAGGAAAAGAATTGTATTTTTTTATTATTTATCCGATTTGGGATTTAAAAGGACAAAAACAAAAACATTGTAAGGGGGGATTTTTTTTAGTGTAATACAAATCAAAAACTCAAAGAACAGTAGGTTTTAAGGTATTCATGATATTTCTAATCTATTTTCTGTCATTATCTATATACAAGTATAGTATAAACGGAGGGGAAGAGGTATTCTTACCTTTTTTTCGACGATCGGAAAATAGAATCCAAAGGTTCATTTGATCTCCTCTAGATTTCAGGGGGAATTTTGGTAAAATGGTGTCTGTATTCGCGTTTATGGCGCCTAAAGGGTCTGAAATGGCCGACTATTGGGGTCTCCGACCACCGCGCATGACGGCGGACGGTAGCGAAGCACGGTGGCTCGGTGACGGAGCTTGGTTGGAGCTCCAGAGAGCTTTCAGAGCATTTTCTTCTTCTTTTTTTAGAAATGTTTTAAAAAATGATTTTTGTTAAAATTTTTGCTATTTAAGGCTGAGCAATACGACGTCGTTTGGGGGCGGGGTAGTTAGCCTTAAAACGGCGTGGTTTAAGGGCCATACCCGCGCGAGTGACCCGACCTGGGGAAGGATCCGCGTGTTTTATGGAAATGGGTGATTTCCCTTTTCGTCCTTCCGCGTTTTTCAGTTTTTTTTAAATTAAAATTTCTTTTATTTTAATTTTGCCCAGAAATTTTGCGCAGTTTTAAATTTAATCCCTATTTAAGGGCTGCATTTAATAATTCGGGTAAATTGTGATTTTAGTCCCTTTTAATTTAAGCGCATCGTATTTTGGTCCTTTTCGATTTCATTTTTAATTTATTGCTTTTAGCTCTTTAATTTTGTTCTAATTACAATACGATCCTTTAATTATTTTTATTTAATCATTCGTTTATTAATTTTTCTAATCATTCTTCTTTTAATTAATATTTATATTTTTAAATTGTGCTATATGTCATTTATTTTCCTTATGTGTTATTTATTTTCATAAATATTTTTATATATTCTTTTTATATACATTTAATTTGAGTAAAACTATCTTTTGTACATATATTATTAATTTCATATTATTTTATGTATGTATATATTTTATTTTAAATCTATATATAAATATGCATAGTTGTTTTTTAAAGATCTTATTTTACATCATATTTTATTTACATGAACACTTTTCTATATTCTTTTCACATATACATTATTTGTTAAGTCTTTATTTTAGATAGATATATTCGGTTTTAGATTATCTTGTATATTATACATTTTAAATTTCTTTTTATATAATAGTCATTTCATAAACTCATTTATAAATTAAATTATTATAATTTATTTTCTAAATTGTTTCATAAATTGTTGATTTTAAATCTTTTAGTTATTTTAAATCCATTTGCTATCGTTTGAAATTTGTTTTATAGTAATTTGCCTTGTAAATTTTGTAAGATTACTATATTTTTAATTCAGTGGTCATTGATTATTAAAATGGATCTTTTGAAATGGAGTATGTTGTGAAATAATTGCTATTGTGAATTAGAATTTTTAAAATGTTTGTATCATTACTATTCATGTGTATAATGTTGAATTTATATATTACTGCATGTTTGATGCTATGCTTGTTTCTCGATGTTGTTCTGTAATTCAAGTTCTAATGTACTTAAACTCTTACTAGAAGCTTATCCCGAGCAAATTGAATAAACGCATTATGAGTCAATTTTAAAATCACCCATTTAAAAATTCTTCAAAACAAGGTAATATTTAGTGATTGGAAATTTGAGAAATCGTGCCCTAACGTGTTGGGTTTCGATTTTTTTTTTTTTGCTTGTCAAAATAACCAAATACCCTTTCAAAATTTCAATGCATGAGTTTTGAGAATTTTGGGATGATCTTGAATTTGAGGATTTAAATCGTCGTATCCTAACGTGCTGGATGTAATGTTTTATTCCTTCGGAACAAGAGAATCTTAATATTCAAACCCTAGTATCTTCAAACGGGTCAAAGAAGATCATAAATTTAAAATCTTTTTAAATTTTCGACACAAGAACATTAATTAATCAATTTGGTACCAATTTTGGGCGTTACGAGGTTGCTAACCCTTCCTCGTACGTAACCGACTCCTAAACCGTTTTCTTAGATTTCGTAGACCAAAATTATTGCTTTAATAAATCAAAATTTTTTATTGAAATAATCCATCTCAATGTGATCCGATCACACCTCGAATAAAAGATTGGTGGCGACTCCATATATATTTTAAAGTCGATCCCTTTTTTCAAACTCGAAAAAAAAGGTTTCGACAACTTGGCGACTCCACTGGGGAATTAAAAAGAGAGTCAAGCTATAAAATTGATTAATTTATTTCCTTTTGTCAAAAATTGAAAATTTGATTTGAAAAATTACAATCCTTTTTATTGCATTCGCTTGCATCATCTCATTTGATTGCTGTGGTTCGAGTCTTATAGAATACTTTTGCATCATACTGCATGACCGTCGGGTCACACCCTTTTAAGTGGGAGTGAGAAGCTACTCCTTCGTGAGGTCTTCACCTCCGTGCAGGATAGTGGATCACTTTCGGGATATAAATGTATTCCCCTGAACCGAACTCGATCTGTATGAGCCTATAATGGGTGAGGATCGAGGAATCTACTGGTTCAGGTACCTCAACTTTAGAACCAAACCACATATAGAGAGACCTAGGAGCCTACCCTAGATAGAGCCACGCCAAACCCTAGTGGTCACCCGGACAGGTGTTTTGTGTTGTTTATTTCTCTTGTACTAACGTGTTTTCTTTTATTTTGATTGCATTGCATTGCATCATCATAGAAAGGAGGTGTTGATTAATATCCAATTGCTAGATAAAGGAGTTTGTCATAGGAAAATGAATTTCTTGATAAAGTGGATTATAATACGGTTGTCCGGACATGGTCTAAGTAAACACAATGGAAGAAGGTTGATAGTCCGCGGAGGAATGCAAAACCTTGCCTGAAAGATTCAAATTGACAAAGACTGTGCAAGAGCCGTCATGTCTCAACTTTCTTAAAGGAACCAATGAGCATCATGGGGATAATTGAGCAATGAGTCACAGCCTGGATCAAGCAACAAGAAGCTAGAAGAGGCATCTATTGAGAAAGTTCACGGACACGACCATAACATCCGGATACAAAGAAAAGGATTGGTGTCTTCACTTGGACTATGAGGGCGAAGTCGCATATGTAATCCGTTTTATGTAAAGGAATTTATTTTCTAGAAAAGTTCTTCTAATGGAATTGAATTCAGAATCAACGCTCTCTTTCTTTTGCATTCATTTCATGCATGTGCATTACATCATTTGCATTACGCCATTTTCATTACATTGCATCATTTGCATTAGTTTTTTACAAAATGACCCTAATTAGGTGAAATTATTTCAGTTAACCTAAAAGACATGGAAAAAAAGGTTGGAAAGAATAGAGAAAATGAAAATACAGATGCAGGAGCAACTGACCAAAATTCAACAAGAAATGCGGGAACAAATGCTAGAATTCCAAAGGAATATAATAGGCCAGTTAACCCAGTTACTAGCCGGAGGACTTGAAAAAGGGGGTGACCCAGTGGTCAATAGTATGGATGATAATGAAGACATCATTTATGCCCCAGGATTTTCCCTAATAAGTGTCCCGACTCAAGCAGACACGCATTCGTATGGGGTACTCGTCATTATCGGACCCCAATGTCAGACTGATACTTCGGCGCTATTGAACTTCCCGATGGGCTCAGGTTTTAACCCCGAAGGATGATCGAGTCAAACCGGTTATTTTGACAGAAACAAAGAAAATGGGAGAATGGACTTTAAAGGCCCCGAGGAAGAAACAAAATGAAGTGAATAATACAAGCATGGGGTACTCAAAGTCGATTACCGTTAATCAGCCAAAAACAGTGACTACTGGGTATCAGGGTTCATCAAGAAAAGAATATGGCACAAGGCAAAAAACTAAAAAACTCCAATTTACGTCGATCCCAATGACGTATAAGGAGTTGTATCAAAGTTTATTTGGTGCGCAAGTTATGTCCCCCCACTACTCGAAACCAATGCAACCTCCATACCCAAAATGGTATGACCCAAATTCCCAGTATGAGTACCACACTAGGATCACAGGGCATTCGATAGAAAATTGTCTTGCTTTCAAGAAATTGGTGAAAAAATTCATCAACATGTGTATTGTGAAGTTAGATGAAGTGCCAAATGCAAAAATATGAACTTGGGAGCATTTTGGACAATTGGACTGCGGAAGGAATTCCTGTAGTATTTAGAGCTTACTCAGAGTAATGTACAAAACGCACATGTTGCTTTAAGCCTAGAAGCAATAAGATTTCTTTTGTGAAATATGCTTGTGTCCAGAATTTTTATTTCAATAAAATGCATCTTTTTTTTAAGCAAATATTTTTTCATTTCATATTATACATTCTTTTGTTTTTAGAATATTCTTTTATTCTTTATTCATGACCATACCATAAATAATCATCCTTAGAATCATTTATTCTTTGGAATTTTCCTTCGTACCTACAATAGGTACCCAGATATCAAGACATAAGCAACGCTGTTACTAACTCCCTTTTTGAATGAGATATGGGTTTAAGGGATCTAAGGACTTTGAAGATGACAGAGATTGTAGTATATATTTTAATTTGTTAAGGGTGGTAAAACGAGATGAAAATGGACTCTACCTTGCAAAGGGTCACTAGATGTTACAAGTCTAGGAAAGGAGTGAAGATCGAAGCCTAGCTCACCGTAGAAATAAGGCGAGACATCATTGAGCTATTTTCAAAAATTCAAAGATATTTTCTCATATCAAGGCATGCCTGGGCTACTGAGACGTGGGTATGCTGTTAAGGTTAAGGAAATCCTAGAAGAGGTTCAAAAGGGTAATTGAATATCACATGCTAATGATTTTACGATAGCCAAGCTAATCATGAGATTCAGATTCTGCTGGTCCATCATAGAAAGGGATTGCATCAGTTATACAGTAAATGTCAAATTTATGAAGACAAGATTCATTTGCCTCTTTTATTTCTTCGAAGACTTAATCTATGTGGGGCATGGAGTTTATTAGGACGATCTCGTCGGAAGCTTCTAGCAGGCATTAATTATTTCGCTAAGAGGGTGGAAGTAGCTTCATAGGCCAATATTATAAAGTCGATAGTCATCAGAAAAAAAAAAAGAAAAAGAAAGAAAGAATACCAAAAAAAAGAAAAGGTCAAAAAGATCACATTTAACCGCACAATGTCAAAAGTTTGCGGTCTATTCAAAGATTAGGTGTCACATCACAGTGCATCAAAGGTAGCCAGAGAGGAAAAACAGAAGTAAGAGAAAAAATAAAAAATAAAAGTAATGAAACACGGATCATTAGGAAGATGACCTAGACTTGTAAAGATTGACATAAAGAAGTTACATTTACCCTCTATGCTTATCAAACATTGGCTAAGACCTTCGAAGGGCCAATGCCTTAGTTTGTGGAATAAAAGCGTTTTGTCTATTGAAGTCGACATTCTTTTCGATTCTTGTCAGAACTCAAGTTGGAAGAGGTAGAATGGATTTAATCCCGATATGATCAGTTAAATTTGAAGAGAAAATGTTAAAAGCTATTTGTCACGGTTAGATGATGCGAGCTTACAACAAAAAAGGTTCGCCCTAGAAAATTTCATGATAGGGCTTTGAAGAAGATTTTTCCCATGCAAAAGGGACTTCAGAGGAAAGTGGATGCCAAACTGGGAAGGACCTTATGCCTCAAAGAAGGCCTGTTCTGGGGAAGCATGGATATTGACCGAGATGGATGGCAAGGACCTGCCCAATCCGGTGAATTCAGATTCAATAAAAAGGTTTCCAAAAAAAAAAATAAACACAAAGGAAAGAAAGAAAAAAGAATAAAAAAGGAGAGGCCAAGGCGAAAACCCGCAAAGGGCGCCTTGAGACCAAAGGGGATTTGAGTAGAAAACCCTAAAAGGGCGGCTCAAATTTTGATCAAAAGTAGGGCATATAGTAGTCTTGCTATACTTGAACTAACAATGAGGAAGTATGTTATGTCTTAGGCATTGACAAAGTACTCCGAATCCCCTAAACACATATTGAGCTTAAAATGGTCCTCAAGATGTTGGAACAGAGAAGCTCAGGCTACGATATCTGGGGCACCTAATTTCTATTTTACCCATTTTAAATTTATTATTTGTGATTATCTTATTCTTTTCAAAAATGCTCCCAATAAAATTTCCTTGCATTTGCTACCTTGGCTTAACTTATTGGTTTCAAGCTATGCTCCTAGTTAATTTTCTTCTCATCCATGGTTATGATCTTTTTCAAGCATTTTGCATTGAAATAACGATTAGTGGACTAATAACACTTTCATAAAAGGAGTTTCACATATTACTCTGGAAGTTTCTAAATAATATAAGAACCTGAAATCGGACTATTGTTTAGAACTTACTAAGCTTAAGGGCTGGAAATGTTTGAGAAGGAAAAGTCTAAATTGAGGCTATCTCTTGGGATTTTCTGTCAAAAATAGTTGGTGATACAATCTTGACGGGACACGAGCAATGACAACCCAAGCGTAGAAGGTATCATTCTAAAAAAAAAATGTTCCACATCCATGCGAGTATCATGCATACACATCTGGTTGGGTCACCTGGGGAGTGATCAGTTGACGGAACAAGATATAGATCCTATACCTTTAAATAGCAATGGGATGGATTGAAGAAGAAACAAATCCTATATTTTGAAGTCGCAATGGAATGGATGGGAAAAGATTCAAATCCTGGACCCCTAAGTCACAATGAAATAAGCCCTGAAGTTACAGTGGGGCAAATCTGTTGAGCAAAATATAATTATTTTCTCGGTTTTCTGTCAAGAATACCAGCTGAACAAGATGGCAGCATAATACATCAGTGATAAATCCCTGATAAATAATGAGCGATGACAACCCTAAGTATTTAAAAAGGGATCATTTTCATGAAATTTTGCATTCATACAAAACATATTTAGTTAGGGGCATTTGATTCATTCCGATCATTGCATCCCAATCATTCTCATGACATTCTGCATTCATGCAAATGTCCTCCATAATATCATTTAGTTAGGAGCATTCGATTCATTCTGATTATTACATCCTAATCGTTGTAAAAAAAATCATTCTCATGACATTCTGCATTCATGCAAATGTCATCCATAATACATTTAGTTAGGAGCATTAAATTCATTCTGATCATTGCATCCTAGCCATTTTGCATAAGCATAAACACATAAAACTGATTTTACAGGATAGGTCCTCCAGAGGACGGTGCCACAACATCAGTGAATTCACAGATCTTGTCTTTCTAAGATTACAGTGAAGCGGATCGAAGATACTAGTCTGGCATCCCTGAGTTTACAGTGGAGCAGATCGAAGACGGCAAATCTTGTCTCCTTAAGCAGTAGTGGAATAGATTTAAGCCAGTAGTCCTATCTCCCTGACTAGCAGTGGAATAGGTCGAAGATTGTAGATCTTGTCAACCTAAGCAGTATTGGATCAAGATCAAACGAAAAATCTTGTCTCCCTAAGTAGTAGTGGAATAGATTTAAGCCACCAGTTCTATCTCCCTGACCAGCAGTGAAATAGGTCGAAGATTGTAGATCTTGTCACCCTAAGCAGTAGTGGACCAAGATCGAATGACAAATCTTGTCTCCATAAGTAGTACTGGAACAGATTTAAGCCACCAGTCCTATCTCCCTGACCAGCAGTGGAATAGGTCGAAGATTGTAAATCTTGTCACCCTAAGCAATAGTGGACCAAGATCGAACGGCAAATCTTGTCTCTAGCGATAATGGAGCGATTTAAACCACGGTCAATCTCCACGACTAGCGATGGAATAGGTCGAAGATTGTAGATCTTGTCACCCAAGCGAAGAGTGGACCAAGATCGAATGGCAAATCTTGTCTCCCTAAGCAGTAGTGGAATAGATTTAAGCCATCAGCCCTATCTCCCTGACCAGCAGTGGAATAGGTCAAATATTGTAGATCTTGTCACCCTAAGCAGTAGTGGACCAAGATCGAATGGCAAATCTTGTCTCCCTAAGAAATAGTGGAACAAATTTAAGCCACCAGTCTGGCATCCCTGAATTTGCAGTGGAGCAGATTGAATATAGTAGATCTTGTCTTCCTAAGAGTGTAGTGAAGCAGATCGAAGATACCAGTCTAGCATCCCTAAGTTTATGGAGCAGATTGAAGATAGCAGATCTTGTCTTCCTGAGATTGCAGTGAAGCGGATCAAAAAATACCAGTCTAGTATCCCTGAGTTTACAGTGGAGCAGATTGAAGATAGCAGATCTTATCTTCCTGAGAGTGCAGTGAAGCGGATCGAAGATACCAGTCTGGCATCCCTGAGTTTGCAGTGGAGTAGATTAAAGATAGCAGATCCTGTCTTCCTGATATTGCAGTGAAACGGATCGAAGATACCAGTCTGGCATCCCTGAGTTTGCAATGGAGCAGATTGAAGATAGCAAATTTTATCTCCCGAAGTTACGGTGGAGCGATTGAGGCTACAAGTCTAATTTCCTTGAATTGGATTGAAGCGCTAGTTCTTATACCCTTGAAGATACAGTGGGATGGAATGAAGCTACTCGAAGAAGAGAAGCACCAAAGAAGGCAAGATTCAGCAAGACCGGGCAAAATTGGCTCTTTTAAAGTCTTTGCTCCATTCTCGTTACCAAAGAGGGGCAGCTGTAGAGCCCAATTCTTGCCCGGGCCTTAAACACAAAATAAAGCAAAATATAAAACAAACAAAATCCAATATAATAAACAATCCATTTTAATAGTTTTTTTACAATGACCCAATTTACAAACTAAATTTAGCCTAACTCAAGCGGCCCAAATAACTAAAATCCAAACACACAAACCCAATTACATGACCCAAAATCAGTAGGCCCAAGTGCCTTAAACATTTCAGAACCCTAAAACTCTCCAGCGCCACGGCAGTCACCCCACGTGCATGTCGTGCCTCTTCACGTACGGCCTCCGTACAGCCACGCACGCCCATACCTGCACAAGGAAATGAATAGCAGCAGAGAAAACAAAATAGGAAAATAATTTTTTTTATTATTTTTTCGATTTGGGCTTTAAAAGGACAAAAACAAATAAGGAGGGATTTTTTTTTAGTGTAATACAAATCAAAAACTCAAAGAACAGTGGGTTTTAAGGTATTCATGATATTTCTAATCTATTTCTTTGTCAAGATCTATATACAAGTATAGTATAAACGGAGGGGAAGAGGTATTCTTGCCTTTTTTTCGACTATCAGAAAGCAGAATCCAAGGGGTCATTGATCTCTTCTGGATTTCGGGGGGGTTTGGTAAAATGGTGTTTGTATTCGCGTTTATGGGGCCTAAAGGGTCTCAAATGGCCGACTGTTGGGGTCTCCGACCAGCGCGAATGATGGCAAACGGTGGCGGAGCACGGTGGCTCGGTGACGGAGCTTGGTCGGAGCTCTAGAGAGCTTTCAGAGCATTTTCTTCTTCTTTTTTTAGAAATGTTTTAAAAAAAATGATTTTTGTTAAGATTTTTGCCATTTAAGGCTGAGCAATACGACGTCATTTGGGGGTAGGGCAGTTAGCCTTAAAATGGCGTCATTTAAGGGCCATACCCGCGCGAGTGACTCGACCCGGGGAAGGATCCGCGTGTTTTATGGAAATGGGCTAATTTCCATTTTCGTCCTTCCGCATTTTTAATTTTTTTAAAATTAAATTTTCTTTTATTTTAATTTTGCCCTAAAATTTTGCGCAGTTTTAAATTTAATCCCTATTTAAACGCTGCGTTTAATAACTTGGGTAAATTGTGATTTTAGTCCCTTTTAGTTTAAGCGCATCGTATTTTGGTCCTTTTCCGATTTTATTTTTAATTTATTGCTTTTTAGCTCTTTAATTTTGTTCTGATTACAATACAGTCCTTTAATTATTTTTATTTAATCATTCGTTATTAATTTTTCTAATCATTCTCCTTTTAATTAATATTTATATTTTTAAATTGTGCTAGATGTCATTTATTTTCCTTATGTGATATTTATTTTCATAAATATTTTTATATATTCTTTTTATATACATATAATTTGAGTAAAACTATCTTTTGTGCATATATTATTAATTTCATATTATTTTATGTATGTATATATTTTATTTTAAATCTATATATAAATATGCATAGTTGTTTTTTAAAGATCTTATTTTACATCATATTTTATTTACATCGAACGCTTTTCTATATTCTTTTCACATATACATTATTTGTTAAGTCTTTATTTTAGATAGATATACTGCTTTTAGATTATCTTGTATATTATACATTTTAAATTTCTTTTTATATAATAGTCATTTCATAAACTCATTTATAAATTAAATTATTATAATTTATTTTCTAAATTGTTTCATAAATTGTTGATTTTAAATCTTTTAGTTATTTTAAATCCATTTGCTATCGTTTAAAATTTGTTTTATAGTAATTTGCCTTGTAAATTTTGTAAGATTACTATATTTTTAATTCAATGGTCATTGATTATTAAAATGGATCTTTTGAAATGGAGCATGTTGTGAAATAATTGCTATTGTGAATTAGAACTTTTAAAATGTTTGTATCATTACTATTCATGTGTATACTATTGAGTTTATATATTACTGCATGTTTGATGCTATGCTTGTTTCTCGGTATTGTTTTGTGATTCAAGTTTTAATGTACTTAAACTCTTACTAGAAGTTTATCTCGAGCAAATTGAATAAACGAATTATGAGTCGATTTTAAAATCACCCATTTAAAAATTCTTCAAAACGAGGCAATATGTAGTGATTGGAAATTTAAGAAATCGTGCCCTAACGTGTTGGGTTTCGTTTTTTTTTTTGCTTGTCAAAATAACCAAATACCCTTTCAAAATTTCAATGCATGAGTTTTGAGAATTTTGGGATGATCTTGAATTCGAGGATTTAAATCGTCGTATCCTAACGTGCTGGATGTGATATTTTATTCCTTCGGAACAAGAGAATCTTAATATTCAAGCCCTAGTATCTTCAAACGGGTCAAAGAAGATCATAAATTTAAAATCTTTTTAAATTTTTGACACAAGGACATTAATTAATCAATTTGGTACCAATTTTGGGCGTTACGAGGGTGCTAACCCTTCCTCGTATGTAACCGACTCGAACCTATTTTCTTAGATTTCGTAGACCAAAATTATTGTTTTAATAAATTAAAATTTTTTATTGAAATAATCCATCTCAAGGTGATCCGATCACACCTCGAATAAAATATTCGTGGCGACTCCATATATATTTTAAAGTCGATCCCCGTTTTTCAAACTCGAAAAAAATGGTTTCGACAGCTTTTATTTACTTTTTACCCAAATTCATAAAAAGGGTTTCACAAAGGTAATATTTTGTGCTTAGAAGTTTAGGAAATCGTGCCCTAACATGCTGGGTTTCGATTTTTCGTTCGTCCAAAGGACTAAATATCCTTTTAAGATTTTGACCATGTTTTCTCAACTTCAAAAATAAGGCAATATTTCATGTTTGGAAATTCGAGGAATCGTGCCCTAACGTGCTGGGTTTTGTTGTTTCGTTTGGCCAAATAACGGAATACCCTTTTTAAAATTGCAATGCATGAATTTTGGAAATCATGAAATGATCTTGGTGTCTAGGGTTTGAAATATCATATCCTAACGTTCTGGATGTGATATTTCATTCTTTCGGAGCAGGAGAATTTCAATATCCAATTCGAATTATCCAAATATTTTCTAAAGGATTCATATTTTAAAATCTTTTCCAATTTTCGATATTAGGACATTAATCAATCAATAAGGTACAAATTTTGGGCATTGCGAGGGTGCTAATCCTTCCTCGTGCGTAACTAACTCCCGGACCCGTTTTCTTAGAATTCGTAGACCAAGTGTTTTATAAGGTGATCCAATCACATTTCAAAAAAGATTGGTAGCGACTCCATTTTCCTTTCTAAAGTCGATCTCCGTTTTTTCTTCAAATTTAAAAATGGTTTCGACAGTGACATCAACAAAATTGAAAAAAAAAAAACTAACGATATCAATAATTGGAGTCAAATTTGAAAAATAAAAAGACTAAATTTTGAAAATAAAAGTACAAAGACTAAATTACAAATCTTTGAAGTGTACATAGACTTATGACATATTTTAACCTTTACACTACAAAACATTTATTATTAATATATTTATAATTATAATAAATATTTATTATTTAAATATTAATATTTTCAATGATATGTGAATAATATTATTTAAAAGGGTTGGCTAAAAAACACCCCAACATAATAAAAAACACCCTAATATATAACACACCTTTACTATAATTAATAATTAGTTATTAATTAATGTTCTTTTACTTTATTGATTGGTTAGTAATTAACATCTTTCTATTGTAATGATTAAGAATTAATTATCACCTCTCCACTCACTTTTTATCTCATTTAATTGTTAAACATATTTTTATTATTGTATTATTATTAAATATTATAAGTATTATTTTTATTTATTTATTATTATTATTAAAGATATAAGTATTATTATTCAACATATTTTTTATTATAGGATTATTGTTAAACATATATATGAATACATAAATACAAAAATATGAGCAAAATGTTAAAATATAATAAATTAATATTATTCAACAATAATCCTCTATAGTTATAATAGGTGTTTTGAGATTATAAGGTTTCAGTTGTCTATAAAATTTCAGACGTGACATATACATGGTTTGTCATCCAACTGTAGACGGGGCTCTATGGCGGATCCAATAAGTCGAAATGGTAGGCATTGGGTAATCTCCTTCTAATTGTACCATCACATTATGATTATCATATACATGTGCAATTGTAATAGCATGATGGTATTGAAAATGTTTCGGACCTCTCCAAAGAGGAAAGAAAGTTATATCACCTCACTTGGTTAAATAATTGAGGATTACCCCAAACCTGTTGGCAATCAGGACACCTGTCATAAGCATAACCATCCAGTGTTCTGCTGGTGCAGGCGATTGTGAGAAACACAGTGAATTACGTAATTCATCGATTCCATCAGTGAAAACTCTAGCATAGACATCATATGAACTCAATAAATCGTCTAGCAGTTGATGTCAAACATAGAGCCGCTGATCTTCGCCATAACCAAGACAAACAGATATTGCTCAGAATCTGCAATTTCCATCACCCCTGACATCTTGTACATGTGTGATGTAAGGGTGGAACACATCTGAAATTTCTTTCATTAGTGGATGAGTGTCACATGATTCAGGCATTTGGTTTAAGTCTATGAAGTCTGAAACTTGCTCTGATGGCTCCTAGTTTAAGTCTGGAATTTCGGTTACATATGAACTATGTCTTGCAGGTTCTTTATTCAACTCTTCCAGATCCAACCCAATAGATTTTGGCGTGGTTGAATGGCTATTTCTTTTGGGAGCTTGACTTATAGAATCAACTCGTTTTTGTTGTTGTTTCTTCAAGGTTCGTCGTCCACGCATATTTTTTTGAATTGTAGGTTATTTAATGAGTGTTTTACTTGGCTGGAATATATCTCTTAACTTTCTTAACAGACTTTTTTTCCCAGCTTTTGACTACTTAGTGAAGTTTTCTTTGAACATTTTTAACTAACCATGACAACAAATATCCTCATTTTCCACAGAAGTTGACGGTGATAAGTCAAGCTTCCTCTAGAATACATCTATTGAATCCAATGGAATACACTTACCTGCATTGAAATGCCAGTAGTTTATAAAAATTCAATATATAAATAAAATTTAGAAAATAATTGTTAAATATACCACCTGAATTCAAGTAGACTGATAGCATGCAAGCGCATGGTAACCCACAACAATGATGTAGTTTACAACCACAGTTTGAAGAGTCAAGTTGATGTCTACTCGACCGCTGAAGTTCTCCTTCTAAGATATCTAGAACTTCAAGTGCCACAAAACCCCGCAATAATCTGAAACACGATAAGTTGTGTTTGTGTTTGAGGAAAATTCTACTCTTTTCAACACTTTCATATATCGATGTAAGTTGAAACTTCACAATCTGACCGATACAACCAACAAATTTATCCAGAGAAGAATTTTTTGTACAAAGGTATTTCTTTAGCTTTGCATGCTGCCTCTCAAATCTATTCGTAGTTCGTTCTCCAAAGTTGAGATGCTGATCAATCCAGACCGACACAAACATTTCTTTATATTTGCTTAACCACATTTGATATAGAAATTTTAAAACACCTGAATTTATGTAAATGTTAGTTATGTATAAAAAGTCTTCTAAAACTATAAACAATTATTTATAGAATAACGAGGCTTGTACCTGGATATTCACTCAATATTGATTGGAGTTTTCTGTAGTTTTCGATGTACAATATCCACATTGGAGATTCAACGAGTACAGTCCACATAGCACGAAAGGAGTCCCACTCATGTTGCAACTTGATGGACTGCGTACAATGCTTTTTAATATTTTCAGTAATGTGCCATCTGCATAGTAACCGAGTGGCATCGGGGAAAACTTGTTGGCATGCATTTATCAGAGCCAACTCTCTGTTCGTCACAATAACACGTGGGTACATGCACTCTTCTAGTGTCAACTTTAGACATGTTAATGCCCAATTATAGTTCTCCTCCTTTTCATTAATGATAAGGCAAAAGCTATACTAAATGCCTTGTTGGTTGAAGTCACGCCAACAATCTGAACAAAAGGCAGATCATATTTGTTCGTTTTGTACGTTGCGTCTACAATCAAAAAGTGCGAAAATGCATGCCATATATCCAATGATCGTGGATGAATGAAGAATAGATTTTCCAATTCATTTGAAATATTATTTATTGAAAACTCAGTAAAAAATTGTTTATCATTCAAAAGCAACATAAGAATTTGTATCGGAGTTTTACCGATGTTCTGGGATGAGCAAAGCTTTTGCCGTGCATTGTATATGATTTTAGTGTAGAAACGTTATTCTCGTCCTGCTTCTTCAGTGTCGATAATATGTCACGTGGTGTAACATTCTTACTCGTCAAATCAACCAACAATTTTTTTTCATTTTCTTTCAACCACCTTGCATAAGCATGTCCCTCCATATGTTGTGCAGGTGGATGGTTATGTTGATCACATATCACCCTCAACGTCCACCCATCATATTGTTTTAAATACGAACCTACCAATCGGAATTTACAGTTGGTCTTTTTGGTGCCAGACTTTTTACTTGATTCTTTAAATTTGTATTCACCGCCACGGTCACAAATAAGTGTGACGTAAGATACCACACCATTTTCCTTTGCTTTTGATCTTCTCGTGATGATGATATAACCAAGAGAGAATGTCGTGTTTTGCACCCATTGCATCAGCTTTCACGAGACTCGAACACCTAAAATTTAAATAATTTTGTTAACAAATATTAAATGTTATGAAGATAAAAAAATATTAACATCATAATAAATATTATACCCAATCGGTAAAAAATGGTGATGTCGCCATAGAGATCTCATTGCCTTCATTTAAGTTACTTCCGTAAAAATTCAACATCTTTTGTTGAACACTACAAATTATGACGAAAAAATCAGTAGTTATAAAAATTTAAACTAGATTTTAATTTATACAATAATTAATAAAGAAAAAAGAAAAAATTAGAAAAATAGATTTTTATAAAAACAATTTAGAATAAATTTATAAAAAATAAAATTACAAATAATAGAGTGTAGTGAGAATGACTTACTTAATTTTGTTAATAATAATATGAGTTTACGTTAGGGTGTTGTTAATGTTCATCAAAATAAACATATATATATATATATATATATATATATATATAACTCGCTTATTTATTGTATTAATTACAAGAAAATTAATTTTTCCCTTTTTAAGATGTTGACTCTAATTTTTGGACTAAATTGATTACACTAATTAATTTAAGATGTTGAAAATGAAGATATTTGGAAAATGTACTAATTAATTTTTGGACCACATTAATTTCTTTGGAAAACATTAATTTAAGATCTTGACTCTAATTATTGTATCAATAAAAGACTCATTGGGAAAGACACTCATATAATAAAATGAGAAATGTCAGAATCAATTACACGGAAAAGGAGAATTAGAGTGTTTTTTTTTAATATGTTGGGGGTGTTTTTTAGCGATACCCTATTTAAAATTATTAATTTTAAAATTTATTATTAAAATAAAATTAAAATATTAAATAATTTATTAAAATAATTTATATTTATTATATTAATAATTTATTATATGACTAAATATAAATAATTAAATATGTATGTTTAATAATATTGAAAAATATTATATTTTAAATATTTTTAAAAATAAAAATAAAATTTATTATCAATATAATAATATTAAACTTGATTTAAGTTAATTTTTATATAAAAAATAAAATTATCTACAGATGAGTTCTTTTCCAAAAAATGACTTACACTTTTCAAAAGGGTAAGTCATTTTACAGGAAACATGACTTATTTTACCTTGACCTATAAGTCATTTTCCGTTGGTCAAACTATTTTCTGTGAAACAAACACAGAAAAATATAGAAAATATTTTTCGTAAAACCTTTTACATGCAAACAAACGGACCCTTAATGTCATGTCACAATTGAAATTATTCATTTTTTTTAAGTTTAGATATCAAAATGGACCTAATTGCCATGCACTTCGATTTACATACTAGTGCAACAAGTACAAATTTCTTGAGTTCAAATGCTCATATTACTTTTATAATAATTTTAAAATATTATTTTATTAATATTTTTATATATTTATTGTTGGGGATCGATCTGTATATGCAACAAGAAAATAAAAGCAAAAGTAGAGAAGATCAAACACACAATATTTACGTGGAAAAATTCCTCCAAAGAAGAGGATAGAAAAAACCACGGGCAGTGGAAACTTCACTAAATGAGTAAAAATCGAAAGAGTACAAGATGTGAGTAAAAATCGAAAGAGTACAAGATGAAGATAATCTCAACAAATAACCGTAAATCCCGAAAGAATAAAGCACTCTGACTACAACTCGAAATTTCCTAAAAACTCAAAAAACTCTCTCAATTTCAAATATCGTGAAGATGATTAATCTAGGTTACAAAAATCCCTTTTATAAGATAAATTTCGTAGATTAAACACAACTAAAATAACCCTAGACTGATCAGAGTTTAAATGGGAAACAATAGTAGAGTTTAACTAGGAGAAGAAAATCCGATTGAATTGGGAAACACGTCGCAACGTCATATGTCCCTTGTTGGGACATCATTCTTCTTATCGTCAGGATATCGACTCTTCCTCATCACAACGTCGAAATACGAGATACACTCTATATTTATTATTAAATTTTAATAAAAATATCTGATTCAATCTCACCCAACCTTAGGAGATAGAAATTTTGTATTGGCATAAATCTATGACAAATTTGAAGTATAAAGTGACATTTTTTTTTAAGGAAATAGTGTGAAATTGAAAGGGAAGAAAGGGAAGAATGTTAGGTATTAAAACATGGGTTTGTAGAGACATATTTTCTTTCTTCGGGGATGTTGGAGGCCCATGATCGTCTAATTGTCGAGTTTTAAAATTTATAAAGAGAATGATCGAACTTGGAAACTAACTCTGACAACGACTTAAGGCAAGTGCACCTATCGAACAGTAGTATAGTTTAGGCAAGACCGGATTGTCGAACCCAAAGGAACTAAAAGTACTAATACTCACTTTCTTTCTATTATTTAGCCTAAATATGAAGTGATTGGTTGATTAAATAAAAAAAAAAACTAACTAATTACTAAACTAAGATGCAAAGACAAAAAGAACAAATTCAAGAAATAACTTTTAGAAAAACTCAGTTGATTACGACGATACCCTTAGGAAGAATCCACCTAAACTTCACTTGTTATCTAACACTGAACCAGACGATTTATTCACTTAGCTTGATCCGTAGGACTCCCTAATTTATATTAAACCCTCTCTCGAGGTGAATAACGTCTAACCCTACGTTGATTAACCGAGATCTCTTTCTAATTAAAACCTCTAGAATTGCATTAACTCGATCTATGGACTCCCATATTAGGTTTCACCCTAATCCGGCAAAATCTCGTCACCCTATCTCTAGGCGCGCGATCAACTCCGCTTAATTATGATAGATCTACTCTTAAGCAGGGACTTTTGCTCCACCACCTAAGCACATCAAACTTGAATTAATATCTCGGAAATATCAACACAAGAATTAAGCACACATAATTAAGAACAAACTAAGTATTTATCATAAATCTCAGAAAACACTAACAAGATTCATTTAGGTTTCAACCTTTTCAGGCATCTGAAGGGTTTAGTTCATAATGATAAAATAAAACATCTCAAGAGAAAAGATGAAACAAAACATAAGAAATCCCTAAAATCCCTTGAGGGAATTGAAGGAGAGATCCGCCGTCTTGAGTAGAATTCCGGATTCTTGAGATGGATCAACTGGCTATCTTCGAGTGATTCCTACAAATCTGGCCTTCTGGCTCGGCTCCTTAGCCTAGCTAACTGCCTAACTGACCGCCCTCTTTCAGGTTACACTTAGGGTTTTTATATAGGCTATTGGAATGCGTTTCTTTCTCCCTAAGTATCCTTTTTCGAGTAAAATTCCTTTTTTCCACGATAGGGGCATGGCCATGGCACACGCCCGTGTGAATCGAATTTAGGCCATGTTCGGGTCTGTTGGTGGAGGCACGGCCGTGTGAATCGTGGTTAGCCCGTGTTCTAGTTAATTGTCGAGGCATGACCGTGTGGCTTGAAGTCCAGGCCGTGTCGATTTCCACTTTGGCTCAAATTGGCCCATTTTAAGCCCGTTTCTTGTTCTTTTCATCCTCGGGTGATTTCCTCAGTATAAAACATGAAAAGAAAGGATTACGAGCACATTTTTACATAAATCAAGGGCTAAATCATCCAAAAGTATGTTAAATGTGAGATTAAAATATGTTACTTTTAGGGTTTATCAAATACCCCACACTTAAGCGTTTGCTTGTCCTCAAGCAAAATTTTCAACTTACAATTAAAACGAACTTTCCATAATTCATAATTCCTATCAATAATGTCTCATCATAATTCATAGGCAATTCATACATGGATAATTTAACTCAAAGACTCATAAAGATTCAAACAATTCTAAGTCATATATTTGTAGCATGAAAACATAGGTGTCTCCCCTTATCTAAACAATTACCTTTAATTCGAAACTGATAAAGATTGACATCCTCACTAAAGATTCACTCAAAGCACTCAAAGTGTTTAAGGTTCAAGAATAAGCACTCATAAGTCAAACCCGAAAAGTTATTCCCATAGGCTTGCCTGAAAATCAATTCTCTACCACTGTAATATGAGATGATACACAAATCAAAAGGTCTTTAACAGGGTTGTAACGGGGATTAGGTTAAAGGTGTGGATAAAGGATGAATTGGAAGGTTAAAATCGAGATTGAATTGACAAGTTACCTAACTTTAGAAAAAATGAACTAATAATCTGAATAATTACATCACATGAAAATACTAATAATATGAGTTTCTTCTTCAAGATATTGAAATTAAACATATAAGCTCACTTAATTACAGAACTAATAATGAATATACTTTGATTTATTATTTATATATATATTTTTAAAGAACAAATCAAGTAAATACATAATATAAGAAAGAACTTTATCAACTGAAATAAAGTAATTAGGCAACTGATCAAATCAATTCTCGATAGAAGGGTAGTCAAAGGAATGGTAATAACAAATACGAGAGGGGGTTTGTGTTAATATTAGTGGGTGAATCAATAAAAAGGGTTGTTAGGATCAAAGGGTTCACTAAGGGTTAATTTGTGAAGGTAGGCTTTTTAGTGGAGTTAGTGGTTTAAAACCTAGGTGCCTTTATCATCTCAGTATATCAAATAAAAATATGGTCTTGACATGTATAATCGAGGCAAGTTCTAGAATAACGATTCAGTGTTGACACACTCATAATCAATAAAGTGAGCATGAAAAAGAATATATGCTCTATAAGGTTCAAATCTCACAAAAATTATGGGTATTTTTTATATCAATCCCTGTAAATTTTCAAACTTCAAGGTAATATTGAAATTCAGTTCAACAACCTAGAAAATTTTTTATTCTAGAAAAATAGACTTATCATGCTTGATTCTCTAGTATCTTAAAGCATAAATCATCAATGCACAATTAACTATGATTTAATCTTAAACATATCAATAAAAATCATAAATCATCAAAAATTTCATTCTAATTAGTAAATTACTTAAGAACTAGATACAATTCAGGGATTTGAGAATAATGCAAAAATTTAGGCACTTTTACCCTCCATACTTAAGATGTACATTGCCTCAATGTACAAAGATAGATAATATCATATAATACTTAAATCAAAAGAGAAGGGGAGAAGTGAAACTTCCTGAATTTTTAGATGACTCCGGGAGTTAGCAGTGGTCGTGGTAAAAGATGAGTTGGAGGAAGCGGTGGTGGTGTTTTCTATAGTCCTGGTGGGGTGGCTACCGATAATCTCTGTACTAGATGAAGAAATTGGGGAGCCTACAAAGATATTGCAAGGAGATCTAAAGAAACATTAAAAATATACTAATAATATAATTAAAGATAAGAAAAATAAAGAGAATGAGACTAAGAAGAAAACCAAAATTAAATGAAAAGACTAATGGACTAAAGAGTCCTTTTTGAAATATGGTTCGAGAGGTGGGTGTGATTTCTAAGGCTGTGGTGCGTGATTCCCAAGCAGCCTTTAGAACCTAAAATCAGAAAACTAAAGTAAGATAAACTAAATTAAGCATAAGAGAGTCAAAGAGAAGGAAGTTGAAACAAAAGAGAAAAATAGAATAAAAGTTAAATGGTCTCAAAGACCCCTGGCTTGTTGAGTAGCTGAAGCTACAGGCATGAACTCATGTGAATTGATTTCCTTTGAGGAGACTTGTGGTTGGCCTCTTCCGCTTCTTTGACATGATGTAGCTTAAGGGTCTAGAGAATTGGTAAGGAGAGTAGAGAAATTTGGTAGAGGAGAGGGAGAAGGAAAGAAAAGAGGTGGAAAGTAGATGAGAGGAATAGAGAGGGGGTGAGTTTAAATAGAGTCTTGAAATCTAATGCTTTCCCACGCTCGTGGACCGAGGGTGTGTCGATTCACACGGCCACCTTGCACGGCCGTGTTGTGGGTCTTATCGCCCATGCGGGATAAGTCAGTGTCGACCACGGCCGTGTCGCACGGCCATGGATGGGGCATATCATTTTTCCCATGCCCATGTTTAGTTTTCCACGGCCGTGTCTGAACTCTCAGTGTCGGCCACGACAGCATCACACGGCCGTGGCATGGTGGTTGGGTCCGTGATTTTAAAAATTGATTCCGTCTGATTCGTACCTCTCTACCATGTCAGTATGGAGATTCGGTGTACCCACACGGCCACGGCCACGGCCATGTGCAAGGCCGTGTGGCCTAGGAATCTGCGCTTTTGGTTAGTTTACAACTAAGCATTCAGAAAGTAAAATAAAAAAACATAAACAAATGTAAAGTACTTAACGTTAGTACTCGGGTTGCCTCCCAAAAAGTGCTCGTTTAAAGTCTTAAGCTGGACTTTCCCTTCGTTTGTATAATCATGGTGGTTTTAAGGTTTGAACATTTTCCCTCATGCTGTCGATTTTATTTTCATGATAAAGTTTAAGTCAAGAAGCGTTTACCTTAAAAGTGTCGAATGCTGGATTGCTTACCTCGACTATTCCGTATGGGAAGATATTGCGTACCTCAAGAGGGATTTCATAGTTTATATTTAGGTCTGACGTGGTGATGCGTAGATCTTCCTTCTTTAATAGTACCTTATCTCCTATTTTGAAGTGGTTTGACGTTCCTACGAGCTCTTCTAGAGGCTCTTTTGGTTTTCTTCGTGTGGTTCCGGTTCTTCTTTAAAGTGTGTCGTCAACTTTTCTTTTGGGTTTTCGACCTTAAGGCTTTATTCCTCATATAATTTTTTTTGTTGGGACGAGGTTTATGGTCTGGCTCAGGTTTGTAGCTTTGTGCTTTTTCCTGTGGTGAAATTTGAACAGAATTGTTATCAACTAAATTTACTTTCTCACCTTCATCATTCGATGTCCTGGCCGAGTCAAGAGCTTGTAGTCTGATTGATTTATCACCTACGCTAAGTATGAGCTCTTCTGCACCAACATCAATTTTAGTTTTTGCAGTCGCTAAAAAGGGTCTTCCTAAAATTAAAGGAATCGAATTGTCCTCATCTATGTCTAAGAAAACAAAATCTACTGGGAAAACGAATTTATAAATTTTTACAAGAACGTCTTCGATAGTACCTCTAGGAATTCTAACAGTTTTATCAGCTAATTGAAAACTTATCCTAGTTTGTTTGGGTTTCCCTAGACCTAGCTGTTTAAACATTTTATAAGGCATGACATTTATGCTTGCCCCTAAATCAACTAATGCATTATCAACGGTTAGTCTACCAATTAAACATGGAATTGTAAAACTCCCTCGATCTTTTAGCTTTCATGGTAGTTTATTTTACAACATTGCTGAGCATACTGCGTTTAATTCCACATGAGGCTCTTCGTCTAACTTACGCTTGTTCTTCAAGAGTTGTTTTAAAAATTTTCTCGAATCTGGCATCTGAAAAAGAGCTTCAAGAAGTGGTAAGTTAATATGTAATCTCTTTAAAAGTTTAAGAAAATTACCAAACTGCTCCTCTGTATCGTCTCTCTTCATTGCTTCGGATAAGGCATACGAGGTTAGTACTCTTTAATTACCATTTTGGCTTTTCTTGTGTTATCTCTACATTACCTTCTTCTACCTCGTTTTCTTGTATTATGTCGGGTTCATCTAACCCTTTACTATCATGAGCTGAGATGGCTTGGATTTGCTCCCTTGGGTTTTCTCAGTGTTGCTTGGTAGACACCCTTGTGGTCTTTCGAAAATCTCTGATCAATTTCAGAAACTATCTTATTAAGTTGAGCAACTGACTTAGTAAGTTCTCCAACTTGGCTCTCGATCCTGTTGATTGATGCTTGTTGATTATCGAGCGCTGTCTCGATTTTTTAGAAATGAGTTTCTGTGGCTGCCATGAATTTTGTCAGCATCTCTTCAAGGTTTGACTTCTTTTCTTGTGGATAGGGCTGATTTTGAAAATTTTGAGGAGATTGTTGTCTTTGATTTCCTTGATTTTCTTGACTTCCCCATGAAAAATTTGGGTGGTTCCTCCAACCTGGATTATAGGTATTACTATAAGGGTTATTATTAGATCTGAAATTGTTACCTATATAGTTCATCTGTTCACTTTCTGTGCTCGGTTGGTAGGGTGGGTACTTAGGATTCGCCACACTTCCACTTGCATCACATTGCATTATTGGGTGTACCTGTAAAGAACACAAACTATCAAGCTTTTTATTCATCATATCTACCTGTGTTGATAGCATGGTTACTGTGTCGAGGTTGAAAACTCCGGTTGATTTTGTTGGTTTTGTCCTTGTAACCTGCCACTGATAGTTATTCAGCTACATCTCTTCAATAAACTCGTATGCTACTTTAGGAGTTTTGTTATTCAGAGTTCCACCGACGGCTGAATCAATAAGTTGCCTCGTTGAGGGATTCACACCGTTATAGAAAGTTTGGACTTGGAGCCACAATGGTAAGCCATGGTGTGGACACCTTCTCAAGAGATCCTTGTATCTCTCCAATGCATCGTATAATGTCTCTAAATCCATCTGCACAAACGAAGAGATATCATTCCGTAATTTGGCCGTTTTAGTCGGTGGAAAATATTTTAATAAAAATTTTTAGGTTATTTGATCCCATGTAGTGATTGACCCTCGTGGTAATAAGTTTAACCATTGTTTGGCTTTATTCCTTAATGAAAAGGGAAATAATCGAAGACGTATGGCATCATCAGAAACGCCATTTATTTTGAAGGTATCATAGAACTCTAAAAAAATTGCTATATGAGTATTCGGGTCTTCATCCTGCAAACCATCAAATTGAACAAATTGTTGAATCATTTGTATAGTTGAGGCTTTAATTCAAAATTATTAGCAGCTATAGCAGGCCTAACAATACTAGATTCTGCTCCTGTTAAATTAAGTTTAGCATAATCATACATAGTACGTAGAGCATTTGCCACATCTCGTGGTGGATTATTCTCATCCATCCCTTCGGTAGGATTGGATTCGCCTTGTTGTTCTTCTCGGTAATTTAAGGCGCGCTTGATTTTTCTGCGATTCCTACGAGCGGTAGCTTCAATATCACTATCGTATACTAGAGGTCCTGTCGGGTTCCTTTTAGTCATAAACTAGAGGTACCTACTAGGAAAAGAAAGAAACAAAATTAGCAAAAACAATAAAATAAAATAAATTACGAAAATAAAAAATAATAAAAATAATGGCTAAAGTAATAAAAATAGAGCTTTCTTAATATTTTAGTTCCCCGATAACGGCGCCAAAAACTTGATCGTCTAATTGTCGAGTTTTAAAATTTATAAAAAGAATGATCGAACTTGGAAACTAACTCTGACAACGACTTAATAAGGCAAGTGCACCTATCAAACAGTAGTATAGTTTATGCAAGATTGAATTGTCGAACCCAAAGGAACTAAAAGTACTAATACTCACTTTCTTTCTATTATTTAGCCTAAATATGAAGTGATTGGTTGATTAAATAAAAAAACAAACAAACTAATTACTAAACTAAGACGCAAAGACAAAAAGAAAAAATTCAAGAAATAACTTTTAGAAAAACTCAGTTGATTACGACGATATCCTTAGGAAGAATCCACCTAAACTTCACTTGTTATCTAACACTGAACCAGACGATTTATTCACTTAGCTTGATCCGTAGGACTCCCTAATTTATATTAAACCCTCTCTCGAGGCGAATAACGTCTAACCTTATGTTGATTAACCGAAATCTCTTTCTAATTAAAACCCATAAAATTGCATTAACTAGATCCATGGACTCCCATATTAGGTTTCACCCTAATCCGGCAAAATCTCGTCACCCTATCTCTAGGCGCGCGATCAACTCCGCTTAATTATGATAGATCTACTCTTAAGCAGGGACTTTTGCTCCACCACCTAAGCACATCAAACTTGAATTAATATCTCGGAAATATCAACACAAGAATTAAACACACATAATTAAGACAAACTAAGTATTTATCATACAGTTCAGAAAACAATAACAAGATTCATTTAGGTTTCATCCCCTTCAGGCATCTGAAGGGTTTAGTTCATAATGATAAAATAAAACATCTCAAGAGAAAAGATAAAACAAAACATAAGAAATCCCTAAAATCCCCTAAGGGAATTGAAGGGGAGATTCGTCGTCTTGAGTAGAATTCCAGCTTCTTGAGATGGATCAACTGGCTATCTTCGAGTGATTCCCACAAATCTGGCCTTCTGGCTCGACTCCTTGGCCTAGCTGACTGCCTAACTGACCGCCCTCTTTCAGGTTACACTTAGGGTCTTTTTATAGGCTCTTGGAATGCGTTTTTTTCTCCCTAAGTATCCTTTTTCGAGTGAAATTCCTCTTTTCCAAGACAGGGGCACGGCCATGGCACACGCCCGTGTGAATCGACTTTAGGCCGTGTTCAGGTCTGTTGATGGAGGAACGACCGTGTGAATCGTGGTTAGGCCGTGTTCTAGTTAATTGTCGAGGCACGGTCGTGTGGCTTGAAGTCCAGGCCGTGTCGATTTTCACTTTGGCCCAAATTGGCCCGTTTTAAGCCCGTTTCTTGTTCTTTTCGTTCTCGGATGCTTTCCTGAGTATAAAACATGAAAAGAAAAGATTAATAGCACCTTTTTACATAAATCAAGGGCTAAATCATCCGAAAGTATGCTAAATGTGAGATTAAAATATGTTACTTTTACGGTTTATCAGCCCACAACAATTTTGTTTATGACCAATGACGGGCTTTAAATCCACCAACTAACCTATGCCCCCAAAAAATCAAGTAATTTAAAGGTTACTTCACCACATATATTGTTAATTGTGGGAAAATATTTTAATATTTAAAATATTTATTTGATTTAAAATGAAGTATATTTTGTTGTACGTTTGCTATTATAATTCCTATTTTAATATTTATTTTATAATATATTTAAGTTATTGATTGAGTTATTGTCACGGTCAATTCAATATTAATTTAGTTAAAATGACTAAAATATCATTTTATATATAAAATAAATTATATTAATGTGTATATATTTAAGTTGCTAATTGAATTGATGTTACAAGTAAATTATGTATCAATTTAGTTGAGAAATAATTAAAATACATTTTTAATATACAAAGCGAGTTATATTATCTATAATTCTATACTATATTTAAACTACTAATTGAGTTGGTGTCACGAGTCAACTAAACACTAGTTCAATTGAAAAATGATTAAAATAATTTTTATATACAAAACAGGTTATATTATTATGAGAATATTTTTTATCTTTTAAAATTAATAAAAAACTTACGAAATTTAAATCAACAACACAATAAATTTTAAATATTTTACTTATATCATTTCAATTAAACCTTCTTTATATTTATATAAATTTTAATAAATATATTTATTACATTTTTTTTCTCACATCGTCGGTATTTGTTGGCTTTGAAATTTATTCTTCTTCCTAACAAAAACAAATCCTTAAAAGTGAACTCAAATAAACTCAAAATTCAATTACAAAGAGGTTATTATTTGGAGATTAGACATTTCAATTTTATTATTCTTTTAAAATTTAAATCAACCATTAAATCAAATATTGAGAGAATAACATAAAAGCAGTTTTTAGAGAATAACATAAAAGCAGTTTTTTTACTTAAATATAAAATTATTTTATTATTTATCTAAATAATTGTATTTAAAAGTTATTTATTATAATAAATAATTTTTAAAATACCTCTACATCCATTAAAGTCAAATTTAAAAGATCATCAAATTATCATAAGAGTCCGGGCTTGCATGCAATGAGGAAAGTACTATAATGTGCATTCAATAGTATCTCAACTCTCTTAGATGTCGAATTTAGAGTTGTGAAATTTAAACAGAGAATTTATTTGCCCGTTGTCTCAATGAACCTATTTAATAAGTGAAAGTTGACAATCATGAGAGTCAACTTCACTCTATAAATACTCGATTGTTTCCTCCTTTTTCTTTTTCTTTTTTTCAACCAAAATCTTTTCAGACCCTTAAAAAAAAACTTATTTTTTTTTCTTTTTGGGGAAAGAAATGGTTGATTTAAGATAAAAAAAAAACCGTATAGCAAAAGATGCCACCAATATGGTAAAATTCGCAAGTAAATTATTTTTTTTTATTTTTGTAGAAATGTTTTTAAGAATATTAACAATTTTTTGTAAAATTTTAAACAGTGATACGACCAAGTTGTTCATGCTCAACATAGTATAAAATTATCGAAGTCACTTGTCATCTTGTTGGAAAAATGGATGTCAAAAACACATTAATTACAGTTTCAAGTGGGGAAGTGACTATAACACTAGAGGATATCGCTTAACTGGAGCTAGTAACATCAACGTGGAGCAGAAGTCCTGTCATTTGTTGGGTTTCATTCCGTTTAAGGATAAGGACAAAAGAATTAGATGACAATTGTGTGAAATGCACATGATTGGAGGAGTTTATCAAACTAGCCCCTTCACAATTTGCAACTGTGGAGAGATGAATCAATCTATAAAAGCTTAGATGTTTTGGATGTTAAAAGAGGAATTTTGTTGCCAAACAAGACAAACAATAAGGTCCATACCATGTATCTTCCTCACTAGAGTTTTCTTGGATGATCAATCGATTCAATTGGGGTTCAGCAAATTTGATGTATTTGTATCTGGTGTTCCATAAGGCGACTTGAGAATTGATTGATGAGATAAATGGTTGTTGACTGCTTCTGCAAACATGGGCATGGATAAGGATAACATGGTTAGGGCCCATCTCTTCCTAATCATGAGAGTTCCCTCTAAATAGAAGGTAAAAAAGTATAATTATGTATAATATCTTAAGGTGTATTCAATTACCAATATTCGTAATCACTTATTGCATTAAATATTTAAACAAACTTAGGGGTTGTTTGGATTATACACATTATTGAAAAGACTTTTTTTGGACGTGATGACCAATCAATTGACAAGTTGATGAATAGGTATGTTGATGTATATTTATATTCATTGCAATTCATTATTGTTGTTAATAAATATAGTTGTTTATATATTGTACAAGGATCTCGACATTCATAGGTGTTGAGGTATTGTGATCATTTCAAAATAGTTACCTTGATTCCAATAGGATGCGAAAAACTTGATCGAGTATAAAAATCTTAACAAACTCCATACCTATAAATATCGAGATAGTATTCAAAAAAAAATTCTAACTACATATATTATAATAAATAATATAAAAAACCACATAAAAGTATAAATTTTTTTTGAACAATTATATTACAGGTTCTGATCATATATGCTAGCCCCTCCTCAACCCATAAATAAGAAGATAATGCGTTTAACTCACTAAAACTCACATTCTCCTGCATTAACAACAATACACATGTCAATTGAGCTAAAACTCACTTGGCAAAAGTATATTTTTTTTAAAATAAAATAATAACATCAATTGGCAATAGTTTAAAAATATGAAACATTTTTTATTCTATCCCTTATCGGAGTTTTAAATCTCTATCGGATCATGTCTTGTCCTCATTTTTCCTTTTCATTTATAAAGCCCAAAATTTTCCCCAATCACGAATATCAGCCCATCTAAAGGTTAATTGAATCTCCCAAGCCTAAAGCAACGTTAGTCCCAAAACGCTTCGCTTCACACCGCACGTAATCCCGCACGAAGCGTTGAGCACAATACAAAGCAACCACTGCGGCTGACCGTGATCGATTGAAAGAAGCAACCATCGTGACTGGTTATGATTTCAATAGAAGAAAATCTGTAGGAGAGGAAAAGGCAAAGGGATATGTGGGTATTTTACTTGATCTCGCTGCCTTTAACCTTAGGGATGGTTATTTTCACCTTGAGGCACTTAGCTGGCCCCGATGTCTCTCGTTACGTCCTCTTCACCGTCGAATACGCTTGGTTCTATTCTCTTTCCATTATCATCCTCGTCCCCGCGGATATCTAGACGGTAATTCTTTGTTCTTTTTAATTCCGTTCGGAAATGTACTTTATTTGTTGGATTTGTCTTTCTTTCTTTTTTAATATTGTAATAAGTTAGGCTAGGCGAACTAAAAAAAATAATATTAAATTAGTGCAGACGATATCGAACCCAGATAATGATATTGAAAATGGAGGAATCTCTTTTTTTTAGAGTTGGTCTTATTGGGGTACTTTTCTCCTTACATGGTACGTTTCATTCTTCATTGAATTTCGCACTAGTTTATTTGGTTTTTCTATTGATGGATGCCTTTTTTGTTGAACTGAAATTCGCGGGGATATGCCATTTAGAGTATTCTGGATCAATTTTCTTTAGTGGCACAATTGATTGTAGTTCCTGTAAATGAACTTTCTTAATTCTTTCGGGATGGATATAGGTTTTCAAGTTTTTAGATTCTACTTTATAAGCTACGGTTAAAATAATTCAAAACTGGTGCACTGCATTCATATTGTTGTGATTTATTACAACTTTTTCATGTGGGCTTGAAATGACAATTATTGGTGGTTGTACTTATCCATTTGTTGTATTTTCATTTGTGTTAAGTTGTGGGATTATTTTGTTGCGAATAGATATGATTCTTCTATATGATTTTGCATATTGTGGTGCATTTCCTCATATAATTAAATTATGTTATCTTTAAGCAGGGTTGTGGTGCCCCTTATTCATGGTTTTGAAGATGCTAGAGACTTCTCCGTGACTGAAAGATTGAAGACTATTGTGCGTGTCAATTTAGTCTTCTATTCAGTCGTGGGTTCTATTGGCCTTGTAGGACTTATTCTCCTCATCTCGATGAATAGGAGCTGGTTCGCTTGTCTTTCTTTACTTATTGTTACTTTTCTTTGTTTTAATATAGTCCTTCTGATATGTTCTTGGATGCTTATTAAGGTTTGGATTACATTTGAAATTGTATCATGTTTTTATATCTTCTCTTAAGACTTTGGATTTCTTTTCATCCCTGTTCATATTCTATTTTCTGAAATTTCTTTTCTAGATCGGATATGTTGCTTGCAGATGTTTTTGAACTGATAGATTATATAAAGTATAGAAAATTGGGTTTTAGAGACTTTCCCTTTCTTGTCAACTGACACATTCTTATTTTCTGTTACTTGATAAATTTATGTTGAAAGGAGTGTTGGGATCCTTGGTTTAGCAATGGCCTTGTCGAATACTTTTGGGCTTGTTATAGGTGCATTTCTTCTTGGTTTTGGTTTTAGTGAAGTTCCAAAGACCCTTTGGAGAAATGCAGATTGGACCATCCGGCAAAAAGGTCTTTCTCATAAAATTTGTAAAATGACTGTGAAGCTTGATGAAGCTCATCAATAACTTTCAAATGTTATTGTGGTATATGTTGGCCCCATTAAAGTTTTAAAATATCTTTCCCATATGATGCACACCTGCCTTCATTCAAATAATTTATATATATATTTATATATATTGTGTGTGTATCATTGTAGAGTAATGTGTGGCTCTAAAACATGCACATATTAATGTCAGGATCTCTCTGTAATTCAGTCTCAACCATACACTTGTACACGGTCGTGATAAGAGGACATGTATTTTTGTTCAATTTTAGATTTTTGTAAATGAAACATTTGAAGTTTCCTCATGATTTCAGCAATTAGTTTATCAACATTCCAATTTTTCCTCAGAGGCTAAACATTCTTTGATTATTCAAAGTTTATCCTTATTTCTTTTGTCTAACTGGTTATTTCCTACATCAGGTTGCCCAAGCAACATCCAATCAGATGTCCAAGCGTGATCCTTTGAGACCTTACATGGATATTATTGATAATATGCTAGCTCAAGTGGTATCTCTTTGCATTTTTTCACAAACATTTCTATGAACAAGGTTTGCTTTTTTGGAATGTTGCATGACTTTGTGTATCCCAAATTTTCTCGAGTTTAGGGAAGACCTGTCTTTTAAGCCACAAGGTGGTCAGCTAGGAGAAAACGATATGGACTATAATTTGGATGAGAAATCTATGGCAACACTCAGGCATCATCTTCGGCTAGCTCGAGAAGAGTATTATCGGAACAAAAGGTAAAATGAACGTTGATTTTAGACTTTAAGCATGTTATTAATCCAAAGCATTTACTTGGTTCTAAGTTGTACATCATCTTCAAACTGTTCTAAATGTGCTTGGGAAGTGGTGATATTGATTGTCCTCTCTTTCTTGTAAACCTTAGTTTATGTACCGTGGGACGAACTTCTGTTCTTAATTCCTAAACTGAATAGGGTGCATAGAGACTTCAATCTAGCAGTGTATTTGGAGCATTTGCATTTTTTTATCTTACACATGGTTGGTTTTGCAGTGAGTACATGACTTATGTTACAGAGTCCCTTCAGCTTGAAGATACAGTAAAAAACTACGAACGTTGCAATTCAATTGGATGGTGTCCTTCTAACCTTGTTGTATTCTTTTGTTCTAGATTTTTCATGTTCTAGCTGTGTTTCCTGAACCTTTATTGTTCGTATATGATGTCATTTCAGGAAATATGTTTCAGGTTTCAGATCTGGTCGCTTTGGGAAAATGGGAATGCTCTTGGATAAAATGGGTAATTGGAGCTCTCTTGCTTTTATATTTTAGAATCAGTAGTTGCCTTGCCTTTAACTATCTTTTGGTTGAACTTGTCGCAACCAGTCTCTGATAGACAGGGACCATTGCAATCCTCCAACAGTTTCAGGTCCTTTTTTTGTATTCTTGAAAACAAGATGTTTTATAAGAGGCTTTATTCTGCTATGCTTGAACTAGGTAGTGTTCCTTTTGCAGAATTTATTTGGCTATGCATCCTAAGGAAACAACTAAGGAATGTCTTGGCTATTGTACTTGGAATCATGTCTGCAGCAATTCTCCTAGCTGAGGCTACACTTTTACCCATAGGAGTTGACCTATCTATTTTCTCTATCCTTATATATTCAGTAAAGAAGCAGGAGGTGCTTGTACAGGTAATTTTTTTTGTATTTTTCTTGTGTATTTCATAGAGATATTGTAATCTTGGTTCTATTTTTTGATTGGGCAAGAAATGGTAGGTTTTTTAAAATGTTAATTTGGCATTCTGTTGTCCTTAATCTTCTTTCTTTCCTTCTATACGTTTTCACTTCAAAATTACCTCACCTTTGCATGGAGTTGGTAACAGTTGCCATTGACATCATATCTGCATTTTATATGCCCCTATATATAACTTATTCTCTTCTGCACTATCCTTTTCTTTCCCTACTTTTCTGGTGATTACTTCTTCTTCTAGGTCTTTGCTTTTATACCTCTGATGTATATGTGCATCTGCACATATTACTCTTTATTCAAGATAGGAATGTTAATGTTTTACTCATAAACACCATGGCGGACTAGCTCAGTCAGCTTGCTCATGATATGTTCGTAAGTTGTTCCTTGGAGATCTATTATTTTTTACTTTTTATTTTATTTTTTTTCAAATTCAATTTACTCATTAACAACTCTACTAGGATGGTTGCTCGATATGCTCCTCCGATTTCATACAACTTTCTCAATCTTATTAACCGTGGTGGTAAAAAAACCATATTCGAGAAGCTAATTCTCCTATAGTATTCACCGGTTAGCTGTATGTCTAGTGACTCTAATGCTTATGGCTTGGCCCTCTTGATTGCAAGATTGCCATTTTACATATGATCTGTAATAAGCAAACTAATTGAAGTGATAACGACATAAGAGTATCTTCTTAATTTGTTTCAAAATGTTAAAATCTTTTTTGGTTTATAGGGGAAAATAAAAGGGTTAGCATGCTCTAGTTTGATTAGCTGAACTTTCATTATAAGCCATGCTGCACCTCGGCTTTCAGTCACTTCATGAGTGGACACTTATTTGGTAAACTTTGGAAGTAAAGAGATCATGATACTTGTTTGTAATATCAATGCAATTTTAGTAAAGCAGCTTTTGGTTCCCAGTGTTATTTTTCTGTTTCTTGTCTACTGTATGTTTTTATGAGTTTTGTGTTTGATCTAAAACTTGCCTAAACCTCCAGTTTCTAAATTTTGCTGGCACAATATACTGCATTGTATCATATTCGGTCCTTTTTTTTTTGTTTTGTTTTTTTTTTTTTTTACTATGCTCAAAACCTGGAACCTAGGTGCTTTACCATCAAAATGGGCGTGTGTGCTAAGTTTCATCATTCTCTTGGCATAACTCTTGATAGTTATATTTGAACTTCTTGTTACAGCGATGGGGAACATTGACGATGCTGTCCCTTTTTTTGGAGAAGGATTCAACCATATTTATCCACTTATCATGGTTGTATATACTTTGTTAGTGGCTAGCAATTTCTTTGATTGTGTAGTTGGTTTTTTTGGGAATTGGAAGAGACTGCGATTTCAAACTGAGGCTATGTTGGATTTGATTCCTCGGGATTAATTATCCTACAAAAGGGTAAGGAACCCAATGCTTCATTCTTCTCAACCATCTATATAAATACTCTTAACTTTCTAAATTAGTTGCTCAGAACTAAGAAATGAAGTTTAGGAAGTGTATTTGACATTTGCATGATATTACCTATTAGTTACTAGCTATTGGTTGTGCCTTTTCTATTTATGTGACACATTATGACTGTAAAACATAAAGATAGTAAAATAGATAATTACTGATATGAATCTGGTAATAACAAAAAGAAGTATTATTGTGGTAAAATAGTAGCATTGATTTATGAATTCTGCAAATATCTGGTGTCTTGGTTTAAATTCCTTGCTAAGAATTATTCAGACATACGATAAGGATTTAATAAGTTTCCTTCTTTACAGAACGATCTTGGCTCGAACAAGGATGCAAGGTTGGTGAACAAGTTATCCCATTGGCAAGGAATTGCAATGGTGCTGATATCGAGTCTGGCAAGGATATGACAGTATGTAACCGATCTGAAAGGAATCTATCAATTTATTTTATTGTATGGCAACTAGTAGAAGTTGCTATGAATCATATATAAAAAGAATCTCTCTTTTTCATCTAAAACCTATAACTAAATGATGTTCAGTTTCTGACTCAAAGTGAATTGCTCACGATTGTACAGTTGTTGAAATGAAGGCAACAACTTCATCCATCGATGGTGTGAAGGGATCTCCGTTAAGACATTCGAAAGAAGAGACCCATAAATATGGCACAAGCAGAGAAGCCATCAGCAATAAGTATACCATGATTATAAAAGAACAGAGTCAACATGTATCAAATCAGAAAACAGAATAACATAATCATCGAATCTCATTCTGGTAACCAGAAGGGATTGCCATCCTCTAGATTGGCCACAACATGACGATCCATGAAATCCAGTTTTCAAAGTATTAAAGCAAACATTGAGGCTAAAAGATTTCTTCCAATACGCCAGAATCAGGAAGTCAACTTATCGTACCCCGTTTGAGCTCATCTAATTCAGAGTCCCTAGATGAGATATTCCAGAGATTGGAACGACCATCTGTAGACCATAGTGATGAGGACGAAAAAGAGAACGAGGTAGAAATGAAGGTCACAGTTTCTACAAGATGATGGAATTCATATGGAGAAATGTGGTTTGTCGGCTCTTCGAAGTTGCAGATATAATTGGTGATACGACATGTACAGAATATATTAGCTCTTTAAATTTTTTTGCGGTCCCGCTAGAGTAGAGCTGAGCATGGGCTGGGCCACCCGGCCTGGCCCGAAGGCCCGTCTAAAAAATGGGAGGGTTCGAGTAAAAAATAGGCCCGAAAAATGGGCTTGGGCAAAAAATGAGGTCCGTTTAAAAAATGGGCCGAGCCTCGGGTAAGAATTTCTTGGCCCGAGCCCGGCCCGGCTCGAAATCATTAAAGGCAAAAAAAAAATATTTTTTAAATATTATTTTCTTATTATTTTTCTCTATTTTGCTACCATTTTACTATTATGTTTCTATTATTTTGTTGTTATTGTTTAGATATTATATAAAACTTATTTTATTGTTAATTTTGTTATTATTTTAAAATATTTGTTAATTTTGTTATTATTTTAGAGGTATTTTCTTGTTAAGTTGCATTTATTTTAGTATTATTTAAGTCTACATATTTTTTAAAATTTATTTTCAATTTGTTGAAAAATATTTATTTTGATTTTTTAATATTTTGATGTATTATATATATTTAAAATTATATAAAATAATATAAAAATTAATCTGGTAGTAGGGCTGGGCCCGGTTTTAGTATTTTATATGGGTAGGGCTTGGGCAAAATTTTAGGCCTATTTTTGGGCTCGGCTACTGCCCGAGCCCAATAAACGGGCCTAAATTTTTAGTTGGGCCCGACCCAAACCTGGCCCGGCCCGGCCCATGCTCACCTCTACGCTAGAGTCAAGGGAAGAAGTTTATGCTGCATTTTGGGATTCGGCACAATTAAAATGGCAGCAGTTAAAAACTTCAAACGAATACAAAGACCGAAGGGAAATTATTATTCCCCATAATTTTCAAGAAATGTGGTTTTTTTTTTTTTGTAAAGAAAATTTTTGTAATTTTATAATCAGGGGGTCAACAGCTAAAGCTGTAATACCCATTACCCATATTCGATGTCGGAATAGAGTACGAGGTATTACTGGACGTAAACACAAGCAAACATGCAATATCGAGACATGAATTTTCGACCAAATTTAAAATTTTTTATTTACATCTATATCGTTCTTATTTAGGAGTGATTTGAGACTAAATCAAGAACTTTGGAAAATTTTACGAAACTTAGAAAAATTTTTATGTTACAGAGCCACGCGCCCGTGTGGGTCAAGGGACATGCCCGTGTGGCTTATCACACGTCTGTGCTTCAGGCCGTATCCAAAATAGATGACATTCTATTATGACGTCATTAACCAAATAAGGTCACACGGCCTAGGTACATGCTTGTGTCCTTAGGCCATGTGGTAAATTAAATTTCGAAAATCAAGTGCAGACTACACACGGTCTGGGCACATGCCCATATCCTTTGGTTGTGTCTCTCACACGGCTAAGACACACGGTCGTGTCTCGTGCCCATGTGTTTACTACTGAGCATTCTGTTTTGCCTAATTAGGGTGTAGGGGACACATGGCTGGATCACACACCCATTGGGCAGACTGTGTCACACACGACCTAGACACATGCCCGTGTGTCTACCCGTGTGGACAACTTTGAGGCTATTTTCCAAGCCAATTTGCCACCCTTATTAGCACAAACACATACATGACCTCAAAGGTACTTACCACGGCATAATTAAGTACTTAGACACCATCAAACAAGTCTTGCTTATGACATCACCAATCAACTTACAGATGCACAAGACACCATACTTTGTCAAGCCCAACTTACCAATTCTCATTTAAGCCATGGTTATCATCATACTAAACAAATCCAAATTAAATCATCAAGCATTCATAGCCACAACATAACTCATCACATACACACAACCACCAAACCACATCACAATTGCATAAGCAGATGCATGCATGAATAAATAGGCTTACATCCCAATAATCAATATAAGCCATATCTCATGGCCATATACAAAATGAATTATAATACTATCATAAGCCAACACTTTTGGCTAACCAATATGACACATAACAAAATGACCAAGTCCCCCTATACATGCCATACTAAAAAAATACTTGAATTCACTATACCCAGAAAATTAGTTTGATAGTATGAATCGAGCTCCGGCGTCCTTCGATCCCCGAGTTAGCTTAGCGACACTATAAGAAATGGAAAGGAATGGGGTAAGCTTAAAGCTTAGTAAGTTTGCATGTAAATAATAAAGCAACATCAAATATGTAGTAACATACACATATCATATTATTAATTTGCACATAATCATCAAATGATCATAGGCATAACTTACTCATTTGCATTCTTAACAAAAATACACCATAAACCGAGCTCATTTCTCATGAGTTTTGCGTACGTACCTGTATCACTTCATAAGATAATCATAGCCTTTCATATCATTGACAAAACCTTTAAGTTTCCCGTTGAACCACTTGAAATACTAAAGGATACCCGGGAAACCTCATACACATTGTAAGATGCCAATGCCACATCCTAGATATGGTCTTACATGGGATCACATATCGATGCCGATAGCCCAGTTATGGTCTTACACAATGTCTCATATCGATGCCATGTCCCAAACATGGTCTTACACGAAATCAAATATAACTCTAATGTCATGGCATTTGTATCCTATCTATTCCTAAGGTTCAACCAGGAATTTTACTACATTGAATCTTTGTCGAACGTACTCATAACAATAATTATACAATTCATACAATATAAAATATTAAATGCATAATATAAAGTTTCCTTATTTACACACGAACTTACCTCGGTACAAAATATGGACAACTTATTCGATTTAGTCCAAAATCTTGTTCTTTCCTCGGTCTAGGTCCAGACTCCGTTTTTCTTGATCTATAATAGCAAATTTAGCTCGTTTAATAATCACATTACTCGATTCAGTTCAAAAGTCATATTATAGAAAAATTATATTTTTGCCCCTAAACTTTGACATATTTACAAAATTGATCCTAGGCTCGAAAAATGAAATCTATTCAATTTTTTCGATTTCGAAGCCTAGCCGAACCTCTTTTACACTTATAACAGTCGACATTTTTCATCAAATCACATTTCTACTACCCATTTTTATAACTTTTACAATTAAGTCCTTTTTTTGATGTTTTCATAAAAAAATCACTTAGTAAAAGATGTTCATCACACATCAAACTTTCATAATCTAACATAAAACATCAAAAAACATGCATGTCACACATGAGTCAAACTCTAGAAATCAACCCTGTAACACCCTTTACCCGTATTCAACGCCAGAACAGGGTACGAGGCGTTACCGGACTTAAAATTATTGAACATGTAAAACCGAGTCATAAAATTTCGTCAAATTTAAAACTTTTCTAACACATGCATTTTTCCCTTATATGGGCTTATAAAGCTTAAAACATCCTTTAGGATGGTTTGGGACTAAACCGAGAACTTTGGAAACTTTTGGGAAAATTTAGAAAATTTTGTCAAAACAGGGGTCACATGTCCATGTGGTCTGGGACACGCCCGTGTCCCTAACCCGTGTAACTCTCTGTTTATGATGTCATCATCAAAATAAGGTCACACAGCCTTGGCACACGCCCGTGCCCTTAGACCATGTCTGTCACATGGCTGAGACACATGGCCGTGTCTCTGCCCGTGTGGCCTAGAAGTTGGCTATTTTCCAAGCTAGTTCCCCACTCTAAAACACAAACTCTCTTGTATCCATTTCATCAACATGTATCATGCTATAGTTGGACATCCGAATATCCAATTTTGCATACATATTCTCATACACATTGTCATTCATGAAATCAGTTGTAAACCACATCCACAACATCTCAATTATGCAATTACCACTATGAATAACCACATCATAGGCGTATAACAACCATCAATATTGGCCAACTCCAAATAGCCTTAATCAAAATGAACATTTATTAAATAAGGGCCAACATTTTAGGCCATAAGAAATATGGCATAAATGACAAAACGACCAAGCCTACTATACATGCCATAACCCAAAAATTAATGTATCTAGACATACCAAGTGTTCCAATTGATAGTGTGAGCGAATCTCCGACGTCCACCGATCCCCGAGCTAACTTGGCGATACTACAAGACAAGGGAAAAGAGAGGGAAGTAAGCATAAATGCTTAGTAAGTTCATATGCAAATAATAAGAAATTAATAAACTTGTGTGGATAAATCCTCACAATAATTTCTTAAGATGATATAATCATTATATCACATGCTTACACCTTATTACTCATGTTCACATTAATCTATCTACTTGAGTCACTGTCACTAAATTATTTATTTCTCGAGCTACAGAGCTCCAAATGAAGAACTGTTAATTTTCCCTAAAACTAGACTCACATAACTTCTTACCATAGAAATTTCAGAATTTTGGGTCTATCCAATTAGTACATTTTATTCATTAAATTTACCCCTGTTTTGTTGTCCAATAGTTCTGACACTTCTTCACTACGAATCAATTTTCTCCTCGTATAAAATTCATATGATGTTCTCGTTTATTTCACTTGAAAATAGACTTATTAAGGATTTCAAAATATGAATTATACTCCATAATTATTTTATTACAATTTTTACTGATTTTCCAAAGTTGGAACAGGGGATTTTGAAACTCATTCTGACCTTGGCTCACTAAAATTCAAATATCTCATAATTCACACTTTTTTTGCTTACTCTATTTATTTTATAAAAAAATATACTCATTAATCTTTAATTTCATATCTCACTTCAATTTTTACCATTTTTGGTGATTTTTCAAAGTTATACTAATGCTGCTGCCCATAACTATTTTAATGTCAAATTCACTCATTCATTAATTCTTTGTGTTCACTTTCATTTATACACACTTACACCAAAGCATATTATAACTTGGCTCATAACAACCAAGTGATCATAGACACATCTTACTCGTTTGCATCCTTATCAATAATGCATCATAATCCGAGCACATTATTTATGAGTCTCGTATACATACCTGTGCCTAGTCATAATGCTCACATATCCTACTCTTACTTATCTTGAGCATACTCCTTGAATTTCCCATTGAACTACTTGTAATATTAGGGATGTTCGGGATATGTCGTACACCTGGTAGACGCCAATGCCATATCCCAGATATGGTCTTACATGAGATTACATATCGGTGCCGATGCCATGTCCCAGACATGGTCTTACACTGGCACACTCACTGCCATGGTCCAATCATGGTCTTTTCCATCAATTCATCACGAGTCGTAGTACGAACGTACTTGACCCTGCATTTCTCATGATTGATTATTCAATCCAATCTCGTACTTTCATAAAGTCATGATTAGATAAAAAACATAAATAAAATAATACATCATCTCAATTCAAATTTAATAATCGTTCACTATAGACTAACCATATGAACTTACCTCGAAGCGAATCAGTCATTTTGATTGACATTTCCGTACTTGGTCCAAATCTCGATTTCTTTAATCTAAAATGTCACATTTCACTTAATTATCACTCACATTACTCATTTTAATATGAAAATCATACTACAACAAATTTACAATTTTGCCCCTAAACTTTCTCATAATTATAATTTTGCCCCTAGGCTCGTAATATGATTTTTATTCAAGTTCTATAAAATTCAAGGTTAGCCGAACCTTTTTCTCTTCCAAAGCAACCTCGAATTCTTATTATTTCACACTTTTAGGAGCATTTACAACTTTTACTAATTAACCCGTTTTAACCATTTTCAACGAAAATCACTTAGCAAAAATCGTTCTCCTAACCTCGTGCACCCTTATTCTACCATTAAACATCAAAATGCACAAATATCTAGCATGAGTCAATTTTTAAACTTCATTTTTCATGCAAATAAATGGTAAAAATAGAAAGTTTAAGCTTCTAGGATCTCAAAAATACGAAGAACATTAAAAAAGGGCTCAAATGCACTTACAATTGAGCTTTGAAAAAGCTTGAAACCCTAGCCATGGCTTCTTGAAAATTTTGGCAACATGGAGAAGGGAATGAGCAGATTTTTGGGTTTCAATTTTGTCTTTTATGCCTTAAAACACCCAAATGACAAAAATGCCATTTTTACTAAACTTTCAATTTTTACCCTTCCATGACTAGTTTTGTCCATAACAAAATATGATGGTCTATTTGCCATTTAAAGACCTCTAGTTTAAACCCACATTTAAATCAAGTTCTTATGTTCTAGAACTCATATTTTGCAATTAATGCAATTTAATCCCAATAATAAAATTGGGCACTTTATCGATAAAAATTACTTAACAAAATTTGCACACCATCACCCAACTTATCATAGACTTTAAAACAATTATAAATTAAATATTTTTACTTCAAATTTGTGGTCTCGAAACCACTGTTCTGACTAAGCCCTATTTTGGGCTGTTACAATTCTCTCCCCTTAGGGATTTTAGTCCCCAAAAATTTTACCAAAAGATAAACTTAGGATTTATTTTGCAAAGCACTGTCAAATTCTCATATGGCTTCGGCATCCTCAACATCTCACTTCTTAAACTAAGATTTTGAACTGTACTTTCTTATCCTGGACATAAGAACCATATCACTGAATTTTCTCAAGTTCTGACGAAATACACACTGATAAGTAACTGGCCTCATTCTATCAATAGTCTTATATTCTTCGATGAACCGTAAATCACTTTTCTTTACTTACCAAATAAAATAAAAATAAAAAAATAAAAAATTTCTATCACAATAAAAAATTTCTATCGATAAAAATTACTTGACAAAATTTGCACACCTTCACCCAACATATCATAGACTCTAAAACAATCATAAATTAAATATTTTTACTTCAAGTTTGTGGTCTCGAAACCACTATTCTGAGTAGACCCTATTTTGGGCTGCTACAAACCCTAGCTCAAATAAATGGTAGAAATAGCTAGATCGGTTGATAACAACTTAAAAATGTAAAGAACAGTAAAAACAAGGCTAGGATGCACTTACTATCAAGCTTGAAAAGTAAAGAAACCCTAGCTATGGAGAGCTTCAAAGTTTTGGCCCTAGCTTGAAGAAGATGAGCAAATTTTGCTTCATTTTTCCCTTTTTAATCTTTTATTAACCAAATGACCAAAATGCCTCTAAAGTCTTTCTTTAAAATTTTTCCTATCCTTGTCAATTTTTGTCCATAAAATTAGAAATTGGTAAAATTGCTATTTAAGGACATCTAATTAATAATCCATGGCAATTTCATGCTCAAAGCTTCTAGAACACATATTTTGCAACTTCTGCAATTTAGTCCTAAAAATCAAATTGGACACTTTATGCATAAAATTTCTTCATGAAATTTTCACAAAATCATGCAATCATGCCATAGAACTCAAAATACTCATAAAATACTTATTTCCACTTTGGATTTATGGTCTCAAAACTACTATTTCGACTAGGCCCAAAATCGAGATGTTACAATTCTCCCTCCTTAGGGATTTTCGTCCCCGAAAATCTTACCGGTAAAGAGGTTTGGGTATTATTTTCTCATGGTTTCCTCGGGTTCTCATGTAACCTCATCAACCCCATGAATTTTCCACAAGACTTTCACAAGAGCAATACTTTTATTTCTCAATTGTTTGACTTCCCAAGCCAAAATCTTAACCGGTTCTTCGCCAGAAGTCATATCCGGTCGAATCTCAACCTTTGTCAGTGAAATCCTATGTGAAGGGTCTAATCAGTAACGACACAAAATAGACACGTGAAACACATCATGGATCTTTTCCAACTCAGATGGCAAAACCAACTGATATGCTATCGGCCCTATTCTTTCAGTAATCTCATACGGTCCAATAAAGAATGGACTTAATTTTCCCTTCCAACCAAATCTGAGAACTTTCTTCCACGGAGACACTTTCAGAAATACCTTTTCACTGACCTGAAACTCAATCTCTTTCCTTTTCAAATCCGCGTAGGATTTCTATCTATCCAAAGCGGCTTTCAAACAATCACGTATTATCTTTACCTTTTCTTTAGTTTCTCTGACTAAATCAACTCCGTGAATCTAATTCTCTCTGAGTTCGGTCCAATACAACGGTGTTCGGCACTTACGCCCGTATAATGCCTCATATGGTGCTATTTTCAGACTCGACTGAAAACTGTTATTGCAGGCAAATTCCACCAACGGTAAATACTTTTCCCAACTACCTTGGAACTCAAGAATACAACACCGCAATATATCTTCAAGAATTGGAATTACTTGTTCAGACTGACCATCAGTTTGTGGATGGAATGTATTACTAAAATTCAATTTTGTACTCAACGCTTCTTGTACCTTTTTCCAAAATTGCGAAGTGAACCTTGGATCTCTATCCGATATAATCGACAAAGGCACTCCGTGCAATCTCACAATTTTAGAAATATACAATTCGACTAGCTTATCTAGTGAGTAGTCAGTACGTACCACAATAAAATGAGCCGATTTCATAAGCCTATCAACCACAACTGAAACGACACCTTTCTTTTTCAGTGTCAAAGGCAAACCCGTCACAAAATCCATAGTAATTCTATCCCATTTCCATTCGGGAACTATCATAGGCTGAAGTAAACCCGAAGGTACTTGGTGTTCGACCATCACTTGTTGACAAACCAAGCATCTCGACACAAATATGAAATGTCTCTTTTCATTCCCAACCACCAATACATTTTCTTCAAGTCATTATACATCTTTGTACTGCCTGGATGAACAGATAAACGTCCACTATGTGCTTCGTACAAAATTTTCCTAATAAGCTCATCATCTCTCGGTACACAGACCCTATCTCAAAACATCAAACATCCATTAGAACTAATCTGAAAGTCCGATTCAAGACCCAACTCACACTAAAATCTCTTGTCTTGCAAATCACTGTAACTTTTCTGAGCTTCATAAATCTCTTGGAGAAACATCAGTCTAGCCCTCAACTTAGCTAGAATAGAACCATCATCTTATAAAACCAACCGTGTATTCATATCCCTCAATACAAACAAGGGTTTCCTACTCAAGGTATCAGCGACCACGTTCGCCTTTCCCGGGTGATAGTCAATCACGAACTCTTAATCTTTTAACAATTCCAACCATCTCCTTTGCCATAAATTAAAATCCTTTTGAGTCATTAAGTACTTTAAACTTTTATGATCAGTATACACATGACATCTCTCACCATATAAATGATGTCTCCAAATCTTCAATGCAAACACAATAGCAACCAATTCCTAATCGTGTGTCAGATAATTCTTCTCATGCAGTTTTAGCTGCTTTGAGGCATAAGCTATCACCTTGCCTTCTTGCATAAGTACACAACCCAATCCATTCAAGGATGCATCACTATTAATCGTAAATTCTTTTCCCAATTTCAGTTGCACTAATACCAATGCCTCGGTCAATAGTGCCTTTAATTTCTCAAAATTTTGTTGACACTTTTCGGACAATTCAAACTTGACATTTTTTTATTAATTTTGTCATCGGAGTAGCAATCATGGAAAATCCTTTAACAAATCATTTGTAATAACTGGCTAAACCTAAAAAGCTTCTAACCTCGGTTACATTCCTCGGTGGTTTCCAATTAACAACTGCTAAAATCTTACTCGAGTCAACTTGAATATCATCACCCGAAACAATGTGCCCAAAAAATTTGACTTCTCGAAGCCAAAACTCACTTTTACTAAACTTAGCGTACAATTGTTTATCTCTCAAAGTTTGTAAAATAGTTCTCAAATATTCAGCATGCTCGGACTCATTTTGAGAATAAATCAAAATATCATCGATAAACACAACCACAAACTTATCTAAGTATGGTATAAAAATCTGATTCATTAAGTCCATAAACATAGCGGGAGCATTCATTAAACCAAAAGGCATAACTAAAAATTCATAATGACCATACCTCGTCCAAAATGCAATTTTCGGCACATCCGAGTCTTTAACTCTCAACTAATACTAATATGACCTCAAGTCTATCTTTGAAAACCATGTGGCCCCTTTCAATTGGTCAAACAAATCATCTATCCTCGGTAAAGGATACTTATTCTTTATGGTCACCTTATTGAGTTGTCGGTAATCAATGCAAAGTCTCATAGAGCCGTATTTCTTTTTCACAAATAATACCAGTGCACCCCACGGAGAAAAACTAGGTCTCACAAAACCTTTATCCGTCAACTCTTGCAATTGAGCTTTTAACTCCTTTAATTCTGTAGGAGCCAATCTATACGGAGTAATCGAAATAGGTACAGTACCAGGGACTAACTCAATACGAAATTCAACTTCTCTAACTGGAGGCAATCCGGGCAACTCTTCCGGAAACACATCCGATTCTCACATACTACCGGTACTAACACAATCTTTAATTCAGACCCTTTGGTATTCAACAATAAAGGCAAGATAAGATTCACACCCTTTTCTCATATACTTCTAAGCTGTCATAGAAGAGATTACAACTGACAATCTATCCGATTCATCTGATTCAACCCGAAGAATATCACCACTTTCACATTTCAATTCAATGATTTTCCTTCCACAGTTTACTACCACATCATGCATGGTCAACCATTCCATACCAAGTATTATATCAAATTCATCAAACGGTAAAAGCATAAGGTTAGCCGGAAAACAATGACCTTTAATTATTAAAGGACAATTCTTATATACTTTATCAACTAACTCATACTTGACTAAAGGGTTTGACACTTTTATCACAAATTCTGTAGATTCCACTGGCATATTCATACTAGATACCAATTTCACACAAACATACGAATGGGTAGATCCCGGATCAATCAAAGCAACAAAAGAAGTATCATAAAGAGAAAAAGTACCCGTAATCACATCAGGAGACGAAGCCTCTTCACGAGCGGGAATGGCATAAGTCCTCGCAGGTGCTCTACCTTCGAGCCTCATAGCTGGATCTCTAGGTGCACTCTTTCTACTAGCTCCATTTCCTGGATTTCTCTGTGGCCTCCCTCTAGGAGCAATATTACCAGATCTCGCACTCTAAAATTTCTCTTTTTTAGCCATCTCAGGGCAACCTCTAATGAAATGATCTTGGGACCACACTTGAAATAAGTTCGATCATTCACTCGGCATTCACCGCGGTGACATCTACCGCAATGCCAACATTCAGGTCTACTAGGTCTAGCATTACCCACACTCGCTATCGAAGTGGTCTGAGCCTTATAACCTGAATACTATTTTCTACGGTTTCTGTTCGAAAACCCAACTGAAGCACTCAATCGGGTATTAAACTCTCTCGATTTGTTAATAAAGACTGAAGTGACTTACCCATCTGCCTCTTCTTCGAGTCTCGAGACTCAAACTCAGCTTTTCTTTTCTCTTTAGCCAATTCCTCGGCCTTGCAAGCTCTCTCTATGAGCACAACAAATTCTTTCAGTTCAAGGATGCCAACCAGTAATCGGATGTCTTCATTAAGTCTATCTTCAAATCTCTTACACATGATGGCTTCAGTCGAAACACATTCTCGAGCTTATTTGCTCAGTCTCACAAACTCACGCTCATATTCCATTACGGTCATTCGGCCATGTTTTAATTCAAGGAATTCTTTTCATTTCTGATCGATAAACCTCTGGCTAATGTACTTCTTACAGAACTCTTCTTTGGAAAAATTCCCAATTAACTCTCTCCCTTGGTGCAACCAACACAAAGGTTTTCCACCACTGATAAGCTGAGTCTCTCAGGAGTGATACAACATATTTCATACATTCCTCAAGTGTGCATGATAACTCATCAAATACCCTGATGGTATTCTCAAGCCAGAACTCTACCCTTTCGAGATCATCATCTATACTAGCTCGGAACTCTTCAGCTCATTGTTTTTGAATCTTATCAACTAGAGGTCTATTCAATCTCATGAAGTCCATACCTTGAGGTGCTACAGGAATAGGCTAAGGAATTGGTGGGGGTGGAGGGGTTGAGCGTTCGGGTTTATTCGAATGAACTCCGTATACCATGCATTCATTATATGGAGAAAGGCTTCCCTGCCTCCTTCTCCTTGACTTACTATAGGGGATCTACTATCAGACGGCATTGCCTCTTGAGTGGGAGTCGGTACATTACTTTCAACTTCATCTACCATAGCTTGATCGGGATCCATTACTATATTAAAACACAATTTAAAAGGTTAGGAGTCATCACACTATCACAATTCATTTATGGCATGTATAGCTAGATTCGTACAGACACTACGTTAGTTCAAGAATCGACTAAATCGTAACCTTGACACCACTAAATGTAACATGCCTTACCCGTATTCAATGTCGAAATAAGGTACGAGGCATTATGCAATACCCCCAAATTCGACCCAGACGTTATGACTGAATCTGGTGATATCATATTAAGGATAATTCCAAATTGATTTTACTAAGTTAAAATTTAAGGCCTAAAAGCCCAAAATCCTTAAAACTTGTTAAGTAATGATAAAAGCCCATGTTTTTAAGTAAAAGCCCATAAGTTAAAGTTATCTTGAAAATCATGTTTAAACTTAAGAAGTTTATTTAAGTTTAATAATTACGTAAACAGTTGAACAATGATAACAAAACACAAAATCTAAAGTCAAAATAGAGTACAAGGCCTTATTACAACCAGTGAAAGTGAAATGATTAAAATCATGTCTTTTGAAACCAATAAGCAAAATTCCTAAGTATCTTGTAGTGTGGCCATCTCCGAACCCCCTCCCACATCGAGCCGTCTACTATGGATCACTTGAAACATTTAATAAAAAGGGGTATGAGTTTCGAAACTCAGTGTGTACGACCCTTGGCAATCAATTCAATATGCAATTATCACATTGGGCCTAAGCCCTATCAAAATTAGTAGTCTTGGGCCTTATCCCATAATGACCTCATATCATATTAAATCATATCACATGAAAACAAAGTTATGCAAAACCCTCCCCAAAAGTTTATCCGCTACACACCATTTCCCTTTCAACCCTACACTCCTGTGGGGATATAAATATCAACCCATCCATCCCTACACTCCAAAGGTAGCACCAACAACAACACTACTCAACGTTGCAGCAAAGCTGCTAAGTATATAATGGGCTTAAAGCCACCGGTGGATCCACGGTCGTCAAACGACTATGCGATCCTCAAATTATTCCTCCGTACCATAATTCCCACCTATATGTATCCTAAACAGAATATCATATGAATACAGCGTGCACATGAGTAACATCCATAAAACTCATTCTCATCAGATAGGGGTATTTTAGTCATTTCACAGTCAAGGGTATTTTCATAATTCTACCCTACCGGGGTATTATCGTAATTCTAACCTACAGAGGTATTCTTGTAAATTTTTGAATCGGGTGTACTTTGGTAATTTCCCAAACTAAGGGTATTTTAGTCATTTTTTCCCTTAGGAGCATTTCGATCATTCTTAAGTTTTATAGATTCAGTACCGACCTGGGCCCGTTAACAAGTCCCCAACGATCAAAGTGAACAGGCACTATGCACCAGGTAGGATTCCAGAAAAGAGGAGGTGGGTCATTGAGACTGTTTTAGTACCAGGCTCTCTCTAGATCCAATCCTAGACATGCATACACCCATTACCACACTTCAACCTTATGACTTGTCCACGGTTGCAATTTTGTGTTTAAGTTTTATGTAGGTTTTAGCAGTTATCAGATACTAAGATCAAATCTATATACAAAGCCCAAACAAGCGCACATACATGCAAACGACCTACTAAGCCCAATCCCATCTATATGGCCCATTAGGCCCAAATTACATCTATATGGCCCATTAGGCCTAAATCTCATTAATATAGCCCATTAAGCCCAAATCATATTCATATGGCCCATTAGGCCCAATTACAATCGAATCATACAACCATTCATGCCAATTCATTATTCATGCTCACATAACAACCATTACCATTTTGGGCCCAAAAGTTCAGCAGGCCCATTTAGACACTTTCGGCTTTTCAGCTTTTCGGCGTTGTCGATATCGTGCGTGTATAGTATTTGTACACACCTAGTAACCATGCGTGCTGCAAACCCCTTAATCATGGACCTACAATAGATATCACTTAATGATCAATCTTGGCTTAATACACACTTTAACAAAAACCGAAACCTTACCGTGTGCTACACGTTCTAGTAGCCCTTCCTTAGCTACTATTCGCGAATATCCCCTAGATCTGCACCCAAACATATATCATCAAAAACAAGTGACTCATATTCTATATAAGTCACCCCTATAGGCCATACTTACATTCAACCATCCACTAAACCACAACCGAGACCAGTGCACTTACCTCTTTGCTAATGATCTTTACCACGCTTGCGATCCTTGAATTCTACCCTTGTTAATACAAGGTTAATGATAAGGAGAGGTTAGATAGCCCTTCAACTTTTAACAAAACACACTAAAGAACTTGATAGAACACTTACTGAAACCCTCTTTTGATCCTGCGGCCTAGATAGCTACTGGACAAGATTTGACTTTAAACTTGACTAAGAGTAAATAACAACCGATTTGTGATGGAGAAAAATAACAAGAAATCGACACCAAAAAGGGATTTCGGCAAGAAAAGATGATGGTAATTTGACAATGAAGAATTCGGATATAGGTGAATTCTGTAAGAAAGGATTCGGCTATAGGTGAATTCTGCAAGAAAGGATTCGGCTATAGGAGATTTTGGCAATGGGAGAGTTTGGCTATGGGAGGAATCAATTGAGGGGAAGAAAATAAAGAAAAAGAATAAAGGCAATTCAAAGAATCCTTTAAAGGATTAGACACTCTCCTCTTATAGTCACAAGCGAAAATGCTTTCCCCTAGAGTCCCATTCGACACCACCTCATCCACACTCCTTATCCCCTAACTTTTCTCCTTGATAACCCCTTAATCTCATTTGAAATTTCCTCCACATCCATCACACCGGATCACTTCAAACTCTCCACGGCAAGAGTTCAAAAATGACACAACTCTGGCCGTCCACTTTGCAAAATAAACACTCCAAAATCCCTTACCACTACTCGAACCTTGGACCTCCTCAATTGACAATCACGCCACCTTATAGCTCCCCAAGTGACACCACTTGCCACTGGACCACATGCCCACTTTGTGTCCTATTTTTCCCTTAATCTACTTAAGAGGCCTAATACCTGAGACTAAGATCCACTAAAGTAGAAAAATTAAATTTCCCCTCTGGTCTTCCTTATCTCTAAGACTTCAAATAATCCCAATAACACCTTAAAATTAATATTCTAAGTGCTACTCATACATACCAACTTCAGCGCACATAATTTAGAGTTTCGAGATTTTTGGGGCGTTACACATTACCAAACATAAACACAAGCAAACATGTAATACCGAGACATGAATTTTTGTCCAAATTTAAAAATTTTTATTTACATCCATATCATCCATATTATGGGCCTACGAGGCCCAAAAACATACATTAGGAGTGGTTCGGAACTAAATAAAAAGCTTTGGAAAATTTTATGAAACTTAGAAAAATTTTCATGTTACAAATCCACACGCCCGTGTGGGTCAAGGGACACACCCGTGTGGCATAACACATGCCCGTGCTTCAGGCCGTGTCTAAAATAGATGACATTCTATTTATGATGTCATCAACCGAATAAGGTTACACAGCCAAGGGACACGTCCGTGTACTTAGGCCGTGTGGCAAATTAAATTCAAAATCAAGTGCAGACTTCACACGGCCTGGGCACATACCCATATCCTTTGGTCGTGTCTCTCACACGGCTGAGACACATGACCGTGTCTCGTGCCCGTGTGTTTACTACTGAGCATTTTGTTTTGCCTAATTAAGGTGTAGGGGACACACGGATAGAGCAGACGCCCATTGGGAAGACTGTGTGTCACACACGGCCTAGATACAAGCCCGTGTGTCTACTAGTGTGGACAACTTTGAGGCTATTTTCAAAGCCCATTTGCCACCCTTATTAGCACAAACACATACATGACCTCAAAGGTACTTAACAAGGCATAATTAAGTACTTAGACACCATCAAACAAGTCTTGCTCATGGCATCACCAATCAACTTATACATGAACAAGAAACCATACTTTGTCAAGCCCAACTTACCAATTCTCATTTAAGCCATGGTTATCATCATACTAAACAAATTCCAATTAAATCATCAAGCATTCATAGCCACAACATATCTCATCACATACACACAATCACCAACCACATCACAAGTGCATAGGCACATGCATGCATGAATAAATAGGCTTACATCCCAATAATCAATATAAGCCATATCTAATGGCTATGTACAAAATGAATTATAATATTATCGTAAGCCAACACTTTTAGCTAACCAATATGACACATAACAAAATGACCAAGTCCCCCTATACATGCCATACTAAAAAATACTTGAATTCACTATACCAAAAACATTAGTTTGATAGTGTGAATCGAGCTCCGACGTCCTTCGATCCCCGAGTTAGCTTGTTGACACTATAAGAAATGGAAAGGAAGGGGGTACGCTTAAACCTTAGTAAGTTTGCATGTAAATAATAAGAACATTAAATATGTAGTAACGTACACATAGCATAGTATAAATTTGCACATAATCATCAAATGAACATAGGCCTAACTTACACATTTGCATTCTTACTAAAAATGCATCATAAGCCGAGCTCATTTCTCATGATTTTTGTGTACGTACCTGTATCACTTCATAACATAACCATAGCCTTTCATATCATTCATAAACCTTTAAGTTTCCCATTGAACCACTTGGAATACAAAAGTATACCTGAAAAACCACAAACACGTAGTAAGATGCCAACGCCATATTCTAGATATTGTAACAACCCGATTACGACCCGAATCGGAATAGTGGTTTTGAGACCACTAATCCAAATAAGGGAGATGTTTTATTATTATTTTAATATTTATGTGGTGTGTTTGTGCATGTGTTTTAATATTGTAGATTAATTTGAGTGTTTGATGGATTATTTAAGGTTAAGGATCAAAATGGAATAAGCATAAAAGATAGCTATTATAGGATTGGGAGGACATAATTAAGTTATTCTTTTGCATGAAAGTATTTGTATGGTAAATTGCCCTAAAATAAAGGGAGTGGACGGCATCATGATGATTTCTTAGTTATTTTATTAATTAATTTAGTTAGTGGGGTGATATTAGTATTTTATATGATTAAATAAATGAAATATCATAAAAGATAAAAGAAAATGTGTCATCTTTCATCTTTGTTTGCTTCTTGCCAAAACTCAACAAGAAAAAAAGAAGAAAATTTCGCTCTTCACATTTGGTCAATGCATGCTACATTGAGGTTGGTAATTGAGTTTAACTTCTTGAAATTTTTGCATTTTGAGTTAGTTAGCTTAATTACTATCAAGCCCATGTGAGAATTTTTGAGTATGGAGCATGATAGGATTCGCCATGGATGGAAAAAATCTTGTTTTGTTGAGTTGGATGTTAAAATGGTATGCATGTGTATGAGATTAGTATATTTTGAATAGGAGATTTTGAAGAAATGGAGATGAGGATTTAATCAAGAAAACTTAAAGTGGAGAGTATAAAATGTGGAATAAGTGAACGGTATAGAATGGTAATAGAGAAAGGAAAATTCGATCCCTATATAATTGATTCGAATTATGTATATATATAGTATTTTAAGCATTTGGAGACTAAATTGTAAAATGGGTAAATTCTTGGGATAGAATAGAAATTCGGCAAATTGGGCTAGGGTCAAATTGAAATATATATATTGAGGCTAGGGAGCTCAAGGGAGAAATCGACTTTAGACTATTATTTCATAAATGGACATGTTTTGAATGAGTATCAATTTTTGTATAAATGTTAATATTTAAATTATCAAGGATGTATTAATCTATTGTCCTTAATCCAATTGTGGTTATATTGAATAGAAATGTATTGAATAAGTTTAAATTGAAATTGTTAGATCAAGTCCCTAAGGATAAAGGGTTGGATAAAGGAAAGGCTAGGTTGGACGAGTGATCGGGGAGTACTATCCATTCCATTCGAGGTAAGATTTATGCGAATTGGGTTAAATTGAATCTATTTTATAGATTAGATCCTTATTTAATAGAGAAAGCAGGTATGTTACTTTTTCATTGTGGATTTCATGAACTTTGTTTGTTCAAATTGATCGAATATGAGATTGTGTATAATTTGGGGATGATTGTATGAATAGGACACCTTGACATTGATAATGTAACATAAATATGTGAGAGATTAATTTGGAAAAATGATAGATTTCTTTTTATATGCATTGGTCGATTTAATATATGCTTAGTACTTGGCCGAATGGGTGAAATATGAGATGGAAATTATCAATGGTGTATGATGGTGTATGTTGTTACATGTAATGCGTTAGATTGATTTCTATTCGTATATGTATGGGAAGTAATGAATAATAGCTTGTGAAAGGCCCAAACTAAGTTATGTAAAATAATAAGTAACGGCTCTGTGTGAAAGATACGTTACAGGACGTGTTAAGTAACGGCTCTATGTGAGTGATAAGTTACGAAAAATAATAAGTAACGGCTCTGTGTGAGCGATACGTTACGGGATGTGTTAAGTAACGGCTCTATGTGAGCGATACGTTACGAAAAATAATAAGTAACGGCTCTATGTGAGCGATACGTTATGGGACGTGTTAAGTAACGGCTCTATGTGAGCGATACGTTACGAAAAATAATAAGTAACGACTCTGTGTGAGCGATACGTTACGGGACGTGTTAAGTAATGACTCTATGTGAGCGATACGTTACGAGAAATAATAAGTAACGGCTCTGTGTGAGCAATACGTTACGAGACATGTTAAGTAACGGCTCTATGTGAGCGATACGTTACTAAGGCTTACTTAAAAAGGTAAGTAGAAATTTTAAAAGAAAATCAATCATGTCTACTAATGTTCGTATGTATGCAGGAAGGTTTAAATCAAGTATAGTATATTTTGTATGAATGGTTAGTTATGAAAAGTTTACAAATTAAAGGTATGTGATATGTTTATTTAATAGCAAGTTCCTTGCAAACCGAAATGGGTAGTATGAGACTTAAAATAAAATGTGAAATGTTCATGTATGCTATCGATTAGGTGATGGTGATTTATGAGGACAGATATAAGTATGTGATGGTAAATGCAATCCATTTTCTATATGTTGTATTCCCCTTTTATTTTGAATATACCTCACGATAAATTGCTTAAATCTTACTAAGCTTGGAGAGCTTACTTTGTTTATGGTTGTTCTAAATCAGAGATTTCACCTTGACTAGAAGCTCACACTCGGGGATCCCGTCGTAATCAATCGCATTATCGCCCTCTTTTGGTATCATTATTAGTCAAGAATTTCTTGAAATTTTGGCATTTATAAGCTTGACCTCTCTTTTGAGTTTGTTTTGGGGATTGAATGAATGTATATAAGTACGTATAAGTTGCTTGGGAATGGCTAAAGTATGTCATTTTGTTTTATGTAAATTAGCCATAATAAAAGTATCATGCATATATGCTAGTTATGATAGTGGTATTCAATATGAATGAAGTTTGATGAGGTCTAATAATTTGTATAATTGTGAATGGTAAAAGTTAGATTCGGCAGGTTAATATGAGCATAATTTGATCGAACAACTAAACCCCCGATTGATCGTATTAAGAAGCATGGGGCTCAAGAGTTTAGAGCCGAGGATGATGATAACGCGGAGCGAGCCGAATTTTGGCTCGATAACACTATTCGAGTATTCGATGAGCTATCTTGTACCCCCGACGAGTGTTTAAAGTGTGTTATATCACTACTGCGAGATTCTGCGTACTACTGGTGGAACGTGCTAGTGTCGGTTGTCCCTAAAGAGAAAGTTACCTGGGAGTTCTTTCAAGTGGAATTCCGCAAGAAATATATAAGCCAGCGTTTTATCGATTCTAAGCGTAAAGAGTTCCTTGAGCTCAAACAGGGCCGCATGACGGTATCGGAGTACGAGCACAAATTTTTGCGACTTAGTCGCTATGCTTGAAAGTGTGTTTCATCGGAAGCTGCTATGTGCCGGAGATTTGAAGATGGCTTAAATGAGAATATAAAACTTTTGGTCAGTATTTTGGGAATTGATGAGTTTGTAGTGCTGGTTGAACGAGCTTGTAAAGCTGAAGTATTGGGAAAGGAAAAGCAGAAAGCTGAGTTTGAATCCAAAGACATTCGAAAAAGGATGGCAAGCAAACTTTCATATATGCCTATGAAAAAGTTTAAGAATGACGGTGGACGATTCAAGCCTAACGCTAGGATTTCTATTAGAGAACGACCGCCGATGAGTTCTCTGCTACATCGATTACAAGCGTGGGTAATGAGAAATTGGTAAACCGAGTGCCGCAATGCGGCGAGCGACATCATGGGGAGTGTTGGGGTAAATCTATTCTCAGACTTTTGTTATAAGTGCGGCTCCCAAGACCACTTTATACGAGATTGTCCGGAGAATGCTGAGAGGTGTATGGTGCAGAGTGCGAGACCGAGTGGCAATATAGCTCGAGGTAGATCATCTCGTTTTGGGGGTGGTAGAGGCAGTACTCAGAGGGGAGTTTCAGACGTGATTGTTCGATCAGATGCCAGGGTACCAGCTAGGGCTTATGCAATCCGTACTAGAGAGGAGGCCTCGTCCCCAGATGTCATTACTGGTACTTTCCTTCTCTTTGATACTAATGTGACTGCTTTGATTGACCCCGGATCAACTCATTCGTATGTGTGTGAAACATTGGTATCTAGTAAAAATTTACCTATCGAGTCTACCGATGTTGTGATTCGGGTTTCAAACCCTCTGGGTAGATGTGTGTTAGTCGATAAAGTGTGTAAAAACTGTCCATTGATGATTCGAGATATGTGTTTCTCGGCTGATCTGATGTTGTTATCGTTTGACGAGTTTGACATTATTCTCGGTATAGATTGGTTAATAATGTATGATACAGTAGTAAATTGTAGACGAAAGACTATTGAGTTGAGATGCCGAAATAACAATATAATCCGGATTAAGTCTGCGAATTTAATCGGACTACCTAATGTGATATCATCGATGTTGGCTCAGAAATTTTTGAGAAAAGGTGGTGAAGCTTATCTTGCTTATGTGATTGATAGCAAGATAACCGAAAAGAATATCGAATCTGTGCCAGTTGTTAGTGAATATTCAGATGTGTTTTCAGAGGAATTACCGGGATTGCAACCTATCTGGGAGGTAGAGTTTGGCATTGAGTTAGTGCCAGGGACCACTCCGATCTCGATAGCTCCATATAGAATGGCACCTACTAATTAAAAGAATTGAAGGCTCGGTTGCAAGAATTGATGATAGAGGTTTTGCCCGACCGAAGTTTCTCTCCTTGGGTGCGCCTGTTCTATTTGTAAAGAAGAAAGCGGAACATTAAGAATGTGCATCGATTATCGACAACTCAATAAGGTGACGATTAAGAATAAATATCCATTGCCTCATATAGGCGATTTATTTGATCATTGAAAGGAGCCTCGGTGTTTTCGAAAATTGACTTGAGGTCGGGTTATTATCAGTTACGGGTTAGAGAAGCAGACGTGCTGAAGACTTCCTTTTAGAGGAGATACGGTCATTATGAATTTTTGGTGATGCCGTTTAGGCTCACTAATGCCCTGGCAGTATTCATGGATTTGATGAATCGTGTCTTCAAACCGTATCTAGATCAGTTTGTGGTCGTATTTATAGATGATATATTGATCTATTCGCGTGACGAAACTAAACACGTTGAACATTTGAGGCTAGTGTTACAGATTTTGCGGGAAAAGCAATTGTACGCAAAATTTAGTAAATGTGAGTTTTGGATGAAAGAAGTTAGCTTTTTGGGGCATGTCATTTCAGCATTTGGTATTCGGGTTGACCCAAGTAAAATTTCAGCCATACTTGATTGGAAACCTCCGCGGAATGTTTCTGAGGTTCGTAGCTTTCTGGGACTTGCTAGATATTACAGACGTTTCGTGAAAGACTTCTCGATGATAGCAACTCCGATGACAAAAATTTTACAGAAGGATGTAAAATTCGAATGGACTGATAGGTGTCAAAAGAGTTTTGATCAATTGAAGGCCATATTAACGGAAGCTCCGGTACTCGTTCAACCAGAGTCGGGAAAGGAATTCGTTATTTATAGTGATGCCTCACTTAATGGGCTCGGATGTGTATTGATGCAGGAGGGCAAACTGGTAGCTTATGCCTCGAGACAATTAAAACCGCATGAGAGGAACTATCCAACACACGACCTTGAATTAGCTGCCATAGTCTTCACTTTGAAGATATGGCGTCACTACCTTTTTGGTGAAAGATGCCATATCTATTCGGATCACAAAAGTCTAAAGTATTTAATGACACAAAAGGATCTAAATCTGAGACAGCGGCGATGGTTAGAATTATTGAAAGACTATGAGCTCGTGATCGATTATCACCCGAAAAGGCTAATGTGGTAGCCGATGCACTTAGTCGCAAATCATTATTTGCTCTTCGTGTAATGAACACTGATTTAGCTATAATTGATGATGGGGTGATCATTACAGAGTTAAAGGTGAAACCGTCATTTGTGTCACAGATCCAAGAAGCCCAGGAGCTTGATGATGATTTAAAGGCAAAAAGGAGTCGTAGTAATTCTGAAGCGGATTCAGATTTTCAGATAGATGCTGAAGGATGTTTACGGTTCAAGAATCGAATGTGTATACCTAAGAAAGCTGATTTAATTCGAATGAATTGTGATGAAGCTCATAGTGGTAGATTGACGGTTCACCCGGGTAACACAAAGATGTACAACGACTTGAAACAACATTATTGGTGGCACAGTATGAAACGAGACATCTCGGATTATGTATCGAAGTGTTTGATATGTCAACAAGTGAAAGCTGAGCATCAAGTACCATCGGGACTTCTTCAATCGATTTTGATATCTGAGTGGAAATGGGACCGAGTCACTATGGATTTTGTGTCGGGATTGCCTCTGACACCGAGCAAGAAAGATTCGATCTGGGTTATTGTGGATAGATTGACAAAATCGGCTCATTTCATCCCCGTGCGTGCGGATTTTTCACTTGATAAATTGGCTAAATTGTATGTATCTCAGATCGTACGGTTGCACGGGGTACCCATTTCTATTATTTCAAATAGAGACCCAAGGTTTAAATCACGATTTTGGAAGAAGCTACAAGATGCTTTGGGTACTAAGCTACACTTTAGTACCGCTTTTCACCCTCAGTCGGATGGACAATCTGAGCGTATTATTCAAATACTCGAGGACATGTTAAGATGTTGCGTTCTTGAATTTGAGGGTACGTGGGATCGATATTTGTCTCTGATCGAATTTGCTTATAACAACAGCTTTCAATCAAGCATCAAAATGGCACCTTACAAAGCTTTGTATGGTTGTAAGTGTCGTCCGTTGTATTGGACCGAATTAGGGGAAAATAAGATCCATGGGGTCGATTTGGTGAAAGAAATCGAGCAGAAAGTGGCAATAATTCGTGATAGTTTGAAAGCGACATCTGATCGTCAGAAGTCTTATGCTGATTTAAAATGCAAGGACATTGAGTTCCAGATAGGTGATCAAGTGTTCCTAAAAGTATCGCCGTGGAAAAAGCTAATGAGATTTGGTCAAAAAGGGAAGTTGAGTCCACGATTCATTGGGCCGTATGAAGTTATTGAGCAGATTGGACCGGTTGCTTATAAACTTAGGTTACCTTCTGAGTTGGACAAAATTCACAATGTCTTTCACGTATCGATGCTTCGGCGATACCGATCCGACCCTTCTCATGTGATCAATCATTCAGAAATTGAAATCCAGCCCAATTTAACGTATGAGGAGGAACCAATTCGTATCTTGACTCGTGAAGTGAAAGAACTGCGACATAAAAAGATACCGTTGGTTAAAGTGTTATGGTGTAAGCACGGAATCGAGGAAGCTACTTGGGAAACTGAAGAATCAATGAAAGAACGTTACCCGCACCTATTCATGGGTAAGATTTTCAGGGATGAAAATTTCTAAAAAGGGGGGTAGTTGTAACAACCCGATTACGACCCGAATCAGAATAGTGGTTTCGGGACCACGAATCTGAATAAGGGAGATGTTTTATTATTATTTTAATATTTATGTGGTGTTTTTGTGCATGTGTTTTAATAGTGTAGATTAATTTGAGTGTTTGATGGATTATTTAAGGTTAAGGATCAAAATGGAATAAGCATAAAAGATAGCTATTATAGGATTGGGAGGACATAATTAAGTTATTCTTTTGCATGAAAGTATTTGTATGGTAAATTGCCCTAAAATAAAGGGAGTGGGCGGCATCATGATGATTTCTTAGTTATTTTATTAATTAATTTAGTTAGTGGGGTGATATTAGTATTTTATATGATTAAATAAATGAAATATCATAAAAGATAAAAGAAAATGTGTCATCTTTCATCTTTGTTTGCTTCTTGCGAAACTCAACAAGAAAAAAGAGAAGAAAATTTCGCTCTTCACATTCGGTCAATGCATGCTACATTGAGGTTGGTAATTGAGTTTAACTTCTTGAAATTTTTGCATTTTTGAGTTAGTTAGCTTAATTACTATCAAGCCCATGTGAGAATTTTTGAGTATGGAGCATGATAGGATTCACCATGGATGGAAAAAATCTTGTTTTGTTGAGTTGGATGTTAAAAATGGTATGCATGTGTATGAGATTAGTATATTTTGAATAGGAGATTTTGAAGAAATGGAGATGAGGATTTAATCAAGAAAACTTAAAGTGGAGAGTATAAAATATGGAATAAGTGAACGGTATAGAATGGTAATAGAGAAAGGAAAATTCGATCCCTACATAATTGATTCGAATTATGTATATATATAGTATTTAAGCATTTGGAGACTAAATTGTAAAACGGGTAAAATCTTGGGATAGAATAGAAATTCGACAAATTGGGCTAGGGTCAAATTGAAATATATATATATATTGAGGCTAGGGAGCTTAAGGGAGAAATCGGCTTTAGACTATTATTTCATAAATGGACATGTTTTGAATGAGAATCAATTTTTGTATAAATGTTAATATTTAAATTATCAAGGATGTATTAATCTATTGTCCTTAATCCAATTGTGGTTATATTGAATAGAAATGTATTGAATAAGTTTAAATTGAAATTGTTAGATCAAGTCCCTAAGGAGAAAGGGTTGGATAAAGGAAAGGCTAGGTTGGACGAGTGATCGGGGAGTACTATCCATTCCATTCGAGGTAAGATTTATGCGAATTGGGTTAAATTGAATCTATTTTATAGATTAGATCCTTATTTAATAGAAAGCGGTATGTTACTTTTTCATTGTGGATTTCATGAACTTTGTTTATTCAAATTGGTCGAATATGAGATTGTGTATAATTTGGGGATGGTTGTATGAATAGGACACCTTGACATTGATAATGTAACATACGTATGTGAGAGATTAATTTGGAAAAATGTTAGATTTCTTTTTATATGCATTGGTCGATTTAATATATGCTTAGTACTTGGCCGAATGGGGGAAATATGAGATGGAAATTATCAATGGTGTATGATGGTGTATGTTGTTACATGTAATGCGTTAGATTGATTTCTATTCGTATATGTATGGGAAGTAATGAATAATAGCTTGTGAAAGGCCCAAACTAAGTTATGTAAAATAATAAGTAACGGCTCTAACTAAGTTATATAAAATAATAAGTAACGGCTCTGTGTGAGCGATACGTTACGGGACGTGTTAAGTAACGACTCTATGTGAGCGATACGTTACGAAAAATAATAAGTAACGGCTCTGTGTGAGCGATACATTACGGGACGTATTAAGTAACGGCTCTATGTGAGCGATACGTTATGAAAAATAATAAGTAACGGCTATGTGTGAGCGATACGTTACGGGACGTGTTAAGTAACGGCTCTATGTGAGCTATACGTTACGAAAAATAATAAGTAACGGCTCTGTGTGAGCGATACATTACGGGATGTGTTAAGTAACGGCTCTATGTGAGCGATACGTTACGAGAAATAATAAGTAACGGCTCTGTGTGAACGATACGTTACGAGACATGTTAAGTAATGGCTCTATGTGAGCGATACGTTACTAAGGCTTACTTAAAAGGTAAGTAGAAATTTTAAAAGAAAATCAATCATGTCTACTAATGTTCGTATGTATGCAGGAAGGTTTAAATCAAGTATAGTATATTTTGTATGAATGGTGAGTTATGAAAAGTTTACAAATTAAAGGTATGTGATATGTTTATTTAATAGCAAGTTCCTTGCAAATCGAAATGGGTAGTATGAGACTTGAAATAAAATGTGAAATGTTCATGTATGCTATCGATTAGGTGATGGTGATATATGAGGACAGATATAAGTATGTGATGGTAAATGCAATCCATTTTCTATATGTTGTATTCCCCTTTTATTTTGAATATACCTACTGCCGATAAATTGCTTAAATCTTACTAAGCTTGGAGAGCTTACTTTGTTTGCGGTTGTTCTAAATCTGTAGATTTTAGCCTTCAGCTAGAAGCTTACACTCGGGGATCCCGTCAGGATCAATCGCATTATCGCCCTCTTTTGGTATCATTATTAGTCAAGAATTTCTTGAAATTTTGGCATGTATAAGCTTGACCTCTCTTTTGAGTTTGTTTTGGGGATTGAATGAATGTATATAAGTATGTATAAGTTGCTTGGGAATGGCTAAATTATGTCATTTTGTTTTATGCAAATTAGCCATAATAAAAGTATCATGCATATATGCTAGTTATGATAGTGGTATTCAATATGAATGAAGTTTGATGAGGTCTAATAATTTGTATAATTGTGAATGGTAAAAGTTAGATTCGGCAGGTTAATATGAGCATAATTTGATGATTTTGAATTTGAGTAATGAATGATGAATAGATCAATTGCATATCATGAAAAAAAATGTTGTAAATTAGTCTTATCTTGGAATGAATCTGTTTGTGGGTGTTACAGATATGGTCTTACATGGGATCACATATCGATGCCAATAGCCCAGCTATGGTTGTAACAACCCGATTTAGGGCCTACTTTGAATAGTGGTACGAGACCACAAATCTGAGTTAGTGAAATGGGTTTTAAGGTTTAAGAGATGTTTGCATGATTGTATGAAAGTTTCATGAAGAAATTTTATGAAATTGTCTTTGAATGGTCCATTAGGACTAAATTGCAAATGTTGCAAAATATGAGATTCTAGAAGCTTTTAGTATGAAATAGCTTTGGAATATTAATTAGAAGTCCTTAAATAGCAATTTTCCCAATTTATAAATTTTTGACAAAAAAATGGACATGAGTTAGTAAATTGTGAAAATTTAGTGAGAAGGGCATTTTGGTCATTTATCAATTAAATGATTAAAAAGGAAAAAGATGAAAAATATTCATCTTCTTCCTCCTTGTTCGAAAAATTTGAGAGATTCCATAGCTAGGGTTCTTCAATTTTGAAGCTTGCTAGTAAGTGCATCTTAGCCCTGTTTTTAATATTTTTCATATTTTCGGAGTCCTCGTAGCATGAATTAGCTATTTTTGGCTATAAGTTGAGCTTGAATGCATGTCCATAAAAATACCCATGTATGCCATGTAAAATGATGTTTTATGGAAGATTATAAGAGTTTGATGTTAGATAAACATATTTTCCTAAGTGAATTTCATGAAAAATGTTAGTAAGGACTAATTTGTAATAGATATGAAATTGGTCATACATTTGTAAATAGTAAGGATTATATATTGCTATAGTTGAGAAAATGAATCAGCTAAGCATGAAGTTTAAGAAAGTTGAATGGAAATCACTTTACAAGCCTAGGGGCAAAAGTGTAATTATGAGAAAGTTTAGGGGCAAAATGATAATTTTGCCAAAGTATGAGTTAAGAGTTAATTTAGTCAATGTGAGTATTAAATGAGTTAAGTTGTTATTATAGATCAAGAAAAACAAAGCTTGGACCAAAATCGAGGCAAGAACAAAGTCGAGGACTAAATTGTAATATCTACATACATTTTGTAAATTGAGGTAAGTTTGTATGGTTTCCAAGCTTCATGAATATTTTCATTGTATTGCTTGTTATGTTGTTAAATATACATTACTTTCATGAGAATGTTTAATGGTAATGTTAAACAAATAAATTAATGAGATTATGTATGTGAAAGTCCCGATTGAAGTTGAATTACCTAGGATGCTCAATCTACCACATGAGATAAGAATGTCCGTATAAGACCAAGCCAAGGCATGGCATCGACAATCAAGCAAAGATGTCATGTAAGACAAAGACAAGAATTGGCATTGACGAATTATTATGAGATGAAGGCCCATGTAAGTCCAAGCCAAGGCATGGCATTGGTGAGTCTCCAAGCAAAGATGTCATGTAAGCCCAAGACAAGTCTTGGCATTGAGGAGTTATCATGAGATAAAGATCCCATGTAAGTCAAAGCCAAGGCATGGAATTAGTGAGTAACAAGAAAGAAAAGTTACCAAGCAAGACCATGTCAAGACATGACAATGGTAAGTTCCTAAGGGAACCCACAAAGAAGAATTCGTGTAAGTCCATGTCAAGACATGGCGTCGATATCAAGTTAAGAAATCCCATGTAAGACAATATCAAGGATGTAGCATTAGCATCAAGATACATGTGGGATGAGATTTAGTATCCTCTGTTATTCATAGTAATTCATCGGGCAAAAGAGAAAGATTGAAAGAGAAAGTAAGAAAGTTAAGTAAGTAAAGCTATCACTAAGTTGTGTTAGTTAAAATTAACTAAGAATATTATTCATGTTATGAATGATGAAGTTGAGATTATGCTTATCATAGTAGGGTATGCTGATCTATGTGATGAAGTGATACAGGTATCTTGGTTACTTTCAAGCATGAGACTGATAAGTACCATGAGGAATGTAAGAATCAGTAAGAGTAAGTAAGCTTAAGTATTTGAGATTTATGATGCCATTGTTTATGATGAATGGTTTATGTTAAGAAAATATATTGCTATACGCACTACATGCAAACTTATTAAGCTAAATGCTTGCACCTTTAATTCTTTTCTTTCATGTAGTCCTGCCAAGCTAAATTGTGGATCATTGACATCAGAGCTTGATGTACACTATCAATCATTATTTTCGTATAGCCAAGTTGTTGTTGTTTAAGTATTGCATGTATAGGAATCATTTCATTTTGAATTATGTATTAAGAAAAGCCAAAGTATTGGCTATTAAGTTCATTATTCTTTTTGTGTATGGCTAATGAGATTGGCCAAGCTTGACTAAGTATGTGCGTATATTAATATTAATGGAGTATGCAATTTTTTGGTTAATGTTAGATGAAGTATTTGAATTATGGATTTTGGCTGAGATTGGTCTTGATTTCAGGGTGGTAATTGGCTTGGTAAATAGCCTCTAAGTGCCCACATGGATAGACACGCGGGCGTGTGTCTGGGCCGTGTGTTCTCTGTATGTTAGTGTGTTAGGTTAGAATAGACCATGGGCTAACCCCACGGCCGTATGTATAGGCCATGTGTGACACACGATTAGCACCTGGGCGTGTTCCCCAGGACGTGTGAATAAGTCAGTATGTCAAGGTTTGACACACGGCATAGGGCCATGGGCGTGTTAAGACCGTGTGTAAACTATCAGTATCCACCACGGGTGGAAGACATGTGCATGTCTTATGGGTACACGGGCGTGTCCTAAACCGCACGGGCGTGTGACCCCTATTTTGAGAGAAAAGTTTCTAGTTGAGTTTTGAAAGTTTCTAGACGTAAGTTTAAGGCCTCTAGGCCCATGAAATGTATGAATTGACTAAGAAAGAGAAGTTTTTAATTTGAACAAAATTTTATAGCTCGTAAGTACATGTTTAAAAAGGTTCAAGCATAGTATTGTCTCGTATTCAGTTTTAGCCTCAGACTCGGGTATGAGGTGTTACATTTAGTGGTATCAGAGCACAGTTTAGTCGGTTCTAAGACTAATGTAGTATAAGCAAGAGTTTAGCTAATCATGCCATACGTAAGAATGTTTTTATAATGATAGTGTGATGACTCCTGACGACTTAAATTATGTTTATACATATAGTAAATGGATCCTGATAGAGCAGTGGCAGATGATGAAGAAAGTAATGCGCCGGCTCCCGCTGAAGGGACGATGCCTGATGAGGATAAGTGTACACCCACTATGGTGAGTCAGAGAGGAAGAGGAGAGGCTAGAGAAGCCTTCCTCCATACGATGAACACATGGTATATGGAGTTCATTCATACAAACCCGAATGCACAACCCCCTCCACCCCCATCTATTCCTCAACCTATCCTAGTAGCCCCTCAAGTAGTAGAGGTGGTAAGAGGAGATGAACCTCCGGTTGATTGGATCTGGAAGCATGGGGCAGAAAAATTTTGGGCTAAAAGAGATGATGATCCAGAAAAGGCCGAGTTTTGGTTAGAAAATACCATCAGGGTATTTAATGAGTTGTTATGCACGTCTGAGGAATGCTTGAAGTTTGTAGTTTCTCTTTTAAGATGTTCTGCCTATTAATAGTGAAACACCTTGGTGTCAGTTGTATCAAGAGAAAAGATCACATGGGAATTCTTCCAAGAAGAGTTTAAGAAAAAAATATATCAGCCAAAGGTTTGTGGATCAAAAAGAAAGGAATTCTTAGAACTAAAGCGAGGCAAGATGTCTGTGACTGATTATGAGCGTGAGTTTGTACGACTCAGCCAATATGCTCGAGACTGTGTATCCACTGAGGCCATCATGAGCAAGAGATTTGAAGATGGACTAAATTATGACATCAAGTTGTTTGTTATTGTCCTAGAATTAAAAGAATTTGTGGTGTTAGTAGAGAGATCTTGTAAAGCCGAAGGGTTAGTAAAAGAGAAGAGAAAATAAAAAATAGAGTCTCATGACTCAAAAAAGAGACAGTGGAATAAGTCATTCCAACCTTCTTCTAAGAAGTCAAGAGATTTCTCCACCCGATTGGCTACTTCCACTAGGTTTTCAAGGAAGGATAATAGTAAGTAGTATTTGAGAAATAAAACACAAACTACTTCGGTTGCTAGCGTGGGGAATATTCGATCTGATAGACCTGAATGCCCACAGTGTGGTAGACGTCATCTCGATGAATGCCGAGTGCATGAAAATGCTTGTTTCAGATGTGGTTCCCAGGATCACTTTTATAAAAGATTATCCTAAGATGATGAATGAAGAGAGAACTCAGAACCCTAGATCTGGGGGTATGGTCAGAGGGAGATCGCAGAAGAACCCAAGAAGTGCGGCAGGTGGTAGAGGTAACCCTAGAGAATAGGCTGCGAGACCCGAGGGTAGGGCACCTATAAGGACATATGCCATTCGCGCTCGCGAAGAGGCATCTTCTCCTAATGTTATTACGGGTACCTTTTCTCTTCATGATATTGAGGTTATTGCTTTAATAGATCCCGGATCCACACACTCTTATATTTGCATGAAACTAGTATCCAGTATGAGTATGCCTATAGAGTCTACATAATTTGTGATTAAGGTGTCTAATCCTTTAGGCAAAAGTGTTTTAGTTGATGAAGTATGTAATGATTGCCCATTGATGATTAGATGTCATTATTTTAAAGCAATCCCTTATGTTGTTACCATTTGATGAGTTTGACATCATTCTTGGGGACACCCATGAGGTAATAGTAAATTGTGGGAAGAAATAGATTGAGATAAGATGTGATAATAGGGACGCCCTTCATGTAGAATCAGATGAACAAGGTAGATCACCGGTAATTTTTTTATATGACGGCACAGAGGTACATAAGAAAAGGGTATGAGGCATATCTACCTTTTGTGATGAATGATACAAAAACAGAGTTAAAGATTGAGTCAGTGTTGATAGTATGTAAGTACTTGGATGTTTTTCCTGAGGAAATACCAAGACTACCACCAGTTAGGGAGGTGGAGTTCAGTATTGAGCTAGCTCCCAGTACTGTAACAATATCTATTACTCCTTACAGAATGGCTCCAACGGAGTTGAGAGAGTTGAAGTTACAGTTGCAAGAGTTGACAGATAAAGGCTTTGCAAGATCAAGTTGTTCTCCTTGGGGTGCTCCAGTTTTATTTGTGAAAAAGAAGGATGGCACCATGAGATTGTGCATAGATTACCGTCAGCTTAATAAAGTAACAGTGAAGAACAAGTACCCATTGCCTAGGATCGATGATTTGTTTGATCAATTGAAGGGAGCCACTGTGTTCTCCAAAATATAATTTAGATCGGGGTACTACCAGTTGAGAGTAAGAGACTCAGATGTGTCAAAGACCGCTTTTGAACGAGGTATGGGAATTATAAATTTTTATTCATGTCCTTTGGTTTGACCAATGCCCCTGCGGCATTCATGGATCTAATGAATCGTATTTTTAGGCCATACCTCGACAAGTTTGTAGCCATTTTTATTGACGACATATTGATTTATTCCTGTAATGAGCCTGAGCATGCTGAGCACCTACGGACAGTTTTATAGATTCTACGAGAAAATTAGTTGTATGCCAAGTTCAGTAAAGGGAATTTTGGCTCAAGGAAGTAGGATTTTTGGAACATATTATCTCGGAAGGTGGAGTACAAGTGGACCCAAATAAGATTTCAGCTATAATGGACTGGAAACCACCAAGGAATATCTTAGAGATTGCAAGTTTTCTAGGGCTATTATAGACGATTCGTCAAGGGGTTTTCCTTGATCGCGATCGATAATGAAATTTTTACAGAAGCATGTGAAGTTTGAGTGGTCAGAAAGATGTCAACAATGTTTCAAGAAACTGAAGGCATTATTGACAGAAGCTCCAGTTTTAGTACAACCCGATTTGGGGAAAAAGTTTGGGATATACAGTGATGCATCCTTAAAATGATTAGGCTGTGTACTTATGCAAGAAGGCAAAGTAATTGCTTCTGCCTCAAGACAGTTGAAGCCTCATGAGAAAAATTATCCGACGCATGATTTAGAGTTGGCTGCCATAGTCTTCGCATTGAAGATTTGGAGACACCATCTATATAGTGAAAGATGTCAGATTTTCACCAATCACAAAAGTCTGAAGTACTTGATGATGCAGAAAGAGTTGAACTTAAGGCAACGGAGATGGCTAGAGTTGATAAAAGACTATGAGCTAATCATTGACTACCATCCCGGAAAGGCGAATGTAGTCGCTGATGATTTGAGTAGAAAATCTCTATTCACATTAAGGGTATTGAATTCGCAAATGACTTTGTTCGATGATGGTTCTATTCTAGTTGAGTTGAGAGCTAGACCAGTATTCCTCCAAGAGATCATTGAGGCTCAAAAAGAAGATAGTGAATTGCAAGCCAAGAGAGCTCAGTCGAGTCAGATGTTGAGTCCAACTTTTAGATTCATTCCAATGGATGCTTGATGTTTAAAGATAGAGTTTATGTGCCAAGAAAAGAAGAGCTTATTCTGAGAGTTTTACATGAGGCACATAATGGATGTTTATCTATACATCCAGGTAGTACAAAGATGTATAATGACTTGAAGCAATAATACTGGTGGCCGAGAATGAAGAAAGATATTTCAGAGTTTGTTTACAAATGCTTAATTTGTCAACAAGTAAAGGCCGAACACCAAGGACCTTCGGGTTTGCTTCAACCAATTATGATTCCTGAGTGGAAATGGGACAATATCACTATGGATTTTGTAACGAGATTATCGTTGTCTCCGAACAAGAAAGATGCTGTATGGGTTGTGGTTGATAGACTCACAAAGTCAGCCCCTTTTATACCTTTATGAATTGACTACTCACTAGACAAGTTGGAAAACTTGTACATTTCAGAAATAGTAAGGCTTTATGGAGTTCCATTGTCAATCATATCGGATAGAGATCCGAGATTCACATCCAGATTTTGGAAGAAGTTACAAGAAGCCTTGGGTACAAAGTTGAGATTTAGTACAGCTTTTCATCCTCAAATTGACGGTCAGTTGGAGAGTTTAATTCAAGTACTCAAGGATATACTCCGATGTTGTATTCTCGAATTCCAAGGTAGTTGGGAAAAGATTCTCCCATTGGTAGAGTTTGCCTACAATAATAGTTTTCAGTCAAGCTTGAAGATGGCGCATTATGAGGCTCTTTATGGGCGTAAGTGCCAAATGCCTCTATATTGGACTAAACTTAAAGAAAACCAGGTTCACGGGGTTGATTTGGTTAGAGAAATCGAATAGAAGGTGAAAGTAATTCGAGAAAGTTTAAATGCTAATTTTGACAGACAAAAATCCTACTCGATTTTAAGAAGAAAAGAAATAGAGTATCAAGTCGGGAATAAAGTTTTCTTGAAAGTGTCACCATGGAGAAAAGTTTTCAGATTCGATCGGAAAGGCAAGTTGAGTCCACGTTTCATCGGGCCATATGATATTATTGAGAGGGTTGGGCCGGTAGCTTATCGATTGGCTTTGCCGTCTGAATTAGAAACGATACATGATGTGTTTCATGTGTCCATGTTGCGACGCTACCGATTAGACCCTTCACATGTAATTACTCCGTCAGAGGTAGAGATTCGTCTAGACATGACTTATGGTGAAGGACCAACAAAGATTTTAGCCTGGGAAGTCAAGAAACTAAGGAATAAGAATATCTCCCTTGTTAAAGTATTATGGAAAAGACCTGGAGTAGAAGAAGCTACGTGGGAACCAGAAGAAATCATGAGAAACCAGTACCCAAATCTCTTTGCTAGTAAGATTTTCGGGGACGAAAATCCTTAAGGGGGAGAGTTGTAACAGCCCAATTTAGGGCCTAGTCAAAATGGTGGTACGAGACCACGAATCCGAGTTAGTGAAATGAGTTTTAAGGTTTAAGAGATTTTTGCATGATTGTATGAAATTTTCATGAAGAAATTTTATGAAATTGTCTTTGAATGGTCCATTAGGACTAAATTACAAAGATTGCAAAATATGAGACTCTAGAAGCTTTTAGTATGAAATAGCTTTGGAATATTAATTAGAAGTCCTTAAATAGAAATTTTCCCAATATATAAATTTTGGACAAAAATGGAAATGAGTTAGTTATTGTGAAAATTTAGTGAGAAGGGCATTTTGGTCATTTATCAATTAAATGATTAAAAAGGAAAAAGATGACAAAAATCTTATTCATCTTCTTCCTCCTTATGCCAAAAAATTTGAGAGACTCCATAGCTAGGGTTCTTCAATTTTTGGAGCTTGCTAGTAAGTGCATCTTAGCCTTGTTTTTAATATTCTTCGTATTTTTAGAGTCCTCGTAGCAGGAATTAGCTATTTTTGGCTATAAGTTGAGCTAGAATGCATGTCCATAAAAATACCCATGTATGACATACTTGTAAAATGATGTTTTATGGAAGATTATGAGAGTTTAATGTTAGATAAACATCTTTTCCTAAGTAAATTTCATGAAAAATGTTAGTAAGGACTAATTTGTCATAGATATGAAATCAGTCATACATTTGTAAATAGTAAAAAATTGATATTGCTATAGTTGAGAAAATGAATCAGCTAAGCATGAAGTTTAAGAAAGTTGAATGAAAATCACTTTACGAGCCTAGGGGCAAAGTGTAATTATGAGAAAGTTTAGGGGAAAAATAGTAATTTTTCCAAAGTATGAGTTAAGAGTTAATTTAGTCAATGTGAGTATTAAATAAGTTAAATTGTTATTATAGATCAAGAAAAATGAAGCCCAGATCGAAATCGAGACAAGAACAAAGTTGAGGACTAAATTGCAATATCTACATACATTTTGTACATTAAGGTAGGTTTGTATGGTTTCCAAGCTTCATGAATATTTTCATTGTATTGCTTGTTATGTTGTTAAATATACATTACTTTCATGAGAATGTTTAATGGTATGTTAAACAAAGAAATTAACGAGATTATGTATTTGAAAGTCCCGATTGAAGTTGAATTACCTTGGATGCTCAATCTACCACATGAGATAAGAAAGTCCGTATAAGACCAAGCCAAGGCATGACATCGGCAATCAAGAATAGATGTCATGTAAGACCAAGACAAGTCTTGGCATTGATGAATTATCATGAGATGAAGACTCATGTAAGTCCAAGCCAAGGCGTGGCATTGGTGAGTCTCCAAGCAAAGATGTCATGTAAGCCCAAGACAAGTCTTGACATTGAGGAGTTATCATGAGATAAAGATCCCTTGTAAGTCCAAGCCAAAGCATGGCATTGGTGAGTAACAAGGAAGATTTCATGTAAGCCCAAGCCAAGGCTTGACATTGACAAAGAAAAGTTACCAAGCAAGACCATGTCAAGACATGACAATGGTAAATTCCCAAGGGAACCCACAAGGAGGAATTCGTGTAAGTCCATGTCAAGACATGGCGTCGATATAAAGTTAAGAAATCCCATGTAAGACTATATCAAGGATGTAGCATTGGCATCAAGATACATGTGGGATGAGATTCAGTATCCTTTGTTATTCATAGTAATTCATCGGGCAAAAGAGTAAAGATTGAAAGAGAAAGCAAGAAAGTTAAGTAAGTAAAGCTATCACCAAGTTATGTTAGTTAAAATTAACTAAGAATATTATTCATGTCATGAATGATGAAGTTGAGATTATGCTTATCATAGTAGGGTATGCTGATCTATGTGATCAAGATATAGGTATCTTGTTTACTTTCAAGCATGAGACTGGTAAGTTCCATGAGGAATGTAAGAATCAGTAAGAGTAAGTAAGCTTAAGTATTTGAGATTTATGATGCCATTGTTTATGATGAATGGTTTATGTTAAGCAAATATATTGCTATATGCACTACATGCAAACTTATTAAGCTAAATGCTTACATCTTTAATTCTTTTCTTTCATGTAGTCCTACCAAGCTAAATTGTGAATAATTGACGTTGGAGCTCGAAGTACACTATCAATCATTATTTTGGTATAGCCAAGTTGTTTTTGTTTAAGTATGGAATGTATAGGAATTATTTCATTTTGAATTATGTATTAAGAAAAGCCAAAGTATTGGCTATTAAGTTCATTATTCTTTTTGTGTATGGCTAATGAGATTGGCCAAGCTTGACTAAATATGTGTATATTAATACTAATGGAGTATGTAATTTTTTGGTTAATGTTAGATGAAGTATTTGAATTGTGGATTTTGGCTGAGATTGGTCCTGATTTTAGGGTGGTAATTGGCTTGGTAAATAGCCTCTAAGTGCCCACATGGATAGACACACGGGAGTGTGTCTGGGCCATGTGTTCCCTGCATGTTAGTGTCTTAGGTCAGAATAGACCATGGGCTAACCCCACGGCCGTATGTATAGGCCATGTGTGACACATGGTTAGCATCTAGGCGTGTGCCCCAGGACGTGTGAATAAGTCAGTATGTCTAGGTTTGACACACGGTATAGGGCCACGGGCATGTCAAGACCGTGTGTAAACTATCAGTATCCACCATGGGTGGAAGAAATGGGCATATCTTATGGGTACACGGGCGTGTCCAAAACCACACGGGCGTGTGACTCCTATTTTGAGAGAAAAGTTTCTAGTTGAGTTTGAAATTTTCCGGACGTAAGTGTAAGGCCTCGTAGGCCCATGAAGTGTATGAATTGACTAAGAAAGAGAAGTTTTTAATTCGAACAAAATTTTATAGCTCGTAAGTACATGTTTAAGAAGGTTCAAGCATTGTAATGTCTCGTATCCGGTTTTAGCCTCGAACTCGGGTATGGGGTGTTACAATGGTCTTACACGATGTTTCATATAGATGCCATGTCCCAGACATGGTCTTCCACAAAATCACATATAACTCTAATGTCATGACATTTGTATCCTATCTATTCCTAAGGTTTAACTGGGAATTTTACCACATCAAATCTTTGTCGGACGTACTCATAACAATAATTAAACAATTCAGGCAATATCAAATATTAAATGGATAATATAAAGTTGCCTTATTTACACTTAAACTTACCTTGGTACAAAATATGGACAACTAATTTGATTTAGTCCAAAATCTTGTTCTTTCCTCGGTTTAGGTTCGGACTCCGTTTTTCTTGATATATAATAGAAAATTTAGCTCGTTTAATAATCACATTACTCGATTCAGTTCAAAATTCATATTATGGAAAAATTACATTTTGCCCCTAACTTTGACATATTTACAAATTTTCCCCTAGGCTTGAAAAATGAAATCTATTCAATTTCTTCGATTCCCAAGCCTAGCCTAACCTCTTTTACACTTATAGCAGTCCACATTTTTCATCAAATCACATTTCTACTACCCATTTTTACAACTTTTACAATTAAGTCCTTTTTTTAGGTGTTTTCATCAAAAAATCATTTAGTAAAAGATGTTCATCACACATCAAACTTTCATAATCTAGCATAAAAAATCAAAATACATGCATGTCACACATGGGTCAAACTCTAGACATCAACCCTAGCTCAAATAAATGGTAGAAATAGGTAGATCGGTTGATAACAACTTCAAAAACGTAAAGAAGATTAAAAATGAGGCTAGGATGCACTTACTATCAAGCTTGAAAAGTGAAGAAACCCTAGCTATGGAGAGCTTCAAAGTTTCGGCCCTAGCTTGAAGAAGATGAGCAAATTTTGCTTCATTTTTCCCTTTTTAATCTTTTATTAACCAAATGGCCAAAATGCCCCTAAAGCCTTTCTTTAAAAATTTTCCTATCCATGTCCATTTTTGTCCATAAAATTAGAAATTGGTAAAATTGCTATTTAAGGACCTCTAATTAATAATCCATGGAAATTTCATGCTCAAAGCTTCTAGAACACTTATTTTGCAACGTTTGCAATTTAGTCCTAAAAATCAAATTGGACACTTTATGCATAAAATTTCTTCATGAAATTTTCACACAATCATGCAATCATGCCATAGACCTCAAAATAATCATAAAATAATTATTTCCACATCATATTTGTGGTCTTGAAACCACTATTCCAACTAGGACCAAAATCTGGATGTTACAAAAGCCTTGGTAAAAAGGTCTTGATCAACTGTTCAAATTTGTAACTTTTACAGATGATTTACTTTTTGGGTCATTAAATTTAACATGAAGCTATAAATTTTTAATTTGTAAATTTTAGAATCAATATTTGGATTAGTTTTTATCCATAGATAGTGGAGTTCTCTTAAATTCACTAATAAAGATTAAGAAATAGCTATATATTTATTTTCTTATAACTAGATTTTATCCACTGGTGAACAAATAAGCGGCAAAATAAGGCCTATATATCAATTTTTTTAATTAGGGGTTTACATTAGTTTTAAACTTAATTAGGGATATAGGTTGATTTAACTGGAAAGCTTGTCCAACTGGACACAGTTTCTAATTCTCTGTAACACCCCAAACCCGGCCCAAAACACCACGGCTGAATTCGGAATGTTACTGGGAAAGGTGTAAAAAGAGTTCTGTTTGGAAGTGAAAATAAGTTTTTAGTTTTCTAAATTAAAACGTCGTTTTTAAAGAAAAGGGTTTCCCGTTCAAAATTTGCAATTTGTCGGTGAATAAAATTTTGGGTTATTTAAAGTTCAAAACATGATTCATGCTTGAGTTAAAATGTTTGCTTATAGGTGATCCAAGATTTTGAACAAAAAAACTTTCATTTGTTACCCTTACGTTAGAAATATCTTAAAACCATCTTCTACTTAATCAATGGATAGGAAAAACTAACTTAAACCCATAATAAAAATCCCAAAACATTTAAAGCGGGCTTATTACAATAAAAATATCCCAAGAAAAATAACCAAAAGTTCATAATGTACTTAGAAATAAAAACAGCTTCTGCATGACCACCCCGAGTCCACTCCAGTCCGGTCCAATAGACTACGGATTACCTGCATTGTCGGAAAAGCAAGGTGAGTCATCAGACTCAGTGTGCAATTAGCCCACATATATCCACAATTGGGCTTGGCCCTAACCCACATTAAACCACATACCACGTATAGAGATGCAAAATGTTAACCCAGCCCAACCTAATATCCAATCGCTACACACCACCCGTATCCAACCACCACACACCTGGGGATTACTAAATCGACCCTCCATCCACTACACACCACTTTGGCAGTCCGTACCGATGGTACACTGCTCAAAGTCCACTTAGTGGTCTAGCCACTGATCCACATGATTGAAATCACAAATATCCACGATGAGACTCATGGTCGTCATCAATCCACGATGAGGCTCGAGGCCATCATCAATCCATGTACATAAATGGCACACTTCCCCTTTAATAGCACATATCCCGAACCCCATGCACATGCAGCATAATATGATAGAATGGTAACATAACATATGAACATACCAAATATACATATATGACATGCTTACATAGATCCACAATTACTAACCACATCCGTAGCATGGGTAGTATACTAACCTGGTTACCGGATTACCCAACATGAGTAATAACACCACCACAGCCACTGTTTTAGCTACCGTACACAATACATTTATTTAAATTAAAGCATATAAATAACTAGGCTATCAATCTCCCTAACGTCCTCACGCGAAGAAACTACAGCGATCTGCTTGTCTCTCTCTGACGCTGGCCCACACCCCGGTGGCCAATCCCGAACCGTTAAAACTGATCGCTTCTTGAATTTAGGGGTAGGGACTACGTGTCCAACCCCTTTCACTCCTTGGCTGGTACTCGAATCCATGAGATATAATCTTTGGTCAGGAAGTCCAGTTAAAATGTGGAATAATATTATAATGAAACTAAAAGAATATTCTAAAGAAAGATTACCCCTTACCAAAGTCAACCAAAACTCGGAGGTTATTCACTTGCGCTTAAAGATTGCTGAAATCCCTACATGAACCCACATTAGTTTTGGCCTTAACACTTATGATAAAAAGAAGTGGCCTTCGGCCTAACGTTATAACCTTCTTACCTTGAATAATTGAAATCCGAAAGATCCTTAATATCCTTCACCCTTGCTACAAACAAAAGAACCATGAAGTCAACCCCTCATATATTCGGCCATACCTTAAGAAATAGGATTAGACATTTGGTTTCGGCAAACCAAAAAGGAAAGGAAAAGAGAACGATTCCCACAGAAGAGAATGCTTACCATAACCACCAAGACCCGATTGAGAAGATTGACAGGATATGAATGCCGGCACCTCCTCTAAGAATCAACAAATGAAAGAAGTCACCACACAAGAGAGGTTCGGCTTTAAAGAATAACAACAATGAAAGAAAAAGAATGAATGGAGATGGCTAGAAGGTTCGGCTACAAATCACAAAGAAAGATGGGTTGTTCGGCTTTTGAAGATAAAGTAATCGGTGAAAAGAAGAAGAAGTTGAGGTTTAAGAGGTTTCGGCTATGGGAAAAAATGAAGGGTGTATTTCGGCTTTAAGAGTGTGAGAGTCTAAGATTATCAAAATAAGGAAGAAAAGAGAATAAGAGGGAGATATAGTTCGACCAAGAGAAGAAAATAAAGAGAAAGAAGATGAGAAAAATGCACCAAATGAAGAGAAGAAAAAAACACAAAAAGGAAAAAAATGCCCAAAACCCCCTATCACAACACTTAATTTTGGCACCTAAAGGCCCCAATCGAACCACTCCTCTTATGACTGAAAATCCTCTCCCAAGAGCCCCATATTCGGCCAACATTCAAACCCCTCTCCTTATCCCTTCTTTTCCTCCTACATTTCCTCCCCTTCACCCATTCAAACTAGTTTGAATGATTCCACCTCCTAATATTCCTCTCCACCACCTATTCAAAAGATTTGACCCCATCAACCCTCCACCTTTCAAGTGCCCAAGCCGAATCAAACTCCCACCCCCCCAACGTAAAATAAACTTCAAAAAGCTGCCCTCGTTGCTCGATCCTCCTCCCCCTTTGAACTCCCCCCTTGAAACGTCCACTCCCCTTGCTCCTAGGCGTCACCTTGCCACTCCACCACTCCACTTGTTGTGTCCTTAAATCCCATATTCAATCCCTTAAGGCCTAGCTCCCCTAGCTCCCCCCTAAAGGCTTCAAACCAAAATTTTCACTAAGGCTAAGACTTAACCCCAAGGTTCCCCGAAGCCCCCAAACACACTCAAACAAGCACACAGGGCATACTAGCACACAAATACGAGGTAAAATGTGAGACCCCTAAATCCGAATGTTACAGTTCTACCCCCTTAAAGAAATTTCAGCCTCAAAATTACCTGGTCAAAATAGGTGAGGGTATTGCTGACGCATTGCCTCCTCCGGCTCCCACAAAGCTTCTTCTGAACCATGGTTCTGCCATAACACCTTGACTAAAGGGACTGATTTCTTCCATAGCACCTTCACACCTTGCTCCAAAATCTGGATTAGCTCCTCTTCATAGGAAAAATTTGGCTTCAACTCAACTTCCTCCACTGGCACCACGTGAGACGGATCCGATCGGTAATGTCTTAACATTGAGACGTGAAACACACCGTGCATCTATTTCAACTCCGAGGGCAACTCCAACAGGTACGCTACTGGTCCAACTCGCTTCAAAACCTGATAAGGCCCTATAAACCTGGGACTCAGCTTACCCTTACGTCCAAATCTCATCACCTTCTTCCACAATGAAGCTTTCAGAAAAACCTTATCACCCACTGCAAACTCTATTTCTTTTCGCTTAAGATCCGCATACGACTTCTGTCTGTCAGATGCCTCCTTCAATCGAACTCGAATTACCTTAACCTTCTCCTCTGATTCTGCCACTATCTCTGGACCTAACACATGACGTTCTCCTAACTCTATCCAACAAGTAGGAGTGCGACACTTCCGCCCATACAATGCTTCGTACGGTGCTATCTGAATACTTGCTTGGTAACTATTGTTGTATGCGAACTCTGCTAAGGGCAAGAATTCTTCCCAATTACCTCTGAAGTCGATAACACATCCCCTCAACATATCTTCCAACATCTGAATCACCCTTTCAGACTGGCCATCCATCTGCGGATGAAATGCTGTGCTAAAATCCAACCTGGTACCCAAAGCCTGATGCAACGCTCTCTAAAACCACGACGTAAATCTAGGGTCCCTATATAAGATGATCGTTGTCGGTACCCCATGTAGCCTCACAATTTCTACCACATACAACACTCCGTCACTATTTACACTGTAGTCTTCTAATCCCCCATTCTGAACTTGCAGAAGTCTAGCACTCAGAACCTTATCCACCAACTGTTTCTCTTTAACCTGACTTAACCATGTCAGCTTCACTTGCAGCTCCGCTAACAAACTCCCGTCGTCATATAGGCTAAGATGAGCAAACACCACTCTCAAATCTGATACTACCTTTCGGCTTAGTGCATCTGCCACCACATTCGCTTCACCCGAGTGGTATTCAACCGAGAAGTCGTAATCCTTCAATAGCTCACCCACCTTCGCTGTCTCAAGTTCAACTCTTTCTGGGTCAGCAGGTACTTTAAACTCTTATGGTCCGTGTAGATCACCGACTTCTCCCCATACAAATAATGCCTCCACACTTTCAAAGTGAAAACCACTGCAGCCAATTCCAGATCGTGCGTCGGATAGTTAACTTTATGTGGTCTTAACTGCCGAGACGCATAACCAACAACCTTCCCTTCCTGCATCAGTACACAACCTAACCCCGTATGAGAAGCATCACAATATACCACAAAATCTTTCACTTCCTCAGGCTGAATTAACACCGGAGCCTCTGTCAAAACCCTTTTTAGTTTCTCAAAACTCTCCTGCTGCTTATCCATCCACACAAAAGGTACCTTATTCCTTAACAACTTAGTCAAAGGTGCTACTATAGAGGAAAAACCTTCAACAAATCTTCTGTAATAACCGGCTAACCCCAAGAAACTGCGAATCTCTGCCACTGACTTAGGTGGTTTCCAATCCAATACCACCTCAATCTTCCGAGGATCCACTCTTATCCCTTCTACAGATACCACATGACCCAGAAAAGCAACTTCTCTTAACCAAAATTTGCATTTACTAAACTTAGTGTACAATTTTTTCTCCTTTAAAACCTGCAGCACTACCCGAAGATGCGCATCATGCTCCTCCTCTGACTTGGAATATACCAGAATGTCGTCTATGAATACCACGACGAACTGGTCCAATTAGGGTTGAAACACCTGGTTTATCATATCCATGAACGCAGCTGGTGTGTTTGTTAACTCGAACGGCATTATCAAGAATTCATAGTGCTCGTATCGAGTCTGGAACGCTGTCTTGTGAATATCTGCTTTCTTCACCTTAAGCTGGTGATACCCCGACCTCAAATCTATCTTCGAAAAGATAGCAGCCCCTTTGAGCTGATCAAACAAGTCGTCTATCCTTGGAAGCGGGTACTTGTTCTTGATCGTCAGCTTATTCAACTGGCGGTAATCTATGCACATCCGCATAGATCCGTCCTTCTTCTTTACAAACAACACTGGTGCTTCCCATGGAGACATACTAGGTTGAATGAAATCGTGATCTAACAATGCTTGGATTTGGGTCTTAAGCTCAACCAACTCCTTTGGAGCCATCCTATAAGGAGTGATAGACACCAGCACTGTACCTGGCAGAAGGTCGATTCCAAACTCCACCTCACGATCTGGAGGCAACCAAGAAGTTCTTCCGAAAAAACATCCACAAACTCCTTTACTGTTCTAACCTCCCCCACAGTTGCTTCCTTTACATTCAAAGCACTAACAACCACTAAGAAAGCCAAGCACCCTTTCCTCACCATCTTCTCCGCCTTAAGAGCAGACACTACATTAGACGGGTAGTCTCCCCTCTCACCTATCACCAAAACCTCATTATCCTCGGGAGTCTTCAACGACATGCGCTTAACAGCACAGTCCAAATTCGCACGATACCTTACTAACCAGTCTATGGCAAGGATCAAGTCAAATTCCCCAAATGGCAGCTCCATCAAGTCAGCTGGGAACACGAACCCCTGAACTTCTAAAGGCACATCTCTAAAGAGTTTATCTACTACTACCGATTGCCCTAATGGACTAAGTAATGTCACCTTCCTAGAGGCAATTTAGGATTCACATTCAAGGTTCCAGGCATCATGTTAGCAATATAAGAGTGAGTCGACCCAAAAATGAGGAACGTACCCGTGATAACATCTGGTGCATCCCCCTCCTCACGACGTTTGGCTGCGTAAACCAACCTAGGCTGTCTTGGATCTGAGCTCCCAGCACCTCTACCTGGTGCTCCACGACCCCGACCTGAACCATTCCCTCCTTGGTTCGGACCACGACCTCTTGACATCTGTTGACCACCCCTTCCTGGCTGCACATACCCCTGACCTACCGTCCGAGTCCTGGCCATATCCTGAGGATAGTTCTTAATCAAATGGTCCCTTGACCCACACTTGTAGCACTCTTTATTCCTTCCCCATCACTCTCCTACATGAGACCTCCCACACTAAGCACACTGACAGAACTGACTTCTAGTAGTTGGCGCAGAAACGCGAGTAGGTCCCTCAACCCTAGGCTTTTTCTGAAAACCCCCCGATGTTGCTAACGGTCCAAAACCCCTCTTATTCCTGCCTCTGTCCTTATCTCTATTCTGTCTCTCAGTTCCCTTAACCTCCTCGGCTATCCAAGCTTTTTCTACCAGAGTAGCAAAGTCCCTCTCCCTCTGAGGAGCTATCAACACCCGCAGCTCATCTCGCAACCCATCCTTGAATCTCACGCAGTGCTCGTAGTCAATTTCAACCATCCCTCTGGCATAACGACTCAGTCGTAAGAATTCTGCCTCATATTTAGCTACTGACTTACCCCCTTGCACCAAGTTCAGGAACGCCTTCCTCTGTGCGTCCACATAACTAGCCCTAATGTATTTCCCTTCGAACTTAATCTTAAAGAAACTCCAATCCACTCGGTCTGTCAGAGTACCCTCTCTGACAGTGAGCCACCACTGGTAGGCCTCATCCCGAAGTAAAGAAATAGTGCCCTTCAATTTCTCTTTAGCTGTGCAATCCAGATTGTCCATGATCCTCTTGACTGCCTCTAACTAGTACTCCACCACATTCGGGGCTACCCCGAGACACCCCTAAATATCTCAGCTCCATTCGCTCTGAGTCACCCAGACACTGATTTTCGGGCCCCAATACCCATATTTGCCCCCACAACTCTCTCCAAAACCCGCAGCATGGCCTGAGACACCGCGTCATCTCCACTCGTTTGATCTTGAAATTCAGCTTCCTCAACTGGCGGCGGTGGTTCATTCCCTGACTCATGACCAGACCCCACTGGTTTTGATACAGTCACCCTACCTCTACCATGCCCACGCGCATTACGACCACGTCCCCTAGAACTCATGTCTATCGTCACGTTTTAATCTGTTTTAAAGAATTATTATGCATTAGCTTTCTTTTCACTTGTTGATTAAAGAAGTAGTTTTATGGCATAGAATTTTAAGTTATTCCTTCGTAAAGAGAACACATCCCCAAAGGTTTCAGTCTCTAAAGAGAATGTCCTAGATTCTAATATCCACAACATCATCCATAACAATGCATCATATATTCACTTCCACTCAATTCATTTAACAGTCAGGAGACTTATCTGGCAGACCTGGGAAGATTCTAGTGCCATGCCTTCACAAATCCATTTTATGAAAAATTTCCTTTAACTGACTTTATATACCCATTTTGAAAATGTTATGGGCCTCAAAAACCCAAAGGCCGAGTTTAAAACTTGGGCTCTGATACCAAATTGTAACACCCCAAACCCGACCTAAAACACCACGATCGAATTCGGAATGTTACTGGGAAAGGTGTAAAAAGAGTTCTGTTTGGAAGTGAAAATAAGTTTTTAGTTTTTTAAATTAAAACGTCGTTTTTAAAGAAAAGGGTTTCTCGTTCAAAATTTGCAATTTGCCGGTGAATAAAATTTCGGGTTATTTAAAGTTCAAAACATGATTCATGTTTGAGTTAAAACATTTGCTTATAGGTGATCCAAGATTTTGAACAAAAAAACTTTCATTTGTTACCCTTACGTTAGAAATATCTTAAAACCATCTTCTAATTAATCAATGGATAGGAAAAACTAACTTAAACCCATAATAATAATCCCAAAACATTTAAAGCGGCCTTATTACAATAAAAATATCCCAAGAAAAATAACCAAAAGTTTATAATGTACTTAGAAATAAAAATAGCTTCTGCATGTCCACCCGAGTCTACTCCAGCCCGATCCAATAGACTACGAATTACTTGCATTGTTGGAAAAGCAAGGTGAGTCACCAGACTCAGTGTGCAATTAGCCCACATATATCCACAATTGGGTTTGGCCCTAACCCACATTAAACCACATACCACGTATAGTGATGCAAAATGTTAACCCAGCCCAACCTAATATCCAACCGCTACACACCACCCGTATCCAACCACCACACACCTGGGGATTACTAAATCGACCTTCCATCCGCTACACACCTCTTTGGCAATTTGTACCGATGGTACATTGCTCAAAGTCCACTTAGTGGTCTAGCCAATGATCCACATGATTGAAATAACAAATATCCACGATGAGACTCATGGTCGTCATCAATCCACGTACATAAATGTACACACTTCCCCTTTAACAGTACATATCCCGAACCCCATGCACATGCTGCATAATATGATAGAATGGTAACATAACATATGAACATACCAAATATACATATATGACATGCTTACATAGATCCATAATTACTAACCACATCCGTAGCGTGGGTAGTATACTAACCTGGTTACCGGATTACCCAACATGAGTAATAACACCACCACGACCCTTTGTTTGACTCACAGTACACAATACATTTATTTAAATTAAAGCAGATAAATAACCAGTATGTTAACTACACACCTAAAAACCTGAAAAACTAGGCTATCAATCTCCCTAATGTCCTCACTCGAAGAAACTACAGCGATTTTCTTGTCTCTCTTATTTGGCCCACACCACAGTGGCCAATCTAAAGCGCTAAAAGCGATCGCTTCTTGAATTTAGGGGTAGGGACTACGTGTCCAACCCCTTTCACTCCTTGGTTGGTACTCGAATCTATGAGATATAATCTTTGGTCAGGAAGCGCGGTTAAAATGTGGAATAATGCTATAACGAAACTAAAAGAATATTCTAAAGAAAGATTACCCCTTACCAAAGTCAACCAAAACCCGGAGGTTATTCACTTGCGCTTAAAGATTGCCGAAATCCCTACATGAACCCACATTAGTTTCGGCCTTAACACTTATGATCAAAAGAAGTGGCCTTCGGCCTAAAGTTATAACCTTCTTACCTTGATTAATTGAAATCTGAAAGATCCTTAATATCCTTCACCCTTGCTACAAACAAAAGAACCATGAAGTCAACCCCTCATATGTTCGCCATACCTCAAGAAATAGGATTAGACATTTGGTTTTGGCAAACCAAAAGGAAAGGAAAAGAGAACGATTCCCATAGAAGAGAATGCTTACCACAACCACTAAGACCCGATTGAGAAGATTGACAGGAGATGAATGCCGACACCTCCTCTAAGAATCAACAAATGAAAGAAGTCACCACACAAGAGAGGTTCGGCTTTAAAGAATAACAACAATGAAAGAAAAAGAATGAATGGAGATGGCTAGAAGGTTCGGCTACAAATCACAAAGAAAGATGGGTTGTTCGGCTTTTGAAGATAAAGTAATCGGTGAAAAGAAGAAGAAGTTGAGGTTTAAGAGGTTTCGACTATGGGAAAAAGTAAAGGGTGTATTTCAGCTTTAAGAGAGTGAGATTCTAAGATTGTCAAAATGAGGAAGAAAAGAGAATAAGAGGGAGATATGGTTTGGCCAAGAGAAGAAAATAAAGAGAAAGAAGATGAGAGAAATGCACCAAATGACCTCTTTCGCTTTCGGCTTTTGACTATAGGAGAAAAAGAAGAAAAGAATAATGACTCTTGCTTGACACTTTCGGCAAAGAACTAGAGAAGAAAAAAACACAAAAAGGAAAAAAATGCCCAAAACCCCCTATCACAACACTTAATTTCGGCACCTAAAGCCCCCAACTGAACCACTCCCCTTATGACTGAAAATCCTCTCCCAAGAGCCCCATATTCGGCCAACACTCAAACCCCTCTCCTCATCCCTTCTTTTCCTCCTTCATTTCCTCCCCTTCACCCATTCAAACTAGTTTGAATGATTCCATCTTCTAATATTCCTTTCCACCACCTATTCAAAAGATTTGACCCCATCAACCCTCCACCTTTCAAGTGCCCAAGCCAAATCAAACTCCCACTTCCCCTAACGCAAAATAAACTTCAAAAAGCTACCCTCGTTGCTCGATCCTCCTCCCCCTTTGAACTCCCTCCTTGAAACGTCCACTCCCCTTGCTCCTAGGCATCACCTTGCCACTCCACCACTCCACTTGTTGTGTCCTTAAATCCCATATTCAATCCCTTAAGGCCTAGCTCCCCTAGCTCCCCCCTAAAGGCTTCAAACCAAAATTTTCACTAAGGCTAAGACTTAACCCCAAGGTTCCCCGAAGCCCCTAAACACACTCAAACAAGCACACAGAGCATACTAGCACACAAATACGAGGTAAAATGCGAGATCCCTAAATCTCAGATATTACATTCTCTCTTTTAGGGTTAGAGTTTTCATTTTATCGGGGTTAGGGTTTTGGTTTAGGGTTTTTTAAGGTTTAGGGTATTTTAAAAGTGTTTAGGGTCTTCAACTGAAATGACAGAAATTATTTGGTAGTTTTGAAGGGTCAGAGATGTGATAACGCACCTCAGCACACATACATTTTATATGTCACGGCGGGACAGGACTATGATCTTAGAAACCCATCGTGGGGAAATCTGATTTTGGGGTAATAATAATTGATACAGTCAGGGGTTGAATTCAATGTGAAGGTCCCAGTCGACGACCGTGATGCAATTACAAGTTTGAGTATAACTGGTGGGCTAGGTGACAGTCATTATGCGGTTAGGAGTTCAAGCTTTGTGGATAACCGCAAACAATGCGCTATATATACCTTACATAATATTGAGGCCATAATCATACGAAAGAACTCTGGGGACTTTCGATGTAGTCAACTTATTTTTTTTCTCTATTTCCAAGTAGCTTGTATCTCTAACCTTTCATTCTTGTCCGAAGGCCAACACCGAGGTGGACAAAAGAGGGCTTTCAGGAGGAGAGTGGATGTTCCGACATAGTAGAGGACAAACTCAATTCGGCGCGATAGTGGTTGTAGTTATTAATGGGTTGTGTAATAACAAATACCGCCGTCGCTCCGAGAGGAGCATCACCTTTTTTGCACAGTAATAACTGCTCCTTGCCTAAGAGTCCTCTTACGTCCACGACGGTGCCAACCTTTGAACAAGAATAAAGGTTGAAGGTACCGGTTGCTTGGAAATGTAGAAAAAAATTACTCCAATTATAGTTAGAAGCCCTAGACCCGTGTCTGTCGCTAGAAGAGGTTTACAAAGTATTACCGAAGTTTACAGAAAAATTACAGATAATTCATGTTAATTACTATTCAATTTTGAAACGAATCATATTTTCCCTTAAATGGACCTTCAAGGCCCAATATAAACATTGGAATCAAATCGGGACTAAATTGGGAACTTAGAGAATTTTTCGCTAAATTTCAAAATTTTTCCTTGATCACGGGCACACGCGCGTGCTTGGTCGAGGACACGCTTGAGTGTGACCATAGGACATGCCGTCTTTGCTTGGTAGTGTCGACCCTTGTAACTCTCTGACATGTATCACACGGCCTGCCACATGCCCGTGTGCTAGGCCGTGTGGTCAATTATTTTCATAAATTAGGTGCAGGTTGCACATAGCCAAAACACACGCCTATGTTCTAGGCTGTGTAGCACACACGGTTGAGACACACATCCGTGTGCTTAATTCTGAGCATTCTGTTTCTCAAATTTAAGATATAGGGGACACACGGCTAATCCACATGCCCATGTGCTAGGCTGTGTGTCACACAATGTCAAGACACATGCTCGTGTGGACAAAAAAACGGCATTTCCTAGTTTTATTTTCTCACCCAAACTTGTCATCAACCTACACCAAAACTTACAAGTATATGCCAACCAATTCAAGCATTATAAATCAAGTCAATTCTAACATCTAACTTGGTATTTTGTCACATGCAATCATGTTTATTTTCTTACCTTTGTTTAACCTATATATTAAACATACTTGTCACATAAATACTTATCATGATATAACCTTATAAATATGCCAAAACAAACAATTTACTAGACATTCCAATGGCATGATTACAAACAACATTTACAAACCAACAAAGGCCAAGTTAACCTATACATGCCATTATACCAAAATAAGTTTACTATTTATACCAAAACAAGCTAGTGGATAGTGTGATGTTGCTCTGACCGATCTCCAACCTTCGCGAGCTTTCGAACACTATAAAAATAGAGAAAATAAAACCTAGTAAGCACTTAATGCTTAGTAATTTTATATAACAGGAAATAAATTTACCAATCACATTCATCAAAATAATCATACAATAACATGCTTTCTAATAATTAGGCAATTTTACCTAAGCACATACACTCAAATAAGTAAGTTAATTACATAATTCACATGTATATAAAATAAGCATAGATGAGATCATCATGTTACAAATTTTCAGGAATTCCAGGATTATTCAAAATATAATTCATTTAAATATCGTAATTTCTCATTTCAGGAGTTTATCCGTTGAATCATTGAAATTTCGATAGATACTTAGGTAGTACACTCAAAGTGTACAAAACTATAAACCGTCAACTCATAATCAAGGGTATCCATTAGGGCATGTAATCAGAGAGAACACTCTCGAGCCACATACCAGGATGCTCAGATGAGCCATGTAACAGGACACTTATCCGGGCTAAACAGGAAACTCATAAGAGTTTTATTCGGGGAGCTCATAGGGCCTAACAGATAACTCCAAAGAGTTAATATCAGGGAGCATCGGATAAGGTAATAGAGAGTTCAAGTGAGCCATGTCAGGAAGCTCATAAGAGCTTATATTAGGACACTCGCGTAGAGCTGTGCTTGTGTCTGCATTACATGCTGGATCACAACCGATCGAGTCATGTAACAAGACACTCATATAGAGCTATAGTAGTGCGCAACACATGCTAAATCACTATAGATCAGGATGCTCGCAGGAACTATATATTAGGATACTCAAGAGGGCTATATTAGGATTACTCGTCTGAGATAAATATGTAACACCCCTCACCCGTATTCAACGCCGTAATAAGGTTACGAAGCATTATTGGACTTCCAAGACACTTATACATACTATTTGCATCCATTTCCTCAATTCAAACATTCATTAGTCAATCTCAATCAATATGTCCCTAATACGAGACTTCGAGGCCTTAAACATGCACTGGGAGTGGTTCGGGACTAAACCGATAACTTTTAAAACATTTGGAACACTTATAAAATTTTTCTCAAAATAGAGGACACACGCCTATGTGGCCAGGCCGTGTCTCTCACACGGCCACCAGACACGCCCGTGTCACAGGCCGTATGAACATTTGAAATGGAAGCCTATGGCCGTGTCCCAACCCTTGTCCTATCTCGTGTTCATACAAGTGAGCTTATTGACTTGGGTCACACGGCCAACCACACGTACGTGTGCCAGGCCGTGTGCTAGACCGTCCAAACCTGTAGGGTATACTGACTTATGCAACACGGCCAAGTCACAAGCTCGTGTGCTAGGCCGTGTCTAAATTATATGGTATACTGACTTATGCCACATGGCCGATCACACGCCCGTGTGTGAGACCGTGTGGAGCGTACCGACTTCATTTGAATTTCAAAACCTGGGGACACACAGCTGTGTAACATGATCATGTGTCACACACGGCTGAGACACACGCCCTTGTCTCTGCCCATATGGACAAAAATAGGCTATTTACCAAGCCAATTTGCCACCCAAATTTGTGCACACCTACACAATTCAAATGGTACTCATTCATAGCATAAGTGGACATTCAATTCACCCGCAATCAAGACTAAAACATACCATTTCAATTCCAACAACTAACAAGCTTTTTATCTCATGTTTTACTCATTCAAATCATATCAACTTCACATATTCAAAACATCTAATTAAACCTTTCTAAACATGTATCATCATGCACCAATTCACAAGCACATAACTTCTCAATTATCAAAAATTTGACATTTGTAATTTCAACTCTCAATAACGTTGCAAAACCAACCTCAATCACATAACATAAACCATATGCACTCTTATATAGATACATAACCAAACTAACCAAGTTAAGCCAAGTTTCATGCCTATATATACAAACCAAAACATGACCATTCACAAGCCATCTCTAATGGTAAAAACATTACCAAATACACATCAAAATGACCACAATCCTATACAAGCCATATGACCAAACCATAAGCTCAAAAGTACCAAAGTAATGGTTGGATAGTGTGGCAGAGTCTCTGACGATCCCCGAATCTGAGCTAGCTTTGAAATCACTATAAAACATGAAAAAAATAAACATAGTAAGCTTTATAGCTTAGTAAGCTCGTATGAAATAAGCTCAACTAATCATAAATACACAAATCATAAATTTGAACTTGTTAACTTGTAATTCATGAATACTAACAAACCTTCCACATGCTTAATCATATGCTTATATACAAACTTCATAACTTCTTCGATTTAAAGCTCGTATGATTCATATACATACCTGTACCAATCCGTAACAAACTCATACCTAAACGAAATAATATCGAATACTCGAATTCTCACACACTAAGTGCCAATACATAGCCGAAGCTATCTCAATCTCGTACACTAGGTGCCATACATAGTCGAAGCTATCTCAGTCTCGCACACTAAGTGTCATGCATAGCCAAAGCTAACTCAATCTCGCACACTAAGTGCCATACATAGCAAAATTATCATCAAACATGACTGTAGTCTCGTATACACAATTTATGCAATATCAAAGCATTTAAAGCATAATTATAACAATGCTTATTACATACAAACTTACCTCGAATGTGAAAACGACAGAATAGGTCGATTAGTCGATAACTTTAGTTTTCCCTCGATCTAGATCCGAATTCCACTTTTCTTGATCTAAATATATTCAAAATTAACTTTTTAATCATCCCTCTATTCAATTTAGACCGAAACATACATTTAAGCATATTTACACTTTTACCCCTAGAATTTCCCAACTTTTACAATTTAGTCCTTATTACACAAAATAACAAATTCATGAAATTTATTTAATACCCATGATAGCCGAATTACTATAAGGCCCCTAGCAACCCATATTTATCACTTTTCACACATTTAACCTCACATTTTCACAAATAAATCCCTATTTTGCATTTTTACTCAAAATCACTTTACAAAACTTGTATATCTAACAACAAGCATTCAAAATATATCATCAATCATCAAAGAACACATATTTTCATCGGTGGAAACTTTCAAAATCTTTAACAATTTTGTAAAATAGTCCCTGAGCTGGCTAGTACTACATGCAATGATTACAAAAACATAGAAATCATTAAAAACGAGACAAAAATCACTTACATGCACAAGGATGAACTTGACAAATTTTATTCTCCTCCTTTAATGGTATATTCGGCCATGGATGATGAAAAATAAGAAAGATGATAGCTTATTCATCTTTTAATTCTTTTACATTTTCTATTATTAATCAATTTACTATATTAACCTTAATAATAACTTCTAAACATTAATTAACCTTGTCCAAAAATTTCCACTCAAGTTTCAAATGGTTTAACTACCATTCAAGGCCATCATATTTAAAAACCAAAGTTATTTGACACCTTAAACTAATAGAATACAAATTTTGCATTTTATGCGATTAAGTCCTTTTTATCAAATTGAACATTTAAACGATAAAATTTCTTAACGAAATTTTCACACAATCATCATACCATGTTATAAAAATTAAAATAATAATAAAATAAATATTTTGACCTCAAATTTATGGTTTTGAAACCACTGTTCCGATTTGACTAAAAACAGGCTGTTACAACTCTCCCCCTTAAGGATTTTCGTCCTCAAAAATATTACTAGTGAATAGGTTAGGGTACTGTTTTCTCATAACTTCCTCGGGCTCCCACATAGCCTCTTTGACTCCGTGTCGTTGCCGAAAAACTTTCACTAAAGCTATGCTTTTATTTCTTAACTCTTTAATCTTTCGAGCTAGAATTCTGATCGGTTCTTTATTATACGTCATATCAGGCTAAATCTCAATCTCTGACGGATAAATAACATGTGAGGGATCCGATCAATATCGATGCAACATCGACACATGAAAACATTGTAGATTTTCTCTAACTCAGTCAATAAAGCTAGCTGATATGCCACTGGACCTATTCTTTCGATGATCTCATACGACCCGATGAAACGCAAACTCAACTTGCCTTTTCGACCAAAACGAAGTATTTTCTTCCATGGAGACACTTTCAGAAATACTTTATCACCTATCTGAAATTCAATGTCTTTTCGTTTCAAATCCACATATGATTTTTTACGATCTGAAGCTGCTTTCAAATAGTCAAGAATTGCTTTCACTTTCTCTTCCTTTCTCTAACCATACATGTAACACCCCAAACCCGGTCTAGACGTTAAGACTAGATCTGGTATGTCACAGGGTGAAGTCGTAAAGCAATTTTTTTTTTTGATTTTAGGAGAAATGTCGAAAGTTCATAAAGTTTTCGTTTAGGTGATGTTTTAAAAATAGTGGTTTACAGTTATAGGAAACTTTTCCAGGTTGAGTTGTATTCTGTTTGTTATCTTGGTTAGCACTTGTGAGAAAACGATTATTTAGTGTTACCTCCATTTTGAAAACTTCAGGTTAACTTTCTTGTTAAAAATAAGTTAATGTCGTACCAAAAGTAAATACTAAATATTAAAACCCAAATATCAGTTTAAGAAGGCCTTATTACACAATCTAAAATCCCAATTAGAACAATTTAAAGAAAGAAAATGAGTTTACTGAAAATAAACATGTTATGGCCTCCACGAGTCCTCCTCGGCCCCCAGATCCACGATCTACTGACTACTTGCAAAGTTAAGCAGAGGGGTGAGTCACCAAGACTCAGTGTGTAAATCCCCTATATCACATAAATGGCTCCTAGCCCACAATCGTAATTACACGAAATACGAATGCAATGTATCCCATCCCAACCTAATTACCCATCCTCTACACGCCACCGTACCAGCCCAACACACTGTGGGGATTTCTACAATCAACCCTCCATCCTCTACATGCTATATATGTGGCACCAAGCCATTGGTGATAGAGTCACAACTTATAACACGTGGGGCCAACCCACTTGTGGTACCAAACCACTGGGATGAGTCATAGAATTAACACGTATGTATGTGGTACCAAACCACTGAGACTTAGTCACTAATCAATATGTGTGGGGCAACCAACTGTGGTACCAAACCACTGTGACAATCTTTAATAGCACTTCCCCTTTTCATCATAAACTGACCCATGCATAACATACATATCAAATGAATGCAACATGCTGTTAAATAACCAATGTATTATGGATTACGTTTATGTACTCACAAATAGAACAATAAGGTACTTACTTGGTATCCCAACTATACCCATAAAGGTATAACAACTTTTCATTTAGTCACCTCGACTTTTTAGCCCGAAACGGTCAATAACACATTTTAATAACAAAAGAGTGTGAATATTTACACACCTGTAAACACAAAGAACCAAACTATTGATCTCGTTAACACTCTCACTTGCAGGAATTACAGCAATCTGCTGATCCCGTTTCGAAGCCAGCCTACAACCAGGTGGAAAATCACGAACAGCCGAAATTGCTCATTTTTTGAACTTAGTGGTAGAGACTACAAGTCTAACCCCCTCTTTTGCTTGGCTAGCACTTGATTCCATGAAAAAGGTCTTGGTCAAAAGACCAGGTTAAGGCTTTGAATCAGAGAAAATAAGAACAGCCGAAATCGCTCATTTTTGAACTTAGGGGTAGAGACTATGAGTCCAACCCCCTCTTTTGCTTGGCTAGCACTTGATTCCATGAAAAAGGTCTTGGTCAGAAGACCAGGTTAAGGCTTTGAATCAGAGAAAATAAGAATAGACGCTCGATATGAAAAGATTTCTTACCTAGATCGACATAACCCAGAGGCTACAAGACTTGGATTAAGAAGTCGATTGAGTACCTATGCAAATACCAAGTAAGAATTGGTTGAAAGAAAGAAAAATAGATTAGGAGAGATAGCCTCTTGGCAAAATGAATAACATGAACCCTCCTACCACCATTTGACCAACACCACTTACCAAAATATACCAACCGCTGACCAAATGCAAGTAGGAGTATGAAAGCGGAGTCCCTCCTACATTCGGCCAAAGCACCAAAACACCACATAAACACCTTTGGTTTAACAGCCCTAAGAGAACAGAAAGAGAACAAGCAGTAAAGTGAGGAAGATCCCTTATCAAAACTAAAATGTGCCAAATGAGAGATCTATATTCGACAATCACCCAAAAGTCGACAGAGAAGGTACAGATCTGACTTTGGTTTGACTAGGTAGAAACAAGATAAATGATGGCAGAAGGTACAAATGATTTAAGTCACCACCCTGACAATCGATTAACACCAAAGAATGAGAGAAGAGATCAACAAGAAATGGTTTGATTAAAAAGAAATAAGAAAAAGGGCTAGGGAAATTCGGCTAAAACAAAAGAATTTAGAGAGAGATGAGTGATGAAAGATGATGATTCGGTCAAGAAGGAAAATGAGGAATGTGGTTTGGCTTGGAAGAATGAAGCAAGAAAACAAAAGAGAAGAAGAACAAAAGGGTCCTACGGCTTTAGAGTAGAAGAGGAAAGAACTAAAGAAAAAAAGATAACAAAAGGATTGAGCAAATTTGACAAGGGTTGAGAGCTTGGGGAGAAGAAGCAATTAAGAAAAAAAAAGAAATCGAATGGAAAGAATGCCCCAACAGGTTACGACTTACCAAAGAAGAGATGACCAATAAGTAACCTTGGGAAAAACCGGAATTAGAACAAGAAAAGTACTGAAAGAGGAACACACCCCAAATGCCGAAAAGAGAACCTCAACACATACACAAGCTACTAAAAACACACCTAAGTTTGGCATCTAACCCCTTTACCAATACCAAAATCCTACCCCCTAACACTAATCAAAAATTCTGCTAACAACTCCACCCCACTCCAAATTCCTTATTTTTCTCCACAAAGTACTCCCTAACACCCATTCAAACTGATTGACCTCTTCAACTCTCCCCTATCACCTCTCATCCACTCATTCAAACACCTTTGACTTATTCAACACCCACTCTTCAAGGTCCCTAGCCGAATACTTCACTTCCCATCCTCACACCAAAATAAATTCCCCAAAAAAATGTAATCTATGCTACTCAAACCCGTTCCCTCACTGCTCCTTGTGGCGACACTTCAAGCACTCTAAGTGGCACCTCTCTACCACTTCACCAACTCGTCACTTGTGTCAACTAAACACAGGCAATAACTCATAAAGCCTATCCCAACCAGTTCTCCCCTAAAGTGTCTAAAACAGAAATTTTTAGTAAGGATCAGGCATAACCCCAAGCCTTCCTAGGACCCCCAAACACATCCAAACAACTACAAAACATGGCATGTGCACCCAATACACATTAAAATAGAACCCCAAAATCGAGGGTGTTACAGTTCTACCCCCTTAAAGAAATTTTGGCCTTGAAATTACCTGGTCAGAAGAGATGAGGGTATTGTTGTTGTATCGCATCCTCTGGCTCCAATGCGGCTTCCTCTGCACCGTGATTCTACTATAAAACTTTAACCAACGGAACTATCTTCTTTCGTAGTACGTTAACATCATGATGTAGGATCTGAACTACCGACTCTGACTGTCCATCTGTCTGTGGATGAAACGTTGTACTGAAATCCAACCTTGTACCCAAAGCTTGATGCAGTGCTTTCCAAAAATGCGACGTAAACCTAGGGTCTCTATCTGATATGACCGACACTGGTACCCCATGCAGCCTTACAACCTCTGCTATATACAGCTTAGCTAGCTTCTATAGAGAGTAGTCAACACGAACCGGTATGAAATGAGTGGACTTCATCAATCAGTCGACAATCACCCATACCAAATCTTTCCTAGTAGGCGTAAGAGGTAGCCCACTAACAAAGTCCATAGTATGCTCTCACATTTCCACTATGGAATCTTCACCGGCTGCAATAACCCCAAAGGCAACTGATGCTTAGCTTTTACCTGCTGACATGTTAAACACTTTTCCACAACCTCCGTAACTTCTCGCTTCAATCGAGGCCACCAGAACTGTTCATGCAGATCCCAGTACATCTTACTTCCTCCAGGATGCATAGCGTATGGGCTACTATGCACTTCCTTAAGAATTGGCTGTCGTAACCCATCATCATTCGGCATGCAGACCCTTCTACGAAAATGCAAAACCCCATCAGTGTTTAGAGTATAATCCTCTACTTCACCATTCTGTACTTGCAAAAGTCGAGCACTCAAGGCTTCATCCACCAACTGCTTTTCTTTAATGTGACCGACCCAAGAAGGCTTCACTTGGAGTTCAGCTAATAGACTTCCATCATCATATAAGCTGAGATGAGCAAACATCGCCCTCAAATCTACTATTATCTTCTGACTTAATGCATCTACCACCACGTTAGCTTTACCTTGGTGATATTCAATTGAGCAATCGTAGTCCTTCAATAACTCAATCCACCTCCGCTATCTTAAATTTAACTCCTCTTGAGTAAGGAGATATTTCAAACTCTTGTGGTCGGTGTAGATAATGGACTTCTCTCCATAGAGGTAATGTCTCCAGATCTTCAAAGCAAACACTACTGCAGCCAATTCCAGATGCGTAGGATAATTCACCTCATGCGGTCTCAACTGTCCATATGCCACCACGTTCCCTTCCCGCATCAACACACATCCCAAACCTGTATGCTACGCATCACAGTAAACAACAAACTTCTTCTCGGTCTCAGGCTGTATCAAAACTGGAGCCTCCGTTAAGATCTTCTTCAACTTCTCAAAACTCTTCTGTTGCTTATCAGACCAGAAAAATGGTACCCCTTTCCGCAATAGCTTGGTTAATGGTGCTACAATCAAAGAGAAACCCTCAACGAACCTACGTAGTAACACGCCAAACCCAAGAAACTTGAATCTACGCCACGGACTTAGGTTGTTTCCAATCGGCCTGACTCAATTTTTGGGGATCAACTCTAATTCCCTCAGCAGATACTACATGACCAAAAAAGGTAACCTCTTTACATCAAAATTCACACTTACTGAATTTGGCGCACAGCTGTTTCTCCCTCAGAATCAGCAGAACTACCCGAAGATACGAATCATGCTCTTCTTCCGTATTGGAATATACTAGAATATCGTCTATAAATACCACAACAAACCAGTCCAGATAGGGTTGGAATACCCGGTTCATCATGTCCATAAACGCTGCTCGTGCATTGGTCAACCCAAATGGCAACACCAAGAATTCATAATGGCCATTGCGAGTTCGGAAAGCCATCTTATGAATATCCGCTTCCTTGACCTTAAGTTGATGATACCCTGATCTCAAATCTATCTTCGAGAAGAATGAAGCCCTCTCAGCTGATCAAACAAATCATCAATCCTCGGCAGCGGGTACTTGTTCTTTATTGTTAACTTATTCAACTGACGGTAGTCAATGCACATATGCATTGATCTGTCCTTCTTCTTAATGAATAGCACCGACGCTCCCCAAGGTGATACACTCGGTCGAATAAAACCCCGATCCAACAGTTCCTAAATTTGAGCTTTCAATTCCACCAACTCCTTTGGTACCATTCTATACGAGGTAATCTATAGGGGCGCTGTCCCTAGAATAAGATCAATACCAAATTCTACCTCACGATCCGGAGGTAGTCTTGAAAGCTTTTCTGGGAAAACATCAAGAAACTCCTTAACTGTTCTAACCTTCCCCACAGTTAATTCCTTGGCCTCCAAAGCACAAACAAGGGTTATGAATGCCTCACATCCCTTCCTCACCATTCTTTCAGCTTTTAAAACAGACACTACATTAGACAAGTAGTTTCTCCTTTCTCCTAGTACCATCACCTCATCATCCTCAAGAGATCTTAACACCATACGTTTGGTTGCACAATCCAAATTTGCTCGATACTTCATTAACCAGTCTTTACCTAAGATTAAGTCGAACTCCCCAAATGGCAATTCCATCAAATCAGCCGAAAAAACCATCCCTTGAACCTCTAAAGGTACATTCCTTTAGAGTGTATTCACTACAACCGATTGTCCTAAAGGGCTAAGTATAGTCATCTCCCTAGAGGAAATCTTAGAGTCTAAGTTTAAAGTTCCAGATATCACACTAGAAACATATGAATGCGTCGACCCAATATCAATTATGCAGTATAAGGTAACCCATAAATAAGGAACGTACTGGTTATGACGTCCGATGCATCGCCCTCCTCTCGGCGTCTGACTGCACTGACCAATCTAGGCCGTCTCGCATCTACATTCCCAGAATCTTTGCCCGGTGCTCCACGTCCTCGACCAAAACTATTACCTCCCCTGGCTGGACCACGACCCCTCTGTGATTGCGAATCGCCTCTACCAGACTGAATATAACCCTGACCCATTGGTCGCTCTTTGTCCGACTCTTGTGGATAGTCTCTTATTCGATAATCAGTAGACCCAGACCTAAAGCATCCTCTATTACTCGAGCAACACTCACTCAAATGAAATTTACCGCATCGAGGACACCTCTGAGGCCAATTATCTGCAATAGGTCTCGCAACACGACTCGTCCCATTCAACCTAGGCCTCTTTTGAAAACCTCCAACTGACCCTGATGATCCAAAATTCCTTTTATTTTTGACTCTATCCCTATCCTGGTTCTTCTTTTCAGACCGCTTCACCTGCTCAGCTATCTTGGCCTTTTCCACTAAGACAACAAATTCTCTTTCTCGCTGTGGAGCTTTTAACACTCGCAGCTCATCCCTCAGACCATCCTCAAATCGAACGCAACGCTCATGGTCTGTGACAACAATACCCCGGGCATAACGGCTAAGACGTAAAAATTTCGCCTCACACTCAGCCACCGATCTATTTCCTGAACCAAATTCAGGAATGCCTTACGCTGTGCATCCACATAACTTGATCTAATGTACTTTCCCTGGAACGTTGTCTTGAAGAAATCCCAGGTAATGCGGTCAGCCACTGATCCATCCCCGACCGTAAGCCACCACTGATACGTTTCATCCCGAAGAAGAGACACAACCCCTTTCAACTTTTCCTCCACTGTAAAATCAAGATCATCCATTATCGCTCAACCGTTTCCAACCAATATTCGGCTACATTAGGAGCTACACCAGAAACGGCCCTAAACATTTTCGCTCCATTAGCTCGAAGTCGCTCAGACACAGATTTTGAGCCCCCGAATCCGTGCTCGCTCTAGCAACTCTCTCCAACACCCGTAACATTGCTTGAGACACAGCATCGTCCCCGCCTGTTTGATCCTGAAACTTCACTTCCGCAGTTGGCGATGCTGATACATCACCTTCCGACCCATGTCCAGATTCCAAATGTTCAGACCCAACACTCTGGCCTCTACCATGGCCGCGCACAACAGGCCACGCCCCCTAGTACTCATGGCTACTGATATGACATAATCTGATTAAGAGTCTTATGAGTTAGTGCTCTCTTTCACTGTTTAATACCGAGCAGTCTTATGAAAAAGAATATCATTAAAAGTGATTCTCGCAGATTCATGTCTACACCTAAAGGTTTCAGTCTCTAAAGTTTAGATCTCCTAGTAATAGCATTCACAACACAACATAATTATTTCATGCAAAATTACCAACAATTAGAACACTTATCGTGTGGATCGGGTGCCGGTAGACTTGGGTGCCATACTCCAAACTATCACATTTTCTTTATATAACACTTTAAATCAACTTTTTAAAACATTGTTGAACCCATTCCACAGCCGAGTTTTGCAACCTAGGCTTTGATACAAAAATTGTAACACCCCAAACTCGGTCTAGACGTTACGACTAGATCTGGTATGTCATAGGGTGAAGTCGTAAAGCAAATTTTTTTTGATTTTAGGAGAAATGTCGGAAGTTGGGAAAGTTTTCGTTTAGGCGATGTTTTAAAAATAATGGTTTACAGTTATAGGAAACTTTTCCAGGTTGAGTTGTATTCTTTTTGTTATCTTGGTTAGCACTTGTGAGAAAACGATTATTTAGTGTTATATCCGTTTTGAAAACTTCAGGTTAACTTTCTTGTTAAAAATAAGTTAATGTCATACCAAAAGTAAATACTAAATATTAAAACCCAAATATCAGTTTAAGAAGGCCTTATTACATAATCTAAAATCCCAATTAAAACAATTTAAAGAAAGAAAATGAGTTTACAAAAAATAAACATTTTATGGCCTCTACGAGTCCTCGACTCCCAAATCCACGATCTACTAACTACCTGTAAAGTTAAGCAGATAGGTGAGTCACCAAGACTCAGTGTGTAAATCCCCTATATCACATAAATGGCTCCTAGCCCACAATCGTAATTACACGGAATATGAATGCAATGTATCCTAGCCCAACCTAATTATCCATCCTCTACACGCCACCCATACCAGCCCAACACACTATGGGGATTTCTACAATCAACCCTCCATCCACTACACGCCATATATGTGGCACCAAGCCACTGGTAACAAAGTCACAACTTATAACACATGGGGCCAACCCATTTGTGGTACCAAACCACTGGTGACAATCCCTGATAATCATTTATATGGGGCCAACCCACTGTGGTACCAAACCACTGGGACGAGTCATAGAATTAACACGTATGTATGTGGTACCAAACCACTGAGACTTAGTCACTAATCAATATGTGTGGGGTCAACCCATTGTGGTACCAAACTACTGTGGCAGTCTTTAATAGCACTTCCAGTTTTCATCATAAACCAACCCATGCATAACATACATATCAAATGAATGCAACATGCTTTTAAATAACCAATATATTATGGAATTTGTTTATGTACTCACAAATAGAATAATAAGGAACTTACTTGGTATCCCAACTATACCTATAAAGGTATAACGACTTTTCATTTAGTCACATCGACTTTTCAGCCCCAAACGGTCAATAACATATTTTAGTAACAAAAGAGTGTGAATATTTACACACCTGTAAACACAAAGAACCAAACTATCGATCTCATTAACACTCTCACTCGTAGGAATCACTGCAATCTATCGATGCCGTTTCGAAGCCAGCCCACAACCAGGTGGAAAATCACGAACAGCCAAACCCGCTCGTTTTTTGAACTTAGGGGTAGAGACTACGAGTCCAACCCCCTCCTTTATTTGGATAGCACTTGATTCCATGAAAAAGGTCCTGGTCAGAAGACCAGGCTAAGGCTTTAAATCAGAGAAAATATGAATAGACGCTCGATATGAAAAGATTTCTTACCTAGATCGACAGAACCCGGAGGCTACAAGACTTGGATTAAGAAGTCGATTGAGTACCTATGCAAATACCAAGTAAGAATCGGTTGAAAGAAAGAAAAATAGATTAGGAGAGATGGCCTCTTGGCCAAATGAATAACATGAACCCTCCTACCACCATTCAGGCAACACCACTTACCAAAATCTGCCAACCGCTGACCAAATGCAAGTAGGGGTATGAAAGCGGAGTCCCTCCTACATTCGGCCAAAGCACCAAAACACCACATAAACACCTTTGGTTTAACAGCCCTAAGAGAAAAGAAAGAGAACGAGCAGTTAAGTGAGGAAGATCCCTTATCGAAAGTAAAATGTGCCAAATGAGAGATCTATATTCAACAATCACCCAAAAGTCTACAGAGAAGGTGCAGATTCGGCTTTGGTTTGACTAGGTAGAAATGAGATAAAAGATGGCAGAAGGTACAGATGATTTAAGTCACTACCCTAACAATCGATTAACACCAAAGAATGAGAGAAGAGATCAATAGGAAATTGTTTGATTAAAAAGAAATAAGAAGAAGGGCAAGGAAAATTTGGCTAAAACAAAAGAATTTAGAGAGATGAGTGATGGAAGATGATGGTTCAGTCAAGAAGGAAAATGATGGATGTGGTTCGGCTTGGAAGAATGAAGTAAGAGAACAAAAGAGAAGAAGAATAAAAGGGTCCTACGGCTTTAGAGTAGAAGAGGAAAGAACTAAAGAAAAAAAAGATAACAAAAGGCATGAGTAAATTCGGCAAGGGTTGGGAGCTTGAGGAGAAGAAGCAATTGAGAAAAAGAAAGAAATAGAAAGGAAAGAATGCCCCAACAGGTTACGACTTACCAAAGAAGAGATGACCAATAAGCAACCTTGGAAAAATCGACAATTAGAACAATAAAATTGCTGAAAGAGGAACACACCCCAAATGCCGAAAAGAGAACCTCAACACATACACAAGCTATTGAAAACACACCTAAGTTTCGACATCTAACGCCTTTACCAATACCGAAATCGTACCCCCTAACACTACTCAAAAATTCGGCTAACAACTCTACTCCACTCAAAATTCCTTATTTTTCTCCACAAAGTACTCCCTAACACCCATTCAAACCGATTGACCTCTTCAACTCTCCTTCATCACCTCTCATCCACTCATTCAAACACTTTTGACTCATTCAACACCCACTCTTCAAGGTCCCTAGCTGAATCCACCACTTCCCATCCTAACACCAAAATAAATTCCCCCCAAAAAAATGTAATCCATGCTACTCGAACCCACTCCCTCACTGCTCCTTGTGGCGTCACTTCAAGCACTCTAAGTGGCACCTCTCTGCCACTTCACCAACTCCTCACTTGTGTCAACTAAACACAGGCAATAACTCATAAAGCCTATCCCAGTTAGTTCTCCCCTAAAGTGCCTAAAATAAAAATTTTTAGCAAGGCTGAGGCTTAACCCCAAGCCTTCCCGGGACCCTCAAACACATCCAAACAACTACAAAACATGGCATACGCACCCAACACACATTAAAATAGAACCCCAAAATCTAGGGTGTTATAGTTCTAACCCCTTAAAGAAATTTCAGCCTTGAAATTACCTCGTTAGAAGAGATGAGGGTATTGTTATTGCATCGCATCCTCTGGCTCCCATGTGGCTTCCTCTACACGGTCATTCTACCATAATACTTTAACCAACGGAACCGTCTTCCTTTATAGTACCTTAACATCACGATCCAAGATCTGAACTACCCTCTCCACTGTCCGTCCGTCTGTGGATGAAACGATGTACTGAAATCCAACCTTGTACCCAAAGCTTGATGCAGTGCTTTTCAAAAATGCGACGTAAACCTAAGGTCTCTATCTGATATGATCGACACTGGTACCCCATGCAGCCTTACAAACTCTGCTATATACAGCTTAGCTAGCTTCTGTAGAGAGTAGTCAACACGAACCGGTATGAAATGAGTGGACTTCGTCAATTAGTTGACAATTACCCATACCAAATCTTTCCTAGTAGGCGTAAGAGGTAGCCCACTAACAAAGTCCATAGTGAACCTCTCCCATTTTCACTGTGGAATCTTCACCGGCTGCAATAACCCTAAAGACAACTGATGCTCGGCTTTTACCTGCTTACATGTTAAACACTTTCCTACAACCTCCGTAACTTCTTGCTTCAATTGAGGCCACCAGAACTATTCACGCAGATCCCGATACATCTTACTTCCTCCAGGATGCATAGCGTATGGGCTACAATGCACTTCCTCAAGAATCGTCTGTCTTAACCCATCATCCCTCGGCATGCATACCCTTCTACGGAAACATAAAACCCCATCACTGTTCAGACTATAATCCTCTACTTCACCATTCTGTACTTGCAAAAGTCGAGCACTCAAAGCTTCATCCCCAATTATTTTTCTTTAATCTGACTGACCTAAGAAGGCTTCACTTGGAGTTTAGCTAATAGACTTCTATCATCGTATAAGCTGAGATGAGCAAACATCGCCCTCAAATCTACTATTACCTTCTGACTTAACGTATCTGCCACCACATTAGCTTTACCTTGGTGATATTCGATCGAGCAATCGTAGTCCTTCAATAATTTAATCCACCTCTTGTCTTAAATTTAACTCCTTCTTAGTAAGGAGATATTTCAAACTCTTGTAGTCGGTGTAGATAACAAACTTCTCTCTATATAGGTAATGTCTCCAGATCTTCAAAGCAAACACTACTGCAGCCAATTCCAAATTATGCGTGGGATAATTCACCTTATGCGGTCTCAACTGTCGAGATCCATATGCCACCACCTTCCCTTCTAGCATCAACACACATCCCAAAGCGTATGCGACGATCGATAAACAAAAACTCCTTCTGCCGCGAAAAGTGTATCAAAACTGGAGCCTCGTTAAGATCTTCTTCAACTTCTCAAAACTCTCCTGTTGCTTATCAGACCAGACAAACGGTACCCCTTTCCGCAATATCTTGGTTAATGGTGTTGCAATCAAAGAGAAACCCTCAACGAACCTTCTGTAGTAACCTGCCAAACCCAAGAAACTTCAAATCTCTGCCACGGACTTAGGTTGTTTCCAATCCAACACAGCTTCAATTTTTAATGGATCAACTCTAATTCTCTCAGTAGATACTACATGAACCAAAAAGGTTACCTTTTTCAACCAAAATTAACACTTACTGAATTTGGTGTACAACTATTTCTCCCTCAGAATCTGCAGAACTACCTGAAGATGCGAATCATGCTCTTCTTCCATCTTGGAATATACCAGAATATCGTCTATAAATACCACAATAAATAGGTCCAGATAGGGTTGGAATACCCGGTTCATCATGTCCATAAACGCTGCTGGTCCATTGGTCAACCCAAATGGCATCACAAGGAATTCATAATGGCCATAACGAGTTCGAAAAAGCCATCTTATGAATATCTGCTTCCTTGACCTTAAGCTGATGATATCCTAATCTCAAATCTATCTTCGAGAAGACTGAAGCCCCCCTCAGCTGATCGAACAAATCGTTAATCCTCGGCAGCGGGTACTTGTTCTTTATGGTTAACTTATTCAACTGACGGTAGTCAATGCACATACGCATTGATCTGTCCTTCTTCTTAACGAATAGCACCAACGCTCCCCAAGGTGATACACTCGGTCTACTAAAACCCGATCCAACAGTTCCTGAATTTGAGCTTTCAATTCTACCAACTCCTTTGGCGCCATTCTATACGGGCAATCGATACGAGCTCTGTCCCGGAATAAGATCAATACCGAATTCTACCTCACGATCTGGAGGTAGTCTTAGAAGCTCTTCTGGGAAAACATCAAGAAACTCCTTGACTGTTCTAACCTTCCCCACAGTTAATTCCTTGGCCTGCGTAGTGCACAAACAAAGGTTATGAATGCCTCACATCCCTTCCTCACCATTCTTTCAGCTTTTAAAATGGACACTACATTAGACAAGTAGTTTCTCCTTTCTCTAACACCATCACCTCATCATCCTCAGGAGTTCTTAATACCATTCACTTGGCTGCACAATCTAAATTTGCTCAATACTTCACTAACCAGTCCATACCTAAGATTAAGTCAAACTCCCCAAACGGCAATTCCATCAGATCAGTTGGAAAAACCATCCCTTGAACCTCTAAAGGCACCTTCCTAAAGAGTGTATTCACTACAACCGATTGTCCTAAAGGGCTAAGTATAGTCATCTCCGTAGAGGAAATCTCAGAGTCTAAGTTTAAAGTTCCAGATATCACACTAGCAACATATGAATGCGTCGACCCAATATCAATTAATGCAGTATAAGCCAACCCATAAATAAGGAACGTACCAGTTATGACGTCCGATGCATCGCCCTCCTCTCGGCATCTGACTGCATAGACCAATCCAGGCTGTCTCGCATCTGTGTTCCTAGCATCTCTGCCCGGTGCTTCACGTCCCTGACTAAAACTATTACCTCCCTTGGCTGGACCATGACCCCTCTGTGATTGCAAACCGCCTCTACCAGACTGAATATAACCCTGACCCACTAGTCACTCTCTGCCTGACTCCTATGGATAGTCTCTTATCCGATGATCAGTAGACCCAGACCTAAAGCATCCTCTATTACTCGTGTAACACTCACCCAAATGAAATTTACCACATTGAGCACACCTCTGAGGCCGATTATTTGCAAATGGTCTCGCAACACGACTCAGCCCATTCAACCTAAGCCTCTTTTGAAAACCTCCAACTGACCCTGATGATCCAAAATTCCTTTTATTTCTGACTCTATCCCTTTTCTAGTTCTACTTTTCGGACCGCTTCACCTCCTCAACTATCTTGGCTTTTTCCACTAAGACAACAAATTCCCTTTCTCGCTGTGGAGCTATTAACACTCGCAACTCATCCCTTAGACCATCCTCAAACTGAACGCAATGCTCATGTTCTGTGGAAACAATATCTCGGGCATAACGACTAAGACGTAAGAATTCTGCCTCATACTTAGCCACCGATCTATTCCCCTGAACCAAATTCAGGAATGCCTTACGCTGTGCGTCCACATAACTTGATCCGCTGTAATTCCCCTTGAATGCTGTCTTGAAGAAATCCCAGGTAATCCGGTCAGCCACTGATCCATCCTTGACCATAAGCCACCACTAATACGCTTCGTTCAGAAGAAGAGACACAACCCCTTTTAACTTCTTCTCCACCGTAAAAGCAATATCATCCATTATACGCTCAATCGCCTCCAACCAATAGTCGACCACATTAGGAGCTACACCAGAAACACCCCTAAACATTTTCGTTCCATTAACTCGAAGTCGTTTAGACAGAGATTTTTGATCCCTCGAACCCATGCTCACTCTAAGAAATCTCTTCAACACCCGTAACATTGCCTGAGACACAGCATCGTCCCCCTGTTTGATCCTGAAACTCCGCTTCCGCAGCTGGCGATGCTGGTACCTCACCTTCCAACCCATGTCCAGATTCCAAAGGTTCAGACCCAACACTCTGGCCTCTACCACGGCCGCGCACAACACGTCCACGCCTCCTAGTACTCATGGCTACTGATATGACTTAATATGATTAAGAGTTTTATGAGTTAGTGCTCTCTTTCACTATTACCGAGCAGTCTTATGAAAAAGAATAACATTAAAAGTGATTCTCGCAGATTTGTGTCTACACCTAAAGGTTTCAGTCTCTAAAGTTTAGATCTCCTAATAATAGCATTCATAACACAACATAATTATTTCGTGCAAAATTACCAACAATTAGAACACTTCCCGTGTGGATCGGGTGCCGGTAGACTTGGGTGCCAAACTCCAAACTATCACATTTTCTTTATATAACACTTTAAATTAACTTTTTAAAACATTGTTGAACCCATTCCACAGCCGAGTTTTACAACCTAGGCTCTGATACTAAAATTGTAACACCCCAAACCCGGTCTAGACGTTACGACCAGATCTGGTATGTCACAGGGTAAAGTCGTAAAGCAAATTTTTTTGATTTTAGGAGAAATGTCAGAGGTTGGTAAAGTTTTCGTTTAGGCGATGTTTTAAAAATAGTGGTTTACAGTTATAGGAAACTTTTACAGGTTGAGTTGTATTCTGTTTGTTATCTTGGTTAGCACTTGTGAGAAAATGGTTATTTAGTGTTACCTCTGTTTTGAAAACTTCAGGTTAACTTTCTTGTTAATAATAAGTTAATGTCGTACCAAAAGTAAATACTAAATATTAAAACCCAAATATCAGTTAAAGAAGGCCTTATTACATAATCTAAAATCCCAATTAAAATAATTTAAAGAAAGAAAATGAGTTTACAAAAAATAAACATGTTATGGCCTCCACGAGTCACCTCGGCTTCCAGATCCACGATCTACTAACTACCTGCAAGTTAAGTAGAGGGTGAGTCACCAAGACTCAATGTGTAAATCCCCTATATCACATAAATGGCTCCTAGCCCACAATTGTAATTACACAGAATATGAATGCAATGTATCCCAGCCCAACCAAAATATCCATCCTCTACACGCCACCCGTACCAGCCCAACACACCGTGGGGATTTCTACAATCAACCCTCCATCCGCTACACGCCATATATGTGGCACCAAGCCACTAGTGACAGAGTCACAACTTATAACACTTGTGGTACCAAACCACTGGTGACAATCCTTGATAATCATGTATGTGGGGCCAACCCACTGTGGTACCAAACCACTGGGATGAGTCACAGAATTAACACGTATGTATATGGTACCAAAACACTAAGACTTAGTCACTAATCAATATGTGTGGGGTCAACCCACTGTGGTACCAAACCACTGTGACCGTCTTTAATAGTACTTCCCCTTTTCACCATAAACCAACCCATGCATAACATATATATCAAATGAATGCAACATGCTATTAAATAATCAATATATTATGACATACGTTTATGTACACACAAATAGAATAATAAGGTACTTACTTGGTATCCCAACTATACCTATAAAGGTATAACGACTTTTCATTTAGTCACCTCGACTTTTCAGCCCCAAACGGTCAATAACACATTTTAATAACAAAAGAGTGAATATTTACACACCTGTAAACACAGAGAACCAAACTATCAATCTCGTTAACACTCTTACTCACAAGAATCACAGCAATCTGTCACTCCCGTTCTGAAGCTGGCCCACAACCAGGTGGAAAATCACGAATAGTCGAAACTACTCTCTTTTTAAACTTAGGGGTAGAGACTACGAGTCCAACCCCCTCCTTTGTTTGGCTAGCACTTGATTCCATGAAAAAGGTCTTGGTCAGAAGACCAGGTTAAGGCTTTGAATCAGAGAAAATAAGAATAGACGATCGATATGAAAAGATTTCTTACCTAGATCGACAAAACCCGGAGGCTACAAGACTTGGATTAAGAAGTCGATTGAGTACCTATGCAAATACGAAGTAAGAAATCGGTTGAAAGAAAGAAAAATAGATCAGGAGAGATGGCCTCTTAGCCAAATGAATAACATCAACCCTCTTACCACCATTTGGCCAACACCACTTACCAAAATCTGCCAACCGCTGACCAAATACAAGTAGGAGTATGAAAGTGGAGTCCCTACTACATTCTGCCAAAGCACCAAAACACCACATAAACACCTTTGGTTTAACAGCCATAAGAGAAAAAAAGAGAATGAGCAGTAAAGTGAGGAAGATCCCTTACCGAAACTAAAATGTGCCAAATGAGAGATCTATATTCGGCAATCACCCAAAAGTCGATAGAAAAGATGCAGATCCGACTTTGGTTTGACTAGGTAGAAACGAGATAAATGATGTCAGAAGGTATAGATGATTTAAGTCACCACCCTGACAATCGATTAACACCAAAGAATGAGAGAAGAGATCAACAAGAAATGGTTTGATTAAAAAGAAATAAGAAGAAGGGCTAGGGAAATTCAGCTAAAATAAAAGAATTTAGAGAGAGATGAGTGATGAAAGATGATGATTCGGTCAAGAAGGAAAATGAGGGATGTGGTTCGGCTTGGAAGAATGAAGCAAGAAAATAAAAGAGAAGAAGAACAAAAGGGTCCTATGGCTTTAGAGTAGAAGAGGAAAGAACTAAAGGAGAAAAAGATAACAAAAGGCTTGAGCAAATTCAGCAAGGGTTGGGAGCTTGGGGAGAAGAAGCAATTGAGAAAAAGAAAGAAATAGAAAGGAAAGAATGACCCAACAGGTTACGACTTACCAAAGAAGAGATGACCAATAAGCAACCTTGGGAAAAATCGGCAATTAGAACAAGAAAAGTGCTGGAAGAGGAACACACCTCAAATGCCGAAAAGAGAACCTCAACACATATACAAGCTACTAAAAACACACCTAAGTTTTGGCATCTAACCCCTTTACCAATACCGAAATTCTACCCCCTAACACTACTCAAAAATTTGGCTAACAACTCTACCCCACTCCAAATTCCTTATTTTTCTCCACAAAGTATTCCCTAACACCCATTCAAACCGATTGACCTCTTCAACTCTCCCCAATCACCTCTCATCCACTCATTCAAACACCTTTGACTCATTCAACACCCACTCTTCAAGGTCCCTAGCCGAATCCACCACTTCCCATCCTAACACCAAAATAAATTCCCAAAAAAAAATGTAATCCACGCTACTAGAACCCGCTCCCTCACTGCTCCTTGTGGCATCACTTCAAGCACTCTAAGTGGTGCCTCTTTGCCATTTCATCAACTCCTTACTTGTGTCAACTAAACACAGGCAATAACTCATAAAGCCTATCCCAGCCAGTTCTCCCCTAAAGTGCCTAAAACAAAAATTTTCAGCAAGGCTCAGGCTTAACCCCAAGCCTTCCCGAGACCCCCAAACACATCCAAAGAACTACAAAACATGTCATAAGCACCCAACACACATTAAAACAGAACCCCAAAATCCAGGTTGTTACAATACAATGCTTCATAAGGCGCCTTTTTTATGCTCGACTGAAAACTGTTATTATATGCAAATTCAACTAGTGGCAAATATTTCTCCCAGCTGCCTTCGAAATCTAAAACACAACATCGAAGCATATCTTCAAGAATATGAATTATTCTCTTAGACTAACTGTCGATTTGAGGGTGAAAAGCTGTACTGAAATTCAACTTCATACCCAGAGCTTCTTGCAATTTCTTCTAAAATCGCGACGTAAACATCGGATCTCTATCCAAAATAATCAAAACTGGCACCCGTGTAATCTAACGATCTCAGTAATGTACAATTCAACTAATCTATCAAGTGAATAGTCAGTACGTATCGGGATGAAATGTGATGATTTCGTTAATCTATCAACGACAACCCAGATAGCATCTTTCTTTTTCAGAGACAAAAGTAATCCCGATACGAAATCGATCGTAATTCTGTCCCATTTCCACTCTGGTATCATCACAGGTTGAAGCAAACTTGATGGCACTTGATGCTCAACTTTAACTTGCTGACACACTAAACATCTTGCTACAAATTCAGAAATGTCTTGTTTCATACCCGACCACCAATACAATTGTTTCAAATTATTGGACATTTTTGTACTTCTGGGATGAACAAATAAGCAACCACCATGTGCCTCGTATAAAATTTTCTAAATCGATTCTAGATTTTTTGGTACACAGATTCTATTTGGAGCATCAAATAATCATCGGATCCGATTTGGTACTTTGAATCACTAGTCGACTCGCATTGTACCTTTTAGCTTGCAATTCACTATCACATTTCTGAGCTTCACAAATTTGCTGAAGAAAAACTGGTTTAGCTTTTAACTCAACTAAAATCGAATCATCCTCAGATAGTGTCAACTGTGTATTCATTGCTCTCAAGGCAAACAATGATTTTCTACTTAAAGCATCTACGACTACATTCACTTTCCCCGGGTGATAATCAATCAGTAACTCATAATCTTTCAATAGCTCGAGCCATCACCGTTGTCGTAAATCCAAATCTTTCTTAGTCATAATGTACTTTAGGCTTTTTGATCGGTGAAGATGTGGAATTTTTCACCGTAAAAATGATGACGCAAAATTTTCATCGCAAAAACTATAGCGGCCAACTCTAAATCGTGCGTCGAATAGTTGTTTTCATGCGGTTTCAACTATTTAGAGGCATAAACTACAACTTTTCCCTCCTGCATCAATACGCAACCCAAATCATTCAATTTCGTTTCACTGTAAATCACAAATTCTTTACTCGATTTAGGTTGAACCAACACTGGTGCCTCAGTTAACAATGCTTTCAATTGATCGAAACTTTGTTGACATTTCTCAGACCATTCAAACTTTACATCTTTCTATAGCAGTTTGGTCACCGATGTAGCAATCATCGAGAATCCTTTTACAAAACGTCGATAGTAACTCGCCAATCCCAGAAAGCTTCTGACCTCAGATACATTTCTAGGTGGTTTCTTGTCAATAACTGCAAAAATCTTGCTTGGATCAACTCGAATGCCATCTGCTGAGAAAATGTATCCCAAAAATCTAACTTTTCAGAGCCAAAACTCACACTTGCTGAATTTAGCATACTGTTGCTTATCTCTCAAGGTTTATAACACAATACTTAAATGCTCGACATGTTCAGATTCATCTTATGAATAGATCAGAATGTCATCAATGAACACAACAACAAATCTGTCTAAATACGGTCTAAAGATCTGATTCATCAAATTCATAAAAATGGCAGAAGCACTAGTTAGTCCAAAAGGCATAATAAGGAATTCATAATTTCCATACCCCGTTCTAAACGCAGTTTTTGGCACATCTGAGTCTTTAACTCATAACTGATAATAACCAGATCTCAAATCAATCTTTGAAAACACTGTTACTGTAACACCCCTAACCCTTATCATCGTCAAAACAGGGTTTTTGAGCATTACTGGGGTTTACAAAAAATTCTCATACAATTTGTATTAAACATACTATTCATACTCCAAAATTTTCTTTTTGTCCCTTGAATGGGCCCTCAAGGCCCAAAATAAGTTTTAGAATTGAATCGGGACTTAATCAGAACCTCTAAGAATTTTTTGTAAAATTACAAAATTTTTCTAAGGTACAGGGCTCACACGCCCGTGTGGTCCAAGGGACATGCCTGTGTTACAGGACGTGTTTGATTTAGTGTGCTATCTGAGTTGCGCCACACGGCCATGCCACACACCTATGTGCTAGGCTATGTGGATAATTAATTTAATTCAAATTAGATGCAGGATTCACACGGCCAAGACACACGCCCATATTGTAGGCTGTGTCTCCTGATGGAGCTCGAAACTAACTATTATTTCGACAAAGGCAAGCGAACCTATTGAACACTAGTATAGATGTGGTGAGTCCGGAATATCGTATCCTCAAGGACCAAGAGTACTAGTATTAACTATCTTTTTATTATCTAGCCTAATAATTAAAGGGGATTTATTTTTAATCTAAAATTTAACTAACTAATTTAACTAATTATGAACGCGACAGAGAGTAAATTGGGAAAATAATTTTGGACAACTTCTATGAGATAGGCAATACCTCAGGGAAGAATCCACCTAGACTTCACTTATTACTTTTGATTCATGTGATTTATTCACTTGGCTTAATCCGTATAAATCCTTAATTTATATTAATACCTCTTTCGAGGATACTAACAACTGACTCTAGGTTGATTAGTTAAAATCTCTTTCTAATTAAAACCCCTATTGTCGCATTAACTCGATCTATGGATTCTTTTATTAGGTTTGACCCTAATTCGGTAGATTTTTGTCGCCCTATTTCTAGGGTTGCAATCAACTCCACTTAATTGTGTTGATCTACTCTTAAACAGGGACTTTTGCTCCACTGAATAAGCACATTCGACTTGAATCAATATCCTAAATTATCAGAACAAGAATAAAACTCACAATTAAGAATAAGCACAAGAATTTATCTCACAAATTAAATAATAATAAGATCTGTCATAGGTTTCATCCCTTTAGGTATCTAAGGGATTTAGTTCATAATATAAGAGGAAAACATCATAAAAGAGGAAAAACAACAAAACATAAGAAAACCCAAAAACTTCTAAAGAACTTGATGGGAGATCCTCAATCTTGATGGAAATTCTTCTCCTAAGCTGTTCCTAACAGCTGTCTTAGAGTATTTTCTCTTTCTACTCGGCGTCTATTTGACGTCCTGTCGAACTCTCCCTTAGGTCGCCCCCTAGGGTGTTTATATAGGCTTCGAGATGCCTTTCTTGGCCCAAAAGTATCCTAATCCAAATAGAATTCATCTATGCCATGGCAGGGACATGGCCGTGTGATATAGCCGTGTATGTTGATTTAGGCCGTGATTCGGTTGTTACTCGAAACACATGGCCGTGGGTTATAGCCCAGACTCTGTGAGTCTCTAAGGTAGGCCCATTTTCTCCCTTTTTGGCCTATTTCTCGTTCTTTTCAACTTTTTAGGCTCTATTGAGTATAAAACATGAAATTAAGAGATTAGGACCATCGAATTTATCAAATCTAATGAATATTTATCCAAAATTAAGCTAAGCATGGGGTTAAAATATGTGTAAATTATGGTTTATCAAATACCCCCACACTTAAGCTTTTGCTTGTCCTCAAGCAAAATTCTCAACTCACAATTAGAATTAACTTCCCTCGATTCATAATTCTCTTCAATAGTGTTTCATTATAATTCATAGATAATTTATACATGGATAATTTAACTCAAAGAGTCCCAAAGATTCAAACAATCAAAGTCATATATTTTTGTATCACGAAAAATATAGATGTTTCCCCTTATCTAAATAATTACTTTGATCCAAAACTGACGAGGATTGACATCCTCACTAAGGATTCACTCAAACCACTCAAAGTGTTTAAGGTACAAGATAAGCACTCATAAGTCAAATATGAAAAGTTAATCCCATAGGCTTGCATGAAAATCAAATCTCTACTACTATAAAATGAGATGATACACAAATCAAAAGGTCTTTAAAGGGTTGTAATGGGACTTGGGTTAAAGTTGCGGATATAGGCTGAATTAGAAGGTTATAATCGAGATTGAATTGACAAATTACCTAACTAGAAACAATGAACTGATAATGAATAATTACATCAATAACACGAGCTTCTTTTAAAGATGTGAATTTAACTGTTTAAGCTCATAGAACATAAAACTAATGATGAATAAATTTTCTAACATTTTTTTTAAGAATAAGCACATAATAAAATATAAATTCAACTACTATAATTAGGCAACCGATCAAATCAAATCTCGACAAAAGAGGAGTCAACAAAATGTGATAAATAAGTTAATAACGGGGTTTCGGGTTAATATTAGTGGTAAATCAAGAAACAGTTGATTAGGCTAAAAATGGTTCACTAGGGGGTAATTACGGAGGTAGGCTTTTTATGGAGTAGGTGGGTTAAATCCTAAGTGCCTTTATCATTTTAGGATATCAAATCACAAGTGTGGTCTCGACATGTATAATCGAAGCAAGTTCTAAAATAAAAAATCAATATTGACACACTCATAATCAATAACGTGAGCAAGAAAAATATATGCTCTAAAAGGGTCAAAGTCTCACAAAAATTATGGTTTTTGATGTCAACCTTGCAAATTCAAAGTAATATTCAAATTTAGGTTAACAACCTAGCCAATTTTTAATTCTGAAAATAGACTTATCATGCCTGATTCTCTAATATCTTGAAGTTTAAATTATCAATGCACAATTAACTATGACTTAATCCAAAACATATCAATAAAAATCATAAATCAACGGAAGTTTCATGCTAATTAGTAATATGAGAAAATTACTTAAGACAAGATATCATTCAAGGATTTAAGAATAATGTAAAAAGTTAGGAAATTTTTGAAATTCACCCCCCACACTTAATATGTACATTGCCCTCAATGTACAAAGATAAATATTCACAATATAGTAAGAAAATCATAAGGTAGGGAGAGAAGTGAAACTTCCTAAAGTTTGGGTGGAGGAAAAGAATAGAAACGAGGGAAATTTGGGCCGAGTTGGAGGAGGAGGCATCGATGGTGGTGGTTACTAAGGTCGTGGTATGGTGATTCCCATGCTGCCTAAAGAACCTAAATAAACAAAATCAATATATGATAATATAGATTTAGCACAAGAGAGATAAAGAGAAGGAAAATAAAGGAGAAGAGAAAATAAAAAGAAAAAGTAAATGGACTTAAAGGTTCTTGTCCTGTTGAGTTAATGAAGAGACTGGAATGAACTTATGTAGATCGGTCTCGCACAGGGAAACTGTGCTCGGATCCTTTCGCTTCTTCAACATGGTGACGATGGTGTAGATAAAGAGTGAGGGGAAGGGAAATTGAAGGAAAATGAGAGGGGAAAGTTTCAAGGGGTATGGAAGAAGAGGAAATTGGGGAGTAGGTGAGAAAATGGGGGTTTTAAATAGAAATCTGAGATCTGGTACATCCCCACGCCCATGTGTCATGGGCGTGTTAGGTCGCACGGCCATATTGCACGGTTGTGTGGTGGCTCGTTCGTTTCTCCCACGCCTGTGTGGAGGTTTCTACGCCTGTGTGGTTTAATCAGTGTCGACCACGGCTGCGTCGCACGGCCGTGACATTTTACCGCAGTCGGTGTTTGGGGAAAATTTTGTCCTCTTGCCACACGGTTATGGCCATGCCCATGTACCTACCTGTGGTGCCCACACGGCCACGGCCACAGCTGTGTGTAAGGCCATGTGGGTATGGAAAACTTGCTCTTAAACATGAAAAGAAATAAACTAAACTAATTAGTAGGGTTAGTGCTCGGGTTACCTCCCGAAAAGCGCTCGTTTTAAAGTCTTAAGCTAGACCTACCCTTCATTTGCATAATCATGGTGGTTTGAAGAGTTGAAACTCCTCACCCCTGCTATCGGTTCTATGATCACTATATAGTTCGAGTCGAGTAGTGTTTACCTTAAAAGTGCCGAACTTAAAATTAGTTACCTCGACTGTTCCGTATGGGAGGACATTGAGTACCTTAAAAGAGATTTCTTCATTTGTATTAAGGTCTGAAGTGGCTATTCAAGGGTCTGCCTTATCCAACAATACCTGATCCCCGATCTGAAATTGGTATGTCCCATCTTTAAGTTTGTCATGGAGTTGCCTCGATTTTGCTTCGTGTATTCCTAGTTTCTCCTTGAAATGGGTCTTCCACTCGTCTTGTTCATCGATCTGAAGCCTTCGTTCCTCATGAGTTATTTCTTTGTTAGCACGAGGTCTAGAATCTGGCTCAATTGTGTAATTTCGTGGTGCTTCTTGAAAATAAGGTTGAACCAATGGTCATTAATATAATTTATGTTCTTACCTTATTACTCTATGTCTTAGCCAAGTCAGGAGCTTGAAGAGTGATCGTTTCGTCACCTGCACAAAGTATGAGTTCACCTGTACCAACATCAATTCTAGCTTTAGCAGTTGCTAGAAAGGGTCTTCCTAAAAGTAAAGGAACATTGTTGTCCTCATCCATGTCTAAAACAACAAAGTCTACTTGGAATATGAATTTATCAATTTTTACTGGCACATCTTCAATTATACCCCTAGGAACTCTAATAGTTTTATCAACCAATTGAATGCTCATCCTAGTTTGTTTGGGTTTCTCGAGACCTAGCTGTTTAAACATTTTATAAGGTATAACATTTATGCTTGCCCCTAAATCTGCTAAAGTATTATCAATAGATAAACTAACAATTAAGCAAGGAATCGTAAAACTCCCTGGATTTTTAACTTTTGCGGTAGTCTATTTTGTAAGATTGCAGAGCACACTGCACTTAGCTCCACATACGACGCCTCGTTTAACTTCCGTTTGTTTGTCAAGAGCTCTTTTAAAAATTTCCTTGAATTAGGAATCTGCGAAAGAGCTTCAATAAATGGTAAGTTAATATGTAATTTTTTCAAGAGTTTAAGAAATTTACCGAATTGTTTATCTGTCCGGTCTTTCTTCATCGCATTGGGGTATGGCACACGAGGTAGTACTCTGTAATTATCAGTTTTGGTTGATCATTGCTTACCTCAGCCTTACCTTCCTCTACCACATTCTCTTGCTTAAATTTTGGCTCATCTAACCCTTCACTATCGTGAGTAGTAATGGCATGAAGTTGCTCCTTTGGGTTAGTTTCAGTGTTGCTTAGCAAGCTACCTTGTGGCCGTTCAGATATGAGTTTAGTGAGTTGTCCTAATTGGTTTTCGATCCCCTGAATTGATGCTTGTTGATTTTTAAGTGTTGTTTCAGTGTTTTGGAAATGGGTTTCTGACATTATGATAAATTTTGTTAGCATCTCCTCAAGGTTTGGCTTTTTGTCTTGTGGGTAGGGTTGCTGTTGAAAGCCTGGGAGGGGTTGTTGTCTCTGATTTCCTTGGCCACCCCATGAAAAGTTTGGATGGTTCCTCTAACCTGGATTGTAAGTGTTATTATAAGGGTTATTTTTGGGTCTAGAATTATTACCCATATAGTTCATCTATTCGTTTTCTACGATAGGGTTGTAGGGTGGGTATTCTGTATTGTTTGTCCCTCCTCTGTATGCATCGCATTGCATCACTGGGTGTACCTGTGAAGAACCACACAAACTATCAATCTTTTTATTTAACAGTTCTACTTGATTTGATAGCATGGTTACTGCATCGAGGTTGAAGACACCGGCGGCTTTTGTTGGCTTTGTCCTCGTAACTTGCAACTGAAAGTTATTTAGTGACATTTCTTCAATGAATTCTTAGGGTACCGCCGGTGGTTGAATCGATTAATTGCCGAGCTGAGGGGTTCACACCATTGTAAAAGGTTTGAACCTCTAGCCATAATGGTAACCCGTGGTGAGGGCACCTTCTCAGTAGATCCTTGTATCTCTCCCATGCATCGAAAAGTATTTCTAAATCTATCTGTACAAAAGGAGAGATATCATTCCTCAACTTAGCTGTTTTAGCCGACAAAAAAAAATTTAATAAAAGTTTTTTGGTCATTTGTTCCCATGTGGTGATTGATCCTCGTGGTAACGAGTTCAACCACTGTTTAGCTTTGTTCCTCAATGAAAAGGGAAACAACTGAAGGTGAATGGAATCATCAGAAACACCATTGATCTTGAAAGTGTTGCAGAATTCCAGAAAATTTTCCAAGTGATTGTTTAGATCTTCAAACTGCAAACCATTAAACTGAACAAATTGCTATATCATCTGTATAGTTTTAGGTTTCAGTTCAAAATTATTTGCAGCATAATCCGTCTCACAATACTTGATTCAGTTCCTGTTAAAGTAGCTTTAGCATAACCATACATAGTACGAGGAATAGGATTTTGATTCACTTGGTTTGCGGCAACCATAGATGTAACACCCTATACCCAAGTCCGATGCTAGAACTAGATATGAGACATTACTATGCTTGACTTACTAGAACATACTTTTACGGGCTATAATTTTTGATCCGAAACTTTTCTTTCTTGGTCAAATCATACATATTATGGGCTTACGAGGCCTTAAACACTTATCCGAAAACTTTTTGACACTTAATCAAAAACTGAATTTTGAAGTAGGGTTCACACACCCATGTTAGTTGGGACACGCCCGTCTACCCTTAGACACACCCATGCCTACAACCCTGGGGAGTTTCTGACTTCAATCACACGGCCTTAACACGCTCGTGTCCACAACCGTGCGAGGCTACTAACTTCAATCACATAGCTTGGGCACAAGCCCATGCTTTGACCGTGTGTCTTACACGGTTCATACACATGGCCGTGTAAGATAACCGTGGCATATCCTAAATTAAAACATTAAAGTGCAGGGTTTACACGGCCTAGACACACGCTCGTGTGTGTAACCGTGTGGGTGTTTAAAGGCTATTTACCAAGCCATTTACCACCCTAAAATAAATATCATACTCAAATCAATAATAACACATCTTCCATGAATAATACTACGTATTTCATTGATTTCTATATACAAACCAACTTAAACCATTTTCCCAACCACTTATCCATATACAAAAGAATAATAAACTTGATAGTATATACAATGGCTTTTCTCAAAACATGTTTTCAAAATGAATGCTTCCTATACATGCCATACTTAATAAAATAATTTGGCTATTCCAAAATAAGGGTTGATAGTGTGCTACGAGCGCCGACTTCGATGATCATCAAATTAGCTTGGCGGGACTACATAGAAAGAAAGAATTAAAGACGTAAGCATTTAGCTTAGTAAGTTTGCATGTACAATTCATAAAAGAATAACTTGATTAAAATAATCCATTTAACATAACAATGGTATCACAAGTTTCAGCTATAAAACTTACTTACTCTTACATGATTCTTACTTGTCTCATGACATTTACTATTCTCATACTTGTAAGGTAAACAAGGTACCTGTACCACTTGATCACATTGATCAGCATTTTTTAAACATAATAATTATGATCTCTAACTCATCATTCATAACATAATTAATACTCAATTTCAACTAGATGATAACTTTGCTTTCTTAGCTTTCTTGTTATCACATTTTAACTTTACTCATTTGCCCAATGAATTCTGCGATTAACTGAGGATACTAAATCTCTTGCCATGATCTTGATACCAAAGCCATATTCTAAATATGGACTTACATGGAATATCTCTTCTTGTCAATGCCAAGCTTGCCTTGGACTTACATGATATCTTTGTTCAATGCCAAGCTTGCCTTGGACTTACATGATAACTTGCTTGATTGCCTATGCCATGCCTTGGCATGGTCTTATACAGACTTACTTGTCTCATGTGATGGATCGAGTATCCTGGGCAATTCTTATCCCATTGGGACTTGCCCGTAATTAATCTCATCGATTTCTTTATTTAGCAAAACATTAAGCATTTCCTGATAACAATGTACACTATACTAAGCAATTCAATGATATAAATCATACAGCTTAGAAATCATACAAACTTACCTCAATATACAAAATGTATGTAGTTGTGCAATTTAGTCCTCGACTTTATTCTTGCCTCGGTTTCGATCCGGGCTTCATTTTTCTTGATCTATAATCATAAATAGATCATTTAATAATCATATTGACCAAATTGACTCATAAATCATACTTTGGTGAAATTACTATTTTGCCCCTTATACTTTCTAATATTTGCAATTTTGCCCCTAGGCTCGTAATATGATTTTCATGCAACTTTCTTAAACTTCATGCTTATCTGAATCATTTTCTCTACTATAAAAATAATCAATTCTCTCTCTTTCTAGTAGGTATGACCAAATTTTATAACTATTACAAAATGGTCCACACTATCATTTTTCATGAAATTCATTAAGGAAAATATGTTTATCTAACATCAACCTCTCTTAAACTTCCATAAAAAATCATTTAGCATGCATGTCATTCATGGGTAAATTTTTTTGGACATGCATCTTAGCTCATTTAATAGCTAAAAATAGCTAATTCATATACGAGAACTTCGAAAATACGAAGAATATCAAAACCAGGCTTAGGAGCACTTACTAGCAAGCTTGAAAAATTGAAGAACCCTAGCTATGGCTTCCTTCAAATTTTTGGCAATGGGGGAAGAAGATGAGTAGATTTTTCTCATCTTTTTCCTATTTTAATCATTTAATTCATAAATGACCAAAATGCCCTTATCACTAAAAATTTCTATAACACCATCTCAAGGCCAATTTTTGTCCAAAAATTAAATTTTGGGCTAATTGCTATTTAAGGGCTCCTAATTATTATTCTAAAGCTATTTCATACAAAAAGCTTTTAGAAACTCATATTTTTCAACTTTTGCAATTTAGTCCTTTTGGACCATTCAATAACAATTTAACAAAATTGCTTCATGAAACTTTCATACTAGCATGGAAACATAACATAAACTTTGTAAACTCATAAATTCGTCTCGGTTTCGTAATCTTGCAGCACTATTCTGACTAAGCCCTAAATCAGGCTGTTACAATTCTCCCCCTTTAGGGATTTTCATCCTCGAAAATCTTACCAACAAAAAGGTTTGGATACTGGTTTCTCATATTCTCTTCTGTTTCCCATGTAGCTTCCTCTATCCCATGTGTTTGCCATAATACTTTCACTAAAGCAATACTTTTATTTCTCAACTGCTTGACTTCCCGAGCCAAAATCTTGATGGGTTCTTCACCATAAGTCATGTCGGGATCTCAATTTCTGATGGGGTAATTACATGTGAATGGTTGATCTGTAGCGTCGTAACATTGACACGTGAAACACATCATGTATCTTTTCTAATTCTAATGGAAAAGCTAAACAATAAGCTACTGGCCCAACTTTCTCCATAATCTCATAAGGTCTAATGAAACATGGGCTTAACTTGCCCTTTCAGCCAAATCTGAGAACCTTTCTCCATGGTGACACTTTCAAGAAAACTTTATCCTCGACTTGATACTCTATTTCTTTTCTTTTTAAATCCTAATAGGATTTTTGTCTGTCTGATGCAGCCTTTAAACATTCTCGAATCACTTTTACCTTCTCTTCAGCTTCTTTAACCAAATCAACCCCGTGAATTTGCTTCTCTTTGAGTTCAGTCCAAAACAAAGGTATCCTGGACTTGCGGCCATATAGAGCCTCATAAGGTGCAATCTTTAAGCTCGTCTGAAAACTATTGTTGTAAGAAAATTCTATCAATGGGAGAAACTTTTCCCAACTGCTTCAAAATTCGAGAACACAACATCGGAGCATATCCTCTAGCACTTGAATTACTCTGTCTGACTGACCGTCTGTTTGAGGGTGAAAAGCTATCCTAAAGCTTAATCTTGTACCCAAGGCTTCTTGCAGCTTCTTCCAAAATATGGATGTAAATCTCGGATCTCTATTTGATATTATCAACAGAGGAACACCATGAAGCCTTACTATTTATGAAACATACAAGTTTTCCAACTTGTCCAGTGAGTAATCAACTCGTACGGGTATAAAATGGGTTGACTTTGTGAGTCTATCAACTACCACCCATATAGCATCCTTCTTGCTTGGTGACAATGGTAAACCCATTATGAAATCCATATTGATACGGTCCCATTTCCCCTCGGGAACCAAAATGGGCTGAAGTAAGCCAAAAGGTACTTGGTGTTCAGCCTTTACTTGCTGACAAATCATGCACTTGGAAACAAACTCTAAAATATCTTTCTTCATTTTGGCCACCAATATAGTTGTTTCAAGTCATTATACATCTTCGTACTTCCTGGATGTACAGACAAACATTTGTTATGTACCTCATATAAAATTTTCTAAATAAGCTCCTCTTTTCTCGGTACACAAACTCTATTTCTAAACATCAAGTATCCATCAAAATTAATCCGAAAGTCAGATGCAATATCTGACTCGCATTGAGTTCTCTTGATTTGCAATTCATCATCTTCTTTTTGAGGCTCAAAGATCTCTTGAAGAAACATTGGTCTAGCTCTCAACTCAGCTAGAATAGAATTATCATCGGAAAAGGTCATCCGCAAATTCATTGCCCTTAATGCAAAAAGGGACTTCCTGCTCAAAGCATCGGCAATCACATTCGCCTTTCTTGGTTGGTAGTCAATGACCAACTCATAGTCTTTTATTAACTCTAACCATCTCCGTTGCCTTAAGTTTAACTCTTTCTATGTCATCAAGTACTTCAAACTTTTGTGTTCAGTAAAAATTCGACATCTTTCACCATATAAATGGTGTCTCCAAATCTTCAAAGCGAAGACTATTACAGCTAATTCTAGATCATGCGTCGGATAATTCTTCTTGTGAGGCTTCAACTATCTAGAGGAATAAGCAATCACTTTGTCTTCTTGCATGGGTACACAGCCTAATCCATTTAAGGATGCATCACTGTAATTGCTCAGGAAAAACATCCACGTACTCTGATCGTGTCAAACAGTCGAGTTTTAATATTTATAAAAGAGTGATCGAACCTGTAGACTAACCGTGACAATGATAGAGGCAAATAATTATCATATAATTTAGAAATCAAATAATAAAATCCATCATAGGTTTCATCCCCTTCAGGTATCTGAGGGGTTTAGTTCATAACTATATACGAAAACATCTCAAGAGTAAAGAATAAACAAAACATAAGAAATCCCTGAAACCCCCTGAAGGAATTAAAGGAGAGATCCTCCATCTTGAATGGAATTCCGACTCCTTGAGATGGATCAACTGGCTATCTTCAAGTGATTCCCTAAAAAATGAAAGCTTTGGCAAAAGCTTCTGCCAAAAAGCTCCTGTTTCGGCTTCTGCTGAACTCCCTTTTTAGTTGCTACCTTGGGTGTTTATATAGGCTTTATGATGCTTTACTTGGCTCCTAAGTATCCTAATTCAATTAGAATTCCTCATAGGATGTTTAAGTAGACTTAGGAATGTGTTTCTTTTCCTCCAAGCATCCAAATCTGAGTGAAATTGCTCTTTCCCGTGAAAGGGGCACGCCCAGAGCACACACCCGTATAAGTTGTCTTCAGGTCGTGTCTCGATTCTGTTGATTGGGGCACGGCCATGTAAATCATGGCATGGCCGTGTGAAGTAAATGGTAAGGTAGGCCGTGTGGCTTGAAGTCCAGGTCGTGTCGATTTCTTGGGTTGGCCCAATTTGGTCCGTTTTAAGCCCGTTTTACGTTCTTTTTATCCTTAGGTGCTTTCCTGAGCATAAGACATAAAAAGAAAGGATTAAGAGCACCTTTTAACATAAATCAGGGATAAATCATCCAAAAGCATACTAAATGTGGGATTAAAATATGTTACTTTTACGGTTTATCAAATACCCCCACACTTAAGCTTTTGCTTGTCCTCAAGCAAAATTCTCAACTTACAATTAAAACGAACTTTCCATAATTCATAATTCCTATCAACAATGTCTCATCATAATTCATAGATAATTTATACATGGGTAATTCAACTCAAAGAGTCCTAAAGATTCAATTACGATAATTCATACCTTTGTAGTACGAAAACATAGGTGTCTCCCCTTATCTAAGTAATTACTTTTAATTCAAAGCCGACAAGGATTGACATCCTCATAAAAGATTCACTCAAATCACTCGAAGTGTTTAAGGTTCAAGAATAAGCACTCATAAGTCGAACCTAAAAAGTTAATCCCATATGCTTGCCTGAAAATCAAATCTCCACCACTGTATATGAGATGATAACAAATCAAAAGGTCTTTAATCAGGGTTGTAACCGGGCTTGGGTTAAAAGGTGTGGATAAAGGCTGAATTAGAAGGTTAGAATCAAGACTGACTTGACAATTTACCTAACTAAAAACAATGAACTAAATATGAATATTTACATCGAATGGAAACTAATAATACTTACTATTGATAATTACTCTATAATAATGAGTATTTTCATCACTTGAAATTTGATAATACTTTAATACAAGCTTTTTCTTCAACAATTGGAGTTTTAAATGCTCTAAGCTTTTTTTTAAGAACAAACTAAGATATTACATCATAAATGATAAATGTAACTACTGAACTATAATTTGGTAACTTAATCAAATCAAACCTCGATTAAAGGGTAGTCAAAAGAAAGGGTAATAACAAATACAAAGGGGTTTTGGGTTAGTATTAGTTAGTGAGTCAATAAAAAGGTTGTTAGGATTAAATGGGGTTCATTAGGGGTTAATTTGTGAAGGTAGGCTTTTTATGGAGTAAGTGGGTTAAATCCTAGGTGCCTTTATCATCTCTGTATATCAAATCAAAAGTGTGGTCTTGACATGTATAAATGAGGCAAGTTCTAGAATAACAGTTCAAAGTTGACACACTCATAATCAATAAAATGAGCACGAAGAAGAATATATGCTCTATAAGGCTCAAAATCTCACAAAAATTATAGGTGTTTTTGACCTCAATCCCTGTAAATTTCAAACTTTAAAGTAATACTCAAATTCAGTTCAACAACCTATTAATTTTTAATTTTTAGAAAGTAGACTTATCATGCTCGATTCTCTAGTATCCTTCAGATTTAATCATCAATGCACAATTAAATCGGACTTACCCTAAAACATATCAATAAAAATCATACATCATAAGAAATTTCATCCTAATTAGTAATATGAGAAAAATACTTTCGAACAAGACTAAATTCAGGATTTTGAGAATAATACAAAAAGTAAGGTACTTTTACCCCCCACACTTAAGATGTACATTGCCCTCAATATATAAAGATAAATAAACAATTATGTAATAATAAAATCAAAAGAGAAGGGGAGAAGTAACACTTCCTGAATTTTTGGATGAAGTCTATGAAAAGAATCCGGATAAGATTGGAGGTGAACGTGGGGAAGCGTCTCGAACCATTTGAAATTAAATCCTCGAAGTAGTCGGCTTGGTTTTATTGTATCCTAAGCTAAATCTAAATATCATAAAGAATAACAAGAAGAAAATAAAATAAAATAAAATAAAGTAAAGTAAAAAAAATAATGATGAAATAAAATAGAAACAAAAATAAATAATGGAAAATGAAAGACAACTAGAAAAATGGGGAATGAGGTTTAAACAGAGATGTAGCTCATGTTTGGGATTTTAAATTTTGAATGCATTCAGGGTGTTCGGACATGGCCGTGGGTGTCGTGGCACGTCCTTTTCTTTCTTCACACGGTCATTCAATATGGGCGTACTCCTCCGGTGTTCGATAAGTTAGAATGTTGGCATGGTTGGGAGGCACAGTCGTGTTTATCCCGTGCTTGACGAGTCAGTAACCCTGTACGGGGCGTCGGCACAGGTGTGGACTAGTATCGCAGCCCATGTTGGAGAAAGAAGTTTATTCCCTGTTTGTGCACGGCTAACGGTACACCCATGGTTCAGCCCCTATCTTCCACACAGCCACAGGCACGCCCGTGTGTAAGGCCGTGTGGCCTAGAAATCTGCTCTTTGGTTAGTTTATGGTTAGGTGCAAAAAAAAAAAGAAAATAAAAAATAAAAAATAAAAAAAATGTAAAAATGGGGTTAGTGCTCGGGTTGCCTCCCGAGAAGCGCTCGTTTATAGTCTTAGCTAGACTTTACCTCTCATTCGTATGGTCATGGTGGTTTGAGGAGATGGAAATCCTTTCTCATTCGATCAACTCAGTTATGGATATAAAGTTTAAGTCAAGTAATGTTTACCTCAAAAGTGTTGAATTTAAGATTACTTACCTCGACTGTGCCGTATAGGAAGACATTAAGTACCTCAAAAGTGATTTCTTCATTTGCCTTGAGTTCTGAATTGGTGATTTGAGGGTCTTCCTTATTCAACAATACCTGATCCTCTATTTTGATGTGATTTGTTGTTCCTATCAGCTCGTCTGGGGTTTCCTTCGATTTAACTTCGTGTGGTTCTGGTTTCTCATGCAATTCTTCGTTATTAGTACGAGGTCTATGATCCAGCTCAAGTTTATAGCTTTGTGGTGTTTCCTGCGAATGTTGAACAAGTTGGTTATCAACTAAATTTACTTTCTTACCTTTATCACTTGATGTTCTGGCCGAGTCAAGAGCTTGAAGAGTGACATCTCGTCGCCTACACGAAGTATGAGTTCTCCTGCATAGATATCAATTTTAGATCTGGCAGTTGCTAAAAAGGGTCTTCCTAAAATTAAAGGGATCGTGTTGTCCTCATCCATGTCTAGAATGACAAAGTCTACTAGGAATACGAATTTATCAATTTTGATTAGAACATTTACTATTATACCCATAGGAATTCTTATAGTTTTATCAGTTAATTGGATGCTCATCCTAGTTTGTCTGGGTTTCCCTAGACCTAGTTGTTTAAATATTTTGTAAGGCATAACATTGATGCTTGCCCCTAAATCCGCTAACACATTATCAATAGATAAACTACCAATTAAACATGGAATTGTAAAACTCCCTGGACCTTTTAATTTTCATGGCCGTTTATTTTGTAGAATTGCTGAGCACATTGCGTTTAGCTCCACGTGGTGCTCTTCATCTAATTTGCGTTTGTTGGTTAAGATCTATCTTAAAAATTTCCTCGAGTCCGGTATCAGAAAAAAAGCTTCAAGGAGAGGGAAGTTAATATGTAATTTCTTTAAGAGTTTAAGAAACTTACCGAATTGTTCCTCTGAGTTGTCTCTTTTCATTGCTTCGGGATAAGGTATGCGAGGTTGGTACTCCTTGATTACCAGTTTTTGCTTTTCTTGTGTTACCTCTATCTTACCTTCGTCTACCTTGTTTTCTTGTATTGAGTTTGGTTCATCTAACCCCTTACTGTCTTGAGCTGAGATGGCTTGAATTTGCTCCTTTGGGTTAACCTCGGTGTTACTTGGTAGACGTCCTAGCGGTCGTATTAGCTTTGCAAGATGTCCCAATGACCTAGTAAGTTCTCCAACTTGATTCTCGATCCCTTTGATCGATTTTTATTGTTCATCAAGTGCTGATTCAATCATTTGGAGACGAGAATCTGTGGCTACCATGAAATTTGTCAGCATCTCTTCAAGATTCGGCTCCTCTTCTTGTTAGTGAGGTGGTTGTTGAAAATCTGGAGGAAGTTCCAATCTTTGGCTATTTTGATAATTCCACGAGAAATTGGGATGGTACTTCCAACCTGCATTATAAGTGTCACTATAAAAATTATTTTGATATCTAGAATAGTTATCTGTATAGTGAGCTTGCTCATTTTCCATGCTATATCCGTAGGGTGGGTACTCAGGATTCGCCACGCCTCTTAGATTCAAATCATATTGTATTTCTGGATGTTCCTTGGAGGGATTATACAAATCATTAGTCTTTTTATTCATCATCTCTAATCGATTAGATAACCTGGTGACCACGTCGAGGTTGAAAACACTGGTTGCTTTAGTAGGAAATGCCCCCTTGCCTTGCCACTGATAATTATTCAGTGCCATCTTTTCCATAGACTAAAATTTCCTGCCAAAAGCAAAATAGAGGAAAAAATTAGCAAAGTAAAAAGAAATAATAATAAAGAATAATATAATAATAAATTGCAAATAATTTTTTTTTGCTAAAGTAATAGAACTAGAGTTTTCTTAATATTTTAGTGTTCCCCGGCAACGACGCCAAAAACTTGATCATGTCAAACAGTCGAGTCTTAATATTTATAAAAGAGTGATTGAACCTGTAGACTAACTGTGACAATGATAGAGGCAAGTGCACCTATCGAACAGTAGTATAGTTCAGGCAAGAATATCTTATCGAACCAAAGGGAACCTAAAAGTACTACTACTCACTTTCTCTCTATTATTTAGCTTAAAATTTGGAGTGATTGAATTATTAAACTAACGAAATACTTAGACTAAATGCAAAGACAAAAGATTGAATTGGAGAAAGACTTTAGGAAAACTTGGTTGATAAAGACGATACCCTCAGGAAGAATCCACCTATGACTTCACTTATTATTTATTCCCCAAACCATATGATTTCTTTACTTAGCTTGATCCGTGAGACTCCCTAACCTATATTAAACCCTCTTTCGAGGTGAATAACGTCTAACCTTAGGTTAATTAGTGGAACTCTCATTCTCTTATAATAACCCCCTAAGGAAGCAGTAAATCGATCAATGGATTGCCATATTAGGTTTCACCCTAATCTGACAAAATCTTGTAACCCTATCTCTAGGCGCCCAATCAACTCCGCTCAATTGTGCTAGATCTACTCTTACGTAGGGTCTATTCCTCCTACACCTAAGCACATCAGATTAAATTAAGCAACATAATTCAGAACAAACCAAATACTTATCATATAATTTAGAAATCAAATAACAAAATCCATCATAGGTTTCATCCCCTTCAGGTATCTGAGGGGTTTAGTTCATAACTAAATACGAAAACATCTCAAGAGTAAAGAATAAACAAAACATAAGAAATCCTTAAAACCCCATAAAGGAATTGAAGGAGAGATCCTCCATCTTGAATGGGGTTCCGACTTCTTGAGATGGATCAACTGTCTATCTTTAAGTGATTCCCTAAAAAATGAAAGCTTCGGCAAAAGCCTTTGCCAAAAATCTCTTGTTTAACTTCTTAGAACTCCCTTTAGTTGCTACCTTGGGTGTTTATATAGGCTTTGAGATGCTTTACTTGGCTCCTAAGTATCCTAATTCAAGTAGAATTCCTCCTAGGATGTTTAAGTAGACTTAGGAATGTGTTTCTTTGCCTCAAGCATCCAAATTGAGTGAAATTGCTCTTTCTGCGGCGTAGGGCACACCCATGGCACTGCCTTTGTGTAAGTCGTCTTTCAGTAGTGTCTCGATTCTGTCGATTGGGGCACGGTGTGTGTAAACCGTGGCATGGCCGTGTGAAGTAAATGGCAAGGCACGGCCGTGTGGCTTGAAGTCCAGGCCGTGTCGATTTCTTGGATTGGCCCAATTTGGTCCGTTTTAAGCCCGTTTTACGTTCTTTTTATCCTTATGTACTTTCCTGAGCATAAGACATGATAAGAAAGGATTAAGAGCACCTTTTTACATAAATCAGGGATAAATCATCCAAAAGAATACTAAATGTGGGATTAAAATATGTTACTTTTATGGTTTATCATACTCACTTACTATCAGCACTGACTCAATCTTCAGCTCTGTTTCTTTATCATTCATCACAAAGGCTAGATATGCTTCACACCCTTTTCTTAAACATCTCTGTGCCTTCATATTAGAAATCATTACCGGCAATCTATCATGTTCATCTAATTCTACATGAAGAATATCCCCATTTTCACATCTTATCTCAATGTATTTCTTTCCACAATTAACAATCACATTATGAGTGGTCAACCGTCCATACCAAGAATGAGGTCGAATTCATTAAATGGTAACAACATAAGATTTGCTTTAAAGTAATGATCTCTAATCATTAATGGACAATCTTTGCAAACTTTATCAACTAACACACTCTTGCCTAAAGGATTAGACACTTTAATCATAAATTTTGTAAAATCTATTGGCATACTCAATTCGGATACTAATTTCATACAAATGTAAGTGTGTGGGTCTAGGATCTATTAAAGCAACAACTTTGATATTGTAAAGAGAAACGGTACCGTAATAACATCAGGGGAAGATGCCTCTTCGCGAGCGTGAATAGTATAAGTTCTTGCAGGCACTCTACCCTCGGGTTTCACAGCCTGCTCTCTGGGGTTACCTCTTTCAATTCCTCCACTTCCTGGGATTTTTTGCGCTCTTCCTCGTCTCATACTCCTGGATTTTGGGTTCTAAATTCTCTCTTCTTTAGTCATCTCCGGGCAATCTTTTATTAAATGGTCTTAAGATCCACATCTAAAGCATGCATTTTCATGTGCTCGGCATTCTCCAAGATGTCGTCTGCCACACTGTGGGCATTCAGGTCTGTCAGATCTAAAACTTCCAACACTTGCAATTGAAGTCGTCTGTGCTTTATTTCCCAAATACTGCTTACTCTTATCCTTTCTTGAAAACTAGTGGAAGTAGCTGATCGAGAAGGAAAATCTCTTGACTTCTTGGATGAAGATTGGAATGACTTATTCCCTGTCTCTTTCTAGAGTCACGGGACTCTATTTTAGGCTTTCTCTTCTCCTTTATCAGTTCCTCGCCTTTACAAGCCCTTTCTACTAACACAACAAATTTCTTTAGCTCTAGGGCAGCAACAACCAATTTGATGTCCTCATTTAACCCATCTTCAAACCTTTTACTCATGATGGCTTCAGTGGAAACACATTCGCGAGTGCACTTGCTGAGTCGTACAAACTCACGATCATAATCGGTCACTGACATTTTGCCTTGCTTCAGTTCTAGGAATTCTTTCCTTTTTTGGTCTACAAACCTTTGGCTGATATACTTTTTCTTGAATTCTTCTTGGAAGAATTCCCATGTGACTCTTTCCCTCGGTACAACCGACACAAGGGTGTTCCACCATTGGTAAGCAGAGTCTCTTAAGAGGAAGACCACACACTTCATGCATTTTTCAGAGGTGCATGACAGCTCATTAAATACCCTGGTGGTATTTTCCAACCAGAACTCAACTTTTTCTTGATCATCATCTCTTTTAGCCCGAAATTCTTCTGCCCCATGTTTCCTGATCCTATCGATTGGAGGTATATCTCCTCTTACCACCTCTACCACTAGAGGGCTCTTTGAGCGAGTTGTGGAGCAAAGGGGTGGAGGAGGCTGTGCATTCGGTTCGCACGCATACGAACTCCGTATACCATGTATTCATTATATGGAAGAAGGCTTCTCTAGCCTCTTTTCCTCCTTTTTGACTCACCGTAGTGAGTCTATTCTCATTCTCGCTCAGCATTGTCCCCTCAGCGGGAGCCGGCGCATTACTTTTCGTCATCTACCACATTTCCTTCAGGATCCATTTACTATGTATATAAACATAATTTAAAATCATCAGGGGTCATCACACTACCATTATAAAAACATTCTTACATATGGCATGTATAGCTAGACTTGTGCTCGTGCTACGTTAGTCCTAGAATCGACTAAATCGTAGCTCTGATACCACTAAATGTAATACCCTATACTCGAGTTTGATGCTAGAACTAGATACGAGACATTACTATGCTTGACTTACTAGAACATACTTTTACGGGTTATAATTTTTGATCCGACTTAAAACTTTTCTTTCTTGGTCAAATCATACATATTATGGGCTTACGAGGCCTTAAACACTTAACCAAAAACTAAATCTTGAATTAGGGTTCACACGCCCATGTTACTTGGGACACGCCCGTGTACCTTAGACACACCCATGCTTACAACAGTGGGGAGTTACTGACTTCAATCACACGACCTTAACACGCCCATGTCCACAATCGTGGGAGGCTACTGACTTCAATCACACGGCCTGGGCACATGCCCATACTTTGACCGTGTGCCTTACACAGTTCATACACACGGCCGTGTAAGATAACCATGGCATATCCTGAATTAAAACATTAAAGTGTAAGGTTTACGGCCTGACACACTGCCTTGTGTGTGTCTAGCAGGGCGCTTAAAGGTTATTTACCAAGCCATTTACCACCCTGAAATAAAGATCATACTCAAATCAACAATAACACATCTTCCATGAATAATACTATGTATTTCATTGATTTCTATATACAAACCAACTTAAACCATTTGGCCAACCACTTAGCCATAAACAAAAGAATAATAAACTTAATAGTCTATACAATGGCTTTTCTCAAAACATGTTTTCAAAATGAATGCTTCCTATACATGCCATACTTAGTAAAATAATTTGGCTATACCAAAATAAGGGTAGATAGTGTGCTACGAGCTCCGACTCTGATGATCCACAAATTAGCTTGTCAGGACTATATAGAAAGAAAGAATTAAAGATGTAAGCATTTAGCTTAGTAAGTTTGCATGTATAATTCATAAAAGAATAACTTGATTAATATAGTCCATTTAACATAACAATGGTATCATAATTTTCAGCTATAAAACTTACTTACTCATACATGATTCTTACTTGTCTCATGATATTTACTATTCTCATAAGTGTAAGTTAAACAAGGTACCTGTACCATTTGATCACATTGATTAGCATTTTTTAAACATAATAATTATGATCTCTAACTCATCATTCATAACATTATTAATACTCAATTTCAACTAGATGATAACTTTGCTTTCTTAGCTTTCTTGTTATCACATTTTAACTTTACTCATTTACCCAATGAATTTCTGCGATTAACCGAGGATACTAAATCTCCTACCATGATCTTGATACCAAAGTCATATTCTAAATATGGACTTACATGGAATATCTCTTCTTGCATCAATTCCAAGCTTGCCTTGGACTTATATGATATCTCTGTTCAATGCCAAACTTGCCTTGGACTTACATGATATCTCTGTTCAATGCCAAGCTTGCCTTGGACTTACATGATATCTCTGTTCAATGCCAAGCTTGCCTTGGACTTACATGATAACTTGCTTGATTGCCGATGCCATGCCTTGGCATGGTCTTATACGGACTTACTTGTCTCATGTGATGGATCGAGTATCCTAGGCATTTCTTTATTCAGTAAAACATTAAACATTTCCTGATAACAATGTACATTATACTAAGAAATTCAATGATAGAAATCATAAATCTTAGAAATCATACAAACTTACCTCAATATACAAAATGTATGTAGTTGTGCAATTTAGTCCTCGACTTTGTTCTTGCCTCGGTTTCGATCCGGGCTTCATTTTTCTTGATTTATAATCATAAATAGATCATTTAATAATCATATTGACCAAATTGACTCATAACTCATACTTTGGCAAAATTACTATTTTGCCCCTTTTACTTTTTGATATTTGCAATTTTGCCCCTAGGCTCGTAATATGATTTTCATGCAACTTTCTTAAACTTCATGCTTAGCTGAATCATTTTCTCTACTAAAAAAATAATAAATTCTCTCTCTTTATAGTAGGCATGACCAAATTTTATAACTATTACAAAATGGTCCATACTATCATTTTTCATGAAATTCATTAAGCAAAAGATGTTTATCTAACATCGACCTCTCTTAAACTTCCATAAAACATCATTTAGCATGCATGTCATTCATGGGTAAATTTTTTTGGACATGCATCTTAGCTCATTTAATAGCTAAAAATGGCTAATTCATAATACGAGAACTTCGAAAATACGAAGAATATCAAAAATCGGGCTTAGGAGCACTTACTAGCAAGCTTGAAAAATTGAAGAACCCTAGCTATGGCTTCCTTCAAATTTTCGACAATGGGGGAAGAAGATGAGTAGATTTTTCTCATCTTTTTCCTATTTTAATCATTTAATTCATAAATGACCAAAATGCCCTTATCACTAAAAATTTCTATAACATCATCTCAAGGCCAATTTTTGTCCAAAAATTAAATTTTGGCCAAATTGCTATTTAAGGGCTCCTAATTATTATTCTAAAGCTATTTCATACAAAAAGCTTCTCGAAACTCATATTTTGTAACTTTTTCAATTTAGTCCTTTTGGACCATTCAACAATAATTTAACAAAATTGCTTCATGAAACTTTCATACTAGCTTGCAAACATAACATAAACTTTGTAAACTCATAAATTCATCTCGGTTTCATGCTCTCACAGCACTATTCCGACTAAGCCCTAAATCGAGCTGTTACAATATGAGGTAGTAGATTGTTATCAGCCATCTCTTCGGTAGTATTGGTTTTGTCTTCTTCTCTTCTTATATGTACTGTAGGCTTTGCTTTAGTTCTCTTCAGTTTCTGCGAGCGGTAGCTTCTATATCACTATCAAATATCAAGGGTCCTGACGGGTTCCTCCTAGTCATAAACTAGAATTACCTGCCAGAAACAAATAAAAGAAAAATTACTAAAGTTAAAAATAAAATAAATATAAACTGCAAATAAATAAAATGGCTACAGTAATAAAAATTTAGTTTTGTAACACCCCATAGTCGAATCCGAGGCTAGGATCGGATACGAGACATTACTATGCTTGAACTTTCTTAAACGTGTACTTACGAGGTATAAAAATTTCGTTTCAAATTAAAAACTTCTTTTTCTTAGTCAGGTCATACGTTTCATGGGCCTACGAGGCCTCAGACTTACGTGCTGTAACTTTCAGAACTCATCTGGAAACTTTCTCTCGAAACAGGGGTCGCACGCCCATGTGACTTGGGACACGCCCGTGGAATCAGACCGTGTGCTATACCCTGATATACTGACTTGTTCATACGGCTTGGGGCACACGCCCGTATTCTAACCGTGTCTCACCCATGGTTTACTCAAACGACCGTGGATTTTGCCCGTGGTCTATCCTAATTTAAAACACTAAGGTGTAGGGTACGCATGGCCTAGACACACTCCCCTGTGTCTACCCGTGTAGGCACATGATTGCTATTTTCCAAGCCAATTACCACTCTCATTTGCATACATCCATCATCATCACATAACTTCACATAGCATCAATATAACTCTTGAAATAAAGACATCTAATCATAAAAGAGATGAAGTCTTCATCCCATACACTAGCGAGAACTATTCCCAATACAATTACAAACGACTTAAGCCTTTATCTATGGCTATACACAACCAAACTCTAAGTTCTCTTAGGCCAACACAATTTGGCTACATCAATTAGAACTTAATCAACTTTAAAAGAATCCCTATACATGCCATGACTCAAAAGAACTTGAAACACCATACCAGGAGTCTACTCAATAGTGTGAAAACATCTCCCGCGGCCTCCAACCCGAGCTAGTTAAAATAACCTATAAGAGATGGGAAAAGAAAAGGAGTAAGCAATATGCTTAGTAAGTTCATCTATATATAACTGACAATTTCTAATATTCATTGAATATCCATGACTACAAGGTATTATAATGAATTTTCTCATAAACTCATGGTTACTTACTCAACCACTTTTGAAGCTTACTCATTCTATCTCTTACCACATTCTTACCATGCCACAAGCCAATTGCTCATTTAATTAACATACATTCCTGCATTGATCACCACATGAGCATATAAAACAACATATCAAGCATTTTCAATGAGTCACTCATACTACTAATTTCTCAGTGGTTCCACACTTAGCCCACTATGGAATCTCTATTAGGGTGGTATCGTACACAGCCCACCAATCATTTATACTTATGGTGATTTCGCACTTAGCTCACCAATCATTTATAAGTGATGGTATCGCACACATCCCATAGATTACTGTTTAATCAGATGGTAACGGACATAGCCCACTGATAACGATATAATTGATGGTATCACACTTAGCCCATCATTAACATCAATAAGGTGATATCGCACATAGCTCACCATTATTTTACATTCATGGATAGTAATCCACATGTATATCTCTATTTCAAATGTTTAACTGGGAATATCCTCACACATTTCTATTTTTACTTAACTTTCTACGATTCTCGTTCGCATTCATCTCGAATTGTTAAATAACACTATTGAATCTCATACACATAGTGTCACATTGCCATCATACCCTAATAGAGTCTTACTTACATTGACATATCGATGCCATGTCCCTAACATGGTCTTATACAAATTCTTACACCGAGGCCATATTCTGATATGGTCTTACACGTATTAACATATCGATGATGTCCCTGACATGGTCTTATACGGATTCTCATATCATTTCCATGTCCTTGACATGGTCTTATTTAATATCTCTCACCGAGGCCATATTCCAATATGGTCTTACACGGAACCTTAACTATCATCATTTCATACTATTTACATTTCCCATTACTCTTAGATTCAATTCTTTTGACATCTCATCAAAAGATAATTCATGCATTCATAGAGTAATTATACATTCTATACAACATTAGAATATTAAATTAACTCATACGTAATTACAACATTTGCACATGAACTTACCTCGATGATGAAAAGGCCAAAAAAGACTTTTTGCCCACATTTCTATTTTCGCCCATTCTTGGTCTAAAACTTGTTTTATTTGATCTAGAACAATGGAATTTAGTGATTTAATCACTTATAAATCATAATTCACTATAAACTACACTTTAGGAAAAAATGACTATTTTGCTCCTACACTTTGACAAAATTACAATTTTTCCCCTAGGCTCGTAAAAAAATTTTCATCACATTTTCTTATTAAACAATCCTAGATGATCTTTTAATCCCTTTACAACTATCCACAATTCCAAATATTTGATGCCTTAATGAAAAATTTACAACTTTTGCATTTTAGCCCAAATTAGGTGTTTTCATAACAACACCTTTCACAAAAGTTGTTTGTCATCATCCTATCATTCATTTTATTCCATAAAAACTCATTAAACAACATAAAATATATCATGGTAAGTCCATAGACTTTCAACCACGTTGCAAATTAGTCCCCCCATTAGCTATCTTAAGCTTTGGGGACTCCAAAAATACAATTTTCATCAAAAATAAACTTCAAATAGACTTACTTGAATGGAGTAAAGCTTGCTGAAATTTTAAGCTTTCAAACCCCTCCCATGGCTGATATTTTCTATTGGAGAAGAAAGATAAATAAAAAGATGATAACTTTTGCTTATATCATCTTATTTTATTTATTTTTCCAACTAATATCACCAACTATTCATCATAACAAAAGCTCTTGTCCCGTTTGTGTTTTATGACCGGTCAACCCACCTAAACAAGGTCAAATTTTACATTTGGGACCTCCAATTAATAATCCATAGCTATTTGGAACCTCTAGGAAATAAAATAGAACTTTTACACTTTATGCAATTTAGTCCTTTTTCGCAATTTAGCTAGAAATCGCTAAAATTAAGGCACCAAAATTTTCATGCATCCTTATAAACATGTTATAACACATAATGTAACATGAAAATAATGTTCTCTACCCTTGAATTAGTGATTTCGAGATCACTATTCTGACTAGCCTCTAAATCGGGCTGTTACAATTCTCCCCTCAGGGATTTTTGTCCCCGAAAATCTTATCAGGAGGAGTGCTACCAACATTCTTAAAACGTTTCCATAAACTCTTCAAAATTGCAAAGCCACTTATCCTCAAGTTTTTCTTGTCAACAACCCCTTTAAGCTATCATACACAAGGTCGAAGCATCACTTGTGACCTAGGTATTTCTTCCTCTAGGGGGTATACTCAGTAATCCATTAATTTAGAACTCTATACACGTCCAAATGATCATTCGTATCTTTACCGGTTGATTTACTACAGTTCGAATGACATTCCCCTTTTTGGGAATTTTGTCAAGCCAGATTTGAAATCAATAAGGTTTTATCTCACTTTCTCATCAAAGCATTCACCGACTTTAATACTCTTAACTTGTACGCTTTAAAAACTTAGCTTTTAGTGGTCAACTACTTCTTGCCATAAACTCAATCATATCGTGAAATGTATTCTAATGTCAAAACATTTATGCACATAACTGTACTTCATTATTCTTGCATTAGTAATTATGCTACTACTAAATCTCATACGAAAGCTTCTGTATAAGTTTTGGATTCATCATCATTCAAATTCTATCTCGAGGAAGCGTCAACAACAAAAATCTTATCTAACATGGATCTTTCATCTAGACATCTGTACTATGTCTATTATTTGAGAAGTATTACAATAACTATACCCACCATTGTAATAGCTCAAGCAGTTTCCACTAATTCATCTTCAAAATCTTTTGCAGCATAAGATACTCTCGCTCATCAAAATTTAGAAAATACACATTGACTTCTTCATGGATCATTTTAAAACATCTAACTCGCTACACTGACACAAAAGTGATCGTCTCTAGATCACCAACCTGTCAACTCTTTTTCTCGATTCAGATTGAAATCAGTACTAGAACATTCAATTAATAGTTCCTTCTATAGCTTTCAACTCAACCATCATGGTTTGAACATTTTGATGAGCATATCTTTATAACATGCTCCCTACTCATGTACAAACAGAATTTTATTCTCCTTATTGATTCGTGTGTAAATATACACAAAGCTTGAATCATATTTCAATACATTAATCTACTCTTTTCTCCATACTGAGAACATATTTTAAGCACACTATCATCTGAGTTTCTCTTGCTATGCTAATCTAAAACCTTTACCATTGTCACATCTCACGACAGCAGGGACATCTCGATTGAATTCATTAACTCTATTCGGCTTGCTCGAAAACCTATCGCACAACATGAAACTTGTGATTTCACTTCTTATACTATAATCATTCCCAACTTCCTCCTCAAAGTACCGAATAGGGTTACGACGAAATAAAGAAATGTCGATTCCAATTAACTAAATCGACAATCGTTTAGTCTGATTTTTTAGTTAGCTAACATTCTCACACAATCACAATTTCGTGAAAAGAGCAACCACATCACCCTGAAGGGAAATAGATATTAATACATAACACTAAAGGAGATCATTATAACCCATCCATGGCATTGACCGGCCATGCACAAGCCACAGGCTTCAAGCCAACTTACTCATACTTGCCCTTATATAACACGTTCCGTGCCACATATCGTAATCTTCTCTTCGTGATTCATTCAGGAGTACTTGCATTCACTCATTTGCATAACTTTAGTACTAATTTCATTTCTATTTTTAACTCATCTAATTATCCCATTGATCACTAGGGATAGTCAAAGACACATATTCATCGTCATTCATGTAAGTACAAAACTAATGCCACATCCCTGAGGTGGTCTTATATGGAGTCACCTCTAGCAGCCAACGCCATATCCTGGATAAGGTCTTAGATGGACTTCCACATCAAGTATCGATGCCATATTCCAAATATGGTCTTATACGGGATCTCAACTCGGTGCCGAGGCCATGTCTCGGGCATGGTCTTATACAGGACCTTATCTTTTTCAATCTCAATGATAGCCTTTTTATTATAGTCCCCTAGGACTTCAACCTTATGTTCAACAACAATTACTCTATTTAGTAGAGTATCATGTATCAACGTGATACAAAGCATTCTCAATTATGCAAACATAATTATTGCATTAATCAAATTAAAACTTACTCAACTTAACTCTCATAACATCTCATCACAATTCAACAGTGGTAAGGGGGTAAGGTCGTAGTGCCCCATAACTTGACTCTCGTGACCACATACATATGATTTAACATTCATCATCAATGAAATATCATCATAGTCACACAACTCACTCCAAGTGAGTTTTCACGTTTTTCATGCTATAATTGTTTCTATCACTCATACTTTCGAATAGTGACTTTACTTACTCAAGTTCCACATTAATATCTACGTAAGTACTCAACGTTTGACTCTACTTTCTCTTACTATTGCTTATCAATTTAGAGAAGTCTTACGGGTTTTGAGTATGTCATTTACCTGAGTGCCATAGTCTAACTATGGTCTTACTCGTATCACGCGTCATAGCCCAACTATTTCCTTATATGTCATCACGATGCCATAGCCTCGCTACAGTCTTACATGAAATCTCATATCAATACCAATGCCATATCCCTGACACGACCTTACATGGAACTCATGTCGATGCCGATGCCATATCTTATATATGGTCTTATAAAGGATCTTTCTTTTGTCCCGAAGCCATGTCCTAGACATGGTCTTACACGAAATCACTATTCGATGCCAACGTCATATCCCAGATATGGTCTTACACGGGATCACGTATCGTCACCAATGCCATGTCCCAAACATGGTCTTATATGGGATCACATGTCCCACCATGGTCCAACCATGGTCTTATTCATCATTTTATCACTAAACGACCGTACTCATCTCCTGCAATATACTTAGTTAAGCTTCCCAATGTAACTCCCACACTATAATATGTGTGACTTCATAACAGTCATAAAACAATACATTATACTTTCTCTACTTTGACATTCACATGTGAGATTTAACCATGTTGACCTATTTATCATAAACAATGGCATCACTGATTTCAAATGCTTACTTACTCTTACTTCTTCTAACATACATCATGGTACTTGCTAGTTTCAGGCTTGTAAGGTAAACAAGGTACTTGTATTACTTGATCATATAGATCAGCATACTTTGCTATGATAAGCATAATCTCCATATCATCATTCATAACATGAGTAATACTTCTTAGTCAGCGTTATCTAGCACGACGTATTTGTAATAGCCCAAACCCGGCCCAAACGTTAGGACCGAATATGGGTCGTTACGGAGAAAACTTTTTGAAACCCGTGTTAAAATCCAATTTAAACTTTGTTGAAAACTGCTCATTTTGGTTATCTTGCTGAAATCATACTTAGATTAATTACGAAAATTTAATTGAAGTCAAGTTATTAAACCAAATTTGAATGTGTCCGCTGACACGATAAAACATTTTCGTGTTGTTTTAGAAAACATGAGGTTTTAATTTAATTTTAATAATGTAGCTTTAAACAAGTATCCGACATATGAGTAATAACAAAAGAAATAAAGTTTATGGAGGCCTTATTACAACCCAAATAAAAGCAAACCAATAATAAAATAAAACCACTAAGTTTAAGTTCTTTTAATTTAAGTCCATCGCATGGCCACCTCGAGTCCCTCCGGCTCCATATCCATGATCTATGCATCACTGAAAAAATAATGGAGAAGGTGAGTCACCAAGACTCAAGATGTAACCCTTCCCATTTTAAAACATTTTCATACACAACACATAACCATTAATATGCATAATATTAAGTACCCATCCTAGCCATCCAAATGCCACTTTGTCTACCCGTTGTGGTACCAAACCACTGGTAGTGCCAAACCACTGGTGACATATAGTCACAATGTGTTACCAAAACACTGGTGTCCATAGACACAGATCATTTGATGGGGCCAACCCATCGTGTGATACCAAATCACTGGCAGACGATCCCATATCTCAAGTGGGGCCAACCCACGGTGGTGTTAACCACAGGGACAAGTCGCTATGAGGTGCCAAACCTCTGGAGGTACCAAACCTCTGGTGACCGTAGTCACGGTGTGTTACCAAAACACTGGTGCCCGTCGGCACAATAATACTGCCCCCTCCACTCACTTATCCCACATCAGTCAATATACATACATGTTTCATGCCATCACATGCTTAAATCTCATGCATCAATACATTACGCTTACCAAAAGCATCAAATAGCATATTCAAACAGGTACTTACCTGAATTGCCGACTATACCGATATGGTATGATATCCAACGCTACAATAACCAATTTAGCATTCACAATAATTAACATATTTAATGAGTTATACGTGTGTATGTACACACTGTCACCCTTGGATAGTCTAAATCCGAAAAGAAGAGTCGACCACCCTAGATCTACTGCCCCTATATTTGGCCAAGACATGAGTTAGTGCATTCGGCCAAATCAAACAATTTAAAGGGTTCTCCTTTTGAACCCGAATCCTTACCCGAAAGTCTTGAGTATCAACCTTTTGCTTCACCATCCTAAAATCGGCACTTAACCAAATTAGTAGCCTTCGGCTTAAATGAATATCAAGAATAAAGAAAGTCGATCTTACCACCTTACCCCAAAACCGATTGCTATAGGTTTGGAGGATTCAACCTACTGCATGGAGATCCCGAAGTCCAAGGTGAAATCGGCTTCAACCAACAAGATTAGCCCATCGTTAGCTTATGCCAAATTTTCGGCTTTTCCTTAAGTCCAAATCGATAGATCATAAGAGTGAACACTAAAACATTCGGTTAGTACCCTTACCTTCTCAATCGATTGGAAAGATAGTCCGAAAAGTCTTGTATCACCTTTGATATTGACCAAAGTGCCTCCAAGTAAGAGAAAAGATTTTTGACTTTGCAAGGGGTGTATTCGCCAAGTCTACAAGGGAGTAGTGGGAGGTTCGGCTAGAGGAAAAATAAAAGAAAGAGGGAATTGAGAATGAGGTTTTGCAAGGAGAAGTAGAGGGTTTGGCTATGGTTTTGAGAGTATGGAAAAGGAAAAATATCGAAGGAAGGTGTTGAAAATTCGCTAGTAAACCGGAGAAAAAGAGAACAAGGTGACCAAATGGGTGCTTTTATAAGCATTGGCACCCCCTAGTAGCCTTGCCATCCAACTCTTCAACCAAGAGTCCAAAATCCATCCTACATCCATAAATTACTCTAGACCACTTGTTTAATTAAATTCAAAATAATTTGAATTAATCCTCATAATCACCTAATAAATCAACTAATATCTCCTTTATCTACTATAATAATATCCTTGATTTCCACTTATTATCCAATATTATTAATAAAATAAAAAGGAAGAGAGTTCAAAGAGAGAAAGAACTCTCCCCTCCCTATGCCGTCCAAAATAAGAACAAAAAGGGAGAATTGTGACTCGAACCAAGGCTCTCCCTTGTTCTTGATGGCGTCAATTGTAGCTCCCAAGTGGCCCTCCCTTTGCCACTTATTCTAAGCTCATTTTATGTCAAATGTTTCCTTATTTATTCTTATCACACCCTCCTGCTAAGGCTCCCTACCTTTAAAGTTACAAACTGAGATTTTCTACCAAACCGTGCACACTCAAAGTCTTAAATTAAGCTCTATTATTCAATAAATAAAATCTCAGCAGTCCATACATAAGAAAAATAATTAAATTCCAAATAACCCCATTTTTGGGATGTTATAGTTCTACCCCCCTTAAAATAAATTTCGTCCCGAAATTACTCAACTAAAACAGATGAGGGTATTGCCTCCATATCACATCCTCAGGTTCCCACGTAGCTTCCTCAGCACCATGGTTCCGCCATAGCACTTTCACTAAGGGCACTGACTTCCTACGTAGAACCTTTATATCTCTATCCAAGATCTGAACCGGTTCCTCCTCAAAAGATAAGTCTGCGTTAACCTCGATTTCTGTCACAGGCACCACATGTGATGGATCTGACCGATACCGTCTCAGCATCGATACATGAAATACGTCATGGATCTGATTCAGTTCTGCCGGTAATTCTAGCTGATAAGCTACCGGTCATACTCGCTTTACAACTGTATATGGCCCGATGAACCTTGGGCTTAGCTGCCCTTTTCTTAGAACCTTAGCACCTTCTTCCAAGGCGACACCTTCAGAAAACCTTATCCCCATCGCATACTCCATTTCCTTGCGCTTAAGATCAAGATAGGACTTACATCTATCTCGATGCTTCCTTAAGACGGGCTCGAATCACCTTCACTTTATCCTCCGTTTCCGCTACCAATTCTGGACCCAACACCTGTCGTTCACCCAACTCCGTCCAACACGTCGGAGTTCGGCATTTTCGTCCATACAGTGCTTCGTATGGTGCCATCTGAATACTCGCTTGGTAACTATTGTTGTAGGCGAACTCGGCTAAAGGTAGAAATTCCTCCCAACTACCTCGAAATTCCAAGACACAACCCCTCAACATATCTTCTAAGATCTGTATGACCCTTTCGGATTGCCCGTCCGTCTGAGGATGGAAAGCTATGCTGAACTCCAACCGCGTACCCAACGCTTGATGTAACGCTTTCCAAAACCTCGAAGTGAACCTTGGGTCCCTATCGAGATAAGCGACACGGTACTCCATGCAATCGACTATCTCTACCACATATAACTTTGCTAGCTTCGAGTGAGTAATCCATTCTCACCCAGATGAAGTGAGTTGATTTAGTCGACGGTCACGATTACCCAAAGCTGCGTCTTTCTTCTTTGGGCGTAAGGGTAGACCATCGCGAAATCCATAGTGATCCGCCCCACTTCCATTGAGGATCATGCGGTTGAAGTAGCCCGATGGTAAGCGGTGTTCACTTAACTCGCCGACACGTCAAACACTTCCCTACGAATCCGTTATCTCACGCTTCAACCCGCCACCGTAACTATTTCGTAGATCTCCATACATCTTGCTTCCTCCGGATGCATAGCGTATGGGTAATGCTATGAGCATCCGGAGAATTTTTCGCCTCAACTCCATATCCTTTTAGCATATGGCCGTCCTTGAAAACATAACACACCATCACCAAATACACTATACCCTCTAAACCACCATCCTGAACTTGCATTCTCTTAGCATTTAACCCTTCATCCACCAATTGTTTATCTTTAATCTCCTCGATCCACGTTGGCTTAACTTGAAGCTTTGCCAAAAGGCTTCCATCGTCATATAGGCTCAACTGAGCAAACATTGCTCTTAAGTCCGCCACAACCTTAGGCTCAACGATCACCACCACGTTAGCCTTACCCGGATGATATTCGATTGAACAATTGTAGTCTTTTAATAGTTCAATCCATCGCCGTTGTCTCGATTCAGATTCTTCGAGTCAAAAGATACCTCAAGCTTTTGTGATCCGTGTAGACTATCGACTTCTCCCCATAAAGATAATGTCTCCATATTTTCAAAGCGAAGACGACTGCTGCTAACTCCAGGTCGTGAGTTGGGTAGTTAACCTCATGCGGTCTTAGCTGACGGGATGCATAGGCTACTACCTTCCCATCCTGCATCAACACACATCCCAAACCAGTGTGAGATGTATCACAATAGACTGTGAACAACTTCCCTGCCTCAGGCTGCACCAAAACCGAAGCTTCTGTCAGAATCTTCCTCAGCTTATCAAAACTTTCTTGCTGCTTCTCTAACCATACAAATGGAACACCTTTCCTTAGCAACTTAGTCAACGGTGCTGCGATCAGAGAGAACCCCACATCGATTAATGCATAATAAGGAAGACCAAAAATTAGAAACGTACCGGTTATGACATCCGGTGCGTCACCCTCCTCGCGATGCCTCGCCGCATAGACTAAGCCAGGCTGCCTAGCCTCTGTGTTGCCTGAACCTCTGCCCTGAATTCCACGACCTCGGTTAGGACCGTTGCTTCCTCTGCCATTACCACGACCCCTCTGCGGTCCCATATTTCTATCCTGAGTACGGTTCTGCCCCTTTGACTGATTTCGAGCTTGCTTTCGAGGGCAATCTCTGACTCGATGCTCCAAAGACCCACACTCAAAACATCCTCTATCGCCGGTCGAATAACTTCCCCAATGGGTCTTTCCACAGCGGTTACACTGAGTCGGCCTCTGATTAGCAGTTATGGGCCTTGTCACCGATTTGGCCCACTTGGCCTAGCCTTTTCTCGACACCACCATCGGATCCGGTGACCCAAATCCTCTCTTTGATTATTCCTACTATAATTACGTCTCACGACCTCCTTGATCCCTCGGCTACTTTAGCCTTTTCCACAAGAGATGAAAACTCACGAACTTATCATGGGCAATCAAGAATCTCAAATCATCTGAGTCCGTCCTCAAAGCGGACACGGCGCTCGTGTTCGTGAGAGCCACGATGCCTCTAGCATACCTACTCGATCTTAAAACTCGCCTCATATTCCGCCATCGACTTAGTTCCTTGCACTAACCCCGTAAAGGCTTTCCTCGAGCATCTCAGATAACTGGTGCCCACATACTTCTTCCGATAGGCGGCTTTGAAATAATCCCAAGTCAAATCATCTGCCAGTAGCACCATCTCGAACTGTCACCACCACCGACACGCTTCATCCTTTAGAAGCGTCGGCCCTTTCGCTTTTTTCTCCTCGGTCAGTCAAGATCATCCATGATCCTTTCGATTGACTCTAGCCAAGATCTCGCTACACCTGGGTGCCACTCGACACACCGGAACACCTCGGCTCCGTTGGATCAATTCGCTCGGGAATAGATTTCGAGCTCCTAAATTCCACCACCCCACCACCAATTCGAGGACTGCAACACGACTTGCGCATCGCCTCTCCTCCCGTCCCGATCTCGCTCCTCTGCTCCAAAAGTGGAGGTGGTGGTGGCGGTGGTACATCATTTTCAGAACCTTGTCCCGACCTGATGGGTTCCGACACGGTCATCCTACCCCTACCGCGTCCACGGCGTCCACGTCCTCTAGAACTCATTCTATCTACTGCGCTTTTAATCTAATTAAGAGAAATTTTATGTATTAGCGTTTGTTCCACTTCATTACTCGCGAAGAAATTTTATGAAGGAATTTTAATTAGAGATTCTTCCGTGCAAATAAGGTTTCAGTCTTCTATCTTAGTTCACACACAAAGAAGTCCTTGCATCCATTCCTTAATACTCTCCATACCTATTCGCTCTTCGGACATTTCTGCCCATTTCTAACCCAGGGGTTTTTTCGTCTTTTTCCTACAGGGGTATTTTCGTAATAAAAGAGATTTTAAAACTTTAGTAAAGTAGGTTGTTTTTGCAATTCCCAACACTGGAGGGTATTATTAAAAATTGATAAGGTTTGAAGTTATAGCATTATTTCGAAAACCAGGGGTATATTGGTAATTTTGTCCATCAGGGGTAATTTTGTAATTTTTTTGTAAATCAAGGGTGTTTTAATAATTGTAAAACTTTGAGGGTCCCTTTTGAGAATTTTCCTTTCTTAAAACGGTGATGTTACAAAAATTTTGTACTCAGGGTCGTTTTGGTAATTTTATAAGTTGAGGGCGTTTTCGTAATTTTTCCAAAACCAAAGTGTTTCATTGATGATTTCCAAAGCTGAGTTGAATATTTGAGAAGTAGTTAAAATTTTTGGACAAAGTCATTGAGTTGATGTTTGATGAACCAAGGGTATTTTAGTAATTTTACCCCTAAGGGCATTTTCGTAATTTTCCACAAATCGAACTTTTCGGAGAAAACATTGTAAAAAGAGTTGTTCTTACGTTTGAAGGAGTGATTTTAAAAGTTTTAAACCAAGTTTTGTTGTTTCATTCCTTTTTCGAAAATCAAGGCTAATTCCCTTTCGGGTTTTAGTCATTATGTTTAGCCTTTAACCGAGTCCTCTTGGTCAGGGTGAACCAAAGCTACACACCAGGCGGGTTTCATGTGGAGAGGAGGTGAGTCACGCGGACTGCTTAAATACCAAGCTCCCACTGAACCTTTCTAGACATGCGCACAGAGGTTACCACACCGCTGAGCCTCCGAGTTAGGGTGAACCCAAGCTACGCACTGTAGGATACTGCGAAGAGGTGGTGAGTCACTCGGTTGCTTAAATACTGTGCTCTTCCGGTTCCAATCCTAGACATGCGTCTGAGGGGTTACCACACCTAGCTCGATGACTAAGTCATAGGTTGGTTTCATTCTTTAAGTCTTATGTTACATTTGTGTGTTTGAGTAATCTAATCCTAGGGTTCAAGTTCCTATAAGTCTATCTACGTTCCATGCTTCCTACCCTTCTACGAATATAATTCACACGAGAGGTTTAGATGTACTTACAGGTGGATCGGTGTTGGAGACTTCGGTGCCATCTTTGTTCAAAAACCCAAAAACAATTAATAAGGCCTACTAAAATATTTTTGGGCCTTGGGCCCCCACAGCCGAGCTTTGAACTGGGCTCTGATACCAATTTGTAACAGCCCAAACCCGGCCCAAACGTTAGGACCGAATATGGGTCGTTACGGAGAAAACTTTTTGAAACCCGTGTTAAAATCCAATTTAAACTTTGTTGAAAACTGCTCGTTTTTGGTTATCTTGCTGAAATCATACTTAGATTAATTACGAAAATTTAATTGAAGTCAAGTTATTAAACCAAATTTGAATGTGTCCGCTGACACGATAAAACATTTTCGTGTTGTTTTAGAAAACATGAGGTTTTAATTTAATTTTAATAATGTAGCTTTAAACAAGTATCCGACATATGAGTAATAACAAAAGAAATAAAGTTTATGGAGGCCTTATTACAACCCAAATAAAAGCAAACCAATAATAAAATAAAACCACTAAGTTTAAGTTCTTTTAATTTAAGTCCACCGCATGGCCACCTCGAGTCCCTCCGGCTCCATATCCGCGATCTATGCATCACCTGAAAAAAATAATGGAGAAGGTGAGTCACCAAGACTCAGTATGTAACCCTTCCCCGTTTTAAAACATTTTCATACACAACACATAACCATTAATATGCATAATATTAAGTACCCATCCTAGCCATCCAAATGCCACTGTCTACCCCGTTGTGGTACCAAACCACTGGTGGTGCCAAACCACTGGTGACATATAGTCACAATGTGTTACCAAAACACTGGTGTCCATAGACACAGATCATTTGATGGGGCCAACCCATCGTGTGATACCAAATCACCGCGCGACGATCCCATATCTCAAGTGGGGCCAACCCACGGTGGTGTTAACCACAGGGACAAGTCGCTATGAGGTGCCAAACCTCTGGAGGTACCAAACCTCTGGTGACCGTAGTCACGGTGTGTTACCAAAACACTGGTGCCCGTCGGCACAATAATACTGCCCCCTCCACTCACTTATCCCACATCAGTCAATATACATACATGTTTCATGCCATCACATGCTTAAATCTCATGCATCAATACATTACGCTTACCAAAAGCATCAAATAGCATATTCAAACAGGTACTTACCTGAATTGCCGACTATACCGATATGGTATGATATCCAACGCTACAATAACCAATTTAGCATTCACAATAATTGACATATTTAATGAGTTATACGTGTGTATGTACACACCTGTCACCACTGGATAGTCTAAATCCTAAAAAGAAGAGTCGACCACCCTAGATCTATCGCCCTATATTCGCCAAGACATGAGTTAGTGCATTCGCCAAATCAAACAATTTAAAGGGTTCTCCTTTTGAACCCGAATCCTTACCCGAAAGTCTTGAGTATCAACCTTTTGCTTCACCATCCTAAAATCGACACTTAACCAAATTAGTAGCCTTCGGCTTAAATGAATATCAAGAATAAAGAAAGTCGATCTTACCACCTTACCCCAAAATCGATTGCTATAGGTTTGGAGGATTCAACCTACTGCATGGAGATCCCGAAGTCCAAGGTGAAATCGGCTTCAACCAACAAGATTAGCCCATCATTAGCTTATGCCAAATTTTGGCTTTTCCTTAAGTCCAAATCGATAGATCATAAGAGTGAACACTAAAACATTGGTTAGTACCCTTACCTTCTCAATCGATTGGAAAGATAGTCCGAAAAGTCTTGTATCACCTTTGATATTCGACCAAAGTGCCTCCAAGTAAGAGAAAAGATTTTCGACCTTTGCAAGAGGGTGTATTCGCCAAGTCTACAAGGGAGTAGTGGGAGGTTTGACTAGAGGAAAAATAAAAGAAAGAGGGGAATTGAGAATGAGGTTTTGCAAGGAGAAGTAGAGAGGTTTGGCTATGGTTTTGAGAGTATGGAAAAGGAAAAATATCGAAGGAAGGTGTTGAAAATTTGCTAGAAAAGTGGAGAAAAAGAGAACAAGGTGACCAAATGGGTGCTTTTATAAGCATTGGCACCCCCTAGTAGCCTTGTCGTCAACTCTTCAACCAAGAGTCCAAAATCCATCCTACTTCCATAAATTTCTCTAGACCACTTGTTTAATTAAATTCAAAATAATTTGAATTAATCCTCATAATCACCTAATAAATCAACTAATATCTCCTTTATCTACTATAATAATATCCTTGATTTCCACTTATTATCCAATATTATTAATAAAATAAAAGGAAGAGAGTTCAAAGAGAGAAAGAACTCTCCCTCCCTATCTTAGTCCAAAATAAGAACAAAAAGGAGAATTGTGACTCGAACCAAGGCTCTCCCTTGTTCTTGATGGCGTCAATTGTAGCTCCCAAGTGGCCCTCCCTTTGCCACTTATTCTAAGCTCATTTTATGTCAAATGTTTCCTTATTTATTCTTATAACACCCTCCTGCTAAGGCTCCCTACCTTTAAAGTTACAAACCGAGATTTTCTACCAAACTGCACACTCAAAGCCTTAAATTAAGCTTTATTATTCAATAAATAAAATCTCAGCAGTCCATACATAAGAAAAATAATTAAATTCCAAATAACCCCATTTTTGGGATGTTACAGTGATATCAACTTTACTAAATTAACTTTCTTGCTATCTCATTTAAGCTTTACTCTTTTGCCCGATGAATTACTATGAATAACCGAGGATACTAAATCTCATTTCTCATATATCTTAATGCCAATGCTATATCCTTGATATAGTCTTACATGGGAATTCTATCTCATGATAGCTTTTCAATGCCTAGACTTGTCTTGGACTTACATGATAACTTACTTGACTGCCGATGCCATGCCTTGGCTTGGTCTTATACGAACTTTCTTGTCTCATGTGATAGAACGAGTATCCTATGTAATTCAACTTAAATCGGGACTTTCTCCTACTTGATCTCATTGATTTCTTTATTTAACATAGCATTAAACAATCTCATGGAATTAAGATATATTCTACATCATACTAAGCAATTCAATGATATTAATCATAAAGCTTAGAAATCATACAATCTTACTAAAATTAGCTCAATTGGGAATCATCTCTATCTTAACAAAATAATTTCATTAGAGCCAGGAGACATCACACTATCACGGTCCACATATGGCATGTATAGCAAGACTCTTACTCACACTAGGTTAGTCCTAGAACCTACTAAACTATAGCTCTGATACCACTAAATGTAACACCCCATACCCGGATCTGAGGCTAGGACCGGATATGAGACATTACTATGCTTGAACTTTCTTAAACATGTAATTATGAGCTGTAAAAATTTCATTCCAAATTAAAAACTTCTTTTTCTTAGTTAGGTCATACGTTTCATGGGCCTACGAGGCCTCAGATTTACGTCTTATAACTTTCAGAACTCATCTGGAAACTTTCTCTCGAAACAGGGGCCGCACGCCCATGTGACTTGGGACACTCCATGTATCATTATTACATGCTCGTGCCTACCACCTGTGGTTGACACTGACTAAACACACACGACCTTGACACGCCTATGGACTTAGACCGTGTGCTATACCCTGATATACTAACTTGTTCACACGGCTTGGGGCATATGCCCGTATTCTAAATGTGTCTCACCCACAGTTTACACAAACGACCGTGAATTTTGCCCTTGGTCTATCCTAATTTAAAACACTAAAGTGCAGGGTACACACGACCTAGACACACGCCCGTGTGTCTACCCGTATGGGCACATAAAGGCTATTTTCCAAGCCAATTACGACTCTCATTTGCATACATCAATTCATCATACATAACTTCACATAGCATCAATATAACTCTTGAAATAAGGACATCTAATCATAAAAGAGATAAAGTCTTCATCCCATACACTAGGGAGAACTATTCCCAATACAATTACAAACGACTTAAGCCTTCATCTATAGCTATACACAACCAAGCTCTAAGTTCTCTTAGGCCAACACAATTTGGCTACATCAATTAGAACTTAATAAACTTTAAAAGAATCCCTATACATGCCATGACTCAAAAGATCTTGAAACACCATACCAGGAGTCTACTCAATAGTGTGAAAACATCTCCCGCGGCCTCCAACCTGAGCTAGTTAAAATAACCTATAAGAGATGGGAAAAGAAAAGGAGTAATCAATATGCTAAGCAAGTTCATCTATATATAACTGACAATTTCTAATATTCATTGAATATCCATGACTACAAGGTATTATAATGAATTTTCTCATAAACTCATGGTTACTTACTCAACCACTTTTGAAGCTTACTCATTCTATCTCTTACCACATTCTTACCATGCCACAAGCAAATTGCTCATTTAATTAGCATACATTCTTGCACTGATCACCACATGATCATATAAAACAACATATCAAGCATTTTCAATGAGTCACTCATACTACTAATTTCTCAGTGGTTCTGCACTTAGCCCACTATGGAATCTCTATTAGGGTGGTATCGTACATAGCCCACCAATCATTTATACTTATGGTGATTTCGCACTTCGCTCACCAATCATTTATAAGCGATGGTATCGCACACAGCCCATAGATTACTAATTAATCAGGTGGTAACACATATAGCCCACCGATAACGATATAATTGATGGTATCGCACTTAGCCCATCATTAACATCAATAAGGTGATATCGCACATAGCTCACTGTTATTTTACATTCATGGATAGTAATCCACATGTATATCTCTATTTCAAATGTTTAACTGGGAACATCCTCACACATTTCTATTTTTACTTAACTTTCTACGATTCTCGTTCGCATTCACACAATGCATTAATAAATCTATCTCACACAACTAAGGTGTATCGATTACACATAATCCACTAGAGTTCATCATATACTGAATTCATCTCGAATTGTTAAATAACACTATTGAATCTCATACACATAGTGTCACATTGACATCATACCCTAATAGGGTCTTACTTACATTGACATATCGATGCCATGTCCCTGACATGGTCTTATAAGAATTCTTACACCGAGGCCATATTCTGATATGGTCTTACACGTATTAACATATCGATGCCATGTCCCTGACATGGTCTTATATGAATTCTCATATCATTGCCATGACCTTGACATGGTCTTATTTAATATCTCTCACCGAGGCCATATTCCAATATGGTCTTACACGAACCTTAACGATCATCATTTCATACTATTTACATTTCCCATTACTCTTAGATTCAATTCTCTTGACATCTCATCAAAAGATAATTCATGCATTCATAGAGTAATTATACATTCCATACAGCATTAGAATATTAAATTAACTCATACGTAATTGCAACATTTGCACATGAACTTACCTCGATGCCGAAAAGGCCGAAAATGACGAAAAGGACTTTTTGCCCACATTTCTCTTTTCACCCATTCTAGGTCTGAAACTCGTTTTCTTTTATCTAGAGCAATGGAATTTAGTGATTTAATCACTTATAAATCATAATTCACTAAACTACACTTTAGGTAAAAATAACTATTTTGCCCCTATACTTTGGTAAAATTATGATTTTGCCCCTAGGCTCGTAAATAAATTTTCATCACATTTTCTTACTAAACAAGCCTAGCTGATCTTTTAATCCTCTTACAACTATCCACAATTCCAACTATTTGATGCCTTAATGAAAAATTTACAACTTTTGCATTTTAGCCCAAATTAGGTGTTTTCATCACAACACCTTTCACAAAAGTTGTTTGTCATCATCCTATCATTCATTTTCTTCCATAAAAACTCATCAAACAACATAAAATCTATCATGGTAAGTCCCTAGACTTTCAACCATGCTGCAAATTAGTCCCCGATTAGCTATCTTAAGCTTTGGGGACTCCAAAAATACAATTTTCATAAAAAAGAAACATCAAATGGACTTACTTGAATGGAGTAAAGCTTGCTGAAATTTTAAGCTTTCAAACCCCTCCCATGGCTGATATTTTCAGTTGGAGTAGAAAGATAAATAAAAAGATGATAACTTTTGCTTATATCATCTTATTATATTTATTTTTTCCAACTAATATCACCAACTATTCATCATAATAAATGCTCTTGTCCCCTTTGTGTTTTATGACCGGTCAACCCACTTAAACAAGGTCAAATTATACATTTTGGACATCGAATTAATAATCCATAGCTATTTGGCACCTCTAAGAAATAAAATAGAACTTTCACACTTTATGCGATTTAGTCATTTTTTCACAATTTAGCTAGAAATCGCTAAAATTAAGGCACCAAAATTTTCATGCATCCTTATAAACATGTTATAACACATAACGTAACATGAAAATAATTTTCTCTAACCTCGAATTAGTGATTTTGAGATCACTGTTTTGACTATCCCCTAAATCGAGCTGTTACAAGTTTTCCTAATATCTTAGTCCTCGGCAACGACGCCAAAAACTTCATGGAGCTCGAAACTAACTATTTTTTTTGACAAAGGCAAGCGCACCTATCAAACAGTAGTATAGATGTGGTGAGTCCGGAATATCGTATCCTCAAGGACCAAGAGTACTAGTATTAACTATCTTTTTATTATCTATCCTAATAGTTAAAAGGGATTTATTTTTAATCTAAAATTTAACTAACTAATTTAACTAACCATGAGTGCGACAGAGAGTAAATTGGGAAAATACTTTTGGACAACTTCTATGAGATAGGCAATACCTAAGGGAAGAATCCACATAGACTTCACCTATTACATTTGATTTATACGATTTATTCACTTGGCTTAATCCGTAGAAATCCCTAATTTATATTAATACCTCTTTCGAGGCTATTAACAACTGACTCTAGGTTGATTAATTGAAATCTCTTTCTAATTAAAACCCCTATTGTCGCATTAACTCGATCTATGGATTCCCTTATTAGGTTTGACCCTATCTGGCAGATTTCTGTCGCCCTATTTCTAGGGTTGCAATCAAGTCCGCTTAATTGTGTTGATCTACTCTTAAACAAGGACTTTTGCTCCACTGAATAAGCACATTTGGCTTGAATCAATAACCTGAATTATCAGAACAAGAATAAAACTCACAATTAAGAATAAGCACAAGTATTTATCTCATAAATCAAATAATAATAAGATCTGTCAAAGGTTTCATCCCCTTTGGTATCTAAGGGATTTAGTTCATACTAGAAGAGGAAAACATCATAAAAGAGGAAAAATAACAAAACATAAGAAAACCTAAAAACTTCTAAAGAACTTGATGGGAGATCCTTAGTCTTGATGGAAATCCTTCTCTTAAGCTATTCCTAACAGCTGTCTTGGAGTATTTTCTTTTTTTTTTCTACTCAGCATCTATTTGATGTCCTGTCAAACTCTCCCTTAGTTCGCCCCTAGGGTGTTTATATAGGCTTCGAGATGCCTTTCTTGGCACAAAAGTATCCTAATCTGAATAGAATTTATCTTTGCCACGGCAGGGACACGACTGTGTGACACGCCCGTGGTCGACTCTCTTGGCCGTGGTCGATCCTGCTTGCTACACACGGCCATGTGATATGGCAGTGTACGTTGCTTCAGGCCGTGATTCAGTTGTTACTCGAAACACACGGCCGTGGGTCATAGCCCAGGCCTTGTAAGTCTCTAAGGTAGGCCCATTTTGTTCCTTTTTGGCCTGTTTCTCATTCTTTTCAACTCTCTAGGCTCTCCTGAGAATAAAAGATGAAATTAAGAGATTAGAAGCATCGAATTCATCAAATCTAATGAATATTCATCCAAAATTAAGTTAAACATGGGGTTAAAATATGTGTAAATTATGGTTTATCATCTCCCACATGGCTGAGACACACGCTCGTGTCTCTGCCGTGTGCTCAATTTTGAGCATTCTATTTTCTCGAATTTAAGGTGCAGGGGACACACGGCCTGGCTACACGCCCATGTACTCGACCGTGTCACACACGGCCTAGACACGCGCCTGTATGTCTACCCATGTGGAAATAATGAAGCCATTTCTTAGCTTTATTTTCTCACCCAATTTTGCCAACAACCTACACCAATACTTGCATGAATATACTAGCCAAATCAAGCATTAAAACCAAGCCTAAATTATCATCTATCATGGCATAATATCACATGAAATTCATGCTTATAAGCATATTTTTAATGCATATAAAAGATAAACATACTCCATTCATCCCACTTAACTCATAAGCATTGAATATAGAATAAATTTTAGACATACCAAATAAATCTTTACTAGCCACTCTAATGGCCAGATTACAAAACATCATTAACAAGTCATCATTTGACCAAATAAGCCTATACATGGCATTATACCAAAATGAGATTTCTAAGTATACCAAAAAGGAGATAGTGGATAGTGTGATTATGCTCCAACTGATCTTTCAACCTTCACGAGCTTACGAGCACTATAAAACAAGGGAAAATTAAACGGGGTAAGCATTTTCATGCTTAGTAAGTTCATATAACGAGAAATAAACTTACCGATTATATTTATTAATACAAACATACATAAAACACAAATCCATAAATTTTGGGTAAGTTACCTAAACACACAATCACTTATTCAAACAAGTTAGTCACATAATCTCATATGAATTTCAAGTAAAACATAGATGAACTCATTACATACCACTTCCATTAATTCTACCATTCCATATTTCAAGAGTCTTTTCAGTTGAACTGATGAGATTTTGATGGATGTTTGAGTAGTATTTTCATGTGCAATAGAACCCATTGGGGAACGTAAGAAGAGGCACACTCTTGAGCCGCATTTTTCACAACCGGATTGCCAGTCCAGGCTGAATCCTATCCGTAGCACATGCCTTATGGGGCTTAATTTAGATTACCCATCAAAGGCTAAATCTAATTTTCAGTATATGCTCAAGAGGCTTACATTAGGATTACCCGTCCGGGCTAAATCCTTTACACAACATGTGTAATGTTAATCTCGTCCGAGAATATCACCTTATTACATCGAATTCTCAACGTTCACCGAAACATGACAATTTTGTCCACATTTCACACTCATGATTATTTCATAATGGATATCATTTTGTACATGGCAACACAATCACACCATTCAATTCAAGCATTTAATACACATATTTAAGTTACACGAACTTACCTTGACAATTGTTCGCGTTTAAATTCCAACTAATCCGAAACTTTTTGTTTCCCTCAATCTAATTCTGTAGTTGGTTTTTTAGGGTCCATATAAGCAAATTTGATTATTAATTAATCACATTTTACATACATTTGCATTCTACTACATCCTAGGTAAAATTACTATTTTGCCCCTACTCTTTTCAAAAATTCCAATTTCATCCTTAGGCTTGAAAAATAAAATTCATGCAAATTAGTCCTCTTTCCAAGCCTAACCAAGATTTAATAACAATTTTTACAGAACACACATTTCACAAATTTCAAAATTTTCCATGGGTTTTACATATTTTTCATTTTAGTCCCTAAATCAAGTTTCCATGAAAAATTGCTTTGTAAAAGTTGTTTATCTATCAACTATGTTTCATTTTCTACTATAAATTTCAAATTTCCAGCATTTACATCCATGGTAAAATTTCTACACTTTGTTATCTCTTCAAATACATCCCATAAATAGAAAGATTAAACTATCCCGATTCTAAAAATATAAAAATCATTAAAAACGTGACTTGATTTCATACCTTTCTAAGCTTGAAAAGTTCTCTTCCTCTCTCCTAGGGTTTTCATAAAAAATTTGTGGAATAAGCCGAATAGAAAAGATGATAATTTCTTTTTATTTTTCTATCATCTTTTAATTTTGTTGATTTCCAATTCAGTCCCTACTCATTTCTAATTTTTCCATGGATGAGTCACTAAGAAAAATCTACATAATTTTCTTAATGGTCTAATTACCATATAAGGACCTCTAGTTTTAAATTCCATAGCTATTTAATCCTTATAGATACTAGAATTCAACTTTCGCATTTTATGCAATTTAGTCCTTTACCTAATTAACCACACAATCAATAAAATTTTCGTATCAAAATTTTCACGTGATCTTCCTATCATAATACTAACCATAAAAATAAAATAAAATAAAATAAATTTTTTTGGGCTCGAATTTGTGGTCACGAAACCACTGTTTCGATCTCACTGAAAATGGGCTGTTACAATTCTCCCCCCTTAAAAATTTTTGTCCTTGAAAATTCTTACCAGAAAAGAGGTTAGGGTATTGCTTCCTTATAGTATCCTCCGGCTCTGAGGTAGCTTCCTCTAAACCATGCCGTTGCCAGAGTACTTTTACCAATGCCACCTTTTTATTTTTTAGCTCTTTCGTCTCATGAGCAAGTATTTTGATTGGTTCTTCATTGTAGGTCATATCAGGCTGAATCTCAACTTCTATTGGAGTAATAACGTGTGAAGGGTCAGATCTATATAGTCGTAACATGGATACATGGAAAACATTGTGAATTTTATCAAGCTCAGATGGTAATGCTAACCGATATGCAACTGACCCGATTCTTTTAATGATTTCATAAGGTCTGATGAACCATGGACTCAATTTCCTTTTACGGCTGAATCGGATAACTTTCTTCTGTGGTGACACTTTCAAGAACACTTTATCACCAACCTGAAATTCTATCTCTTTTCTTTTCAGATCAGCATATGACTTTTGACGGTCTGAGGCTGCCTTCAAACTGTCTCGAATTATCTTTACCTTTTCCTCGGCTTCACTTATTAAGTCAACTCCGTGTACCTTTTTCTCGCTTAACTCTGTCCAATACAATGGAGTTCTACATTTGCGACCATATAGAGCCTCATACGGTGCCATTTTAATACTGGACTGATAACTATTATTGTAAGCAAATTTAATCAAAGGTAGATACCTTTCCCAGTTACCTCCAAATTCAAGTACACAACACCGAAGCATGTCCTCTAAAATTTGTATCACATGCTCAGACTGTCCATCTGTTTGAGGATGGAATGCAGTACTAAGGTGTAAGCGAGTGCCCAGAGCTTCTTGCAACTTACTCCAAAATCGAGATGTAAACTGGGGATCTCTATCACAAATAATGGGGATTGGCACTCCATGTAGTCTTACAATCTCAGAAACATATAGTTCAGCCAATCTATCCAATGAAAAATCCATATGTACAGGGATGATGTGTGCCGACTTTGTTAAACGATTGACAATTACCCATACATCATCTTTCTTTTTCGGCGACAAGGGTAATCTTGATACAAAGTTCATGGTAATCCTTTCCCATTTCCATTCTGGAATCGTAATTGGCTGCAATAATCCCGAAGGCACTTGGTGCTCAACCTTTACTTGTTGACATATCAAGCATCTAGATACAAATTCAGAGATATCTCTTTTCATTCCCAACCACTAGTACATTTTCTTCAAGTCATGATACATTTTGTTGCTACCGGGATGCATAGACATAACAGTTTTGTGTGCTTCATGTAAAATCTTCTGTACTAGTTCTGAATTCTTCGGTACACATATTCTATCTTTGAACAACAAACAACCATCTGAATCAATCTAAAACTCTGAATCGAGATCGGACTCACTTTGCACTCGTTTGGCTTGTAACTTATCATCATCCTTCTGAGCCTCACAGATTTGTTTCCGAAATGTTGGTGTAGCTCTTAACTCAGCTATATTTGACTCATCATCAGACAAGGACAATTGGGCGTTCAATGTCCGCAAGGCAAAAAAATATTTTCGACTCAAGGTATCCGCTACTACATTAGCTTTCCCCGGATGGTAATCGATAACGAGATCATAATCTTTCAATAATTCCAACCATCTCTGTTGTCTCAAGTTTAACTCTTTCTGCGTCATTAAATACTGTAGACTTTTATGATCCGTAAAAATATGACACTTTTCACCAAAGAAATAATGCGCCATATCTTCAGTGCAAACACAACGGCTGCTAACTAAAGATCATGTACCAGGTAATTTTTTTCATGTGGTTTTAGCTGCCTAGATGCATAAGCTACAACTTTACCATCTTGCATCAATATGTAACCCAAACCATTCAATGAGGCATCACTGTGTACTACAAATTCTTTACTCGATTCAGGTTGACCTAGTACGGGCGCTTCCATTAGTAAGGTTTTCAATCTATCAAAACTCTATTGACATTTTTCAGTCCACTCGAATTTCACATCTTTTTGCAGTAATCGAGTCATGATAGAAGCTATCATTGAAAACCCTTTAACAAATCTCTGATAATATCCGGCTAGCCCTAGAAAACTTTAGACTTTAGAAACATTCCTTCGTGGCTTCCAACTTACAATAGCTGAAATTTCATTAGGGTCCACCCGAATACCTTCTGCAGATGCCACATGTCCAAGGAAACTAAATTCCTTTAACTAGAATTCACATTTATGAACTTTGCATACAAGCACTTCTCACGCAGAGTATGCAATACAGTTCTCAAATGTTCAGCATGCTCATTTTTATCCTGGGAATAAACCAAAATATCAATAACAAAAACAACCACGAGCATGTCCAGGTATGGTCTGAAAATTCTATTCATTAAAGTTACCGCCGAGACATTCGTTAATCCGAATGGCATCACCAAAAATTCATAATGCCCATATCTGGTTCTGAAAGCTATCTTCGGCACATTCGAATCCTTTACTCGTAGTTGATAGTAACCAGATCGTAGGTAAATTTTTGAAAATACAATGGCACCTTTTAATTGATCAAACAAGTCATCTATAAGAGGCAACAGATACTTATTCTTTATTATGAATTTATTAAGTTGTCTGTAATCGATGCATAGTCTCAATGATCCATCTTTCTTCTTTACAAACAATACTGGTGCACCCCACGGTGAAAATCTAGGTCGACCAAATCGTTTATCAATTAATTCTTACAGCTACACTTTCAACTCCTTTAATTCAGTAGGAGCCATTCTATATGGTGTTATTCGGTGCCATCCCTGGTACAAGGTCTATAGAAAATTCCACCTTTCTAGCTGGTAGCAAACCAGACAATTCTTTTGAAAATACCTCAGGAAACTCACAAACAGCCGACACTGACTGGATTTTCAACTCAGACACTTTGGTATCCAGCACATAAGTGAGATAAGCCTCATACCCTTTTCTAATATATATCTGTGCTGATATTGCTGAAATTACATTAGATAAGCCATCTAGCTTCTTAGATTCAACCCGAAGTAACTCACCATTTTGAAACTTCAATTCAATGTATTTATACTTACAATTTACCACTACATCATGTTGGGTTAACCAATCCATTCCCAATATTACATCAAATTCATCAAAGGGTAATAACATCAAATTAGCCAGAAAACAATGTCCCTCTATTATCAACAGACAATTCTTACAGATTTTATCCACCATAATATGCTGACCCAAGGGGTTTGAAACTTTAACCACAAATTCAGTGAATTCAACAATCATATTTTTAACAGTCACAAGTTTCGTGCATATATATGAATGCATTGAACTAGGATTAATCAAAGCAATAATATCAGTATCAAGTAAAGAGAATGTACTAGTGATAACTTCTGGTGCCGAGGCATCTTCCCTTGCACGTATGGCGTATGTCCTCACCGGAGTTCGTGCCTCAGATTTAGCCATTGAGTCTTTTGCAGCACTACGACTACCACTAGCATTTTCAGGATACTGGGGTGATCTACCCCTCGGGACAAGATTACTCGGCTTCGGGGTTGAACAACATCTTTCTCAACTCTTTTTGGGTAGTCCTTAAGAAAATGGTCGAGAACCACATTTAAAACATGCCCCACTTCTCATACGGTACTCTCCAAAATGCAATTTGTTACAGACATTGCATCGTGGTTTAGGGTTTCCAACACTCCCAACACTAGTTGCTAGCGGAGATAAAGAGCTCGGGTTGGAGCTTTTAGAACTTCTTTCTTTTCCCGAGTATCTTACAATGAGACAGAACGTTCTTGGTAACTTCTTGATTTTTTGGGGTAGATGATTGCATCTTGCTCATAATTCTTTTACCCGGTACCTGAGCTTCTCTTTCGACCTGCTTCTTCTCTTTGCTTAATTCCTTAGCCTTGTGGGCTTTTTCAACCAACACTGCAAATTCCCTTAATTCCAAAATCCCAATCAACAACTTAATGTCTTCATTCAACCCTTCTTCAAATTGTTTGCACATATAAGCTTCAGTCTGAACCCATTCAGTAGCATACTTGCTCAGTCAAACAAACTCTCATTCATACTCGGCTACTGTCTTATTTCCCTATTTGAGTTCTAAAAATTCCTTCTTTTTTTGATATAGGAACCTTACTAGTATATGTCTTTCTGAACTCGGTTTAGAAGAATTCCCACGTAATATTTTCTCACAGTACAACAGAAGATATGGTTTTCCATAAGCTATATCTTTTAGCAATGATACCGTACATTTCAAACACTCGGCAGGAGTACATGACAATTCATCAAGAACCCAAATAGTATTTTCCAGCCAGAACTTAGCCCTCTCTGGATCATCTTTGGTCGTAGCCTTAAATTCTTCAGCCTCATATTTTCTAATCTTATCAACTGGAGCCTTACCAATTCTGATGGGTCCAGTACCCTGTGGCGTTTCATCGGGTTGTAAAGCAGGTGGGGGAGGTTGTTGAATAGTAGGGATTCACTAAACCATTCATCCATCATTTCAAAGAAGGTAGTTTTTGCCTCTTCGCGGCCCTCAGACATGGGCCTCCTACTACTACTGGTTGCGGCTCCTTGCATAAAAGCTTGTGCAGTGCTCCCAGGTTCCTTAGACTCATCTCGAGCTTGGTTGAAAGACATTAGTATATGAAAATACATTAAAAGGTAGTCAGGAGGTATCACATTATCATGATTTATATAATGGCAAGTATAGCTAGACTCGTATATGCTATGTTAGTTTGAGAATCGACTAAATCGTAGCCCTGATACCACTATCTGTAACACCCCTAACCCGTATCCGTCATCAAAACAGGGTTATTAAGTATTACCGAGGTTTACAGAACATTCTCATGCAATTTGTATTAAACATACTATTCAGACTCCAATTTTTTTTTTGTCCCTTGAATGGGCCTTCAAGGCCCAAAAGAAGTATTAGAATCGAATCGGGACTTAATCGGAACCTCCAAGAATTTTTTGCAAAATTACAAAATTTTTTAAGGTATAGGGCTCACACGCCCGTGTGGTCCAAGGGACGTGCCCATGTGACCCTGGGACATGCCGTGTTACAGGCCATGTTCGATTTAAGGTGCTTTCTGAGTTGCGCCACACGGCCATGCCACACACCCGTGTGCTAGGCCTTGTGGATAATAAATTTAATTCGAATTAGATGCAAGTTGCACAATGCCAAGACAAACGCCCGCGTTCTAGGCCGTGTCTCCCACATGGCTGAGACACACGCCCGTGTCTCTATCCGTGTGCTCAATTCTAAGCATTTTGTTTTCTTGGATTTAAGGTGCAGGGGACACGCGGCTGGCTACACGCCCATGTACTTGGTCGTGTGTCACACACGGCCGAGACACATGCCCGACAAAATTAAGCCATTTCTTAGCTTCATGGTCTCACCCAATTTTGCCAACAACATACACCAATACTTGCATGAATATACTAGCCAAATCTAGCATTAAAACCAAGCCTAAATTAACATTTATCATGATATAACATCACATGCAATTCATGTCTATAAGCATACTTTTCATGCATATAAAAGATAAACATACTCCATTCATCCCACTTAACATATTAGCATTGAACATAGAATAACTTTTAGACATACCAAATAAATCTTTACTAGCCATTCCAATAGCTAGATTACAAAACATCATTAACAAGTCAATATTTGACCAAATAAGCCTATACATGGCATTATACCAAAATCAGATTTCTAAGTATACCAAAAAGGAGATAGTGGATAGTGTGATTACACTCCGACCGACCCTCCAACCTTCGCGAGCTTACGAGCACTATAAAACAAGGGAAAAATAAACAGGGTAAGCATTTTCATGCTTAGTAAGTTCGTATAACGGGAAATAAACATACCGATTATATTTATTAATACAAGCATACATAAAACACAAATCCATAAATTTTGGGTAAGTTACCTAAACACACAATCACTTATTCAAACAAGTTAGTCACATAATCTCATATTAATTTCAAGTAAAACATAGATAAGCTCATTACATACCACTTTCATTAATTCTACCATTCCATATTTCAAGATTCTTTTCCGTTGAACTGATAAGATTTCGATGGATGTTTGAGTAGTATTTTCATGTGCATTAGAACCCATTAGGCACTTAATAAGAGGCACACTCTTGAGACACATTTTTCACAACCGGATTGCCAGTCCAGGCTGAATCCTATCCGTAGCACATGCCCCAGGGGGCTTAATTTGGATTACCCATCCATGCTAAATCCAATTTATAGTATAAGCTCAAGAGGCTTGCATTAGGATTACCTGTCTGGGCTAAATCCTTTATACAACATGTGTAATGTTAATCTCGTCCGAGAATATCACCTTATTCCATCGAATTCTCAACTTTCACCCGGAACATGACAATTTTGTCCACATTTCACACTTATGATTATTTCATAAAAGATATCATTTCGTACATACCAACACAATCACACCATTCAATTCAAGCATTTAATACACATATTTAAGTTACACGAACTTACCTTGACAATTGTTCGGGTTTGAATTCCAACTAATCCAAATTTTTTGTTTCCCTTGATCTAATTCCGTAGTTGGTATTTTGGGTCTATATAAGAAAATTTAATTATTAATTCATCACATTTTACATACATTTGCATTCTACTACATCCTAGGTAAAATTACTATTTTGCCCATACTCTTTTCAAAAATTCCAATTTCGTCCCTAGGCTCGAAAAATGAAATTCATGCAATCTAGTCCTCTTTCCAAGCCTAACCAAGATTTAATAAAAATCTTTACACCACACACATTTCACAAATTTTACAATTTTCCATGAGTTTTACCTCTTTTTCATTTTAGTCCCTAAATCAAGTTTCCATGGAAAATTACTTTGTAAAAGTTGTTTATCTATCAACTATCTTTCATTTTCTACCATAAATTTCAAATTTCTAGCATTTTCATCCATGGAAAAATTTCTACAGTTTGTTATCTATTCAAAGACATCCCATAAATAGAAAGATTAGGCTATCCCGATTCTAAAAATATAAAAATCATTAAAAACAAGACTTGATTTCATACCTTTCTAAGCTTGAAAATTTCTCTTCGTCTCTTAGGGTTTCCATAAAAAAATTAGGGAAGAAGATGAATAGAAAATATGATAATTTCTTTTTATTTTTCTATTATCTTTTAATTTTGTTGATTTCCAATTTAGTCCCTAGTCATTTCTAATTTTCCATAGATGAGTCACCAAGAAAAATCTACATACTTTTCTTAATGGTCTAATTACCATATAAGGACCTCTAGTTTTGAATTCTATAGCTATTTAATCCTTATAGTTACTAGAATTCAACTTTCACATTTTATGCAATTTAGTCCTTTACCTAATTAACCACACAATCGATAAAATTTTTATATCACAATCTTCACGTGACCTTCCTATCATAATACTAACCATAAAACAAAATAAAACAAAATTTTATTTTTGGGCTCAAATTTATGGTCACGAAACCATTGTTCCGATCTCACCGAAAATGGGTTGTTACAGTTACACCTTTCAACTGATCAAACAAATCGTCTATTCTCGGCAACGTATACTTATTCTTTATCGTAACCTTGTTGGGATGACGATAATCAATATACATTCTCATTGACCCGTCTTTCTTCTTAACAAACAATAATGGAGCACCTAGGGTGAAAACTCGGTCGTGCAAAACCTCTATTTGTTAACTCTTGCAACTGAGGTTTCAACTCTTTCAACTCTGTTAAAGCCATTCTATACGGAGCTATAGATATCGGTGAAGTTCCCGATACTAATTCAATAGAAAATTCAACTCTCTAAAGGTCAAAACCCTGGTAAATCTTCAGGAAACACATCAGGATATTCACAGACAACTGGCACTGATTCAATCTTTAATTCAGACACTTTTGTATCCAAAACATAAGCAAGATAAGCTTCACAACCTTTTCTCACACATCTCTAAGCTGACATAAACAAAAGCACAATAGGCAATTCATTCGATTCATTTGATTCAATCTAAAGAATTTCATTATTCTGACACTTCAATTCTATAATCTTTCATCTATAATTCACAACGGCATAATGTAAAGTCAACCAATCCATACCCAGAATCACATAGAACTCGTCAAATGGTAAAAGCATCAAGTTTGTCGATAAATAGTAACCCCGAGTCATTAAAGGACAGTTCTTGCAAACTTTATCAACTAGAACATACTTCCCTAAGGGGTTCGATACTTTAATCACAAACTTAGTAGATTCAACAGGAAAACTCATATTAGAACCAAATTCATACATTTATATGAATGAGTCGATCCAGGATCAATTAATGCAATAACATTAGTGTCGTAAAGAGAAAATGTACCGGTAATAACATCTGGCGATGACGCATCTTCGCGAGCACGAATAGCGTAAGCTCTAACAGGTACTCTGGCCTCTGATCTCACTGCAGAATCTCTTGTTGTACCACGATTACCACTCACATTTCCCGCATTTCTTGGTGGCCTCCCTCGAGTAGCTGCATTTAAGTCAGGACAATCACGGATAAAATGATCTTGTGAACCACAAGCTGTAACAAGCTATATTATTATTATTCATCCAACAATCCAAAAAATGCCATCTTCCACAATGTTGACACTCGGGTTTTATGTTTTTCACATTGCTAACTCTCGATACTGATGTGGCTTGAGCTTTAGGACTGGTGTATTGCTTTCCACAATCTTTAATGGAATATCCTCGAAGTTGTTGATCGATTAAAATAGTCTCTGGATTTCTTCGATGAGGAATGATATGGTTTACTCATCAATCTCTTCCTTGAATCTTTTGCCTCTAAATCAGCTTTTCTCTTTTCTTTACTAGGTTCCTCGGCTTTGCAAGCTCTGTCGACAGAAACAACAAATTCCTTCAGTTTTAAAATTCCAACTAGAAGTTTAATGTCTTTATTCAACCCATCTACAAATCGCTTGTACATGATTTCCTGGGTGGAAACATACTCCCAAGCATACATGCTCAGCCATACAAATTCTCTTTCGTAATCAGTCACAGTCGTCCGGCCCTATTTCAACTCTAGAAATTCTTTATGCTTTTGATCAAGGAACCGTTGGCTTATATATTTCTTTCGGAACTCAGCATGTAATAACTCCTAGGTGACCCTCTCTCTCGGCACCACTGATATGCGGTGTCCCTCAGAAGTGATATAGCACATTTTAAACATTCAGCCAGTGTGCAAGAAAGCTTATCAAACACTCGAATCATATTTTCAAGCCAAAACTCGGCTCTCTCAGGATCATGATCAATATTAGCTTTGAACTCTTTAGCCCAGTGTTTACGAATCTTATCAACTGGAGGCTTATTCAATCTTAAAAGCTCGACACCTTGAGGAGCTACGGGAACCTGTTGGGGATTAGGTAGGGGTGGAGGTTGTTGAGCAGCCGGATTTGTCTAGATATACTGCGTGAACCATTTGTTCATCATTTGTAAGTAGGCTTCTTTAACCTCTCCTCCCTGGCTACCCGAAATAGGTCTAGAATCAGATGGCCCTATCCATTGAGCGGGAGCTGGTGCATTTGTAACACCCCAAACCCGAAACCATCACCGGAATAGGGTTGAGCGGGAGCAGGCGCATTGCTCTCTACATTGTTAGTAACTACTTGATCGGGATCCATTTACTATATAAAACCATATTTTCAACTGTCAGGATTCATCATACTATCGTAATTATATATATGGCATGTATAGCTAGACTCACACATGCTACGTTAGTCTGAGAATCGACTAAACCATAGCTCTGATAGCAATAAAATGTAACACCCCTAACTCAAAATCATCGCTGGAATAGGGTTAAGAGGCATTGCTGAACAATCGAAACAATTCATATCCATTTCACGACATAAAGTCAATTATCATTCAATCATATTGACACATAACCATATAGTCCCTTAGTGAGGTCATCGAGACCTTAAACATGCTTTAGAATAGGGCCGAGACTAAACCAAACACTAACGAAAATTTCTGAAATTCAAACATTTTTCTAAGTTACAGAGGTCACACGCCTGTGTGGGTAAGCCGTGTGCGGACACGCCCATGTGTCCAAGCTATTGCAAAATAGGGTATACCTACTGACTTGTCCACACGACCTGAGACACGCCCGTGGTCGATCCTAACTTGCACCATACGGCCAATCACACGCCCGTGTGTCCAGCTCGTGGTCGATCTTGACTTGTTTCACTTGGAAAACTCAAACAACACGGTCGAGCCACACGCCCGTGTGCTCAACCGTATGGGCAATTATAGGCCATTTTCAAGGCCAAATTTGCCACCCACACTTAGGTTCACACCTACATGCACAAGCCTATTCAATTCCATACTCTATATGGCATTCAAACATACCAAAACATACTCAATTTAATCTTTTAACAACATCATTCATCTACCTATACAAATCCATTATAACAAATCAATTTAACTTATCATCCACACATTCAAATCATGTTAACCAAACTTCACTAAAACCATACGTTCACATTTTATCCATCATACTCATCAACCAATTAAGTATAACACATACCACATCCATCATTTACTTAACTCATACATGCATTTCAACTTCATTTCATTTTCAAGCCATATCACATGGCAATCTCATACAAATAAAAAACATACCAAATCTACTAGCCTATACATGCCATATACCAAATATATACATCTTTCAAAAGTACCCAAAATAGATTGCCAATAGTGTGATAGAGATGATGGCGATTCCCCGATCGAGCTAGCTTTACTGACACTATAAAATAGAGAAACAAATCACACAGTAAACTTTTAAAGCTTAGTAAATTCGTAATACAATACATGTAACTTAACAATTCATGTCAATATACAAAATAAACCATCACTTAGATTAATTGCTCAAATATGCACATCATCAATCTCAACCATATGCTCAAGTATCTATTCATTCAACTTTTAAAACTATTATCATCCACATAGGTTCAAACGTACCTTGATCAACACATAGTTACTCACTATTCATGGTACTCAATTGCTCAATATTACACCTCATTCAACCTTTACTATTCTTTTGAGTATTTCACACACTTAATACTAGTTTCATAATCAAAACATAATCATCATCACACACTTAGTGCCAATATGTTAAACTGAACTATATCGGTATCGCGCACATAGTGCCAATTCAATAAGCCGAAGCTTCTATCTTTTCGCACATACAGTGCTAATCATTTAAGTCTCATTTCTAATTTCGCACACTTAGTACTATCTATTCAAAATTTCGCACATAGCATTTCTAATCTCTTAATTCTATATATTTTCATTCAATTCACATCACATGGATATAATTTAACAACTAATATTATATCTGAACTTACCTCGGACTTCAAAATACCGAAATTGTCAATTAATTGAGCACTTTATCTTTGCCTTGATCTCGATCTGAACCTCTCCTTTCTTGGTGTATACACATCAAGTTTAACTCATTCAATCACCAATTCATTCAATTTAGTCCAAACACACATATTTAGGGCATTTTGTAAAATAGCCCTCACATTTTCACATTTTGACACTTTAGTCCCTAATTCACAAAATCACAAAATACACCAAATTTCTACTCACACAAGCTTAGCCGAATTCTTCCCATGCTAATACAAGCCCACACATTTCATTTATTTCACATTTTTGTCCTCCAATTTACACTTTTCTCAATTAAGCTCAAATTACTCAATTTCACTAAAAATTCCAAGACAAAATATGTTTACCATTCACATATCTTTCATAATTTATCAATAACTATCACAAATGTCAAGCATTCATCAATGGCGTATCTCAAAAAGACCATCAATTTCTAAAATTTAAGCATGGGTTTGAAAGAGCACGAAACAATGATCATAAAAACGTAGAAATTATCAAAAGCCGATCAAAAACATACCTTGAATCAATTCAAGAACTAGCCAAAACCTAAGTGTTCTTCCTTATTTTTCTTTTCTTTGATTTTTGGCAATATAAGATGTTAATGGCTTATTTTTGTGTTTTGTTTTAATGTAATATACATTAATATCCATTTTACACATTTAACCTTTAAAACAAAATAAGAAAACTATATATATAATGTCCTAAACCGTCAATTAGCCATCCACTACCTTAAAAATGGCTTAATTGCCTCATAAGGCCTCCCTATTATAAAGACAACAGCAATTAAGCACTTAACAATCAGCACAAAGTATTTTACACTTTATGCGATTAAATCCTTTTTCATAATTCGGCACACAGTCGATAAAATTTTCACATGAAACTTTCACACAGGCTCAATCACACATTATCAACATAAAAAATAATTTTAAAATATTTTTCTGACCTTGAATTTGTGGTCTTGAAACCACTGTTCCAACTAGGGTCTAAACTGGGCTGTTACAACTTTCCCCCTTAGGGATTTTCGTCCTTGAAAATCTTACCAGTGAATAAGTGTAGGTATTGCTCTCTCATAATGTTCTTAGGCTCCCACGTAGCCTCTTCAACTCCGAGTTTGTGCCACAACACTTTCACTAAGGAAATTCATTTGTTTCTCAACTCTTTGATTTCTGCCAAAATTCGGATCAGTTCTTCACTATACGACAAATCTGACTGAATCTCAACTTCAATAGGAGCAATCACATGAGACGGATCAGATCGGTACCGTCAAAGTATCGACACATGAAACACGTTATGAATCTTTTCTAACTCAGATGGAAACAACAATCTATAAGCAACCGTTCCAATTCTTTTGATAATTTCATACGGTCCAATGAACCTCGAACTCAGCTTACCTTTTCGACCAAATCAAAGTATTTTCTTCTACGGAGTCACTTTCAAAAACACTTTGTCACCAACTTCAAATTCAATATCTTTTCGTTTCAAGTCTGCATAAGACTTCTGACGATCTGAGGCCGCTTTCAAACTATCACGAATCATATTTACTTTCTGCTCAGTCTCTTTTATCAAATCAACCCCGTGAATCTTATTCTCACTCAGTTCGGTCCAATATAATAGAGTTCGGCATTTTCTGCCATAAAGAGCCTCATACGGTGCCATTTTAATACTAGATTCTTGAAATTTCTTCCAAAACCACGAGGTATATCTCGAGTCTTTTTTAGACACAATAGATATTGGCACCCCGTGCAATTTCACAATTTCTACAATATACAATTCAGCTAACTTATTAAGTGAATAATCTGTTCTCACCAGAACAAAATGGGATGATTTCGTCAATCTATCAACTATCACCCAGATCGCATCTTTCTTTCCCAGAGATAAAGGCAATCCTGACACAAAGTCCATCGTGATCTTCTCCCATTTCCACTCTAGAATCATTATCGGCTGTAACAAACTGGATGGAACCTGATGTTTAGCTTTAACTTGCTGGCATATTAAACATTTCAACACAAAGTCAGAGATGTCCCATTTCATACCATGCCACCAATAAAACTGTTTCAAATTATTATACATTTTTGTACTCCCGGTTGCACAGTCAAACGACTATTGTGAGCTTCATTCAAAATCATCTGAATCAACTCTGAATTCTTAGAAACACAAATCTGATCTCTAAATCTCAAACAATCATCACTATCAACTCGAACTTCGAATCAACATTCAATTCACACTGATCTCATTTGGCCATCATTTCAACGTCACTTTCCTGGGCATCGCAAATCTGATGTACGAACAACGACTTCACTTTCAACTCGGCCAAAACTGAATCATCACACAGATCTATTTGAGCATTCATTGCTTGTAAAGCACATATAGACTTTTGGCTCAAAGCACAAGCAACAACATTAGCTTTATCCCGATGATAATCAATCACAAGTTCGTAATCTTTCAACAATTCTAACCATCTTCTCTTCGCAAATTCTTTTCTTTCTGAGTCATCAAATATTTCAAACTCTTGTGATCGGTATAAAATATAACATTTCTCACCAAATAGGTAGTGACGCCAAATCTTCAATGCAAACACAATCGCGACCAATTCAAGGTTGTGTGTCAGATAGTTCTTTTCGTGCGGCTTTAACTACCTCGAAGCATAAGCGATAACTTTGCCTTCTTGCATCAGCACACAACCCAAACCATTCAACGATGCATCACTGTAAACTACGAACTCTTTGCCTGATTTAGGCTGAACAAACACTGGCGCTTCTGTCAACAATGCTTTTAACTGCTCAAAACTCTGTTGGCACTTTTCTGACCACACAAATTTAACATCTTTCTGTAGCAACTTTGTCAACGGAATCGCAATCATTGAGAAACCTTTCACAAACCGTCTATAGTATCCCCCTAGTCCTAGAAAACTACAGACTTCAAGTACATTTCTCGGAGGCTTTCATTCTAAAATGGCTAAGATTTTACTCGGATCAACTCGTATTCCCGCAGTTGATACAATTTGCCCTAGAAATCCAACCTCATGCAACCAAAACTCACATTTGCTAAATTTAGCATACAATTGTTTCTCGCGCAGAGTCTGTAACACAACTCTCAAATGCTCGGCATGATGCGTCTCATCATATGAGTAAATCAAAATATCATCAATGAACACCACAATAAAATGATCCAAATATGGTCTGAATATTCGATTCATCAAATCCATAAACACTATAGGAGCATTCGTTAGTCGAAAATGCATTACTAAGAATTCATAATGTCCGTACCTTATTCTGAAAGTAGTCTTCGGTACATCTGACTCTTTGGCTCATAGCTGATAATAGCCCGATCTCAAATCTATCTTAGAAAATACTGTAGCTCCTTTCAGCTAACCGAACAAATCACCAATACGTGCCAGGGGATACTTATTTTTTATCGTCACTTTGTTCAACTGTCGGTAATCAATACACATCCTCATAGTTCCGTCTTTCTTTTTCACAAATAACACGGGAGCACCCCAGGAGAAACTCGATCGTGCAAATCCTCGATCTGTTAACTCTTGTAACTGAAACTTTAACTCTTTCAATTTTATAGGTGCCATTCTATACAGAGTTATCGAGATAGGAGTCGTCCTTAGTACCAATTCAATACCAAACTCAACTTCTTGGATTGAAGGTAATTCCGGTAACTCTTCAGGAAACACATCAGGAAATTCACAAACCACAAGCATAGACTCAACTTTCTTTTTTGTCACTTTTGCATCAATCAAATATGCCAGATAAGCTTCGCAATGCTTTCTCACATAGTTTAAAGCTTTCATCACAAATACAATAACTGATAACCCATTCAAATCACTGGATTCGATTCGAACCATATCACCATTCTGACTTTTCAATTCAATACTATTTAGTTTACAATTCACAATAGTATTATGTAAAGAGAGCTAATCCATACCCAGAATTATATCAAATTCATCAAATGGTAGCAACATCAAATTAGCCGGAAAGCAAACATCCCGAAACATCAATGGACAGTTCTTGTACACTTTATCCACCAAGACACACTTTCCTAAAGGGTTCGATACTCTAATCACAAATTCAGTAGACTCAATAGGTAGAGTCTTACCTGATACTAGATTCACACAAACATAGGAATGAGTACAACCTAGGTCTATCAATGCAATCACATCAGTATCAAATAAAGTGAAAGTACTTGTGATGACGTCTGGCGATGACGCTTCCTCTCGTGTGCATATAGCATAGGCTCAGGCAAGTGCTCTCGCCTCGGATCTCATAGCTGTATCGATAGTCCCTCTCTGACTTTCATTCACATTTCCATTGTTTTGGGTGGTCTAACCTTAAGCGTCACATTACTCGATCTCACATTCTGAACATTTCTTTCTCAGCTAACTTTGGGCAATCTCTAATGAAGTGATCTCATGATCCGCACTTGTAACAAGTTTGATTATTATACTTGCCCCAACATTCTTCCACATGTCATCTTCCACATTGTCTATACTCTGGTTTGTTGCTTTTGGCACTTTCAACACTTGATTCAGTCAAAATTTGAGCTCTTGGTACAACACTTTGCCTCGCACGATCTCTACTAGGACGTCCAAATGAAGCATTTGATCGATTAGTTGCATCTCTAAATCTCTTCGTCAAAGGTTAAGATGACTTACTCATCAATATTTTTCTTTCATCACAAGCTTCAGAATTAGCTTTCTTCTTTTCTTTGCTAAGCTCCTCGGCTTTGCAAGCTCGTTCAACTAACACTACAAATTCATTTATATTAAGTATCCCAACCAACAACTTAATATCTTCATTCATCCCTTCTATGACGTGTTTACACATGGTAGCTTCGATCAAAACACATTCCCTTGCATATTGGCTCAATATCACAAATTCCCGCTCAAACTCAGTAACAGACATGCGACCTTGTTTTAACTCGAGAAACTCCTTACGTTTCTGATCAATGAATTGTTGACTGATATACTTTTTTCAAAATTCAACTTGAAAGAAATCCCAGATGATTCTCTCTCGAACCACTGATGTCAACGTCTTCCACCAGTTATAAGCCATATCTCTTAACAAGGAAACTGCCATTCATCAGAAGTCAATGGCATCTCATCGAACACTCAGATTGTATTCTCGAGCCAAAACTCAGCTCACTCAGCATCATCTTCAGCGGTGGCCCTAAATTCTTCGACTCCATACTTTCTAATCTTATCCATAGGAGGTTTATTCAATTGAATTAGATCTGTAACTTGTGGCACGATAAGTACTTGTAGGGTAGAGGTTATGGAGCAGCTAGATTCATTTGAATAAACTCCGAAAACCATTCACTCATCATTCGGAAGAAGGCTTGCTTAGCCTCTCCTCCTTCATTACTACCATTTGGCCTAGATGTGGCCAGCGATGTCCCTTGAACAGGAACAGGCACATTACTCTCTACATCATTAGCAACTGCTCAATCGGGATCTATTTACTATATAAAAACACATTTTAAACTGTCAGGATTCATCACACTATCGTAATTATATAAATGGCATGTATAGCTAGACTCACACATGCTACATTAGTCTGAGAATCGACTAAATCGTAGCTCTAATACCAATAAAATGTAACACCCCTAACTTGAAACCATCGCTGAAATAGGGTTAAGAGGCATTACCGAACAATCAGAATAATTTATATCCATTCTATGACACCAAGTCAATTATCATCCAATCATATTCAAACATAACCATATAGTCCCTTAGTGAGGTGATCGAGACCTTAAACATGCTTTAGAACAGGGCCAGGACTAAACCGAACACTTACAAAAATTTCTAAAATTTAAAAATTTTTCTAAGTTACATAGGTCACACGCCCGTGTGGGTAAGCCGTGTGCCTCACACGGCCTCGGACACGCCCATGTGTCCAAGATGTGGCAAAACAGGGCATACCCTCGACTTGTCCACACGACCTGAGACACGCCCATGTGCCTCACCCGTGGTCGATCTTGAGTTGCACCATACGGCCAGTCATAAGCCCGTGTGTCCAGCCCATGGTCGATCCTGACTTGTTTCACTTGGCAAACTCAAACAACACGATCCAGCTACATGCCTGTGTGCTCAACCGTGTGGGAAATTATAGGCCATTTTCAAGGCCAAATTTGCCACCCAAACTTAGGTTCACACCTACATGCCCAAACCAATTCAATTCCATACTCTATATGGCATTCAAACATAACAAAACATACTATAACACCCCAAACCCGGTCAATACATCACGACCGAATCTGGTATGTCACGGAGTGAAAATGCTTGAATAAACCAGTTACCAATGAAATTTTATTGAAAATCTGTTGGTTGTTACTAGTTTTTAGAAATCATACAGCACTTATTACAAAAAAAACCCAAGTGAAATGATCATGGTCAAGTTGAAACCATTTGCATTTGGAGTTGTTTGAAACTTTAGGTTTGGAATCATCTATGTTAACTTTGTTATTACCTTGTGAATAATGTTACCCGGTGGTAACGCTTGAAAAACCCAATATCGAGTATAGTTTTGAAAACATCGATTTAATCTCGATTTCTTAAGCAATATCAAGCTATTAATCACATGCATAAGATAGGTAAAATAAAATCTAGAAGTAAAACCCAAAATAACACTTAGCGGCCTTATTACAAAACCAAAACCAAATTGAAAAAAATAAATTAAACCGAAATAGTACTTTAAAGTTAAAACCCAAAACTAGTATGCATGGTCGCCTCGAGTCCTTTCCAGCTCTATATTCGTAATCTACGCCTCATCTACAAAATATAAGGGAAGGGGTGAGTCACCGAGACTCAGTGTATAAATCCCCAACCCGATAGTACAAGCACTTATGCAAATCATCAGTATAACATGCAAATATAGCCTAACCATCCAATCTCCTTTATCTATCCCGTGTGGTCAAAACCACTGGTGGTCAAAACCACTGGTGATCGTAGTCACAAAAATATGTATGTCGGTGTGGTCAAAACCACTGGTGACCGTAGTCACAAATCAAATGATGGGGCCAACCCATTGCGTGGTCAAAACCACTGATGACAATCCCATAATTAATCATATGGGGCCAACCCACTGTGGTACCAAACCACTGGGACGAGTCACAATATCCATATGTGGTCAAAACCACTGATGGTCAAAACCACTGGGACTTAGTCACAAATTATAATATCAAAGACGGGGCCAACCCGTCGTGTGGTCAAAACCACTGGTGACAGTCTAAATAATTCTTCCCTCTCCTCTCAACAATCCCACCATCATGACCATAACATTCGTGGCATAATAATACATGATGATGCAAATAACACATAGCATAACATTAAACAATGACATGATAGCTTATAACGAGATCCATAATCAGGGGACTTACCCGGAGTCCATGCTCATGCCCACAAGGCATAACTACCGGTTTTAATGGCTATAACATAAACACAATAAACATATCATGCTAACAAAGTGTGTAAGCGTTACACACCTGGCTATTTGTAGATCTAAGCAAAATCCCGAAACGTTAGCCTTCACTCTACCCTACAATCGGCCAACACATACTTTTAAGATTATAGCCATTCAGCTAAATCACCAAAATCCAGAAGATGCATCGCATAAAGGTAGCATTTACCTTAACGCTAATTTGGTTTCCAACCAAATCCCGAAGCTACGCGATGAACCTCCCTTTACAATCGGCTAAACACTAATACACACAAACGATTAGCCTTTGGCTTTTCAATGAATAAGAAACAGATCTACACGCTAGAACCCTTACCTAGATCAGCCACCGAATCCCGAAGATCCACTGTATTTGGCTACACTCCTCCCTACAATCGACTTTAACACATCATTAGGAATCTAAAAGCCATTCGGCTTTAGCATGAATCCTAAAAATCAAAAGAGATTGTCACTCCCTTACCTTACTGATAGTTTCAGCCACCAAGCACCGACGTTTGGCACCTCCAAGTGATGTTAGGGATTTCACTACCAATATAGAACAAGAATGAAGTTGAAAATCCTGATTAATAATGATTGAAGAAGTATCAAAAGAAAGATGAAAGAGATTCAGCATTAACCAAATCAGTCGAAGGAGAAAAAGAAAATCTACACTCACCAGGAGGTTCGGCTATAACCCAAAAAGGAAGAGATAGATTCGACAAAGATGAGAAAATGCAAGAAGAGAAGAACTTATGAGCAGAGTATTCAGCCAATCACTTTGAAGGAACAAGAAGAGAACTCAAGGTTTTCGGCTTCTCAAAACAATGGAAAGATGAAGAAGAAAGTGGAGTAGGAATGAATGGATTCGGTAGAGGGGAAGTGAAAGTGATTTCGGCACAAGGAGATTGGAAGAAAGAAAAGATGAAGTGAAAAGAGTTGCTTTTGACTTTTTACTGAAACAACAAGAGTGGTTCGGTCAACAAGTAGCAAAGGCCGAATGAGAGAGGTTACTTAGAAGAGGTTTCGATTTTGACACTAAACAAAAAAAAAAAAAGACTCCCAAAGCTAGCTGATTTAGCTTTTTCCCAAAGCACATTCAGCCACCCTCCAAAGAACCCAAAACGGATTGCACTCCTCCTCCCCACAGTCCAACTTTCGGCCAACACCTTCAAATGAGTTTAATAAGATTCAAGCTCTTAAATTTCCTCACCTTCATCTATTTGACTCCTCCCATCCTTATCCTCCAGAGTCCACCCTGAGCACACCATTTCCTCAGCTTGGCGTCAAAATAATAAGCAAAAAATGAGATTTCTGCTGCTCGAACCTGAGCTCCCCCTTCCCTGCATGTGGCGTCACCTTCCTAGTACCCTAGTGGCGCCTACTTTGCCACTTTGCCACTAGGTTCTTTGTGTCACAACACACCAAGAATATCTTTTAACCCCTAACTCCCTTAGCTCCTTATTCCTAAGTGCAAAAACAAAAATTTTAGCCACGACTCAGGCCTAACTCGAGGTCATGCCTAGGCCCCAAAACACCCTAAACTAGCACAATAAGCATATCGTCACATGCAAACACACAAAATGCAGAGACCCCAATTTACAGATGTTACACATACTTAATTTAATCTTTTAACAACATCTTTCATCTACCTATCATAAATCACATACAAGAATAACCATATAACATGTAGGGGTGTTTTCGTCATCTTGTCCTTTAGGGACATATCGTTCATTTTACCCATCGATGGTACTTTGGTAATTTTGCAAACTAGGGGTATTTTGATAATTTTGCAAACCATGGGTATTTCGGCAATTTTACAAACCAGGGGTATTTTGGTAATTTTTCAAACTAAGGGTATTTTGGTAATTTTGCAAACTAAGGGTGTTTTTTGTAATTTTACAAACTAAGGTTATTTCGATAATTCCACAAACCATGGGGTGTTTCGATAATTTTGCAAACCAGGAGTATTTTGGTAATTTTGCAAATTAAGGGTATTTCTGTAATTTTGCAAACCAGGGGTATTTCGGTAATTTCACAAACCAAGGATATTTCAGTAATTTTACAAACTAGGGGTATTTTGATAATTTCACAAACCAGGGGTATTTCAATAATTTTGCTAACTAGGGGTATTTCGGTAGTTTCACAAACCAGAAGTATTTCGGTAATTTTACAAACTAGGGGTATTTTAGTAATTTTACAAACCAGGGGTATTTCGATAATTTTACAAACGAGAGGTATTTCTGTAATTTTGCATTTAACAGCCTTTCCAAGGGCCTGCTGCTGCCCCGAGTGACTCAGATAACCTAAATGGTCATAACGGTGTAAATGGGCCCCAGACCCCTTATTTGACCCATATGGGCCCACACGCTCGTGTGGCCCTCTTAGCCCAAATTTAGCCACAGATACGAGATTCCCATAGTCCAATTCACTATCTACTACACAATCAAATAATTTATTCATATGGGCCCATAGGCTTATTGGGCCCACTTGGCCCCTTTTGGCCCATCGTGGCCCAAATAGCCTAAACGCACAAGAACACTCAAGCTAGCCTCAACTATCGCGTCGAGGCTCCCACACGTGCGCTCGCACGCTTGTGTGGCTACCATCATCGTGTGACCAACATTTCGGCATTTGTCGCTCTACAGCTAGAGTAGAGAGAATACCCACCTGATAGGAGTCTGAAGCTAATCTGCGCTCTGAATGCTCCTATGCCCAAATGCCCACCAAGGTATGCTTCCTCTCTTCATAGACAGCTCTATATATAGCGAGCTTCTCACCTTCCCTCTTGCTATCTTTTCGGTGTGGGATCCCTCCGTCAGCAGAGTTTAAATCCAACTCAAACTCTGGCCGTCCAATCCGTAAAATAAATACTCCCCTGCTTGTCATGAGATTCGAGCCCAGGTTCCCTTGCACCCTTAATGACGCCTTGCCACTAGACCACTCACTTTCTTGTGTCTAACATCATGCGCAACTAAATATTAATCTATGGGCCAAAGTCCAAGTTCACTTAAAAAAATAAATCAAAATGAAATGCCAGCGCCAAGGTTTGAACCTTGGGCCCCTTACTTCCTTGTGGCGTCACCTCCTTGTCTCTTATGAGGCGTCACTTTGCCACTAGATGACAACTCTTTTTGTGTCATTTTTCTCCACATTTTATTCTTAAAGCCTACTTGCTAACTTTCATTGTTTTATTCACCTAAAACCAAATTTTTCCTAGAGCCCAAGTTTGATCCCGGGACTTCATAGAAGCCCCCTAACCTTCCAAAATCACTCACCTAATAGGTCAAACTTGAAATAATGCCGTTCTCATAATCCCAAAAATTTTAAAACACTCCCATGGCCAAGGCCCAATCGGCCCAATCCTACTAGGGCCAAATTCAGGGTGTTACACTATATGAGTAATAATTTTCGGTCTCAAAATAATTTTTACAGTAACACTTATAATGTAGGTTGGAGGTACCATCCCAATTTCTCGTGGGGTGGTCATGGTAATCAGAGACAACAACCCCTCCTAAACTTCCAACAACAGCCCTACCCACAGGAAAAGAAGCCGAACCTTGAGGAGATGCTGGCAAAATTCATAGCGGTGTCAGAAACACGTTTCCAAAACACCGAAACAACACTTAAAAATCAAAAAGCATCGATTCAAGAGATCGAAAACCAATTAGGGAAACTTGCTAAGCTGATCTCAGAAAGACCACAAGGTATCTTGCCTAGCAACACCGAAACTAACCCAAGAGAGCAACCTTAAGCAATAATGGCTCACGATAGTGAAGGGTTAGATGAATCAAAGTTTAAGCAAGAGAATGTGGTAGAGGAAGGTAAGGTTGAAGTAAGCCATGATAAACCAAACCAGGTAATTACAGAGTACTGACCTCGTGTGCCATACCCCAATGTGATAAAGAAAGACCACACAGAGGAACAATTCAATAAATTTCTTAAACCTCTAAAGAAATTTCATATTAACTTGCCGTTTCTTGAAGCTCTTTCACAGATGCCATCTTCAAGGAAATTTTTAAAAGAATTTTTGACAACAAACGGAAGTTAGATGATACGTCACATGAGGAGCTAAACGCAGTTTTTGACACGGCTAGGACATCGAGTATTAAATGCAGAACTAATCACTTCAAAGTTGGGGACCAGGTACTGTCAGATGCAACCGACCTTAGAATAGCCACTTCAAAGCTTAATACAAATGGTGTGACTCTTTTTCCGACAAGTAAGGTCTTTCCATATAGAATGGTCGAGGTAACACATTCTAATTTCGACACTTTTGAGGTAAATATTACCCGACTCAAACCATATGTTGATAGAATTGATAGTAAGAAAAAGGAGTTTCAACTCTGTGAACCACCATGGCCATACGAATAACAGGTAAGTCTATCTCAAGACTTTAAACGAGCGCTTCTTAGGAGGCAACACGAGCACTAACCCCATTAATTTTTATATTTTCAAATTTTAGCATCTAACTAAGAACTAACTAGACTTTTAGGCATAGGTTTTCATACCCACACGACCTTGCACATGTCTGTAGCCATGGCCGTGTGGCCACCACATGAAGGTAAAAGGGCGTGGGCAACCACCAGATCCATGATTTCTATTTAATCCCCTTCTTCTTTTCAATTTCTTCCCTAAAGTCTTCTTCCCTTTTCCCCTTTCTCTTTGAACGCATATCTAATTTTCATTATTTATTTTTATTCTTTTGTCTATATTTTTTTTATTTTCTTTATTATTTTTTTCTTATTCTTCATGTCATTTAGATTAAGCTTAGGATACAATAAGATTAGACCGGTTGCTTCAAGGATCCAATTTCAAACAGTTCGAGGCGCTCCCCTGTTTCTTTTCATTGACTCCATCCAAAATTTAGAAAGTTTCACTTCTCTCCCTATCTTATGATTATTCTGCTATTATCTATCTTTGTACATTGAGGACAATGTACATCTTAAGTGTGGGGGGTTAACTGTAGTATTATTTGAAAATCCCTAAATTATGTCCTATTCTTAAGTAATCTTCTCATATCACTAAGTAGAATGAAATTCCTTTTGATTTATGATTATTATTGAAATGTTTGGATTAAGTCATTGATAATTATACGTGATGATTTAAACTTTAAGATACTAGAGAATCGAGCATGATGAGTCTATTTTCAAAAATTAAAATTTTGTTAGGTTGTCTACCTGAATCTAATTATTACTTCGAAGTTTAAAATTTACAAGGTTGTCATAAAAAACCCACAATTTTTGTAAGATTTTGAACCTTTTAGAGCATACATTCTTTTCGTGCTCACTTTATTGATTATGAGTGTGTCAACATTGATTTGTTATTCTAAAACTTGCTTTGATTATACAGGTCGAGACCACATCTTTGATTTGATATACTGAGATGATAAAGGCACTTAGGATTTAACCCACTTACTCCACTAAAAGCCTACCCTCACAATTAAACCCTAGTGAACCCCTATGATCTTAACAACCCTTTTTATTGATTCACCCACTAATATTAACCCAAAACCCATCTTGTATTTGTTATCACCATTCCTCTTGACTACCCTTCTATCGAGACTTGATTTGATCAGTTGCCTAATTATTTCAGTTCAGTAGTTGAATTCTTCTTATATTATGTATTTATTGATTTGTTCTAAAAAAAATTTAAGTATATTCATTATTAGTTCGTGATTAAGTGAGCTTATACGTTTAAATTCAACATCTTGAAGAAGAAGGTTGTATTATTAGTATTTCAAGTTTTCAATTTATGTAATAATTCAGGATTAGTTCATTTTTCTAGTTAGGTGAATTATCAATTCAATCTCGATTCTAACCCTCTAATTCAGCCTTCATCTACATCTTTAACTACATGCCATTACAACCCTTTAAAGACCTTTTGATCTGTGTATCATCTCATTTTATAGTGGTGGAGATTTGATTTTCAGGCAAGCTTATTGGATTAACTTTTCATGTTCGACTTTTGAGAGCTTAATTTTGAAACCTTAAACACTTTCAGTGATTTGAGTGAATCTTTAGTGAGGATGTCAACTCTTGTCAATTTTGAATTAAAGGTAATTATTTAGAAAAGGGGAAACACCTATATTTTTCGTGCTATAAACTTGTGACTTTGATTGTTTGAATCTTTAGGACTCTTTAAGTTAAATTGTCCACGTATAAATTATCTATGAATTATGATGAAACATTATCGATGAATATTATGAATTGAGGAAGTTCGTTTTAATTGTGAGTTGAGAATTTTGCTTGAGGACAAGCAAAAGCTTAAGTGTGGGGGGATTTGATAAACCATAATATACACATATTTTAATCCCACATTTAGCATACTTTTGGGTGATTTATCCCTTTAATTATTGAAATAGGTGCTCCTAATCTTTTGTTTTCATGTTTTATACTCAGGAGAGCACCGGAGGATGAAAAGAACAAGAAACGGGCCATAACTGGAGAAAATAGGCCAAAGTACAGAATCCACACGGCTTGGACCTCGAGACACACGGTCGTGCCTTTTTAGCAGATCCGACCACGGTCTATCCCTCGAATTACACCGGCGTAGCACACGGGCATGTCCCTGCCATAGCAAAGAAGAGTTTCATTCGGATTAGGGTACTTAGAGGCAAAGAAAGACATTCCAAAATCCTATAAAACACCCTAGAGGCCAACTTTAAAGAGGGCATTCAGCTAGGCCAAAGAGCAAGCTAGAGGGACCAAATTATGCGATTCACTCGAAGAAAGCCAGTTGAGTCATCTCAAGAAGTCGGAATCATACTCAAGACTGAATATCTCTCCTTCATTTCCTTCAGGGGGTTTTAGGGTTTTCTTTATGTTTTGTTTTATATTTTCTTCTGGATGTATTCTTTTATGATTATGAACTAAACCCCTCAAATATCTGAGGGGATGAAACCTGAGACATATCTTGTTATTATTTTCTGAGCTGTATGATAAATACTTGATTTGTTTTTAACTATGTGTTTTTAATTCTTGTTTTGGTATTTTAGGATATTGATTCAAGCATTTATGCCCTTAGGCAGAGGAGGAATAGACCCTGTCTAAGAGTATATCTAGCATGGTTAAGTGGAGTTGATCGCAACCCTAGAGATAGGATGACGAAAATCTGCTAGATTAGGGTCAAACCTAAAAAGGGAGTCCATAGATCGAGTTAATGCAATTCTAGGGGTTTTAATTAGAAAGAGATTTCAATTAATCAACCTAGGGTCAGACGTTAGTAGCCTCGAGAGAGGTATTAATATAAATTAGGGAATCCTACGGATCAAGTCAAGTGAATAAATCATCTGGTTCAGAGTTAGATAATAAGTGAAGTCTAGGTGGATTCTTCCTCAGGTATTGTCTCAATCAATTGGTTTTTCCCACAAGTATTTCCCCAATTCATTCTCTTTGTCTTAGCATCTTTAGCTTAATAGTTAGTTAATTTTAGGTTAAACAATAATTCCTTTAATTTTTAGGTTAAATAATAAAAACAAAGTTAAAATTATTACTTTTGGTTCCTTTGGGTTCGACAATCTGGTTTTGCCACTAAATTATACTACTGTTCGATAGGTCCGCTTGCCTGAAGTCATTGCCGTAGTTAGTTTTTAAGCTAGATCATTCATTATATAAATTTTTAAGACTCTGACAAACGATCATATACCAAATATATACATATTTCAAAAGTACCCAAAATAGATTGCCGATAGTGTGATATAGATGCTGACAATTCCCCGATCTGAGCTAGCTTTACTAACACTATAAAACAGAGAAACAAATCACACAGTAAGCTTTTAAAGCTTAGTAAGTTCGTAATACAATACATGTAACTCAGCAATTCATGTCAATATACAAAATAAACCATCACTTAGATTAATTGCTCAAATATGCACATCATCAATCTCAACCATATGCTCAAGTATCTATTCATTCAACTTTTAAAACTATTATCAACCACATAGGTTCAAGCGGAGCTTGATCAACTCATAGTTACTCACTATTCATGCTACTCAATTCTCGATATTACACCTCGTTAAACCTTTACTATTCTTTTGAGTATTTCGCACACTTAGTGCCAGTTTCATACTTGAAACATAATCGTCATCGCACACTTAGTGCCAATATGTTAAACCAAACTATATCAGTATCGCGCACACAGTACCAATTCAATATGCCGAAACTTCTATCTTTTTGCACACAAAGTGCTAATCATCTCAGTCTTGTTTCTAATTTCACACACTTAGTGCTATCTATTCAAAATTTCACACATACCATTTCTAATCTCTTAATTCTATATATTTTCATTCAATTCACATCACATAAATATAATTTAACAACTAGTATTATATCCGAACTTACCTCGGACGTCCAAATACCAAAACGGTCGATTAATCGAGCATTTTGTCTTTGCCTTGACCTCGATCCGAACCTCTCCTTTCTTGGTCTATACACATTTAAATTTAAGTCATTCAATCACCAATTCATTCAATTTAGTCCAAACACACATATTTAGGGCATTTTGCAAAATAGCCCTCACATTTTCACATTTTGATAATATAGTCCCTAATTCACAAAATCACAAAATGCACCAAATTTCTACTCACACAAGCTTAGCCAAATTTTTCCCCTACTAATACAAGTCCACACATTTCATTTATTTCACATTTTAGTCCTCCAATTTGCACTTTTCTCAATTAAGCTCAAATTACTCAATTTCCCTAAAAGTTACAAGACAAAATATGTTTGTCATTCACATATCTTTCATAATTTATCAATAACTATCACAAAGCTCAAGCATTCACCAATGGCATATCTCAAAATCACCATCAATTTCTAAAATTTAAGCATGGGTTTGAAAGAGCACGAAGCAACGATCACAAAAACGTAGAAATTATCAAAAATCGATCAAAAACATACCTTGAATCAATTCAAGAACTAGCTGAAACCTAAGTGTTCTTCCTTCTTTTTCTTTTCTTTGATTTCCGGCAATATAAGATGTTAATGGCTTATTTTTGTGTTTTGTTTTAATGTAATATACATTAATATCCATTTTACACATTTAACCTTTAAAACAAAATAATAAAACTATATATACAATGTCCTAAACCGTCCATTAGCCATCCACTACCTTAAAAATGGCTTAATTACCTCATAAGGACTCCCTATTATAAAGACAACAACAATTAAGCACTTAACAATCAGCACACCACATTTTACACTTTATGCGATTAAATCCTTTTTCATAATTCGACATACAATCGATAAAATTTTGACACGAAACTTTCACACAGGCTCAATCACACATTATAAACATCAAAAATAATTTTAAAACATTTTTCTGACCTCATATTTGTGGGCTCGAAACCACTATTCTGACTAGGGTCTAAACTGGGCTGTTACAGCATTACTTTCTACCTCATCACCTATAGCTCAATTGGGATCCATTACTATATAAAAGCACATTTTAAAATGTCAGGAGTCATCACACTTTCACAGTTTATATATGGCATGTATAGCTAGACTCACACACACACTATGTTAGTACTAGAATCGACTAAACTGTAGCTTTAATACCAATAAATATAACACCTTTCACCTGTATTCAACTCCAAAATAGGGTTATGGAGCATTACTAAACTTACAACACACTTATACATACTTTTAGTGTAACATCCTGATAATTAGGGGTTATGCATCTTTACTTAATTGATGATGTTGCATGCTTAATTATGATTGAGTATGTTTTGGAAGTTTATTTTTGAACTTCATTAATTAAGTGAATGATTAGTGATTTATTAAATTTTTAATAATTAAGATGGAGCTAAGCATGATAGGCTTTAAGAAATAATGACAAGAGGTGTTAAGCATAAGATGAGTAATTGGCAAGGTGGTTAGGATGCATGGATGAGTGCTTGAGGGAGAGGTTGAATCCCTAGCTAGCAATTGGGAGGATTTTATTTTGTTTCCTTCCTATAGTGTCGACCAAGACTCTTCTAGAATGGATAAGCATCTTTTTAATTTTGGTTATTTGACCATATGAAAAAGGTAAGCTAAAACTTATGGTATGGAATCATGAAAGGATGATAAGATGAGGGGGACAAAAGGCTTGAAGTAAGGACTTTGTCTTGGAAACTTTTTCACGGTCATTTGACCATGAATCTAGTCGGTTTTAGGGGCTAAAGGGGATAGTTAATTGTGATAGCAATTTAAGGGTTGATGGGGAAGAAACATGGAGGAAAAGGGGGATAATGTTGGCAAGCTAGTTGGCCGATTTTGACTTAGGTTAGGGGGTGATATTTGGCCAAAAACTCTAGCATTTTTGTTCATTTTCTCTCATTTCTCCAAAAGTTTTTCTCCTAGCCGAATTTGTTATTGAGTTTAGGTAAAAATTTCTCTTTGTTTTGTCTTTCATTTTGACCATTTTGGTTAAAATACATTTTGTCTCAAATTGTGGTCTTCTTTAGTCATAAGCATCAAAAGTTTGGAAAAACATTTCTTCTTTTCTTTTTCCCTCATTGCCGAAACTACCAAAGTGCAAAGAACTATTTTCTTCTTCAATTTCTTCCTCTTGGCCGAATGTGCATAGGTCTCTAAACCTATCTCTTTTCTTTTGAAATCATCTTCATCATCATCTTTTCTTCATCTTCTCTTTCTCTCTTCTTTCAATTTCATTTTTCTTTCTTCCTTCTCTCAACCGAAACTATTTTCTACCAACACCAAAATCAACACTCTTTTCATCTCTTTTGTCAACCGAATCATCTTCCATATTGAATTCCTTTTCTTCTTTTCTTTTATTGAAAATCGAAACCATTTTAGCCATAAATCACTATCTTTTTCTCTTTTCTTTTTGCGCAAGTCGAATCATCATTTTTTTCTCTTCTTTTGTTCAAGGCTGAATATTCAAAGTGATCAAGTAAGGTTTTGTCAATTGTTTTTTTTATTTCTTTTTACTATAGTTGATTTAGAAAACATAAATCCTCTTATTTTTCTCTCCTAGGCCGAATCCTTGGAAGGGATTTTTAAGGATCTTTGTTGAAGCCAACTTTTAAGAAGTGATCTTTCGAAATCATCCAAGGTAAGGATTATTAATTTCGATCGTATCAATCCTTTTAGAATGGATCACTAATCAACTTTATTTAGGGGTGTTTTGAGACTAACAAGATAGGTAAGAAAAGAGCAGTACGGAGTGTTTGGAAGAGAGGAGGCACTGTTTTACCATCGAACTTCAAACGAAGGGCTATATCGGCGATAAGAGATTTTCCACCGGGTTGTGGACCCTCTGCTAACGAAGATCGGTTATTTGAAGTAGTACGTACAACCGAACCACTTTACATTGGTGGGATATCGTGGTTTTGATCCATCTAGCGGAGAAAAACCACAAATAACGGTTGTTCGAGAATTTGAGGGTAAGGATTTAGATCTCTCGTCAAAAATATAGTTTTATTAGTAATAGTATATTCTAACCGGTGTGATAATTAACTAGGTGTTGACGAGCGATAAGGTATCATTCTCACAGTCATAAGGTGTGTAACCTTACAATAAAATCTCATAGATCTATGTATTAAATGTGATTATATGACAATATGTTTGATAATGATTGTGGATACCATTCGGTGGTATACGATATTCGGTATGTTTACCCCAAATATTACATTAATTTTGCTATATGCATAATTATGAGATAAGTATGATTTTGTTATGATTTTGGGGTAAATGGCATGAAAAAATGAATAATATGTATGTGCATGGGCATATGGGTGAATGTGATAAAGGGAAGTATTTTGGTGGTTTTACCACAATATCCGTGACTTCGATCACATATTTGAAATCGGTGACTTGGTCACATATGTGAATCTGGTGACTACGGTCACATATTTGAAATCTGGTGACTTGGTCACAATTTTGTCTAGTGGCCTTGCCACAAAATTATAAAGGCGATGTGCATGTTGACTGCAAAGAAGCGCCTTCGATGGTGTGTAGCGGATGGAGGGTCGATTTAGTAATCCCCGGTGTCTTTGGTTGGTATGGGTGGTGTGTAGCGGATGGATATTAGGTGGGTAGGGTTTGCATTTCATTATATGTGTATATTCATATGATTTTAAATGATTATTATATAACTTTGCTATGAAAATGGGCTTTTGGGCTAAAATGACTTAAATGGGCCTATGACTATATGTGTACTTATTGGGCTTTAAGGCATATGATCAAATGGGCTTTTTAATGTATGTGTTACACATTGAGTTTATGACTCACCCTTTTGTGGGATAACTTTTAGATGATTCAGTAGTGCGATGGATCGGGTCGACAAGGACTCGTGGTGGCCAATGCTCATATCAAGTATTTTGGAGATTTTCCAATTTAAACTTATTAAATTTTACTTCTTAGACTTTATTATGGGTTTTGCTATTTTATGTAATAAGGCCACTATGAACTGCTTTTTAATTTTATGTTTGGATTTATTTTATTCGCCATAAACAATTATTAATTAAGTAACTAAATGATTTTTGATAAATAATTTAAACTGTTTTTGACACTAATACATATATATGTTTATATGGTTTTCAATAATAAATAGAATTTTCATAAAATTTGGTTTTTCTTTAACTTATTAATTTCTCTTAAAAATAATGTTTTAAGAAGATGTGAAATTACTTTACAATTAAATTTCAATCCGATCTTTAAGTTAATCTGTTTTATTCAAAATCATCAAGTTTTTCTTAAACAATGAGAATTTTGTTAAAGTTTTACTCGAGGAACATATCAAATCCGGTCAGGCTTTTTGGGCCGGGTTTGGGGTGTTTCATTTAGCATACATTTCCTCAATTCAAACATTCATCATTCAATTTCAATCAATATGTCCCTAATACGAGCCTACGGGGCCTTAAACATGCATTGGGAGTGGTTTGGGACTAAATCGATAACTTTTAAAACATTTGGAACACTAAGAAAATTTTTCTTAAAACAGGGGATACACACCCGTGTGCCTAGGCCGTGTCTCTCACACAGCCACCAGACATTCCCGTGTCACAGGTCGTGTGAACATTCAAAATGGAAGCACATGGCCTTGTCCCAGCCCGTGTCCTACCCCGTGTCCACGCAAGTGAGCTTACATACATGGGTCACACGGCCAACCACACGCCCGTGTGTCTAGCCCATGTGCCCTTGAAAATGGTCACACACACCCATGTGCCAGGCCGTGTGCTAGACCATCCCAAACCTATAGGGTATACAGACTTATGCAACATGGCCAAGTCACACGACCATGTGCTAGGCCGTGTCTAAATTATAGGGTATACAGAATTATGCCACACGACCGATCACACGCCCATGTGTGAGACCATGTAGAGCATACTGATTTCATTTCAATTTCAACACCAGAGGACACACATCTATGTAACATGACTGTGTGTCACACACGGTTGAGACACACGCCCATGCCTCTGCCCGTGTAGACAAAAATATGCTATTTACGAAGCCAATTTACCACCCAAATTTGTGCACACCTACACAATTCAAATGGTACTCATTCATAACAAAAGTGAACATCCAATTCAACCACAATCAAGACTAAAACATACCATTTCAATTCCAGCAACTAACATGCTTATTATCTCATATTTTACTCATTCAAATCATACCAACTTCACATATTCAAAACATCTAATTAAACCTTTCTAAACATGTATCATCATGCACCAATTCACAAGCACATAACTTTTCAACTATCAAATATTTGACATTTATAATTTCAACTCTCAATAACATTGCAAAACCAACCTCAATCACATAACATAAACCATATGCACACTTATATAGATACATAACCAAACTAACCAAGTTAAGCCAAGTCTCATGCATATATATACAAACCAAAACATGACCATTCACAAGCCATCTCTAATGGCAAAACACACTACCAAAATACACATCAAAATGGCCATAATCCTATACATTCCATATGACCAAACCATAAGCTCAAAAGTACCGAAGTGATGGTTGGATAGTGTGGCGGAGTCTCCGACGATCCCCGAATCCGAGCTAGCTTTGAAATCACTAGAAAACATGAGAAAAATAAACAAAGTAAGCTTTATAGCTTAGTAAGCTCGTATGAAATAAGCTCAACTTGTAACACTCCATACCTGAGTTTGGGGCTAAGACTGGATACGAGACATTACCATTCTTGAACTCCCTTAAACATGTACCTACGGGCTATAAAATTTTGTTTCGAATTAGAAACTCTTCTTTCTTAGACAAAACATATGTTTCATGGGCCTATGACGCCTTAAACACGTATCTGAAAACTTTCAGAACTCAAATGAAAACTTTTCCTTAAAACATGGGTCGCACGCCCATGTAACTTGGGACACCCGTGTACCCCTAACACATCCCCGTGTCTTCCACCCGTGGTCGACACTGACTAATTACACACAGTCTTAACACACCTGTGGACGTAAACCGTGTAATAAACCATGATATACTGACTTATTCACATGGCCTAGGGTACACGCCCATGTTCTGGCCATGTGTTACACACGACCTAAACAAACGACCATGGGATTTACCCGTAGTCTATTCTGACCTAAAGTACTAAGGTGTAGGGACGATGCGGCCTGACACTGCCTGTGTGTCTATCCGTGTGGGCACTTAGAGGCTATTTACCAGGCCAATTACCACCCTGAAATCAATATCAAACTCATTCTCAATTCAACAACTCAAATACTATAACTTTCATAAACAATACTACATGCTTCATTGATATCAATAAACATACATGCTTAGTCAACTTTGACCAACCACTTAGCCATATACAAAAGAATAATAAACTTGATAGCCTATACACTGGCCCTTGTTAAAACATATACTCAAATGAAGTGTTTTCTATACATGCCATACTTAACAAAAACAACTTGGATATACCAAAATAGTGATTGATAGTGTGCTCCGAGCTCTGATGACGATGATCCATAAGATTAGCTTGGCAGGACTACATAGAAAGAAAGAAATAAGGACGTAAGCATTTAGCTTAGTAAGTTTGTATATAATACCCATAGCAACATGCTTGATTAATATAAACTGTTGGCATAAACAATGGTATCATAAATTTCAGCTACAAAGCTTACTTACTCATACTGATTCTTCCATATCTCATGATACTTACTAGTCTCATACTTGTAAGATAAATAAGGTACCTGTATCACTTGATCACATTGATCAATATTCTTTAACATGATAATCATAATATTTCACTCATCATTCATAACATGGCAATACTCATTTCCAACTTAACAGTAGCTTTACTTACTTAGCTTTCTTATTATCTTATTTGAGCTTTACTTGTTTGCCCGATGAATTTCTATGAATAATCGGGGATACTAGATCTCGACCCACATATGACTTGACGCTAAAGCCATATCCTAGATATGGTATTACATTGAATTTCTCATCTTGGTGTCGAGGCCATGTCTTGACGTAGACTTATACAAAGTCTTTCTCGTGTGTTTCCTTAAGAACTTACCATTACCATGTCTTGGCATGGTCTTACTTGGTATCTTTGCTCATGAACTGATCAATGCTGAGCCATGGCTTGGTCTTACATGAAATCTTCCTTGTTCTCACCAATTCCTTGCTTTGGCTTGGATTTACATGGGATCTTTATCTCTTGTTAGCTTTTCAATGCCAAGACTTGTCTTGGACTTACATGATAACTTTTCAATGCCAAGACTTGTCTTGGACTTACATGTCATCTTTGCTTGGAGACTAACCAATGCCATGCCTTGGCTTAGGCTTATAAGGTTCTTTATATCATAATAAATCTTCAAAGCCAAGACTCATCTTGGTCTTACATGATAACTTGCTTAATTGTCGATTCCATGCCTTGGCTTGGTCTTATACGGACTTTCTCATTTCATGTGGTAGATCGAGTATCCTAGGTAATTCATCTTCAATCAGGACTTTCTCATGTTTAATCTCATTAATTTATTTGTTTTACATAACATTAAACATTTTCATGATACTATTATACATTACACTAAGCATTTCAATGATATAAATCATAAAGTTTAGAAATCATACAAACTTACCTCAATGTACAAAATGTACGTAGATATATAATTTAGTCCTCGACTTTGTTCTTGCCTCGGTTTCGATCATTTTTCTTGGTCTATAATAATAATTTAACTCATTTCGTACTCATAATAACTAAATGGACTCATAAATCCTACTATGGCAAAATTACCATTTTGCCCCTAAACTTTCTCATAATTACACTTTTACCCCAAGGCTCGTAAAATGATTCTCATTCAACTTTCTTAAATTTCTTGCTTAGCTGATACTTTATCTCAACTATACCAATAACAAATTCTCACTATTTCTACCATGTATGACAAATTTCCATAAAAGTTACAAACTAGTCCTAACTAGCATTTTTCATGAAATTCACTTAGAAAAAAAAATGTTTATCTAACATCAAACTCTCATAAACTTTCTTAAAATATCATTTTACAAGCATATCATTCATGGGTAGATTTTTGAACATGCATCTTAGCTCATTTTATAGCTAAAAATAGCTAATTCATAATAGAGAACTTCAAAAAATACGAAGAATATTAAAAACGAAGCTAAGATGAACTTACTAGCAAGCTTAAGAAATGAACAAACCCTAGCTATGGGGTTTTTCAAATTTTCGGCACCAAGGAAGAAGATGAATGAGATTTTTATCATCTTTTTCCTATTTTATTCATTTAATTAATAAATGACCAAAATGCCATTCTCTTAAAAATTTTCACATTTTACTAACTCATGTCCATTTTTGTCCAAAAATTATAATTTGGGCAAATTTCTATTTAGGGACTTCTAATTGATATTCTAAAGCTATTTCATACAAAAAGATTCTAGAAACTCATATTTTGCAACTTTTTCAATTTAGTCCTAATGGACCATTCAACCTCAATTTAACAAAATTGCTTCATGAAACTTTCACACTAGCATGCAAACATGGCAAAAGCCTTAAAAAAAAACTCATAAATTTACCTTGGATTCGTGGCCTCGCACCACTATTTCGACTAGGCCCTAAATTGGGCTGTTACACAACTAATCATAAATACACAAATCATCAATTTGAACTTTTTAACTTATAATTCATGAATACTAACAAATCTTCCACATGCTTAACCATATGCTTATATACAAACTTCATAATTTATTTGATTTAAAGCTCGTATGACTTATATACATACCTGTACCAATCCGTAACAAACTCATACCTAAACGAAATAATGTCGAATACTCGAATTCTCGCACACTAAGTGCCAATACATAGCCGAAGCTATCTCAATTTCGCACACTAAGTGCCATGCATAGCCGAAGCTATCTCAATCTCGCACACTAGGTGCCATACATAGCCGAAGCTATCTCAATCTCACACACTAAGTGCCATACATAGCCGAAGCTATCTCAATCTCGCACACTAAATGCCATACATAGCAAAATTATCGTCAAACATGACTGTATTCTCGTATACACAATTCATGCAATATCAAAGCATTTAAAGCATAATTATAACAATGGTTATTACATACGAACTTACCTTAGATATGAAAACAACAGAATAGGTCGATTAGTCGATAACTTTAGTTTTCCCGATCTAGATCCGAATTCCACTTGTCTTGATCTAAATATATTTAAATTTAACTTATTTAATTATCCCTCTATCCAATTTAGTCTAAAACACACATTTAAGCATATTTATACTTTTACCCCTAAAATTTCCTAACTTTTACAATTTAGTCCTTATTACACAAAATCACAAATTCATGAAATTTCTCTAATACCCATGATAGTCAAATTACTATAAGGCCCCTAGCAGCCCATATTTATCACTTTTTCACACATTTAACCACACATTTTTAGATTTTCACAAATAAATCCTTATTTTGCATTTTTACTCAAAATCACTTTACAAAAATTGTATATCTAACAACAAGCATTCAAAATCTATCATCAATCATCAAAGAACACATATTTTAATTAATGGAAACTTTCAAAATCTTTAACAATTTTGGAAAATAGTCCCTGGGCTAGCTAGTACTAGATGTAACGATCACAAAAACGTAGAAATCATTAGAAAGGAGACAAAAATCACTTACATGCACAAGGATGAACTTGCCGAATTTTATTCTCCTCCTTTGATGGTATATTCGGCCATGGATGATGAAAAATAAGAAAGATGATAGCTTATTCATCTTTTAATTCTTTTACATTTTCTATTATTAATCAATTTGTTATATTAACCATAGTAATAACCTTGAAACATTAATTAACCTTGTTTAAAAATGTCCACTCAAGTTTCAAATGGTTTAGTTACCATTTAAGGCCATCATATTTAAAAACCAAAGCTATTTGACACCTTAAACTAATAGAATAAAATTTTACATTTTATGCGATTAAGTTCTTTTTATCAAATTAAACATTTAAACGATAAAAAATTTAACAAAATTTTCACACAATCATCATACCATGTTATAAACATTAAAATAATAATAAAATAAATATTTTGACCTCATATTTGTGGTTTCAAAACCACTGTTCTGATTTGACTAAAAACAGGCTGTTACAACTCTCCCCCTTTAGGGATTTTTGTCCTCGAAAATCTTACCAGTGAATAGGTTAGGGTACTGTTTTCTCATAGCTTCCTCGGGCTCCCACATAGCCTCTTCGACTCCATGTCGTTGCCACAAAAATTTCACTAAAATTTATGCTTTTATTTCTTAACTATTTAATCTCTCGAGCTAGAATTCTAATCAGTTCTTTATTATACATCATATCAGACTGAATCTCAATCTTTAATGGATAAATCACATGTGAGGGATTCAATCGATATCGACGTAACATTGATACATGAAAAACATTGTGGATTTTCTCTAACTCAAATGGTAAAGCTAGCCGATATGCCACGGGACCTATTCTTTCGATGATCTCATACGGCCCGATGAAACGCGGACTCAACTTGCCTTCTCAACCAAAACGAAGTATTTTCTTCCACGGAGACACTTTCAGAAATACTTTATCACCTATCTGAGATTCGATGTCTTTTCATTTCAAATCCGCATATGATTTTTGATGATCTGAAGCTACTTTCAAATAGTCATGAATTACTTTCACTTTCTCTTCAGTTTCTCTAACCAAATCAACCCCCAGTACAATGGAGTTCAGCATTTACGACCATACAATGCTTCATAAGATGCCATTTTTATGCTCAACTAAAAACTGTTATTATATGCAAATTCAACTAGTGGCAAATATTTCTCTCAGTTGCCTTCGAAATCTAAAACACAACATTGAAGCATATCTTCGAGAATCTGAATTATTCTCTCAGACTGACCGTCGGTTTGAGGGTGAAAAGCTATACTGAAATTCAACTTCGTACCTAGAGCTTCTTGCAATTTCTTCCAAAATCACGATCTAAACATCGGATCTCTATCCGAAATAATTGAAATTGGCATCCTATGTAATCTAACGATCTCAGCAATGTACGATTAAGCTAATCTATCGAGTGAATAGTTAGTATGTACTGGAATGAACTGTGCTGATTTCATTAATTGATCAATGACAACCCATATAGCATCTCTCTTTTTCAGAGACAAAGGTAATCCTGATACGAAATCCATCGTAACTCTATCCCATTTCCACTCTAGTATCACCACAGGTTGAAGGAAAACCGATGGCACTTGATGTTCAGCTTTAACTTGCTGACACACTAAACATCTCGCTTCAAATTTAGAAATGTCTTGCTTCATACCCGACCACCAATACAGTTATTTCAAATCATTGTTCATTTTACTACATCCGAGATGAATAGATAAGCAACCACTATGTGCCTCGTATAAATTTTTTTGAATCAATTCTAGATTTTTCGGTACAAGATTCTATCTCGGAACATCAAACAATCATCGGGTCTGATTTAGTACTCTGAATCACTAGTCAACTTGAATTACACTCTTTTAGCTTGCAATTCACTATCACATTTCTGATTTTCGTAAATTTTCTAAAGAAAAACCGGTTTATCTTTTAACTCAGCTAAAATCAAACCATCATCAGATAATGTCAACTGTGCATTCATTGCTCTCAAGGCAAACAACAATTTTCTACTTAAAGCATCTACGACTACATTAGCTTTCCCCGGGTGATAATCAATCACTAATTCGTAATCATTTAGTAGCTCGAGCCATCCCCCCTATCGCAAATTCAAATCTTTTTGAGTCATAATATACTTTAAGGTTTTATGATCGGTGAAAATGTGGAATTTTTCACCGTAAAAATGATGACACCAAATTTTCAGTGCAAAAACTATAGCGGCCAACTCTAAATCGTGTGTCATATAGTTGTTTTCACGCGGTTTCAACTGTCTGGGGTATGCTACAACTTTTCCCTCTTGCATCTATACGTAACCCAAACTGTTCAATGATGCGTCACTGTAAATCACAAATTCTTTACCGAATTCAGGTTGAACCAACACTGGTGCCTCAGTTAATAATGCTTTCAACTGATCAAAACTTTGTTGACATTTTTCAGACCATTCAAACTTTACATCTTTTATAGCAGTCTGGTCATCGGTGTAGCAATCATCGAGAACCCTTTTACAAAACATCGATAGTAACCAGCCAATCCTAGAAAGCTTCTGACCTCAGATACATTTCTAGGTGGTTTCCAGTCAATAACTACAAAAATCTTGCTCGAATCAACTCGAATGCCATCCATCGAGACAATATGTCCCAAAAATTTGACTTCCCGGAGCCAAAACTCACACTTACTGAATTTAGCATACAGTTGGTTATCTCTCCAGGTTTGCAACACAATCCTCAAATGGTCGGCATGCTTAGACTCATATCGTGAATAGATCAGAATGTCATCAATGAACATAACAACAAAACTATCTAAATATGGTCTAAAGATACGATTCATCAAATCCATAAAAATAGCAGCAGCATTAGTTAGTCCAAAAGGCATAACAAGGAATTCATAATGTCTGTACCTCATTTTGAATGCAATTTTTGGCACATCTGATTCTTTAACTCGCAACTGATAATAACCAGATCTCAAATCAATCTTTGAAAACGCTGTTGCACCTTTCAAATGATCAAACAAATCATCTATTCTCGGCAACGGATACTTATTCTTTATTGTAACCTTGTTAAGCTGACGATAATTAATACAAATTCTCATTGACCCGTCTTTCTTATTAACAAACAATACTGGAGCACCCCAGGGCAAAAAACTCGGTCGTGCAAAACTACTATCTGTTAACTCTTGCAACTGATCTTTCAACTCTTTCAACTATGTTGGAGCCATTTGTATGGAGCTATAGATATCGCTAAAGTTCCAAGTACTAATTCAATAGCAAATTCAACCTCTTTGATAGGTGGCAACCCCGGTAATTCTTCAGGAAACACATCTGGATATTCACAAACAACTAGTACTGATTCAATCTTTAATTCAGACACTTTTGTATCCAAAACATAAGAAAGATAAGATTCGCAACCTTTTCTCACACATCTCTGAGATGACATAGACGAAATCACAATAGGCAATTCATTCGATTCATTTGATGCAATCCGAAGAATTTCATTATTCTGACACTTCAATTCTATAATCTTTCATTTACAGTTCACAACGGCATCATGTAAAGTCAACCAATCCATACCCAGAATCACATCAAACTCATCAAATGGTAAAAGCATCAAGTCAGCCAGAAAACAGTAACCCCGAGAAATTAAAGGATAGTTCTTGCAAACTTTATCAACTAGAACATACTTGCCTAAGGGATTCGATACTTTAATCACAAACTTAGTAGATTCAATAGGAAAATTCTTATTAGTCACCAAATTCATACATATATACGAATGAGTCAATCCAGGATCAATCAATATAATAACATTACTGTTGTAAAGAGAAAATATACTGGTAATAACATTTGGTGATGACACATATTCGCAGCATGAATAGCGTAAGCTCTAGCAGGTACTCTGGCCTCTGATCTCACTGTAGAATCTCTCATTGTACCCGGATTACCACTCACATTTCTTACATTTCTTGGCGGCCTCCCTCGAAATAGTTGTATTGCTTGATCTTGCATTCATAGATTTATCTTTTACATTTAACTTAGGACAATCTTGGATAAAATGATCTCGTGAACCACAATTGTAGCAAGCTCTATTATTATTTTTCATCCAACAATCCCCAAAATGCCATCTTCCACTCTGTTGACACTCAGGTTTGATGTCTTTCACATTGCCAACACTCGATACTTATATGGTTTGAGCTTTAGGACTAGTGTATTGCTTTTCATGATCTCTATTAGAATATCCTACTGAAGTTGTTGATCTATTAAAATAGTCTCTGGGTTTCTTCGACGAGGAATGATATGGTTTACTCATCAATCTCTTCCTCAAATCTCTTGCCTTTGAATCAACCTTTCTCTTTTCATTGCTAAGTTCCTCGTCTTTGCAAGCTCTGTCGACCAAAACAACAAATTCCTTCAAATCTAAAATTCCAACTAGAAGTTTAATGTCTTCATTCAACCCATCTACAAATCACTTGCACATGATTTCCTTGGTGGAAACAAACTCCCGAGCATACTTGCTCAGCTGTACAAATTCTCTTTCGTACTCATTCACAGTCATCCAACCCTATTTCAACCCTAGAAACTCTTTATGCTTTTGATCAAGGAACTTTTGGCTTATATATTTCTTCCAAAACTCGGTCTAAAAGAACTCCCAGGTGACCCTCTCTCTCGGTACCACTAAGACCAATGTATTCCACCACTAATATGTGGTGTCCTTCGAAGTAATATAGCACATTTTAAACATTCATCCATGTACAAGAAAGCTCATCAAACACTCAAATTATATTTTTAAGCCGAAACTCGGGTCTCTCAGGATCATCATCAACATTAGCTCTAAACTATTCATCCCTATGTTTACGGATCTTATCAACTGGAGGCTTATTCAATCTTAAAAGCTCGACACCTTGAGGAGCTACGGGAACCGGTTGGGGATTAGGAGGGGGTGGAGGTTGTTGAGCAGCTAGATTTGTCCAGATATACTACGTGAACCATTCGTTCATCATTTGGAAGAAGGCTTCTTTAGCCTTTCCTTCCTGGCAACACGATATGGGTCTATAATCAGACGGCGCTGTCCTTTGAGTGAGAGCTGGCGCATTGCTTTTTACCTCATCAGCTATAGCTCGATTGGGATCCATTACTATATGAAACCACATTTTTAAATGTCAGGAGTCATCACACTATAGCAGTTTATATATGGCATGTATAGCTAGACTCTCATAAACGCTATGCTAGTCCTAGAATCGACTAAACCATAGCTCTGATAGCAATAAATGTAACACCCCTCACCCGTATTCAACACCTGAATAAGGTTGCAGAGCATTACCAGACTTACAACACACTTATACATTCATCATTCAATCTCAATCAATATGTCCCTAATACGAGCCTACAAGGCCTTAAACATGCATTGGGAGTGGTTTGTGACTAAACTGATAACTTTTAAAACATTTGGAACAGTTAGAAAATTTTTCTCAAAATAGGGGACACACGCCCGTATGGCCAGGCTGTGTCTCTCACACGGCCACCAGACATGCCCATGTCACAAGCTGTGTGAACATTCGAAATAGAAGCACATGGCCATGTCCAAGCAAGTGAGCTTACTAACTTGGGTCATACGACCAACCACACGCTCGTGTGTCTAGCTCGTGTGCCCTTCGAAATGGTCACACAGGTCCGTGTGCCAGGTCGTGTGCTAGATCGTGCCAAACATGTAGGGTATAGTGACTTATGCAACATGGCCAAGTCACACTCTCGTGTGCTAGATCGTGTCTAAATTATAGGGTATATTGACTTATGCCACACAGCCAATCACACGTCCGTGTGTGAGACCGTGTAGAGCATACTGACTTCATTTCAATTTCAACACCATGGGACACACGGCCGTGTAACATGATCGTGTGTTACACATGGCTGAGACACATGCCCGTGTCTCTGCCTGTATGAACAAAAATAGGCTATTTACCAAGCCAATTTTCCACCCAAATTTGTGCACACCTATACAATTCAAATGGTGCACATTCATAGCATAAGTGGACATCCAATTCAACCACAATCAAGACTAAAACATACCATTTCAATTCCAACAATTAACATGCTTATTATCTCATGTTTTACTCATTCAAATCATACCAACTTCAAATATTCAAACCATCTAATTAAACCTTTCTAAACATGTATCATCATGCACCAGTCCACAAGCACATAACTTCTTAATTATCAAACACTTAACATTTATAATTTCAACTCTCAATAACATTTCAAAACGAACCTCAATCACATAACATAAACCATATGCACACTTATATAGATAAATAACCAAACTAACCAAGTTAAGTCAAGTCTTATGCATACATATACAAACCAAAGCATGACCATTCACAAGCCATCTCTAATGGCAAAACACACTACCAAAATACACATAAAAATGACCATAATCCTATACATGCCATATGACCAAACCATAAGCTCAAAAGTACCAAAGTGATGGTTGGATAGTGTGACGGAGTCTCTGACGATCCCCAAATCCAAGCTAGATTTTAAATCACTACAAAACATGAGAGAAATAAACAAAGTAAGCTTTATAGCTTAGTAAGCTCGTATGAAATAAGCTCAACTAATCATAAATACACAAATAATAAATTTGAACTTGTTAACTTGTAAGTCATGAATACTAACAAACCTTCCACATGCTTAATCATATGCTTATATATGAACTTCATAAATTCTTTGATTTAAAGCTCGTATGATTCATATACATACCTGTACCAATCCATTACAAACTCATACCTAAACAAAATAATGTCAAATACTCAAATTCTCGCACACTAAGTGCCAATACATAGCTGAAGCTATCTCAATTTGGCACACTAAGTGCCATACATAGCCGAAGCTATCTCAATTTTGCACATTAGGTGCCATACATAGCCGAAGCTATCTCAGTCTTGCACACTAAGTGCCATACATAGCCGAAGCTATCTCAATCTCGCACACTAAGTGCCATACATGGCAGAAGCTATCTCAATCTCGCACACTAAGTGCCATATATAGCAAAATTGTCACCAAACATGACTTTAGTCTCGTATACACAATTTATACAATATCAAAGCATTTAATTAATAATTATGACAATGCTTATTACATATGAACTTACCTTTGATGTGAAAACGAAGGAATAGGTCGATTAGTCGATAACTTTAGTTTTCCCCTAATCTAGAACTGAATTCCCTTTTCTTGATCTAAATATATTCAAAATTAACTCATTTAATTATCCCTCTATTCAATTTATACCAAAAGACACATTTAAGCATATTTACACTTTTACCCTTAGAATTTCCCAACTTTTACAATTTAGTCCTTATTACACAAAATCACAAATTCATGAAATTTCTTTAATAGCTGAATTACTATAAGGCCCCTAGACCCATATTTATCACTTTTTCTCACATTTAACCACATTTTCACATTTTCACAAATAAATCCCTATTTTGCATTTTTACTCAAAATCACTTTACAAAACTTGTATATTTAACAACAAACATTCAAAATCTATCATCAATCATCAAAGAACACATATTTTCATCAATGGAAACTTTCAAAATCTATAACAATTTTACAAAGTAGTCCTTAGGCTAGCTAGTACTAGATGCAACGATCACAAAAACATAGAAATCATTAAAAACGAGACAAAAATCACTTACATGCACAAGGATGAACTTGCCGAAATTTATTCTCCTCCTTTAATGGTTAATTTGACCATAGATGATGAAAAATAAGAAAGATGATAGCTTATTCATTTTTTAATTCTTTTACATTTTCTATTATTAATTAATTTACTATATTAACCTTAATAATAACCCTTAAACAATAATTAACCTTGTTCAAAAATGTCCATTCAAGTTTCAAATGGTTTAATTACCATTTAAGGCCATCATATTTAAAAACCAAAGTTGTTTGACACCTTGAACTAATAGAATACAAATTTTGCATTTTACGCGATTAAGTCCTTTTTATCAAATTGAACATTTAAACGATAAAATTTCTTAACGAAATTTTCACACAATCATCATACCATGTTATAAACATTAAAATAATAATAAAATAAATATTTTGACCTCAAATTTGTGGTTTCAAAACCACTATTCTAATTTGACTAAAAACGGGCTGTTACAAAATCATGTCTGCAACATATGCAGAATCACATTCAAATACGGGAAATCACAAATGAAACTTAACTCCTTCTGAACATTTTCGATCATGTAATCATTTCATATATTTATAAATTTTATATAATTCACATAAACACATACTATATTCATTCCAAATGTAACATTCAATTCAACCATATTAACGTGTATAGTTAAGTTACACGAACTTACCTCGACACTTGTTCGTGTATATAAAAATCTACTAATCTGAATCTTTTTCTTTTCCTCGATCAAGCTTTGAATTTGAGTTGATCAGATGTATATAAATTAATTTAATCATCAATTTATTATATTTCAAATTCAATTGAGTTCAAATTACTCTCTAGGCAAAGTTACCATTTTGCCCTAACTTTTCATAAATTTCAATTTCATCCCTAGGCTCAGAAAATGAAATTCTTGCAATTTAATCCTTATTCCAAGCCTATCCAAAATTTTAGTACAACATTTATAGCACACTTTTCATAAAAAGCAGAAATTTTTTATGAATTTTACATTTTCACAATTTAGTCCCTGAATCACAATTTCATGAAAATTCACTTTGTAAAAGTTGTTTATCTATGAACAACCTTTCATTTTCTACCATAAATTTCAAAAATTCAGCATATTCATCCTTATCAACATTTCTATACTTTGATAACTTTTCAAATTAATCCCCAAAATAAATAAATTAAAATATCCTATTCTCAAAAATATAAATACTAAAAACTGGACAATAATACTTACCAAATTAAGCCAAGAAAGTTTGTTTTATCTTTCCTAGGGTTTTTATAATGCCCCAAATTTTGGGCCTACAAGAAATGGGCTTCACGTATCGGAGGATTGGAATTTACATGTGCAAGTGAATAACGCAATTGAATGTCTGCTTCAGTGGTTAAGGGTCTTGAGAAGTGTTGGAGAAGTCTTGGGCTCAAACCTGGGCTTTAGCAAAAAAAAAAAAAAAAATTGGTTTTAAGTGGCTAAAACCCTAGATGCTTGGATGTAGGCCTTTTAAATTATTGTGCTAACAAATGACACAAGGAAGCACGTGGTCTAGTGGTTGTGGCATCATTAAGGTTGAAAGGGAGCTTGGGTTCAAGTCTTGGCTCTTTTGCAATTTGTTTTGGTTTTTCTTTTAAAGGAACCCGAACTTTGGCCTTTAGACCTTTTAAATTATTAAAGGTAAAATGTGACACAAAGAGAGTGGGTGATCTAGTGGAAGGTGGCACACATGTGTGGTAAGGAGTCTAAGGTTCGAGGCATGGCGTGCATAATTGTATGTTTATTTTGCTGATTGAACTGGGGAGGTGTTGGAACTGGACTGGAACTCTGTGGTTGAATTGGTCATTAGAATTTGAATTGAAATTGAATGGTGAGTTGGAGTAAATCAAGGAGATAATTCAATGGAGGGATTGGTGGAGATTTTTAAGGAATTTGAAAATGGGAGAAGTTGTACCGAATTGGGTAGCTGGTATGTGCATATTCGACTAGGGAGTCCTTTTGTGCATTTTGAAAATTGTAAGTGTTTGGAAGGGATTTCTTTTCTCTTTTTGGCAAGTGGTAGCCAAATATTTTGTGACCATTCGGGCATTTATGCGTTGGGATGCTTCATTCATCTTTGGCCGATTTCAGTCTCCTCCCTCTTTTCTTTTTGCCGAATAGTGTTCCTTTTTTCTCTTTTAAACTGTGACTCCTTTTTGTTTCTCTCTTCTACTTTCCCTATTAACCCTTCATAGCTGAATTTTCTATTTTCTCAATACTATCCTCTTGTGAGTCAAACTACCTTTTCCCCAACGCTAGTTTCTTTTGGTCGTAAGGTGTGTAGAACTCGAATACCTCCACACTCTCTAGCTATTAACTATTACTGAATCTGTTCTCATTTCTTTCTCCTTTCATAAAGTTGCAGTTTATTCTTCTCTGTTTATTGAGATTGAGAGTAAGTAATAATGATTCTTTTTATTTAGTTTTCGTTGGTGGTATTATTCCTTTCCTTTCTGCTGAATCTCCCCTCTTTTCTCTTAGTCTGATGGTGGTTGGTACCTGGGGTTGCTCAAGGTTTTATAGAGGTGTAAGTGACTTCAATCGACATACTACTTTTGGTTCTTGACCAAAGTAAGTGTTCTTGCCTTGTTTTGGTTAGAGGTCGAATATTCTTGATGGCTCTGTTAACTGTCAAGTGTGGTTTTAACTATATAGTTATAATCACTTTTAATAAGGTTTATTTAACGCAAAATTTGACAAGAGGTTTAATAGTCGCTAACAGTTGGGAAGGACTCAGCAAAGCTAGTTCGATTGAGGTACGGTGCTAGGGATTCGTAGTGCGCTTCATAGAGGTGTGTACACATACCATCCAAACCATAGATCGACAAATGTCAGAATACCAAAATGCTGAAAGTATGACAACGGTTGCTACACGAGCGTGCGATCGTGCGTGTGGTGAACTGAGCCCACAAACATGGGTGTTAGTCTGTAAAGGCCACCGCGAGCGCTCTCGTGGTCTTGGGCTGTTCTGGGCCTCGTTGCACCGAAATGGGTCGTGTGGACCCCATACAGATTAAATTTGCATATTGTGGTAAATGTTAGACCGAGCCGTGTAGTCCACATGGCTAGGGTAGTTTTTGGGCAATGGGTCGTGTGAGCCCATTGGGCTGGTGGGCCCTACACGGATAAAATGCACGTTATATGGTTTCTATAGGTTTGAATTGTACTGTTCGTATAGCCGAGGCTATTTCTAGGCTAATTGGGCCACACGAGCATGTGGGCCCACTTGGGTCGAGTAATGGGCCTTAGGCCCATTTACACTATTGTGTCTGTTTAGGTTACTTAAGTCACTCGAGGTGATGGTGGACCTTCTATTGGGTTGTTAAGCCTCGATTTGTGAAATTATCGAAATACCCCCAGCTTGTAAAATTATCGAAATACCTCAGTTTATAAAATTATCGAAATACCCCTATAGGGAAGGATTACTGAAATACTCCTGTAGGGTAAAGATACCGAAATACCCCTGAAGGGTAGGATTACCGAAATACCCCTGAATGGTAGGATTATCGAAATACCCTTGTAAGGTAAAATGACTATTTTGCCCTTGTGGGTAAATGACTGACTTGGACTATGAATTTGACTGATTTGACTATGGTCGTATGACTGTGTTTAAACTGACTTGACTGTGGTCGTGTGACTGATATGCTTTTATTATATGTCTAAATGACTGTTGCTGAGCATGGCCATTTTGCATACACATGTAATGATTGAGCATGACATACACGACATATTGCATGGGGTTGGGACATTGATACGGAGGAGTTCTGATAGGGTCGTACAGGTCGTATGAGCCAACTGTGGATCCAATATTGATCTGTTAAGGTCGTACGGGTCGCATGAGATAACTATGGACTGATGAACGGCTTAAAGCTGCGTAATCTGATTATGGCTATGTGCCAAACTAATTATGGCTCTGTGCCATCTTGATTATGGCTTTATGCCTATCGTATTTACCCGTGGCTATGTACCTAACATATATATTGATGACTCTGTGTCGATCATAATTACTTGTGGCTGTGTACCGATTATATTACCATCACTGATGGCTATGTGCCAAACATATTGCAGTTATCGATAGCATTGTGCCATCCTGATTATGGCTCTATGCCATCCTGATTATGGTTTATAACCATTCTGTTTATGGCCTTTAGTCGTTCTGTTAACTGGCAGCGTTGATGCGATATTTATGGCTTTTAGTAGTTCTGTCTACGGCACTGAGCCGTTCTGTTGACTTAGTGCTGTAATTGGTGCTAAGCTTGGTGTGTTGGCTGGGTGGGTCGATTTAATCCCTACAGAAGTGTAGGGTTGGTATGGGTGGTGTGTTGGCTGGATCGGGGTTTGATGCATCCTCATACTGTTGCATATCTATTTATGAGATCTATCTTTGTACTAGGCTTTGGCCCACTTGTTCTGTTATTGGTTTGGGCTAGGCCCAATTCATTCTGTTATGGGCTGTGACCCAAATGATATTGTTTTGGGCTTTGGCCCACATATACTCTGAATTGGACTGTACTATTACTGTTAAAAGGCTTTGGCCCAAACTGCATCGATTTCTATTTCTGTATACTGACCGTTAATCTAGTAAGGATACACACTAAGTTTTCGTAAACTTACCCCATTTTTAATCGTGCAGGTAATCCCCAATGTTAGGAGGATCGGTGCTATAAAGGACTTAGTGGTGACCACACGACTACGGCTGTTATGCTTTGGACTTTATATACATTTTAAATTTTGTTTTGGGTTTTAATTTTTGTAATAAGGCCTCTATGGATGTAATTTTGAATTTAGGATGTTGTTACGTTTTATATCTGTTAGACATAGACAAGTTTTCAACCCACTTACTGTTTTTAAAAACATAAGTTTTAAATTTATTTACCTTAATTTAGCTTCCGCAACTAAAAGAGATTTTTCACAAAGTTAATAACGTTTTTAGAAGTGATTAACTTTTCAATGAACCATATTTTTAAATTGAGCGAACACAAACTGAGACTTTAGTTTTTAAATATTAAGGAGGGTTTTCAATGTAAACACAGTTTTCGAAAAACATTTCAGTGTGACACTCCAGTTCAGGCCTAACTTTTGGGCCAGGTTTGGGGTGTTACATTTAGTGGTATCAGAGCTGAGTTGTAAAACTCAGTTGTGGATTGGGTTTTTAAAATTGAATTTCTGAAAGAATTGTTTCAAAAGATTTGAAGTATGTGAAATGTTTTACTGAATATTTTCCTGAAAGTGTGGCTCACCGAGTCTTCGGTGCCGAATCCGTAAGTTTTCTTAATACTTTTTTCTATTTAGAAATTGAAATATAGTGAGTTAGAAATACTATGGTTTCTTTAGATATTGTATTGTGTTTTTGGTATTTATTTTGTGTGTGTTTAGAAATGTTGGATGTGATGTTTTGATATAGAAATTGTAACCTATCTGCTACGACTGGTGGATGTCTTGGATGTGTGTTAAAGACGTTGGGATTAGAGTGCGCAGCAGTAGCGTAGTGGGGTATTTGTTACACGACTACCTTGTTAGCTGGAAATTTTGGGGACAAAATTTCTTTAAGAGGGTATAGTTGTAACACCCCAAATATTGGGCCTAGAAGAAATGGGCTTCGCGTATCGGAGGGTTTGGAATTTAGCTGTACAAGTGAATAACACAATTGAATGTTTGCTTCAGTGGGTAAGGGTCCTGAGAAGTGTTGGAGAAGTCCTAGGTTCAAACCTGGGCTTTAGCAAAAATTTTGGTTTTAAATGGATAAAACCCTAGATGCTTGGATGTAGGCCTTTTAAATTACTGTGTTAAAAAATGACACAAGGAAGCATGTGGTCTAGTAGTTGTGGTGTCATTAAGGTTGCAAGGGAGACTGGGTTCAAGTCTTGGCTCTTGCAATTTGTTTTGGTTTTTCTTTTAAAGGAACCTGGACTTTGGCCTTCAGACCTTTTAAGTTATTATTGATAAAATGTGACACAAAGATATTGGGTGATCTAGTGGCAAGGTGGCGCTACATGTGTGGCAAGGAGTCTGAGGTTAGAGGCATGGCGTGCGTAATTGTATGTTTATTTTGCTGCTTGAGCTGGGGAGCTGTTGGAATTGGACTGGAACTCTGTGGTTGAATTGGTCATAAGAATTTGAATTGAATTTGAATGGGGAGTTGGAATAAATCAAGGAGATAATTCGGTGGAGGGGTTGGTGGGGATTTTTAAGGAATTTGAATATGGGAGAAGTTGTATCCGAATTGGGTAGCTGGTATGTGCATATTCGACTAGGGAGTCCTTTTGTGCATTTTCGACAATTGTAAGTGCTTGGAAGGGATTTCTTTTCTCTTTTTAGCAAGTGGTATCCGAATATTTTGTGACCATTCGGGCATTTATGCGTTGGGATGCTTCATTCATCTTTGGCCGATTTCAGTCTCCTTCTTTTTTTCTTATTGCCGAATAGTGTTCCTCTTTCCTCTTCTAGGCTGTGGCTCCTTTTTGTTTCTCTCTTCTACTTTCCCCATTAATCCTTCATAGACGATTTTTCTATTTTCTCAATACTATCCTCTTTTGAGTCGAACTACCTTTTCCCCAATGCTATTTTTTTCTGGTAGTAAGGTGTACAGAACCCAAATACCTCTACTCTTTCTTACTATCAACTATTGCCGAATCTATTCTCATTTCTTTCTCCTTTTATAAAGTTGCAGTTTCTTCTTCTCTGTTTTTCGAGATCAAGAGTAAGTAATAGTGATTCTTTTTTTTAGTTTTCGTTACTGGTATTATTCCTTTCCTTTTTGCCAAATCTCCCCTCTTTTCTCTTAGTCTGATGGTGGTTGGTACCTTGGGATACTCGAGGTTTTATAGAGGGGCAAGTGACTTGAAACAATCAACATACTACTTTTGGTTCTTGACCAAAGTAAGTGTTCTTGCCTTGTTTTGGTTAGAGGCCAAATATTCCTGATGGCTCTGTTAACTGTCAAGTGTGGTTTTAACTATATAGTTATAATCTCTTTTAATAAGGTTTATTTCACGCAGAATTCAATAAGAGGTTTAATAGTCACTAATAGTTGGGGAGGACTTAGCAAAGCTAGTTCGATTGAGGTGCGGTGCTAGGTATTCATAGTGCGCTTCGTAGCAGGTGTGTACACATACCACCCAAATCGTAGATCAGCAAATGCCAGAATACCGAAAGTACAACAAAGGTTGCCACACAAGCATGCGATTGTGTGTGTGGTGAACCGAGCCCACGAACATGGGCGTTAGTCTGTAGAGGCCATCGCGAGCGCTCTCGTGGTCTTGGGCTATTTTGGGCCTCGTTACGTCGAAATGGGCCGTGTGGACCCAATGGGCATGTGGGCCCCACACAAATTAAATTTGCATACTATGGTAAATGTTACACCAAGCCGTGTAGTCCACAAGGCTAGGGTCATTTTGGGCAATAGGCCGTGTGGGCCCACTGGGTTGGTGGGCCCTACATGGATAAAATGCATGTTATATGGTTTCTATTGGTTTGAAATGTACTAGTCGTATTGCCGAGGCTATTTCTGGGCTAATTGGGCCACACGAGCGTGTGGGCCCACTTAGGTCTAGTAATGGGCCATAGGCCCATTTACACAGTTGTGTCTGTTTGGGTTACTTAAGTCACTCGAGGTGATGATAGAACTTTTGTTGGGTCGTTAAGCCCCGATTTGTGAAATTATCAAAATGCCCTCAATTTTTAAAATTATCGAAATACCCCTAATTTGCAAAATTACCGAAATACCCCTAGTTTGTAAAATTATCGAAATAACCTTGTAGGGAGGATTACGAAATACCCTTGTAGGGAAGGATTGCCGAAATACCCCTTTAGGGTAGAATTACCGAAATACCCTTGAAGGGTAAGATTATCGAAATACCCTTATAAGGTAAAATGACTATTTTGCCCTTTGGGGTGAATGACTGACTTAGACCATGAATTTGACTGATTTGACTGTGATCATATGACTGTGGTCGTGTGGCTAATCTGCTTTTAATATATGTCTAACTGACTGTTGCTGAGCATGGCCATTTTGCATACACGTGTAATGATTGAGCATGACATACACGACATATTGCATGGGGTTGGAACATTGATATGGAAGAAGTTTTGATAGGGTCATATGGGTCGCATGAGACGACTGTGGACCGACGGACGACTTATAGCTGCGTAATCTGATTATGGCTCTATGCCATCTTGATTATGGCTTTGTGCCAATCGTATTTACCCGTGGCTATGTGCCTAACATATATATTGATGACTCCGTGTCAATCATAATTACCCGTGGCTGTGGCCGATTATATTACCGTCGCTGATGGCTATGTGCGAAACTTATCACAGTTACCGATAGCTTTGTGCCATCCTAATTATGGCTCTGCGCCATCTTGATTATGGTTTATAACCATTCTGTTTATGACTTTTAGCCATTCTGTCTACGAGTCTGAGCCATTCTATTGACTTAGTGTCGCAGTCGGTGCTAAGCTTGGTGTGTTGGCTGGGTGGGTCGATTTAATCCCCACAAAAGTGTATGGTTGGTAGGGTGGTGTGTTGGCTGGATCGGGGTGGGATGTATCCGCATACTGTTGCATATTTGTTTATGAGATCTATCACTGTGCTGGGCTTAGGCCCACTTGTTCTATTATTGGTTTGGGGTTGGCCCAATTGATTCTGTTATGGGCTGTGACCCAATTGATATTATTTTGGGCTTTGGCCCATATATACTTTTAATTGGACTGTACTATTACAGTTAAAGGGCTTAGGCCTAGATTGCTTCTGTTTCTATTTCTGTATACTGACTGTTAATCTAGTAAAGGGATTACACATTGAGTTTTCATAAACTTACCCCGTTTTTAACCGTACAGGTAATCCCCAGCATTAGGAGGATCGGTGCTACGAGGGACTTGGAGGTGACCACACGACTGCAGCTATTATGCTTTGGACTTTATATATGTTTTAAATTTCATTTTGGGTTTTAATTTCTGTAATAAGGCCTCTCTCAATTTAATTACAATTTGGGATTTTGTTACGTTTTATATCATTAGACGTGAGCGAGTTTTCAACCCAATTCTTGTTTTTAAAACATACGTGTTAAACTTCTTTACCTTAAATTAGCTTTCGCAACTAAAAGAGATTTTTCACGAAGTTAATAACATTTTTAAAAGTGATTAACTTTTCAATGAACCACGTTTTGAAATTGAGCAAACACAAACTGAGACTTTAGTTTTTAAATATTAAGAAGGGTTTTCAATGAAAATATGGTTTTTGAAAAACATTTTAATGTGACAAGCCAGATTCGGGCCTAACTTCTGGGTCGGGTTTGGGGTGTTATAGTTTCCATAGAAAAATTGGGATGAAGATGATATAAAATGATATTAATTCTATTTAATTATTTATCATCTTTTAATTTTTCTTATTTCCAATTTAGCCTTTAGCCTTTTTTTTTTAATTTTTCCATGGATGAATTACCAAAAATATATACTAACTTTTCTTTAATGGTTTAATTACCATAGAAGGACCTTAAGTTTTGAATTCCATAGATATTTGATCCTTCTAGTTACTAGAATTTAAGTTTTACATTTTATGCAATTTGGTCCTTTTCGTAATTAAGCACATAATCGGTAAAATTTTCTTATTAGAATATTCATATGACATTCATATCATAATGCAGACCATGTAATAATATTAAAATAGTTTTTCTTTTTGGCTCAGATTTGTGGTCCCGAAACCACTATTCTGATTTCACTTAAAATTGGCTGTTACAGTTTTTTCGTATGAATATGACCTCAAACTTCTGTATGGTAGTTATAGGACATCATTTTCACGTATTTCAAAAAGATTGAGCTCGTGGTCGGGTAACGACCATCAACTGGCTCCCCTGTTATACCCCGATCGATTACACATAATGGTTAATTGAGACCTCTACATCGACTTCCACCCTTGACCATACAAAGCAAAATCATCCCATAATCGACTCCCTAGGATAGGCTTTGGAGGAAATGATGCCATCTTGGCATGATATATGAAATTTTTGTGGCTCGAAGTGATATTGCGTCACTGACGACTCAAAAATACCTCGAACATAAACCAAATATTTTGAACGACTAGAACTTTTAAGACCAGGAAATGGTTTATAGTGAAGAAATAAAAATGATTGGAGAGAAATTATATGAGTGAAGGATAATGAAGCATGGTATGTGAGAGCCATGTTATAGCTGCATGGAAGGGTCTACTTGTAAAGGAAAACCTTCAAAGTGCACTAGAACATATTTTTAACGTGTTGAAGTGTTTAAATTGTTTGAATTATTCAAAGTGTCAGGCTTTTTAGCCCCGAGAAGAGTTAATTTGTTAGAGAAAGCCCCTACCTGGGCGAGCTTTCTCTAACATATTTTACTTCCTTCGAGTAGAAAGTACCTTTTCAAATGACTATTGTACACGTTATGAAGTGTAAAATCTCAATAAAATTATATGAGTTTGGAATGCGTGATGAAAGTTATTTTCACCATACACTATGCAATGAATGTGTGCATACGTAAACAAAATTAATAGCATGTATTCTCTTTCTCCCTACATAATTTTCTTATAAAAGGGGCATAATTTTTATAACATATGTAACACCCCAAACTGGGCCTTAAAGTTAGGCCCAAATCTAGTGTGTCACATGGAAGTGTTTTTCGAAACCATATTTTTTATTGTTAAAACTTGTTTGAGAGCTAAAGCCTCTTTGTTAGAACTCAAAACAATTAAGCAATTGTTATCCACTTGAAAACGTAATTACCTTTAAAACCTTAGCTGATGCGAAAGCATATTTAAAATAAACCATTTACAAAAACATGATGTTTAAAAATTGAGTTGCAGAAGCATTTTGAAAACATTGCAGAAACATAGTGTTTTGAAGATAGTTATCGTTTTGGAAATCGTATTATAGTTTTAGCAGTTATAAAACATCATAAATAAATATCACAAATCATAAGTTAAAAATAGAGAGGTCTTATTACAACCCAAATCAAAATATTTAGAAGTAAATAATCAAAACAGCAAGCATAAGCAGTGAAAATGATAAAAATTTATGATGTTGAAGTCCCGGATGAACCTTAGGAAGTGAGAGGATACCATCATCAAGACATGAGATTTGTAAGGTCCCATATAAGACCATGTTTGGGACATGGCCTCAGCACCAAATTGAGATCCCGTATAAGACTATATCTGGGATATGGTATCGGCATAGAATATGGAAATCGTGTAAAACCATGTCTAGGACATGGCCTCGATATACGATCTTGTATAAGACCATATCTGGGATATGGCATCGACATCTATATGAGATCCCATATAAGACCATAAATGGGATATGGCATCGGCATCGAGATGTGATCCCTTGTAACACCATATCTGGAATATGACATTGGCATCATATTATGTGAATGATGATTCTTATGTATCCTCAAGAATTCCAAGTGGTTCAACGGGATAAGAAGTTAAGTTTAAGTTGAAGATGAAATTAGTACTAAAGTTATGAAATGAAGTGATATAGGTACATGTGAGCAGCTTACGAGAAATATGACCGATATGTGATATGTGATTGGTAAGAGTAAGCATGAGTAAGTTATGGCAATGTGTTTGAGAATTTGAGTTGTTACTCAATGAAATGTATGGATTTTTTCATAAGTCTTTATGTTGCTATTTATTTCATACAAACTTACTAAGATTTCTGCTTACTCTCTTTTCCATTCTCCTTGTAGTATTGACAAGCTAGCTCAGGGATCGTAGGACGTTGGAGCTCGGTTCACACTATCAAGTTATTCTTTTGGTATAGTGAAGTTTGATTATTTTTGGTATAGCATGTATAAAAACTTGGTCATTTTGTGATATGTCATATTGGTTAGCCAAAGTATTGGCTATTAGGATTAATTATTCATTTTGTAAATGGTCATTGAATTCGGCCAAAACTAGCCAAGTTATATTTTTTTAGTGATGATGAAATTCATGAAGTGCAAGTTTATACAATTGAATGAGTAATGTGTGAAGTTTATATATGCATGATGAAGTAGTGAATATTAGAAGTGCTTTATGGTCATGCTATGTATTGCTTCAGGGTTTTACATAAAGGGCTTGGTAAATAGCCTTGTATTTGTCCACACGGGTAGACACACGAGCGTGTGTTTAGGCCGTGTGTGACACACGGTCTGCCCCATGGACGTGTGGTTTGGTTGTGTGTCCCCCTACATTCTAAGTTGGCAAAATAGAATGACCAGTGGTAACCACACGAGATGAGACACTGTCATGTGTCTCAACTGTGTGGATGACACGACACTAGGACAAGGGCATGTGCTCAGGCTGTGTGAAGCCTGCACCTGAATTTAGGAATTTGATTCGTCACATGGGCTAAAGACACGGACGTGTGTCTTGGCCGTGTGACCATCTGATGTTGATGACATCAGAAACAAAATGTGAAGGTTTTCACACACGGGTTAAGACACGGCATGTCATGGCCGTGTGAAGGACACGGGCATGTGTCCGACTGTGTGAAAACCCTTGTAGGTTCAAGTTGAGAAATAAATTTGCACGGACAAGGGACATGGGCGTATGTGATGACACGGCCTGCTCACGCAGGCGTGCGACGCTGATGAGAGTAAAAATTTTCTAAGTGTTTGTGAGTTTCCAGCTCAGTCCCAAACCACTTTATATGTATGTTTTGGGTCTCGTAGACCCATAATAAGGATGTTGTGAATAAGAATGAAAGGTTTTATGTTTGAACAAAAAATTATGGCCTGATATTGTATGATGATGCACGTTAAGATAGGTAACGCCTCGTACTCGGTTTCGACGTCGGATATGGGTAAGGGGTGTTACACAAAACCACTATTCTGACTTGTAGCATCCCGATTTAAACCTTAGTTGGAACAGTGATTTTGGAACCACAAATTCGAGGTCAGAGAAATAATTTAATATTATTTTTGATGTTTATGGCATGTGATAAAGTATGTTGAAAGTTCTGTGTGAAAATTTTATCGTTTGTGTGCCGATTTGTGAAAAAGGACCTAATTGCATAAAATCAAAAGCTGTGTGCTAGTAGTTAAAAGTGCTTATTTGATATGGTTCCTTAAATGAAAGGCCTTTATGTTTATATTGGACCATTGATAGTGGAATTTGACTTATATGGCCATTAAATGAAAACTTTTAAAAGTTTCAAGTAAGGATAATTTGGTAAATGGCAAATTAATGTATGATTAATTAAAAAAAAACAATTTGATGGACATTATCATCTTGTTTCACCGATTTTAGAAGAAAAAAAAAAGTGTTTTAAGCTTTGTTTCATTCGACTATCAACAAGGCTTAATTGAGGTATGATTTTGATTCATTTTAGATAATTTCTACGTTTTTGTGATCATTGCTTTATGTTCTATAAAGCCCATGCTTAAATTCATGAAATCAATGATGATTTTGAGTTATGCCATTGTTGATTTTGTGAGATTGTTGATGTTTGATGATGACAAATAAGTGTTTGATGATTGATATACATATTTTCTAAAGTGATTTTGAGTAAAAAATGCATTTTTGGGATTTAATTGAGAAATGTGAAAACTTTGTGTTGAAATGTGAAATAAATGTGAAATATGGGCTGCTAGGGGCACTATGATAATTCAGCTAAGCATGTATTAAATTGGATTTTGTGAATTTGATGTATTTGTGAAATAAGGACTAAAATGCTAAAGTGTGAAATTATAAGGGCTAAAGTTCAAAATGCTCTAATTGTGTGTTTGTGAATTGAATTGAGTTAATATGAGATAGAATGAGTTTAATTTGATATTATATAGACCAAGAAAATAGAAATTCGGGCTTAGATTGAGGCAAGAACAAAGTGCTCGATTGATAGACTAGTATCATTGTTTCTACGTCCGAGGTAAGTTCGACGTATTGTTTAAACAATGTTCATATGTGATGAAATAAATGGAAATGTGGTTTTGGAGTTTGATAAAGTGAAATGTGAGTTCGAAGATATGTGGCACTACATGCGTGTAAATAGAATCGTTACAATGATTAATGGCACTAAGTGTATGAGATAAAGAAAGCATCAGTTGTATTATTTGGCACTTCGTGTGCGATACCGAGACAAATTCGGTTTAATGTGATGGCATTAAGTCTGAGATATTATTATAGCTTCGGCTAATTAATTTGCACTAAGTGCGAGTTCGTCAAATGTTTAAAGAGGATCGAATGAATTATGGCATCTAGCATTGAAGTGGTAAATGTGATAGATAAATACGTGATGGTACAGGTATGTACAGAACCTATGTGGTTGATGATATTGTGTATGAGATAGATGGAAGATTATGTGAGTGCATGATGAATAGAGTTGGATTGAGTAACATTATAAATGCTTGTATATGAACCTATAGATATGGTATGAAAGTGAGTAATAGCCACAGATGAGATTGAGTAGTGATGTGAATTGAACTAAGTGTTAGTTAATTTTGCATATTGAATTTGAATTGTTGAGTTAATTGTGTTATATTACGAACTTACTAAGCTTCAAAGCTTACTGTGTGAAGTCTTTCTCTATTTTACAATGGTATTTAAAGCTAGCTTTGATCCGGGGATTGTCAGCGACTCAATCACACTATCGGACATCTATTTTGGTACCTTTTGAAAGTTGTTTTATGGTATATTGCATTTATAGGCTAGTGCGGTTGTGGAATGTTTTGAGATGTATAAATCTTGCCATGTGATATGACTTGATAATGGATGAGACTTTGGATTGATTTTGGTATATGTTTTGCTATGTGAAAATGGTGTATGTGATGTGTATATATGGTCTTGTGTGAATGGCCGTTATGGTATGCTCTAGTGAAATGGAAATAGTATGTTACATACTTGATTTGGTAGTTGAGAGGTGAATATATTGCATGTTTGAAATGGTTTGAAATGAAATGTGAATCATATGCATTAGGTATGGAATTGGTTCATGAAATGGACATGTTTTGAGTTTGAATTGTATATGGAAATGAATGAGGATATTGTATCATGAATTGTGCATGTTTTGGTAGGTTTTGACCATTAATTGGGCATAAATTGAGTATAGAGTGATGCTTGAAGGAATGACCAAAAATGGGTGGCAATTTGACCTTGTAAATGGCCTATATTTGCCCACACGGTTGAGCACACGGGCGTGTGTCTCGACTGTGTCCTTCAATGCCCCAATTCGAGGCAAGTCAGACTTGCAGAAGGGCCAGACACACGAGCGTGTGACAGGCTGTGTGATCCAAGTTAGTGTTGCACACGGGCCAGACACACGGGTGTGTGACAGGCCGTGTGACCGAAGTCAGTGTTGCACACGGGATAAGACATGGTCTAAGGCATGGCTGTGTGAGGCACACGACCTAGCCACACGGCCGTGTGCCCTGTTTTGAAGAAAAAATTTTAAAGTTTCTCAAAAGTTTTAAATGTGATCGGTTTAGTCTCGAACCACTTCTAAAGCATGTTTAAGGACCTGTAGACCTTTTAAAGGGACTTTGTGTTATTGATTAACTATGATATGCTGATGTGTGAGCAATTGTTGTTTAAATGTTATGATTCGACCGGTAATACCTCGTAACCCTAGTCTAATGATGGGTACGAGTTTAGGGTGTTACGACTAGACCCAAAATCGGGATATTACATATTTTATCAAAGAAAAGATGTACACAGTGCTTGAAACTAAAATTTCAAATAAAAGACTTAAAACCTCTCACTCTAATGATGTGTACCATTGGAATTTGAGACTTAATTATATTAACTGATAAATCGTAATATGTTCATATTTTAACCCCACATTTAGCATACTTTTGGATGATTTATTCCCTGAATTGTGGAATTTGGTGCTCCTAATCCATTAATTTCATATTTTATACTTAAGAGAGCATCGGAGGATGAAAAGAATGAGAAACAAGCTAAAATTGGAGAAAATGGGCCAAAGTATGAAATCAACACGGCCTGGGCCCGAGGCACACGGCCGTGCCTCTTTAGCAGATCCGACCATGGCTTGGATTCGATTCATACGGCCGTTCCACAAGGGCATGTCCTTGCTACATCGAAGAAGAGTTTCATTCGGATTAGGGTAGTTAAAGTCAAAGAAAGACATTTCAAAAGCCTATATAAACACCCTAGAGGCCAACCTTCATGGGGGCATTTAGCTAGGCCAAGGAGCCAAACCAGAGAGGCCAAATTGTTGGATTCACTCAAAAAAAGCCAGTTGATTCATCCCAGAAGCCGAAATCACACTCAAGACTGAGGATCTCTCCTTCAATTTCTTTAGGGGGTTTTAGGGTTTTCTTTATGTTTTGTTATTTTTCTTCTTAGATGTATTCTTTTATGATTATGAACTAATCCCCTCAAATACCTAAGGGGATAAAACCTAAGACAGATCTTGTTATTGTTTTCTAAACGATAAGGTAAATACTTGATTTGTTCTTAACCATGTGTTCTTAATTCTTGCTTTGATATTTTAGGATATTGATTCAAGTATTGATGTACTTAGGCAGAGGAGGAATATTCTCTGTTTAAGAGTAGATCTAGCATAGTTAAGCAGAGTTGATCGCAACCCTAGAGATAGGATGACGAAAATCTACCGGATTAGGATCAAACCTAATATGGGAGTCCATAGATCGAGTTAATACAATTCTAGGGGTTTTAATTAGAAAGAGATTTCAATTAATCAACCTACGGTTAGACGTTAGTAGCCTTGAGAGAGGCATTAATATAAATTAGGGAATCCTACGGATCAAGTCAAGTGAATAAATCGTCTAGTTCAGAGTTAGATAACAAGTGAATTCTAGGTGGATTCTTCCTCGGGTATTGTCTTAATCAATTGGTTTTCCCACAAGTATTTCCCCAATTTCTTCTCCGTGTCTTAGCATCTTTAGCTTAGTAGTAAGTTAATTTTAGATTAAATAACAATTCCCTTAATTCTTAGGCTAAATAATAAGAAGAAAGTTAGTATTAGTACTTTTGGTTCCCTTGGGTTTGACTATCATGTCTTGCCACTAAACTATACTACTGTTCGATAGGTGTGCTTGCCTCAATCGTGATGATAGTTAGTTTCTAGGCTCGATCATTCATTACATAAAATTTAAGACTTTTTCCACCACCATCAAGTTTTTGGCGCCGTTGCCGGGGAGTAAAATATTAAGAATGCTCAATTTTTATTACTTTAGCCATATTTTATTTTTGCAATTAAAATTTATTTTTACTTTTCTAAATTTTATTTTTCTTTTTATCTGTTCCTAGCAGGTACCTCTAGTTTATGACTAGAAGGAACCCGAGAGGACCCTTAATTTACAACAGTGATATTGAAGGTACTGTATGCAGAAACTGAAGAGAAATAAGGAGAAGCCTACATTACATCTAAGAAGAGCAAGAGGACGAAATTAATACTACCAAAGAGATGGCTGAGAATAATCCGCTACCTCAGGAGGTGGTCGAAAATCATGCTCCTCGAACTATGTATGATTATGCTGAACCAAATTTAACAGGAACTGAGTCAAGTATTATTAGACCTACTATTGTTGGAAATAATTTTGAATTGAAACCTAACACAATTCAGATGATACAACAATATGTTTAGTTTGATGGTTTGCAGGATGAAGATCCAAATAATCACTTGGCGAATTTCCTAGAATTTTGGGATACTTTCAAAATAAATGGCGTTTCTGATGATGCCATTCGTCTTCGGTTGTTCCCCTTTTCATTGAGGAATAAAGCTAAATAGTGGTTGAATTCTCTTCCACGAGGATCAATCACTACATGGGACCAAATGACCGAAAAATTTTTATTAAAATATTTTTCGCCGGCCAAAACAGCCAAATTGAGCAATGATATCTCTTCTTTTGTGCAGATGGATCTAGAAACACTTTATGATGCATAAGAGAGATACAAGGATTTGTTGAGAAGGTGCCCTCACCATGGGCTACCTTTGTGGCTTCAGGTTCAAACATTCTACAATGGTGTGAACCCTTCGAATAGGCAATTAACTGATTCAGCCGCCGGCGAAACTCTGAATAACAAAACTCTTAAGGTGGCCTATGAGTTTATAAAGGAGATGTCACTGAATAACTATTAGTGGCATGTTACAAGGACAAGGCCAACAAAAGTATCCAGAGTTTTCAACTTTGACATAGTACCATGCTATCAAACTAGGTAGATATGTTAAATAAAAAGATTGATAATTTTTGTGGTTTTTCACAGGTACATCCAGTTATGTAGTACGAGATGAATGGAGGAGAGATGAACAACACAGAGTATCCACCTTACGACCCGAGCGTTAAAAATGAGCAAGTTCACTATATGGGTAACAATTAAACCTCAAAATAACCCTTATAGTAATACTTATAATCTGGGTTGGAGGAACCATCCCAATTTCTCATGGGGTTGTCAAGGAAATCAGAGACAACAACTCCCTCCAAACTTCCAACAACAGCCCTACCCACAAGAAAGAAATCGAACCTTGAGGAGATGCTGACAAAATTCATAGTGGTGTCAGAAACACATTTCCAAAACACCGAAACAACACATAAAAATCAACAAGCATCAATTCAAGGGATGGAGAACCAGTTTGGGCAACTTGTTAAGCTGACCTCCGAACAACCACAAGGGAACTTGCCAAGTAACACCGAGACTAACCCAAAGGAGCAACTTCAAGCCATAACAGCTGATGACAGTGAAGGGTTAGTGGAATCTGAATCTGAGCCAAGGCGAGAACCTGTGGTAAGTGAAGGTAAAGTTGAGGAAAGCTAAGAAAAACCAAAACCAGTAATTAAAGAGTACCAACCTCGAATACCATACCCCAATGCCATGAAGAAAGACAATACAGATGAACAGTTTGGTAAGTTTCTTAAACTTTTAAAGAAATTACATATTAACTTACCGTTTCTTGAAGCTCTTTCACAAATGCTAGATTCAAGGAATTTTTTAAAAGAGCTTCTAACAAACAAGCGAAAGTTAGACGAGGAATCGCATGTGGAACTAAACGCAGTGTGCTCGGTAATGTTGCAAAATAAACTACCACGAAAATTAAAAGATCTAGGGAGTTTTACAATTCCATGCTTAATTGGTAGTTTATCTATTGGTAATTCTTTAGTTGATTTAGGGGCAAGCATCAATGTTATGCCTTATAAAATGTTTAAACAGCTAGGTCTAGGGAAACCCAAACAAACTAGGATGAGTATTCAATTAGCTGATAAGACTATTCGAATTCCTAGGGGTATAATTAAAGATGTACTAGTTAAAATTGACAGATTCATATTCCTAGTAGGCTTTGTTGTTTTAGACATGGATGAGGACAATACGGTCCCTTTAATTTTAGGAATGCCTTTTTTAGCAACTGCCAGATCTAAAATTGATGTTGGTATAAGTGAACTCATACTTCGTGTAGGTGATGAAACAATCACTCTTCAAGCTCTTGACTCGGCTAAGACATCGAGTGATAAAGGTGGGAATGTAAATTCAATTAATAATCATTTAATTCAACCTTCCTTAAAGGAAACACCAAAAAGCTACATATCTGAGCCAGATCATAGACCTCATGCCAATAAAGAAGAAATTTATGAGGAATGAAGGCTTCAGATTGATGAATTAGAAGAGTGGATTAGAAGAGTGGAAGGCACATTTCAAGGAGAAATCAAAATCACATGAAACAAAACCGAAGGAACCCCCAGACGAGCATATAGGAACATGAAATCACTTCAAAATAGGAGATCAGGTACTGGTAGATAAAACAGACCCCTAAATTGCCATATTAGACCTGAATACAAACGAAGAAATCCCTTTTAAGGTAATCAATGTCTTCACATACGGAACGATCGAGGTGACTCACTCTGAATTCAACACTTTTAAGGTAAATACCCTTCGACTCAAACTATATAATGATAGCATGAGAAAGGATTTTCACCTCCTTAAACCACCATGATTATGCGAATGAGAGGTAAGGCTAGCTAAAGACTTTAAATGAGCATTTCTCGGGAGGCAACCGGAGCACTAACTTCACTAATGTCATATTTTTTATTTTTAGCACCTAACTATAAACTAATCAATTTAATAAAGCGTAGGATTCTCTCTCCACACGGCCTTGCACACGGGCGTGGTCGTGGCCGTGTGGACACCACGAATAGGTACAGGGGCATGGGGAAGAATGAAATGGGCATGGGAGAAGCGAATAAAGCTAGGCACGCCTGTGCAATACGGGCGTGGGACGCAACACAGGCGCGTCAAACCCTTGAACATTCAAAACGCACGGGCTAAAAATGATTCACATGGGCATGTGACATGCCCGTGTGCCTTTATTTCTATATAAACCCCTCACTATTCATCATCTTTTCCCCCAAATTCATCCTCCCAAATCCCCACCATTCCTCTTAAAGTAACCCACCATCTTCCCCATTCCGGTCACCGGCATCCCCTCTCCTTACCACCATCAACACCCATGATTCCCTTTATTCTTTCCCCCTTAATTTATACACAGTCCACGTCCGTGTGAAGATAACACACCGCGTGTCCCCACCACGCCCGTGCTCCAGCCACCACCTCAACCGCGCCACTTTTCTTAACAACTCCACCGGTCACCTTTCATTTTCCCCATTTTTATTTAATTCATCTTTATTTATTATCATTATGATTTTATTTAGTTAAATGTCAACTTATCTTTATTTCTTACCCTCATTATAAGATTGTTAGTTTATCACCTATTTCTTGTTAAGTAAATAGCGAACAATCTTTATGCTAATTCTTTAAGAATAAAATGTGATTCTTCATGGTATTAGGATAGGATAACATATGTCTTGGCTGGAAATAACACTTGAATTGTTGAATATCTTTTTATCCTCAGGAACACAATGACTCCATCACGCGGCCGAAAAACTATCGTGCCCACTTCCAAAAAATGGAAGGGACACGGTGCAACCTCATCGGGTGCCTCCATCGAAATACGACACCCATTCCTACGATTTCCTCTGGGAACTCTGGAGGATCTTTATCAGATACTTTCGCGCAAGACCTCTCGGCATAGGAAGGTGTATCGGTTGGACCGCCCTGTAGTAGGTCCAGCTAGCAGACGAGGTTCAGGCGTTATTATTCACAGACCCGTTGGGTCAATTTTTTGACATCATCGAGCCCACATACCTAGAGCTCACTCTGGAACTCCGTTCTTCTTTCCACCTCCAGACGGTGTTGACTAACTTCGACAACTCTGGCATTATCCAATTCTGTCTCAGAGGTCTCATCCGTAAGATGAGTGTCTCATAGTTCGAAGCTGCTTTGGGACTTTACACTGATGAATTCATGGAAGATGATGAGTTCAAGAATCTTAACCGCCATATCCATAACTCTCCGGTTGCCTATTGGAAAGACCTAGACCCGTCTCGGCCACATATGACCTTAGTCGCTCCAAAGTGACAGATCCCACCCACCCTTGAGGTATGTATACGCTATCCTAGCTCATACACTCACAGGGAGGAGAGAGAGTACCAGCGTCGTAAACACACACGACGCCTACTTCCTATGGTGCATGTCGAACGGGCATGTGTTCAACCTCGCCTACTTCATAGCTCAAGCCATCCAACATCAGATGTAACACCCGAAACCCGGTCAAAACGCTACAACTGAATCTGGCGTGTCATAGGGAAGAAAACGTTTTCGAAACCTATTTGTTGACTCGATTTGGGAAGAAAACCTTTGTATATTTATAAAAGCATTGAGTTTGGATTGAGTGAACTGTTAAAACTTTTTGAAACTTTTTTTAGCAAAGTAGAGTTGCCTTGTTGTTATCCCTTGTTCGTTAATTACTCGATATTGAACTTCAGAAAATCCCGAAAGTTTATTCATGTTTTGGAAAAACCATCCATTTCATAGTTTACTAGGCATGCCCTTAACGTTAGCAAAATTTTAAAGGAATTTAAAACAAAAAAAAAACCCAAAGTAAAACCTAAGTGGCCTTATTACAAAGCTGAAATCCAAACTTAAAGTAGAAACAAAATAAATCTGAAATAAACATTAAATTAAAAAAAACAAAGTATTGAGCATGGCCACATCGAGTCCACCCCGGCTCCATATTCGAGACTAGGAATTATCTGCAAAAAGTAACGGAAGGGGTGAGTCACTTAGACTCAGTGTATAAATCCCCGGCCCAAAAGATATTAAGCTCTTACACAATTTCATATGTAAATATGCATGTCATGTAACCCATCCAACCTAGGTATCCATCCGAGTCTCCCAAGTTTACCCCTTGTGGCACCTAGCCACTGGTGGTACCTAACCACTGGTGACCGAAGTCACAAATATTCATATGTGGGGCCAACCCACTTGTGGTACCTAACCACTGGTGACGATCCTGTATGTCGTTATGTGGGGCCAACCCACTGTGGTACCAAACCAATGGGATGAGTCACAAATAATAAACATATGTGGTAACTAACCACTGGTGGTTCCAAACCACTGAGACTTAGTCATAGATTGATGATATATGGGGCCAACCCACGTGTGGTACCAAACCACTAGTGACAGTCTGATAAATCTTACCTGCCCCCTCCTCTCATCATACCTGGTTTCCATGTGTATGCTTTTCATACAGTATGATCTTGCTTATCACTCAAGGAGATAGAACATGGCACATGCAGGTTTTAAATATAGATAAACACGTTAGCCACCAAAATGGACTTACCCGGAGTCCTTGCTTTTACCCACAAGGGTAACATAGTGATTTCCACTGTTACTTCTGCTTTTGACAAAACACAGTAATGGCATATTAAACATATGAAGTGTGTAAAAGTTACACACCTGATTACTCACAACACGATTCTTTCTACATCGACACTCTCATTGATAGGCACTACTACTACCTGCCTACTATTCTGCTCAGATGCTGGCCCACACCCAGGTGGCCAATCACGAATAGCAGACACAACCCTCTTCTTGAACTTAAGGATCGAACCCAAAGGTTGACTTCCCTCCCCTTATTGTATGTTTCTTGCATCCATTAAAAGCTTCATCAAAACCCACTACGAGCGATGTGATTTTTGGGATTCCCACCCCACTAGGTTAAAGCAACAGATAACCAATCGATCGATTAATAAAACCACTAAGAAGGGAGTTCCTACCTAAATCGATTAGATCCCGGAGTCAACAGGCTTAGACCAACACGATGATCACACCTACACAAGTACCTAATGAGATTCATCAAAAGAGAATGGGGTAAACGAGTGGCCATTCGGCCGAACATATTATCATCATCCACATACCTTCGACTTTTTTCAGGATTCGGCACAAGCAATCACAGCGAGGAAGATTCGACCAAGAGCAAAGGAAAGTGGATCCTCGACTTTTAGTGAATGAAGGAAGAGTAAATTAAAGTAGTGAAAATCAAAGGGTATCGGCTAGCAAGGTGTTTCAAAAAGAATAAACAAGATGTAAGAGAGGGAGAAGTGGTGATTTGACTTTGGGACAAAGATGGAGAAAAAGGGTAGTAGGGATTCGGCTATCACAAAAAGAAGAAGAAAAGAGAGAAGCCAATAGGGGTTTCAGCTATGGTCAAAAGAAGAGAAAAGAGGAGAAGAGCTTAGGTGCTTTTCGGCCAAAGAGGGATTGAGAGAAAAAAGCTATACTGAAAAGTGAAACCCACTTAAATGCCGAAAACACTACTCCTTAGAAACTCAATTTGACACCCTCACCAAGAGCCAAAACCGAATCCCTTTCCCCCCAAACTCTTCAAAAGAATTCGGCTAACACCACCCCTTGTGCCGTCCCTTCTATCTTCCTATCATCAAACAAATTTGAATCCATCACACTCCTAAAATTTCTCTCCTCCACTTATCTAAATCTGTTGACCCCTTTAATACTCATCCACCAGAGTCCAAACCGAATGCAACACCTCCTGGCCTTTGCGTCAAAAAAATAATCGAAAGGGAATTCCCGCAGCTTGAACCAAGTCCCCATCAGCTCCCCTGAGGCGTCACTTCCTTGAGCCTTAAGTGGTGAACCTCTTGCCACTTTACCAAGGTTCGTCTTGCGTCCAAACCTACTACCAACCACCCTTAACACCTATCCCATTCAGCTCTCCTGTCTAAGTGCCCAAAAAGAAAATTTTGCTAAGGCTCTAGCCTACCCCTAGCTCATGCCTGGACCCTTAAATCACCCTGAACTAGCATGATGACCATACTATCTACATGCAATCACACAAAATGCAAAGGCCCTGTTTAAGGATGTTACAGTTCTACCCCCTTAAAAATAATTTCGGCCTCAAAATTACCTGGTCACAAGAGTTGAGGGTATTGCTACCGCATAACATCCTCTAGCTCCCATGTGGCTTCTTCTGATCCACGGTTCTACCACAATACCTTCTCCAAAGGGACTGATTTCCTACGCAATACTTTGACATCCCGATCCAGGATCTGCACTGGCTCCTCCTCAAAAGATAGTCTGGCCTTACCTCAATCTCTTCCACAGGCACAACATGAGACGGATCTAAACAATAGCGTCTAAGCATGGAAACATGAAACACATCAGGAATCTGACTCAATTCTGATGGCAACTCAAGCTGATAAGCTACTGGTCCCACACGCTTCAACACTTGATAAGGCCCGATAAACCTAGGGCTCAACTTGCCCTTTTGACCAAACCTTAGCACTTTCTTCAACGTCGACACCTTTAAGAAAACCTTGTCACCCACTGCAAATTCTATATCCTTCGGGTTAAGATCAGCATAGGACTTTTGCCTGTCCGAAGCTTCCTTCAGACGAGCTTGAATCAACCTAACCTTATTCTTTGTTTCAACAACCAACTCTGGACCCAATAACTGCCGTTCACCCAACTCTGTCCAACATGTAGGAGTACGACACTTTCATCTATATAATGCTTCATATGGTGCCATCTGAATACTTTCCTGGTAACTATTATTATACGCGAATTTCGCCAACGGTAGAAATTCCTCCCAACTACCTTTGAAATCCGAGACACAACCCCTCAACATATCTTCCAAAATCTAAATTACCCTTTCCGACTGCCCATCTGACTAGGGATGAAATGTCGTACTGAAATCCAACCTTGGACCCAATGCCTGATGCAATGCCCTCTAGAATCTTGACATAAATCTAGGGTCTCTGTCTGAAATAATCGACACTGGCACCCCATGCAACCTCACAATCTCCGCTATATATAATCTAGCTAACATCTAAAGAGAGTAATCCACACATACATGTATGAAATGAGCAGACTTTGTCAGACTATCAACAATTACCTAGACCGAATCCTTCTTAGTAGGCGTAAGGGGTACCCCACTAACAAAATCCATCGTGATCCTTTCCCAATTCCACTGCGAATCTTCACCAATTGCAACAATCCCGAAGGTAACTGATGTTCAACTTTGACCTGCTGACACGTCAAACACTTACTCACAAATTCAGTTACCTCTCGCTTAAGGCCCGACCACCAAAACTGTTCCCGCAAATCCCGATACATCTTACTACCTCCAAGATACATAGCATATGGACTGTTATGTGCCTCCTGAAGAATCTTCTGCCTCAACTCCACAACCTTAGGCATGAAAACTTTCCCCTGAAAACATAGCACTCCATCGCTGCTCAAGCTATACCCCTCCAATCCACCATTCTACACTTGCAAACATACAGCGCTTAAGACATCATCTACCAGTTACTTTTCCTTAACATGGTTTACCCATGTCAGCTTCACTTGCAGTCCCGCTAAGAGACTCTTGTCATTATACATTCTAAGGTGGAAAACATGGCTCTTAAATCTGCTACCACATTGCGGCTCAAGGTGTCAGCTACCACGTTAGCCTTGCGGATGGTACTCAATCGAGTAGTCATAATCCTTCAACAACTCGATCCACCTCCGCTGCCTTAAGTTCAATTCCTTCTGAGTAAGGAGGTATTTTAAACTCTTATGATCTGTGTACATAATAGACTTCTCTCCATACAAGTAATGTCTCCAAATTTTCAGGGCGAAAACCACTGCAGCCAACTCCAGATGCGTCGGGTAATTCACTTCGTGGGGTCTCAGTTGTCGAGAAGCATACGCCACCACTTTTCTCTCTTGCATCAGCATACATCCTAACCCTGTATGCGATGCATCACAATAAACCATAAACTCTTTCCCTACTTCAGACTGAATCAGCACCGAAGCTTCCGTCAAAATCCTCTTTAACTTCTCAAAACTCTCTTGTTGCTTGTCTGACCACACAAACGAAACCCCTTTCCTTAGCAACTTGGTTAACGGCACTGCAATCAAAGAAAACCCTTCCACAAACCTTCTGTAATATCCTGCTAAACCCAAAAAACTCTGAATCTCTGCCACAGACTTTGGTGGTTTCCAGTCTAATACAGCTTCAATCTTCCGAGGGCCACCCAAAAAGGTAACCTCCCTTAACCAGAACTCGCACTTACTAAACTTAATGAACAGCTGCTTCTCCCTCAGAATTTGCAAAACCACTCGAAGATGTAAATCATGCTCCTTCTCGAACTTCGAGTATACCAAAATATCGTCTATAAACACCACGACAAACTGATCCAAATATGGTTGAAAAACCCGATTCATCATATCCATAAATGCTGCTGGCGCATTGGTCAATCCAAACGGCATCACCAAGAATTCGTAGTGACCATAATGAGTACGAAATGCCATCTTATGGATATCCGCCTCCTTAACCTTGAGCTGGTGATACCCCGACCTCAAATCTATCTTGAAGAAGACTGATGCTCCCCTAAGCTGGTCGAACAGATCGTCTATCCTCGGCATCGGATACTTGTTCTTAATCGTCAACTTATTCAGCTGACGGTAATCTATGCACATTCGCATCGACCCGTCCTTCTTCTTAACAAAAAGCACAGGCGCTCCTCAAGGCGATACACTCTGTCGGATAAAACCCTGATCCAACAATTCCTGAATCTTCGCTTTCAGCTCTACTAACTCCTACGCAGCCATTCTGTGTGGGGCAATAGACACTGGCGCTGTTCCTGGTAAAAGGTCTATACCAAACTCCACTTCGCGATCTGGAGGCAAACTCGGAAGCTCTTCTGGAAACACATCTGTAAATTTCTTCACTGTTCGGACATTCCCCATAGTTGATTCCTTAACCTCCAAGGCACAAACATAAGCCACAAACGCCTTACATTCTTTTCTCACCATTTTCTCAGCCTTCAAAATGGATACCACACTAGATAGGTAATTACTTCTCTCACCTATCATCACCATCTCTTCACCCTCGACAGTTCTTATCACCATGCGCTTTGCTGCACAGTCCAGACCCGCTTGATACTTTACTAACCAGTCCATCCTAAGATCAAATTGAACTCCCCGAAAGGCAGTTCCATCAAATCAGCCTAGAACACTACCCCTTGAAGCTCTAAGGGTACATCCGTATAAGTTTGTTTACTACCACAGAGTGTCCTAGAGGGCTAATTACTGTCATCTCCCTAGAAGAAGTGTCATAGGCTAAGTTCAAAGTTCCCACTATACTACTAGCAACATAAGAGTGCGTTGAACCAACATCAATCAAAGCAGTATAAGGTAACCCAAAGATTAAGAACGTACTGGTTATGACGTCCGGCACGCCGCCCTCCTCTCTATGCCTCGCTGCATAGACCAACCCAGGCTGTCTTGCATCAGTATTTCCAGCACCCTACCCGGTGCTCCACATCCTCGTCCGTTACCATTACCTCCCCTAGCTGAACCTCCACCCCTCTGCGGTTGCTGACCATCTCTCCTGAGTTGTGTGCGTCCTTGACCCTTAGCCTGTCTCCTAGCTGGCCTCTCGTGGACAATTCTTTATCCGGTGATCTATCGACCCATACTCAAAGCATCCTCTATTACCTGTCCAACACTCCCCCGAATGAGACTTCCCATATCGGGCACACCGTAGTGGCCACTGAGTAGCAACAGCAGGCTTTGCAGCTTGATTCGGTCTACCAAATCTAGCCCTTTTCTGAGAACTCCTAGCAGACCCTGATGGCCCAAAACTCCTTTTATCCCTATTCCTGTTCTGATTCTGTTTCTCGGTTTGCTTCACCTCCTCAGTAATCTTGGCCTTTTCCACAAGAATGGCAAATTCCCTCTCTCGCTGTGGAGCAATCAACACCCGCAGCTCATCCCTTAGCCCATCCTCAAATCTAACACAACACTCATGTTTCGTAGCCACGATACCCCGAGCATACCTGCTTAACCGCAGGAATTCTGCCTCGTATTCAAATATCGACTTACTTCCCTGAACCAATTCAAAAATGCCTTACGCTGCGCATTTATATAGCGAGACCCAACATACTTCCTCTGGTAAGCCGCCTTAAAGAAATCCCAAGTGATATCATCGACCATCGTACCTTCCCTGACCGTGAGCCACCACTGATAAGACTCATCTCGGAGAAGGGACACTATCCCTTTCAACTTCTCCTCAATCGTGAAATCCAGATCATCCATTATGCGCTCTGTCACCTCTCCAGTACTCAGATGTGTTGGGAGCAACACCCAAAACACCCCTAAATACCTCTGCTCCATTAGCTTGGAGTCGTTCAGACATAGATTTTTGAGTCGCCGTACCTACGCCTGCTCCAGCAACTCTCTCTAAGACCCGTAGCATTGCCTGTGACACCGCGTCGTCACCACTCGTTTGCTCCTGAAACTCTGCACCCACCGCTGGCAGCGACGACACCTCATTCTCTGACCCATAACCAGATCCTACTGGTTCCGACACAATCATCCTACCCCTACCACGACCCTGCACATTATGCCCACGTTCCCGAGTGCTTATTCTACCGTTCACGAGTTATCTATTTAGAAATTTTATGAATTAATAATTCTTTCTTTCACCGATTAATAACAGATAGTCTTATAGAAAGTAGTTTTAACAGTAGTTCTTTCGAATTCGAACTATATCTATATAGTTTGGTTCTCAAGTCTGTATTTCCTAATTCTAGAATTCACATTCAATCAACATCTAGCAGAGCACCCCATACATGCATCAAACACACAAGTACATCCATGAACTCACATTCATCACTTAGGGGTATTTTCATCATTTCACTACCTAGGGGTATTTTCGTAATTTTTTTCCCTACAGGGGTATTTTCAAAATTTTTCAAAATAAGGTTTCTTTGTGATTTTTTTCAAAATAGGGGTATTTCGGTAATTTTACAATCTGGGGATATTTTGGTAATTTTGCCAATTTTGGTAACTTTCGTAAACCAGGGGTAGTTCAATAATTTCTCAAACAAGGGTACTTTGGTAATTTTCCAAATAAGGGTATTTTGGTCATTTTGCAAAATCAAGTGTATTTTGGTCAATTACCTCAACATAGGGTATTGTGGATAATTTTACAAAATCAAGGACATATAAGTAATTTTACAAAAATAGGGTACTGGTCCTTTTTGGGTTTTAATTATAAATTTTGGCCTGTCAACAAGTCATCGTGGCTAAGGTGAACATTCACTACGCACTAGGTAGAATTCCAGAAAAGAGGAGGTGAGTCACTAGGACCGCTTAAATACCAAGCTCTTCTTGGATCCAATCCTAGACATGTGCATGCCTGTTACCACACTCTAACCCTTCTGACTTGTTCACAGACATGTTTAATTAGGGAAATTAAGTTCTATGGAATTTAAGAGTTTGTGTAACTAAGCCTAAGGTCCATAAGCCCTAGCATACCTATCTATGTCCCTATAAAGCCCATTCAACCGATCATATATATCACATCAAAGGATAGGATACTTACCGTAGCAGATCGGTGCCAGAGACTCAGGTGCCATGCTTTTCGAAATATGCATCTCCATAAAAATCATTTTACAGACCCTTTATTGAAAACATTTTGGGCCTTACACCCACAACCGAGCTTTTGAACTTGGCTCTGATACAAAAAATGAAACACCCCAAACCCGGTCAAAATGCTATGACCGAATCTGGTGTGTCACAGGGAAGAAAATAATTTGGAAACCTATTTGTTGACTCAATTTGGGAAGAAAACCTTTGTATATTTATAAAAGAATCAAGTTTGGATTGAGTGAACTGTTAAAAAATTTTGAAACTTAGTTTAGCAAAATAGAGTTGGCTTGTTGCTATCCCTTATTCGTTAATTACCCGATATTAAACTTCAGAAAATCCCGAAAGTTTATTCAAGTTTTAGAAAAACCTTCCATTTCATAGTTCCCTAGGCATGCCCTTAACATTAGCAAAATTTTGAAGGAATTTAAAACGAATAAATAATCCCAAAGTAAAACCTAAGTGGCCTTATTACAAAGCTGAAATCCAAACTTAAAGTAGAAACAAAATAAATCTGAAATAAACATTAAAATAAAAAAAAAAACAAAGCATTGACCATGGCCACCTCGAGTCCACCCTGGCTCCATATCTGAGATCTAAGAATTATCTGCAAAAAGTAACGGAAGGGGTGAGTCACCTAGAGTCAGTGTATAAATCCCCATCCCAAAAGATATTAAGCTCTTACACAATTTCATATGTAAATATGCATGTCATGCAACCCATCCAACCTAGGTATCCATCCGAGTCTCCCAAGTCTACCCTTTATGGCACCTAGCCACTGGTGGTACCTAACCACTAGTGACCGAAGTCACAAATATTCATATGTTGGGCCAACCCACTTATGGTATCTAACCACTGGTGACGATCCCGTATGTCATTATGTGGGGCCAATCCACTGTGGTACCAAACCACTGGGACGAGTCACAAATAATAAACATATGTGGTACCAAACCACTAGTGGTTCCAAACCACTGAGACTTAGTCACATATTGATGATATGTGGGACCAACCCACGTGTGGTACCAAACCACTGCTGACAGTTTGATAAATCTGACCTTCCCCCTCTCATCATACCCGGTTTCCATGTATATGCTTTTCATACAGTATGATCCTACTTATCACTCAATGAGATAGAACATGGCACATGTAGGTTTTAAATGTAGATAAACACGTTAGCCACCAAAATGGACTTACCCGGAGTCCTTGCTTTTACCCACAAGGGTAACATAGTGATTTCCACTGTTACTTCGGCTTTTGACAAAACACAATAATAGAATATTAAACATATGATGTGTGTAAAAGTTATACACCTGATTACTCGCAACACGATACTTTCTACGTCGACACTCTCGTTGATAGGCACTACCGCTACCTGCCTACTATTCTGCTCAGATGCTGGCCCACACACAGGCGGCCAATCATGAACAGTAGACATAACCCTCTTCTTGAACTTAGGGATCGAACCCGAAGGTTAACTTCCGTCTCCTTCTTATATATTTCTTGCATCCATTAAAAGCTTCGTCAAAACCCACTACGAGAGATGTGATTTTTGGGATTCCTACCCCATTAGGTTAAAACAACAGATAACCAATAGATCGATTAATAAAACCACTAAGAAGGGAGTTCCTACCTAAATCGATTAGATCACAGAGTCAACAGGCTTAGACCAGCACGATGATCGCACCTACACAAGTACCTGATGAGATTCGACAAAAAAGAATGGGGTAAGCGAGTGGCCAGTCGACCGAACATATTATCATCATCCACATACCTTCGGCTTTTTTCAAGATTTGACACAAGTAATCACAGTGAGGAAGATTCGACCAAGAGCAAAGGAAAGTGTGATCCTCGGCTTTTAGTGAATGAAGGAAGAGTACATCAAAGTAGTGAAAATCATAGGGTATCGACTAGCAAGGTGTTTCAAAAAGAATAAACAAGATGGAAGAGAGGGAGAAGTGGTGATTCGACTTTGGGACAAAGATGGAGAAAAAGGGTAGTAGGGATTCGGCTGTCACAAAAAGAAGAAGAAAAGAGAGAAGGCAATAGGGGTTTCGGCTATGGTCAAAAGAAGAGAAAAGAGGAGAAGAGCTTAGGTGCTTTTCGGCCAAAGAGGGATTGAGAGAAAAAAGCTAGACTGAAAAGTGAAACCCACTTAAATGCTGAAAACACTACTCATTAGCAACTCAATTTCAGCACCCTCACCAATTGCCAAAATCGAGAGTCCCCTTCCCTTCAAACTCTTCAAAAGAATTTGGCTAACACCACCCCTTGTGTCGTCCCCTCTATCTTCCTATCATCAAACAAATTTGAATCCATTACACTCCTAAAATTTCTCTCCTCAACTCATCCAAATCTATTGACTCCTTCAATACTCATCCACCAGAGTCCAAACCGAATGCAACACCTCCTGGCCTTGGCGTCAAAAAAACAACCAAAAAGGGATTCCCGCAGCTTGAACCAAGTCCCCATTAGCTCCCCTGAGGCGTCAATTCCTTGAGCCTTAAATGGTGCCCCTCTTGCCACTTTACCAAGGTTCCTCTTGCGTCCAAACCTACCACCAACCACCCTTAACACCTATCCCATTCATCTCCCCTGTCTAGGTGCCCAAAAAGAAAATTTTTGCTAAGGCTCTAGCCTACCCCTAGCTCATGCCTGGACCCTTAAATCACCCTGAACTAGCATGATGACCATACTATCTACATGCAATCACAAAAAATGCAAAAGCCCCATTTAAGGATGTTACATCAGACGGAGCAACATAGAAGAGGGGTCATCTCTATCGGTCCATACATCACGTGCCTCGCTCGACAATTCGGACTTTTTAACACAGCCGCTCAAACTTCCTCACTTACCCTGATAGGACAGATGCCCCCGCAGGGCATCCAGACGATGTTACACATGAGGATGATCGAGCATCACCGTGGGACGCATCCTCCCCATTACCGTCTAGCTCACACCACCGAGGAGGAGGATCCTGAGAACATTACTGATGATGTTCCCCCTCCACACTAGGTACCAACACCAAGCCATCCCCCAGTTCATGCGGCAGCTTCTCTGGTGGACATATCTGAGCGCCTATCATTATTTGAGCAGCAATTTTTCCAGCGCTTCGACCATCTCGACACCACCCTTCACCAGATATGTCAGCACCTGCACATTTCATCGCCGCCCCCACCTCGTCGACCCAGCTGATGACGAGGACCTTTGAGTCCTTTTATTTTCTTTTTTTTTTCATTTTTAATATTTATTTTCATTTTTAATTCATTTGTTGTTTATTTTCATTTTAATTAAACTTTTACCTTTCTTTTTTAAAAATTTTATTAGTACAATTTAATTTATTTTATCATTTGGTCGTCTAACTCTCGAGTATCTCTAACAACATCCATTAAATAGTACTCCCTAAAAATTTAACTGATGACTTCGTAGTTTAAAAAGGTTCAATGTGTCACTCTAAGAATGAACACATCCTCGGAGTATTCACCACCACATTCACATATGTCTAAGTCATCATCATTAATCATCCTCCAAGGATTTCATCCAAAATTCAGGAAGTTCCACTTCTCTCCCCCTCTTTTGATTTTCTTACTATATTGTGAATATATATCTTTGTACATTGAGGGCAATGTACATCGTAAGTGTGGGGGTTGAATTTTATTTCGAAAAAGTTCCTAACTTTTTGCATTATTCTCAAATCCCTAAATGATATATTGTCTTAAGTAATTTCCTCATATCACTAATTAGAATGAAACTTTTTGCATTGATGATTTAAACCTTAGGAGACTAGAGAATCAAGCATGATAAGTCTATTTTTTAGAATTAAAAATTTGCTAGGTTGTTGACCTAAATTTGAATATTACCTTGAAGCTTAAAATTTGCAAGGTTGTCATCAAAAACCATAATTTTTTGAGATTTTGAGCCTTTTAGAGCATATTTTTTTTTTGTGCTCACTTTATTGATTATGACTGTGTCAACATTGATTTGTCATTCTAGAACTTGCTTCGATTATATAGGTCGAGACCACACCTTTGATTTGATATACAGAGATGATAAAGGCACTTAGGATTTAACCCACTTACTCCACTAAAAGCCTACCCTCACAATTAACCCCTAGTGAACCCCTTTGATCATAACAACCCTTTTATTGATTCACCCACTAGTATTAACCCAAAACCCATCTTGTATTTGTTATCACCATTTTTTCTTGACTATCCTTCTATCGAGATTTGATTTGATCAGTTGCCTAATTATTTTATTTCAGTAGTTGAATTCATCTTATATTATGTATTTACTTCATTTGTTCTTTAAAAAATCTATGTATATTCATTATTAGTTCTGTGATTAAGTGAGCTTATACATTTAAATTGAACATCTTGAAGAAGAAGCTCGTATTGTTAGTGTTTCAAATTTTCAATTGATGTAATTATTTAGGATTAGTTTCATTTTTCTAATTAGGTAAATTGTCAATTCAATCTCGATTCTAACCCTTTAATTTAGCCTTTATCCACACATTTAACCTAAGCTCCGTTACAACCCTTTTTTAAAAAAACCTTTTGATCTGTGTATCATTTTATTTTATAGTGGTGGAGATTTCATTTTCAAGTAAGCCTATAGGTTAACTTTTCATGTTCAACTTTTAAGAGCTTAATTTTGAACCTTAAACACTTTGAGTGATTTGAGTGAATCTCAGTGAGGATGTCAACTCCTGTCGATTTTGAATTAAAGGTAATTATTTAGATAAGGGGAAACACCTATATTTTTCGTGCTACAAACTTGTGACTTCGATTGTTTGAATCTTCAGGGCTCTTTTAGTTAAATTTTCCATGTATAAATTATCTATGAATTATGATGAGGCATCGTTGATAAGAATTATGAATCGAGGGGAGTTAGTTTTAATTGTGAGTTCAGAGTTTTGCTTGAGGACAAGCAAATGCTTAAGTGTGGGGGTATTTGATAAACCGTAATATGTTCATATTTTAATCCCACATTTAGCATACTTTTGGATGATTTATTCCCTGAATTGTGGAATTTGGTGCTGCTAATCCTTTAATTTCATGTTTTATACTTAGGAGAGCACCGGAGGATGAAAAGTACGAAATCAACACAGCCTGGGTGTAACACCCTTAACCTGAAACTATCGTCAAAATAGGGTTAAAGGCATTACTGAACAATCAAATCATTTAACAACCCATTCATGACACAAAGTCAATCATCAGTATATCACATTGAAACATAAACATATAGTCCCTTATTGAGACCTATTAAACATTAAACAACTGTTAGAGAAGGATAGGTACTAAATTGAAACACATACAAAATTTTTCAAAAACTTAAAAATTTATCAAAAATACAGGGGATACATGCCCGGGGGAGCCACAAGTGTGTCCTCCCCATGGTTGAACCCGATTCCTCACCACGGCCACCAAGCACACCCATGTACCCTAACCGTGGTGAATCCTGCTAAAGCAACACGGTTACCAAGCACCCCCGTGTGCTAATGCCGTGCACTACTAAGCCATATATTGACTTTCTCACACGACTTCTAGGCACGCCAGTGTGCCATGGCCGTGTGACATTATAGGTCATTTGCAAGACCAAAAATGCCACCCAAATAGGTCATACCTACAAGCAACATTTACCAAAACAACTCATGCACTTATGACTACCCAAAAGCATATCAAAATAATCATTCAAACCATGCATTCAATACCAATTCTATTCATACCAAATTTAATACCAAAACTTATCTTATCACAAGCATAATTCATTCCCAATTTCACTTATTCCTAATAACATCATACCATCACCAAAATTTACATCCATAAATAAATTTCTCAACTATCACATATATATATATCAAAGTCATTTATGCCAAAAGCTATCACATATCTAGCCACATCTCGTGGCTACATACAAACTCAAACATGATTCAAATAACTAGCCTATACATGCAATATTTTAACTATGTACATCTTTCCAAAATACCCCAAAATAGATTGTCGATAGTGTGATTGAGATGGTGACGATCCCCAGATCCGACCTAGCTTTACTGACACTGCAAAGCAGAAAAACAAATCACACAGCAAGCTTTTTGAAGCTTAGTAAGTTCGTAATTTAATACATATTACTCAATAATACCACATCATACACAATTGAATCATCACATAGATAAATTTCACAATTAGGCTCATCACCAATCTCAACCATATGCTCAAGTATCTATTCATATAACCATTACGGCTATCATCAACCACCTAGGTTCAAACGTACCTTGATCAACACATAGTTACTCACCATTCATGCTACTCAATTGCTCGATATTACCTCTCGTTCAACCTTTACTATTCTTTTTTATTATTTTGCACACTTAGTGCCAATTTCATAATCGGATCATAATCTTCATCACACACTTAGTGCCTAATCATTCAACCAACTTATCTCGGTATCGCACACACAGTGCCAAGTCTATAAGCCGAAGCTTTCATATCATCGCACACACAATGCTATTCATTTTTGTTTCGATTTCAATTTCACACACTTAGTGCCATCAACTAAAATATTGCACATAGCAACTCACTTTCATACAAAAATACATATTCATTTCATAATGCTAAAACATATTTTAATAATATGTATCCTATTCGAACTTACCTCATAAGTCGAACTATCGATACGGTCGATTAATCTAGTACTTTATCTTTGCCTCTATCTCGATCCGAACCTCTCCTCTCTTGGTCTATACACATTCAAATTCAATCCATTCAATCATCACATCATTCATTTCAGTCCAAACACATATATTTAGGGTATTTTACAAAATAGTCCTCACATTTTCACATTTTGACACTTTAGTCCCTATTTCACAAAATCATCAAATATACAAAATTCCAAAAAAACATATACTTAGCCGAATCCTCTCTATATTCATACAAGTCCACACATTTCATTTATTTCACATTTAAGTCCTTCAAATTACTATTTTCACAATTTAGCCATAATTAGCTAAATTCATCAAAATTTCAAGAACAAATTATGTTCATCTAGCTCAAATCTTCCATTTAACACCATAAATCATCACAAAGCTCAATATCTTATCAATGGCATATCTCACAAACACTATCAATACATAAAATTTGAGCATGGGTTTTGTAAAACATAAAGCAACGATCACGAAAACGTAGAAATTATCAAAAATTGACTCAAAATCATACCTCAATCAAGATGAACGATTGCCGAATATCACAAGCTTTTGCTCCTCTTTTATTTTTGTATTTTTCGGTGAACAAAGATGAACACATTCATCTTGTTTTCATCTCTTATTTGATTATTAAACACATTATTATTCAAATTACTAAATTATCCTTTCATTAAACATATAAGACAAAAATATAATAAGGCAAATATGTCATTTAACTTGCCACTAACTTATAAATGGTTTATTAACAACAATAGGCCTCCACCTTAAAAAGTCATCAACAAATTGACACTTATGAATCAGCACACAACTTTTACACCTTATGCAATTAAGTTATTTTTCATAAATCAGCACACAGTCGATAAAATTATCATACAAAATTTTCACACAGGCTATATCACATACTATTCACATAGAAATATCACTAAATATTTTTACGACCTCAGATTTGTGGTCCCAAAACCACTATTTTGACCAGGGTCTAAACCGGGCTGTTACAACTCTCCCCCCTTAGGAATTTTCGTCCCCGAAAATCTTACCAGTGAATAGTTGTGGATGTTGTTCTCTCATAACGTTCTCAAGCTCTCACGTGGCCTCTTCAATTCCGTGTTTGTGCCATGATACTTTCACTAAAGAAATTTTCTTATTTCTCAACTCTTTGATCTCTCGTGCCAAAATTCAGATCGGTTATTCACTATACGACAAGTCTGACTGAATCTCAACCTCAGTAGGAGCAATCACATGAGACAGATCTGATCTATATTGTCAAAGCATTGACACATGAAACACGTTATGAATCTTTTCTAAATCAGATGGCAATCTTAATCTATAAGCAACCGGTCCAACTCATTATATGATCTCATACGGTCAAATGAACATTAGACTCAACTTGCCCTTTCTGCCAAATCGAAGTATTTTCTTCCACGGAGACACTTTCAAAAATACTTTATCACCAATTTCGAATATAATATCCTTTCGTTTCAAATCTGCATAGGTCTTCTGACTATCAGAGGCTACTTTCAAACTATCATGAATTACTTTCACTTTTTATTTAGTCACTTTTATAAGATCAACCCCGTGAATCTTATTCTCACTTAGCTCAGTCCAATACAATAGAATTTGACACTTTCGACCATAGAGAGCCTCATATGGTGACATTTTGATACTAGATTGAAAACTATTGTTATACGCAAATTCAATCAACGATAAATGCTTTTCCCATGTACTTTCAAATTCAAGTATGCAACATCACAGCATGTCTTCAAGAATCTGAATGATTCGCTCAGATTGACCATCCGTTTGCGGTTGAAACGTAGTACTGAAATGCAATTTCATGCCTAAAGCATCTTACAATTTCTTCCAAAATCGTGAGGTAAATCTCGAATCCCTGTCAGATGCTATAGATAACGGTACCCCGTGCAATCTCACAATCTCAACGATATACAATTCAGCTAACTTATCCAAAGAATAGTCAGTTTTTACTGGAATAAAATGAGCTGATTTCATCAATATTTTAACTATCGCCCAGATCGTATCTTTCTTGCTCGGAGATAAGGGCAAACCTGACACAAAGTCCATCGTAACTCTCTCTCATTTCCACTTAGGAATCATAATCGGTTGTAACAAACTAGACGGAACTTGATGTTCAGCCTTAACTTGCTGACAAACTAAACACTTTGACACAAAGTCAGAAATATCTCTTTTTATACCATGCCACCAATAGAACTATTTCAGGTCATTATACATTTTCGTACACCCCGGATGTATAGTTTAATAACTATTGTGAGCTTCATTCAAAATCGTTTGAATTAACTCAAAATTTCTCAGGACACAAATCCGATCTCTAAATCTCAAAAAATCATCACTATCAACTTGAAATTTCGATTCAGCATTCGAATCGCACTGAACTCTTTTTGCTAACAACTCATTATCAATCTTCTGAGCATAACATATCTGATGTACAAACATCAGCTTTATTTTTAATTCAGCTACAACTGCATCATCATCACACAGATCTATCTAATTACTCATAGCTCATAAAATATATAACGATTTGTGACTCAAGGCATCAGCTACAACATTAGCTTTACCTGGGTGATAATCTATCACAAGTTCATAGTCTTTCAACAATTCTAACAATCTTCTCTGTCGTCAAATTTAAATCTTTCTGAGTTATCCATTTAAACTCTTATGACCAGTATAGATGTGACATTTCTCTCCGAACAGATAGTGACGCCAAATCTTCAATTCAAACACAATCGCAACCAATTCAAGATCATGCATTGGATAATTCTTTTCATGTGGATTTAACTGCCTCGAAGCATAAGTAATGACTTTTCTTTCTTGCATCAGCACACAGCCCAAACCATTCAACGATGCATCACTCGAAACTATGAACTTTTGCCTGATTCGGGTTGAATCAATAGTGGTGCTTCCGTTAATAACAATTTTAATAGTTTAAAACTCTGTTGATATTTTTCTGACCACTCGAATCTACCATCCTTCTGTAATAGCTTTGTCAACAGATTCACAATCGTCGAAAAGCCTTTCACAAATTGTCTATAATATCCTTCTAGTCCCAGAAAACTACGAACTTCAGACACATTTCTTGGAGGCTTCCATTCTAAAATATCAGAGATTTTACTCGGGTCAATTCGTATCCCAGCAGCTGATACAATATGCCCTAGAAAACTAACCTTATGCAACCAAAATTCACATTTTCTAAACTTTGCATACAACTATTTCTCACGCAGAGTTTGTAGCACGATTCTTAAATGTTTGGCATGTTGCATCTCATGACATGAATAAATTAAAATATCATCTATGAACACTAAAACAAAGCGATCCAAAAACGGTCTGAATATCCGATTCATTAGATCCATAAACACTACAGGAGCATTGGTTAGTCCAAAAGGCATCACTAAGAATTTGTAATGTCCATACCTCATTCTGAAAGAAGTTTTCGGTACATCAGATTCTTTAACTCTCAACTGATAGTAGTCTGATCTTAAATCTATCTTAGAAAACACTATAGCTCCTCTCAGCTGATCAAACAAATCATCAATACGACGTAACGGATATTGTTCTCTATTGTCACTTTGTTTAGATGTTGATAATCAATACACATTCTCATAGTTCTATCTTTCTTTTTCACAAATAACATAGGAGCTCCACAGGGTGAAAAACTCGATCGTGCAAATCCTCTGTCAGTCAATTCTTGCAACTGAGATTTCAACTCTCTCAATTCCATTGGTGCCATTTTGTATGGAGCTATCGAAATGGGAGTGGTCCCCGGTACTAATTCAATACCAAATTCAACTTCCCGAATTGGAGGTAATCTTGACAACTCTTTAGGAAACACGTCTGGAAACTTACATACCACAAGCATAGATTCGACTTTCTTTTCTGACACTTTTGTATCAATTACATACACCAAATAAGATTCACAACCCTTTCTCACATAGTTCATAGCTTTCATCGCAGATACACTAGCTAGTAATCCTTTCATATCACTGGACTCAATTCGAACTATCTCACCATTCTGACTCTTCAATTCAATGATCTTTCTCTTAAAATTCACGTTGCCATTACGCAAAGTAAGCCAATCCATACCCAGAATTTTGTCAAATTCATCGAATGGCAGTAGCATCAAATTAACTGAAAAATAAACATCTCGAAACATCAATGGGCAATTCTTGCACACCTTATCCATCAAGATACACTTGCCTAAGGGGTTCGATACTCTATTCACAAATTCAATAGACTCAATAGGTAGAGTCTTATTCAATACTAAATTCATACACATATAGGAATGGGTAGATCCTGGATCTATTAGTGCAATGACATCAATATCAAATAAAGTGAAAGTACCGGTGATGACGTTTGGTGAAGATGTTTCCTCTCGTGCACGTATAGCATAAGCTCGGGTAGGTGCTTTTGCTTCTAACCTCACAGCTGTATCGGTTGTCCCCTTTTGACTTTCACTCACATTTTTGGTGTTTCTAGGTGTTCTATCCCTAGCTGTCACATTACTCCGTCTTTCATTCTGAACATTTTCTTCTTCAACCATCGTTGGGCAATCTCGAATAAAATGATTTCGGGATCCACACTTATAGCATGTTCTATTGTTATACTTGCCATAGCACTCTCCCGCATGTCGTCTCCCACATTGTCTACACTCGGGCTTGTTACTCTTAACACCGCCGATACTTGATTCAATCGGAGCCTGAGTTCCTGGGCCAGCATTTTGTCTCGAACGATCTCTACATGAATGTCTGAATGAAGCATTTGAATGATTGTTTGCATCTTTAAATCTCTTTGTAGAAGGTTGAGAAAACTTACTCATCGATCTCTTTCTTTCATCACGAGCTTCATAATCAGCTTTCTTCTTTTCTTTACTAAGCACTTCAGCTTTGCATGCTCTTTCAACTAACACAAGAAATGTAACATCCCGAAATTGGGCCTAGTAGGATTGGGCCCAATGGGCCTTAGGCGTGGGAATGATTAAAATTTTGAGAACAAGAGAATGGCATTATTGCAAATTGGACTTATTAGCTAATTGAATTTGGAAGGTTACAAGGTTTCTATGAAGTCTCGGGTTTAATTGGGCCTTAGGAAAAATTTGGTATTTTAGCACTTTAAGGAGAGATGGTAAGTAACTTCAATGCTTATTGAAATAAATGAATAAATGGTTAGCATAAATGAGCTATAGGTAAAGAGGTTATGGCATCAAGTGAAGTACTTGAGGGAGGAGGTTCAAATCCCTTTGTGTGCAATTTTGACTTTTATTTTTGTACTCTTCCCTTAAATGTCGGCTAAGAGGTAGTTATGGCAAGCTTGACTTTATTATTTTTGGTAAGGTGGCTATAAGAATAAGGCAAGGTTGAAGTTTGGGAAAGGAATCAAGAGAAATAGGAATGAAAGGGGGACATGAGGCTTAATTCGTGGGTGATGTTTTGGAAAGTTTGGGTGGCCAACTCTTATCCTAGGGGGGATGCATGTGGAAGGTTTTGAGGAGATAAGGTAGCTGATTTTTTTTTCTTTTGGCATTTGGTAAAGACTTAGTGGTGTTTTGGTAAAATTTCCCTTTGACAACTTTGTGTCATCTCTCCCATTTTGCAACTTTCCTTGCCAAAACATATTAGCACAATAGTGCATTTTCTCTTCTATTGAATTGGTCACATATTCATCTTTTGTCTAATCTTCTTGATAGCCGAATATCATTGTTCATTCTCCTCCATAACCAAAACCTTTCCATCGTTCTTTCTTTCTCATTACTTAAGCAATCGGTAAGTATTCTTTCGAATGTTTTATTTTCTTCTCTTATGACCGAATCCATACTTTGGTTTTTGGATGGTCATTTTGACCGAGACCATCACCTTACTTTCTGTCATACGAGATCGTTTTCTTCTTCGTAGTGATATAGACGGAGGCCAAATACCACAACATCACCTAATCATCTCTAGTCATAGGATGATCGTGAGAAACAAGATTATAATCGATTAAGGTAAGGAAGATCTTTCATAGTCCATTCGATATCTCCATTTGGTTATTGAGTTAATCGGATTGAAGGTTGGCTAATTGATATTATTGGTAGGATCGATTCTTGGTGCATCGAGGGAGATCACATTCATGGTAAGTGGAGTTAGCCTAATAAGTGTTTCTAGTTACAATTATCAAAGTTGAGACTAACCTTCTATCAACTATCAATATAGGTGTTGAAATCGGTAGAAAGCACAACTCGTAATCAAAGTGTGTAATCCCGTACCCTTCCGAATATATGTTTGAAATGGTGAGCAAGTCTTACATCTCTTTAAAAGTTTATATGAAATATTTTGTGATTTGGTAGAAATACCGAAGAAAACCAATAACTGGCATCTGTGATCACTCGGACGTGCGTATACTCATAGTGGTAATCATGTTTTGTAATAAAAGCAGTTTGATCGTAAATAAGTGATGTGTATTTGAAAAATCACAAAAATTGGATAAAAAAATTACAAAGTGAGTAAGATATCAGATTAAAGCTTACTGTGTCTACTTTAATATGGATGAAACGAAGAAGGAAAATGAATATTATATTTTGAGATATGTTAATTTTAGTGAGACTGGTTCTGAATGACTTCGGTGTATTCTGTTCTATCTTGGAAAAATCGAATAAAATTATAAAAAGTGAATTATGGAACATAATTTATATGTATGGATTCCTAGTGTGAGCCTATTATTAATAGAGACAAGTGGGAGCAGTATATTAAAATTTTACAGTGAGATATTTGGATTTTAGGTAAGAGAGGTCAGAATCATTGGACAGTGAAATAAGGGAAACTTTAAGGAATAAACTGTACTAAATGGTTAAGGTAAAAATTCTGAAAAAATTGTAGTAAGAAGAAATATGAGTCTAGTTTCAAGGAAAATTCATGGATTTAGATTTCAAGATTCCTAACATGAGTTATAGTCAATTTAATTAGTATGACGCAGATGGACAGTTTCAAACTTTTATGCCCCAAATTAGTTGTTAAGCCTAGGTTACAAAATTATCATAATACCCTTAGAGGGTAAATTATCGAAATACCCCTAGGTTGCGAGATTACCGAATTACCCTCGGCGGGTAAAATTATGAAAATGCCCTTATGGGTCGAATTACGAAAATGCCCTTATGGGCTGAATTACGAAATTGCCCTCAATGGACTAAATCGATAAAAGTGATATATGGGCCAATTGTGATATTTGATATATGGGCCAAATATGATATTTGCTATATGGGCCAAATGTGATATTTGATATATGGGCTAGTTGTGATATTTGATATATGGGCCAAATGTGATATTTGCTATATGGGCCAAATGTGATATTTGATATATGGGCCAAATGTGATATTTGTTATATAGGCCAAATGTGATATTTGCTATATGGGCCAAAATGTGATATGGGCCAGATTGTTTAAATTTTTATAATGGGCTGTATGTTTGTAATAATTATATGAATGAATTATTGTAAATGAATATGCATACATGATTTGCATTGGTTGGGTAAGAGAAGTTCTGGTAGATTTGCTACAAAATTTTGGTGGCTTGTCCACAAATTGATATATGGCTTCGTTCCAAGTTTGATATATGGCCTCGTGCCCAATTTGATATATGGCTAAATATGGCTAAATGCTGTGATTATAAATGGCCACCGGCTGCAATTATTGTTATAAATGGCTTAATGCCTGCGATTGGTGTGTTGGCGGGGTGGGTTGACTGATGATCCCCACAGGTGTGTTGGTTGGTACGGGTGGTGTGTAGCGGATGGATTACCAGGTTTGGTTTGGGAATCGCATATCACATGCATCCTATACATGTTAAATTGTTATATTTGTATATGGGCTCCGGCCCAAATACATGCTTAAATGGTTTTGGCCCAGTGGACTATAGTAAGTGGGTTACACACTGAGTTCTTGTAACTCACCCCCTTTCTTTCTTAACCCTTGTAGGTAATGCTCGATGATTGAGGACTTGGGGCCATGGATGATGTGGATGGAGGCCATATTTGAAATTGGTGTTTGAACTTTATTAAATTACATATTAGTTTTATTACTTTTGCTATTATGGGTTTTATCGTAATAAGGCCTCTAGAGTATTTTATTATTTTCTTTATGTTTGATTTACTTAAATTTTACTTAAATTACTTTAAAATGGGATTTTTCTAGAAACTTAATTATAAGTTTTCCAAAATTGATTAACAAATGAATTTCAAATAAACTTTTTACAAATATTTTTAACACGAAAATTTTCTCTCGATCTATCACAATATTTTCAAAAGTCACAGTTTTATAAGATCATTAGTTCAAAGTTAGTAGTATTTTATCAAATGTTTCAAATCAAATTTGTTTTTCTTGATTTTAACCAATCAACACCTACATTGTATGAATAAAAAGAATTTAACATGCTTTTCTCATTTGACATGTTTTCTTAATACGTTATCGAAAAACTTTTTAGTGTGACATGCCGAATTCGGGCCTAACTTCTAGGCCGGGTTTGGGGTACTACAAGAAATTCTTTTATATCGAGTATTCCAACTAGAAACCTAATGTCCTCATTCACTCCCTCTATGAAGCGTTTGCACATAGTAGCTCCGGTCAAAACAAATTCTCTCGCGTATTGACTCAATCTTACGAATTCCCGCTCGTATTCATTAATAGACAAACGACCCTGTTTTAGTTCTAAAAACTCTTTACGTTTCTGATCAATGAAGCGTTGACTGATATACGTCTTTTTGAACTCAGCTTGAAAGAAATCCCAGGTGATTCTCTCTCTGAGAACTACAGATATCAACGTCTTCCACCAATTATATCTGAATCCCTCAACAACGAAATAGCGCATTTAATACATTCTTCCGGAGTCAACTACATCTCATCAAATATTCAAAGGGTATTCTCGAGCCAAAACTCAGCTCGCTCAGCATCGTCATCAGATGTGGCCCTAAACATTTTGGCCCCATACTTCTGAATCTTGTCCACATGAGGTTTATTCAATCTGATCGGATCTGTAACTTGTGGCACAACAGGTACTTGTGGGGGTGGAGGTTGTGGAGCAGCCGGATTCGTTCGAACAAATTTCAAAAACCATTCACTCATCATACGGAAGAAGGCTTGCTTAGCCTCTCCTCCCTCACTACTTTCATTCGGCCTAGATGTGGCCGGCGCTGTCTCTTGAGCGGGAGCAGGCACGTTACTTTCTCCGTCGTCAACAACTGCTCGATCGGGATCCATTACTATATGAAAACACATTTTCAACTTGTTAGAATTCATCACACTATCGCAATTTCATATATGGCATGTGTAGCTAGACTCACATGCGCTACGTTAGTCCGAGAATTGACTAAATCGTAGCTCTGATACCAATAAAATGTAACACCCCTAACCCAAAACTATTGTCGAAATAGGGTTAAGAGGCATTACTGAACAATCAAATCATTTAACAACCCATTCACGACACAAAGTCAATCATCAGTATATCACATTAAAACATAAACATATAGTCCCTTATTGAGACCTATAAAACCTTAAACACCTGCTAGAGAATGATCGGGACTAAATTGAAATACATACAAAATTTTTTGGAAACTTAAAAACTTATCCAAAATATAGGGGATACACGCCCGTGGGAGCCAACCATGTGCCCTCCACGGCTGCTAGGCACACCTGTGTGTCCTCCCCGTGGTCGAACCTGATTCCTCACCACGGCCACCAAGCACGCCCGTGTACCCTGGCTGTGGTCAATCCTGGCAAAGCAACACGGTTAACAAGCACCCCCGTGTGCTAATGCCGTGCACTACTAAGCCATATACTGACTTTCTCACACGGCTTCTAGGCACGCCCGTGTGCCATGGCCGTGTGACATTATTGGTCATTTGCAAGACAAAAAATGCCACCCAAATGGGTCATACCTACAACAAACATTTACCAAAACAACTCATACATTTATGACTACCCAAAAGCACATCAAAATAATCATTCAAACCATGCATTCAATACCAATTCTATTCATACCAAATTTAATACCAAAACTTATCTAATCACAAGCATAATTCATTCCCAATTTCACTTATTCCTAATAACATCATACCATCACCAAAATTTACATCTATAAATAAATTTCTCAACTCACAATCCATATCAAAAGATGCATCATATATATCAAAGTCATTTATGCCAAAAACTATCACATATCTAGCCACATCTCATGGCTACTTACAAATCTCAAACATGATTCAAATAACTAGCCTATACATGCTATATTTTAACTATGTACATCTTTCCAAAATACCCCAAAATAGATTGCCGATAGTGTGATTGAGATGCTGAAATCCCCAGATTCGAGCTAGCTTTACTAACACTGCAAAGCAGAAAAACAAATCACACAGTAAGCTTTCCAAAGCTTAGTAAGTTCGTAATTTAATACATATTACTCAATAATACCACGTCATACACAATTAAATCATCACATAGATAAATTTCACAATTAGGCTCATCATCAACCTCAACCATATGCTCAAGTATCTATTCATATAACTATTACGGCTATCATCAACCACCTAGGTTCAAACGCACCTTGATCAACACATAGTTACTCACATTCATACTACTCAATTGCTCGATATTACCTCTCGTTCAACCTTTACTATTCTTTTTGATTATTTCGCACACTTAGTGCCAATTTCATAACCGGATCATAATCGTGATCGCACACTTAGTGCCTAATCTTTCAACCGACTTATCTCGGTATCACACACAGTGCCAGGTCCATAAGCTGAAGCTTTCATATTATCGCACAAACAGTGCTATTCATTTCTGTTTCGATTTCAATTTCGCACACTTAGTGCCATCAACTAAAATCTTGCACATAGCAACTCACTTTCATACACAAATGCATATTCATTTCATAATGCTAAAACATATCTTAATAATATGTATCCTATCCGAACTTACCTCAGACGTGGAACTATCGATACGGTATTTAATCGAGTACTTTATCTTTACCTCGATCTCGATCCAAACCTCTCCTCTCTTGGTCTATATACATTCAAATTCAATCCATTCAATCATCACATCATTCATTTTAGTCCAAACACATATATTTAGAGTATTTTACAAAATAGTCCTCACATTTTCACATTTCGACACTTCAGTCCCTATTTCACAAAATCATCAAATATACAAAATTCCAAAACACATATACTTAGCTGAATCCTCTCTATATTCGTACAAGTCCACACATTCATTTATTTCACATTTAAGTCCTTCAAATTACTATTTTCATAATTTAGCCATAATTAGCTAAATTCATCAAAATTTCAAGAATAAAGTATGTTCATCTAGCTCAAATCTTCCATTTAACTATGGGGTTCTTCAAATTTTCGACACCAAGAAAGAAGATGAATGAGATTTTTATCATCTTTTTCCTATTTTAATCACTTAATTAATAAATGACCAAAATGCCCTTCTCTTAAAGAATTTCACATTTTACTAACTCATGTCCATTTTTGTCCAAAAATTATAATTTGGGCAAATTGCTATTTAAGGACTTCTAATTAATATTCTAAAATGATTTCATACAAAAAGCTTCTAGAAACTCATATTTTTGTAACTTTTACAATTTAGTCCTAATGAAACATTCAACCTCAATTTAACAAAATTGCTTCATGAAACTTTCACACTAGCATGCAAACATGACATAAACCTTAAAAACACTCATAAATTTACCTCGGATTCATGGCCTCACACCACTATTCCGACTAGGCCCTAAATCAGGCTATTACAAACTTTCACTTCATAAAACTTATCATCATTAAAATATGGAGCTTGACAAATATTGGCCAATTCCTAATGGCCATTTAGAAAATGAGTGTATAACATTAGTAAACAACACTTTGGCTTTCAAATAGGACATAACACAAGATGACCAAATTCCTATACATGCCATACCTAAAATAAATCAACTTTACTATACCAAAAGAATGATTGATAGTGTGATCCAAGCTCCAACGTTCTACGATCCCCGAGCTAGCTTGGCGATACTACAAGGAAAAGGGAAAAAGAGAGAGGTAAGCATATAGCTTAGTAAGATTGCATGATTTTAAAATAGAAACATAAGGGCTCATAATAAAATCCATTCATCTCATTGGGCAATAACAATACAAGTTCTCAAGTACTTTGACATACTTACTCATACTTACGCTTACCTATCACATATCACATTACGTCTTCATAACTCGTATTTTCTCATGGTACCTATATCACTTCATCACATAATTCAGCACTTATGCTTTCTAGAATATAAACTTAAATCATTATCATCCTTAGTTTAAATGTCACTCTTTGCCCGTTGAACTATTCGAAATATCGAAGGATATTCAGTCTCATCATACATGTATTACGATGCCAATGCCATATCCCAGCTATGGTCTTACATGGGATCTCCTCATGATGCCGATGCCATATCCCAGATATGGTTTTACACAGGATCTCTTAGCTCGATGTCGATGCCATGTCCCAAACATGGTCTTATACGAGATCTTCCTTTGGTGCCGAGGCCATGTCCAAGACATGGTCTTATAAGGGACCTTCCTTATTCGGTGCCGATGCCATGTCCCAGACATGGTTTTATACGGGACCTACATTCAGTGCCGATGCCATGTCCCAAACATGGTCTTACACGGGACCTTCCTTATCTCATGTCGTAACATAGGTATCCTCGTTATTCCGAATCTTCAACTGGGACTTCAACTTAACTTATTCGCATCATTTTCTCATCGAGGTATCATAAATAAGCTTCATGGAAATAATTTGCATTCCTCATAATAATAAATATTTTAAACATAATAACATATGTAACCTTAATTTCAAACAAATTTGCCTCGGTACTTAAAATGTGTATATATATTCGATTTTGTCCACAACTTTGCTCTTGCCTCGGTTTCGGTCTGGGCTTCGTGTTTCTTGATCTAGAATAAAAATTTCACTTGTTTAATACTCGCATTAACTAAATTGACCCATGAATCATACTTTGGAAAATTTACAATTTTGCCCCTAAACTATCACATAATTACTATTTTTCCCATAGGCTCGTAAAATGACTGTTATTCAACTTTTTTGTATTTTAAGCCTAGTCGAATCATACACTTAACTACAACAGCCCCCAATTTACACTATTTCACACATATGACCATTTTTATAACTTTTACAATTTGGTCCTTTTATGCATTTTTCATGAAAATCAATTAGAAAAAGATGTTTATCATACATCAAACTTTTATATTCTTCCATAAAACATCAAAATATATGCATTTCATACATGGGTAAATTTTTAAACATAAACCCTGGCTCAAAATATATCTAGAAATAGCTAAATTGGGCTATGAGGATCTCAAAATATGAAAAACATTAAAAACGAGGCTAGGAGGTACTTAAAATCAAGCTTGGAAGATGAACAAACCCTAGCTATGTCTTCCTTAGTGATTTTTGGCCATGGGAGAAGAAGATGGACAAGATTTTGGCTTTGTTTCCCTTTTTAATCTTTTATTTACCAAATGATAAAAATACCCTTAATGCCTTTTTCTTGAGATTTTTCCTTCCCATGTCCATTTTTGTCCATCTTAACATATAATGGTCTAATTGCTAAATAAGGACATCTAGTAATTTTTCTAATGCTATTTCATACTTAAATCTTCTAGAATCTCATATTTTTGACTTTTGTAATTTAGTCCTAATGGACAAATTGATCACTAATTAATAAAATTTCCTCATAAAATTTTCATACACTCATGCAAACACATAATATGCCTCATAGAAATCATAGAACACAAATTTTTACTTTGAATTTGTGGTCTCGCAACCACTATCATGACTAGGCCCTAAATTGGGCTATTACAGTGTGTGACACACGGTCGGCCCCACGGGCATGTGTTTTAGCCGTGTGTCCCCTGCACGTTAATTGTTACAAAATAGAATATGGCACACGGGCAGAGACATGGGCGTGTGGCACGCCCGTGTGGCACAAGTTAGAGAGCAACCTATTTTGAACATGACCTGTAGCACGGGCGTGTCCCTTGGACCACACGGGCGTGTGAGCCTTGTAACATAAATTTTTTCTAAGTTTTGTAAAATTTTCTAAAGTTCTCAGTTTAGTCCCGGACCACTTCCAAAGCATGTAATGAGTTTTGTAGGCTCATTTTAGGGACGATATTAATGTGTATGAAAATTTTTAATTTGAATGGAAATTTATGACTTAGAAATGTATGTTTGCTTGTGTTTATGTCCGGTAATGCCTCGTACCCTATTTTGGCATTGAATATGGGTAAGGGGTGTTACATGATTTCTTAAGGTATCTTATAGGGAATGAGATATTATCGAAATTAACCGCGTCGGGGACTTCGTAATAGAATAACATGGAAATGAGAAGGAATCAAACTTTATTAGACATGATTTGATGGATGTTAAGTTATTCGAAGTTGTTAATCTCTTTTTTGGGGTATGCCTTACAAACGACTTGCTCTTTCCCAAAATAAATATTGTTTATTAAGTTAAATTAAATTAATTAATTTTTCCAATTAAATAATTTTCTCAACCCAATTCTAATTTCGATGAAATCATGTCAACTTTACCGTAAAAAATCTATGAGAAAATATATTTAATTTCTACATTCAATGGATTAACAATGACAATTAATTGAATTCCATTTTCTAACTTCATTTATTTAATTAAATAATAATTAGAAAATATTAAATTAATTCTCAAGTCATTTCCATACTTAGTGAGAAACTACATTCAATTTTGGTTTTAACAAATTACCAGTGGAACCAATTAGACATATGCAATTAGGGCTCAAATGATTTATAATTAAGTTCCATCTTTCCACCTATTAATTATAAACTCATTTTGTAACACCCCTATCCCGTGTCCGATCACTGGATTAGGGTTAAAGGCGTTACCAGATAGATCTAAAACATTTAAAGAATTAATCGTACAACCATTCATCAATATCAATCATAATGTCCCTTAAATAGGTCATCGAGACCTTAATCATGCTTATAAACCGAGTCGGGACTAAACCGAAACACATAAGAAATTTCATAAAAAATTAAAACTTTTCTAACATACAGGGGACACACGGCCGTAGGGGTAGGCCGTGCCTCACCTAGGGCTACTAGACACTCCCGTGTGTCCTCTCCGTGGTGGTATATTGGCAAATTCAACACGGTCACCAAGCACGCCCGTGTGCTAAGGTCGTGTACTACTAGATCACATACTACCATTTCTCACACAGCCATCAAGCACACCCGTGTCGAGGCCGTGTGCAATTTTAAGCCACATTCTGCCAATTTACCCACGGTCTTAGGCACGCCCGTGTGCCTCAACCGTGTGACATTATTGTTCCTTTTACAAGGCCAATATGCCACCCACTTAGGGTCTTCCTACAAGCAATATATATATACCTAAACATAATATGCATATATGGCAACTAAAGCATATCAAATGGTTCACTTCATCCATACATTCAATACCAATTCCATTCATACCAATTTACAAACTAAATCCTATATCATTTCAAACATGTATCATCCATTTGCTTAACCAAAACTTAACCATTTTATATGCATAAAAACATACTAAATATATATGCTTTATAACTCTTTCATTCAAACATTTATCAACTCAAAAGCCTGCCAATACACATGGCCATGCTTACTTCATGAACATATCCACCTATCTAGCCTATAATTGCCATAATTATCCATATACATTTTCAAAAGGGTACCAAAATGAGTTTAGTAGTGTGATGACGATCCTCAACAATCCCGAGCCTTCAGTAGCTTCGACGACCTATAAAACAAAGAAAATACACACACAGAGTAAGCTTTCCAAAAGCTTAGTAAGTCATATACAAATAAACGTATTGGCACACACACACATATATATATATATCAATCACTTAGCAACTATCACATATATATCTTGGTTCATAAACTTAAGGCCACATTTGCCATGTTCAACATTTTAAGATTCACATTCTCATTTTCAATCATACTCTTCTTCATATCAAAGTCATATGCATACTTACCTTTCATGCATACTTAATTCACATTCAACGTACCTGAATCAAATATTCATTCACTTAATTGATCATGGCTCGGATATACCATTCGTATTGCAGACTTGCCCGTTGAACCAATAGGAACCTAGTAGGATGATCAGAAAGCTCGAAATACTTGTACAGTGCCAGCGTCCCAGACGAGGTCTTACATGCATTTAGATATCAATGCCACTGTCCTATACAGGGTCTTACACGAATCAATACATTGCCGATGTCCCAGACACGGTCTTACTCGTACAGATCATAACGATGCCAATGTCCCAGACGTGGTCTTACACGAGTCAATATGATGCCAATGTCCTAGACATGGTCTTACTTATAAAGTTCATATCTATGCCTACGTCCCAGACGAGGTCTTACACGAAATTTCAAATCAATGCCAATGTCCCGGATGTGGTCTTACATGATAAAATAGAACAGATACCTATGTCATGACATAGCTAATCCTATCTATTCCTAGGTTCGTACGGGACTTCTTGGCTTTATCACTATATTGAACTTATTTCAGAATTCATGTACTTAGTATCTCATACTCATTCATTTTCATCGATAGACATATGGATACATATATTCAATTCAATACAGGTAAGTTTATTTGCATAGTGACTTACCTCAGATTTGGTTTATCGAGCGATAACGACTACTCTGTTACTTTTGCTTTCCCGTGATCTAAATCCGTTTTCCTCGGTTCTTGATCTAAACATATTCAGAATTAACCCTTTTATTCACTATTCCATTCAATTCAATCCATACACATATATTTTGGGCTATTTATAATTTAACCCTCATATTTGGGCATTTTATCAATTTAGTCTATTTTTCTCGAAACATCAAATTTCACAAAAATCAACACATACAAAAACTTAGCCGTATACTTATGGACTTTATACAAACCAATACTTTTCATCAAAATTTCAATTTAGTCCTTCAATTTACCATTTTCACAATTTAGCCCTATTTAGCTAAATTCATCAAAACTTCAAGAACATAACAAGTTCATCTAGCTCAAATCTTTCATTTAACACCATAAATCATCATAAAACTCAACATATCATCAATGGCACATTTCACATACATCATCCAAATGCAAAATCAAAGCATGGGTTTTAGAGCTCTCAAAGCAACGATTGTAGAAACGTAGAAATTATCAAAAATCGAAATCAAAACTTATCTTAATTCAAGCTTAAAATGGCTGAATATAGCTTAGGGTTTTCTTCATTTTCTTTCTTTAATTTTTAGCTAACAAAGGATGATACTATCATCTTTTCTTTGTTTGTTTTATTATACTTATATTATTATTCCATTTACTAAAATACCCTTTCACTTAATATAAGAAAACATATATAACAAGGGCACATTTGACCTTTATCCATCCACTATCTAAATAGAGCTTTTATTGCGTCATAAGGCCTTCTCATTTAAAAGCTATAACACCTTGATACTTAACAAATATCATGCAACTTTAACATTCAATGCATTTCAGTCCTTTTGTCAAACTAAACACGCAAACAGATAAATTTGCTTACGAAAATTTACCATATGCTAATTCACATATCAACGGCACAGAATATAATATTAAAATATTATACGAACTCAGATTTGTGGTCCCGAAACCACTATTTTGATAGGGTATAAACCGAACTGTTACAATTCTCTCCCCCTTAGGGATTTTTGTCCCCGAAAATCTTACCGTTAAACAGATTCGGATATTATTGTCTCATTGAATCTTTAGGCTCCCACGTAGCCTCTTCTAATTCGTGTTGATTCCACAATACTTTCACTAATGGAATTTTCTTGTTTCTTAACTCTTTCACTTCACGAGCTAAGATACGGATCAGTTCCTCCTCGTATGTTATATCAGTTCTGATTTCAATTTCAGATGGGGCAATCACATGTGACGGATCAGACTGATATCTACGGAGCATCGAAACATGAAATACATTGTGAATCTTTTCTAACTCAGAGGGTAACTTCAATCTATATGCAACAGGCCCAATACATTCAATGATCTCATACGGCTGATGAATCTCAGACTTAACTTGCATTTACGTCCGAATCAGAGCACTTTCTTCCACAAAGACACTTTCAGAAATACTGTAACATCCTGATATTTTGGGGGCTATGCATTTTACATAATTGAATGATGTTGCATGCTTAATCATTTTTAAGTGCCATTTTGGAAGTTATTTGAGCTTCATTTATTAAGTGAATGCTTTGTTAAACTTTTAATTCTATTAATTAGAGAGAGAACTAAGCTATTAAGGCCTTAAGAATTGATGATAAGAAGTTCTAGCATAAGTTAAGTAATTGGCAAAGTGGTTAAGATGCATGGATATATGCTTAAGGTGCAAGGTTCGAATCTCCTAGCTAACATTAGGGAGAATTTTTAATTTTTTGTTTTCTTCCTTGTAAGTGTCGGCCAAGAATATTCTAGAGTGGATGAGCTTTCATCCATTTTTGGCTTGTTGACCATGTAAAAAAAGGAAGTTAAAGAACATAAGGCATGGAATCACAAATTCATGATAAGATGAGGGGGACAATGGCATAATAAAGGGCTATGTTTTGGGGATGTGTTCATGGTCATTTGACCATGAACCTAGACGGCATGAAGGCTAAAGGGAGAGGCCTAGTTGTGTAGTAAATTCTTTGGATATGATGGGGAAGAAACAAGGAGGAAAAAGGGGATATGTTGGCATTGATGTGGCGAATTTATGCTTTGCCATTAGGGGGGAAAAGTTAGCCAAAAGTCTTTGTTTTGTCCATCTTTTCTCATTTTCACCAAAAGCTCTCTCTTAGCCGAATTTGCCATAGAGTTTAGGTAAAAACTCTCTTTTGTTTTAGCTTTCATCTTTTGACCAATTTTCTTCATTTTGGTAGAATGTACCTTAGTCATTTTGGTACATTTTCACTTTTGATTTAGCCTCAATTGCTTGAACCAAATACAACCTTCTTTCTCTCATTTAGTTTTCATTTTGAAACCAAAAGAACCACAAAGATTAAGCACCATTATTCTTCTTCATTTTCTCTCCTCTTGCGAATGCATCTAAGTTCCATAGTCAATCTCTTCTCCTTGATCCTATTCTCTTTTCTTTTCTTTTCATCTTATTTTTCTCTTATCTTTCTCTCATTGCCGAAATCACCATTATCATTTTCTTCTCATCTTTCTCTTTACTTCCTTCTCTTTTCATTCTCTTTCTTCTTTCCCTTCAAAACCGAAACCATTATATTGAAGCCACCATTTTTATTCTTTTATTTTGTGAAGGCCGAATCATCATTTTCTTTTCTTCTTTTTCAAAGCCGAATCTCCAAGTGATCAAAGTAAGATGCTATCAATTATTTTCATCACTTCCTTTCACTTGAATAAGATTGGAAATCATAATCTTTTATTTCTCTCTTAGGCCGAATCTCTTGAAAAGATTTTGAGAGGAACTTTGTTGAAGACAATCTTAAGTGACCATTCGAATCATCAAGGTAAGACTACTATTTTGGATAATATCAATTTCTTTAGATGGATTACTAATCTAAGTTATCTTTAGGAGCGATCTAAGATCATCAAAATAGGTAAGAAAAGAGTCGTTCGAAGTGTTTGGAAGAGAGGAGGTATTCCTTTACCATCGAACTACAAACGAAGAGCAGTATCGGGGGTTAGAGACTTTCCACCGGTTGTGGACCCTCGCAAACGAGGATCGATTAGTCAAGTAGTGCGTATAATCGAACCACTTTACGTTGGTGGAATATCGTGGGTTTTGATCCATCTAGTGGAAAAACCGCAAATAACCGCTATTCGTGAATCTGAGGGTAAGGATTTAGATCTATCGCTTATAAGTATAGTTTTGCTAACAATAGTTTATACTAACCGAGTTTATTAATCATTTAGGTGTGGACGAGCTAGAGAGTATTGTTCTCTTTGTTACTAGGTGTGTAACCATACATTAAAACTTCCATAGATTTATATTATTAAAAAATGATTATATGATAGTATGTTTTGACTGTGGATACCAATTATTGGTATACAAAATTGTGTATGTTACCCAATATTCCGCTTATTTTGATATATGCATCAATATGAAATAAGCATGACTATATTATGATTTGTGGGTACATAGCATGAAAATCGATTTGATATGTATGTGCATGGGCATATGGGTATGTTTAATAAAGGAGGAAGTATTCGGTGGTTTTACCACAATTACGGTGACTTGGTCACATATGTGAAATTGGTGGCTTCGGTCACATATTTGACTCGGTGGCCGGTCACATATTTGACTCGGTGGCCGGTCACATATTTGACTCTGGTGGTTTTGGTCACATATTTGGACTTGGTCAGTGACTTGGTCACATCTGTTTTGGTGGCTTTGCCACAATAAGGGCGATGTGCATGTTGATCGCAAAGAATCGCCTTCGATGGTGTGTAGCGGATGGAGGGTCGATTTAGTAATCCCACGGTGTCTTTGGTTGGTACGGGGTGTGTAGCGGATGGATATTTAGGTTGGTAGGGCTTGCATTTCATTTCATATACATATCCATGTAACATTGTATGATTATTATTTGATCTCGCTATAAAATGGGCCTTTGGGCTAAATTTGAGTAAAATGGGCCTTTGGGCTAAATTTGAGTAAAATGGGCCTTTGGGCTAAATTTGAGTAAAATGGGCCTTTGGGCTAAATTTGAGTTAAATGGGCCTTTGGGCTAAATTTGAGCTAAAATGGGCCTTTGGGCCAAATATTTGATTAAATGGGCCTATGGCCATATGTGAAATTTTGGGTTTGAAAGCATTTCATAAAATGGGTTTTTTTAGTGTATGTGTTATACATTGAGTTTATGACTCACCCATTTTATGGGATAACTTTTCGATAACTCGTAAAGCGATGGATCGGATGACAAGGATTTCGAGGTGGCCGCTTTCGTATTAAGTATTGTGGAGATTTTCCAACTTAAACTCTTTAAGTTAAACTTTATTACTTAGACTTTAATTTGGGTTGCCAACATTATGTAATAAGGCCATTATAAACTATCTTTATTTTCGTGTTTGGATTTACTTTTATTTTGCCATGAATAAATATCCATTAAATAACTAAATGGGTTTTAATAATTATTTAAAAGGATTTTGTCTTTAATATATAAATGTTTTCAAGGAAATTTTTCTTAAGTTTGGTTTCCTTTTGATTTTATTAATTCCTCCTAAAAATGATGTTTTAAAAGACAAAATTTCTTTACAATGAAATTCCGCTAAAGTTTTACTCGAGGAACATACCAAATCTGTTAGGCTTTTTGGGCAGGGTTTGGGGTGTTTCAAACTTGGTATCGAGCCAGCTTTAAACTCTCGGCCTTGAGTTTTGAAGCCCACAACGTTTTCAAAATTAGGCCCAAAAGATTTTTGAAAGTTTTTCTTAAGATAAATGGTTTTATAAGAGCATGGCACTCGGAATTCTCGGCCCAGATCCATCAGGTATGTACCTTTATTTGATAAGTGATATGAATGTTTGATAAGCCTAAGGAAACTTTAGAGACATGGACCTTAGGTGTATGTGTACTACTACGAAAACCACTGAATATCTGTTTCATAAGACTTTCTTTTAATAAGAAGTGAAAAGATTCTAATACATAAGACTTTTCGTAAAAAATAGATAAGATACGTAGTAGACATGAGCTCTAGGGGACGAGGTCATCGTGGACATGGAAGAGGAAGGATGACTATTTCGGAACCAGTTCGGTCTGGTCAAGGTTCCGAGAATGAAGCTCCACCATCTACCGTTGTTAGGCGGACTTCCAAGAACAAAATGAAGGAGGTGACGCAGATATCACAAGTCGTGTTTGCGAGTTTTGGAACAGTAGCGAAGCTAGTTCGAAATGGATCTCGAAGTCTCAGAGTGAGAGACTTAGATCGAATGGAGCCGAGGTTTTAGAGGAGTATCGGAGTAGCTCCAAACGTAGCTGAATATTGGTTGGAAGCGGTCGAGAGGATCATGGATGATATAGACGCACCGATGAAGAGAAATTGAAAGGTGCTATTTCACTTCTTCGTGATGAAGCCTACCGGTGGTGGCTTACTATCAAGGAAAGTACCCCGTGGATCGTCGGATTGGGGTATTTTAAAGTGAAATTTGAGGGAAAATATGTCGAGCTAGCTACATCGACTCTCGAGAGAAAGACATTTTGAATCGGTACAAGGAAACAAGTCGATAGCTGAATATGAAGCAGAATTCTTACGACTTAGCCGTTATGCCAGAGGGATTGTGGCTATGGAATATGAACGTTGTGTCAGATTTGAAGATGGACTTAGAGATGAGTTAAGAGTGATGATTGCCCCACATCGTGAAAGAGATTTTGCAATCTTAGTGGAAAGGGCAAGAATTGTCAAGAGGCTAAACTGACCGAGAGACGTAATCGAGACAGAGGTCGAGCAAGAATAAGAGAAGTTTTGGGTCTTCGGGGTCGTTCGGAAACTTTCGTAAGAAATCAAGGAATGATGGACCGCGAGGTCGACAGACTGCTACGGGAGTGCAAAGTCGTACTTGTTCTCAATGTGGGAAAATGCACTCGGAGAATGCCGAAGAAAACCGGCGGATGTTTCAAGTGTGGTTCAAGGATCACATGATCAAGGATTGTCCGATGAACTCGGAGAAGAACCGCCCAAAGCAAGTCGGTGCTAATCTGTCGATGAAGTGGACAAAGAACCGATAAGAGGCCGTGGTCCCAATGGAAGAGGAAATGGTTCGGTAGAGGTCGTGGAACTTCAGGCAGAGGCAGTGGAAACTCTGAGGCGAGACAACCAGGTTTGGTGTATGCAGTTCGTCGCAGAGAAGACGTTGACCTTTGATGTTATCACAGCACGTTTTTGATTTCAGGTTGCCCTTTATTGCTTTGATAGATATAGGTCAACTCATTCCTATATCGCTAGTGAAGTATCCGGGACTTTGCATGTGACTTCAAACGGCATACCTAGGAAGATGACTGACTTAGTCCTCAGGGCCAGGCGGTGAGTTGTAGACAAACTCTTTAAGGGAGTGCCTCTAGAAGTTCAAGGGTTACAATTTCCAGCTGATTTAATGGAGTTGCCATTGGAGAATTTGACCTAATTTTAGGCATGGGTGGCTTGTGAAGTACCGTGCAAATGTGGATTGCGCCGCTAAGAGAATGTCCTTAAGAACTCTTGATGATAAGGAAGTTGTAGTGATGGGCGAAAGCGGAACTACTTATCTAATGTAGTATCCGCTCTTAAGGCGGAAAGGATGGTTAGGAAAGGATCTGAAGCTTTTCCGATGTTGGTGAATGCTTTGAAGGCTAAAGAAGCAATCATTAATGAAGTCGGAGACGTTGAATGAATTTGTAGATGTTTTTCAGGAAGAACTTCGTGGTTGCCTCCGGATCGTGAGGTAGAATTCGGGATAGACTTATTGCCTGGAACGGCGCCAGTTTCTATTGCTCCATATAGAATGGCACCGAAGGAATTGGTTGAGCTTAAGCTCAGATTCAGGAGTTGCTTGAGCGTGGATTCATCCGACCTAGTGTGTCTCCATGGGGAGCACCGGTCCTATTCGTAAAGAAGAAGGACGGATCGATGAGGATGTGTATAGACTACCGGTAGTTGAATAAGTTGACTATCAAGAACAAGTATCCTTTGCCCAGGATCGACGACTTGTTCGATTAGCTTAAAGGAGCTGCGGTATTCTCTAAAATTGATCTAAGGTCGGGGTATCATCAGCTTAAAGTGAAAGAAGCGGATATCCATAAGACGGCTTTCCGAACCAGATATGGGCATTATGAATTTCGGTAATGCCATTCGGATTGATTTAACGCCCAAATTGCGTTTATGGATATGATGAATCGGATTTTCAGCCCTATTTGGATCGGGCCGTCGTGGTATTCATAGGCGACATCTTGGTGTATTCTAAGTCCAAGTGGAACATGATGAGCATCTCCGGATTGTGTTACGAGTTTTAAGGAGAAGAAGCGTGACGCCAAATTCAAGAAGTGTGAATTTTGGTGAAAGAGGTTACATTTTAGGACATGTGGTATCTGCAGAAGGGATTAGGTGGATCCTCAAGATCGAGGTTGTACTAGATTGGAAACCACCTAAGTCCGTGAATCGAGGTTCGCATTTCTTGGGTTTAGCCGGATATTACCAAGATTCGTCAAGGATTTTCATCGTTAGCCGCACCTTTAACGAAATTGCCGAGAAAGGAAGTACCTTTTTGTGGGCTGATAATAAAGAAGAGAGTTTTGAGAAGCTCAAGAAAGTTTTGACTAAGCTCTGCTTTGATTCAAATTTCAAGCAGAAAGGATTTTGTCGTGTATTGTGATGCTTCCCACACGGGATTAGGGTATGTTCTAATGCAAGGCGGAAAGGTAGTTGCGTATGCGTCTTGCATTGAGACCACATGAAGTTAACTACCCGACGATGACTTGGAGTTGGCAAATCGTAGTGTTTGCTCTTAAGGTTTGGAGACATTACTTATACGGAGAAAAGTCGGTGATATATACGGACCACAAAAGTCCGAAATATCTACTTGACTCGTAAAGAACCGAATTTGAGGCGAGAAGGTGGATAGAGTTGTTAAAAGACTACGATCGTTCCATCGAGTACCACCCGCAAGGCGAATGTGGTGGCAGACGCTCTAAGTCGAAAAGTGGTGTCAGATTTGAGAGCGATGTTTGCTCATCTTAGTCTCTACGATGATGGAAGCTTGTTGGCAGAACTTCAGGTTAAGCCGACATGGTTAAGTCAAGTAAAAGAGAGACAGTTAATAGATGAAGATCTGAGTGAAAAGTTTCGACAGGTGCAGAGTGGGAAATTGGAAGATTTTGGTATTAACAATGACGGAGTATTGTGTTTTAAAGGTAAAGTTTGTATGTCAAGGATCGGAGTTGAGGCAAAGATACTTCAGAATCGCATGGTAGCCCTATGCTATGCATCCTAGAGGAAGTAAGTTATATCGAGACTTGCGAGATCGGTTTTGGTGGCCTCGGTCTTAAGCGGGAAGTTCTCGAGTTTGTAGGGAAGTGCTTGACGTGTCAGCAAGTCAAGGCTGAACATCAAGTACCATCGGGGTTGCTTCAACCGATAAAGATTCCGCAGTGGAAGTGGGAGAGAATCACCATGGATTTTGTTAGTGGGCTTCCTCTTACGCCTACTAAGAAAGACTCCATTTGGGTGATAGTGGACCGATTGACGAAATCTGCACATTTTATCCCAGTTCGGGTTGATTACTCTTTGCAGAAGTTGGCAAAGTTATATGTAGCTGAAATTGTGAGATTGCATGGAGTGCCGTTGTCGATAATTTCAGACAGAGATCCAAGGTTTACGTCGCGATTTTGGAAAGCATTGCATCAAGCTTTGGGCACCAGATTGGATTTCAGTACGGCATTTCATCCTCAGTCAGACGGTCAGTCTGAAAGAGTAATCCAGATCTTAGAAGATATGTTAAGGGGATGTGTGATAGATTTCAAGGGAAGTTGGGAAGAATTTTACTGTTGGCGAATTTATGTACAACAACAGTTTCCAATCCAAAGATACTGGATGGCACCGTATGAAGCACTATATGGGCGGAAGTGTCGCACTCCTACGTGTTGGATGTAATTAGGGAACGATGATTTTGGGTCCGAGATAGTGTCCGAATCAAGAAAAGGTTAAGGTAATCCTGCTCGGTTAAAGGAAGCGTCGATGACAAAAATCGACGCAGATTTAAAGCGGAAAGAAATAGAATATGCACGTGGGAGACCAAGTTTTCCTTAAGGTTTCACCTTGGAAAAAGGTGATGAGATTTGGACGCAAAGGAAACTAAGTCCGTGTTCATTGGACCTTATCGGATTGTGAAGTTGGCCTGGATCGTGGCATATCGCTTAGATTTGCCTTGAATTGAAACAAATGCACAATGTGTTTCATGTTTCAATGTTACGCCGTTACGGTCGGATCCATCTCAAGTAGTACCAGTTGAGGAGGTGGAATTAAGATCAGATTTGTCATATGAAGAGGAGCCAATTCAAATTCTGGAGCGAGATGTAAAGGTTTTACGGAGATGTAAAGGTATTATGGCGAAATCATGGATCAGAAGAAGCTTCGTGGGAACCGGAGGAAGCGATGCGACAGCAATACCCTCACTTATTCCAGACAGGTAATTTCGAGGACGAAATTATTCTAAGGGGGTAGAACTGTAACATCTTGATATTTTGGGGGCTATGCATTTTACATAATTGAATGATGTTGCATGCTTAATCATTTTTAAGTGCCATTTTGGAAGTTATTTGAGCTTCATTTATTAAGTTAATGCTTTGTTAAACTTTTAATTCTATTAATTAGAGAGAGAACTAAGCTATTAAGGCCTTAAGAATTGATGATAAGAAGTTCTAGCATAAGTTAAGTAATTGGCAAAGTGGTTAAGATGCATGGATATATGCTTAAGGTGCAAGGTTCGAATCTCCTAGCTAACATTAGGGAGAATTTTAATTTTTTTGTTTTCTTCCTTGTAAGTGTCACCAAGAATATTCTAGAGTGGATGAGCTTTCATCCATTTTTGGCTTGTTGACCATGTAAAAAGGAAGTTAAAGAACATAAGGCATGGAATCACAAATTCATGATAAGATGAGGGGACAATGGCATAATAAAGGGCTATGTTTTGGGGATGTGTTCATGGTCATTTGACCATGAACCTAGACGGCATGAAGGCTAAAGGAGAGGCCTAGTTGTGTAGTAAATTCTTTGGATATGATGGGGAAGAAACAAGGAGGAAAAAGGGGATATGTTGGCATTGATGTGGCGAATTTATGCTTTGCCATTAGGGGGAAAAGTTAGCCAAAAATCTTTGTTTTGTCCATCTTTTCTCATTTTCACCAAAAGCTCTCTCTTAGCCGAATTTGCCATAGAGTTTAGGTAAAAACTCTCTTTTGTTTTAGCTTTCATCTTTTGACCAATTTTCTTCATTTTGGCCGAATGTACCTTAGTCATTTTGGTACATTTTCACTTTTGATTTAGCCTCAATTGCTTGAACCAAATACAACCTTCTTTCTCTCATTTAGTTTTCATTTTGAAACCAAAAGAACCACAAAGATTAAGCACCATTATTCTTCTTCATTTTCTCTCCTCTTGCCGAATGCATCTAAGTTCCATAGTCAATCTCTCTTCTCCTTGATCCTATTCTCTTTTCTTTTCTTTTCATCTTATTTTTCTCTTATCTTTCTCTCATTGTCAAATCACCATTATCATTTTCTTCTCATCTTTCTCTTTACTTCCTTCTCTTTTCATTCTCTTTCTTCTTTCCCTTCAAACCAAAACCATTATATTGAAGCCACCATTTTTATTCTTTTATTTTGTGAAGGCGAATCATCATTTTCTTTTCTTCTTTTCAAAGTCAATCTCCAAGTGATCAAAGTAAGATGCTATCAATTATTTTCATCACTTCCTTTCACTTGAATAAGATTGGAAATCATAATCTTTTATTTCTCTCTTAGGCCAATCTCTTGAAAAGATTTTGAGAGGAACTTTGTTGAAGACAATCTTAAGTGACCATTCGAATCATCAAGGTAAGACTACTATTTTGGATAATATCAATTTCTTTAGATGGATTACTAATCTAAGTTATCTTTAGGAGCGATCTAAGATCATCAAAATAGGTAAGAAAAGAGCCGTTCAAGTGTTTGGAGAGAGAGGTATTCCTTTACCATCGAACTACAAACGAAGAGCGATTTCGGGGTTAGAGACTTTCCACCGATTGTGGACCCTCCGCAAATGAGGATCGATTATTCAAGTAGTGCGTATAACCGAACCACTTTACGTTGGTGGAATATCGGCGGTTTTGATCCATCTAGTGGAGAAAACCGCAAATAACTCGCTCATTCGTGAACTGAGGGTAAGGATTTAGATCTATCGTTTATAAGTATAGTTTTTGCTAACAATAGTTTATACTAACCGAGTTTATTAATCATTTAGGTGTGGACGAGCTAGAGAGTATTGTTCTCACTTTGTTACTAGGTGTGTAACCATACATTAAAAACTTCCATAGATTTATATTATTAAAAAATGATTATATGATAGTATGTTTTGTTGTGGATACCAATTATTGGTATACAAAATTCGTGTATGTTACCCAATATTCCGTTTATTTTGATATATGCATCAATATGAAATAAGCATGACTATATTATGATTTGTGGGTACATAGCATGAAAATCGATTTGATATGTATGTGCATGGGCATATGGGTATGTTTAATAAAGGAGGAAGTATTCGTGGTTTTACCACAATTACGTGACTTGGTCACATATGTGAAATTGGTGGCTTGGTCACATATTTGACTCCGTGGCTTGGTCACATATTTGACTCTGGTGGCTTCGGTCACATATTTGGACTTCGGTCAGGTGACTTCGGTCACATCTGTTTTGGTGGCTTTGCCACAATAAGGGCGATGTGCATGTTGACTGCAGCAACTGCCTTCGATGGTGTGTAGCGGATGGAGGGTCGATTTAGTAATCCCCACGGTGTGCTGGTTGGTACGGGGGTGTGTAGCGGATGGATATTTAGGTTGGGCCGGGCTTGCATTTCATTTCATATACATATCCATGTAACATTGTATGATTATTATTTGATCTGCTATAAAATGGGCCTTTGGGCTAAATTTGAGTAAAATGGGCCTTTGGGCTAAATTTGAGTAAAATGGGCCTTTGGGCTAAATTTGAGTAAAATGGGCCTTTGGGCTAAATTTGAGTTAAATGGGCCTTTGGGCTAAATTTGAGCTAAAATGGGCCTTTGGGCCAAATATTTGATTAAATGGGCCTATGGCCATATGTGAAATTTTGTGTAATAAGGCCATTATAAACTATCTTTATTTTCGTGTTTGGATTTACTTTTATTTTGCCATGAATAAATATCCATTAAATAACTAAATGGGTTTTAATAATTATTTAAAAGGATTTTGTCTTTAATATATAAATGTTTTCAAGGAAATTTTTCTTAAGTTTGGTTTCCTTTTGATTTTATTAATTCCTCCTAAAATGATGTTTTAAAGACAAAATTTCTTTACAATGAAATTCGCTAAAGTTTTACTCGAGGAACATACCAAATCCGGTTAGGCTTTTTGGGCCGGGTTTGGGGTGTTTCAAATACTTTGTCACCAATCTTAAATTCTATATCTTTTTGTTTTAAGTCTGCATAGGACTTCTAACGATTAGATGCTGCTTTTAAACAATCTCAAATTAGTTTCACTTTCTATTTGGTATCTTTTATCAAATCGACCCCGTGTAACTTATTCTCACTGAGTTCAGTCCAATACAGAGGTGTATGACATTTACGTCCATACAAAGCTTCATATGGTGCCATTTTAATGATGGTTTGAAAACTATTATTATACTCAAATTCGATCAACGGCAAGTATTGTTCCCATGAACCATTAAACTCAAGTACACAGCATCTTAACATATCTTCTACAATCTGAATGACTCGCTCGGATTGACCATCCATCTGCGAATGAAAAGCTGTACTGATATGCAATTTTGTGCCCAAAGCTTCTTGCAATTTCTTCCAGAACCTCGATGTGAATCTCGAGTCTCTATCTGACACAATGGATAGTGGCACCCCATGCAATCTCACAATCTTAGAAATATAAAGCTCAGCTAATATCTCAAGTGAATAGTCAGATCTTACCAAAATAAAATGGGCAGATATTGTCAATCAGTCAACTACGACCCATATCGCATATTTCTTTCTTGGAGTTAGAGGCAACCTAGAAACAAAGTCCACAGTTACTCTATCCCATTTCTATTCAGGAATCAAAATTGGCTGTAACAACCCAGACGAAACTTGATGTTCTGCTTTCACTTGTTGACAAACTAAACATTTTGAAACAAAGTCAGAAATGTCTCGTTTCATGCCAGACCACCAATTGTGTTGCTTCAAATCATGATACATCTTTGTATTTCCTGGATGGATAGATAGGCAACTGTTATGTGCTTCACCCAAAATCAATTGAATCAACTCTGGATTTCTTGCAATACAGATTCGATCTCGAAATCTCAAACAATCATCAGCAACTCGATATTCAGATTCAGAATTCAATTCACACTGAGCTCGTTTCAACAATAATTCATTATCAACCTTCTGAGCATCACATATTTGTTGTACAAATAACGGTTTCACTCTCAATTCAGCTATCACAGAACTACCATCAGACAAATCTATCTGAGCATTCAAAGCATGTAGTGCAAACAACGACTTTCTACTCAATGCATCAGCAACAACGTTTGTTTTACCCTGATGATAATCTATCACAAGCTTATAATCTTTTAACAATTCAAGCCATCTTCTCTGACGCAAGTTCAAATCTTTCTGGGTCATTAGATATTTCAGACTTTTATGGTATGAAAGCACATGACATTTCTCACTATACAAATAATGACGCCAAATTTTAAGTGCAAACACAATCGCAGCGAGCTCAAGATCGTGTGTTGGATAATTCTTTTCATGAGGCTTTAATTGTCTCGAAGCATAAGCTACCACTTTGCCCTCTTGCATCAAAACACATCCTAGATCGTTTAACGAAGCATCACTATAAACAATAAATTCTTTACCCGATTCTGGCTGTACTAACAGTGGAGCTTCTGTTAACAGAGTTTTCAACCGATCAAAACTTCTCTGACATTTATCCGACCAATCAAATCTGATATCTTTCTGAAGTAATCTTTTTAATGGAGTAGCTATTTTCGAAAAGACTTTTACAAATCTGCGGTAATAACCAGTTAACCCCAATAAACTGTGGACTTCGGACACGTTCTTCGAAGGTTTCCAATTCAGAATAGCAGAAATCTTGCTCGAATAAACATGAATCCCAGAAGTTGACACAATATGCCCCAAAAAACTGACCTCATTCAGTAAGAATTTACATTTGCTAAATTTTGCGTACAATTGCTTCTCTCTCAAAGTTTGCAACACAATTTTCAAATGTTTAGCATGCTCACTTTCATCGTGTGAGTAAATCAAAATGTCGTTAATGAATACAACAAAAAATTGATCCACATACGATCTAAAAATTCTGTTCATCAAGTCCATAAAGACAACAGGAGCATTGGTTAGTCCGAATGGCATAACTAAAAACTCATAATGCCTATACCTCATTCAAAAAGCTATTTTCGGAATGTCTGAATCTTTAACTCTCAATTGATAGTATCCCGATCTCAAATCAATCTTGGAAAACACAGTAGCTCTTTTAATTGATCAAACAAATCATCAATTCTAGGCAAAGGATATTTGTTCTTTATAGTCACCTTATTGAACTGATAGTAATCGATACACATTCTCATTGTGCCATCTTTCTTTTTCACAAACAGAACAGAAGCACCCCAAGGCGTAAAAACTCGGTCTAACAAACCCTCTGTCAATTAATTCTTGTACATGTGACTTTAACTCTTTCAACTCTGTTGGTGCCATTCTATACGGAGCTATCGAAATAGGTGTCGTACTAGGAAATAATTCAATACCAAATTCAACTTCACGAATCGGAGGTAAACCCGGTAACTCTTCAGGGAACACATCAAAAAAATCACAAACAATGGTACTGATTCAACTTTCTTCTCGGATACTTTTGAATCAATCACATAAGCAAAATATGATTCATACCCCTTTTTCACATAACTCTGAGCTTTCAAAACGGATATCACAGCAGGCAATCCATTCAAATCATCAAACTCAATCTGTACAATCCCATCATTCGAACTTCTTAAATCAATAGATTTTCTTTTACAGTTCACAACGGCATCATGCATAAACAACCAATCAATCCTCAAAATAATATCAAATTCATCAAATGGTAAAAGTATCAGATCAGTAGGGAAATAGATATCTCGAAACATTAACAGACAGTTCTTGCATACTTTGTCAACAAGGACACTTTTACCTAAGGAGTTCAATACTTTTATAGTAAACTCAGTAGACTCTACAAGCAAAGTCTTGCTGAATACTAAATTCTTGCATATATATGAATACATAGAACCAGGTTCTATCAAAGCAATCACAGTAGTATTGTAAAGAGTAAAAGGACCAGTTATCACATCAGGTGAAGAAGCTTCCTCACGAGCTCGGATAGCATACGCTCTGACAGGCGCTCTAACTTCAGATCTGACAACATTGTCTCTCGTAGTTCTCTAACTACCACCAATATTTCTTGTATTCTTTGAAGGTTTACCTCTCGTAGGTGCAATATCATATCTCGATTACGAGCAGGTCTACGGTCTGACAGGCTCGTGGTAATCACGGATAAAATGATCAAGCGATCCACATCCAAGCAAGCTCATCATTTAATCTCTGACTTCGAATGTCTTTTTCCATAATATTTACATTCGCCTCTCTCAGATCGAACATTACCAACACTAGCCACTGAAGTTGTTGGGTTTTTGGAACTCATTTGCGATCTAGATCTATTTCTGTTCAAATGTCCCATATTTTCTCGGGAACGACTTTGATCATCTCTGTATCTCTTTGAAGCAGACTGAAATTATTTATTCTAAAATCTCTTTCTCATATCTCGGGCTTCAGTTTCAGCTTTTCTTTTATCTTTACCAAGTGCTTCAGCTTTGCATGCTTGATCAACAAGTGTAGCGAACTCTTTTATTTCTAATATCCCGACTAGCAAACGGATATCTCCATTAAGACCATCTTTGAATCTTTTGCACATTATAGCTTCAAAAGATATACACTCTCGGGCATATTGACTTAGTCGCACGAACTCTCATTCATATTCAGTGACAGTCATTCGGCCCTGTTTAAGCTCTAGAAATTCTTTTTGTTTCTGATCGATGAATCTCTCTCTAATATATTTCTTTCAGAACTCAATCTGAAAGAAATCCCATGTAACACGTTCTCTCAGAACAACAGAAATTAAGGTTTTCCACCATTGATAAGCCGCATCTCAAAGTAACGATACAACACACTTTATGCATTCTTTCGGAGTCAGAGACATCTCATCAAATACTCAAATAGTATTTTCAATGCAGAATTCATCTTTTTCAGCATCATCATCACTGGTAGCTTGGAACTCTTCAGCCCCTTACTTACGAATCCTGTCAATTGGAGGCTTATTTAACAGATTCGAATACATAATCGGTGGCACAATTGTAGACTAAGGGAGATTAATTGGGGGTAGTGGTTGTGAAACAGTCGAGTTATTCTTTACGAACTAAATGAACCACTCACTCTTCATTTGGAAGAAAGCTTGTTTAGCTTCTCCCTCCTAACAACTTGTAGTCGGTCTCGAATTAGAAGGCTCCGTCCCTTGCGCGGTAGCAGGTGCATTACTTTTTATGTCGTCAACTACGGCTCTTTCAGGATCCATTGCTATACAGAAATCACATTTTACATGTCAGGATTCATCACACTATCACAGTTCAAAAATATGTCATGTATAGCTAGACTCTGACATGCTATGTTAGTCCGAGAATCGACTAAACCGTAGCTCTGATACTAATCAAATGTAACACCCCTATCCCATGTCCGATCACCCGATTAGGGTTAAAGGCATTACTTGACAAATCAAAAACATTTACAGAATTAATCGTACAACCATTCATCAATATCAATCATAATGTCCCTTAAGTAGGTCATCGAGAGCATAATCATGCTTATAAACTGAGTCGGGACTAAACCAAAACATAATAAATTTCATAAAAATTTGAAACTTTTCTAACATACAGGGGACACAAGGCCGTGGGGGTAGGTCGTGCCTCACCCACGGCTACTAGACACTCCCTTGTGTCCTCCTCGTGGTGGTATACTGCCAAATTCAACACGGTCACCAAGCACGCCCGTGTGCTAAGGCCGTGTACTACTAGATCACATACTGCCATTTCTCACACGGCCATTAAGCACAACCGTGTCGAGGCCGTGTGTAATTTTAAGCCATATTCTGCCAATTTACCCACGGTCTTAGGCACGCCCGTATGCCTTAATCGTGTGACATTATAGGCCCTTTTACAAGGCCAATATGCCACCCACTGAGGCTCTTCCTACAAGCAATATATATATACCTAAACATAATATGCATATATGGCAACCAAAACATATCAAATGGTTCACTTCATCCATACATTCAATACCAATTCCATCTATACCAATTTGCAAACTAAATCCTATATCATTTCAAACATGTATCATCCATTTGCTTAACCAAAACTTAACCATTTCATATGCATCAAAACATACTAAATATATATGCTCCATAACTCTTTCATTCAAACATTTATCAACTCAAAAGCTTGCCAATACACATGGCCATACTCACTTCATGAACATTTCCACCTATCTAGCCTATACATGCCATAATTAGCCATATACATATTCAAAAGGGTACCAAAATGAGTTTAGTAGTGTGATGATGATCCTTGACAATCCCGAGCCTTTAGTAGCTTCAACGACCTATAAGATAGAGAAAATACATATACAGAGTAAGCTTTCTAAAAGCTTAGTAAGTCATATACAAATAGTCAGATCTTATTGAAATAAAATGGGCAAATTTCATCAATCGGTCAACTACGAACCATATCGCATCCTTCTTTCTCGGAGCCAGAGGCAACCTAGAAACAAAGTCTATAGTTACTCTATCCTATTTCCATTCAGGAATCTGAATTGGCTGTAACAACCCAGACGGAACTTGATGTTCTGCTTTCACTTGCTGACAAACTAAACATTTTGAAACAAAGTCAGAAATGTCTCGTTCCATGCCAGACCACCAATAGTGTTGCTTCAAATCATGATACATCTTTGTACTTTCCAGATGGACAGAGAGGCGACTATTATGTGCTTCACCCAAAATCAATTGAATCAACTCCGGATTTCTTGGAATACAGATTCGAACAAAGAATCTCAAACAATCATCAATAACTCGATATTCAAATTCAGAATTCAATTCACAATGAGCTCATTTCAACAATAATTCATTATCAACCTTCTGATCATCACATATTTTTTGTACAAATAACGGTTTCGCTCTCAATTCAGCTATCACAGAACTATCATCAGACAAATCTATCTGATCATTCAAAGCATGTAGTGCAAACAATGACTTTCTACTTAATGCATCAGCAACAACGTTTGTTTTACCCGGATGATAATCTATCACAAGCTCATAATCTTTTAACAATTTAAGCCATCTTCTCTGACGCAGGTTCAAATCTTTCTGGGTCATTAGATATTTCGAACTTTTATGATCTGAAAACACATGACATTTCTCACCGTACAAATAATGACGCCAAATTTTAAGTGCAAATACAATCGCAGCGCAAGTTCAAGATCGTGTGTTGAATAATTCTTTTCATGAGGCTTTAATTGTCTCGAAGCATAAGCTACCACTTTGCCCTCTTGCATCAAAACACATCCCAAACCGTTTAACGAAGCATCACTGTAAACAACAAATTCTTTACCCAATTTTAGCTGTACTAACACTGGAGCTTCTGTTAACAGAGTTTTCAACCGATCAAAACTTCTCTGACATTTATTCGATCATTCAGATCTGATATCTTTCTGAAGTAATCTTGTCAACGGAATAGCAATTGTCAAAAAGCCTTTTACAAATATGCGGTAATAACCAGCTAACCCCAAAAAACTGCAGACTTTAGACACGTTCTTCAGAGGTTTCCAATTCAGAATAGTAGAAATCTTGCTCGGATCAACATGAATCCCAAAAGCTGACATAATATGCCCCAAAAATTGACCTCATTCAACCAGATTTTACATTTGCTAAATTTTGCATACAATTGCTTTTCTCTCAAAGTTTGCAAAGCTCACTTTCATCGCGTGAGTAAATCAAAATGTCATCAATGAATACAATAAAAAATTGATCCAGATACGGTCTAAAAATTCTGTTCATCAAGTCCATAAAGTAAGCAGGAGCATTGGTTAGTCTGAATGGCATAACTAAAAACTTATAATGCCCGTACCTCGTTCGAAAAGTAGTTTTCAGAATGTCTGAATCTTTAACTCTCAATTGATAGTATCCCGATCTCAAATCAATCTTGGAAAACATAGTAGCTCCTTTTAATTGATCAAACAAATCATCAATTCTGGGCAAAGGATATTTGTTCTTTATAGTAACCGGTACACATTCTCATCGTGCCATCTTTCTTTTTTCACAAACAAAACAGGAGCACCCCAAGGCAAAAAACTCGGTCTAGCAAACCCTCTATCAGTCAATTCTTGTAGCTGTGACTTTAACTCTTTTAACTCTTTTGGTGCCATTCTATACGGAGTTATCGAAATAGGTGTCGTACCAGGCAAGAATTCAATAGCAAATTTAACTTCACGAATCGGAGGTAAACCCGTTAACTCTTCAGGGAACACATCAAAAAAATCACAAACAATGGGTACTGATTCAACTTTCTTCTCGGATACTTTTGAATCAATCATATAAGTAAAATATGATTCATACCCCTTTTTCACATAACTCTGAGCTTTCAAAATGGATATCACAGGAGGCAATCCATTCAAATCATCAGACTTAATCCATACAATCTCATCATTCGGACTTCTTAAATCAATAGATTTTCTTTTACAGTTCATAACGGCATCATTCATGAACAATCAATCCATTCCCAAAATAATATGGAATTCATCAAATGGCAAAAGCATCAGATCAGTAGGGAAATAGATATCTCGAAACATTAACGGACAGTTCTTGCATACTTTGTCAACAACGACACTTTTACCTAAGGGGTTCGATACTTTTAAAGTAAACTCAGTAGACTCTACAGGCAAAGTCTTGCTGAATACTAAATTCATGCATATATATGAATGCGTAGAACCAGGGTCTATCAAAGCAATCACAGTAGTGTCGTAAATAGTAAAGAACCAATTATCACATCAGGTGATGAAGCTTCTTCACGAGCTCGGATAGCATACACTCTGATAGGTGCTCAAGCTTCAGATCTGACAACATTGTCTCTCGTAGTTCTCTAACTACCACCAACATTTCTTGTATTCTGTGAAGGTCTACCTCTCATAGGTGCATTATCAGATCTTGAATTCTGAACAGTCTCAAGTTCGACAGGCACAGGGCAATCACGGATAAAATGATCAATTGATCCACATCTGAAGCAAGCTCTGTCATTTAATCTACAGCTTTCCGGATGTCTTTTTCCACAATGTTTACATTCGGTTCTCTCAGATCGAACATTACCAACACTAGCCACTGAAGTTGTTGGCTTTTTAAAACTCATTTGCGATCTATTTCTATTTCTATTCAAATGTCCCATATTTTCTCGAGAACGACTTTGATCATCTCTGTATCTCTTTGAAGCAGACTAAAATGGTTTATTCTGAAATATATTTCTCATATCTCGGGCTTCAGTTTAAGCTTTTCTTTTATCTTTCCCAAGTGCTTCAGCTTTGCATGCTCGATCAACGAGTGTAACGAACTCTTTTATTTCTAATATCTGACTAGCAAACGGATATCTTCATTAAGACCATCTTTGAATCTTTTGCACATTATAGCTTCGGAAGATGCACACTCTCGAGCATTTGACTTAGTCGCATGAACTCTCGATCATATTCAAGTGATGATTCTACCTGCTTAAGCTCCAAAATTCTTTTCATTTTGATCGACAAATCTCTTATCGATATATTTCTTCCGAGCATAATCAAAGAAATCCCATGTAACCGTTCTCTCGGAACAATGTAAATTAAGGTTTTCCACCATTGATAAGCCGATCTCAAGTAACGATACAATACACTTTATGCATTCTTCCGAGTCGGGACATCTCATCAAATACCGAATAGTATTTTCAATCCAGAATTCATCTTTTTAGCATCATCATTATTGGTAGCTCGAAACTCTTTAGCCCCATACTTACGGATCCTGTCAACTGGATGTAATATCCTGGACTATGGCTTATGCATTATTACTAAATTGTATGAAATAGCATGCCTTTGTGTGTTAAGAATGTCTTGCATGAATTTTGTGAACTTTAGGAAATAGAAGAGTGCTTTAGAAATTATCAAATTTTAAGTTTAAAAGAGAAAGCTAGGCAGAGAAGGCCTTAAGAGAAATTGTATGTGAAATATAACACAAAAAATGGGCTTGGTACAGTGGCTTGGAGGCGCCACTTAGGGCCTTGGTAGGTGACGCCATGGGCTATGAGGAAAGGATCAGGTTCGAGCCACAATGGAAACAAAATAAAAGTTTTATTTTGCAGTAGAGATAAGCAGCAATGGACGGCATTAAGGCTATATTTTAGGAGTTTAATCCTTTTATTTTAAGAGACAAATGGTGATAAATTAATTAGGAAAAGGGATAAATGATGGATTATTCTTATTAATTTTAAATGAAGAGATAAAGAGAAAAGCAAGGGATTTGATAGTCTTGGCCAAATAGGGGATTCTTGGGGTAGTAATTTCGGTAGAAAAGGGAAAAGAGAGGCCAATCTTCATTCTTCCTTTTTCTTTTGTTCTTCTGCCGAAATTCTCTAGCAAAATTTCTCTCTTCTCTTTTATTTTGCCAAAACCGAATACTCTTTACTCAAAGTCCACCATTGTTGATTCTCTCTAAGTCTCATACACCTTTATTCTCTTTTATTTTCCTTGTTAAAGTTGAATGTCACATGTTGGTGGCCATAGCCGAATGCTCCCCTATCCTCTAAGAGCCGAATTTCTCTACTTCAAGGAAGGACATTTGATTAAATTGGTAAGGAATATCACTTATGTCGATTTACTTTCTTTATTTCTTCTCCTGAATGATGAAATCAAAATCCAATCTTTCCTAATCTTGTTGGCCAAAACTTGGAAGGTGAATTTCGAGATTTTCCATTATAACTGATTTTTAGGGAGATCATCCGAGATTTTAGATCTAAAGTATTTTAGCATCTTCACAAGCCAAGTGACAAGTTTTGGGATTTGGAATCGCAAGGTAAGGAGGTGTAAATATTTAGCCATATTGAATATTATGTTAACCGATCTGACTATGGTTATTTAGGCAATCGACGGTGGTATACAAGGATTTGGGATTTGGATCGCTAGGTAAGTTCATATATACAATCGGCTAAGGCTATAGTAATGTTATGAATCATTTCAGTATGTTTCTCATGTTTTAACTAACTAGTTCAAAGGATCTAGTGCCTAACCAATTGCAAGAAGAGGTATCACAAAGTTTCGGATTTGATTAGTAGTCAAATCGATAATAAGGTAAGATTTCGTTTCGTTAGTCCTTGAGATTTAATTAATTAGCGAATGGCTTTATGCTAAAGTGTTTAAGGTTGGTCGAATATAGGGATTAAGGGTCTAAAAGTATTAGATTGGGTTTTCGGGATTTTAATAAAGCACTAAGTAAATCAGGTGTGTACCCCACACTAAGCTTTAATTAATTAACGGTTATGTTTTAATTAATATGTTACAAGAATATCTTATGATGTGGCTAAAGTACCATGTAATGGTACGAACGAAATACTCAGGTATGTTTACCCACTCCTACTATGAGTAGGTTATGCACTATTATGGCACATATGTTAATAGTGATAAGAATGTGAAATAAAGCAAGTTATTGCATGATATGTTTAATATGGGGCATATGTGTGATATGTAAAGGGGAAGTGAATTGGTGGTTTAATAACCCAATATCTGAATGTGGTGACTTATATCACAATATCCGAATATGATGACTTATGTCACAATATATGAATGTGGTGACTTATGTCACAAAATAATTATCTGGTGGCTATGCCATGAATTTTATAAGGGCGATGAGCACGCCATCGCAAAGAATCGCCTTCGATGGTGTGTAGCGGATGGAGGGTTAACTTAGTAGTCCCCACGGTGTGATGGTTGGTACAGGTGATGTGTAGCGAATGGATACTTAGGCTTGGGTTCGGGTTTGCATCATTAAATATGTGCTATTATGTATGAATTTATATGCCTGAATTAATTGAGACTTATGTTGGCTGTATACATTGAGTCTGTTTGACTCACCCCTTTGTGGGATTACTTTTCAGGTGACGCTCATTAATGGACCGGGTCGGCAGGAGCTTAGTGGTGGCCATGCTCAGCTCAAGATTATATTTTATTTTGGACTCGTTATATTTTAAGTATTTTGGATTTAATTTGGGTTTTGATTTGATGTAATAAGGCCTTGGTTTGAACTGTTATGCATGCATATTTAATTATCTAAGTATGACTCAATTTTAATAATTCAAAGTTATAGTCCATTTTTTTAAGTATAAATATTAAAAATTTTGACACATAATCAACACGGGTTTTAAAATTCGAGCCCAACCCAAATCAACCGTTTTCAAAAACACGTAAAATTTTAGGAAAGATTCAAATAAGAATCGACTAGTTTTTCCTAGAAGCATGCCAGATCCGGTCAGGGTTTGTGGGCCGGGTTTGGGGTGTTTCATTTTGGTATCAGAGCCTGGTTTAAAACTCAGCCTTGAGGGCTTTTAGGGCCCAAAACGTTTTTTGTCTTTTGAAATTGGATTTTTCTAAGAAGTGAGCAGGGTTTCTGGCATGGCACCTGAGTCTCCGGCCCGAAGTCCACCAGGTAAGTACCCCTATCCATTGTGTGAATTATTGTATGATTTGTAGAAGGGTAGAAATGGAACGTAGATTCGTATGATAAGTACTTGAACTATAGGACTAGTTTACCCCAACAATTACATAAAACTTTAATGCCTAACTAAACAAACACGTGACTAAGTCACGAGCTAGGTGTGGCAACCATTGTGCGCATGTCTAGGATTGGTTTCGTGGGAGCTTGGTATTTAAGCGATCCTAGTGACTCACCTCCTCTCCACTCGAATCCTACAGTGCGTAGTGAGGGTTCACCCTAACCAAGAGGACTCAAACATAGGCTAAACCCAATAACTAAAACCCGAAAGGGACTAGCCATATTTTTATAAAAACCCTAGTTTAAAATCACCAAATTACCCCTTTGACGTATAGGAAAACTATTTTGAAATTTTTTTTCAAAATATTCTCGATTTACTAAAATGACCTAAATACCCCTGGTTGGAAAAAAATTTACTAAAATGCCCTTGGGTCATAAAATTTCCATACTACCCACAGTTTTTATCAAGATTCTCTTACCTTACAAATATCCAAAAACCCTATTTTTACAAAATATTAAGATACTCTGATTTGGAAAATTTACGAAATTACCCCGATTTTCAAAATGACCAAATTACCCTAACTTTGAATAAATGACCAAAATACCTCAAGAAGGAAAATTACCAAAGTACCCTCAAATTAGAAATCTTTAAAAATACCCTTGTTTTGAAAAGTCACCAGGAACCATATTTTGCGAAAAATTACCGGAATGACCTGTAAAATTACAAAAATACCCCTAGTGTATAAAATTATCATTTTACCCTTGAAAATTTTCCAGCAAGGATTTTAATTTTTGTAAAATACCAACAAACTCTATTTTGCAACATTTTCAAATACCCTAATTTGAAAAATTACCAAAATACCCCTGTAGGACAATATTACGGAAATACCCTTGGGTAGTGGAAAACAACAAACAACGACAACTACAACATTTCTATGTAATGGACGCAAGTTCATGTGTGTGACTAAATGAATGATGTGAGACTGTATGTGTATGAAATGAAAGAACTACTTCCTAGAACTATTGAACATAAAACTGTTTGTGATAAATCAGTGGAACCTAACTAATTCATAAAACTCTTTAATCAGATAAACGCAAAGCGAAAGTATGAATTCTAGGGGACGTGGTCGCAACGTGCATGGCCGTGGAAGAGGCCGAATGACCGTGTCTGAACCTGTTAGATCGAGTCAAGGATCTGAGAATGAAATGCCACCATCACCACCCACCGCTGATGTGGAATATCGGATCGGATGGGGATGACGCATGTCTGGCGATCTTGTGGGTTTTGGAAAGGGTGGGTGGAGTGGGTGGAGGCATGGGAGCTCGAAAGTCGATTACTGAGCGACTTGAGCTAACGGAATGAAGTTATTCCATGGTATATCTAGTGTGGCACCCAGTACCGCTGAATACTGGTTGGAAGCGACCGAGCGAATTATGGATGAGCTCGATTTAACTGACGAGGAAAACCTGAAAGGGTTGGTGTTGCTTCTCCGCAATGAGTCATATCAATGGTGAATCACGGTACGAGATGGTGCTACAGCTGAAGAACTCACTTGGGAGTATGCTAAGGCTGCATACGAGAAGAAGTATATTGGCACTCATTATATTGATGCACAGAGAAAGGCATTTCTAGGGTGGTTCAAGGAACAAGTCCGTAATGAGTACAAAGTTGAATTCCTAAAATACGATTTGTTATGCTCGAGGGATAGTGTCGACTGAGCATGAGCAGTGTATCCAGTTTGAGGACGGACTAAGGGTTGATCTGAGGTTGCTAATAGCTCAACAACAGGAGCGCTGCATTGGTGGAGAAGGCTAAAGTAGCCGAGGGAATTAAGGATTCTGTAAGGCAGAACACCGATTAGAATATGCAGAAAAGAGGATTTGGATTATCAAGTCCATCTAGGAATGAGCAAAAGAGGCCTAGAGTTGATGGGTCATGAGGTCGACAAGTCGCCTGGGAGGGCAAGACGTACTTGTGATCAAAGGAAAAAGCACTTGGGTGAGTGTTGGAAAAAGACAGGAGGATGTTTTAAGTGTGGGTCCAAGGACCACATGATTAAGGATTACCCGATGAGAACTGAAAGGGGACGACCAGTAAGTCAAGGTTCTAACCAAGCTGGAAGAGGAGGACAGTAGCCACCGTGAGGTCGTGGGTCAGCTAGCAGAGGTAATGGTTCTGGTAGAGGACGAGGAACACTAGGCCGAGGTGTTGGTAACACGGAGGCCAGACAGTCGAGTTTGGTTTATGCGGTTCACTAGAGGGAAGACGGAGATGCACTAGACATCATAACTGGTATGTTCCTTATTTTTGGCAAACCTTATGTTGCTTTGATTGATGTGGGCTCGACCCATTCTCATGTTGCATGTAGAGTAGTTGAAACTCTAGGAATAGCCTCTGAACTATCTGATAGGGAGATGACTGTAGAAAGCCCATTAGGCCAAACTGTAGTGGTGAATAGGATGTTTTGGAAAGTACCTTTGAACTTCAAGGAGCGGTATTTCTTACCGACTTAATGGAATTACCCTTCAGGGAATTTGATCGTATACTTGGCATGGATTGGCGAGTGGAGCATCGGGCTGTATTGGATTGTGCAGTCAAACGAATGGAGTTAAGGACCCCAGAGGATGAGGTGATGGTTATGATAGGAGAAAGAAGAAACTACTTGTCTAACGTAGTTTCGGCATTAAAGGCGGATAAGATGGTTTGGAAGGGGTGTAAGGCATTTTTGGCCTTCATTTGTGCTTTGGATACAAGCAAAGGGGGAGTTAGTGGAGTTAGAACTATAAGGGAATTTGTGGATGTCTTTCCAGAGGAATTACCCAGAATACCCCCACGGAGAGGTGGAGTTTGGAATTGAGTTACTGTCGAGTACAGCTCCTGTGTCAATCTCCCCGTACAGAATGGCACCAAAGGAGTTAGTTGAGCTCAAGGCTCAAATTTAAGAATTGCTAGACCATGGGTTTATCCAACCCAGTGTGTCTCTATGGGGAGCACCGGTCTTGTTTGTGAAAAAGAAGGACGGAACTATGTTCATGTGCATAGATTATCGTCAGTTGAATAAGCTGACCATTAAGAACAAGTATCCTTTGCCAAGGATAGACGACTTGTTCGACCAACTTAAGGTGGCCGCGATTTTCTCAAAGATAGATCTGAGGTCTGGATATCATCAGCTTCAGGTGAAGGAGGCAGATATCCATAAGATGGCTTTTCGGACGAGATATGGGCATTTTGAGTTCGTAGTAATGCCATTCGGGTTGACAAATGCCCCAGCCGCGTTTATGGACATGATGAACCAGGTTTTCCATCCCTATCTAGACCAGTTTGTTGTTGTGTTCATAGACGATATTTTGGTATATTCGAAGTCTAGGGAAGAACATGATGAGCATCTCCGAGTTTTGTTGCAAGTGTTGAGGGAGAGGAAGCTCTACGCCAAATTCAGCAAGTGTGAATTTTGGCTTAAGGAGGTTACGTTTTTAGGACATGTGGCATCTTTGAAGGAATAAGGTGGATCCTCGGAAGGCGAGGCGATTTTGGATTGAAACCCCTAAGTCGTGGTCGAAAGTTTGGAGTTTCTAAGGATTGGCAGGCTATTATAAAAGGTTTGTGGAAGGGTTCTCGTCGATAGCCGCACCCTTGACAAAGCTATTAAGGAAGGAGGTACCTTTCGTATGGATTGATAAACAATAGGAGATCTTTGAGAAGTTTAAGAGGGTCTTGACCGAAGCTCCAGTTTTGATTCAGCCTGAGGCAGGGAAGGATTTTGTGGTGTATTGTGATCCTTCCCATACAGGATTGGGAGGTGTCCTTATGCAAGATGGGAAAGTAGTTGCTTATGCATCTCGACAACTAAGGCCACATGAGGTTAACTACTCGACGCATGATTTGGAACTAGCAGCAGTGGTCTTAGCTCTTAAGGTGTGGAGGCACTATCTCTATGGAGAAAAGTAGGTAATCTACACAGACCACAAAAGCCTTAAGTATCTGCTTACTTAGAAAGAGCTGAATCTGAGACAGCGAAGGTGAGTGGAACTATTGAAGGACTACGATTTTCCATAGAATATCATCTAGGCAAGGCAAATGTAGTGGCGGATGCCTTAAGTCAGAAAGAGGTGTCGGATCTGAGGGCAATGTTCACACATCTAAGCTTGTATGACGATGGAAGTCTACTGGCAGAGCTGCGAGTTAAGCCAACGTGGTTGAATGAAGTGAAAGAGGGACAGTTGGTGGATGAGGATCTAAGAGTTAGAGGGTTATAGTGTTAATGATGAGGGAGTATTGTACTTCAAGGGTAAGGTATGTATGCCGAAGGACGAGGAGCTTAGGCAAAAAATTCTTCAGGAATCGCATAGTAGCCCTTATGCTATGCATCCCGGAGGTAGTAAAATGTAAAGAGATCTAAGGAAACAATTTTGGTGGCCTGGTCTTAAGCGGGAAGTTGCCGAATATGTTGGCAAATGCTTGACGTGTCAGCAAGTTAAGGCTGAACACCAAGTTCCGTCGGGATTGCTTCAGCCAATACAGAATCCGCAGTGGAAATGGGAGAGAATTACCATGGACTTCGTTAGTGGGCTTCCCCTTACGCCTACTAAGAAGGACTCAGTATGGGTGATAGTGGATCGGCTGACAAAGTCCGCGCATTTTATTCCAGTACGGGTTGACTACTCCCTACAGAAGTTAGCGAGGTTGTATGCAGTGGAGATTGTGAGGTTGCATGGAGTGCCAATGTCAATTATCTCAGATAGGGATCCGAGGTTCACGCCTCGATTTTGGAAAGCTTTACATCAGGCTTTAGGCACTAGATTGGATTTCAGTACATCTTTTCGTCCACAGTCGGACGGCAAGTCTGAACGAGTGATCCAAGTACTAGAGGATATGTTGAGAGGTTGTGTGATAGACTTCAGAGGAAGTTGGGAGGAATATTTGCCTTTGGCAAAATTTGCATACAATAACAGCTATCAGGCAAGTATTCGGATGGCACCGTACGAAGCACTGTATGGTCAAAAGTGTCGGACTCCTACATGTTGGACGGAATTGGGAGAACGTCAGATTTTGGGTCTGAAAATTATGGCAGAGTCAGAGGAAATGGTTAGTGTAATTGAAGCTCGATTAAAGGAGGCATTTGATAGACAGAAGTCGTACGCGGATCTCAAACGAAAGGAAATAGAATTTGATGTGGGAGATCAAGTGTTCCTTAAAATTTCGCCTTGGAAGAAGGTGATGAGATTTGGTCGAAAAGGGAAGCTAAGTCCAAGGTTTATAGGGCCTTATCGAGTAATGAAGCGAGTTGGACCAGTGTCATACTAGTTGGAGTTGCCACCAGAATTGAAGCAGATGCACGACGTATTTCATGTCTCCATTCTACGTCAATATCGATCGGATCCATCTCATGTAGTTCCGATTGAAGAGGTAGAGCTGAAACCAGATCTGTCTTATGAGGAAGAGCCGATTTAGATTCTGGAATGAGATGTGAAGGTGCTTCGGAGGAAGTTGGTCCCTTTGGACAAGGTGTTGTGGCGTAACCATGGATCGGAGGAAGCTTCTTGGGACCCAAAAGAAGCAATGCGACAGAAATACCCCCACTTATTCTAGCCAGGTAATTTCGAGGCTGAAATTATTTTAAGGGGGTAGAACTGTAATATCCCAGACCATGGCTTATGCATTATTACTAAATTGTATGAAATAGCATGCCTTTGTGTGTTAAGAATGTGTTGCATGAATTTTGTGAACTTTAGAAAATAGGAAAGTGCTTTAGAAATTATCAAATTTTAAGTTTAAAAGAGGAAGCTAGGCAGAGGAGGCCTTAAGAGAAATTGTATGTGAAATATAACACAAAAATGGGCTTGGTATAGTGGCTTGGAGGCACCACTTAGGGCCTTGATAGGTGACGCCATGGGCTATGAGCAAGGGATCAGGTTCAAGCCACAAGGGAAGCAAAATAAAAGTTTTATTTTGCAGTAGAGATAAGCAGCAATAGACGGCACTAAGGCTATATTTTAGGAGTTTAATCCTTTTATTTTAAGAGATAAATGGTGATAAATTAATTAGGAAAAGGGATAAATGATGGATTATTCTTATTAATTTTAAATGAAGAGATAAAGAGAAAAGCAAGGGATTTGATAGTGTTGGCCGAATAGGGGATTCTTGGGGTAGTAATTTCGATAGAAAAGGGAAAAGAGAGGCAAATCTTCATTCTTCCTTTTTCTTTTGTTCTTCTGCCAAAATTCTCTAGCAAAATTTCTCTCTTCTCTTTTATTTTGCCAAAACCGAATACTCCTTACTCAAAGTCCACCATTGCCTATTCTTTCTAAGTCCCATACACCTTTCTTCTCTTTTCTTTTCCATGTTAAAGCAGAATCTCACATGTTGGTGGCCATAGCCGAATGCTCCCCTATCCTCTAGGAGCGGAATTTCTCTACTTCAAGGAAGGACATTTGATTAAATTGGTAAGGAATATCACTTACGTCGATTTACTTTCTTTATTTCTTATCCCAAATGATGAAATCGAAATCTAATCTCTCCTAATCTTGTTGGCCGAAACTTGGAAGGTGAATTTTGGGATTTTCCATTATAGCCTATTTCTAGGGAGATCATCCGAGATTTCAGATCTAAAGTATTTCGGCATCTTCATAAGCGAAGTGACAAGTTTTGGGATTTGGAATCGCAAGGTAAGGAGGTGTAAATATTCGGCCATATTGAATATTATGTTAACCGATCGACTATGGTTATTTAGGCGATCGACGGTGGTATACAAGGATTTGGGATTCGGATCGCTAGGTAAGTACATATATACAATTGGCTAAGGCTATAGTAATGTTATGAATCATTTCAGTATGTTTCTCATGTTTAAACTAACTAGTTCGATGATCTAGTGCCTAACCGATTGCAAGAAGAGGTATCACAAAGTTCTGGGATTTGATTAGTAGTCAAATCGGCAATAAGGTAAGATTTCGATTTCGTTAGTCCTTTGGGATTTAATTAATTAGCCGAATGGCTTGATGCTAAAGTGTTTAAGGTTGGGCGAATATAGGGATTAAGGGTCTAAAAGTATTAGATCGGGTTTTTGGGATTTCAATAAAGCGCTAAGTAAACCAGGTGTGTACCCCACACTAAAATCAGGTGTGTACCCCACACTAAGCTTTAATTAATTGACGGTTATGTTTTAATTAATATGTTACAAGAATATGTTATGATGTGGCTAAGGTACCATGTAATGGTACGAACGAAATACTCAGGTATGTTTACCCACTCCTACTATGAGTAGGTTATGCACTATTATGGCACATATGTTAATAGTGATAAGCATGTGAAATAAAGCATGTTATTGCATGATATGTTTGACATGGGGCATATGGGTGATATGTAAAGGGGAAGTGTATTGGTGGTTGAATACCCCAATATCTGAATGTGGTGACTTATGCCACAATATCCGAATGTGGTGACTTATGTCACAATATATGAATGTGGTGACACATGTTACAAAATAATTATCTGGTGGCTATGCCACGAATTTTATAAGAGGCGATGAGCACGTCATTGCAATGATCGCCTTCGATGGTGTGTAGCGGATGGAGGGTTGACTTAGTAGTCCCCACGGTGTGATGGTTGGTACGGGTGATGTGTTGCGGATGGATACTTAGGCTTGGGTTCGGGTTTGCATCATTAAGTATATGTGCTATTATGTATGAATTGATATGCCTGAATTAATTGAGACTTATGTTGGCTGTATACATTGAGTCTGTTTGACTCACCCCGTTGTGGGATTACTTTTCAGGTGACGCTTATTAATGGACCAGGTCGGCAGGAGCTTAGTGGTGGCCATGCTCAATTCAAGATTTTATTTTATTTTGGACTCATTATATTTTAAGTATTTTGGATTTAATTTGGGTTTTGATTTGATGTAATAAGGCCTTTGTTTGAACTGTTATGCATGCATATTTAATTATCTATGTATGACTCGATTTTAATAATTCAAAGTTAAAGTCTATTTTTCTTAAGTATAAATATTAAACGTTTTGACCCATAATCAACATGGGTTTTAAAATTCGAGCCCAACCCAAATTAATCGTTTTCAAAAACACGCAAAATTTTAGCAAAGTTTCAAATAAGAATCGACTAGTTTTTCCTAGAAGCATGCCAGATCCGGTCAGGGCTTGTGGGCCGGGTTTGGGGTGTTTCATTGGAGGCTTATTTAACAGATTCGAATACATAACCGGTGGCACAACTGTAGTCTGAGGGGGATTAAATGGGGGCGGAGGTTGTGAAGCAGTCGAGTTATTCTTTACGAACTGAGTGAACCACTCACTTATCATTTGGAAGAAAGTTTGTTTAGCTTCTCCCTCCTGACAACTTGTAGTCGGTCTCGGATTAAAAGGCTCTGTCCCTTGCGTAGGAGTAGGCGCATTACTTTCTACGTCGTCAGCTATGGCTCTTTCAGCATCTATTGCTATACAGAAATCAAATTTTACACGTCAGGATTCATCACACTATCACAATTCAAATATATGGCATGTATCGCTAGACTCTGACACGCTACATTAGTCCGAGAATCTATTAAATCGTAGCTCTGATACCAATCAAATGTAACACCCTATCCCGTGTCTGATCACCGGATTAGGGTTAAAGGTGTTACCAGACAGATTGAAAACATTTATAGAATTAATCGTACAACCATTCATCAATATCAATCATAATGTCCCTTAAGTAGGTCATCAAGACCTTAATCATGCTTATAAACCGAGTCGGGACTAAACCGAAACACATAAGAAATTTCATAAAAAATTGAAACTTTTCTAACATACAGGGGACACACGGCCGTGGGGGTAGGCCGTTCCTCACCCACGGCTACTGGACACTCCCGTGTGTCCTCCCCGTGGTGGTATACTACCAAATTCAACACGGTCACCAAGCATGCCTGTGTGCTAAGGTTGTGTACTACTAGATCACATACTGCCATTTCTCACACGGCCATTAAGCACACCCGTGTCGAGGCCGTGTGCAATTTTAAGCCACATTCTGCCAATTTACCCACAGTCTTAGGCATGCCCATGTGCTCAACCGTGTGACATTATAGGCCCTTTTACAAGACCAATATGCCACCCACTGAGGGTCTTCCTACAAGCAATATATATATACCTAAACATAATATGCATATATGGCAACCAAAACATATCAAATGGTTCACTTCATCCATACATTCAATACCAATTCCATTCATTCCAATTTACAAACTAAATCCTATATCATTTCAAACATGTATCATCCATTTGCTTAACCAAAACTTAACCATTTCATATGCATCAAAACATACTAAATATATATGCTTCATAACTCTTTCATTCAAACATTTATCAACTCAAAAGCTTGCCAATACACATGGCCATGCTCACTTCGTGAACATATCCACCTATCTAGCCTATACATGCCACAATTAGCCATATACATTTTCAAAAGGGTACCAAAATGAGTTTTGTAGTGTGATGACGATCCTCGACAATCCCGAGCCTTCAGTAGCTTCGACGACCTATAAAACAGAGAAAATACACATAGAGTAAGCTTTCCAAAAGCTCAGTAAGTCATATGCAAATAAACACATTGGCACATATATATATATATATATATATCAATCACTTAGCAACTATCACATATATATCTTGGTTCATAAACTTATGGCCACATTTGCTACATTCAACATTTTAAGATTCACATTCTCATTTTCAATCATATTCTTCTTCATATCAAAGTCATATGCATACTTACCTTTCATGCATACTTAATGCACATTCAACGTACCTGAATCGGATATTCATTCACTAAATTGATCATGGCTCGGATATACCATTCGTATTGCGGACTTGCCCGTTGAACCAATAGGAACCTAATAGGATGATCAGAAAGCTCGGACTAGTTGTACAATGCCAATGTCCCAGACGAGGTCTTACATGCACTAGGATATCAATGCCATTGTCCCAGACAGGGTCTTACACGAATCAATACGTTGTCGATGTCCCAGACATGGTCTTACTCGTACAGATCATAATGATGCCAACGTCCCAGACGTGGTCTTACACGAGCCAATATGATGCCAATGTCCCAGACATGGTCTTACTCATAAAGTTCATATCGATGCCTACGTCCCAGACAAGGTCTTGCACGAAATTTCAAATCAACGCCAACATCCTGGATGTGGTCTTAAATGATAAAACAGAACAGATACCTATGTCATGACATAGCTAATCCTATCTATTCCTAGGTTTGTATGGGACTTCTCGGCTTTATCACTATATTAAACTTATTTCAGAATTCACGCACTTATCATCTCATACTCATCATTTTCATCGATAGACATATGGATACATATATTCAATTCAATACAGATAAGTTTATTTGCATAGTGACTTACCTCAGATTTGGTTTATCGAACGGAAACAGCTACTCTGTTACTTTCGCTTTCCCGCGGTCTAAATCCATTTTCTTAGGTTCTTGATCTAAACATATTCAGAATTAACCCTTTTATTCACTATTCCATTCAATTCAATCCATACACATATATTTTGGGCTATATATAATTTAACCCTCATATTTGCGCATTTTATCAATTTAGTATATTTTTCTCAAAACATCAAATTTCACAAAAATCAACACATACAAAAGATTAGCCGAATACTTATGGACTTCTTACAAACCCTTACTTTTAATCAAATTTGCAATTTAGTCCTTTAATTTACCATTTTCATAATTTAACCCTATTTAGCTAAATTCATCAAAACTTCAAGAACATAACATGTTCATCTAGCTCAAATCTTTCATTTAACACCATAAATCATCATAAAACTCAACATATCATTAATGGCACATTTCACATACATCATCAAAATACAAAATCAAGGCATGGGTTTTATAGCTCTCAAAGCAACAATTGCAGAAACGTAAAAATTATCAAAAATCGAAATCAAAACTTACCTTAATTCAAGCTTGAAATGGCCGAATATAGCTTAGGGTTTTCTTCTTTTTCTTTCTTTAATTTTCGGCTAACAAAGGATGATACTATCATCTTTTATTTGTTTGTTTTATTATACTTATATTATTATTCCATTTACTAAAATACCCATATATAACAAGGGCACATTTGACCTTTATCCATCCACTATCTAAATAGTGGTCTTATTGCCTCACAAGGCCTTGTCTTTTAAAAGCCATAACACCTTGATACTTAACAAATATCATGCAACTTTCACATTCAATGCATTTAGTCCTTTTGTCAAATTAAACACGCAAACAGACAAATTCGCTTACAAAAATTTACCACATGCTAATTCACATATCAGCAGCACAGAATATAATATTAAAATATTATACGAACTTGGATTTGTGGTCCCAAAACCACTGTTCGACTAGTGTATAAACTAGACTGTTACACATTTATTTACGAAATCATTCAACTATAGTATCATGACTGAGCTCTCCCTAAAACCATACCATTACGAAAGCTACTCAATCAGTACTCGTCTAATGACCTTGTCATAAGTGTGTTACCCTCATAGGATATCCTTAATCACTTTAGGATAAATTCATTCTCCCAATATGATACTATTTTGTCTCATGGTAACCCTTACATCTTTCTTCATGAAAAGTCAATTATTATTAAATATTAATTAAGTCATTCATCACAAAGACAAACAACTCATGGGCACGTTTACTTTTTATCTATCATGTAATGCCAATGAGAGAATATCATTTATCCATTTCTTGGGCTATGTGTTCCACTATTGTGAATGATGCTACGTATTGCAGAAGTCATGTACCCAACACACCAGCTTTTGGTTCCATATTTATTCGAACTTAGACTTTTACTTACATAAAAAATACGAGTCAAGCATACATAGTCCATCATTCACTCAGGATTAAGGTATTGATCGTGTCAAACAGTCTAGTTTTAATATTTATAAAAAGAATGACCGAACCTGTAGACTAACTATGACAACGATAGAGGCAAGTGCACCTATATAACAGTAGTATAGTTTAGGCAACAGTATCTTTGTCAAACCCAAGGGAACCTAAAAGTACTACTACTCACTTTCTTTCTATTATTTAGCCTGAAATATGGAGTGATTGGTTTATTAATCTAAAAACAAATGAAAAAAAAAAAAACTAAACTAGATGCGAAGGCAAAAGAATGAAACTTTGGGAAAAGACTGTGGAAAAACTCATTTGATTACGACGATACCCTCAGGAAGAATCCACCTATGACTTTTCTTGTTATCTAAATTTTAATTCATATGACTTCTTTACTTAGCTTGATCCGTGAGACTCTCTAACCTATATTAAACCCTCTCTCGAGGCGAATAACGTCTAACCTTAGGTTAATTAGTGGAACTCTCGTTCTCTTATAATAACCCCCTAAGGAAGCAGTAAATCAATCAATGGACTCCCATATTAGGTTTCACCCTAATTTGACAAAATCTCGTAACCCTATCTCTAGGCGCTCGATCAACTCCGCTTAATTATGTTAGATCTACTCTTAGATAGGGTCTATTCCTCCTCCACATAAGCATATCAGATTTGGATTAAGCAACATAATTAAGAATAAACTAAGTACTTATCATATAATCTAGAAATCAAATAACAAAATCCATCATAGGTTTCATCCCCTTCAGGTATCTGAAGAGTTTAGTTCATAGCAGAATAAGAAAACATCTCAAGAGAAAAGATAAGACGAAACATAAGAAATCCTAAAACCCCTCAAGGAATTGAAGGAGATCTCTCATCCGAGTAGAACTCGCTTCTTGAGATGGATCAACTGGCTATCTTCGAGTATTTCCCTGAATAAAAGCTCAGGCCAAAAACTTTGCCCACCAAAACTCTCCTAGAATGGCTATCTTGGTTTGTTTATATTGGCTCCTTAGATGCTTTACTTGGCTCCTAAGTACCTCCTTCAAGTAGAATTACTATTAAGGTATTTAAGTGAACTTAGGAGTATGTTTCTTTGGCTTCAAGCATCCAAATCCGAGTGAAATTGCTCATTCCCATAACAGGGGCATGCCCATGGTACATGCCCGTGTAAGTCGACTTTAGGCCGTGTGTTTATTCTGTTAATTGAGGCACGGCCGTGGCACAGCCATGTAAGTTGGGATTCCGGGTGTGCTTCAAGTCTGTCGATTGGGACACGGCCGTGCAATTTGTGCTTGGGGCGTGTCTTTGAATGATTGGTGAGGCACGGTCGTGTGACTTGAAGTCCATGCCGTGCCAATTTCTTGGGTTGGCCCAATTCGGTCTATTTTAAGCCCGTTTCTTATTCCTTTCGTTATCGGGTGCTTTCCTAAGTATAAGACATAAAAAGAAAGGATAATGAGCACCTTTTTACATAAAATGAGGGCTAAATCATCCAAAAGCATACTAAATATTACATTAAAATATGTTAATTTTAAGGTTTATCAAATACCCCCACACTTAATCTTTTGCTTGTCCTCAAGGAAAATTCTCAACTTACAATTAAAATGAACTTTCCATAATTCATAATTCCTATCGACAATGTCTCATCATAATTCATAGATAATTTATACATGGATAATTCAAATCAAAGAGTCTTAAAGATTCAATCATGATAAGTCATACCTTTGTAGTACGAAACATAGTTGTCTCCCCTTATCTAAGTAATTACCTTTAATTCAAAACGGACAAGGATTGACATCCTCACAAAAGATTCACTCAAATCACTCAAAGTGTTTAAGGTTCAAGAATAAGCACTCTAAGTCAAACCTGAAAAGTTAATCCCATAGGCTTACCTAAAAATCAAATATCCACCATTGTCTATGAGATGATACACAGATCAAAAGGTCTTTATCAGGGTTGTAACGGGGCTAATGTTAAGGGTGTGGATACAGGCTGAATTAGAGGGTTAGAATCGAGATAGAATTGACTAATTACCTAATCTAAAAACAAAGAACAGAATATGAATATTTACATCGAATGAAAACTAATAATACCTACTATTGATAAATACTCTATAATAAAGAGTTTCATCACTTAAAATTTGATAATACTTTAATACGAGCTTTTTCTTCAACAATTGGAGTTTAAATGCTCTAAGCTCTTTTATATACTACTAATATTGAATATACTTGAGTTTTTTTTTAAAAAAACAAACTAAAATATTACATCATAAATGTAACTACTGAACTAATATAATACAGAAATTTAATCAAATCAAACCTCGATTAAAGGGTAGTCAAAAGAATGCTGATAACAAATACAAAGGGATTTTGGGTTAATATTAGAGGGTGAGTCAATAAAAAGGTTGATAGGATTCAACGAGGTTCACTACGGGTTAATTTGTGAAGGTAGACTTTTTATGGAGTGAACGGGTTAGAACCTAGGTGCCTTTATCATCTCAGTATATCAAATCATTAATGTAGTCTCGACATGTATAAACGAGGCAAGTTCTAGAATAACAATTGAAAGTTGACACACTCGTAATCAATAAAGTGAGCATGAAAAAGAATATATGCTCTATAAGGCTCGAAATCTCATAAAAATTATCGGTGTTTTTGACATCAATCCTTGTAAATTTCAAACTTCAAGGTAGTACTCAAATTTAGTTCAACGACCTATTAATTTTTTTATTTTTTGAAAGTATACTTATCATGCTCGATTCTCTAGTATTCTTCAAATTTAATCATCAATGCACAATTAACTATGACTTACTCTAAAACATATCAATAATATTCATAAATCATTAGAAATTTCATCCTAATTAGTAATTTGAGAAAAATACTTGAAAACAAGTTTAAAATTCAGGATTTTTGAGAATTATGCAAAAAGTTAGGCACTTTTATCCCCCTACACTTATGTTGTACATTGTCCTCAATGTACAACGATAGATAAATAATTATGAAATAAAAACAGAATGGGAGAAGTAACACTTCCTGAATTTTAGATGATTCCAGGAGTTGGTGTCTTTGGTGGCGGTGATGGTGTTTTCTATGGGCCTGGTGGGGTGGCTAGCAACGATCTCCGCGCTAGATGAAGAAATTAGGTAGCCTGAGAAGATATAGCCAAGAAATCTAAAGAAACATTAATAATGTACTAATATTATATTAAAGATAAAAGGAATAAAGAGAAGGAGACTAAGAAGAAAACTGAAATTGAAAGAAAAGACTAATAGACTAAAGAGTCTTTATTGTTGGATGGTTCGCGAGGTGGGTGTGACCTCTACAGCTGTGGTGCGTGATTTCCAAGCAGCCTTTAGAACCTAAAACAAAGAATCTAGGATGAAGGGAATTAAATTAAGCAGAAAGAATTATAGATAAGGAAAATAAAGGAGAAGAGAAAAGAAAAATAGAACCGAAATGGTGTTAGAGACCTTTGGCGTGTTGAATAGCTGAAGCTACCAGCATGTCCTTATGTTTTGGGGTCTCCTTTAAGGAGATTGTGATTGGCCTCTTACGCTTCTTCGGCATGCTTTTAGTGTAGCTCAAGAGTCTAAACACCTTTTCTAATGCAGGATAGAAAAAATTGAAAGAAAAAGAAGGAGGAAAGAAAATGGGGGAAAGGGGAAGGGCTGAGGGGTTTAAATAGATTTTTGCTTCTGACGCTGTCCCACGCCCATGTATCTAGGGCGTGCTGCTTTGTACGACTGTATCGCACGACTGTATCGCACGACCATATCACACGATCGTGTTTGGAGGTGTGTTGGAGTGCCACGTCTGTTTGTCTCTACTGCCACGCCAGTTTCTATAATGGTAGTGTTGACCCAAAGTAGCCTCGCAAAGCCGTGGTAGGGTGGGTGAGCCCGTGACTTCTGTAGTTGGTTGGGTCAGGATTCGCACGGCCCCTGCTATGTTAGTACGGTGATTTAGTGTGCCCACACAGCCATGGCCACGGCCTTGTGCTAGACCGTATGGTCTGGGAATCTGTAATTTTTTAATTTATTGAATTATAAAAGAGAAAATAGAGATAAGAATAAAACTTAAACTACCAAATAGAAATTATTGCTTGGATTGCCTCCCGAAAAGCGCTCGTTTATAGTCCTAAGCTAGACTTTTTGAAAGAAAAAAAAATTTAGGGAGGTTTCAAGGTTTGAACATCTTCCCTTATGCTTATAGTTCTATGACAAAGTTCAAGTTGAGAAGTGTTTACCTTGGAGGTGTCGAATGTTGCGTTGCTTACCTTGACTATTTTGTGTGGGAAAATATTATGTACCTCAAACAAAATTTCTCCCTTTGGTTTCAGGTCTGTTGAAGTGATGTGGGGATCTGCTTTGTCTAACAATACCTGGTTTCCTATTTTGAAGTGATTTGATGTCCCTATGAGCTTTTTGGCAGTTCCTCTTGTTTTACTTCATGTAGATCTAACTTTTCTTTGACTTGTATCTTCTTCTTTTCAAGCCTAAGGTCTTGTCCCTTATAGGATTCTTCTTTGTTGTTTTGGGCTTATGAGTCGGCTCAAGATTGTCTTTATGTGTTGTTTCATGCGATTAAAGTTGAATAATTTGATTATCTATTGAAGTGACTTTCTTACCTTCATCATCTGTTGTTCTGGTCGAGTCGAGAGCTTGAAGCTTAATCGATTCATCTTCTACACGAAGTATGAGCTCGCCTGTGGCAACATCAATTTTAGTCTTGGCAGTTGCTAGACAAGGTCTTCTTAGAATTAAGGGGATTGAATTATCCTCATCCATGTCTAAAACAACAAAATCTACTGGGAAAACAAATTTATCGATTTTTACAAGCACATCTTCAATAATGCCCCTAGAAATTCTAACAATTTTATCAGCTAGTTGAATACTCATCCTAGTTTGCTTGGGCTTCCCTAGACCTAGTCAATTTAACAATGTATAAGGCATGGCATTTATACTTGCCCCTAGATAAGCTAACGCATTATCAATAGTTAAACTACCAACTAAGCATGGAATCATAAAACTCCTTGGATCTTTTTATTTCTGTGGTAGTCTATTTTGTAACATTGTCGAGCATGTTGCGTTTAGTTCCACGTGGTGCTCTTCATCTATTTTGCGTTTGTTTGTCAAGAGTTGTCTTAAAAATTTCCTCGAGTCTGGCATTTGGAAAAGAGCTTCAAGAAGGAGTAAGTTAATATGTAATTTCTTTAAAAGTTTATGAAACTTACCAAACTGTTCCTCTGAATCATCTCCTTTCAATGTTTCGGGATAAGGTATGCGAGGTTTGTATTCTTTGATTATTAGTTTTGGCTTTTCGTATGCTACCTCTATTTTACCTTTTTCTTCCTTGGTTTCTTGTGCTGTGGTGGGCTCGTCTACCTTTATACCCTCTTGAGCTGTGATGGCTTGGATCTATTCTTTTGGGTTTATTTCTGTGTTGCTTGGTAGACGTCCTTGTTGACATTTAGAAATCATCTTTGTGAGATGTCCTACTGACTTAGTAAGTTCTCCAACTTTATTCTCAATCCCTTTGATCAATTTTTGTTGTTCATCAAGTACTACTTCAGTCTTTTGGAAACGAGAATCCGTGGTTGCCATGAATTTTGTCAGCATCTCTTCGAGGTTTGATTGCTTCTCTTGTGGATATGGCTGATTTTGATAATTTGAAGGAGGTTGCTATCTTTGATTTCCTTTATTTCCTTGTCCTCCCCACGAAAAATTTGGGTGGTTCCTCCAACCTATGTTATAAGTGTTACTATAAGGATTATTATTGGATTTGAAATTGTTACCTATATAGTTTGTATGCTCATGTTCTGCTCCTGGTTGGTAGGATGGGTACTCAAGATTTGCCACATTCCCACTCACTTTGCATTGAATTACTGGGTGTACCTGCAAATAACATAAATTATCAAACTTTTATTCATCATCCCCACCTGTGGTGACAGCATTGTCAGTGCGTCTATGTTAAAAACTCCGGCTAATTTTGTCGGTTTGGCCCTTGTAATTTTCCATTGATAGGTATTCAATGACATCTCTTCAATAAAGTCGTAAGCCACTTCAAGAGTTTTGTTATTCAATGTTCCACCAGCTGATGAGTCAATCATTTACCTCGTTGAAGAATTCACACCATTGTAAAAAGTTTTGACTTGAAGCCACAAAGGTAATCCGTGGTGTGGACATCTTCTTAGGAGATCCTTATATCTTTCTCATGCATCATTTAATGTTTCTATGTCATTCTGCACAAAAGAAGATATGTCATTCCTAAATTTGGCCGTTTTGGCTGGTGGAAAGTATTTTAAAAGAAATTTATCAATCATTTGATCCCATGTGGTGATTGACCCTCATGGTAATGAGTTCAACCACTACTTGGCTTTATTCCTTAATGAAAAGGGAAATAACCGAAGACATATGGCATCGTCAGAAATGCCATTTATTTTGAAGGTATCACAGAACTCTAAAAAATTAGCTATATGAGTATTTGGATCTTCGTCATGCAAACCATCAAATTGAAAAAACTATTGAATCATTTGTATTGTATTAGGCTTTAATTCAAAATTATTAGCAGCTATAGCGGGCCTACCAATACTAGATTCTGCTCCTGTCAAATTAGGTTTAGCATAATCATACATAGTATGAGGAACATTCTGTTCTTGCACATTCGACAGTGGATTGTTTTCGTCCATCCCTTCAGTAGGATTGGATCTGTCTTGTTGTTCTTCTCTTTGGTAGTCTAGAGCTCGTCTAATTTCTCTGCGATTTTAGCGAGCGGTAGCTTCAATGTCACTTTCGTATGCTAAAGGTCCTTTCGGGTTCCTTCTAGTCATAAACTAGAGGTACCTGCTAGGAGAAGAAAGAAATTTAGTATAAATAAAAATTTAACCTAAACAAAAATAAAAGTAAATTGCAAAATAATAAAATTATGGCTAAAGTAATAGAAATCGAGCTTTCTTAATATTTTAGTGTTCCCCGGCAACGGCGCCAAAAACTTGATCGTGTCAAACAGTCTAGTTTTAATATTTATAAAAAGAATGATTGAACCTGTAGACTAACTATGAACGATAGATGTAAGTGCACCTATCGAACAGTAGTATAGTTTAGGCAAGAGTATCTTTATCGAACCCAAGGGAACCTAAAAGTACTACTACTCACTTTCTTTCTATTATTTAGCCTGAAATATGGAGTGATTGGTTTATTAATCTAAAAATAAATGAAAAAAACTAAACTAGATGCGAAGGCAAAAGAATGAAACTTTGGGAAAAGACTGTGGAAAAACTTAGTTGATTACGATGATACCCTCAGGAAGAATCCACCTATGACTTTTCTTGTTATCTAACTTTTAATTCATATGACTTCTTTACTTAGCTTGATCCGTGAGACTCCCTAACCTATATTAAACCCTTTCTCGAGGTGAATAACGTCTAACCTTAGGTTAATTAGTGGAACTCCCATTCTCTTATAATAACCCCCTAAGGCAGCAGTAAATCAATTAATGGACTCCCATATTAGGTTTCACCCTAATCCAAAAAAATCTTGTAACCCTATCTCTAGGCGCTCGATCAGCTCTGCTTAATTAGGTTAGATCTACTCTTAGGCAGGGTCTATTCCTCCTCCACCGAAGCTTATTAGATTTGGATTAAGCAATATAATTAAAAAGAAACTAAGTACTTATCATATAATTTAGAAATCAAATAACAAAATCCTTCATAGGTTTCATCCCCTTTAGGTATCTGAAGGGTTTAGTTCATAGCAAAATAAGAAAACATCTCAAGAGAAAAGATAAAACAAAACATAAGAAATCCCTAAAACCCCCTGAAGGAATTGAAGAGGAGATCCTCTATCTTGAGTATAACTCTGTCTTCTTGAGATGGATCAACTGGCTATCTTCGAGTATTTCCCTGAATAAAAGCTCTGGCAGAAAACTCTGCCCACCAAAACTCTCCTAGAACGGTTGTCTTGGTTTGTTTATATAGGCTCCTTAGATGCTTTACATGGCTCCTAAGTACCTCCTTCAAGTAGAATTACTATTCAGGTGTTTAAGTGGACTTAGGAGTATGTTTCTTTGGCTTCAAGCATCCAAATCTGAGTGAAATTGCTCATTCCCATAACAGGGGCACGCCCATGGCACACACCCGTGTAAGTCGACTTCAGGCCGTGTGTTGATTCTGTTGATTGAGGCACGGCTGTGGCACAGCCGTGTAAGTTGGGATTCAGGCCGTGCTTCAAGTCTGTCGATTGGGACACGGCCTTACAATTCATGCTTGGGGCATGTATTTGAATGATTGGCGAGGCTCGACCGTGTGACTTGAAGTCCAAGCCGTGCCAATTTCTTGGGTTGGCCCAATTCGGTCTGTTTTAAGCTCGTTTCTCATTCTTTTCGTTCTCGGGTGCTTTCCTGAGTATAAGATATAAAAAGAAAGGATTAAGAGCACCTTTTTACATAAATTGAGGGCTAAATCATCCAAAAGCATACTAAATGTGGGATTAAAATATGTTACTTTTACGGTTTATCAGGTATGCCACACAATGAACATCTTAAGTGAATTAATCAATAAATTGATTCGGTATCTCTTCTACTTGGGTCATGTCCAATGTATTGTCAATGTAGTCAGTCACATCTATTCCTCTATATTCTAGGAGTCATCCGCTTCAATGTTCAAGATAAAACATCTCCCTGATTGGACTTGATAGACAACATATTAGTCTATCAATCAATTTGCCCATTTTCAATTAGACCAAGGACATGATTAGGTTATCTACTAATATAAGTTTTCTTTTTGTATTACGATCTGACTACGTAATACTGCTTACTATTAGTTAAACATTAGGCAACTAGTGAGCTAATATTTGCTTCTATTTTACTTTGCATGCAAACACCATTGAGGGCAATATACAAAGGGTAGTAATCTAGTTCATGAATAGTTTGATTAAACAAATCTATTCGAAAAATACAAGTGTACATAGACAAAAATACTAAATTTAGGGCACCAGGTCCAACAACTACCTTTGCTACATTAGCTTACCACAACTAAAGATTTTCCAAACTCACTAATTTGAACATTTCAAAGATGAAGTTTAACCTCTACAACCACTATCTTTTAAGTAGGCAAGATAGAGTCACTTTCCCTTAAGGTTTTCTACCCAAAACCTTGAGTAAGTCCTTACAAATTACAAAAATAAAATCGAGAAAGAATTATCACCTTTAGAAGGTAGATATACAAAAATCAAGCTCTCACACAATACAAGACAACACTCAGAAGAATGAATTACAAATGAACCTACAAGTGTATTTAAGTGAAAATACGAATAACAAAGAGAAATGATTGGATTTTTGCTCTTGATCTTTGTAAGCTTGCTTCTTTTGTGTTATAAGTGTTCTTGTACTTTATTTACACCCTCTCTTGGATTAATTGCCATTTGATGTTGATAGAAATGGAATTAAGTCACTGGAGTCATGAATATGGGTATTAAATGCACTTGCAGGAGTAAAGGTATTGGTACCCAAGCTTTTAGGGACCAACTCCTTTGTTACAAAATATGATTGTTGAGCCACAAATACTACACCTCAACTGGGAGGGGTGTGGTACCTCATCATCAAGAGTTTCGTACCTTTGTGTTAATATGCTCATGTAACAGCTTGTTTTTCAGTGGTGTCGAAAATAGTGGTTTTTGAGGCAACCAAATTCGACAACTAAGTTGGTAAATATTAATATTTAATATTTACGAGTCAATCATGGTTTTAAAAAGGTTTTTGATATAGCGATTTTTGTTATATAAGCGAATTATTAAGTTCAAGTAAGAACACCCTAAGGTCAAGTGGTTTTAGAAAATGAGGTATCAGGACCTCGTTTCTATAAACCAAGCTATAAATATTTTTATAAATATTTACAGAGTGTCATTAAGGTGGTATTAAAGTGATTAAATGGTTAATTGAATAAAGTAAAAGAGACTTAAATGGTAATTATACTATTTAAGAATTTAGTGGATGATTTTGGGCAATTAAAAGCATAAAATTTTGGATGATTATTAAAGGGACAAAAAGGTAATTTGATAATTAAATTAAATTAAATAAAACCATAATGTTTTATTATTATTTTAAGGTCTTCTTCATCGAATTTGAAAGAAGAAACCTCCACGAAAATTAAGCTAGGTTCGTCCATGGTTAAAGTGATGCATGTAAGTCTGTTTTAGTCCCATTCCTTTTAATTTTTATATTTTTGAGATCGTTGCAACTAGGTCCAGCTAGCTCATACCATCATTTACGAAACTGTTAAAGATTTTGAATGTTGTCATTGATGAACCTGTGATTTTAGATGTTAAATGATGAATTTGAAATGTTGGTTGATATTGAAAAGTATTTTATTAAGTGATTTTTGATGAATTTTTTAATTAGGGACTAAATTATTAAATTAATAGAAGTACAAGGATTTAATGTGAAATTGTTACCTAAATGGGCTGTTTTGGATACCATGAACATTCAGATAAACTCAATTATGGGCAAAATTGGTTACTTTGCTTGTTTTTGGCTTAGGGACTAAATTAAATAAAAGTGAAACTTTAGGTGAAATTTTGTAAAAAATGTTAAAAATGACTAAATTGTATAAAATGAATTTTTTATTGTATAAATTAATATCTTGAATGAAATTATTAATTTAGATCAAGATAGGTTGGAAAATCAAGAAAATGAAAATTACCAAAATGCCCCTAAACTTTGGTATTTTTGCAATTTAGCTAGGTAAGTTTGTATGAATTGTATTCTATATAAATTTGATTAGATTGAATGTTAATATGCGATTATATTGTCGTTAAATTAATATATATTAGTATGCAATTTACTGTATTATGAAATGACATAAATCAAACGACGTATGACATTACCGAGCCCCGTTTGAACCTTAGGAATTCGTAGGATACAAATGAAATTTCATTAGGGTTTACATGATTTAGGTGCTGGTCCTAAATGTCCTACCGATGGCTGAGGTCTGACATGTGTCGCGGATACTCCACAGCTTGTGTGACCAGCATTGTGTAGTTATGTTAAGACCCACAGCTCGTGTGAGTAGACCCATTTTCACAGCTCATGTGAGCATACATGTATAGGAATTGACGGATTACAATTATATGAGTTAGCACACTATGTGTGAGCTATCTCGGGTAACCAACGGTATCCTAAATGGTTTAACAGGCATCAGTCAGATAAGAAACGATAAGAGAATGATGTGTTTTATGACATGTATGTAACACCACTAACCCGAGACCGTCACCAGAATAGGGTTTAAAGGCATTACCGAACAATAGGATCATTTTACATCGCATTCACGACACAAAGTCAATCATCACCAAACACATTCATATACAATCATAGTGTCCCTTAAATGAGTCATCAAGACCCTAAGCAAGCTTATAAACCGAGTCAGGACTAAACCGAAACACATATAAAATTTCATGAAAGATTAAAACTTTTCTAGAATACAGGGGAGACACGCCCGTAGGGGTAGGCCGTGCCTCTCCCAAGGCTACATGACACACCCGTGTGACCTCCTCGTCGTTGCTTACTGCCAAAATCAACACGGCTAACAAGCACGCCCGTGTGCTAAGGCCGTGTCCTATAAGGTCATATACTGCCATTTCTCGTACGGCCTGTAGGCACGCCTGTGCCATGGCCGTGTGTAGTTTAAGCCACATTCTGCCAATTTACCAACGGTCCGAGACACGCCCGTGTGCCCCAACTGTGCGACATTATAGGCCATCTTTGCAAAGCCAACATGCCAGCCACTTAGGGTCAAACCTACAAGCCAATTAACCAAACATCTCATGCACATATTGCCATCTAAAAGCATACCAATTTAGCAATTTAAAACATACAATCAATACCAACTCTAATCATACCCAATTCAATACCAATACTTATTCTATCACAAGCATAATTCATTCCCAAATCTCACTACTTTTACTAGAATTTATCAAAACAAAGTTACCACTCAATAGCAAATTTATCAATCTACAAATCATGCCAAAAGATGCATCATTTAGATACCACATTCATTCATGCCAAACCTATCACATATCTAGCCACATCTCATGGCTACTTACAAATCTCAAACTTGATTCAATTTACCAGCCTATACATGCCATATTCTAGCTTTATACATCTTTCCAAAAGTACCAAAATAGAATGCCGATAGTGTGATTTAGAAGCTGACGATCCCAGATCCGAGCTAGCATTACTAACACTGCAAGGCAAAGAAACAAATCACATAGTAAGCTTTCCAAAGCTTAGTAAGTTCGATATACAATAAAATTATCATATCAAATTAAACCGATGCAAAAATAAACAATCACTTAGATCTATTATCTCTTATTCGTGCCTTCTCATCCATAGCCACAATGCTCATTTCCTCAATCAAAGCTTAATTTTACTCATCAACCACAAAGGTTCAATACGTACCTTAACCACACAAAGCTATTAAATCTCCAAGCTATTCATTGCTCGATATTATTTGCCGATCATTCTTTAATTTAATCGCACACTCAATGCCATTTACTTATCTAACTCATAAATGTTATCGCACACTTAGGGCATATTCTTTTAACCAACTCATCTCGGTATCACACACACAGTGCCACAGTAATAAACGAAGCTTTCATTACATCGCACACACACTGTCATTCATTTCTATCACGATTTCACTTTCGCACACTTAGTGCCCTCAAATTAAAATCATGCACACAGAAACTCACTTTCATATACATAAACATATTCATTTCATATGGATAAAACGTATCTCAAATACATGTATTATATTCGAACTTACCTCGAACGTCGAACTATCGATACGGTCGATTAATCGAGAACTTTATCTTTGCCTCGATCTCAATCCGAACCTCTCCTCTCTTGGTCTATACACATCCAAAACCACTCCATTCAATCATCAATTCATTCATTTTAATCCAAACACATATTTAGGGCATTTTACAAAATAGCCCTCACATTTTCGCATTTCGACACTATATCCCTATCTCACAAAATCATCAAATACTCAAAATTTTATTACACTATGCTTAGGCCGAATTCTCCTTAGTCTCATAGGAGTCCACACATTTAATTTATTTCACATTTTAATCCTCCAATTTCTCATTTTCACAATTTAGCTCAAATTACCCAATTTCACCAAAATTTCAAATACAAACTATGTTAACCCAACATTAAACTTTTATATTCCACTAACTATCATCACAGAGCTCACATATTCAACAATGGCATATCTCAAAATCACCATCATTTTCTAAAATTTAAGCATGGGTTAGCTAGAGCACAAAGCAACGATCACAAAAACGTAGAAATTATCAAATATCGAACACAAAACACTTACTAATTGAAGCTTAAAGTTGCCAAAACCATGAAATCTTCAAACTCTCTTTTCTTTTTCAAATTTCGATGGAAAATACATGTTAAAGATGAGTATTTTAGTTTCATTTGTTTACTATAACAATTATGATTGATTTCCAACTATACCCTTAATGAAATAAACATTAAAGCTTATTATGGATGGTTATAAATGTCCCTCAACCTTCCACTACAATTAAATATGGTCTAATTGCACCATAAGACCTCCTTATTTAAAGGACAACAACATTTAGGTACTTATAAATCAGTACATAGCTTTTACTATTTACGCAATTAAGTCCTTTCTCTTAATCCGACACTAAAACGATCAAATCATCACACAGAATTTTCACACAGACTATGTCACGAATCATTCACACAGAAAATATCATTATAATATTTTTACAACCTCAGATTTGTGGTCTCGAACCATTGTTCTGACTAGGGTCTAAACCGAGCTGTTACAACTCTCCCCCCTTGGGGATTTTCGTCCCCGAAAATCTTACCAGTGAATAGTTGTGGATGTTGCTCTCTCATAACGTTCTCAGGCTCCCACATAGCCTCTTCAATTTCGTGTTTGTTCCACAATACCTTCCCTAAGGAAATTCTTTTGTTTCTCAACTCTTTGGTCTCTTATGCCAAAATTTGGATCGGTTCTTCACTATACGACAAGTCTGACTTAATTTCAACCTCAGAAGGAGCAATCACATGGGACGGATCTGATCTGTACCGTCGAAGCATTGACACATTAAACACATTATGGATCTTTTCCAATTCAGATGGCAATTTCAATCTATAATATCTCGAACTCAGCTTGCCCTTTCGGCCAAATCGAAGTATTTTCTTCCACGAAGACACTTTCAAAAACACTTTATCGCCAACCTCGAATTCAATATCCTTTCGTTTCAAATCTGCATAAGACTTTTGACTATCTGAGGCTGCTTTCAAACTATCACGAATTACTTTCACTTTCTACTCAGTCTCTTTTATAAGATCAACCCCGTGAATCTTGTTCTCACTTAGTTCGGTCCAATACAATGGAGTTCGACACTTTTGACTGTACAGAGCCTCATATGGTGCCATTTTGATACTAGATTGAAAACATTGTTATACGCAAACTCAATCAATGATAGATTCCTTTCCCATGTGTATTCAAATTCATGTATACAACATCTTAGCATATCCTCAAGAATCTGAATAATTCGTTCGGATTGACCATCCATTTGTGGATGAAAAGCAGTATTGAAATACAATTTCGTGCCCAAAGCATCTTGCAATTTCTTCCAAAATCACGAGGTAAATCTCGGACTCTATCAGACACAATAGATGACGGTACTTCGTGTAATCTCACAATCTCATCGATATACAACCCAGCCAACTTATCTAAAGAATAATCGGTTCTCATCGGAATGAAATGAGCTGATTTTGTCAATCTATCAACTATCACCCAGATCGCATCTTTCTTGCTCAGAGATAAGGGCAAACCCGACACAAAGTCCATTGTGATCCTCTCCCATTTCCACTCAGGAATCATAATCAGTTGCAATAAACCAGACGTAACTTGATGTTCAGCTTTAACTTGCTGACAAACTAAACATTTCAACACGAAGTCAAAAATATCTCTCTTCATACCATGCCAACAATAGAACTGCTTCAAATCATTATTCATTTTCGTACTCCCCGGATGTACAGTCAAATGACCATTGTGAGCTTCAGCCAAAATCATTTGAATCAGCCCTGAATTTCTCGAAACACAAATCCGATCTCTAAATCTCAAACAATCATTATTATCAACTCAAAATTCCAATACGACATCAGAATCACACTAAACTCTTTTTGCTAACAACTCATTATCAATCTTCTGAGCATCACAAATCTGCTGTACAAACATCGGCTTAACTTTCAATTCAGTTATCGCCGCATTAGTATCACACAAATCTTTCTGATTACTCAAAGCTCGCAAAGCGTATAATGATTTTCGACTCAAGGCATCAACTACAACATTAGCTTTACCCGGGTGGTAATCTATCACAAGTTCGTAGTCTTTCAACAATTCTAACCATCTTCTTTATTGCAAGTTCAAATCTTTCTGAGTCATCAAATACTTTAAACTCTTATGATCAGTATAAATATGACATTTTTCACAGAATAAATAGTGACGCCAAATCTTCAATGCGAATACAATCGCAGTCAACTCAAGATCATGCGTTGGATAATTCTTTTCATGCGATTTTAACTATCTCGAAGCATAACCGATGACTTTTCCTTCTTGCACCAGCACACAACACAAACCATTTAACGATGCATTACTATAGACTATAAACTCTTTGCCCGATTCAGGTTGAACTAACACCAGTGCTTCTATCAATAACACTTTCAACTGCTCAAAACTCTGATGACACTTTTCCAACCACTCAAATTTAACATCTTTCTGTAACAACTTTGTCAATGGATTCACAATCATCGAGAAGCCTTTCACAAATCGTCTATAATATCCCGCTAGTCCCAAAAACTACGGACTTGAACACATTTCTCGGAGGCTTCCTATCTAAAATAGCAGAGATTTTATGCGGATTGATTCATATCCCAGCAGTAGATACAATATGCCACAGAAAATTGACCTCGGGCAACCAAAATTCACACTTGATAAACTTTGCATACAACTGCTTCTCACATAGAGTTTGTAGCACGATTCTCAAATGCTCGGCATGCTGCATCTTATCACACGAATAGATCAAAATATCATCAATGAACACCACCACGAATCGATCCAAATACGGTCTAAATATCCGATTCATCAAGTCCATAAATACTACAGGGGCATTTGTTAGTACAAAGGGCATCACTAAGATTTCATAATGTCCATACCTCATTTTGAAAGCAGTTTTTGGCACATCAGACTCTTTAACTCTCAACTGATAGTAGCCCAATCTCAAATCTAGTTTAGAAAATACTGTAGCTCCTTTCAACTATCAAACAAATCATCGATACGAGGTAATGGATATTTGTTCTTTATCGTCACTTTGTTCAATTGTCGATAATCAATACACATTCTCATAGTTCCATATTTCTTTTTCACAAATAATACAGGAGCTCCCTAGGGTGAAAAAATCGATCGTGCAAATCCTCTGTCAGTCAATTCTTGCAACTGAGATTTCAACTCTTTCAATTCTATTAGTGCCATTCTGTATGGAGCTATCGAAATAGGAGCAGTTCTTGGCACTATTTCAATACCAAATTCGACTTCTCTAATTGGAGGTAACCCCGATAACTCTTCTAGAAACACATCTGGAAACTCACTTATCACAGGCACAAATTCAACTTTCCTTTTTGACACTTTTGTATCAATCACGTACGCTAAATAAGCTTCACAGCCCTTTTTCACATAGTTCATAGCTTTCATTACAGATACAACAGCTGGTAATCCTTTCATATCACTAGACTTAATTCGAACTATCTCACCAGTTTGACTCTTCAATTCAACATTCTTTCTCTTACAATTCACAATGGCATTATGCAAAGTGAGCCAGTCCATTCCCAGAATTATGTCAAAATCATCAATTGGTAGCAACATCAAATTGACCAGGAAACATAGATCACAAAACATCAACGGGCAATTCTTGCACACCTTATTCACCAAAACACACTTGCTTAAGGGGTTTGATACTCTAATTACAAATTCAGTAGACACAATAGGTAGAGTCTTATTCAATACTAAATTCATACACACATAAGAATGAGTCGATCCTAGATCTATCAATGCAATGACATCAGTATCAAATAAAGTGAAAGTACCAGTGATCACGTCTAGAGATGATGCTTCCTCTCGTGGACATATAACATAGGCTCGGGCAGGTGCTCTCGCTTCTGATCTCACAGCTGTATCAGTTGTTCCTCTCTGACTTTCGCTCATATTTCTGATGTTTCTGGGTGGTCTACCCTTTGTTGTCATATTACTCGGTCTTTCATTCTAAACATTTTCTTCTTCGACCATCTTTGGGCAATTTCGAATAAAATGATCTCAGGATCCACACTTATAGCATGTTCTATTGTTATACTTGCCCCAGCACTCTCCCACATGTTTTCTCCTACATTGTCTACATTCGGGCTAGTTACTCTTAACACTGCCAACACTTGTTTCATTCGGAGCTTGAATTCGTAAACCAGTACTCTGTCTCGAACGATCTTTATTTGGATGTCTAAACGAGGCATTTGAACGATTGCTTGTATCTTTATATCTCTTTGCTGAAGATTGAGAGAACTTACTCATCGATCTCTTTCTTTCATCACAAGCCTCAGAATCAGCTTTCTTCTTTTCTTTACCGAGCTCCTCAGCTTTGCATGCCCTTTCGACTAATACAACAAAATCATTTATATCCAGTATTCCAACCAACAACTTAATGTCTTCATTCAATCCCTCTATAAAATTTTTACACATAGTAGCTTGGTCAAAACACATTCCCTCATGTATTGACTCAATCTTATGAATTCACTCAGACTCAAGAATGCATAAACGGCCTATTTTAGCTCTAAAACTCCTTACGTTTCTGATCAATAAAGCATTGACTGATATACTTCTTTCTAAACTCGGATTGAAAGAAATCCCAAGTTATCCTCTCTCTCAGAACTACAGATATCAATGTTTTCCACCAATTGTAAGCCGTGTCTCTCAATAAGGAAACTGCACACTTAATGCACTCTTCATGGTTCAACGACATCTCATTAAATACTCTGATTGTATTTTCAAGCCAAAACTTAGCTCGCTCAGCATCGTCATCAGCTGGCCCTAAACTCTTCGGCCTCATACTTTCGAATCTTATCTACATGTGGTTGATTCAATCTGTTCAGATCTACAACTTGTGGCACAATAGGTACTTGTGGGGGTGGAGGTTGTGCAGCAGTCGAATTTGTTCTAACAAATTCCAAAAACCATTCACTCATCATATGGATAAAGGCTTGCTCAGCCTCACCTCCCTCACCACTATCATTCGGCCTAGATGTGGGCGCCACATCCCTTGAGCAAGAACAAAGCATTACTTCTCACGTCACAAGAACTACTCGATCAGGATCCATTACTATATTAAAACACATTTCAACTGTTAGATTTCATCACACTATCGCAATTTCACAATATGACATGTATAACTAGACTCACACACGCTACGTTATTCTGAGAATCAACTAAACTGTAGCTCTGATACCAATAAAATGTAACACCCCTAACCTGAGACCATCACTGGAATAGGGTTTAGAGGCATTACTGAACAACAGGATTATTTTACATCGCATTCACCACACAAAGTCAATCATCATGAAACACATTCATATATAATCATAGTGTCTCTTAAACGAGTCATCAAGACCCTAAGCATGCTTATAAACTGAGTCGAGACTAAACCGAAACACATATAAAATTTTATGAAAAATTGAAACTTTTCTAGAATACAGGGGAGACACGTCCGTGCCTCTCCCACGGCTACATGACACACCTGTGTGACCTCCCCGTGGTTACTTACTGCCAAAATCAACACGGCTAACAAGCACGCCCGTGTGCTAAGGCTGTGTCCTATAAGGTCATATACTGCCATTTCACGCACGACCTGTAGGCACGCTCATGCCATGGCCATGTCCAGTTTAAGCCACATTCTGCCAATTTACCCACGATTCGAGACACGCCCATGCGCCCCAACCGTGCGACATTATAGGCCATCTTTGCAAGGCCAACATGCCACCCAGTTAGTGTCAAACCTACAAGCTAATCAACCAAACATCTCATGCACATATTGCCATCTAAAATCATACCAATTTAGCAATTTAAAACATACAATCAATACCAACTCTAATCATACCCAATTCAATACCAATACTTTTTCTATCACAAGCATAATTCATTCCCAAATCCCACTACTCCTACTAGCATTTATCAACACAAAGTTACCACTCAATAGCAAATTTATCAATCTACAAATCATGCCAAAAGATGCATCATTTAGATACCACATTCATTCATGCCAAACCTATCACATATCTAGCCACATCTCATGGCTACATACAAATCTCAAACTTGATTCAATTTACCAGCCTATACATGCCATATTCTATCTTTATACATCTTTCCAAAAGTACCAAAATAGAATGCCGATAGTGTGATTTAGAAGCTGACGATCCCAGATCTGAGCTAGCTTTACTAACACTGCAAGGCAGAGAAACAAATCACATAGTAAGCTTTCCAAAGCTTAGTAAGTTCGATATACAATACAATTATTATATCAAATTAAATCGATGCAAAAATAAACAATCACTTAGATCTATTATCTCATATTCGTGCCTTCTCATCCATAGCCACAATGCTTATTTCCTCAATCAAAGCTTAATTTTACTCATCAACCACAAAGGATCAATACGTACCTTAACCACACAAAGCTATTAAATCTCCAAGCTATTCATTACTCTATATTATATGCCGATCATTCTTTAATTTAATCGCACACTCAGTGCCACATACTTATCCGACTCATAACTGTTATCGCACACTTAGTGCCTATTCTTTTAACCAACTCATCTCAGTATCGCATACACAAAGCCCACAAAGAATAATCCAAAGCTTTCATAACATCGCTTTTACACATTGCCACAATAATAAACCGAAGCTTTCATCACATCGCACACACAATACCATTCATTTCTATCTCGATTTCACTTTCGCACACTTAGTGCCCTCAAATTAAAATCATGCACATAGTAACTCACTTTCATATACATAAACATATTCATTTCATATCAATAAAACATATCTCAAATACATGTATTATATCGAAATTACCTCAGACGTTGAACTATCGATACGGTTAATTAATCGAGCACTTTATCTTTCCCTCGATCTCGATCGGAACCTCTCCTCTCTTGGTCTATACACATTGCAATTCACTCCATTCAATCATCAATTTATTCATTTTAATCCAAAAACACATATTTAGGGCATTTTACAAAATAGCCCTCACATTTTCACATTTCGACACTTTAGTCCCCATCTCACAAAATCATCAAATACTCAAAATTTCATTACACTATGCTTAGGCCGAATTCTCCTTAGTCTCATAGGAGTCCACACATTTCATTTATTTCTCATTTTAATCCTCCAATTTCTCATTTTCACAATTTAGCTCAAATTACTCAATTTCACCAAAATTTCATATGCAAACTATGTTAACCCAACATTAAAGTTTTATATTCTACTAACTATCATCACAAAGCTCATATATTCAACAATGTCATATCTCAAAGTCACCATCATTTTCTAAAATTTAAGCATAGGTTAGCTAGAGCACAAAGCAACGATCACAAAAACGTAGAAATTATAAAAAATCAAGCACAAAACACTTACTAATTGAAGCTTGAAGTTGTCAAAACCATGAAAGCTTCAAACCCTCTATTCTTTCTTAAATTTTGGTGGAAAATACATGTTAAAGATGAGCATTTTAGTTTCATTTGTTTATTATAACATTTATAATTGATTTCCAACTATACCCTTAATGAAATAAACATTAAAGCTTATTATAGATGGTTACAAATGTCCATCAACCTTCAACTATCATTAAATATGGTTAATTGCACCATAATACCTCCTTATTTAAAAGAAAACAACACTTAGGTATTTATAAATCAGTACATAGATTTTACTATTTATCCAATTAAGTCCTTTCTCTTAATCCGACACTAAAACGATCAAATCATCACACAGAATTTTCACACAGACTATGTCACATATCATTCACATAAAAATATCATTAAAATATTTTTTACGACCTCAGATTTATGGTCTCGAACCACTGTTCTGACTAGGGTCTAAAAGTAACACCCCAAATCGGCCCATACGTTACGACCGACTCTGGAATGTCACAGGTTGAAGTAAAACCATGTCTTAGTTAAATTTATGAAAAACCAACATTTTAGACGATAACTTTTTCTATTACCGCGTCAGCTTTTGAAAATAGGATGTTTGGTTTAATAAAACTCCAATTTAACTTAAACATTTAAGCTGTCGAAGTGACAAGTTCATTATAAACAGTAAATAATAAAATAAAATGAAATAAAATCTTGAAGGGCCTTAATACATAATGGAAATCCCAAATTTGAATGACTTAAAGAAATGCCAAAAAGTAAAGGAAAGAAAATGAAAACATGGCCTCCACGAGTCCGCCTCGGCTCCTGTATCCACGAGCTACTGCTCACTTGAAAGGTTAAGGAAAAAGGGGTGAGTCACTAAGACTCAGTGTGTAAAACCTCCCACATTAAATATATTGCAACTAACCCACAATCATACATTGGGCCTGAGCCCACATATCAGCAACAACATATGAATGCATTAAGGCCAACCCAAATCTAGTGTTTCCATCCGCTACACACCAACCCGTACCAACCAATCACACCGTGGGGATTTCTACAATCAACCCTCCATCCGTTACATACCAACATGACAGTCTTGCTGCCAATTAAACACGATCACTGAGTGACCAAATAAACACGATCACTATGTGACCAAATATATATATACATCGTGGCAGAGCCATCGATCACAGTGTGACCAAAAGAAATAGTGTACAAACACATGTATATATATATATATCGTGGCAAAGCCACTGATCACTACGTGACCTATTAAGCACTTCCCCTTCATATCAAGCCCATACCCATGATCTACATACAAATACATGCTACTCATATTATATCATCTTGTCATACATACATTCGGCTATGAAAAGAAACGATACGATCACGTACGTGGCAATCCTAGCCTTACCCCTAAGGGTATTACGACTGTCTATGCAGCTCACTTTCTGGCTTTTTCATCCCATACAAACGTTAGCACAGTTATATTATAGTGTGTGAAAGTTTACACACCTGATAACATGTAAGACGACACTCTCTATGTCGACGCTATCACTAGCCAAAACTACGGCTATCTGCCTACTATTCTGCTCAAAAGCTGGCCCATAACCCGATGGCCAATCTTGAATAGTAGACACCGCACGTTTCTTGCACTTTAGGGCTGGGACTACATATCCAACCCCTTCCTTTGATTTGCTGACATTCGAGTTAATGAATGATCTTGGTCAGAAGGTACTATAATGATTGCTTAACGAAACATTAGGTTAAGGCACAAATAATGAAAAGAAACTGATTGAACACTTAAGGAGAATCGAAACCCTTACCTTGAAATCCCGAAAAAAATAGTATGATTCGAAAGTTGCCAATTTCTGCCTTAGAAACCTAGGTGACTAGATCTCCTTCAAATCCTAGAATGCCGCCTAAAGAAAACACGAGATCAGTGAATAGAAACATAAAACTAATGATGGCCTTACAACCAACATATCCATTCGGCTATGGTCTCAAAAATTGAAAACAACAAAGGAATAAGAGAACGCTCTTACCTTATCACAGCAGATCTGAATGATACTTAGGAGATTTCAGTATTAGCATACTAGTGGACAGGATTCGACAATGATTAAGAAAGAACTGGATGAGAAAGTCGAAAAGAAAAATAAAGAGGCTTAAGCGTTTTGGCTTTTCAAGATCAATTGGCTATGGTATGAAAGTGGAGAGGAAATTAGAGTTAGGAGTTTTTCGGTTTAGGCAAAAAAAGAGAAGAAGAATCCTTTATTGCTGAAATTAAGAGGAGAAAAGAAGAAGAGAAAAAAATTGAAAGCTATGTTCTAGGAAAAGATAAAATTTGGCACACTATTCATAAATGGGAATTTCGGCACACCCTTAGCCATTCAACTGATTTTCCCTTGCACACAGTCACACATTCGACCATCTCTTCCCCCTCTATCCTATCCCTTGTTTTTCTCTTATCCTCATCTTTCTATCTATAGACTCAATCCACACTTACTCTTTTAGAGTCCCAGCTGAAACCACCTCTCACTCATTAGTCATAAATAAAAAAAACATGCCTTTTTGCTAAGCATGGGATTCGAACCTGCTCCCTCCAAACATGCTTGTGGCGTCACCTGTCTGCTCCCTTAGTGGTGCCTCCTTGCCACTTTACCAACCGAATTTTTTTGTGTTAACTTTCCCATTCAAGTACCCTTAAGGCCCACTTCACCTACTTCTCCCTTTTTGTGACTAAAATAGAATTTCTTTCAAGGCTTAGGCTTAACCTCAAGCCTTCCCAAAATCTCTAAACATATCAAACACACACACATAGCATGGCATACACACACAACATATCACAAATACAGAGCCCCCATTCTAGGATGTTACACTAAACTGGGCTATTACAATGTACATATATGAACATCCTTGTTATGATGATACATGGAAATTATGTAAGTGGAGACGAGTAATAATGTTAAGTGTTACATGTTGAGAATAAATGGTTATCCATGTTGAATTTATATGAAATATGTTTGAGTATGCCAACATGTGTTGTTGTTTGATGCTTAGGCATGTGCCAAGTTGAATGGTTTTATGTTTACTTATAAGTTGCACTGAAATGGTAAGAGCCCAAATGGAAATGTGCTTGTGTTCATGAAAGAGTGGTAAGGTTTTAATTATGAAATTTCTTATGAAATGATTTATCATGTGGTTAATTCCCAAAAAGCTGTGTTTAAATGCACTAGCTTGGGGCTATGGCTGATGATATGCTTATGTCCTGTGTGTTATGCATTTGAAACGAGTGTGGAAAGGTAATGAAATAATAAGTTCATACTTGAAGTGTAAAATGATGAAAAAAATTGATGAGTTGAATTAAAGTTGTTATTTAAGTTAAAGAAAGTAAACGCAATGGAAAGTAATGGAATGCAAATGAAAATAAGAAAATTTGAAAGACTTTAAAGTTATTTAAAATCCTACTTTACTAGGGATGACATGTATATGTGATGCTGTGGATTTAGTTTGTAACAGCCCGTTTTAGGTCAAATCAGAATAGTGGTTTTTGGACTATAAATCCAAGGCCAAAATATTTATTTTATTATTTTATTAAATTTTACAGCATGATAGAATTATTGTGTGAAAGTTCCGTAAAGAAATTTTACTGTTTGAATGGTTAATTCAAGTAAAAGGACTAAATCGCGTAAAATGCAAAAGTTGTATTCTACTTGTTAAAGGTGTCAATTAGCTTTGGATTTTAAATATGATGGCCTTAAATGGTAATTAGACCATTTTAAAAGTTAGTGGACCATTATGGAGAACCATTAAGTGACTTTGATAGTTTTATACTAAGGTTAATTTTGAAAATTTATAAATAATGATAAAATTAATAAAACAAGGTTAAAATAAAGCTTCATTATCATCTTCATGCACCAAAATTAAAAAGAAGAAAAAGCTAAAATAGGGTTCTTCATTTGGCAACCTTAAATTCTCCAATTAGATCAAAAAAAGAGGAATCCAAAATTAGATCGGGGGAAAGGAAAGATTATCGAGTAATTAACATATTTCGTCATTTTACATAATCGAGGTAAGTTCGTATAACTAGAATCAAACTTTTAAGTAGTTGTAATTATTTGAAATGCATGTATACAATTGAGTAATTGATATACTTGGAATAAGAATGCCTATTTAATATAAAATGATGGTTATCGAGTTCTTTTGAATCGTACAAATTCATAGGATACAAGTGACATGTCACTAGGGTTACCGTTTTGGTCAAGCTCTTGCATTTGTTGCGGACTCACCACAGCTTGTATAAGCTTATCGATATATCAGCTTGTAAGAGCTTATTGTTTTTAGCTCGTTAGAGCTTACCGTTTCAGCTTAATAGAGCTTACTATCCATCAGCTCAGGATGAGCTTACTGATCATAGCTCGAAAGAGAAGAAATAATAATGAATTGATAGATTACTGATGTATATCACCCGAGCATCCTTTGAAGTTCTAATGGGTTCAACGGGCATAATTATTATTTATACAGATGAGTATTTTTATTGAATGAGTTATTGATTATATGTCTGAGAGTGAAATATTGAATATGATGTATATGATATATGAATTTGGTATGATACAATGTATTGAGTATTGAATTGAGAGATGGATGATTTCAAGCATTTATATGACTAACTTGTTGATTAATTCTTGTGTTAGGCATTCAGAGATTGAATTGAGTTTACCTTATTTATTGTTTTTATATTTTAAAATTGGTAAGTTTAATTCTGAATTATACGGGTTTACCAAGCTATAAAGCTTACTCTGTTTCTTTTCTGTGTATTATAGAGGTTCGATCATTCGCTTGGTTTGAATAAAGTCAGAGTTATGCATCAAACTATCCAGTTACCGATTGGTACTTATGAACTTGTGGGTATATGTAAATATGGCATGTATAGGCTAGTTTTAAGATGATAATTATGGTTACTTGAACTAGTAATTTTGGTACATATTATGGTATAATTTTAAGCCATGTGATTTGGCTTAATTTGGTATAATATTTTGGTTGTGCTTAAGTATTTAAATATGGTATGTTTTGGCTAGTAATAGATGGAATGGAAATATGCAAATGTTATTTTGATATGTGGTTAGTATGTGAATGGAAAATACATGTTATTTATAGGCACTTGAATGCTATGTTGAAATGGTATAAAATGTATATGAAATGTCATGGATTGGCTGCCATTGAGTTGTGAAGTATTGTAATTTATGCTTGTATATTCATGTAAAAATAGGGTGGCAAAATGGCTTTATTGGCCTATTTTTGTCCATACGGGAAGAGACACTGGTGTGTGTTTCAGCCGTGTTCGAGACACGGTTATGTTGCACGGCCATGTGTCCCCTGGTGTTTGAAGTAAATTAAAGTCAGTATGCTCCACACGGTCTCAGACACAGGCATGTGACTTGATGTGTCGTAAAGTCAGTATACCCCCTAAATGGCACAAGGCCAAGCACATGGGCGTGTGGCTTGGCCACGTTGCATAAGTCTGTATAACCTACACGTTTGGCACGGCCTAGTACATAGCTTGGTACTCAGGTGTGTGTGGCCATTTCGAAAGGCACACGGGCTAGACACACGGGCATGTGGTCGGCCGTGTGACCCAAGTCAGTATGTATGCCCTGATGCCATACAGCCTAAGAGACGGGCGTGTGATGCTAATTAAGCTTCGGCTAACTATTTTGGCACCAAGTGTGTAATTAAATCGAAGAAGGGACGAAATTTGATCGAAATAAAATAGTGAGTATTGAGTAGCAAATGTAATCGACAACTAAGTGTTGGCTAAGGTACGTTCGGAACCTATGTGGTTGATGAACCTATGAATGAGTTATGGAAGGTTAATTGAACATATTAGTTTTGGATGATATGAGATATGAGATTGTGAAATAATCTATGGGATGATTTTTTTTTGGTTAATGTATTTTGTTACAAACTTACTAAGCTTTTGAAAGCTTACTGTGTGATTGTTTCTCTGTTTTACAGTGTCAGCAAAGCTAGCTCAGATCTAGGAATCGTCAGCATCTCTATCACACTATTGGCAATCTATTTTGGTACCTTTGGAAAGATTATATAGTTGTAATATGGCATGTATAGGCTAGAAGTTATGATATGTTTTGAAATGTTTAACCCTTTCCATGTGATTTGGATTGGAAGTGGTATGATGTAGAATTTATGAATGAGCTATGATTGTGGTATATTTCATGACTTTGTGGTTGATGAAAGATGTGGTTTGAAGGTGAATTACAGCATGAATTACATAATGCTTGTTACATATATGTATATATATGGAGATGTACAATATTACTTTGAATGGACTCAATGTGATGTTATTAGGCATGGAAGTAGATGGTAATGTTGATGATTATTTAGTGCATGAAATTGTATGTTTGAATGCATTTTAAAGCATGAAATGGTATTGCATTGAAGCTTGATGGTTGACCCTTGTGTAGGTGGAAAATTGGCCTTACAAATGACCTAATTTGCATTCATGGCTAAAAGACACGGACGTGTGTCTTTGCCATGTGGTTGAAGGATCACTCCTAGGTGTGTCTTGATAGGGTACACGGCCGAGGCCCACGGGCGTGCATGGTGGCCGTGCGACCAAGTCAGTAGCTAGTCTAATATCACACGGCCATGGCACACGGGCATGTCTGGTGGCCGTGTGAACAAGTCAGTATGTATTCTCCGTTTTGGCATGGCCTGGACACATGGGTTTGTCTGGTAGCCATGTGAAGCACACGGCCTGACTGCACGGGTGTGTGACCTCAACAGTGTTAAAGAATGTTTGAATGTTTGAAAAATTTCGTAAGTGTTTGGTTTAGTCCTGACCTCATTCTAACATATGTTTATGGTCTTGTAGAACTAGATAAGGGACTATATTCTCGTATTTGAATGTGTTTGATTGATGATTGACTTTGGGTTGTGAAATGGATGTGAAATGTTCCTGTCGTTCGGTAATGTAACACCCCTAACCCGTATCCATTGCCGGGCTAGGGTTAGAGGCATTACTGGCCAGATCAGAAACATCTATGGAATTCATCATATAGTCATTCATCCATATTAATCATAATGTCCCTTAAGTAGGTCATCGAGACCTAAAACATGTTTATAATCGAGTCAGGACTAAATCGAAACACATACAAATTTCATGAAAATTTAAAACTTTTCTAAAATACAGGGGACACACGGCCATGGGGGTCGACCGTGCCTCACCCACGGCTACTTGACACTCCCGTGTGTCCTCCCCATGGTAGTATACTGCAAAAATAAACACGGTCACCAAGCATGCCCATGTGCTAAGGCCGTGTACTACTAGATCACATACTGCCAATTCTCATATGGCCATCAAGCACACCAGTGTCGAGGCCGTGTACAATTTAAGCTACATTCTGCCAATTTATCCACGGTCTTAGGCACGCCCGTGTACCTCAACCGTATGACATCATAGGCCATTTTACAAGGCCAATATGCCACCCACTTAGGGTCTCACCTACAAGTATCACTTACCAACACATAACATGTTTATATAGCAACTAAAACATACCCCAAATGACTAACCAATCTAAACATACCAATTTGCATGACCAAAACTCAATTATGCCCAAGCACCAATCATCTATATACATACCATCTCATAACCATTTCATATATCAACTAATCATATCAAAACACTTTACATATCATATTCCTTTAAGCATATTACCAAAACATAACTAGCCAAATCACATGGCTAAGTTCATTTTACATCTTATATCAAGGACTAGCCTAGACATGCCATATCCAGCCATATACATATTCAAGGTGTACCAAAATGATTTTAGTAGTGTGATGACGATCCTTGATGGTCCCGAGCCTTCAGTAGCTTTCACGACTTATAAACAGAGAAAACATGCACATAAAGTAAGCTTTACAAAGCTTAGTAAGTCAATATACAAACAAACTTAACATGAAGTGCACATAACCAAATTAATAGAATGACCACTATGGTTCTCATGACAAAATCACCTCATTCTTTCTTGAACTCATAATCTTAGCCATAACTTACCATATTTCCAAATCACATATCATATTATCAATTTGATGTACTATTCATAATATGCTCACATAGATACTTACCTTATCCACCATTAGTATATAAGCAACATATCTGTAACAGATATTCATTTACTTAACTTATCAAAGCTCGGATTTGCAATTCGTACAGCAGACTTTCCCATCGAACCAATAGGAATCAAATAAGATACTCGAACACAGAACAATTGTACAATACCAACGACCCAGCCATAGTTGAAATACTCATTCACTCATTCATAACTTGATTATAACTCATCGACCACAAAGGTTCAATACATACCTTAGCTAACACATAATTATTCAACTTCCACGCTATTCATTGCTCGATATTACATGTCGATCATCCTTTAATATTTGTTCAACTTAATCGGACACTTAGTGCTATATACACAGTTGAAGCATAGTGTCGATTCTTTTAACCAACTTGTCTTGGTGTCGCACACACAGTGCCAATTCAATAAGCCGAAGCTTTCATATCATCGCACACATAGTGCTATTCATTTCTTATAATCGCACACTTAGTGCCTATTCTTTTAATCTACTTATCTCGGAATCGCACACACAGTGCCAATTCAAAAAATCGAAGCTTTCATATCATTGGACACACAGTGTTATTCATTTCTTATAATCGCACACTTAGTGCCTATTCATTTAATCTACTTGTTTCAGGATCAGACACAGTGCCAATTCAATAAGCCAAAGTTTTCATATCATCGCACACACAGTGTTATTCATATCTTATAATCGCACACTTAGTGCCTATTCTTTTAATCTACTTGTCTCGGTATCGCAGACACAGTGCCAATTCAATAAGCCAAAGCTTTCATATCATCGCACACACAGTGCTATTTATTTTTTATAATCGCACACTTAGTGCATTAATACAAAATCGAACTTAATTCGGTATAGCACACACAGTGCCAATCATAAAAGCCGAAGCTTCCATTACTTCGCACACACAGTCCTATTTAACTCCATCAGAATTTCAATTATGCACACTTAGTGCCTCATTTCTCAACATCATACTTGTAGCATTTCTAACTCAATAACTATCATTCAATTCCCATCACATAGATATAAACTAACAACTTGGATTATATCTGAACTTACTTACTATATTAAACTTATCATGGAATTTATATGCATAATCCTCTCATAAGCATCCATTATCAACATTAGTCATATGAACAATTACAATTTCATGCAAGTACTTTTACTTGCATAGTAACTTATATCGGATTCAGTTTATCGGTATGAAAACGGTTACTCTGTCACTTTCACTTTCCTGCGATCTAAGTCCTTTTTCCTCTGTTCTTGATCTAAAGATATTCATAATTAACCCATTTATTCACTAACTCATTCAAGTCAATCCAAACACATATTTTTAAGGCGATTTACAAATTAGACCTCACATTTGCACATTTTATCAATTTAGTCTATTTTTCACAAAACATCAAATTCACAAAATCAATACACAACTAAGCTTAGCCGAATATTCACACATAACATACAAGCCCATATTTTTCATCAAATTAGCAATTTAGTCCCTCAATTTTCCATTGTCACAATTTAGCCCTATTTAGATAAATTTATCAAAACTTCAAGAAAAAAACATGTTCATCTAGTTCAAATCTTTCATTTAACACCTTAAAACATCACAAAGCTCAATATAGCATCAATGGCATAACTCATAAACATCATCGATTCATCAAATTTAGACATGGGTTTGATAGCTCTCAAAGCAACGACTGCAAAAACATAGAAATTATCGAAAATCGAAGACAAAACTCACCTTAAATTTGGTTTTAAATTGTCGAATGTATGAGAGCTTAAAACTTCTCTTTTTCCTTTGAAAATTCGATGGAGAATGTATAAATGAACTCCATTTTCATGTTTCTTTTATTATAATATACATATAACTTATATAATAATAATATAACTTTTAACTTAATAAATAACATATAAAAACATGTTAGAAAACCATGTTGCCGTCCACTATAAATAAAATGGGCTATTTGCCCTTTAAGGACTTCACTATAATAAATCCATCTCAATCTGACCATTAATAAATGGAAAAGTCACTTTTAATCCTTATGGATTTAGTCATTTTGTCAAATTAAGCACATAGACGGACGGATTAACTTACAAAAATTTACCACATGCTTAGTCACATATCAACGACATGAAATATAATATTAAAATATTATACGGACTTGGATTTGTGGTCCCAAAACCACTGTTTCGACTAGGGTATAAACTAGACTATTACAATTCTCCCCCTTTAGGGATTTTTGTCCCCGAAAATCTTACCGTTAAACAGAGTCAGACATTGTTGTCTCATTGAGTCCTCAGGCTCCCACGTAGTCTCTCCTGTTCCGTGTCGATTTCACAATACTTTCACTAACAATATTTTCTTATTTCTCAACTCTTTCACTTCTCGAGCTAAGATACGAGTCAGTTCTTGTTCTTATGTCATATCAGATCGGATCTCAATTTCAGATGGGACAATCACATGTGATGGATCAGAACGAGATCTACGGAGCATTGAAACATGAAATACATCGTGAATCTTTTCTAGCTCAAAGGGCTACCTTAGTTTATAAGCAACAGGCCCAACACGTTCAATGATCTCATACGGTCTGATGAACCTCAAACTTGATTTGCCTTTACGTCTGACTCGGAGTACTTTCTTCCACGGAGACACTTTCAAAAATACTTTGTCACCAATCTCAACTTCTATATCTTTTCTCTTCAAATTCGCATAAGACTTCTGACGATCAGATGCTGCTTTCAAACAACCTCGGATCAATTTCACTTTCTGTTCTGAATCCTTTATCAAAACAGAATTTGAATCACCTTGAGCTCGTTTTGCTATTATTTCCTTATCAACTTTCAGATATCACATATTCGTTGTATACTTTTATCGAACTTTTCAGCATATACACTCTGTTTCTAAATAACACATAAACATCGATATCACATCTGAGATTCTGAATCAAAAATCAATTTATGTTAAACTCCTTTTTACTTATCAAATAAGTTATCAATACTGGGCAACGGATGTTTATTCTTTATGTTTACCTTATCCAACTGACGATAATCAATGCGCATTCTCATCGTGCCATCTTTTTTTTCACAAACAGAATAGGAGCATCCCAAGGCGAAAAACTTGGTCTAGCGAACCCTCTATTAGTCAACTCTTGCAACTATAACTTTAATTCTTTCAACTCTATTAGTGCCATTTTATACAGAGCTATCGAAATAGGTGTCATACAAGACATCAATTTAATACCAAACTCAACTTCACAAATCGGAGGCATGTCCGGTAACTCTTCAGGGAAACACATCAGAAAACTCGTTGACAATAGGTACTGACTCAATTTCCCTTTCAGACATTTTCGAATCAATTATATAAGCAAAATATGCCTCATATCCCTTCTTCACAAAATTTTAAGTTTTCAATACCGAGATCGCAGCTGGCTATCCATCCAAATTGTTAGACTAAACCCATACAATTTCATTATTCGGACATCTCAAATCAATAGTCTTTCTTTAACAGTTCACGGCATCATGCAATGACAACCAATCCATATCCAAATTAATATCAAACTCATCAAATGGAAGAAGCATCAAATCAACAAGGAAACGAATATCTCGATACATCAATTGATAGTTCTTGCATACTTTATCCACCAAACACTTTTAACTAAGGGGTTTGATACTTTTATAGTGAACTCAGTAGTTTCTACAGGCAAAGTCTTACTGATTACTAAATTCATGCATATATATATATAATGAATGAGTAGAACTAGGGTCTATCAATGCAATCATAGAAATATCATAAAGAGCAAACGTATCCGTAATAATATCTGAAGATGAGGTTTCCTTACATACGTTCTAGTTGGCTCTCTAAATTTAGATTTTGCAACAGTATCCCTCATAGACCTCTGACTACTACTAACATTTCTTGTATTTCGGGAAGGTCTATCTCTCTCTGGAATGTTATCTACTCTAGATTCTGAGTAGTCTCTTGTTCAATAGACTTTGGGAAGTCTCGAATAAAATGATCTAACGATCCACATCTGAAGCAAACTTGATTATTCAATCTACAATTTTCTAGATGTCTTTTACCACAACATTTACACTTAAGTCGCTCGGATCTGACATTTTCAACACTCGCCATATTTGGGCAATCTCGAATGAGGTGATTTCATGATCCACATTTATAACAAACTCTATTGTTGTACTTGCCCCAACATTTTCCCACATGTCATCTTCCACATGGTCTACACTCAAGTTTGTTGCTTTTAGTACTTCCATCATTTGATTCAATTTGAGCTTGAGTTCCCAGACCAGCATTTGGTCTCACATGATCTCTACTAGTATGTCTAATTGAAACATTTAATCTATTGCTTGCATCTCTATTTCTTCATCAAAGGTTGAGAGAAATTACTTATCGATCTTTTTCTTTCATTACGAGCTTCAGAATCGACTTTCTCGATATTATCATTATTAGTAGCCCTGAACTCACCAGCCTCATGCTTACAAATTTTGTCAACCGAAGACATGTTCATCAGATTCAGATTCATAGTTGAAAGCATTGCAGATGTCTGAGGGAAATTGACCGGGGGCGGAGGTTGTAAAATAGTCAGGTTATTTCTCACAAATTGAGTGAACCACCCACTCATCATCTGGAAGAAAGCTTGTTTAACTTATTCCTCTAGACCGCTCGTAGCAGTCTCGGATCAAGAGGCACTGTCCCTTGCGCGAGAGCAAACGCATTACTTTTTACGTCGTCAGCTACGGCTCTTTCGGGATCCTTTACTATACAAAAATCACATCTTATATGTTAGGATTCATCACACTATCACATTTCAAATATATGGCATGTATAGCTAGGCTCTGACATACTACGTTAGTCCAAGAATCGACTAAACTGTAGCACTGATACTAATCAAATGTAACACCCCTAACCTGCATCCAACGCCGGGCTAGGGTTAGGGGCATTACCGGCCAGATCGAAAACATATATGGAATTCATCATATAGTCATTCATCCATATCAATCATAATGTCCCTTAAGTAGGTCATCGAGACCTAAAACATGTTTATAACCGAGTCAGGACTAAATTGAAACACATACAAATTTCATGAAAATTTAAAACTTTTCTAAAATACAAAGGACACACGGCCGTGGGGGTAGGCTGTGCCTCACCCACGGCTACTTGACACTCCCGTGTGTCCTCCCCGTGGTAGTAAACTGCCAAAATCAACACAGTCACCAAGCACGCCCGTGTGCTAAGGCTGTGTACTACTAGATCACATACTGCCAATTCTCACATAGCCATCAAGCACACCAGTGTCAAAGCCGTGTGCAATTTAATCCACATTCTTCCAATTTAACCACGGTCTTAGGCACGCCCATGTGCCTCAACCGTATGACATCATAGGCCATTTTACAAGGCCAATATGCCACCCACTTAGGGCCTCACCTACAAGTATCTCTTACCAACACATAACATGTTTATATATAGCAACTAAAACATACCCCAAATGGCTAACAAATCTAAACATACCAATTTGCATGACCAAAACTCAATTATGCCCAAGCACCAATCGTCTATATACATACCATCTCATAACCATTTCATACATCAACTAATCATACCAAAACACTTTACATATCATATTCCTTTAATCATATTACGAAAACATAACTAGCCAAATCACTTGGCTAAGTTCATTTTACATCTCATATCAAGGACTAGCCTATACATGCCATATCTAGCCATATACATATTCAAGGTGTACGAAAATGATTTTAGCAGTGTGATGACGATCCTTGACGATCCCGAGCCTTCAGTAGCTTTGACGACCTATAAACAGAGAAAACATACACACAGAGTAAGCTTTACAAAGCTTAGTAAGTCAATATACAAACAAACTTAACATGAATTGCACTTAACCAAATTAATAGAATGACCAATATGGTTCTCATGACAAAATCACCTCATTCTTTCTTGAACTCATAAGCTTAGCCATAACTTACCATATTTCCACATAACATATCTTATTATCAATTTGATGTACTATTCATAATATGCTCACATGGATACTTACCTCATATACACCATTAGTACATAAGTAACATACCTGTAACAGATATTCATTCACTTAACTTATCAAAGCTCGGATTTGCTATTCGTACTACAGACTTGCCCGTGGAACCAATAGGAATCAAATAAGATACTCAAAAACTCAGAACAATTGTACAATACCAATGACCTAGCCATAGCTAAAATACTCATTCACTCATTCATAACTTGTTTATAACTCATCAACCACAAATGTTCAATACATACCTTAGCTAACATATAATTATTCAACTTCCACGCTATTCATTGCTCGATATTACATGTCGATCATCCTTTAATATTTGTTCAACTTAATCACACACTTAGTGCTATGTTCACAATTTAAGCATATTAATCATCGCACACTTAGTGCCTATTCTTTTAGCCAACTTGTGTCGGTGTCGCACACACAGTGCCAATTCAATAAGCCGAAGCTTTCATATTATCGCACATACAGTGCTATTCATTTCATATAATCGCACACTTAGTGCCACTTCTTTTAATCTACTTATCTCGGTATCACACACACAGTGCCAATTTAATAAGCCAAGGTTTTCATATCATCGTAACACAGTGCTATTCATTTCTTATAATCGCACACTTAGTTTCTGTTCTTTTAATCTACTTGTCTCGATATCGCTCACACATTGCCAATTCAATAAGCCAAAGCTTTCATATCATCACACACACAGGGCTATTCATTTCTTATAATCGCACACTTACTGCATTAATACAAAACTAAACTTAATTCGGTATCGTACACACAGTGCCAATCATAAAAGCCGAAGCTTCTATTACTTCGCACACATAGTGCTATTTAACTCCATCAGAATTTCAATTACGCACACTTAGTGCCTCATTTCTCAACATCATACTTGTAGCATTTCTAGCTCAATAACTATCATTAAATTCCCAGCACATAGATATAAACTAACAAATTGTGTTATATCCGAACTTACTTACTATATTAAACTTATCATGGAATTTATATGCATAATCCTCTCATAAGCATCCATTATCAACATTAGTCATATAAACAATTACAATTTCATGCAAGTACGTTTATTTGCATAGTAACTTACCTCGGATTCGGTTTATCGGTATGAAAACGGTTACTCTTCCACTTTCACTTTCTCGCGATCTAAGTCTTTTTCCTCGGTTCTTGGTCTAAACATATTCATAATTAACCCATTTATTCACTAATTCATTCAATTCAATCCAAACACATATTTTTAGGGCAATTCATAAATAAGACCGCACATTTGCACATTTTATCAATTTAGTCTATTTTTTTCAAAACATCAAATTCACAAAATCAATACACAACTAAGCTTAGCTGAATATTCACACAAATCATACAAGCCCATATTTTTCATCAAATTAGCAATTTAGTCCCTTAATTTTCCATTTTCACAATTTAGCCCTATTTAGCTAAATTCATCAAAACTTCAAAAACAAAACATGTTCATCTAGTTCAAATCTTTCATTTAACACCTTAAAACATCACAAAGCTCAACATAGCATCAATGGTAGAACTCATAAACATCATCAATTCATCAAATTGAAACATAGGTTTGATAGCTCTCAAAGCAACGATTGCAAAAACATAGAAATTATCGAAAATCGAAGACAAAACTCACCTTAATTTTGGCCTTAAATTACCGAATGTATGAGAGCTTAAAACTTTTCTTTTTCCTTTGAAAATTCGGTGGAGAATGTATAAATGAACTCCACTTTCATGTTTCTTTTATTATAATATACATATAACTTATATAATAACAATATAACTTTTAACTTGATAAATAACATATCAAAACATGTTTTAAAACCATGTTGCCCTCCATTATAAATAAAAATAGGCTATTTGCCCTTTAAGGACTTCACTATAATAAATCCATCTCAATCTGACCATTAATAAATTGAAAAGTCACTTTTAATCCTTATGCGATTTAGTCCTTTTATCAAATTAAGCACACAGACGGACGAATTAACTTATGAAAATTTACCACATGCTTAGTCACATATCAACGACACAAAATATAATATTAAAATATTATAGGACTTAGAATTGTGGCCTCGAAACCACTATTTTAACTAGGGTATAAACCAGACTGTTACAGGTAATGCCTCCTAACCTTATTTCAATGATGATTTTGGGTTAGAGGTGCCACATTTTATTGGTATCAGAGCTACAATTTAGTCAATTCTCAGACTAACGTAGCGTGTGTGAGTCTAGCTATACATGTCATATATATAATTAAGATATTGTGATGAAGCCTAATAGTTGAAAATGTGTTTTCGTATAGTAATGGATCCCGATCGAATAGTTACTGAAGATGTTGAGAGTAACGCGCATGCTCCCTCTCAAGGGACAACATAGACTACATCTAGGCTGAATGATAGTAGTGAGGGAGGAGAGTCTAAGCAAGCCTTCTTTTGAATGATGAGCAAGTGGTTTTCAGAGATCGTTTAAATGAATTCGGCTACTTCACAACCTCTACCCCCACAAGTACCTGCTGTGCCACAAGTGATAGATCCGATTCGACTGAATAAACCTCCTATAGATATGATTCGTAAGTATGGGGCCGAAGAGTTTAGGGCCACAATTGATGACGATACTAATCGAGTCGAGTTTTGGCTCGAGAATACAATTTGGGTATTCGATGAGATGCGTTGACCCCTGATGAATGTATCAAGTGTGCAATTTCATTGTTTAGAGTTACGATGTATAACTGGTGGAAGACATTGATATTTGTTGTTCCGATAGAGAATATCACTTGGGATTTCTTTCAAGCTGAATTCTGAAAGAAGTATATTAGTCAACGATTCATTGATTAGAAATGTAAAGAGTTTCTTGAGTTGAAATAAGGCCATTTGTTAGTTACTGAGTACGAGCCAAAATTTGTGAGACTGAGCCAGTATGCACTAGAATGTGTTTCTACAGAAGCTACTATGTGTAAACATTTTATAGAAGGGCTGAATGAAGAAATTAAGTTATTTGTTGGAATACTTGACATAAATGAATTTTTTGTGCTAGTCAAAAGAGCCTGCAAAGTTGAGGAGCTTAGTAAAAAAAAGAAAGAAAGTCGATTCTGAGGCTAGAGATGAAAGAAAAGGATTGATGAGTAAGTCGTCTCAACCTTTGACGAAAAGATTTAGAGATGGGGGTAATCGTTCAAATGCTTCAATTGGACATCCGAGTAGAGATCATCCAAGACAAAATGTGGGTTTAAAAGCTCAACTTCTAATTGAATCAAGTGTTGGCAGTGCTAAAAGTAATAAACCTAAGTGCAAACAGTGTGGAAGACGACATGTGGGAGAATGCTGGGGCAAGTATAATAATCAAACTTGTTATAAGTGTGGATCACGAGATCACTTTATTCTAGACTGTCCAAAAATAGATGAGGAAGAAAATGTTTAGAATATGAGATCTAGTAATGTGATGGCTAGGCGTAGACCACCTAGAAATGCCAAAAATATGAGTGAAAATCAAAGAGAAACTTTTGATACAGTTGTGAGATCGGAGATGAGAGCACTTGCCCGAGCTTATGCTATACATGCACGAGAGGAAGCATCATCTCCAGACGTCATTACTGGTATTTTTACTCCATTTGATAATGATGTGATTGCATTAATAGATATGGATTCTACTCATTCCTATGTGTGTGTGAATTTAGTATCAAGTAAGACTCTACCTATTGAGTCTACTGAATTTATGATTAGGGTATCGAACCCCTTAGGCAAGTATGTCTTGGTGGATAAAATGTGCAAGAACTATCCATTGATGTATCGAGATGCTTATTTTCTGGCTAATTTGATGCTACTACCATTTGAATTTGATATTATTCTGGGTATGGATTGGCTTACTTTACATAATGTTATTGTGAATTGTAAATGAAAAACTATTTATTTGAGAAGTTAGAACGATAAGATGGTTTGAATTGAATCCCGTGATATGAAAGGGTTACCAACTATTGTATCTACAATGAAAGCTTTGAATTATGTGAAAAAGGGTTATAAAGCCTATCTGGCATATGTGATTGATACTAAGGTGTTAGAAAAGAAAGTTGAATATGTGCCTATGATTTGTGAGTTTCCAAATGTGTTTCCTAAAGTTACTGGGATTGCCTTCAATACGAGAAGTTAAATTTGGAATTGAATTAGTGCCGGGGACTACTCGTATCTCAATAGCTCCGTATAGAATGGCACCAACAGAATTGAAAGAGTTAAAATCACATAATTGATAGAGGGTTTGCAAGACCGAGTTTCTCGCCCTGGGGTGCTACTGTGTTATTTGTGAAAAAGAAAGATGGCACTATGAGGATGTGTATCGAATATCGACAGTTGAATAAAGTGACAATAAAGAATAAGTATACGTTGCCACGTATTGATGATTTGTTTAACCAGCTGAAAGGAGCTACAGTGTTTTCTAAGATAGATATGAGATCGGGCTAAAGAATTTGATGTGCCGAAAAATAGTTTCAGAATGAGGTACGGACATTATGAATTCTTAGTGATGCCTTTCAGACTAACAAATGCTCCTGCAGTGTTTGTGGATTTGATGAATCGAATATTTAGACCGTATTTGGATCGATTTGCTGTGGTGCTCATTGATGATATTTTGATTTATTTCTGTGATGAGACGCAACATATTGAACTTTTAAGAATTGTGCTACAAGTTCTACGTGAGAAACAATTGTATGCTAAGTTTAGCAAATGTGAATTTTGGTTGCGTAAGGTTGGGTTTTTGGGGCATATTGTGTCAGCTATGGGAATACGAGTTGATCCAAGTAAAATCTCTGCTATTTTAGAATGGAAGCCTCCGAGAAACGTGTCTGAAGTCTGTAGTTTTCTGGTACTAGCGGAATATTATAGATGATTTGTGAAAGGCTTCTCAATGATTGCTACTCTGTTGATGAAGTTACTACAAAAAGATGTTAAATTCAAGTGGTCAAAAAAGTGCCAATAGAGTTTTGAGCAGTTGAAAGCATTGTTGACGAAAGCGCCAGTGTTAGTTCAACCAGAATCAGGTAAAGAATTCATAGTCTACAGTGATGCATCATTGAATAGTTTGGGTTGTTTACTGATGCAAGAAGGCAAAGTCATCGCTTATGCTTTGAGGTAGTTAAAGCCGCATGAAAAGAACTATCCAATGCACGAACTTAAATTGGCCGCGATTGTGTTTGCATTGAAGATTTGGCGTCATTATCTATTTAGTGAGAAATGTCATATTAATACTGATCACAATAGTTTGAAATACCTGATGACTTAGAAGGAATTGAATTTGTGCCAAAGAAGATGATTGGAATTGTTGAAGGATTACGAACTGGTGATTGATTATCATCCGGGTAAAGCTAATGTTGTAGCTGATGCTTTGAGCCGAAAGTCTATATGTGCTTTGTGCACAATGAATGCTCAGAAAGATCTGTGTGATGATAGTGCAATTTTGGCCGAGTTGAAAATTAAACTGATGTTCATACATCAGATTCGTGATGACGAGATGATAGAAAAATGAGCTCAATATGATTTGAATTCTAATTCAGAATATCGAGTTGATAGCGATGATTGTTTGAGATTCAGAGATCAAATTTGTGTTTCGAGGAATTCAGCATTGATTTAGATGATTTTGAATGAATCTCACAATAGTCGTTTGACTGTGAATCCGGGGAGTACGAAAATGTATAACGATCTGAAATAGTTCTATTGGTGGCGTGGTATAAAAAGAGATATCTCTGACTTTGTGTCTAAATGTTTAATATGTCAGCAATTAAAAACTGAACATCAAGTTTCGTCTGGTTTGTTACAGCCAATCATGATTCCTTAGTGGAAATGGGAGAGAATTACAATAGACTTTGTGTCGGGGTTACCTTTATCTCCGGGAAGAAAAGATGCAATCTGGGTGATAGTTGATAGATTGACAAACTTAGCTCATTTCATCCCGATGAGAATAGATTATTCACTCAATAGATTGGCTGAATTGTATATTGGTGAGATTGTGAGATTGCACGGGGTGCCACTATCTATTGTATCTGACAGAGATTCGAGATTTGCCTCACGATTTTGGAAGAAATTGCAAGAGGCTTTAGGCACAAAATTGAATTTCAGTACTGCTTTTCATCCGCAAATGAATGGCTAGTCCTAGCGGATCATTCAGGTTATCGAAGATATGTTAAGATGATGTATACTTGAGTTTGAAAGTATGTGGAAAGACATTTGTCATTGATTGAGTTTGTGTACAATAATAGTTTTCAATCTAGTATCAAAATGGCACCTTATGAGGCTCTTTGTGGTAAAAAATGTCGAACTCCATTGTATTGGACTGAGCTGAGTGAGAATAAGATTCACAGGGTTGATCTTATTAAAAAAACTGAACAAAAAGTGAAAGTGATTCGTGACAGTTTGAAAGCGGCCTCTGATCGTCAACAGTCTTATACTGTAACATCCTAAATTAGGGGCTTTGCATTTGATGTGTTTGTGTGTGTGCGCTATGTAACAGTCTGGTTTATACCCTAGTCAGAACAATGGTTTAGGGACCACAAAACCAAGTCCGTATAATATTTTAATATTATTTTTCGTGTCGTTGTTATGTGACAAAGTATGTGGTAAATTTTCGTAAGCTAATTTGTCCATTTGTGTGTTTAATTTGACAAAAGGATGAAATTGCATTGAATGTGAAAGTTGCTTGCTATTTGTGAAAGTACCAATGTGTTGTGGCTTTGTAAATTTGTGGCCTTAAGTGGCAAATAGACCACTATTTAGATAGTGGATGGTAAATGGCCTATTATACCCTTGTTGTTTAATGATACCAAATATCTTTTAAATGGCTAAATAGGTAATTGTTTTTTATCATAAAAATTTATGAAACAAAAGATGAAAGTGTTCATCTTTATTATTTTTGTTTTGACCGAAACTAGTAAAAGAAAAAGAAAGAATAATATTGCTAAGGTTCGACCATTTGAGGGTTTAAATTCAAGGTATGTTTTAGTCAGTTTTTGATAATTTCTATGTTTATATAATCGTTGCTTTGAGAGCTATTAAACACATGTCTCAATTTAATGAATTGATGTTGTTCATGAGAGATGCCATTGATGTTATGTTGAGCTTTGTGATGTTTGATGGTGTTAAATGAAAGTTTCGAGCTAGATACGTGTTCTTGAAGTTTTGGTGAATTTAGATAAATAGGGCTAAATTGTGAAAATGGAAAATTGAGGGACTAAATTACTAATTTGATGAAAAATATGGGTTTGTATGATATGTGTGAATATTCGGCTAAGCTTAGTTGTGTATTGATTTTGTGAATTTGATGTTTTGAGAAAAATGGACTAAATTGATAAAATGTGCAAATGTGAGGTCTAATTTGTAAATTGCCCTAATGAATTGAATGAATTAGTGAATAAATGGGTTAATTATGAATATGTTTAGATCAAGAATCGACGAAAAAAGACTTAGATCACGGGGAAGCGAAAGTGATAGAGTAACCGTTTTCATACCGATAAACCGAGTCCGAGGTAAGTCACTATGCAAATATATGCACTTGCATGAAATTGTAATTGTTTATATGACTAATGTTGATAATGGATGCTTATGAGAGGATTATGTATATAAATTCTGTGATAAGTTTAATATAGTAAGTAAGTTCGGATATAAGACAAGTTGTTAGTTTATATCTATGTGATGGGAATTGAATGATAGTTATTGAATTAGAAATGTTACATGTATGATGTTGAGAAATGAGGCACTAAGTGTGCGTATTTGAAATTATGATAGAGTAAATAGCACTATGTGTGCGAAGTAATGGAAGCTTCGGCTTTTATGATTAGCACTGTGTTGGCGATACCGAATTAAGTTCAGTTTTTATTAATGCATTAAGTGTGTGATGTCATTTAGGTCTCGACAATGAATCACGGCACTAAGTGTGCAATTATAATAAGTGAATAGCACTGTGTGTGCGATGATATGAAAGCTTTGGCTTATTGAATTGGAACTGTGTGTGCGATACCGAGACAAGTCGATTAAAAGAATAGGCACTAAGTGTGCGATTATAAGAAGTGAATAGCACTGTGTGTGCGATGATATGAAAGCTTCGGCTTATTGAATTGGCACTGTGTGTGCGACATTGAGACAAGTCTATTAAAAGAATAGGCACTAAGTGTGCGATGATTAATATGCTTTAATTATGTATATAGCACTGAGTGTGCGGTTAGGTTGAATGAATACTAAATGATGATGAACACGTAATATCGAGCATTGAATAGCTTGGAAGTTGAATAATTATGTGTTAGATAGGGTATGTATTGAACCTCTGTGGTTGATGAGTTATAAGCAAGCTATGAATGAGCGAATGAGTATTTTAGCTAAGTCTGGGACGTTGGTATTGTACAATTGTTCTGAGTTTCCGAGTATCTTATTTGATTCCTATTGGTTCAACGGGCAAGTCTGTAGTACGAATAGCAAATCTGAGCTTTGATAAGTTAAGTGGATGAATATCTGCTACAGGTATGTTGCTTATATACTAATGGTGTATTTGAGGTAAGTATCAATGTGAGCATATTATGATAAGTACATCAATTGATAATATGATGTGTAAATTCTTGACTAGATGAAATAAATGCAAATATGATATGTGATTTGGAAATATGGTAAGTTATGGCTAAGCTTATGGGTTCAATAAAGAATGAGGTGATCTTGTTATGAGAACCATATTGGTCATTCTATTAATTTGGTTTTGTGCAATTCATGTTAAGTTTGTTTGTATATTGACTTACTAAGCTTTGTAAAGCTTACTCTGTGTGTATGTTTTCTCTGTTTATAGGTCATTGAAGCTACTGAAGGCTCGGGACCGTCAAGGATCGTCGTCACACTACTAAAATCATTTTGGTACACTTTGAATAGGTAAATGCCTAGATATGGCATGTATAGGCTAGTCTTTGATATGAGATGTAAAATGAACTTAGCCATGTGATTTGGCTATTTATGTTTTGGTAATATGCTTAAAGGAATATGATATGTAAAGTGTTTTGGTATGATTAGTTCATACATGAAATGGTTATGAGATGGTATGTATATAGATGATTGGTGCTTGGGCATAATTGAATTTTGGTCATGTAAATTGGTATGTTTAGATTGGTTTGTCATTTGGGTATGTTTTAGTTGCAATATATAAACATGTTATGTGTTGGTAAGTGATACTTGTAGGTGAGACCCAAATGGGTGGCTTGTTGGTCTTGCAAGTGACCTATTATGTCACACGGTCATGGCACACGAGCGTGCCTAGCAACTGTGGGGAAAAAGTAAGTAGCTAGCTTAAGGAGTACACGATCATGGCACGGACGTGTTTAGAGGTCGTGTGAGAAATGGCAGTATATGACTTATAGGGACACGGCCATAGCACACGGGTATGCTTGGCAATCGTGTTGGTTTTGGTAGTATACAACCACGGGGAGGACACACGGGTGTGTCAAGTAGTCGTGGGTGAGGCACAGCCTACCCCAACGGGTATGTATCCCCTATATTTAGAAAAGTTTTTAATTTTCCATTAGATTTTGTATGTGTTTCGATTTAGTCCCGACTCGGTTATAAACATGTTTTAGGCCTCGATGACCTACTTAAGGGACATTATGATTGATATTGATGAATGACTATATGATGAATTCGTAGATGTTTCTGATCTAGCCGGTAATGCCTCTAAACCTAGCCCGACGTCGGATACGGGTTAGTGGTGTTACATGCTATGTCTAACATGCTAGTTTAGGGTTCTTTAGGGTCCAGGAATGACTTAGGGGCAAGCCGGAACCTTAGTAAAAATTTGCTTTTTGGGCACTTTAAGGGAGAGCTGAATGGGATAGGACTTAAGGGTGGCTGGTTGTATGTTTAGACTCAAGAAGCGCTTTAGTAAAGTGGCTAGGCGGTGCCACTTAAAGCTCAGGAAGGTGACACCTCAGGGAAGCTGGTAGGGAGCAGGTTCGAGCTGTGTGGATTCCCTTTGGGGATTTCTTTTTGACGCCAAGGTGAAGGAGAGTTGCTTTCAGCTTGGACTTAGGTGGATGAGTGTTGAATGGGTCAACACATTTGAATGAAGGGAAGAGAGCAATTCAAGGAGAAGGAATCTGTCAACAGGTTTGAATTGAGAGTGGAGAGTGATCGGTTGTAACATCCTGAATAAGTGGGCCTGTGCATTTTGTGTGTTGTAGGGTTACAGTGTTAGCTTGAGGGTTAGAGGTGCGAATTAGGCCCAGGTTTGTGCTGAGACCAGGTTTAATTTTCTAATGAAGAGCGCTAGGACATAATTAAAATGGGTAGCTGTGTTTAATTTGCAAGGTGGGCTTGTAGCTCTAAATTAGGTGGTGCCGCAAGAAAGCAAGTGGGCGGCATCACTAAGGGAAGGGATTTGGGCCAAGTACTGGCCGCTTGGGGCCCAAGTTTTTGGGCTAAAATTCGGCACTCCAAGGGGGGAAGAGAGGACGACATAATAGCTAGAAATAGGAGTTTTAATTCTTTTATTTTGTTGATAATATGAAGGGAGGAGTTGGTGCTAAGGAGGCCTCTTTTGAAGGGAGGATATAGATTAAGATAACAAGTGGGATAAGAGTTATCAGGTGACGGTAGTGTTGGCTGAAAATCCAACTTTGGGAGGGGGTGGAATTCGGTTGATATGCCGAAATTAGTAGGCAAGTGATCACCTTTGCCATCTTTTTCTTTCTTTCTCATCTTCTCCCTTCAAGCCGAAATTCTTTCTTTTCTTTTGTGGGTTCTCTTCCTTTGCCACAACCCTCTAACACTCTCTTCTCCACTCTAATATTTTCCTAAAAGCCGAACCCTCTTTGCCCATACTTTCTTCTCCCATAGCCGAAACCTTCAAGTTTAGCCTCTTTTCCGGAAGTTACACCATAACCGAATCATGATCTCAAGACTGGTAAGTTCTCGTGGTTTTCTTCCTTGCTATTTCTCTCTTTTTCATTTAGTTTCTAACCCGAATCACTTCCTTAAGATCTTGTCAATTTTCACTCTTTATTCATAGAAGCCGAATCTTTCTTGTTGTGATCTCTTGTGCCGAACTGTGAGGAAAGCTGAAGGTATGTGTTGGCAATAGGTTCAGCCGAATGGCCACTCCCTTACCCTTTCTCTTTTACCGAATCTCATCAAGCATAGGCACGATAATCGTGTTGGTCTAATGTTGGATGCTTGGCTTAATGTAGGTAGGGTGGTGATGCTTTCTTGAGGATTTTCGGGATTTGACAATCTAGGTAAGGGTTTTGTTTTAAGTATTATGATTATCTCTTAGATTTGATCTCATTATTCAAATTCGGTTTAGTGACCAAGGGATTGTTATGTACTCAAATGTCATCCAAGGGATGGGAGGGGTTGGATCTGTAAACCCAGCCCCTAAGTATAAGAAGCGAGTAGTATCAGGAGTGCGAGATTGGCCACTGAGGTGTGGGCTGAAATAGGAAAAAGATCATAGGCCGATAGTGGTAGTCTCGAGTGACGGTAGTGTTAAAGCAATGAGTGCGATAGTACGAGAATCAGGTGTCTAACTCTTACGCACATCATATGTTGTTATGTTAAATGTTGTGTTTGTTAAAAGCAGGAATAACAGTGGGAAACATTACGTTACCCTTACGGGTATAAGCAAGGACTCCGGGTAAGTTCATTATGGTGAATACCGTGCTTGATCTATGTGAAACCTGTGTATGCCATGTTGTATTTTCCTATGCATTAAGCATGATTATATTGTATTGAGAAACATATACATAGCATGTGGGTATGATGAGAGGAGGGGGAAGGCATGATTTTTCAGACTGTCACCAATAGTTAGGTACCACACGTGGGTTGGCCCCACATATTATGATTTTGTGACTAAGTCCCAGTGGTTTGGAACCACCAGTGGTTAGGTACCACATGTGCTTATTTTGTGACTTGTCCCACTAGTTAGGTACCACAGTGGGTTGGCCCCACATATCAATTTAAGGGATCGTCACCAGTAGTTAGGTGCCACAAGTGGGTTGGCTCCACATGTGAATATTTATAACTTCGATTACCAGTGGTTAGGTACCACCAGTGGCTAGGTACCACAAGGGGTAGATTTGGGAGACTCGGATGGATAATTAGGCAATGGGTTGCATGACATGCATAATATTATATGAATCTGTGTAAGGGCATAACATCTTTTGGGATGGGGATTTACACACTGAGTCTCGGTGACTCACCCCTTCCGTTACATTTTGCAGATAATGCTTAAGTTGTGGATCCGAAGCCTAGGTGGACTCGCAGTGGCCATGCTCAACATTTAATTTCAATATTTAATTTGAATTTCGTTCTCATTTACTTTAAGTTTGGGTTTTAGTTTTTTATAAGGTCACTTAAACTTTGCTTTGGGTTTTATTGTTATCTGTTCTGTTTTTCCTTAAACTATCATAAAAGAAAAAAGGCTTGCCAAATAATTTATGATATGAACGTTTTTATAAACTTAAGATAATTTTTTGAGGTTTTCTAAAGAGATACATCGAATGAATAATAATCAACAAGGTAATTCTATCACGTTAAACTAAGTTTCAAAATGTTTTAGTAATTCGCCCAGTTCAGCCGCAATTTTCTTAACTACACCAAAAGTTTTCCTTTCAAATCAAGTCGACATATTGGTTTGTAAAACATTTTCTTCCCAATAACACGCTAGATTCAGTTGTAGCGTTTAGACCAAGTTTGGGGTGTTACATTTTTAGTATCAAAGCTAGGTTCAAAAGCTCGGATGTGGGTAAAAGGCCCAAAATATTTTCAAAAGGGGTCTGAAAAATGATTTTACAGAAATGCATACTTTGAAAGCATGGCTTTGAGTCTTCTAAGACCGATCCACCTGTAAGTATCTTGACCTTTGTTGTGATATATATATGTATGATGGGTTTCATGGGTTATAGGGACGTAGATAATTATACTAGGGCTTGTGGACCTTAGGCTTAGCTCAACAAACTTTTAAATGTCATAAAACTTAACTTCCTAAATAGACATGTCTCATGAGCAAGTCGGAGGGACTAGGGTGTGGTAACAGCATATGCATGTCTAGGAGTGGATTGGGAAGAGCACGGTATTTAAGCAGTCCTAGTGACTCACCTCCTCTTTCTCGAATCACGGTGCATAGTGATTGCTCACCTTAAGCATGAGGACTTGTTAACGGGCCAAAGTTGTAATTAAAACCCAAACGGGACCAGTACCCTATCTTTAAAAAATTACTTATATGACCCTGATTCTGTAAAATTATCCACAATATCCTAGGTTAAGGTAAATGACCAAAATACCATTGACTTTGTGAAATGACCAAAACAACACTTTTTGGGAAAATGACTAAAGCACCCTTAGTTGGAAAATTACCAAAATACCCTCTAATTGTAAAATTACCAAAATACCCTCAGATTGGCAAAATTACCAAAATACCCCTATTTTGAAAAATCACCAAGATACCTTATTTTGGAAAATTACGAAAATACCCCTATAGGTTGAAATTACGAAAATACCCCTAGGTAGTGAAATGACGAAAATGCCCTTAGGCAATGAATTTGGGTCCGTGAAGGTACTAGTGTGTGTGACGGATGTATGTGGTGTTCTGTTGGAAGCTGATTGAATAAGAATTCTAGAATTAGGGAATTCAGGCTTAAGAACCGAACTATGCTCAAGATAGTTCAAATTGAAAGAACCATCGTTAAAAACTTCCTTCCATAAGACTATTCGTTGTTAATCATTAAAAGAAAAAGTTATTAGCCCATAAAATTTCTAAATCAGATTAAATTGCGAACGGTAGAATGAGCACTCGAGTTCGTGGGCGTATTGCGCGCGGACGCGGTAGGGGTAGGACAACTATGTCGGAACCGGTAGGGTCCGGTTCTGGGTCAAAAAATGGGGTGCTGCCGCCACCAGCTGTAGGCATCAAATATCAAGAGCAGGCAGGTGGTGATGATGCAGTGTCACAAGCAATGCTACTAGTCCTAGAGAGAGCTGCTGGAGAAGGCATAGGGATGAAGACTCGTAAATCTGTGTTCGAATGACTCCGAGCGAATGGAGCCGAGGTATTTAGGGAGTTTCAGGTGTAGCTCCCAACACCGCGGAGTACTGGTTAGAGACGACAGAGTGCATAATGGATGGCTTGGACTTCACATCGGAGGAAAAGCTAAAAGGGATAGTATCTCTTCTCCGGGACAAGTCTTATCAGTGGTGGCTTTCGGTCAGGGAAGGTGCGTTGGCTGATGACATCACTTGGGACTTTTTCAAGGTGGCTTATCAGAGGAAGTATGTGGGGTAGAGTTATATAGATGCACAATGAAAGGCGTTTCTAAATTTGGTTCAAGGGAGTAAGTCGGTATCCGAGTACGAGGTAGAATTCTTGCGGTTAAGTAGGTACGCTCGGGGTATCGTGGCTACGGAGCATGAGCACTGTGTTAGGTTTGAGGATAGACTAAGGGACGAGCTATGGGTGTTGATTGCACAGCGGCGAGAAAGGGAATTTTCTATTCTCGTAGAAAAGGCCAAGATAGATTTGAGGTCGGGATATCACCAGCTTAAGGTCAGGGAGGCGAATATCCATAAAACGTCTTTTCGTACTCATTACGGTCACTATGAATTTCTAGTGATGCCGTTTGGGTTGACTAACGCCCTAGCAGCGTTTATGGATATGATTTTCCGGGTGTTTCAACCATATCTTAATCGGTTCGTGGTGGTGTTCACGACGATATTCTGGTTTATTCCAAGTCTGAGGAGGAGCATGATGCGCATCTTCGGGTGGTGTTGCAAATTCTGAGAGAGAAGCAGTTGTTTGCTAAGTTTAGTAAGATGGGTCATGTGGTGTCGGCTGAAGGGATTAGGGTGGACCCTCGGAAGATTGAAGCTGTGTTGGACTGGAAACCACCGAAGTCTGTGGCAGAGATTTGGAGTTTTTTGGGTGTAGCAAGGTATTACATGAGGTTTGTGGAAGGATTTTCTTTGATTGCAACACCGTTAACCAAGTTGCTAAGGAAAGGGGTTTCGTTTGTGTGGTCAGACAAGCAACAAGAGAGTTTTGAGAAGCTGAAGAGGATTTTGATGGAAGCTTCGGTGCTGATTCAACCTGAAGTAGGGAAGGAGTTTATGGTTTATTCTGATGAGTCACACACAGGGTTAGGATGTATACTGATGCAAGAAGTGAAGGTAGTAGCGTATGCTTCTCGACAATTGAGACCTTACGAGGTGAGTTACCCGATGTATGATCTAGAGTTGGCTGCAGTGGTTTTTGCCCTAAAAATTTGGAGACATTACTTGTATGGAGAGAAGTCTATTGTGTACACGGACCATAAGAGTTTGAAATGCCTCCTCACTCAGAAGGAATTGAATTTATGGCAGAGGAGGTGGATCGAGCTGTTGAAGGATTATGATTGCTCGATTGAGTACCATCCGAGAAAGGCTAATGTGGTAGTTGACGCCTTGAGCTGCAAGGTTATGGCAGATCTAAGAGCTTTGTTTGCTCACCTTAGTCTGTATGATGACGGAAGTCTGTTAGTGGAACTGCAAGTGAAGCCAACATGGGTAAACCAGGTAAAGGAAAAACAACTGGTGGATGAAGTCTTAAACTCTCGGTGTTTGCAAGTGTAGATTAGTGGATTGGAGGGGTATAGCTTGAGCTGCGATGGAGTCCTGTGTTTTTAGGGAAAGGTTTGCATGCCTAGAGATGTGGAGTTAAGGCAGAAGATTCTTCAAGAGGCTCATAGTAGTCCATACGCTATGCATCCTGAAGGTAGTAAGATGTACCGGGATTTGTGGGAGCAGTTCTAGTGGCCGGGCTTAAAGCGTGAAGTAACTTAATTTGTGAGTAGGTGTTTGACGTGTCAGCAGGTCAAAGCCGAACATCAGTTACACTCGGGATTGTTGCAACCAGTAAAGATTTCACAATGGAAATGGGGAAGGATCACGATGGATTTTGTTAGTGGGCTACCCCTCACGCCTACTAAGAAGGATTCGATCTGGGTGATCATCGACCGTTTAACAAAGTTGGCTTATTTTATACTGATTCAGGTTGATTACTCTCTCTAGTGGTTAGCTAAGTTATATGTGGCAGAAATTGTGAGGTTACACGGGGTACTAGTGTCGATTATCTCAGACAAGGACCCTAGGTTCACGTCGAGGTTTTGGAAGGCGTTGCTCCAGGCCTTAGGAGCAAAGTTGGATTTCAGTACGACATTTCATCCCCAGTCGGATGGACAGTCGGAGAGGGTAATTCAGGTCTTGGAGGATATGCTAAGGGGTTTTGTCTTGGATTTCAGAGGTAGTTGGGAAGAATTTCTACCGTTGGCAGAGTTCGCATACAACAATAGTTACCAGGCAAGTATTCGGATGGCACCATATAAAGTATTATATGGTCGGAAGTGCCGTACCCCTACGTGTTGGACGGAGTTAGGAGAACGACAGTTGTTGAGACCAGAGTTGGTGGCTGAAATAGAAGAGAAGGTTAAGCTGATTCGAGATCGTCTGAAGGAAGCTTCAGACAGGCAAAAGTCCTATGCCGATCTTAACCAGAAGGATATAGAATTTGCAGAGGGTGACATGGTTTTCTTGAAGGTGTCGCTGTGGAAGAAAGTGCTAAGATTTGGTCAGAAGGGCAAGCTGAGCCCTAGGTTTATCGGGCCTTATCGGGTGTTGAGGCGAGTGGGACCAGTAGCTTATCAGCTCGAGTTGCCACCAGAGTTGAGTCAAATCCATAATGTGTTTCATGTTTCCATGCTTAGATGCTATCACTCAGATCCATCTCATGTTGTGCCGGTAGAAGAAATTAAGGTGAGCCCAGACTTATCTTTTGAGGAGGAACCAGTGCAGATCCTGGATCGGGATGTCAAAGTATTGAGCAGGAAATCAGTCATTTTAGTGAAGGTATTATGGCGGAACCACAGTTCAGAAGAAGCGACATGGGAGCCGGAGGATGTTATGCGTTAACAATACCCTCAACTCTTTTGATCAGGTAAATTTTGAGGCGAAATTTATTATAAGGAGGGGTAGAACTTTAACATCCTAAATAAGTGGGTCTGTGCATTTTGTGTGTTGTAAGGTTGCAGTGTTAGCTTGAGTGTTAGAGGTGCGAATTGGGCCCTGGTTTGGGCTGAGACTTGGGCTAATTTTCTAATGAAGAGTGCTAGGACATAATTAAAATGGGTAGCTATGTTTAATTTGCAAGGTGGGCTTGTGACCCAAAATTAGGTCGTGCCGCAAGGGAGCAAGTGGGCAGCATCACTAAGGAAGGGATTTGGGCCAAGTACTGGCCGCTTGGGGCCCAAGTTTTTGGGCTAAAATTCGGCACTCCAATGGGGGAAGAGAGGATGGCACAATAGCTAGAAATAGGAGTTTTAATTATTTTGTTTTCTTGATAATATGAAGGGAGTAGTTGGTCCTAAGAGGCCTCTTTTGAAGGGAGGATATAGATTAAGATAACATGTGGGATAAGAGTTATCAGGTGACAGCAGTGTTGGCTGAAAATCCAACTCTGGGAGGGGGTGGAATTCGGTTGATATGCCGAAATTAGTAGGCAAGTGATCACCTTTGCCATCTTTTTCTTTCTTTCTCATCTTCTCCCTTCAAGCCGAAATTCTTTCTTTTCTTTTGTGGGTTCTCTTCCTTTGCCATCCTCTAACACTCTCTTCTCCTCTCTAATATTTTCCTAAAAGTCGAACCCTCTTTGCCCATACTTTCTTCTCTCATAGACGAAACCTTCAAGTTTAGCCTCTTTTCCCAAAGTTACACCATAGCCGAATCATCATCTCAAGATTGGTAAGTTCTCCGTGGTTTTCTTCCTTGCTATTTCTCTCTTTCTCATTTAGTTTCTAACCTGAACCACTTCCCTAAGATCTTGTTAATTTTCACTCTTTATTCATAGAAGCCGAATCTTTCTTGCTGTGATCTCTCATGCCGAACTGTGAGGAAAGCCGAAGGTATGTGTTGGTAATAGGTTCGATCGAATGGCCACTCTCCTGCCCTTTCTCGTTTACTGAATCTCATCAAGCGTAGGTGCGATAATCATGTTGTTCTAATGTTGGATGCTTGGCCGAATGTAGGTAGGGTGGTGACACTTTCTTGAGGATTTTTTGGGATTTGACAATCTAGGTAAGGTTTTCGTTTAAAGTATTATGATTACCTCTTAGATTTGATCTCATCATTTAAATTCGGTTTAGTGACCAAGGGATTATTATGGACTCAAATGTCAGCCAAACAATAGGAGGGGTTGGATCGGTAAGCCCAGCCCCTAAGTACAAGAAGCGAGCAGTATCAGGAGTGCGAGATTGGCCACCGGGGTGTGGGCGGATATCAGAGAAAGATCGTAGGCCGATAGTGGTAGTCTCGAGTGACGGTATTGTTAAAGCAGTTAGTGCGATAGTACGAGAATCAGGTGTGTGACTCTTACGCACTTCATATGTTGTTATGTTAAATGTTGTGTTTGTTAAAAGCCAGAATAATAGTGGGAAACATTACGTTACCCTTACGAGTATAAGCAAGGACTCCGGGTAAGTTCATTATGGTGAATACCGTGCTTGATCTATGTGAAACCTGTGTATGCCATGTTGTATTTTCCTATGTATTAAGCATGATTATATTGTATTGAGAAACATATACATAGCATATGGGTATGATGAGAGGAGGGGGAAGGCATGATTTATCAGACTGTCACCAGTGGTTAGGTACCACACGTGGGTTGGCCGCACATATCATGATTTTGTGACTAATTTGTGACTAAGTCTTAGTGGTTTGGAACCACAAGTGGTTAGGCACCACAAGTGCTTATTTTGTGACTTGTCCTAGTGGTTAGGTACGACAGTGCGTTGGCCCCACAAATCGATTTAAGGGATCGTCACCAGTGGTTAGGTACCACAAGTGGGTTGGCCCCACACGTGAATATTTGTAACTTCAATTACCAGTGGTTAGGTACCACTAGTGGCTAGGTGCCATAAGGGGTAGATTTGGGAGACTCGGATGGATAATTAGGCAATGGGTTGCATGACATGTATAATATTATATGAATTTGTGTAAGAGCATAACATCTTTTGGGATAGGGATTTACACACTGAGTCTCGGTGACTCACCCCTTCCGTTACATTTTGCAGATAATGCTTAAGTTGTGGATCCAAAGCCGGGGTGGACTCGCGGCGGCCATGCTCAACATTTAATTTCAATAGTTAATTTGAATTTAGTTCTTATTTACTTTAAGTTTGGGTTTCATTTTGTAATAAGGCTACTTAAACTTTGCTTTGGGTTTTATTGTTATCTGTTCTATTTTTCCTTAAACTATCATAAAACGAAAAAGGCGTGCCAAGTAATTTATGATATGAACGTTTTTATAAACTTAAGATAATTTTTTTAGTTTTTCTAAAGAGATACATCGAATGAATAATAATCAACAAGGTAATTCTGTCACGTTAAACTAAGTTTCAAAATGTTTTAATAATTCGCCCAGTTTGGCCGCCATTTTCTTTACTACACCAAAAGTTTTCCTTTCAAATCAGGTCGACATATTGGTTTGTAAAACATTTTCTTCCCAAAACACTCTAGATTCAGTCGTAGTGTTTAGATCGGGTTTGAGGTGTTACATCGGTGGAGAGAATCATGGGATTGGGAGAGAGGGAGAGAGATTGGCCGAATGTGGGGTGTGTGAGTGTGTGTGCTCGGTTTAGTGATGTTAGAGGGTGGCCGGATGTTAAATGATAGCATTAGAGGGAGTGTTGAGCATTTTGGCTAGTTAGAAAGGACCAAGGGCATTCTTTTGTTCATTTATTTTGTCAAAATCGAAACACCCTAATACCACTTGGTGCATTTTTCTTCCTTTTCTCAAATACCAAAACCAAAACACCTTCTAATCCTCTTCTCATTTTCTTCTTCTTTTGTGCTTGGCCGAAACCTACATTGCCTTTCACTCATCACTTTTGTTTTATTTTCTTTGCCATTAACATCAAAGTCGAAACCCTCTGAAGCCACACCTTTTGCCGAAACTCTGTCATTCTCTTCTCTTTTCTTTCGAACACCTCAACTGAATCTCTCTAATCATCTACTCACTCACTTTCGTCTCTTGATTTCTTTAAGAAGAAAGTTGAAACTTCTCATTTGTTTAGGCAGTTCTTATTTGTTGGTTAGCCGAAACCCTCTGACATTCATATTCTCTTCTTTTGGCTCTTGTTTCAGTGGATTGATTGTTACCTATTTTCCTCCACTCCCAATCGATTTCTCTAATGTTTGGGGTAAGTGTTTTCTTTTTGTTTCAATCATCTCTTTTCATGTTTGAGTGCCGAAGGTAGTAATCATATTCTTTAACTCTTGGCCGATTGTAGAGGGGCTTTATCTTCGCATTCTTCTAATTTTTGGGTCTGCGTTTGGATTATTTAAAGGGACAATCTATTCTAGTCGATCTAAGTACTCGAGTGGTGCAGGATTCAAAACCTTCTTGATCTCTAGGATCTATTGATCTAGGTAAGGAGCCTTAGCCTTGATTGTTATTCTCTTTTGTTCGATTTCACTGCTTTAATTCGGTCTAGTGACCAAGGTTTTGTTCATGGACTCAAATGTCAGCCAAGCGGAAGCATGGGTTGGACCCGTAGTCCCAGCCCCTAAGTTCAAGAAGTGTGCGGTATCTGTTGTTTGGGATTGGCCACCAGGTTGTGGGTCGACTTCTGAGCAAAATAGGAGGCAGATAGCAGTAGTTTCTGAAAGCGATAGTGTTGACATAGATAGCATAGTGTTGCGAGTAACCAGGTGTGTAAAACTCACACACTTTAATATTAAGATGTTTTAATAATTATTTGGGGGCTGAAAAGCCAAAATGGTTAGATGAATAGACGTTATGCCACTATGGGCATGATTGAAATACCAGGCAAGTACCCTGTTGTTTATGTATGCGCTAATGATTGTATGCCATAATGATATTGTGCACTTCACAGCTTTCTGCTTTCATTTGACACTTGTATGCATAGGTTGGATATGATGCTTAAGGGGAAGTGTAAGACTGTCACTAGTGGTTTTGTACCACACGTGGGTTGGCCCCACATTCTTTATTTGTGACTAAGTCTCAGTTGTTTGGAACCACCAGTGTTTTGGTACCACATATATGTATAATTCGTGACTTGTCCTAGTGGTTTGGTACCCCAGTGGGTTGGCCCCACATATGTGATTATTCGAGATTGTCACTAATGGTTTGTTACCACAAGTGGGTTGGCCCCACACATGGTATTTTGTGACTATGTCACCAGTGGCTAGGTTCCACATATGGAGTGTAGCGGATGGAGGGTTGATTGTAGAAATCCCCATGGAGTGATGGGCTGGTACAGGGGTATGTAGAGGATGGAAATCTAGGATTGTGCCGGGTACATTGCTTCCATACTTGTACATGCTATTTTTGAGTGGGCTAATGCCCAATATGTGGTTGTGGCTTGGAGCCATTTATGTGACTTAAGGGGGATTTACGCACTGAGTCTCGGTGACTCACCCCTCTGTTTAACCTTGCAGGTGATCAGTAAGACGTGGACCTGGGAGCCAAAGAGACTAGAGGAGGCCATAGCTTGTTATTTTCAGTAAACTTAGTTTCTTTTTAAGATGTTTTAATTTGGGATTTTAATTGATGTAATAAGGCCTTTTCAAATTGCTATTTGGTTTTACATTATTATTTCACTTTGATACAACATTATTTTACGACTTAAACTTAATTGTTAAAAAGAAGTTTTTTAGATAACTGCAACCTAAATATCTATTTTTCTCACAAATGCTAACATAGATAGTAAATGAACAGTTAATCCAACCTGAAAATTTTTCTTAAGCTGCAAACCACTATTTTCAAAACCTCACCTGAAATAAAAAGTTTCAAACTTACAGTTTCCATCAGAAATTCAAAGTTTCTTTTCAACCTTTTTTCCTGTGACATACCAGATCTGGTCATAACGTCTAGACCGGGTTTGGGATGTTACATATATAGACTTGAAACAAAAAGTTATTGAATTTGAACTTGGCGACAAAGTGTTTTTGAAAGTGTCTTCATGGAAGAAAATACTTCGATTTGGCCAAAAAGGCAAGCTAAATTTGAGGTTCATTGGGCCGTATGAGATCATTGAACGAATAGGGCCGGTTGCTTATAGATTGATGTTGCCACCTGAGTTAGAAAATATCCATAATGTGTTTCATGTGTCGATGCTACGATGGTATAGATCTGATCTATCTCATGTGATTGCTCCTACTGAGGTTGAGATTCAGTCAAATTTATCGTATAGTGAGGAGCCGATTCAAATTTTTGTACGAGAGACCAAATAGTTGAGAAATAAAAGAGTTTCCTTTGTGAAAGTGTTGTGGCACAAACACGGAGTTGAAGAAGCAATATGGGCGCCTGATAATATTTTGAGAGAATAATATCCACACCTATTCATTGGTAAGATTTTCGGGGACGAAAATTCCTAAGGGTGAAAGTTGTAACAGTCCGATTTAGACCCTAGTTGAAACAATGGCTTTTGAGACCACAAATTTGAGGTCGAAATAATATTTTAATGTTATTTTTGGTGTTGTTTATATGTGATATAGCCAGTGTGGAAATTCTGTGTGGTAATTTTATCGATTGTGTGCCGAATTAAGAGAAAGGACCTAATCGCATAAAGTGTAAAATGTTGTGTGCTGATTGTTAAAGTGTCTAATCATTGTTGGCTTTTAAATGAAGAGGCCTTTTGAAGCAATTGACCCATTATTTAGTAGTGGATGGCTGATGGATAAATATGCCCATAGTTTAAATGATTTTCATAAACATTTCATTAAGGGCAAAATTGGTATTTGATTATTAATGTTATAATAAACAAAATAAAGCCAAAATGCTCATATTATTCATGTATCTACCACTAAAATAAGAAAAGAAGAGGAGGGTTTGAGACTTTATGATTTTTGGCTAGGGATTTGCTTGATTAAGGTATGTTTTGACTTTGGTTTTTGATGATTTTTATGTTTTTGAGATTGTTGCTTAGTCTATTATCAAGCCCATGTTGTAATTTGAAGAATTGATGATGTTTATGAGATGTCCCATTGATGAAATGGTGAGGTTTGTGATGAATATTGGTGTTAAATGGAAGATATGTGTTTAATTAACATGTTTTGTTTATGGATTTTTGGTGAATTTAGCTAATTAGGGCTAAATCGTGAAAATGATAAATTGAAGGACTAAAATGTGAAATAAATGAAATAATTGGGCTTGTATGAGTATAGTGAGAATTCAACTAGGCATAGGTACAAGCAAATTATGTATATTTGGTGATTTGATGAATTAGTGACTAAAGTGTCGAAGTGTGAAAATGTGAGGGCTATTTTATAAAATACGCTAAATATGTGTGTTTGGACTAAATTGAATGAATTTATGATTGAATGGATTGAATTTGAATGTGTATAGACCAAGAAAGGAGAGATTCGGATCGAGATCGAGGCAAAGATAAAGTGCTCGATTAATCGACCGTTTCGGTATTCGACGTCCGAGGTAAGTTTGGACATATACGTGAATTTAACTAAGTTTAATGTTATGAGGTGTATGGTATGATAGTGTTGAATTGTGAATGCTATATGAGGGCTCGAGTTATGTGGCACTAAGTATGCGTATTTGGAAACGTGGCCGAGATGATTAGCACTGTGTATGCAAAATAATATAAGCTTCGGCTTTGTGGTTGGCACTGTGTGTGCGATACCGATTTAAGATCGGTTTGATATGGATGCACTATGTGTACGATGCAAATTAATCTTTGGCTAACTATTTGGGCACTAAGTGTGCGATTGAATCGAAGAATGGACGAAAGTTGATCGAAATGAAATAGTGAGTATTGAGTAGCAAATGTAATCAACAACTAAGTGTTGGCTAAGGTACGTTCGGAACCTATGTGGTTGATGAACCTATGAATCAGTTATGGAAGGTTAATAAAACATATTAGTCTTGGATGATATGAGATATAAGATTGTGAAATAATTTATGTGATGATTTTTTTTGGTTAATGTATTTTGTTACGAACTTACTAAGCTTTTGAAAGCTTATTGTGTGATTGTTTCTCTGTTTTACAGTGTCAGCAAAGCTAGCTCAGATCTGGGAATTGTCAGTATCTCTATCACACTATTGACAATCTATTTTGGTACCTTTGGAAAGATGTATATAGTTGCAATATGGCATTGATAGGCTGGAAGTTATGATATGTTTTGAAATGTTTAATCCTTACCATGTGATTTGGCTTGGAAGTGGTATGATGTAGAATTTATGAATGAGCTATGATTGTGGTATATTTCATAAATTTGTGGTTGATGAAAGATGTAGTTTGAAGGTGAATTATGGCATGAATTACATAATGCTTGTTACATATATATATATATATATATATATTTTGAGATGTATAATAGTTACTTTAAATAGACTCATTGTGATGATATTAGGCATGGAAGTAGATGGTAATGTTGATGATTATTTAGTGCATGAAATGGTATGTTTTAATGCATTTTAAAGCATGAAATGGTATTGTATTGAAGCTTGATGGTTGACCCTTGTGTCGGTGGCAAATTGGCCTTGCAAATCACCTATTTTGCATACATGGATAAAAGACATGAGTGTGTGTCTCTACCGTGTAGTTTAAGGATCACTTCTAGGTGTGTCTGGACAGGGTACATGTCTGAGGCCCACGGGTGTGCATGATGGCCATGCGACCAAGTCAGTAGCTATTCTAATATCACACGGCCATGGCATACGGGTGTGTCTGGTTGCCATGTGAACAATTCAGTATGTATGCTCTTTTTTGGCACAGCCTGGACACATGGGTGTGTCTGGTAGCCGTGTGAAGCACACGACTTGACTGAACGGGCGTGTGACCTCAACAGTGTTAAAGAATGTTTGAATTTCTGAAAAATTTCATAAGTGTTCGGTTTAGTCCCGGCCTCATTCTAACATGTGTTTTGGTCTTGTAGACCTAGATAAGGGACTATATGCTCGTATTTGAATGTGTTTGATTGATGATTGACTTTGTGTCGTGAAATGGATGTGAAATGTTCCTATCATTCGATAATGCCTCCTAACCCTATTCCGGTGATGGCTTCAGGTTAGGGGTGCCACATTGATGGACCTCGACCCATTACTTAGCAAAGTAAGAACCTAAGGTATAATTGAATGGATGAATGCCACACCAGGTTGGTGATAAGTTTGGAAGGAGTTCAGTTGATGCCACTAGCACAATAGATAAGTCAATTCGAGACAAACAAAATATAAGAGGGAAAACCTCACAAGAAAAAAGGTTCATAAAATTTTATCAAAGCTCCAAAAGTCCCTTTACAAAGGCTGATGTCACATATTTATAGTGCTAGAATAGGGTAGTCAAATAGTCACAAGTATTCATCTTAATGTGCTAATAAAAGGCTGACATAAAGTTCAAGTCTCTTGACATTCTTAAACCAAATAACTCCATCATTGAATTCACTTCAATTTAGCTGAATGAATGTCCTTCAATGCTTGAAAGCTGACTCTTGAATTGTCCCTTGGCTAGCCAAATAGACACCAGCTCCTTAATGGTGTTTTGAATGCTTGATTTAATCTTTTGAAAGAGCAAAAATAGTTGGTAGATGAAAGGGCTACTGCCAAATTTTAAAGGGTGTTATAATGCTCTTTAAAACTCCTTAAATGATGTATAAAACTCCCTTTGTAACAGCTCCTTCTTTTATAACAAAAAAAAAACACTTGAAAAGTCACTTCAATTAAGTTGTAACAGCCTTGAAATGTAACGGTTGTAAGCTGAAGAGACACATGCAATAAACACATTAAAATGAACTTATTAAACATATAAAAAATCAATACTTAACTTAAATGAATGAACTAAACATATGCATCAATTATTCTAGCAACTAGATAATTAAAGAAGCATAAATAAACTTAAACTCATGCATCAATAAATAATCCTAGTAACTAGATTACTTAAGAGCAACACTTATTAAATAAACTAAGATGAGTTGAATAAATGTCCAACAACTCATTTATTAAACTAAGATGCTTAAATGCATGGTTTGAAATTCAAACTAAATGAACAAATGAGTTACTTAATGCAGGATTTATTTTAATAATGCGACTTAAACTAACATGGGAGTTACATAATGCATGTCATTATTTATGATGCATACTTAACTAGCATTGAAGTTAATAATGCATAACTTTATTAAATGTAGAACACACAAAATGCAAATCTAAATTTAAAAATATGCAAACTTATTAATTTAAATAAAATTATATTAAATTAAAAAGTCCTTAAAACATTGGCCCAATAATCAATCAGGTCTATGAGATGTTTCATCTTGCACTTGGGCCCTTCAAGTTTAGGCCAATTCTGAGGTCAACGAGTTGTGTAAAAACATGATGCGACCGAGTTCGCATTATGGCCACACGGCTGTGTGACCGCTGCAGTTTTAAAAATTTTTAGTTTTTCCTGAAAAATTCTACATGTTTCCTATTTAGTCTCAGCTTGTTTCTAATCTGTTTTTTTGGGCCTCGGGTGCTCGTATATGGGACAATAAGTAATGGATAGATTTTGATATGATTGATGTAGTGAATTGAATGTTTAAAATTTTTGATAGTTTTGAAATGTAAACTTTGATAATGCTTCGTAACCCTATTCTGAATACATATACGGGTTATGGGTGTTATAGCTCATTACCTCCTAGGTACCACACCCTTTTCCAAAGGGTTTGATACCCTTAAGGCAACAGGCATACTACCTCTTGGGTACTGTACCTTTTTAGCCAAGGTACCACACCTAACTTGGGTGTTTGTTAAGAAATTATCTTTCAACTAAAAATGAAACTTGAAAATAATTTTAAAAACTGTTTTACTAAAATTTATTTAGATTGGGTTTGTTATATCAAAACATTAGAAAAATCAAACTTAACAATCTCCACCTTTTTGATATAACAAACTTAGAAATTTCCTTTTAAGAGCTCCCCTTAATCAAAGATTATTTTCAATTTGTGACTCCCCTTTTAAAGTACTATTTGAATACAAGATGAACAAATTAAAATTTTAATGATTTTCCTTTTTGAAAGCTAATTTGAAATCCAATATAAGTTTTGATGCTTGAACAAATTGAAAAAAAAAAACATTTGTCTAACATAATTTTGATTTGAATTTGAATGTTCAATGTACACATTTTTAATCCTTTTTCTCTCCTATATAAAAAATTATAAAATCCAAAGAGTGGTCCATTTTAAAGAAACAAATGAACACAAAGCATACTATCAAGATGAAGTTAACGTAAAGCATTGAACATGACTTATAATAATAGTTAAAACATAATAAAACATTCAAAGAATGGTAACGATCATGCAAGATAAAATATCCAAACGAAAGTCATGAAATATCATCCAAATCAAGCAGAAAATATCCAAAATAGCTAATTCATAAAGTATTCCAACCAAAAGAAAAGACTAAGTCTTCCAACACAAGAAATCCAACCATAACCAAGTAGTAAAAAGAAAGAATAATCATAATAAAATCAATTGTCCATGATAGGTGGATGAGATGGAGGATGAAAACAAGTCATAAACATTTTCATATGCTCTTCTAGAGTGGAAATCCACCCCTCAAAAGAAGCAACAAAGGAGTTGAAGAAAGCATCAAAGTGTGCAGAGATGGTGTTCAAGAGAGTACCAAAATGGGAATGAATGTCATTAAATGTAACCTATAGTGACTCCAAAAAAGTGATTGTGCAAGGTGAGGTAGGAGTCATATTCTATGGAGTGTCATCATTCGTAGCCTTATCTTCCTCGTCCTAAAGATGTTTTTCTTATGCACCGACTTGTTTGAGACCACTTTGTGATGGATCGACTTGTGAGCTACTTTGAACATTGTGAGGCTTGACCTATACACTATCGATAATAGAATTGTCATAACTTCAAGGAGTCATGCACTTAATGAAACTCGATATGGGAGGATCTAGATCAATATCAACATTGATACTAAGCTCATAAAAAATGTGAGAGAGAAGGATACCATACTCAAAGGAGAATTTACTCGTGCAAGGCTTTTTAATGACACCGATCATATGAAGGAAGAGAATAGCCATAAGGTTTAATCTAAGCTTGGTTTTCACATAATGGATAAGCCAATAATTTGTTAGATGGATTGTGGCATGTTTGTGGGTGGGTTGATTTTTCAAGCATTTATCAATTGAAGAAAGTGACCATGTAGTTCAAGGGGATCGGCATTGTCCCCAAATGTCCTAAGAGATAACAGGAAGTCGCCATTAATTTATCTATTACAAGAATTTGAGGTACCAAGATGGGTAGAAATGGTATTAATATCAATCTCAATCTTGGTTCCCATAAGGTAGGAAGTTATATTCGTTACCATATAGCAAGTGTAATCATGGACAAGTTTAGCATATGAGTAAAAAGCTCAAATGAGATTGTCGTGAAAAATGCAACTATAAGATAACACATTCATCCAACCTCATTGTCGCAAGACCAAGTAAGAATAGGAAACTTGTGGTTGATAATTCCACTAAGGTCTATACTGATTCCAATTCAAACTCCTTTCCATTTGATAACAAGCCACTAAGCAACTTTATGAAAGCTCGTATCAAAAACCCAAATGTTCATTCAATATCTACATAGAGGAACAAAAGAATGAAACAAGTCTATGTGCTTAAACAATTTCCTAATTCTATAGAAAATAAGAAGAATTAAAGTTGAGAAGAAAAAGCTTTTTTGGGATCCAAGCTCCTCTAAAACATACTCAAAACTAATGCTTAAAGGGTTCATCCATGAGTAGAATATTAATGAAAATAGTTTTGGAGGTCATGGAATCGATTAAATACTCTACAATGTTGGACTTTTTGGATTTGTGTACTATGTTTAGGCATTATTAGACAGGTTATGTACGAGGTCTATGCAAACTTGAACAAGGGGATCACCATTAAAGGCCATCCTTTCTACCATAAGGTTATTGTTCAAGGAAGTCTTTATAATTTTCACCCTGAACAAATTCGAAAAGTGTTACATTCCTATACTAAGAATTTGGTCGAACTTGATGAATTCTTGGACCAAACAACTACAATATCATTGACAACCTTCATTCAACCTAGCCAGTAAGAGGTACTTTTCATGTCTATTCCCTTACTATGGTTTATGCCATAATTTTTCCATTGCTACTAGAAATTGGCTACCTAATAGCCAATGAGACACAATGACTAAGAGAATGGTTGTCCTATCAAAGAAACTCGTGGACATGATTGAGTTCAACTTTGGTCAACTCATTTTTTATAAGATTACCAAACATGCTAAGAAGCTATGTACTAGGTAGTTGTTGCCTTACCCCTCTTTGATCTTCCAAATTTCAATCTCCCAATATCTTAGAATTGTGAAAGTAACAAAATAAAGGGAGAGGCTTATCTTTGAACTTAAGTTTTCCTACAAATGGGTTGAATGGAAACATGTGTTGAATGAGTAAGAAGAGGTTTCTAAACCTGAGTTAAAAAAGGCTACTAAAGGATAAGCTCCACTCAGGAAGTGCCTACTACCGCAGACACTATTTCCATTATTAGAGGTATAAGGGAAAGAGGATTTTCCAAACTTTGAGCCTCAATAGAGCTCTATAAGAGATATGGTGACAGGCTACGTGTTGAGGCCAAAACAATGAGGATAAACATTGAGAAGAAAAAAGCTCTATTGGTCGATCTTTTTACTCATAATGATGAGGAATAATTTGACATTTTGTTAAACAAAAAGTGGGAGAAGAATGTGAAGGTGGATAAGAAAGCTAAAGTTGCTACCTAGGGGAGTTACCTACAAAGGGGGAGTTAAATGTTTTTAATTTTTTTAGTACTAGATAACTGTAGTAATTTTGATGCTTGATGTTGATGCTTTATTTTGGTACTTGCGGATGATGATACATTTTGATTCTACTACTTTTACTTTAATGCATTATTTCATTACTTAATTAGTTTTCTTAGTTATAATATTGGTTCGTGAGTTATTGATGCCATTTCATACTAGCATTAATGATTAATTCATTAAATTATTTACTAAGTTAAGTTTATTAAGTTCATGGGGAAATGGTAAATAAGAGCTAAGGTTTTGTGTTGATATAACTTCCTGGTTTACGTATGTTTTGTTCAAAAAAATTTCAAAAGGGGAGATTGTTGGAAATTCTGAAACTGGAAACTGTGTGCCAAGGAAGTGCCTACTTCCCTAACACTAGAGTTGTTTTAAGATAGATTTCGTAATTGAAGTGCTAGTAGTTTATTGAACGATTCTCATGGGTGCTAAGTATATGGATGATATATAACCCATCAATGAAGATCATACCACTTGGGGAAACAATTTTTGAAGATTGGATCAAATCAGATCTGCCCATCTTCTCCCTTAGATCGTTGATATTGGATTGGACTGAAACTTTAATTGATTAGCTACCAAGACAACATGTTTACATTACTTGTTATTATTATATTTTATTCAGTTTGTGTTATTACTATTTTAATAGGATTGTGGTATTCTTATGTTAGCAAGTCTTGAAATAATTTATTTAATTGAGATAACTGTATAGGTTATTGTATTGAGAGCTTAGTCACTTAACCTATTCAAAAATGGAACTTTTCTTTGAGTGCAATTTGATAGTAAAATCATTTGTGTTGTGGTTTTACATTGTATTGAGAGCTCAATCACTTAACCTATTCAAAAATGGAACTTTTCTTTAAGTGAAATTTGATAGTAAAATTATTTGAGTTGTGGTTTTACTTACTGTGTTCATAGGGGTGAACTTATTGGTGAGAGTATCTATCTTCAAGGTGCAAAGGTGAGGACAAATCTCAAGTGGTGTGTGATAAGATAGATTCACTTGTTGTAATTGTTGAATAGAGTGGATATTTCTCACTAAGCTAGGCTTTGCACCCGTAAGGAATTCAAATTGAGTTAACAATTCCTGTGTTAATTTTATTTACTATTAACAGTTTGGTGCTAGAGAAATGCCCACTTCCTAGTCATTCCTTCCAAACACAGCTTGTATTGCAATAACGATATTAAAACTTCAATCTTTATTAGAGCTTGCCACTAAATATAGCTAGTGTTATTTTGCACAATTCATTGTGGCAAATTGAGCTCTTTCCAACTGTAACACCTCTTACCCATATCCGACGCTGGGATAGGGTACGAGGCATTATCGGACTTATTCACAAGCAAACACCACATATTTAGCATCTCAAACCATGCAATTTCCCCATACTCATGAAAGCATTATCATATGTACATATATACCTAACCAATATTAGCCAATATCAAATGGCAGCCAATACATAAGGCCAAATCAATTATAAAACATAACAAAAAGACCAAGTCCCTATACATGCCATAACCCAAAATGTTAAATTCATTGGTACCAAAAATGATATGTTGATAGTGTGAGTGAATCCCCGACAGTCTCCGATCCCCGAGCTAGCTTGGTGACACTATAAGACAAGGGAAAAGGAAAGGGTAGTAAGCTTTAAAGCTTAGTAAGCTCCTATGCAAATAATAGGCATTGTAACACACATAATTAACATGATGTAAATTAACATAATTGTCATTATAATCTCATAGTCAAACTTACTCAATCACAAACTTACCGAGGGTTCATCACATATCGAGCTCATTAAGCATAAGTACTATTTACGTACCTGTACCCAAGTGCAACATACCAAAGTCTTTCACAACTTTAACATTTCTATCGAACTACCCATTGAACCACTTGAAATACTAAAGCATACTTGGGACATCTCGATTCACAGTACCATTGTAACACCCCTTACCCGTGTTTTACGTCGGAAGCGGATACGAGGTGCTACCGTACTTACTCACATGGTCGTATAGCTTTGGGCTATCCAATTTCCATTCCAAATTAAAGACTTTTCCATACACACCTTTAATATCCTTATAATGGACCTACAAGGCCCTAAACATGCTTTCGAAAGCTTTTAAAGATGATTCAAAAACTTTTACGCACTTAGGAAACTTTTACCTAAATAGGGGCCATAGGCCCGTTTTCAACACCCGTGGTCAACATTGACTTGTACCACATGGCCTAGCACACGCCTATATGGCTGGCCCATGGTCACCTCTGACTTAATCCACATGGCCTGCTGCACACCCGTGTGGTTCAACCATGTGGCAATTTAAGTTCCAAATTATGGAGCAGACTTCACATGGCCTGGGCACATGCCCATGTCTGTGGCTGTGCCTTCCACACGGCTAAGGCACATGGCCATGTCTTTGCCCGTGTGCTTACTACAAAGCTTACTGACTTGTATAACTAACATACAGGGGACACACGGCTTGGTCACACTCCTATGGGACTGACCGTGTGTCACACACACCGTGTGCCTACCCGTGTGGATAAGAACAAGGCTATTTTCCAAGCTCTTTTCGCCACCCTAACTCAAATAACATGAATCCATTCAACATATCACTAAACAACTCATATTTTGCAATATAAAATTCCATGAATAACTACTTCTTTTCATATAACAAGGTGAGCCATCAACCATAAAATATATAAAATAATTTATCTTTCAAAGGGGCCAACACACTTTTTGGCAAAATAACAAAACAATCTAATTAGTCTAGCCCCTATACATGCCATACACAAAATGTACCAAGTCTAGATATACCAAGGTGAGCTGATAGTGTGGTCAATCTTCTGGTTATCTGCGTATTCGACCGGCTCTTTAACTCTATAAAACAAGAAAAAAAAAAGAAAAGGGAAGAAGCTTTAAGCTTAGTAAGTTTATGTAACGACCCAAATTTGGGCCTAGCAGAATTGGGCCCATTAGGCCTTGGGCGTGGGAACATTTAAAAATTTTGAGAACAAGAGAACGACCCTAATGCAAGTTGGACCTATTAGGTGAGTGATTTTGGAAGGTTAGGAGGCTTCTATGAAGTCCCGGGATCAAACTTGGGCTTTAGGAAAATTTTGGTTTTAGGTGAATAAAACCCTAGGAGTTAGTAGGTAGGCTTTAAGAATAAAATATGAGGAGAAATAACACAAAATGAGTTGTGGTCTAGTGGAAAATGGCGCAAGTTAGGGAGAAGGGAGTGACGCCACATGAAAGCAAGGGGATCCAAGGTTCAAGTCTTGGCACTTGCATTTCTTTTAGATTACCTTTTTAAATGGATTTAGACTTTGGCCATAGACTTATCTTTAGTTGCGCAGGTTTTAAGACACAAGTTAGGCATGTGGCAAGGTGGCTGTGGCGTCTCAAGGGAAGCTTGGAGGATGGGAGTTCGAATCTTGCAAGCTGCAAATAATGGCTTTTATTTTATGCCTTGGAAGAGGAGGTAGCTAAGTTTGGATCAAATTCTTCTAAGGGAGTTGAAGACTCAGTCAAATCGTTTCAATGGGTTGAAGAGAGGGATTTTAGGAGGATATGGTGGAGTGGATCAATGAGAAAATGGTGGAGGAAATTTTGGGATTGAAGTGGGAGAAGAGTTGGCCGAATGTAGGGAGGTTGATTAGGGAGATTCACCCAAGGTTGACATTTCTGAGGGAGTGCATTCCTTTCGGTTTCGGTTGGTACTAGTGTTAGAGGGCCGATTTTCTCAAGTGCACTTTGGGAGAGAGTTTTGCTTTCAATTTTGGCATTTTGGACTATAGTTTTTATGTCATTTTTCTCCTCAAGTCTCTTTGTCGAATTCTCAACTCCTCTTTGTCCTTTCTTCCATTTTGTTTTCATGCATTTCCTTTCTTTACTTGTCACCTAAACATCAGTTGGCCAAAACTCTTCTTTCTTTCTCTCTTCATCTATTTTTTTCTACATTCCTGTCATCTTTTCTTTTGTTTCCCCATAGCCAAAATTTCCACTCCTTTCCCTTTATTTTCCAATTGGCTTATCTCTTCTCTTTTCTCATTATTAGATTCTCAAATCAATTTAATCCTCCTTTGCCTAATTTGGTTCTTGAGTCCTTCTGCTAGGTACTAAATCATTTCATCTTTAGTTCACAGTTACTTCACTGGGCTGCCGAGTTTTCCTTTCCTATCCGGTTCTTCTCTGGTTGCAAGGTAATGTTTCTTTTCCCTTTGATTCTTTTCCTTTCTTTTCTGCTCTCTTTTCTCTCATAAAAGTTGAACGTCTTACCTTGTTTCTTTTGTGATCAAGGCTGAATTTGATTCCTTCTCCATCTTGAATCTCGTTCACTCTTTCTTTTGTGTAGAAGTCGAAATCCTGGTTGTGCAACTATCGATTCTATGGCACTTTGGTAAGTGTATCCTTGACAGATTAGGGGTGGAAGTTTCCCTTATCATGCTAAGTTTCTTAAGGTCGAATAGCCTTGTCTTTGTGAACTTGGAACAACGGTATTGACTTATGTTCTTTAGTTAGGGACCCAACTTCATAATCAAATGGAGTAACCAAGCATTCTAGCATAGCAAGGAGTTGTCATCGGGGTTGGTGAGTATGGTGGTTCGTTATCAATCTCAATTTTGAGAAGTAGTGTAGATTAAGACTAATTGTTAGCTATTGTGATCTCAGGTGTCTGGGAAGTGTCGAGTATCGTAAACTAGTAAAAGGTGTGTAATATCACACTCATTTTGATGAATGCCTGTGATGTTCTGTGGAATGGCCAAAAGCAAAAAAGCTGAAACACCGACAACTATGACCACTCGAGCGTGTGAGCGTTCGTAGTGGTAAATCGCTATACGAATCATGACGTTAAACCGTTGAGAGTGTCACAAACTTAAGTGATATTGAGGCTGTAACGGGTCTAACCGGCCCAAAATGGGCCAAATAGGCCCAACGGGCTATCCGTCCCACTTGGGTAAAACTATTGGAAAATTAGCAAATGATAGATTCGAATGCAAAGTTTACAAACTAAAATTGAAACCATGCGTTTTGGGCCACACAAGCGTGTGGGTCCATTTGGGCCTAAAATGGATTTTAGGCCCAATAGTTTCGTAGAGACCCAAAAAGGGTTCCGTGTCACTCGAGGTGACAGTAGACCTTCAAGGAGGTCGTTAAATGCAAAATTACTGAAATACCATTGGAAGGGTAAATTAACGAAATACCCATAGTGATAGTTTAAGTGATATGTGTGTGATATTTATTTGATTGATTATGATTGTGACATACTGCATACATGAAATATTTATGTCATGACATCATGCATTGGGTTGGATTTTATGATCAGAGGAAGTATATTCTAGTGGCTCTGCAACAATCTGTATAGTGGCTATGCCACGTATATTCTGTTATTCTAGTGGCTTTGCCACAAATTCTTTTATTAGCTGGTTGTCTGCCTTATTGGTGTGTAGCAGATGGGTGGGTCAATTTAGAAATCCCCACAGGTGTGTTGGGCTGGTACGGGTGGTGTGTAGCGAATGGATTATTAGGTTGGGCTATATACTCTAATTGCATTATCATGTTTATAGGGCTAAGGCCCAGATTGTTACCGAATAGGGCTTCGACCCAGTTTGCTTTTGTATGGGCTTCAGCCTAGTCTGCTTATGTATGGGCTTGGGCCCAATTAATGATCGACTGGGGGATTACACACTGAGTCCTTGTAACTCACCCCTCTGCTTTAACCTTGCAGGTGATCCCCAGCATTAGAGGATTTGGAGTGGCGGAGGACTCTGTGGTGGCCATACATCTGAAACATTTTTCTTGAACTTAGTAAATTCAATTTTCCCTTATTTCAAGTCTATTTATTTTGGGTTAATATTTTGTAATAAGGCCGTTGGTTTACTTTCTTTTAACTTTTCATTAATAACTGTTAAACTTATAAATACGTTGTTTTCATGAAACAAAAATAACTATTTTCAAAATATCACATCTTCGCAATTCACTAAATCTAATTTCTGTTATAAACAAGTTTTCGAAAATAATAACAATAAAGTTTTTACAAGAAAAACATAAAGACAAATTGGATTTTCACAAACAACAAAGCTCAAAGTTTCAAGGAGAATACGAACTTTTAAATGAACACGCAAGTTTTTTAAACAACCCTTCTCTGTGACATGCTAGATCTGGTCATAACGTCTAGACCGGGTTTGCGGTGTTACATTTTATGGTATAAGAGCCAAGTTGCAAAACTCGACTGTAGAATGGGTTCGAAAAATGCTTTTCCAAAATTTATTTGAAATATGGTTTAGAAAAAATAGACCTCTTTTTTGGAAGTATGGCACCCTGAGTCTCCACCACCAAATCCGTAAGTTCCCTTACTTTATCTGGTTATGTGATGAAATGATTATAGGAAGAAAACTACTAGAGCTAGTGGTAGTACCCTAAGACTGTTAGCTATAGGAGCCAAGACTATAGAGAGTGAAACAGTAGGACACTCGATTTGTGAAAACTACTCATACTACTATTCTTTCATAAAACATCTGTTAAAAATTACTTGAACACTAAGCTGATGCATAACACTTTTAATCAGATTAACACGTGACATCGAGACGAGTACTAGAGGATGCGACGAGGTACATGTGGTCACGGTAGAGGCCGAAGTGTTAGGGCTGGATCCTTAGCATTGGGGCATATACCTGAAAGGGAGGCATCGATATCACCAGTAACTGAGACGGGGTCTCATGACCGAGCCGGAGCTGATGTGCTGACTCATCTTGCTAGGGAGGTAGTGGAGGAAGTTAAGGAATTTGGTGAAACACTTCGTCTGGGGTGCGTGGACTGTAAGAAGAAAAGAGATCGCGATTCTCTAGGGTCGCAGTCTCGTTCCGTGAAGCATGTTAAGGCACGTTCAAACTTTTCGGCTTGCGAATATAGCAAAAGGCGTCATCTGGGTGAATGCTAGAGGAGATCAGGAGCATGCTTGAGGTGCAGGTCTAAGGAGCATAAGGCTCGAGATTTCTTCATTACCATTAAGTCAGGTATGTTTTGGTTGGACATGGTGTTTGAATGTAGGAAATTTTATAAATAATTGTTTGTTTCTGTGGTTAGATATTTGGTTGGGTGAAGAGGTTGCTAGATTAGGTTAGAAGTGTGTTAGTGTTATTGGAATCAGAGTTGATCAGCAGCAGTGTGGTGGAGTAGCCTGTGTTAAAACCACTGTTAGACAGCTAAAAATTTTAAAGATGAAATTTCTTTAAGGGGGTAGATTTGTAATGACCCGAATTTGGGTCTAGTAGAATTGGCCCCATTGGGCCTTGGGCGTGGGAACTCTTAAAAATTTTGAGAACAAGAGAACATCCTTAATGCAAGTTAGACCTATTAGGTGAGTGATTTTGGAAGGTTAAGAGGCTTCTATGAAGTCCCGGATCAAACTTGGGCTTTAGGAAAATTTTGGTTTTAGGTGAATAAAACCCTAGGAGTTAGTAAGTAGGCTTTAAGAATAAAATATAGGGAGAAATAACACAAAAGGAGTTGTGAGTGGGAAATGGCGCGACTTAGGGAGCAAGGAGTGACATACAAGGAAGCAAGGGATCCAAGGTTCAAGTCTTGGCACTTGCATTTCTTTTAGATTACCTTTTAAATGGATTTAGACTTTGGCTATAGAGTTATCTTTAGTTGCACAGGTTTTAAGATACAAGTTAGGCATGTAGCAAGGTGGCTGTGGCATCTCTAGGGATGTTTGGAGGATGGGAGTTCAAATTTTACAAGCTGTAAGTAGTGGCTCTTATTTTATGCCTTGGAAGAGGAGGTAGCTGAGTTTGGATCAAATTCTTCTAAGGGAGTTGAAAACTCAATCAAATTGTTTGAATGGGTGGAAGAGAGGGATTTTAGGAGGATATGGTGGAGTGGATCAAGGAGATAATGGTGGAGGAAATCGTGGGATTCAAGTGGGGGAAGATTTGGCCGAATGTAGGGGGTTGATTAGGGAGATTCAGCCAAAGGTTGACATTTTTGGGGGAGTGCATTCCTTTTGGTTTCTGTTGATGCTAGTGTTAGAGGGCCAATTTTCTCAAGTGCACTTTAGGAGAGAGTATTGCTTTCAATTTTGGCGTTTTTGACTATAGCTTTTATGTCCTTTTTCTCCTCAAGTCTCTTTGCTGAATTCTCAACTCTTCTCTTTCCTTTCTTCCATTTTGTTTTCATTCATTTCCTTTCTTTACTTGTCACCTAAACATCAATTGGCTGAGACTCTTCTTTCGTTCTCTTTTCATCTATTCTTTTCTACTTTCTTGTCATCTTTTCTTTTTTTTTTCCCCATTACCAAAATTTTCACTCTTTTCCCTTTATTTTCCAATTGGCTTATCTCTTCTCTTTTCTCATTATTGGATTCTCAAATTGGTTTAATCCTCCTTAGCTGATTTTGGTTCCTGAGTCCTACTGCTAGGCGTCGAATCATTTTATCTTTAGTTCACAGTTACTTCACTGGGGTGTCGAATTTTCCTTTCCTATTCGGTTCTTCTCTGCTTGCAAGGTAATGTTTCTTTTCCTTTCATTTCTGAACTCTTTTCTCTCGTGAAAGCCGAACCTCTTACCTTGTTTCTTCTGTGATCAAGACCGAATCTGAGTCCTTCTCCATCTTGAGTCTCGTTCACTCTTTCTTTTGTGTAGAAGCCGAAATCCTGGTTGTGCAACTATCGATTCTGTGGCACTTTGGTAAGTGTATCCTTGACCGATTAAGGGTGGAAGTTTCCCTTATCTTGTTGAGTTTCTTAAGGCCGAACAACCTTGTATTTGTGAACTTGGAACAACGGTATTGACTTTTGTTCTGTGGTTAAGGACCCAATTTCGTAATCAGAGGGAGTAACCAAGCGTTCTAGCATAGCAAGGAGGTGCCGTCGGGGTTGGTGAGTATGGTGGTTCGTTATCAATCTCAATTTCGGGAAGTAGTGTGGATTAAAACTAATCGTTAGCTATTATGATCTCATGTGTTTGGGAAGTGCCAAGTATCATAAACTCGTAACAGGTGTGTAATCTCACACCCATTACAATAAATGATTGTGATGTTCTGCGAATCGCCCAAAAGCCGAAAAGCCAGTAACTTTGACCACTCGAGCGTGTGAACGCTCGTAGTGGTAAATCGAGATACGAAACATGACATTAAGCCGTTGAGAGTGTCACGAACACTCTCGTGATCTCGAGGTCAGAACGGCCTAATCGACTCAAAATGGGCCAAATGGGCCCAACAAGCTATCCTACCACTTGGGCAAAACTATTGGAAATCTAGCAAATGATAGATCCAAATGCGAAATCTGTAAATCTGAAATTGGAATCATACATTTTGGGCCACATGAGTTTGTGGGTCCATTTGGGCCTCAAATGGATTTTAGGCCTAATAATTTCGTAGAAACCCAAAAAGGGTTCCGTCTCGCTCGAGGCGACAATAGGTCTTCGGAAAGCCCATTAAATGTGAAATTACTGAAATACCCTTGGAAAGGTAAATTACCGAAATACCTTAGTGGTAGCTTAAGTGATATGTGTGTGATATTTATATGATTGGTTATGATTGTGACATATTGCATACACAAAATATTTATGTCACGACATCATGCATTCGGTTGGGTTTGATGATCGGAGGAAGTATATTCTGGTGGCTCTGCCACAATCGGAGGAAGTATATTCTGGTGGCTTTGCCACAATCTCTATAGTGGCTATGCCACGTATATTCTGTTATTCTGGTGGCTTTTCCACAAATTCTGTGATTAGCGACATCCGCCTTATTGGTGTGTAGCGGATGGGTGCGTCGATTTAGAAATCCCCACAGGTGTGTTGGGCTGGTACGAGTGGTGTGTAGTGGATGGATTATCAGGTTGGGCTATATACTCTAATTGTATTATAATGTTTATAGGGCTAAGGACCAAATTGTTATCGAATAAGGATTTGGCCCAGTCTGCTTTTGCATGGGCTTCGGCCTAGTTTGTTTCAGATGGGCTTGACCCGTCTATACATGCAGGCTCGGGCCCAGTTAATGATCGACTGGGGGATTACAAACTGAGTTCTCGTAACTTACCCCTCTGCTTTAACCTTGCATGTGAACCCCAGCGTTAGAGGATTTGGAGCGACGGAGGACTCTGTGGTGGCAATACATCGGGAACATTTCTCGTGAACTTAGTAAATTTAGTTTTCCCTTATTTCAAGTCTATTTATTTTAGGTTAATATTTTTTAATAAGGTCGTTGGTTTATTTTCTTTTAAGTTTTCATTAATAACTGCTAAACTTATAAATACGTGGTTTTCATGAAATGACAATAACTATTTTCAAAATATAATATCTTTGCAACTCACTGAATCTGATTTCTGTTATAAATAAGTTTTTAGAAATAATAACAATAACATTTTTACAAGAAAACCATAAAGACAAATCGCATTTTCACAAACAACAAATCTCGAAGTTTCAAGGAGAATACGAACTTTTGAACGAACGCGCAAGTTTTTAAACAACACTTCCTAGATCCAGTCATAACGTCTAGGCCGGGTTTGGGGTGTTACAGTTTACATGTAAACAAATAACATCTTAGTATGTGCTAAACAACAAATTGCATTATACTTAACAAAAATAATCCACAATCACAATCTTGCTTACTCATTTCATCCTTTACCACATCCCAACTATGTCACAAGCTTAATGGTTACATTCATTCACTTGTAACTCTGCACTTAACACCACAAATTTTCATGATACAACACATCATAATTCCTCACTAATCCAACCACAATGCCAAATCACTCGGTGGTTTCGCACTTAGCCCACCATCAATCGTTAATAGGGTGGTATCGCACAAAGCCCACCAAAAAGAGTAATTATAGTGGTCTCGCACATAGCCTACTAAATAATATAAATAACAATGGTATCGTACACAACCTATTGTAGTTAAGTAATAAGGTGGTATCGCACGTAGCCCACCGTCAAGTGTTATTATTACACATTCACACGACCATTTCGTCAATCATACGAAACTATACAATAACTATCAATTTCAATCCACTTGAATCATATATGTTCTCATCATGCCATACACCAATCAAGCAACAACAATGTGTATACATAAAATGTATGGTTTACACATAAACGCATACCTCAATGCAAAAGCGTTTTGAATTGCGGTGTAATCCTCAACCTTGCCTTTTCCAATTGTCAAGATTGATCCTGCGCTCTTCTTGATCTATAACAATAGAATTCACTCATTTAGATCATTCTATGATCATAATGCATCAAAATCTACACTTAGGCTAAAATGACCATTTTGCCCTTGTACTATAGCAAAATTATAATTTTACCCCTATGCTCGTAAATCATTTTTCAACACATTCTCTCATTAGACAAGCCTAGCTGAACATTTATTTCACTTACAACTACTCACAATTCCATCTATTTCATGCATTTATGACACAAATTCATTTTTTGCATTCAAGTCCTAGTTAGGTGTTTTCATGCTAACATCTTTCAAAAAAGTTGTTTCTCATCTCCCTAACATTCATTTTCTTCCATAAAAACTCAGATAACAACATAACCATTTCATGGCAAGTCCCTAGACTCTCAAACATATCACAAATTAGTCCTCTCATTAGCTAGATTGAGCTTTGAGGACTCCAAAAGTACAAAATTTATCAAATAACACCACCAAAATCACTTAATTGTAGAGAAGATGAGTTGCTGAAATTTTCAAGCTTTCAAAACCCCTCTAAGCATGACATTTTCGGTGGAGATGAAGAGTGAATAGTGAAAGATGGTAGCTTTTTTCTTTTTATCATATTTTATTCATATTTTCTCACCTAATTCACCCAATTTTGACCAAAAATTAAATGCTCTTGTCTCCTTATACCATATTGCCGGCCAAAACTCATCTATTGGCCTAATTTCACTTTAAATACCTCCATTTTTTGCATTCTATAGCTATTAGGTACCTCTACCTTGCAAAATAGAACTTTCGCACTTTATACGAATTAGTCCTTTTTCACAATTAAGCATGCTATTTTTCAAATTAACGCACCAAAATTTACACAGAGACATATATTTATACCATAAAACATAAAATAACATCAAAATAATTTCCCTCAATCTCGAATTAGCAGTCTCAGAACCATTGTTCTGACTAGCCCCAAAATCGGGCAGTTACAACTCTCCCTCCTTTAGAGATTTTTGCCCTCGAAAATCTTACCGGTAAAGAGGTTTGGACATTTCTCTCTCATGGCTTCTTCCGGTTCCCACGTAGCCTCTTCCACTCTGTTTTTTTTCCATAACACTTTTACTAAGGCTATGTCCTTATTCCTCAACTGTTTCACTTCTCGAGCCAAGATTTTAATCGGCTCCTCTTCATATGTTATATCCAGTCGTATCTCAATTTCTATTGGAGGAAGCACATGCGAAGGATCGGAGCAATAACGTCTTAACATCGACACATGAAACACATTGTGTATTTTCTCTAACTCCACCGGCAAAGCCAATAGGTATGCCACTAGTCCAATCGTTTTAGTAATCTCATATGGTCATATAAAACGTAGGCTCAATTTCCCCTTTCGCTCAAATCTCAATATTTTCTTCCACGGGGACACTTTCAGAAATACCTTTTTTCCCTCTTTAAACTCGATATCCTTTCTTTTCAAATCCACATATGACTTTTTTTGATCTGAAGTAACTTTCAGACTATCCCGAATTACTTTCACTTTTTACAATTTAATCCTTTTAACTAAATTAAATACCCAAAAGACAAAATTTTCGAACGAAATTTTCATAAAATCATTCCGTGAAATTGTAGACCATAAAAATATAATAAAAATGAATTGTACTACGTCAGATTTGTGGTCCCAAAACCACTGTTCCGACTAGGCCCAAAATCGTGCTATTACAACTCTCCCCCTTAGGGGTTTTCATCCCCAAAAATCTGACCCGAGAATAGGTTTGGGTATCTTTTTCGCATAGCTTTCTCAGGTTCCCACGTGGCCTCTTCCACACCGTGTCTTTTCCACAAAACTTTCACAAGGGCTATACTTTTATTTCTCAACTGTGTAACTTCCCGAGCCAAAATCTTGATTGGTTCTTCACCATAAGTCATATCAGGTCGAATCTCAACCTCTGTTGGCGAAATCACATGTGAAAGGTCTGATATATAACGTCGCAGCATAGACACATGAAACACATTATGGATCCTTTCAAACTCTGTCAGTAAAGCTAACAGATATGCCACTAGCCCTATTCTTTCAATAACTTTATACGGCCCAATGAAACGTGGACTCAACTTGCCTTTACGGCCAAATCTTAGAATCTTCTTCCACGGAGATACTTTCAGAAAGACTTTGTCATCGACCTGAAATTTGATTTCTTTTCTTTTCAAGTCTACATACGACTTTTGTTTATCTAAAGCAGCTTTCAATTAATCTCATATTACCTTTACTTTTTCTTCAGTTTACCTAACCAAGTCAACCTCGTGAATCTGTTTCTCACTGAGCTCTGTCCAATACAAAGGTGTTTGGCACTTGCGGCCATACAATGCCTCATAAGGCGCCATCTTTATACTCGACTGAAAACTATTGTTATATGCAAATTTGACCAATGGTAGATATTTCTCCCAACTACCTTCGAATTCCAGAACACAACATTGGAGCATATCTTAAAGAATCAGAATTGTTCTTTGAGACTGACCATCGATTCTTGATGAAATGTGGTACAAAAATTTAACTACGTACCTAAAGCCTCCTGTAGCTTTTTCCAAAATCTCAAAGTAAACCTCGGACCTCTATTTGAAATAATAGAAATAGACACCCCGTGCAATCTCACAATCTTAAAGTATACAATTCAGCTAACTTATCTAGTGAGTAGTCAGTACGTACCGGTGTGAAATGAGTTGATTTCGTCAATCTGTCAACCACAACCCATGCGACATCTTTCTTTTTCAGAGTCAAATGCAATACCGTTACAAAATCCATCATAATACTATCCCATTTCCATTCAGGTACAATCACTTGTTGAAGTAAACCCAAAGGCACTTGGTGTTCGACTTTTACTTGGTGACAAATCAAACATCTCAAAACAAACTCTGAAATATCTCGTTTCATACCTGACCATTAGTACAATGTCTTCAAATCGTTATACATTTTCGTACTACCGGATGCATAGACAAGCAACCATTATGTGCCTTATGGAGAATTTTTAGAATAAGTTTATCATCTTTTGATACACCTATTCTACCTTGGAACATCAAACGACCATCGGATCTGATATGAAAATCTGAATCATTGCTTGATTCACATTGTAACACCCCTAACCCGTAACCATCGCCGAAATAGGGTTAAGAGGCATTACCGAACATATCAAAAACTTTTACGATCATTTCAAAACACAAGGTACATCATCATCATATCATAACAATTCATATTCATACAATCCCTTTAAAAGGTCTACAAGACCTCAAACATGCATTGGGAAGGGTCAGGACTAAACCGAGCTTATACAATTTGTTTCCAAAAATTAAACATTTTTCAAAATTACAGAGGTCACGTGCCCGTGTGAGTAAGCCGTGGCAAAATAGGGCATACATACTGACTTGTCCACTCTACCACAAGACACGTCCGTGTACTTGACCCATGGGCAACACTGACTTAACTCACACGTCCTGTCACAAGCCCGTGTGTCTGGCCTGTAATGTCTTGAGTCGACTTGTTTCAAATTACATTCTTAAGAGAAACGGCTGAGACACACGCTCGTGTGGTTAACCGTGTGGGCAAATATAGGCCATTTGCAAGGCCAATTTGCCACCCAAATTTTGGGTTAAACTTATAAGCATTCAACATATCTCAATTCACAATCTAATAACAACCAAAAACATATATGTAATACTTCATCTAAACCATTTCAACTCATAGCAATTACTCATCATTTAAATATCCAAAATCAAACATGAACTCACCTATTTATGTACCATTTCATTTTGCCAGTTATGAGCACATCATAACATATCAACTTATGCATCAATAAGCATAAACAAAACTCATTCATAAACACATCCATTAAATAAGCCATATCACATGGCTATTTTTGCACATCTAAAAACATACTCTAATACTTCTAGCCTATACATACCATACTTAAATATGTACATACTCAAAAGGTACCAAAATATAGTTCGATAGTGTGGTGATGATCCTCGACGATCCCCGAGCTTCCCGTAGCTTAATGATCTATAAAACAATGAACAAACATACACACAAAGTAAGCTCATAGCTTAGTAAGTCATAAGCAAATAATAAACAAATAAACATTTGCATTTTATCCACTAGCCAAATCAAAACAAATATTAATCAATTATACATTTAATATGCTTGCAACTCAAATATTATCACATTTACAATAGCAATATAACATCAATTTTATAATTTATATATACTAATAAACACATATAAATTTATCTTTTACCATGACCAATTCATGTATTCATCACAAACATATACTTACTTGCTATTATATACATATCACAAAGCACATACTTGAATCTTTTAGTTCGCTTTCACATATGATCTCATCTCGATAATGCCCGTTGAACCTTTCGGAATTAATAAGGATACTCAGATAGCCAGAAGGCTTGTACAATGCCATCGTCCCAGACGTGGTCTTACATGTAATCACATATCGATGCCTTTGTCCTGCACGGTCTTACACAAATCAAATACGATGCCAATGTCCCAGACATGGTCTTACACGTAAACACAAGTCGATGCCAACGTCCCAGACATGGTCTTACACGAAATCACATATCAGAATCCTATGTCATGACATATGTATCCTAACTATTCCTAATGTTCGTACGGGGCTTTTAGATGTTGTAACTCGATCATTTCAGGTTCATAAATATTGCTCCTATGCTTAATTCATTTCAGCATATTCATCTACACAAATAATAATTCAATTTGGCACTAGTAAAATAAATACAATAAAATTTAACAACATTTATTTACTTTTGAACTTACATCGAATAACAACTGATGAAATCGACTACTCGACTACTTTCGACTTCCCCCTATCTATTTTTCGTTTTCTTTCGTTCTTGAATTAAATAAATTTAAATTTAACTAATTTAATCACGCATTCATTCAAATTCATCCAATAACACATAAATGGCCAATTACACTTTTGCCCCTTACATTTCACATTTTTCACAAATTAGTCCTTATTTCATAAAACACAAAATATACATAATTTCACTAAACTCTAATATAGGCAAATTTTCCTTTAGCTTATATAAGTCCATACATTTCCTTTATTTGACATTTTAGTCCCTCAATTTATTATTTTCACAATTTAGCCCAAATTTCTCTAATTCATCAAAAATACAAATGCAAAACATATTAATCTATCACATATCTTTTATTTGCCATCATCAAACAACAAATACCAAAAGCTATCATTAATCGCAAAACACAAAATCATCATCAAATTCAAAAATTAAAGCATGGGATTGATAGTATTTGAAACAACAATCTCAAAAATGTAAAAATTATCAAAAACCGAACAAAACTCATACCTTAATAAAGCAAAACCATAGCTGAAACCTAGCAAGCTTTTATTGTTTCTTTTTCTTTCAATTTTTGACAAAACAAGATGATAAATTGCTTATTTTTTTATGTTTGTTTTATTTAATAAACATTATTTGATCTTTTACTAAATTAGAATTTTAATTAACATATATATAAATTAAGGCCATTAATGTCCATTATCACACATAATTGTTTAATTACCTCATAAGGCCACCATATTAGCAAGACAACTCAATTAAACATATTAAAATATAGATTTTCACTTTTGCATTTTACGCGATTAAGTTCTTTTATCAAATTAAGCACACAAATGGATAAAGTAAATCACGGTCCTGATACCACTATTCTGACTACGGTTTAAATCGGACTATTATACACACTGAGCTCTCTTAGCTTGCAAATCATTATCACGTTTATGAGCTTCACAAATCTGTTGAAGAAACAACAGTCTAGCTCTCAACTCAGCTAGAATCAAACCATTACTGGAGAAAGTCAATCGTGTATTCATCGCTCTCAGAGCGAACAAAGATTTCCTACTCAAGGCGTCGGTGACCACATTCGCTTTACCCGGGTGATAATCAATCACCAACTCATAGTCTTTTAGTAACTCAAGCCATCTTTGTTACCGTAAGTTCAAATCTTTTTGAGCCATCAAGTACTTCAAGCTCTTATGATCAGTAAAAACATGACATTTCTCACCGTTCTGATGGTATGTCCAAATTTTCAAGGCAAACACAATAGTAGCTAATTCCAAATCATACGTTGGATAATTCTTCACGTGCGGTTTCAACTGTCTCGAGGCATAAGCTATCCTGCATCAACACACATCCTAGTCCATTCAGTGATGCGTCATTACAAATTACAAGTTCTTTTCCCGGTTCAGGTTGTACTAAAATCGATGCCTCAGTCAATAATGCCTTCAATTTCTAAAAACTTTGCTGACATTTTTCGGACCATCCAAATTTAACCTCTTTTTGCAACAACTTGGTCATTGGAGTAGCAACCATTGAAAATCCTTTGACAAAATGTCGGTAATAACCGGTTAAGCCCAAAAAAGCTTCTAACTTTAGATACATTCCTTTATGGTTTCCAATCAACAATTGCTGAAATCTTAATTGGATCAACCCAAATACGATCACCTGAGACAATATGTCCTAAAAATCTGACTTCTCGAAGCCAAAACTCATTTTTATTGAACTTAGCATACAACTTATCTCTCAAAGTCTGCAAAACAATTCTCAAGTGCCCGGCATGCTCGGACTCATCACGAGAATAAATCAAAACATCATCAATAAACACAACCACAAACTTGTCCAAATACGGTGTAAAGATTTGATCCATTTGGTCCATAAAAACTGCAGGAGTTCATAGTGTCCGTACCTTGTTCTGAAAGTGGTTTTCAGCACATCTGACTCTTTTACTTTCAACTGATAGTAACCAGACCTCAAATCTATCTTTGAGAACACTTATCATCAATCCTCGGCAAAGGATACTTGTTCTTAATGGTTACCTTATTAAGATGTCGATAATCTATACCAAGTCTCATAGACCCGTATTTCGTCTTTACAAACAATACTGGAGCACCCCAGGGAGAATAACTTGGCCTCGCAAAACCCTTACCTATCAACTCTTGCAATTGAGTCTTTAACTCTTTCAATTCGGTTGGAGCCATTGTATACGGAGCAATAGATATCGGTAAGGTCCCTGGTACTAAGTCAATACCAAACTCAAATTCTCTAACTGGTGGTAACCCAGGCAATTCTTCTGGGAACACATCCGAATATTCACAAACTATCGGCACTGATTCAATTTTCAATTCAGGCTCCTTTGTATTTAACACAAAAGCAAGATAAGCTTCAAAACCTTTTCTTACATATCTTGGGCAGACATCAAAGAACTTAGAACTTTAACTCACCTAGTACATCTAAATTAATCAAGAATTTTACCATTTTACATTTCGGTTTAATAATCTTTCTTTATAATTCTCTACGGCATCATGCAATGTTAACCAATCCATGCCCAAAATAACATCGAATTCATCAAATGGCAACAACTTTAAATCCACTGAAAAATAGTGACCTCGAATCATTAATGGACACTTCTTTCAAACTCTATTAACTAGTACATGTTTGCCTAAGAGTTTTGACACTCTAATCACAAACTCAGTAAATTCAAAAGGCAAGTTCTTACTAGTTACCAATTTCACACAAACATAAGAATGAGTCGATCTAGGATCAACCAATGCAGCTACATTAGTATTATAGAGATAAAAAGTACCACTAATAACATCGGGAGATGTCGCTTCTTTGTGGGCACGGATGGTATAGGCTGTAGTAGGTGCTTGAGCTTTAGATCTCGCAGTTGTATCTTTCATCACACCTTCAATACTAGCTCCATTTCCATTATTTCTTGGTGGCCTCCTCCTATTAGTAGTATTACTCGGGTTTTTACTCTGAAATTTCTACTTAGCCATTTTAGGGAAATCTTGGATAAAATGCTCTTGAGAACCACACTTAAAACAAGCCCGATCATTCATCTTACACTCATCGAGATGTCTTCTTCCATAATGTTGACATTCGGGTCTGTTAGACATTACATTACCCACACTTGCCATTGAAGTAGCTTGAGACTTAAAACTCAAATATTGCTTCCCAATATCTCGATGTGAATACCCAGCTGAAACATTCGAACGGGAATACATTTCTTTAGATTTATTTGACTGATACAGAAATGACTTACTTATAGGTCTCTTCCTCAAATCCCTAGCTTCAAGATCATATTTCCTCTTCTCTTTATTCAACTCTTCGGCCTTACAAACCCGTTCAACCAACACAACAAATTCTTTCACTCTAAGATCCCAACTAACACATGAATATCCTCATTCAAACCATCCTCAAATCTCTTTCACATAATAGCCTCGGTGGAAACACACTCCGAGCATATTTACTAAGTATGACAAATTCTCGTTCATATTCGGTAACTAACATACCGCTTGCTTCAACTCAAAAATTCCTTACATTTCGATCGATGAACCGCTAACTAATATATTTCTTCCGAACTCCTCTGAAAGAATTCCCATATAACCCACTCTCTTGGTACCATCGATACCAATGTATTCCACCAGATATATGTTGTAATAAATCGATTTTGACCCTAATTGGAAAATTCGTTTCGGGACCACAAATCTGACTCTGAAAAATTTTTAAAATTATTTTCCATATTTATTATGTGTGAATTATTTGTGTTAAATTTTGTGACTTAATTTTGTTGTTTAGGTGTCCGATTAAATAAAAGGACTTAATCGCGTAAAATATAAAAGTTACAAACTATAGTGTAAAGTGCTTAGTTGATAGTGGCCTTTTAATATGGAATCCTTAAAGGGCAAATAGCCCATTTTCAAATGCAGTGGATGGCAACATGCCATCATTATATGTTTTATATATTATTTGTTATATTAAAATATATATTAATGTATAATAATGTCATATTATAAATTATAATGACATAATAATAAAATAAGAAAGCCATAGTTCCATTTCCTTTCTTTCTATGCCGAATAACAAAGAAAAGAAAAAAAAAAAGAAACCAAGCTAGGTTTTGGCTCTTATTCAAGCTCAATCAAGGTTCGTTTTTGTTCGGTTTTTAAAAATTTTTACGTTTTTGAGATTGTTGCTTAGAAATCTTCAACACCCATACTTTAGTTTTTGAGTTTGATAGCCATTGATGATAGTTTGTTGTTTATGTTGTTTTAGGATATATTATGATGAATATATGTTAGATTAACATATGTTGTATTGGAGTTTTTGATGATTTTGAGTAATTAGCACTTAATTAAAAAAAATAGTTTGAGGGACTAAAATATGAAATTAATGAATTATATGGGCTTGTATAGTCATGGGTAAAATTCGACATAGCTTGTGTATGAAGAAATTTGATGTATTTTGTGTTTTGTGCAATAGGGACTAATTCGTAAAAGTGTGAAATATTAGGGGAAAAATGGTAATTTACCCATTTATGTGTTTTGGGATTAAATCGAATAGAAATGTGTTTGAATGAGCTTAATTTGAACATGTTTAGATCAAGAACAAAGAAAAACGGACTTGGATCGAGGAAAAACGAAAATTATCGAATAGTCGATTTTTACTGTCCGTCGATATTTGAGGTAAGTCTCTAAGCAAATAATCATCGTAAATTATTTACGTAATTTAGTATATGCTGAAAATTGGAATCATCATAATTATATATGAATTAGCCGAATTTGGCTAAGTGTAATATTCGATTCGAATAGGTTATTGAATGATATGTGTTATTTGAATGTTCGTACAATAAGTTCAAAATGAGTAAAAGGTTCTATATATGAAATGATTCGTGTGAGAAATCTTAAAGTATAATTGGCCGAATATGGAGTATGAGTTTGTAGTGAATTTAATTTGGTTAATGTAATGTGAATATGTATGTTGGATTAATAGGTGAAAGGAAAATGAAGAATATGAGATGGTTGATATTTTAATACTAAGTAATGTGTATCGAAAGGTTGAATGTGTTCATATTCAAGCTTCGTGCCTAGCAGGCTTAGTGTCGGTGACATATTCTAAGCCGTGCCTAGCGTGCTTAGTGCCGATGACATATTCGAAGCTTTGTGCCTAGCGAGCTTAGTCTTGGTGACATATTCGGGCTTCGTGCCTAGCGAGCTTAGTCTGGGTGATATATTCGGGCTTCGAGCCTAGCAGGCCTTGTTCCGGTGATTTATATCGGGTTAAATGCCTAGTAGGTGTGTCGGTGATTAAATATCGACCTACGGTCTAGCGGGCTTATAGCCGGTGAATGAATATCGAGACCTACGGTCTAGGTGCTTAGATGGGTGTGTAATTCGAGTTTATGCCTAGCGTGTTTTATACCGATGACCTATAATACGAGTTTATGTTTATGAAATGATTGAGTTATGGTGGCCATTGAGCGATCTAAAGCTTATTTAAATGAATTAGATTAATTTGGCCATAAGGTATGTATTTACATAAGTACATGTTATATGTGATCATGATCGAATAAGTAAGTGATAGGTAATGTGTTTGTATATTGGCATCTTGATTATGTGGAAATTTTTTTTATATATTCAGTTACATGGAATTTTGTGTATATTCATTTGGTCATGTGAAATATATACATATATATTTTCGGATATGTGAGATTACATTAATGCATACATTCGGTTATGTGGGCTTATTATGCATATTTATATGGAAATTGTTATTTGGTTGTATATGGAGGTATACATAAGTATAATTATTAATTAATGTGCGTTTGATAAGTTCTACTTTTAAAGTAGATAATGATAAATGTTTTGACTATGAAAGGATATAGGCATTTGGCTATAATAATTCATATGTGTTATGTAAATAAATTAATGTTACAAATTGTCGGTTTAATTTGATTGATTATTCAATTGATTTGTTAAGTTTTCTTAAGACTTACTAAGCTTTAATAGCTTACTCTGTGTGTATTCTTGTTCATTCTATTTATAGATTTGGATATACGTTACGAGCTCGGGGATCGTCAAGAAGACTACTCACACTATCGGCGTTTCCTTTGGTATTTTACTAAGTTGAAAATTTTAATATATGGCATGTATAGCAAAGTAAAAGGTGGAATAGTGGCCATGCGAAAATGGCTTATCTTCTTTTGATTGATTTGGGTTCCGTGTTTTTGGTTGTGATGGTCATTGGAAATGAGTTTATACTTATGCATATTGTTTATGGTATAAGTTCATGATAGGTAAGTAAGCATGATGTTATAATTTGGACATGTTGAACTCGGTTTAGTGATATGTAAATGTTTATGTGTTGAGCATTGTGTGATGGGTTGATCTATTTATTAAATGGACTAAAGTCGAATATATATATATATTTGAAATAAATAAATAGGTATAAAGTCTTGTTTACTCATTAAGTCCTTAATAAGTTGGTTTGAATTGAGGATGTTAAGTATGAGTGTTTAGTTATATACTTGTGATAAATAGTTAAATATGTGGTAAATGGATTTGGTATTGAGTTTAGATATGAAATTTGGTTGCATGATGTGATAATAATTTGAATGGACAATCTTGAATATATATTTATAAGTTATATTATGTTAAGTAATGGACATGTGGTTAATACATTTTATTATATATATATATATGTGTGTGTGTATTTATTGGTTTTGAAAGGAAGCATGATTAGGAGCACCATTTACCTATCTAAATGATGGATATGCTATATAAGTTATCTAAGATAAATAGTATGATATTCAAATGGCATACAAAATGAATGATTAGATATGTGGTTTATTTGGCTAATGATATACTAAAATGACTAAGTATATAGTAAGTTTGATAATGGTTAATTAACAATATTCAATTAATGGATGTCTTAATGCATACTAGGCATAAGATGATTATATGTTCGAATATACATAGGTTAATATGATTTGGTTGTAATGGCAAAGTATACAACTTTATTTTGTTTGAATGATTCAGTATATGTACTTTGGTTTGATTATAAAACATGCAAATTTATTATTTTATGAATTGATCTTTTCGTACATAAATATTAAATGTGATTACAGTGACATGCGTATGTTATAATATTATTAAGGCTATGTATAGCATTGTTGTAATGTGATATGATTTATTATTAAATATATATATATAAATGCCTGTTCTGAGTTGTGTTTCGTTTGGTAATACCTCATAACTCTAATTCAGTGACGGATACGGGTTAGGGGTGTTACATATGTAGTTACCCTCAGAATGAGATGGCACATTTTAAACATTCATCTGGTGTGCAAGACAACTCTTCAAACACTTTGATGGAGTTTTTGAGCCAAAACTCAGCTATGTCAGGATCATCATCAACATTCGCTCTAAAATATTCGACCCCATGTTTTTTGATCTTATCAACCGGGGGCTTATTCATTCTTACAAACTCCATACCTTGTGGAGCTATGGGAACTGATCGAGGAATAGGTAGGGGTGGAGGAGGTTGGGAATTCGGATTTGTTCAAACAAATTCCATATACCATTCATTCATCATATGGAAAAAGGCTTCCCTAGCCTCTTCTCTTTGACCAACTATAGTGGGCCTACTATTTGACGGCACTGCCCCTTGATTTGGAGTCGGCACATTACTTTCAACGTCATCAGCCACAGCTCGGTTGGGATCCATTACTATACAAAAACATAATTTAAAATTGTCAAAAGTCATCACATTATCACAGTTCATTTATGGCATGTATAGCCAGACTCTTACACACGCTATGTTAGTTCGAGAATCGACTAAACCATAGCTCTGATACCACTGAATGTAACACCCCTTACTCGTATCTGATGCCGGGATAAGGTACGAGGCATTACTGGACTTATTCACAAGCAAACACCACATACTTAGCATCTCAAACCATGCAATTTCCCCACACTCATGAAAACATCATCATATGTATATATATACCTAAACAATATTAGCCAATATCAAATGGCCATTTACAAAATGAATGATCAACTATTGAAGCCAACACATATGGACAAATCAATTATAACACATAACAAAAAGACCAAGTCCATATACATGCCATAACTCAAAATGTTAAATAAATTGGTACCCAAAATGATATGTTGATAGTGTAAGTGAATCTCTGACAGTCTCTGATCACCGAGCTAGCTTAGTGACACTATAAGACAAAGGGAAACGAAAAATAGAGTAAGCTTTAAAGCTTAGTAAGTTCTTATGAAAATAATATGCATTATAACACACATTTAACACATAATTAACATGATGTAAATTAACATAAATGTCATTATAATCTCATAGTCAAACCTACTCAATCACAAAATTATCGAGGGTTCATCACATACCGAGCTCATTAAGCATGAGTCTTATGTACATACCTGAACCCAAGTGCAACATACCAAAGTCTTTCTCAACTTTAACATTTCTGTCAAACTACCCATTGAACCACTTGGAATACTAAGGGATACTATCTCGCATTCATAATACCATCTCAATGCCATATCCTGGATATGGTCTTACATGGGATTTCATATCGATTCCAATAGCCCAGCTATGGTCTTACATGAAGTCTCATATCAATGCCATATCCTAGATATGGTCTTACACGAAATCTCAATAACCCTAATATCATGACATTTGTATCCTAACTATTCCTAAGGTTCAACCGAAATTTTCTTGCTTGTCGAACTTTTTTGATTGCGTTCAAGGAGTCAATCATAATTCATACAATATTAAAGCATTTAGAAGCATAAATATGACAATGCATTATTTACACACGAACTTACCTCGGTACAAAAATAGTAAGCATGAACCTAGTCGTCAAATACTTTATTTTCCCCCTGATCTAGGTCCGAACCTTGTTTCTTTTGATCTATAATAGAAAATTTAACTAATTTATTATTCAAATTATTCAATTCATTCCAAAAATCATATTATGGTGAAATTACATTTTTACCCCTAAACTTTAACATATTTGTATTTTTGCCCCTAGGCTCGAAAAATGAAATCTATTCAATATCTTCGATTCCCAAGCCTAGCCGATCCTATTTTATACTTATAGTAGTCCACATTTTTCATTTAATCACAATTTTACCCACATTTTACAATCTTTTTACAAATAGGTCCTTTAGACATTTTCATCAAAAACCACCTAGCAAAAGTTGTTTATCACACATCAAACATGCATAATCAACCATTAGACATTAAAATATACAAATATAAAACATGCGTTAAACCCTAGACCTTGATTATTCCTTAAATTAATGGTAGAAATAGATAGATAAAGTTACAAGGATCTCAAAAACATGAAAATCATTAAAAACGAGGCTAGAACTGATTTACAATCGAGCTAAAAAGATGAAAAAACCCTAGCTATGGTGTTCTCCCAAGTTTTGGCCAAGGTTGAAGAAAGATGCGAAAATTTTGGCTTTATTTTCCCCTTTTATTCTTTTATTTACCAAATGACCAAAATGCCTTTCACTTAAAACTTTGAAATTTTATCTCACCATGTCCATTTTTGTCCACTAACTTAACAAATGGTCTAATTACCATCTAAGGACCTTCAATTTAAAATTTCATAGAAATTATACACCTCTAGCATGTAGAACTCAACTTTTGCACTTTTTACAATGTAGTCCTTTTGACTAAATTAAGTGCCCAAACGACAAAATTTTCGAATGAAAGTTTCACGAAATCATTCCATAAAAATGTAATAAAAATGAACTTTAATATGTCAAATTTGTGGTCCCAAGACCACTATTTCGACTAGGCCTAAAATCGATCTGTTACATCAACACTTAATGAACTTATATTCAAGCAATTTGATATAATTTTATTCAGTTTAGAGACTTACTATTTTTGCATTGGAATTCAATAAAATGAGCTTTTTAGTGTGTTTTTATAACTTATTAGGCATATAACTAAGTGAATTTCCCCGAATGTTACAACATTCAAAGGGAATGTCACGACACCCATATTCGAGCCTAAAAGGGGAATATCTAGCCATCAATGTTGCCATAACAACCATTCAATGTTGCAGCAAAAAACTTCGAACCTAGGGGGGCATTCAGCCTCTAATGTCATGAAAGCCACTCAATGTTGCGACATTGAACTTCGAACCAATAGGGCAAACATTCGATGTTCAATGTTGAGACAACAGGCATAAGATGTTGTGACACTAGTCAAACGAGGCCCATTTATTAGCCAAAGGTGTTTTTCATCCACGCAATGATAATTAACATATTTAGTAGCTAGTAAATTGCCTAATTTGGGCATCTAACAACAACACTATAAATATTAGCTCTTGAACATGTTAGGGAGCTCTTTAGATTTTGAAATTTTCTTTCTTCTTAGAATTAGGGTTTTCAATTTAGTTTTCTGTTCAAATTCTTTATTTTTTCAATTAAAGTTCAATTTCAGTTCTTTTAGTAATTTTACTTTCTTTATTTTCGTTTCTACTTCAATCAAATCAAGATCAACATCCACCAAAAGGTTTTACAGACCCAAACTTCAACAAATATTTTTGGATTTAGATTTCTATTCTCCCTTCTCTTATTTTTACATTTAATTTGAATGAGCAATATTCGATTATGGAAAGTTGCATCTAGTATGGCTAGGAACTAAGAACCCTAGGAAGATTGGCAAGCAAAAGTAGTAGTGATTGACTAAGGGTGTTGAGTTTATCACAAATTAGTTGGAATAGGTTAAGCGAGTTTAAACCCTAGGATTGATGACCCTAGAAAGTAACTTATGTAGATTAGGCCAAAAGAATAGCCTATTTAGAACCAACTTAATCTAGTTCAATTTAAGTTATCAGGTCAAAAGATAAGTAGGTTGAACAGATCAATTACTTTAGTTAAAGTTTGAAAGGTATTAACTAGGTTAATTGTTAGTTAATTTGTTAAAAGACTAAATCTGAAGTTAATCATGAACACGGATGTGAGATAGTTTCCTATCTGTTTAATTTGATGGAAATTCATATAGTTTAATTTAGCATTTATTTTTATGTTATATCATAAATCATCTTTCTACTATTTTCTTTGTCATATTATAATCAATATGTAAGTAGTATCTTGACCTAGTAGTGTGTTAATTTTCAATTTAGTTTAAACAAGCCTCCCTTGGGTACGATCATCGAAATACTTCCTAGTGTTTCGTTATAACACTTTAACTATATTAGAATTTAGCATATATACTGACAGAAATCGTGCTTAATAAAATACATTTAATTCCATATTTACAAAGCCCTAGTGCACACACATCAGAGCATGGTCAAGTTGTTGGTGTCGTTGGCGGGGAGGTATCGGTGTTAAATTAAATTGTTACTTTCGTATGCTAATAGAATATGTAGGAAAATTGAATGTTTTAGAGATACGACTATTTTTTTATTTTTTCTAGCAATTTATTTTGTCTACTAACTTAATTTATCTATCTTTCACAAATTTCAATGTATGACTTGAAGTAAAGGCTACTTGATCGAGCCAAACCTGGAACAAGAATGGTCCTTGAGACAAGTCAAGAGGCCGTTGTTGTAAGATTACCCACTAGCAATAGATCCTCAACAAAAGAATCCTTTGTTCAAGGATCCATGTCATGCCCCATATTTTATTTACTTTAATTCGCTATTGCATGTCAAATAATTCAAGTAGCATAGTGGTTAAGTGAGTAAATTATTTCCAAAAGGTCCTAATACCAAGCCCCTACACTCTCAACTTTTCAATTAAAATTTTGTGACAACTTTTGCAAGAATTCAACACCCTTGCCGACCAACCCATGAGTTGCCATGCTTGGGAAGATTCTTTCCTTGTTTGCATGATCAACAATCCCTTTTTGTTCCTTTATTCCCTCCATGATCCACCATTTTCTCCCTTTGTCCCCAAACTTTCCTTTCTCCCATCCATTTCCTAGTTAATGTCGTCCAATGCATGTAGACCCATCCTTCACTTCTTATTATTTTTCATTTTGCTCTCCTCCCCTCTCTTTATCGTCATCCTCCTTACTCCTCCCCATTTCTCTCATTTTCTTTCATTTTTATCACTTAATCACCCATTTTCTTCCTTTCTCCTCCACCTAACCACCACTAGTAGCCAACCAAACCACCACCTCACCACCACAACACCACCGTCGCCGTCGTCCACCACCAAATTTCTTTGTTTTTATCTTGTTCTCCTCTCTACCTGTAATTGATTTTCTAAATCATTCAATTTTAATAAATTAATCTTAAAAGGGATTTATTCATGTCCTATTTCTAATCCATCTTTCTAATATTTTTGTTATATTTTGTTCAATTGCGAATCCTCCTCCCTAATCGGTTTGTCATGGGAAATTATTGAGCCCTACCCTTTCGGTATTGCATAAGTATTGAAGATCCTCCGATCACAATATATTCTCTTAATTTTATACTTGATTAGGACATTTCTAACGTTTCGATATATTGTGTATTCATGAAGTGATATTCGTAAATCCCAAATCCATACTTAACATTTTGGAAGAGTGCATTTAGATAGCTGATTAAGTAAGTATTTTACTTAATCACTAAAAAGAGAGTTATTTATTAAAATAAAATTATTCTGACACGATACAAAATTTGGTTTAAATTAAGGATTCAAGGATTGATCTCTTCCCTGAGAATCAGAAACATAATCACTATCATCGAAATTCACAAAATCAAGTGTGGGGATTTATTTTATCAAAGCATATTAAATTATTGTTAATTTTAAAAATGAGAAAATAATATATATTTGTTAAGAAAACTCTGAAACACAAAAAATGGATGAATACACTAAAAATTCAAAAGAATAGATAAAGTAGTTAAATAGTGGGATTCTAAGTAAGTGATTCTGAACTGTTACATCTGTGATAACATGAATGGTTTGTGTGGTTTTATAATAAATGTGATATTATATTATTTCCTAACACTCATGTATTGTGACATATGGCGTTATTTGATATGCATGAAAATGAACATGCCACTATTTCTGTTGATATTCTTATTCACATGTTAAGCATTCCATTATACTGATTCGCATGTTAAGCATGCCACTATATTGATTCTGAATCGCATGTAAAGCATGCCTACTGAAACTATGTTCTGTATGCCATATCACATGCGTGGGGTTAGGGTATGATTGTATGGAGGAATATTATGCCAGTTTAATAATCTATGTAATTCTAATTTTTTAACCACATTATATGGCAGTATACTTGCATTATCTAGTGTCTTGAACACAATATTATGTTTTTGGCATCTTGATTGCGATATCTGGTGGCTTGTCCACATTATTGGTGTGATATTGGATGGATGTGTTCTGGGGAAATCATTATGGTGCATAGCGGAGATGGGTAGGAAATGTTTTTTAGAAAAATCTGAACTGGTTTTGAAAAAGTGTCGCATCGACATCATTGCTATGCTTTCTGATGAATTTGATTCTATGATTATATACTTATGAATATGTGTTCTACTATACAGAATGATAATTTTTCTTAATTTTCGTTGTTGTGCCTATAAACCCACATTCAGCTTTAAAAGCTCACCCCTTTAAGTTTCTAATTTTCTAGATAATAATCGAGGTTAGAACATGGGCTCAGCTTACGAAGATGCACTCGAATTTTTTCGAATAAACTACCATATTTTGATATTTGGTATTTTGGGAATTGTTTTTATTATTTTGAACTGTGACTTGGGGTTTTTCTTTTGGATTTTAGGTTTTTAGATGATTTTGTATGATTAGATTTTTAAAACTATCACTTAGGACGATTTATGAATTTAGTAAAAAACTAGATTTTCAACCTAACAAAAAACTCAACTCAACGATCGTTAATTCAAGCTCAAGAATTCGTTTTCAAAATGCAACACTATTTGCTTGTTTAACTGATATTTTACATGATAAGGCAAAATTATGATTTCAGATCAACGAGTGAGGTTTGGCTATGTTATTTTTCATTAAAACATTTTCTTGAAATATGATGTTTTCTATAAACATTTGATACTTGAGTTTTTCTAAAGATAATTGGTTTTCACAAATTTCTTTTCGAAAGAGAATTTATAGCCACCATTTGGCTCTTTCTCAAACAAGTCAAAATGACTATTTTAAATAATGAAATTAGTCGAAAGAAATTAATTAAATGATTTTCTACGTCATCATCATGGCCAATGTGATCTTCGAGATTTAGTCATAGCGTTTAGGTTGGGTTTAGGGGGTTACAACCCACCTGGAAAAAAATCCACCACCAATAATATCGATAGCACAAACCGCCAACCCTATGGCAAATCAGGAGAGGACATTGTGTGACTACAGGATACCTACTTTTGGATTTTGTGCGAGGCAGGATCGACAAGTCAACAATAAATACTAATAATTTTAAGATAAAACTGAAAGTTATCCAAATGTTACATATAAATTTGCAATTTTGAGGCTCTGTGAATGAAGATTCGAATCATCACTTAAAGAGCTTCCTTCATTTATGCGACACATTCAAATTTAATGGGGTCATTGATGAGGATATCTATCTTTGGTTGTTCCCCTTTTCCTTGTGTGATAATGCATATTATTGGTTAGATTCGTAGGCTCAAGGTTTGATTGCTACATGGGAAGAGCTCCTAGGAAAATTCTTGACAAAATTTTTTCCACCAAGTAAGACGATATAGATGAGGTAAGATATCAAAAACTTTCGGCAAATGGAGGGTGAAAATTACTACGAGGCATGGGAGCGATTTAAGTTGTTACTGTGTAAGTGTCCATACCATAGAATGCAAGAGTGGTTACATATGCATATATTCTACAATAGTTTGGACGAACTAGATAGAGTGTCTAGAGGGGCCTTTATGAATAAGACCTATGAAGGAGCCTATCAGCTTATTAAGTTAAATAAAGATGAAATAGAAAACCTTGTTGATGAATCCTCAAATGATGATGAGACTCAGAAGAAAGAAGAAGTAGCTGACCCGAAAAAGAAATCGAGTGCTGACCCGAATGTTAAAAATGTACCATTCCCGTCGATGCTCTAGAATAAGAAGAAAAAGGATGATGATGAATTTGTAAGTTTTTTTAAACTTGTTTAAGTACCTGAATGTAAATTTACCCCTGTTGGAGCTAATTGATAAAATTCCCAATTATGCCAATTTTTTTAAAAGAATAGGAAACATAAAATAGGGGAACAAAAAAATATAAATTCCTCATGTAGTGTGATTGTAATTAAGAAAATACCCCCCAAACTAAAAGATCCGCGTAGCTTCATAATTCTGATACAGATAGGAGACATAAACTTTGGTAAGACCTTATGTGATTTAAGGGCCAATATAAATTCATCGCCCCTATCTATTTACAGAAAACTTAGACTAAGGGAACTCAACAACACATCGATAACACTACAATTGGTCGATAGGTGTTTGGTACACACTAAAGGTGTATTAGAAGATGTATTGGTCAAAGTTAGATAATTTATATTTCCTATAGATTTCGTTGTCCTTGACTTTGAGGAAGACCTTGAGATTCTGATTCTATTGGGTAGGGGTGATCAAAATCCGATTCAATTCGAAAAAGTTGATAAAAATTTCAAATTTTCAATTAAATAGTTCAAGTTATTTGAGTTAATTGAGTTATTCGGATCAATTCGATTAAAAAAATCAAGTTTTTTGTTTAACTAAAATATGAATTACACAATTTGAGTTATCTAAAAATCTGAATAAGAAAAGGCAAAACTATATGGTTTTGATAAATGTTACCTTTTCTAAAGCTAAAAGTCAAAATCATTAAGTTAAAAGGTAAAACTATGTCGTTTTGATAAATGTTTACTTGTTAAGTCAAAAGGTAAAACCATTATATTGTTTATGTAGTTAAATAATCTTGTACTTAGCCTATTAGTTAAATAATCAGTCCATGTAAATGCGACATTGAATATAAATAATAGAATTCGTTAACTCGACTTGACTTGACTTGAAATTTTTGATTTGATTTGTAACACCCTTAACCCATATCCATCGGCAGAATAGGGTTATGAAGCATTACCGTAAAGACATAACTTAAAACCATTCACTTCTAAACATTTCCATAATCACAGTGTAATCCATTCATACACACGCTTATATCCCTTATTCAAGCCTTCGGGGCCTTAGAAACACTTATGATTCAGGACAAAATCGGGAAAATTTGAAACATTCAAGAAAAAGTTAGAAAAATTGAGACTGTAGGGGTCACGGGGCCGTGTGACTCATACAGCTGAGACACACGCTCATGTCTCAGGTCGTGTAACATTCAAAATAGGGACACACGGTTGTGTCTCAGCCTGTGTCCATGCCCGTGTAACTCTTTGACTTGGGTTACATGGCCAAGCCTCATGCCGTGTGCCAGGTCGTGTAACAGTAGAAATGGCCTCACACGCCCGTGTTCCAGGCGGTGTAACTTTCAAAAAGCAACCTTTAAAACCTATAGAGGACACACAACTGCGTGACATGGCCATGTGTCACACACGATTGAGACACACGCTAGTGTCTTAGGCTGTGTGGATAAGAAATAGGCCAAATTCAAGCCATTTCTTTCACCCAAATCAAGCATGTACCTACAAGCCATTTGCACATATAACAAGACCCTAAATAATGTCCAAAACATGCATAAAATAAACAAATCTCCATACCTAATATCCATGCAACTAATATGACAAAAGACATCTTAATCACAATTAAATTACCTTACATAAAACATACACAACTAATTCAATAACATCTTAAAGCATGTCACAAATGACATTACAAACAACACAACATAACATACCCTGCCAATATCTTAAAAACAACCAACGAATATGCCATTCATAGAAACCACAATTGTAACCAACATCAACAACTAAAATGAGTAAACTTTGATCCATTACTAGCATAACACTTCATTCATTAACAAGCCAAAACAAACCACAAGAATTCAATTCTATACATTTCTAATTGTATTAAGAAGATACCTATTTACAATCTTGATAAAGTACCTAACATCTTAGTTTAGTATTTTTTTTCTAATGTACCATAACAACCTATATAGCCACATATACATGCCATGACCCTAAGGTGAACAAGAACTACCAACATTGATGGATAGTGCGAGTCGTTCATTCGATCCGTCCAAAAGTCAGTAATAACGATCTACAACACAATGCACAAAAACATATAAGCTTAAAGAGTTTAGTAAGAACATAGCGTATCTTTTAACTTAACAACAATTTAGAACAACTCATAATTTACTCAATTTGAAGTTACCCGAGTATAAACAAGGGTAAGAATGTGCTATTTAGGGGTACCGAAGTACAAAGAAGGGCACATATGTGCGATTCAAGGGTACCAAAGTACAAATAGGGTCTCATATGAGAAAATCAGGGGTGCCGAAGTACAAATGTAACATCCTAGATTAGGGGTTATGCGTTTGTACATAATTCATGAGTAGTAGGTTTTGGTAGTGTTTGGAAGTGAATTAAAAGTTTTTAAAATCCTAGGATGGAAGAGAAAGCTTTGGACAATTATTGGTTTTTAAGTTAAAAACAAGAAGTGATGTGGAAAAGTGGCACGGGACGCCACCTAAGGTGCAAGGGTTATGGCATCAAGTGAAGTACTTTGAAGGAAGAGGTTCGAATCCCATTGTGTGCATTTTTAAAACCTAGGAAATGCATGAAAATGGAAATGAAAATGGAGATGGAAATGAAAATGGAAATGGAAATGGAAATGGACATTTTTGGAAACTTAGACATTTTTGGAAACTTAGACATTTTTGGAAACCTAAGTAAATTAGGAAAGTGAACATTTTGGAAACCAAACCAAAATAGGAAACTAAACATTTTGGAAACCAAACCAAAATAGGAAACTAAACATTTTGGAAACCAAGCCAAAATAGGAAACTAAACATTTTGGAAACTTGGAAAATACAGAGCTGCGCGAAAATTTTAAGAAACTTAAAATTGACCCCCGAATGTCGAAATTAAGAGCCCAAAGGGGAACTTAGGGCCGAGTGACCCTAAAAATATAAAGTAGATGAAATTTGACCCAATAACGGACTTGGAAATGTGGCCTGAAGATGCCACCTAAGGCCTTAGGAAATGGCCCAAATGCAAGAGGTTTTGGGCTGAGTTTGAGTCATCTAGGAAGCAAATAAAAGAAATTTTATTTTGCTTCCATGAGTTGGGAGTTGGACGGCACAAGGTAAGCTAAGAAGAGGAGTTTTTATTCAATAGAACTTTTGGCTAATTAGGAGATTTGATGGAATTTCATAGTTGATAAAATTAAAACTTATCACAAAGGAAGAGTTGGAGGATTTAGGGACTCTAAGGTTAATAGTTTCGGCCAAAGAGAGAAAAGTAAAGAGCCATTCTCTTCTCTTCAACCCCTTGCCGAAACCTCATAATCAAAGTAACAACAACTTTTTCTTCTCCTTAGCCGAATCCTCCTTGTCAAAGTTCTGTCCATCTCTTTTCCTTTCTTTTTCTTTTCTTCTACTATTCCTCCACAAAAGCCAAAACTTTGAGATCCCAAATAGTGCCATAGTCGAATATTAAAGAGATCATCCTGGATTCGAAAACGAGGTAAGTACATCAACATACATTCGGTAAAAAGGTCTTCCATAGTTAAATAATAGTTCAAATCTAACAAGTGATTCCGGCAGGAATTAAAAATAAAGATCAACTTCGGGATTTGAGAACTTCAAGGTAAGTAAGTCTATACATTCGGCCAAGGCCAAATCTTAGTCAATTAGATCAAATTGATCAAAAAACTAACCTATTCAGAGATCTAGGTGTTGGCCGATTACAAGGAAAAAGGGAAGGTGAAGTTTTTCGGGATTTAAAAATCCATAAGGTAAGCATTTGAAAGTATTCGGCCAAGGTTGTGTGATTACATAGATAAGATCTATAATTATTAAAAAGCCGAAAACTAATTTTTGTTGAGATTTAAGGTTGGCCGAATATCAAGTGAAGGAAAACAAAGTTTTCGGGATTTGAGTAAACATCAAATCGGCATCAAAGGTAAGCCTCTTTACAAATCCTACTAGGATTTGGATATTATAGCCCAAAATAGAATTTATGCTAAGTAATACTTGATAAACCAAATGTAGGAATTAAGGATCTAAACATTAGATCTTGCTTTCGAAATCTCAAGGAATCGCTAAACAAGTCAGGTGTGTGTTCCACACTATTCTTAATAGTTTTATGGTTTAAATATGTTATATATGTTAATGTGAAAGTGAAAGAAAGTGGCTAAAGTGCCATATTATGGTACAAAGTATTCAGGTACATTTTCCTACTTCTACTAGGATTTCGAAATAAATGTTATACAAGTGAAAAGTGATGTGAAAGTGAAATAAAAATATGTTATGCATGATATTTATTATTTGGGGCATTTGGGTCAATTGAAGAAGGGGAAGTGAATGTGATGACTTCGGTCTCACTAAGTGAAGGTGTTGACTTCGGTCTCACCAACGTTATATTTGAAAGTGATGACTTGGTCTCACTAAGTGAATGTGATGACTTGGTCTCACTAAGTGAAAGTGGTGACTTTGGTCACATTAAGTGGTAACTTCGGTTACATTACAGTGGTGGCTATGCCATAATATTATATGTGGGCGATGAGCATGTCATTGCAATGACGCCTTCGATGGAGTGTAGCGGATGGAGGTTGACTTAGTAGTCCCCACGGTGTATGCTGAGTTGGTGCGGGTGGAGTGTAGCGGATGGCATATAGGTTTGGGTTCGGGTTTGCATCATGATCTTGAATTTTTATATGCATATGTTTGTTTTTATGGTGTGCCTATCTCTATTATGTTTAGTGTTGGTTACACACTAAGTCTATCGACTTACCCCGTTGTGGGAATATGTTTCAGGTGATGAGCAGTAATGGAACGGGACGGCAGAACTTGTGGTGGCCATGATCGACTTGAAGTTCAGTTTAATTTGAATATTTATTTTATTTTAAAGTACTGTACAATTTATTATTTTGGGTTTCATTTTATGTAATAAGGCCACCGTGACGAACTTTTATTTCTACTATAATTACTATGTTATGAGTTTAGGGCTTTATAAAGAGTAAGCCCACTTAGTATGAAATAAGTTTAAATATTTTGTCACTTGAAGCGAATGGGTTTTGTTATAAAAATAAATTTGTTTTCAACTCAAGCCCAACCCACAACGAGCTATCTTCCAAAACTCACAGTTTTCAAAGTATTCGAATGAATTTGAACCGGGTTTACTTCGAGGAACATACCAGATCCAGTCCATTCTCGTAGGCCGGGTGTGGGGTGTTTCAGTTTGGTATCAGAGCCCAGTTCAAACTCTCGGCCTGTGGCCTAAGGCCCAAAACATTTTTTAAAATAAGGCCAAATGAGTTTTATGAAAGTATTTTTACAAATAGACAGGTATAAAGACATGGCCCCTAAGTCTCAACCCTTGATCCACAGGTAAGTACCCTAACTCTATGTGTGATTCATGATTTATATAAGGGTAGAAAAGGCATGGAGCGTAGAATAGCATGATAGGAACTTGAACCCTTGGATTAGACTACTCAAACACAAACACATAAGATTTAAGGCACTAAACCAACCTATGACTAAGTCAATTAAGCTAGGGTGTGGCAACCATGATACGCATGTTTAGGAGTGGATCCTGAAGAGCTTGGTATTTAAGCAGTCCTAGTGACTCACCTCCTCTTCTTGAATCCTACCTGGTGCGTAGCTTCGGTTCACCCTAACCTAGAGGACTTAGCGGGTGTGGCAAACCCTGTACGCATGTTTAGGAATGGTTTCAGTGGGAGCTTGGTATTTAAGCAGTCCGCATGACTCACCTCCTCTCCACTCGAATCCGCACAGTGCGTAGCTTTGGTTCACCACGACCAAGAAGGCTCAGTCATAGGCTAAACTCAATAACTAAAACCCGAAAGGGAATTAGCCATTTTTTTAAACACTTAATATTAAAATTCTTAAATCACTTTCTTTCTCTCATCCTTAATTCACGAAAACTATTTCGATACACAATTATTTTCGAAAAATTTTTGATCCATACAAATTACAAAAATGCCCTTAGTGGTAAAATTACCAAAGTGCCCTTGGTTTATAAAATGATTCAACTGCTCAACAGTTTTACCAAAATTTTATTACTTTATAAACATTCCAAAAGACCTAACTTGCAAAATATCAAAATACCTCGATTTTGGAAAAATTTATAAATTTGCCCCTGACTTACAAAATTACCAAAATGACCCTGAATTTAAAAAAAATTCTTGCAACATTCCCATTTATGAAGGAACAATTTCGAAAAGAATGCTCAGAGTTTTACAACTTTTGAAATACCCCAAATTTATTAAATTTTACAAATTTACCCTAATTTGTGAAAAAATTACCAAAATACCCCTGAGGTTAAAAATTACCGAAATACCCTCGAATCTCAAAATTTTTCCAAATTACCACGAGATTTTAGAATTTCCAAAATAATTTTTGAAAAAATCACCAAGGAACCTTATTCTGACAAATTACAAAAATACCCCTGTACGATAAAATTACGAAAATACCCCGAGTAGATGAAAACAACAACAACAACAAAAACTACAACAATTCTCTGAATGAACGAAAGTTCATACTTGTTTGATGGATGAATGAATGAATGGAAAAGACTGTGTGTTTGTATGAATACGAAAGAACCACTCTTAAATCCCTTTCCATAAAACTCCTTCGCCGATAAATAAGTGAAACAAAGACTAATCCATAAAATTTCTTAATCAGATCTCGACGCTAGAAAATGAGTTCTAGAGGACGCGGTCGTCAAGGACGCGGTAGAGGAAGAATAACTGTGTTAGAACCCGTTAGATCAGGTCAAGGTTCTGACAATGAGTTACCACCGCCACCACCACCCCCAGTTGTTAATGTCAAGAAGCAGGCTCAGACGGGGGATGAGGCGTGTTGCGAGCCATGTTGCAGTATTGGAAATGGTGGTGGCGCGGTGGAAATTCAGAGCTCAAATCATGCCGGCGACTCGAGCCAATGGGGCCGAGGTGTTCCGTGGAGTGTCCGGTGTGGCACCTAGTACCGCCGAGTATTGGTTGGAAGCAATCGGCGTCTTATGGATGAACTCGACCGACCCCGAGGAGAAGTTGAAAGGGATGGTAGCCACATTACGTGGTGAAGCATACCAATGGTGGCTAGTGTTTCGTGATGGTGCCACGACGGAGGATCGACATGGGAGTATGCTAAGGAGGCATATCGGAAGAAGTATGTCGGATTTTCGGTATATTGATGAGCGTGAAAGCTTTTCTAGGACTAGTTCAAGGAACAAATCGATAGCGGTATATGAGGTGAATTTACGAGGTTAAGCCGATATGCTCGAGGAGTAGTCGCGATCGAACATGAACGCCGTGTCCGTTTGAGGATGATTAAGGGATGACCTAAGGTTATTGATAGCTCCACATCGGGGCGGGAGTTCTCCACGTTGGTTGAAAAGGCTAAGGTAGTGAAGGAATCAAGGACTCGACTAGGCGAACTCGGCGGGAATAGACCCAATAGAGGTTATGAATCGTTAGGAAATGTGCGAAAAGGCCCGAGGCGAGGGGTGAAGGGTTAGCAAGTTGATACCGGAGGCGATGTCGTGCTTGTGAGTATTGTGGAAAGAAACACTCGGTGAGTGTTGGAAAAGATAGGAGCATGTTTTAAATGTGGGTCTAAGGACCATATGCTCAAGGACTGTCCAAAGATATCAGATGATAGACGATGAGAACTCGTAATGTTAATCGGTGGTAAGGGAGGAATGACCTCAACGAGGTCGAGGTTTGAATTACAGAGGTAATGGTTCCGGCCAAGGTCGTGGAGCACCAAGCGGAGGTGTTAAAGGTTCAGAAGCAAGGCAGCCAAGGTTAGTTTATGCAGTCGACCGTCGCGAGGATAGTGACGCGCCAGACGAGACAACGAGTAAGTTTCTTATTCATGGATTATACTTCATTACTTCACTCGCTACAAGATTAGTTCGATCTTATGTTGCTAATGAAGTGTATGGAACCTTGATTGTGAACTTAGAGAATGTGCCTAAAAAGTATGATAGTTCTTTAAGATCGAGTCTTGTGACAATAGCGTAGTGTGGTGAGTTAGACTATGCGGATGAGCGATAGTAAGTAATTTCGAGGATGAAATTATTTTTAAGGAGGGTAGAACTGTAACATCCTAGATTAGGGGTTATCGTTTGTACATAATTCATGAGTAGTAGGTTTTGGCGGTGTTTGGAAGTGAATTAAAAGTTTTTAAAATCCTAGGATGGAAGAGAAAGCTTTGGACAATTATTGGTTTTTAAGTTAAAAACAAGAAGTGATGTGGAAAAGTGGCACGGGACGCCACCTAAGGTGCAAGGGTTATGGCATCAAGTGAAGTAATTTGAAGGAAGAGGTTCAAATCCCATTGTGTGCATTTTTAAAACCTAGGAAATGCATGAAAATGGAAATGAAAATGGAGATGGAAATGAAAATGGAAATGGAAATGGAAATGGACATTTTTGGAAACTTAGACATTTTTGGAAACTTAGACATTTTTGGAAACCTAAGTAAATTAGGAAAGTGAACATTTTGGAAACCAAACCAAAATAGGAAACTAAACATTTTGGAAACCAAACTAAAATAGGAAACTAAACATTTTGGAAACCAAGCCAAAATAGGAAACTAAACATTTTGGAAACTTGGAAAATATAGAGCCGTACGAAAATTTTAGGAAACTTAAAATTGACCCCGGAATGTCGAAATTAAGAGCCCAAAGGGGAACTTAGGGCCGAGTGACCCTAAAAATATAAAGTACATGAAACTTGACCCAATAACGGACTTGGAAATGTGGCCTGAAGATGCCACCTAAAGCCTTAGGAAATGGCCCAAATGCAAGAGGTTTTTGGGCCTGAGTTTGAGTCATCTAGGAAGCAAATAAAAGAAATTTTATTTTGCTTCCATGAGTGGGGAGTTGACTGCACATGGTAAGCTAAGAAGAGGAGTTTTATTCAATAGAACTTTTGGCTAATTAGGAGATTTGATGGAATTTCATAGTTGATAAAATTAAAACTTATCACAAAGGAAGAGTTGGAGGATTTAGGGACTCTAAGGTTAATAGTTTCAGCCAAAGAGAGAAAAGTAAAGAGCCATTCTCTTCTCTTCAACCCCTTGTTGAAACCTCCTAATCAAAGTAACAACAACTTTTTCTTCTCCTTAGGTGAGTGATTTTGGAAGGTTAAGAGGCTTCTATGAAGTCCCGGGATCAAACTTGGGCTTTAGGAAAATTTTAGTTTTAGGTGAATAAAACCCTAGGAGTTAGTAAGTAGGCTTTAAGAATAAAATATAGGGAGAAATAACACAAAAGGAGTTGTGAGTGGGAAATGGCGCGACTTAGGGAGCAAGGGAGTGACGCCACAAGGAAGCAAGGGGATCCAAGGTTCAAGTCTTGGCACTTGCATTTCTTTTAGATTATCTTTTTAAATGGATTTAGACTTTGGCTATAGAGTTATCTTTAGTTGCACAGGTTTTAAGACACAAGTTAGGCATGTGGCAAGGTGGTTGTGGCATCTCTAGGGATGTTTGGAGGATGGGAGTTCAAATTTTACAAGCTGTAAATAGTGGCTCTTATTTTATGCCTTGGAAGAGGAGGTAGCTGAGTTTGGATCAAATTCTTCTAAGGGAGTTGAAAACTCAATCAAATTGTTTGAATGGGTGGAAGAGAGGGATTTTAGGAGGATATGGTGGAGTGGATCAAGGAGATAATGGTGGAGGAAATCGTGGGATTCAAGTGGGGGAAGATTTGGCCGAATGTAGGGGGTTGATTAGGGAGATTCAGCCAAAGGTTGACATTTTTGGGGGAGTGCATTCCTTTTGGTTTCTGTTGATGCTAGTGTTAGAGGGCCAATTTTCTCAAGTGCACTTTAGAGAGAGTATTGCTTTCAATTTTGGCGTTTTTGACTATAGCTTTTATGTCCTTTTTCTCCTCAAGTCTCTTTGCTGAATTCTCAACTCTTCTCTTTCTTTTCTTCCATTTTGTTTTCATTCATTTCCTTTCTTTACTTGTCACCTAAACATCAATTGGCTGAGACTCTTCTTTCGTTCTCTTTTCATCTATTCTTTTCTACTTTCTTGTCATCTTTTCTTTTTTTTCCCCATTACCGAAATTTTCACTCTCTTCCCTTTATTTTCCAATTGGCTTATCTCTTCTCTTTTCTCATTATTGGATTCTCAAATTGGTTTAATCCTCCTTAGCTGATTTTGGTTCCTGAGTCCTACTGCTAGGCGTCGAATCATTTTATCTTTAGTTCACAGTTACTTCACTGGGGTGTCGAATTTTCCTTTCCTATTCGGTTCTTCTCTGCTTGCAAGGTAATGTTTCTTTTCCTTTCTTTTCTGAACTCTTTTCTCTCGTGAAAGCCGAACCTCTTACCTTGTTTCTTCTGTGATCAAGACCGAATCTGAGTCCTTCTCCATCTTGAGTCTCGTTCACTCTTTCTTTTGTGTAGAAGCCAAAATCCTGGTTGTGCAACTATCGATTCTGTGGCACTTTGGTAAGTGTATCCTTGACCGATTAGGGGTGGAAGTTTCCCTTATCTTGTTGAGTTTCTTAAGGCCGAACAACCTTGTATTTGTGAACTTGGAACAACGGTATTGACTTATGTTCTGTGGTTAAGGACCCAATTTCGTAATCAAAGGGAGTTACCAAGCGTTCTAGCATAGCAAGGAGGTGCCGTCGGGGTTGGTGAGTATGGTGGTTCGTTATCAATCTCAATTTCGGGAAGTAGTGTGGATTAAAACTAATCGTTAGCTATTATGATCTCATGTGTTTGGGAAGTGCCAAGTATCATAAACTCGTAACAGGTGTGTAATCTCACACCCATTTCAATAAATGATTGTGATGTTCTGCGAAACGCCCAAAAGCCGAAAAGCCAGTAACTTTGACCACTCGAGCGTGTGAACGCTCGTAGTGGTAAATCGAGATACGAAACATGACATTAAGTCATTGAGAGTGTCACGAACACTCTCGTGATACTGAGGCTGTAACGGGCCTAATCGGCTCAAAATGGGCCAAATGGGCCCAACAAGCTATCCGGCCCACTTGGGCAAAACTATTGGAAATCTAGCAAATGATAGATCCAAATGCGAAATCTGTAAATCTGAAATTGGAATCATACGTTTTGGGCCACATGAGTTTGTGGGTCCATTTGGGCCTCAAATGGATTTTAGGCCTAATAATTTTGTAGAGACCCAAAAAGGGTTCCGTCTCGCTCGAGGCGATAGTAGGTCTTCAAAAAGCCCATTAAATGTGAAATTACTGAAATACCCTTGGAAAGGTAAATTATCGAAATACCTTAGTGGTAGCTTAAGTGATATGTGTGTGATATTTATATGATTGGTTATGATTGTGACATATTGCATACACAAAATATTTATGTCACGACATCATGCATTCGGTTGGGTTTGATGATCAGAGGAAGTATATTCTGGTGGCTCTGCCACAATCGGAGGAAGTATATTCTGGTGGCTCTATCACAATCTCTATAGTGGCTATGCCACGTATATTCTGTTATTCTGGTGGCTTTTCCACAAATTCTGTGATTAGCAGCTTGTCTGCCTTATTGGTGTGTAGCGGATGGGTGCGTCGATTTAGAAATCCCCACAGGTGTGTTGGGCTGGTACGAGTGGTGTGTAGTGGATGGATTATCAGGTTGGGCTATATACTCTAATTGTATTATAATGTTTATAGGGCTAAGGACCAAATTGTTATCGAATAAGGATTTGGCCCAGTCTGCTTTTGCATGGGCTTCGGCCTAGTTTGTTTCTGTATGGGCTTCGACCCAGTCTACTTCTGTCTGGGCTCGGGCCCAGTTAATGATCGACTGGGGGATTACAAATTGAGTTCTCGTAACTTACCCCTCTGCTTTAACCTTGCATGTGAACCCCAGCGTTAGAGGATTTGGAGCGACGGAGGACTCTGTGGTGGCAATACATCGGGAACATTTCTCGTGAACTTAGTAAATTTAGTTTTCCCTTATTTCAAGTCTATTTATTTTAGGTTAATATTTTTTAATAAGGCCGTTGGTTTATTTTCTTTTAAGTTTTCATTAATAACTGCTAAACTTATAAATACGTGGTTTTCATGAAATGACAATAACTATTTTCAAAATATAATATCTTTGCAACTCATTTGAATCGATTTACATTATAAATAAGTTTTAGAAATAATAACAATAACATTTTACAAGAAAACCATAAAGACAAATCGTATTTTCACAAACAACAAATCTCAAGTTTCAAGGAGAATACGAACTTTTGAATGAACGCAAGTTTTTAAACAACACTTCCTAGATCCAATCATAACGTCTAGGCGGGTTTGGGGTGTTACAGTTTACATGTAAACAAATAACATCTTAGTATGTGCTAAACAACAAATTGCATTATACTTAACAAAAATAATCCACAATCACAATCTTGCTTACTCATTTCATCCTTTACCACATCCCAACTATGTCACAAGCTTAATGGTTACATTCATTCACTTGTAACTCTGCACTTAACACCACAAATTTTCATGATACAACACATCATAATTCCTCACTAATCCAACCACAATGCCAAATAACTCGGTGGTTTCGCACTTAGCCCACCATCAATCGTTAATAGGGTGGTATCGCACAAAGCCCACCAAAAAGAGTAATTATAGTGGTCTCGCACATAGCCTACTAAATAATATAAATAACAATGGTATCGTACACAACCTATTGTAGTTAAATAATAAGGTGGTATCGCACGTAGCCCACCGTCAAGTGTTATTATTACACATTCACACGACCATTTCGTCAACCATACGAAACTATACAATAACTATCAATTTCAATCCACTTGAATCATATATGTTCTCATCATGCCATACACCAATCAAGCAACAACAATGTGTATACATAAAATGTATGGTTTACACATAAACGTACCTCAATGCAAAACGTTTTGAATTGCGGTGTAATCCTCAACCTTGCCTTTTCCACTGTCAAGATTGATCCTGCGCTCTTCTTGATCTATAACAATAGAATTCACTCATTTAGATCATTCTATGATCATAATGCATCAAAATCTACACTTAGGCTAAAATGACCATTTTGCCCTTGTACTATAGCAAAATTATAATTTTACCCCTATGCTCGTAAATCATTTTTCAACACATTCTCTCATTAGACAAGCCTAGCTGAACATTTATTTCACTTACAACTACTCACAATTCCATCTATTTCATGCATTTATGACACAAATTCATTTTTTGCATTCAAGTCCTAGTTAGGTGTTTTCATGCTAACATCTTTCAAAAAAGTTGTTTCTCATCTCCCTAACATTCATTTTCTTCCATAAAAACTCAGATAACAACATAACCATTTCATGGCAAGTCCCTAGACTCTCAAACATATCACAAATTAGTCCTTTCATTAGCTAGATTGAGCTTTGAGGACTCCAAAAGTATAAAATTTATCAAATAACACCACCAAAATCACTTAATTGTAGAGAAGATGAGTTGCTGAAATTTTCAAGCTTTCAAAACCCCTCTAAGCATGACATTTTCGGTGGAGATGAAGAGTGAATAGTGAAAGATGGTAGCTTTTTTCTTTTTATCATATTTTATTCATCTTTTCTCACCTAATTCACCCAATTTTGACCAAAAATTAAATGCTCCTGTCTCCTTATACCATATTGCCAGCCAAAACTCATCTATTGGCCTAATTTCACTTTAAATACCTCCATTTTTTGCATTCTATAGCTATTAGGTACCTCTACCTTGCAAAATAGAACTTTCGCACTTTATACGAATTAGTCCTTTTTCACAATTAAGCAGGCTATTTTTCAAATTAACGCACCAAAATTTACACAGAGACATATATTTATACCATAAAACATAAAATAACATCAAAATAATTTCCTTCAATCTCGAATTAGCAGTCTCAGAACCATTGTTCTGACTAGCCCCAAAATCGGGCAGTTACAACTCTCCCTCCTTTAGAGATTTTCGCCCTCCAAAATCTTACCGGTAAAGAGGTTTGGACATTTCTCTCTCATGGCTTCTTCCGGTTCCCACGTAGCCTCTTCCACTCCATTTTTTTTTTCCATAACACTTTTACTAAGGCTATGTCCTTATTCCTCAACTGTTTCACTTCTCGAGCCAAGATTTTAATCGGCTCCTCTTCATATGTCATATCCAGTCGTATCTCAATTTCTGTTGGAGGGAGCACATGTGAAGGATCGGAGCAATAACGGCTTAACATCGACACATGAAACACATTGTGTATTTTCTCTAACTCCACCGGCAAAGCAATAGGTATGCCACTAGTCCAATCGTTTTAGTAATCTCATATGGTCATATAAAACGTAGGCTCAATTTCCCCTTTCGCTCAAATCTCAATATTTTCTTCCACAGGACACTTTCAGAAATACCTTTTTTCCCTCTTTAAACTCGATTTCCTTTCTTTTCAAATCCACATATGACTTTTTTTGATCTGAAGTAACTTTCAGACTATCCCGAATTACTTTCACTTTTTACAATTTAATCCTTTTAACTAAATTAAATACCCAAAAGACAAAATTTTCGAACGAAATTTTCATAAAATCATTCCGTGAAATTGTAGACCATAAAAATATAATAAAAATGAATTGTACTACGTCAGATTTGTGGTCCCAAAACCATTGTTTCGACTAGGCCAAAATCGTGCTATTATAACTCTCCCCCTTAGGGGTTTTCATCCCCAAAAATCTGACCCGAGAATAGGTTTGGGTATCTTTTTCGCATAGCTTTCTCAGGTTCCCACGTGGCCTCTTCCACACCGTGTCTTTTCCACAAAACTTTCACAAGGGCTATACTTTTATTTCTCAACTGTGTAACTTCCCGAGCCAAAATCTTGATTGGTTCTTCACCATAAGTCATATCAAGTCGAATCTCAACCTCTGTTGGCGAAATCACATGTGAAAGGTCTGATATATAACGTCGCAGCATAGACACATGAAACACATTATGGATCCTTTCAAACTCTGTCAGTAAAGCTAACAGATATGCCACTAGCCCTATTCTTTCAATAACTTTATACGGCCCAATGAAACGTGGACTCAACTTGCCTTTACGGCCAAATCTTAGAATCTTCTTCCACGGAGATACTTTCAGAAAGACTTTGTCATCGACCTGAAATTTGATTTCTTTTCTTTTCAAGTCTACATACGACTTTTGTTTATCTAAAGCATCTTTCAATTAATCTCATATTACCTTTACTTTTTCTTCAGTTTACCTAACCAAGTCAACCTCGTGAATCTATTTCTCACTGAGCTCTGTCCAATACAAAGGTGTTTGGCACTTGCGGCCATACAATGCCTCATAAGGCGCCATCTTTATACTCGACTGAAAACTATTGTTATATGCAAATTTGACCAATGGTAGATATTTCTCCCAACTACCTTCGAATTCCAGAACACAACATTGGAGCATATCTTAAAGAATCATAATTGTTCTTTGAGACTGACCATCGATTTGCTGATGAAATGTGGTACAAAAATTTAACTACGTACCTAAAGCCTCCTGTAGCTTTTTCCAAAATCTCAAAGTAAACCTCGGACCTCTATCTGAAATAATAGAAATAGACACCCCGTGCAATCTCACAATCTCAAAGTATACAATTCAGCTAACTTATCTAGTGAGTAGTCAGTACGTACCGGTGTGAAATGAGTTGATTTTGTCAATCTGTCAACCGCAACCCATGCGACATCTTTCTTTTTCAGAGTCAAATGCAATACCGTTACAAAATCCATCATAATACTATCCCATTTCCATTCAGGTACAATCACTTGTTGAAGTAAACCCAAAGGCACTTGGTGTTCAACTTTTACTTGGTGACAAATCAAACATCTCAAAACAAACTCTGAAATATCTCGTTTCATACCTGACCATTAGTACAATGTCTTCAAATCGTTATACATTTTCGTACTACGGATGCACGACAAGCAACCATTATGTGCCTTATGGAGAATTTTTAGAATAAGTTTATCATCTTTTGATACACCTATTCTACCTTGGAACATCAAGCGACCATCGGATCGATATGAAAATCTGAATCATTGCTTGATTCACATTGTAACACCCCTAACCCGTAACCATCGCCGAAATAGGGTTAAGAGGCATTACCGAACATATCAAAAACTTTTACGATCATTTCAAAACACAAGGTACATCATCATCATATCATAACAATTCATATTCATACAGTCCCTTTAAAAGGTCTACAAGACCTCAAACATGCATTGGGAAGGGTCAGGACTAAACCGAGCTTATACAATTTGTTTCCAAAAATTAAACATTTTTCAAAATTACAGAGGTCACGTGCCCGTGTGAGTAAGCCATGGCAAAATAGGGCATACATACTGACTTGTCCACTCTACCACAAGACACGTCCGTGTACTTGACCCATGGGCAACACTGACTTAACTCACACGGCCTGTCACAAGCCCGTGTGTCTGGCCCGTGTGCGAGTCTGACTTGTTTCAAATTACATTCTTAAGAGAAACGGCTGAGACACACGCTCGCGTGGTTAACAGTGTGGGCAAATATAGGCCATTTGCAAGGCCAATTTGCCACCCAAATTTTGGGTTAAACCTATAAGCATTCAACATATCTCAATTCACAATCTAATAACAACCAAAAACATATATGTAATACTTCATCTAAACCATTTCAACTCATAGCAATTACTCATCATTTAAATATCCAAAATCAAACATGAACTCACCTATTTATGTACCATTTCATTTTGCCAGTTATGAGCACATCATAACATATCAACTTATGCATCAATAAGCATAAACAAAACTCATTCATAAACACATCCATTAAATAAGCCATATCACATGGCTATTTTTGCACATCTAAAAACATACTCTAATACTTCTAGCCTATACATACCATACTTAAATATGTACATACTCAAAAGGTACCAAAATATAGTTCGATAGTGTGGTGATGATCCTCGACGATCCCCGAGCTTCCCGTAGCTTAATTATCTATAAAACAATGAACAAACAGACACACAAAATAAGCTCATAGCTTAGTAAGTCATAAGCAAATAATAAACAAATAAACATTTGCATTTTATCCACTAGCCAAATCAAAACAAATATTAATCAATTATACATTTAATATGCTTGCAACTCAAATATTATCACATTTACAATAGCAATATAACATCAATTTTATAATTTATATATGCTAATAAACACATATAAATTTATCTTTTACCATGACCAATTCATGTATTCATCACAAACATATACTTACTTGCTATTATATACATATCACAAAGCACATACTTGAATCTTTTAGTTCGTTTTCACATATGATCTCATCTCGATAATGCCCGTTGAACCTTTCAGAATTAATAAGGATACTCAGATAGCCAGAAGGCTTGTACAATGCCATCGTCCCAGACGTGGTCTTACATGTAATCACATATCGATGCCACTGTCCCAGACAGGGTCTTACACAAATCAAATACGATGCCAATGTCCCAGACATGGTCTTACACGTAAACACAAGTCGATGCCAACGTCCCAGACATGGTCTTACACGAAATCACATATCAGAATCCTATGTCATGACATATGTATCCTAACTATTCCTAATGTTCGTACGGGGCTTTTGGATGTTGTAACTCGATCATTTCAGGCTCATAAATATTGCTCCCATGCTTAATTCATTTCAGCATATTCATCTACACAAATAATAATTCAATTTGGCACTATTAAAATAAATACAATAAAATTTAACAACATTTATTTACTTTTGAACTTACATCGAATAACAACTGATGAAATCGACTACTCGACTACTTTCGACTTCCCCTATCTATTTTTCGTTTTCTTTCGTTCTTGAATTAAATAAATTTAAATTTAACTAATTTAATCACGCATTCATTCAAATTCATCCAATAACACATAAATGGCCAATTACACTTTTGCCCCTTACATTTCACATTTTTCACAAATTAGTCCTTATTTCATAAAACACAAAATATACATAATTTCACTAAACTCTAATATAGGCAAATTTTCCTTTAGCTTATATAAGTCCATACATTTCCTTTATTTGACATTTTAGTCCCTCAATTTATTATTTTCACAATTTAGCCCAAATTTCTCTAATTCATCAAAAATACAAATGCAAAACATATTAATCTATCACATATCTTTTATTTGCCATCATCAAACAACAAATACCAAAAGCTATCATTAATCGCAAAACACAAAATCATCATCAAATTCAAAAATTAAAGCATGGGATTGATAGTATTTGAAACAACAATCTCAAAATGTAAAAATTATCAAAACCGAACAAAACTCATACCTTAATAAAGCAAAACCATATTGAAACCTAGCAAGCTTTTATTGTTTCTTTTCTTTCAATTTTGACAAAACAAGATGATAAATTGCTTATTTTTTATGTTTGTTTTATTTAATAAACATTATTTGATCTTTTACTAAATTAGAATTTTAATTAACATATATATAAATTAAGGCCATTAATGTCCATTATCACACATAATTGTTTAATTACCTCATAAGGCCACCATATTAGCAAGACAACTCAATTAAACATATTAAAATATAGATTTTCACTTTTGCATTTTACGCGATTAAGTTCTTTTATCAAATTAAGCACACAAATGGATAAAGTAAATCACGGTCCTGATACCACTATTCTGACTACGGTTTAAATCGGACTATTATACACTTTGAGCTCTCTTAGCTTGCAAATCATTATCACGTTTATGAGCTTCACAAATCTATTGAAGAAACAACAGTCTAGCTCTCAACTCAGCTAGAATCAAACCATTACTGGAGAAAGTCAATCGTGTATTCATCGCTCTCAGAGCGAACAAAGATTTCCTACTCAAGGCGTCGGTGACCACATTCGCTTTACGGGTGATAATCAATCACCAACTCATAGTCTTTAGTAACTCAAGCCATCTTTGTTCTAGTAAGTTCAAATCTTTTTGAGCCATCAAGTACTTCAAGCTCTTATGATCAGTAAAAACATGACATTTCTCACCGTTCTGATGATATGTCCAAATTTTCAAGGCAAACACAATAGTAGCTAATTCCAAATCATACGTCGGATAATTCTTCTCGTGCGGTTTCAACTGTCTCGAGGCATAAGCTATCACTTTGCCCTCCTGCATCAACACACATCCTAGTCCATTCAGTGATGCGTCATTACAAATTACAAATTCTTTTCCCGGTTCAGGTTGTACTAAAATCGATGCCTCAGTCAATAATGCCTTCAATTTCTAAAAACTTTGCTGACATTTTTCGGACCATCCAAATTTAACCTCTTTTTGCAACAACTTGGTCATTGGAGTAGCAACCATTGAAAATCCTTTGACAAAACGTCGGTAATAACCGGTTAAGCCCAAAAAAGCTTCTAACTTTAGATACATTCCTTTGTGGTTTCCAATCAACAATTCTGAAATCTTAATTGGATCAACCCAAATCGATCACCGAGACAATATGTCCTAAAATCGACTTCGAAGCCAAAACTCATTTTTATTGAACTTAGCATACAACTTATCTCTCAAAGTCTACAAAACAATTCTCAAGTGCCCGGCATGCTCGGACTCATCACGAGAATAAATCAAAACATCATCAATAAACACAACCACAAACTTGTCCAAATACGGTCTAAAGATTTGATCCATTTGGTCCATAAAAACTGCAGGATAATTCGTTAACCCAAAAGGATTAATAAGGTATTCATAGTGTCCATACCTTGTTCTGAAAGTGGTTTTCAGCACATCTGACTCTTTTACTTTCAACTGATAGTAACCAGACCTCAAATCTATCTTTGAGAACACTTATCATCAATCCTCGGCAAAGGATACTTGTTCTTAATGGTTACCTTATTAAGATGTCGATAATCTATACCAAGTCTCATAGACCCGTATTTCGTCTTTATAAACAATCTTGAGCACCCCAGGGAGAATAACTTGGTCTCGCAAAACCCTTACCTATCAACTCTTGCAATTGAGTCTTTAACTCTTTCAATTCGGTTGGAGCCATTGTATACGGAGCAATAGATATCGGTAAGGTCCCTGGTACTAAGTCAATACCAAACTCAAATTCTCTAACTGGTGGTAACCCAGGCAATTCTTCTGGGAACACATCCGAATATTCACAAACTATCGGTACTGATTCAATTTTCAATTCAGGCTCCTTTGTATTTAACACATAAGCAAGATAAGCTTCAAAACCTTTTCTTACATATCTTTGGGCAAACATCAAAGAACTTAGAACTTGTAACTCACCTAGTACATCTAAATTAATCCGAAGAATTTTACCATTTTTACATTTCAGTTTAATAATCTTTCTTTTATAATTCTCTACGGCATCATGCAATGTTAACCAATCCATGCCCAAAATAACATCGAATTCATCAAATGGCAACAACTTTAAATCCACTGAAAAATAGTGACCTCGAATCATTAATGGACACTTCTTTCAAACTCTATTAACTAGTAAATGTTTGCCTAAGAGTTTTGACACTCTAATCACAAACTCAGTAAATTCAAAAGGCAAGTTCTTACTAGTTACCAATTTCACACAAACATAAGAATGAGTCGATCTAGGATCAACCAATGCAGCTACATTAGTATTATAGAGATAAAAAGTACCACTGATAACATCGGGAGATGTCGCTTCTTTGTGGGCACGGATGGTATAGGCTGTAGTAGGTGCTCGAGCTTCAGATCTCGCGGTTGTATCTTTCATCACACCTTCAATACTAGCTCCATTTCCATTATTTCTTGGTGGCCTCCTCCTATTAGTAGTATTACTCGGGTTTTTACTCTGAAATTTTTACTTAGCCATTTTAGGGCAATCTTGGATAAAATGCTCTTGAGAACCACACTTAAAACAAGCCCGATCATTCACCTTACACTCATCGAGATGTCTTCTTCCATAATGTTGACATTCGGGTCTGTTAGACATTACATTACCCACACTTGCCATTGAAGTAGCTTGAGACTTAAAACTCGAATATTGCTTCCCAATATCTCGATGTGAATACCCAGCTGAAACATTCGAACGGGAATACATTTCTTTAGATTTATTTGACTGATACAGAAATGACTTACTTATAGGTCTCTTCCTCAAATCCCTAGCTTCAAGATCATATTTCCTCTTCTCTTTATTCAACTCTTCGGCCTTACAAACCCGTTCAACCAACACAACAAATTCTTTCAGCTCTAAGATCCCAACTAACACATGAATATCCTCATTCAAACCATCCTCAAATCTCTTTCACATAATAGCCTCGGTGGAAACACACTCCCGAGCATATTTACTAAGTATGACAAATTCTCGTTCATATTCGGTAACTAACATACCGCCTTGCTTCAACTCAAAAAATTCCTTACATTTCTGATCGATGAACCGCTAACTAATATATTTCTTCTAGAACTCCTCCTGAAAGAATTCCCATATAACCCACTCTCTTGGTACCACTGATACCAATGTATTCCACCAGTCATATGTTGTAACAGTCCGATTTTGACCCTAATCGAAAAATTCATTTCGGGACCACAAATCTGACTCTGAAAAATTTTTTAAAATTATTTTCCATATTTATTATGTGTGAATTATTTGTGTTAAATTTTTGTGACTTAATTTTGTTGTTTAGGTGTCCGATTAAATAAAAGGACTTAATCGCGTAAAATATAAAAGTTACAAACTATAGTGTAAAGTGCTTAGTTGATAGTGGCCTTTTAATATGGAATCCTTAAAGGGCAAATAGCCCATTTTCAAATGCAGTGGATGGCAACATGCCATCATTATATGTTTTATATATTATTTGTTATATTAAAAATATATATTAATGTATAATAATGTCATATTATAAATTATAATGACATAATAATAAAATAAGAAAGCCATAGTTCCATTTCCTTTCTTTCTATGCCGAATAACAAAGAAAAGAAAAAAAAAGAAACCAAGCTAGGTTTTGGCTCTTATTCAAGCTCAATCAAGGTTCGTTTTTGTTCGGTTTTTGATAATTTTTACATTTTTGAGATTGTTGCTTAGAAATCTTCAACACCCATACTTTAGTTTTTGAGTTTGATAGCCATTGATGATAGTTTGTTGTTTATGTTGTTTTAGGATATATTATGATGAATATATGTTAGATTAACATATGTTGTATTGGAGTTTTTGATGATTTTGAGTAATTAGCACTTAATTAAAAAAAATAGTTTGAGGGACTAAAATATGAAATTAATGAATTATATGGGCTTGTATAGTCATGGGTAAAATTCGGCATAGCTTGTGTATGAAGAAATTTGATGTATTTTGTGTTTTGTGCAATAGGGACTAATTCGTAAAAGTGTGAAATATTAGGGGAAAAATGGTAATTTGCCCATTTATGTGTTTTGGGATTAAATCGAATAGAAATGTGTTTGAATGAGCTTAATTTGAACATGTTTAGATCAAGAACAAAGAAAAAGCAGACTTGGATCGAGGAAAAGCGAAAATTATCGAATAGCGGATTTTTCTTTGTCAAATCGATATTTGAGGTAAGTCTCTAAGCAAATAATCATCGTAAATTATTTACGTAATTTAGTATATGCTGAAAATTGGAATCATCATAATTATATATGAATTAGCGAATTTGGCTAAGTGTAATATTCGATTCCAATAGGTTATTGAATGATATGTGTTATTTGAATGTTCGTACAATAAGTTCGAAATGAGTAGAAGGTTCTATATATGAAATGATTCGTGTGAGAAATCTTAAAGTATAATTGGCCGAATGTGGAGTATGAGTTTGTAGTGAATTTAATTTGGTTAATGTAATGTGAATATGTATGTTGGATTAATAGGTGAAAGGAAAATGAAGAATATGAGATGGTTGATATTTTAATACTAAGTAATGTGTATCGAAAGGTTGAATGTGTTCATATTCAAGCTTCGTGCCTAACAGGCTTAGTGCCGGTGACATATTCGGGCTTCGTGCCTAGCAGGCTTAGTGCCGGTGACATATTCGGGCTTTGTGCCTAGCAGGCTTAGTGCCGGTGACATATTCAGGCTTCGTGCCTAGCAGGCTTAGTGCCGGTGACATATTCGGGCTTCGTGCCTAGCAGGCTTAGTGCCGGTGATATATTCGGGCTTCGAGCCTAGCAGGCCTTGTGCCGGTGATTTATATCGGGCTAAATGCCTAGCAGGCCTTGTGCCGGTGATTAAATATCAGACCTCTGGTCTAGCAGGCTTATAGCCGGTGAATGAATATCAGACCTCTGGTCTAGCAGGCTTAGTGCCGGTGTGTAATTCAGGCTTATGCCTAGCAGGTTTTATACCAGTGACCTATAATACGAGTTTATGTTTATGAAATGATTGAGTTATGGTGGCCATTGAACGATCTAAAGCTTATTTAAATGAATTAGATTAATTCCGGCCATAAGGTATGTATTTACATAAGTACATGTTATATGTGATCTGTATCGAATAAGTAAGTGATAGGTAATGTGTTTGTATATTCGGCATCTTCGATTATGTGGAAATTTTTTTTTTATATATTCAGTTACATGGAATTTTGTGTATATTCATTTGGTCATGTGAAATATATACATATATATTTTCGGATATGTGAGATTACATTAATGCATACATTCGGTTATGTGGGCTTATTATGCATATTTATATGGAAATTGTTATTTGGTTGTATATGGAGGTATACATATGTATAATTATTAATTAATGTGCGTTTGATAAGTTCTACTTTTAAAGTAGATAATGATAAATGTTTTGACTATGAAAGGATATAGGCATTTGGCTATAATAATTCATATGTGTTATGTAAATAAATTAATGTTACAAATTGTCGGTTTAATTTGATTGATTATTCAATTGATTTGTTAAGTTTTCTTAAGACTTACTAAGCTTTAATAGCTTACTCTGTGTGTATTCTTGTTCATTCTATTTATAGATTTGGATATACGTTACGAGCTCGGGGATCGTCAGCAAGACTACTCACACTATCGACAGTTTCCTTTGGTATTTTACTAAGTTGAAAATTTTAATATATGGCATGTATAGCAAAGTAAAAAGGTGGAATAGTGGCCATGCGAAAATGGCTTATCTTCTTTTGATTGATTTGGGTTCCGTGTTTTTGGTTGTGATGGTCATTGGAAATGAGTTTATACTTATGCATATTGTTTATGGTATAAGTTCATGATAGGTAAGTAAGCATGATGTTATAATTTGGACATGTTGAACTCGGTTTAGTGATATGTAAATGTTTATGTGTTGAGCATTGTGTGATGGGTTGATCTGTTTATTAAATGGACTAAAGTCGAATATATATATATTTTCAAAATAAATAAATAGGTATAAAGTGCTGTTTACTCATTAAGTCCTTAATAAGTTGGTTTGAATTGAGGATGTTAAGTATGAGTGTTTAGTTATATACTTGTGATAAATAGTTAAATATGTGGTAAATGGATTTGGTATTGAGTTTAGATATGAAATTTGGTTGCATGATGTGATAATAATTTGAATGGACAATCTTGAATATATATTTATAAGTTATATTATGTTAAGTAATGGACATGTGGTTAATACATTTTTATATATATATATATATATGTGTGTGTGTGTATTTATTGGTTTTGAAAGGAAGCATGATTAGGAGCACCATTTACCTATCTAAATGATGGATATGCTATATAAGTTATCTAAGATAAATAGTATGATATTCAAATGGCATACAAAATGAATGATTAGATATGTGGTTTATTTGGCTAATGATATACTAAAATGACTAAGTATATAGTAAGTTTGATAATGGTTAATTAACAATATTCAATTAATGGATGTCTTAATGCATACTAGGCATAAGATGATTATATGTTCGAATATACATAGGTTAATATGATTTGGTTGTAATGGCAAAGTATACAACTTTATTTTGTTTGAATGATTCAATATATGTACTTTGGTTTGATTATAAAACATGCAAATTTATTATTTTATGAATTGATCTTTTCGTACATAAATATTAAATGTGATTACAGTGACATGCGTATGTTATAATGTTATTAAGGCCATGTATAGCATTGTTGTAATGTGATATGATTTATTATTAAATATATATATATAAATGCATTACGAGTTGTGTTTCGTTTGGTAATACCTCATAACTCTAATTGATGTGGATACGGGTTAGGGTGTTACATATGTAGTTACCCTCGAATGAGATGGCACATTTTAAACATTCATCTGGTGTGCAAGACAACTCTTCAAACACTTTGATGGAGTTTTGAGCCAAAACTCAGCTATGTCAGGATCATCATCAACATTCGCTCTAAAATATTCGACCCCATGTTTTTTGATCTTATCAACCGGGGGCTTATTCATTCTTACAAACTCCATACCTTGTGGAGCTATGGGAACTGATCGAGGAATAGGTAGGGGTGGAGGAGGTTGGGAATTCAGATTTGTTCAAACAAATTCCATATACCATTCATTCATCATATGGAGAAAGGCTTCCCTAGCCTCTTCTCTTTGACCAACTATAGTGGGCCTACTATTTGACGGCACTGCCCCTTGATTTGGAGTCGGCACATTACTTTCAACATCATCAGCCACAGCTCGGTTGGGATCCATTACTATACAAAAACATAATTTAAAATTGTCAAAAGTCATCACATTATCACAGTTCATTTATGGCATGTATAGCCAGACTCTTACACACGCTATGTTAGTTCGAGAATCGACTAAACCATAGCTCTGATACCACTAAATGTAACACCCCTTACTCGTATCTGACGCCGGGATAAGGTACGAGGCATTACTGGACTTATTCACAAGCAAACACCACATACTTAGCATCTCAAACCATGCAATTTCCCACACTCATGAAAACATCATCATATGTATATATATACCTAAACAATATTAGCCAATATCAAATGGCCATTTACAAAATGAATGATCAACTATTGAAGCCAACACATATGGACAAATCAATTATAACACATAACAAAAAGACCAAGTCCATATACATGCCATAACTCAAAATGTTAAATAAATTGGTACCCAAAATGATATGTTGATAGTGTAAGTGAATCTCTAACAGTCTCTGATCACCGAGCTAGCTTAGTGACACTATAAGACAAAGGGAAATGAAAAATAGAGTAAGCTTTAAAGCTTAGTAAGTTCTTATGAAAATAATATGCATTATAACACACATTTAACACATAATTAACATGATGTAAATTAACATAAATGTCATTATAATCTCATAGTCAAACCTACTCAATCACAAAATTATCGAGGGTTCATCACATACCGAGCTCATTAAGCATGAGTCTTATGTACATACCTGAACCCAAGTGCAACATACCAAAGTCTTTCTCAACTTTAACATTTCTGTCAAACTACCCATTGAACCACTTGGAATACTAAGGGATACTATCTCGCATTCATAATACCATCTCAATGCCATATCCTGGATATGGTCTTACATGGGATCTCATATCGATTCCAATAGCCTAGCTATGGTCTTACATGAAGTCTCATATCAATGCCATATCCTAGATATGGTCTTACACGAAATCTCAATAACCCTAATATCATGACATTTGTATCCTAACTATTCCTAAGGTTCAACCGAAATTTTCTTGCTTGTCGAACTTTTTTGATTGCATTCAAGGAGTCAATCATAATTCATACAATATTAAAGCATTTAGAAGCATAAATATGACAATGCATTATTTACACACGAACTTATCTCGGTACAAAAATAGTAAGCATGAACCTAGTCGTCAAATACTTTATTTTCCCCGATCTAGGTCCGAACCTTGTTTCTTTTGATCTATAATAGAAAATTTAACTAATTTATTATTCAAATTATTCAATTCATTCCAAAATCATATTATGGTGAAATTACATTTTACCCTAAACTTTAACATATTTGTATTTTTGCCCTAGGCTCGAAAAATGAAATCTATTCAATATCTTGATTCCCAAGCCTAGCCGATCCTATTTTATACTTATAGTAGTCCACATTTTTCATTTAATCACAATTTTACCCACATTTTACAATCTTTTTACAAATAGGTCCTTTTGACATTTTCATCAAAAACCACCTAGCAAAAGTTGTTTATCACACATCAAACATGCATAATCAACCATTAGACATTAAAATATACAAATATAAAACATGCGTTAAACCCTAGACCTTGATTATTCCTTAAATTAATGGTAGAAATAGATAGATAAAGTTACAAGGATCTCAAAAACATGAAAATCATTAAAACGAGGCTAAAACTGATTTACAATCGAGCTAAAAAAATGAAAAAACCCTAGCTATGGTGTTCTCCCAAGTTTTGGCCAAGAGTGAAGAAAGATGCGAAAATTTTGGCTTTATTTTCCCCTTTTATTCTTTTATTTACCAAATGACCAAAATGCCCTTCACTTAAAACTTTGAAATTTTATCTCACCATGTCCATTTTTGTCCACTAACTTAACAAATGGTCTAATTACCATCTAAGGACCTTAAATTTAAAATTTCATAGAAATTATACACCTCTAGCATGTAGAACTCAACTTTTGCACTTTTTACAATGTAGTCCTTTTGACTAAATTAAGTGCCCAAACGACAAAATTTTTGAATGAAAGTTTCACGAAATCATTCCATAAAATGTAATAAAATGAACTTTAATATGTCAAATTTGTGGTCCCAAGACCACTATTTCGACTAGGCCTAAAATCGATCTGTTACATCAACACTTAATGAACTTATATTCAAGCAATTTGATATAATTTTATTAGGTTTAGAGACTTACTATTTTGCATTGGAATTCAATAAAATGAGCTTTTAGTGTGTTTTATAACTTATTAGGCATATAACTAAGTGAATTTCCCGAATGTTACAACATTCAAAGGGAATGTCACGACACCCATATTCGAGCCTAAAAGGGGAATATCTAGCCATCAATGTTGCCATAACAACCATTTAATGTTGTAGCAAAAAACTTCGAACCTAGGGGGCATTCAGCCTCTAATGTCATGAAAGCCACTCAATGTTGCGACATTGAACTTCGAACCAATAGGGCAAACATTCAATGTTCAATGTCGAGACAACATGCATAAGATGTTGTGACACTAGTCAAACGAGGCCCATTTATTAGCCAAAGGTGTTTTTCATCCACACAATGATAATTAACATATTTAGTAGCTAGTAAATTGCCTAATTTGGGCATCTAACAACAACACTATAAATATTAGCTCTTGAACATGTTAGGGAGCTCTTTAGATTTTGAAATTTTCTTTCTTCTTAGAATTAGGGTTTTCAATTTAGTTTTCTGTTCAAATTCTTTATTTTTTCAATTAAAGTTCAATTTCAGTTCTTTTAGTAATTTTACTTTCTTTATTTTCGTTTCTACTTCAATCAAATCAAGATCAACATCCACCTAAATGTTTCACAGACCCAAACTTCAACAAATATTTTTGGATTTAGATTTCTATTCTCCCTTCTCTTATTTTTACATTTAATTTGAATGAGCAATATTCGATTATGGAAAGTTGCATCTAGTATGGCTAGGAACTAAGAACCCTAGGAAGATTGGCAAGCAAAAGTAGTAGTGATTGACTAAGGGTGTTGAGTTTATCACAAATTAGTTGGGATAGGTTAAGCGAGTTTAAACCCTAGGATTGATGACCCTAGAAAGTAACTTATGTAGATTAGGCCAAAAGAATAGCCTATTTAGAACCAACTTAATCTAGTTCAATTTAAGTTATCAGGTCAAAAGATAAGTAGGTTGAACAGATCAATTACTTTAGTTAAAGTTTGAAAGGTATTAACTAGGTTAATTGTTAGTTAATTTGTTAAAAGACTAAATCTGAAGTTAATCATGAACACGGATGTGAGATAGTTTCCTATCTGTTTAATTTGATGGAAATTCATATAGTTTAATTAAGCATTTATTTTTATGTTATATCATAAATCATCTTTCTACTATTTTCTTTGTCATATTATAATCAATATGTAAGTAGTATCTTGACCTAGTAGTGTGTTAATTTTCAATTTAGTTTAAACAAGCCTCCCTTGGGTACGATCATCGAAATACTTCCTAGTGTTTCGTTATAACACTTTAACTATATTAGAATTTAGCATATATCTTGTGAAATCGTGCTTAATAAAATACATTTAATTCCATATTTACAAAGCCCTAGTGCACACACATCGAGCATGGTCAAGTTGTTGGTGTCGTTGGCGGGGAGGTATCGGTGTTAAATTAAATTGTTACTTTCGTATGCTAATAGAATATGTAGGAAAATTGAATGTTTTAGAATACGACTATTTTTTATTTTTCTAGCAATTTATTTTGTCTACTAACTTAATTTATCTATCTTTCACAAATTTCAATGTATGACTTGAAGTAAAGGCTACTTGATCGAGCCAAACCTGGAACAAGAATGGTCCTTGAGACAAGTCAAGAGGCCGTTGTTGTAAGATTACCCACTAGCAATAGATCCTCAACAAAAGAATCCTTTGTTCAAGGATCCATGTCATGCCCCATATTTTATTTACTTTAATTAGCTATTGCATGTCAAATAATTCAAGTAGCATAGTGGTTAAGTGAGTAAATTATTTCCAAAAGGTCCTAATACCAAGCCCCTACACTCTCAACTTTTCAATTAAAATTTTGTGACAACTTTTGCAAGAATTCAACACCCTTGCCGACCAACCCATGAGTTGCCATGCTTGGGAAGATTCTTTCCTTGTTTGCATGATCAACAATCCCTTTTTGTTCCTTTATTCCCTCCATGATCCACCATTTTCTCCCTTTGTCCCCAAACTTTCCTTTCTCCCGTCCATTTCCTAGTTAATGTCGTCCAATGCATGTAGACCCATCCTTCACTTCTTATTATTTTCATTTTGCTCTCCTCCCCTCTCTTTATCGTCATCCTCCTTACTCCTCCCCATTTCTCTCATTTTCTTTCATTTTATCCTTAATCACCCATTTTCTTCCTTTCTCCTCCACCTAACCACCACTAGTAGCCAACCAAACCACCACCTCACCACCACAACACCACCACCGTCCGTCGTCCACCACCAAATTTCTTTGTTTTTATCTTGTTCTCCTCTCTACCTGTAATTGATTTTCTAAATCATTCAATTTTAATAAATTAATCTTAAAAGGATTTATTCATGTCCTATTTCTAATCCATCTTTCTAATATTTTTGTTATATTTTGTTCAATTGCGAATCCTCCTCCCTAATCGGTTTGTCATGGGAAATTATTGAGCCCTACCCTTTCGGTATTGCATAAGTATTGAAGATCCTCCGATCACAATATATTCTCTTAATTTTATACTTGATTAGGACATTTCTAACGTTTCGATATATTGTGTATTCATGAAGTGATATTCGTAAATCCCAAATCCATACTTAACATTTTGGAAGAGTGCATTTAGATAGCTGATTAAGTAAGTATTTTACTTAATCACTAAAAAGAGAGTTATTTATTAAAATAAAATTATTCTGAAATGATACAAAATTTGGTTTAAATTAAGGATTCAAGGATTGATCTCTTCCCTGAGAATCAGAAACATAATCACTATCATCGGAATTCACAAAATCAAGTGTGGGGATTTATTTTATCAAAGCATATTAAATTATTGTTAATTTTAAAAATGAGAAAATAATATATATTTGTTAAGAAAACTCTGAAACACAAAAAATGGATGAATACACTAAAAATTCAAAAGAATAGATAAAGTAGTTAAATAGTGGGATTCCAAGTAAGTGATTCTGAACTGTTACATCTGTGATAACATGAATGGTTTGTGTGGTTTTATAATAAATGTGATATTATATTATTTCCTAACACTCATGTATTGTGACATATGGCGTTATTTGATATGCATGAAAATGAACATGCCACTATTTCTGTTGATATTCTTATTCACATGTTAAGCATTCCATTATACTGATTCACATGTTAAGCATGCCACTATATTGATTCTGAATCGCATGTAAAGCATGCCTACTGAAACTATGTTCTGTATGCCATATCACATGTGTGGGGTTAGGGTATGATTGTATGGAGGAATATTATGCCAGTTTAATAATCTATGTAATTCTAATTCTTTAACCACATTATATGGCAGTATACTTGCATTATCTAGTGTCTTGAACACAATATTATGTTTTTGGCATCTTGATTGCGATATCTGGTGGCTTGTCCACATTATTGGTGTGATATTGGATGGATGTGTTCTGGGGAAATCATTATGGTGCATAGCGGAGATGGGTAGGAAATGTTTTTTAGAAAAATCTGAACTGTTTTTGAAAAAGTGTCGCATCGACATCATTGCTATGCTTTCTGATGAATTTGATTCTATGGTTATATACTTATGAATATGTGTTCTACTATACAGAATGATAATTTTTCTTAATTTTCGTTGTTGTGCCTATAAACCCACATTCGGCTTTAAAAGCTCACCCCTTTAAGTTTCTAATTTTCTAGATAATAATCGAGGTTAGAACATGGGCTCAGCTTACGAAGATGCACTCGAATTTTTTCGAATAAACTACCATATTTTGATATTTGGTATTTTGGGAATTGTTTTTATTATTTTGAACTGTGACTTGGGGTTTTTCTTTTGGATTTTAGGTTTTTAGATGATTTTGTATGATTAGATTTTTAAAACTATCACTTAGGACGATTTATGAATTTAGTAAAAAAAACTAGATTTTTCAACCTAACAAAAAACTCAACTCAACGATCGTTAATTCAAGCTCAAGAATTCGTTTTCAAAATGCAACACTATTTGCTTGTTTAACTGATATTTTACATGATAAGGCAAAATTATGATTTCAGATCAACGAGTGAGGTTTGGCTATGTTATTTTTCATTAAAACATTTTCTTGAAATATGATGTTTTCTATAAACATTTGATACTTGAGTTTTCTAAAGATAATTGGTTTTCACAAATTTCTTTTGAAGAGAATTTATAGCCACCATTTGGCTCTTTCTCAAACAAGTCAAAATGACTATTTTAAATAATGAAATTAGTCGAAAGAAATTAATTAAATGATTTTCTACGTCATCATCATGGCCAATGTGATCTTCGAGATTTAGTCATAGCGTTTAGGTTGGGTTTAGGGGGTTACAACCCACCTGAAAAAAAATCCACCACCAATAATATCGATAGCACAAACCGCCAACCCTATGGCAAATCAGGAGAGGACATTGTGTGACTATAGGATACCTACTTTTGGATTTTGTGCGAGGCAGGATCGACAAGTCGACAATAAATACTAATAATTTTAAGATAAAACTGAAAGTTATCCAAATGTTACATATAAATTTGCAATTTTGAGGCTCTGTGAATGAAGATTCGAATCATCACTTAAAGAGCTTCCTTCATTTATGCGACACATTCAAATTTAATGGGGTCATTGATGAGGATATCTATCTTTGGTTGTTCCCCTTTTCCTTGTGTGATAATGCATATTATTGGTTAGATTCATAGGCTCAAGGTTTGATTGCTACATGGGAAGAGCTCCTAGAAAAATTCTTGACAAAATTTTTTCCACCAAGTAAGACGATATAGATGAGGTAAGATGTCAAAAACTTTCGGCAAATGGAGGGTGAAAATTACTATGAGGCATGGGAGCGATTTAAGTTGTTACTGTGTAAGTGTCCATACCATAGAATGCAAGAGTGGTTACATATGCATATATTCTACAATAGTTTGGACGAACTAGATAGAGTGTCTAGAGGGCCTTTATGAATAAGACCTATGAAGGAGCACATCGACTTATTAAGTTAAATAAAGATGAAATAGAAAACCTTGTTGATGAATCCTCAAATGATGATGAGACTCGGAAGAAAGAAGAAGTAGCTGACTCGAAAAAGAAATCGAGTGCTGACCCGAATGTTAAAAATGTACCATTCCCGTCGATGCTCTAGAATAAGAAGAAAAAGGATGATGATGAATTTGTAAGTTTTTTTAAACTTGTTTAAGTACCTGAATGTAAATTTACCCCTGTTGGAGCTAATTGATAAAATTCCCAATTATGCCAATTTTTTAAAAGAATAGGAAACATAAAATAGGGAACAAAAAATATAAATTCCTCATGTAGTGTGATTGTAATTAAGAAAATACCCCCAAACTAAAAGATCGCGTAGCTTCATAATTACGATCTGGATAGGAGACATAAACTTTGGTAAGACCTTATGTGATTTAAGGGCCAATATAAATTCATTGCCCTATCTATTTACGAGAAAACTTAGACTAAGGGAACTCAACAACACATCGATAACACTACAATTGGTCGATAGGTGTTTGGTACACACTAAAGGTGTATTAGAAGATGTATTGGTCAAAGTTAGATAATTTATATTTCCTATAGATTTCGTTGTCCTTGACTTTGAGGAAGACCTTGAGATTCTGATTCTATTGGGTAGGGGTGATCAAAATCCGATTCAATTCGAAAAAGTTGATAAAAATTTCAAATTTTCAATTAAATAGTTCAAGTTATTTGAGTTAATTGAGTTATTCGGATCAATTCGATTAAAAAAATCAAGTTTTTTTGTTTAACTAAAATATGAATTACACAATTTGAGTTATCTAAAAATCTGAATAAGAAAAGGCAAAACTATATGGTTTTGATAAATGTTACCTTTTCTAAAGCTAAAAGTCAAAATCATTAAGTTAAAAGGTAAAACTATGTCGTTTTGATAAATGTTTACTTGTTAAGTCAAAAGGTAAAACCATTATATTGTTTATGTAGTTAAATAATCTTGTACTTAGCCTATTAGTTAAATAATCAGTCCATGTAAATGCAGCATTGAATATAAATAATAGAATTCGTTAACTCGACTTGACTTGACTTGAAATTTTTTGATTTGATTTGTAACACCCTTAACCCATATCCATCGGCAGAATAGGGTTATGAAGCATTACCGTAAAGACATAACTTAAAACCATTCACTTCTAAACATTTCCATAATCACAGTGTAATCCATTCATACACACTTATATCCCTTATTCAAGCCTTCGGGGCCTTAGAAACACTTATGATTCAGGACAAAATCGGGAAAATTTGAAACATTCAGGAAAAAGTTAGAAAATTGAGACTGTAGGGGTCACGGGGCCGTGTGACTCATATAGCTGAGACACACGCTCGTGTCTCAGGTCGTGTAACATTCAAAATAGGGACACACGGTCGTGTCTCAGCCTGTGTCCATGCCCGTGTAACTCTTTGACTTGGGTTACATGGCCAAGCCTCATGCCCGTGTGCCAGGTCGTGTAACAGTAGAAATGGCCTCACACGCCCGTGTTCCAGGCCGTGTAACTTTCAAAAAGCAACCTTTAAAACCTATAGAGGACACACAACTACGTGACATGGCCATGTGTCACACACGATTGAGACACACGCTAGTGTCTTAGGCTGTGTGGATAAGAAATAAGCCAAATTCAAGCCATTTCTTTCACCCAAATCAAGCATGTACCTACAAGCCATTTGCACATATAACAAGACCCTAAATAATGTCCAAAACATGCATAAAATAAACAAATCTCCATACCAAATATCCATGCAACTAATATGACAAAAGACATCTTAATCACAATTAAATTACCTTACATAAAACATACACAACTAATTCAATAACATCTTAAAGCATGTCACAAATGAGATTACAAACAACACAACATAACATACCCTGCCAATATCTTAAAAACAACCAACGAATATGCCATTCATAGAAACCACAATTGTAACCAACATCAACAACTAAAATGAGTAAACTTTGATCCATTACTAGCATAACACTTCATTCATTAACAAGCCAAAACAAACCACAAGAATTCAATTCTATACATTTCTAATTGTACTAAGAAGATACCTATTTACAATCTTGATAAAGTACCTAACATCTTAGTTTAGTATTTTTTTCCTAATGTACCATAACAACCTATATAGCCACATATACATGCCATGACCCTAAGGTGAACAAGAACTACCAACATTGATGGATAGTGCGAGCCGTTCATTCGATCCGTCCAAAAGTCAGTAATAACGATCTACAACACAATGCACAAAAACATATAAGCTTAAAGAGTTTAGTAAGAACATAGCGTATCTTTTAACTTAACAACAATTTAGAACAACTCATAATTTACTCAATTTGAAGTTACCCAAGTATAAACAAGGGTAAGAATGTGCTATTTAGAAGTGCAGAAGTACAAAGAAGGGCACATATATGCGATTCAAGGGTACCAAAGTACAAATAGGGTCTCATATGAGAAAATCAGGGTGTAGAAGTACAAATGTAACATCCTAGATTAGGGGTTATGCGTTTGTACATAATTCATGAGTAGTAGGTTTTGGCGGTGTTTGGAAGTGAATTAAAAGTTTTAAAATCCTAGGATGGAAGAAAGCTTTGGACAATTATTGGTTTTAAGTTAAAAACAAGAAGTGATGTGGAAAAGTGGCACGGACGCCACCTAAGGTGCAAGGGTTATGGCATCAAGTGAAGTACTTTGAAGGAAGAGGTTCGAATCCCATTGTGTGCATTTTAAAACCTAGGAAATGCATGAAAATGGAAATGAAAATGGAGATGGAAATGAAAAAAATGGAAATGGAAATGGACATTTTGGAAACTTAAACATTTTGGAAACTTAGACATTTTGGAAACCTAAGTAAATTAGGAAAGTGAACATTTTGGAAACCAAACCAAAATAGGAAACTAAACATTTTGGAAACCAAGCCAAAATAGGAAACTAAACATTTTGGAAACTTGGAAAATCTGAGTCGCATGAAAATTTTAGGAAACTTAAAATTGACCCCGAATGTCAAAATTAAGAGCCCAAAGGGGACTTAGGGCGAGTGACCCTAAAAATATAAAGTACATGAAATTTGACCCAATAACGGACTTGGAAATGTGGCCTGAAGATGCCACCTAAGGCCTTAGGAAATGGCCCAAATGCAAGAGGTTTTTGGGCCTGAGTTTGAGTCATCTAGGAAGCAAATAAAAGAAATTTTATTTTGCTTCCATGAGTGGGGAGTTGGACGGCACAAGGTAAGCTAAGAAGAGGAGTTTTTATTCAATAGAACTTTTGGCTAATTAGGAGATTTGATGGAATTTCATAGTTGATAAAATTAAAACTTATCACAAAGGAAGAGTTGGAGGATTTAGGGACTCTAAGGTTAATAGTTTCGGCCAAAGAGAGAAAAGTAAAGAGCCATTCTCTTCTCTTCAACCCCTTGCCGAAACCTCCTAATCAAAGTAACAACAACTTTTTCTTCTCCTTAGCCGAATCCTCCTTGTCAAAGTTCTCTCCATCTCTTTTCCTTTCTTTTTCTTTTCTTCTACTATTCCTCCACAAAAGCCAAAACTTTGAGATCCCAAATAGTGCCATAGCCGAATATTAAAGAGATCATCCGGATTCAAAAATGAGGTAAGTACATCAACATACATTCGGCAAAAAGGTCCCTTCCATAGTTAAATAATAGTTCAAATCTAATAAGTGATTCTGGCAGGAATTAAAAATAAAGATCAACTTTGGGATTTGAGAACTTCAAGGTAAGTAAGTCTATACATTTGGCCAAGGCCAAATCTTAGTCAATTAGATCAAATTGATCAAAAAACTAACCTATTCAGAGATTTAGGTGTTGGCCAATTACAAGGAAAAAGGGAAGGTGAAGTTTTTAGGATTTAAAATCCATAAGGTAAGCATTTGAAAGTATTCGCCAAGGTTGTGTGATTACATAGATAAGATCTATAATTATTAAAAAGCGAAAACTAATTTTGTTGAGATTTAAGGTTGGCGAATATCAAGTGAAGGAAAACAAAGTTTTGGATTTGAGTAAACATCAAATCGGCATCAAAGGTAAGCCTCTTTACAAATCCTACTAGGATTTGGATATTATAGCCCAAAATAGAATTTATGCTAAGTAATACTTGATAAACCAAATGTAGGAATTAAGGATCTAAACATTAGATCTTGCTTTCGAAATCTCAAGGAATCGCTAAACAAGTCAGGTGTGTATTCCACACTATTCTTAATAGTTTTATGGTTTAAATATGTTATATATGTTAATGTGAAAGTGAAAGAAAGTGGCTAAAGTGCCATATTATGGTACAAAGTATTGAATACGTTTTCCTACTTCTACTAGGATTTGAAATAAATGTTATACAAGTGAAAAGTGATGTGAAAGTGAAATAAAAATATGTTATGCATGATATTTATTATTTGGGGCATTTGGGTCAATTGAAGAAGGGAAGTGAATGTGATGACTTGGTCTCACTAAGTGAAGGTGTTGACTTGGTCTCACCAACGTTATATTTGAAAGTGATGACTTTGGTCTCACTAAGTGAATGTGATGACTTGGTCTCACTAAGTGAAAGTGGTGACTTGGTCACATTAAGTGGTAACCGGTTTCATTACGATGGTGGCTATGCCACAATATTATCTGTGGGCGATGAGCATGTCATTGCAATGCGCCTTCGATGGAGTGTAGCGGATGGAGGTTGACTTAGTAGTCCCCACGGTTGTCTGAGGTTGATGCGGGTGGAGTGTAGCGGATGGCATATAGGTTTGGGTTCGGGTTTGCATCATGATCTTGAATTTTTATATGCATATGTTTTTTTATGGTGTGCCTATATGTAACAGGCGGTGTGGGGTGTTCAGGTTTGGTATCAAGATAATTAAGGGGCTAAGCATTTTACTTAATTGAATGATGTTGCATGTTTATTTATTAATGAGTATATTTTGGAAGTTATTTAAGCATCATTAATTAAGTGAAGGCTTAGTAAAACTTTTAATTTTATTAAGAGAGAGAGCTAAGTAAATTAGGCCTTAAGAATTAATGGCAAGGAGTTCCATGCATAAGTTAAGTAATTGGCAAAGTGGTTAAGATGCATGGATGTATGCTTGAGGTGTAAGGTTGAATCTTCTAGCTAGCATTAGGGAAGATTTTAAATTTTGTTTTCTTCCTTATATGTGTCGGCCAAGAAAGTTCTAGAGTGGATGAGCTTTCATTCATTTTGGCTAGTTGACCATGTGAAAAGGAAGTTAAAACTTAAGGCATGGGATGATAAGTTGGTGATAAGATGAAGGGACAAAGGCTTGATATTTGGCTATGTTTTGGGGATGTGTCCATGGTCATTTGACCATGAATCTAAACGACATGAAGGCTAAAGGGAGAGGTTTAATTGTGTAGCAAATTTTTGGATATGATGGGGAAGAAACAAGGAGGAAAAAGGGGATATGTTGGCTTTGATTTGGCGAATTTGTGCTTTGCCATTAGGGGAAAAGTTAGCCAAAAGTCTTTGTTTGTCCATCTTTTCTCATTTTCTCCAAAAGTTCTCTCTAGCCGAATTTGCCATAGAGTTTAGGTAAAAACTTTCTTTTGTTTTGGCTTTCTTCTTTTGACCAATTTTCTTCATTTTGGCGAATGTACCTTAGACATTTTGGTACACTTTTGCTTTTGATTTAGCCTCAATTGTTTGAACCAAATACAACTTTCTTTCTCCCATTTATTTTTCTTCTTGAAAGCAAAACTACAAAGTTCAAAGAACCAAATTCTTCATTTCTCTTCTTTAGTAGAATGCATCTAAGTCTCAAGACTAATCTCCTTCTCTTTGATCATATTCTCTTTTCTTTTCTTTTCATATTATTTTTCTCTTATCTTTCTCTCATTGTCGAAACCACATAGGATCAAGAATAACCTCTTTGGCGAATGTGCAAAAGTTCCTAATCATCTCTTTTCTTTTGAGAAATCACCATAATCATCTTCTTCTCCTCTTTCTCTTTTCTACCTTCTTTCTTTCCTTCTCTTTTCTTTTCCTTTCTTCTTTTTTCTTAAGCCGAAACCACCATTTCTCTTCTCTTTTTGTTAAAGCGAATCTTGAAGGACTCAAGTAAGAATTCTATCAATTATTTTTTATCATTTCCTTTCACTTTAGTAAATTTAGAACCATAATCTTTTATTTTCTCTCTAGGCGAATCTTTTGAAAAGATTTATCAAAATCCTTGTTGAAGACAACCTTTAAGTAACCATTCGAATCATCAAGGTAAGATTACTATTTTAGATAATATCAATTTCTTTAGATGGATCACTAATCTACGTTATTTTAGGCGATCTAAGATCAACAAGATAGGTAAGAAAAGGGCATGCGAAGTGTTTGGAAGAGAGGAGGTATTCCTTTACCATCGAACTACAAACGAAGAAGCAGTATCGGGGTTAGAGACTTTCCACCGGGTTGTGGACCTTCTGCTAACGAGGATCGATTATTCGAAGTAGTGCGTACAACCGAACCACTTTACGTTGGTGGAATATCGGTGGGTTTTGATCCATCTAGTGGAGAAAAACCGCAAATAACTGTCATTCGTGAATCCGAGGGTAAGGATTTAGATCCATCGTTTATAAGTATAGTTTTGCTAACAATAGTATATACTAACAAGTGTATTAATCAATTAGGTGTGGACGAGCAAGAGGTATTGTTCTCACTTTGTTACTAGGTGTGTAACCATACATTAAAAATTTCCATAGATTTATATTGTTAAAAGTGATTATATGATAGTATGTTTTGTTTGTGGATACCAATCATTGGTATACAAAATTGAGTATGTTACCCAATATTTCGTTTATTTTTGATATATGCATCAATATGAAATAAGCATGACTATATTATGATTTGTGGGTAAATAGCATGAAAATCGATTTGATATGTATGTGCATGGGCATATGGGTATGTTTAATAAAGGAGGAAGTATTCGGTGGTTTTACCACAATTACGGTGACTTGGTCACATATTTGAAATTGGTGGCTTGGTCACATATTTGACTCGGTGGCATATTTGACTCGGTCACATATTTGACTCGGTGGCCGGTCACATATTTGACTCGGTGACTTGGTCACATATTTGGCTCCGGTGACTTGGTCACGTATTTGAAATTTGGACTTGATCGGTGACTTGGTCACATCTGTTTTGGTGGCTTTGCCACAATAAAGGCGATGTGCATGTTGGTATGACAAGCGCCTTCGATGGTGTGTAGCGGATGGAGGTCGATTTAGTAATCCCACGGTGTCTTTGGTTGATGCAGGGGTGTGTAGCGGATGGATATTTAGGTTGGTAGGGCTTGCATCTCATTTCATAAGTATATCCATGTAATATTGTATGATTATTATTTGATCGCTATGAAATGGGCCTTTGGGCTAAATTTGAGCTAAAATGGGCCTTTGGGCTAAATATGAGTTAAATGGGCCTTTGGGCTAAATATTTGATTAAATGGGTCTATGGCCATATGTGAAATTTTGGGCTTGAAAGCATTTCATAAAATGGGCTTTTTAGTGTATGTGTTATACATTGAGTTTATAACTCACCCATTTTTATGGGATAACTTTTCAGATAACTCGTAGTGCGATGGATCGGGACAGCAAGGATTTCGAGGTGGCCAGTGCTCGTATTAAGTATTGTGGAGATTTTCCAACTTAAACTCTTTAAGTTAAATTTTATTACTTAGACTTTAATTTGGGTTGCCAATATTATGTAATAAGGCCATTATAAACTATCTTTAATTTCGTGTTTGGATTTACTTTTATTTTGCCATGAATAAATATCCATTAAATTACTAAATTGGTTTTGAATAATTATTTAAAAGGTTTTGTCTTTAATATATAAATGTTTTCAAGGAAATTTTCTTAAGTTTGGTTTCCTTTTGATTTTATTAATTCCTCCTAAGAATAATGTTTTAAAGACAAAATTTCTTTACAATGGAATTCGCTAAAGTTTTACTCAAGGAACATACCAAATCCGGTTAGACTTTTTGGGCGGGTTTGGGGTGTTTCAACTTGGTATCGAGCCAGTTTTAAACTCTCGGCCTTGGGTTTTGAAGCCCTAGCGTTTTCAAAATTTTGGCCCAAAGGACTTTTGAAAATTTTCTTAAGTTAAATGGTTTTATAAGAGCATGGCACTTCGAATTCTTGACCCGGATCCATCGGTATGTACTTTCATTTGATAAATGATATGAATGTTTGATAAGTCTAAGGAAACTTTAGAGACATGGACCCTAGGTGTATGTGTACTACTACGAAAACCATGAAGATCATTTCATAAAACTTTCTTTTAATAAGAAGTGAAAAGATTCTAATACATAAGACTTTTCAGTAAAAATAGATAAGATCGTAGTAGACATGAGCTCTAGGGGCCGGGTCGTCGAGGACATGGAAGAGGAAGGATGGTGTTTGAACCGATTCGGTCTGGTCAAGGTTAGAGAATGAAGCTCCACCACCATTTGTTGGGGCGGATTTTCAAGAACAAAATGAAGGTGGTGACGCGATATCACAAGTTGTCTTTGCGAGTTTTGGAGCAGTAGCGGAAGCTAGTTAAAATGGGTCTCGAAAGTCGATGGTGAGAGACTTAGATCGAATGGAGCTGAAGTTTTAGGAGGAGTATCTGGAGTAGCTCAAGCGTGGTGAATATTGGTTGGAAGCGATCGAGAGAATCATGGACGATATATTTGCAGCGATGAAGAGAAATTGAAAGGTGCTATTTCACTTCTTCGTGATGAAGCCTACCGATGGTGGCTCACTATCAAGGAAAGTACCCACATGGATCATCGGATTGGGGATATTTTAAAGTGAAATTGAAGGAAAATATGTTGGAGCTAGCTATATCGACTCTCGAGAGGAAGACATTTACGAATCGGTTCAAGGAAACAAGTCTATATTTGAATATGAAGCGAAATTCTTACGACTTAGCCGTTATGCGGAGGATAGTGGCTCTTGAATATGAACGTTGCGTCGATTTGAAGATGGACTTAGAGATGAGCTAAGAGTGATGATTGCTCCACAGTGAAAGAGATTTTGCAATCTTAGTGGAAAGGGCAAGAATTGCTGAAGAGGCTAAGCAATTTGAGAGGCGAGAACCGGGACGGAGGTCGAGCAAGAATAAGAGAAGCTTTGGGTCTTGAGGTCGTCCAAAACTTTCGGAAGAAATCAAGGAATGATGGACCGCGAGGTCAGCAGATACTTCTGGTGTACAAAGTCGTACTTGTTCTCGGTGTGGGAAAATGCACTCGGGAGAATCTTTGGAAGAAAATCGGTGGATGTTTCAAGTGCGGTTCGAAGGATCACATGATCAAAGATTGTCCGATGAACTCGGAGAAGAACCGTCCGACAAGTCGAGGTGCTAATCGGTGTGAAGTGGACGACAACCGATAAGAGGGCGTGGTCCAAATGGAAGGAAATGGTTACGGTAGAGGACGCCGAACTTGAGCGAGAGGCGGTGGTAGCTCGAGGCGAGACAACCGAGTTTGGTGTATGCGGTTAAATCGAGAGAGAAAACGATGGCCTTTTGATGTTATCATGGATGCGTTTTGATTTACAGGTTGCCCTTTATTGCTTTGATAGATATAGGGTCAACTCATTCCTATATCGCTAGTGAAGTATCTCGGGACTTTGCATGTGACTTCTAAAAGCGTACCTAGGAAGATGGTGTACTTAGTCCTCTAGGATGAGACGATGAGTTGTGACAAACTTTTAAGGAAGTGCCTCTAGAAGTCCAAGGGATACGGTTTCGGTGATTTAATGGAGTTGCCATTGGAGAATTGACCTAATTTTAGGCATGGGTGGCTTGTGAAGTCCGTGCAAATGTGGATTGTCTTTGCTAAGAGAATGTCCTTAAGAACTTTTGATGACAAGGAAGTTGTAGTGATGGGCGAGAGGCGGAACTACTTATCTAATGTAGTATCCGCTCTTAAGGCGAAAAAGATGGTTAGGAAAGGATCGAAGCTTTTCGATGTTGGTGAATGCTTTGGAGGCTAAGGAAGCAAGCTATTAATGAAGTCGGAGACGGTGAATGAATTTGTAGATGTTTTTAGGAAGAACTTCGGGGTTGCCTCCGGATCGTGAGGTAGAATTCGGGATAGACTTATTGCACAGAGCGGCACCGGTTTCTATTGCTCCATATAGAATGGGCAGAAGGAATTGGTTGAGCTTAAGGCTCGATTCGAGAATTGCTTGATCGTGGATTCATCCGACCTAGTGTGTCTCCATGGGGAGCACGGTTCTATTCGTGAAGAAGAAGGACGGATCGATGAGGATGTGTATAGACTACGGCGGTTGAATAAGTGACCATCAAGAACAAGTATCCTTTGCCAAGGATCGACGACTTGTTCGATCGACTTAAGGGGCTGCGGTATTCTCTAAGATTGATCTAAGGTCGGGTATCATCGACTTAAAGTGAAAAAGCGGATATCCATAAGGCGACTTTCGAACTAGATATGGGCATTATGAATTTACGGTAATGCCATTCGGATTGACGAATGCCCCATTGCGTTTATGGATATGATGAACCAATTTTTCAGCCTTACTTGGATCGGTTCGTCGTGGTATTCATAGGCGACATCTTGGTGTATTCTAAGTCCAAGTAGAACATGATGAGCATCTTGGATTGTGTTGCGAGTTTTAAGAGAAAAAGTTGCATCGCCAAATTGACAAGTGTGAATTTTGGTGAAAGAAGTTGCATTTTAGGACATGTGGTATCTGCGAGAAGGGATTAGGGTGGATCCTCGGAAGATCGAGGTGTATTAGATTGGAAACCACCTAAGTCCGTGGCGAGGTTCGCGATTTCTTGGGTTTAGCGGATATTACCGAAGATTCGTGAAGGATTTTCATCGATAAATTGCACCTTTCTTGAAATTCTTTGAGGAAGGAAGTACCTTTCGTGTGGGAAGATAAGCAACAAGAGAGTTTTGAGAAGCTCAAGAAAGTTTTGTGGAAGCTCTGTTTTGATTGACTGAAGCGAGGAAAGGATTTTGTCGTGTATTGTGATGCTTCTCACACGGGATTAGGATGTGTTCTGATGCAAGGCGGAAAGGTAGTTGCGTATGTGTCTCGGCAATTGAGACCGTACGAGGTTAATTACCCGACGCATGACTTAGAGTTGTCAGCTGTAGTCTTTGCTCTTAAGGTTTGGAGACATTACTTATACGGGGAAAAGTCAGTGATATACACGGACCACAAAAGTCTGAAATATCTATTGACTCAGAAAGAACTGAATCTGAGGCAGAGAAGGTGGATAGAGTTGTTAAAGACTACATTGTTCTATCGAGTACCACCGGGTAAAGGCGAATGTGGTGGCGGGCGCTCTAAGTCGAAAAGTGGTGTCGATTTGAGGCGATGTTTGCACATCTTAGTCTCTACGATGATGGAAGCTTGTTGGCGAACTTGAGTTAAGCCGAGCATGGTTAAGTCAAGTAAAGAGGCAGTTAATAGATGAAGATCGAGTGAAAAGCTTGACAGTGCGAGTGGGAAATTGGAAGATTTCAGTATTAACAATGATGGAGTATTGTGCTTCAAAGGTAAAGTTTGTATCTTAGAAGGATCGGGAGTTGAGACAAAAGATACTTGAGAATCGCATGGTAGTCCCTATGCTATGCATCACGGAGGAAATAAGTTATCCGAGATTTGCGAGATCAATTTTGGTGGCCTAGTCTTAAGCGGGAAGTTCTTGAGTTTGTAGGGAAGTGCTTGGCGTGTCGACAAGTTAAAGTGAACATCAAGTACCTTCTAGATTGCTCTGACCAATAAAGATTCCGCAATGGAAGTGGGAGAGAATCACCATGGATTTTGTTAGTGGGCTTCCCTTACGCCTACTAAGAAAGACTCCATTTGGGTGATAGTGGACCGATTGATGAAATCGCACATTTTATCCGATTCGGGTTGATTACTCTTTGCGAAATTGGCAAAGTTATATGTGGTGAGATTGTGAGATTGCATGGAGTGCCGTTGTCGATAATTTGACGAGATTCGAGATTCGTCGCGATTTTGGAAAGCATTGCATCGGGCTTTGGGCACCAAATTGGACTTGATCGGCATTTCATCCTCGGTCAGACGGTCGGTCGAAAGAGTAATCAGATCTTAGAAGATATGTTAAGGGTTGTGTGATAGATTTCAAGGGAAGTTGGGAGGAATTCTTACCGTTGGCGAATTTGCGTACAACAACAGTTTCAATCGATATCTGGATGGCACCGTATGAAGCACTATATGGACGGAAGTGTCGCACTCCTACGTGTTGGGCGAGAATTAGGGAACATGAGATTTTGGGTCCGAAATAGTGGTGAATCGAAGAAAAGGTTAAGGTAATCCGGGCTCGGTTAAAGGAAGCATCGAGATAGACAAAATCGTCTGCAGATTTAAAAGCGGAAGGAAATAGAGTATGCGTTGGGAGACCAAGTTTTCCTAAAGGTTTCACCTTGGAAAAAAGTGATGAGATTTGGATGCAAAGGAAACTAAGTCCCGAGTTCATTGGACCTTATCGGATTGTGAAGCGGGTCGGATCTGTGGCATATCGATTAGATTTGCCTTGAATTGAAGCAAATGCGATGTGTTCCATGTTTCAATGTTACGCCGTTACGGTCGGATCCATCTCATATAGTACCGATTGAGGAGGTGGAATTAAGATCGATTTGTCATATGAAGAGAGCCAATTCAAATTCGGGCGAGATGTAAAGGTTTTACGGAGAAAATCGGTTCCTCTCGTTAAGGTATTATGGCGAAATCATGGATCGAAGAAGCTTCGTGGGAGCAGGAGGAAGCGATCGACGACAATACCCTCACTTATTCGGCCGGGTAATTTCGAGGGCGAAATTATTTTAAAGGGTAGAAGCGTAACATCACGATAATTAGGGGCTAAGCATTTTACTTAATTGAATGATGTTGCATGTTTATTTATTAATGAGTATATTTTGGAAGTTATTTAAGCATCATTAATTAAGTGAAGGCTTAGTAAAACTTTTAATTTTTATTAGAGAGAGAGAGCTAAGTAAATTAGGCCTTAAGAATTAATGGCAAGGAGTTCCATGCATAAGTTAAGTAATTGGCAAAGTGGTTAAGATGCATGGATGTATGCTGAGGTGTAAGGTTTGAATCTTCTAGCTAGCATTAGGGAAGATTTTAAATTTTGTTTTCTTCCTTATATGTGTCGGCCAAGAAAGTTCTAGAGTGGATGAGCTTTCATTCATTTTGGCTAGTTGACCATGTGAAAAGGAAGTTAAAACTTAAGGCATGGGATGATAAGTTGGTGATAAGATGAAGGGACAAAGGCTTGATATTTGGCTATGTTTTGGGGATGTGTCCATGGTCATTTGACCATGAATCTAGACAACATGAAGGCTAAAGGGAGAGGTTTAATTGTGTAGCAAATTTTTGGATATGATGGGGAAGAAACAAGGAGGAAAAGGGGATATGTTGGCTTTGATTTGGCGAATTTGTGCTTTGCCATTAGGGGAAAAGTTAGCCAAAAGTCTTTGTTTGTCCATCTTTTCTCATTTTCTCCAAAAGTTCTCTCTAGCCGAATTTGCCATAGAGTTTAGGTAAAAACTTTCTTTTGTTTTGGCTTTCTTCTTTTTGACCAATTTTCTTCATTTTGGCCGAATGTACCTTAGACATTTTGGTACACTTTTGCTTTTGATTTAGCCTCAATTGTTTGAACCAAATACAACTTTCTTTCTCCCATTTATTTTTCTTCTTGAAACCGAAACTACAAAGTTCAAAGAACCAAATTCTTCATTTCTCTTCTTTAGCGAATGCATCTAAGTCTCAAGACTAATCTCCTTCTCTTTGATCATATTCTCTTTTCTTTTCTTTTCATATTATTTTTCTCTTATCTTTCTCTCATTCAGAAACCACATAGGATCAAGAATAACCTCTTTGGCCGAATGTGCAAAAGTTCCTAATCATCTCTTTTCTTTTGAGAAATCACCATAATCATCTTCTTCTCCTCTTTCTCTTTTCTACCTTCTTTCTTTCCTTCTCTTTTCTTTTCCCTTTCTTCTTTTTCTTAAATCGAAACCACCATTTCTCTTCTCTTTTTGTTAAAGCCGAATCTTGAAGGACTCAAGTAAGAATTCTATCAATTATTTTTTTATCATTTCCTTTCACTTTAGTAAATTTAGAACCATAATCTTTTATTTTCTCTCTAGGCGAATCTTTTGAAAAGATTTATCAAAAATCCTTGTTGAAGACAACCTTTAAGTAACCATTGAATCATCAAGGTAAGATTACTATTTTAGATAATATCAATTTCTTTAGATGGATCACTAATCTACGTTATTTTAGAGGCGATCTAAGATCAACAAGATAGGTAAGAAAAAAATTTGTGCGAAGTGTTTGGAAGAGGAGGTATTCCTTTACCATCGAACTACAAGCGAAGAAGCGATATCGGGGTTAGAGACTTTCCACGGGTTGTGGACCTTCTACTAACGAGGATCGATTATTCGAAGTAGTGCGTACAACCGAACCACTTTACGTTGGTGGAATATCGGCGGGTTTTGATCCATCTAGTGGAGAAAAACCGCAAATAACTGTCATTCGTGAATCCGAGGGTAAGGATTTAGATCCATCGTTTATAAGTATAGTTTTGCTAACAATAGTATATACTAACCGAGTGTATTAATCAATTAGGTGTGGACGAGCAAGAGGTATTGTTCTCACTTTGTTACTAGGTGTGTAACCATACATTAAAAATTTCCATAGATTTATATTGTTAAAAAGTGATTATATGATAGTATGTTTTGTTTGTGGATACCAATCATTGGTATACAAAATTCAGGTATGTTACCCAATATTTCGTTTATTTTTGATATATGCATCAATATGAAATAAGCATGACTATATTATGATTTGTGGGTAAATAGCATGAAAATCGATTTGATATGTATGTGCATGGGCATATGGGTATGTTTAATAAAGGAGGAAGTATTCGGTGGTTTTACCACAATTACGGTGACTTCGGTCACATATTTGAACTTGGTGACTTGGTCACATATTTGACTCGGTGGCCGGTCACATATTTGACTCCGGTGGCCGGTCACATATTTGACTCGGTGACTTGGTCACATATTTGGCTCCGGTGACTTGGTCACGTATTTGAAATTTGGACTTGATCGGTGACTTGGTCACATCTGTTTTGGTGGCTTTGCCACAATAAAGCGATGTGCATGTTGGCTGCGACAAGCGCCTTCGATGGTGTGTAGCGGATGGAGGTCGATTTAGTAATCCCACGGTGTCTTTGGTTGATGCAGGGGTGTGTAGCGGATGGATATTTAGGTTGGTAGGGCTTGCATCTCATTTCATAAGTATATCCATGTAATATTGTATGATTATTATTTGATCTGCTATGAAATGGGCCTTTGGGCTAAATTTGAGCTAAAATGGGCCTTTGGGCTAAATATGAGATAAATGGGCCTTTGGGCTAAATATTTGATTAAATGGGTCTATGGCCATATGTGAAATTTTTGGGCTTGAAAGCATTTCATAAAATGGGCTTTTTAGTGTATGTGTTATACATTGAGTTTATAACTCACCCATTTTTATGGGATAACTTTTCAGATAACTCGTAGTGCGATGGATCGGGACAGCAAGGATTTCGAGGTGGCCAGTGCTCGTATTAAGTATTGTGGAGATTTTCCAACTTAAACTCTTTAAGTTAAATTTTATTACTTAGACTTTAATTTGGGTTGCCAATATTATGTAATAAGGCCATTATAAACTATCTTTAATTTCGTGTTTGGATTTACTTTTATTTTGCCATGAATAAATATCCATTAAATTACTAAATTGGTTTTAATAATTATTTAAAAGGTTTTGTCTTTAATATATAAATGTTTTCAAGGAAATTTTCTTAAGTTTGGTTTCCTTTTGATTTTATTAATTCCTCCTAAGAATAATGTTTTTAAGGACAAAAATTTCTTTACAATGGAATTCCGCTAAAGTTTTACTCAAGGAACATACCAAATCCGGTTAGACTTTTTGGGCCGGGTTTGGGGTGTTTCATTCAAACTCTCGGCCTATGGCCTAAGGCCCAAAACATTTTTTAAAATAAGGCCAAATGAGTTTTATGAAAGTATTTTTACAAATAAATAGGTATAAAGACATGGCCCCTAAGTCTCCGACCCGCAGTCCACTAGGTAAGTACCCCTAACTCTATGTGTGATTACATGATTTATATAAGGGTAGAAAAGGCATGGAGCGTAGAATAGCATGATAGGAACTTGAACCCTAGGATTAGACTACTCAAACACAAACACATAAGATTTAAGGCACTAAACCAACCTATGACTAAGTCAATTAAGCTAGGTGTGGCAACCATGGTACACATGTCTAGCAGTGGATCTGAAGAGCTTGGTATTTAAGCGGTCCTAGTGACTCACCTCCTCTTCTTGAATCCTACCTGGTGCGTAGCTTCGGTTCACCCTAACCTAGAGGACTTAGCGGGTGTGGCAAACCCTGTACGCATGTCTAGGAATGGTTTCAGTGGGAGCTTTGTATTTAAGCGATCCGCGTGACTCACCTCCTCTCCACTCGAATCTGCACAGTGCGTAGCTTTGGTTCACCCTGACCAAGAAGGCTCAGTCATAGGCTAAACTCAATAACTAAAACCCGAAAGGGAATTAGCCATTTTTTTTAACACTTAATATTAAAATTCTTAAATCACTTTCTTTCTCTCATCCTTAATTCACGAAAACTATTTGACACAATTATTTTCGAAAATTTTTGATCCATGCAAATTACAAAAATGCCCTTAGTGGTAAAATTACCAAAGTGCCCTTGGTTTATAAAATGATTCAACTGCTCAACAGTTTTACCAAAATTTTATTACTTTATAAACATTCCAAAAGCCCTAACTTGCAAAATATCAAAATACCTCGATTTTGGAAAAATTTACAAATTTGCCCCTGACTTACAAAATTACCAAAATGACCCTGAATTTAAAAAAATTCTTGCAACATTCCCATTTATGAAGGAACAATTTCGAAAAGAACACTCAGAGTTTTACAACTTTTGAAATACCCCAAATTTATTAAATTTTACAAATTTACCCTGATTTGTGAAAAAATTACCAAAATACCCCTGAGGTCAAAAATTACCGAAATACCCTCGAATCTTAAAATTTTTCCAAATTACCCCGAGATTTTAGAATTTCCAAAATAATTTTTGACAAAATCACCAAGGAACCTTATTCTGACAAATTACAAAAATACCCTCGCATGCGATAAAATTATGAAAATACCGGGTAGAGGAAAACAACAACAACAACAAAAACTACAACATTTCTCTGAATGAACGAAAGTTCATACTTGTTTGATGGATGAATGAATGAATGGAAAAGACTGTGTGTTTGTATGAATACGAAAGAACCACTCTTAAATCCTTTCCATAAAACTCCTTCGCCGATAAATAAGTGAAACAAAGACTAATCCATAAAATTTATTAATCGATCTCGACGCTAGAAAATGAGTTCTAGAGGACGCGATCGTCAAGGGACTTGATGAGAGGAAGAATAAGCGTCTCAAAACCCGTTAGATCGGTCAAGGTTCGACAATGAGTTACCACGCCACCACCACCCCATTTGTTAATGTCGGCGGCGAGGCTCGGGACGGGGATGAGGCGTGTTGCGAGCCATGTTGCAGTATTGGAAATGGTGGTGGCGCGGTGGAAATTTAGGAGCTCAAAAATCATGCACCGGCGACTCAGAGCCAACGGGGCCGAGGTGTTCCGTGGAGTGTCCGGTGTGGCACCTAGTACCGCCGAGTATTGGTTGGAAGCAACTGAGCGTATTATGGATGAACTCGACCTGACCCCTGAGGAGAAGTTGAAAGGGATGGTAGCCCTGTTACGTGGTGAAGCATACCAATGGTGGCTAGCTGTTCGTGATGGTGCCACGGCAGAGGATCTGACGTGGGAGTATGCTAAGGAGGCATATCAGAAGAAGTATGTCGGTACTCGGTATATTGATGAGCAGCGAAAAGCTTTTCTAGGACTAGTTCAAGGGAACAAATCAGTAGCGGCATATGAGGCTGAATTTCCGAGGTTAAGCCAATATGCTCGAGGAGTAGTCGCGTTGAACATGAACGCCGTGTCCGTTTGAGGATGATTAAGGGATGACCTAAGGTTATTGATAGCTCCACATCAGGAGCGGGAGTTCTCCACGTTGGTTGAAAAGGCTAAGGTAGCTGAAGGAATCAAGGACTCGACTAGGCAGAACTCTGACAGGAATAGACCCAATAGAGGTTATGAATCGTCGAGAAATGTGCAGAAAAGGCCCAGAATTGAGGGGTCGAAGGGTCAGCAAGTTGATACCAGAGGGTAGTATCGTGCTTGTGAGTATTGTGGAAAGAAACACTCAGGTGAGTGTTGGAAAAAGATAGGATCATGTCTTAAATGTGGGTCTAAGGACCATATGCTCAAGGACTGTCCAAAGATATTAGATGATAGATAGCCAGCAACTCAGAATGTTAATCAGGCCGGTAAGGGAGGACAGCAGCCTCAACGAGGTCGAGGTTTGAATTACAGAGGTAATGGTTCCGGCCAAGGTCGTGGAGCACCAAGCGGAGGTGTTGAAGGTTCAGAAGCAAGGCAGCCAAGGTTAGTTTATGCAGTCGACCGTCACGAGGATAGTGACGCGCCAGACGAGACAACGAGTAAGTTTCTTATTCATGGATTATACTTCATTACTTCACTCGCTACAAGATTAGTTCGATCTTATGTTGCTAATGAAGTGTATGGAACCTTGATTGTGAACTTAGAGAATGTGCCTAAAAAGTATGATAGTTCTTTAAGATCGAGTCTTGCAAACAATAGCATAGTGTGGTGAGTTAGATGCGGATGAGCGATAGTAAGTAATTTCGAGGACGAAATTATTTTTAAGGAGGTAGAACTGTAACATCCTATATTAGGGGTTATGCGTTTGTACATAATTCATGAGTAGTAGGTTTTGGCGGTGTTTGGAAGTGAATTAAAAGTTTTAAAATCCTAGGATGGAAGAAAGCTTTGAACAATTATTGGTTTTAAGTTAAAACAAGAAGTGATGTGGAAAAGTGGCACGGACGCCACCTAAGGTGCAAGGGTTATGGCATCAAGTGAAGTACTTTGAAGGAAGAGGTTCAAATCCCATTGTGTGCATTTTAAAACCTAGGAAATGCATGAAAATGGAAATGAAAATGGAGATGGAAATGAAAATGGAAATGGAAATGGAAATGGACATTTTGGAAACTTAGACATTTTGGAAACTTAGACATTTTGGAAACCTAAGTAAATTAGGAAAGTGAACATTTTGGAAACCAAACCAAAATAGGAAACTAAACATTTTGGAAACCAAACCAAAATAGGAAACTAAACATTTTGGAAACCAAGCCAAAATAGGAAACTAAACATTTTGGAAACTTGGAAAATATAAAGTCTGAAAATTTTAGGAAACTTAAAATTGACCGGAATGTCGAAATTAAGAGCCCAAAGGGAACTTAGGGCGAGTGACCCTAAAAATATAAAGTACATGAAATTTGACCCAATAACGGACTTGGAAATGTGGCTCAAGATGCCACCTAAAGCCTTAGGAAATGGCCCAAATGCAAGAGGTTTTGGGCTGAGTTTGAGTCATCTAGGAAGCAAATAAAAGAAATTTTATTTTGCTTCCATGAGTGGGGAGTTGGATGGCACAAGGTAAGCTAAGAAGAGGAGTTTTTATTCAATAGAACTTTTGGCTAATTAGGAGATTTGATGGAATTTCATAGTTGATAAAATTAAAACTTATCACAAAGGAAGAGTTTGAGGATTTAGGGACTCTAAGGTTAATAGTTTTGGCCAAAGAGAGAAAAGTAAAGAGCCATTCTCTTCTCTTCAACCCCTTGCCGAAACCTCCTAATCAAAGTAACAAGAACCTTTTCTTCTCCTTAGCCGAATCCTCCTTGTCAAAGTTCTCTCCATCTCTTTTCCTTTCTTTTTCTTTTCTTCTACTATTCCTCCACAAAAGCCAAAACTTTGAGATCCCAAATAGTGCCATAGCCAAATATTAAATAGATCATCCGGGATTCAAAAACGAGGTAAGTACATCAACATACATTCGGCAAAAAGGTCCCTTCCATAGTTAAATAATAGTTCAAATCTAACAAGTGATTCCGGCAGGAATTAAAAATAAAGATCAACTTCGGGATTTGAGAACTTCAAGGTAAGTAAGTCTATACATTTGGCCAAGGCCAAATCTTAGTCAATTAGATCAAATTGATCAAAAAACTAACCTATTTAGAGATCTAGGTGTTGGCCGATTACAAGGAAAAAGGAAGGTGAAGTTTTGAGATTTAAAATCCATAAGGTAAGCATTTGAAAGTATTCGCCAAGCTTGTGTGATTACATAGATAAGATATATAATTATTAAAAAGCGAAAACTAATTTTGTTGAGATTTAAGGTTGGTCGAATATCAAGTGAAGGAAAACAAAGTTTCGGGATTTGAGTAAACATCAAATCGGCATCAAAGGTAAGCCTCTTTACAAATCCTACTAGGATTTGGATATTATAACCAAATTAGAATTTATGCTAAGTAATACTTGATAAACCAAATGTAGGAATTAAGGATCTAAACATTAGATCTTGCTTTGAAATCTCAAGGAATCGCTAAACAAGTCAGGTGTGTATTCTACACTATTCTTAATAGTTTTATGGTTTAAATATGTTATATATGTTAATGTGAAAGTGAAAGAAAGTGGCTAAAGTGCCATATTATGGTACAAAGTATTGAGTACGTTTTCCTACTTCTACTTGGATTTGAAATAAATGTTATACAAGTGAAAAGTGATGTGAAAGTGAAATAAAAATATGTTATGCATGATATTTATTATTTGGGGCATTTGGGTCAATTGAAGAAGGGGAAGTGAATGTGATGACTTTGGTCTCACTAAGTGAAGGTGTTGACTTCGGTCTCACCAACGTTATATTTGAAAGTGATGACTTCGGTCTCACTAAGTGAATGTGATGACTTCGGTCTCACTAAGTGAAAGTGGTGACTTCGGTCACATTAAGTGGTAACTTCGGTTACATTACAGTGGTGGCTATGCCACAATATTATTAGTGGGCGATGAGCATGTCGACTGCAGCGACTGCCTTCGATGGAGTGTAGCGGATGGAGGGTTGACTTAGTAGTCCCCACGGTGTACAGGTTGGTACGGGTAGAGTGTAGCGGATGGCATATAGGTTTGGGTTCGGGTTTGCATCATGATCTTGAATTTTTATATGCATATGATTTTTTTTATGGTGTGCCTATCTCTATTATGTTTAGTGTTGGTTACACACTGAGTCTATCGACTCACCCCGTTGTGGGAATATGTTTCAGGTGATGAGCAGTAATGGACCGGGATGGCAGAACTTGTGGTGGCCATGATCGACTTGAAGTTTAGTTTAATTTGAATATTTATTTTATTTTAAAGTACTGTACAATTTATTATTTTGGGTTTCATTTTATGTAATAAGGCCACCGTGACGAATTTTTATTTCTACTATAATTACTATGTTATGAGTTTAGGGCTTTATAAAGAGTAAGCCCACTTAGTATGAAATAAGTTTAAATATTTTGTCACTTGAAGCGAATGGGTTTTGTTATAAAAATAAATTTGTTTTCAACTCAAGCCCAACCCACAACGAGCTATCTTCCAAAACTCACAGTTTTCAAAGTATTCGAATGAATTTGAACCGGGTTTACTTCGAGGAACATACCAGATCCAGTCCATTCTCGTGGGCCGGGTGTGGGGTGTTTCAACAAACAAGGGAACATATATGTAATTTAGGTGTACTGAAGCACAAACAAGGGCATGTAAGTACAATTCAGGGGTACCAAAGTACAAAAAGAGGCACGTAAGTGCAATTCATCCATGGAAGTCTTCTTCCTCCAACTTGATTTTGAACATAAAAATCATTAAAAATGGGACAAATGTCACTTACATGAAAACAAATTTAGCTTACCCGAATGGAGCATTCATCCATGGAAGTCTTCTTCTTCAATATTAGTTTTTGGCTAAAAAAATAAAGATGATACTTTGTTTTATTCATTTTTGTTTTAAGTTTATTTACTTATTTACCTAATTAACCTTTAAGATCTTATGAAATTTCAATAAAAACATGCCATGCATGTCCACTAAACACACAAAGGGTTTAATTACCATCTAAGTACTTTCACTTTGAAGTTTCATAATTATTTGATACCTTTAACTAATAGAACTCTACTTTTGTACCTTTTATGATTTAGTCTTTTTTACTCAATTAAGCATGCAAATGTCAAAATTTCATAACGAAATTTTAATACAAGCCTACTAACATACCAAAGACATTAGAACAATAAAATTTTCACGTTAGATTTGTGATCCCAAAACTACTGTTCTGGCTTCACTAAAATTGGGCTGTTACAACTCTCCCCCTAAAGGAATTTTTGTCCCCAAAAATCTTACCAGAAAACATGTTCGGGTATTGAAGTTTAATAGCTTCTTCTGGCTCCCAAGTATCCTCTTCTATACCGTGACATTTCCAAAGAACTTTTACTAAATCTATGTTTTTGTATCTCAATTTTTAACCTCTCAAGCTAGAACACTAATTAGTTCTTCACTGTAAGTCATTTCAGGCTGAATCTCAACATCAACTGGTGGAATCACGTGTGAAGGGTCTGATCGATATTGTCGTAACATCTATACTTGAAAAACATTATGGATCTTTTCTAACTCTGATAGAAAAGCTAATTTATAAGCTACTGGTCAGATTCTTTCAGTGATCTCATACGACCCGATAAATCGCAGACTTAGCTTTCCTTTACGACCAAATCTAAGTATTTTCTTCCAGGGAGATACTTTCAAGAACACTTTGTTATCAACTTGAAATTCAATGTCTTTTCTTTTCAAATTTGCATAGGATTTCTGTTGATCTGAAGCTTCTTTTAAATTGTCTTAAATCACTTTAACCTTTTCTTCGGTTTCTCATCTCAAATCAACCCCGTGAAGCTTTTTTCTTACTGAGCTCAGTCCAATACAATTGAGTTCGACATTCCTAACCATACAAAACTTTGTACAGTGCCATCTTTATACTTGATTGATAACTATTGTTGTCTGACAGTAGAAATTTCTCCCAGTTACCTTTGAAATTCTAAAACACAACATCAAAGCATATCTTCGAGTATCTGAATCACTCGCTTGGACTAACCATTGGTCTAAGGATGAAACACAGTACTAAAATGCAAATGAGTACTTAGAGCCTCATGTAACTTGCTCCAGAATCAAGATGTAAACCGTGGATCTCTATCAGAAATAATAGAAACTGGCATCCAATGCAATCTGACAATCTCAACAAGATATAACTCTACTAAACTTCCAAGTGAATAATCCATACGCATTGGAATGAAATCCAAAAATTTTGTCAAATGATCAACAATGGCCTAAATAACATATTTCTTTCTCGAGGATAGTGGCAGTCTCGATACAAAATCCATAGTAACGCATTCCCACTTCCACTCTAGAATCATCACTAGTTGTAATAAACCCGAAGGTACCTGATGTTCAACTTTTAACTTGCTGACACATTAAACATCTTGATGCGAATTCATAAATCTCTTATTTCTTACCTAGTACCAGTACATTTGTTTCAAATCATCGTACATTTTATTGCTACCAGGATGAACAGACCAACTACTATTATAAGCTTCTTATAAAATCTTTTAAACGAGATCAGAATTTCTCAAAACATAAATTCTACTTTTAAAATATAAACTATCGTCGGACCCAATCAAAAAATCTAAATTAGGAGTCATCTCAATCTGTTTCTATTTAGCTATCAACACATCATCATTTTTTCGAGCTTCACAAATCTATTGCAAAAACTTTGGTTTAGCTTTTAACTCAGCTAAAATTGAACCATCATCAGTCAACTTCAACCTCGTGTTCAAAGCTCTCGAAGCAAATCGAGATTTTCTACTCAAAGCATTAGCAACTACATTTTCATTTCCCGAATGATAATCAATGATCAAGTCGTAATCTTTCAATAACTCGAGCCATCTGCGCTGTCTTAGATTCAAATCTTTCTGTGATATCCAGTATTTCAGACTTTTATGATCTGTGAAGATATGACATTTTTCTCTATACAAATAGTGCCACCATATCTTCAAAGCAAAAACAATCACTGCAAGATCTAAATAATGGGTCGAATAATTCTTTTCTTATGATTTCAATTGACTGGACGCATATGCTATCACCTTACCCTCTTTAATCAGAACATAGCCTAAACCATTTAACAATGTATCACTATAAATAAAAAATTCTTTACCTAACTCTGGTTGAACTAACACTGGTGCCTCAGTTGATAATGCTTTCAATTGATTGAAGCTTTGTTGACATTTCTTAGACCACTCAAACTTAACATTTTTTCCCAATAGTCCCATCAACGGTGTAGCAATTATCGAGAATCTTTTGATGAATCTTTTGTAATATCCGGCTAAACCCAAAAAACTTCTGACTCCAGATACATTTTTCACAGGCTTCTAATATACGACAACTGAAGTTTTGCTTGGATATATTCTAATGCCATCAGCCGATACAACATGTCCCAAAAATTTAAATTCCTGAAGCCAAAATTCACATTTGCTAAAATTGGCGAATAATTGCATTTCATGCAAAGTTTGCAAAACAATTCTCAAATGTTCGGCATGCACTGTCTCATCTCGTGAATAAATCAGAATATCATCAATGAATACCACAACAAATCTATCTAAATACAATCTAAAAATTATGTTCATTAAATCCATAAATACTGCAGGTGCATTAGTCAACCAAATGGTATCACAAGAAATTCACATTGTTCACACCTGGTCCTAAATGCGGTTTTTGGCACATCTAAGTCTTTATCTCGCAACTAATAATAACCAGAATAAAGATTGATCTTCGAAAACATTGTCACAGCTTTCAGCTAGTCAAACAAATCATCTATACGTGAAAATAGATTCTTGTTCTTGTTCGTCACCTTGTTGAGCTGTTGATAATTGATACATAACTGCATAGACCTGTCTTTCTTCTTAAGAAATAACACAAGTGCAGCCCAAGGAGAAAAGTTGGACCAAGTAAAGCCTCTATCTGTCAACTCTCGCAACTATGCTTTCAACTTTTTTCAATTATGTATATTCCATTCTGTATGAAGTTATCGATATTGAAAATGTTCCCAACACTATCTCAATAGCAAATTCAACCTCTCGGATCGATAGCAACCCTGGTAACTTCTCTAGAAACACATCCGAGAACTCATATACAACCGAAACCAATTCTAATTTCAATTCCAAAAATCTGGAATCAAATATGTAAGTAAGATATGCTTCACATCCCTTTTGAACATGTTTCTATGCCATCATGGTTGAGATTATATTAAACGTACCATCCAATTTGTCTGACTCAATTTGGGAGTTTACCATATTGACATTTTATGACAATATGCTTTCTTCTACAATTCACAATAGCATTATGCAGAGTAAACCAGTCCATACCCAAAATTATATCAAACTCATCAAAGGGTAATAACATCAAACTAGTAGAGAAATCATAGCCCATAATTTTCAGTGGACATGACCTATATAACTGATTAACTAGAACAAATTGACCTAGGCGATTTATAACTCTGATAGTATATTTAGTGCATTCTACATGTATTTTCTTTTTGTCTATTAATGTAGTGCATATATACGATTGAGTTGATCCAGGATCAATCAATGCATATACATTAATATCAAAGAGAGAAAAAGTACCCGCAATAACATCTGTACCAGTAGCTTCCTCTTGAGCTTAGATTGTATAAGCTCTAGCTGGTGTTCTTACTTTAGACCATTCATTCATCTAACTGTTATTTCCTTGACCGGGAGTAGTATTTTTAACATTTCCATATCGTCTACCCCTTTGAGAAGTTGTTTCAAGCTTATTTGGTTGATTCCCAAATTCATTTTACTTCTTGATATAATTAAGAAGAAAGTGGCCAGGAGACCCACAACGGAAACAAGCTCTCGATTTTGATCGACACTCTCCAAATGTATTTTATTACATTCATCACACACTAGAACAGCTCTCTCCATATTTCTTACACTTCCAACACTGACCGCTGGAGAGTTGACTGGCTGGAAATTGCTTTGTCTCGATTTCTCTTTGTTAAAGAACTCTGAAGGAGCAATTGATCTACTTGTGTTATTTCTAAATTTCTTCGATAGAGATGTTTGAGTAGGTTTGAATGACCATCTCTTGTTAAAATCTCTAAATTTTGAATCTGACTATCGTTTGCTTTTACAAATCTCTTCAACCTTTTGAGCCTGCTCTGAAAGTTCTACAAATTCTCATAACATTAATGCTGCTATAGCCATATGGATCTCATCATTCAACACATCTTCAAATTTGATGCACATTTCCTCCTCATTTGATATGATGTTATGAGCATACTTGCTTAACTATACAAATTCTTGTTCATATCAGCTACAGTCTGATTTTCTTATTTCAACTCAAGAAATTCTTTTTTTTGGATGATGAATAACTAGCTAACATACTTTTTCTTGAATTAATTCAGAAAGAAATCCCAACTAACCCAATCATTAGAAACCACCGTGCTTAAAGTATCCCACCATAGGTACGCCTCATCTTTAAGTAAGGACACTGCACATCTCAAGCAATCTACAGAGGTGCACAATAACTCGTAAAAACTCTCTTTGTTTTTAATAGCCAATACTCAACTTTTGAAGGACTATTATCTACTGTACCTCTGAACTCTTCCGCTCCACATTTTTAAATTTTGTCTAGGAATACCAAAGTAACCATTAAAGGTACAGGGTTTGGAGTATTCAGAGGTGTAAGAGGAGGCACAACAGGGGGTGGAGGTGGCAGAGTTACAATATTTGCTTGTTTGAATTCATTAAGTCATTGGTTCATCATTCCACGAAATACATTTTTCATCTCATCACCCATAGATTGTGGAATAGGTGAACTATTGCCTACCTCAAGATTTGAAGCTTTCACATTACTTTCAGCTTCATTAACTATAGCTCGATTCGATTCAGCTGTAATCTTGAATCTATAATAAATAAGATATTAGAACGGATGAAAAGCATCACAGTATCACAGGGTATATGTGGCATATATATACTAAACTCAACTTTGTTACGTTAGTCCAAGAATCAACTAAACTGTAGCTTTGATACCACTAAGTGTAACACTCCTAATCCATATCATTCACTGGAATAGGGTTTTAGAGCATTATCATAAAAACATAACTTAAAAACATTCACTTCTAAACATTTCCAAAAATACAATGTAATCCATTCATACACATGCTTATCGTCCCTTATTCGAGCCCTCGAGCCCTTAGAAACACTTTAGAATTGATTCGGGACTAAATCGAGAACATTTGAAACATTAAGGAAAGAGTTAGAAAAGTTTACACTACAGGGGTCATAGGGCCGTGTGAGTCACACAGCTAAGACATACACCCGTGTCTCAGGCTGTAAAATTCTAATTTTGGGTCTAGTTAGAATAGTGGTTCTAAGACCACAAATTCAAAGTAGAAATTTTGTTTTATGATTGTTTTGAGGTCCATGACATGTTTGCATGATTGTGTGAAAGCTTCACAAAGAAATTTTGTGAATAAGTGTACAATTTGACTTTTTGGACTAAATTGCAAAAGTTACAAAATATGATATTCTAGAAGCTTTAAGAATGAAATAACTTTGAATTATTAATTAGAGGTCCTTAAATAGCAATTTGACCAATTTCCAATTTTTGGGCAAAAATTGGGCATGCATCGGAAAATTTTGAAAGAAACATTTTTGTCATTTGGTTAAAAAGAGAAAATAAGTCAAAAATTGTGTCCATCTTCCTCCCCCATTGTCAAAATTTATAAGGAGGCATAACTAGGGTTTTGTTCATCCTTTCAAGCTCAATAGTAAGTGCATCCTAGCCCCGTTTTTAATGTTCTTTTATTTTTAAAGCTATCATCAACCGATCTAGCTATTTCTACCATTTATTTGCATTAGGGTTCACGTTCAAAAATCTACCCATTTGTAACATGCATGTATTTTGATGTTTCATGGTAGATTATGAAAGTTTGATATGCATTTAACATATTTTCCTAAGTGATTTTTGATGGAAATGCATAAAAATGACTTATTTGTAAAAGATGTCAATTGAGCAATAAGATGTATGTTTTAATGAGAAATATGGGCTCATATAAGTATGTGTTAGGTTTGGCTAGGCTTTGGTGACAATGAAAATGGATACATTTCATTTTATGAGTCTAGGGACTAATTTGTAAATATGTGAAAGTTTAGGGGTAAAATTATAAATTTTCCAATGTATGGTTTTTGGATTGATTTGAATAATGTATTATTTTCTATTATAGATCAAGAAAAACGGAGTCTGGACCTAGATTAGGGAAAGAATAAAGTTGTGGACTAAATCGAATTAGTTAGTCATATTTTGTACCAAGGTATGTTCGTGTGTAAATAATGCAACTTATATTATGTATTTAATATTTTGTTATTGCATGACTTACATGGATTAGTTCGATAAAGATTCGATATAGAAAAACTCCCAATTGAACCTTAGGAATAGTTATGATACAAATGTCATGACATTAAGGTTATGAGTTTACGTGTAAGACCATATCTAGGATATGGCATCGTTACGAGATTTCATGTAAGACCATCTCTGGGACATGGCATCGATATGAGAATCGTGTAAGACCATAGCTGGGCTATAAGCATCGATATGTGATCCCATGTAAGACCATATCTGGGATATGGCATTGATATGATTCTATGTGTATGTTATTCCTGACTATCCTTTAGTATTCCAAGTGGTTCAATGGGTAGTCCAAAGATTATGTCAATGAGATGGCAAGGTATGATCATGTTGAAAAGGGTTCATGTATGTACACAAAGCTCATACATATTGAGATTATAAATCGATGAGACCTCAGTAAGAAGTGAATGAATAAATCATGATCACGAGTTTTATTGTACATTATGTAAATGACCTGATTTAAAATGTATCTATGATATTTGATGACATTGTGATAGATTATATTATGTTATGTGTACAATAATGCATGGTTAAAGTTATTAATTATTTACATGCAAACTTACTAAGCTTTATGCTTACTCCCCGTTCTTTTCCATTTTCTTATAATATTGCCAAGCTAGCTCAAGGATCGAAGGACGTTGGAGACTTGATCACACTATCAATTGGAACCTTTGGGGTATAGTTAGTCTCAACATTTTGAGTATGGCATGTATAGGGACTTGGTCTTTTCGTTATATGCCATATTGTTTTAGCCAAATGTGTTGGCTTATGATGAATTTGATTCATTTTGTATAAGGCCATGAGATGTGGCTCATAAGGATTATTTGGTTGTAAACCTATTTATATATGAACGCATGTGCTAATGCCATATGATATGGCCTATAGTTAGTGATGGTTGAATGATGATGTGTTGCATGTGATTATGGATGTTTGATGATGATGAAGCCCTTATTTATGCCCTGTTAAGTTCCTTGAAGTCATATATATATTTGGATTGGTGTGGTTTTGATGTTGTGTAGGTTTGTGGCAGTATGTGTGGCAAAAAGGCTTAGTAAATAGCCTTATTTTGTTCTCACGAGTAGACACATGGGCATGTGTCTAGGCCTTGTGTGACACACGGCTTGCCCCATAGGCGTGTGTTATGGTCGTGTGTCCTCTGCACCCTAGTTAATGCAAAGCAGAATTCCCAATAGTAAACACACAGGCACGAGACATGCAGTGTAAGAGACATGGCCCTAGGACATAGGCATGTGCCCAGGTCTTGTGAAGTCTGCACTTAATTTTTGGAATTTAATTTGCCACACAGCCTAAGGACACGGACGTGTGCCTTGGTCGTGTGACCTTATTTGATTGATGACATCACAAATAGAATGTCATCTATTTTGGATACGGCCTGAAGCACGGGCATGTGATATGCCACACGGGCGTGTCCCTTGACCCGTACGAGCGTGTGGCTTTGTAACATGAAAATATTTCTAAGTTTCGTAAAATTTTCAAAAGTTCTCGATTTAGTTCGAATCATTCCTAATGTATGCTTTTTGGCCTCGTAGGCCCATAATAGGGACAATATGGCTGTAAATGAAAAGTTTTAAATTTGGACAGAAATTCATGTCTTAGTTTTGGTATGATTGCTTGCGTATAAATTTGATAACACCTCGTACCCTGTTCTAGCGTTGAATACAGGTAAGGGGTGTTACATTTAGTGGTATTAGAGCTACGGTTTTGTTTATTCTTGGACTAACGTAGCGTGTGTATGAGTCTAGCTATACATGCCATAAATGAATTGTGATAGTGTGATGACTCTTGACCTTTTAAATTATTTTTTCATATAGTAATAGATCCTAATCGAGTTATGGCAAATAAAGTTGAAAGTAATACGCCGGCTCCTGTTCAAGGGGCAATGCCGTCTAATAGTAGACCCCCTATAGTTAGTCAAGGAGAAAGGAGGCAGGGAAACCTTTCTCTATATGATGAATGCATTATATACGGAGTTTGTTCGAACAAACCCAAACACTCAACCCTCTCTACCCCACCTATTCCTTAGCCTATTCCCTTAACACCTCAAGGTATGGACTTCATGAGATTGAATAGACCTCAAGTTGATAAGATTTGAAAGCAATAAGCTCAAGAGTTTCGAGCTAATATAGATGATGATCCCAAAAGGGTAGAGTTCTGGCTTGAGAATACTATCATGGTATTTGATGAGTTATCATGCACACATGAGGAATGTATGAAATGTGTTGTATCCCTATTGAGAGACTCGGCTTATTAGTGGTGGAACACCCTTGTGTCAATTGAACCAAGGGAGAGAGTTAATTGGGATTTTTTCCAATAAGAATTTCGTAAGAAGTACATTAGCAAGAGGTTTATCGATCAGAAATGAAAAGAATTCCTTGAGTTAAAATAGAACCGAATGACGGTAACGGAGTATGAGCATGAGTTTGTTAGACTGAGCAAATACGATCGAGAATGTGTTTCGACTGAAGCCATCATGTGTAAGAGATTTGAAGATGGACTGAAGGAAGACATTATATTGTTGGTTGGCATTTTAGAATTCAAAGAATTTGTTGTACTTGTTGACAGAGCTTGCAAGGCTGAGGAATTGGCTAAAGAGAAAAGAAAAGCTAAAATTGAGTCCCATGACTCAAAGAAGAGACAGATGGGTAGGTCATTTCAGTCTTCATCTAAGAAATCAAGAGAGTTTATATAACAGCCCAATTTAGGGCCTAGTCAAAATAATGGTTGCGAGACCACAAATTCGAAGTAGAAGTATATGTTTTATGGTTTTTATGAGGTTTATGACATGTTTGCATGGTTGTGTGAAAATTTCATGAAAAAAATTTATGATTTACTGATCAATTTATCTTTTAGAACTAACTTGGAAAAATTGAAAAATATAAGATTCTAGAAGTTTTAAGTATGAGATAACATTATAAAATTTATTAGAGGTCCTTATTTAGTAATTAGACCATTATGTTTCATGATGGGCAAAAATGGTCATAGAAGGGAAAAATCTCAATGAAGGGCCTTAAGGGCATTTTGGTCATATGGTTAATAAAATAATAAAAGGGAAAAAGAAGTAAAAAATGGTGTCCATCTTCTTCCCTAAGTGCCAAAAATTGGAGGAGAAGCCATAGCTAGGGTTTTGTTCATTTCCAAGCTCAAAGTAAGTGCATCTTAGTCCCATTTTTAAAGTTATTTACATTTTTGAGATCCTCGTAGCTCGATTTAGCTGTTTTTAGCCATATTTTAAGCTAGAGTTCATGTTAAAAAATTTACCCATGTGTGACATGCATGTATTTTGATGTTTAATGGAGGAATATGGAAGTTTGATGTGTAGTGAACATCTTTTTCTAAGAGATTTTTCATGGAAATACATAAAAAAGACCTATTTGTAAAAGCGATAAAATGTGTAGTAAAATCAGTTTTGAAGGAAAGTGTGAGCAATTACAAGCTTAAGATAGGTTCGGCTAGGGTTGGGTAGCCAAGAAAATGAGTACGTTTCATTATACGAGCCTAGGGACCATTTTACAAATATGTGAAAGTTTAGAGGCAAAACTATAATTTTTCCAGAATATGATTCATGGGTTGTCTTAGTAAATGTGATAGAAATACGAAGTCCAAACCTAAACCAAGGAAAGAACAAGTTGGTGGACTAAATTAAACAACTATACATATTTTAGTATCGATGTAAGTTTGTGTGTAATAGATCAACATTATGTTATTGTGCTTTTAAATGCATGATATTACGTGAGATGTATATTCTTTCTATGAAATTGGTTAATGAGGGTTCGATGAAAATAATGTGAAGATTTATTATGTTGAAGTCCCTGTTGAACATTAGGAATAGAAAGGATACCATTGTCACGACATGAGATTAATAAGGTCTCGTATAAGACCATGTTTGGAATATGGCCTCGGTACCAAATTCAGATCCCGTGTAAGACCATATCTGGGATATGGCATCGGCATCAAATAGTGATTTCGTGTAAGACCATGTCTAAGACATGGCATCGACATACAATCTCGCGTAAGACCATATTTGGGATATGGCGTCGACATCGATATGAGATCCTGTATAAGACCATATCTAGGATATGGCATCGGCATCGACATGTGACCCTATGTAAGACCATATTTGGGATATGACTTTGGCATCTTACTATGTGTATGACAATTCCTGAGTATTCTTTGACATTCCATGTATGACAATTCCTGAGTATTCTTCGACATTCCATGTGGTTTAACGGGGTAAAGAATTAAAGTTTATGATAAGAATGGAAAAAGGGCTAAAGTGATGTGATGGAGTGATACAGGTACACATGCAAAACTCACGAGAAATGAGTCTAGTATGTAATACGTGGTTGGTAAGAAGGAGCATGAGTAAGCTATGTTAATGTAGCTTGAGAATTTTGTGTTAATTCATAATGTAATGTGTGGATGTATTCACAAATTTTATGTTGTTGTTTATTATATGCAAACTTACTAAGCTTTATGCTTACTATATCTAATTGCCCTTTCCTTGGAGTATCGCCAAGCTAGCTCGGGGATCATAGGATGTCGAAGCTCGATTCACACTATTAAGCTATTCTTTTTGGTACAGTAAAGTTTGATTATTTTGGGTATGCCATGTACCGGAACTTGAGCTATTTGTTATATGTCATACTGGTTAGCCAATGTGTTGGCTATTAATGTTACTTATTCATTTTGTTAATGGCCATGGGAATAGGCCAATACTAGTTAAGTCATATTTATTCAATGATGATGAAATTCATGAAGTGAAAGTTTGCGAAATTGAATGAATAATGTTAGAAGTATATACATGATGAACTTAGGGTAAAATTAAGGTGTAGATGTCTTGATTGTGGATATTAGAGGTGTATTATTGTTATATTATTTGTTACTAGAAATGGTGAAAGTGTGGTTGCTTTTCAAGGTGGCAAATGGTTTGGTAAATAGCCTTACATTTGTCCACATGGGTAGACACACGGGTGTGTGTCTAGGCCGTGTGTGACACACGGTCTGCCTAACGGGAATGTAGTTTGGCCTTTTGTCCCTATACCTAATTTGCAAAAAATTTAGTTCGTCACATGGGCTAGCACACGGACATGTGACTCAGCCATGTGACCCTAAATGTCTGCTGATATCATTAATAGAATGTCAAGGTTTTCACACACAGGTGTGTCATGGCCGTGTAAGAGACACGTACCATAGAAACGGGCGTGTTTCAGACCGTGTGAAAACCCCTATAGGTTTGAAATGAAAAATAAGATCCACATGGACTAGGGACATGGGTGTGTGTGACCACACGACCTGCCCACACGGGCGTGTAACTTTCCACATGGACTTGTGGCCCTGTTTTGAGCCAAAAAATTTCTAAGTGTGCGTAATCTTCCGGTTTAATCCCAAACCACTCTATATGTATGTTTCGGGTCTCGTTGGCCTGTAACAGGGACAATATGATTATGAATGAAAAGTTTTAATTTGGATGAAAATTTATGGCTCGATTTTGTATGATTAATTATGTTAAGTCTGGTAATGCCTCGTACCCAGTTCTGAGGTCAAATACGGGTAAGGGGTGTTACAATTTTATACCCGATCGAGTGCTTCAGTTGGTTTTCAAACAGAAACCATGAGAAGCAGTATTCGGGTCATAAGGCCCAGACTACTTTGATAGTGAATGTGGGTAATACTGGACCTACTAGACTTGAATGTCCACATTGTGGTAAGCGTCACCCTGGTGAGTGTTGCGTGAGTGATCAAACTGGTTTTAAATGTGGTTCCCAAGATCACTTCATTAGAGATTGCCCTGAGATAGCTAAAAAAGAGAAATTTCAGAGTGCGAGATTTGGTAATGCTACTCCTAGAGGAAGGCCAAAAAGAAATCCAGGAAATAGATCGAGTAGCAGGAGTGCACCTAGAGATCTAGCTACGAGGCCCGAAGGTAGAGCACCTGCGAGGACTCATGCCATTCGCACTCGCGAAGAAGCTTCATCTCCTTATGTGATTACGGGTACTTTTTCTCTTTATGATACTTCTGTTATTGCTTTGATTGATTTGGGATCTACTCATTCGTATGTATGTATGAAATTGGTATCTAGTATGAATATGCCTATTGAGTCTACAAAATTTGTGATAAAAGTGTCAAACCCTCTAGGCAAGTATGTGTTAGTTGACAAAGTATGTAAGAATTTTCCTTTGATAATTAGATGTCACTATTTTTGGCTAAGCTTATGCTTTTGCTGTTTGATGAACTTGACTAATACTTAGTATGGATTGGTTGACCATGCATGATGTGGTAGTAAACTATGGAAGGAAAATCATTGGATTGAAAAGTGAAAGTGGTGATATTCTTCGGGTTGAATCAGATGAATTGGATAGATTGCCAGTTGTGATCTCTTCTATGACAGCTCAGAGGTATATGAGAAAAGGGTACGAATCTTATCTAGCCTTTGTGCTGAATACCAAAGTGTTTGAGTTAAAGATTGAGTCAGTACCTGTAATAGCCGAGTTTTGAACCTAGTCAGAATAGTGGCTTCAGGACCACAAATCCAAGGTCGAATGAATATTTTTATGTTATTTGTGGTGTTAATTCTATGTTAAATAGTCTGTGTGAAAATTTTATCGATTGAGTGTCGAATTAAGAGAAAGGACTTAATTGCATAAAGTGTAAAATGATGTGTGCTAATTTACGAGTACTTAACTGTTGTTGGCTTTTTAAGGTGGAGGCCTTACATTGTTATTAAGCCATTATTAAAGATAGTGGGTGGCTAAATGACATATTAGCCTTAAAATATATTTGTTTTATATGACTTATAAAAGGGCAAAGTTGGTATTTGTTTATTAAGTTAATTTATAATAAAACAAAGATTAAAATAGGCCATTTTCTATTCATCTTGCACCGAATATTGAAGCAAAAAAGAAGGTTTTAAGCTTTGGTTATTCGGCTAAGAATTTGCTTGATTCAAGGTTAGATTTTTGCTCGGTTTTTATTAATTTTTACATTGTCGTAATCGTTGCTTTATGCTCTACAAAACCCATGCTTAAATTTTGTAAATTGGTGATGTTTATGAAATGTGCCACTGATGAAAGGGTGAGCATTGTGATGAGTGTTGGTGTTAAATGAAAGATATGTGTTTAATGAACATGTGTTGTTCTTGAATTTTTGATGAATTTAACTAATTAGGGCTAAATCATGAAAATAGCAATTTGAAGGACTAGAATGGGAAAAAAATGAAATTTTTGGGTTTGTATAATATGAGAAGAATTCGGGTAAGCACATGTGTATTAAAATTTTGTGTATTTGACGATTATGTGAAATAGGGACTAAAGTGTCAAAATGTGAAAATGCGAGGTCTATTTTGTAAAATGCCCCAAATATATGTGTTTGGGCTAAAATGAATGATTTCATGATTGAATGGATTGAATTTGAATCTGTATAGACCAAGAGAGGGGAGGTTTGGATCGATATCGCGACAAAGATAAAGTGCTCGATTAATCAACCGTATCGATAGTTCGACGTCCGAATGAAGTTCGAATAGGATACATATTTTTAAGATATGTTTTAGCTTTATGAAATGAATATGTATTTGTGTATGAAAGTGAGTTGATATGTGCAAGATTTTAGTTGATGGCACTAAGTGTGTGAAATTGAAATAAAAACAGAAATGAATAACACTGTGTGTGCGATGATATGAAAGCTTCGGCTTATGGACTTGGCACTGTGTGTGCAATACCGAGATAAGTCAGTTGAAATATTAGGCATTAAGTGTGCGATGACGATTATGATTTGGTTATGAAATTGGCATTAAGTGTGCGAAATAATAAAAAAAGAATACTAAAGGTTGAATAAGAGGTAATATCGAGCAATTGAGTAGCATGAATGGTGAGTAACTATGTGTTGATCAAGGTACATTTGAACCTAGGTGGTTGATGATAGCCTTATTTGTTATATGAATAGATACTTGAGCATATGGTTGAGATTGATGATGAGCCTAATTGTGCAATTTATCTATGTGATTATTTAATTGTGTATGATGTGGTATTATTGAGTAATATGTATTAAATTACGAACTTACTAAGCTTTGAAAAGCTTACTATGTGATTTTTTTTTCTGTGCAGTGTTAGTAAAGCTAGCTCGGATCTGGGGATCGTCAGCATCTCAATCACACTATCGGTAATCTATTTTGGGGTATTTTGGAAAGATGTACATAGTTAAAATATTGCATGTATAGGCTAGTTATTTGAATCATGTTTGAGATTTGTAAGTAGCCATGAGATGTGGCTAGATATGTGATAGTTTTTGGCATAAATGACTTTCGTATATATAATGCATCTTTTGGTATGGATTGTGAGTTGAGAAATTCATTTATGGATGTAAATTTTGGTGATGGTATGATGTTGTTATGAATAAGTGAAATTGGGAATGAATTATGCTTGTGATAAGATAAGTTTTGGTATTAAATTTGGTATGAATAGAATTGGTACTGAATGCATGGTTTGAATGATTATTTGATACGCTTTTGGGTAGTCATAAGTGCACGAGTTGTTTTGGTAAATATTGCTTGTAGGTATGACCCATTTGGGTATCATTTTTTGGTCTTGCAAATAACCTATAATGTCACACGGTCATAGCACATGGGTATGTCTAGTGACCGTGGGGTAAAGTCAGTAGCTTGCTTAAGGGCACACGGCCATGGCACAGGGGCATGCCTAGAAGCCGTGTGAGAAAGTCAATATATGGCCTAGTAGTGCACGGCCTTAGCACACAGGGGTACTTGGTAACCTTGTTGCTTTGGCAGGATTGACCACGGCCAGGGTACATGGGCGTGCTTGGTGGCCATGGTGAGAAATCAGGTTTGACCACGGGGAGGACACATGGGTGTGTCTAGCGGCCATGGAGGCAGACGGTTGGCTCCCACGGGCGTGTATCCCCTGTATCTTGGATAAGTTTTTAAGTTTCTAAAAAATTTTATATGTGTTTTGATTTAGTCCCGATCCTTCTCTAGCAGGTGTTTAAGGTTTTATAGGTCTCAATAAGGGACTATATGTTTATATTTTGATGTGATATACTGATGATTGACTTTGTGTCAATAATGGGTTGTTAAATGATTTGATTGTTCGATAATGCCTCTTAACCTTATTTTGACGATGGTTTTGGATTAGGGGTGTTACATTTTTTTGGTATCAAAGCTACAGTTTAGTCGATTCTCAGACTAACGTAGAATGTGTGAGGCTAGCTATACATGCCATATATGAAAATGCGATAGTGTGATGAATTCTGACATTTGAAAATGTGTTTTCATATAGTAATGGATCCCGATCGAGCAGTGGCTGATGGCATAGAAAGTAATGCTCTTGCTCCCGCTCAAGGGACAACGCCGGCCACATCTAGCCCGAATGAAAGTAGTAAGAGAGGAGAGGCTAAACAAGCCTTCTTCCGTACGATGAGTGAATGTTTTTCAGGATTTGTTCGAACGAATTCGGCTGCTCCACAACCTCCACCCTCACAAGTACCTATTGTGCCACAAGTTACAGATCCAATCAGATTGAATAAACCTCCTGTGGACAAGATTCAGAAGTATGGGAAATTTGAAGAGTTGGGGCCACATCGATGGCGATCTTTGGCGAGTGAGTTTTGTCTTGAGAATACCATTCGAGTATTGGATGAGATGTTGTTGACTCCGGATTAATGTATTAAATGCGCTATTTTGTTGTTGATAGATTCGGCTTATAATTGGTGGAAGACGTTGATATCTATAGTTGCAAGAGAGAGAATCACCTGGGATTTCTTTCAAGCCGTGTTAAGAAAGAAGTATATCAGTCAACACTTCGTTGATCAGAAAAGAAAAGAGTTTTTAGAACTGAAATAGGGTCGTTTGTCTGTTACTGAATAGGAGCGAGAATTCGTAAGATTGAGTCAATACGCGAGAGAATGTGTTTCGATCGAAGATACGATGTGTAAACATTTCATAGAGGGATTGAATGAGGACATTAAGTTGCTAGTTGGAATACTCGATATAAATGAATTTGTTTTGTTAGTTGAAAGAGTATGCAAAGTTGAGGAGCTTAGTAAAGAAATTAAGAAAGTTGATTCTGAAGCTCGTGATAAAAGAAAGAGATCGATGAGTAAGTTTTCTCAACCTTCTACAAAGAGATTTAAAGATGCAAATAGTCATTCAAATGCTTCATTCGGACATTCAAGTAGAGATCATTCGAGACAAAACACTGGTCCACAAACTTAGGCTCCAATTGAATCAAGTATCGGCAGTGTTAAGAGTAACAAGCCCGAGTGTAGACAATGTGGGAGACGACATGCGGGAGAGTGCTGGGGCAAGGATAATAATAGAAAATGCTATAAGTGTGGATCCCGATATCATTTTATTCGAGATTGCCCAAAGATGGTCGAAGAAGAAAATGTTCAGAATGAAAGACCGTGTAATGTGACAGCTAGGGGTAGACCACCCAGAAACACCAGAAATGTGAGTGAAACCCAGAGAGGGACAACTGACACATCTATGAGGTCAAAAGCAAGAGCACCTGCCCGAGCTTATGCTATACATGCACGAGAGGAAGCATCATCTCCAAATGTCATCACCGGTACTTTCACTTTATTTGATATTGATTTCATTGCACTGATAGATCCAGGATCTACCTATTCCTATGTATGTATGAATTTAGTATTGAATAAGAATCTACCTGTTGAGTCTTCTGAATTTGTGATTAGAGTATCAAACCCCTTAGGCAAGTGTGTCTTAGTGGATAAGGTGTGCAAGAATTGCCCATTGATGTTTCGAGATGTTTATTTTTTGATTAATTGATGTTGCTACCATTTGATAAATTTGACATAATTCTGGGTATGGATTGGCTTAATTTGCATAATGCCATCGTGAATTGTAAGAAAAAGAGTATTGAATTGAAGAGTCAAAATGATGAGATAGTTCGAATTCAGTCCAGTGATATGAAAGGATTACCAGCTTTTGTATCTGCAATGAAAGCTATGAACTATGTGAGAAAGGTTTGTGAAGCTTATTTGGCATGCGTAATTGATACAAAAATGTTGAAAAAGAAAGTCAAATCTATGCCTATGGTATGTGAGTTTCCAAACGTGTTTCCTGAAGAGTTTCCAAGATTACCTCCGATTCGGGAAGTTGAATTTGGTATTGAATTATTGCTAGGAATCACTCCCATTTCGATAGCTCCGTAGAGAATGGCACCAACAAAATTGAAAGAGTTGAAATCTCAGTTGCAGGAGTTGACTGATAGAGGATTTACACGACCGAGTTTTTCACCTTGGGGAGCTCCTGTGTTATTTATGAAAAAGAAAGATGGAACTATGAGAATGTGTATTGATTATCGATAATTAAACAAAGTGACAATAAAGAACAAACATCCGTTGCCTCGTATTGATGATTTGTTTGATCAGCTGCGAGGAGCTATAGTGTTTTCTAAGATAGATTTGAGATCAGGCTACTATCAGTTGAGAGTTAAAGAATCTGATGTACTGAAGACTACTTTCAGAATGAGGTATGGACATTACAAATTCTTAGTGATGCCTTTTGGACTAACTAATGCTCCTGCAATGTTTATGGATCTAATGAATCAGATATTCAGACCATTTTTGGATCACTTTGTTATAGTGTTCATAGATGATATTTTGATTTATTCATGTAATGAGATGCAACATGTTGACCATTTGAGAATCGAGCTACAAATTCTGCGTGAGAAATAGTTGTACGCAAGTTTAGCAAATGCAAATTTTGGTTGCATGAGGTCAGTTTTCTAGGGCATATCGTATCAACTGCTGGGATACGAGTTGACCCGAGTAAAATCTCTACTATTTTGGAGTGGAAGCCTCCGAGAAATGTGTCTGAAGTTAGTAGTTTTCTGGGACTAGCGGGATATTATAGATGATTTGTGAAAGGCTTCTCGATGATTGAAACCCCATTGACAAAGTTGTTACATAAAGATGCTATATTCGAGTGGTCAAAAAAGTGCCAACAGAGTTTTGAACAGTTGAAGGTGTTGTTGAGAGAAGCACCAGTGTTGATTCAACCCAAGTCAGGCCAAGAGTTTATAGTTTATAGTGATGCATAGTTAAATGGTTTGGGCTGTGTGCTGATGCAAGAAGAGAAAGTCATTGCTTATGCTTTGAGACAGTTAAAACTGCACGAAAAGAATTATCCAATACATGACCTTGAATTGGCTGCGATTGTGTTTGCATTGAAGATTTGGCGCCACTACTTATTCGGTGAAAAATGTCATATTTATACTAATCATAAGAGTTTAAAGTATTTGATGACTCAGAAAGATTTGAATTTGCGATAGAGGGGATGGTTAGAATTGTTTTAAGACTACGAACTTGTGATAGATTACCACCTGGGTAAAGCTAACATTGTAGCTGATGCCTTGAGTCATAAATCGTTATATGCTTTGAGAGCTATGAGCAATCGGATAGATTTGTGTGACGATGATGTGGTTGCAGCTGAATTGAAAGTAAAATCGTTGTTTTTACGATAGTTATGTGATGCTCAGAAAATTGATAATGAATTGTTAGCAAAAAGAGTTCAGGGTGATTCGAATGCTGTATCGAAATTTCGAGTTGATAGTGATGATTGTTTGAGATTCAGAGATCAGACTTGTGTTCCGAGAAATTAAAAGTTGATTCAAATGATTTTGAATGAAGCTCACAATAGTCATTTGACTGTTCATCTGGGGAGTACGAAAATGTATAATGACCTGAAACAGTTCTATTGGAGGCATGGTATGAAAAGAGATATTTCTGACTTTGTGTCGAAATGTTTAGTTTGTCAGCAAGTTAAGGCTTAACATCAAGTTCATCCGGTTATTACAACCAATTATGATTCCTGAGTGGAAATGGGAGAGGATCACAATGGACTTTGTGTTAGGTTTGCCCTTATCTCCGAGCAAGAAAGATGTGATCTGGGTGATAGTTGATAGATTGAAGAAATCAGCTCATTTTGTTCCAGTAAGAACCGACTATTCTTTGGATAAGTTAGCTGAAGTGTATATCGATAAGATTGTACGATGTCACGGGGTACCGCTATCTATAGTTTCTGATAGAGATCCGAGATTTACCTCGCGATTTTGGAAGAAATTGCAAGATGCTTTAGACACAAAATTGCATTTCAGTACTGCGTTTCATTTGCAAACGGATGGTCAATTCGAGCGAATCATTCAGATTCCTGAAGACATGCTGAGATGTTGCATACTTAAATTTAAAAGTACGTGGGAAAAGCATTTATTGTTGATTCAATTTGCGTATAGCAATAGTTTTCAATCTAGTATCAAAATGGCACCATATGAGGCTCTCTATGGTTGAAAGTGTAGAACTCCAATGTATTGGACTGAGCTAAGTAAGAATAAGATTCACGGGGTTGATCTTATAAAAGAGACTGAACAGAAAGTGAATATAATTCGTTACAGTTTGAAAGCAGCCTCAAATCGTCAAAAGACCTATTTAGATTTGAAACGAAAGGATATTGAGTCCGAGGTTCATCGGACCATATGAGATCATTGAACGAGTTGGATCGGTTGCTTATAGATTGAGATTGCCATCTGAGTTAGAAAAGATTCGTAACGTGTTTCATGTGTCAATGCTTCGACGGTACCAATCAGATCCATCTCTTCTGATTGCTCCTACTGAGATTGAAATTCAGTCAGATTTGTCGTATAGTGAAGAACTGATCCAAATTTTGGCATGAGAGACCAGAAAGTTAAGAAACAAGAAAATTCTTTAGTGAAAGTATTATGGCACAAACGCGAAATTGAAGAAGCTACGTGGGAGCCTGAGAATGTTATGAGAGAACAACATCCATAACTATTCACTAGTAAGATTTTTGGGGACGAAAATCCCTTAGGGGGAGAGTTGTAACAACTTAGTTTAGACCCTGTTCAGAATAGTAGTTTCGAGACCATAAATCCGAGGTCGAATGAATATTTTAATATTATTTGTAGTGTTAATTTCATGTGAAATAGTCTGTGTGAAAATTTTGTGTGAAAATTTTATCGATTGAGTGCCGAATTAAGAGAAAGAACTTAATCGCATAAAGTGTAAAATGTTGTGTGCTAATTTACGAGTACTTAACTGTTGTTGGCTTTTTAAGGTGGAGGCCTTATGTTGTTATTAAGCCATTATTAAAGATAGTGGGTGGCTAAATGACTTATTAGCCTTAAAATATTTTTGTTTTATATGACTTAAAAAGGGTAAAGTTGGTATTTTTTATTAAGTTAACTTATAATAAAACAAAGCATTAAAATAGGCCATTTTCTATTCATCTTACACCAAATATTGAAGCAAGAAAGAAGGTTTTAAGCTTTGGTAATTTAGCCTAAGAATTTGCTTGATTCAAGGTTAGATTTTTGTTCGATTTTTCTTAATTTCTACGCTTTCGTAATAGTTGCTTTATGCTTTACAAAACCCATGCTTAAATTTTGTAAATTGATGATGTTTATGAAATGTGCCATTGATGAAAGGGTGAGCTTTGTGATGAGTGTTGGTGTTAAATGAAAGATATGTGTTTAATGAATATGTGTTATTCTTGAATTTTTGATGAATTTAGCTAATTAAGTCTAAATCGTGAAAATAGCAATTTGAAGGACTAGAATGGGAAATAAATGAAATGTGTGTGTTTGTATATCATGAGAAGAATTAGGCTAAGCACATGTGTATTGAGATTTTGTGTATTTGACAATTTTGTGAAATAGGGACTAAAGTGTCAAAATGTGAAAATGTGAGGGCTATTTTGTAAAATTCCCTAAATATATGTGTTTGGACTAAAATGAATGATTTGATGATTGAATGGATTGAATTTGAATGTGTATAGACCAAGAGAGAAGAGGTTTGGATCGAGATCGAGGCAAAGATAAAGTGCTCGATTAATCGACCGTATCGATTGTTCGACGTCCAAGGTAAGTTCGGATAGGATACATATTATTAAGATATATTTTAGCATTATGAAATGAATATATATTTGTGTATGAAAGTGAGTTACTAGGTGCAAGATTTTAGTTGATGGCACTAAGTGTGTGAAATTGAAATAGAAACATAAATGAATAACACTGTGTGTGCGATGATATGAAAGCTTGAACTTATGGACATGGCACTATGTGTGTGATACCGAGATAAGCCGGTTGAAAGATTAGGCACTAAGTGTGCAATGATGATTATGATCCGGTTATGAAATTGGCACTAAGTGTGCAAAATAATCAAAATAAATAGTAAAGGTCGAATGAGAGGCAATATTGAGCAATTGAGTAGCATGAATGGTGAGTAACTATGTGTTGATCAAGGTACGTTTGAACCTAGGTGGTTGATGATAGCCTTAATAGTTATATGAATAGATACTTGAGCATATGGTTGAGATTGATGATAAGCCTAATAGTGCAATTTATCTACGCGATGTTTTAATTGTGTATGATGTGGTATTCTTGAGTAATATGTATTAAATTACGAACTTACTAAGCTTTGAAAAGCTTACTGTGTGATTTATTTTTCTGCTGTGCAGTGTCAGTAAAGCCAGCTCGGATTTGGGGATTGTCAGCATCTCAATCACACTATCGGTAATCTATTTTGGGGTATTTTGGAAAGATGTACATAGTTAAAATATGGCATGTATAGGCTAGTTATTTGAATCATGTTTGAGATTTGTAAGTAGCCATGAGATGTGGCTAGATATGTGATAGTTTTTGGCATAAATGACTTTGGTATATATGATGCATCTTTTGGTGTGGATTATGAGTTGAGAAATTCATTTATGGGTGTAAATTTTTGTGATGGTATGATGCTCTTAAGAATAAGTGAAATTGGGAATGAATTATGCTTGTGATAAGATAAGTTTTGGTTTTAAATTTGGTATGAATAGAATTAGTATTTAGTGCATAATTTGAATGATTATTTTGAGATGCTTTTGGGTAGTCATAAGTGCATGAGTTGTTTTGGTAAATGTTACATGTAGGTATGACCCATTTAGGTGGCATTTTTAGTCTTGTAAATGACCTATAATATCACACGACCATGGCACATAGGCATGTCTGGTGACCGTGGGGTAAAGTCAGTAGCTTGCTTAAGGGTACACGGCCATGGCACATGAGCGTGCCTAGAAGCCATGTGAGAAAGTCAGTGTATGGCATAGTAGTGCACTGCCTTCGCACACGGGGTTACTTGGTAACTGTGTTGCTTTTGAAGGATTGGCTACGGCCAGGGTACATAGGTGTGCTTGGTGGCTGTGGTGAGGAATCAGGTTCGACCACAGGGAGGACACACGGGTGCGTCTAGCAACCGTGAAGGGCACGCGGTTGGCTCCTACGGGCGTGTATCCCCTGTATTTTGAATAAGTTTTTAATTCTTCGAAAAATTTTGTATGTGTTTCGATTTAATTCCGATCCTTCTCTAACAGGTGTTTAAGGTTTTATAGGTCTCAATAAGGGACAATATGTTTATGTTTTCATGTGATATACTTATGATTGACTTTATGTCGAGAATGGGTTGTTAAATGATTTGATTGTTCGGTAATGCCTCTTAATCATATTTCGTTGATGGTTTCGGGTTAGGGGTGTTAATTTTTATTGGTATCAGATCTACGATTTAGTCGATTCTCGGACTAACGTAGCATGTGTGAGTCTAGCTATACATGCCATAAATGAAATTGCGATACTGTGATGAATTTTGACAGTTAAAAATGTGTTTTCATATAGTAATGGATCCTGATCGAGTATTTGCTGACGACATAGAAAGTAACGCGCCTGCTCCCGCTCAAGGGATAGCACCAGCCATATCTAGGTCGAATAAAAGTAGTGAGAGAGGAGAGGCTAAGCAAGCCTTCTTCCGTATGATGAGTGAATGGTTTTTAGAATTTATTCGAATGAATCCGGCTACTCCACAACATCCACCCCCACAAGTACCTGTTGTGCCACAAGTTACAAATCCAATCAGATTGAATAAACTTCTTGTGGACAAGATTCAGAAGTATGGGGCCGAAGAGTTTAGGGCCACATCTGATGATGATATTGAGTGAGCTGAGTTTTGGCTCGAGAATACCCTTCAAGTATTTAATGAGATGTCGTTGACTCCGAATGAATGTATTAAATGCGCTATTTCATTGTTGAGAGATTCGGCTTATAATTGGTGGAAGACGTTGATATCTGTAGTTGCGAGAGAGAGAATCACCCGGGATTTCTTTCAAGCCAAGTTAAGAAAGAAGTATATCTATCAACGCTTCATTGATCAGAAACATAAAGAGTTTCTAGAACTGAAATAGGTCGTTTGTCTATTACTGAATACGAGTGGAAATTCGTAAGATTGAGCCAATACGCAAAAGAATGTGGTTCGACCGAAGCTACTATGTGCAAATGGTTCATAGAGGGATTGAATGAGGACATTAAGTTGCTAGTTGGAATACTCGATATAAGCAAATTTGTTGTGTTAGTTGAAAGAGCATGCAAAGCTGAGGAGCTCAGTAAAGAAAAGAAGAAAGCTGATTTTGAAGCTCGTGATTAAAGAAAGAGATCGGTGAGTAAGTTTTCTCAACCTTCTACAAAGAGATTTAGAGATGTAAGCAATCTTTCAAATGCTTCGTTTGGACATTCAATTAGAGATCGTTCGAGACAAAATGCTGGTGCACGAACTCAAGCTCCGATTGAATAAGTATCAGCCGTATTAAGAGTAAAAAGCCCGAGTGTAGACAATGTGGAAGATGACATGTAGGAGAGTGTTGGGGCAAGTATAACACTACAAAATGCTACAAGTGTGGATCCCGAGATCATTTTATTCGAGATTGCCCAAAGATGGTCGAAGAAAAAAATGTTCAGAATGAAAGACCGAGTAATGTAACAGCTAGGGTTAGACCACCCAGAAACACCAGAAATGTGAGTGAAAGCCAAAAAAGGGACAACCGATACAGCTGTGAGGTCAGAAGCAAGAGCACCTGCCCGAGCTTATGCTATTCATGCACGAGAGGAAGCATCATCTCAGATGTCATCACCGGTAATGCCATTGCACTGATAGACCCAGGATCTGCCCATTCCTATGTGTGTATGAATTTAGTATTGAATAAGACTCTACCTGTTGAGTCTACTGAATTTGTGATTAGAGCATCGAACCCCTTAGGCAAGTGTGTCTTGGTGGATAAGGTGTGCCAGAATTGCCCATTGATGTTTCGAGATGTTTGTTTTTGGTTAATTTTATGTTGCACGATCGAGTTTTTCACCCTGGGGAGCTCCTATGTTTTTTTTTGAAAAAGAAAGATGGAACTATGAAAATGTGTATTGATTACCGACAATTAAACAAAGTGACAATAAAGAAAAAATATATGTTGCCTCGTATTGATAATCTGTTTGATCAGCTGAGAGGAGCTATAGTGTTTTCTAAGATAGATTTGAGATCAGGCTACTATTTGTTGAGAGTTAAAGAAACTGATGTGCCAAAAACTGCTTTCAGAACGAGGTATGGACATTACGAATTCTTAGTGATGCCTATTGGGCTAACTAATGCTCCTACAGTGTTTATAAATCTATTTAATCGGATACTGAGACTATTTTTGGATCGCTTTGTTGTAGTGTTCATAGATGATATTTTGACTTATTCATGTAATGAGATGCAACATGCCGAGCATTTGAGAATCGCATTACAAACTCTGCGTGAGAAACAATTGTATGCAAAGTTTAGCTAATGTGAATTTTGGTTGCATGAGGTCAGTTTTTTGGGGCATATTGTATCAGCTGCTGGGATACGAGTTGACCCGAGTACAATCTCTGCTATTTTGGAGTGGAAGCCTCCGAGAAATGTGTCTGAAGTCCATAGTTTTCTGGGGCTAGTGGGATATTAAAGATGATTTATGAAAGGCTTCTCGATGATTGTGACCCTATTGACAAAGTTGTTACAGAAAGATGCTAGATTTGAGTGTTTAGAATGGTGCCAACAGAGTTTTGAACAGTTGAAGTTGTTGTTGACAGAAGAAGCACCAGTGTTGATTCGACCTGATTTAGGTAAAGAATTCATAGTTTAAAGTATGCATCGTTAAATAGTTTGGGCTGTGTGATGATGCAAGAAGGGAAAGTCATTGCTTATGCTTCGAGACAGTTACAACGCACAAAAAGAATGACCTTGAATTGGCTGCGATAGTGTTTGCATTGAAAATTTGGCGTCACTATTTATTCGGTGAAAAATGTCATATTTATACTGATCATAAGAGTTTAAAGTATTTGATGACCCAAAAAGATTTGAATTTGTGATAGATGAGATGGTTAGAATTGTTGAAAAACTACGAACTTGTGATCGATTACCACCTGGGTAAAGCTAACGTTGTTGCTAATGCCTTGAGTTGTAAATCATTATATGCTTTGCTAGCTATGAGCAACTAGATAGATTTGTGAGATGATGAAGTGGTTGCAGCTGAATTCAAAGTAAAACCGCTATTTTTACGACAGATATGTGATGCTCAGAAAATTGATAATGAGTTGTTAGCAAAAAGAGTTCAAGGTGATTCGAATGCTGTATCAGAATTTTGAGTTGATAGTGATGATTGTTTGAGATTTAGAGATCGGATTTGTGTTTCGAGAAATTCAGAGTTGATTTAAATGATTTTGAATGAAGCTCACAATAGTCATTTGACTCATCCGGGGAGTACGAAAATGTATAATGACCTGAAACAGTTCTATTGGTGGCATGGTATGAAAAGAGATATTCCTGACTTTGTGTCAAAATTTTTAGTTTGTCAGCAAGTTAAGGCTGAACATCCAGTTCCGTCCGGTTTATTACAACCAATTATGATTCCTGAGTGGAAATGTGACAGGATCACAATGAACTTTGTGTCGGGTTTGCCCTTATCTTCAAGCAAGAAAGATACGATCTGGGTGATAGATGATAGATTGATGAAATCAGCTCATTTCGTTCCAGTAAGAATCGACTATTCTTTGGATAAGTTAGCTGAAGTGTATACCGATGAGATTTTGAGATTATACGGGGTACCGTTATCTATAGTGTCTGACAGAGATTTGAGATTTACCTCGCGATTTTGGAAGAAATTGCAAGATGCTTTATGCACAAAATTGTATTTCAATACTGCGTTTCATCAGCAAACGGATGGTCAATCCGAGCGAATCATTTAGATTCTCGAAGACATGCTGAGATGTTACATACTTAAATTTGAAAGTACGTGGGAAAAGCATTTATCGTTGATTCAATTAGCATATAACAACAGTTTTCAATCTAGTATCAAAATGGCACCATATGAGGCTCTCTACGGTCGAAAGTGTCGAACTCCATTGTATTGGACCGAGCTAAGTGAGAATAAGATTCACGAGGTTGATCTTATAAAAGAGACTGAACGGAAAGTGAAAGTAATTTGTGACAGTTTAAAAGTAGCCTCAGATCATCAAAAGACATATGCAGATTTCAAACGAAAGGATATTGAATTCGAAATTGGTGATAGAGTGTTTTTGAAAGTGTCTCCGTGGAAGAAAATAATTCGATTTGGCAGAAAGGGCAAGTTGAGTCCGAGGTTCATCAGACCATATGAGATCATTGAATGAGTTGGATCGGTTGCTTATAGATTGAGATGACCATCTGAGTTAGAAAAGATTCATAACGTGTTTCATGTGTCAATGCTTCGACGGTACCAATCAGATCCATCTCTTCTGATTGCTCCTACTGAGATTGAAATTCAGTCAGATTTGTCGTATAGTGAAGAACTGATCCAAATTTTGGCACGATAGACCAAAGAGTTAAGAAACAAGAAAATTCTTTAGTGAAAGTATTATGGCACAAACACGGAATTAAAGAAGCTATGTGGGAGCCTAAGAACGTTATGAGAGAACGACATCCATAACTATTCACTAGTAAGATTTTTGGGGACGAAAATCCCTTAGGGGAAGAGTTGTAACAACTTAGTTTAGACACTGTTCAGAATAGTAGTTTCGAGACCATGAATCTGAGGTCGAATGAATATTTTAATATTATTTGTAGTGTTAATTTTATGTGAAATAGTCTCTGTGAAAATTCTGTGTGAAAATTTTATCGATTGAGTGCCGGATTAAGAGAAAGAACTTAATTGCATAAAGTGTAAAATGTTGTGTGCTAATTTACGAGTACTTAACTGTTGTTGCCTTTTTAAGGTGGAGGCCTTATGTTGTTATTAAGCCATTATTAAAGATAGTGGGTGGCTAAATGACTTATTAGCCTTAAAATTTATTTGTTTTATATGACTTATAAAAGGGCAAAGTTGGTATTTTTTAATAAGTTATTATAGGCCATTTTCTATTCATCTTGCACCAAATATTGAAGCAAGAAAGAAGGTTTTAAGCTTTGGTAATTTAGGTTAAGAATTTGCTTGATTCAAGGTTAGATTGTTGTTCGATTTTAATTAATTTCTACGCTTTCGTAATAGTTGCTTTATGCTTTACAAAACCCATGCTTAAATTTGGTAAATTGATGATGTTTATGAAATGTGCCATTGATGAAAGGGTGAGCTTTGTGATGAGTGTTGGTGTTAAATGAAAGATATGTGTTTAATGAATATGTATTGTTCTTGAATTTTTGATGAATTTTGCTAATTAAGTCTAAATCGTGAAAATAGCAATTTGAAGGACTAGAATGGAAAATAAATGAAATGTGTGTGTTTGTATAATATGAGAAGAATTCGGCTAAGCACATGTGTATTGAAATTTTGTGTATTTGACAATTTTGTGAAATAGGGACTAAAGTGTCGAAATGTGAAAATGTGAGGGCTATTTTGTAAGATTCCCAAAATATATGTGTTTGGACTAAAATGAATGATTTGATGATTGGATGGATTGAATTTGAATGTGTATAGACCAAGAGCGAAGAGGTTTGGATCGAGATCGAGGCAAAGATAAAGTGCTCAATTAATCGACCATATCGATTGTTCGACGTCCAAGGTAAGTTCGGATAGGTTACATATTATTAAGATATGTTTTAGCATTATGAAATGAATATGTATTTGTGTATGAAAGTGAGTTGCTACGTGCAAGATTTTAGTTGATGGCACTAAGTGTGTGAAATTGAAATAGAAATATAAAAGAATAACACTGTGTGTGCGATGATATGAAAGCTTCGACTTATGGACATGGCACTAAGTGTGTCATACCGAGATAAGCCAGTTGAAAGATTAGGCACTAAGTGTGCAATGATGATTATGATCCGGTTATGAAATTGGCACTAAGTGTGCAAAATAATCAAAATGAATAGTAAAGGTCGAATGAGAGGCAATATCGAGCAATTGAGTAGCATGAATGGTGAGTAACTATGTGTTGATCAAGGTACGTTTGAACCTAGGTGGTTGATGATAGCCTTAATAGTTATATGAATAGATACTTGAGCATATGGTTGAGATTGATGATGAGCCTAATAGTGCAATTTATCTATGCGATGTTTTAATTGTGTATGATGTGGTAGTATTGAGTAATATGTATTAAATTACGAACTTACTAAGCTTTGAAAAGCTTACATGTGATTTGTTTTTCTGTTGTGCAGTGTCAGTAAAGCTAGCTTAGATTTGGGGATTGTCAGCATCTCAATCACACTATCGGCAATCTATTTTGGGGTATTTTGGAAAGATGTACATAGTTAAAATATGGCATGTATAGGCTAGTTATTTGAATTATGTTTGAGATTTGTAAGTAGCCATGAGATGTGGCTAGATATGTGATAGTTTTTGGCATAAATGACTTTGGTATATATAATGCATCTTTTGGTGTGGATTATGAGTTGAGAAATTCATTTATGGATGTAAATTTTTGTGATGGTATGATGATGTTAAGAATAAGTGAAATTGGGAATGAATTATGCTTGTGATAAGATAAGTTTTGGTATTAAATTTGGTATGAATAGAATTAGTATTTAATGTATGATTTGAATGATTATTTTGAGATGCTTTTGGGTAGTCATAAGTGCATGAGTTGTTTTGGTAAATGTTACATGTAGGTATGACCCATTTGGGTGGCATTTTTGGTCTTGTAAATGACATATAATATCACATGACCATGGCACATAGGCGTGTCTAGTGACCGTGGGGTAAAGTCAGCAGCTTACTTAAGGGCACACGGCCATGGCACTCGAGCGTGCCAAGAAGCCATGTGAGAAAGTCAGTGTATGGCCTAGTGGTGCACTGCCTTAGCACACGGGGGTGCTTGGTAACCGTGTTTCTTTTGAAGGATTGGCTACGGCCAGGGTACAAGGGCGTGCTTGGTGGCTGTGGTGAGGAATCGAGGTTCGACCACGGGAGGACACACGGTGTGTGTAGTCTAGCGTGATTGGGTGGAGGTATCCCCGTATTTTGAATAAGTTTTGTTTTGAAAAAATTTGTATGTGCGATGTATCCGATCCTTCTCTAACAGTGTTTATTTTGAATAAGACAATATTTTAAGTTTTGATAAAAATTTTGTATGTGTTTCGATTTAATCCCGATCCTTCTCTAACAGGTGTTTAAGGTTTTATAGGTCTCAATAAGGGACAATATGTTTATGTTTTCATATGAGTCTATATGCCATAAATGATGATTGACTTTATGTCTTTTCATATAGAGAATGGGTTGTTCTAGGTCGAATAAAAGTAGTGAGAGAGGAGAGGCTAAGCAAGCCTTCTTCCGTATGATGAGTGAATGGTTTTTAGATTTTATTCGAACGAATCCGGCTGCTCCACAACATCCACCCCCACAAGTACCTGTTGTTCCACAAGTTACAGATCCAATCAGATTGAATAAACTTCCTGTGGACAAGATTCAGAAGTATGGGGCCAAAGAGTTTAGGGTCACATCTGATGACAATATTGAGTGAGCTGAGTTTTGGCTCGAGAATACCCTTCAAGTATTTAATGAGATGTCGTTGACTCTGTATGAATGTATTAAATGCGCTATTTCATTGTTGAGAGATACGGCTTATAATTGGTGGAAGACATTGATATCTGTAGTTGCGAGAGAGAGAATCACCCGAGATTTCTTTCAAGCCAAGCTAAGAAAGAAGTATATCTATCAACGCTTCATTGATCAGAAACGTAAAGAGTTTCTAGAACTGAAATAGGTCGTTTATCTATTACTGAAAACGAGTGGGAATTCGTAAGATTGAGTCAATACGCGAAAGAATGTGTTTCGTCCGAAGCTACTATGTGCAAATGGTTCATAGAGGGATTGAATGAGGACATTAAGTTGCTAGTTGGAATACTCGATATAAACAAATTTGTTGTGTTAGTTGAAAGAGCATGCAAAGCTGAGGAGCTCAGTAAAGAAAAGAAGAAAGCTGATTCTGAAGCTCGTGATGAAAGAAAGAGATCGATGAGTAAGTTTTCTCAACCTTCTACAAAGAGATTTAGAGATGCAAGCAATCGTTCAAATGCTTTGTTTGGACATTCAATTAGAGATCATTTGAGACAAAATGCTGGTGCACGAACTCAAGCTCCGATTGATTCAAGTATCAGCAGTGTTAAGAGTAAAAAGCCCGAGTGTAGACAATGTGGAAGAGGACATGTAGGAGAGTGTTGGGGAAAGTATAACACTAGAAAATGCTATAAGTGTGGATCCCGAGATCATTTTATTCGAGATTGCCCAAAGATGGTCGAAGAAGAAAATGTTCAGAATGAAAGACCGAGTAATGTAACAGCTAGGGGTAGACCACCCAGAAACACCAGAAATGTAAGTGAAAGCCAGAAAGGGGCAACCGATATAGCTGTGAGGTCAGAAGCAAGAACACCTACCCGAGCTTATGCTATACGTGCACGAGAGGAAGCATCATCTCCAGATGTCATCACTGGTAATGTCATTACACTGATAGACCTAGGATCTGCCCATTCCTATATGTGTATGAATTTAGTATTGAATAAGACTCTACCTGTTAAGTCTACTGAATTTGTGATTAGAGTATCGAACCCCTTAGGCAAGTGCGTCTTGGTGGATAAGGTGTGCAAGAATTGCCCATTGATGTTTCGAGATGTTTATTTTTTGGTTAATTTCATGTTGCTACCATTCGATGAATTTGACATAATTCTGGGTATGGATTGGCTTACTTTACATAATGCCATCGTGAATTGTAAGAGAAAGAGTATTGAATTGAAGAGTCAGAATGATGAGATAGTTCGAATTGAGTCCAGTGATATGAAAGGATTTCCAGCTTTTGTATTTGCGATGAAAGCTATGAACTATGTCAGAAAGGGTTGTGAAGCTTATTTGGCATACGTAATTGATACAAAAGTGTTGGAAATGAAATTCGAATCTATGCCTGTGGTATGTGAGTTTCCAGACGTGTTTCCTGAAGAATTGCCAAGATTACCTCCAATTCGGGAAGTTGAATTTGGCATTAATTTAGTGCCAGGAAGCACTCCTATTTCAATGGCTCCGTAGAGAATGGCACCAACAGAATTGAAAGAGTTGAAATCTCAGTTGTAGGAGTTGACTGATAGAGGATTTGCACGACCGAGTTTTTCACCCTGGGGAGCTCCTATGTTATTGGTGAAAAAGAAAGATGGAACTATGAAAATGTGTATTGATTATCGACAATTAAACAAAGTGACAATAAAGAAAAAATATACGTTGCCTCGTATTGATGATTTATTTGATTAGCTAAGAGGAGCTATAGTGTTTTCTAAGATAGATTTGAGATCGGCTACTATTTGTTGAGAGTTAAAGAAACTGATGTGCCGAAAACTGCTTTCAGAACGAGGTATGGACATTACGAATTCTTAGTGATGCTTTTGGGCTAAATAATGCTCCTACATGTGTTTATGAATCTATTTAATCGGATACTGAGACTATTTTTGGATCGCTTTGTTGTAGTGTTCATAGATGATATTTTGACTTATTCATGTAATGAGATGCAACATGCCGAGCATTTGAGAATCGCACTACAAACTCTGCGTGAGAAACAATTGTATGCAAAGTTTAGCTAATGTGAATTTTGGTTGCATGAGGTCAGTTTTTTGGGGCATATTGTATCAGCTGCTGGGATACGAGTTGACCCGAGTTCAATATCCGCTATTTTGGAGTGGAAGCCTCCGAGAAATGTGTCTGAAGTCCATAGTTTTCTGGGGATAGTGGGATATTATAGATGATTTATGAAAGGCTTCTCGATGATTGTGACCCTATTGACAAAGTTGTTACAGAAAGATGTTAGATTCGAGTGTTCAGAAAGGTGCCAACAGAGTTTTAAACAGTTGAAGTTGTTGTTGACGGAAGAAGCACCAGCGTTGATTCGACCTGATTCAGGTAAAGAATTCATAGTTTAAAGCGATGCATCGTTAAATAGTTTGGGTTGTGTGTTGATGCAAGAAGGGAAAGTCATTGCTTATGCTTCGAGATAGTTACAACCGCACAAAAAGAATTATCCAACATATGACCTTGAATTGGCTGCGATAGTGTTTGCATTGAAGATTTGGCGTCACTATTTATTCGGTGAAAAATGTCATATTTATACTGATCATAAGAGTTTAAAGTATTTGATGACTCAGAAAGATTTGAATTTGTGATAGATGAGATGGTTAGAATTGTTGAAAAACCATGAACTTGTGATAGATTACCACCTGGGTAAAGCTAACGTTGTTGCTAATGCCTTGAGTTGTAAATCGTTATATGCTTTGCTAGCTATGAGCAATCAGATAGATATGTGTGATGATGAAGTGGTTGCAGCTGAATTCAAAGTAAAACCGCTATTTTTACGATAGATATGTGATGCTCAGAAAATTGATAATGAGTTGTTAGCATAAAGAGTTCAGGATGATTCGAATGCTGTATCAGAATTTTGAGTTGATAGTGATGATTGTTTGAGATTCAGAGATCGGATTTGTGTTCGAAAAATTCAGAGTTGATTTAAATGATTTTGAATGAAGCTTACAATAGTCATTTGATTTGTTCATCAAGAATCGAAAATGTATAATGACTGAAAGCAGTTCTATTGGTGGCATGGTATGAAAAGAGATATTTCTGACTTTGTGTCGAAATTTTTACTTTGCCAGCAAGTTAAGGCTGAACATCCAGTTTCGTCCGGTTTATTACAACCAATTATGATTCCTGAGTGGAAATGTGACAGGATCACAATGAACTTTGTATCGGGTTTGCCTTTATCTTCAAGCAAGAAAGATACGATCTGGGTGATAGATGATAGATTGATGATATCAGCTCATTTCGTTCCAGTAAGAACCGACTATTCTTTGGATAAGTTAGCTAAAGTGTATACCGATGAGATTTTGCGATTGCACGGGGTACCATTATCTATAGTGTCTGACAGAGATTCGAGATTTACCTCGTGATTTTTGAAAAATTGCAAGATGCTTTATGCACAAAATTGTATTTTAGTACTGCGTTTCATCAGCAAACGGATGGTCAATCCGAGCGAATCATTTAGATTATCGAAGACATGCTGAGATGTTACATACTTAAATTTGAAAGTACGTGGGAAAAGCATTTATCATTGATTCAATTAGCATATAACAACAGTTTTCAATCTAGTATCAAAATGGCACCGTATGAGGCTCTCTACGGTCGAAAGTGTCGAACTCCATTGTATTGGACCGAGCTAAGTGAGAATAAGATTCACGGGGTTGATCTTATAAAAGAGACTAAACAGAAAGTGAAAGTAATTTGTGACAGTTTGAAAGTAGCCTCAGATCATCAAAAGACCTATGCAGATTTCAAACGAAAGGATATTGAATTCGAAATTGGTGATAAAGTGTTTTTGAAAGTGTCTCCGTGGAAGAAAATAATTTGATTTGGCAGAAAGGGCAAGTTGAGTCCGAGGTTCATCAGACCATATGAGATCATTGAATGAGTTGGATCGATTGCTTATAGATTGAGATTACCATCTGAGTTAGAAAAGATTCATAACGTGTTTCATGTGTCAATCTTTCGATGGTACCAATCAGATCCATCTCTTGTGAATGCTCTTACTGAGATTGAAATTCAGTCAGATTTGTCGTATTGTGAAGAACAGATCCAAATTTTGGCACGAGAGACCAAATAGTTAAGAAGTAAGAAAATTTCTTTAGTGAACATATTATGGCACAAACAAGGAATTGAAGAAGCTACTTGGGAGCCTGAGAACGTTATGAGAGAACAACATCCACAACTATTCACTGGTAAGATTTTTGGGGACGAAAATCCCTTAGGGGGAGAGTTGTAATAGCCCGATTTAGACCCTGGTCAAAATAGTGGTTTGAGGACCACAAATCTAAGGTCAAATGAATATTTTAATATTATTTGTAGTGTTAATTTTATGTGAAATAGTCTCTGTGAAAATTCTGTGTGAAAATTTTATCGTTTGAGTGCCGGATTAAGAGAAAGAACTTAATTGCATAAAGTGTAAAATGCTGTGTGCTGATTTACGAGTACTTAACTATTGTTGGCTTTTTAAGGTGGAGGCCTTATGTTGTTATTAAGCCATTATTAAAGATAGTGGGTGGCTAAATGACTTATTGGCCTTAAAATATATTTGTTTTATATGACTTATAAAAGGGAAAAGTTGGTATTTGTTAATTAAGTTAATTTATAATAAAACAAAGCATTAAAATAGGCCATTTTCTATTCATCTTGCACCGAATATTGAAGCAAGAAAGAAGGTTGTAAGCTTTGGTAATTTCGGCCAAGAATTTACTTGATTCAAGGTTAGATTGTTGTTTGGTTTTTATTAATTTCTACGTTTTCGTAATCATTTCTTTATGCTCTACAAAACCCATGCTTAATATGAGAAGAATTCGGCTAAGCACATGTGTATTGAAATTTTACGTATTTGACGATTTTGTCAAATAGGGACTAATGTGTCAAAATGTGAAAATGTGAGGGCTATTTTGTAAAATGCCCTAAATATATGTGTTTGGACTAAAACGAATGATTTGATGATTGAATGGATTGAATTTGAATGTGTTTAGAAGAAGAAAGGAGAGGTTCAGGTCGAGATCGAGGCAAAGATAAAGTGCTCGATTAATTGATCGTAACGATAGTTCGACGTACGAGGTAAGTTCGAATAGGGTACATATTATTAAGATATGTTTTAACATTATGAAATGAATATGTATTTGTGTATGAAAGTGAGTTGCTATGTGCAAGATTTTAGTTGATGGCACTAAGTGTGTAAAATTGAAATAGAAACAGAATTGAATAACACTGTGTGTGCAATGATATGAAAGCTTTGGCTTATGGATCTGGCACTGTGTGTGCGATATCGAGATAAGTCGGTTGAAAGATTAGGCACTAAGTGTTCGATGACGATTATGATCTGTTATGAAATTGGCACTAAGTGTGCGAAATAATAAAAAATAATAGTAAAGGTTGAACGAGAGGTAATATCGAGTAATTGAGTAGTATGAATGGTGAGTAACTATGTGTTGATCAAGGTACATTTGAACCTAGGTGGTTGATGATAGCCTTATTAGTTATATGAATAGATACTTGAGCATATGGTTGAGATTGATGATGAGCCTAATTGTGCAATTTATCTACGTGATGATTTAATTGTGTATGATGTCGTATTATTGAGTAATATGTATTAAATTACGAACTTACTAAGCTTTGAAAAGCTTACTATGTGATTTTTTTTCTTCTGTGCAGTGTCAGTAAAGCTATCCCAGATCTGGAGATCGTCAGCATCTCAATCACACTATCGGCAATCTATTTTGGGGTATTTTGGAAAGATGTACATAGTTAAAATATGGCATGTATAGGCTAGTTATTTGAATAATGTTTGAGATTTGTATGTAGCCATGAGATGTGGCTAGATATGTGATAGTTTTTGGCATAAATGGCTTTGGTATATATGATGTATCTTTTGGTATGGATTGTGAGTTGAGAAATTGATTTATGGATTTCAATTTTGGTGATGGTATGATGTTGTTAGGAATAAGTGAAATTGGGAATGAATTATGCTTGTGATAAGATAAGTTTTGGTATTAATTTTGGTATGAATAGAATTGGTATTGAATGCATGGTTTGAATGATTATTTTGATATGTTTTTTGGGTAGTCATAAGTGCATGAGTTGTTTTGGTAAATGTTGCTTGTAGGTATGACCCATTTGGGTGGCATTTTTGGTCTTGCAAATGACCTATAATGTCACATGGCCATGGCACACAGACGTGTCTAGTGACCATGGGGTAAAGTCAGTAGTTTTCTTAATGGCACACAGCCATGGCACACGGGCATGCCTAGAAGCCGTATGAGAAAGTCAGCATATGGCCTAGTAGTGCACTATCTTAGAATACGGGCGTGCTTGCTAACCGTGTTCCTTTGGTAGGATTGGCCACAGTCAGGGTACACGGGTGTGCTTGGTGGCCGTGGTGAGGAATCAGGTTCGACCATGGGGAGGACACACGGGTGTGTCTAGCAACCGTAGAGGGCACATAGGTGGCTCCCACGGGCGTGTATCCCTTGTATTTTGGATAAGTTTTTAAGTTTTGAAAAATTTTATGTGTTTCGATTTAGTCCCAACCCTTCTCTAGTAGGTGTTTAAGGTTTTATAGGTCTCAATAAAGGACTATATGTTTATGTTTTGATGTGATATACCGTTAATTTACTTTGTATCGAGAATGGGTTGTTAAATGATTTGATTGTTTGGTAATGCCTCTTAGCCTTATTCCAGCGATGGTTTCGGGTTAGGGGTGTTACAGTACCGGTGGTATGTGAGTATTCGGATGTGTTTTCGGAGGAGTTGCTCGGATTGCCTCCAATTAGAGAAGTTGAATTTGGTATTGAGTTAGTCCCTGGTACTGCACCTATTTCAATTGCTTCGTACATATTGGCTCCGACCGAATTGAAGGGGTTAAAAGCTCAGTTGCAAGAATTGACGGATAAAGGTTTTACAAGACCTAGTTTTTCTCCGTGGGGTACACCGGTCTTATTCATGAAAAAGAAAGATGGATCTATGAGGCTTTGCATTGACTATCGACAGCTCAATAAGGTGACCATAAAGAATAAGTATCCTTTGCCAGGAATAGATGATTTGTTTGACCAATTGAAGGGAGCCACAATATTTTCCAAGATTGACTTGAGGTTCGGTTACTACCAGTTGAGAGTTAAAGACTCAAACATTGTGAAAAATGCTTTTCGGACGAGGTATGGTCACTGTGAATTTTTAGTTATGCCCTTTGGTTTAACGAATGCTCTTGCTGTGTATATGGATTTGATGAACTGTATTTTATGACCGTACTTGGATAAATTTGTTGTTGTTTTTATTGATGATATACTAATTTATTCTTGTGATGAGACCGAGCATGCCGAGCACTTGAGAATGATTTTACAAACTTTGAGAGATAAACAGTTGTATGCTAAGTTTAGTAAAAGTGAGTTTTGGCTTCGAGAAGTCGGATTTTTGTGGCACATTGTTTCGGGTGATGGTATTCAAGTTGACCCAAGTAAGATTTTAGCAATTGTTGAATGGAAATCGTCAAGGAATGTATCCGAGGTTAGAAGCATTCTAGGCTTAGCTGGTTATTACAGATAGTTTGTTAAAGGATTTTCCACGATTGCTACTCCAATGACAAGGTTGTTACAGAAAGATGTCATGTTTGAATGGACAGAAAGGTGCCAACAGAGTTTTGAGAAACTTAAGGCATTGTTGACTGGGGCTCTAGTTTTAGTACAACCTGAACCGGGAAAAGAATTTGTGGTTTATAGTGATGTGTCCTTGAATGGATTGGGTTGTGTACTTATGCAAGAAGGCAAGGTGATTGCTTATGCCTTGAGGCAGCTGAAAACGCATGAGAAGAATTATCCGGCACACGATTTAGAATTGGTTACCATCGTGTTTGCATTGAAGATTTGGAGACATCATCTATAAGGTGAGAAATGTTGTGTCTGTGCTGATCATAAAAGTCTAAAGTACTTGATGACTCAAAATAATTTGAACCCAAGGCAACGGAGATGGCTAGAGTTGATAAAGGATTATGAGTTAGTGGTTGTCTATCACCCAAGAAAGGCAAACATGGTTGTCAATGCCTTGAGTAGGAAATCCTTGTTTGCATTGGGGGCTATGAATACATGGTTGGCTTTATTAGATGATGCTTCTATTCTAGCTGAGATGAGAGTTAAACCGATGCTTCATTAAGATATTTGTGAAGCTCAGAAAGGCGACAGTGATTTGGAAGTTAAAAGAGTTCAATGTGAATCGGGTATGGATTCAAACTTTTGAATTAGTTCTGATGGATGTTTGATGTTTCGAGATAGGGTCTGTGTACCGATAGATGATGAGCTTATTCAGAAAATTTTGCACGAAGCACATAGTTGATGTTCATCCAAGTAGTACCAAGATGTATAAGAACTTGAAGAAAATGTATTGGTGGTCGGGAATGAAAAGAGACATTTTAGAGTTTCTGTCAAGATGCTTTGTTTGTCAACACGTGAAGGTCGAAGAGCAAGTACCTTTGGGTTTACTTCATCCTATGATGGTTCCTGACTGGAAATGGGACAAAATTACTATGGATTTTATGACGAGTTTGCCCTTGACACTGAAAAAGAAAGATTCCATTTGGGTTATGGTTGATAGGCTTACAAAATCGGCTCATTTTATTCTGGTACGTACTGACTACTCACTAGATAAGCTAGCAGATTGTATATTTCTGAAATTGTGAGATTGCATAGAGTGCCTTTGTCGATTATATCGAATAGAGATCTGAGGTTCACTTTGCGGTTTTGGGAAAATTTGCAAGAAGTGTTGGGTACAAAATTGAATTTTACTATCGCTTTCCATCCGCAAATTGATGGTCAATCTAAATGAGTAATTCAAATTCTTAAAGATATGTTGCAGTGTTTATTCTTGAGTTCTAATGTAGTTGGGAAAAGTATTTACCGTTGGTGGAATTTACCTACACTAACAATTTTCAGTAGAGTTTGAAAATGGCATCTTATGAGGCATTGTATGGACGTAAGTGCCGAACACCCTTGTATTGGACCGAACTCAGAGAAAATAAGATTCACGGAGTTGATTTAGTCAGGGAAACCAAAGAAAAAGTAAAGGTAATTTGTGATTGCTTGAAAGCTGCTTCGGATTGACAGAAATCCTACGCCGATTTGAAACGGAAAGTAATCAAATTTCAAGTTGGTGACAACGTATTCTTGAAAGTATCTCCATGGAAGAAAGTTTTGAGATTTAACGGAAAGGCAAATTAAGTCCTCGCTTCATTGGACCGTATGAGACTACTGAAAGAATAGGACCGGTAGCATATCAGTTAGCTTTTCCATCTGAGTTGTAAAAGATCCATGATGAATTCCACGTGTCTATGTTGCGCCATTACCGATTAGACCCTTCGCATGTGATTTCACCGACAGAGGTTGAGATTCGACCGGATATTACTTAGGGTGAAGAACCAGTTATGATTTTAGCTTAGGAAGTCAAACAATTGAGAAATAAAAATATTGCTACTGTGAAAGTATTATGGCAAAGGTATTGGGTTGAAGAGGCTACATGGGAACTCGAGGAAGCCATGAGAAAATAGTACCCAAACCTTTTCACTGGTAAGATTTTCGGGGAGAAAAATCCCTGAGGGGAAGAGTTGTAATATCTCGATTTTGGGTCTAGTCAGAATAGTGGTTTTGAGACCACAAATTTGAAGTAGAAATATTTGTTTTATGATTGGTTTGAGGTACATGACATGTTTGCATGATTGTGTGAAAGTTTCATGAAGAATTTTTGTGAATAAGTGTCCAAATTGACTTTTTGGACTAAATTGCAAAAGTTGGCAAATATGAGATTCTAGAAGCTTTAAGTATGAAATAGCTTTGAATTATTAATTATAGGTCCTTAAATAGCAATTGACCAATTTCTATATTTTTGGACAAAAATGGGCATGAAATAGGAAAAATTTGAAAGAAACATTTTTGTCATTTGGTTAATAAAAGAATAAAAAGAGGAATAAGTCAAAAAATTGTGTCCATCTTTCTCCCTCATTGCCAAAATTTATAAGGAGCCATAGTTAGGATTTTGTTCATCCTTTCAAGCTCAATAGTAAGTGCATCCTATCCCCGTTTTCAATTTTCTTTGTATTTTTAAAGTTGTCATCAACCGATGTAGCTATTTCTATCATTTATTCGAGCTAGGGTTCATGTTCAAAAATCTACCCATGTATAACATGCATGTATTTTGATATTCCATGGTAGATTATGAAAGTTTGATATGTGTTTAACATATTTTACTAAGTGATTATCCATGGAAATGCATAAAAGTACTTATTTGTAAAAGATGTAAAATGAATAATAAGATGTATGTTTTAATGAGAAACGTAGGCTCATATGAGTATGTGCTAGGTTCAGCTAGGCTTGGGTGATAAAGAAAATGGACACATTTCATTTTACGAGCCTAGGGACAAATTTGTAAATATGTGAAAGTTTAGGGGACAAGCTATAAATTTGCCAAAGTATGGTTTTTGGACTGATTTGAACAATGTGATAATTAAATGAGCTAAATTTGCTATTATAGATCAAGAAAAACAGGATCTGTGCCTAGACTGGGGAAAGAACAAAGTTGTGGACTAAATCAAATTAGTTTGCCATATTTTGTACCAAGATAAGTTCGTGTGTAGATAATGCAACTTATATTATGTATTTAGTATTTTGTTATTGAATGACTTATGCAATTATCATTATGGATTTGTTCAGCAAAGATTCGATACAGCAAAACTCCCAGTTGAACCTTAGGAATAGTTAGGATACAATTGTCATGACATTAGGGTTATAAGTTTATGTGTAAGACAATATCTAGGATATGGCATCGTTACGAGATTTCGTGAAAGACCATGTCTGGGACATGGCATCAATATGAGAATCGTGTAAGACCATAGCTGGGCTATAGGCATTGATATGTGATCCCATGTAAGACCATATCTGGGATATGGCATTGGTATGATTCTGTGTTTATGTTATTCAAGAATATCCTTTAGTATTCCAAGTGGTTCAACGGGTAGTCCAAAGATTATGTCAACGAGATGACAAGGCATGATCATGTTGAAAAGGGTACAGGTATGTACATAAAGCTCATACATATTGAGATTATAAATCGATGAGACCTCGGTAAGAAGTGAATGAATAAATCATGATCACAAGTTTTATTGTACATTATGTAAATGACATGATTTAAAATGTATCTATGATACTTGATGACATTGTGATAGATTATATTATGTTATGTGTACAACAATGCATGGTTAATGTAGTTAATTATTTACATGCAAACTTACTAAGCTTTATGCTTACTCCCTTCTTTTCCATTTTCTTAATATTTCCAAGCTAGTTAGGGGATCAAAGGACGTCGGAGGCTCGACCACACTATTAGTTGGGACCTTTGGGGTATAGTTATTCTTAGCATTTTGACTATGGCATGTATAGGGACTTGGTCATTTTGTTATATGTCATATTGGTTTAGCCAAATGTGTTGGCTTATGATGAATTTGATTCATTTTGTATAAGGCCATGATATGTGGCTCATAATTATTATTTGCCTGTAAACCTATTCATATATGTATGCATGTGCCGATGCCATTATGATATGGCCTATGGTTATTGATGATTGAATGATGATGTATTACATGTGATTATGGATGTTTGATGATGGTGAAGCACTTAGTTATGCCATGTTAAGTGCCTTGAAGTCATATATATATTTCATTGGTATGGTTTTGATGTTGTGTAGGTTGGTGCAAGTATGGGTGGTAAAAAGGCTTAGTAAATAGCCTTATTTTGTCCACACGGGTAGACACGTGTGTCTAGGCCGTGTGTGACACACGACTTGCCCCATTGGTGTGTGTTATTGACATGTGTCCCCTGGACCCTAATTAATGCAAAACAAAATGCCCAATAGTGAACACACGGGCATGAGACACGGCCATGTGTCTCGGCCATGTGAGAGACATGGCCCTAAGACATGGGCATTTCCCCAGGTCGTGTGAAGTCTGCACTTAGTTTTTGGAATTTAATTCACCACACGGCTTAAGGACACGGGCGTGTGCCTTGGCCGTGTGACCTTATTTGATTGATGATGTCATAAACAGAATGTCATCTATTTTGGACATGGCCTGAAGCACAGGTGTGTGATATGCCACACGGGCGTGTCCCTTGACCCATACGGGCGTGTGGCTCTGTGGCATGAAAATTTTTCTAAGTTTCGTAAAATTTTCCAAAGTTCTTGATTTAGTCCCAAATCACTCATAATGTATGTTTTTAGGCCTTGCAGGCCCATAATAGGGACGATATGGTCGGAAAAGAAAAGTTTTAAATTTGACGAAAACTCATGTCTCATTTTTGGTATGATTTCTTGTATATAAATTTGGTAACACTACCATTTTTTGGCGTTGAATACGGGTAAGGGGTGTAACACCCCAAACCCGGCCCATACGTCATGACCAGATCTGGTATGCTACAGGTTGAATGTTGAAAACTTTGCTTTAAAGGGGTTTTAAAAATCTCAGTTTTTTTTAACCAACTAATCATTAATTGTGACATTTTGGAAAGGAACCTTAACATTCGCGTTGAATGTGCTTGAAAAGCCCATTTTCATTTCACTTATAATTAAGACTTTGAAAACATAAGCTTATAAATTGTAACATAAAAAAAATATAGATCGATAACTTAAGTTATGGTGGCCTTATTACAAAAATAATCCCAAAATTAAACCTCAATGAAAAATCGAAAATAGTCTATGAAAATAAAAGACTTGATGGCCCCTCGAGTTTGCCTCGGCTCCCATGTCCACGACCTACTGCGCATCTGAAAAGTTGGGAAAAATAAAAGGGTGAGTCACCAAGACTCAGTGTGCAAAATCCCAAAAACACATAAAAGCATTGAGGCCCACAAACACATTATGGTCCTTGGCCCATACACAATGGAAACAAATTATTTTCATGCAACATGGCCCATCCCAAACCTAAGAGTCTATCCTCTACACACCCCCGTACCAACGATCACACTGTGGGGATTTCTACAATCAACCCTCCATCCGCTACACACCATATTGACAACTATGCTACCTATCATAAAGACCGATCACTATGTGACCTATGTGGCAAAGCCACCGATCACTATGTGACCTTAATAATATATCGACAGCTCTGCTGCCTGTCATAAAGACCGATCACTATGTGACCTATGTGGCAAAGCCACCGAACGCTATGCGACCTGCTCCCCTTCATCATATCAATCCCATCCCACGCATACATACATGCATGAATCAGAACATTAAACTACCTAAACAGTTCACATACTTTCACATACTTCGATACACATAAAGAAGCTTCTATGATTACGTACCTGGCATCCCTTGCCTACACTTTCTGGGTAATATGACTGTTCATACAGCCATATTTTCCGGCTTTTAGCCCATAACATATACATAGTACAGTTTGACTAGTGTATAGAGATCTACATACCTGATTACTAATAGGACAGTACTTTCTCTGTCGACATTATCCGAAACCGACACGACGGCTAACTGTCTAAGGTTTTGTTCCGAAGCTGGTCCACAACCCGGTGGCCAATCCCGTACTGCTGACACTGCGCGTTTCTTGAACTTTGGGGCTGGGACTACAGATCCAGCCCCTTCCTTCGATTTGCTGACATTCGAGCCCATGAATGACCTTAGTTAGAGGATACTATAATGATTGCTTAGTGACGCATTAGGTTAAGGCACAATAAGGAAAACAAATCGATTGAACACTTAGGGAGATTCAAAACCCTTACCTTGAAATCTCGAAAAAGTAATGTGGTTCGAAGGCTAACGATTTCTAGCTTAGAAACCTAGGCAATTTGATCTCCTTCAAATCCTGGAATGTCGCCCAAAAAGAACATGAGATCAGTGAAAACGTCAAACTAAAGATGGCCTAACAACCAACTAGCCATTCTGCTATGGTCTCAAAAACTGGAAGAGAATAAAAAAACAGATCGAATCGGCACTTACCTTAACACAGAGAATTCGACAACTCTTAGGGGATTTTGGCTTTTAAGTAGATCAGAAAGAAAAGATGATCTCAAAAGATCTATGAAGATGCGGCTTTGATGAAGAAATTGCCAAGGAGAAAAGAATAGACAAGGGTATTCGGCTATGGAGATAAAAGCAAAGAAAATAATGGAATTTCGGCTTTTCAATATCAATCGGCTATGGTATGAAAGTGGAGAGGAAAGTAGAGTTAGGAGTTTTCGGTTTAGGCAGAAAAGGAGAAGAAGAACCCTTAGTTGCCGAAATTAGGAGGAGAAAAGAAGAAGTGAAAGAAAATCGAAAAGCTATGCTTCAGGAAAATAATGACAATTTGGCACCTACTACCTAAAACCTGAAAATGCCCATTTTTAAAACGTCAAACTAAGCTATTAATCAAGGGAAATTTTGGCACCCCTTAGATATACCAAAACCGATTCCTCATCACCCTCAGTGTTGGAATTTTGACTACCACTATGACTAGCAGATAATTCTTAAATTTTCTCCCTTATCTTTATCTGATTACTTATCCAAAGTGTCATCGATAACACCACCTCTTCCTTTCTTTATCAGCACATTATCATCATTAAAAATTCCTAATTTCAAGCATCATTGTCGTCCCCCTCTACCAATCTAATGGTCGAAAATTAACTAGATGAAATTAAAAAGAATTGGGCTTTATGTAACTTGAATTTGGGCCTCCTCAACTGACGCCACTTCTCTGCTCTCTCTAAGTGGCGCCACTTACCTCTGGGCCATAAGCCCATTTTGTATTTTAAAACACAGATAACCTCTTTTAAGCCCTAACTTACCAGGCTTTCCACTAGAATGTCCAAATAAAAAATTCGATTAAGGCCTCGGCCCAACTTCGAGTCCACTCTGGACCCCTAAAACATTTTAACAAGCATAGTAAGCACAACCACACACATAGAATGCATAGGCCCATTAATTTAGGATGTTACAGTTCTACCCCCTTAAAGAAATTTCGGCCTAGAAATTACCTGATCAGAATAGATGCAGGTACTGCTGCCGCATCATCTCCTCTGGTTCTTATGTAGCCTCTTCAAAACTGTGATTCCGCCATAGAACCTTAACCGACAGAACCGTCTTTCTTCTCAACACTTTGACATCACGATCCAAGATTTCCACTGGTTCCTCTTCAAAGGATAGGTCAGGTCTTACTTCGATTTCCTCCACAGGCACCACATGAGACGGATCTGAACGATATCGTCTCAACATAGAAACATGGAATACATTGTGAATCTGGCTTCAGCTCAGAAGGTAGCTCTAGCTGATAGGCTACCGGCCCCACTTGTTTCAACACCCGATAAGGTCTGATAAATCTAGGACTTAATTTACCCTTCGTTTAAACCTCAGTACTTTCTTCTATGGTGACACCTTCAAGAACACCTTGTCACCCACTGCAAACTCTATGTCCTTACGCTTCAAGTTTGCATAGGACTTTTGTCAGTCCGACGCTTCCTTTAGTCGAGCTCGAATTAACTCAACCTTCTCCTCTGTCTCGGTAACCAACTCGACCCAAAATTTGACGTTCCCTTAATTCCGTCCAACAGGTAGGAGTACGACACTTTCGCCCATTCAATGCTTCATAGGGCACCATCTGAATACTAGACTGGTAGCTATTGTTGTAAGCAAACTCCGCCAATGGTAAAAACTCTTCGCAACTACCTCTGAAATCAATGACACATCCCCTCGACATGTCTACCAAGATCTGAATTACCGCCCATTGTCCATCTGTTCGAGGATGAATATTTATCTTCAAATCAAACTTCGTACCCAACGCTTGATGCAAAGCCTTCCAGAATTACGACGGGAACCTCGGGTCCCTGTTTGATATGATTGATACTGGTACCCCATGCGACCTCACCACCTCCACTATGTATAGCTTAGCCAATTTCTGTAAAGAGTAATCGACCCGTACTGGTATAAAATGAGCAGGCTTCGTCAAGCGATCAACAATCACCCAGACTGCATCTTTCTTAGTAGGCATGAGAGGTAGCGCACTAACAAAATCCATTGTGATCATTTCCCACTTCCATTGGGGAATGTTCACTGACTGCAACAACCCTGATGATAACTAATGCTCCGCCTTTACCTGCTGATAGGTCAAACACTTACTCACCAATTCAGTTACCTCACGCTTCAAGCTCGGCCACCATTGAAAACATAGGGTATGAACTTGAAGCTCACCACCAGAACTGATCCCGCAAATCCTGATACATTTTACTCCCTCGGGGTGCATAGGGTATGAACTTCCATGCGCTTCTTGCAAAATCCTATGCCTCAATTCCAGATCTTTTGGCATGCAAACTCTCCATTGAAAACATAACAGTCCTTCCTTATTCATACTGAAGTCCGTCGATCCATCACTTGATCCTACATGAAACTTTTCCTTTAGCAACTCATCGGTCTGCTGCTTCCCCTTAACCTGACTAACCCAAGAGGGTTTCACTTGAAGTTCAGCCAATAAGCTCCCATCATCATACAAACTAAGGTGAGCAAACATTGCCCTCAAGTCAGAGATTACTTTACGACTTAAGGCATCCGCCACCATATTAGCTTTACCCGGATAGTACTCGATCGACCAATCATAATCTTTTAACAACTCGATCCACCTTTTCTGCCTTAAATTCAACTCCTTCTGGGTCAAAAGGTATTTTAGGCTTTTATAATCTGTATAAATAACAGATTTCTCCCGTATAGATAATGTCTCCAAATATTTAAAGCAAAAACCACCGCCGCCAATTCCAAATCATGGGTGGGATAATTTGCTTCGTGCGATCTTAACTGCCGAGATGCATATGCAACAACCTTTTCATCTTGAATCAACACGATCCTAGTCCCGTGTGTGACGCATCACAGTAAATCACAAATTCCTTTCCAACATCCAGTTGAATCAATACCGGAGCCTCCGTCAAAATCCTTTTCCACTTCTCGAAACTCTTTTGCTGCTTACTAGACCAAGTAAACGGAACTCCTTTCCATAATAACTTAGTCAATGGTGCCGCGATTGAAGAAAATCCTTCAAGAAACCTTCGATAGTACCCGGCCAGACCAAGAAAACTCTGAATTTCTACCACAGACCTAGGCGACTTCCAATCCAACACCGATTTAATTTTTCGAGGGTCAACCCTAATCCCCTCTGTCAACGTGGCTTAGGAGAGTAACTTCACCTAGCCAAAATTCGCACTTGCTGAATTTGGTATACAACTGCTTCTCCCTCAAAATCTGCAAAACCACTCACAGATGTGAATCATGCTTCTCTTCTGATCATGAGTAAACCAAGATATCATCTATAAATACCACGACAAATCGATCTAAGTAGGGTTGGAACACTCAGTTCATCAAATCCATAAACGCCGCTAGTGCGTCAGTCAACCCAAATGGCATTACCAAAAATTCATAATGGCCATAACGGGTCCTGAAAGTTGTCTTATGAATATCCGATTCTTTGACCTTAAGCTGATGGTATCCTGATCTCAAATCTATCTTTGAGAAGACTGACGCCCATTTCAGTTGATCGAACAAGTCATCAATCCTTGACAATGGATACTTGTTCTTGATAGTCAATTTGTTCAGCTGACGGTAGCCAATGCATATACGCATTGATCCATCCTTCTTCTTAACAAATAACACCGGTGCTTCCCAAGGCAGCAAACTTGGTCGAATAAATCCTTTATCTAACAACTCATGTATTTGTGCTTTCAACTCCACCAACTCCTTTGGCGCCATCCTATATGGAGCGATATACACTGGTGCTATTCGGAAGAAGATCAATACCAAACTTCACTTCACGATCCGGAGGTAATCTCGAAAGCTCTTTCTGGAAAACATTAGGAAATTCCTTCACCGTCCTAATGTCCCCAACAGTTAGGTCCTTGGCTTCTAGAGCCCGAACAAACATTAATACTGCCTCGCAACCTTTTCTTACTATCCTTTTTGCTCTTAGGGTAGTCACTACATTCGACAGACAATTCCCCCTTTCTCCTATCACCAACACTTCGCCACCCTCGAGGATTTTCAACACCATACGCTTGGCTGCACAATCTAAATTAGCTTGATACATCACCAGCCAGTCTGTGCCTAACATTAAGTCAAACTCCCCGAACGGTAATTCCATCAGATCCATCAGGAAAACTATTCCATGAACTTCTAAGGGTACCTCCCAATAGAGTTTATCTACTACGATCGATTGTCCTAATGGGCTAATTACAGTCATTGCCCTAGGGGTAATCTCGGAATCTAAACTTAAAGTTCCAGACACACTACTAGCAACATATGAATGTGTCGACCCAATGTCAATCAATGCAGTGTAAGGCAAACCAAATATTAAAAACGTACCGATTATAACATCTGATGCGTCAGCCTCCTCACGACGTCTGGCAGCATAGACTAACCCTGGCTATCTCGCATCAATGTTTCTTGCCCCTCGGCTTGGTGCTCCACGGCCTCGACCGAAACCCTTACCACCTCTAGTTGGACCACCACCCTTCTGCGGCTACTGACCTCCTCCACCTGGCTGAGCATTTCCCTGCCCTACGGGTCCTACATCGTTCCGTGGCTGTGGACAGTCTCTAATCTGATGGTCCAAAGACCCACACCTAAAGCACTTTCCACTGCCTGCCTAACACTCACCTACATGGAATTTACCACAGTGAACACACCTCCATGTCTGGTTAGCAGCAGGTCTCTCCACCTGGTTTGGCCCATCTGACCTAGGTATTTTCTGAGTATGCCTAGCTGCTCCTGACGATCCAAAATTCCTCCTACTTCCACTTCTATCTTTATCCCGATTCAGCTTTTTCGTTCACTTGACCTCCCCATCTATCTTAGCCTTCTCCACAAGCACAGCAAATTCCCTCTCCCGCTGTGGAGCTATCAAAACACGTAAATCATCCTTCAGGCCATCTTCAAATCGAACACACCATTCATGTTCTATGGCCACTATGCCTTGAGCATAACGGCTCAAGAGTAAGAATTCCGCTTTATACGCCGCCACCGACCTACTTCTCTGAACCAGATTTAGAAATGCTCTACGCTGCGCGTCCACATAATTCATTCCAAAGTACTTACTCAGGAACGTCATTCTGAAGTAATCCCAGGTGATACGGTCAGTGACTGTACCATCATTAGCTGTAAGCCACCATTGATATGCTTCGTCCCAGAGAAGAGACACTACTCCTTTCATCTTCTCTTCTTCCTTAAAGTCGAGATCATCCATTATGCGCTCCACCGCTTCCAACTAATATTTAGCTGTACTCGGGGCAATACCAGAAATTCCTCTAAACACTTCTACCCCATTAGCTCTAAGTCACTCCAACACAGATTTCTGGGCTCCTATGCCCATGCCTACACCATCAGCCCTCTCTAACACCCTCAACATCGCCTGAGATACTGCATCATCTCCGGCCGTCTGATCCTGAAATTCTGCCTCCACAGCTGGTGGTATTGGTACCTCATTCCCTGACTCGTGACCAGACCCTACCAGTTCCGACACAGCAATCCTGCCTCAACCTTAGCTACGCACACCACGTCCTCTAGTGCTCATTCTATCGTTTCGCGTTTATCTGATTAAAAATTTTATGAATTATTAATTTCTTCTACTGATTAATAACGAACAATCTGATGGAAAGTATTTTTAATAGTAGTTATTTCGAATTTGAACTCTATCTACAAGGTTCAGTTCTCAGGTTTATATTTCCTAGCTCTAGAATCCACATACATTCAACCATCACATATCAACATACAAGGAGCATCCATGAACTCACATTCATCATATAAGGGTATTTTTTTCATTCCACTACCCAGAGTATTTTCATAATTTTATCCTACAGGGTATTTTCATAATTTTCCAAAATAGGGTATCTTGGTGATTTTACAAAATAGGGTTATTTTGGTAATTTTGCAATCTGGGGGTATTTCAGTAATTTTGCAAATTTTTGGTAATTTTACAAAAATAGGGTGGTTGGTTCTTTTTGGATTTTAGTTATAAATTTTGGCCCGTCAACAAGCCCTCTCGGTTAGAGTGAACAAACACTATGCACCAGGTAGGATTCCAGCGAAGAGGATGTGAGCCGCTAGGGCCGCTTAAATACCAAGCTCTCCCTGGATCCAATCCTAGACATGCGTGTGCCTGTTACCACACCCTAACCCTGTGACTTGTTCACAGACATGTTTAATTAGAAATTAAGTCTTATGAGATTTGAAGAATTGTTTATACTAAACCTAAAGTCCATAAACCCTAGCATACTAGCCTACGTCCCTAGAGAGCCCATCAAGCCCAACATGCATATCACATAATGAGTTTAGAATACTTATGTGCGTGGATCGAGTGCCGGTAGACTCCAAGGCCATATCTCAACTAAAATTTTCTCAAACTCACTTTTACAAATCACTACTGGACCAATTTCATAGTCCGAGTTTTGAACTGGGCTCTGATACCAAAATGTAACACCCCAAACCTGGCCCATACTTCATGACTGGATCTGGTATGCTACGGGTTGAGTGTTGAAAACTTTGCTTTAAAGGGGTTTTGAAAATCTCAGTTTATTTTAACTGACTAATCATTAATTGTGACATTTTTTAAAGGAACCTTAACATTAGCATTGAATGTGCTTGAAAAACCTATTTTCATTTCACTTATAATTAAGACTTTGAACACATAAGCTTATAAATTGTAACATAAAAAAAATATAGATTGATAACCTAAGTTATGGAGGCCTTATTACAAAAATAATCCCAAAATTAAAACAGTCTATGAAAATAAAAGACTTGATGGCCCTTCGAGTCTGCCTCGGCTCCCACGTCCACGATCTACTGCTCATCTGAAAAGTTGGAAAAAAGAAAAGGGTGAGTCACAAAGACTAAGTGTGCAAATCCGAAAACACATAAAAGCCTTGAGGCACACAAACATATTATGGTCCCTGGCCCATACACAATGGAAATAGATTATTTTCATGCAACATGGCCCATCCCAAACCCAAGAGTCCATCCTCTACACACCTCCGTACCAACCATCACACCATGGGGATTTCTACAATCAACCCTCCATCCGCTACACACCATATCGACAACTGTGCTACCTATCATAAGGACCAATCACTATGTGACCTATGTGGCAAAGCCACCGATCGTTATGCAACCTTAATAATATATCGACAGCTGTGTTACCTGTCATAAAGATCGATCACTATGTGACCTACGTGGCAAAGCCACCGATCGCTATGCGACTTACTCCCCTTCATCATATCAATCCCATCCCATGCATACATATATGCAAGAATCAGAACATTAAACTACCTAAGCAAATCACATACTTTAACATACTTCGATACACATAAAGAAGTTTCTATGATTACGTACCTGGCATCCCTTGCCTACCCTTTTCGGGTAATAATGATCTGTTCATCTGACCTCATTTTCCGCTTTTAGGCCATAACATATACATAGTACAGTTTAACTAGTGTGATAGAGATCTACACACCTGATTACCGATAGGACAGTACTTTCTATGTCGACACTATCAGAAGCCGATATGACGGCTAACTGTCTAAGGTTTTGTTCGAAGCTAGTCCACAACCCGGTGGCCAATCCCGTACTGCTGACACCGCGCGTTTCTTGAACTTTGGGGCTGGGACTACAAATCCAACCCCTTCCTTCGATTTCCTGACATTCAAGTCCATTAATGACCTTAGTCAGAGGATACTATAATGATTGCTTAACGAGGCGTTAGGTTAAGGCACAATAAGGAAATGAAACTGATTGAACACTTAGGGAGATTTGAAACCCTTACCTTGAAATCCCAAAAAAGTAATGTGGTTCGAAGGCTAACGATTTCTGGCTTAGAAACCTAGGCGATTAGATCTCTTTCAAATCCCAGAATGCTGCCCAAAAAGAACATGAGATCAGTGAAAATGTCAAACTAAAGATGGCCTAACAACCAACTAGCCATTCGACTATGGTCTCAAAAATCAGAAGAAAAGAAAAAAAACAAAAGGAATCGGCACTTACCTTAACACAGAGAATTCGACAACTCTTAGGGAATTTCAGCTTTTGAGAAGATCAGAAAGAAAAGATGATCTCAAGAGATCTATGAAGATTCGGCTTTGATGAAGAAATTGGTAATGAAAAAACAATAGACAAGGGTATTTGGCTATGGAGATGAAAGTAGTGAAAATAATGGAATTTCGGCTTTTGCATAAAAGTGGAGATGAGAGAATAAGATTAGGGGTTTCGGCTTTTCAATATCAATCACTGTGGTATGAAAGTGGAGAGGAAAGTAGAGTTAGGTGTTTTCAGTTTAGGCAGAAAAGGAGAAGAAGAACCTTTAGTTGCGAAATCAGGATGAAAAAAGAAGAAGTGAATGAAAATCAAAAAGCTATGCTTTAGGAAAATAATGAGAATTCGGCACCTACTACCTAAAACCTGAAAATGCCCCTTTTTAAAACGTCAAACTAAGCTATTAATCAAGGGAAATTTCGGCACCCCTTGGATATACCAAAACTAATTCCTCCTCCCCCTCAGTGTTGGAATTTCGGCCACCACTGTGACCAGCAGATAATTCCTAAATTTTCTCCCTTATCTTTATCTGATTACTTATCCACAGTGTCATGGATGACACCACCTCTTCCTTCCTTTATTAGCACATTATCATCATTAAAAATTCCTAATTTCAAGCATCATTACCGTCCCCCTCTACCCATCTAATTGTCAAAAATTAACTAGATTAAATTAAAAAGAATTGGGCTTTATGCAACTTGAATTTGGGCCTCCTCAACTGATGCCACTTCTCTGCTCTCTCTAAGTGGCGCCACTTGCCGCTGGGCCACAAGCCCATTTTGTATTTTAAAACACAGATAACCTCTTTTAAGCCCTAACTTACCAGGTTTTCCACTAGAGTGTCCAAACAGAAAATTTGATTAAGGCCTCAGCCTAACTTCGAGCCCACTCTAGACCCCTAAAACATTCTAACCAGCATAGTAAGCACAATTACACATATAGAACGCATAGGCCCATTAATTCAGGATGTTACAAGAGGTGTTACATGAGCTATCCAACATTCGAAATAGGGACACACGGGCGTGTCCCAACTCATGTCTATACCCGTGTAACTCTCTGAGATGGGTCACACACCAAGGCATACACCCGTGTGCCAGGCCATGTAATTGTCAAAATGGCCTCACATGCCCATGTGCCGGGCCGTGTGCTAGGCCATGTAACTTTCAAAAAGTAACCTTTAAAACCTACACACACTTGTGTCTTAGGTCATATAGATAAGGAATAGGCCAAATTCAAGCCATTTCTTTCACCTAAACCATGCATGTACCTACAAGCCATTTGCATATATAACCAAGACCCTAAATCATGTCCAAAACATGCATAAAATAACCAAATCTCTATACCAAATATCCATACAACCAATATTCCAAAAGGCACCTCAATCACAATTAAATTACCTTACCTAAACATATGCATTACCTTACTTAAAACAAACAAAACTAATTCATTAACATCTTAAAGCATGTCACAAATGAGATTATAAACAACACAACATGACATACCCTACCAATATCCTAAAAACAACCAACCAATGTGCCATTCATAGAAACCATAATTTGTACCAACATCAACAAGTAAAACGATTAAACTTTGATCCATTACTAGCATAGCACTTCATTCATTAACAAGCAAAAACAAACCATAAGTGATCAATTCTATACATTTCTAATTGTACTAAAAAGATACCTATTTATAATTTTAGTAAAGTACCTAACATCTTAGTTTAGTATTTTTTGTCCTAATGTACCATAACAACCTATACAGCCACATAAACATGTCATGACCCTAAAGAGAACAAGAACTGCCAACATCAATGGATAGTGTGAGCCGTAGATTGGATCCATCTAAAAGTTAGCAATAACAATCTACAAAACAATACACAAAAACATATAAGCCTAAAGAGTTTCTAAAGAACATAGTGTATCTTTTAACTTAACATCAATTTAGAATAACTTATAATTTACTCAATTTGAAGTTACCCGAGTATAAACAGGGGCATGGATGTGCTATTTAAGGGTACCGAAGTACAAATAGGGGCACATATATGCGATTATGGGGTACCGAAGTACAAACAGGGGCACATATGTGCAATTTAGGGGTACCAAAGTACAAACAGTGGCAAGTATGTGTAATTTAGGAGTACCGAAGTACAAACATGGGCACGTAAGTGCAATTCAGGGATACTGACGTTCAAACAGGGGCACGTAAGTGCAATTTAGGAAATAATTAAATATAGGCATTGAGTTACATAACTATAATGTGAAAATATAAATAGAAATTCAATTACACATTTAAATTTTATGATCTTACATTGACAACTAGAGTGTAGAAGTATAATCGAGCTAATCTGTGATTTTTGGCTTTCCTCGGTTTAGATCCGGTTGAGATTTATCTTGATCTAAATAAATAATTATATTCAATTAATGTTTCAATCAATCTCAATTACTTAATTCAATCCACAATCCACATTTATGCATAATTATAATTTTACCCCTAACACTTTAACTTCTCTACAATTTACTCCTTAAGCTCATAAATGGAAATTTATGCAATTTCATCCAAATTTCATGCTAGTCAATTTACCTAAGGACTCATATCAACCCACATAAATCATCAATTCAAAATTTTTTCATGATATTTTTCTACTTTTATAAATAAGTCCATAAATGATAATTTCATTAAAAATCACTTTACAATAGTTTTTTTATTTAGCAATAAAGATTTATCTTCTTCCATCAAATTTTAGAAATCACATAAATACATTCATGGCAAAACCCTAATCCTTTAACATTTTTGCAAATTAGTCCTTGGGCTGCTAGATTAAGCTACAACAAATTCAAAAACATAAAATAATTAAAAACGAGACAAATATCACTTACATGCAAACAATTTTAGCTTGGCCAAATGGAGCATTCATCCATGGAAGTCTTCTTCCTTAAATCGGTTTTGGTTAAAAAAAATAAAGATGATACTTTGTTTTATTCATTTTTGTTTTCAGTTTATTTACTTATTTACCTAATTAACTTTTAAAATCTTATGAAATTTGAATAAAACAATGCCATGTATGTCCACTAACCACACAAAGGGTTTAATTACAATCTAAGTCCTTTCACTTTGAATTTTCATAGCTATTTGATACCTTTAACTAATAGAACTATACTTTTGTACCTTTTACGATTTAGTCCTTCTTACTCTAAGCATGCAAACGTCAAAATTTCATAACAAAATTTTAATATGAGCCTACTAACACAACAAAGGCATAAGAATAATAATAATAAAATATTTTCACGTCTTATTTGTGGTCCTAAAACCACAGTTTTGACTTTACTGAAAATAGGCTGTTACATGATTTGATTCAATTAAAAAAATTCAAATTGAGTTCGGTTGATAAGATTGGATTCGTCAAGTCTACTAACTCGAAATGTTTTGACTCGATTCAACTCGACTCGATCGAATAGTCACTTTTACTATTGGGAAGACTATTTGTAGCCACATCCAAGTACACAATAGATGTAAAGAAGAATGAATTGATAACAAAAATTGATGGGGAAGTATAAGTGTTTAAATGCGGTAATCTGTCAAAGGACGAGGAACTGGTGGGATACTTATTGGAGAACTGTAATGCATTATCTTATTGTACCACTAACAACCTTGGTCAAAGGTATGCTCATTATCTCATGTGTGTAGAAAAGTAGATGGGTTCACGAGAAGGGGACAAATGGAAGGATTTAGGATGGAAGGGCGAATATTGGATGAATCAAGATGACAGAGCTCGAGAGAGGAAGTCAATGAAGAGAGCTAATAGGTTGTCGGATGATTGTAACAATAATACTTAATATTTAATCATTGAACTTTGTAAATTATTTTATAATTTGTATTTTTATTTTGACCATTTTTGAACTTATATTTAATTTTTATTTAAGAGAAAGACATAATAATGTAGGGGTTAAAGCATTCTGAGTCCTAAGGTTTATTTTATTAATGTGGGCATGTAAAAATTGAGAGTATGATGTTTTGACAACCTCAAAAACAAAAATTTTACAAAAAATAGATCTGGTGTCATGACTATATGTCGCAACAACCGATTTCGAACTGAAATTTCAAATTTCAAGGCGATATGTCGCAACACTAGCTTTCGAAGTGGAATGTTGCAACATTAAAAGTGGGTGTCGTGACATCGAGTTGGGTTTGGCAACAAAATACTTGACACGGTGGCACCACTCAACACTAAAATTCTTAAAACTCATCAGTTTAAACCATCAAACCTAAGTATAAAACATTCCTAAACCTAGTTAAGACCTTAAGAACATAATCTTAGTCACCTAAAACTATATCAACTATCAAACACTCTCCCCTCACTCGATTTCTCTAAAAGGATGCTACATTCTCTATTTTGTTTTATTCTCCCTTCTGTTTTCTTTTCTTTTGTAGGTTCTACGAGGTTCCACACTATAAACAACGTTCTTTGGCAATTGAAAAGGTATCAATAATAAGGTTAAGGGTTCTAAAATTTATCTTGTTAATATTCTTGATTTGTTGTAAGGTTTTAGATATAATTGCTTGGTTGAAATTTAAGTTTTATCTACTTATTCAAAATATTGAACATGGCACCAAAGAAGTCTATGAAGACAAAAACATAGAGCCAACAATGGATTTTGGCACCTCTTGTTTTGAGCATCAGGATGTCAAAAAATATTTTTTTAAAAATTCAAGGAAAGACATTCATCCAAGAAAGGGGTTTTGCCCTGTCGTCAACTCTCTGAAATGAAATTTGGGAATTAGATAATTATCATGGGTGGTACGATTTTTATTCAACCCAAAAAGAACCTGCTATCAATACTATAGTCTAGGAATTTTATGCATCTTTAAAATATACAGCGAAAATACAAGGCTACATAGTGATATCCATCAAGAAGTAACTATTAGTGTTAAACACATCCTTGTCACTCCCAAAGAAATATACAAATATTTAAATGCTCCATATCATAGGGATGATTTCATAGAAGGTATTTATTTAAATTATTATAGAAATTTAATATGGAAAATGTAATAAATTACTTAATGGAAGGGAGAGGCAAATAGAAATTCCAACTCCACACTAATAATCCACATTCCTTCAATCAAGTGATTATGTTTTCAATTGCTAAAATGTGGATGCAATTTCTTTGTTTTTGGATTTCCCCTACCCTTAATGTATCTAACATAAATTCTTTTTGAGCTCTTTTGTTGCATGCTATTTTGCAGAAAAAGACGATGTGTATAAGGACGTGGATTTACTAGTCCATGGTAAAATGCATTAGTGGCCTGAAGGTAGGGATATTCTTCCTTTACCTTGTGACGGCCTTATTCTAAAAACTGAAGGTTCAAATGACTGCCACAAGACAATTTCTAAAGTCGACTAAGGGTCTTATTAGGGACTCAATTTTTGCAAAATACCGAGAGCTTCAGCAGAGGCAAATTTCAGAATAAAACCAAAGAAGAAAGACAAAAATAGACGTGCCACTATCCCTGAAAAGAAAAAACAAAGCAACAAAAGGCCAAGGAAGCCAAGGGCAATACGAGATGCTCGACCTAGAATTCATAGTAAGATGGATGTATAAGGTGCAACCGTTCCACAAGGACTATGTGAAGACACATGGTGTGTAGATACCGTTGTTTCTACCATTTAAGTATGCACCCATGTAGTCCCATGGGCAATCCAAGGAAGGAGAAAAAGATGATAACGACGAAGAGGAGGGAGAAGAAGAAGAAGAAGATGATGATGATGATGATGAGGAAAAAAGAAGAAGAATAAAAAGAAAGGAGATGGAAGAAGACGTCGCACTATTTACAACTTTGAGGAGGTGTTTTAACTGGAACAAACTTCAACTAAGGGCATTAAACTTCACAGCCCAACTCGTGACGATCTAGCCCATTCATTGGGTGGAAGAACTACAAAACAGGCTGCCAAGTGAGACAAATAGAAGATGAGAATGATAGAGTCATCGAAGTCTGATTCTGCTGAAGATTATTAAACTTTGATTTACAGTTTTGGGGTTGTAAATATTAACTTGGATGATATTTTTATTTTCTACATTAGTATAGGATTTCAATAGATATTATTATTTTTGTTTTTGTTAACTAATTAAAAAAAACTTGCTATTTCTATGAAGGTAACCCCAAATAGAGGATGTACAACTAGATCGAGCTATACCATCATGAAGAAAATGAATAGTTTTAACTCTTATCTTTGGTTGGGGCACATTAGGGACAATGTGCAATATAAAGTGTATGGAGTTACATAGAATTTTTTAAATTTATTTTGATGTTGTTTTTGCTTGTTTTTATCATTTTTCATTAAAATTTTTATTTTGTTTGCATGGTGCTTGAGCTTGCAGCAATGCAAGTGATTAGTTATGAGCATGATAATAGGAATGGATTATATGAATCTTGTAAAGTTGACATGGTAGTAAATATTCTAGGTTGTGAAATTTTAGACTAGTAAGTTCACTATATTACACTGTAAAATAGGTGAAAGTAATTGAGTATACCAAATGATAAATGATTACATAGGGAAACATATATGCTTGTTTTGAACTTTAGGTAGTTAGAATTTTATGACTTGCATATTTGAATCCATGAATGTCGAGATGCCTAGTGATAACCTAAGGCATTGTTTAGTGAGAACTAGAGAAAAAGTCAACCTTATGCATGTGTACCTTAGTACTAATTCTTGTGCCTAACCAACTTTTTGATGAACCTTCATATGAAACCTTGAACCAAAAATAAAATCTACTTATCTATTGTTTGTTCCCAATTTTAATGCACAAATTTAGATGTTGGGCCATAGATGTTGAAGGTTAGGTAGATACATAAGGGAGATTTTAGATTGAAAAAGTAAGAAACGATATGATATAGTAAGTATATGATCCTTGGAAAGAGTGCCTAAATGAAAAATAGTGTGAGAACAAAAGCATTATAAGGATTAAAAGCAAAGCAAGAGACATAAAAGCAGTGTGAGCGAAAAAGAGTGAAATAAAAATAATCCAATAAAAATTACAAATACTTTGGAAATTTTCATTCATGTTGCACAAAATTGCTAAGCTAATTGTACTTACAAATATTATACCATGTCTCCACATTTGGAGAGAAAAGGAATGTGAGAGTAGGCGATATAAGGAGGTGAGATAAAATTATATTAAGGGGTGCATAGGGAACAACATCATGTACTAAACGACTTTCATGCTTGAACCATTTTGAAGCTCCCAGTTTTTTAATTCTAAACCAACCTTCAACCTCAAAATGTTACTAGCAGAAAAACCTTATATGACTTAGGTAACTCTATTTATGGATAAAAATCATGTGAGTATATGAATTTTAATTACTTACGTTCTTCTCACATAAATGCCATAATTGTGCAGCTTGTTTTGATAGAGTCATATGCTTAGTTATCTTTGTACCTATTAACTTTGTAATGTAATGAACTCTTATGTCTAAAATTAAAAATTGTGAGTATTTTATATATCATGCTAAAATGCATATTTCAACACACTTTCCTAATTCCTATGTTTTTGAATTTACCATTTGTATGAAGAATGCTCAAGGGACGTCTTTTCTTTTCATTCTTCCATGTGATTACCTTGTCTGCTTAAGGACAAGCAATGACTTAAGTGTGGGGGAATTTCATCTGTCACAATTCATTATGCCAAATTAAGCTCTTTATAACTCTTAATGAGCTTCTATTCGAGCAATTTATAATATTTTTTATTTAGCTTATAAACTTAATAGTTGTATGTTTGGATTCAATCAAATGATATTTTTAGTGTGTTCTATGACCTGTTAGGCCAACTAGGGCCTAATGAGGAAACTAACATGTTGATTAAGTGTGCAAGATGACATTTTAGGCCTATGAGTCAACGAATGACCCCAGATGTCACAACATCCATAGGGAACATCACAACACCCAACTTCAAACCTAAAAGGGGAATATCTATCTATCGATATCGCAACAGCAACCATTCAATGTCATAGCAACAAACATGGAAACTAGAAGGGGAGCATTAAACCTTCAATGTCACGACAACAACCACTTAATGTCATGACAACAATCTTCGAACCTAGAGGAGAAACATTCAACCTTCAATGTCGTGACAACAACCACTTAATGTTGCAATATCGATCTTCGAACCAATAGGGAAAGCATTCGATGTTCAATGTCGCGACAATAGCCATAGGATATCGTGAAACCAGTCATACAAAGCACATTTATCAGCCAAGGGTGTTTTTCATTCGCACAATGATAATTAACATGTTTAATAGCTTGTAATTGACGTAATTTGGTCATCTAAGCACAAAAATACAAAATATTAGCTCTTAGAACCTATTAAGGGGGCTATTTCGATTTAGAAATTTTCTTTCAGATAATTAGGGATTTCAATTTAGTTTTCTATTCAAATACTTTATTATTTCAATTAATGTTCAATTTTAGTTCTTTTAGCAATTTTACTTTGTTTATTTTTGTTTCAGCTTCAACCGAATGAAGATCAACATCCACTCAAGGGTTTCACAGATTGAAACTTCAATAAATATTTTTGAATTTAGGTTTTTTTCTCAGTTCTCTTATTTTTACATTTAAATTGAACAAACAATACTCGATTAGGGAAAATTGTATCTAGTATGACCAGGAACTAAGAACCCTTGGAAGATTGACAAGCAAAAGTGGGAATATTGACTAAGGGTTTTGGGTTTACCAAAAATTTGTTGGAATAGGTTAAGTGAGATTTAACTTTAGGGTTGATGATCCTAGGAAGTAACTTAGGTAGATGAGGCCGAAAGGATAGCCTACTTAGCACAAACTTAATCTAGCTCAGTTTAAGATATCAGGTCGAAAGTAAGTAGGTTGAGTTGATCAATTAATCTAGTTATAGGATGAAATGTATTAACTAGGTTGATCATTAGCTAATTTATTAAAAACCTGAATCTGAAGTTAATCATGAACACGAATATGGGTTAGTCTTCTGTCTACTTAATTTGATAAAAATTTTGATAGTTTATTTTAGCATTTATTTTTATGTTATCTCATAAATTATCTTTCTACTATTTTCTTTGTCGTAATATAATCAGTATGTAAGTAGTATTTAGACCTAGTAGTGTATTAATTTTGAATTTAGTTTTAACAAGCCTCCCATAGGTATGATCCTCGAAAAACTTCTGAGTGTTCCATTGTAACTCTTTAACTATATTACAATTTGACCAGTATACTTACAGATACCACACTTTAGTCTATACATTTAATTGCATATTTCCAGACCCCTAGCGCATGCGCATCGGGGCAAAGTCATAGTGGAAATTCTAACATTGCTAGAATCAAGCTCTAGAAGTTTCTTTTACATTTCATCTTCCTATGCTCAGACTTGGGAACTATGTTTACTATAAAGCACAAATGAATGCATATATCAAGTACACTGATGAAGAGGTTTGGCGTATTGTGTTGACTGATTAGGAGCCACTCAAGATGGATATTGATAGCGGAAGAGTAGTCAAGCCAAAAGCTCAACGGACCACTTGTCATGCCCCATATTTTTATTTTTATGTTTTTAGTTCATGTGCAAGCAAGTTAAGTATCATAGTGGTAAGGGGCTTAATTAAATTCCTTAAGATCCTATGTTCAATTCCTCTAACCCACATATTTTTTGAGAATTTCTGTCACTAAAAATGTTGGTCAACACCCCCTTGCCGTCCACCCAATGTTTCCATAAGGGAGAAGATTATTTCCTCTAATAGACCATATTTTTCTCCATATGTTCCCTCACCTTCCCTTACTTCCCTTTAAAACACTCTTTTCCACATTTTCCCTGACTTACCATTGTCCTTTAACATTTCACCATCATACCACCAACATTAGCCACCATATTTTTACCAAAATCACTACCACAACACAAATAAAATCCTCTCCTCTCTTCAAACCTCACCACTGTTGTACTGTCGTCACACCACCGTCGTCCGCTGCCCTCATAGCACTACCGCACCACCACGCTGTTAGTCACCATTCTTCCTCAATTTTCATTTCCTCTTCATTTTTTTAGTTATAATTGAATTTCTATTCCTCCTCTTGTAATAGCCAGACTTAGTGCCTAGTCGGAATAGTGGTGCGAGACCACAAAATTGAAGTACAAATATGAGTTTTATGATTTATTTAAAGTATATGAGATGATTTCATGATTTTGTGAATATCTCATGAAGAAATTTTATTAATTAGTGATTAAATTGTCTATTAGGACTAAATTGCAAAAAAAAAAAAGAAGAAAAAAGAGATTCTAAAAGATTTAAGTATAAAATAGAATTATGAAAATTACTAAAGGTCCTTATTTAGTAATTAGACAATTATATTTGATTATGGACAAAAATGGACATGGGAATGAAAAATTTCAAGAAAGGACCATTAAGGGCATTTTGGTTTTTTGGTTAATAAAAGAATTAAAAGGGAAAATAAAGCCAAAATTGATGTCCATCTTCTTCACCATAGCTGAAATTCTCAAGCTCTCCATAGCTAGGGTTTCTTCAACTTCCAAGCTTGATAGTAAGTACATCCTAGCCCCATTTTTCATGTTCTTCGTATTTTTGAGACCCTCGTAGCTCAGTTTAGCTATTTCTAGCAATATTTTAGCTAGAGTTCATGCTCAAAAATTTACCCATGTGTGAGATGCATGTATTTGATGTTTTATGGAGGAATATGAAAGTTTGATGTATGATAAACATCTTTTTCTAAGTGATTTTCATGAAAAAAATGCTTGTAATGACCAAATTGTAAAAGTTATGAAAATGGTCATACATGAGTGAAATAGTAGAAATTAAAGGTTGATATAGTTGAGAATATGATTTGGCTAGGCTTGAAATGCAAGAAAGTTGAATGAAAATCATTTTACGAGCTGAGGGGGAAAAGTGTAATTATGTAAAAGTTTAAGGAAAAATTATAATTTTTCAAAAATATGAATTATGAGTCGATTTAGTTAATGTGTGTATTTAACAAATTAAATTGCTATTATAGATCAAGAAATGCGGAGCCCGGATCAAAACTGAGGCAAGAACAAAATCGAGGACTACATCGAGCATCAAAACACATTTTGAGATTTGAGGTAAGTTTGTATGAAGTTAAAGTTTCATAATGTTTTGATGTTTGAAACTACCTAATATTACAACAATATGTTATTACTATGAATAATCGAGCGATGAAGCCTCGATGAGGAAATGGTGAAAATAAATTATGTGAAATCCCGAATAAAGATTCGGAATAATGAGGTTACCCATGTTTAGCATTGAATAAAGAAGGCCCCATGTAAGACCATGTCTGGGATATGGCCTCGACACCAAAAGGCGATCTCGTATAAGACCATGTCTGGGATATGGCATTGACATTCATGTACGATCTCGTATAAGACCATATCTAGGATATGGCACCAATATCGAGCTATAAGATCTCGTGTAAGATCATATTTGGGATATAGCATCGGCATGAAGGGGTGATCCCATGTAAGACCATATCCGGGATATGGCGTTGGCATCAACATTTATACATGATGAGTTCGAAAATCCTACGATAATCTGAATTGTTCATAGGCAAAAGAGTTAAGTATGTGAAATGGTATAGAGCTAAATCCGTTTATGGATGGCCTTAAGTTTCATTTGTAATAAGAATGATGAAGATTTGAGTTCATGTTTATGTTAGCATATGTGCTAAGTCATGTGAGTAAGTATGTTTAAGTATTTGAGACATATGTTGCTATTGTTTCATGAAAAGGATGAATTTGGTTTAAGCAATTATGTTGCGTTAAAATTTCATGCAAACTTACTAAGCTATATGCTTACCCCTCTCTTTTCCGTTTTCCTTGTAGTTTTTCCAAGTTAGCTCTGGGATCATAGAACGTCGGAGCTTGGATCACACTATAAATCGTTCTTTTCATATAGTAAAGTAAAGTCATTTGGAGTATGGCATGTATAGGAATTTGATCGTTTTGTGTCATGTTATGTTTGAAGGCCAAAGGGTTGGCTATTAATGCTTCACATTCATTCTTGTAAATAACCATGAATTGGCCATTATTTTCAAGTTCATGTTCCAAGTCTGATGGATATAATGAAATGAATGTTCATGTAAGTAATTGAGTAAAGTATTGGTAGAATGAATGATAATTTAAGGATTCTTAGTGGTTTAACAATTGTCATGTTATGTGCTACTTGTGATGAAATGATTGAGTCTATGTTTCAGGGTGGCAAAGAGGCTTGGAGAATAGCCTCTAAGTGTCAACACAGGCGTGTGTCTATGCCTTTTGTGACACATGGTCAACCCATATAGGTGTGTTGATAGGTTGTTTGTCCCTGCATTTTAATTGCGTAAATTCAAATCGTCACACGGGCCAGCACACGGGCATGTGCCTAGGTCGTGTGCTTCTTAAGGGGTTGCTGACGTCATAAACAGAATACCTCTAGTTTTCACACACGGATAAGGATATGGGTGTGTTTAGGTCTTGTGGAGGACACGGGTCATTGACAAGGGCGTCTGCCAGGTCGTGTGAAAACCCTGTAGGTTCGAAATTAAAATAAATTCTACATGGGCTAGAGGCATGGGCATGTGAGACTACACGGCCTGCGCCATTCAGGCGTGTGACCCCTGTTTAGGCAAAAAATTTGAAGGAAAGTAAAAGTTTTCGGTTGAACTCCGAAACCTTCTGGATGTATTTTTAAGGCCTCGTAGGCCAATGAAATGTACATTAATAGTAAGAAAGAAAAGTTTCAAAATGGAATGAAATTTTATAGCTCGAGTTTACATGTTAAAGCAAGGTTAAGTATGGTAATGCCTCGTATTCGGTCCGGCATTGGAGACGGATGTGGGGTGTTACATTTAGTATTATCAGAGCTACGGTTTAGTCGATTCTCAAACTAACATAGCGTGAGTATGAGTCTAGCTATACATAGTCAATGGATTCTGATCCCGACCAACCTGTAGCCGGTGATGCTGCAAGTAATGGGCCAGCTCCTACGTAGGGGCTGCACCAGTAGAGAGTAGACCCGAGACTTTGGGTCAAGGAGAAGAGGCCCGAGAAGCCTTTCTTCGTATGATGAGTGACTGGTACACCGAGTACATTCGAGCAAATCCTAATGCTCAACCTCCTCCACCCCGCCAATTCCTCAACCTACCCATGTAGCTCCCGAAGTGGTAGAAGCAGTGAGAAGAGAAAAGTCTCCAGTTGATAGAATCCAAAAACAAAGAATTGAATAATTCAGGGCTAGTAAAGATGATGGTCTGAATAGAGCCGAATTTTGGCTTGAAAATACCATCGGGATATTTGATGAATTATCTTGCAACCTAAAGAGTGCATGAAGTGCGTGGTTTCTCTTTCTAGAGATTTTGTTTATCAGTGGTGGAATACCGTTGTGTCGGTATTACCAAAGGAAAGGATCACATAGGAGTTCTTTCAAGAAGAGTTTCGAAAGAAGTATATCATTCAGAGGTTCATTGACTAGGAGAGAAATGAATTCCTTGAATTGAAACAAGGAAAGATGACAGTAACTGAGTATGAACGCGAGTTTGTGAGACTCAGCAAGTACACTCGAGAATGTATGTCCTTTGAATCTATCATGTGTAAGAGGTTTGAGGATAGACTAAATGAAGATATTAAATTGTTTGTTGGTGTTCTTGAATTAAAGGAATTTTTTGTACTAGTGGACCGGGCTTGTAAGGCCAAAGAATTAGTTAAAGAGAAAAGAAAACCTGAGATGGAGTCTTGTGATTCAAAAAAGAGATAGTGGAGTAAGTCATTTCAGTCCTCATCCAATATGTCGAGAGATTTCTCTACCCGATTAGCTACTTCAGTCGGGTTTTCAAGTAGAGAAAAGAGTAAATAGTACTCAGGGTCTAAAGCTCAAACTACATCAGTTGCTAGTGTTGGGAACGCTCGACCGAGTAGACCAAAGTGCCCACAATGTGTCAGACGTCATTTCAACGAATGTCGAGCAAATGAAAAGGCTTGTTTTAGGTGTGGGTCTCTAGACCATTTTATTAGAGATTGTCCAAAGGGGGATGAAAAAGAAAAGCCTCAGGATGCAAGACCGAGAGGCATTGCCAGATGAAGGCCACAGAGAAACTTGGAAGCGGAAAAAGTAGTAAGAATACGTACAAAGAGAAGGCTGCGAGATCTAAGGGTAGAGCGCCTGGGAGGACCTATGCAATTCATGCTCGTGAAGAGGCATCATCTCCTGATGTGATTACGGGTACCTTTTTTCTCCATGATACTAAAGTTATTCCTTTAATAGATCCATAATCTACCCATTCATACATCGGCATGCAATTAGTATCTAGAATAAGTACGCCCGTAGAGTCCACAAAATTTGTGATAAAGGTGTCTAATCCTTTAGGAAAAACTGTATTAGTTGATAAAATATGCAAATATTGGCCATTGATGATTAGAGGTAATTATTTTAAGGCAAGCCTCATGATATTGCCATTTGATGAATTTGATATTATTCTCGGTATGGACTAGTTAACTGCTCATGATGTGACAGTAAATTGTGGAAAGAAATATATTAAGCTAAGATGTGAAAATGGGGACACTCTTCATGTTGAACCAGATGAACAAGACAGATCACCGGTAATGATCTCCTACATGTAGGCTCAGAGGTATATAAGAAAAGGGTATGAGGCATATCTTGCTTTTGTGATGAATGCTAAAGAAACTGAATTAAAATTTGAATCAGTTCTGTTAGTATGTGAGTACCTCATTATTTTTCCAAGGAATTTCCAGGACTACCTCCGGTTAGAGAGGTTGAGTTCATTATTGAGTTAACTCTCGGTACAGTACCAATATCGATTGCTCCTTACAGAATGGCTCCAACGGAGTTAAAGGAATTGAAGGCACAATTGCAAGAGTTAGACAAAGGTTTTACTAGACTGAGTTGTTCTCCATGAGGTGCCTCAGTGCTATTTATGAAAAAGAAAGATGGCTCCATGAGATTGTGCATAGATTACCAACAACTTAATAAGGTAACATTGAAGAACAAGTAACCATTGCCAAGGATTGAGGGTTTTCTTGATCAATTGAAGGGATCCACGATGTTCTCCAAGATAGGCTTGAGGTCCGGCTATTATCAGTTGAAAGTAAAAAATTTAGATCTGCTGAAAATAGCATTTCGGATGAGGTATGGGAATTATGAATTTTTAGTCATGCCTTTTGGTTTAACTAATGCCCCTAAAGTGTTTATAGATTTAATGAACCGCATCTTTTGACCATTTTTGGACAAGTTTGTTGTGGTTTTTATTGATGATATACTGATATATTCTCAAGATGAGCATGAGCACACTGAGCATTTGATGACAGTTTTGCAAATTCTATAAGATAATCAGATGTACGTTAAGTTCAGTAAAAGTGAATTTTGGCTCAAGGAAGTTGGATTTCTGGGACACATTGTCTCGGGAGATGGGGTTCGAGTTGACAAAGGTAAGATTTCAGCTATTATTGATTGGAAACCGTCGAAAAATGTATCAGAGGTTAGAATTTTTCTGGGATTAGGTGGTTACTATAGGTTCGTCAAGGGGTTTTCCATGATAGCGACTCCAATGAAGAAACTAGTACAGAAAAATGTAAAGTTTGAATGGACAGAAAAGTGCCAACAAAGTTTTGAGAAATTAAGGGCAACGTTGACAGAGGTTCTAGTTCTAGTACAACCTGATTCGGGAAAGGAATTTGTGATCTACAGCGATGCATTCTTAAGTGGAGTGGGCTACATACTTATGCAAGAAGGTAAGGTGACGGATAGCATATGCCTCCAGATAGTTAAAACACATGAGAAGAATTACCCGACGCATGATTTAGAGTTGGCTGCTATTGTTTTTGCATTGAATATTTGGAGACACCATTTGTATTGTGAAAGATGTCGAATTTTCACCGATCATAAAAGTTTAAAGTATTTGATGACTGTAACACCCCAAACCCGCCCATACGTCATTACCAGTCTGGTATGCTACAGGTTAAATCTTAAAAACTTTGCTTCGATGGGTTTGAAAAGTCTCAGTTTTTTTCATTAATCGTGATATTTGTGAAAAAGTTTGAAGAACTTATCATTTGCGTCGGTTGAGTTTGAACAGCCCATTTATCATTTCATTTTATTACTAAGACATTGGAAAAACATAGGTTTATAAGCATGGGACTTATTAAGGGTGAAAATAAAATAAAGCGAGTAACACATAAACTGGAAACCTAAGTTATGGGGCCTTATTACAAAAATATTCCCAAAAATTTATATTTTAAACAAAAAGTCAAAGATAGTCTATCAAAATAATAATAGTCTTGATGGCCACTCGAGTTCGCCTCGACTCCCATGTCCACGGTCTACTGCTCATCTGTAGAGTGTGAAAAACATAAATGGGTGAGTCACAAAAACTCAGTGTGCAAAACTTGAAAACACATAAAAGCCTAGGGTCCACAAACACATTATGGGCCTTGGCCCATATACAATGGTAACAAAATATGTCATGAAACATGGCCCATCCCAAAACCTAAGAGTCCATCCTCTACACACCCCCGTACCAACCATTACACCACGGGGATTTCTACAATAACCCTCAATTCGCTACACACCACGTCGACAGCTGTGCTGCCTGTCAGAAAGACCGATCTCTAACGCGAACCTCAGAAAATACATTTAGTATTTCGACAGCTATGCTGCCAGTCATAAAAACTGATCGCTAATGCGAACCTTTGTGGTAAAGCCATCGATCGCCCTGCGACCTGCTCCCCTTCCATAAATCGATCAATCAATCCCATCCCATGCATACACACATACAACAATCAAAACATCAAGCCATCTAACAGATCTCATAATTTCACATGCTTTGATACACAATAAAACGTTCCTATGATTACGTACCTGGCATCCCTTGCCTACCCTTTCTGGGTAACAAGACTATTCATACAGCCTCTCTTTCCGGCTTTTAGCCCATAGCATACATATAACATAACAAAGCTTATGTGTCAAGAATCTACACACCTTATTACGGTTAAGACGACACCTCTATGTAAACCTTAATCGCCGAAAGTCGATACGATCGCTATCTACCTAACATGCTATTCAGAAGCCGGTCCACAACCTGGCTGCCAATCTCGAATACTAGACACTGCTCGTTTCTTAAACTTAGGGATTAGGTTTACGGACCCAATCCTCCCCTTTGCCTGATCCATATTTGATTCCATCCAAAAAGTCCTTGTCAGAATTACTATAGCGAAATGGGGTTGTTAAACCATATATGAGTTAAGATCTCAAATATGATAGCTAATCTAATAGAAATCTAAAGGAAACCCCTTACCTTGTAATCCCAAAAGAGATAGGATGCTTAGAGATTAACAGCTTCTGGCTTTTTGAGATCTAGATGATTCCATCTACTATGATTTCCCGAAGTGCCGCCCAAAAGAACATCTGATTAGAGGAAAAGTTAAACTAAAGATGACCTATCAATCAACTAGCCATTCGGCTATAGTCTCAGAACCAAAATAGAAGGGAAAAAGAACAAAAGAAAATCGGCACCTACCTTTACAGGGAATTCGACAACTTCCAGGAGATTCCGACTTTATGGAGAAATTGGCACAAGAGAAAAGAATGGAAAAAGAAAGTGAAGTGAAAGGTTTCGGCTTTTGAAAAAAGTGAAGATGACAAAAAGAATTGAGAGGTTTTGGCTTTTGGAAAAGAAGAGAGAACAGAAATTGCAGTGAAAGATTGAGAATTTCGGCACCGAGAATGAGGAAAAGAATAGGGTTCAAATGTCAGAATTGAAGAGATACCACCCCTATTTATAGAGAATTTCGGCACTTGTTTATCAAAACCCAAAAGTGCCCTTCCTGATAACTAATAATTAATCAAATAATAGGGGAAATTTCGGGACCCCTTTAGCATGAAAAAACCGATTCCTTCCCCCTCTAGGAGATGGAATTTCGGCCAACTCTGCTCTCAGCAGATAACTCCTATCTTTTCTCCTTTATCTTGATATATTCACCTTTAGGAGAGGCCTAAATAACACCACCTCTCCCTACTATTATTAGCACAATATCCACATTATCCAACAGATAAATCTTCCTATTCTAAAGCATCCTAGCCGCCCCCACTCTCCTCTCATTTTAACGACAAAAACAATTAAAATAAATAAGTGGGTAATGCGACTCGAACCTTGGATCCCCTTACTGCTTCCACTGGGCCACTAGCCCATTTTTCTGTTTTAATTCGCGAACAATATCTTTTAAGCCTGGACCTATCTAGCTTTCCACTAAAGTGCCCAAATAGAAAATTTGATTAAGGCCTCAGCCCAAACCTGAGCCCAATTTGAACCCCTTAAACACTCTAATTATCATATTGAACATAACACACATCAAATGCAAAGGCCCATTAATTCAGGATGTTACAGTTCTACCCCCTTAAAGGAATTTAGTTCTCGAAATTACCTGATCCAAATAGATGCGGGTATTGTTGTCGCATCGCTTCCTCCGATTCCCACATAACCTCCTCAGAGTCGTGATTCCGCCATAGAACCTTAACCAACGGAACCTTCTTCCTTCATAATACATTGACATCATGATCCAAGATTTCCACTGGTTCCTCTTCAAAGGATAGGTCAGGTCTTACCTCGATTTCCTCCATAGGTACCATATGAAACGGATCCGAATGATAACGTCTTAACATAAAGACGTGAAATACATCGTGGATCTAATTCAATTCAGCAGGTAGCTCAAGCTGATACGTCTTGGTCCAACTCATTTCAGCACCTGATAAGGTCCGATGAATCTGGGACTTAACGTACCCTTCCATCCAAACTTTAATACTTTCTTCCATGGTGACACTTTCAAGAACACCTTGTCACCCACTGCAAACTCTTTGTCTTTGCACTTCAAATCAGCATAGGACTTCTGTCTGTCCGACGCTTCCTTTAGTCGAGCCGGATTAGCACAACCTTCTCCTCCGTCTCGGTAACCAACTCCGAACCCAGAATCCACTGTTCCCCTAATTCTGTCCAACAGGTAGAACTACGACACTTCCGCCCGTACAATGCTTCATAAGGCGCCATCTGAATACTAGACTGGTAGCTATTGTTGTGCGCACGCCAATAGTAGAAACTTCTCCCAACTACCTCTAAAATCAATGGCACAACCCTTTAACATGTCCTCCAGGATGAAATGTTGTACTGAAATCCAACTTCATACCCAACACTTGAAGCAACGCCTTCCAAAACCTTGACGTAAACCTAGGATCTCGGTCTGAGATAATCAATATTGGTACTCCATACAACCTTACAATCTCTACTAAATACAACTTAGCCAACTTTTGTAAGGAATAATCGACCCGAACTGGTACAAAATGAGTGGACTTCGTCAACCGATCAACGATCACCCAAACTGAATCTTTCCTAGTAGGCGTGAGAGGTAGCCCACTAACAAAGTCCATTGTGATCCTTTCTCACTTCCATAGAGGAATCTTCACCGGTTGCAACAACCCTGATGGTAACAGTTGCTCGTCTTTACCTACTAACAGGTTAAACACTTCCCCACTAATTCAGTCACCTCACATTTTAAGCCTGGCCACCAAAACTGCTCCAGTAAATCTCGATACATCTTACTCCCTCCAGGATGCATAGCGTATGGACTATTATGCACTTCTTGCAGGATCCTATGCCTCAGTTCAGGATCTTTCAGCATGCACACTCTCCCTTGAAAACATAATAGCCCTTCCTTATTCACACTAAATTCTGTTGATTCATCATTTGCTCCAATCGGAAACTTCTCCTTCAGCAACTCATTAGTCTACTACTTTTCCTTAACCTGACTGACCCATGAGGGTTTTACTTGAAGTTCCGACAATAAACTCCCATCGTCATACAGACTAAGGTGAGCAAACATTGCTCTCAAGTCAAAGATCACCTTACATCTTAGAGCATCTGCCACTACATTGGCCTTACCTGGATGATACGCAATCGAGCAATGATAATCTTTTAACAACTCGATCCACCTCCTTTGCCTTAGATTCAACTCCTCCTGTGTCAAAAGTTGCTTCAAATTCTTATGATTCGTGTAAATGACAGATTTCTACCCGTACAAATAATGCCTCCAAATCTTCAAGGCAAACACCACCGCCGCCAACTCCAAATCATGGGTGGGATAGTTTGCTTCGTCGAGTCTTAACTGCTGTGATGTATATGCAATGACCTTTCCATCTTACATCAACACGCATCCTAGTCCCATGTGTGACGCATCACAGTAAATCACGAATTCCTTCCCAGCCTCCGGTTGAATCAACACCGGAGCCTCCATCAATATCCCTTTTAACTTTTCAAAACTCTCCTACTGCTTATCAAACCAAACGAATGAAACTCCTTTCCATAGCAACTTAGTCAATGGTGCCGCAAACAGAGAAAATCCTTCAACAAACCTTCAGTAATACCTGGCTAAACCAAGGAAACTCTGAACCTCTACCACCGACTTAGGTGGCTTCCAATCCAACACCGCTTCAATTTTTCAAAGTTCAACCCTAATCCCCTCTGCCGACACCACGTGACCTAGAAAAGTAACTTCCTTTACCCAAAATTCACACTTGCTGAATTTGCAATAAAGCTGCTTCTCCCTCAGAATCTGTAAAACCACTTGCAAATGTGAATCATGCTCCTCCTCCGATCTTGAATAAACCAAGATGTCATTAATAAAAACCACGACAAACCGATCCAAGTAGGGTTCGAACACTCGATTTATCATATCCATAAACGTTGCTGGTGCATTAGTTAACCCAAATGGCATCACCATAAACTCATAGTGACCGTAGCGAGTCCTAAAGTTCGTCTTATGAATATCCACCTCTTTGACCTTAAGCTGATGGTACCCTGACCTCAGATCTATCTTTGAAAAGACTGAGGCCCTCTTCAACTAATCGAACAAGTCATCGATCCTTGGCAATGGGCATTTGTTCTTGATGGTTAACTTATTCAATTGATGATAGTCAACGCACATATGCATTGAACCATCCTTCTTCTTAACAAATAACACCGGCGCTCCCCAAGGTGACACATTTGGTCGAATAAACCCTCTATCCAACAACTCCTGGATTGCGCTTTCAATTCCACCAACTCTTTCGGTGCCATTCTATACGGAGCAATAGATACCGGCACTGTTCCTGGAAGAAAATCAATTCCAAACTCCACTTCTTGATCCGGAGGTAATCCCGGAAGCTCTTCTGGGAAAACATCAGGAAATTCTTTCATCGTCCTAACGTCCTCAATAGTTAGGTCCTTGGCTTCCAAAGCCTGTAGAAACATTAGAACTACCTCGCACCCTTTTCTCACCATTCTTTCCACTCTTAGGGCATTTACCATGTTTGACAGACAATTCCCTCTTTCTCATATCACCAACACTTCACCTCCCTCGGAGGTTCTTAACACCATACGCTTGGTTGCACAATCCATATTGACCTGATACTTTACTAGCCAATCCATGCCTAAAATTAAGTCAAATTCCCCGAACGGTAATTCCATCAGATCCGTCAGGAAAACTACTCCCTAAACTTCTAAGGGTACCTTCCGATAAAGTTTGTCTACCACCACAGATTGTCCTAATGGGCTAATTACCGTCATCGCCCTAAAGGGTAACTTCTGAATCTAAACTTAAAGTTTCAGACACACTACTAACAACATATGAATGTGTCAATGCAATGTCAATCAATACAGTATAAGGCAATCAAAAAATTAAAAATGTACTGGTTATAACATCCGGTACGTCGGCCTCCTCTCGACGTCTGGTAGCGTAGACCAACCCCGGCTACCTCGCCTCTCTATTTCCTATCCCTCAGGCTGGTGCTCCACGACCTCGACCGAAACTATTACCACCTCTGGCCAGACCAGGACCTCTCTGTGGCTGCTGACCTCCTCTACTCGGTTGATCATTTCCCTACCCTGCTGGTCTTACCTCATCCCGTGGCTGATGACAATCTCTTATCTGATGGTCCAAAGAACCACACCTACATAGCATTTCCCACTGCCTGCCCAACACTCACCTACATGGAATTTGTCACATCGGCCACACCTTCGTGTTCGGTTAGTAGCAGGTCTTTCAGCCCGTCTTGGTCCATCCGACCTAGGTCTTTTTTGAGTAAGCACGGCTGTCCCTACCGGTCCAAAATTTCTCGTACCTCCGCCCCTATCTCTATCTCGATTCAGCTTTTCTGTCTGTTTCACCTCCTCAGCTATTTTAGCCTTCTCCACAAGCACAACAAATTCTCTCTCTCGTTGTGGATCTAACAACACACGTAGATCGTCCTTCATGCCATCCTCAAAACGAACACATCTCTCATACTCTGTGGCTACTATCCCTCGAGCATAATGGCTAAGGCATAGGAATTCTGCTTCATGCGCCGCTGCCGACCTACTTCCTTGAACCAAGTTCTGGAATGCTCTACGCTGCGCATCCACATAGCTCGTCCCAATGTACTTACTTTGGAACGCCCTTTTGATGTGATCCCAAGTGATATGGTCAGCTACAGTACCCTCCTTAACCATAAGCCACCATTGATATGCTTCGTCCTGAAGAAGAGACACCACTCCCTTCAGCTTCTCTTCATCCGTAAAGTCGAGATCATCCATTATCCACTCCATTGCTTCCAGCCAATACTCCGCTGTACTAAGAGCAACACCAGAAATTCCCTTAAACACTTTCGCCCCGTTGGCACTCAGTCGCTCTGGCACAGAGGGCTCCTATGCCCATGCCTACCCAGCAACCCTCTCTAAAACTCTTAACATTGCCTGAGATACAGCATCATCTCCGACCGTCTGATCTTGAAATTCTACCTTCACAGCTGGTCGCACTAGTACCTCATTCCCTGACTCGTGACCAGACCCTGCGGGTTCTGACACAACAATCCTGCCTCTACCTCGGCCACGCACACCACGTCCTCTAGTGCTCATTCTACCATTCGCGATTTATCTAGTTAAAAATTTTATGAATTAATAATTCTTTATTCCACTGATCAATAACGGACAGCCTTATGGAAAGTAGATTTAATATTAGTTCTTTCGAATTCGGATTCTATCTACAAGTTTACTTCTCAAATCAGTATTTCTTAGTTCTAGAATACACATTCAATCAACATCCATCACACATCAACACACAAGCAACATCATGAACTTACATTCATCACCTAGAGGTATTTTCGTCATTTCACTACCTAGGGGTATATTTGTAATTTTCCAAAATAAGGTATCTTGGTGATTTTACAAAATAGGGGTATTTTGGTAATTTACAATCCGAGGGTATTTTGGTAATTTTGCACATTTTGGTAACTTCCGTAAATCAGGGCTAATTTAGTAATTTCTCAAACAAGGGTACTTTGGTAATTTTCAAACAAGGGTATTTTGGTAAATTTCCTCAACCTAGTGTGTTTTGGATAATTTACAAAATCTGGGACATACAAGTAATTTTACAAAAATAGGGTACTGGTCCCTTTCGGGTTTTAGTTATGAATTTTGGCCTGTCAACAAGTCCTCGTGGCTAAGGCGAACAGTCACTATGCACCAAGTAGGATTCCAGAAAAGAGGAGGTGAGTCACTAGGACCGCTTAAATACCAAGCTCTTCCTAGATCCAATCCTAGACATGCGTATGCCTGTTTCCATACCCTAACCCTGTAACTTGTTCAAAGACATGTTTAATTAAGAAAAATTAAGTCTTATGAGATTTGAAGAAGTGTTTATACTAAACCTAAAGTCCATCAACACTATCCTACTAGTCTACATCCATAAAGCCCATCACATATATCACATCAAAGGTTAGAGTACTTACTTGGGCGGATTGGGTGCTGGTAGACTCGAAGGCCATATCTTCCAAAACTTTTCTCAACATACATTACTTTCATAAATTCCTACTGGACCCATTTCATAGCCTGAGTTTTGAATTGGGCTCTAATACCAAGAATGTAACACCCCAAACCCGTCCCATACGTCATTACCAGATCTAGTATGCTACAGGTTAAATCTTAAAAAAATTGCTTCGATGGGTTTGAAAAGTCTCAAATTTTTTTCATTAATCGTGATATTTGTGAAAATGTTTGAAGAACTTATCATTTACGTCGGTTGAGTTTGAAAAGCCCATTTATCATTTCATTTTATTAATAAGACTTTCGAAAAACATAGGTTTATAAGCATGTGACTTAGTAAGGGTGAAAATAAAATAAAGTAAGTAACACATAAATTGGAAACCTAAGTTATGGGGCCTTATTAAAAAAAATATTGCTAAAAATTTATATGTTAAACGAAAAGTCAAAGATAGTATATGAAAATAAAAATAGTCTTGATGGCCCCTCAAGTCTGCCTCAGCTCCCATGTCTACGGTCTACTGCTCATCTGTAGAGTGGGAAAAACATAAATGGGTGAGTCACAAAGACTCAATGTGCAAAACTTGAAAACACATAAAAGCCTAGGGCCCACAAACACATTATGGGCCTCGGCCCATATACAATGGTAACAAAATATGTCATGCAACATGGCCCATCCCAAAACCTAAGAGTCCATCCTCTACACACCCCGTACCAACCATCACAGTGGTGATTTCTATAATCAACCTCCATCCGCTACACACCACGTCGACAATCGTCTGTATGTCATCATAAAGACCGATCGCTAATGCGAACCTCAAAAATACATTTAGTATTTTGATGACTATCTTTTGTCATAAAGACCGATCGCTAATGTGAACCTTTGTGGCAAAGCCACCGATCGCCTCATGACTGATCCCTTCCATAAATCGATCAATCAATCCCATCCCATGCATACACACATACAAGAATCAAAACATCAAGCCATCTAATAGATCTCATACTTTCACATGCTTCGATACACATAGAAAAGTTTCTATGATTACGTACTGCATCCTTGCCTACCCTTTACGGGTAACACGATTGTTCATCTGACCTTTCTTTTGACTTTTAGCCCATAGCATACATATAACATAACAAAGCTTATGTGCCAAGAATCTGCACACCTTATTACGGTTAAGATGACACCCTCTATGTTGACACTGTCAAAAGCCGATACGACTACTATCTGCCTAAGATGTTGTTCAAAAGTCGATCCACAACCCGACGGCCAATCTCAAATAGCGGACATTGCTCATTTCTTAAACTTAGGGATTGGGTTTACGGACCCAATCCTCTCCTTTGCCTGATCCATATTTGATTCCATCCAAAAAGTCCTTGTTAGAATTACTATAGCAAAATAGGGTTGTTAAACCATATATGAGTTAAGGTCTCAATTATGATAGCGAATCTAATAGGAATCTAAAGGAAGCCCCTTACCTTGAAATCCCAAAATCGATAGGATACTTAGAGATTAAAGGCTTTCAGCTTTTTGAGATCTGGATGACTCGATCTACTATGATTTCCTAAAGTGCCACCCAAAAGAACATGTGATTAGAGGAAAAGTTAAACTAAAGATGACCTATCAATCAACTAGCCATTCGGCTATAGTCTCAAAACTGAAAGAGAAGGGAAAAAGAACAGAAGAAAATCGATGCCTACCTTTACAGGGAATTCAGCAACTTCCTGGAGATTCTGGCTTTATGGAGAAATCGACACAAGAGAAAAGAATGGAAAAAGAAAGTGAAGTGAGAGGTTTCGACTTTTGAAGAAAGTGAAGATGAGAGAAAGAATTGAGAGGTTTCAGCTTTTGGAAAAGAAGAGAGAGTAGAAATTGTAGAGAAAGACTGAGAATTTCGGCATAGTGAATGAGAAAAAGAATAGGGTTCAAATGCCAGAATTGAAGAGATACCACCCCTATTTATAGAGAGTTTTAGAACTTGCTTATCAAAACCCAAAAGTGCCCTTCTTGATAACTAATAATTAATCAAATAATAGGGGAAATTTTGGCACCCCTTTAACATAAAGAAACCGATTCCTTCCTCCCTCTAGGAGATGGAATTTCGGCCAACTCTACTCTCAGCAGATAACTCCTATCTTTTCTCCTTTATCTTGATCTATTCACCTTTAGGAGAGGCCAAAATAACACCACCTCTACCTACTATTTTCAGCACAATATCCACATTATCCAACAGATAAATCTTTCTATTCTAAAGCATCCTAGCCGCCCCCACTCTCCTCTCCTTTTAACGCTAAAAATAATTAAAATAAATAAGTGGGTAATGCGACTCGAACCTTGGATCCCCTTACTACTTTTCACGCCACTGTCCACTGGGCCACTAGTGTAACACCCCAAACCCGGTCTATACACTACGACCGAATCTGGTATGTTACAGGGAAATTGTATTTGAGAGGTTTAGGTTGCCAGTTAAAAGTCTGATGAAAACTCCTTTGTATGTTTTGTTCTTGTAGAAAACTTGAGCATGATAAAAAAAATGATAGTGTGCTTGAAAAAAAAAACCCAGGAATTTTAAAAACTTAATCAGATTTGTAAGTAAAACAAGTTTATCTCATTTAGAAATCCAAGTAATTCTTGTGGTTGCTTAAAAACATTTTTACTTAATAAGAAATTGAATTCAAGTTTGGGAAGACAATTGAGTTTCATTTATTTTGAATTATAGTGTGATACCCGACGGTAAAGTTTAAAACGTATCGCTTTGAAGTTTGAAAACTTTATCTTTACAAGTTTTAGCCAAATTTTAACCTAATAGATTATTAAAGCATATTTGAAATCCAATCTAAGCATATAAATAACAAAACATAATTTTAAAAGGCCTTTTACAATCCAAATAAACCAAATGAAAAATCACCAAATAAAGTACCAAGTTTAAAATCGATTACAAATCCGACTTTTATTCATGGCATGGTCACCTCGAGTCCACCGGCTCCATGTCCGCGATCTAAGTGTCACTGAAATGATAAGGAGAAGGTGAGTCGCAAGACTCGATGCATAAACCCCCTCCCTAGATATGCAACATGCTAACACACATCATAACAAAGCAATACAATTAATGCACCCAATCCTAACCATCCAGTAACACCTTTTCTACCCGTGTGGTACCAAACCTTTGGTGGTGCCAAACCACTGGTGACCCAAAGTCACGATATCCATCAATGTGGTGCCAAACCACTAGTGACTCAAAGTCACGAAAATCCATTTGTGGGGCCAACACACGTGTGATACCACATCACTGGCGACGATCCCGTATCTCAAAAGTGAGGCCAACCCACGGTGGTGTTAAACCACAGGGACGAGTCGCTATGAGGTGCCAAACCTCTGGTGTCCCAAAGACACAAGTGTGATACCAAATCACTGGTGACCGCAGTCACGAATCAAATGATGGGACCAACCTATCGTGTGATACCAAATCACTAGTGTCAATCCAGTAAAATCAACCGTGGGGCCAACCCACTGTGGTGCTAAGCCACTGGGACGAGACGCGGAGGTGCCAAACCTCTGGTGACCCAAAGTCACAATAATCAATCTGTGGTACCAAACCACTGGAGGTACCAAACCTCTAGTGTCCCAAAGACACGGATACCATATTCCCCCTCCACTCATTTCACCCAATAACACATCATACTAATGCAAATCGTGCAAATCATGCAATCATGCTCACATGCTCAATATGGCATCTCATAATACATACACCATAAATCATGATATCAGATATCACTACAGATCTCGTAATGAAACGGACTTACCCGAATCCGTAACCATACCTCATTGGGTATTATATCAGTCAACCATACTGTTCCACTTTACACAATCAGGTTATTAACATATTACTCGGTAAAAAGTGTGTTAGTTTACACACCTGTTAAAACGCACGCTTAATCCCAAAGAACCGGTTTAAATCCCTCGATTATCTTGCTCCTAAAATCGACCAAACTCGAGATTAGTCACTTATACCTTTCGGCCAAAACCAATAAATCAAGAGGGTTAACATTAAACCTTACCTTGCAAATAGTTTGGTTTCCTACCAAACCCGAACCAACAATGGTTCTTCCTTAAGCAATCGGCACACCCTAAAATGTAAACAGTTAGTTCTTTGGAGACTTGATTAAATGAAACTAACGATTAGACCATGAACCAAAATCTCACCATCACTTACCAATCAATCAACTTAAGATAAATGCCTCATTTGACTGCTTTGGAATCCGGATACCCTATGAAGAAATAGGTTACGAAAACAAAAGGTTAACTCCCATCACCAATGCCAAAATCGACCCTTAAACAAACCCAAAATCGATAAAGAATGAGAGAGGGAAGAAATAGCCCTTCGGCTACACCACATACCTTCTTCTAACCCGATTTGAAACCACTAGGAGAGATCCACACCACACCTAGATTCGGCTAAAGTGCAAAACTAAAAAGAGAAGGGGAAGTTTCAACAACACAAGGGAGAGATTCGGCCAAGGTGTATAACACACCTATGTTCAACTTTGAGTGGGAAGAGAAGAGAGAGTAGAGGTGAGAAGAAATAGAAGTTGCGGCAATGGGGTTTGAGTGAAGAGAAATGGAAAGAAACAAATGGAGACAATCGGCTAAGGAGTTTTGGAAGAGAAAAAAAATAAAAGATGAAAAGAGAGAGGGTGCTTTCGGTTTGAAAGAAGAAGAAATGGAGGAAAGTATTTTTGGAAAATGGAGTTTCGGCTATCAAGGTTTCCAAAGAAGAAAAAGTATGAGAAGAAAAGGGGTACTAGCTTCGGCACTTAGGAAATAAAGAAAGGCAAAATATGTGAGAAGAAAATGGCTATTTCGGCTTAGCACAAATAAACAAAAGAGAAAGAGTTGGAAAGAGCATTCGGCCACACACACCAAATTCAAGAGAAGCAAAGCAATTTCGGCAAGCTCAAGGGGTTTTGGTCTTTCGGTTTCAAGAAGAAAAATGAAGAAAATCACTTGAAGTTTCGGCTTGTTTTTGACAAAAGAAGAATTTGCTTTGACACAAAGTGACCGAAAATGCACAAGAATGAAAAGGAAAATTCGGCACTCCCACAACACACCTACCAAAACCGTCCACTCACCCCCCAAAAGCTCTCCAATATTCGGCCATCACCTACAACCACTCCAAGCCACCCATTCAAACTAGTTTGAACTAGTCTCCCTCCTAAATTCACTCTCTACCCACCATTTGAACATTTGACTTGGTCCAAGGTAGAGTTTGAGCTGCCTACAACTTCTCCCCTCCATGCCGTCAAAATAGAAGCCAAAATGTGAGCATCCTGCAGCTTGAACACAGGACCTCTCCCCCCTGCAAGTGGCGTCACACACATAAGCTTCAAGTGGTGCCCATCTTGCTACTCCACCAGCTTATTTGTTATGCCAAAATTCACCTAAAAATATTTATAAACCCCAGGTCCTTCAGCTCCTCCCACCTAAGCCTAAAAACAAAGATTTTTCCTACCACTCAGGCTTACACCTAGCTTACAACTAAGCCCCAAAACATCAAAACAACAACATAATCAGACCAAACACATGCAAACCATGCCATAACAAAATAGCCCCTAACCCGGGATATTACAGTTCTACCCCCTTAAAATAATTTTGACCTCGAAATTACCTGATCAGAAGAGTTGCGGGTATTGCTGTCTCATCATATCCTCGGGTTCCCACGTAGCTTCTTCCACGCCATGATTCCGCCAAAGTACCTTTACCAAAGGCACAGACTTCCTACGCAGAACCTTCACATCCCGATCTAGAATCTGCACAGGTTTTTCCTCCATGGTCAAATCTGGATTTACCTCGATCTCTTCCACTGCTACCACGTGCGATGGATCTGAACAATATTTCCTAAGCATTGAAACGTGGAATACGTTGTGAATCTGACTTAGCTCTGCTGGCAACTCAAGCTGATATGCTATGGGTCCCACTCGTCTCAGTACCTTATACGGCCCAATAAACCTCGGACTTAGCTTGCCTTTCCTCCTGAACCTTAACACTTTCTTCCATGGTGAGACCTTTAGAAAAACTTGATCTCCCACCGCAAATTCTATATCCCTACGCTTGAGATCAGCGTAAGACTTTGCCGGTCCGAAGCTTCCTTCAATCGAGCCTGAATCAACTTAACCTTGTCTTCGGTCTCTGCAACCAACTCTGGTCCCAACAACTGACGTTCACTTAACTCCGTCCAACATGTAGGTGAGCGACACTTCCAACTATACAACGCCTTATATGGTGCCATCTTGATGCTTGCTTGGTAACTATTGTTGTAGGCGAACTCAGCTAATGGTAGAAACACTTCCCAACTACCCCTGAAGTCCAAGACACAAATCCTCTAAGATCTGAATAACCCTTTCCGATTGCCCATCAGACTGCGGGTGAAATGCCGTGCTGAAATCCAACCGTGTACCCAGAGCCTGGTGCAACGCTTTCCAGAACCTTGATGTAAATCTGGGATCCCTATCTGAGATGATCAATACAGGCACACCATGCAGCCTCACTATCTCTGACACATACAGCTTCGCTAACCTCTAAAGTGAGTAATCCACCCTCACCGGAATAAAGTGAGCTGATTTAGTCAGACGATCCACAATTACCCAAACTGAATCCTTCTTACTAGGCGTAAGAGGTAATCCACTGACGAAATCCATAGTTATCCTTTCCCACTTCCACTGAGGAATCTTCACTGGCTGAAGCAACCCTGACGGCAACTGATGTTCAACCTTGACTTGCTGACATGTCAGACACTTTCCTACAAACTCTGTCACTTCTCTCTTCAGACCTGGCCACCAAAACTACTCTTTTAGATCCCGATACATCTTACTACCTCCAGGATGCATAGCGTAGGGACTGCTATGTGCGTCCTGAAGAATCTTCTACCTTAACTCAATATCCCTCGGCATACAGGCTCTCCCCTGAAAACACAGCACTCCATCACTAGACAAACTGTAACCATCCAAACCACCATTCTGCACTTGTAACCTCTGCGCACTCAAAACCTCATCCATTAACTGTTTCTCTCTGATCTGCTCAACCCAAGTAGGCTTAACCTACAGCTCTGCCAGAATACTTCCGTCGTCATATAAACTCAAATGGGCAAACATCGCTCTTAAGTCTGAAACAACCTTTCGGCTCAATGCGCCTGCCACCACATTAGCCTTGCCCGGATGATACTCAATCGAATAGTCATAGTCCTTTAGCAACTCAATCCATCTGCGCTGCCTCAGATTCAAATCCTTTTAAGTCAAAAGGTACTTTAAACTCTTGTGATCTGTGTAGACTATCGATCTGTCTCCGTACAAGTAATGCCTCTAAATCTTTAAAGCGAAGACTACAGCCGCTAACTCCAGATCGTGCATTGGATAATTGACCTCATGTGGCTTCAACTGCCGAGATGCGTAAGCCACAACCTTCCCTTCCTACATCAGCACACAACCCAAACCTGTATGTGATGTATCGCAATAAAGCGTGAATTCGTTCTCGCCTCAGGTTGAATTAGAACCGAGCTTCATCAAAATCTTCTTCAACTTGTCGAAGCTCTCTGCCGCTTCTCGGTCAAATGAACGGAACCCTTTTCTTAAAAATTTAGTCATCGGGTTTGCGATCAACGAGAATCCTCTACAAATCTTTGGTAGTATCCCGCCAAGCCCGAAAACTCGAATCTCGACTCATCGACTTAGGCGGCTTCCAATCCAAAACTGCCTCAATCTTTTGAGGATCCACTCTAATCCTCAACCGACACTACATGACCCAAGAACGTCACCTCCCTAAGCCAGAACTCGCATTTACTAAACTTAGCATAAAGCTGCTTCTCCCTCAAAATCTGCAATACCACCCGTAAATCGCATCATGTTCCCTTACGTCCTTGAATATACCGGGATGTCGCCTATGAAAACCACGAGGCCGATCCAAATCTTCTTTGGAACACTCTATTCATCATATCCATGAATCTCGCCGCACGTTAGTCAACCCAAACGGCATTACCAGAAATTCATAGTGCCCATACCGAGTACGAACCGCCGTCTTGCAGATATCCGCCTCCTTCACCTTTAGCTAGTGGTACCCAGAACTTAAATCGATCTTTGAGAATACCGATGCACCCTTCAGCTGATCAAACAAGTCATATATCCGTGGCAATGGGTACTTGTTTTTGATCGTCAGCTTATTCAATTGGCGATAGTCTATACACATCCGCATAGTACCATCTTTCTTCTTAACAAAGAGTACCGGTGCTCCCCAAGGTGAAACACTTGGCCTGATAAAGCCCCGGTCCAACAACTCCTGGATCTGAGCCTTAAGCTCCACTAACTCCTTTGGCGCCATCCTATACGGAGCAATAGACACTGGCGCGATTTCGGGTAACAAATCTATCCCGAACTCCACCTCACGATCCGGTGGCAAACCTGGAAGCTCCTCAGGAAACACATCAGCAAATTCCTGAACTGTCTAAACCGTCTCCACAGCAGACTCCTTAGCCTCCAAGGCATACACATGAACCACATATGCTTCACAGCCCTTTCTGACCATCTTCTCGGCTTTCAAAGCAGACACCACGTTGGACAGGTAATTCCTTCTATTTCCAATCAAGACTACTCATCTCCCTTCGCTGTCCTTAGAACCAAGCGCTTAGCCGCGTAATCCTACTTCGCCTGGTACTTAACCAACCAGTCCATCCCAAGAATCAGATCGAACTCCCCAAGCAGCGGTCCCATCGGATCGACCACAAACACTACCCTTGGAGTTCTAGAGGTACATCTCTATCTGACTTATCTACAACTACTGAGAGTGACCTAGAGGACTAATTACGGTCATCTGCCTAGAAGATATCTCAGAGTCTAAATCCATGGTCTTCACTATGCTACTTGCAACATATTAATGCGTTGAGCCCACATCAATCAAAGCAGTAAATGGAGAACCAAAGATTAAGAATGTCTGGGTTATGACGTCCGTGCGTCGCCCTCCTCTCGACGCCTCATTGCATACACTAGCTCAGCCGTCTAGCCTCGAACTACCATACCTGCCCGGTGCTCCACGGCCCACCGAACCATTACCTCCTCTGCCATTACCACGCCCCTCTGCGGTGGTGGTCCATTATTCTGGCCGAGTACGGCCCGACTCTCGGATGAATCCTAGCCAACTTACGCAGACAGTCCCTCACACGGTGATCCAAATGAGCCACACTCAAAACATCCTCTTCCACCAGTCCAACATCCTCCCAATGAGCTTTCCCACAATGGTTACCTTGTGGCGGTCCCCGACTAGCGACAACAAACCTACGGATCGATTCGCCCACTTGGTCTAGCCCTTTTTGAGGATTACCGACGACCCGAAGACCCAAAATTCCTCTTATGTCGGTTCCTATCCATGCCTTGCCTCACGACTCCTTAACACCCTCGGCTACCTTAGCCTTTTCAACCAGGGAAAGCAAATTCACGCTCTGCTTGGGAGCAATCAAGAACCTTAATTCATCTCGCAGCCATCCTCAAACGAACACACCTCTCGTGTTCGGTAGCCACCATACCCTTGGCATATCGACTCGGCTGAGGAACTCGTCTCGTACTCGACGCATTTACTCCCTAAACTAACCTCGAAATGCTTTCTGCAAGCGTTGATGTAGTCGGCTCCAATGTACTTTTTTCGATAGCATGTCTTGAAATAATCCCAAGTAAGATCTTCTGCGCAACACCGTGTCCGAACCGTGAGCCACCTTGGTATGACTCCTCTCGAAGAAGTGATACTATCCCCTTTAGTTTCTCTTCAGCAGTTAGGTCCAATCATCTATGATCCGCTCCGTCGCTTCCAGCCAATATTCACCGTCTTTGGAGCAACACCGAGACACCTCGAAAAACCTCAGCCCCATTTGCTCGAAGTCGTTCAGGCACAGATTTTCTAGCTCAGGCGCCTCCACCTACTCCAACTACCCTTTCTAGAACCCGCAGCATCACCTGTGACACTGTGTCGTCCCCAATCTATTCTTGAAACTCACCACCTCCAACTGGTGGCGGTACCGGTATCTCATTCTCTAACCCCTGACCAGAACCTACGGGTTCAAAAACTATCATCCTACCTCGACCACGTCCATGACCACATCCACCTCTAGCGCTCATGACTAAGATCTCTACTTGTCTGATTTAAAGAATTTTATGCATCAGTAATTATTCCACTGTTTAAAAGCAAAGTCTTATGAATATTAAAGAATCTTTGTTTTCGCAAGTCCACAGAGTCTTATCAGTTTCAGTTTCTAAAGTAATCCACTATTGCTAGTCATCCACTCACATCCACATCAAAATCACTAGCAATAGTAAGGGGTACTTACCTGGGCGGATTGGTACCGGAGTATCGGTGCCATGCTTTTCAAACCATATTCTTTAAAACCAAAACACTTAAAACCAGAATTTAAAACATTTTGGGCCTCGGGCCCACAGTCGAGCCCTTGAACTTGGCTCTGATACCACAATTGTAACACCCCAAACCGGTCTATACACCACGATGAATCGGTATGTTCTGGAAATTGTATTTGAGAGGTTTAGGTTCTTGGTTAAAAGTCGATGAAAACTCCTTTGTATGTTTTGTTCTTGTAGAAAACTTGAGCATGATAAAAAAATGATAGTGTGCTTGAAAAAACCCGAGAATTTTAAAACTTAATCAGATTTGTAAGTAAAACAAGTTTATCTCATTTAGAAATCCAAGTAATTCTTGTGGTTGCTTAAAAACATTTTTACTTAATAAAAAATGAATTCAAGTTTGGGAAGACAATTGAGTTTCATTTATTTTGAATTACAGTGTGATACTCGACGGTAAAGTTTAAAACGTATCGCTTTGAAGTTTGAAAACTTTATCTTTACAAGTTTTAGCCAAATTTTAACCCAATAGATTATTAAGGCATATTTGAAATCCAATCTAAGCATATAAATAACAAAACATAATTTTAAAAGGCCTTTTTACAATCCAAATAAACCAAATGAAAAATCAGTCAAATAAAGTACCAAGTTTAAAATTAATGCAAATTTGACTTTTATTCATGGCATGGTCACCTCGAGTCCACCCCAGCTCCATGTCCGCGATCTAAGTGTCACCTGAAATGATAAAGGAGAAGGTGAGTCGCAAGACTCAGTGCATAAATCCCCCTCCCCGGTATATGCAACATGCTAACACACATCATAACAAAGTAATATAATTAATGCACCTGATCCTAACCATCCGTAACACCTTTTCTACCCCATGTGGTACCAAACCACTGGTGGTGCCAAACCACTGGTGACCCAAAGTCACGATATCCATCAATGTGGTGCCAAACCACTGGTGACCCAAAGTCACGAAAATCCATCTATGGGGCCAACCCACGTGTGATACCAAATCACTGGTGACGATCCCGTATCTTAAAAGTGGGGCCAACCCACGGTGGTGTTAAACCACGAGGGCGAGTCGCTATGAGGTGCCAAACCTCGGTGTCCCAAAGACACAAGTGTGATACCAAATCACTTGGTGACCGCGATCACGAATCAAATGATGGGGCCAACCCATCGTGTGATACCAAATCACTAGCGTCAATCCCGTAAAATCAACCGTGGGGCCAACCCTTTGTGGTGCTAAGCCATTGGGACGAGGCGCGAGGTGCCAAACCTCTGGTGACCCAAAGTCACAATAATCAATCTGTGGTACCAAACCTTTGGAGGTGCCAAACCTCCGTGTCCCAAAGACACGGATATCATATTCCCCTCCACTCATTTCACCCAATAACACATCATACTAATGCAAATCATGCAAATCATGCAATCATGCTCACATGCTCAATATGGCATCTCATGTCGTACACCATAAATCATGATATCGATATCACTAAGATCTCGTAATAAAGCGGACTTACGAATCCGTAACCATACCTCATTGGGTATTATATCATCAACCATCTTGTTCCACTTTACACAATCAAAGTTATTAACATATTACTCAAGAAAAGTGTGTTAGTTTACACACATGTTAAAAGCACGCTTAATCCCAAAGAACCGGTTTAAATCCCTCGATTATCTTGCTCCTAAAATTGACCAAACCCGAGATTAGTCACTTATACCTTTCGGCCAAAACCAATAAATCAAGAGGGTTAACATTAAACCTTACCTTGCAAATGGTTTGGTTTCCTACCAAACCCAAACCAACAATGGTTCTTCCTTAAGCAATCGACACATCCTAAAATGTAAACAGTTAGTTCTTTGGAGACTTGATTAAATGAAACTAACGATTAGACCATGAACCAAAATCTCACCATCACTTACCAATCAATCAACTTAAGATAAATGCCTCGTTTGACTGCTTCGAAATCTCGGATACCCTATGAAGAAATCGGTTACCAAAACAAAAGGTTAACTCCCATCAACAATGCCGAAATCGGCCCTTAAACAAACCCAAAATTGATAAAGAATAAGAGAGGGAAGAAATAGCCCTTCGGCTACACCACATACCTTCTTCTAACCCGATTTGAAACCACTAGGAGAGATCCACACCACACCTAGATTCGGCCAAAGTGCAAAACTAAAGAGAGAAGGGGAAGTTTCGACAACACAAGGGAGAGATTCGGCCAAGGTGTATAACACACCTATGTTCAACTTTGAGTGGGAAGAGAAGAGAGAGTAGAGGTGAGAAGAAATAGAAGTTCTTGACAATGGGGTTTGAGTGAAGAGAAATGGAAAGAAACAAATGGAGACAATCGGCTAAGGAGTTTTGGAAGAGAAAAAAATAAAAGATGAAAAGAGGGAGGGTGCTTTTGGTTTGAAAGAAGAAGAAATGGAGGAAAGTATTTTTGGAAAATGGAGTTTTGGCTATCAAGGTTTCCAAAGAAGAAAAAGTATGAGAAGAAAAGGGGTACTAGCTTCGGCACTTATGAAATAAAGAAAGGCAAAATATGTGAGAAGAAAATGGCTATTTCGGCTTAGCACAAATGAACAAAAGAGAAAGAGTTGGAAAGAGCATTCGGCCACACACACCAAATTCAAGAGAAGCAAAGCAATTTTGACAAGCTCAAGGGGTTTTGGTCTTTCGATTTCAAGAAGAAAAATGAAGAAAATCACTTGAAGTTTTGGCTTGTTTTTGACAAAAGAAGAATTTGCTTTGACACAAAGTGACCGAAAATGCACAAGAATGAAAAGGAAAATTTGGCACTCCCATAACACACCTACCAAAACCGTCCACTCACCCCCCAAAAACTCTCCAATATTCGGCCATCACCTACAACCACTCCAAGCCACCCATTCAAACTAGTTTGAACTAGTCTCCCTCCTAAATTCACTCTCCACCCACCATTTAAACATTTGACTTGGTCCAAGGCAGAGTTTGAACTGCCTACAACTTTTCCCCTCCATGCCATCAAAATAGAAGCCAAAATGTGAGCATCCTGCAGCTTGAACACAGGACCTCTCCCCCTGCAAGTGGCGTCACACACACAAGCTTCAAGTGGCGCCCATCCTGCCACTCCACCAGCTTATTTGTTATGCCAAAATTCACCTAAAAATATTTATAAACCCCACTCCTTCACTCCTCCCACCTAAGCCTAAAACAAAGATTTTCCTACCACTCAGGCTTACACCTAGCTTACAACTAAGCCCCAAAAACATCAAAACAACAACATAATCAAACCAAACACATGCAAACCATGCCATAACAAAATAGCCCCTAACCCGGGATATTACAACTAGCCCATTTTTTGTTTTAATTCGCGAACAATATCTTTTAAGCCCGGACCTATCTATCTTTCCACTAAAGTGCCCAAACAGAAAATTTGATTAAGGCCTCAGCCCAAACCTGAGCCTAATCTGAACCCCTTAAACACTCTAATTATCATATTGAACATAACACACATCAAATGCAAAGGCCCATTAATTCAGGATGTTACAATGACTCAAAAGGAATTGAATTTAAGGCAACGAAGATAAAAGATTATGAGTTAGTCATTGACTATCACCCGGGAAAGGCGAATGTAATCGCCGATGCTTTGAGTAGGAAATCCCTATTTACTTTGAGGGCTATGAATACATGGGTGAGTTTATCCGATGATGGTTCAATTGTAGCTGATTTGAGAGATAGGCCGATGTTCCTCCAAGAGATTGATGAGGCACAGAATGATGATAGTGACTTACAAGCTAAAAGAGTTTAATGCGAGCGGATGTTGAATCCAATTTTTAGATCAGTTCAGATGCTTGATTTTTCAACTAGTAAAGGTTGAAAACCAGGTATCCTCGGGTTTGCTTCAACCTATAATGGTACAGAAGTGTAAATGGGACCAAGTTACCATGGATTTTGTAACGAGTTTGCCGTTGACACTGAGTAAGAAAGATGCTATATAGGTTGTAGTCGATAAACTTACGAAGTCAGCCCATTTTATACTTGTATGAGTTGATTACTCACTTGACAATTTAGCAAACTTGTATGTTTCAGAGATAATAAGGCTTCATGGAGTGCCATTATCAATTATATCGGATAAAGATCCGAGATTCATGTCCAAATTTTGGAAAAAGTTACAAGAGGCCTTGGGCACAAAGTTGAATTTTAGTACAGCTTTCCACCCCCAAACAGATGGTCAGTCGAAGAGGTTGATACAAGTACTTGAATATATGCTCTAATTTTTTGTTCTTGAATTTCAAGGAAGTTGGGAAAGATATCTACTGTTGGTGGAATTTGCCTACAATAGCAGGTTTCAGTCAAGCTTGAAAATGGCACCTTATGAAGCCTTATATAGGAATAAGTGTCGAAAGCCTTTATATTGAACTGAGCTTAAGGAAAACTAGATTCACGGGGTTGATTTGGTTAGAGAACATGAAGAAAAAGTAAAAGTGATTCAAGATTGCTTAAAAGCTACTTTTGATCGACAAAAATCCTATTCGAATTTGAAAATGAAAGAAAGTGAGTATCAAGTCAGTGATAGAGTACTCTTGAAAGTATCACCATGTACAAATGTTCTTAGATTTGTTCAGAAAGGCAAATTGCATCTACGTTTTATAGGACCATATGTGATCACTGAGAGGATAGGGTCGGTAGCTTATAGATTGGCTTTGCCACCTAAGTTAGAAAAGATTCACGATGGATTTCATGTGTCTATGTTGCGACGCTACCGATCAGACCCTTCGCATGTGATCACACTGACAGAGGTTGAGATTCAACCCGACATGACTTATGGTGAAGAATTAGTCAAGATCTTGGCAGGGGAAGTTAAACAATTGAGAAATAAGAGTATAGCTCTCGTGAAAGTATTGTGGCAAAGACATGGGGTAGAAGAGGCTACATGGGAGCCCAAGGAGGCTACGAGGAACCAGTACCCAAACCTTTTCAGTGGCAATAGCCCAAGAGGGAGAATTGTAATAGCCTGACTTAGGGCCTAGTCGGAATAGTGGTGCGAGACCACAAATTCAAAGTATAAATATGAGTTTTATAATTTCTATAAAGTATATGAGATGATATCATGATTGTGTGAAAATCTCATGAGGAAATTTTATTAATTAGTGATTCAATTGTCCATTAGGACTAAATTGCAAAGAATGGAAAATATGAGATTCTAGAAGATTTAAGTATGAAATAGAATTATGAAAATTACTCAAGGTCCTTCTTTAAAAATTAGACAATTATATTTGATGATAGACAAAAATGGACATGGGAAGGAAAATATCTCGAGAAAGGACCATTAAGGGCATTTTGGTCATTTGGTTAATAAAAGAATTAAAAAGGAAAATAAAGCTAAAACTGATGTCCATCTTCTTCACCATAGCCGAAATTCTCAAGCTCTCCATAGCTAGGGTTTCTTCAGCTTCCAAGCTTGATAGTCAGTGCATCATCACCCCGTTTTTCTTGTTCTTTGTATTTTTAAGACCCTTGTAGCTCGGTTTTGCTATTTCTAGCAATATTTTGAGCTAGGGTTCATGTTGAAAAATTTACCCATGTGTGACATGCATGTATTTTGATGTTTTATGGAGGAATATTAAAGTTTAATCTATGATAAACATCTTTTTCTAAATAATTTTCATCAAAAATGCATGTAAGGACCAAATTGTAAAAGTTATGAAAATGGTCATACATGAGTGAAATAGTACAAATATAAAGTTGATATAGTTGAGAATATGATTCGACTAGGCTTGAAATACAAGAAATTTGAATGAAAATCATTTTACGAGCCTAAGGGCAAAAGTGTAATTACGTAAAAGTTTGGAACAAAATTATAATTTTGCAAAAATATGAATTATGAGTCGATTTATCAATGTGTGTATTTAACAAATGAAATTGCTATTATAGTTTAAGAAATGCAAAGCCTGAATCAAAATCGAGGCAAGAACAAAATTGAGGACTAAATCGAGCATCGAAACACATTTTGAGATTTGAGGTAAGTTTGTATGAAGTTGAAGTTTCATAATGTTTTGATGTTTGAAATTACTTAATATTACGACAATATGTTATTGCTATGAATAATCGAGCGATGAAGCCTCGATGAGGAAATGGTGAAAATAAATTATGTGAAATCCCAAATAAAGATTCAGAATAATGAGGTTACCTATGTTTAGCAATGAATAAAGAAGGTCCCGTGTAAGAACATGTCTGGGATATGGCCTCGACACCAAAAGACGATCTCGTATAAGATCATGTTTGGGACATGGCATTGACATTCATGTACAATCTCGTATAAGACCATATCTAGGATATGGTATCGAAGTCAAGCTCTAAGATCCCGTGTAAGACAATATCTGGGATATGGCATCGGCATCAAGGGGTGATCCCATGTAAGACCATATTCGGGATATGGCGTTGGAATCAAGATTTATGCATGATGTAAAAGCCTAACATAGGGCATAGTAAGAATAGTGGTGCGAGACCACAAATCTGATGTAGAAATATGAGTTTTATGATTTCTATAAGGTTTATGAGGTGATTTCATGATTGAGTGAAAACCTCATGAAGAAATTTTATTAATTAGTGATTAAATTGTCCATTAGGACTAAATTGCAAAGAATGGAAATTATGAGATTCTAGAAGATTTACGTATGAAATAGAATTATGAAAATAACTAGAGGTCCTTCTTTAGAAATTAGACCATTATATTTGATGATGGACAAAAATGGACATGGAAAGGAAAAATCTCAAGAAAGGACCATTAAGGGTATTTTGGTCATTTGGTTAATAAAAGAATTAATAGGAAAAATAAAGCCAAAATTGATGTCCATTTTCTTCACCATAGCCGAAATTCTCAAGCTCTCCATAGCTAGGGTTTCTTCAACTTACAAGCTTCATAGTAAGTGCATCCTAGCCCTGTTTTTAATGTTTTTCAAATTTTTGAAACCCTCGTAGCTCGGTTTATCTATTTCTAGCTATATTTTGAGCTACGGTTCATGTTCAAAAATTTACCCACGTGTGATTTGCATGTATTTTGATGTTTTATGGAGGAATATGAAAGTTTGATGGATGATAAACATTTTTTCCTAAGTGATTTTCATGAAAAATGCATGTAAGGACCAAATTGTAAATGCTATGAAAATGGTCATTCATGAGTGAAATAGTAGAAAATGAAGGTTGATATAGTTGAGAATATGATTCGACTAGGCTTGAAATACAAGAAAGTTGAATGAAAATCACTTTACGAGCCTAGGGGAGAAAGTGTAATTACATAAAAGTTTAGGGGCAAAATTATAATTTTTCAAAATATGAACCATGAGTCAATTTAGTCAATGCGTGTATTTAACAAATGAAACTGTAATGATAGATCAAGAACCAATAACCCTGGATCGAAACCGAGGCTAGAACAAAATCGAGGACTAAATCGACCATCCAAACACATTTTGGGATTTGAGGTAAGTTTGTATTAAGTTGAAGTTTCATAATGTTTTGATGTTTGAAACACTTAATTTACGACAATCTGTTATTGGTATGAATAATCGAGAGATGAAGCCTCGATGAGGAAATGGTGAATATAAATTATGTGAAATCCCAAATAAAGATTTAGAATAATGAGGTTACCCATGTTTAGCATTGAACAAAGAAGGTCCCGTGTAAGACCATGTCTGGGATACGGCCTCGGCACCAAAAGACGATCTCATATAAGACTATGTCTGGGACATGGCATCGACATTCATGTACGATCTCGTATAAGACCATATCTGGGATATGGTATCGACATCGAGCTATAAGATCCAGTGGAAGGCCATACATGGGATATGGTATCAGCATCAAGGGGTGATCCCACGTAAGACCACATCCTGGATATGGCATTGGCATCAAGATTTATGCATGATGTAACATCACGACATAGGGCCTAATCGGAATAGTGGTATGTGAAATGGTATAGAGCCAAATCCGTTTATGGATGACCTTAAGTTTCATTCATAATAAGAATGATGAAGATTTGAGTTTATGATTATGTTAGCATATGTGCTAAGTCATGTGATTAAGTGATACAGGTACTATGAGTTTCTACAAGTTACTAAATCATAATGTTATATAAGATAGGTAAGAATGAATGTTCATGCAAGATATTGAGTAAAGCGTGGATGAAATGAGTGATAATTTAAGGGTTCTTCATGGTTTAATATTGTCATATTATGTGCTTCCTGTGATGGAAGGAACGAGTTTATGTTTCAGGGTGGCAAAGAGGCTTGGAAAATAGCCCCTAATTGTCCACATGGGTAGACACACGGGCGTGTGTCTAGGCCGTGTGTGACACACGGTCAACCCATATAGGTGTGTTGATAGGCCGTGTGTCCTCTATATTTTCATTACGAGAATTCGATTCGTCACACGGGCCACCACACGGGCATGTGCCTTGGCCGTGTGCTATTAAAGGTTTGATGACGTCATAAACAGAGAGCTCCACGGGTGAATGACACGGGCGTGTCTAGGCGTGTGAGGGACACGGATATTGACACAGGCGTGTGTCCGGCCGTGTTGGTTTGAAAAGAAAATAAATTCCACATGGGCTAGGGACATGGGCATGTCAGATCACATGGCCTACCCACACAGATGTGTCCCATGTCATACAGGCGTGTGGCCCCTATTTGAGTAAAAATTTTCAAAGAGTACCAAAGTTTTTCGGATGAACTTTGAAACTTTCTAGAAGTAAGTTTAGGGCCTCGTAGGCCTATAATGTACACGTTATGATCAAGAAGGAAAATTTTAAGTTGGAACCAAATTTTAAAGCTCAAAAATGCATGTTCAAGTAAGGTTAAGTACAGTGATACCTGATATCCTATCCTGGCATTAGACACGGGTAAGGGGTGTTACTTTTAGTGGTATCAAAGCTACGGTTTAGTCAATTCTCTAACTAACGTAGTGTGAGTCTGAGTCTAGCTATACATGCCATGTGTAGAAGTACTTGTGTAATGATAGCGTGACGACTCCTGATCATTTGAATTGTGTTTTTATATAGTCAATGGATCCTGATCTCGACTGAGTTGCAACCGATGATATTGCAAGTAATACGCCAGCTCCCGCACAAGGGACCGCACCAGTAGAGAGTAGGCCCAAGACTTTGGGTCAGGGAGAAGAGGCCCGAGAAGCCTTTCTTCGTTTAATGAGTGACTGGTACACCGAGTACATTCGAGCAAATCCTAATGCTCCACTTCCTCCACCCCCACCTATTCATCAACCTACCCATGTAGCTCCCCAAGTGGTAGAAGTAGTGAGAAGAGAAAAGCCTCCGGTTGATAGAATCTAGAAACAAGGAGTTGAAGAATTCAGGGCTAGTAATGATGATGATCCGAAAAGAGCCAATTTTTGGCTTAAAAATACCATCAGGGTATTTGATGAGTTATCTTGCACACCTGAAGAGTGCATGAAGTGCGTGGTTTCTCTTTCGAGAGATTAATCTTATCAGTGGTGGAATACCCTTGTGTCGGTTGTACCAAGGGAAAGGATCACATGGGAGTTCTTTTAATAAGAGTTTCGAAAGAAGTATATCATTCAGAGGTTCATTGACTAGAAGAGAAAGTAATTCCTTGAGCTGAAATAAGGAAAGATGATGGTAACTGAATAGGAGCGCGAGTTTGTGAGACTCAGCAAGTACGCTCGGGAATGTGTCCTCTGAAGCTATCATGTGTAAGAGGTTTGAGGACGGATTAAATAAAGATATTAAATTGTTTGTTGGTGTCCTCGAGTTAAAAGAATTTTTTGTACTAGTGGACCGGGCTTGTAAAGCCGAATAATTATTTAAAGAGAAAAGAAAAGCGGAGATTGAGTCTCCTGATTCAAGAAAGAGACAGTGGAGTAAGTCATTCCAGTCCTCGTCAAAGAAGTTGAGACATTTCTCTACCTGATCGGCTACTTCAGTCGAGTTCTCAAGCAAAAGTAAGAGCAAGTCGTACTTAGGGTCTAAAGTTCAGGCTACTCAGTTGCTAGTGTTGGCAAGGCTCGACCGAGTAGATTGGAGTGCCTACAATATGCCAGACGTCATTCCAACAAATGTTGAGAGCTATGAATACACGGGTGAGTTTATCCGATGATGGTTCAATTCTAGCTGAGTAGAGAGCTAGACCGATGTTCTGCAAAGAGATTTTTAAGGCACAGAAAGATGACATTCATCCACAAGCCAAAAGAGTTCAATGCGAGTCGAGTGTTGAGTCTGATTTTCGGATCAGTTCAGACGGGTGTTTAATGTTCAGAGATAAAGTCTGTGTGCCGATGAATGATGAACTTGTTCGGGAGATTTTATACGAGGCACATAATGGATGCCTATCTGTCCATTCGGATAGCACCAAGATGTATAATGATTTGAAGAAATGGTATTAGTGGCCGAGTATGAAGAAAGATATTTTTGAGTTTGTTTCAAGATGCTTGATTTGTCAACAAGTAAAAGCCGAACATTAGGTACCCTCGGGTTTGCTTCAACCTATGTACCCGAGTGGAAGTGGGATCAAGTTACCATGGATTTTGTAACGGGTTTACCGTTGACACCGAGTAAGAAAGATGTTGTATGGGTTGTAGTCGATAGACTTACAAAGTTAGCCCATTTTATACCTATACGAGTTGATTACTCACTTGACAAGATAGCAAACTTGTATGTTTCAGAGATAGTAAAGCTTCATAGAGTACCATTATCGATTATATCGGACAGAGATCCGAAATTAACATCTATATTTTGGAAAAAGTTGCAACAGGCCTTGGGTACAAAGTTGAATTCTAGCACGGCTTTCCACCCCAAAATCGACGATCGGTTGGAGAGGTTGATGCAAGTACTTGAAGATATGCTCCGATGTTGTGTTCTTGAATTTCAAGGCAGTTGGGAAAGATATCTACCGTTGTTGGAATTTTCCTAAAATAATAGTTTTCAGTCAAGCTTGAAAATGGTGCCTTATGAGGCTTTATATGGGCGGAAGTGCCGAACGCCTTTATGTTGGACAGAACTTAAGGAAAACCATATTCATGGGGTTGATTTGGTTAGAGAAACTAAAGAAAAAGTGAAGGTGATTTCAGATTACTTAAAAGCTGCTTTTGATCACAAAAATCCTATTCAGATTTGAAAAGGAAATAAACTGAGTATCAAGTCGGTGATAGAGTATTCTTGAAAGTATAACCATGAGAAAAGTTCTTACATTTGGCTGGAAAGGCAAATTGCGTTCGCGTTTTATTGGACCATATGAGATCACCGAGAGGATAGGGCCGGCAGCTTATAGATTGGCTTTGCCACCTGAGTTAGAAAAGATTCATGATATATTTCATGTGTCTATGTTACGACGCTACCAATCAGACCCTTCGCATGTGATCACACCGACAGAGGTTGAGAGTCAACCTGACATGACAGATGGTGAAGAACCAATCAAAATCCTAGTATGGGAAGTCAAATAGTTGAGAAATAAGAGTATAGCTCTTGAGAAAATATTATGGTAAAGACATGGTGTTGAAGAGGCTACAGGGGAGCCCGAGGAGGCTATGAGGAACCAGCACCCAAACCTTTTCACTGGTAAGATCTTCAGGGACAAAAATCCCGAAGGGGGAGAATTATAACAACCCGACTTAGGGCCTAGTCAGAATAATGGTACGAGACCACAAATTCAAAGTAGAAATATGAGTTTTATGATTTCTATAAGGTTTTTGAGGTGATTTCATGATTGTGTGAAAACCTTATGAATAAATTTTATTAATTAGTGATTAAATTGTCCTTTAGGACTAAATTGCAATGAATGGAAATTATGAGATTCTAGAAGATTTAAGTATGAAATAGAATTATGAAAATTACTAGAGGTCCTTATTTAGCAATTAGACCACTATATTTGATGATGGACAAAAATGGACATGGGAAGGAAAAATCTCAAGAAAGGACCATTAAGGGCATTTTGGTCATTTGGTTAATAAAATAATTAAAAGGGAAAATAAAGCCAAAATTGATGTCCATCGTCTTCACCATAGTCGAAATTCTCAAGCTCTCCATAGCTAGGGTTTCTTCAACTTCCAAGCTTGATAGTAAGTACATCCTAGCCCCGTTTTTCATGTTCTTTGTATTTTTGAGACCCTCGCAGCCCGGTTTAGCTATTTCTAGCAATATTTTGAGCTAGGGTTCATGTTCAAAAATTTACCTATGTGTGACGTGCATGTATTTTGATGTTTTATAGAGGAATATGAAAGTTTGATGTATGATAAACATCTTTTTCTAAGTGATTTTCATGAAAAATGCAAGTAAGGACCAAGTTGTAAAAGTTATGAAAATGGTCATACATGAGTGAAATAGTAGAAATTGAAGGTTGATATAGTTGATAATATGATTCAGCTAGGCTTGAAATGCAAGAAAGTTGAATGAAAATCATTTTACGAGCCTAAGGGCAAAACTATAATTATGTAAAAGTTTAGGGCAAAATTATAATTTTACCAAAATATGAATTATGAGTCGATTTAGTCAATGTGTGTATTTAACAAATGAAATTGCTAGTACAGATTAAGAAACGCAAAGCTCGAATCGAAATCGAGGACTAAATCGAGCATCGAAACATATTTTGAGATTTGAGGTAAGTTTGTATAAAGTTGAAGTTTCATAATGTTTTGATATTTGAAACTATTTAATATTACGACAATATGTTATTGCTATGAATAATCGATCGATGAATCCTTGATACGGAAATGGTGAAAATAAATTACACAAAATCCCGAATAAAGATTCTGAAGAATGAGGCTACCCATGTTTAGTATTGAGTAAAGAAGGTCCCGTGTAAGATCATGACTAGGATATGGTGTCGGCACCAAAAGACGATCTCGTATAAGACCATGTTTGGGACATGGAATCGACATTCATGTATGATCTCGTATAAGACCATATCTAGGATATGGCACCGACATCAAGCTATAAGATCCCGTGTAAGACTATATCTGAGATATGGCATCGGCATCAAGGGGTGATCCCATGTAAGATCGTATCTGGGATATGGTGTTGGCATCAATATTTATGCATGATGAGTTCAAAAATCCTATGATAATCTAATTCGTTCATAGGCAAAAGAGTTAAGTATGTGAAATGGTATAGAGCCAAATCCGTTTATTGATGGCCTTAAGTTTCATTTATAATAAGAATGATGAAGATTTGAGTTTATGCTTATGTTAGCATATGTGCTAAGTCATGTGAGTAAGTATGTTTAAGTATTTGCGACATATGTTGCTATTGTTTCATGAAAAGGATGAATTTGGTTTGAGCAATTATGTTACTTTTTAAATTTCATGCAAACTTACTAAGCTATATGCTTACCCCTCTCTTTTCCCTTTTCCTTGTAGTTTCGCCAAGTTAGATCGGGGATCATAGAATGTCGGAGCTCGGAGCACACTATCAATCGTTCTTTTAGTATAGTGAATTTAATTCATTTTGAGTATGGCATGTATAGGAATTTGATCGTTTTGTGCCATGTTCTGTTTGAAGGCCAAAGGGTTGGCTATTAATGCTTCACATTCATTTTTGTAAATGGCCATGATGAATTGGCCATTATTGTCAAGTTCATGTTCCAAGTTTGATGGATATAATGAAATGAATGTTCATGCAAGTAATTGAGCAAAGTATGGGTGGAATGAATGATAATTTAAGAATTCTTAGTACTTTAATAATTGTCATGTTATGTACTACTTGTGATGAAATGAATGAGTCTATGTTTCTGGGTGGCAAAGAGGCTTGGAGAATAGCCTCTAAGTGTCCACACAAGCGTGTGTCTAGGCCGTTTGTGACACACGGTCAACCCATATGGGTTTGTTGATAGGCCGTGTGTCCCATGCATTTTAATTGTGTAAATTTGAATCATTACACGGGTTAGCACACAGTCGTGTGCCTAGGCTATGTGCTTCTTAAGGGGTTGCTGACGTCATAAACAAAATACCCTTAGTTTTCACACACAGGTAAGGATATAGGTGTGTCTAGGCCGTGTGGAGGACACGGATCATTGACACGGGTGTCTGTCCGGCCATGTGAAAACCCCTGTAGGTTCGAAATAAAAATAAATTCTACACGGGCTAGGAACATGGGTGTGTGAGACTACACGGCCTGCCCCACACGGGCGTGTCCCAGGTCACACGGGCGCGTGATCCCTATTTGGGCAAAAAATTTTAAGGAAAGTAAAAGTTTCTGGTTGAACTCCGAAACCTTCCAGATGTATTTTTAAGGCCCCGTAGGCCCATGAAATGTACGTTAATAGTAAGAAAGAAAAGTTTAAAAATGGAACGAAATTTTATAGCATGAGTTTACATGTTCAAGCAAGGTTAAGTATGGTAATGCCTTGTATCCGATCTCGGCATCAGAGACGGGTAATGAGTGTTACACCTCTCCTATTTTCATAGATCGTTTCTATGTTCTAATCTATTCTTTTCTTTTATTTTGGATGATGATTACTTCTTAGATAATTCTCCTCTTCAAGCATTATTGTGGCAATAGTTGATCTCTCCAACTCAATCTTGGTAACGTAAGTACCAATGGGAAAAACCTATATCAATTTTCCATTACGTATAACCAAGTATAAGGATTGATTTTATGTGATTACTTTTGAAGGGTTGATTTTATTATTTGGATTCTCTTCATCCATAATAAATTAATCAGATTTCTTCATAGGAAGGAAATAAGAGTGAGTCCTCTTCTTAATCCCTTATGAAATAGAAATTACGTTCTCGGCCAAAACTAATAAGCATATGTGATGATAATCGTTATTCGAATTAGATCAAGTGGGAGATCTGTCTAATATTTCCATCACTAAAAGTTAGGATGTGTACATACCAATTCTCATGGTATGTGATTTTATAGAAATATTAGAAATTTTAACTTATTAGAAAATTTACATATGGACTTATTGTCAAATAATATATACATATTTATTAAATATTGGAAATTTGATAAAGATCTCCACAATGTGAAATATTGAGAATACATTATGTATTCAAAGAGAGATGTTAAATATGTAAAAAGGGGAAATACTCAAGCAAGTACTTCGAACTAATCATTTTGTGAAAGTATGTTATAATTGGTTATGCATTCCAATTCTCATGTTATGTGATTTTAGGGAAATATTGGTTATGCATGATATATATATAAATTATGCCACTGCTATGATAATTGAGATATGATTCGCATGTTAAGCATGCTCATTGTACTAATTAAATTATATTCACATGTTAAGCGTGCCGACCGTATTGATTATAAATTCAATTCACATGTTAAGCATGCCGACTGAAAATTCTATTTATATGTCATATCATAAGCATGGGTTCAGATGATTATGAAAGGAGGAAGGCTTTGGTAGTTTTACTGCAATATTGAGTGGCTTGGCCACAACATTACTGAGTGGCTTGACCACAACATGCAACTTGTCGACAATATTGAATGGCTTGGCCACAATGTGTACCTTGTCTGGGATATTGAGTGGCTTGATCACAACATTATTCAATGGTTTGACCATGTGCAATTTGATTGCAATATAGAGTGTCTTGGCCACAACGTAGAATGTTATTGGATGGACAAGTTCTGTAGACCTCTTTATTAGTGTGTAGCAGATATGGGTAAGAATGTTTTCAAAAAACTTACATCGATTTCTGAAAAAACTCTACATCGACATTCTTATGCACATTTCCATATCTGAAATTATGTTGAAAAACAAGTGTTTCTATAATTATGGAATGTATGGCTTAAATATTGTTTTCTTTTACGTTGAATTCACACTGGGATTTAAAAGCTCACCCCTTAAAATTCCTGACTTTTCAGATATCCCACGAGGTTAGAACATAGGCTTGGCTTATGAAGGAGTACTCAAACATTTTGCATATAAACTTCTATACTTTATAATTTGGTATTTTTGGGATTATTTAATTATTTTCTATGGATTGTGGCATGGGACATTGATTTTTGGATTTTGGTTTGATTTTGTATAATTTGGTTTCAAAACAATCGTTAAAAATGGTTTAAAAAATCAATACAAAAAACTAGATTTTTCAACACAATTGCGATTTCCACCCAATGATTTTATTTCAATTCAAGAACATGGTTTTACTAAAATTTGATATATTTTATTCACATAATCAAATGAAATGTATCAAATAATGATTTTAAATCAACAAATATGATTTTTATTAATCTTCCGTTATGACATTTTTAAATTAAGATGTTTACTTCAAATGCTCAAATTTGGATTTTTCAAAGATTATTTGATTTCTGAAAGTATCTTTCCAAAGAAGGTTCAAAGAGATTACTTTAGATTTTCTCAAGAAAATCAACATGTTAATTTTATATTAAAGAGATAACGATGTTTGAAAGAAAATAGCTAATCATTTTCCACGCCATAATTATGGCCAATGTGATATTTAAGATTAAACCATGATGTAACATCCAAGATTTAGGGTTCTCGCATTTTACTTTGTATGTATGTGTTGGTATGCTTTGCTTGACTATTTGAGTGTGTTTGGGGGCTTCGGGAACTTTGGGGTTTAGCCAAAGCCTTAGTAGAAATTTCTGATTTTAGGCTTTAGGGGGGGAAGCTAGGGGAGCCAGGCTTTTAAGGATTTAATTCTATGGTTTTTGACACAAGGAGAAGGGTGGTGTAGTGGCAAGGAGGCGCTACTTGGTGTGCTTTGGTGGTGGCGTCAGAATGGATTTCAAAGGGGGAAGGGGTTTGAGCTACAGGGATAGCATTTTGGGAGTTCATTTTTACGCATGGAGAGATAGGAGATGGATTCGGCTGGGGCACTTAAGGGGGAAAGTTTGAAGGGGTCAAATATTTTTGAATAAGTGGTGGAGAGGATTATTAGGAGTTGAATCATTCAAACTTATTTGAATGAGTGAGAGGGAAGAAATTTAGGATAGGAATAAGTGATTGGGAGAGGGGTGTGAGTGTTAGCTGAATATGGGGTTCTAAGGAGAGGATTTTCGGTCATGAGGGGAGTGGTTCGATTAGGGGGCTTTAGGTGCCGAAATTAGGTGTTGTGGTAGGGAGTGTGATCATTTTCTTTTTGAGTCTTTTCTCCTCTAGTTCCTTTGCCGAAAAGTGCCAAGCAAGAGCCATTCTTTTCTTCTTTTCCTATAGTAAGAAGCCGAAAGTGAGAGTGACCATTTGGTGCATTTTGTTCATCTTCTCTACTCTCTACTTCTTCCCTAAGCCGAACCACATCTCTCTCTTATTCTCTTTTCTTTTTCATTTTGATAATCTTAAACTTTCACTTCAAGAGCCGAATATCCCTTCTATCTATTGGAACCTTGACCGAATCTTCCATTCATTACTATTTCTCTCTTTTTCATCTTTATTCGTTCTTTTATTTTGTTGTTTCCTTGAGCCTCATCTCTTGACCAATCATTCAAAACCAAGTATCTCTTTGGTGGTAACTCCTTCATTGGTTAATTGCTAGAAGAAGCGCCGTCATTCGTTTAGTGCCAACTCTCCCAATCGGTTTTTGGTAATAGTGGTAAGGGGGTTCTCTTTTAATTGGATCTTACTCTTTTCTCTTTGGGTTGCTGAAACCAATAGTCTAACTCTATTTCTTGTGTGTGGCCGAATCTTTGGAGGATTTGATTTCGTGCCTTTTGTCTGTAGCCAGCGTGAGGGGCATTAGGGATCAGTTGGGTTCAATTATTCAAGGTAAGATGGGTACACTTTTTGTTCGGCCGAAGGCCACCTTGTTTGGACCATAAGTGTTAGGCCGAATCTAACAAGGGTTAATGTAGGGAGTTCGACAATCTCTTGGTTCAGTGGAGACTCTTCGAGTTCTGTTAAATTCGGTAAGGGGAATTAGATTAAAGTCTTTTATGTAGTTCATTATTATCTGAATCTACGTTTTAACTGGGTCTTCTGACCAAGATCTTATTTGATGGAATCGAGTACCAGTCAGTTAAAGAGAGGGGTTGGACACGCAGTCCCTACCCCTAAATTCAAGAAGCGAGCAGTTTCAGCGGTTCGGGATTAGCCACTCGGCTGTGGGCCAGCGTTTGAAAAGGACAAGCAGATCGCTGTAATCTCTCCAAGTGAGGACGTTAGGGAGATTGATAGCCTAGTTCTTCAGGTTTACAGGTGTGTAATTATCACACTATTCCCTTAGTTGTTTTAAACATATGTGCTATGCTTGGAAGCCAGAAATAGTGGTAGTGGTGAATGTATTACCTATGTTGGGTAATCGGTAAACAAGGTTAGTGTGTTATCTACTTTGATAATCGTGGTTAAACTGTTGTGGATGTATGTGACTATGTTGTACATGTACATATATACATGTATAATTATGATTTATCATGTTGCTCATCTGCTGTATTATGTTGCATGTGCATGGGTTTTGGGATATGAATGATGATAAGTGAAAGTGTAATTATGTGGGTGACTCTGTCACGATTAATGATGGCCTCGAGCTTCATTGTGGATATGGTGATTTAATCACATGTGGATTCTGTGGCTAGACCACTTATGTGGACTTTGAGCAGTATGTCTGTCAGCATGACTGCTAAAGAGGTGTGTAGCGCATGGATGGTCGATTGTAGAAATCCCCAGGTGTGTATGAGGATGGATGTATGGAGAGGTGTGTAGAGGATGGACATTAGGTTGGGTGGGGCTATCATTTGAATATTTGTGCTTGGCATGTTGATTTGGGGCTCCAGCTCACTTGTGGAATGAGGTGGTATAATTGTACACTGAGTCTGGTGACTCACCCTACTTTCTTAACACATTGCAGGTAGCTCATGATACGTTGGACTAGGTTGGAACGGACTCGGAGTGGCCATGCAGGAGTTATTTTAGTAAACTTTATTTTAAACTAGTAATTACTATTTTCCTTTGGGACATTTTGGATATGTAATAAGGCCACTATAAATTTAGTAAATTTTGGGTTTTAAGTTGGTTTTATTATTAAATTTTTATTTAAGATATGACGTTACTATACTTTAATATGGAGAACATAAAATAAAAAAAAGGGTTTTCAAACAGGAGTGCATAAAAACAATTGTTTTCTCCCAAGGTACCAACTGGGATATCAATTGGAACTTAACTAAATTTGGAAATTTTCCTCCAACTACAAACCACCGTGTTTAAAAGCCACCCCTCAAACGAAAAATTTTCAAAGCTTATGGTACTTTCTTAAATTTCATTTTACACCTATTTCTCTGTAACATACCATATCCGGTCGTGGTGTTTGGGTCGGGTTTAGGGTGTTACACATAATGTCTAGGTCGGGTTTAAGAGGTTACACCACTGTGGAAGAAAAACTTGCAGATGCCAACAGTAAAGCATTATATGCCATCATCTTTAGAGTTCATCTACAGGAAATGAGCATTATATGCCAACAACTTAAAATACTTAAAATTATCATAAAATTTGGAATAAAAAATAATAATACAATAAAACCTAATAGATACAATATTGGGATCATATATCATAAAAATTAAGCCTAACAATCATACCTAATTTGATTTAAACTTGAATTAAAGCCCAAAACTCGTAATTCCCATAATAATTCCATTAAAAAAATTATTCTTGTGTAGTCTTCAGTAAAACAGTTATAACCTGAGATCTTAGACTCAAAATCGAGTGATTCAAAGTGTTTTTCGAATCTAAGAGATAGTGCTTCAAACGATATATAGACATATCAACCCAAAAATGTGTGGATACCATAAAAAAATCATCACAACTCGACTAATTTTTCGAACATGAAAATTGGTAGCTTCCATGAATTTAATTTAATAAATTTTTCCCCATCTATGCATGTATTAGGCAGAATAAAAAAGTATTGAGGAATTCTATGCTAAGTTATGTGATCTTTCCAATTAGGCATTTGCATTGGGAATGGAGTACTCAAATGCAAAACTAGTTAGAAAAGTCTTGAGATCTTGGCCTAAGAGATTCTTTTTAAAAGTCATATGAGAGATTCTTTTTAAAAGTCATAGTGATTGAGAGATCTTGAAAGATTGGGTATTGATGGAATTATTGGATCCTTACAAACTTTTGAATGAATATTGATGAGGTATAATGAAGAAGAGGTAAATGGGATAGAAACATGGCCCTTTAAACAAGTGTGGAAGCACCAACTTTTCATAATGTTACCATTGAATATTTTTAGGAGTAGATTGTCTTGTTAACTCAAACTTTAATATGGCCTTCAAGAAACAAGAAAGGAAATTAAAAAATTTGAAGTCAATGCCAATGTTCCTGAAAACAAGTCAAAAGTGATTATAATCAAGGAGGAACCAAAGAAGGATAAATAGAAAGGTGTGTAGTGCTACTAGTGTCAAAGGTATGGACGTATACAATCAAAGTGTGTTAGCACTTTCAAAATAAAGAAGTAGTCACTTTGTATTACATGGATTGATGAGGACCCATCTAGTGTATCTGATTTAGAAGAAGATCACCAAAACTTCATTGTTTTCACTGTTAGTACACTTAATGGTGAAGATTTTGATGATGATTCTAATATGGGAACTGATGAGGATTTTTTAAAGACTTATAAGGTGATGTTAGGCAAAGGGGGGATGGTATGTGAATTTTATACTCAGTTGTCAGTAGAGAACAAGAAGTTGAAAGATAAGAACGCCATGTTAATTAATCAGGTAGTTGCTAAAAAGGCTATTCATGTAGAAGAACTTGACATCTCTATGAAAGTTAATAAAGAATTGGAAAAACAAAGCTATTACTTGAAAAATTCACAACCAATACCAATAATCTTGATGAGATATTGGTAGTTGGAAGAAGATATTAAGGCAGGGGAGATTTGGGCTTTGTGGGTAAAGGTAAAATTGTAGTAGAAGGTCCTATGGTGTTTGTTAAAGCCTCATAAGCAAAGAAAGTTTGTGAAAGCTCGAAGCTTATAATAGTCAAACCATATATGAAGATTAAACATTCCCATAATGTAATTTGTCACTGTTGTGGTGCACAAGGCAATATAAGACCACGATGTTTCAAAATGCTCCATAATCTGAGAAGAAAGATGTAACACCCCACCTGACAAAGTTCTAGTGACAAAATGACATCTGTAAGTGTAACACCCCTTACCCGTCTTCAACTCCGGGATCGGATACGAGGCATTACCATGCTTAACCTTGCTTGAACAAGTAATCTCGGGCAATAAAATTTCATTCCAAATTAAAACTTTTCTTTCTTAATCATAACATACATATCATGGGCCTACGAGGCCTAAAACATACATCCTGAAGGTTTCAGAGTTCAATCGAAAACTTTTACACTTTTTGAAAATTTTTGCCTAAATAGGGTCACACGCCCGCGTGACTTGGGACACGCCCACATGGGCAGGTCGTGTGGTCTCACATGCCCATGTCCTTAGCCTGTGTAGAATTTATTTTTATTTCAAACCTACAGGGGTTTTCACACGGCCGGAAGAATACCTGTGCCCTTACCCTATGTGAAAACTAGGGGTATTCTGTTTATGACGTCAGCAACCCCTTAAGAAGCACACGGCCTAGGCACACACCCGTGTGCTGGCCCGTGGGACGATTCAAATTCTTGCCATTAAAATGAAGGGGACACACGGCCTATCGACACACCCATAGATGTTGACCGTGTGTCACACACAGCCTAGACACACGCTGGTGTGTCTACCCGTGTGGACACTTAGAGGCTATTTTCCAAGCCAATTGCCACCCTAAAACATGAACACAGTTATACCAACGCAAGCAACATATAACATAGCCTTTATACAGTAGGAATAATCCTTAAAACATCACTTGTAAAATTCATAAAACTCATATTCAATAAAATATAGAACTTAACAAATATTAGCTAATTTCTTTGGCTATATACAAAAGGAATGCATAATCCTAATAGCCAAGCCTTTAACTCATAATATGACATAACTCAAAATGATCAAACTCCTATTCATGCCATACTCAAAATAAATCAACTTTGCTACACCGAAATAGTGATTGATAGTGTGATCCGAGCTCCAATGCCTACGATCCCGAGCTAGCTTGGCAATACTACAAGGAAAAGGGAAAAGAGTGGGGTAAGCATATAGCTTAGTAAGTTTGCATGAAATTTATGTAGCAACATAAATGCTCAAAATAAACTTATCCATTTCATAAAACAAGAGCAGCATAAGTCTCAAGTACTTAAGCATACTTAGTCATACTTACTCTTACCCATCTCATATCACAATATGTTTTCATACTTTGTATTTTACTCATGATACATGTATCACTTAATCACATAATTTAGCACTCTTGCTAATGTAAACATAAACTCAATTTATTCTCTTCCTTAACTTAACTGATCTCTTTATCATCTTGGAATAGGTTAACTTGTTATCATCGTTACTTATTTGGTTCTTTTGTATCCTTTTTCACACTTAACTCTTTTTCCCGTTGAATTACATGGAAGATGAGAGGATACTCAATCTCATCATGTATGAGCCTCGATGCCGATGCCATATCCCAGATATGGTCTTACACGGGATTCCTAAGCTTGATATTGATGCCATGTCCCGGACATGGTTTTACACGAGATTCTCCTTTGGTGCCGAAGCCATGTCCCAGACATGGTCTTACACGGGACCTTCCTTGTATGGTGTCAATGCCATGTCCTAGACATGGTCTTATATGAGACCTTCCTTATTCGATGCTGATGCCATGTCCTAGACATGGTCTTATACAGGATCACGTTCGGTACCGATGCCATGTCCTAGACATGGTCTTACATGGGACCTACATTCCTTGATACCGATGCCATGTCCCAGACATGGTCTTACATGGGCTTTCCTTATCTCATGTTATGACAAAAGTATCCTCGTTATTTGAAACTTCAAACGGGACATTCACTTTCTCATTTTCATTGATTTCCTTATTAAACATTGATAATCAACTTCATTGAAATAATATACTTTATACAACATAACAAATAATTTAATCATAATAACATATGTAGCAATGAATTCATACAAACTTACCTCGTTTCTCAAAATGTGTATCGATGCTCAATTTAGCCCTCGATTTTGTTCTTACCTCAATTTCGACCTGAGCTTCGTGTTTATTGATATATAATAATAAATTTACTTGTTTAATTCTCACATTGACTAAATTAACTCATAATTCATACTTTAGCAAAATTACCACTTTGCCCTTAAATTTTCTCATAATTACACTTTTGCCCCCAGGCTCGTAAAATGATTTTTATTCAACTTTCTTATATTTCAGATCTAGATGAATCATATACTCAACTATAACAACCTTCGATTTCCATTATATCACTCACATATGACCATTTCTACAACATTTACAATTTGGTCCTTTTATGCATTTTTCATGAAAATCACTTTTGAAATTATGTTTATCATACATCAAACTTTCTTATTCTTCCATAAAACATCAAAATACATGCATGTCATGCATGGGTAAATTTTTTAACATAATCCCTAGCTCAAAATATAGCTAGAAATAGCTAAATCGAGCTACGAGGATCTCAAAAATACGAAAAACATTAAAAACGAGGCTAGGATGCACTTACTATCATGCTTGAAAGTTGAAGAAACCCTAGCTATGTCTTCCTTCTGATTTTCAGACAAGGGGAAGGAAGATGGACAACATTTTTTACTTATTTTCCCTTTTAATTCTTTTATTAACCAAATGACAAAATGCCCGTAATGATCCTTTCTTGAGATTTTTCCTTCCCAAGTCCATTTTTTGTCCATCTTAACATATAATGGTCTAATTGCTAAATAAGGACCTCTAGTAATTTTTTAGAATTCTATTTCATACTTAAATCTTCTATAATCTCATATTTTCCAATCTTTGGAATTTAGTCCTTGTGGGCAATTTATTCACTAATTAATAAATTTCCTTCATGAGATTTTTACATAATCATGTAAGTACCTCATAAGCCTTATAAAAATCATTAAAACATATATTTTACTTCAATTTGTGGTCTCGCACCACTATTTCGACTAGGCCCTAAGTCGGGTTGTTACAATTCTCCCCCTTAGGGATTTTTGTCCCCAAAAATCTTACCAGTAAAAAGGTTTGGGTATTGGTTTCTCATAGTCTCCTTGGGCTCCCATGTGGCCTCTTCTACCCCATGTCTCTTCCATAAGACTTTCACGAGAGCTATACTTTTATTCCTTAATTACTTAACTTCTAGGGCTAGAATCTTAATCGGTTCTTTACCATATGTCATATCAGGTTGAATCTCAACCTCTGACGGCGTAATTACATGTGAAGGGTCTGATCGGTACCGATGCAACATAGACACGTGAAACACATTATGAATATTCTCTAACTCAGATGGCAAAGCCAACCGATAGGCTACCGACCCAATCCTCTCGATGATCGCATATGGTCCGATAAAATGCGGACTCAATTTGCCCTTCCGGCCAAATCTAAGAATTTTCTTCCATGGTGACACTTTCAAGAATACTCTATCACTGACTTGATACTCGATCTCTTTCTTTTTCAAATTTGAGTAAGATTTATGTCTATCAGAAGTAGCCTTTAAACAATCTCGAATCACCTTTACCTTCTCTTCTATTTCTCTAACCAAATCAACCTCGTGGATTTGGTTTTCCTTAAGTTCAGTCCAATATAAAGGCGTTCGGCACTTATGCCCATACAAAGCCTTATAAGGCGCCATTTTCAAGCTTTACTAATAATTGTTATTGTAGGAAAATTCTATTGACGGTAGGTACTTTTTCCAATTGCCTTGAAACTCAAGAACACAACACCAGCGCATATCCTTGAGTACTGGTATCACCCTTTCTGACTGTCCGTCGGTTTGGGGGTGAAAGGCCGTACTAAAATTCAACTTTGTGCCCACGGCCTCTTGCAACTTTTTTCCAAAATCTGGATGTAAATCTCAGATATCTATCCGATATAATCGATAAGAGCACTCCGTGTAGCCTCACAATCTCAAAAAAAATACAAGTTTGCAAACTTATCCAGTGAATAGTCGATACGCACCGATATGGATTGGGCTAACTTCGTAATTCTATCGACTACGACCCATACAACATCTTTCTTACTCGGTGTCAATGGCAGCCCTATTACAACGTCCATGGTAATTCGGTCCCACTTTCATTCCGGCACCATAATAGGTTGAAGTAAACCCGAGGGTACTTGGTGTTCAGCCTTTACTTGCTGCCAAGTCAAGCATCTTTAAACAAACTCAAAAATATCTTTCTTCATACTCGGCCACCAATACCATTTCTTCAAATCATTATATATTTTGATGCTACCCGGATGTACAGATAGGCATCCATTAGGTGCCTCATGCAAACTTTACGAATGAGCTCATTATTTCTTGGTACACAGACTCAGTCTCTGAATACCAAACACCCATCTGAATCAATCCAGAAATCTGACTCAACAGCCGAATCGCATTGAACTCTTTTGGCTTTCAATTCACTGTCATCTTTCTGTGCCTTATAAATCTCTTAGAGGAACATCGGTCTAGCCCTCAACTCAACTAGAATAGAACCAACATCGGGCAAACTAACCTGTGTATTCATAGCCCTTAAGGTAAATAGGGATTTCCTACTCAAGGCATCGACAACTACATTCGCCTTTCTCGGGTGGTAATCAATGACTAACTCATAATATTTTATCAACTCTAACCATCTTCGTTGCCTTAAGTTCAATTCCTTTTGATCCATCAAATACTTCAAACTTTTGTGATCAGTGAAAATCTGACATCATTCACCATACAAATGGTGCCTCCAAATCTTCAACGCAAAAAGAATGGCAGCCAACTCTAAATCATGTGTCGGATAGTTCTTTTCATGTGGCTTTAACTGTCTGGAGGCATATGCTATCACCTTGCCTTCTTGCATAAGTACACAGCCTAATCCATTCAAGGATGCATCACTGTAGATCACAAATTCTTTACCCAATTTAGGTTGTACTAGAATTGGAGCTTCTGTCAATATCACCTTTAATTTCTCAAAACTTTGTTGGCACTTTTCTGTCAATTCAAACTTTTCATTTTTCTGCAATAGTTTCATCATTGGAATTGCTATCATAGAAAACCCCTTAAAGAATTGCATATAATAGCCAACTAAGCCTAAAAAACTTCTAACGTCAAATACACTTTTCGACGGCTTCCAATCAACAATGGCTAAAATTTTGCTTGGATGAACTCGGACTCCATCTCCTGAGACAATATGCCCCAGAAATCCAACTTCCTTGAGCCAAAGCATACAATTGATTTTCTCGTAGAATTTGCAATATTGTCCTCAAGTGCTCAACGTGCTCATGCTCATATCGGGAATATATCAGTATATCATCAGTCAAAACAACCACAAACTTATCTAAATATGGCTGAAAAATGCGGTTCATTAAATCCATGAACACTGCATGGAAATTTGTTAGACCGAAAGGCATGACTAAAAATTCATAGTGCCCATACCTAGTTCAAACAGTCATCTTAGGCATGCCTAAGTTTTTTACTCTCAACTGGTATCCAGACCTCAAGTCTATCCTGGAGAACACAGTGGATCCCTTCAATTGATCGAACAAATCGTCTATCATTGGTAACGAGTACTTGTTATTCACTGTTACTTTATTAAGTTATGTGTAATCTATGCACAATCTCATAGATCCATCTTTCTTTTTCACAAATAGTACTGGAGCACCCCATGGAAAGTAACTCAGTCTTGCAAAACCTTTGTCCGTTAGCTATTGCAACTGTGCCTTCAATTCCTTAAACTCAGTTGGAGCCATTCTTAAGGAGCAATCGATATCGGTACAGTACCATGAGTTAACTCGATACCAAATTCAACCTTTCTAGCCGGAGGCAATCTTGGTAATTCTTATGGAAAAATATCTGGATACTCACATACTATTGGTACTGATTCAATCTTTAACTCGGTTTCTTTAACATTCATCATAAAAGTAAGATATGCCTCATACCCTTTTCTTACATACCTCTGGGCCGACATGTGAGAGATCACTATCAGCAACCTATCTTGTTCATCTGATTCAATTCGAAGAGTGTCCCCATTTTCACATCTCATCTCAATATATTTGTTTCCATAATTTACTGTCACATCATGAGTGGTTAACCAGTCCATACCAAGAATAATATCGAATTCATCAAATGGTAGTAGCATAAGATTTGCTTTTAAATAATAACATCTAATCATCAATGGGCAATCTTTGCATACTTTATCAACTAATACACTTTTGCCTATTGGATTAGACACTTTTATCACAAACTCAGTAGATTCTATGGGCATGTTCATACTAGATACTAATTTCATGCAAATGTATGAATGGGTAGACCCTGGAATAATTAAAGCAACAACATCAGTGTCATGAAGAGAAAATGTACCCGTAGTTACATTGGGAGATGATGCCTCTTCGCGAGCGCGAATGGCGTAAGTCCTTGCAAGTGCTCTACATTCGAATCTTGCAGCTTGCTCTTGGGGTGTACCCTTACTACTCGCCCCACTTCTCAGGCTCCTTTGTTGTCTTCCTATATTAGTGCTTCCTGCTCTTGCACTCTAAACCTTATCTTTCTCAACCATTTTGGGGCATTATTTAATGAAGTGATCTTGGGAACCGAACTTAAAACAAGCACTCTCATGTGCACGACACTCACTGAGGTGATGTCTGCCGCACTAAGGGTATTCTGGTCTGTTAGATCGAATATTCCCAACACTAGCGACTGAGGTGGTTTGAGCCTTATTCCCCGAATATTGTTTACTCTTGCTTCTACTTGAAAACCTGACTGAAGCAGCTGATCGGTTAGGAAAATCTCTCGATTTCTTGGTCGAGGATTGAAATGACTTACTCCACTGTCTCTTTCTTGAGTCACGAGACTCCATCTCAGCTTTTCTTTTCTCTTTAACCAATTCTTTGGCTTTACAAGCCTGGTCCACTATCACAATAAATTCCTTCAACTCGAGGACACCAACAAACAACTTAATGTCTTCATTTAGTCCATCCTCAAATCTCTTACACATAATAGCCTCAGTGGATACACACTCTCATGCGTATTTGTTGAACCTTACAAAATCACGCTCGTACTCGGTTACTGTCATCTTACCTTGATTCAATTCTAAGAATTCCTTTCTTTTTTTATCAATAAATCTTTGACTGATGTACTTCTTCCTGGAAAAACTCCTACATGATCCTTTCCCTTGGTACCACTGACACAAGGGTGTTCCACCACTGATAAGTAGAATCTCTCAGAAGAGAAACTACACATTTTATGCACTCTTCAGGTGTGCACGATAATTCATCAAATATCCTGATGGTGTTTGAAACCAAAACTCGACTCTTTTCGGATCATCATCTTTACTATCCCAGAATTCCTCAGCTCCTTGCTTCTGAATTCTATCTACAGAGGCTTTTCTCTTCTTGCCACTTCTACCAATTGAGGGGCAACAAGGGTAGGTTGAGGGATAGATGGGGGTGGAGGTGGTGGTGCATTTGGGTTCGTGCAAATGAACTCCGTATACCAAGCATTCATCATATGAAGGAAGGCTTCCCTAGCCTCTTCTCTCTCTTGACTTACAATCATGGGTCTGTTCTCATCTCATTTGGCACCATCCCTTCAGTGGGAGCCAGTGTATTACTTTCTACATTATCCGCCACAGCTCTTTTAGGATCCATTTACTATATGAAAACACAATTTTTATACGTAAGGAGTCCTCACACTATCATTATATAAATACTCTTATGTATGGTATGTATAGTTAGACTCAAACTTACGCTACGTTAGTTTAAGAATCGACTAAATGGTAGCTCTGATACCACTAAATGTAACATCCCTTACCCGTCTCCGACTCTGGGACTGGATATGAGGCATTACCATGCTTAACCTTGCTTGAACATGTAATCTCGAGCTATAAAATTTAATTCCAACTTAAAACTTTTCTTTCTTAATCATAGCATACATATCATGGGCCTACGAGGCCTTAAACATACATCCGGAAGGCTTCGGAGTTCAATCGAAAACTTTTACACTCTTTGAATGTTTTTACCTAAATAGGGGTCACACGCACGTGTGACTTGGGACACACCTGTATGGGTAGGCCGTGTGGTCTCACACGCCCATATCCGTAGCCCGTGTAGAATTTATTTTTATTTCGAACCTACAGCGATTTTCACACGGCCGGACACACGCCCGTGTCCTTACCCGAGTGTGAAAACTAGGAGTATTCTGTTTATGACGTTAGCAACCCCTTAAGAAGCACACGGCCTAGGCACACTCCCGTATGCTAGCCCATGTGACGATTCAAATTCTCGCCATTAAAATGCAGAAGACACACGGCCTATCGTCACACCCTTAGGGGTTGACCGTGTGTCACACACAGTATAGACACATGCTGGTGTGTCTGCCCGTATGGATAGTTGAGGCTATTTTCCAAGCCAATTGCCACCCTGAAACATCAACACACTTATACCAATGTAAGCAACATATAACATAGCCTTTATACACTAGGAATAATCCTTAAAACATCACTTATAAAATTCATAAAAACTCATCTTCAATAAAATATAGAACTTAACAAATCTTAGCTAATTTCTTTGGCTATATACAAAAAGAATGCATAATTCTACTAGCCAAGCCTTTAACTCACAATATGACATAACTCAAAATGATCAAACTCCTATACATGCCATACTCAAAATAAATCAACTTTGCTATACCAAAATAGTGACTGATAGTGTAATCCAAGCTCCGACGCCTACGATCCTCGAGCTAGATTGGCGATACTATACGAAAAAGAGAAAAGAGAGGGGTAAGCATATAGCTTAGTAAGTTTGCATGAAATTTATGTAGCAACATAAATGCTCAAAATAAACTTATCCATTTCATGCAACAATAGCAACATAAGTCTCAAGTACTTAAGCATACTTAGTCATACTTACTCTTACCCATCTCATATCACAGTATGATTTCATACTTTGTATTTTACACATGGTACATGTATAACTTAATCACATAATTTAGCACTCTTTCTAATGTAAACATAAACTCAATTTATTCTCTTCCTTAACTTGATCTCTTTATCATCTTGGAGTAGCTTAACTTGTTATTATCTTTACTTATTTTGTTCTTTTCTTACCTTTTTCACACTTAACTCAAACTGAAAGCATTGTTGATTGAAGCACTAGTTTTGGTACAACCTGAGTCGGGAAAAGAGTTTGTAATATATAGTGATGCGTCATTAAATGGTCTTGGTTGTGTTTGATGCAAGAGAGTAAAGTAGTAGCTTATGCCTCGAGATAGCTAGAATCGCATGAAAAGAATTATTTGACATATGATTTGGAGTTTGTTGCTATCGTTTTTGCTTTGAAGATTTTGCGTCATTATTTATATGGTGAGAAAAGCTAAATCTTTACCGATCACAAGAGTCTGAAATACCTGATGAACCAAAAGGATTTGAATTTGTGACTACGGATGTCGCTCAAATTATTGAAGGATGATGAGCTAGTAATCGATTACCATCCGGGGAAAGCGAATATGGTTGCGGATGCCTTGAGCAAAAAATCCTTGTATGCTTTGAGAGCCATGAGTATGAGCTTAGCATTGTCTAATGATGGTTCTATCTTGGCCGGGTTGAGGGCTAGGCCATTATTTCTTCAGCAGATTCATGAAGCTCAAAGGAATAATAGTGAAATGCAAGTTAATAGAGCTCTGTGTGAATTGGGAAATAACTCTGATTTTCGGGTTGGTTCAGATGATTGTTTGATGTTTCATGATAGAGTTTGTGTACCTAAAGATTATAAGTTGATTCGAAAGATTTTACGTGAGGCACAAAATGGTTGTTTGTCAGTACATCCGAGCAGCACAAAAATGTATAATGTTTTTTAGAAGTTGTATTGATGGTCGGGTATGAAAAGATATATCTCCAAGTTTGTTACAAAGTGTTTGATCTATCAACAAGTGAAGGCCGAGCATCAAGTACCTTCGAGATTACATCAGCTAGTGATGGTTCCTGAGAGGAAGTGGGGCCGAATCACGATGGATTTTGTAACGGGGTTACCTGAGAGAAAGATGCTTTGTGGGTTATCGTTGATAAATTAACAAAATCGGCTCACTTTATATTGGTATGTAACACCCCTAACACGTAATTCACTGCTGGGTTAGGGTTAAAGGAGTTACCGAACAGATAGAAACTTTAACAGACAAATCATAAAATATATCATCAATCGCAACCATCTTGTCCCATCTATAGGTCAATAAGACCTTAAACATACTTTACGATAGGGTCGGGACTAAACCAGAACACATATGGGAATTCTCAGAAATTTAAAACTTTTCTAAGTTTCAAGGGTTACATGCCCGTGTAGGCTGGCCGTATGCTTTCCACAGCCACTAGACACACCTGTGTGTCTCACCCGTGGTCGAGCCTGACTTAACTCCACGGCCACCAAGCACGCCCGTGTACCTCGACTGTGGTCGATCCTGATTAAACCACATGGCTACCAGGCACATCCGTGAGCCGAGGCCGTGTACACTTAATTAGCTACTGACTTAGTCCCACGGTTGCTAGGCACGCCCGTGTGCCACACCTGTTTGGTAAAATAGGCCATTTGCAAGGCCAAAATGCCACCCACATTATGGTCATACCTGCAAGCAATTTACCAATACAACTCATGCACATTTAGCAACCAAGAACATATCAAAATAACCAATCAATCTCGACATTCAACTCCAATTCCAATCATGCCAATTTACAAGTCTAGAACTTATATAAGCACAAGCATAATTCATTCATATACTTACCATAAACTTAACCACTTTAAATGCTATCAAACCATACCAAAACCTACATCATATATTACATTCAATAAAGCATAATACCAATACATAACTAGCCAAATCACATGGCTAATTTCACATCTCATACTTAACGAAATATCTAGCCTATACATGCCATATTTAGCTATACACATTTCTAAAAGATACCAAAATGAGCTTGGGTAGTGTGATGACGATCCTTGACGGTCTCGAGCCTTCAGTAGCTTTGACGATCTATAAAATAGTGCAAGCACATATAGAGTAAACTTTCTAAAAGCTTTGTAACACTCCGCACCCAAGACCGATACTGGATCTGGATACGAGACATTACTATGCTTGAACTCACTGAAACGTGTACTTACGGGCTATAAAATTTTGTTCCAACTTAAAAACTTCACTTTCTTAGTCAACACTTATAACAAGGGCCTACGAGGCCTTTAACTCATGTCAGAAAACTTTCAGAATTAAAATCAAATAACTCATTTTTGAAGCAGGGTTCACACACCCGTGTGACTTGGAACACTCCCGTGTACCCTTAAGCACGCCTATGCCCTCAAACCATGTTGGGCTACTAACTATTTCAACACGGCTTAGACACTCCCGTGTCTACCAACCGTGGAAGGTGACTGACTAATTTCACATGGCCATGACACGCCCGTGGGCTTAGACTGTGTGCTAATCCTTGATATACTAACTAAATCAACACGGACTGGGAACACGCCCATGTCCAAACCGTGTGTCCTACACAGCACACACACATGGCCGTGGGATTTGCCCGTGGCCTATTATGATTAATAATACTAAGGTGCAGGGTTAACACGGTCTTGACACACGCCCGTGTGTCCAACCGTGTGGGCACTTACAAGCTATTTACCAAGCCGTTAGCCACCCTGAAATGAAGATCATGCCCATACACAATTCAATGATGCAATAACAACCCAATTTTAAGAATAATACTACATTCTTCATTGATCTCAATAAACATACATGCTTAGTCAAATTTGGCCAACCACTTAGCCATATACAAAAGAATAATAAACTTGTTAGCCTTTAACAAAGGCCATTCTTAAAACATGTCCACAAAATGAATGTTTCCTATACATGCCATACTTATTAAAGTAACTTGGCTATACCAAAATAAGAGTTGATAGTGTGTTGCGAGCTCCGACTTTAATGATCCACGAGTTAGCTTGGTGGGACTGCATAGAAAGAAAGAATCATAACGTAAGCATGTAGCTTAGTAAGTTTGCATGTAACGACGATTAGCATCATCATTGCTTAACATAAACCTTTTCACATAAACAATGGTATCATGAATTTCAGCTAAAGAGCTTACTTACTCATATAGATTCTTACATGTCTCATGACACTTACTATTATCATACTTGTAAGGAAACCATGATACCTGTATCACTTGATCATATTGATCAGAATACTATAATAACAATAATCATGATATCTACTTTCTCATTCACAACATGAATAATACTCAACTTCATCTAACTTCATCTTGATACTTTCTTTACTTTCTTAGCTTTCTTAGCTTTCTTGCTATCTTCTTTTAGCTTACTCATTTGTGCGATGAATTTTTATGAATAACCGAGGATACTAAATCTCTTCCCACATAATAGATGCCAAAGCCATACCCTAGACATGGTCTTACATGGGTTATCTCATCTTGGTTTCACGACCATGTCTTAGCATGGACTTATATGAAGTCTTGTTCTTGATAACATACTCAATGCCAAGCTTGAGTCCTTGGACTTACATGATAACTTGCTTGCTAACTTAATCAATGCCAAGCTTGCCTTGGACTTACATGATAACTTGATCGATGCCAAGCTTGCCTTGGACTTACATGATAACTTGCTTGCTAACTTAATCAATGCCAAGCTTGCCTTGTACTTACATGATAACTTGATCAATGCCAAGCTTGCCTTGGACTTACATGATAACTTGCTTGCTAACTTGATCAATGCCAAGCTTGCCTTGGACTTACATGATAACTTGATCAATGCCAAGCTTGCCTTGGACTTACATGATAACTTGCTTGCTAACTTGATCAATGCCAAGCTTGCCTTGGACTTACATGATATCTTGCGCGATAGATCGAGTATCCTGGGAAATTCATCCCCCATCGGGACTTGCTCGTACTTATCATCATGATTTCTTGATTGAACATAACATGAACATTTCATACAATTATTGTACATTATATTAAGCAATTTAATGATAATAATCATACAGCTTAAAAATCATACATACTTACCTCAATATACAAAATGCATGTAGATGTGCAATTTTAGTCCTCGACTTTGTTCTTACCTCGATTTTGATCCGGGCTTCATTTTTCTTGATCTAAAATCATAAATAGATCATTTAATAACCATATTGACTAAATTGACTCATAACTCATACTTTGGCAAAATTACTATTTTGCCCCTATACTTTCTAATATTTGCACTTTTGTCCTAATTCTCGTAAAATGATTTTCATGCAACATTCTTAAACTTCGTGCTCAACTGAATCATTTTCTCTTCAATAACAATCTTCAATTCTCACTATTTCTAATAGGTATGACCAATTTTATAACTGTTACAAAATGGTCCCTACTACCATTTTTCATGAAATTCATTAAGGAAAAGATGTTCATCTAACATCAAACTCTCTTAAACTTCCATAAAACATCATTTAACAAGCATGTCATTCGAGGGTAGATTTTTGAATATGCATCTTAGCTCATTTTATAGCTAAAATTATCTAATTCATAATACGGGAACTTCAAAAATACGAAGAATATTAAAAACAGGGCTAAAATGAACTTACTATGAGCTTGAAAAAAATGAAGAACCCTAGCTATGGTGTCTCCAAATTTTCGGTAGCAACAAGGAAGAAGATGAGTGAATTTTTCTCATCTTTATCCTATTTTATTCACTAATGAGGCCAAATGACCAAAATGCCCTTCCTCTTAAAAATTTCCATAATAGTCTCTTAAGGCCAATTTTTTCAAAAAATTAAATTTTGGGCAAATTGCTATTTAAGGGCTCATAATTATTATTCTAAAGCTATTTCATGCAAAAAGCTTCTGGAAACTCATATATTGTAACTTTTGCAATTTAGTCCTTTTTGGACCAACTGACCTCAACTTCATAAAATTACTTTACAAAACTTTCATACTAACGTGCAAACATGGCATAAACTTGAAAAACTCATAATTTCACCTCGGGTTTGTGGTCTCGCACCACTATCCCGACTAGGCCCTAAATCAGTCATATAATTCTCCTCCTTAGGATTTTCGTCCTTGAAAATCTTACCAAAGAAAAAGGTTTGGATATCGATTTCTCATACTCTCTTCGATTCCCATGTAGCTTCTTCGATTTCGTGTTTTGCCACATTACCTTTACTAAGGCAATACTCTTATTTCTTAGTTGCTTAACTTCGAGCCAAAATCTTGACTGGTTCTTCACCATAAGTCATGTCGAGATGAATCTCTATTTTCGAAGAGGTAATTACATGCGAAGGGTCTGATCTATAGCGTCGTAACATTGACACGTGAAACACATCATGTATCTTCTCTAATTCTGGTGGCAAAGCCAAACGGTAAGCTACCGGCCCAATTCTCTTCGTAACCTCATATGGTCCAATAAAACGTGGACTTAATTTGCCTTTACGGCCAAATCTGAGAACTTTCCTCCATGGTGATTCTTTCACAAAGACTTTATCCCCAACTTGGTATGTAACACCCCTAACCCGTATTCGTCGCTGAACTAGGGTTACGAGGCATTACCAATTCGGATATAACCTAGAACAAACATTAATATCTTTACAAATATTTTGTAAGCTAATTATAGAACATATTACTTCAATACTTGTGTACATTAAACAAAATAATCCATATCACACGGCTTATTGTCCTTTAGTGTATCTAACATAAACAATTACACAACATGGTCAAGTAAAGATTTTAAATGTCATAGTGATATGCGCATTTAATATTATCATATATGAATCATTTTCAATCTCCAATGACAAATTAAAACTTACCCAAGTTTCATATCAAAAATCATATTTAGACACCATTAGTTCAACCATACAAAGAGCTTTCAATTCGATCATCAAATAGCCTTAACATTCGTACTAAGTTTCTCCATTCAATAATAAGCAAATCATACTATTTCATTTTTCGAATATCAACCATATCATGTCTAAACATCATTCAATCTAACATTCAAGAAACTAAATAAAAATTCGAACCTAATAACCAACTATCCAAGAATAATATATGTATATACTCACTTACACAAACTGAATCAAAATAGCCAAATATAATCATGCATTATTGAACTTAATTCTTATCTAGTAAGTGACCAAATCAAATACACACACATGTCATAAACATTATTTAACACTATATATCACATACTATAACTTAAACATGCATCCATCATTTACTTCATTGCCTAAACCAAATATTACACCATGCTTACCAATATTCATTGCCGAATCATATATCCAAACATTATAAATGTATATACCATATATTAAGCTCATCAACATGAACTAATTTATAAGTCATTCATGTCATAACCTAACATGCACAGATAATAATACCACTCTCACGCATGATTAAACCATATTCAAGCATAAATGATAATTCATGGCATGAGCAAACTATATCATCAAAACACGAAATAGGTTATCCAAAATAGATAGCCATTTTCGCATGGCTAGCATATTTACACGATTACAAAACATTAGTTATACTGTTTAGTCTAACCTATACATGCCCTTTTTAAATACCAAACTAAGTTATTCAATATCAAAAGAAAGTCAATAGTGCAGCTGACTTCTTCCCAGATCCTTCGAGTCCGTAGCTTGTACCTAAATCTATAAAATAAGGGTAAACAAGAATAAACACAATAAGCATGCTAGCTTAGTAAGTCTCAAGCAGTATTTATGACATGTACACACATATGTACCATCATAGCCGAATATCAATGTTCATATATAGCAAAACCTTATTCATCGTATACTTAACTTGTAAGACTTATCGAAAGTATCTTGATCGATAAATAAAGTCATATGCAATTCCACATACAACCGAATAACATCTTCAATGTACATCTAAAATGATCTCACATAATTGAATGTATACAAGTATATATGTATATAAAGCATGGCGAAACTATATATATATATAATATAATTTCTCCTATATGCAAATAATCCATATCAACTCAATGTCATTTTATTCGCATACCTTACATACCAAATGCACCAACACATTTCTATCAACTTACGATTTGATCAAGATCACATATATCATGAACTTGATTCAATATATACCTTTTGGCCGAACATAATCCATCATATAAAATATATAATTTGACTTTTATCATTACAAATACATAAATAGACCAAATCATGTATTTGTTCAAATAGATTAACACATATTTCATATTTACATAACCATTTATCATTTCAAATAATCAACTTACCTTGTCACGTACCAATATAATAAGTTAATTTCCTTTTTCTTTTTAGAGCTTATAGCTCAATCTACTATGTATATACATCTCCGATTCTCTATTTTAACTTATCACCGACAAAAAGCTCCGCTAGGCATTAAAGCCTGAATTAAGTCACCGGCACTAGGCCTGCTAGGCATTAAAGCTTGAAATGAATCACCGGCACAGGGTCTGCTAGGCACAAAGCCTGACATATAACACTGGCACAAAGCCTGCTAGGCATTAAAGCCTGAAATGAATCACCGGCACAGGGCCTACTAGGCTTAAAGCCTGAAATAAGTCACCGGCACTAGTCCTGCTAGGCTTAAAGCCCGAGATATCATCATTTCCAACATTTCAATGAACATTTCAATAGTATCATAACCACTTATCACTTAGATTTCATAATTCTATCACATTTCCATTCAACTAAGCTCATTCATTTTTCACGAATAAAACTATTATAACATTGTACAATAAAACACTACATTCGGCTATCACATGAAAATATACCAAAATTTATCAAAATTGTCATTTTATACTTTCATAGAGCATTCTTTAATATAATCCAGCTTAGGGACTTACCTCAGCTGTCGATAGACCGTGCGAATCGGCTATTCGATAACCTTTGTTTTTCCCCGATCCAAATTTGTTTTTCTTTGTTCTTGATCTAAACACATAAAAATTTAACTCATTCAAGTACATTTCAATTCAATTTAGTCCCAAATCGCATTAATGGGTAAATTACCCTTTTACCCCTAGTGTTTCACATTTTTACACTTTAGTCCTAATTGCACAAAATACAAAATACACATTATTTCAACACAACACTCAAAGGCCGAATATGTATAAGGACTATATAAGTCCATTTCTTTCATTTATTTTACATTTAAGCCCTCTTAAATTTTTATTTTTTACAAATTAGTCCTATTTACTAAATTTTCACTAAAACTTCAATACAAAATTTATCAATCTTAATCCTATCTTTAAATTAAATTCATCAAACATCAATTATCATATAACAATGTTAATGCCCGAACCTTAAATATGCTCAGATTTAAAAATTACAACATGGGTCGGCTACGGTTCGAAGCAACGATTTCAAAAACGTAAAAATTAACAAAAACTAAATTCAAACTAACCTTGAAATCAAGCCTCCAATTGCCGAAAATCAAAGAACAAAAACCTTCTTTTTCTTTCTCAATATTCGGCCATGAGAGAATGATAAAGATGGTGGCTTTTGTTTATGTTATTTTATCATATAATAAAAGTAATTATTTAATTACTAATTTAACCTTTAATATAAAATAAAAACTAACATATAACTTAAGGGTATTCTTGACATAAGCCATCCACTAACTCAAAAAATGGGTTATTTAGCCTTTTAATGCTCCACTTTAAAAAGCCATCATCAAATAGGCACTTCACACTATAGTTTGAGACTTTTAAAATTTACGCGATTAAGTCTTTTTTGTCAAATTAAGCACCCAAACAATGAAATTTTTCCACGAAACTTTCACACATTTTAATTCACACATATTACACACAAAATAAAATATTAAATTATTTCTCAGACTCAGATTCGTGGTCCCAAAACCACCATTCCGATTAGGGTCAAATTCGATCTGTTACAACTCTCCCCCTTAAGGATTTTCGTCCCCGAAAATCTTACCGTTAAACAACGTCGGATATTGTTGCCTCATTGAATCTTCAGCTCCACGTAGCCTCTTCAACTCCGTGCCTTTTCCACAAGACTTTCACTAATGGAATTTTTTTGTTTCTTAACTCTTTCTTTTCCCGAGCTAAAATACAGATCGGTTCTTCCTCATACGTCATATCGGGGCAGATTTCAATCTCAGATGGTGTGATCACATGAGACGGATCTGATCTGTACTTATGAAGCATCGAAACATGAAATACGTCATGTATCTTTTCTAACTCAAAAGGCAATTACAACCTATAAGCAATAGGCCCAATACGTTCAGTAATTCATAAGGTCCGATGAATCTCGGACTAAGTTTGCCTTTCCGACCAAATCGGAGTACCTTTTTCCACAGAGAAACTTTCAAGAATACTCGATCTCCAACTTGAAATTCAATGTCGTTACGTTTCAAGTCAGCATAGGATTTTTGATGATCCGAGGCAGCTTTCAAATTGTCTCTAATAATAGCTATTTTCTGTTCGGTTTCTTTAATCAAATCAACCCCGTGTATCTTATTCTCACTGAGCTCAGTCCAGTATAATGGCGTTCGACACCTTCGCCCGTACAAGGCTTCATAGGGAACCATTTTGATACTAGATTGAAAGCTATTATTATAAGCAAATTCAATCAAAGGTAGGTATCGTTCACACGTACCTTCAAACTCGAGAACGCAACTTCTCAACATGTCCTCAAGTATCTGAATAGTTCGCTCAGACTGACCATCTGTCAACGGATGAAAGGCTATACTAAAATGTAGTTTAGTACCTAGAGCATCTTAGAACTTCTTCCAAAACCGCGATGTAAATCTCGGGTCTCTGTCTGAAACAATGGAACTCGGTACACCATGCAATCTTACAATCTGCGATACATACAATTCAGCAAGTTTATCGAGTGAAAAGTCCTGCATTTAACGGCACAAAATGAGTGATTTAGTCGGTCTATCAACTATAACCAGACGGCATCTTTCTTACTCGGTGTCATAGGAAGACCGGATACAAAATCCATTGTAATTCTATCCCATTTCCATTCAGGTATCATGATCGGCTGGAGCAACCCAGAAGGCACTTGATGCTCAGCTTTTACTTGCTGACAAATTAAGCACTTTGAAACAAATTCAGATATATCTCGTTTCATACCAGGCCACCAGTAGAACTGCTTCAAGTCATTATACATTTTCGTGCTACCTGGATGTATCGACATCTAACTATTGTGAGCTTCTTTCAATAAAATCTGAATCAAATCCACGTCCCTCGGTACACACATTTGACCTTCATATTTCAAGCAGTCATTATCATCAATTCGAAATTCTGACTCTGCATTATTTCCACACTAAGCTCGTTTGACAATCATATCTTTGTCAGCTTTTTGTGCATCACAAATTTGCTGAATAAATATCGGTCTTGCTTTTAACTCGGCTATGATTGAACTATCATCTGATATAACCATCTGTGTGTTCAATGCACGAAGAGCAAGCAATGACTTTCGACTTAATGCATCTGCAACAATGTTATCTTTCCCCGGATGGTAGTCAATCACTAACTCATAGTCTTTCAACAGTTCTAACCATCTACGTTGTCTCAAGTTCAACTCTTTTTGAGTCATCAAATATTTAAGACTTTTGTGATCCGAGTAAACATGACATTTCTCGCCAAATAAATAATGACGCCAAATTTTCAGTGCGAACACAATAGCTGCAAGTTCTAAGTCATGTGTCGGGTAATTTCTTTCATGCGACTTCAGTTGTCTTGAAGCGTAGGCTACAACTTTGCCTTCCTGCATCAAAATGCAGCCCAAACCATTCAAAGAAGCATCAGAATAAACAACAAATTCTTTACCCGATTCAGTTGAACTAACACCTGAGCTTCATCAAAAGGGCTTTCGGTGATCAAAGCTTTCGACACTTTTCCGACCACTTAACTCGACATCTTTCTACAACAACTTTGTCAATGGGGTAGCTATCATAGAAAACCTTTCACAAATCGTCGATAATAACCCGCAAGTCCCGTAAAACTTGAATCTCTAAACATTTTTGGTGGCTTTCAATCAAGTATAGTGAGATTTTGTTCGGATCAACTCGAATGCACGATCTTTGAAATAATATGTCCCAAAAAGTGACATCTTTCATCCGAACTCACACTTACTAAACCTCGCATACAACCGCTGATTTCGCAAAGTTTGTAGCACTAATCTCAAATGCTCAAGATGCTCGATTTCATCTTTGGAGTAGATCAATATATCATCAATAAACACTACCACAAATCGATCCAAAAGCCTAAAACCCGATTCATCAAATCCATAAAAAAAGAGTGCATTAGTAAGCCCAAAAGGCATAACCAAAAACTCAAAATGTCCGTACCTCGTCCGAATGCGTCTTTGGCACATCTCGTATCTCGACTCAGAATCGATAATAACCCGATCTCAAATCTATCTTGAAAATATCAAGCCCTTTCAACCGATCAAACAAATCATCAATTTGAGGTAACGGTACTTATTCTTTATAGTTACCTTATTCAGCTTGCCGATAATCAATACACATTAGCATCGTTCCATCTTTCTTTCTCACAAAAGAACTGGTGCACCCAAGGAGAGAAACTTGGTCGTGCAAAGCCCTATCTGTTAACTCTTGCAATCGTGCTTTCAACTCTTTTAGCTCAAGAGGTGCCATCCGATATGGAGCCATTGAGATCGAGTCATTCCGGTGCTAATTCAATGCCAAACTCAATCTCTCGTCTTTGGGGTAAACCGGTAGTTCTTCAGGAAACACATCTCGGTATTCACATACAATCGATACAGATTCAATCTGTTTCTCAGAAAATTTATTATCTAGTACATAAGCCAAATAAGCTTCGCACCCTTTTCTCACATACTTCCGGGCTAACATTGAGGATATAACTGTAGGAAACCCACCTAAATCACTAGATTCAATTCTAATGATCTCACCATTCTGATGTTTCAAATCAATAAGCTTTCTTTTACAATTCACCATTGCATCATGCGAAGTTAACCAGTCCATTCCCAAAATTATATCAAACTTATCAAAAGGCAACAGCATTAAATCGACTGGGAAGCAAAAATCCCGAATCATCAATGGGAAACCTTTACACACTTTATTAACAAACACACATCTACCCAAAAGGTTGGATACGCTGAATCACAAACTCAAGAGACTCAATGGCGAGTCTTTATGAATACCGAGTTTCACATACATATGAATGGGTCGAACCAAGATCAATCAATGCAATCACATTAGTATCATAAAGGGTGAAAGTACCAGAATGACATCCGAGAGGCAAGATCCTCCCTAGCTCGAGTAACATAAGCTCTAGTGAAGCTCTAGCCTCGATCAATCTGCGTGTTCTTTGTCCCTCTCGACTACCACCTACATTGCCAAATGCTCGGGTGGTCCGCCCGTCGTCGATGCAATCGCTTTCGGTCTAGAGTTTTGTATCAGTATTCGCTTAGCTAACATCGGCACTCTCGAATAAAATGGTCCGAGGATCCATATTTAAAGTAGGACCGATCACGAAATCTACAACTCCCGTAATGCCATTTTCCACAATGTTTGCATTCAACTCGATTTCGTGGAACGTTACCAAGATCGCCATCGAGGTAGCTCGGGAGCCCACTGGAGGTCGATCACGTCTAGGTGAATCTGAAGTAGCTTTATGTCGGTTGAAGTCATCTCTAAACTTCTTAGATGTGGAATGGAAATTCTTACCCGACGGTCTCTTATGGGTGTCTCTAGCTTCTGTCTCAGCCTTTCTTTTCTCCTTCCCGGGCTCTTCAGCTTTGCAAGCTCGCTCGACGAGTGTCACAAACTCTTTGATTTCAAGAATGCCAACAAGCAACTTTAATTCTTCATTCAAACCATCTTCAAACCTTTTGCACATAATGGCTTCAGGTTGATACACACTCCGAGCATATCGGCTCAATCGACAAATTTTCGCTCATATTGATCACGGTCATTTGCCCTGTTTTAGTTCAAGAAATTCTTTACGTTTCTGGTCGATAAACCTCTGGCTGATATATTTCTTGCGGAATTCATTCTAAAAGAAATCCCATGTCACTTTTTCTTTTGGAACCACTGATACTAGTGTATTCCATCAGTGATAGGCAGTGTCCCGAAGCAAAGATATAGCACATTTCAAACATTCGTCTAGAGTGCAGGATAGCTCATCAAGTACCGAATAGTGTTATCAAGCCACATTTCATTTCGCTTTGCATCATCATCATCATTAGCCTTAAATTCCTCGCCCCAAATTTCTTGATTTTATCAATGAAGGCCTACTAGATCTCATTGGATCTATCATCGGTGTCAAGGTCTTTGAGTTGGATTATTCAGGGTGGAGGTTGGTGTACAATCGGATTAGTCGGATAAACTGGGTAAACCACTCATTCATCATCGATAGAAGGCTTGTTTAGCCTCCCCTCGTGGCTACCGGCTCGGTCGAGAGTCTTCCCAAGACCGATCTATGTGCAATGTCAGCGCCACACTCTCCACATCATCCGCTACTACTCTTTCGTGATCGGTTTCCATTTACTATATAAAGCACGATTCGAATATCGAAGTCACCACACTATCGATATATAAAAAAAAGGCATGTATAGCTAGACTCACACGCGCTACGGTAGTCCTAGAATCGACTAAACCGTAAGCTCTGATACTAATAAAATGTATCACCCCTAACTCGTATTCGTCGCTGAACTAGGGTTACGAGGCATTACCAATTCGGATATAACCTAGAACAAACATTAATATCTTTACAAATATTTCGTAAGCTAATTATAGAACATATTACTTCAATACTTGTGTACACTAAACCGAATAATCCATATCACACGGCTTATTGTCCTTTAGTGTATCTAACATAAACAATTACACAACATGGTTAAGTAAAGATTTTAAATGTCATAGTGATATGCGCATTTAATATTATCATATATGAATCATTTTCAATCTCCAGTGACAAATTAAAACTTACCCAAGTTTCATATCAAAAATCATATTTAGACACCATTAGTTCAACCATACAAAGAGCTTTCAATTCGATCATCAAATAGCCTTAACATTTGTACTAAGTTTCTCCATTCAATAATAAGCAAATCATACTATTTCATTTTTCGAATATCAACCATATCATGTCTAACATCATTCAATCTAACATTCAAGAAACTAAATAAAAATTCGAACCTAATAACCAACTATCCAAGAATAATATATGTATATACTCACTTACACAAACTGAATCAAAATAGCCAAATATAATCATGCATTATTGAACTTAATTCTTATCTAGTAAGTGACCAAATCAAATACACACACACATGTCATAAACATTATTTAACACTATATATCACATACTATAACTTAAACATGCATCCATCATTTACTTCATTGCCTAAACCAAATATTACACCATGCTTACCAATATTCATTGCCGAATCATATATCCAAACATTATAAATGTATATACCATATATTAAGCTCATCAACATGAACTAATTTATAAGTCATTCATGTCATAACCTAACATGCACAGATAATAATACCACTCTCACGCATGATTAAACCATATTCAAGCATAAATGATAATTCATGGCATGAGCAAACTATATCATCAAAACACGAAATAGGTTATCCAAAATAGATAGCCATTTTCGCATGGCTAGCATATTTACACGATTACAAAACATTAGTTATACTGTTTAGTCCAACCTATACATGCCCTTTTTAAATACCAAACTAAGTTATTCAATACCAAAAGAAAGTCGATAGTGCAGTTGACTTCTTCCCAGTTCCTTCGAGTCCGTAGCTTGTACCTAAATCTATAAAATAAGGGTAAACAAGAATACACACAATAAGCATGTTAGCTTAGTAAGTCTCAAGTAGTATTTATGACATATACACACATATGTACCATCATAGCCGAATATCAATGTTCATATATAGCAAAACCTTATTCATCGTATACTTAACTTGTAAGACTTATCGAAAGTATCTTGATCGATAAATAAAGTCATATGCAATTCCACATACAACCGAATAACATCTTCAATGTACATCTAAAATGATCTCACATAATTGAATGTCTACAAATATATATGTATATAAAGCATGGCCGAAACTATATATATATATATATAATATAATTTCTCCTATATGCAAATAATCCATATCAACTCAATGTCATTTTTATTCGCATACCTTACATACCAAATGCACCAACACATTTCTATCAACTTACGTATTTGATCAACATCACATATATCATGAACTTGATTCAATATATACCCTTTGGCCGAACATAATCCATCATATAAAAATATATAATTTGACTTTTATCATTACAAATACATAAATAGGCCAAATCATGTATTTGTTCGAATAGATTAGCACATATTTCATATTTACATAACCATTTATCACTTCAAATAATCAACTTACCTTGTCACGTACCAATATAATAAGTTAAATTCCTTTTTCTTTTTATAGCTTATAGCTCAATCTACTATGTATATACATCTTCGATTCTCTGTTTTAACTTATCACCGACAAAAAGCCTGTTAGGCATTAAAGCCCGAATTAAGTCACCGGCACTAGGCCTGCTAGGCATTAAAGCCTGAAATGAATCACCGGCACAGGGCCTGCTAGGCATAAAGCCTGACATATAACACCGACACAAAGCCTGCTAGGCATTAAAGCCTGAAATGAATCACCGGCACAGGGCTTGCTAGGCTTAAAGCCTGAAATAAGTCACCGGCACTAGTCCTGCTAGGCTTAAAGCCCGAGATATCATCATTTCCAACATTTCAATGAACATTTCAATAGTATCATAACCACTTATCACTTAGATTTCATAATTCTATCACATTTCCAATTCAATTAAGCTCATTCATTTTTCACGAATAAAACTATTATAACATTGTACAATAAAACACTACATTCGGCTATCACATGAAAATATACCCAAATTTATCAATATTGTCATTTAATACTTTCATAAAGCATTCTTTAATATAATCCAAATTTTAGGACTTACCTCTACTGTCGATAGACCATACTGAATCGGCTATTCGATAACCTTTGTTTTCCCAGATCCAAACTGCTTTTCTTTGTTCTTGATCTAAACACATAAAAATTTAACTCATTCAAGTACATTTCAATTCAATTTAGTCCCAAATCACATTAATGGGTAAATTACCCTTTTACCCCTAGTGTTTCACATTTTACACTTTAGTCCTAATTGCACAAAATACAAAATACACATTATTTCAACACAACACTCAAGGGCGAATATGTGTAAGGACTATATAAGTCCATTTCTTTCATTTATTTTGCATTTAAGCCCTCTCAAATTTTTATTTTTACAAATTAGTCCTATTTGCTAAATTTTCACTAAAACTTCAATACAAAATTTATCAATCTTAATCCTATCTTTAAATTAAATTCATCAAACATCAATTATCATATAAAAATGTTAATGGCCGAACCTTAAACATGCTCAGATTTAAAAATTACAACATGGGTGGCTTATGGTTCAAGAACGATTTCAAAAACGTAAAAATTAACAAAACTAAATTCAAACTAACCTTGAAATCAAGCCTCCAATTGCGAAAATCAAAGAACAAAACCTTCTTTTCTTTCTCAATATTCGCCATGAGAGAATGATAAAGATGGTGGCTTTTGTTTATGTTATTTTATCATATAATAAAAGTAATTATTTAATTACTAATTTAACCTTTAATATAAAATAAAAACTAACATATAACTTAAGGGTATTCTTGACATAAGCCACCCACTAACTCAAAAAATGGGTTATTTACCCTTTTAATGCTCCACTTTAAAAAGCCATCATCAAATAGGCACTTCACACTATAGTTTGAGACTTTTAAAATTTACGCGATTAAGTCCTTTTTGTCAAATTAAGCACCCAAACAATGAAATTTTTCTACGAAACTTTCACACATTTTAATTCACACATATTACACACAAAATAAAATATTAAATTATTTCTCAGACTCAGATTCGTGGTCCCGAAACCACCATTCTGATTAGGGTCAAATTCGGTCTGTTACATGGTACTCTATCTCTTTTCTCTTTAAATCCGAATAGGAATTCTGTCTGTCTGAAGCAGCTTTTAAACATTCTCGAATTACTTTCACTTTTCATCAGCTTCTTTAACCAAATTAACCCCGTGAATTTGGCTCTCCTGGAGTTCAGTCCAAAACAAGGGAGTTCTGCACTTACGCCTATATAGGGCCTCATAAGGCGCCATTTTTAAGCTCGACTGAAAGCTATTATCAATGGGAGAAAATTTTCCCAACTACCTTGGAATTCCAAAACACAACATCTGAGCATGTCCTCGAGTACTTGAATTAACCTTTCTGACTGACCATCAGTCTGAGGGTGAAAAGCTGTGCTAAAACTCAATTTTGTACCCAAAGCTTCTTGCAGCTTCTTCCAAAATCTGGATGTGAATCTTGGATCTCTATCCGATATAATCGATAAGGGAACTCCGTGAAGTCTTACTATTTCTGAAACATACAAGTTTGCCAACTTGTCTAGGGAGTAATCCACTCGTATAGGTATAAAGTGGGCTGACTTCGTGAGTCTATCAACCACTACCCAAACAACATCTTTCTTGCTCAGAGACAACGGTGAACACGTTACAAAATCCACGGTAATACGATCCCATTTCCACTCGGGAATCAAGATAGGTTGAAGTAAACCCGAAGGTACTTGGTGTTTAGCCTTTACTTGCTAACAAATCATGCACTTGGTAACAAATTCTAAAATGTCTTTCTTCATTTTCGACCACCAATAGTGTTGCTTTAGATCATTATACATCTTGATGCTACACGAATGTACAGATAAACATCCGTTATGTGCTTCATACAAAATTCTCTGTATAAGCTCCACTTTTCTTAGCACACAAACTCTATCTCTAAACTTTAAATATCCATCAGGATTAATTTGAAAGTCGGATTCAACACCTAACTCGCACTGAGCTCTCTTAACTTGTAACTCACTATCTTCTTTCTGAGCTTCAAAGATCTCTTGAAGAAACATTGGTCTAGCTCTTAACTTAGCTAAAATGGAGCCATTTTCGGATAAGGATATCCTTGAATTGAATGCTCTTAAAATAAATAGACTTCCTGCTCAAAGCATTAGCGACTACATTCACCTTTCCTGGATGGTAGTCGATGACCAACTCATAGTCTTTTATCAACTCTAACCATCTTCTTTGTCTTAAGTTCAACTCTTTCTGCGTCATCAAGTACTTCAAACTTTTGTGATCGGTGAAAATCTGACATCGTTCGCCTTATAAATGGTGTCTCCAGATCTTCAGTGCGAAGACTATGGTGACCAATTCTAGGTCATGCGTCGGATAATTCTTCTCATGAGGTTTTAACTGTCTTGACGCATAAGCAATCACTTTGCCTTCTTGCATGAGTACATATCCCAATCCATTTAAGGATGCATCGTTGTAGACTAAAAATTCTTTCCCTGATTCGAGTTGTACTAAGATTGGAGCTTCTGTCAACATTGCTTTCAACTTCTCAAAACTTTTTTGGCATCTTTCCGACCACTCAAACTTCACATTCTTCTATAACAATCTAGTCATCGGGGTTGCAATCATAGAAAACCCCTTAACAAATTGTCTGTAGTAGCCGACTAGGCATAGAAAACTTCTAATCTTCGTGATGTTCTTTGGTGGTTTCCAGTCTATTATAGTTGAGATCTTACTTGGATTTACTCGGACTCCATCTCTCGAGACAATATGTCCCAGGAATCCCACTTCCTTGAGCCAAAACTCACTTTTACTGAATTTTGCATACAACTGATTTTCTAGAAGAATCTGTAAAACTATCCGTAGATGATCAGCATGTACATTCTCGTCTTGAGAATAAATCAGTATGTCATCAATAAAAATGACTACAAACTTGTCAAGGTATGGTCTGAAAATGAGATTCATTAAGTCCATGAATACCGCAGGAGCATTGGTCAGCCCAAAGGGCATGACTAAAAATTCATAATGCCTATATCTTGTTTGAAAGGCAGTCTTGGATACATCTGAATCCTTCACACTCAACTGGTAGTAACCTGATCTCAAGTCTATTTTGGAGAACACAGTCGCTCCTTTCAATTGATCAAACAAATCATCGATCCTAGGTAATGGATACTTGTTCTTTACTATCACTTTATTAAGCTGACGGTAATCAATGCATAATCTCATGGTGCCATCTTTCTTTTTCACAAACAAAATCGGAGCGCCCCGTGGTGAACAACTTGATCTTACAAAGCCTTTGTCTGTCAACTCTTGCAACTGTAACTTTAACTCTTTCAACTCTGTTGGAGCCATTCTATAAGGAGTAATGGATATTGGTTCAGTACCGGGAGTTAGCTCAATGCCAAACTCAACTTCTCTAACTGGTGGTATTCTTGGTAATTCCTCAGGAAAGACATCCACATACTCACATACTATTGGCACTGATTCAATCTTTAACTCTGTCTATTTATCATTCAATAAAAAGGCCAAAAATGCCTCATACCGTTTTCTTTGATATCTCTCCACCATCATATGAGAAATTATTACCGACGATCTACCTTGCTCATCTGATTCTACATGAAGAGTATCCTCATTCTCACATCTCATCTCAATGTTTTTCTTCCCACAATTTACAATTACATTATGAGTAGTTAACCAGTCCATACAAAGAATGAGGTCAAATTTATCAAAAGGTAACAACATAAGATTTGCTTTAAAGCAATGACCTCTAATCATTAATGGACAATCTTTACAAACTTTATCAACTAACATACTCTTGCCTAAAGGATTAGACACCTTAATCACAAATTCTGTGGTATCTATAGTTGCAGCCAAATCGGTTACTAATTTCATGCAAATGTAAGAGTGTGCGGATTCGGGGTCTATTAAAGCAATAACTTTGATATTGTAAAGAGAAAAGGTACCCGTAATAACATCAGGGGAAGATGCCTCTTCGCGAGTGTGAATGGCATAAGTCCTTGCAGGCGCTCTACCCTCAAGTCTTGCGGCCTGCTCTCTAGGGTTACCTCTTCTACTTGCCTCACTTTTCGGGTTCCTCTACGGTCTCCCTCTGACCATACTCCTGGATCTCAAGTTCTGAGTTTTGTCTTATTTAGTCATCTCTGGACAATCTTTTATGAAATGGCCTTAGGAACCACATCTAAAACATGCATTTTCATGTGCTCGATATTCTCCCAAATGGCGTCTGCCACATTGTGGACATTCTGCTCTATCAGGTATAAAATTCCTAACACTTGCAACTGAAGTCGTCTGTGCTTTATTTCCCACATATTGCTTACTCTTGTCTTTTCTTGAAAATCTAGTGGAAGTAGCTGTTCGAGTAGAGAAATCTCTTGACTTCTTGGATGACGATTGGAACGACTTGTTCCACTGTCTCTTTCAAGAATCGCGAGACTCCATTTCAAATTTCTTCTTCTCTTTTACTAGTTCTTTGGCTTTGAAAGCCCTTTCCACTAGCACAACGAATTCTTTTAATTCGGGGACAACAACAACAAGCTTAATGTCCTCGTTTAAACCATCTTCAAACCTTTTACTCATAATGGCCTCAATGGACACACATTCTCGAGCTACTTGCTGAGTCTTACGAACTCTCGCTCATAATCAGTTACTGACATCTTGCCTTGCTTTAGGTCTAAAAATTCTTTCCTCTTCTGGTCTACAAACCTCTAGCTGATATACTTTTTCTTAAACTCTTATTGGAATAATTCCCATGAGATCTTTTCCCTTGGTACCACCGACACAAGGGTGTTCCACCATTAGTAAGTAGAATCTCTTAAGAGAGAGACTACACACTTCATGCATTCATCAGGAGTGCAGGACATTTCATTAAATACTTTGATGGTATTTTCTAACCAGAACTCAGCTCTTTCTGGATCATCATCTTTTCTAGCTCAGAATTCTTCTGCCCCATACTTCCTGATCCTATCAATTGGAGGTTTACCTCCTCTTACCACCTCTACTACTTGAGGGGCTACTGGAGCAGGTTGTGGAACAAGCGGGAGTGGAGGGGGTTGTGCATTCGGGTTCACTCAAACGAACTCCGTGTACCAAGCATCCATCATATGGAGGAAGGCTTCTTTAGCCTCTTCTCCTCCTCCTTCTTGACTTACCGTAGTGGGTCTATTCTCATTCTCATACAGCACCGCCCCTTCTGCGGGAGCTAGTACGTTACTTTCAACATCATGCGCCTCAGCTCTTTCAGGATCCATTTACTATATGTATAAACATAATTTAAGTCGTAAGGAGTCGTCACACTATCATTATAAAAACATTCTTACATATGCCATGTATAGCTAGACTCATGCTCGTGCTACGTTAGTCCTAGAACCGACTAAATCGTAGCTCGATACCACTAAATGTAACACCCGCACTCCAAGACCGACATCGGTCGGATACGAGACATTATCGTGCTTGAACTCACTGAAATGTGTACTTACGGACTATAAAATTTTGTTCCAACTTAAAAACTTCACTTTTTTAGTCAACACTTATAACAAGGGCCTACGAGGCCTTTAACTCATGTTAGAAAACTTTCAGAATTAAAATCAAATAACTCATTTTCGAAGCAGGGTTCACATGCCAGTGTACCCTTAAGCACACCTATGCCCTCAAATCGTGTAGGGCTACTGACTATTTCCACACGGCTTAGACACGCCCGTGTTTACCAAACGTGGAAGGTTACTAACTAATTTCACACGGCCATGACACGCCCAAAGGCTTAGACCGTGTGCTAATCCTTGATATACTGACTAAATCAACACGGTCTGGGCACTCGCCCATGTCCAAACCGTCTTTCTTACACGGCACACACACACGGCCGTGGGATTTGACCGTGGCCTATTATGATTAATAATACTAAGGTACAGGGTTAACACGGTCTTGACACACGCCGTGTGTCCAACCGTGTGGGCACTTACAGGCTATTTACCAAGCCGTTAGCCATCCTGAAATGAAGATCATGTCCATACACAATTCAACGATGCAATAACAACCCAATTTTATGAAGAACACTACATGCTTCATTGATCTCAATAAACATACATGCTTAGTCAAATTTGGCCAATCACTTAGCCATATACAAAAGAATAATAAACTTGATAGCATTTACAAAGGCCCTTCTTAAAACATGTCCACAAAATGAATGTTTCCTATACATGCCATACTTATTAAAGTAACTTGGCTATACCAAAATAAGAGTTGATAGTGTGTTACGAGCTCCGACTTTAATGATCCATGAGTTAGCTTGGCGGGAGTGCACAGAAAGAAAGAATCATAACGTAAGCATATAACTTAGTAAGTTTGCATGCAGCAACTCTTAGCATCATCATTGCTTAACATAAACCATTTCACATAAACAATCGTATCATGAATTTCAGCTAAAGAGCTTACTTACTCATATAGATTCTTACATGTCTCATGACACTTACTATTATCATACTTGTAAGGTAACCATGATACCTGTATCACTTGATCATATTGATCAGTATACTAAAATAACAATAATCATGATATCTACTTTCTCATTCACTACATGAATAATACTCAACTTTATCTAACTTCATCTTGATACTAACTTTACTTTCTTAGCTTTTTTGGTATCTTCTTTTAGCTTACTCATTTGCCCGATGAATTTCTGTGAATAACCGAGGATACTAAATCTCTTCCACATAATATGATGCCAAAGCCATATCCTAGATGTGGTCTTACATAGGTTATCTCATCTTGGTTTCATGTCCATGTCTTGACATGGACTTATAGGAAGTCTTGCTCTTGATAACATACTCAATGCCAAGCTTGAGTCCTTGGACTTACATGATAACTTGCTTGCTAACTTAATCAATGCCAAGCTTGCCTTGGACTTACATGATAACTTGATTAATGCCAAGCTTGCCTTGGACTTACATGATAACTTGCTTGCTAACTTAATCAATGCCAAGCTTGCCTTGGACTTACATTATAACTTGATCAATGCCAAGCTTTCCTTGGACTTACATGATAACTTGCTTGCTAACTTGATCAATGCTAAGCTTGCCTTGGACTTACATGATAACTTGAACAATGCCAAGCTTGCCTTGGACTTACATGATAACTTGATCAATGCCAAGCTTGCCTTGGACTTACATGATAACTTGCTTGAGAACTTGATCAATACCAAGCTTGCCTTGGACTTACATGATATCTTGCATAGTAGATTGAGTATCCTAGGAAATTCATCCCCCATCGGGACTTGCTCGTACTTATCATCATGAATTCTTGATTGAACATAACATGATCATTTCATACAATTATTGTACATTATATTAAGCAATTTAATGATAATAATCATACAGCTTAAAAATCATACAAACTTACCTCAATATACAAAATATATGTAGATGTGCAATTTTAGTCCTCGACTTTGTTCTTGCCTCGATTTCGATCCGGGCTTCATTTTTCTTGATCTATAATCATAAATAGATCATTTAATAACCATATTGACTAAATTGACTCATAACTCATACTTTGGCAAAATTACTATTTTGCCCCTATACTTTCTAATATTTACACTTTTGCCCCAATTCTCGTAAAATGATTTTCATGCAACTTTCTTAAACTTCATGCTCAACTGAATCATTTTCTCTTTTATAGCAATCATCAATTCTCACTATATCTAATAGGTATGACCAATTTTATAACTGTTACAAAATGGTCCCTACTACCATTTTTCATGAATTTCATTAAGGAAAAGATGTTTATCTAACATCATACTCTCTTAAACTTCCATGAAACATCATTTAACAAGCATGTCATTCAAGGGTAGATTTTTCAACATACATCTTAGCTCATTTTATAGCTAGAATTAGGTAATTCATAATACGGGAACTTCAAAAATATGAAGAACATTAAAAATGGGGCTAAAATGAACTTACTATGAGTTTGAAAAAATGAAGAACCCTAGCTATGGTGTCTCCAAATTTTCGGCAGCAACAAGGAAGAAGATGAGTGAATTTTTCTCATCTTTAACCTATTTTAATCACTAATGAGGCCAAATGACCAAAATGCCCTTCCTCTTAAAAATTTCCATAATAGTCTCTTAAGGCCAATTTTGTCCAAAAATTAAAAGTTGGGAAAATTGCTATTTAAGGGCTCATAATTATTATTCTAAAGCTATTTCATGCAAAAAGCTTCTAGAAACTCATATATTGCAACTTTTGTAATTTAGTCCTTTTTGGACCAATTGACCTCAACTTAAGAAAATTGCTTTACAAAACTTTCATGCTAACGTGCAAACATGGCATAAACTTGAAAAACTCATAATTTCACCTCGGGTTCGTGGCCTCGCACCACTATCCCGACTAGGCCCTAAATCGGGTTGTTACAAGCTTAATAAGTCATATGCAAATAAACTTAATTTAAAATGCACATAACATACTAAAACAATGACAATAATGGTTCTCATAGTATATATATCTCACATAAAGTTTAGCTAAATGGTTTAGCCATAATTTATCACATATTTCAACTCATTACCATATATGCACATAGCTCATCTAAGTATAATTTCACTTATCATCTCATCATTCCATTGCACATATTCATTTTAAAAAAGTTCATATAGATACTTACCTTTCATACACACCTTGTGTACTTATCAAACATACTTAAAATGGATATACATTAAAGTAATCTTTCATGACTCAAAATTTTCCCGTTGAATCATTCAGAATCTAATAGGATACTTAGAAGACTCGGAATAGTTGTACAATGCTATAGTCCCAGACAAGGTGTTACATATACTCAGATATCAATGCCACTGTCCCCGACAAGGTCTTACACCTAAATTCCATATCGATGCCAACGTCCCAGACGTGGTCTTACACGAAACTCTCATATCGATGTTAATGTCCCAAACGTGGTCTTACACGAAATTATCATATCGATGCCAATGTCCCAGACGTGGTCTTACACGAAATTCTCATACCGATGCCAACGTCCAGGACGTGGTCTTACACGAAATTCTCATATCGATGCCAACGTCCCAGAAGTGCTCTTACACGAAATTCTCATATCGATGCCAACGTCCCAGACGTGCTCTTACATAAAATTCTCATATCGATGCCAACGTCCCAGACATGGCCTTACACATAATTCTCATATCGGACACCTATGACATGTACTGTTCTATCTATCCCAAGGTTCAAATGGGACTTCTAGAACTTAAACACCTTGTCGACTTATTCGTAAATTTTAGAGTTCACATACAATCCATCTCAATGGATATCCATAGCAATTCAAATTTCATTTATTCACAAATAGTGCAATGCAAATACATTAATTTGTATATCTACTTACCTCTAGTTCGGTTTAACGGAAACAGATACGGCTACTTAATTACTTTTGCCTTCCCGCGATCTAAGTCCGATTTCTTCGGATCTAGATCTATACATATTCAAATTTAACCATTTTATTCACTAACTCATTCAATTCAATACAAATACACATATTTAGGGAAATCTACAAATTAGCCCTCACATTTGCACATTTTATCAATTTAGTTCATTTTTCTCATAACATCAAATACACAAAATCACTATATATATGCTTAGCTGAATGCTTGTTTATCTTATAAAAGCCCATATTTTCATCAAATTCACAATTTAGTCCTTCAAATAATTATTTTCTCAATTTAATCAAAAATACTCAAATTCAACAAAACTTCAAATACAAACTATAATAATCAAACACATATCTTTCATTTTCACTATTAAGCATCACAAATCAGATGAGTTCATCAAAGTCTCATTTCAAAAACATCATAATTTCTCAAAATTAAGACATGGGTTTCGTATTATACGAAGAAACAATTGCAAAAACGTAAAAATTATAAAAAATCGAAGTCAAAACTCACCTTAATTTAAGCTTGCAAGTGCCGAATAGAACAAAGCTTAAGTTCTTTCTTTTCTTTCAATATTCAGTGGAAGAACATGTAAAATGAGCACTATTTCCAGGCTTTGTTTTTTTATTGTTATTATGACATATAATATGTTATTTTCGTTAACTAAACTATTACATAATATATATAAAACAACATATTTTTTTTTTCATTATGTCATCCACTACTCTCACTTTTGGCAAATTTGCAACATAAATCCTCCTATTTAAGGAGACACAACAATTAGGCCATTCAATTAAATAAAAGGCCACTTTTACAAATTATATGATTTAGTCCTTTTATCAAATTAAACACACAGACGGACAAATTAGCTTACGGAATTTTAACACATGCTTAATCACATATCAAAAACATAGAAAATAATATTAAAATATTTTACTTACTCAGATTTGTGGTCCCGAAACCACTGTTTCGACTATAGTCTAAACCAGACTGTTACAATTCTCCCTCCTTAGGGATTTTAGTCCCCAAAAATCTTACCGTTAAACAGATTTGGATATTGCTGTCTCATTGAATCATCAGTCTCCCACGTAGCCTATTCTATTCAGTGTCGATTTCACAATACTTTCACTAATAGAATTTTCTTGTTTCTCAACTCTTTCACTTCACGAACTAGGATACGGATAGGTTCTTCCTCATATGTCATATCAGATCGAATTTCAATCTATGAAGGAGCAATCGCATGTGATGGATTAGATCGATATCTACGGAGCATCGAAATATGAAATACATTGTGTATCTTTTTTAGCTCAGTGGCAACAACAATCTGTATGCAACTGGTCCAACACGCTTGATAATTTTATACGGTCCAATAAACCTCGGACTCAACTTGCCTTTACGTCTGAATCGAAGCACTTTCTTTCACGGTAACACTTTCAGAAATACTTTGTCACTAATCTCAAATTCTATATCTTTTTGTTTTAAATTCGCATAAGACTTCTGACAATCAGATGTTGATTTCAGACTTTCACGGATTACTTTCACTTTCTGTTCAGTGTCTTTTATCTAATCAACCCCGTGTAGCTTATTTTCACTAAGCTCAGTCCAATACAATGGTGTTCTACATTTACATCCGTATAAAGTTTCATATTAAGCCATTTTAATACTCAACTGAAGACTGTTATGAGATTTATTCAAAATTAACTGATTCAACTCTGAATTCCTCGGTATACATATTCTGTCTCGAAATCTCAAACAATCATCAACATCTACTCGAAATTCAAAATCAGAGTTCAAATCACATTGAGCTCGTTTTGCTATTATTTCATTATTAACTTTCTGAACATCACTGTATACCACAAATTCTTTACCCGATTTTGGTTATACTAACACTGGAGCTTCGGTTAACTGAGTTTTCAACTGATCAAAACTTTTCTGACATTTATAAGACCATTCAAATCTAGCATCTTTCTGAAGTAGTCTAATCAATAGAGTTGCAATCATCAAGAAGTCTTTTATGATTCTTTGATAATAACCAACATGTCCTAGAAAGCTATAGACTTCAGACACATTCCTCGGGGGTTTCCAATCCAAAATAGCAGAAATATTGCTCGGATCGACTCGTATACCAGCGGCCGATACAATATGTCCTAGAAAACTGACTTCATGCAATCGAAATTCACATTTGCTAAATTTCGCATACAATTGCTTTTCTCTCAGAGTTTGCAATACAATTCTCAAATGTTCAGCATTTTCAATCTCATCACGGGAATAAATCAAAATGTCATCAATGAAAACAACAACACATCGATCTAGGTACGACCTAAAAATTCTGTTCATCAGATCCATAAACGCTGTAGGAGCACTTGTTAGTCCAACTAGCATATCTATAAATTCATAATGCCCGTATCTCATTCTAAAGGCAATTTTCAGAATGTCTGAGTCTTTTACTCACAACTGATAATACCCCGATCTTAGATCAATCTTAGAAAATATGGTAGCTCATTTTAACTGATTAAAAAATCGTCAATCCTAGGTAACGGATATTTATTCTTTATTGCTACTTTTTGAATTGACGATAATCAATGCACATTCTCATCGTGCCATTTTTCACAGAATTGGGGCACCCCAAGGCGAGAAACTCGGACAAGCAAACCCTCTGTCAGTCAACTCTTGCAATTGTGACTTTAACTCTTTCGACTCTGATGGTGCCATTCTATACGGAGCTATTGAAATAGGTTTCATACCAGGCAATATATCAATACCAATCAACTTCAAGTATCGGAGGCAATCTCGATAATTCTTCAGAGAATACATCAGAAAACTCACAAACAACTGGCACTAATTCAACTTTCTTTTTAGATACTTTTGAATAAATTATATAAGCAAAATATGAATCGTATCCCTTTTTCATATACTTCTGAGCTTTCAACACAGGTATCACAACAGGCAATCCACTCAGATCATTAGACTCAACCCTGACTATTTCATCATTCGGACATCTGAAATCAATAAATTTTTTTACAGTTCACAATAGCATCATGCAAAGTCAACTAGTCCATACCCAGAATGATATCAAACTCATCAAACGGTAATAGCATCAGATTAGCAGGGAAACAGATATCTCAAAATATTAACAGACAATTCTTGTATACTTTGTCAACCAGGACACTTTTACCTACGGGGTTCGATACTTTTCTAAGAAGTTCAGTAGACTCTACAGGCAAAGTCTTACTAGATATTAAATTTATGCATATATACGAATAAGTAGAACCAGGGTCTATCAATACAATCACAGAACTATTATAAAGTGTAAAAGTACCCGTTATAACATCTGGAGATGAAGCTACTTCACGAGCTCGGATAGCATATGCTCTGGCAAGCGCCCTAGCTTCGGATCTTGCAACAGTATCTCTCGTAGTTCTCTGTCTACCACTAGTATTTCTTACATTTATCGAAAGTCTACCTCTCACTGGAGCATTATCAGATCTCGAATTTTGAACAGTATCTGGCCTAACGGACTCTGGGCAATCACGAATGAAATGATCTAATGATCCACATCTGAAGCAAGCTCGATCATTTAATCTACAACTTTTTAGATGTCTTTTACAATAATGTTTACATTCAGGTCATTCGGATTTGACATTGCCAACACTAGCCATTGAAGTTGTTGGAGCTTTGGAGCTCAATGTGATCTAGCTCGATCTCTGCTCGAATGCCTCACATTAACCTTTGAACGACTATGTTCATCTCGAAATTTCTTTGAGGTAGACTGAAATGATTTGTTCAGAAATCCCTTTTTCATATCTCTGGCTTCAGACTTTGCTTTGCATGCTTGGCCAACTAGCACAACGAACTCTTTTATCTCTAGAGTACCAACTAGCAATTGGATATCTTCATTTAGGCCATCTTCGAATCTTTTACACATGATCGCTTCATTTGAAATGCATTCCCGAGCATACTAACTTAATCTCACAAACTCTCATTTGTATTCAATGACAGACATGTGACTTTGTTTCAATTCCAAAAATTCTTTTCGTTTCTGATCAATGAATCTCTAAATAATATATTTCTTTCTGAACTTAGACTGAAAGAAATCCCATGTGACACATTCTTTAGAAACAATCGAGATCAAAGTTTTCCACCACCGATAAGTCGCGTCTCGTAACAAAGATACAACACATTTAATATATTCCTCAGAACTCAACAAAATTTTATCAAGTACTCGGATAGTGTTTTCTAACCAAAACTCAGCTTTCTCGGCGTCATCATTATTGGTAGCTCTGAACTCTTCAGCCCCATACTTACGAATTTTTTGGTCGGAGGCTTATTCAACAGGTGTGGATTCATAATCAGAGGCATAGTAGATGTTTGGGGGGGATTAAATAGAGGCGGAGATTGTGAAACAGTCGGATTATTCCTTACAAATTGAGTGAACCACTCACTCATCATCTGGAAGAAAGCTTGTTTAGCTTCTCCTTCGTGATCGCTCGTAACTAGTCTCAAATCAGATGGCACTGTCCCTTGCGCAAGAGCAAGCACATTACTTTTCACATTATCAGCTACGGCTCTTCGGAATCGATTACTATACATAAATCACATTTTATATGTTAGGATTCATCACACTATCACAGTTCAGATATATGGCATGTATAGCTAGACTCTAACACGTTACGTTAGTCCGAGAATCAACCAAACCGTAGCTGTGATACCAACCAAATGTAATACCCTAACACGTAATCTGTCTCTGGGTTAGGGTTAAAAGAGTTATCAAACAGATCAGAAACTCTAATAGACAAATCCTAAAATATGTCATCAATCACAACCATCTTGTCCCATCTATAGGTCAACGAGACCTTAAACATACTTTAAGACAGTGTCCAGACTAAACCGGAACACATAAGAAAATTCTCAAAAATATAAAACTTTTCTAAGTTTCAGGGGTTACACGCCCGTGTAGGTAGGCCATGTGCCTCCCACGACCTTATGTCTCACCTGAGGTCGATCCTGACTTAACTCCACAGCCACCAAGCACGCCCCTACACCTTGGCCAATGTAACACCCCAAACCCAGCCCACGGGTCCTGACCAGATCTGGTATGTTACTGGGTAAAATATTTTGGGCCAATTTGAAAGTTTGGAGAAAGTTTGATAAAATTTGGTTAAGGTATTAAAACGGGGTTTGAAAACTCAATTGGGCCTTTTTATAAATACAGTTGGGCTTTATAAACCCTTTTGAAAACATTTGATCATGTATATTTTAAAAACATCAAGTTGTAGTTGACTAAGTTTATTTTTGGTTACCCGATGGTAACGTCTTTGAAAACTCGTAAAAGTTATTAAGTTGGAAAAGGTTACTTTTACCCGGTTTACTTTAACATTTGTAAATTTCATTTGTAATATATTATAAGTAAAATAAACATCCAAAATAATAATAGCGGCCTTATTACATTCCAAATTAAAAGTACTTAGGAAATATAATAATTAAACTTAGCGAAAATAAAATCTAACTCCAACAATAAGCATGGGCACGAGTCCTCTCCGGCTCCATCTCCGCGATCTATTCATCTCGCAAAATGTTAAGGAAAGGGGTGAGTCACTAAGACTCGTGTGTAATCCCCACCCAGTAACGCAACTCATACACAAGTCATTAATAAACATGCACATGCAACCCAACCTAACCATCCATACTCATTAACTACCCCGTGTGGTCAAACCCACTGGTGGTCAAAACCACTGATGACTTAGAGTCACAAATCAAATGATGGGGCCAACCCATCGTGTGGTCAAAACCACTGATGACCATAGGTCACAAATAATCAAGTGTGGTCAAAACCACTGGTGGTACCAAACCACTGGGACTTAGTCGCAAATAATCAATCGATGTGGTCAAAACCACTGATGGCCATAGGTCACAAATAATCTAATGGGGCCAACCCATCTTGTGGTCAAAACCACTGGCGACAGTCCAAAAATCATCCCCCTCCTCTCATCAATCCCACCATCATATGCTTTTATAACAATTTTCATATATCATGTCATAGCATTTAATGTCATGTGATGGTATGCAAATCATACATCAAAAATCACAAGTTAGGGGACTTACCCGAAATCCATGATTATGCCACAAGCTAATCACAACCAAAAGATTAAAGCAAACAATAAAGTCATGAAATTAATAAAGTGTGTATTGAGATCTTACACACCTGTTTCCACCGGAGCTCCTAGATTCCGAGAAGCCGATCTATAACGTTAGATCTTTTAACCTATAATTAGCCATTAACATAATTAGGGACATTAGGCCTATTCGGCCAAACCAAGTAGTATCAAAGGGACTTACCTTAAACGGATTTGATTTCCTAACAAATCTCGAAGCCTTAATTAGTCCATAAATCCATGGCACATGTTAGTTTTGGCATTTAACAAAAACTTTTTAATTGAAAAGCCCTTGGCCGAATGTGCTTACCAACTCACCTTGGAAAATAAATCCCGAAAGCTTCCCTACAATTGGTTTTAATCAAGTTAATACGAATCATGGGCCATAATTTTAATTCCAAAAGAGAGGATTACCCCTTACCACACTTATTGAAAATTGACAGCACCTTGTTGGAGATATGATATTCGGCCTAATACACAATTGGAAGGGCTGGAAATTTTTGTGAGGGAGGAGGGTGTATTCAGCTAAGAGAAACAACAGTGCTGGAATTTTTCTGAACAATTTTGGCTAAGAGTTTAAGGGAGATTTTGGCCGTACAATGAAGAGAGGAAGAAGAGAAAGAGTTTGCTGGAAATCTTCTCTTAAAGAGGGGGTATATTCGGCTTGTAAAAGAGAAGAGAAGATGGAATTTTTGAATGGTTTTGGCTATGAAACAATGTAGATTTCGGCAGCAGTAAATTTGGAGAGAAAAGAAGAATTTTGGTTCAACTTTTGGCACTCTTTTGCCAAATAAAACAGGTATGGACAGCCCCCTAAAGAGTTCAAGGTTCGGCCAACTCCCCCCCTTTTAGGTGATAATTTGGCTTTTAATTATCAAAGAATTAAGCAAGTTTTATCTTCTAATTATCCCTTATACCCTCTTCAACAATTTGAATGAAAATAAACTACTAATAACCCCTCTTCCAGCCGATTATGAGCAAAAAAATATGCCTTATCTCTAATCAATTTAAGAGTCCTAAATGCTGCCAACTCTACTCTCTTCACGCCAGCAGCAGAGGGAAGAAAAAAATAAAATCAAGGTGCTGCTCCTGGGGTTCGAACCAGCGACCCCAAGCAGCAGCCTCCCCTCCAACGCGCTTTGCCACTTTTCCCCCTCAGACTTTCATGTCATGAGCCCTTACCTTTTAATTATAAGCCCTCTTCTTGGCTCTCTTGCCTTTGACGCAAAAAGCCCAAAAATAACACTCCTTGCGTCTTTCATGTCTCGAACCCGAGACCTTAACCAAAGCCCCTTTTCAAGTAGCGCCTCAGCCACTCCGCCCACCTGCCTTTCATGTCTGATCCTTACTCAAAATTTATTTAAAGCCTTTCTTTCCTGGACCCTTCCTTTAACGCTCAAAAAGGAAAAAAAACATTTCTCCCTTGCCATAGTCGAGACTCGAACCCAAGACCCCCTCGCAAACCCTTAGGCGCACCAAGCCAATTATGCCAAGCCTATTCTTGTGTCATGCTTCTTCCAAATTTTTATTTAAACCCTATCTCCACCTAACTCCCTTCTTTTAAGTACTTTAAAAAAAGTTTTAATTCCAACTTCGACCTAATTTGGGGATGTTTTAGACCCTAAATCATGCCAAATAGAATCATATTTATTTATTTCTTGAAACCCACATGGAATTTATTTAAATTAAAAATAACCCCTAATTCACGGTGTTACAGCCGTGGTCGATCCTGATTAAACCACACAGCTACTAGACACGTTTGTGAGCCAAGGCTGTGTACACTTAATTAGCTACTAACTTAGTCCCACGGTTACTAGGCAAGCCCGTGTGCCACAACCGTGTGGAAAAATAGGCCATTTGCAAGGCCAAAATGCCACCCACATTAGAGTCATACCTACAAGCAATTTACCAATACAACTCATGCATATTTAGCAACCAAGAATATATCAAAATAACCATCCAATCTCTACATTCAAATCCAAATCCAATCATGCCAATTTACAAGTCTAGAACTTATATAACACAAGCATAATTCATTCATATACTTACCATAAACTTAACCAATTCATCTGCTATAAAACCATACCAAAACCTACATAATATATTACATTCATTAAAGCATATTACCAACACATAACTAGCCAAATCACATGGCTAAGTTCATATCTCATACTAACCAAATATCTAGCCTATACATGCCATATTTAGCTATACACATTTCTAAAAGATACCAAAATGAGCTTGGGTAGTGTGATGACGATCTTTGACGGTCCCAAGCCTTCAGTAGCTTTGACGATCTATAAAATAGAGCAAACACACACAGAGTAAGCTTTCCAAAAGCTTAGTAAGTCATATACAAAGAAGCTTAATTTAAAATGCACATAACATACTAAAACAATGACAATAATGGTTCTCATAGCATATACATATCACATAAAGTTTAGCTAAATGGTTTAGCCATAATTTATCACATACTTCAACTCAGTACCACATATGCACATAGCTCATCTAAGTATAATTTAACATATCATCTCATCATTCTATTGCACATATTCATTTTAGTAAGTTTATATAGATACTTACCTTTCATACACACATTGTGTACTAATCAAACATACCTAAAACGGATATACATTCACGTAATCTTTCATGACTCAAAATTTGCCCATTGAATCCTTCAAAATCTAATAGGATACTTAGAAGACTCAGAATAGTTGTACAAAGCCAACGTCCCAGACGAGGTCTTACATATACTCAGATATCGATGCCACTATCCAGGACAGGGTCTTACACCTAAATTCCTTATCGATGCCAACGTCCCAAATGTGGTCTTACACGAAATTCCCATATCAATGACAACATCCCAGACGTGGTCTTACACAAAATTCTCATATCGATGCCAACGTCCCAGACATGGTCTTACACGAAATTCTCATATCGATGCCAACATCCCGAACGTGGTCTTACATGAAATTCTCAAATCAATGCCAACATCCCAGACGTGGTCTTACACAAAATTCTCATATCGATGCCAACGTCCCAGACGTGGTCTTACACATAATCCTCATATCAAACACCTATGTCATGACATATACTGTTCTATCTATCCCAAGGTTCAAACGGGACTTTTAGAATTTAAACAACTTATCAACTTATTCGTAAATTTCAGAGTTCACATACAATCCATCTCAATGGATATTCATAGCAATTCAAATTTCATTTATTCACAAATAGTGCAATGCAAATACATTTATTTGTATATCGGATTACCTCAAGTCTGGTTTAACGGAAATGGATACTGCTACTCAATTACTTTTGCCTTCCCGCGATCTAAGTCCAATTTCTTCGGCTCTTGATCTATACATATTCAAATTTAACCCTTTTATTCACTAACTCATCCAATTCAATCGAAATACAAATATTTATGGCAATATGCAAATTAGCCCTCACATTTGCACATTTTATAAATTTAGTCCATTTTTCTCAAAACATCAAATACACAAAATCACTCTATATATATGCTTAGTCGAATGCTTATATCTCTTATACAAGCCCATATTTTCATCATATTCATAATTTAGTCCTTCAAATAATTATTTTCTCAATTTAATAAAAATACTCAAATTCAACAAAACTTCAAATCCAAACTATGATAATCAAACACATATTTTTCATTTTTCACTATTAAACATCACAAATCACATGAGTTAATCAAAGTCTCATTTTAAAAACATCATAAATTCTCAAAATTAAGACATAGGTTTTATAGTATACGAAGCAACGATTGCAAAAATGTAAAAATTATCAAAAACCGAAGTCAAAACTCACCTTAATTTAAGCTTGCAAGTGCCGAATTGAACAAAGCTTAAGTTCTTTCTTTTCTTTCAATATTCGATGCAAGAACATGTAAAATTAGCAATATTTCCAAGCTTTGTTTTTATTATTATAACATATAATATGTTATTTTCATTAACTAAACTATTATATAATATATATAAAACAACATATTTTTTTTCATTATGCCATCCACTACTCTCACTTTTGGCAAATTTGCAACATAAATCCTCCTATTTAAGGAGACACAACAATTAGGTCATTCAATTAAATAATAGGCCACTTTTACCAATTATGCGATTTAGTCCTTTTATCAAATTAAACACACAGACAGACAAATTAACTTATGGAATTTTACCACATGCTTAATCACATATCAAAAATATAGAAAATAATATTAAAATATTTTACTAACTCAAATTTGTGGTTCCAAAACCACTGTTCCGACTAGGGTCTAAATCGGACTGTTACACGGTACATGTTGATTACTCACTTGACAAGTTGGTTGAACTGTATATTGCTGAAATTGTGAGATAACACGGGGTACCTATGTCTATTATCTCGAATAGAGATCCAAGATTTATTTTGAGGTTTTGAAAAAAGTTGTAAGAAGCCATGGGTACAAAATGGAATTTTAGTACCGCGTTCCATCCTCAAACCGATGGCCAATCTGAAATAGTGATTCCAATGCTGTGTTTTAGAGCTCGAAGGTAGTTGGGAAAAATATCTACCTTTGGTTGAATTTATCTACAACAACAGTTATCAATCGAGTATATGGATGGCACCGTACAAAGCATTATATGGTCGCAAGTGCCAAAATCCATTGTATTGGACTGAGCTTAGTGAGAAGTAAATACAAGGGGTTGATTTGGTTAAAGAAAATGAAGAGAAAGTGAAAGTGATCCGGAATAGTTTGAAAGATGCTTCAGACCGATAAAAGTCATACGTGGATTTAAAAAGGAAAGAAATTGAGTTCCAGGTGGCGATAAGGTACTCCTTAAAGTATCCTTGTGGAAGAAAATATTGAGATTTGGTCGAAAGGGCAAATTAAGTCCACGATTCATAGGACCGTATAAGGTTATTGAAAGGATTGGACTAGTAGCTTACCTATTAGCTTTGTTGGCGAAATTAGAGAGAATACACAAGTGTTTCATGTGTCAATGTTGCGATGATATCGTTCTGATCCTTCGCATGGGATTCCTCCAACAGAAATTGAGATACACTGGATATGACTTATGAAGAGGAACCAATTAAGATTTTGATTTGAGAGGTTAAATAGTTGAGGAACAAAAGATCGCATTAGTGAAAGTGTTGTGGAAAAACATGGTGTAGAAGAAGCTACGTGGGAACCGAAAGAAGCCATGAGAGAACAGTACCCAAACCTCTTTACTGGTAAGATTTTCCGGGACGAAAATCTCTAAAGGGGGAGAGTTATAACAGCCCGATTTCTAGGCTAGTCAGAACAGTGGTTTCAGAACCACTAATTCGAGACCAGAGAATTTATTTTTAATAATATTTTATTTATTACATCATGATTATATGAGTGCATGAAAATTTTGGTGCATTAATTTTAGTGATTACATGCTTAATCGTGAAAAATGACTAAATCGCATAAAGTGTGAGAGTTTTAATTTACAAGCTAGAGATGTCAAATAGCTATAGAATTTTAATTTAAGGTCCAAAATGTGCAATTAGACCTTTTTAAAGGGAATAGTCAGCCATAGGGGGACAAGAGACTTGATTTAGTCAATGTTTGGTGGATTAGGTGACTTAATTGAAAAAAATAAGAGAAAAACAAGAAAGCTATCCTCTTTTTCAGTCTCTTTCATCCTCTACCAAAATTTTTAGCAAAAAATAGAGGTTTTTGAATCTCAAACTTTTAGCCAAGCTATCCTCTTGAAAATCAAAAAGAACGTGGAATCAACCTTGACTGGGAAAAAGGCAAGGTTACGAACTAAATTGCAAACTGACATATTTTCTACCGAGGTAAGTTTATATGTAAATGATACATCCTTTCTATTTATGTTTTTACATATTAATGAAATATGTGAAATATAAATGAATATCATTGATGTGTATTGAAATGATAAAGTGTGAGGAAATTCTCGGATAAACCTTCGGAATAGGAAAATGATACGGATAAAATTCATGAATAAGTAAATATAAGTGGGTTGTGTGCGATACAACTGCATTTACTATTGATAGGCTATATGTTACACCATCATAATTATTATCATTGGTGGGTTGTGTGTTATACCACCATAAACATGTAATTAAAGGTGGGCTGTGAGCGATACCACCTTGTTAATTATTAAATGGTGGGCTATGTGCAAAACCACCATGTATCTAATATTATTCTGAAGTGTTAATTAAGAAACTTTGTTAGGATGAAAGTTCATGTGGCTTTGTGGTGGTAAGTGCAGGGTGTAAGTATAAGTAAATGTGAGCTATGGTTATGAGTTGTATTTAGGATATGGTAAGATTTGAAATGAGTAAGTATAATGACAATGATTGGAATTGTTCTTGATTGATAAGTATGTGGTATGGTGTTTGTTGTTTACATATAGACTTACTAAGCTTAAAGCTTACTCCCTTATCTTTTCCCTTATTTTATAGTGTCGAAGAGCCAATTCGGGATACAAAGATAATCAGAGGATCACCCACACTATCAGAGCATCTTGGTATAATTAGACTTAGCATTTTGAGTATGGCATGTATAGGGACTTAGTTTTATTTGAATGTCATATTATTTTGTCCAAATGTGTTGGCTCATTCTAAGATGAATTCTTTTGTATAAGGCCATAGTTCATGGCTCTTTCTTATTAATCTATGAAAGGATGAGGTTATTCATGAATGTGCAAGTTACATGGTTGATGTATTTAGTTTAATTATGCATGAATGAGTTGCTAGTTGATGTGGTTTATGTTTGTATGAGTTGGGGTGGTAGAAAGTGCTTGCAAAATACCCTTCTTCTTGTCCACACGGGTAGGCACACGAGCGTGTGTCTAGGCTATTTGTGACATACGGTTAGCCTCATGGGCATGTTGTTAGGCCGTGTGTCCCCCTGTATGCTAAGTTGGCAAGTCAGTATGCTCAGTAGTAACCACACAGGTGGAGACATGGTCATGTGTCTCAACCATGTGCGAGACAGGGCCTAAGGTATGGGCATGTGCCCAAACTATGTGAAGTCTGCACCTGAATTTAGGAATTTAATCCGCCGCATGGTCTAAGGAAATGGGCGTGTGCCTTGGCCGTGTAACCATAATAGGATGATGATGTCAGAAATAGAATGTCAAGGTTTTTGCACACGGGCTAAAACACGGGTGTGTCGTGGCCGTGTGAAGGACACGGGCATGTGTCCGGCTGTGTGAAAACCTCTGTAGGTTTGAAATGATAAATAAAATCCACACGAACTAGAGACATGGGCGTGTGTGACCACACAACCTTCCCACACGGGCGTGTCCCTCATCACACGGGCGTATGGTCCTGTTTTGTGTAAAAAATTTTAAGTGTTCAAAAGTTTCCAATTCAGTCTTGAACCACTCTATAAGTATGTTTAAGGTCCCGTAGACCTATAACAGGGATGTTATGAATTCAAATGAAAAGTGTAATGTTGAAATGAAAATTTAAGGCCCGATGTTGTATGTTTCAGTAAGTTAAGTTCGGTAATGCCTCGTACCCAGTTTTGATGTTGATTACTGGTAATGGGTGTTACATTTAGTGGTTTAGCGAATATATAAGAACAAATTCCACTATTCAACGACCTCCCCCACCTGCTTCACAACATGATGAAACACTACAGGGTACTAACTAGACTTGTTAGAATTGATAAGGCTCTAGTAGATAAAATTAGAAAATATGGGACTGAAGAATTTAGGGCTACAACTGGTGATGACCCAGAGAGGGGTAAGTTTTGGTTGGAAAATACTACTTGGGTTTTAGATGAGCTATCTTGAACACCAGCCAAATGTCTGAAATGTTCGGTATCTTTGTTGAAAGACACATCCTCTTTTGTGGTACCAAGGGAAAATGTTACATGGGAATTTTTCCAAAAAGAGTTCAAAAAGAAATATATTAATCAGGGATTTCTAGACCAGAAAAAGAAGGAATTTTTAGTGCTCAAATCGGGAAATATGACAGTGTCCGAGTATGAACGAGAATTTGTTAGATTGAGCAAGTATGCTAGTGAATGGGTTCAGACTGAAGCAAAATGTGCAAACAATTTGAAGAATGGCTTAATAAAGATGTCAAGCTGTTGATTGGAATTTTGGAATTAAGAGGATTCACGGCATTGGCTGAACGGGCAAACAAGGCTAAGGATTTAAGCAAAGAAAAGAAGTAAACAGAAAGGAAAGCACGAGTTTTGAGTAAAAGATTTTTTTAGCAAGACGCAATCATTTGCTTCGAAGAAATCAAAGAATTATCATGAACTTTGTGCAACATTAAAAGAGTATTCGGGAAAGGAACGAAGTTCTAAACGCACCACCCGAGGTCTTCATCTCCCTTAACAACTAGTGTTGGGAATGTTGGAAACCCCAAACCACAATGCAATGTCTGTAATAAATTGCATTTCAAAGAGTGGCGGATGAGAAGTGGGGCTTGCTTTAAGTGTGGTTTTCTCGACCATTTTCTTGAATACTGCCCGAAAAGGGTTGAGAAAGATATTGAATAAACCCCGAAGCTGAGTAATCCTATCTCGAGGGGTAGACCACCATGGTATTCTGGAAATGTCGGTGGTAGCGTAGTGCTGTAAAAGGTTCAATAGCTAAATCCGAGGCTCAAACTCTGACAAGAACATATGTGATACGTGCAAGAGAAGATGCCTCGGTAGAGATGTTATCACTGGTATGTTCTCTCTACTTGATACTAATATTATTGCTTTGATTATCTTGGTTCCATGCATTCATATATACGCACAAAATTTGTGTCTGGTAAAAATATGATTGTTGAATTCACTGAATTGTTGGTTAAAGTTTCAAACCCCTTGGGTCAGCATGTTATGGTGGATAAAATCTTTAAGAATTGTCCATTGATAATAGAGGGTCACTGTTTTCTGGCTAATTTGATGTTGTTACCCTTTGATAAATTTGATTTAATATTGGGAATGGATTGGTTAACCCAACATGATGCAGTGGTAAATTGTAAGCATAAAAAAATTATGTTGAAGTGTGAGTTACTTTGGGTTGAGTCTGAGAAACTAGATGGGCTGTCTAATGTGATTTCAGGAATATCAGCATAGAGATATATTAAAAAGGGGTATGAGGCTTATCTTGCTATTGTACTGGATACCAAAGTATCAGAGTTGAAAATCCAGTTGGTGCCGGTCGTTTGTGAGTTTCCTAAGGTATTTCCAAAAGAACTACCTGGTTTACCTCCAACCAGAGTGGTGGAAATTTCCATAGAACTTGTACCAGGAACGACGCTGATATCTATAGCACCATATAGAATGGCTCCTACTAAATTGAAAGAACTAAAGCTACAGTTGCAAGAGTTGATTGATAGACGATTTGCTCGATCCGACTTTTCACCATGGGGCGCTCTAGTTTTGTTTGTAAAGAAGAAAGATAGATCATTGAAGATTATGCATCAATTACAGATAGCTTAATAAAGTCACAGTAAAGAATAAGTACTCGTTGCCTCGTATAGATGACTTGTTTGATAAATTAAAAGGTGCCATTATATTTTCAAAAATTAACCTACGATCTATTTACTATCAACTACGGGTAAAAGATTCGAATGTTCCAAAGACAGCTTTCAGAACTAGATATGGGCATTATGAGTTTTTTGGTAATGCCATTCGGATTAACTAATGCCCCGATGGTATTTATGGATTTAATGAATAGAATTTGTAGACCATACCTGGACAGGTTCGTGGTTATTTTTAATGATGATATTTTGGTTTATTACTGGGATGAAAATGAGCATGCTGAACATTTGATAACTGCATTGCAAACTCTGTGTGAGAAGCAATTGTATGCCAAGTTCAGTAAATGTCAATTCTGGTTAAAGGAAGTTAGTTTCCTTGGACATGTTGTATCTGTAGAAGGTATTCGACTGGACCCGTATAAAATTTTAGCTATTGTAAGTTGAAAGCCACAGAGGAATGTTTTAGAAATAAGAAGTTTTCTGGGATTAGTTAGATATTATTGGAGATTTGTTAAAGGATTTTCAATGATAGCTTCCCCGATGACCTGATTGCTACAAAAAGATGTGAAATTTGAGTGGACTAAAAAATGTCAACATAGTTTTGATAGATTGAAAGGCTTATTGACGGGAGCACCTATATTAATTCAGCCTGAATCGGGTAAAGAATTTGTAGTTTACAGTGATGCCTCATTAAATGGTTTGGGTTGTGTGTTGATGCAAAATGGTAAAGTAGTGGCTTATGCATCTAGGAAGCTAAAACTGCATGAGAGAAATTACCCGGTACAAGATCTTGAATTGGCAACCATCGTTTTTGCACTGCAAATATGGCGGCATTATCTATTTGGTGAAAAGTGACACATATTTATGGATCACAAAAGTTTGAAGTATTTAATTACACGAAAAGAATTGAATTTGAGATAGCGAAGATGGTTGGAGTTATTGAAGGATTTTGACCTCGTTATTGACTATCATCCGGGGAAAGCTAATGTAGTTGCGGATGCCTTGAGTCAAAAATCTTTATTTTCCTTAAGGGCATTGAGAACCCGGTTATCATTGTCTAAAGATGATTCAATCATAGTTGAGTTAAAAGCTAGACCAACATTTCGGTAACAAATTTGTGAAGCTCAGAAGGATGATGATAAACTACAGAATAAGCGAGTACAAAGTGAGTCAAATTCAGATTCAGAGTTTCAGATTGATTCTGATGGATGTTTGTTATTCAGAGGTAGAATACGTGTATCGAAGAATTCATAATTGGTATAGAAGATTCTACAGGAAGCACACAATGGTATAATGTCTGTACATACCGGTAGCAACAAAATGTACAATGACTTAAAGAAAATGTATTGGTGGTCGGGAATGAAAAGAGATAGTTTTGAATTTGTATCTAGATGTTTGATCTATCAGCAAGTAAAGGGTGACCATCAAGTACCTTCAGGATTATTGCATCCAATTACCATACTGAAATGGAAATTAGAAAGAATTACCACGGACTTTGTCACGGGATTACCCTATTCACTAAAAAAGAAAGATGTTGTTTCGGTAATTTTCGATCGTTTAACGAAGTCTGCACACTTTATCTCGGTATGTATGGATATTTCATTGGATAGATTGGCTGAATTGTATGTCTCTGAGATAGTGAGGCTACACAGAACGCCAATCTCCATTATTTCAGATAGAGATCCATGGTTTACATCTCGATTTTTGAGTAAGTTGCAAGAATCTCTAGGCAGTCATTTACACTTTAGCACTGCATTCCATCCTCAAACAGATGGACAATCTGAGTGTGTGATACAAATTTCAGAAGACATGCTTCGGTGTTGTGTACTTGAATTTGAGGTAACTGGGAGAAATACATGTCTTTGATTGAATTTGCTTACAATAACAGTTATCAGTCCAGTATTAAAATGGCACTGTATGAGGATCTATATGGTTGCAAATGTAGAACTCCTTTGTATTGGACAGTGTTAAGTGAGAAAAAGATCCACGGAGTTGACTTGATCCGTGAAACTGAAGAGAAAGTAAAAATAATTCGAGATAGTTTGAAAGCATCCTCTGACCATCAAAAGTCCTATCCTGATTGAAATAGAAAGAGATATAATTTTAGATTGGTGATAAAGTGTTCCCAAAAAGTATCACCATGGAAGAAAGTTCTTCGGTTTGATCGAAAAGGGAAATTGAGTCCACGGTTCATTGGGCCATATGAGATCATTGAAAGAGTCGAGCTTGTTGCATATCGGTTAGCATTACCATTAGAACTCGATAAAATTCATAACGTGTTTAATGTATCGATTTTGCGACACTATAGATCAAACCCTTCACACGTTATTACTCCAACAAAGGTGGAGATTCAACCTGATATGACCTACAATGAAGAATCGATCAAAATACTGGCATATGATTCGAAAGAGCTAAGAAATAAAAAGGTGACATTGGTAAAAGTGCTCTGCCAATGACATGGATTAGAGGAAGCTACCTGGGAGCTGGAGGATACTATGAGGAAGCAATACCCTAACCTCTTTTCTGGTAAGAACTTTCGAGGACGAAAATTTTTCAAGGGGCAGAGCTGTAACAACCTAATTTCGGTGAGATCAGAACAGTGGTTTCGGGACCACAAATCTGAGCCAAAATTAAAATTTATTTTAATATTGCTTTATTATAAGAAGGTCATATGAAAATTTTTATACGAAAATTTTACCGATTGCATGTTTAATTAAGGAAATGACTAAATTGCATAAAATGCAAAATTTGTCTTCTAGTAGTTATAAGTATCAAATAGCTATAGAATTCAAAACTTAAGGTCCTTATATGGTAATTAGACCATTGAAGAAAAGTTAGTAGATAATTTAGTGACTCATCTATGGAAAAATTAGAAATGGGCAAGGACTAAATTAGAAGTCACTAAAATTAAAAGATGACAAATAATTAAAAAGGAAATTGTCATCTTTTTCTTCATCTTCTTCCCCAAAATTTCTATGGAAACCCTAGAAGAGAGGATGAAAACTTGTCAAACCCTAGAAGAGAGGATGAAAACTTGTCAATCTCAATAAGGTATGAAATAAAGTTTCGTTTTCAATGAATTTTATATTTTTAAAATCAGGATAGTCTAATCTGTAATAGCCTGTTTTTGGGTCAAATTAGAACAATGGTTTTGGGAACACAAATATGAAGTAGGAATATTTATTTTATTATTTCTTTAAATAGCATGATAGAATAATTTTGTGAAAATTTCGTTAAGAAATTTTGTTGATTGAGTGCTCAATTTAGCTAAAACGACCAAATTGCAATAGGTGCCAAACTTGAGTTCCCTTAGCTAACTGTGTTTAAATTATTATGAATTTCTAAATTAGAGGTCCTTAAAAGGTAATTATACCATTCTACTTTAGGATGGATAAAAATGGACATGGTTAGGTTAAATTTTAAAGTTATGCATGAAGGGTACTTTAGTAATTTTGTAACACCCCTTACCTGTGTCCGACGTCGGGACCGGATACGAGGCATTACCATGCTTAACCTTGCTTGAACATGTAATCTAGGGCTATAAAATTTTGTTCCAACTTAAAAATTTTCTTTCTTATTCAATACATACATATCATGGGCCTACGAGGCCTTAAACATACATCCGAAAGGTTTCAGAGTTTAATCGAAAAACTTTACACTCTTTGAAAATTTTTGCCTAAACAGGGGTCACACGCCCGTGTGACTTAAGACACGCCCATGTACCTAGCCCGTGTAGAATTTATTTTTATTTCAAACCTACAGGGGCTTCCACACGACCGGACACACGCCAGTGTCAATAGCCTGTGTCCTTCACACGGTCTAGACATGCCCGTATCCTCACCCGTGTGTGAAAACTAGGGTATTTTGTTTATAACGTCAACAACCCCTTAAAAAGCACATGGCCTAGGCACACGCCCGTGTGCTGGCCTATGTAACGATTCAAATTCTTGCAACTAAAATGCAGGGTACACACGACCTACTCACACACCCATGGGCTGACCATGTGTCACGCATGGCCTAGACACACGCCCGTGTGTCTACCCTTGTGGACACTTAGAGGCTATTTTCCAAGCTTTTTTGTCACCCTGAAACATAAACTCATTCATTTCATCACAAGTAGCACATATCATAACAATATTTAACTACTAAGAATCCTTAAATTATTATTCATCCCACATGTATTTTACTCAATTACTTGTATTAACATTCATTTCATTAAACTCATCAACTTTATAACATAAACTTGACAATATTGGCCAATTCACCATGGCCATTTACAAAATAAGTGTAGAACATTAATAGCCAACCCTTTGGCCTTCAAACAGGACATGACCCAAAATGATTAAGTTCCTATACATGCCATACTCAAAATGAATTAATTTTACTATACCAAAAGAACAGTTGATATTGTGATCCGAGCTCCGACGTACTATGATCCCCGAGCTAACTTGGCAAAACTAGAAGGAAAAAGGGAAAAGAGAGGGGTAAGCGTATAGCTTTGTAAGTTTGCATGAAATTCTAAAACAACATAATTGCTCACATTAAATTCCTCCATCTATTGAAACAATAGCAACATAAGTCTCAAAAGCTTAAGCATACTCATCTATGCTCACTCATACTTATTCTTACCCATCTCATTTCACATTATGGGTTTATAACTTGTATTTTCTCATGGTACCTATATCACTTATCACATAACTTATCACATATACTACCATGAGCATAAACTCAAATCTTCATCAGCTCAAGGTCATCCAAAAATAGTTTTGGCTCTATACCGTTTTACATACTTAGCTACTTTTCCCATGAACTAATCAGATTATCATAGGATATTAAAACTCATCATGCATAAATTTTGAAGCCAACGCCATATCCCAGATATGGTTTTACATGGGATCACCTATTAATGACGATGCCATATCCCAGATATGGTCTTACACAGGATCTTATAGCTCGATGTCGAAGCCTTGTCCCAACATGGTCTTATATGAAATCATACACAGATATCGATGCCATGTTCCAAACATGGTCTCATACGAATTCGACCTTTGGTGCCGAGGCCATATCCTTAACATGGTCTTACACGCGACCTTCTTTGTTTAATGCTATGACATGAGTATCCTCATTATTTTGAATCTTTAACCGGGATTTTCAAATATCCATAATTTTTATAGCTATATCATACATTGTAATAATATTAAGTAGTTTCAAATATCAAAACATTATGAAACTTTAAATTCATACAAACTTACCTTGATTATCAATATGTGTATCGATGCTCGATTTAGTCGATTTTGCTTTTGCCTAGGTTTCGATCCGGGCTTCATGTTTCTTGATCTATAATAATAATTTCACTTTTTAAATACACACATTGACTAAATCGACTCGTAACTCATGTTTTGACAAAATTACAATTGGCCCTGTAACACCCCAAATCCGGCCTAGAAGTCCGAAATGTCACATTAAAGGCACAATTCAAACCGATTTTGCTAATTAAGAAATTAAGGCCCAAAAGCCCAAAATCTAATAGACTTATTAATTAAAGATTAAAAAACCCATTTTATTATTTTAAGCATTTAGTAAACCAAGTTTGAGCATAAGAGCTTACTTAGGTTTAATAATAAAATAAACAATTGATCTCAAAGCCCAAAATAAATCTAAAGTCAAAATGGAGTACAAGGCCTTATTACATCCACCGAAAATTAAGTAAATAAAAACATGTACTTTGAAACAAATAAATGAGAATTCAAGCCTCTTGTAGTGTGGCCATCTCTGAGTCCTCTCCCACGTCGAGTCGTCTATTTGGGATTACCTGAAACATTAAATTAAAGGGATGTGAGTTTCGAAACTCAGTGTGCACAACCCTTGGGAAACAAATCACTTACAAATATCCACAGTGGGCCTAAGCCCTATCAAAATCGATGGTCTTGGGCCTTATCCCACAATGACCTCATATCATATCATATCGTATCATTGCAAAACCCACCCCAAAAATCCATCCGCTACACACACCATTTCCCTTCCAACCTTATGACTCCTGTGGGGAATTCTAGCTCGACCCATCCCTCCGCTACACACCAAGTGTAGCCCGGTTGCGGTACTACCGAACATTGCAGCAAAGCTACTAATCATATATATTGGGCTTAAAGCCTCCTTTGGATCCATGCCATACGGCCATGTGATCCTGGATCCATACCATACGGCTATGCGATCCTCAAATATTGGAACACAGTCATCAATATATATGTTAGGCACATAGCCACTGTAAATATGATTGGCACAAAGCCATAATAACAGCATAAAGCCTTCGGTATTGGCACAAAGCCCATAATTACGACACGAAGCCCATATTAATGGCACACAGCCATCGGTAACATTATCGGTGCAGCATGGCTGCTCGGTGGCTAAAAGCCTGCGGTGGATCCATACCATACGGCCATGCGATCCTCAAATCTTCCTCCGTATCATAATTCCAACCCATATGCATCCTAAGCAAATATCATATGAATGCATTAAACACACAAGTAACATCCATAAACTTATATTCATAATTCTACCCTACAAGGTTTATTTGATAATTTTGCAAATTAGGGGTATTCGGTAATTTTACAAATCGAGGGTGTTTGGGTAATTTCACAAATCGGGGGTATTTCGGTAATTTTGCAAATTGGGGGTATTTTGGTAATTTTATAAATCAAGGGTATTTCAGTAATTTCGTAAACTGGGGGTATTTTGGTAATTTCACAAATCGGGGATATTTTGATAATTTCAAAAATTGGGGGTATTTTGGTAATTTCGTAAATCAGGGGTATTTCGATAATTTTACAAATTGGGGATATTTTGGTAATTTCACAAATCAGGGGGTATTCGATCCCTTTTGTGTTTTAGCTATGAACTTTGGCCCATCAACAAGTCCTCACGGCTAAAGTGAACAGGCACTACGCACCAGGTAGGATTCCAGAAAAGAGGAGGTGGGCCACTAGGGTCGCTTAAGTACCAAGCTCTCCCTAGATCCAATCCTAGACATGCGTATTTCTGTTGCCACACTCCAACCCTACGACTTGTTCACAGACATGTTTAATTAAAAATTAAATCTTATGGAATTTAAGAGTTGTTCAAACTAAGCCTAAGGTCCATAAACGCTCACATACATGTCTACGTCCCCATAAGCCCATCAACCCCAAATCACTCTCCTACGGCCCATTAGGCCCAAATCTCATCATATGGCCTACTAGGCCCAAAAAAAAAATCCAATTCATGTATCATGCATGACTAATTCAATTTGTATAACCAACCAAACCATTTCATCAAACTTAGCCTCAGGGCGCACCAGGCCCATTTAGCCACTTTCGGCTTTTTGGCTTTTCGGCATTGTCGATTTCGTGTGTGTAGTGTTTGTACACACCTAGTAACCATGTGCGCTGCAAACCCCTTAGTCACAAACCTATAATCGACATCACCTAACGATTAATCATAACTTAATATGCACTTATCGAAAACTAAAACCTCACCGTTACCTTACCGTGTACCTCACATTCTAGTAGCCCTTCCTTCGCTACTATTTACGATTATCCTCTAGGTCTGCACCCAAACGCCCACTAAGGTATATTAACTCTCCTCATAGAATGCTCTATATATAGCTAGCTTATCACCTTCCTTCTTTGTATCTTTCCGATGTGGGATCCCTCCGTTAGCAGAGTTTAAATCCAACTCAAACTCTTCTCGTCCAATCCGCAAAAAAAAAAAATACTCCCTTGCTTGTCATGAGATTCGGACCCAAGCTCATTTGCACCCTTAATGACACCTTGCCACTAGACCACTCACTTTCTTGTGTCTAAAATCATGAGCAACTAAATATAACCCTATGGCAAAATTCTATAATCCATTTAAAAAGAAATCCAAAATGCAAGAGCCAAGACTTGAACCTTGGACCTCCTTCCTTCCTTGTGGCGTCACCCCATTGTCTCTTATGTGGCGTCACTTTGCCACTACACCACACACTCCACTTGTCATTTTTCTCCACATTTTATTTTTAAAGCCTACTACTAACTCTCAGGGTTTTATTCACCTAAAACCAAAATTTTTTCTATGCCCTAACTTGAACCCAGAACTTCATAGAAGCCCCCTAACCTTCCAAAATCACTCACCTACTAGATCCAACTTGCACTAATTCCGTTCTCTTATTCTTAAAAATTTTAAATGCTCCCGTGCCCAAGGCCTATTGGGCCCCAATCCTACTAGGCCCAAATTCGGGATGTTACATGCCCCCTAAACTTTTTATAATTACACTTTTACCCCTAGGCTTGTAAAGTGATTTTCATTTAAATTTCTTGTATTTCAAGCCTAGCCAAATCATGTTCTCAACTATAGCAACTTTCAATTTCTACTATTTCAATCATATTTGACCATTTTTATAACTTTTACAATTTAGCCATTTTCATGTATTTTTCATGAAAATCACTTAGGAAAATATGTTTATCCTTCATCAAACTTTCATATTCTTCCATAAAACATCAAAATACATGCATTTCATACATGGGTAAATTTTTGGACATACACCCTAGGTCAAAATATTGCTAGAAATAGTTAAACCGAGCTACGAGGGTCTCAAAAATACAAAGAATATTAAAAATGGGGCTAGGATGCACTTAATATCAAGCTTGAAAGTTGAAGAAACCCTAGCTATGGCTCCTTGCAAATTTTGGCACTAGAGGAAGAAGATGGACATGATTTTTAGCTTTTTTTTTTCCTTTTTTAATCTTTTATTTACCTAATGATAAAAATGCCCATAATGACTCTTTCTTGAGATTTTTTCTTCCCATGTCTATTTTTGTCTGTCATCAAATATAATGGTCTAATTGCTAAATAAGGACCTCTAGAAATTTTTATAATTCTATTTCATACTTAAATCTTCTAGAATCTTTGTAATAGCCCGAATTAGGGGCTAGTCATAACAGTGGTCTCGGGAGCACTAATCTGAGGTGGAGGAAAATTATTTTGATATTATTTTATGTTTGTAACATGTTTATAAGTATGCACGAGAATTTTGGTACCTTAATTTTAACAATTAAATGCATAATTGCAAAAAAGGACTAAATCGCATAAAGTGTGAAAGTTCAATTTTACAAGTTTGATTTATCTAATAGCTATATAATTCTAATGGGAGGTCCTTAATGTGCAATTAGGCCTTATTTAATGTAATGGCCGGCCATAGGGATAAGAATTGACATGGTCAATGGGTTAGGTGGGGTTTTAGTGACTTATTTGATAAATTAAAATAAAATAAGAAGAAAGATTATAACACCTATAATCTTCACCATTTTTCCATCAAAAATATTAGCATAGAGGGTTTTTGAAAGCTTGAAATTTTTAGCAACTCATCTTCTCTACAAGTAAGTGATTATGATGGTTTTACATTATAATTTTTGCACTTTTTGAGTCCCCAAAACTTAAGCTAGCTAATGAGGGGACTAAATTGCTAAATGGTTGAAAGTATAGAGACTTTCCATGAGAGATTTTTTGTTGTTTTCTGAGTTTTTATGGAATAAAATGAATGTTAGGGAGATGAGAAACAACTTTTGTGAAAGATGTTGTCACGAAAAACACCTAAATGGACAAAGTTGTAAGTGTTATAATTTGGTAATAAATGCATGAAATAGTTGGATTTGTGAGTAGTTCTAAGAGAAATAAATGTATAGCTAGGCTTGTTTAATAAGAAAATGTGATGAAAAATGATTTACGATCCTTGTAACACCCTAAATTTTTGGCCTGGAAGTGTTGGGCCTTGTGCATGGGAGCCGCTAAAAGACTGCACGTAAAAGTTTATGTGTGCAAGAAATATCACAAATTGCTTGTTTTATTTTTTGGCTAAGTTATTTAGAAAGAGTTAGGAGTGTTGGAGGAGTCCTGGGTTCAAAATAGGGCTCTAGCAAAAATTTTAATTTTTCCCTTTAGGTGATCTTGGCTTTAGTTTGAAGGCCTTATTAATATTTGAGGACCAAAATATGACACAATGAGGCATATGGTCTAGTGGCAATATGGCGCTAGGAGTATGCATGTGGTTTGAGGTTCAAGTAATGGGATGAGCATTGAGGAATTTATTTTGCACCTGTTACGTGTAAGTGGTTGTAATTGTTTAAAACTCTACTTAGTGGGGGTTTGAATTGGTCTTGGAATTTGAACGTGTGGTAGGAGTCGGTTAAGGAGTGATTTATGGAGTAGCTTAGGGAGATAATCATGGGATTTTGAAAGGGGAGGTGTTGTAACCGAGTTGGACTTTGTGAGTGTGGCAAATTCGGCATAGGGTAGGGTGAGTGTCGTTTGTGGTCATTGTTGGGTATAGCCGAATCTTGCTAAGAATAGTTTTTTTTTTCATTCCACTCATTTTGGTACCTTGGTTTTTTGGTTTTCAAGATACCGGTTATACTCTTTTCTAAGCCGAAATTGCATTACCATTTAGGCCACCTATTAGTCGATTTCTTCTGTTCTAGTCCTCTTCTTTTCTTTCTAATTCTTTTATCTTTGTCTTTTCTTCATCTCAAACTATTGGGCTGATTTCTTCAATCCAGCTCTCATTCCTTCACTTTAACAATTGCCATTCATGGTTCATTCCTTTATTGTACCGGGTATTGTTCTTCTTTTCTCTCTTCTCTACTAACCGCTTATTCAATTGGTTTTTACAAATAGCCAAACCTTCTTACTGTATTTCTCACCCATTTTCTTTGGCTAGGCCGAATCTTTGTGTTTCTCTGCCAAATCGTTGTTGTTTCTTTGCCAAACTACTCTCCTTGTGTTTAGTCTTCGGTGTGGTAAGGGTTCCTTATCAACCAGTAAGTGCACTATTTTTCTCCTTGCTTTTAGTTGAGGTCGAATGCTCTTTTATGTTGTTAGAGGTTATCAAATGTGGTCATAAACCACAACCTTATACAATCTTGGTTAATCAAGTTCTTTGGGTAACGCAGATATCTAGAAGAAGTTGATCGTTCCTAATGATTAGCAAGGATTTAGGGAAGCTCAATCGAGTAGGGTTTGGTGCTAGGGATTCATGGCGCTCTGTAACCAAGGTGTGTAACCACACTCCTTCTGAACGTAAATCGACAAAATGCTGAAAAGTTGAATTACCAGTGAATGATGCCACATGAGCTTGCGATAGCACGTGTGATGGACCAAGCCCACGAACATGGGCGTTAGTCTGTAGAGACCACCACGAGCGCTCTTGTGGTCTTGGGCTATTTTGGGCCAAAATGGGCTGTGTAGGACCAGTGGGCTTGAGGGCCCACACGGATAAAATGTATCGTATATGGTAAATGTTAGACCGAGACGTGTAGTCCACATGGCTAGGTTCGTTTTTGGGTAATGGGTTGTGTGGGCCCACTAGGCTAGTGGGCCCCACACGGATAAGATGCATGATATATGGTTTCTATTGGTTTGAACTGTGTAGTTCATATAGCCTAGGCTATTTCTAGGCTAATTGGGCCACAGAGCGTGTGGGCCCACTTGGGCTGAGTAATGGGCCTTAGGCCCATTTACACTGTTGTGACTATTTAGGTTACTTAAGTCGCTCGAGGCAACGGTGGACCTTTTTTTGGGTCATTGAGACCCTAATTTGTGAAATTACCAAAATACCCTCGATTTGGGAAATTATTGAAATACCTTCAGTTTGCAAAATTAACTAAATACCCTTATAGGGTAGAATTATCGAAATACCCCTGAAGGGTAGGATTACCGAAATACCCATATAGGGTAAAATTATTGAAATACCCTTGTAGGGTAGCATTATCGAAATACCCCTGAAGGGTAGGATTACCAAAATACCCCTGAAAAGTAGGATTACTGAAATACCCCTATAGGGTAGAATTACTGAAATACCCTTATAGGGTAGAATTACTGAAATACCCCTGTAGGGTAGAATTATCGAAATACCCCTAAATGGTAGGATTATCGAAATACCCTTATGGGGTAAAATGACTATTCTACCCTTGTGCGTAAATGACTGACTTAGACTATAAATTTGACTAATTTGACTCTGATCGTATGACTGTGTTTTAACTGACTTGACTGTGGTCGTGTGACTGATATGCTTTTAACATATTTCTAAATGATTGTTACTGAGCATGGCCATTTTGCATACACGTGTAATGATTGAGCATGACATACATGACATATTGCATGGGGTTGGGACATTGATGTGAGGGAAGTTCTGATAGGGTCACATTGGTCGAATGAGACGACTTTGGATCCAATATTGATTTGTTAAGGTCACACGGGCTGCATGAGATGACTGTGGAGTGACGGATGGCTTAAAGTCGCGTAATCTGAATATGGCTCTGTGCCAACCTAAATGTGGCTCTGTGCCATCTTGATTATGGCTTTGTGCCAATTGTATTTACTCGTGGTTATGTGCCTAACATATATATTGATGACTCTATGTCAACCATAATTACCCGTGGCTGTGTGCAAATTACATTACCATCGCTGATGGCTATGTGCCAAACTTATTACAGTTACCAATAGCCTTGGGCCATCCTAATTATGGCTCTGTACCATCCTGATTATGGTTTGTAACCATTCTGCTTACTAGCAGCTTTGCTGTGATTTTGGTTAGTGCCGCAACCGGTGCTAACATTGGGAGTGTAGGTATGGCATGGGTGATTTATTCCCCACAGGTAGTGCAGGGTTAGACGGAGGCAAGTGCAGGGTTGGATGGGATGGGTTAGCACGCATCACACATTATGCATATGGAATTGATTCTGATATGCGCTAGGCCCAACTGTTACTGATATGGAGAATGGGCTAGGCCCAATTGATTTTGATACGGGCTGAGACCCAAGTGAAATTATATTGGGCTTAGACCCAGACACCTTGTTCGGTTACTATATTGGGCTTTAGCCCAGGCTGATTCTGAATTCTGTCTATCTTACTAACTATTTTTAGTTAGGAGGGGATTGCACACTGAGTTTTTGCAAACTCACCCCATTTTCAACTGTGCAGGTAATCCCAAGCATTAGGAGGATCGATCCTGCGAGGGACTCGAGATGGCCACATGACTGCCTTTGGACTTCGCTTATGCTTTGGATTTTGTTTTGGGTTTTAATAGTTGTAATAAGGCCTCTTTAAGGTTCTAGGTTTTAACTAGGGGTTTTTATTTACTTTGAATTACATTTGTTAGAAGGAAATCAAAGTTTTCCAAAATGTTAACTGTTTTTAAAACAACACTACATTTTTGCAACATTTTCGAAATGGTTTCGTAACTTAATCTTTTTCGTAAATCGTTTACTCTTAAAATTAGCTTCTGCAACTAAAAAGATACTTTGGGAATAAAATCAATAATTTTTCAATGGGTCACGTTTTAAAAATAAACAAACATAATTGGCATTTTACTTAAGCTTTTAAATAAGGGATTTCGATGAAAACATGGTTTTTGAAAAACACTTCAATGTGACACGCCAGATTTGGGACTAACTTCTGGGCCGGGTTTGGGGTGTTATAAGCCTAGGGGTAAAATTGTAATTTTGCCAAAGTGTAAGGGAAAAATAGTCATTTTTTCCTAAGTATAGATTATGAAGTATTATGATTTATAAGTGATTGAATGAGTAAATTTATTGTTCTAGATCAAAGCAAACGGGATTCAGACCTAGAACGGCAGAAACGAGAAATATGGACAATTAGGTCCCTTTTTACCCTTTTAGATATCGAGGTAAGTTCGTATGCTTATAATGCAACTATTGTGAAGTATTTAATAATTTGATGATGTATGAATTGTGTAGTGACTTTATGAATATATTAAATATGTTTTGACGAGATGTCAAGAGTTGAAAGTCTTCAATTGAATCTAAGAATAGAGGAAATGCAAATAGCATGATACTATGATAATTAAGGTCCCGTGTAAGACAATATTTGGAATATGTCATTGGTGTGAGATTTCATATAAGACCATGGTAGGGACATGGCATTGATATGATATTTCATGTAAGACCCTATTGGAGTACTATGTTGCTATGAAACTATATGTATGAGTCACAACAATATTCTTTAGTATTTTGAACAATTCAACAAGTATGTTGAAAATGAGAAAGTATGTGGTTATATCAGGAGAGCTACAGGTATGTGCTAGAACTCAATTGATGTGAATTCGTTGTATGATGAACCCATGCTGAATTATGTGTAAATGATGCATCCTAATTGCATATGTTATATTTATTAATGAATTGCGTGAATGCAAGTGATTTTTTTAGACAACTATTTAAGAATGATAGTGTGTGAGGATGTTCTCGGATGAACATTTGAAATAGGGAAATGTATGTGGATAAATATCCGTGAATGTATAATAATGGTGGGCTATGTGTAATACCACCTTATTAATTTTTAGCGATGGGTTGTGTGCGATACCATTGCAAATATTATCAATGGTCGGTGTGTGCTATACCACCATACTATTTGTTACCGATGGGCTGTGTGCGATACCATCGTGCTTAGTATTAAATGGTGGGCTATGTGTGATACCACCTTATAAATTGTTAAATGGTGGGCTAAGTATGATACCACCTTATAAATTATTAAATGGTGGACTGTGTGCGGAACCACCGAGATTTGGTATTATCCTTAATAGATCATTGAGAAATTACTTAAGTAAATGTTTCATTAATTATTATGATGATAGATGCAGGGATTATGTGCTAATAAATGAGAATGTTATAATTGTCACATGGTTAGAATGTGGAAAGAGACGGAATTAGTAAGCATTATAAATAATTGAATGGGTAATCAAGAGTTTAAGAGTAAATCTCATTAAAATACCTTTGTGGTTGAGTATAACCAATGAATGTCAATACTTGATTTATTATTTGCATATGAACTTACTAAGCATTATTGCTTACTCCTCTTCCTTTCCTATCTCTTATAGGTTAACTAATCTAGCTCGGATTGGAGACCGCTGGAGATGTATTCGCACTATCGAGCAGTCATTTAGGTATGCAGTTTCAAGTCTTTTGAGATATGGCATGTATAAGGATCTTATTTTGGTTTAATTAAGTCATAGTTAAGGTAGCCAAATGTGTTGCTCTAAAAGAGTTATGGGTTAGTTGTGTATAGCCATGGATGATGGCTCATGTCAATTGTAATGATGTTAGTAATAGTTCTCCCTCGTATATGGGATGAAGATTTGATTTTCATGATTCAAATGTGATAATTCAAGAGTTATAATTGATGATTTGGAAATTTTATGTGATGGTGTGTGAATGTGTGCAAGTGAGGTTGGCTAATTGGCTTGGAAAATAGCCTTGAATTGGTCCATGCAGGTAGACATGCGGGCGTGTGTCTAGACCGTGTGTGACACACGATCGGCCCCATGGGCATGTGACTTGGCCGTGTGCCCCTTGCATGATGGTCTTGCAAGTTAGTGTCGACCACGGGCTAGACACACGGGCGTGTGCCTAGGTCGTGTGCTCCTTAAGGGTTTGATGACGTCTTAAATAGAATACCCCTAGTTTTCACACACGGTGAGGATACAAGTGTGTCTAGGCCGTGTGATGGACACGAGCCATTGACACGGGCGTGTGTCCAGCCGTGTGAAAACCCCTGTAAGTTCGAAAAGAAAATAATTCTACACGAGCATGGAACACGGTGTGTCCCACTCTACACGTTAGCGTATGGCCCTGATTTTATGCCAAAACTTTCTAAGTGTTTAAAAGTCTCAGTTTGGTCCCTAAGTATCTCGGGGATATGTAAAGGGTCTCATAGACCCATATTGGGGATGTTACGCTTGTAAATGAAAAAGTTTTAAATTGTAACAAATTTTATAGCCCAAAGTTGAATGCTTAAGCAAGTCAAGTCCGGCAATGCCTCGTACTTAGTTTCGGAGTTGAATACCAATAAGGGGTGTTACATTTAGTGGTATCAGAGCTATGGTTTAGTCGATTCTCAGACTAACCTAGCGTTGAGTGTTTAGTTATACATGCCATATTACTACTCATGATAGTGTGATATCTCTAGGCTCTAATGAAATTGTTTTGTTAAGATATAGATGATTCCTAATCGAGCTATTTTCAATAATGTTGTAAGTGATAATGAGGTAATTGAAATTTGCTTATGCAGTGATTAAATTTAGAATGGTATGAATAGAAGTTCACGACATGTGTGTGATAAGGTATGAAATGAGAAAGTCTTAGGCTGAAGAAAGAAATGAAAGTTATAAGTTGGTAAGTTATCCATGTTGGTTCGATATGCATACGGTGTTATATACTCAACCTATTTGGTTAAGTGAATATAGTGAGTAAATTTACCCAGTGAACGGGATATGTGTGTTTGTACAACTGTTTGAATGATGTATAATAAATATGTCCACATAGTTGAATCTCATATGCGACTGTTAAAGTAGAGGATGTATAATGTTTTGATTTATGACTCTGTTATGAAGCCACAAAAATTATGATAGTGTGGGAGTTAAACTAAGAAGTTAAATTAAGTAGAATGCAGGAGATGCATATGATCGTTCAATGATAAATTGATGAATAAGACCATGGTTGGACCATGGTAGTACGTGTGATCCCATATAAGACCATGTTTGGGACATGGCATTGGCAACGGTACATGATTCTGAATAAGACCATATTTGGGATATGGCGTCGGCATCAAATAGTGATTCCGTGTAAGACCACGTCTGGGACCTAGCTTCAGCATGAAATCTGTAAGATCATATCTAGGTTATGGCATTGACATCGATATAAGATCCCGTCCAGGACCATATCTAGGATATGGCATCGGCATTGACAAGAATTTCCATGTAAGACAGTATTTGGTATATGGCATTGGTATCGATATGAGATTTCGTGTAAGACCATAGCAAGGCTATGGCATCGTGACAACATGTAAGATTATAATTGGGCTATGATATTATGATACGAGTAAGACCATAGTTGGACTATGGCAATCAAGTAAATGACGCACCCAAATTCGTAAGACGTTCTCTAATTTGATAAATAATGGTAAGAGAAATCAGAGTTAAATGTCGAGTACTTTAATAGATATTAATATGGAGCATGCGTTAGTAAAATCACTACTTGAGATTATGGATGATAGAAATAATGGTAACATGAGTAGGTGTGAAAACTCGCCTAGAGCGAGTTGTGCAATTACGATGATATTTCATTAACGTTGAATGTTAATTCATATGTGTGTAGTCATGAGAGTCAAGTTAGAGGCTTTATGACCTCACCCCCTTACCACTGTTGATTTATAATGAGATTTTATGAGAGTCAAGTTAAACAAGTTCAATAGTATGAAATAAAAGAGTTCAGTGGCAAAACAATTAGTAACGTATATAGAGATAAAGGTAGTTGGAAGGTAAGAACAGTTTTGGGAAGAATATCTGAATGTTTTAAAGGTTGTACTGATTATGCAATGTTACGAGCAAAGAGAAAGTTGGCCTTGGCTATTTGACTCAATTGAGTACTTACTGAGATCTTCCCGAATTGATGTTCATTAGTGAAAGGAATACTAAAGGAATTTATGAAGACAAAAATGGTTAGAGAAACAATGTTCAAACCATGAAAGTGTTTGATTATGACAACTATGGGTGAATGGATTATGATGATCTCTTTAAGTATTCTGTATAGATGTTTATTTCCCTTTGGGAATTAAGTGGTTGTTCATTTTTTTTTTTTGAAATTATGATCGTTGAGAATGTTAGCTGATTGTAAAATCAGACGAAACATTTATCGATTTGGTTGATTGTGATCGACATTCCTTTATCTTTTTCGTAATTCTATTTTAGTACTTTGGGAATGAAGTCGGTAATAAAAAAATAAAATTGTGAGACTATTCTTATGTTTCTGCTGATCATAGTTATCTTTAAAGTGTGTTCTTCAGGCTGTGATAGTTATATCTACCATGATTGCGCTTTTAATTTGATCATAGGAAGGTGATAATTCTAGTATATGGATATCTCTGATTTTTGTATAAGATGTTAATAACAAGAAAAGTATAGGAAGCGAAATCACAAGTTTCAAGTTGTGCGATGGATTTTTCAGACAAGTGGAATAAAGTCAATGCATTCTATTGAGATATCCTTGTTATTCTGAGCTAAGACGATAGTAAAGGATTTTAATTAGCATAACAAGAGAAATTCAAATGATTGTGTGATTGAAATGTACTCTCGGTGTGAAGAAGAATAAATGGAAATATATTTTAATGCCCGAGTGTAAAGAGATAGTTTACATCTTTGGGTGGTTAGAGTTACGTCGAAAAAAATTATTATATTGGTGATCCAGAGATGATCACTTTTGTATCTGTGTTGTGAAATTGATGATATAATATGATTTGTGGAAAAACGTCATATGCTTTCTGAATCCTGATGAGCTAGAGTATCTAATGTTGCAAAAAAATTTGAATGTAAGATAGTGACGACGGTTTGAGCTATTACCAAAGTATGTATAGTTATCAAAATACTTCTCGGATAATGGACATAGTACAGATATCTAGATGGAGAATCCCCATTTAATCAATGTGAGTTAGCTACTCGATTGAGCTTAGTTGATAATATCCTAGTTTTAGCAATGTTAGTGGCTAAAGCGAGATTTCCTTTATAAACAAAGGAGTTCAGAAGTGAGATAGTGAATGGTGTTTTAGATAAGTTCAGAATGAGTTGGTTTCAGATGTTAAAATTCAAGTCAAACAAGATTTATGTTATTATTGTTACCTTGAGATAGAAATTACTGGTTGATGAATCCAGAACTCATGCATGAGTTTTGGTATGAGGCTCAGTAATAGCATGTCTACCCATTTAAGAATAAGAAAAGGGTACAATTATATGCATAAATTTTTTGACAATTGAACTCACATCGCGATATGATTGAATTTATGTTCAGAAGTAGTCGACCGGTAAAAGCTGAATTTTCAGAGTGTTCAAAGTCAGGACTATTACAGTTGGTGAAGATCCTAGGGAGAAAGTGTGATAAATGCTATAGAGTTTGAATTTGGACTGACTTGATTTCCCAATGAGAGGGAGATCATCCGGATTGTAGCAAATTATTCCATAAGATCTGAATGATCATTTCAGCATGAGCAGAGTTCAAATTTGTCAGATTATTGGGTATATATGCCCTAGAGAAAGAGTAATTTAAATTTTAAAGTTGTGCTTCAACCTGGTATCCTATGGCTTAAAGGTCTTTGGCAAGAGAAAGATTTGAGGGTACATCGACTTCAGATTTTGAAAAGTTGGAGGAAACATTTCTTGAATGTTGAAAGTAATTTCTTCTGGGAAGATTTTCGGGGACGAAAATCCTTAAGGGGGAGAATTGTAACAACCTGAATTAGAGGCTATTCGGAATAGTGGTCTCGAGACTACTAATACGAGGTGGAGGAAAATTATTTTGATATTACTTTATGTGTTGTAACATGTTTATAAGGATGCACAAGAATTCTGGTACCTTAATTTTAACAATTAAACACATAATTGCGAAAAAGGACTAGATCGCATAAAGTGCGAAAGTTCAATTTTACAAGTTTGGGGTATCTAATAGCTATAGAATTCTAATGGGAGGTCCCTAATGTGCAATTTGGCCTTATTTAATGTAGTGGCTGGCCGTAGGGACAATAATTGACATGGACAATGGGTTAAGTGGGGTTTTGGTGACTTATTTGATAAATTAAAATAAAATAAGAAGAAAGATGATAACACCTATCATCTTCACCATTTTTCCACTGAAAATATCAGTAAAGAGGGGGTTTTGAAAGCTTGAAATTTTCAGCAGCTCATCTTCTCTACAAATAAGTGATTGTGATGGGTTTTCTTGATAATTTTTGTATTTTTAGGTCCTCGAAGCATAAGCTAGCTAATGAGGGGACTATATTGCTAAATGGTTGAAAGTTTAGGGACTTTCCATGAGAGAGTTTATGTTGTTTGCTGAGTTTTTATGGAAGAAAATGAATGTTAGGGAGATGAGAAACAACTTTTGTGAAAGATGTTGTCATGAAAAACACCTAAATGGACTAAGTTATAAGTGTTGTAATTTGGTAATAAATACATGAAATAGTTGGATTTGAGAGTAGTTGTAAGAGAAATAAATGTTCAGCTAGGCTTGTTTCATAAGAAAATGTGACTAAAATTGATTTACGGCCTAGGGGCAAAATCATAATTTTACAAAAGTGTAAGGGCAAAATAGTCATTTTTGCCTAAGTATAGATTATGAAGTATTATGATTTATATGTGATTGAATGAGTAAATTTATTGTTCTAGATCAAAGCAAATGGGATTCAGACCTAGAACAGGAGAAATGAGAAATACAGACAATTAGGTCCCTTTTTACCCTTTTCGACATCGAGATAAGTTCGTATGCTCATAATGCAACTATAGTGAAGTATTTAATATTTCGATGATGTATGAATTGTTTATTGACTTTATGAATATATTAAATATGTTTTGATGAGATGTCAAGAATTGAAAGTCTTCAATTGAATCTAAGAATAGAGGAAATGCAAATAGCATGATACTATGATAATTAAGGTCCCGTGTAAGGCCATATTTGAAATATGGCCTCAGTGTGAGATTTCATATAAGACCATGTTAGGGACATGGCATCGATATGATATTTCATGTAAGACCCTATTTGGGTACTATGTTTCTATGAAACTATATTTATGAGTCACAAGAGTATTCTTTAGTATTTTGAACAATTCAAAGGTATGTTGAAAATGAGAAAGTATGTGGTTATATCAGGAGAGGTACAGGTATGTGCCAGAACTCAATTGAGGTGAATTCGGTATATGATGAACTCATGGTGAATTATGTGCAAATGATGCATCCTAATTGCATATGTTATATTAATTAAAGCATTGCGTGCATAGAAATGATTATTTTAAAAAACTATTTAAAAATGATAGTGTGCGAGGATGTTCTCAGATGAACATACAAAATAGGGAAATGTATGTGGATAAATATCTGTGAATGTATAATAATGGTGGGCTATGTGTGATACCACCTTATTAATTTTTATCGATGGGCTATGTGCAATACCATTGCCAATATTACCAATGGTGGGCTGTGTTCTTTACCACCATATTATTTGTTACTGATGAGCTGTGTGCGATATCATCGTGCTTAGTATTAAATTGTGGACTATGTGGGATACCACCTTATAAATTGTTAAATGATGGGCTAAGTTCGATACCACCTTATAAATTATTAAATGGTGGGCAGTGTTCGAAACCACCGAGAGTTTGGTATTATCCTCAATAGATCATTGAGAAATTGTTTAAGTAAATGTTTTATAGATTATTGTGATGATAGATGCAGGGATTATGTGCTAATAAATGAGAATGTTATAATTTTCACATGGTTAGAATGTGGTAAGAGACGGAATGAGTAAGCATTATAAACGATTGAATGGGTAATCATGAGTTTAAGAGTAAATCTCATTAAGATACTTTTTTGGTTGAGTATAATCAATGAATGTCAATACTTGATTATTATTTGCATATGAACTTACTAAGCATTATTGCTTACTCCTCTTCCTTTCCTATCTCTTATAGGTTAACTAATCTTGCTCGGATTGGAGACCACCGAAGATGTATTCACACTATCGAGCAGTCATTTAGGTATGAGGTTTCAAGTCTTTTGAGATATGGAATGTATAAGGATCTTATTTTTGTTTAATTGAGTCATAGTTAAGGTAGTAAAATGTGTTGGCCTAAAAGAGTTATGGGTTGGTTGTGTATAGCAATGGATGATGTATCATGTCAATTGTAATGATGTTAGTAATAGTTCTCCCTCGTATATGGGATGAATATTTGATTTTCTTGATTCAAATGTGATAATTCAAGAGTTATAATTGATGATTTTGAAATTTTATTTGATGGTGTGTGAATGTTTGCAAGTGAGGGTGGCTAATTGGCTTGGAAAATAGCCTTGAATTGGTCCACACGGGCGTGTGTATAGACCGTATGTGACACATGGTTGGCCCCATGGGCATGTGACCTGGCAGTGTGTCCCCTGCATGATGGTCTTGCAAGTTAGTGTCAACCATGGGCTAGACACACGGGCGTATGCCTAGGCCGTGTGCTCCTTAAGGGTTTGATGTCATAAACAAAAATCCCCTAGTTTTCACACACGGGTGAGGACACAAGCCTGTCTAGGCCGTGTGAAGGAAACAGGCCATTGACACGAGCGTGTGTTCGGCTGTGTGAAAACCCCTATAGGTTCGAAAAGAATATTATTCTACACGGGCATGGAACACGGGTGTGTGATATGTCGCACGGGCGTGTGGCCTAGTTTTTATGCCAAAACTTACTAAGTGTTTAAAAGTCTCAGTTTGGTCCCAAAGCATCTCGGGTATATGTAAAGGGTCTCGTAGACCCATATTGGGGATATTATGCTTGTAAATGACAAATTTTTAAATTGGAAAAAAATTTATAGCCCAAAGTTGAATGCTCAAGCAAGTCAAGTCCGATAATACCTCGTACCTGGTTCCGGAGTTGAATATGGGTAAGGGGTGTTACAATCTCATATTTTCTAATCTTTGCAATTTTGTCCTAGTGGGAAATTTATTCACTAATTAATAAATTCCTTCATGATATTTTTGCACAATCTTGAAAACACCTCATAAACCACATAATATTATTTAAACACATTTTTCTACTTCGGATTTGTGGTCTCGCACCACTATTCAGACTAAGCCTTAAGTCGGGCTGTTACAATTCTCGCCCCTTAAAGATTTTCTTCCCCGAAAATCTTACCAATAAAATGGTTCAGGTATTAGTTCCTCATAGCCTCCTCAGGCTCCCACGTAGCCTCTTCTACCCCATTTCTCTACCATAAGACTTTCACGAGAGCTATACTTTTATTCCTTAATTGTTTAACATCCCGGGCTAGAATCTTAATCGGTTTTTCACCATATGTCATATCAGGTTGAATCTCAACCTCTATTGGCGTAATTACATGTAAAGGGTCTGATCGGTACCGACGCAACATAGACACGTGAAACACATGATTCATTCTCTCTAACTCAGATGGCAAAGCGAACCGATAGGCTACGGCCCAATCCTCTCAATGATTTCATATGGTCCGATAAACGCGGACTCAATTTGCCTTTTGGCCAAATCTAAGAACTTTCTTCCATGGTGACACTTTCAAGAATGCTCTATCACCGACTTGATACTCAATCTCTTTCCTTTTCAAATCCGCATAAGATTTTTGTCTATCAGAAGCAACCTTTAAACAATCTTGAATCACTTTTACCTTCTCTTCGATTTCTCTAACAAAATCAACCCTGTGGACCTAATTTTCCTTAAGTTCAGTCTAATATAAAGGCGTTCGGCCGCCCATACAAAACCTCATAAGGTGCCATTTTCAAGCTTGACTGAAAACTGTTATAGTAGGTGAATTCTACCAACAGTAAGTACTTTTCCCAGTTGCCATGAAACTCAAGAACATAACATCTGAGCATATCTTCAAGAACTTGTATCAAACTCTCTAACTGGCTGTCGGTTTGGGGGTGAAAAGCCATACTAAAATTCAACTTTGTGCCCAAGGCCTCTTGCAACTTTTTCCAAAATTTGGACGTAAATCTCAGATCTCTATCCGATATAATAGATAAAGGCACTCCATGAAGTCTCACAATATTTGAGATATAAAAGTTTACCAACTTATCCAGTGAATAATTGACACGCACAAGTATGAAATGGGTTAACTTCATAAGTCTATCAATTACGACCCACATAGCATCTTTCTTGCTCGGTGTCAACGACAACCCTGTTACAAAGTCCATGGTAATTCAGTCCCACTTCTATTCGGGCACCATAATAGGTTGAAGCAAACTTGAAGGTACTTGGTGTTCAACCTTTACTTGCTAACAAATCAAGCATCTTGAAACAAACTTGGAAATATCTTTCTTTATACTCGGCCACCAATACCATTTCTTCAAATCATTATACATTTTGGTGGTACCTGGATGTACAGATAGGCATCCACTATGTGCTTCATGCAAAACTTTACGAATGAGTTCATCGTTCTTTTGTACACATACTTTGTTTCTGAACATCAACATCCGTCTGAATTTATCCGAAAATCGGACTCAACACCCGACTCGCACTAAACTCTTTTGGCTTGTAACTTACTGTCATCTTTCTATGCCTCATAAATCTCTTGGAGGAACATTGAACTAGCCCTCAACTCAGCTAGAATAGAACCATCATCGGACAAACTCACCGGTGTATTCATAGCCCTCAAGGCAAATAGAGATTTCCTACTCAAAGCATCGGCGACTACATTCGCCTTTCCCGAGTGGTAGTCAATGACTAACTCATAATATTTTATCAACTCTAACCATCTTCACTGCCTTAAATTCAATTCCTTCTGAGTCATCAAGTACTTTAAACTTTTGTGATCGGTGAATATCCGATATCCTTCACCATACAAATGGTGTCTCCAAATCTTCAATGCAAAAACAATAGCAGCCAGCTATAAATCATGTGTCAGATAGTTCTTCTTGTATAGCTTTAACTGCCTAGAAGCATACGCTATCACCTTCCCTTCTTGCATAAGTACACAGCCTAGTTCATTTAAGGATGCATCAATGTAGATCACAAATTCTTTTCCCGATTCAGGTTGTACTAGGACTGGAGCCTCTGTCAACATTGCCTTTAATTTCTCAAAACTCTGTTGGCATTTTTCCATCCATTCAAACTTTACGTTTTTCAGTAATAGTTTTGTCATTGGATTCGCTGTCATAGAAAACCCCTTAACGAACCGCCTATAATAGCCAGCTAGGCCCAGAAAGCTTCTAACCTCAGATACATTTTTCAGTAGTTTCCAATCAAAAATCGCTGAAATCTTACTTGGGTTGACTCAGACTCCATCTCCCGAGACAATGTGTCTCAAAAATACAACTTCCTTGAGCCAAAACTCACTTTTGCTGAACTTGGCATACAACTGATTTTCTCGTAGAATTTGCAAAACTATCCTCAATGCTCGGTGTGCTCATGCTCATCTTAGGAATATATCAGTATATCATCAATAAAAATAACCACAAACTTATCTAAATATGGCAAAAAAATACGGCTCATTAAATCCATAAACACCGTAGGGGCATTTGTTAAACCAAAAGGCATTACTAAAATTCATTGTGCCCATACCTCGTTTGAAAAGCCGTCTTAGGCATGTCTGATTCTTTTACTCTCAACTAGTAGTATCCCGACCTTAAGTCTATCTTGGAGAACAAAATGGGTCCCTTCAATTGATCAAACAAATCGTCGATCCTTGGAAATGGGTACTTGTTCTTCACTGTTACTTTATTAAGATGTCGGTAATCTATGCACAATCTCATAGAGCCATCTTTCTTCTCACAAATAGCATTGGAGCACCCCATGGATAGCAACTCGTTCTTGCAAAACCTTTGTCTGTTAGCTCTTGCAACTGTGCCTTCAATTCCTTCAACTTAGTGGGAGCCATTCTGTAAGGAGCAATTGATATCGGTATAGTACCAGGAGCTAACTCGATACCAAATTCAACCTCTCTAGCCAGATGCAATCCTGGCAATTCTTCAAGAAAAACACCTAGATACTCACATACTATTGGTAATGATTCAATCTTTAACTCGGTTTCTTTGGCATTCATCACAAAAGCAAGATACGCCTCATACCCTTTTCTTATATACCCTTGGGCCGACATGTGAGAGATCACTACCGGCAACCTGTCTTGTTCATCTGATTCAACACGAAGAGTGTACCCATTTTCACATCTCAATTCAATATATTTTTTTCCACAGCTTAGTGTCATGCCATGAATGGTTAACCAGTCCATACCAAGAATTATATCGAATTCATCAAATGGCAAAAGCATGAGATTTGCCTTAAAACAATGACCTCTAATCATCAATGGACAATCTTTACATACCTTATCAACTAGCACACTTTTGCTTAAAGGATTAGACACCTTTACCACAAATTCTGTAGACTCTACAGCATACTCATTCTAGATACTAATTTTATACAAATATATGAATGGGTAGACCCCGGATCTATTAAAGAAATAGCTTTAATATCATAGAGAGAAAATGTACCCGTAATCACATTAGGAGATGATGCCTGTTCGCGAGCGCGAATGGCAGAGGTCCTCGCAGGCACTCTACCCTCAAATCTCATAGCCTGCTCTCTGGGCGTATTATTACTACTTGTTCCACTTCCCATATTTCTCTGTGGTTTGCCTGTAGCAGTGCCTCCCGGTCTTGCTTTTTGAGGCTTCTCTTTCTCATCCACCTCAGGGAAATTTCTAATAAAATGATCTAGGGACCCATACCTGAAACAGGCCTTTCCATTTGCTCGACATTCGCCAGTATGATGCTTGCCATACTGTGGGCACTCCAGTCTACTCGATCAGCGTTGCCAACACTAGCAACTGATGTAGTCTGGGCTTGAGACCTTGAGTAATGCTTGCTCTTACTTTTGTTTGAAAACTCGAGTGAAGTAACTGATCGGGTAGAAAATCTCTCAACTTTTTAGAAGAGGATTGAAATAACTTACTTAATTGTCTCTTTCTTGAGTCACGAGACTCCTTCTCAACTTTTCTTTTCTCATTCACTAATTCCTCGGCCTTACAAGCCCGATCCACTAACACAGCAAATTCCTTTAACTCGAGGACACCAACAAACAATTTAATGTCTTCATTTAGTCTATCCTCAAACCTTTTACACATGATAGCCTCAGTAGATACACACTCTTGATCGTATTTGTTGCGCCTTACAAACTCACGCTCGTACTCAGTTTCTGTCATTCTACCTTGTTGCAATTTTAAGAATTCATTTCTTTTTTGATTAATAAATCTTTGACTAATGTACTTCTTCCTGAATTCTTTCTGGAAAAACTCCCACGTGATCCTTTCCCTTGGTACCACCAGCACAAGGGTGTTCCACCACTGATAAGCAGAATCACTCAGAAGAGAAACTACATTTTTCATGCCCTCTTCAAGTGTACACGATAATTCATCAAATAACCTAATGGTATATTCAAGGAAAAACTTGGCTCTTTTCGGATCATCATCTTTTCTAGCCCAAAATTCCTCAGCTCATTGTTTTCGAATTTTATCTACCAACCCTAAATCTATCGCCAGAATAGGGATTAAGAGGCATTACCGAACAATCGAATCATTTAACATCCCATTTATGACATAAAGTCAATCATTATCATAGTACAACAAGACATAATCAAATAGTTCCTTATTGAGGCCTATAAGACCTTAAACATATGCTAGAGAGGGGTCGGGACTAAATCAAACACTTACAAAACTTTTAGAAATTTCAAACATTTAACAAATCTACTGAGGCCACACGCCCATGCTGCCAGGCCTTGTGCCTCACACGGTCACCAGACACCCCCATGTGTCCAGGGCCGTGCCAAAACAGAGCAAGCATTCTGACTTCTCCACACGGCCACCACGCATGCCCGTGTGCCATGGCCGTGTGCTTTTAAGTTAGCTAATGGCTTATTCCCATGGCTAGTTGGCACACCTATGTCAAGGCCATGTACTATTAGGCTAGGTCCTGTCATTCTCCCACAGGCATTAGGCACGCCCATGCACCATAACCGTGTTGGCAAACAAGCCATATGCAAGGCCAATTTGCCACCCACACATGGGTTAAACCTACAAGCACATTTAAGCATAATCCTGCACACAATTTAGCAACCAATCTCATGTCAAGTGATCAACATATCATCTCATACAATCTCATTTCTAATCAAGTCAACTTATAAACTAAAATTCACCACTTTTACACATTCAATATCAAATACGATTCATCCCCAAATTCATTATATCATACTAACATCACACCATCACAAAGTTTACCATTCATAAGTCATTCTCTTTACCCGCAAGCTATACAAAAATATTCATCATATATCAAAGCTATTCATGCTTAAATCCAACATATATCTAGCCACATCACATGGCTATTTACACATCTCATATATGTTTCAAAATAACTAGCCTATACATGCCATATTTCAACTATGTACATCTTTCCAAAAGTACCCAAAATAGATTGCTGATAGTGTGATTGAGATACTGACGATCCCCAGATCCGAGCTAGCTTTACTAACACTACAAAGCAGAAAAACAAATCACACAGTAAGCTTTCCAAAAGTTTAGTAAGTTCGAAGTACAGGGCAATTATCTCATCAAATCAAACCAATGTATATAATAAACCATCACATAGATCAATTCTCTCATATTCATACCATATCCTCCATAGCTAAAATACTCATTCATCCATTCATAGCTTTATCTATAAACTCATCAATCACAAAGGTTTAATACATACATTAGCTAACATATAGTTATTCAACTTCCAAGCTATTCAATGCTCGATATGACATGTTGATCAATCCCTGATATTTGTTTAATTAAATCGCACACTCAATGCCATATACATGATCGAAGAACATTTGTCATCGCACACTTAGTGCCTATTCTTTTAATCGACTTATCTCAGTATCGTACACACAGTGCCGAATCAATAAGCTGAAGCTTTCATAACATCGCACATAGAGTGCTATTCATCTCTGTTTCGATTTCAATTTCATACACTTAGTGCCATCTAATTTATTTTTGCACATAGCATCTCAAATCTCATAATCGTACACATATTCATTCCATAATACTAAAAAATATCTTAATAACATGTATTATATTCAAACTTACCTCGAACATCAAAATATCGATACGGTCAATTGATCAAGCACGTTATCTTTGCCTCGATCTCAATCCAGACTTCTCTTCTCTTGATCTATACACATTTAAATTCAATCCATTCAATCACCAATTCATTCAATTTAGTCCACATGCACACATTTAGGGCATTTTACAAAATAGCCCTCACATTTTCACATTTTGACACTTTAGTCCTCAAATACACATAATTTCAAGACACATATGCTAGCCAAATTCTTCTCATGCTAATGCTCATACATTTCATTTATTTCACAAATTAACCCTTCAATTTTTTATTTTATCAATTATGTCCAAAATACTCAATTTCACTAAAAATCCCTTACAAACTATGTTACTCCAACACCAAGTTTCCATATTTCACTATTAACGAACACATAGCTCAAGTGTTCATCAATGACTCATCACAAAAACATCATCAATTCACAAAATTAAAGCATGGGTTAGCTAGAACACGAAGCAACAATTACGAAAACGTAGAAATCATCATAAACTGAGCTCAAAACATACCTCAATCAATAGTAACAACGGTCGAATGCTTCAAGCCCTATTTCTTTCTTTTTCTTCTTCATATTCGGCTAAGAAAAGATGATAATTGTCATCTTTATTTTTTGTTTTATTATTATTATTATCTTATTTAACATTTTACTCATTTTCCCTTTCATTAAACATATAAAACAAGTATATATTAAGGCTAATTTGTCATTTAGCCATCCACTATCTTTAATAATGGCTTGATTGTCTCTTAAGGCCATCCTATTATGAAGACAACAACACTTAGGTACTTATAATTTAGCACATAGCTTTTACTCTTTACGCGATTAAGTCATTTCTCTTAATTCGACACGCAATCGATCAAATTTTCACACAGAATTTTCACATAGACTATGTCACATAGAATCCACACCAAATATAACATTAAAATATTGTTTCGACCTCAAATTTATGGTCTCGAAAGCACTGTTCTAACTAGGGTCTGAACTGGGCTGTTACAACTCTCTGACTAGGGATTTTCGTCCCCGAAAATCTTACCAGCAAATAGTTGTGGATATTTCTCTCTCATAATGTTCTCAGGCTCCCACGTAGCCTCTTCAACTCCATTTTTGTGCCATAACACATTCACTAAAAAGATTTTCTTATTTCTAAACTCTTTGGTCTCTCGTTCCAAAATTTGGATCAGTTCTTCATTATACGACAAATCTTACTGAATCTCAACCTCAGTAGGAGTAATCACATGAGACGGATCAGATCGGTTCCGTCGAAGCATCGACACATGAAACACATTATAAATCTTTTCTAACTCAGGTGGTAACATCAATTTGTAAGCAACCGACCCAACTCATTCTATAATTTCATACGGTCCGATAAACCTCGGACTTAGCTTGCCTTTTCGGCCAAATCGAAGTATTTTTTCCATGGAGATATTTTCAAAAGCACTTTATCACCCACCTTATATTCAATATCTTTTCGTTTCAAATCTGCATAAGACTTCTGACTATCAGAGGCCACTTTCAAACTGTCACGAATTGATTTCACTTTCTGCTTAGTATCTTTTATAAGATCAACCCGTGAATCATATTCTCATTTAGCTCAGTCCAATACATTGGAGTTCGACACTTTCAACCGTAAAGAGTCTCATATGGTGCCATTTTGATACTAGATTGAAAACTATTATTGTACACGAATTCAATTAATGACAAATGTTTTTCCCGCATATTATTAAACTCAAGTATACAACACCTCAGCATGTCTTCGAGAATCTAAATGATTCATTTGGATTGACCATCCGTTTGCAGATGAAAAGCAGTACTGAAATGCAATTTTGTGCCTAAAGCCTATTGGTATTTCTTCTAAAATCACGAGGTAAACCTCGGATCTCTGTCAGACACTATAGATAGTGCTACCTCGTGCAATCTCACAATCTCAGCAATATACAGTTCAGCTAAGTTATTTAAAGAATAATTGATTTTCACCAGAACGAAATGGCTAATTTCGTCAATCTATCAACTATAACCCAGATTGCATCTTTCTTACTCGGAGATAAGGGCAAACTGACACAAAGTCCATCGTAATTCTCTCCCATTTCCATTCAGAATCATAATCGGTTTCAACAAACCAGACGGAACTTGATGTTCAACCTTAACTTGTGGACAAACGAAACACTTCGACACAAAGTCAGAAATGTCTATTTTGATACCATGCCACCAACAAAACTGTTTCAGATCATTATACATCTTCATACTCCCTGGATGTACAGTCAAATGACTATTGTAAGCTTCATTCAAAATCATCGAGACCAACTCTGAATTTCTTTAAATCTCAAACATTCATCACCATCAACTGGAAATTTTGAATAAATATTCGATTCGCACAAAATTCGTTTAGCCATCATTTCAACATCAGTTTTCTAGGCATCACAAATCTGTTGTACAAACATCGATTTAACTTTCAACTCAGCTATAACTGCACTATTATCAGACAGATCTATCTGATTAATCATAGCTCGCAAAGCATATAACGATTTTCGACTCAAGGCATTAGCTACAACATTAGCTTTACCCGGGTGGTAATCTATCACAAGTTCGTTGTCTTTCAACAATTCTAACTATCTTCTCTGTCGCAAATTCAAGTCTTTCTGAGTCATCAAGTACTTTAAACTCTTATGATCAGTATAGATGTGACATTTCTCCCCAAACAGATAGTGACGCCAAATCTTCAATACGAACACAATCGAAGCCAATTCAAGATCTTACTTTAGGTAATTTTTTTTGTGCGATTTTAACTGTCTCGAAGCGTAAACAATGAATTTCCCTTCTTGCATCAGCACACAGCCCAAACCGTTCAACAATGTATCACTATAAACTATAAATTCCTTGCCTGATTCAGGTTGAATTAACACTAGCGCCTCTGTCAACAACACTTTCAACTGTTCAAAACTCTGCTGGCACTTTTCTGACCACTCAAATTTAACTTCTTTCTATAACAACTTTGTAAATGTAATCACAATCATCGAGAAACCTTTCACAAACCATCTATAATATCCCGCTAGTCCCAGAAAACTACGGACTTCGGACACACTTCTCGGAGGCTTTCATTCCAAAATAGTAGAAATTTTACTCGAATCAACTCTTATTCTCGCAACTGATACAATATTCCCGAGAAAACCAACCCACGTAACAAAATTTGCATTTGCTAAACTTTGCATACAATTGTTTCTCACGCAGGGTTTCTAGCACGGTTCTCAAATGTTCGGCATGATGCATCTCATCACACGAATAAATCAAAATATCATCAATAAACACCACTACAAAGCGATCCAAATACGGCCTGAATATTCGATTCATCAGATCCAAAAACACAGCAAGAGCATTTGTTAGTCCAAAAGGCATCACTAAAATTTGTAATGTACGTACCTCGTTCTGGAAGAAATTTTTGACACATCAGATTCTTTAACTCTTAACTGATAGTGGCCTGATCTCAAATCTATCTTTGAAAACACTGTAGCTCCTCCCAACTGATCAAACAAATCATCAATATGAGGCAACAGATATTTGTTCTTTATCGTCACTTTGTTCAACTGTCGATAATCAATACACATTCTCATAGTTCCATCTTTCTATTTCACAAATAACATAGGAGCTCTCTAGGGTGAAAAACTTGATCGTGTAAATCCTCTGTCAGTCAACTCCTACAATAGAGACTTTAACTCTTTCAATTCTGTTGGTGATATTCTATACGGAGCTATCAAAATAGGAGTAGTTCTCGGTACTAACTCAATACCAAATACAACTTCTCAAATCGGAGGTAATCCCTATAGCTCTTCAGGAAACACATCTGGAAACTCACATACCACAGGCACAGATTCAACTTTCTTTTCAAAAACTTTTGTATCAATCATGTATGCCAAATAGGCTTCACAACTTTTTCTCACATAGTTCATAGCTTTCATCGCAGATACAACAACTGGTAATCCATTCATATCACTGGATTCAATTTTAACTATCTCACCGTTCTGACTTCTCAATTCAATACTCTTTATTTTACAATTCATAATGGTATTATGCAGAGAAAACCAATCCATAACCTGAATTATGTCAAACTCATCGAATGGTAACAACATCAAATTAATTGGAAAACATATATCTTGAAACATCAATGGGCAGTTCTTGCACACCTTATCCACCAAGGCACACTTGCCTAAAGGGTTCGACACTCTAACCACTAATTCAGTAGACTCAACAGATAAAGTCTTACTCGATACTAGATTCACACACACATAGGAATGAGTTGATACTGGATCTATTAATGCAATCACATCAGTATCGAATAAAGTAAAACTACAAATAATAACGTTTGGAGATGATGCTTTTTCTCGTGCTCGAATGGCATAGGCTCGAGCAGGAGCTCTCGTCTCCAATCTCATAGATGTATCAGTTGTCCCTCCCTAGCTTTCGCTCACATTTCTGGTGTTTCTGGGTGTTCTACCCCTAGCCGTCACATTACTCGGTCTTTTATTCTGAACATTTTCTTCATGAACCAATTTTGAGCAATCCCAAATAAAGTGATCTCGTGATCCACACTTATAACATGTTCTATTATTATACTTGCCCCAACACTCTCCCACATTGTCTACACTCAGGCTTATTACATTTAACGCTACCATCACTTGATTCATTCAGAGCTCGAGTTCATGGACCAGCACTTTGTCTCGAATAATCTCTACTTGATTCCTTCTATGAAGCGTTTACACATAGTAGCTTTAGTCGAAACAAATTCCCGTGTACTAGCTCAATCTCACAAATTCTCGTTCGTACTCAGTAACTGACAAACGGCCGTGTTTTAGTTCAAAAAACTCTTTACGTTTCTAATCAATAAATCATTGATTGATATACTTCTTTCTGAACTTGGCTTGAAAGAAATCCCAGGTGATTCTCTCTCTCGAAACTACAAATATCAACGTCTTCCACCAATTATAAGCCGTATCCCTCAACAATGAAAAAACACATTTTATACATTCTTCCATAGTCAACGATATCTCATCAAATACTCGAAGGGTATTCTCGAGCCAAAACTCGACTCACTCAGCATCGTCATCATATGTAGCCCTAAACTCTCCCCATACTTCTGAATCTTGTCCACATGGGACTTATTCAATCTGATCGGATCTACAACTTGTGGCACCACAGGTACTTATGGGGGTGGAGGTTGTGGAGTAACCGAATTCGTTTGAACGAACTCTGTAAAGCATTCACTCATTATTTGGAAAAAGGCTTGCTTAGCCTCTCCTCCCTCACCACTATCATTCGGCCTAGATGTGGCCGGCGCTGTCCCTTGAGCGGGAGAAGGTGCTTTACTTTCTAAATCATCAGCAATAGCTCGACCGGGATCCATTACTATACGAAAACACATTTTTAACTATCAGGATTCATCACACTATCGCAATTATATATATATGGAATGTATAGCTTCACTCATACGCGCCACATTAATCCTAGAATCGACTAAATCGTAGCCCTGATACCAATAAAATGTAACACCCTAAAACCAAATTCGTTGCCGGACAGGGATTAAGAGGCATTACCGAACAATCAAATCATTTCACATCCCATTTACGACACAAAGTCAATCATCATCATAGTACATTAAGACATAATCAAATAGTCCCTTCTTGAGGCCTACAAGACCTTAAACACATGCTAGAGAGGGGTCGGGACTAAACCAAACACTTACAAAACTTTTAGAAATTTCAAACATTTAACAAATTTGTTGAGGCCACATGCCCATGCCACCAGGCCATGTGTCTTACACAGTCACCAGACACCCCCATGTGTCCTGGCCATGCCAAAATAGAGCAAGCATTCTGACTTCTCCACACGACCACCAGGCATGCCCGTGTGCCATGGTTGTGTGCTCTTAAGCTAGCTACTGACTTATGCCTACGGCTAGTTGACACACCGTGTCAAGGCCGTGTACTATTAGGCTAGATCCTATCATTCTCCCAAGGCCATTAGGCATGCCCGTGTGCCATAATCGTGTTGGCAAAATAGGCCATATGCAAGGCCAATTTTCCACCCACACAAGGGTCAAACCTACAAGCATATTTAAGCATAATCCCATACACAATTTAGCAACCAATTTCATGTCAAGTGATCAACATATCATCTCAAACAATCTCATTTCTATCAAGTCAACTTATAAACTAAAATTCACCACTTGTACACATTCAATATCAAACATGATTCATCCCTAAATTCATTGTATCATATTAACATCATACCATCACAAAGTTTACCATTCATAAGTCATTCTTTTTACCCACAAGCCATACCAAAATATGCATCATATATCAAAGCTATTCATGCTTAAACCCAACATATATCTAGCCACATCACATGGCTATTTACACATCTCATATATGTTTCAAAATAACTAGCCTGTACATGCCATATTTCAACTATGTACATCTTTCCAAAAGTACCCAAAATAGATTGCTGATGATGATCCCCAGATCTGAGCTAGCTTTACTAACACTACAAAGCGGAGAAACAAATTACACAGTAAGCTTTCAAAAAGCTTAGTAAGTTTAAAGTACAATACAATTATCTCATCAAATCAAACTAATGTATATAATAAACCATCACATAGATCAATTCTCTCATATTCATACCATATCCTCCATAGCTAGAATACTCATTTATCCATTCATAGCTTTATCTATAAACTCATCAACCACAAAGGTTCAATACATACCACAGCTAACATATAGTTATTCAACTTCCAAGCTATTCAATGCTCGATATTACATGTTGATCATTCTCTAGTATTCGTTTAATTTAATCACACACTTAGTGCCGTATACATGATCGAAGAAATTTCGTCATTGGACACTTAGTGCCTATTCTTTTAACTGACTTATCTCGGTATCGCACACACAGTGCCAAATCAATAAGCTGAAGCATTCATAACATCGCACACAGAATGCTATTCATCTATATTTCGATTTCAAATTCGCACACTTAGTGCTATATAATTTAATTTTGCACATAGCATCTCAAAGCTCATAATCATACACATATTCATTCCATAACACTAAAACATATCCTAATAACATGTATTATATCTGAACTTACCTCGAACGTCAAAATATCAATACATCGATTAATCGAGCCCTTTATCTTTTCCTCGATCTCAATTTGAACTTCTCCTCTCTTGGTCTATACACATTTAAGTTCAATCCATTCAATCACCAATTCATTCAATTTAATCCACATGCACACATTTAGGGTAATTTACAAAATAGCGCTCACATTTTCACATTTCAACACTTTAGTCCTCTATTCATAAAATCATCAAATGCACATAATTTCAAAACACATATGCTAGCTTAATTCTTCCCATGCTAATACAAGCTCATACATTTCATTTATTTCACAAATTAACAATTCAATTTCTCATTTTGTTAATTAAGTTCAAAATACTCAATTTCATTAAAAATCCCAATACAAACTATGTTAATCCAACACCAAGTTTCCATATTTCACTATCAACTAACACATAGCTCAAGTGTTCATCAATGACTCATCACAACAACATCATCAATTCAAAAAATTAAAGCATGGGTTAGCTAGAACACGAAGCAACGATTACAAAAACATAGAAATCGTCAAAAATCGAGCTCAAAACATACCTCAATCAATAAAAACAATGGCCGAATGCTTCAAGCCCTATTTCTTTCTTTTTCTTCTTCACATTCGGCTAAGAAAAGATGATAATGGTCATCTTTAATTTTTTTATTATTATCTTATTTAACATTTTACTCATTTTCCCTTTCATTAAACATATAAAACAAATATATATTAAAGCTAATTTTTCATTTAGCCATCCGCTATCTTTAATAATGACTTAATTGTCTCTTAAGGTCATCCTATTATGAAGACAACAACACTTAGGTACTTATAATTTAGCATATAGCTTTTACTCTTTACGCGATTAAGTCATTTCTCTTAATTCGGCACACAATCGATCAAATTATCACACAGAATTTTCAAACAGATTGTGTCACATAGAATTAACACCAAATATAACATTAAAATATTATTTTGACATCAAGTTTATGGTCTCAAAACCAGTGTCCCAACTAGGGTGTAAACTGGGCTATTACATTTTCTCTTCTTACCACTTCTATCATTTGGGGAGCTACATGGGTAGGTTGAGGAATGGACGGGGGTGGAGGAGGTTGGGCATTAGGATTTTCTCAAAGGTACTAGGCGTACCAATTGCTCATCATACAGAGAAAGGCTTCCCGAGCCTCTTCTCCCTGACCCAAAGTCTCGAGTCTACTCTCCCCTTGCGCAAGGCTGGCGCATTACTTGCAGCATCATCGGCTATAGCTCGGTCAGGATTAGGATCCATTGACTATATAAAAACACAATTCAAATCATTAGGAGTCGTCACACTATCATTACATAAGTACTCTTGCGTATGGCATGTATAACTATACACATGCTTACGCTACGTTAGTCCGAGAACCGACTAAACCGTAGCTCTAATACCACTAAATGTAACACCCCTTACCCGTGTCTGACGTCGGGACCGGATATGAGGCATTACCATGCTTAACCTTGCTTGAACATGTAATCTCAGGCTATAAAATTTCGTTCCAACTTAAAAATTTTCTTTCTTATTCAATACATACATATCATGGGCCTACAAGGCCTTAAACATACATCCGAAAAGTTTCAGAGTTCAACCTAAAAATTTTACACCCTATGAAAAATTTTACCTAAATAGGGGTCATACGCCTGTGTGAATTGGGACACGCCCATGTAGGCAGGCCGTGTAGTCTCACACGCCCATGTCCCTAGCCCGTGTAGAAATTATTTTTATTTCGAACCTACAGGGGTTTCCACACGACCGAACACACACCCGTGTCAATAGCCCGTGTCCTCACCCGTTGGTGAAAACTAGGGGTATTCTGTTTATGACATCAGCAACCCCTGAAGAAGCACACGGTCTAGGCACACGCCCGTGTGCTAGCCCGTGTGACGATTCGAATCTCGCAACTAAAATGCAGGGGACACATGGCATATTAACACAACCATGGGCTAACCGTGTGTCACATACGGCCTAGACACACGCCCGTGTATCTACCCGTGCGGACACTTAGAGGCTATTTTCCAAGCCTTTTTGCCTCCCTAAAACATAAACTCATTTATTTCATCACAAGTAGCACATATCATAGAATCCTTAAATTATCATTCATTAAACTCATCAACCTTATAACATAAACTTGACAATAGTGACCAATTCACCATGGCCATTTACAAAATGAGTGTAGAACATTAATAGCCAACCCATTGGCCTTCAAACATGACATAACCCAAAATGATTAAGCTTCTATACGTGTCATACTCAAAATGAATTAATTTTAATATACCAAAAGAACAGTAGATAGTGTGATCCGAGCTCCGATGTACTATGATCCCCAAGCTAACTTGGCGAAACTAGAAGGAAAAAGGGAAAAGAGAAGGGTAAGCATATAGCTTAGTAAGTTTGCATGAAATTCTAAAACAACATAATTGCTCACATTGAATTCCTCCATCTATTGAGACAATAGCAACATAAGTCTCAAAAGCTTAAGCATACTCATCTATGCTCACTCATACTTATTCTTACCCATCTCATGTCACATTATGGGTTTATAACTTTTATTTTCTCATGGTACCTGTATCACTTATCACATACCTTATCACATATACTATGATGAGCATAAACTCAAATCTTCATCAGTCCTAATTATGAAAAAAGCTCAAGGTCATCCAAAAATAGTTTTGGCTCTATACCATTTTACATACTTAGCTACTTTGCTCATGAACTAATCAGATTGTCGTAGGATATTCAAACTCATCATTCATAAATTTTGATGGCAATGCCATATCCCATATATGGTCTTACACAGGATCTTATAGCTTGATGTCGAAGCCATGTCCCTGACATGGTCTTATACGAAATCATACACAGATGTCGATGCCATGCCCCAAACATGGTCTTATGTGAAACCATCCTTTATTGCCGAGGCCATATCCCTGAAATGATCTTACACAGGACCTTCTTTATTCAATGCTATGACATGAGTATCCTCATTATTTTAAATCTTTATTCGGGATTTCACTTAGCTTATTTTCACCATTTCTTCATCAAGGCTATGTCACTCGATATTTATAGCTATATCATACATTGTCATAATATTAAGTAGTTTCAAATATCAAAACATTATGAAACTTTAAATTCATACAAACTTACCTCGATTCCCAAAATGTGTATCGATGCTCGATTTAGTCCTCAATTTTGCCCTTGCCTCGGTTTTGGTTTGGGCTTCGTGTTTCTTGATCTATAATAATAATTTCACTGTTTAAATACACACATTGACTAAATCGACTCGTAATTCATGTTTTGGAAAAATTTTGATTTTGGCCCCTAAACTTTTAATAATTACACCTTTGCCCTTAGGCTCGTAAAGTGATTTTCATTTAACTTTATTGTATTTCAAGCCTAGCTGAATCATGTTCTCAACTATAGCAACTTTCAATTTCTACTATTTCATACATATTTGACCATTTTTATAACTTTTACAATTTAATCTTTTTTCATGTATTTTTCATGAAAATCACTTAGGAAAAGATGTTTATCCTTCATGAAAGTTTCATGTTCTTCCATAAACATCAAAATACATGCATTTCATACATGGGTAAATTTTTGAACATACACCCTAGCTCAAAATATAGCTAGAAATAGCTAAACCGAGCTACAAGGGTCTCAAAATATGAAGAACATTAAAAACGGGGCTAGGATGCACTTACTATCAAGCTTGAAAGTTGAAGAAACCCTAGCTATGGCTCATTGCAAATTTTGGCACTAGAGGAAGAAGATGAACATGATTTTTAGCTTCTTTTTCCCTTTTTAATCTTTTATTTACCTAATGACAAAAATGCCCTTAATGACTCTTTCTTGAGATTTTTCCTTTCCATGTCTATTTTTTCCATCATCAAATATAATGGTCTAATTTCTAAAAAAGGACCTCTAGAAATTTTTATAATTCTATCTCATACTTAAATCATCTAGAACCTCATATTTTCCAATCTTTACAATTTAGTCCTAATGGGCAATTTATTCAATAATTAATAAAATTCCTTCATGAGATTTTTGTACAATCATGCAAACACCTCACAAACCTCATAATATCATTTAAACACATTTTTCTACTTCAGATTTGTGGTCTTGCACCACTATTCCAACTAGGCCCTAAGTCGGGCTAATACAAATTTGGTAAATAAAGACAAAATTAACTAAAATAAAAGTGTCCATCTTCTTCAATTTCATCCCCCATAGCTGAAAGTTTCAAGGAGACCATAGCTAGGGTTTGGCCAACTTTTAAGCTCGATTGTAAGTCTATTCTTGTCCCGTTTTTAATGATTTTTATATTTTGAGATCATGGTAACTTAATCTATCTATTTCAAGGACTAATTTGAGAGAAAGTTCAAATCTAAAATTTTACCCATGTTGAATATGCTTGTATTTTGATGTTTGATGGTAGAAAATACATGTTTGTTGTTAGCTAAATAACATTTGTATAATGATTTTTGGTAAAAATGTCAAATAGGGACTTATTTGTAAAGTGTTATAAAATGTGTGGTAAAGTATGAAAAAATGAAAAATATGGGCTGTTATGAGTGTGAGTAAGGTTCATCTAGGCTTGGGTTGTAAAGAAATTAAAAGAAATTCATTTTTACGAGCCTATGGACTAAATCATAAAATGTTCAAATATTAGGGGTAAGAATGTAATTATAACATCCTTAAATTGGGGTCCTTGCATTTTATCTGCTTGTATTAGATAGTATGGATATTATGCTAGTTCAGGCTATTTTTGGCTCTAGGCTTGAGCCAGGGATAGGCTAGAGTGTTTTTGAAATTTGCGTTTTGGGCTTCTAGAGTGGGGGAGCTGAGTGGAGCTAGGTGTTAAGTGTGGTTGGGGATAAGTTTTGACGCAAGAAGGGCCTTGGTTAGGTGGCAAGGAGGCGCCACTTAAGGCTTAAAGAAGTGACGCCTCAGGGGAGTGAGGGAGCATTGGTTCGAGTAGCAAAAATCCCCTTTCTGCTTGTTATTTTTGAGGCCAGGACAAGGGAGAGTTGCACTCAGGTGGGACTTTGGTGGATGACTATTGAAGGAGTCAACAGATTCAAATGAGTGGAGGAGAGAAATCTGTGGAGTTTGAAACAATCAAACAGGTTTGAATGTGTGGTCAGGAGGAAATTGTGGAGGAATAAAGGGGATGGACACTTGAGCTTAGATTTGGCCGAATGTCAAACACTATGGGAGAGGGGAGCAATCGATTTTAGGGGTAGCTTAGGTGGGTGGCCGATTGATGAAGTGTGCCTTGGGGGAGTGTTGAGAATTGAGCTAGTTAGGGAGCATCTAGAGGTTTTTGCTTCTCATTTCTTTTGTGCCGAAACTAAATCACTCCCACACTTTCATATTTTTGCATTCTTTCTTTCTTTCAAATACCAAAACCAAATGCTCTCCTAAGCTTCTTCTTCCCCATTTCTATTTTTGTTATTTGGCTAAAACTTGCATTGCTCCTTGTTCATCATTTTGTTTATTTCATCTGCCAATAGCATCAAGCTGAATCTTCCTTTCTTGTTTGGTTTTCTCTTTTCTCTCAATTTCTGCTCAAAATTGAAACTCCCTGACTCTCTCTTCTCCTCTTCAATTTCTTCCCATAGTGAACCCTTTAGCTATCCTTATTGCATTTTCTCAATCTCTTTAAGAGCCGAAACTTGATTCTCATTCTTTTCTTCACTATTTGTGTACTCTCCAAAATTGAAACCTCAAACACTCTCTCTATATTTCACTCTTCTCTAAAAGCTGAAACCCCCAAACATTCTGTTAAAGATTTTTATTTTTATTTTCGATTTCTTATTAGATCCCCTCTTGTTCTAGCTTTTGTCGGATCATCTCTAGGGTGTCGTGGTGCTTAATCTTGTTAGTAGGTGATCGAATCTGTCAGGTTAAGGTAAGAGGGCGATTTCCTTTTATTTTGTGTTATCTTTTTTGGGTTTCATGCCAAAGTCGAATGGCTATTTGGCCTAATGATGAGATGTTTGGTCGAAGTAGGAAGGGGTGGCGCATTCTCTTGGATTCTCAGGATTTGTTCAGCCTGTAGATTAAATCTTGCCCTTCGGACTTTGTCGATCTAAGTAAGGGGCTTTCACTTTAAGTGTTGTATTGATCTCTATTCGTTGCTTTAATCTAACTTAGTGACCAAGGGTTGTTATCGACTCGAATGCCAGCCAATCGTTAGGAGGGGTTGGATCGGTGAACCTAGCCCATAAGTTCAAGAAGCAAACAGTATCAGCGGTGAGGGCTTGGCCACTGGGTTGTGGGCCAGCCTCTAAACAGGAAAGTAGGCAGATTGTGGTAGTGTCAGTTAATGACAATGTTGACGTAGAAAGCGTAGTGTTATGAGTAATCAGGTGTGTAACTCTTACACACTTTCTGTATTTAATATGCTATTTGTTATGTGTTGTTAAAGGCCAGAATAACGGTAGAAATCACTAATTTACCTGTGTGGGTAAAAGCAAGAGATGCCGGGTAAGTTGCTATGGCTGCAAACTTTAATTGCATATATTGGAATCTGTCAGTGCCATGTTGTTTTACATATGTTATTCTATATGTTAAGCATGATTATACTTGGGGGCAAACATGTACATGAGAAATGGGTGATGAGAGGAGGCGGAAGGAATATTTTTAGACTGTCACCAGTGGTTAGGTACCACAAAGTGGGTTGGCCCCGCTTACTATGATATTGTGACTAAGTCTCAGTGGTTTGGAACCACCAGTGGTTAGGTACCACATATCCATTTTTTTTTGTGACTCATCCTAGTGGTTTGGTACCACAATGGGTTGGCCCCACATATCGAGATAAGGGATCGTCACCAGTGGTTAGGTACCACACAGTGGGTTGGCCCCACTAATGATTATTTATGACTTCGATCACCAGTGGTTTGGAACCACCAGTGGTTAGGTACCACTAGTGGCTAGGTGCCACAAGGGGTAGAATTGGAAGTTTCGATTGGATAGGTTGGATGGGTTGCATGACATACATATTAGCATATGAAACTGTGTAAAAGTTTAATATCTTCGGGATAGGGATTTACACACTGGGTCTCGGTGACTCACCCCCTCCATTACCATATTACAGGTAATTCCTAGTCCGTGGATATAGAGCTGGGGTAGACTCGAGGTGGCCATGCTCAAGATTACATTTCGTTTGCTTTAAATAGTTATTTCAGATTTATTTTATTTTAAATTTGGGTTATCAGTTGTAATAAGGCCACTTAGTTTTTCTTTGGGACTATTCTTTTGGTGGAATTTCTTGATAATTTTGTTTAATTATTGAAAGCATGCCTAGTAAGTTATAAATGGATGTTTTCAAAACTAAATAGACTTTCGGGATTTTCCTAGTTTCACCATCGGGAAACTGATTATCTAGTAATAACAATATAGCCACTCTAATTTCTTAAGACTAAGGGTTAAAATGTTTTCCCAGTTTACACAATATATATTGGGTTCTTTCATAAATGCAAAGGTTTACTTTCTAACTTGAGACGACAAACAGGTTTTCAAATGTTTTCTTCCCTGTAACATACCAGATTCGGTCGTAGCGTTTTGACCGGGTTTGGGGTGTTACAGTAATTTTTTCCTTGATGTGATTTTGGACTAAATTGTATAGCTTGATGATTAAATAAGTTAAATGTGGTATTATAGATCAAGAAAAACGAAGTTCAGGTTTAGATCAGGGGAAAAATAAAATAATTGATGAATAGATCATTTTCACCGTTTTTGTAACTGAGGTAAGTTCTCATGTTAAATAAGCATTATTATAATTATATTTTAAATTATTTAATATTGTATAAGTTTTATAACGGCTCTACAGACACGTTCGATAATGATTTAGCAAGCGAGAAATCCCGATTGAACCATAGGAATAGATTAGGATACAAGTGGCATGTCACTAGGGTACCATGTTAAGTGATCTGGGTGCTGGTCCTATACATCCTACCGGTGGCTGAGTATACCGACATATGTTGTGGTTACTTGACAGCTTGTGTGAGCAGCACTATGTAGCTACATATTGACTGACAGCTTATGTGAGCAGGCCCGTTAATGGCTTGAGAGCGAGCATATATATGTGTGTTGAGAAAGAGGTGGCAATGGCTACGTATGTGGCAATTTGTGTGCGAGATTTCCCGGGTATCCGATATTATTCCAAGTGTTTCAATGGGTATGTCAAAGATGATGATAAGTGTGAAATTATTACAAATGGTACAGGTATGTACGTAACACTAGTGATGGTCAAATTTATGAAATGGTGAATTCTTGGTAAGATGTGATTTAGTGAATTATGACCATGAGATTTATTGCGAATTACATTATCTTATATTATGTTGTTTGCATAGGAATGTATGGTAGGATTTGCTTATTACTTCCATATGAGCTTAATAAGCTATATAGCTTACTCCATTTTATTTTTCCATGTTTTATAATGTTACCAAGCTAGCACCAATTGGAGATCGTCGGAGATCGCATCACACTATCAAACTGTCATTTTGGGTATCGATGATCCTAAACATTTTGAGTATATGGCATGTATAGGGACTTGGTCATCTTGGTATATGTGCCATTATGATTTGGCAAGATGTATTTACATTTATTTGTTATATGTTTGATTTGGTATTTAGCCATGCAAATTGACTTATTTTGGCTAAAATGGTTGTAAGCCTATTTATATAAGTATATGTGCCAATGCCTTTTGTTTATGTGTTTTGAAAGGGGTTGATATATGCTTATTTATGGCTAAAGAGATTTGTTGTTAAATGGTTGAGCTTGGTTCATTGGTATGCTAGAAGATCTATATGGTATAATACATGTCAATGGTAGCCATATTGAAGCTTGTAGAATGTGATTTGGTATGATTCAGTTTGGTAAAATATGATGTTGTAGGTATGTTAAGTGCAGATATTGAAATGACATGATTTAGCCTCAATTTTAGATGTTTTGGTTGCCTAAATATGATATGACTTATGCCATTAAAGTTGTGAATGTGTGTGTGTGCAAATAAGGGTGACAAATGGCTTGGTAAATAGCCTTTATTTTGTCCACAGGTAGACACACAGGCATGTGTCTAGCCCGTGTGTTTCACACGACCTATCCCATGGGCATGTGTTTTGGCCGTGTGTCCCCTGCACCTAAATTTTAAGAAAATAGAATGCATAGAATTGAGCACAAAGTCAGAGACACGGGCGTGTGTATCAGCCGTGTGAGGGACAAAGCCTCACGGGCGTGTGTCTTGGCCGTGTAAAGTTTGCACCTATTTATGAAAATTAAATAAACCATACGGCCTAGCACACGGGCGTGTGGCTCGACCGTGTGACTTCAATTTGTTCATGCCTTGCAAGTTAGAGAGTTACACGAGTTAAGGACACGGGCGTGTGTGACCACACGCCCTGCCCATAAGGGCGTGTGACCCCTATACATGGTAAAAATTTTCCAAGTTTGTTAAAAACTTCCTAAGTTCTCGGTTTAATCTAAAACTACTTCCAACGCATGTTTTAGGCCTTGTAAGCTCGTACTAGGGAATTTATGACTGAATGCAAATGTTTTTTATTTGGTTGCAAATTTATGACTTGAAATTGTATGCTTGTTTGCGATGTAAGTTTGGTAATGCATTGTAACCCTATTCTGGCTTCGAATACAGGTGAGGGGGGTTACATTTGGTGGTATCAGAGCTACAATTTAGTTGATTCTCAGACTAATGCAGTGTGTGTATGAGTCTACCTACACTTGCCATATATAATTTGTGATAGTGTGACGTCTCTTGACAATTTAAATTGTGTTTTTATATAGTAAATGGATCACGACCGATATGTAGCTGATAATGTTGAAAGAAATGCGCATGCTACCGCCCAACGGGAAGTGCCATCTGAAAGTAGGCCAGTAACGATTAGTCAAAGAGGAGAGGGTACGGAAGCCTTCTTCCAAAGGATGAATGAGTGGTTTGCCGAGTTTGTTCAAACAAATTCAGCTGTTCAACATCCTCCACCCCCATCTAACCCCCAATCAGTTCCCGTAGCTCCTCAAGGTGTGAAATTGTTAAGACTGAACAAGGCTCCAATTGATAAGATTCGAAAACAAGGGGCTGAAGAATTTAGAGCTAGTGTTGGCGATATCCTAAGAGAGCAGAGTTTTGGCTTGAGAACTCTATCATGGTATTTAATGAGCTTTCCTGCACACCGGATGGGTGTTTGAAATATTCTATCTCACTTCTGAGGGACTCGGATACCAGTGGTGGATACTCTAGTATCAGTGGTATCGAGAGAAAGAGTTACCTGGGATTTCTTTCAAGACGAGTTTAGAAAGAAATATATCAGTCAATGGTTTATTGAACAGAAACGCAAAGAGTTTCTAAAGCTGAAACAGGGCCGTATGTCTGTGACCGAATGTGAGCGAGAGTTTGTTAGACTTAGTACGTACGCTCAGGAATGTGTTTCAATAGAGGCTATCATGTGCAAGAGATTCGAAGATGGGTTGAATGAGAATATAAGACTGTTAGTTGGGATTTTAGAGTGGAAAGAATTTGTTGTGCTAGTCGACCGATGTAACGCCCCAAAATCTGAGTGTTTACTTTTTGTATGTTTGTAACACAAATACTGGTCTGCTTTAGTGGTTAAGTAATTTGGGTGTGTTTGGGAGTGTCTGAGAAGTCTTGGGTTCAAGCTTGGGCAGGTGCAAAAATTTTTGTTTTTAAGGAATAAACCATTGCCTATAGTTAGTAGGCATTTAAATTATTGTGGGTAAAGCAAGACATAAAAAGTCTGTTGGTCTTGGGGGTAAGTGGTGCGGTACTTATGCTAGTGGACTGAGGTTCAAATCTTGGAAGGGGCAATGGATATTTATTTTGCTACTGTGCCGTGGAGGGTATTGTGGTTTAAATGAAGCACTGAAGTGGTTGAGAAGAATTCAAATTGAGTTTGAGTGGATCAAGGGGTATATGGAGTAGTGTTGTCGAAATTAATCACCACATTAGGCTCCCTCTGTCGAAATCTCTTCTTCCCCTTTTTTTTATTTTTCTTTTCCCTTTTCTTTCTCTCCCTCAAGTCTTCTGCTGTTGATTTCTCAATCCAGGTCACTGTCGAAAGTTCTTTCTCCCTTCTCGTTTGCTTTAAAAAAATCCATTCTTCTTCTCCTACCGAATTGACTTTACTCCTTTTTCTCTCATACGTTTTAAGCCTCTATCTTGCTCAGCGACTAACCGCATTTTTCGGTAAGTGTTTATGGTACATGAAGTTTTTACTTTAGAGTTGTTAAATTGGAGTTTGGTTTAACTATCTTTGACAACTATAAATCGGGGGTCAAGGGCTGTGCTAGTGTCGAATTCCTTCCAATATTCGATTCTCTTTCTCTCTTTCGGTAAGTGATATAGACGAAATCCCTATTCCCTTTTCTTCTTCTGCTCTTAAGTTGGTGACTGATGGCAATTATTATGGCAGTTAAGGATGGATTTAGAAACTCCTAATCAATCGCTAGAGACTAAGATTCGTGGGAATCACAGTGGTTATATTGAAGGTAACTCTACACTATTCTATGAATGGATTTTGGGTTTTGGGTTTCTTTTTAACCGTAAAGTAGGACTGATGGTGGTGTTTGATTGGCCAAATGTAGGTTGGTGCGGGCTCGAGCGACTGTTCGTGGCGAATCGAAACAAGGTGTGTGTAAACATTACCCAAATCGTAAATTGGCAAAAGTTGGAAAATATGACAATTGACGCTACAAGAGCGTGCGCTCACTTGTGTGGTAATCTGAACACATAAAATGTGGGCATTAGACTATTGAGGCCACCATTAGCGATTTTGTGGTCTTAAGCCATTTTGGGCAACGTTGGGCCGAAATGGGTCGTGTGGGCCCAACGAGCTTACAGACTGGTAAACCACATGAATGTGTGGAAAATATTGGGCCAAGCTGTGTAATTTACATGGCCGAGACCAATTCTGGGCTATGTGGGCAACACGGGCGTATGGCCCCATATGGGCCTGCTTTACGGGCCCTGGGCCCTTTTTCACTATTTGACTATTAAGGTTGCACGGGTCGCCCGAGAAGACTGTAGACCTACTGAGGGGTCGGTAAGTATACCTAGACCCCAAACTGGTAAAATGACTGTTATACCCCTAAGATATAAAATGACTGTTATGTCACTATGATATTAAATGCATGTATGCCTTATGTTATGTATGATTGTATATGAGCATGCCACGATATATATGTTGCATTGTATATGAGCATGCCACGATATATATGTTGCATCCATGTATGATAAGTTGCATGGGGATAGGATTAATGATAAGTTGCATGGGGATAGGATTATTATGATTGGAGGAAGTGTACTGTACTAGCAGCTCTGCTAAAAATACTGTTTAGTGCTGCAATTGGTGCTAAGTTTTTGAGTGTAGGGATGGGTGGCTGATTTTATCCCCACATGGAGTGTAGGGTTGGACGGAGTGGAGTGTAGAAGATGGTTGGGTAGGATTTTTGATTGCATGTCTGAACTGTTACTATCACTGAAATGGGCTAAGGTCCACACTGCTACTGATATTGTAATGGGCCAAAGCCCCAACTAAACTGACCTATTATTGATTAGGGCTTAGGCCCAGACTGTACTTGCCTACAGCATAACTAGCCATTTTGTTTATATGGGGTTACACACTAAGTTTTCATAAAATCACCCCTATGTTTATCTTTACAGGTAATCCCTAATCTTAGGGGAGATGGCCACACAACCACACCTGCTTCTATATTGGACTTTTTATCTACAATAAATTTAATTTGGGTATTTGTTTTTGTAATAAGTCCTAAAATTTTTAACTTTTAATTTGGGATTTTTCTTATTTTAAATCATATCTGAGCGTAGTAGGGCGCAGATTCTCAAAAAGATAAATGCTTTTCAAAACACCATGTTTTCATAATGAACTATAAAAGCTTCAGCATCAAACATTGTTTTAAAGTAACAAACTAATATGATCAACATTCTGCTAAAAAAAACCTGAGTTTTAAAAAAATAGGATACCTTAAAATTTTCATTAAGATCATAAACGAGGTTTAATAATGGAATGGGTTTTCCAAAGAAACTATGTTTTCGAAAAACACTTCAATATGATATCGCCAGATTCGGCCATAATGTCTAGGCCGAGTTTGGGGTGCTATAACCGAGCTTGCAAAGCTGAAGAGTTGAGCAAAGAAAAGAGAAAAGCTAAATTTGGTACTAGAGATTCAAGAAAAAGACCGATGAATAAGTCACTTCAATCCTTGTCACAGAAATCGAGGGATTTGTATACTCCTTTGAATGTTTCAGATGGGTATCCCAACAAAGATCGCGAGAAGAAATATTCGGGATCTAAGGCCCAAACAACGTCAATAGCGAGCGTTGGTAATGCTAGGTGTAATGGACCTAAATTTCAACACCGTGGTAGACGACATCCTGGTGAATGTAGAATGAACATCCGGGCTTGCTTTAAATGTGGCTTCCAATATCACTTCATTTGAGATTGCCCTGAAATGATTGAGAAAGATAAGCTTCAGAATGCAAGACCGAGCAACACTACCACTAGAGGGAGGCCACTGAGAAATACGGTAAGCAGGACCAGTAGCAAAGGTGTAACGAAAGATTTAACTACGAGATCAGAGGTCAGAGCACCTGATAGAGCCTACGCTATTCGCGCTCGCAAAGATGCGTCATCCACTAATGATATCACTGGTACATTTTCTCTCTATGATACTAATGTAGTTGCATTGATTGATCCTAGATCAACTCATTCTTATATTTGCATGAATTTGGTATCTAGTAAGAATTTACCTATTAAGTTTACTGAGTTTGTGATTAAAGTGTCGAACCCTTTAGGCAAATATGTTTTAGTTGATAAAGTTTTCAAGAATTGTCCTTTAATGATTCTGGGTCACTATTTTCTAGATAACTTAATGCTTTTACCGTTTGATGAGTTTGATATAATTCTTGGAATGGTTTAATTGACTCTACATGATGTCATAGTGAATTGTAGATGAAATATTATTGAATTGAAATGTCAAGATAGTGAAATTCTTTAGATTGAATCGGATGAGTTAGGTGAGTTGCCTATTGTGATTTTCCCGATGTCGGCTTAGAGGTATGTAAAAAAAGGTTGTTAAGCTTATCTTGCATATGTACTGAATACGAAAGTGTCTAAATTGAAGATGGAATCTGTGCCGGTAGTTTGTGAATATCCAGATGTGTTTCCAAAAGAGTTGCATGGATTACCACCGATCAAAGAGGTTGAGTTTGCTATTGATTTAGTATAAGGACCTTCACCGATATCGATAGCTCTATATAGAATAGCTCTGACCAAATTAAAAGAATTGAAATCGTAGTTGCAAGAGTTGACAGATAAGGGTTTTGCGAGACCAAGTTTTTCGCCTGGGGCGCACCAGTGTTATTCGTCAAGAAAAAAGACAGATCCATGAGACTTTGTATTGATTATCGTCAACTTAACAAGGTTACAATAAATAGAAAGTATCCTTTACCTAGAATTGATGATTTCTTCGATCAGTTGAAAGGTGCAATAGTGTTCTTGATGTGTCTCTAACACCTATGATCACAATAAAGGCAAGCGCACCTGTCGTTTAATAGTATAGTTATGGTAAGACCGGTAATATCGTATCCACAAGGACCAAGAGTACTAGTCATTACTATCTTTTTATTATATAGCCTAAGAATTGAAGTGATTTCTTTTAAACTAAAACTTAATTAAAAATACGACAGAGAATGAATTGGGAAAATACTTTAAAAAACTTTATGAGATAGGCAATACCCACGAAAGAATCCACCTAGACTTCACTTATTACTTTTGATTCATATGATTTATTCACTTGACTTAATCCGTAGAAATCCCTGATTTATGTTAATATCTCTTTCAAGACTAAAAACAACTGACTCTATGTTAATTAATTGAAATTTCTTTCTAATTAAAACCCCTATTTTCGTATTAACTCGATCTATGGATTCCCTTATTAGATTTGACTCTAATCTGACAGATTTTTGTCGACCTGTTTCTAGGGTTGCAATCAGCTCCGTTTAATTGTGTTGATCTACTCTTAAATAGGGACTTCTGCTCCTCTAAATAAGCACATTCGACTTGAATCAATAACCTGAATTATCAAAACAAGAATAAGAACTCACAATTAAGAATAAGAATAAGTATTTATCTTATAAATCAAATAATAATAACATCTATCTTAGGTTTCATTTCCTTAGGTATCTAACGGATTAGTTCAAGCTAATAAAAGGAAACATCTTAAAATAAGAAAAACTACAAAACATAAGAAAACCCAAAAATTTCAAGAGAAATTGATAGGAGATCTTTAGTCTTGATGGAGATCTTTCTTCCGAGCTACTCTCGATGGCTGTCTTTGAGTATTTTCTGCCTTTTACTCAGGTCCTATTTTAGGCCGCCCCCTAGGGTGTTTATATAGGCTTTGGAACACCTCTCTTGGCCCACAAGTGCCCCTTTCCGAATAGAATTAGTCTTGAGGTCGGTAGGAACATGCCCGTGTTCGATAGCCTAGGCCGTGCTCGACTCTGCTCACCACACACGATCGTGTGGTCTACCAATGTACGTTGGTCCAGGCCATGTTGATTTATGATGTAGGCCCATTTTGTCCCTTTTTGGCCCGTTTTTCATTCTTTTTGACTCCCTAAGCTCTCCTGAGTGTAAAACATGAAATTAAAGGAATAGTAGCATCGAATTCGTCAAATCTAATGCAAATTAATCCAAAAATAAGCCAAGCATGGGGTTAGAATATGTATAAATTATGGTTTATCAAATATCCCCACACTTAAGCTTTTGCTTGTCCTCAAGCAAAATCCTCAACTCCCAATTAAAATTAACTTCCTTAATTCATAATGTTCATCAATAATGTCTTATCATAATTCACAGATAATTCATACATGGATAATTTAACTTAAAGAGTCCTAAAGATTCAAACAATCTAAGTCACAAATTTTTGTAACACGAAAACATAGGTGTTCCCCCTTATCTATAATTACCTTTGATTCAAAGCCAATAAGGATTGACATCCACACTAAGGATTCACTCAGATCACTCAAAGTGTTTAAGGTTCAAGATAAAGCACTCAAAAGTCAAACATGAAGAGTTATTACCATAGGCTTGCATGAAAATTAAATCTCCACCACTATAAAATGAGATGATACACAAATCAAAAGGTCTTTTAAAAGGGTTGTAATGAGGCTTGGGTTAAAGGTGTGGATAAAGGCTGAATTAGAGGGTTAGAATCGAGATTTAATTGACAATTTACCTAACTAGAAAAATAAACTAATATTGAATAAATACATCAACTGAAAACTTATCACTAATAACACGAGCTTCTTCTAAAGATGTGAATTTAACCATTTTAATGCTCATAGTACTAATAATGAATAAATTCCTAATTTTTTTAAGAAAAAGAACATACAATAATAAGAAAGAATTTAACAACTGAAATAAAGAACATAGTTGGGTAACTACTCAAATCAAATCTTGACAAAAAGCGGTTAATTTAATAGGGAAAATTCTTTATGAATAAAAAAAGAGTGAGTTTTGGGTTAATATTAAGGGTAAATCAAGAAACGGTTTATTAGGATTCAAAGGGGTTCACTAGTGGTTAATTATGAAGGTAGGCTTTTTGTGGAGTGAGTGGATTAAATCCTAGGTGCCTTTATCATCTCAGTATATCAAATCAAAAGTGTGGCTCGACATGCATAATCGAAGCAAGTTCTAGAATAGCAAATCAATATTGACACACTCATAACCGATAATAAAGTGAGCAAGGAAAAAATGTATGCTCTAAAAGGCTCAAAAACTCACAAAAATTATTGTTTTTGTAACATCCTGATAATTAGGGGTTATGCATTTTCTTAATTGAATGATGTTGCATGCTTAATCATTATTAAGTGCAATTTTGGAAGTTGTTTGAGCTTCATTAATTAAGTGAATGCTTAGTTAAACTTTTAATTTTTATTAATGAAGAGAGAGCTAAACAAGCTAGGCCTTAAGAATTAATGACAAGGAATTTCAAGCATAAGTTAAGTAATTGGCAAAGTGGTTAAGATGCATGGATGAGTGCTTGAGGTGTAAGGTTCGAATCTCCTAGCTAGCATTAAGGAGGATTTTAATTTTTTTTGTTGTCTTCCCCATAAGTGTCGGCCAAGAAAGTTCTAGAGTGGATGAGCTTTCATTCATTTTTGGCTATTTGACCATGTGAAAAAGGAAGCTAGGAACTTAGGCATGGAATCATAAGTTGATGATAAGATGAGGGGGACAAAAGGCATGATATTGGGCTATGTTTTGGGGATGTGTTCATGGTCATTTGACCATGAACCTAGATGGCATGAAGGCTAAAGGAGTGGCTTAATTGTGTAGCAAATTTTGAATATGATGGGGAAGAAACAAGGAGGAAAAAGGGATATGTTGGCTAAGGTTGACCGAAAGTTAGTATAGCCATTAGGGTGCTAATTGGCTAAAAATCCTAGCAAATGTGTCCATCTTTTCTCATTTTCTCCAAAAGTTCTCTCCTAGCCGAAATTGACATTGAGTTTGGGTAAAAATCTTCTCTTTGTTTTAGCTTTCTTTTGACCAATTTTTCTCCAAAACTCCTACTTTGGCCGAATGTACCTTAGGCACTTTGGTACAATTGTGCTTTTGATTTAGCCTCAATTGATTGAACCAAATACTACTTTCTTTCTCCCATTTTCTTTTGAAACCAAAACTACAAAGATTAAGCACCATTTTCTTCTTCATTTTACTCTCCCTTTTGCCGAATGCATCTAAGCTCCAAAAATCAATCTCTTTTCTCTTTGATCAATTCTCCCTTTCTTTTTCTTTTCACTTTAATTCTTTCTTCTTTTCCTCTCATTGATGAAACCACATAGGATCAAGAATTTCCTCTTTGGCCGAATGTGCAAAAGTTCCTAATCATCTCTTTTCTTTTGAGAAATCACCATTATCATCTTCTTCTCCTCTTTCTCTTTTCTTCCTTCTTCCTTTCCTTCTCTTTTCTTTTTCCTTTCTTCTTTTCCCTCAAACCGAAACCACCATTTCTCTTCTCTTTTTGTTAAAGCCGAATCTTGAAGGACTCAAGTAAGAATTCTATCAATTATTTTTTTTATCATTTCCTTTCACTTTAGTAAATTTAGAACTATAATCTTTTATTTTCTCTCCTAGGCGAATCTTTTGAAAAGATTTTTCAAAGATATTTGTTGAAAACAACCTTTAAGTGACCATTGAATCATCAATGTAAGATTACTATTTTAGATAATATCAATTTCTTTAGATGGATCACTAATCTACGTTATTTTAGGGCGTCTAAGATCAACAAGATAGGTAAGAAAAGGGTTTGTCGAAGTGTTTGGAAGAGAGGATGTATTCCTTTACCATCGAACTACAAGCGAAGGTCAGATCGGCGGTTAGAGACTTTCCACCGGTTGTGGACCTTCGCTAACAAGGATCGGTTATTCAAGTAGTGCGTACAATAGAACCACTTTACGTTGGTGGAATATCGGTGGTTTTGATCCATCTAGTGGAGAAAAACCATAAATAACTGTCATTCGTGAATCCGAGGGTAAGGATTTAGATCCATCGTCTATAAGTATAGTTTTGTTAACAATAGTTTATACTAACCAAGTGTGTTAATCAATTAGGTGTTGACGAGCAAGAGGGTATTATTCTCCTTTGTTACTAGGTGTGTAACCATACATTAAAATTTCCATAGATTTATATTGTTAAAAAGTGATTATATGATAGTATGTTTTGTTTGTGGATACCAATCATTGGTATACAAAATTGAGGTATGTTACCCAATATTTTGTTTATTTTTGCTATATGCTTCAATATGAAATAAGCATGACTATATTATGATTTGTGGGTAAAAAGCATGAAATTCTGATTTGATATGTATGTGCATGGGCATATGGGTATGTTTAATAAAGGAGGAAGTATTCGGTGGTTTTACCACAATTACAGTGACTTCGGTCACATATGTGAAATTGGTGACTTGGTCACATACTTGACTCTGGTGGCCGGTCACATATTTGACTCGGTGGGCCGGTCACATATTTGACTCCGTGGCTTCGGTCACATATTTGGCTCCGTGACTTGGTCACATATTTGGCTCGGTGACTTGGTCACATATTTGAAATTCGGACTTGATCGGTGACTTGGTCACATCTGTTTTGGTGGCTTTGCCACAATAAGGGCGATGTGCATGTTGACTGCCGAGAAGCGCCTTCGATGGTGTGTAGCGGATGGAGGGTCGATTTAGTAATCCCCACGGTGTGTTGGTTGGTACGGGGGTGTGTAGCGGGTGGATATTTAGGTTGGGCCGGGCTTGCATTTCATTTCATATACATAACTATGTAATATTGTATGATTATTACTTGATCTGTTATGAAATGGGCCTTTGGGCTAAATATGAATTAAATGGGCCTTTGGGCTAAATATGAATTAAATGAGCCTTTGGGCTAAATATGAGCTAAATGGGCCTTTGGGCTAAACATTTGATTAAATGGGCCTATGGCCATATGTGAAAATTTTGGGCTTTAAAGCATATGATAAAATGGGCTTTTTAGTCTATGTGTTATACATTGAGTTTATGACTCACCCATTTTTATGGGATAACTTTTCAGATGACTCATAGTGCGATGGATCGGGGCAGCAAGGATTTTGAGGTGGCCAGTGCTCGTATCAAGTATTGTGGAGATTTTCCAACTTAAACTCTTTAAGTTAAATTTTATTACTTAGACTTTATTATGGATTTGCCAATTTTATGTAATAAGGCCACTATAAACTATCTTTCATTTCGTGTTTGGATTTACTTTTATTTTGACATGAACAAATATCTATTAAATAACTAAATTGGTTTTCGATAATTATTTAAAAAGGTTTTTGTCTCTAATATATAAATGTTTTCAAGGAAATTTTCTTAAGTTTGGTTTCCTTTTGATTTTATTAATTCCTCCTAAAAATAATGTTTTAAAAGACAAAATTTCTTTACAACGGAATTCCGCTAAAGTTTTACTCGAGGAACATACCAAATTCGGTTAGGCTTTTTGGTAGGGTTTGGGGTGTTTCAACTTGGTATCGAGCCAGTTTTAAACTCTCGACCTTGGGTTTTGAAGTCCTAACGTTTTCAAAATTTTGGCCCAAAAGACTTTTGAAAATTTTAAGTTAAATGGTTTTATAAGAGCATGGCACTCGGAATTCTTGGCCCAGATCCATCAGGTATGTACTTTATCGATATGTGATATGTATGATAGTTTAAACTTAAACTATACTTTAGAGACATGGACCTTAGGTGTTTGTGTACTACTACGAAAACCACTGAATATCTGTTTCATAAGACTTTCTTCTAATAAGAAGTGAAAAGATTCTAATACATAAGACTTTTCGTAAAAATAGATAAGATACGTAGTAGACATGAGCTCTAGGGGACGAGGTCATCGTGGACATGGAAGAGGAAGGATGATTGTTTGAACCGATTCGGTCTGGTCAAGGTTTGAGAATGAAGCTCGCCACCATTGTTGAGGCGGACTTTCAAGAACAAAATGAAGGTGGTGACGCAGATATCACAAAATTGTCTTTGCGAGTTTTGGAGCAGTAGCGGAAGCTAGTTCGAAAATGGGTCTCGAAAGTGCATGGTGAGAGACTTAGATCAAATGGAGTGAGGTTTTCAGAGGAGTATCTGGAGTAGCTCCAAATGTTGCTGAATATTGGTTGGAGGCAGTCGAGAGGATCATGGACGATATAGACTGCACTGATGAAGAGAAATTGAAAGGTGCTATTTCACTTCTCCGTGATGAAGCCTATCAGTGGTGGCTCACTATAAAGGAAAGTACCCCTGTGGATCGTCTGGATTGGGGGTATTTTAAAGTGAAATTCGAGGGAAAATATGTCTGAGCTAGCTATATCGACTCGAGAGGAAGACATTTCGAATTTGGTCTAAGGAACAAGTCGATAGTGAATATGAAGCGAAATTTTTGCGACTTAGCCGTTATGCGGAGGATAGTGGCTACGGAATATGAATAGTGTATCGATTTGAAGATGGACTTAGAGATGAGCTAAGAGTGATGATTGCTCCACACCGTGAAAGAGATTTTGCAATCTTAGTGGAAAGGGTAAGAATTGCCAAAGAGGCTAAGCGGATTTGAGAGCGAGTAAGGACATGAGGTCGAGCAAGAATAAGAGAAGCTTTGGGTCTTGAGGTCATCAAAACTTTCAGAAGAAATCAAGGAATGATGGACCGCGAGGTCAACAGACTACTACTGGTGTACAAAGTCGTACTTGTTCTCAATGTGGGAAAATGTACTCAAGAGAATGCTGGAAGAAAACTGGCGGATATTTCAAGTGCGTTTCAAAGGATCATATGATCAAAGATTGTCCGATGAACTCGGAGAAGAACCGTCCAGCAAGTCAGGGTGCTAATCAGGCTGACAGAAGTGGATAGCAACCGATAAGAGGTCGTGGTCCAAATGGAAGGGGCAATGGTTCCAATAAAGGTCGCGAAACTTTAGGCAGAGGCAGTGGTAGCTCTGAGGCGAGACAACCAGTGCGGTGTATGCGATTCATCGCAGAGAAGACGATGGCCTTTTGATGTTATCACGATGCGTTTTGATTTGGGTTGCCCTTTATTGCTTTGATAGATATAGGGTCAACTCATTCCTATATCGCTAGTGAAGTATCTGGGACTTTGCATGTGACTTCTGAAATTGTACCTAGGAAGATGACTGTACTTAGTCCTCTAGGACAAACAGTAGAAATAGACAAACTTTTTAAGGAAGTGCCTCTAGAAGTCCAAGGGATACAGTTTCCAGCTGATTTAATGGAGTTGTCGTTCGGAGAATTTGACCTAATCTTAGGCATGGACTGGCTTGTGAAGTATCGTGCAAATGTGGATTGTGCTGCTAAGAGAATGTCATTAAGAACTCTTGATGACAAAGAAGTTGTAGTGATGGGCGAGAGACGGAACTACTTATCTAATGTAGTATCCGCTCTTAAGGCAGAAAAGATGGTTAGAAAGGGATGTGAAGCCTTCCTGATGTTGGTGAGTGCTTTGGAGGCTAAGGAAGCAACTGCTAATGAAGTCAGGACTGTGAAGGAATTTGTAGATGTTTTTTCGGAAGAACTTCCAGGTTTGCCTCCAGATCGTGAGGTAGAATTCGGGATAGACTTATTGCCTGGAACGGCGCCAGTTTCTATTGCTCCATATAGAATGGCACCGAAGGAGTTGGTTGAATTGAAGGCTCGATTAGGGAGTTGCTTGATCGTGGATTCATCTGGCCTAGTGTGTCTCCATGGGGAGCACCGGTCCTATTCGTGAAGAAGAAGGACGGATCGATGAGGATGTGTATAGACTACCGGCAGTTAAATAAGCTGACCATCAAGAACAAGTATCCTTTGCCAAGGATCGACGACTTGTTCGATCAGCTTAAGGGAGCTGCGGTATTCTCAAAGATTGATCTAAGGTTGGGGTATCATCAGCTTAAAGTGAAAGAAGCGGATATCCATAAGACGGCTTTCCGAACTAGATATGGGCATTATGAATTTCTGGTAATGCCATTCGGATTGACGAATGCCCCAGCTGCGTTTATGGATATGATGTATCAAATTTTTCAGCCCTACTTGGATCAGTTCGTCGTGGTATTCATAGACGACATCCTGGTGTATTCTAAGTCCAAAGTGGAACATGATGAGCATCTCCGGATTGTGTTGCAAGTTTTAATGGAGAAGAAATTGTATGCCAAATTCAGTAAGTGTGAATTTTGGCTGAAAGAAGTCGCATTTTTAGGACATGTGGTATCTGCAGAAGGGATAAGGGTGGATCCTCGGAAGATTGAGGCTGTGCTAGATTGGAAACCACCTAAGTCCATAACTGAGGTTCGCAGTTTCTTGGGTTTAGCCGGATACTACCGAAGATTCGTCGAAGGATTTTCATCGATAGCTGCACCTTTAACGAAATTGTTGAGAAAGGAAGTACCTTTCGTGTGGGCTGATAAGCAGCAAAAGAGTTTTGAGAAGCTCAAGAAAGTTTTGACGGAAGCTCCTGTTTTGATTCAGCCTGAAGCAGGAAAGGATTGTGTTGTGTATTGTGATGCTTCTCACACGGGTTTAGGATGTGTTCTGATGCAAGGCGGAAAGGTAGTTGCGTATGCGTCTCGGCAGTTGAGACCGCATGAAGTTAATTACCCGACGCATGACTTGGAGTTGGCAGCTGTAGTCTTTGCCCTTAAGGTTTGGAGACATTACTTATACGAGGAAAAGTCAGTGATATACACGGACCACAAAAGTCTGAAATATCTACTGACTCAGAAGGAACTGAATTTGAGGCAAAGAAGGTGGATAGAGTTGTTGAAAGACTACGACTGTTCCATCGAGTACCACCCGGGCAAGGCGAATGTGGTGGCAGACGCTCTAAGTCGAAAAGTGGTGTCAGATTTGAGAGCGATGTTTGCACATCTTAGTCTTTTCGATGTGGAAGCTTATTGGCGAACTTCAAGTTAAGCCGACATGGTTATGTCAAGTGAAAGAGAGGCAATTAGTAGATGAAGATCTGAATGAAAAGCTTGACAGTGCACGAGTGGGAAATTGGAAGATTTTGGTATTAATGATGTGTGGGGTATTGTGTTTTAAAGGTAAAATCAGATGCCAAAGGATCGGAGTTGAGGCAAAAGATACTTGAGAATCGCATGGTAGCCCCTATGCTATGCATCTGGAGGAAGTAAGTTATACCGAGATTTGCGAGATCAATTTTGGTCGCTGGACTTAAGCGGAAGTTACGAATTTGTAGGAAGTGCTTGACGTGTCGACAAGTTAAATTTGAACATCAAGTACCTTACGGATTACTCTGACCAATAAAGATTCCGCAATGGAAGTGGGAAAGAATCACCATGGATTTTGTTAGTGGGTTTCCTCTTACACCTACTAAAAGACTCCATTTGGGTGATAGTGGACCGATTGACGAAATCGCACATTTTATCCGATTCGGATTGGTTACTCTTTGCGAAATTGGCGAAGTTATCGTGCATTTGAGATTGTGAGATTGCATGGAGTGCCGTTGTTGATAATTTGGACAGAGATCCGAGATTTACGTCGTAATTTTGGAAAGCATTGCATCAGGCTTTGGGCACCAGATTGGACTTCAGTATGGCATTTCATCCTCAGTCAGACGGTCAGTCCGAAAGAGTAATCCAGATCTTAGAAGATATGTTAAGGGGATGTGTGATAGATTTCAAGGAAGTTGGGAGGAATTCTACCGTTGGCGAAATTTGCGTACAACAACAGTTTCCAATCGAGATTCGGATGGCACCATATGAAGCATTATATGGACTAAGTGTCGCACTCCTACATGTTGGATGAATTAGGGAATGTCGATTTTGGGTCCGAAATAGTGGTGAATCTGAAGAAATGGTTGAGGTAATTCGGGCTCGGTTAAAGGAAGCGTCGGATGACAAAAATCATACGCAGATCTTAAGCAGAAAGAAATAGAGTTTCTTTGTGGGGAATCAAGTTTTCCTTAAAGTTTCACTTTGGAAAAAGGTGATGAGATTTGGACGCAAAGGAAACTAAGTCCGTGTTCATTGGACCTTATCGGATTGTGAAGCGAGCCGGATCGTGGCATATCGTTAGATTTACCTTGAGTTGAAGCAAATGCATGATGTGTTCCTTGTTTCAATGCTACGCCGTTACTGTTCGGATCCATCTCATGTAGTACCGATTGAGGAGGTGGAATTAATATCGATTTGTCATCACGAAGAGGAACCAATTCAAATTTTAGAGCGAGATGTAAAGGTTTTGAGAAAATCAGTTCCTCTCGTCAAAGTATTATGGCGTAATCATGGATCAGAAGAAGCTTCGTGGGAACCGGAGGAAGCGATGCGACAGCAATACCCTCACTTATTCCAGCCAGGTAATTTCAAGGACGAAATTATTTTAAGGGGGTAGAACTGTAACATCCTGATAATTAGGGGTTATGCATTTTACTTAATTGAATGATGTTGCATGCTTAATCATTATTAAGTGCAATTTTGGAAGTTGTTTGAGCTTCATTAATTAAGTGAATGCTTAGTTAAACTTTTAATTTTTATTAATGAAGAGAGAGTTAAACAAGCTAGGCCTTAAGAATTAATGACAAGGAATTTCAAGCATAAGTTAAGTAATTGGCAAAGTGGTTAAGATGCATGGATGAGTGCTTGAGGTGTAAGGTTTGAATCTCCTAGCTAGCATTAAGGAGAATTTTATTTTTTTTTTTGTTGTCGTCCCTATAAGTGTCGGCCAAGAAAGTTCTAGAGTGGATGAGTTTTCATTCATTTTTGGCTATTTGACCATGTGAAAAGGAAGCTAGGAACTTAAGGCATGGAATCATAAGTTGATGATAAGATGAGGGGACAAAAGGCATGATATTGGGCTATGTTTTGGGGATGTGTTCATGGTCATTTGACCATGAACCTAGATGGCATGAAGGCTAAAGGAGTGGCTTAATTGTGTAGCAAATTTTTGGATATGATGGGGAAGAAACAAGGAGGAAAAAGGGGATATGTTGGCTAAGGTTGGTGAAAGTTAGTATAGCCATTAGGGTGCTAATTGGCCAAAAATCCTAGCAAATGTGTCCATCTTTTCTCATTTTCTCCAAAAGTTCTCTCTAGCGAAATTGACATTGAGTTTAGGTAAAATCTTCTCTTTGTTTTAGCTTTCTTTTGACCAATTTTTCTCCAAAACTCCTCCTTTGGCCGAATGTACCTTAGGCACTTTGGTACAATTGTGCTTTTGATTTAGCCTCAATTGATTGAACCAAATACTACTTTCTTTCTCCCATTTTCTTTTGAAACCAAAACTACAAAGATTAAGCACCATTTTCTTCTTCATTTTACTCTCCTTTTGTCAGAATGCATCTAAGCTCCAAAAATCAATCTCTTTTCTCTTTGATCAATTCTCCTTTCTTTTCTTTTCACTTTAATTCTTTCTTCTTTTCCTCTCATTCGAAACCACATAGGATCAAGAATTTCCTCTTTGGCCGAATGTGCAAAAGTTCCTAATCATCTCTTTTCTTTTGAGAAATCACCATTATCATCTTCTTCTCCTCTTTCTCTTTTCTTCCTTCTTCCTTTCCTTCTTTTCTTTTCCTTTCTTCTTTTCCTCAAACCGAAACCACCATTTCTCTTCTCTTTTGTTAAAGCCGAATCTTGAAGGACTCAAGTAAGAATTCTATCAATTATTTTTTTATCAATTCCTTTCACTTTAGTAAATTTAGAACTATAATCTTTTATTTTCTCCTAGGCGAATCTTTTGAAAAGATTTTTCAAAGATCTTTGTTGAAAACAACCTTTAAGTGACCATTCGAATCATCAAGGTAAGATTACTATTTTAGATAATATCAATTTCTTTAGATGGATCACTAATCTAAGTTATTTTAGGGCGATCTAAGATCAACAAGATAGGTAAGAAAAGGGTCGTGCGAAGTGTTTGGAAGAGAGGAGGTATTCCTTTACCATCGAACTACAAACGAAAGGTCAGATCGGCGGTTAGAGACTTTCCACCCGGTTGTGGACCTTCTGCTAACAAGGATCGATTATTTGAAGTAGTGCGTACAACCAAACCACTTTACGTTGGTGGAATATCGGCGGGTTTTGATCCATCTAGTGGAGAAAAACCACAAATAACTGTCATTCGTGAATCCGAGGGTAAGGATTTAGATCCATCGTCTATAAGTATAGTTTTGTTAACAATAGTTTATACTAACCAAGTGTGTTAATCAATTAAGTGTTGACGAGCAAGAGGGTATTATTCTCACTGTTACTAGGTGTGTAACCATACATTAAAAATTTCCATAGATTTATATTGTTAAAAAGTGATTATATGATAGTATGTTTTGTTTGTGGATACCAATCATTGGTATACAAAATTGAGGTATGTTACCCAATATTTCGTTTATTTTTGCTATATGCATCAATATGAAATAAGCATGACTATATTATGATTTGTGGGTAAAAAGCATGAAATTCTGATTTGATATGTATGTGCATGGGCATATGGGTATGTTTAATAAAGGAGGAAGTATTCGGTGGTTTTACCACAATTACGGTGACTTGGTCACATATGTGAAATTGGTGACTTGGTCACATATTTGACTCTGGTGGCCGGTCACATATTTGACTCGGTGGTTTTGGTCACATATTTGACTCGGTGGCTTCGATCACATATTTGGCTCCGGTGACTTTGGTCACATATTTGGCTCATTGACTTGATCACGTATTTGAAATTTGGACTTGATCGGTGACTTGGTCACATCTGTTTTGGTGGCTTTGCCACAATAAGGCGATGTGCATGTTGGTGCAAAGAAGCGCCTTCGATGGTGTGTAGCGGATGGAGGGTCGATTTAGAAATCCCACGGTGTGTTTGTTGGTACAGGGGTGTGTAGCGGATGGATATTTAGGTTGGGTAGGGCTTGCATTTCATTTCATATACATAACTATGTAATATTGTATGATTATTACTTGATCATTATGAAATGGGCCTTTGGGCTAAATATGAATTAAATGGGCCTTTGGGCTAAATATGAATTAAATGAGCCTTTGGGCTAAATATAAGCTAAATGGGCCTTTGGGCTAAACATTTGATTAAATGGGCCTATGGCCATATGTGAAAATTTTGGGCTTTAAAGCATATGATAAAATGGGCTTTTTAGTCTATGTGTTATACATTGAGTTTATGACTCACCCATTTTATGGGATAACTTTTGAGATGACTCATAGTGCGATGGATCAGCAAGAAGGATTTCGAGGTGGCGATTGGTTTCGTATCAAGTATTGTGGAGATTTTCCAACTTAAACTCTTTAAGTTAAATTTTATTACTTAGACTTTATTATGGATTTGCCAATTTTATGTAATAAGGCCACTATAAACTATCTTTCATTTCGTGTTTGGATTTACTTTTATTTTGACATGAACAAATATCTATTAAATAACTAAATTGGTTTTCAATAATTATTTAAAAGGTTTTTGTCTCTAATATATAAATGTTTTCAAGGAAATTTTCTTAAGTTTGGTTTCCTTTTGATTTTATTAATTCCTCTAAAAATAATGTTTTAAAAGACAAAATTTCTTTACAATGGAATTCCGCTAAAGTTTTACTCGAGGAACATACCAAATTCGGTTAGGCTTTTTGGGCCGGGTTTGGGGTGTTTCAGTTTTTGATGTCAACCTTGCAAATTTCAAACTTCAAAGTGATATTTAAATTTAGGGAAACATCCTACAAATTTTTAATTCTAAAAATAGACTTATCATGCTTGATTCTCTAATGTCTTAAAGTTTAAATGATCAATGCACAATTACCTATGATTTAATACAAAACATATCAATGAAAATCATAAGTCAATAGAAGCTTCGTTTTAATAATAATATGAGAAAATCTACTTATGAACAAGACATAATTCAAGGATTAACCTCCCCACACTTAATATGTACATTTTCCTCAATGTACACAGATAAATAATGATAATATAGTAAGAAAATCATAAGATAAGGAGAGAAGTGAAACTTCCTAAATTTTGGTGGAGTCAATGAAAAGAAATCTGATACATTTGGGCATAGGTGAACATCGAGGAGGATACTCCGGTAGCACTTTGAACCGTATGGAATTGAGTCAATGAAGCAGTCGGCATGAACTTATGAGGAAGTTGTGGTATATCTACTGTAAAGTGGTCGCGTATAGGGAGACTGCGCTAGGAACCTTTAATTTTTTTGAAGCGGGGATGGCAGCCTTAGCCTTGCCTCAAGTGTCCGTCATTGTGTACCTAGCAGCACCACAAGTAAAATAAAATAATACAGAAAATAAAATAAAATAATGGAAAATAACTAGGAATTCAAAATAAAGGAGGAAAAAGGGTGAGCAATGGTGGCAAGGATGATGGTTGGTGAAGAGAAGGAATAAGGGAAAGGGGGGAAAGGAAAAAAAAAGAAGGGAAAAAGACAACGGGAAAAGGAAAGGGGAAAAAGAAAAGAAAGTTTTTCAGGCTGGGGAAGAAGGGAGGAGGGAAGAAAATGAAAGCGAATAAGGGGGTTTAAATAGAAATTGGGGTGCACCGGTCGCCTTGCATACATTCCACAGGAGTGTTAGGTCACACGGCCGAATCGCACGGCCTTGTGATGCTTCGTTTGTTTCTCCCATGCCTATGTAGAGGTTCCCATACCCATGTTAATTAATCAGTGTCACCCACGGCTTGGAGGCACGGGCGTGCGACATGCCCGTGTGGATTTGTTAGCATCACGTGTTCTTTAGTTAGTGTCGACCACGACCGTATCGCATGACCGTGGTATTTTATCGTAACCCGTGTTTTGGGGAAAATTTTTGTCCTGTTCTCGCACAGTCTTCACCATGCCGGTGTACTTTCTTGTGGTGTTCACATGGCCACGGCCATGCCAGTGTGCACGGCTGTGTGGATAGGGAGACCCGCGCTTTATTAATTCAGTTAGTTTAGTCAGGTGCTAAAATCTAAAATAATAACATTAGTGAGGTTAGTGCTCAGGTTGCCTCTCGAGAAGTGCTCTTTTAAAGTCTTAAGCTAGACTTACCTATCATTCGCATATTTCATGGTTGTTCGAGGAGTTGACACTCCTCTCTCCACGACTGTACCATATGGGAAGACATTGAGTACCATTAAAGAGTTGTTCCATTAGGTTCAAAGGTCGCAATACGAAGGTCTTCATTATCCAACAATACTTGATCTCTAATCTTAAATTGGTTTGTCCCATCCTTAAGCTTGTCATGGAGTCACTTTGGTTTATCGTGTTTTCTTGGTTTCTCCTTGGCATGTATCCTCCACTCGTCTAGTTCATTGATCTGAAGCCATTGCTCCTCATGAATTATTTCATTGTTGGCACGAGAGCTATGACGTGGCTCAGTTGTGTATTTTCGAGGTGCTTCCTGAAAAGAGGGTTGAACTGAATGGTTATTAATAGAATTTATGTACTCACCTTTATTAATCGATGTCCTAACCGAATCATGAGCCTGAAGAGTGATCATTTCGTCACCTACACGAAGTGTAAGCTCACCTGTACCAACATCAATTCTAGTTTTAGTAGTTACTAAAAAGGGTCGTCCTAGGATTAAAGGTGCATTACTGTTCTTATCCATGTCTAGAATAATAAAGTCAACTGGGAATATAAATTTATCAATTCTTACAAGCACATCCTCAACAATTCCCCTAGGAACTCTAATGGTTTTATCTGCGAGTTGAATACTCATCCTAGTTTGTTTAGGTTTCCCAAGACCTAGTTGCTTAAACATTTTATAGGGCATGACATTAATACTCGCCCCTAAATCAGCTAAAGCATTATTAACATCTAAACTACCAATTAAACAAGGAATAGTAAAACTCCCTGGATCCTTTAATTTATCGGGTAGGTAGTTTATTCTGTAAAATAGTTGAGCAGACTACATTTAGCTCCACATGCAATGCATCGTCTAACTTTCGTTTGTTTGTCAAAAGCTCTTTTAAAAATTTTGTTGAATTGGCCATCTGCGAAAGAGCTTCAATAAACGGTAAGTTAATATGTAATTTCTTTAGAAGTTTAAGAAATTTACTGAATTGTTCATTTGTACGGTCCTTCTTCGTCGCATTGGGGTATGGCACATGAGGTTTATACTTTGTACTTACCAGTTTTTGTTTATCATGGCTCACCTCAACCTTACCTTTATCTACCACGTTCTCTTGCCTTGGGTTTGGTTCGTCTAACCCTTCATTATCGTGAGCAGTGATGGCATGAAGTTGCTCCTTTGGGTTAGTTTCAATGTTGCTTGGTAAGCTACCTTGTGGTCGTTCGAAGATTAGCTTAGCAAGTTGTCCTATTTAATTCTCGAGCCCTTGAATCGATGCTTGCTGATTTTTGAGTGATATTTTGGTGTTTTAGAAATGGGTTTCTGACACCGCGATGAATTTTTTTAGCATCTCTTCAAGATTCGGCTTCTTCTCTTGTGGGTAAGGTTGCTGTTGATCGCCTGGAGGGGGTTGTTGTCTCTAATTTCCTTGACCACCCCATTAGAAGTTTGGGTGGTTCCTCCAACCTATATTATAAGTGTTACTATAGGGATTATTCTGAGGTCTACAATTATTACCCATATAGTTCATATGTTCACTTTCTATGCCAAGGTTGTAGGATGGATATTTTGTATTACTCATTCCTCCTCCATTAGTATCACACTGCATAACTGGATATACATACAAAAACCACACAAACCATCAATCTTTTTATTTAGCATCTCTATCTGCTTTCATAGCGTGGTTACTACGTCGAGGTTGAAAACACCGACTGACTTTGTTGGCTTCGTCCTCATAACTTGCCACTGATAGTTATTTAGTGACATTTCTTCAATGAATTCGTAAGCAGCCTTAGGTGTTTTATTGTTTAGTGTACCGCTGGTGGCTTCATCAATCGACTGCCTAGTTGAGGGGTTCACACCATTGTAAAAGGTTTGAACTTGTAACCATAATGGTAACCCATGGTGAGGGCACCTTCTCATTAGATTATTGTATCTCTCCCATGCATCGTAAATTGTTTCTAAATCCATCTGCACAAAAGAAGAGATATCATTCCTCAACTTAGATGTTTTAGCCTGCGAAAAATATTTAAGTAAAAATTTTTCTATCATTTGTTCCCATGTAGTGATTGATCCTCGTGGTAACGAGTTCAACCACTGTTTAGCTTTGTTCTTCAATGAAAATGGAAACAATTGAAGGCGAATGGCATCATCAAAAACGCCATTAATTTTGAAAGTGTCGCAGAATTCCAGAAAATTTGCCAAGTGATTGTTTGGATCCTCATCCTACAAACCATCAAACTGAACAAACTGCTGAATCATCTAAATAGTGTTAGGTTTCAGTTCAAAATTATTTGCAGCAACAGCAGGTCTAACAATACTAGATTCAGTTCCTGTTAAATTAGGTTTAGCATAATCATACATAGTACGAGGAGAAGGATTTTGATTCACCGGGTTTGCGGAAACCACAAGAGTTAGCGGATTGTTGTTGGCCATCTCTTCGGTAGTATTGGTTTCATCTTCTTGCTCTTATTCTATGTATTGTAGACTTCACCTTATTTCTCTTCGATTTCTGCGAGCAGTACCTTCTATATCACTATCAAAAAGTAATGGTCCTGACGGGTTCCTTCTAGTCATAAACTAAAAGTTCCTGCTAGAAGCAAAGAAAGAAAAATTAGAGAAGTAGAAACAAATAAAAAAGTAAAATTAAATAGAAACAAATAAAAAAGTAAAATTAAAATGCAATAAAATAAGAATGGCTAAAGTAATAAAAATTTAACATTCTTAATATCTTATTCCTCGGCAACGCCGCCAAAAAATTGGCGTGTCTCTAAGTAACTATGATCACAATAAAGGTAAGCGCACCTATTGTTTAATAGTATAGTTATGGTAAGACCGATAATATCGTATCCACAAGGGCCAAGAGTACTAGTAATTACTATCTTTTCATTATCTAGCCTAAGAATTGAAGTGATTTCTTTTAAACTAAAACTTAATTAAAAATACGACAGAGAACAAATTGGGAAAATACTTTAGACAACTTTATGAGGTAGGCAATACCCAAGGAATAATCCACCTAGACTTCACTTACTACTTTTGATTCATACGATTTATTCACTTGACTTAATCCGTAGAAATCCCTGATTTATGTTAATATCTCTTTCAAGACTAAAAACAACTGACTCTAGGTTGATTAATTGAAATTTCTTTCTAATTAAAGCCCTATTGTCGCATTAACTCGATCTATGGATTCCCTTATTAGATTTAACTCTCATCCAATAGATTTTCGTCACCCTATTTCTAGGGTTGCAATCAACTCCACTTAATTGTTTTGATCTACTCTTAAATAGGGACTTTTTCTCTCTAAATAAGCATATTCGACTTGATCAATAACCTGAATTATCAAAACAACAATAAGAACTCACAATTAAGAATAAGAACAAGTATTTATTTTATAAATCAAATAATAATAAGATTCGTCTTAGGTTTCATCCCCTTAGGCATCTAAGGGATTAGTTCATACTAATAAAAGGAAACATCTTAAAAGAAGGAAAACTACAAAATAAAAGAAAACCCAAAGACTTTAAGAGAAATTGATAGGAGATCTTTAGTCTTGATTGAGATCCTTCTTTCGAGCTGCTCGAGATGGTTGTCTTCGAGTATTTTCTGCCTTCTACTTGGCGTCCTCTTTTAGGTAACCCCCTAGGGTGTTTATATAGGATTTGGAACACCTCTCTTGGCCCACAAGTGCCCCTTTCCGAATAGAATTAGTCTTGGGGTCGGTAGGGACACGCCTGTGTTCGATAGCCTAGGTCGTACTCGACTCTGCTCGCCACACACGGCCGTGTGTGGTGCCTGTTTATGTTAATGAGGCCGTGTTGATTTATAATGTAGGCCCATTTTGTCCATTTTGGCCCGTTTCTCGTTCTTTTCGACTCTCTAAGGTCCCCTGAGTATAAAACATGAAATTAAAGGATTAGGAGCAATGAATTCATCAAATCTAAGGAAAATTCATCCAAAACTAAGTCAATCATGGGGTTCAAATATGTATAAATTATGGTTTATTAGTTCTCGAAGATAGACTTGAGATCAGGTTATTATTAGTTGAGAGTTAAAGATTCGGATGTGCCAAAAACCACGTTCAGAACGAGGTAGAGCATTATGAATTCCTTATTATGCCGTTTAGATTAACAAATGCTCTTGCAGTTTTTTATGGACTTGATGAATCGAATCTTTAGACCGTATTTAGATAAGTTTGTGGTTGTATTTATTAATGACATTTTGATTTATTCCAGAGATGAGTCTGAGCATGCCGAACATTTAAGAATTCTATTGTAGACTTTGAGAGATAAGAAATTGTTTGCTAAATTCAGGAAAAGTGAATTTTGACTCCAAGAAGTTAGATTTTTGGGACACATTGTTTCAACGGAAGGCATATGGGTTACCGAGTAAGATTTCAGCAGTTGTTGACTAGAAACCACGAGAACTGTATCCAAAGTTAGTGATCGACTATCACCCAAGGAAAGCGAACGTAGCCGCAGATGCTTTAAGTAGAAAGTCTTTGTTTTCTTTGAGGGTGATGAATATGTGGTTAACCTTATTTGATGATGAATCAATTTTGGCTGAGTTGGAAGCTAGACCGGTATTTCCTCAGCAAATTTGTGAAACTCAGAAAGGTGATAATAAGTTGCATGCTAAAAGAGCTCAATGCAAATCGAATAATTATTTATATTATCAAATTGGATCCGATGATTTTTTTAGGTTTTGAGGTAGGATTTGTGTACCAAGAGATATTGAACTGATTCAGAAAATTCTTCATGAGGCACATACTGGTTGTCTATCTGTTCATCCTGGAAGTACAAAGATGTATAATGATTTGAAGAAATTGTATTGGTGGTCAGGCATTAAACGAGACATTTCAGAGTTTGTAATGAGATATTTGATTTGTCAACAAGTGAAAGTCAAACATCAAGTGCCTTCGGGTTTATTTTAGCGTGCGATGATACCCAAGTGGAAGTGGGATAAATTTATAATGGATTTCGTATTAGGGTTACCTCTGACTTTGAAGAAGAAAGATGTTGTTTGGGTCGTTGTTGATAGATTAACCAAATCGACTCATTTCATTCCGGTATGTATCGATTATTCACTTGATAAACTAGATGAATTGTACATTGCTGAGATTGTTAGATTGCACGGGGTGCCTACTTCTATTATTTCAGATAGAGATCAAAGGTTTACGTCACAATTTTGGAAGAAAATGCAAGAAGCGTTGGGTACAAAGTTGAATTTTAGTACTGTATTTCATCCACAAACCGATGGTCAATCTGAGAGAGTGATTCAAATTCTCGAAGATATGCTTGGTTGTTGTGTTTTAGAGTTCAAAGGTAATTGGTAGAAATATCAATCGTTGGTCAAATTTTCTTATAACAGTCATTTTCAATTGAGTATAAAGATGGCACTGTATGTAGCATTGTATTGTCACAAGTGCTGAACTCCACTGTACTGGACCGAGCTTAGTGAGAAATAGATCCACGGGGTTGATTTGGTTAGAGAAACCGAAGAGAAAGTGAAAGTAATTCATGATTGTTTGAAAGTAGCTTTAGATCGACAAAAATCATATGTGGATTTGAAACGGAAGGATATTGAATTTTAGGTCGATGATAAAGTGTTTCTGAAAGTGTCTCCGTGGAAGAAAATTCTTAGATTTGGACGCAAAGGCAAGTTGAGTCTGCGTTTCATTGGACCGTATAATATTATTAAAAGAATAGGGCATGTGGCATATTGACTAGCCTTGCAGTCAGAATTAGAAAGGATCCATAATGTATTTCATGTGTCGATGTTGCGACGATATCAATTAGATCCATCGCATGTAATCTCATTGTCAGAGATTAAGATTCGACCCGATATGACATATGGTGAAGAATCGATCAAAGTGTTAGCTCGAGAGTTTAAATAGTTGAAAAATAAAAGTATAACTCTAGTGAATGTTTTGCGGAAATGACACGGGGTCGAAGAGGCTACGTGGGAACCCGAGAAAGCTAGGAGAAAACAGTACCCTAACCTCTTTTCTGTTAAGATTTTTGGGGATGAAAATCCCTAAGGGGGAGAGTTGTAATTGTAACACCCCTAACCCAAAACCATCGCCGGAATAGGGTTAAGAGGCATTACCAAACAATCGAATCATTTCACATCCCACTTATGACACAAAATCAATCATCATCATAACACATCAAGACATAATCAAATAGTCCCTTATTGAGGCCTACAAGACCTCAAATTCATGCTAGAGAGGGGTCGAGACTAAACCGAACACTTTCGATAGTTTTAGAAATTTCAAACATTCAATGAATTTGTTGAGGCCACATGCTTGTGCCACCAGGCCGTATGCCTCATACAGTCATTAGACACCCCTATGTGTCCAGGCCGTGCCAAAATAGAGCAAGCATTCTGACTTCTCCACACAACTACTAAGCACGCCCGTGTGCCATGGCCGTGTGCTCTTAGGCCATATTCTGACTTATTCACACGGCTACTAGGCATGCCCGTGTACCATAGCTATGTGTCCTTAAGCTAGCTACTGACTTAGCCCCATGGTCACTAGGCACGCCCGTGTGCCACAACCCGTGTGACAAAATAGGCCATATGCAAGGCAAATTTGCCACCCATAAAAGGGTCAAACCTACAAAAAAATTTTAACATGATTACACACACAATTTGACAACCAAATTCATGTCAAATGATCATCATATCATCTCATACAAGCTCACTCACAGCCATGTTAACTAATAGACTAAATTGCACCACTTGAACACATTCAATACCAAAATGATTCATTTCCAAATTCTCTATTTCATACTAGCATCATATCAACACAAAGTTTACCATTCATAAGTCATTTTCTTCACTCATAAATCTTACCAAAACATGCATCATATATCAAAACCATTAATGCTTAAAAATACACATATCTAGCCACATCTCATGGCTATTTACAAATCTCAAACATGATTCAAATAACTAGCCTATACATGCCATATTTCAACTATGTACATCATTCCAAAAGTACCCAAAATAGATTATCGATAGTGTGATTGAGATGCTGACGATCCCTGGATCTAAGCTAGCTTTACTGACACTGCAAAGCAGAGAAACAAATCACACAGCAAGTTTTCCAAAGCTTAGTAAGTTCATAACATAACACATTAAACTAAAACAAACCATCACATAGATTTATTTCACATTTATATATGTATATATCATACCATCCAAAGCTAATATGCTCATTTGACATTTCATGATCTCATTTATAACTTTATCAACCACATAGGTTCCAAATGTACCTTAACCAACACATAGTTGTCAATTATCTTTGCTACTCAATACTCACTATTTCATCTCAATTAACTTTTGTCTCTTTTTCGATTCCATCGCACACTTAGTGCCCAGATAATTAGTCGAAACTTAATTAACATCGCACACTTAGTGCATCCATATCAAACTGATCTTAAATTGGTATCACACACATAGTGCCAGCCACAAAGCCGAAGCTTATTTTATTTCGCACGCACAGTGCTGATCATCTCGGTTACATTCCCGAATACGCACACTCAGTACCATTTAACTCAAGCCCTCACATAGCATTCACATTACAATATTAACATACCATTCATTTTATAGCAATAAATATAACTAAATACACGTATTATGTCGAACCTACCACGGACGTTGAACTATCGAAACGGTCGATTAATTGAGCACTTTTATCCTTTCCTTGATCTTCATCTGAACCTCTCCTCTCTTGGTCTATACACATTCAAATTTAGTCCATTCAATCACTAATTCATTCAATTTAGTCCACACATACACATTTAGGACATTTTACAAAATAGCCCTTAGATTTTCACATTTCGACACTTTAGTCCCTATTTCACAAAATCATCAAATACATAAAATTTTGAAACACATATGCTAGCTAAATTCTTCCCATGCTAATACAAGCTCACACATTTCATTTCTTTCACATTTTAGTCCTTCAATTTACACTTTTTTCAATTTTCCCAAATTACTCAATTTCACAAAAAATCCAAATACAAACTATGTTAATCCAACACTAAGCTTTCATATTTTACCAACTATCAACACAAAGCTCACATGTCCATCCATGGCACAACTCAAAATCTTCACCAATTCACAAAATTGAAGCATGGGTTTTAAATAGCACAAAGCAACGATTACAAAAATGTAGAAATTAACAAAAACTGGGCTCAAAACATACCTTAATTGAGCTTAGCAATGGCCGAACATTCAAAAGCTTAAAAACCATTGTTCCTTCTCCTATTTTCGGTGAAAAGATTAATAGAAATGGCCATTCTAATGTTTGTTTTACTATAAAATAACTTAATTATCAAACACCAATTTTTCCTTAATGAAATGTTTATAAAATCATTTAAACTATGGACATAATTGTCCATCAACCACCCCACTTACTAAATAATGGGTCAATTTCCTTGTAAGACCTCCTCAATTAAAAACCATAACACATAGATACTTTAACAATCTGCACACAGCTTTTACATTTTATGCGATTAAGTCCTTTTTGCAACTTAAACACATAGTCGATAAAATCTTCACACAGAAATTTCACACAGACTAAATCACATACTGCAAACATAGAAAATAATATAAAAATATTATTCTGACCTTAGATTTGTGGTCTCAAAACCATTGTTCCAATTAGGGTCTAAACCGGGCTGTTATAACTCTCTCCCTTAGGGATTTTTGTCCCCAAAAATCTTACCAGCGAATAGTTGTGGATATTGCTCTCTCATATTGTTCTCAGGCTCTCATGTAGCCTCTTCAACTCCGAGTTTGTGTCATAACACCTCAGTAGGAGTAATCACATGAGAAGGATCAGATTGGTACCGTCGAAGCATCGACACATGAAAAACATTATGAATCTTTTCTAACTTAGGTAGCAACATCAATCTATAGGCAACTGGCCCAACTCGTTCAATAATCTCATACGGTCCGATGAACCTCAGACTCAACTTGCCCTTCATGCCAAATTGAAGTATCTTCTTCCACGGTGATACTTTCAAAAACACTCTATCACCAACCTCAAATTCAATATCTTTTCGTTTCAAATATGTATAAGATTTCTGACGATCTGAGGCTACTTTCAAATTGTCACGAATTACTTTCACTTTTTGCTCAATCTCTTTTGTTAGATCAACCATGTGAATCTTGTTCTCACCCAGCTCAGTCTAATACAATGGAGTTGAACACTTTCAACCGTAAAGAGCCTCATATGGTGCCTTGGTACTAGATTGAAACTATTGTTATACGCAAACTCAATCAACGATAAATGCTTTTCCCACGTATTCATAAACTCAAGTACGCAACACCTCAACATGTCTTTGAGAATTTGAATGATTTGCTCAGATTGACCATCCATTTTCGAATGAAAAGTAGTAATTGTAACATCCCAGAGTTGGGCCTAGTAGGATTGGGCCTATTGGGCTTTAGGCATTGGAGCGTTTAAAATTTTTGGGAATAAGAGAACGGCTTTAATGGAAGTTGGATCTAGGAGGTGAGTGATTTTGAAAGGTTAGGGGGCTTCTATGAAGTCCCGGTTCAAGTTAAGCCTTAGAAAAAAATTTGGATTTGGGGTGTTACAATTACGGTATTAGAGCCTAGGCTACAAAACTCAGCTGTGGAATGGGTTCAAAGAACTATTTTTTCAAATTTATTTGAAATTTGGTTTTAAAAAAAATATCTTTATTGGAAGTATGGCACCCGAGTTTCTGGCACCAAATCCGTAAGTCCCCTTAGTAATTATTATATGATATAATGACGGTAATTATTCTGTGTATGTTTTGGATGTGATGTTTGAATGGAAAATTTTTATGTATGAGTGTTAAATATCCGTTTGCTTCCATATTGAATATTTTGTTGTATGAAGAAGTTCCAAGCTTAAGTTAGAAAGTGTATTATTATTTTAGAATCAGAGTGCGCAGCGTGAGTGTAGTGTTGTAGGTTAGGATGTGCGACTGTTCTATAGCTGGAAGTTTTGAGGATGAGATTTCTTTAAGGAGGGTATATTTGTAACATCCCAAAGTTGCGCCTAGTAGGATTGGGCCCATTGGCTTTAGGCGTAGGAGCGTTTAAAATTTTTGGGAATAAGAGAACGAATTTAATGTAAGTTGGATCTAGTAGGTGAGTGATTTTGGAAGGTTAGAGGCTTCTATGAAGTCCGGATTCAAGTTAGGCCTTAGGAAAAATTTTGGGTTTGGGGTGTTACAATTACCACACTGCTAGCCACTAGGCCACAAGCTCCTCTTGTGTCTAAAACCAATGGGCCTAGTAGGATTGGGCCCAATGGGCCTTGGGGCTAGTAGCATTTAAAATTTTTGGGAATAAGAGAATGGTACTAAGGCAAGTTGGACCTATTAGGTGAGTGATTTTGGAAGGTTAGGAGGCTTTTATGAAGTCCGGGTTAAAGTTAGGCCAAAGGAAAAATTTTGGTTTTAGATGAAAAAAACCCTGAGAGTTGGTAGGTAGGCTTTAAGGATAAAATATGGGGAAAAATGACAAGTGGGGTCTGTGGTGTAGTGGCAAAGTGGCGGCACATAAGAGGCAAGGGGGTGACGCCACAAGGAAGGAAGGAGGTCCAAGGTTCAAGTCTTGGTGCTTTCATTTTGGTTTTCTTTTTAAATGGATTTTTAAATTTGGCCATAGGACTTATATTTGGTTGCGCATGATTTTAGAAACAAGGAGCTAGTTGGTAAAATTGCTAGCAATGTGGATTATGTTATAGGGGAGCCTAGGTTCGAATCTCATGAAAAGCAAGGGAGTATTTATTTTGCTAAGATAGGGCGACAAGAGTTTGAGTTGGATTTAAACTCTGCTAGTGAAAGGATCCCACATCTGAAAGATATAAAGAAGTAGGGTGAGAAGCTAGCTACAAAAAGACCATTCTAGGAGGAGAGAAAAGATACCCTAGTGGGCGTTGGGCATAGGAGCTTTGGGAGCGCGGTTTAGTAGCTTCAGAATTCCTTTCAGGTGTTCAACTCTATCTCTACTCTAGTTGTAGAGCGGCAAATGGCGAAGTGCCGGTCACGGCAATAGTAGCTACATGGGTGTACGAGCGCACGTGTGGGGGCTTCGACGAGATAGTTGAGGCCATCAGTAGTGTTCTTGAGGGTTGAGGCTATTGGGCCACGATGGGCTGAGGTGGGCCCAATCTGCTTATTGGCCCAATTGAATAAAATGTATGATGGTGTAGTATATAGTGAACTAGACTAGGTGAATTTTGTATACGTGGCTAGATTTGTGCTAAGAGGGCCACACAAGTGCGTGGGCCCAAATGGGCCAAAATCGAGTTTAGGCCCAATAGTTCGGTAAGACCGAAAATGGTAACCAATACGCTCGGGGAAACTTTGGGCCTTCAAAAAGGCCATTGTAGGTGCAAAATTATGAAAATACCCTTGGTAGGTAAATTACGAAAATACCCTTGGTAGGTAAATTACGAAAATACCCTTCGTCGGTAAATTATGAAAATACCCTTGGTAGGTAAATTATAGAAATACCCTCGATGGGTAAAATGACCGATATGCCCCTGGAGGGAAAAATGACAAAAATACCCCTACATGTTATATGATTATTCTTGTATGTGATTTAAGATTGTTATCGTATGATTATTATTGTATGTTGCATTCATGTGTTATTATGTTGCATGGGGATGGGATTATTTGAAAGGGGAAGTGCAGATAGGATCGCATGGTCGCTGACATTGCGGATCCACCGGCTTTAGCCATCGGCGACTATCTTTGCATCGATAAGTTAGTGCCGCAACCGATTGCTACATAAGGAGTGTAGGGATGGGTGGGTCGATTAAATCCCCACAGGAGTGTAGGGTTGGACAGGAGACAAAGTGAAGGGTTGGTATGGGCATTAATGCATTGCATATGTGGTTTTATTTGAGATGGGCTCAGGCCTAGATAAATATGATTGGTGACATTTATGGGTTAAGGCCCAACTGAGGCTTTTATGGGCTAAGGCCCAATTGCCACCGTTACTGAAATGGGCTTCGGCCTGAACTGTTGTGATTCATGCTCTTATTGATGAGGGTTATGCACACTGTGTTTTCATAAACTCACACCCTCTTTTTAATTTTTTTTCCTCAGGTAATCCTCGTAGCGATTCGACGTCTTTGGAGGACTCGGAGGTGGCCACACTCTGACGATTTTGGACTCTAGTATTTTACTTATTTTTAAATTGGGTTAATATTTGTAATAAGGCCTCTCTTAAATTCTGGTTTTAGTTTTGGATTTTTAGTTTATTATGTTTTAAATCTGCTAAAATTTGTATCACAATTTTCCAAAACAATATCTGCTTTCAAAATACTACGCTTTCGCGAATAGGTCGTAAATATCATGTTTTCATAAGTCAGTCATTTTAATTAAATTTTCGCAACAAACAAAGTTTTTTTAGGTAATAACTTTTTAATAAATGTCGATTAATAATAAACAAACGCAAACTAGGACTTTAGTTTTTAATATCAAGAAAGGTTTTCAAATGGAACCATGGTAAGGTTTTCAAATGGAACCATGGTTTCTCGAAAAGCACCCCAATGTGACACGCCAGATTCGAGCCTAACTTCTAGGCCGGGTTTCGGGTGTTACAGTACTGAAATGCAATTTGTGCCTAAAGCATCTTTCAACTTCTTCCAAAATTACGAGGTAAACCTCGGGTCTCTATCAGACACTATAGATAGTGGTACTCCGTGTAATCTCACAATCTCAGCAATATACGGTTCAAATAACTTATTTAAAGAATAGTCAGTTCTCACTGAAACAAAATGGGCTGATTTCGTCAATCTGTCAACTATCACCCAGATTGCATCTTTCTTGCTTGGAGATAAGGGCAAACCCGACACAAAGTCCATCGTAATTCTCTCTCATTTCCACTCAGGAATCATAATCAGTTGCAACAAACCGGATGGAACTTGATGTTCATCCTTAACTTACTGAAAAACTAAACACTTCGACACAAAGTTAGAGATGTCCCTCTTCATACCATGCCACCAATAGAACTGTTTCAGATCATTATACATCTTTGTACTCCCCGGATGTACAGTCAAATGACTATTGTGAGCTTCATTCAAAATCATCAAATCAAAACACAAATTTGATCTCTAAATCTTAGACAATCATCACTATCAACTCGAAATTCTGAATCAATATTCGATTCACACAGAATTCATTTAGTCATCATTTCAACATAATTTTTCTGAGCATCACAAATCTGTTGTACAAACATTGACTTAACTTTCAACTCAGCTATAACCACACTATCATCACACAGATCTATCTGAGTATTCATATCTCGCAAAGCACATAACGATTTTTGACTCAAAGCATCAGCTACAACATTAGCTTTACCCGAGTGGTAATCTATCACAAGTTTGTACTCTTTTAATAGTTCTAACCATCTCCTCTGCCTCAAATTAAATTCTTTCTGAGCCATTAAATACTTCAAACTCTTATGATCAGTATAAATATGACATTTCTCATCGAATAAGTAGTGACGCCAAATCTTCAATGCAAACACAATCGCAGCCAATTCAAGGTTGTGCGTCGGGTAATTCTTTTCATGCGGCTTTAACTATCTCGAAGCACACAGCCCAAACCATTCAACGATGCATCACTATAAACTATAAATTCTTTGCCTTATTCAGGTTGAACTACCACTAGCACCTCTGTTAACAACACTTTCAACTGTTCAAAACTCTGCTGGCACTTCTCTGACCACTCAAATTTAACATCTTTCTATAGCACTTTTGTTAACGGAGTAGCAATCATCGAGAAACCTTTTACAAATCGTTTATAATCTTCTGCTAATCCCAGAAAACTACGGACTTCAAACACATTTTTTGGAGGTTTCATTCCAAAATAGCAGAGATTTTGCTCAGATCAACTTTTATTCTTGCAGCTGATACAATATGCCCAAGAAAACCAACCTCACATAACCAAAATTCGCATTTGCTAAACTTATTGTTTCTCACGCAGGGTTTGAAGCACAGTTCTCAAATGCTCGGCATTTTGCGTCTCATTATACGAATAGATCAAAATATCAGCAATGAATAGCACTACAAAATGATCCAAATACGGTTTGAATATTCGATTCATGAAATCCATAAACACTGCAGGAGCATTTGTTACTCCGAAAGACATCACTAAGAATTCGTAATGTCTGTACCTCATTCTGAAAGTATTTTTTGGCACATCAGATTCTTTAACTCTCAATTGATAGTAGCCTGCTCTCAAATCTATCTTAGAAAACACTGTAGCTCCTATCAGCTGATCAAATAAATCATCGATACAAGGCAACGATTATTTGTTCTTTATTGTCACTTTGTTCAACTGTCGATAATCAATACACATTCTCATAGTTCCATCTTTCTATTTCACTAATAACATAGGAGCTCCCTAGGGTGAGAAACTCAGTCGTGCAAATCCTCTGTCAGTCAACTCCTGCAACTGAGACTTTAACTCTTTCAATTCTGTTGGTACCATTCTATACGGAGCTATCGAAATAGGAGTGGTCCCTAGTACTAATTCAATGCCAAATTTGACTTATCGAATCGGAGGTAATCCCGGTAACTCTTCAGGAAACACATCTGGAAACTCACATACCACAGGCACAGTTTCAACTTTCTTTTTTGACATCTTTGTATCAATGGCGTACGCCAAATAGGCTTCACAATCTTTTCTCACATAGTTCATAGCTTTTATTGCAGATACAACACAAGGTAATCCTTTCATGTCACTAGATCCAATTTGAACTATCTCACCATTCTGACTTTTCAACTCAATACTCTTTCTCTTATAATTCATGATGGCATTATGCAGAGTAAGCCAATCCATACCCAAAATTATGTCAAACTCATCAAATGGTAGTAACATCAAATTAGCCAAAAAAACATATATCATGAAACATCAATGGACAACTCTTGTACACCTTATCCACCAAGATACACTTGCCTAAGAGGTTCGATACTCTAACCATATATTTAGTAGACTCAACAAGTAGAGTCTTATTCAATACTAGATTCACACACACATAGGAATGAGTTGATCTCGGATCTATTAAAGCAATCACATCAGTATCGAATAAAGTAAAAGTACCAGTAATGACGTCTGGAGATAATGCTTCTCATCGCGCTCGAATAGCATAGGCTCTAGCAGGAGCTCTCGCCTCCAATCTCACAGCTCTATTAGTTGTCCTTCTTTGGCTTTTGCTCACATTTCTGGTGTTTTAGGTGGTCTACCCCTAGCCATCACATTACTCGGTCTTTCATTCTAAACATTTTCTTCCTCAACCAGCTTTGGGCAATCCTGAATAAAGTGATCTCACGATCCACACTTATAACATGTTCTATTGTTATACTTGCCCCAGCACTCTCCCACATGTCGTCTCCCACATTGTCTACACTCAGGCTTATTACTTTTAACGTTGCCAACACTTGATTCATTCGAAGCTGAGTATGTGGACAAGTATTTTATCTTGAACAATCTCTACTTGGATGCCCAAATGAAGTATTTGAACGATTGATTGCATCTCTAAGTCTCTTTGTAGAAGGTTGAGAAAACTTACTCATCGATCTCTTTCTTTCATCACGAGCTTCAAAATCAACTTTCTTTTTTTCTTTATTGAGTTCCTCGGCTTTGTATGCTCTTTCCACTAGCACCATAAATTCATTTATATCAAGTACCCCAACGAACAATTTAATGTCTTCATTCAATACCTCTATGAAGCGTTTGCACATAGTAGCTTCAGTTGAAAAAAATTCTCTCGCATATTGACTCAATCTCACAAATTCCCATTCGTACTCAGTAATGGTAAAACGACCCTGTTTTAGCTCTAAAAACTCTTCACATTTCTAATGAATGAACTGATATACTTCTTTCTGAACTCGGCTTGAAAGAAATCCTAAGTGATTCTCTCTCTCGAAACTATAAATATCAACGTCTTCCACCAATTATAAAACGAATCCCTCAACAATGAAATAGAACATTTAATACATTTGTCCAGAGTCAACGGCATCTCATCAAATACTCGAAAGGTATTCGCGAGCCAAAACTCAGCTCGCTCAGCATCGTCATCAGATGTTGCCCTAAACTCTCTAGCCCCATACTTTCGAACGTTATCCACAAGAGGTTTATTCAATCTGATTGAATCTGTAACTTGTGGCACAATAGGTACTTGTGGGGGTAGAGGTTGTGGAGCAGTCGGATTTGCTCGAACGAACTCGTAAACCACTTTCTCATCATTTGGAAGAAGACTTGCTTAGCCTCTCCTCACTCATCACTATCATTCAGCCAAGATGTGGCCGGCACTGTCCCTTGAGTGGGAGCATGCACGTTAATCTCTACGTCATCAGCAATTGCTCGATCGGGATCCATTACTATATGAAAACACATTTTCAACTATCAAAATCCATCACACTATCACAATTTCATATATGGAATGTATAGCTAGACTCACATGCACTACGTTAGTCTAAGAATCGACTAAACCTTAGCTCTGATACCAATAAAATGTTACAGTAACAGCCTATTTTTGAGTCAAATCAGAACAATAGTTTTGGGACCACAAATCCAAAGTATGATATTTATTTTATTATTCCTTAAGGTCTACAATGTGATAGAATAATTGTGTGAAAATTTCGTTAAGAAATTTTATTGATTGAGTGCTCAATTTAGCTAAAAGGACTAAATTGCAATAGGTGCCAAACTTGAGTTCCCTTAGCTAACGGTGTTTAAATTGTTATGAATTTCTAAATTTGAGGTCCTTAAATGGTAATTAGACCATTATACTTTAGGGTGAACAAAAATGGACATGGTTAGGTGAAATTTGAAAGTTATGCATTAAGGGTATTTTAGTATTTTAGTAAATAAAGAAAAAATTAACTAAAATAAAAGTGTCCATCTTCTTCAATATCATCCCCCATAGCCAAAATTTTCAATGAGACCATAGCTAGGGTCAGGCCAACTTTCAAGCTCGATTATAAGTCCGTTCTTGTCTCGTTTTTAATGATTTCTATTTTTTTGAGATTGTTGTAACTTAATCTAGCTATTTCAAGGGCTAATTTCACAGAAATTTAACGTCTAAAATTTTACCCATGTTGAATATGCTTTTATTTTAATGTTTGATGGTAGAAAATGCATGTTTGTTGTTAGCTAAACAACATTTGTAAAGTGATTTTCGGTAAAAATGTCAAACAGGGACTTATTTGTAAAGTGTTGTAAAATGTGTGGTGAAGTGTGAATAAATGAAAAATGTGAGAACATTATGAGTATTATTAAGGTTCGTCTAGGCTTGGGTTGTAAATAAATTAAAATAAATTCATTTTTACGAACCTAGGGACTAAATCATAAAATGTTGAAATATTAGGGGCAAGAATGTAATTTTTTCCTTAATGTGATTTTGGACTAAATTGTATAGCTTGATGATTAAATAAGTTAAATGTGGTATTATAGATCAAGAAAAACGAAGTTCGGGTCTAGATCTGGGGAAAAACAAAGTAATTGACAAATAACTCATTTTCGTCAACTGAGGTAAGTTCGTTTGTTAAATAAGCATAATTATAATTGTCTTTTAAATGCTTTAATATTTCATAAGTTGTATGAACGACTCTCTGAGACACGTTCGACGATGATTCAGTGAGCGAGAAATCTCGATTGAACCTTAGAAATAGATTAGGATACAAGTTACATGTCACTAGGGTCCCATGTTAAGTGATCTGGCTGCTAGTCCTTTATGTCCTACCAGTGGCTGAGTATACAGGCATATGTTGCGGTTACTTGACAGCTTGTGTGAGCAGCACCGTGTAGCTACGTCTTGACTGACAGCTTGTGTGAGCAAGCCCGTTGATGGCTCGAGAGCGAGCATATATATATGTGTATTGAGAAAGAGGTAGCAATGGCTATGTATGTGGCACTTTGCGTACGAGATTTCCTGGGTATCCGATATTATTCCAAGTGGTTCAACGGTTATGTCAAAGATGAGAATAAGTGTGAAGTTATTACAAGATGGTACATGTATGTACGTAACGCTTGTGATGGTCAAATTCATGAAATGGTGAATTCTTAGTAAGATGTGATTTAGTGAATTATGGAAATGAGACTTATTGTGAATTACATAATATTATATTATGTTTCTTGCATGGGAATGTATGGTAAGATTTTCTTATTTCTTGCATATGAGCTTGCTAAGCTATATAACTTACTCCGTTTTGTTTTTCCATGTTTTATAGTGTTACCAAGCTAGCTCGGATTGGATAGTGTCAGAGATCTCATCACACTATCAAACTGTCATTTTGGGTATCGATGACCTTAAACATTTTGAGTATATGGCATGTATAGAGACTTGGTCATCTTGCTATTTGTGCCATTATGATTTGGCCAAATGTATTGGCTTGTATTTGTTATATGTTTGATTTGGTATTTAGCCATGCAAATTGGCTTATTTTTGCTAAAATGGTTGTAAGCCTATTTACATAAGTATATGTGCCAATGCCTTTTCTTTATGTGTTTTGAAAGGGGTTGCTATATTCTTATTTATGGCTAAATAGCTTTGTTGTTAAATGGTTGAGTTTGGTTCATTGATATGCTAGAAGATCTATATGATACAATACATGTCAATGGTAGCCATATTGAAGCTCGTAGATTGTGAGTTTGGTATGAGTTTGTTTGGTAAAATATGATGTTGTAGGTATGTTAAGTGTAGATATTGAAATGACATGATTTAGCCTTGATTTTGGATGTTTTGGTTGCCTAAATATGCTACGATTTATGCCATTAAAGTTGTGGATGTTGTGTGTGCAACTAAGGGTGAAAAATGGCTTGGTAAATAGCATTTATTTTGTCCACATGGGCGTTTGTCTAGGCCGTGTGAAACACACGACCTGTCCTATGGGCATGTGTTTTGGCCGTGTGTCCCCTGCACCTAAATTTTTTGAAAATAGAATGATCACATGAGCAGAGACACGGACGTGTGTCTCAACTGTGTGAGGGATACAACCTCAAGCACGAGTGTGTGTCCTCGCCGTGTGAAGTCTGCACCTATTTATGAAATTAGATTAACCACACGACCTAGCACACGTGCATGTGGCTCGACTGTGTGACTTCAATTTGTTCATGCCTTACAAGTCAGAGAGTTAAACGAGTTAGGGACACAGACGTGTCCCAAACCACACGTGTAACACACTTTACCCGTGTCCAACGCAGGGACTAGATACAAGGCATTACCATGCTTAACCTTGCTTGAACATGTAATATTGGGCTACAAAATTTCATTCCAACTTAAAACTTTTCCTTCTTAATCATAACATACATATTATGGGCCTACGAGGCCTTAACATACATCTAGAAGGTTTCAGAGTTTGACCATAAACTTTTACTCTCCGTGAAAATTTTAAACTAAATAGGGGTCACACGCTCGTGTGACTTCGGACACGCCCGTGTAGGCAGGCTATGTGGTATCACATGCCCATGTCCCTAACCCGTGTAGAATTTAATTATATTTCAAAGCTACAGGGGTTTTCACACGGTCAGACACACGCCCTTGTCAATGCCCTGTGTCCTTTACATGGCCTCGACACGCCCGTGCCCTCACCTGTGTATGAAAACTAGGGGTATTCTGTTTATGACACCAACAACCCCTTAAAAGCACATGGCCTAGGCACATGCCGTTGTTCAGCCTATGTGATGACTCGAATTCTCATAACGAAAATGTAGGGGCACTGACCTATCAACACACACTCATGGGGTTGGAGTGTGTCACCTACAGCCTGACACATGCCCATGTATCTGCCCATGTGGAAAACTAGAGGCTATTTTCCAAGCCTTTTGCCACCCTGAAACATAAACTCATTCATTTGATCACAAGTAGCACACAACATATCAATATTTAACTATTAAGAATCCTTAAATTATCATTCATTCCACCCATATTTTTCTCAGTTACATGCATGGACATTAATTTCATTAAACTCATCATCTTTATAATATGAACTTGACAATATTGGCCAATTCACCGTGGCCCTTTACAAAATGAGTGTAAAACATCAATAGCGAACCCTTTGGACTTCAAATATGACTTGACACAAAATGATTATATCTCTATACATGCCATACTCAAAACGATTTAATTTTACTATACCAAAAGAACGGTTGATAGTGAGATCCGAGCTCTGATGTCCTATGACTCCCTTACATGGGTGTGTGCCCAGGTCGTGTGAAGTCTGCACCTTGAAATTGGAATTTAAATCGCCACACGGTTGAAGCACACGGGCGTGTGATAGGCCATGTGGAATAAGTTAGTGTCGAACAGGGTACAGCACACAGGCATGTGGCTGACCATGTTATACAAGTCAGTGTCGACCACGGGTGCAAAGCACGAGCGTGTCCCAATTCACACAGGCGTGTGGCCCCTGTTTAGGTGAAAATCTTCCTAAGTGCGTACAGGATTCTGATTTATTTTTGAAACCTTTCAGAAGTATGTTTAGGCCCCGTAGGCCCATTATAAGGATGTTTGATATGTGAATGGAAAAGTTTTAATTTGGAATGAAGTTTGATAACCCAAAGTTGTATGATCATGTAAGTTAAGTGCAGTAACACCTCATGCCCGGAATTAGGGACTTAAATGTCAAAATGTGTAAATGTAAGGGATAATTTGTAAAATTCCATAAATATGTGTATAAAGATTAAATTGAATGATTTGATGAATAAAATAGTTAAATTTGAATGTGTATATATCAAGAACCAAAGAAAACAGAATTAGATCGGTGGAAATCAAAAGTAGTTGAATAACCGTTTGTTTCTGTTCTTTCCTTACGAGATAAGTCTATATATAAATAAATGTGTTTAAATTAAATTATTATTGCTTATATGAGAATGAATTGTGATTTATGGCTAATTGGGCTGAATATGTGAAAATTCGGAAGAGTTCTGATATTGTAATGACGTCTGAAAAGTCCCGTACGAACCATAGGAAGTAGTTAGGATACGTATGTCATGACATAGGATTCCGATATGTGTTATAGTGTAAGACAACATACGGGACATTGGTATCGATTTGTTATTTAAGTGTAAGACCATGTTTGGGACATCGACATCGTATTTGGTTTCGTGTAAAACCATGTCTGGGACAGTCGCATCGATACTAATTACATGTAAGACCACGTCTGGGACGTTGGCATTGTATGAGCTTTTTGAGCTATCCGAGTATCCTATTTGATTCGGAACGGTTCAATGGGCACTCATAGAAATGAATGATTATGTGAAATATATATCTGATTTAGGTACGTTTGAAATGTATGCAAAGTTTGAATATGTAAAATAAGTATATGTGAAAGTGTGGAAATGAGATATATGTATGAGAGCATTGAAATAAGATGTTGTTATATGCAAGTGTGCTATGATCAAATGAGTTATATGAGAAATATGGACTTATAATTGTGTTTTGTCATGAGTTACATGAATGAATTGACCAATAAATATGTTATGTGATAAGTTTATTTGTATATGGCTTACTAAGCTTTTGAAAGCTTATTTTGTATATGTCTGCATTGTTTTATAGATTATCGAAGCTACTGGAAGCTTGGGGATTGTTGAGGATCATCACCACACTATGAAACTAAACTTTGGTACCTTTCGAAAATGTACATATAGAAGTATTGCATTATAGGCTAGAGAACTTTGATTAGGTTTTGAAATGTGTAAATATAGTCATGTGTTATGGCTTGATACTGAATGTGATTATATAGTGAATTTACTGCATGCTATGTGATGTAAAAAATTGGTATGTTTTTGGTTGCCTATGGATTATGAATTGATACTTGTTTGATGCTTGTAGGTATGACCCAAAATAGGTGGCAAGTTGGCCTTGCAAATGGCATATAATTGCCCACATAGTTAAGCACACGGGCGTGTGTCTCAACCGTGTCCTTCACTGTCCTAATTCGTAGCAAGTCAGATTTGCACACAAGCTAGACAGACGAAAGTGTGACAGGCCGTGTGATTTAGGTCAGTATTACACATTGGCCAGATACACGGGCGGGTGACAGGCTGTGTGATTCAAGTCAGCTTTATACACGGGTCGAGACATGGTTTAAGGCACGACCGTGTGAGGCACACAGTCTAGCATATGGACGTGTGCCCTATTTTGAGAGAAAAATTTTCTAAGTTCTGTAAAGTTTCCGTATGAGATCAGTTTGGTCCTGAACCCTCTCTAAAGCATGTTTAAGGTCTCGTAGACCTTCTAAAGCGACAAAGTGATTGTGAATGATGATGATTTGTTGATGCATAATATATGTATGTGAAATATTTGTGAAATGTTTTGATATGTCCGGTAATGCCTCTTAACCCTAGTCTAGCGACGGATACGGGTTAGGGTTGTTACACAAGAGGACAAGGGAGATGGGCGAAGGGAGTCAATAGCGTGAGAGTGGTTTGGCCAACTAGAAAAAAGGGGAAGAAATTGAGGGCGGATGTGAACAGCGATACGAGAATGGTGTTTGACAATGGCATTGAACTGAAAAAGGAAAAATGGACTATGGAAAAACAAAATGGCAACGACGTCAAGAGGAATTAGCAACTGAGGAGCTTGAACAGTGGTAGGAGGGTTGGAGAGAAATAAAAAACAAAATGGGGAATCAAAGTGTTAGTGTTCAGATTTTAAAAGAAGGCATGATCTTGTATTTGGCCTGTGTTCGGCGACATGGTCGTGTCTCACACCCTTGTAAGTCTGTAAAGCCAATGTGCCACACAAAATTTTCTAAAAAATGTGCTTCAATTTTCACACTCCTGTGTTTCCATGTTGTGTACACCACATGGCTATGTCTCAATGCCGTGTGGCCTATCCCAAATCATGTGTGGTTGTTGTTCGCTTCTCCCACGTTTGTGTCGCTAGGTCGTGTGACTTCACTCAAACCGTGTGTGTCACCAAAAAATTGAAAAATTAGTTCCAACATTTACATAGTCCCTAACACACCCGTTTGTCCAGTCCATGAGTGCCACACGACCGTGTGGATTCATATAGGCTGTGTGGGTTTATTGTTTTCTTCTCCCATGATCATGCCAAGGGTGTGTAGGTCACACGATATGTCACCAAGCCGTGTAACTCCCTGTAACCGTCTGTGTCATAAAAAAATTTGAAAAATTGACTCCAGTAGTCACATGGTCCATGACATGCCCATGTGTCCTACACGGTCCTGTCACCAGGCCATGTGGATTACCCTAGACTGTGCGGCACTTTTTTTGAATTAGTAAAAAAAAAAGCTAGGTAAATAAGAAACTAAGAAGGAAACAAAATTAAATGAAATAATAATAAAAAAGTACTCGGGTTGTCTTCTAAGAAGCGGTTATTTAAAGTCTAAGCTTGACTTTCTCTTTCACACACATGATTAATTCAGATTTTGGAGTTAGAACTCCTCTCGCTCGTTATCAATATCACCACCAAGATAAATTTTAACTCGATGACCATTTACATTAAATGTGTTTTAATCAGGGTACGTTACCTCTATTGTGCCATATGGAAAGATGATTTTTACCAATATGGGCCAGGCCATCTTGACTTTAGCTTTCTACGAAGCAGTCTGAGCTTTGAATTGTATAGAAGCATTCAGTCTCCAACTGTGAATTGATTGGGCTACTTTAAATGAGAATCGTGGCATCGCTTTGTTAATTTTTTGTATACTTTCAAGCTTTCATAAGCATTTGCTCTCCATTCATCTAGCTCATTCAGCTATAGCATTCTCTTTTCACCTGCAAGTTTAGGATTGCAATTCAGAAATTTTATTGCCCAAAATGCTTTGTGTTTGAGTTCTAGTGGTAAGTGATAATAATCCTTTCCATAAAAAAGTTTATATAGAGATGTTCCTATGAGTGTTTTATACGTAATCCTAAAAGCCCATAAAACATCATATAGTTTTAATGCCTAGTCCTTCCTATTTGTTTGTACTGTCATTTCTAGGATGCATTTTAATTCTCTACTTGATATTTCAACTTGACCACCAATTTGAGGGTGATATGGGGTAATTGTTCTATGATGTACATTGTATTTCTTAAGAATCTTATCGAATTAAGCATTACAGAATGTGTATCCCTATCACTAGTGATTACTCTAGGTGCTCCAAAATGAGAAAAAAGTTTCTTAAAAAATCTAACAACTGCCCTAGCATCATTAGTTGGTAAAGATTGATCGTCAACCCATTTTGACACATAATCCACCACTACCAGTATGTATTTATTACCATAAGATCTAGTAAATGGTCCCATGAAATCAATACCCCAAATGTCAAAAATTTCACAAGAAAGCATATTAATTTGAGGCATTTCATCATGCTTGGTAATATTACCTGTCCTCTTGCATCTATCACAAGAAAACACATACTTGTTAGCATCTTTGAACAATATGGGCCAATAAAAACCTGATTCAACGACTTCATGTATTGTTCTAACCCTACTGTAATGTCCTCCTGTTAATCCCGAGTGATAATGCTCCAAAATTTGATTCCTTTCTGATACCATAACACATCATTGAATCACCTAATCTGCACACAGACAAAAAAGAAATAGATCCTCGCAAAAATAGTTTTTCACATGAGAAAGAACAACTTCCTTTGATGATAAGATAAACCTTTTGGTAGAATGTTAGCAACCAAGTAAATTGTAATATCTGCAAACCAAGGGACTTTAGAATCAATTACAGCATGAATTTGCTCTTCAAGAAATCAGTCATTTATTGCATCTTCATCAAGCTTCTCAAGATATGGATTCTCAAGCCTTGAGAGGTGATTTGTTGCAAGAATTTCAACTCATTTCTTGTCTTTAATCTCCAAAGTAAATTCCTGCAACAATAAAATCCACCTTATCGGTCTAAGTTTTGCATTTGGTTTCAGAAGAAGGTATCGATGGCGAGTGGTCAGTATACACAATAAATTTAGAAAATATTAAATAAGTATAAATTTATAAAATGCAAAAACCACATTTAGAAATTCTTTTTTTTTTTTTTTTGTAGTTATATAATTCTCTGCCAAAGTATTGCTAGAATAATACATCGACCAAAAATGCTTGTATTGTAACAGCCCATTTTATAGTGAAATCAGTACAGTGGTTTCGAAACCACAATTCCGATCCGAAAATAGACTTTATTTTATTTTATTACATGGTCCATAATATGTTAGAAATGTCATGTGAAAATTTTGATATATGTGTTTAATTATGAGATGGACTAAATACCGTAAAATGCAAAAGTTAAATTCTAGTGGCTATAAGGATTAAATAGCTATGGAATTCAAAACTTGAGGTCCTTATATGGTAATTAGAAAATTAAAGAAAAGTATGTAGATTTTGGTGACTCATCCATGGAAATTTAGAAATATGGCAAGGATTAAATTAGAAATTGAAATAATTAATTAATTAAAAAATGATAAAAGATATCATCTTATTATTTTTGTCATCTTCAACCCCAAAATTATATAGAAACCCTAAGAGAGAGAGAAGAAACTTTCATGGCTTAATTGGGTAAGTTTCTTTGTCCCATTTTTAGCAATTTTGATAATTTCGAAACTGAGATAGCTTAATCTATCTATTCGGGGGATGAATTTGAAAAGTTATCAAGGTATGGAAAATGAGTCATGGATGAATATGCTGAAAATTAGAAATTAATGGTAGAAAATGAAAGGTTGTTGATAGATAAACAACTTTTACAAAGTGATTTTTGATGAAAACATGATTTAGGGACTAAAATGTAAAATTGTGAAACTGAAGAAAAATGCTGAATTTTTATGAATGCATGTGCTGTAAATTTTATAATGGGATTTTGGTTAGGCTTGGAATAGGAAGTAAATTACACAAGTTTCATTTTCTGAGCCTAGGGAAAAAATTAGAATTTATGGAAAAGTTAGGGGCAAAATGGGAATTCTTCCTAGGACGTAAATGGAGTCCAAATAAGTTTGAAATATGAGAAATTGATGATTAAAACTATTTATATAGATCCAGACAACACAAATTCGAGGTTAGACCAAGGAAAAGAAAAGGTTTCGGATTAGTAGATTACTTACGCGAACAAGTGTCGAGGTAAGTTCGTGTAACTTAATTGAACATGTAATTATGTTAGATTAAATGTTGACTTGTATGAAATGTGATTAATATTTATGTGAATTGTTTGGATGTTACAATATAAGAAATGAATGCATGCTTGAAATGGTGAAAAATGGGTTAAGTCCTGATTGAATATTGAATTGTGATGAATATATGTGATTTCCCGAAATGCATGAGGTGCTGCATTTGTTGCTGACGGGATTTAGCTCAGATGAGTAATCCTATTGACCTCATTATAGAAACGATTTAGCCTGGACTAGTTGTAACGCGCCAAAAATATAGGGGCTATAATTTTGCGTGAATTGGCTTAAATTCCATGTTTGCTTCAGTAGCTAAGTATTTGAGTGTATTTTGGGGTTTTTAGGAAGCCTGGGTTCATGTATGGCCTTTTGTAAAATTTTGATTTTTCCTCTTTTAGGAAACCTGGATGTTAGCTTAAAGGGTATATATATTAAGTTGTGTTGTATTATGACACAAGAGATCCTGTGTTGTGGTGGCTATTGGCGTGTTGGGCATGCATGGGAAGGGGGTTCGAATCCCATGGCATGCAAGTAGGAGGTTTTATTTTATGACTCTATGTTGTGAGAGGTAGAGTCTAATTCGAACTCTATAGAGGTGGTTGGAGACTTGGTCATCAAGTGTGAATCGATTTGATTGGGAGGTTAGGAGCAAATCAAGGAGAAATCTGTAGAGATTTCTAAGGAATTGGGAGGCGAGGGGAGTCTTGGCCGAATGGGGAAGCTTGAGTTGGGGATTTGGCTATGGGCATTCATGTTGGTACATTTTCAGCATCTTTATGGGAGGGTAGAAACCGAAAATCTTATTTGTTATTTCGGGTTTTCTTTTTTTTTTTCGTTTCAGGATTTACTTCTTTTGGTGGCATCTCGTGCAACATTTTTGACAATTCAGGTATTTTTCTTTTCATCTTTATTTCTAAATTGCTGCCCACTCTTTTCCAAAACACAAACATCAAGTGTTGAGTTCTCCTTTGAAGTTCTTATCCTTCTTCATCTCTCTGACGATTCGACATTCCTCTTTTCTTCTCCCTTTCTTCTCTTAAGCCGAATATCATCCCTTTTGGTTTCGATTTCCTATTAGCTTGTGAACCGAATCTTTTTCTTGATAGTTCTGTGGTGACCAATCCTCCATTTTCTTTCCTCTCTGTTTCAATTCTGCAAGCATTTTGAAATTGGTAAGTGTTCATATTTTTCATTTCGTGTTTAAAACTGTTCTCACCTATTCCTTTTTCTCTAAAAGCCAAATATTCCTTTTATTCATGTTTTTTGATGGTTGAATGGTGATTTCTTCCTCTTGGTGTGGTGATCATTGGGTTTAGGTTTCCCGAGGAGTGGAGAAGTGCAGGAGTTTTCAATCATCGAACTCCGTCTCTCGTTAAGGGTAAGATCAGTACCATACTCTTAGATTAGGTTGAATATTTTGACGGTTGGTAGGTAGCATTTGTGGATTAAGGCCACATATTGGATCACTGTTTTGGTTAATAAGAACTGTTTTGATATAGATATTCGGCACAGGCGTGTGATCAATCCTAAGCAGTAGCCTTAGGAGGTTAAGTCTGTCGTCAAGAAAGGTAAGGGAAATATTTGGATTTAGTGCTATTCAAAAGGCGTTACCCTAACGATTAAGGACTAACGTCAATTTTCGATGAATCTAGGTTGGGTGCTCGTAGATATGGGAACGACGCCATAAAAAGATGTGTAATTACACCTTACTTTACTATGAGTCGACGAAAAGCCGAAAAGCTGAAAAGCTGAACTTCGGCATTAGTGGCCCTACGAGTGTGTGATCGCCTGTATGGTACACCGAGCCCACGAATTGTGGGCCATAGACTGTCAGGGACACTACGAGCATTTTCATGCTCTTAGTCCATTATGGGCCTCATTGAGCCAAAATGGGTCGTGTGGGCCCAATGGGCTCATAGGCCCCATACGGATTGAATTCTGAAAAGTAGGTGAACTATTTTGGGCTACGTAGAGCACAAAATTATGATGGGATTTGGGCCAAACTGGCCACACGAGCGGGCCCATTTGGGCCCAATATTGGGATTTGAGCCTATTTACATTATTTTGACCAAATGGATTATCCGTGTCGCTCAAGGCGACTGTAAGGCTTACGAAATGTAGTAAAATGACTGAAATACCCCTGATGAGTAAAATTACTAAAATACTCCAATTTAGTAAAATGACTGAAATACCCCTAATGAGTAAAATCACTAAAATACCCCTAATGAGTAAAATGACGAAAATACCTCGAGGGAGTGAAATTACCGAAATACCCTTGTAGGGTAGAATTACCGAAATACCATTGAAGGGTGAAATTACCGTTTTACTCCTAACTGACGAAATAACCATTATACACTTAGTGGTAGTTTAGTTGATATGTGTATGATATTTGTATGACTGGTTGTGAATATGACATACTCCATACATGTAATATCTATGACACGACATTCTGCATTGGGGTTGGGATTCTGATTTGGAGGAAGACTGTACTAATGGCTCTGCCATGTTTTTACTATTCTAGTGGCTTCGCCACGTATTCTGATTTTAGTGGCTTGGCCACATTTACTATTATTAGCAGCTTTGCTGCGTTACTATAAGCAGCTATCCTACGATATTGGTGTGCTGACTAGATGGGTCGACTTAGTCCCCACATGGTTTGTTGGTTGGTATGGGTGGTGTGTTGGCTGGATTGGGTTGGGTTGCATCTCTACTCTGAACTGATATTATTTGGGCTTAAGCCCACACTGTTACTGTATAGGGTTGAGGCCCAGACTATACTACATTTGAATAGAGCTTAGGCCCAGTTTGCACTGCATATACTGTTTACTATTGTCTGTTAGGTGATTACACATTGAGTTTTTCCAAACTCACCCTTTTCTGTTAACTGTACAGGTAATCCCTATTCTTAGCTAATTTGGAGCCTTGAGGGACTCAGAGGTGGCCACCTAACTATTGTTATTCGATTTTGACTTTATTTAGATAAAAATTCATATTTGGTTTGGTTTGTGTAATAAGGCCATTTGAGGTTTTAACTTTTATTTGGTTTAAATTCTTTCTTCAACCTGCTAGATTAGGAAACACGAGTTTTTAAAACTATAACTATTTTCAAAGGGAATCACATATTTTAAAGTTTAAAGTTCACAAATAGAAAAGCTTCTGCAATTTTCAATTCAGATTAATAAACCTGTGATAAATGAAACGACCAATAATTGATTAACAAGTTTTGATTTTACAACCCCAACATTTTCAATAGCAATTAGTTTTAAAAAAGGATTTAAAATTTTAGTCACGAATTTTCATCGACGATTTTCAAATCAACACTTTGATGTGACATGCCAGATACGATCGTAACGTCTAGGCCGGGTTTGAGGTGTTACATTTAGTGGTATCAGAGCCTAGTTGCAAAACTCGACTGTGGAATGGGTTCTTGTAATTTTTTCTAAAACTTTTAAATTTTTGTTTTGGAAAGAAAAGTAAAAGGTTGTTACTGAAAATGTGGCACACTGAGTCTCCAGCACCAAATTTGTAAGTTCTCGACACTATTTTTCTTTTATATCTTTGAAATGTTATCTGAAAAACTACTATGGATAGTAGTATTGTGGTTAGAGTAAACCGAGACTATAGAAGACTAACAAGCGTAATGAGGTCTCGATCGCAAAAATAACTCTAAAATCTTGCTTATCATAAAATATTCGTTAATAATTATTGAAATTATAACCTAATGCATAAAACTCTTAAAAAAGACAAATACGCTTTATTGATATGAGCACAAAAAGTTGCAGAAAGGGTACACGAGGCCGCGGTAGAGGCCGAGGTGCTAGGGTTGGGTCTTCAGCATAGGGTCGCATGCTTGCTAATGAGGCATCAGCCTTACCAGTAACTGAGACAAGGTCTCATGATTGAGCAGTTGGGGACGATACTTTATCTCAAGCAATGATGTGTCTTCTTGAAAGGGTTTCTACAGCGAGTACTGGGTTAGTGGGCCAAGGGTCAACTTCTGAGCGACTCTAGTCGAATGGAGCGCAAATCTTCAGGGGTGTTTCTGGTGTAGTCCCGAATGTAGCAAAGTATAGGTTAAAGGCTATGAGCGGATAATAGATAACCTCAACTGTACTATGGAATAGAAATTAAAAGAAGCATTGCCCTTACTGCGAGACGAGGCATACTAGTCGTGGCTCACCATAAGAGATGGTACGCGGGCTGATCGTTTGACATGGGACTTCTTTAAGGCGGCCTTTCAAGGAAAATATATTGGGGCAAGTTATGTGGATGCCCGGAGGAAGGAATTTTTTAGCCTGATCCAAGGGAATAGGTCTATAGCAGAGTATGAGGCAGAGTTTCTGCGGCTGAGTTGGTATGCTCGTGGTATAGTCACAATTGAGTATGAACATTATGAGCGCTTCGAGGATGGCCTCCGAGATGAGTTACAGGTGCTGATAGCTCCACAGAGCAAATGAGACTTTATTGCCCTTGTTGAGAAGGCAAAAATTACCGAGGATCTAAAACGCTCAGAGTGCTAGAACCGTGAAAAAAGATAGGGACAGAAATAAGAGGGATTTTAGGCCCTCAAGATCTGTTGGTGGGCCTAAGAAGAAGGCCAGATTTGATGGGCCAGTCTGAGCAATTCATGTTACTATGGTTTGACCGTAGCCTTGCGCAGACTATAGGAAAGCTAACTAGGGTGAGTGCTAAAAATGAACTGGGGCGTGTTTTATTTGTGGGTCCATGGATCATCAGGTCAAGAACTGTACTCAGAGGCCTATTCAGATGCAAGCCACAGGCCAGGGCCATGTTCAGCCAGGGAGAGGTGGTCAGTAGCCACCGAGAGGCCGTGGTTAAGCCAGAGGGGGAAATGGTTTGGGAAAAGGTCGTGGAGCACCGGGCAAGGGTGCTAGTAACACTGAGGCAAGACATCCAGCCTTGTTCTATACTGCTCATCACCGAGAGGATGGTGATGCCCCAGACATCATAACTGGTACATTCCTAATTTATGATGTCCTATACACCACTTTGATTGATATTAGGTCTAAACACTCATATGTTGCATGCACTGTGTCTAGGACATTAGGTTTTCAGTTTGAAATTATTGATAGGGATATGAATGTGTTAAGTCCACTAGGATAGTCGATTAGGGTGAATAAGTTGTTCAGAAACGTGCCCCTAGAGGTCCAAGGGGTTGTCTTTCCGGCAGATTTGATGGAACTGCCGTTTGGCGAATTCGATCTTATATTGGGCATGGATTGGTTAGTGAAACACCGTACTAATTTGGACTGTGCTGCTAATCTTATGGTGTTGAAGTTTTCTGAGGATGAGGAGGTGGTTGTGTTAGGGGATCGAAAAGATTATATGTCTAACATAATCTCAACATTAAAGGCTGAGAAAATGGTTCGCAAGGGTTGCGAGACGTTTTTAGCTTATGTTAGTAGTTATGATTCTAAAGTCCTTCAGTTGGAGATGCCAGAATTGTTAAGGAGTTTCCAGATGTATTTCCTGAAGAGCTTCCTGGGTTGCCTCCAACCTATGAGGTCGAATTTGGTATTGAGCTCCTACAAGGAATAGCTCCGTTGTCCATTGCTCCTTATAAGATGGCATTAAAAAAATTTGTAAAATTAAAGGCTCAAATCCAAGAGCTACTGGATCGAGAATTCATTCAACCAAGTGTGTCCCCATGAGGAGTACCAGTGTTATTCGTGAAGAAGAAGGATGGATCTATGCGCATGTGCATCGATTATCATCAACTGAACAAACTGCTATTACGAACAAGTACCCTTTGCTGAGGATAGATGATCTGTTTGATCAATTACGGGGAGCTTCAATTTTCTCCAAGATAGATCTTTGATCTGGGTATCATCATCTAAAGGTTAAGGAAGCTGATGTGCATAAGACCACGTTTAGGACTCATTATGGTCACTACGAGTTCCTAGTGATGCCATTTGAGTTGACGAATGTACCAGTTGCTTTCATGGATATGATGAACCGAGTATTCCAACCGTATCTGGATCGGTTCGTAATAGTGTTTACAAACGATATTTTGGTATATTCATGAACTGAGGAGGATCATGATGTGCACCTTCAAATTGTTCTACAAATCTTGAGGAAAAGCGGTTTCATAAAGTTCGATGAAGTGTGAGTTCCAACAATGATTACGGGTCATGTTGTACTGTAGGGGATTAGGGTTGATCCTCAAAAAATTGAAGCCATATTGAATTGGAAACCACCAAAGACTGTATCAGAGATTTGAAGCTTTCGGGGTCTGGCTGGGTATTACAGACGTTTGGTTGACGGGTTGTAACACCCCATACCCGAATCTGATGCTAAGAATGGATACGAGACATTACCATGCTTGAACTCACTTAGAACATGTACTTACAGGCTATAAAATTTTGTTCCGAATTAGAAACTTCTCTTTCTTAGTTATATTATACCTTTCATGGCCCTACGAGACCTTATACACGTATCTGAAAACTTTCAGAACTAAAATGAAAACTTTTCCTTAAAACAGGAATCACACGCCCATGTAACTTGGGACACGCCCGTGTACCTCTAACACATGCCTGTGTCTTCAACCCATGGTCGACACTGACTAAATACACATGACCATGACACACCCGTGGACGTAAACCGTGCGCTATACCTTGATATACTGACTTATTTCACACGGCTTGGGGCACACGCCCATGTTCTAATCGTGTGTCATACACTACTTAAACAAACGGCCGTGGGATTTGCTCGTGGCCTATCCTGACTTCAATTATAAAGGTGCAGGGTATGCAAGGCCTAGACACATGTTCGTGTGCCAACCCGTGTGGGCACTTGAAGGTTATTTTCCAAATCAATTGCCACCCTGAAATCAAGATCAATCTCATACCCAATTCAACAACTCAAGTTACTACATCTTTCATGAATAATACTACATGCTTCATTTATAACATTAAACATACATGCTTAGTCAACTTTGGCCAATCACTTAGCCATATACAAAAGAATAATAAACTTGAGAGCCTATACATTGACCCTTCTTAAAAAATATACCCAAATAAAATAATTCCTATACATGCCATACTTAACATAAACAGCTTGGCCATACCAAGTAGCGACTGATAGTGTGCCCCGAGCTCCGATGACAATGATCTACGAGATTAGCTTGGTGGAACTACATTGAAAGAAAGAATTAAAGATGTAAGTATTTAGCTTAGTAAGTTTGCATATAATGCACAAGCAACATGCTTAGTTAACATAAACCATTTGGCATACACAATAGCATCATAAATTTTAGCTATTTAAGCTTACTTACTCATACTGATTCTTATATATCTCATGACACTAACTAGTCTCATGCTCGTGAAGTAAACGAGGTACCTGTATCACTTAATCATATAGATTAACATACTCTGTCATGATAAGCATAATCTTACTTCATCATTCATAACATTAATAATACTCTTGGTTAGCTTTAACTAACATTCTTTAATGATAGCTATATTAACTTAACTTTCTCGTTTTTTTCTCATTTACTCTTTACTCATTTTTCCCGATGAATTACCATGAATAATCGAGGATACGAAATCTAATCCCACATATAACTCGATAACAAAGACATATCCTCGATATGGTCTGACATGGGATCTCTCATCTTGGTATTGAAGCCATGTCTTGACATGGACTTACTCAAAGTCTTCCTTGTGTGTTCCCTTGGGAATTTGCCATTTCCATGTCTTGACATGGTCTTATTTGGTATCTTTACTCATGAACTGGTCAATACCGAGCCTTGGCTTGGACTTACATGAAATCTTTCTTGATTCTCACCAATGCCATGCCTTGGCTTGGACTTACATGGAATATTTTTCTAATGATAACTTTGCAATGCCAAGACTTGTATTGGACTTACATGACATCTTTGCTTGGAGAGTCACCAATGCCATGCCTTGGCTTGGGCTTATAAGGGTCTTCATCTCATAATAACTCTTCAAAGCCAAGACTTGTCTTGGTCTTACATGATAACTTTCCTTGCTTGCCTATGCCATGCCTTGGCTTGGTCTTATACAGACTTTCACATTTCATGTGGTAGATCGAGTATCCTAGGTAATTCATCTTCAATCGGGACTTTCTCATACTTAATATCATTGATTTCTTTTTTTAACATTACAGTAAACATTTTCATGATACTATTATACATTACACTAAGCATTTCAATGATATAAATCATAAAGCTTAGAAATCATACAAACTTACCTCAATATACAAAATGTATGTAGATATGCAATTTAGTCCTCAACTTTGTTATTGCCTCGATTTCGATCCGAGCTTTTTTTTCTTGATCTATAATAATAATTTAACTCATTTAATACTCATAATAACTAAATGGACTCATAACTCCTACTATGGCAAAATTATCATCTTGCCCTTAAACATTCTCATAATTACACTTTTGCCCCAAGGCTCGTAAAATAATTCTCATTCAACTTTCTTAAACTTCATGCTTAGCTGATTCATTATCTCAACCATAGCAATAGAAAATTCTCACTATTTCTACCATATATGACCAATCTCATAAATTTTAAAAACTAGTCCCTATTAGCATTTCTCATGAAATTCACTTAGAAAAAAATATGTTTATCTAACATCAAAATCTCATAACCTTCCATAAAACATCATTTAACAAGCATGTCTTACATGGGTAGATTTTTTAACATACATCTTAGCTCATTTTATAGCTAAAAATAGCTAATTCATAATACGAGAACTTAAAAAATACGAAGAATATTAAAAAGGGGTCTAAGATGCACTTACTAGCAAGCTTGAAAGATGTACAAACCCTAGCTATGGTTTCTTTGAAAATTTCAGCAAGCTGGGGAAGAAGATGAATGATATTTTTATCATCTTTTTCCTATATTAATCATTTAATTAATAAATGACCAAAATACCCTTCTCTTAAAATTATCACATTTTACTAACTCATGTCCATTTTTGTCCAAAAATTATAATTTGAGAGAATTGCTATTTAAGGACTTTAATTAACATTCTAAAGCTATTTCATACAACAAGCTTCTAGAAACTTATATTTTGCAACTTTTGCAAGTCCTAATGGACCATTCAACCTCAATTAAACAAAATTGCTTCATGAAACTTTCACACTAGCATGCAAACATGGCATAAACCTTAAAAACTCATAAATTTACCTCCGATTCGTGGCCTCACACCGCTATTCTGACTAGGCCATAAATCGGGCTGTTACAATTCTCCCCCCTTAGGAATTTTTGTCCTCAAAAATCTTACCAACAAATTGGTTTGGGTACTGGTTTCTCATGCTCTTTTCTGGTTCCCATGTAGCTTCCTCTATCACATTCCTATGCCACAATACTTTTACTAGTGCAATACTTTTATTTCTTAGCTGCTTGACTTCCCGAGCTAAAATCCTAATTGGTTCTTTACCATAAGTCATATCAGGATGAATATCTATCTCTGATGGGGTAATTACATGTGAAGGATCTGATCGGTAGCATCTCAACATTGACACGTGAAACACATCATGTATCTTTCTAACTCTGATGGCAGAGCCAATTTGTAAGCTACCAGCCCAACTTTCTTGGTAACCTCATATGGTCCAATAAAACGTGGAGTCAATTTTCATTTCCGGCTGAATCTGAGAACTTTTCTCCATGCTGACACTTTTAAGAAAACTTTATCCCCAACTTGATACTCTATCTCTCTCCTCTTTAGATCTGAATAGGGTTTCTGTCTGTTTGATGCAGCTTTTAAACATTCTCGTATCACTTTCACTTTCTCTTCAGCTTCTCTAACCAAATCAACACCGTGAATTTGGTTTTCCTTGAGTTCAGTGCAATATAAAGGCGTTCAGCACTTACGCCCATATAGAGCCTCATAAGGCACCATCTTTAAGCTCGTCTGAAAGCTATTATTGTAGGCAAATTCTACTAATGGGAGAAACTTTTCCCAACTACCCCAGAATTCTAGAATACAACATCTAAGCATATCCTCAAGTACTTGAATTAATCTCTCCGACTAACCATCAGTTTGGGGATGAAAAGATGTACTAAAGCTCAACTTTGTACCCAAAGCTTCTTGTAACTTCTTCCAAAATCTAGATGTAAATCTCAGATCTTTATCTGATATGATCATTAAAGGAACTCCGTGCAGCCTTACTATTTCAGAAACATACAAGCTTGCCATCTTGTCGAGTGAGTAATCAACTCGAACATGTAAGAAATGAGCTGACTTCATGAGTCTATCAACTATAACCCATATAGCATCTTTCTTGCTTGAAGATAATGGTAATCCCGTTACAAAATCCATAGTGATACGGTCCCATTTCCACTCAGGTACCATAATTGGTTGGAGCAAACCTGAAGGTACTTAGTGTTCAGCCTTTACTTGCTGACAAATCAAACATCTCGAAACAAACTCTGAAATATCTTTCTTCATCCTCGGCTACCAATACATTTGCTTCAAGTCATTATACATCTTGGTACTACCCAGATGTACAAATAAACATCTATTATGTGCCTCATACAAAATTCTACGAATAAGTTCCTCTTTTCTTTGTACACAAACTCTATATTTAAATATCAAGTATCCATTAGAATTAATCCAAAAATCAGATTCAACATATGACTCGTACTGAGTTCTCTTAGCCTGCAATTCTTTGTCTTCTTTTTGAGCTTAGTGATATCTTGGAGGAACATTGGTCTAGCTCTCAACTCAGCTAGAATAGAACCATCGTCGGATAAAGTCATCCGTGAATTCAATGCCCTTAATGCAAATAGGGACTTTCTACTCAAGGCATCGGTGACCACATTCGCCTTTCCGGGATGGTAATCAATGATTAGCTCATAGTCCTTGATCAACTCTAACCATATTCGTTGCCTTAAATTCAACTCTTTCTGCATCATCAAGTACATCAGGATTTTGTGATCGGTGAAAATCTGACATCTTTCACCATATAGATGGTGTCTCCAAATCTTCAAAGTGAAGACTATGGCAGCCAACTCTAAATCATGCGTCGGATAATTCCTCTCATGAGGCTTCAACTATCTATAGGAAGAAGCAATAACCTTGCCTTCCTGCATAAGTACACAGCCTAATCCATTTAATGATGCATCATTGTATATTATGAACTCTTTCCCTGACTCGAGTTGTACTAAAACTGGAGCTTTTGTCAAAAATGCTTTCGGTTTCGAATATTTGTTGGCATCTTTCTGTCCACTCAAACTTCACATTTTTCTATAGTAACTTCGTCATCGGAGTAACAATCATAGAAAACCCTTTGACAAATCACCAATAATAACCGACTAGGCCTAAAAAACTTCTGATCTCAGAGACATTCCTCGGTGGTTTCCAGTCCGTTATAGCCAAAATCTAACTTGGATCCACTCGTACTCCATCTCCTGATACAATATGTCCCAGAAATCCTACTTCCTTGAGCCAAAATTCACTTTTACTGAACTTGGCATACAATTGATTTTCTCGTAGAATTTGTAAAACTGTCTGTAGTTGCTCAAGATGCTCATTCTCATCCCGAGAATAAATCAATATGTCGTCAATGAAAATGACTACAAACTTGTTGAGGTATGGTCTAAAGATGCAGTTCATTAAGTCCATGAATACCGCAGGAGCATTGGTCAAACCAAATGGAATGACTAAAAATTCATAATGCCCATACCTTGTTTTCGAAAAGCAGTCTTTGACACATCTGAGTCTCTTACTCTTAACTGGTAGTACCCTGATCTCAAGTCTATTTTGGAGAACACAGTGGCTCCCTTAATTGATCAAACAAATCATCGATTCTAGGTAGTGGGTACTTGTTATTCACTGTCACTGTATTGAACTGACAGTAATCTATGCAAAATCTCATGGTGCCATCTTTCTTTTTCACTAATAAAACTGGAGCTCCCCAGAGAGAACAACTCAACCTAGCAAAGCCTTTATCTGTCAACTCTTGCAACTGTATCTTGAGCTCTTTCAACTCTGTTGGAGCCATTCTGTAAGGAGTAATAGATATTGGTACAGTACCGGGAGCTAGCTGAATATTGAACTCAACCTCTCTAACTGGTGGTAGTCCTGTAATTGCTTGGGAAAAACATCCACGTACTCACATACTATCGGTACTGGCTCAATCTTTAGTTCTATTTCTTTAGCATTCATCACGAAAGCTAGATACGCTCCATACCCTTTTCTTATATAATTCTATGCTACCATATGAGAAATCATTATTGGCGATCTACCCAGTTCATCTTATTCTACATGAAGAGTGTCCCCATTCTCACATCTCATCTCAATGTATTTCTTCCCACAATTAACTATTACATCATGGGTTGTCAACCAGTCCATACCAAGAATGATTTCAAACTCATCAAATGGTAGCAACATAAGATTTGCTTTAAAATATTGACCTCTAATCATCAATGGGCAGTTTTTACAAACATCATCAACTAAAACACTTTTGCCTAAAGGATTAGACACCTTAATCATAAATTCTGTAGACTCTATAAGCATACCCAAATTGGATACTAGTTTCATACAAATGTAAGAGTGTGTGGATCCAGGATCTATTAAAGGAATAAATTTAATATCATGAAGAGAAAAGGTCCCGTAATAACATCAGGAGAAAATGCCTCTTCACGAGCTCAAATGGCATAAGTCCTCGCAGGTGCTCTACCCTCGGGTCTCGTTGCCTTTTCTCTAGGGTTACCTCTACCACCTGCCCCACTTCTAAGGTTCTTCTACAGTCGACCTCTAACCATACCTCCAGATCTCGGATTTTGAGTTCTCTCTTCTTTCGTCATCTCAGGACAATCTTTTATAAAGTGATCCTGGGAACCACATCTAAAATAGGCATTTCCATGCACTTCGCATTCTCCAAAATGACGTTTACCACTATGGGCATTCAGGTCTATCAGATCAAACATTCCCCACACTAGCAACCAAGTAGTCATGCTTTATTCCTAAATCGCTTACACTTATCCTTCTTTGAAAATCCAATGGAAGTAGCCGATTGGGTAGGGAAATCTCTTGACTTCTTGGATGAAGATTGGAATGACTTATTCCACTGTCTCTTTCTAGGGTCAGAAGACTCCATTTCTGACTTTCTCTTCTCTTTTACCAATTCTTCATCTTTACAAGCCATCTCTACTAACAACATAAATTCTTTTAATTTTAGGACAGCAACAAACAATTTGATGTCGTCCTTTAGTCTATCTTTGAATCTCTTGCTCATAATAGCCTCAGTGGATACACACTCTCGAGCGTATTTGTTGAGCCGTACAAACTCGTGCTCATAATCAATCACAGACATCTTGCCTTGTTTCAGTTCTAAGAATTCTTTCCTTTTTGGTCGACAAACCTTTGACTGATATACTTTTTCTTGAACTCTTCTTGGAAAAATTCCCATGTGACCTTTTCCCTTGGTACTACTGACACAAGGGTGTTCCATTATTGATAGGCAGCATCTCTTAAAAGAGAAATTACACACTTCATGCATTCCTCGGGTGTGCATGAAAATTTATTAAATACCTTGATAGTATTCTCTATCCAGAACTCAGCCTTTTTCGGATCATCATCTTTTTTAGCCCGAAATTCTTCTGCCCCATGTTTCTTGATCCTATCAACTGGAGGTTTGTCTCCTCTTACCACCTCTACTACTTGAGGGGCTACTAGGGTAGGTTGTGGAACAGGCAGGGGTGGGGGTTGTGCATTCGGGTTCGTACGAATGAACTCCGTATATTATGTGTTCATCATATGAAGGAAGGCTTCTCTAGCCTCTTCTCCTCCTCTCTAACTCACTGTAGTGGGTATATTCTCATCCTCATCAAGCACCATCCCTTAAGCGGGAGCCAGCACATTGCTTTCTACATCATCTGCCACTGCTCTATCAGGATCCATTTAATATATATAAACATAATATAAGTCGCCAGGAGTCGTCACACTATCATTATAAAAAACATTCTTATGTATGGCATGTATAGCTAAACTCATGCCCATGCTACATTAGTCTTAAAACTGACTAAACCGTAGCTCTGATACCACTAAATGTAACACGCCATACCCAAATTTGATGCTAAGACTGGATACGAGACATTACCATGCTTGAACTCACTTAAAACATGTACTTATGGGCTATAAAATTTTGTTCTGAATTAAAAAATTCTCTTGCTTAGTCAAATTATACCTTTCATGGGCCTACGAGACCTTAAACACGTATTTGAAAACTTTCAGACATCAAATGAAAACTTTTCCTGAAAATAGGGATCACACGCCCATGTGACTTGGGACATGCCCGTGTACCTCTAACACATGCCCGTGTCTTCCACCTGTGGTCGACACTGACTAATTACACACGGCCTTGACATGCTCGTGGACGTAAACCATGTGCTATACCTTGATATACTGACTTATTTCACATGGCCTGGGCACACGCCCATGCTCTGACCATGTGTCATACACGACTTAAACAAACGACCGTGGGATTTGCCCGTGGCCTATCCTGACTTCAATTATAAAGGTACAGGATACGCACTGCCTAGACACACACTCATGTGCCTATCCGTATGGGCACTTGAAGGTTATTTACCAATTCAATTGCCACCCTGAAATAAAGATCAATTTCATACTCAATTCAACAACTCAAGTTACTACATCTTTCATGAATAATACTACATGCTTCATTTATAACGTTGAACATACATGCTTAGTCAACTTTGGCCAATCACTTAGCCATATACAAAAGAATAATAAACTTGAGAGCCTATACAGTGGCCCTTCTTAAAACATATACCCAAATGAAATAATTCCTATACATGCCATACTTAACATAAGCAGCTTAGCTATACCAAGTAGCAACTAATAGTGTGCCTCGAGATCCGATGGCGATGATTTATGAGATTAGCTTGGCAGAACTACATGAAAAGAAAGAATTAAAGACGTAACCATTTAGCTTAGCAAGTTTGCATATAATGCAAAAAGCAACATACTTAGTTAACATAAACCATTTGGCATACACAATAGCATAATAAATTTTAGCTATTTAAGCTTACTTACTCATACTGATTCTTATACATCTCATGACACTTACTAGTCTCATGCTCGTGAAGTAAACGAGGTACTTGTATCACTTAATCATATAGATTAACTCTGTCATGATAAGCATAATCTTACTTCATCATTCATAACATGAATAATACTCTTGGTTAGCTTTAACTAACATTCTTGAACGATAACTTTACTTAACTTTTTTTTCTCATTTACTGTTTACTCATTTTGCCCGTTGAATTACCATGAATAACCGAGGATACGAAATCTAATCCCACATATAACTTGATGCCAAAGCCATATCCTCGATATGGTTTGACATGGAATCGCTCATCTTGGTATTGAAGCCACATCTTGACATGGACTTACTCAAAGTCTTCCTTGTGTGTTCCCTTGGGAATTTACCATTTCCATGTCTTGACATGGTCTTATTTGGCATCTTTACTCATGAACTCGTCAATGTCGAGCCTTGGCTTGGACTTACATGATATCTTCCTTGATTCTCACCAATGCCACGCCTTGGCTTGGACTTACATGGAATATTTATCTCATGATAACTTTACAATGCCAAGACTTGTCTTGGACTTACATGACATCTTTCCTTGGAGACTCACCAATGCCATGCCTTGGCTAGGGCTTATAAAGGTCTTCATCTCATAATAACTCTTCAAAGCCAAGACTTGTCTTGGTCTTATATGATAACTTTGCTTGCTTGCCGATGCCATGCCTTAGCTTGGTCTTATACGGACTTTTTCATTTCATGTGGTAGATCGAGTATCCTAGGTAATTCATCTTCAATCAGGACTTTCTCATACTTAATCTCATTGATTTCTTTGTTTAACATTACATTAAACATTTTCATGATACTATTATACATTACGCTAAGCATTTCAATGATATAAATCATAAAGCTTAGAAATCATACAAACTTACCTCAATATACAAAATATATATAGATATGCAAATTAGTCCTCGACTTTGTTCTTACATCAATTTCGATTCGGGCTTCATTTTTCTTGATCTATAATAATAATTTAACTCATTTAATACTCATAGTCACTAAATGGACTCATAAATCCTACTATGGAAAAATTACCATTTTGCCCCTAAATTTTCTCATAATTACACTTTTGCCCCAAGGCTCGTAAAATGATTCTCACTCAACTTTCTTAAACTTCATGCTTAGCTGATTCATTATCTCAACCATAGCAATCGCAAATTCTCACTATTTCTACCATATATGACCAATCTCATAAATTTTACAACCTAGTCCCTACTAGCATTTCTCATGAAATTCACTTAGAAAAAATGTTTATCTAACATCAAACTCCCATAACCTTCCATAAAACATCATTTAAAAAGCATGTCATACTTGGGTAGGTTTTTGAACATACATATTATCTCATTTTATAGCTAAAAATAGCTAATTCATAATGCGAGAACTTCAAAAATACGAAGAATATTAAAAACGGGACTAAGATGCACTTACTAGCAAGCTTGAAAGATGTACAAACCCTAGCTAGGGGTTCTTTGAAAATTTTGGCAAGGTGGGGAAGAAGATGAATGGGATTTTTAACATCTTTTTCCTATATTAATCATTTAATTAATACATGACCAAAATACCCTTCTCTTAAAATTTTCACATTTTACTAACTCATGTCCATTTTTTTCCAAAAATTATAATACTTCTAATTGATATTCTAAAGCTATTTCATACAAAAAGCTTCTGGAAACTCATAGTTTGCAACTTTTACAATTTTGTCCTAATGGACCATTCAACCTCAATTTAACAAAATTGCTTCATAAAACTTTCACCCTAGCATGCAAACATGGCATAAACCTTAAAAACTCATAAATTTACCTTGGATTCATGGCCTCACACCACTATTTTGGCTAGGCCCTAAACTGGGTTATTATAGGGGTTTTCATTGATTGCTGCACCTCTGACTAAGTTACTACGTAAAGGGGTACCATTTAACTAGACCGACAAGTAGTAGGAGAGTTTTGAGGAACTAAAGAAAGTTCTAACTAAAGCCCCTGTGTTAATATATCCAGAGTCTGTGAAGGAATTCACTGTCTACAGTGATGCGTTGAACATTTTATTGGGTTGTGTGTTGATACAAGGGGGTAAGGTAGTTGCTTACGCGTCTCGTCAACTTAAGCCTCACGAGGTGAATTACCCCACTCATGACTTGGAGTTAGCTGCAATGGTATTCACTCTGAAGATTTGGAGGTATTACTTATATGGTGAGAAACCTGTTATTTACACAGATCATAAAAGCCTCAAGTACCTCCTTACTCAAAAGGATTTAAACATTAGGCAATGAAGATGGATAGAGTTGCTTAGGAATTATGATTGCTCAATTGAGTACCTCCTTGGTAAAGCTAATGTAGTAGCTGACGTACTGAGCCATAGGGTTGTATCTAATTTGAGAGCAATGTTTGCTCGTCTCAGCCTATTTGACGATGGTAGCTTGTTAGTCGAACTTCAAGTGAAACCGACTTGGACTGATCAAATTAAGGAGAAATAGTTTTTGGATGAATCACTAACTCCTCGTTTCTGACAAGTTGGGAGCGAAGAGACTATAGACTTTAGGTTGAATAGTGAAGGAGTACGATGCTTCCGTGAGAGAGTTTTGTACCTAGAGATTCTGATCTAAGGCGGTATATACTGCAAGAGGTGCATAGTAGTCCTTACGCTATGCATCCTGGTAGAAACAAGTTATCCGAGACCTTCGTGAGCTGTACTGGTGGCCAAGACTGAAACACGAAGTTACCAATTTTGTGGGTAAATGTCTAACATACCAGCAAGTTAAGACTGAGCATCAACTACCTTCTGGATTATTGCAACCAGATAAGATTCCACTTTGGAAGTAGGAGAGGGTAACCATGAATTTTGTAAGTGGGCTACCCTTAACGGCCACTAAGAAAGACTTGGTATGGGTTATTATTGATCGACTGACTAAATCTGCCCATTTTATACCGGCCTGTACTGATTATTCATTGCAAAAGTTGGCTAAGTTGTATGTGGTCGAGATTGTAAGACTATATGGTGTACCATTTTCTATCATTTCGGATAGAGATCCTAGATTCAAATCTCAATTCTGGAAAAAGTTATAAGAGGCTTTGGGTACCAGGTTGGATTTCAGTACTGCATTCCACCCTCAGACAGATGGTCAGTCAGAGAGGTGATTCAAAACTGGAAGACATGTTAAGAAGTTGTGTAATCAATTTTCGAGGTAGCTCAGATGACTATTTATCGTTGGCAAAGTTTACGTATAACAATAGCTACTAGTCCAATATTCAAATGGCACCGTACGAAGCGTTATGTGATCGTAGGTGTCGTACTCCTACATGTTGGATTGAACTGGGTGAGTGGCAAGTTTTAAGGCCAGAGTTGGTTTCTGAGACCGAAGAAAAAGTAAAGTTGAATCAAAATCAGTTAAAGGAAGCATCTGACATGCACAAGTCATATGCGGATTTAAAGAGTAAAGAGATCGAGCTTTTTGTGGGGGATTATGTCTTTCTGAAGGTCTCACCATGGAAGAAAATTTTGAGGTTGGACGGAAGGGCAAACTGAGCCCTAGATTCATCGGACCTTATCGAGTAATAAAACGTGTGGGGTTGGTCGCCTATAAATTGAGTTGCCTCCTGAATTAGATAGAATTCATGATGTGTTCCATGTCTCCATGCTGAGGCGATACTACTCTAATCCCTCATACATAGTGCCAGCTGAGGAAATCGAGGTTAGGCCTGATTTAACTATCGAGGAAGAACCGGTGCAGATACTGGATCATGATGTTAAGGTGCTGAGAATGAAATCTGCTCCACTGGTCAAAGTGCTCTAGCTAATCATGGTTCAGAAGAAGCCACGTGGGAACTAGAGGAGGCGTTGCGTCAACAATACCCTCATTTATTCTGACTAGGTAAATTTTGAGGCCAAAACTTCTTAAAGGGGGTAGAGTTGTAATGCCCCAAAAATATAGGGGCTGTAATTTTGCATGAATTGGCTTAAATTCCATGTTTGCTCCAGTGGCTAAGTATTTGAGTGTATTTAGGGGTTTTTAGGAAGCCTAGGTTCAGGTATGGCCTTTGGTAAAATTTTGATTTTTGCTCTTTTGGGAAACCTGGATGTTAGCTTAAAGTGTATATATATTAAGTTGTGTTGTTTTATGACACAAGGGATCTTGTGAGTTGGTGGCTAGTGGCATGTTGGGCATGCATGGGGGACGGGGTTTGAATCCCATGGCATGCAAGTAGGAGGTTTTATTTTATGAGTCTGTGGCATGAGAGGTAGAGTCTAATTCAAACTCTGCAGAGGTGGTTGGAGACTTGGTCATCAAGTTTTAATAGATTTGAATGGGAGGTTGGGAGCACATCAAGGAGAAATCTGTGGAGATTTCTAAGGAATTGGGAGGTGAGGGGAGTCTTGGCAGAATGGGGAAGCTTGAGTAGGGTATTCGACTATAGTCATTCATGTTGGTACATTTTCGGCATCTTTGTGAGAGAGTAGAAACCAAAAATCCTCTCTGTTATTTCAGGTTTTCTTTTTACGCGTTTCGCGATTTACTTCTTTTTGTGGCATCTCGTGCAACATTTTTGACCATTAAGGTATATTTCTTTTCATCTTTATTTCTCAATTGTTGCCCACTCTTTGCCAAAATACAAACATCAAGTGCTAAGTTCTTCCTTGAAGTTCTTCTCCTTCTTCATCTCTCTACCGATTTGGCATTCCTCTTTTCTTCTCCCTTTCTTCTCTTAAGCCGAATATCATCCTTTTTGGTTTTGGTTTCCTATTAGCTCGTGAACCGAATCTTTTTCTTGATTGTTCTGTGGTAACTAATCCTCCATTTTCTTTCCCTCTCTGTTTCAGTTCTGCAAGCGTTTTGAAATCGGTAAGTGTTCATATTTTTCATTTCGTGTTTAAAATTATTTTCTCTTATTCCTTTTTCTCTAAAAGCCAGATATTCCTTTCATTCATGTTCTTCGATGGCCGAATGGTGGTCTCTTTCTGTAGGTGTGGTGATCGTTGGGTTTAGGTTTCCCGAGGAGTGCAGAAGTGCATAAGTCTTTCAATCATCGAACTCTGTCTCTCGTTAAGGGTAAGATCAATACCCTGCTCTTATATTAGGCTAAATATTCCGGCGGTTGGTAGGTAGCATTTGTGGATTAAGGCCACTTATTGGATCATTGTTTTGCTTAATAAGAACTGTTTTGATACAGATATTCGGCATAGGCGTGTGATCAATCCTGAGCGGTAGGCTTAAGAGGTTAAGTCTTTCGTCAAGCAAGGTAAGGGAAATATTTGGATTTAGTGCTATTCAAAGGACGTTACCCTAACGATTAAGGACTAACGTCAGTTTTTGATGAATCTAGGTTGGGTGCTCATAGATCTGGGAACGACTCTATAAAAAGGTTTGAAATCACACCCTACTTTACTATGAGTCGACGAAAAGCCGAAAAGCTGAAACTTTGGCATTAGTGGCCCTACGAGTATGCGATCGCTTGTATGGTACACCGAGCCCACAAATTGTGTGCGATGGACTTTCGAGGACATGACGAGCATCCTCATGCTCTTGGGCCGTTATGGGCCTTGTTGGGCCAAAATAGGCCGTGCGGGCCCAATGGACTCGTGAGCCCCACACGAATAGAATTTACAAAAAGTAGTCAGAACTATTTTTGGCTACGTAGAGAGCACAACATTGATAGGATTTGGGCCAAATGGTCCACACGAGCGTGTGGGCCCATTTGGGTCGAATATTGGGATTTGATCCCATTTACATTATTTCGATCAAATCGATTATCTGTGTCACTCAAGGTGACTGTAAGCCTTAAGAAAGGTAGTAAAATGATTGAAATACCCCTAATGAGTAAAATGACTGAAATACCCCTAATGAGTAAAATGACTAAAATGCCCTATTGAGTAAAATGACTGAAATACCCCTATTGAATAAAATGATTGAAATGCCCCTAATAAGTAAAATGACTAAAATACCCCTAATGAGTAAAATGACAGAAATACCTCAAGGGAATGAAATTATCGAAATGCTCTTGTAGGGTAGAATTACCGAAATACCGATGATGGGTGAAATTACCGTTTTACCCTTAACTGGTGAAATGAGCATTACACCCCTAGTGGTAGTTTCGTTGATATGTGTATGATATCTTTATGACTGGTTGTGAATATGACATACTGCATACACGTAATATTTATGACACCACAGTTTGCATTGGGGTTGGGATTCTGATTTAGAGGAAGAATGTACTAGTGGCTCGCTTGCGTTTTCTTATTCTAGTGTCTTGCATACATATTACGATTTTAGTGGCTTGGCCACATTTATCGTTATTAGTAGCTTTCTTTGCATTATTATAGCGTTATCACGGATATTGGTATCTTGGTGGGTGGGTCGACTTAGTCCCCACATGGTGTGTTGGTTGGTACGGGTGGTGTGTTGGCTGGGTTGGGTTGGGTTGCATTTCTAATCTGAACTGATATTATTTGGGCTTAGGACCACACTGTTACTGTATAGGGCTGAGGCCCAAATTGTACTACATCTAAATAGGGCTTAGGCCCAGTATGCACTGCATATACTGTTTACTATTGTCTGTTAGGGGATTACACACTGAGTTTTTCCAAACTCACCCTTTTATGTTAACTGTATAGGTAATCCCTAGTCTTAGCTACTTTGGAGCCGCGAGGGACTCGAAGGTGGCCACCTGACTGCTGTTATTCGGTTTTGACTTTTTTTAGATAAAAATTTAGATTTGGTTTAGTTTGTGTAATAAGGCCATTCGAGGTTTTAACTTTTATTTGGTTTAAATTCTTGCTTCAACCTACTAGATTAGGAAACACGGGTTTTCAAAATAATAACTATTTTCAAAGGGAATCGCGCATTTCAAAGTTTAAAGTTCACAATTAGAAAAAGCTTTTGCGGTTTCCAATTCAGATTAATAAACCTGTAATAAATGGAACGACCAATAAGTGATTGACAAGTTTTGATTTTACAACCCCAACGTTTTCAATAGCAATTAGTTTTAAAAAAGGATTTAAAACTTTACTCACGAATTTTCATCGACAAGACCGATTTTCAATTCAACACTTTGATGTGATACTCCAAATCCAATCGTAATGTCTAGGCCGAGTTTAGAGTGTTACACTGGTAATCCTAATTGATTTCTTCTGAGCATACGTTATGTAAAGGATTTAGCCTGGAATGGTAATCCTGCTATATGATATATGGCTTGAGAGTGTTTTCCTTGATTAACTGCCCTAATGTGTACCCTTGAAAAAGAATTGATAGGTTATAGAATTGTACACCTCGAGTGTACCACTTGAGTATCCATCGGAATTTTAATGTTTCAACGGACATAAAACTCTTGACATGGTATGAGAATTATGAGATGAAAAGATAATATCTTGAAAGAATATTGCATGATAAGCTCATCTATCCTTACTTGATGTATATGTAAAGTTTGTGACTAACATGTTTGATTGGATGCATGTGCTTAGGTAATTTTGTCAAATGGATAGAAAACATGATATTGTATGCTTGGATTTAATAAACGGGATTGGTAAGTTTAGTTTCCGTTATATGAACTTTCTAAGCATGTAATGCTTACTCCATCTTATTTTCCCATGTTTTATAGTGCTCGAAAGCTCGTGAAGGTTGGAGATCATTGGAGCATCGACACACTATCAACTAACTTATTTTGGTATATGTATTAAAATCATTTTTGGTATAATAGCATGTATAGGACAATTTGGCCTTTAGTGGCTTGGTAATGATATTTGTAATCTAGCCATTGGAATGGCTAGTAATGGTTGTTTTGATATACTTGTAATGTCATGCTAGGGTAGCTATATATATATATATATGTTAAGTAGTTGATCAAATCATGTTTAACACATGGATTAAACCATGGTGAGAGAGTAAACATGTATGCAAGCTATGATATGCCATGTGAATGATGGAAATTGCTTAATTTGAATGCCTGAAATGGTTGGAATGTGTTTGGTATGTTTTAGTGCCGGAAAATGGTCAGTTTGGGTGACAAATAAGGCTAGGAAATGGCTTTATTTTTTCCACACGGTAGACAAACGGGCGTGTATTTAGGGCATATGTCCCCTGCTGTAATAGCCCAATTTCAGTGAAATCAGAACAGTGGTTTCGGGACCACGAATCCAAGTCCTAAAAAAATAAATTTTATTCAAATTTCATGAAATGATTGGTAATATGTTAGAAAGATTGCATGAAAATTTTTATAGAAAAATTTTATTGATTTCGTGTCTAATTACAAAAAGGACTAAATTGCATAAAATATCAAAGTTGAATTCTAGTATCTATAAGGATCAAATAGCTATGTAATTCACAATGTGAGGTCCTTATATGGTAATCAGACAACTGATAAAAACTATGTAGATATTTTTAGTGAATCATTCATGGAAAAATTAGAAAAGGCTAAGGATTAAATTGGAAATGAAAAAAATTAAAGATGATAAATTAATTAAATAGAAATATCATCATTTTATATAATCTTCTTCAACCAAAAATCCATGAAAACCCTAGGAGAGAGAAAACAAGATTTCCAAGCATAAATTGGTAAATTCCTATGTCCCTTTTTTAGTAATTTTTATATTTTTGAGATCGAAAAAGCTTAATTTTTCTATTTGGGCGGTTAATTTGTAAAGAAAACGAAGTATAGAAAATTTTCCATGGATGAATATGCTGAAATTTGAAAGATTATGGTAGAAATTGAAAGGTTGTTGATAGATAAACAACTTTTACAAAGTGATTTTTGATGGAAACATGTTTTGGGACTAAACTGAAAAGTGATGAAAATCATGGAAAAATTCTGAATTTTATTAAACATGTACGATGTAAAAGTTACATTAAAATTTTGGTTAGGCTTGGAATAAGGATTAAATTGCATGAATTTCAATTTTTGAGCCTAGAGATGAAATCAAAATTAATTAAAAGTTTAATGGCAAAATGGTACTTTTGCCTAGAATGTGAAATGGGTTCAATTGAATGTTAAATGTCTGGAATCGATGATTAAATTCATTTATATAGATCTGGAAATACTAGATAAAGAGAAAAATCAAGGAAAAGAAAAAGTTTTAGATTAGTAGACACGAAAAATTATCAAGGTAAGTTCGTATAACTGAAATAAGCATGAATATGTGTTGATTTTATTATTGAGTTGTATGAAACACAATATGTGAATTATATGTGCATGAAGCATGAAATATGTATATGATAGAAAATGATTGAAAAAAGGTTAAAATTCGTTTGAATATTGAATTCCGATTGGATAAGTGATTCACGATGTGGAATGAGATCATGCATATGTTGCAGTAAAGATTTAGCCCAGACGGGTAATCTATTGATCTCACTATGGAAAGGATTTAGCCCAGACGGGTAATCCTACAAAAATAAAATGGAGCATATGTGTTTTTAATTAGGATTTAGCCTGGACTGAAAATCCTAATTGAATGGATTTAGCCTGGACTGGTAATCCTAATTGACTAGATTTAGCCTAGACTGGTAATCTAGATTGAACTCCATAGGTAATTCTTTGTCATATAAGGATTTAGCCTGGACTAGCAATCCGACAAAGCCCTTAGAGTATATGTGCTACAGCTAGAATTTAGCCTGGACTGGTAATCCTATTGTATGATATGTGACTCGAGAGTGTACCTTGACGATACTACTGGATATGAATTGATAGATAACAGAATTGTGCACCTCGAGTGTACTACTGGAAACATCCATCGAAAATTCGATAATTCAACAGAAACAGTGAATAAATGACATGGAAAAGATGAAATGGAATGTGAATGTGGCATGATGAGCTCATCTATGCATTTTGGAATATTTGTGACTAACATGTTGATTGAATGTTTGTGATTAGGCAAATTTGCCAAATTGATGGATATATGCTTTACATGTTTTAAATGTTTAATATGTTTGGTAAGTGTAATTTTAGTTATACGAGCTTACTAAGTATATAATGCTTACTAGGTTTATTTTCCCTGTTTTATAGTACTCAAAGCTCGTGAAGGTTGGAAATCGGTTGAAGAAATCATCACACTATCAACTCCTTGATTTTGGTATAAATGTCAATCTTATTTTGGTATAATGGCATGTATAGGCTAATATGACCAAATGATTATTTACAACGTTGGCTTGTAATATAGCCATTGGAGTGGCTAGAAATGGTTGTTTTTTATATGGTATGAATTTATAATATGTTAGTTATTACATGTTAAACAAGTTAAATAGGAATTTCATGAAGCATATTATATGAGATAATGTAAAGGTAAGTTTAAAAGTATGATATAGGAAATAATGTATCAATTTGGATGATGAAAATTTGTTCGATTTAGTTGGTTTATACTTGTGAGTTTTGGTGCAAGAAAATGGTTAAATTTTAATGAGAAATGGGTTTTGGAAATGGCCTTATTTCATCCACACAGTAAACCGTGTGTCCTCAGCTTCTAAAATTTGCAAAACAAAATGTCCAAAATTTAACACAGGGCAAAGACACGGGCGTGTATCTCAGCCGTGTGACTGACACGACCTTAGACACAAGTGTATGCTACAACGGTGTAAAGCCTACACCTATTTTACAAAAATTGATTTAACCACACGGCCTAGCACACAGATGTGTGGCACGACCATGTGTACAAGTCAGAGAGCATCTTAAGTGAGACACGGCCTGAGGCACGGGTGTGTCTAAGGGTCACACAAGCGTGTTTCTAGACTACACGGGCGTGTGTAGTCACACGGCTTGACCACACAGGCGTGTATGTACTACTCATACGTGAAATTTTTAAAATTTTAAAAAAAATTTATGCGACTCCGATTTAGTCCCGATTTGATTCTAGTTCTTATTGGGCCTCGAGGGTTCAATTAAGGGACATTATGATTATTTATGATCGATGAATAGTAATTGATACGATTATTCTAACTGTTCTATATTTACTGGTAATACTTTGTAACCCTGTTCCAGCGATGGATACGGGTTAGGAGTGTTACATTTATTGGTATTAGAGCTACGGTTTAGCCGATTGTTGGACTAACGTAGCAAGTATGAGTTTAGCTATACATGCCATTATATAATTGTGATAGAGTGATATCTTCTGACCAATTTTAAATGTGTTTTTCATATATTAAATGTCTTCCAACCAAGCTAGATCTGAATTTGAGGAAGCTAAGAGTGCTTCTCAAGCTTCTGTACAACGAGTGTAACACCCTAAACCCGGTCAATACACCATGACCAAATCTGGCATGTTACGGGGTGGAAATGATTGAATAAACCAGTTCCGGTAAAATTTTATTGAAAACTCTTTTATCGTTCTTTTAGAGAAGCTCTACACATGGTGATGTTAAAAACATTTTTGTGTTGCTAAAAAAAATCCAGAGAACTCATGCTTGAAAATCCATTTGTTGTCACTAGATGGTTTGAAAATTCAGGTTTTATTAACTTTGTCATTACCTTGTGAATAATGTCACCCGATGGTAACGTTGAAAAAAAAAAACCCGATATAGAGTGTAATTTTGTAAACTTCGATTTGATTACGGTTAATAAAGCAATTCAAGTTATAAAACATATGCATAAAATAATTAAAATATAATCTAGAATAAAAACCCAAATTAATACTTAGCGGCCTTATTACAAAACCAAAACCAAATTGAAGGAAATAAATAAAATCGAAATAGTAATTTAAAATCAAAACCCGAAACTAGCATGCATGGCGCCTCGAGTCCTCCCCGGCTCCATATCCGCAATCTACGCCTCATCTGCAAAATATAAGGGAAGGGGTGAGTCACCGAGACTCAGTGTATAAATCCCCAACCCGATAGTACAAGCAATTACACAAATCATTAGTATAACATGCAAATAATGCAACCAATAACCTAACCATCTAATCTCCTTTATCGACCCCGTGTGGTCAAAACCACTGGTGGTCAAAACCACTGGCGACCGTAGTCACAAATCATATAAGTGTGGTCAAAACCACTAGTGATCGTAGTCACAAATCATATGGTGGGGCTAACCCATCGTGTGGTCAAAACCACTGATGACAATCTCGTAATCAACATGTGGGGCCAACCCACTGTGGTACCAAACCACTGGGACGAGTCACAATATTCATATATGGTCAAAACCACTGGTGGTCAAAACCACTAGGACTTAGTCACAAATTATAATATCAAAGATGGGGCCAGCCCGTCGTGTGGTCAAAACCACTGGTGACAGTCCAAATAATCCTTCCCCCTCCTCTCAACAATCCCACCATCATGTCCATAACAATCGTGACATAATAACACATGATGATGTAAATAACACATGGGATAACATTGAACAATGACATGATAGCATATAATGAGATCCATAATCAGGGGACTTACCCGGAGTCCATGCTCATGCTTACAAGGCATGACTACCGATTTTAATGGCTACAATAGTTAACACAATAACATATCATACTAAAAAAGTGTGTAAGCGTTACACACCTGACTATTTGCGAATCTAGTGAAATCTCGAAACTACGATCTATTCTCAAACCAATAGAACCCAAAAATCCCAAACGTTTACTTCCTCCCTTCCTGTATTCGGCCAAAACCTTGTTAGTAACCAAGAGCCCATTCGGCTCATCAAGCAATCCCGAAGGATGAAATAACGCACCATAAAACCCTTACCAAGATCAATTACACCCGAGCCTTTAGGCTTAAATCGCAAGCCAACAAATCCCGGAGATCCACCTCCTTCTTACAATCGGTTAGACATATCATTAGGAATCCAAAGCCATCCGGCTTTAGCATGAATCCCAGAAATCAAAAGAGATTATCATTCCCTTACCTTAGTCGATAAATCCCGAAGATTTAGATCTAAACCATGATCCAAACGAAACCCGAGAACCTACAAGTTGGCATCACCCCTTCCTACAATCGGCCAAGTACCATTATCTTTGGATTAAAGCCTTCGGTATTAATCACAATAGTAGATGTTAAAACCGCAAAACACTTACCCCCTTACCTTACTGACAGATTCGGCCACCAATCACCAAAGCTCGGCACACCCTAAAGACATTTGGGGATTTCGACTACCTCATTAATATAGAACAAGAAAGAGTTTAAGATCCTGATCAATAACGAATTGGAGAAATAGAAAAAGAGAATGGGAAGTGAGATCCGACATTAACCAAATCAATCGAGAAAAGAAGAATAAGAAGTTATACTTACCAGGAGATTCAGCTATGACCCAAAAGAAAGTGATAGATTCGACAAAGAGGAGAAAACGCAAGAGGATAGAAACTGAGGGACAGAGTATTTGGCTTTTGAAGAGAGTAAAGATGGGGAAGAAAATGAAAATAGAAAAGCAAGGATTCGACAAAAAGAAAGAAAGAACTTTCGGCACAAAGAGGTTTGAAAGAAAGAAAAGATGAAGTGAAAATAGTTGCTTTCGACTTTTTACTGAGACAACAAGAGTGGTTCGGCCAACACAACAAAGAAAAGAAGAAGCCTCCCCAAAGTTAGCCGATATAGCTAATCCCCAAAGTACATTCGGCCACCAACCAAAGAACCCAAAATCGATTGCATTCCTCCTCCCCACAGTCCAACTTTCAGCCAACACCTTCAAATGAGTTTGATAAGATTCAAGCTCCTAACTTTCCTCACCTTCATCTATTTGACTCCTTCTATCCTTATCCTCCAGAGTCCATCCTGAGCACTCCACTTCCTTAGCTTGGTGTCAAAATAATAAGCAAAAAATGAGATATCTGCTGCTCGAACCTGAGCGCTCCTTCCCTGTATATGATGTCATCTTCCTGGTACCCTAGTGGCGCCTCTTTTGCCATTTTGCCACTAGATTCATTGTGTCACAACACACCAAGAATACCTTGTAACCCCTACCTCTCCTAGCTCCCTATTCCTAAGTGCCAAAACAAAAATTTTAGCCATGACTCAGGCCTAACCCGAGGTCATGCCTAGGCCCCCAAATCATGCTAAACTAGTACAGTAAGCATATTGTCACATACAAACACATGCAAAATGCAGAGACCCCATTTTAAGGATGTTACAGTTCTACCCCCCTTAAAAATAATTTCGGCCTCAAAATTACCTGGTCAGAAGAGTTGGGGGTATTACTACCGCATCACATCCTCTGGTTCTCACGTGGCCTCCTCCGTATCATGGTTTGTCATAACACTTTCACCAAGGGAACTGACTTTCTACGCAAGACCTTGACATCCCGACCCAAAATCTGTATCGGTTCCTCCTCGAAAGACAAGTCTGAGCTCACCTCAATCTCTACAACTGGCACAACGTGTGACGGATCTGATCGATAGTGCCTAAGCATCGAAACGTGAAAGACGTTGTGAATCTATCTTAACTCTGCCGACAACTCAAGCTGATAAGCTACCGGTCCCACTCGCTTCAATACAGTATACGGCCCGATAAACCTAGGCCTTAGCTTCCCTTTTCGCCCAAATCTCAACACTTTCTTCCATGGCGATACCTTCAGAAAAACTTATCACCCACTGCATACTCTATATCCCTACGCTTAAGATCGGCATAAGACTTCTGCCTGTCCGACGCTTCCTTAAGACGAGCCCGAATCACCTTAACCTTATCCTCAGTTTCTGCCACCAACTCCGGACCCAATATTTACCGTTCACCCAATTCTGTCCAACATGTATGAATACGACATTTCCATCCATATAGTGCCTCATATGGTGCCATCTGGATACTCACTTGATAACTATTGTTATAAGCGAACTCTGCCAATGGTAGATACTCCTCCCAACTACCACTGAAATCCAGAACACAGCCCTTTAGCATGTCTTCTAAAATTTGAATCACCCTCTCAGATTGTCCATCAAATTGTGGGTGAAAAGCTGTGCTAAAATTCAACCTTGTACCCAAAGCCTGATGCAAAGCTCTCTAGAACCTCGACATGAACCTGGGATCCCTATCCGAGATAATTGACACTAGCACTCCATGCAACCTTACTATCTCGGCCACATACAACTTGGCTAACTTCTGGAGCGAATAATCAACCCTCACCGGTATGAAATGAGCCGATTTAGTCAAATGATCCACAATCACCCAGACTGAGTCCTTCTTGTTAGGCATAAGGGGTAGCCCACTGCCAAAGTCCATAGTGATTCTTTCCCACTTCCACTGAGGAATCTTCACTGGCTGAAACAAACCTGACGACAACTGATGTTCAGCTTTGACCTACTAACACTTTAGACACTAACCCACAAACTCAGTCACTTCCCGCTTCAGACCTGGCAACCAAAACTGCTCTCGCAAATCCCGGTACATCTTGCTACCTCTAGGATGCATATAGTATGGGCTGCTATGTGCATCCTGAAGAATCTTTTGCCTCAACTCGACGTCCTTCAGCATACAAGCTCTCCCTTGGAAACACAACACTCCATCGTTGGTCAAGTTGTAACCTTCCAACCCACTACTCTGTACTTGCAACCTTCGAGCATTCAAACCCTTATCCACTAACTGTTTCTCTTTAATCTACTCTACCCAAGTTGGCTTAACCCGTAATTCTGCCAAAAGACTCCCGTCATCATACAGGCTAAGATGAGTAAACATCACTCGTAAGTCCGCTACCACCTTACGGCTCAACGCATCAGCCCCTACGTTAGCCTTACCCGGATGGTACACAATCGAGCAGTCGTAGTCCTTCAACAACTCAATCCACCTTCGCTGCCTCAAATTTAAATCTTTCGGAGTCAAGAGGTACTTCAGACTCTTATGATCCGTGTAAACTATCGACTTTTCCCTATACAAATAGTGCCTCCATATCTTCAAGGCAAAAACCACTGCAGCCAACTCCAAGTCATGCGTCGAGTAGTTACCCTCATGCGGTCTCAGTTGTCGAGACGTATATGCCACTACTTTCCCTTCCTGCATCAGTACACATCCCAATCCAGTATGCAATGCATCACAGTAGACCGTGAATACCTCTCCTGCCTCAGGCTGAGCCAGAACCGGAGCTTCTGTCAGAACCTTCCTCAACTTGTCGAAACTTTCCTATTATTTTTTGACCACACAAATGGAACTCCCTTCCTCAACACTTGGTCAACGGTGCCGCGATCAGAGAAAACCCTTCCACAATCCCCGGTAATATCCTGCCAGGCCTAGAAAACTCTGATTTTTGCAACCGACCTAGGCGATTTCCAGTCCAATACTGCCTCAATCTTGCGAGGGTCCATTCTAATCCCTTCAGCTGACACTACGTGACCTAAGAAAGTCACCTCCCTAAGCCAGAACTCGTACTTACTGAACTTGGCAAATAACTTTTTTTCCCTTAGAATTTGCAAAACTACCCGCAAGTGCGCATCGTGATCCTTCTCGATCTTTGAGTACACCAATATGTCGTCTATAAATACCACGACAATCTGGTCCAAGTACTGTTGGAACACCCGATTCATCAAGTCCATGAATGCCACCAG